>CM070556.1:50307807-52960692 GCA_036346405.1 Phyllostachys edulis | reverse complement strand
TGTGAGCTGTGTCTAGTGGGAGTGGGTAATGAGAGGTTAATCAACTAAAACTTGTGGGAATGAAAGGGTAAGATGTGATACTAGTTAGCTAAGTATCTAACACTTATTTACGCTGATTTAACCTTGCTCTTTAGTAGCATTAACTCTCACCCTACAATCTGATTTTTGATCTTCTCGACGATTACTCGTTCATTCAATACGGGTTAGTTGAGTTGAGAAGTTGAGCCTTCGTTTGGTGTTTCTTGGCTGTTTTTAGAGTCTTTTAGAAGCTTTTTAAAGTTTAAATAACCGCTGATTTGGCTTTCGTTTGGGTGATATTCCATTCCCTAGTCGTCGCTTTTGCTTTCTTTAAGGCTTTATTTTTGGGTCTAGTTGCTAACCAAAATTCCTTATAACAGGATGGCCTGGACGGCTTTTCGTAGCGGCCAAGGCGATCGGTGGTCCGGACGAGGAGCCTCCTCCTCCGACCATGGCCGAGGTTCTTCTTCGGTCGGCGCAAGCCGCGGGATGACCAGAGAGTTCTCTTTGGGCGTCATCGCGCAACACCACAAAGACTTACCGGACTTGAGATCTCGGGCGAGGAATGCCCATCGGCCGCGTGGAGGACTCGCGGAGTTTCTTCGTTTCAGCCCCTACCTTTTCCGGTCGAGGACCCTTTGGATCTGAGACGATTGGCCGTCTTGTGGAGCGTAAGCCGCGATCGTGATGCAGAGGAGCACGAAAGCCGCTATTCGCGTCCACCGGAGGAGGTGCGGCTTTGTCATGGTGGGAGAGCTTTCTCGCCATGCACCCTTGAACCACACCGTTTCTTGGGAGGAGTTCGTCTTGCCTTCCGTCGGGCTCATATCCTGCCGGCGATGGAGATCAAGCGGTGAGTTTCTTCGCTCAAGCAAGGCGTGCTCATCATGGAGTATGTCTCACGAGTTCAACCATCTAGCTCGTTATGCTCCCGAGGGCGTGGCACCGATATGGCTAAGGAGGCCAAGTTCGAGCGTGGCTTTGTCGAGGGAGTGAAGGACAAGCTATCCATTATCGACTTTCCTCGATTTCGGGACCTTGGTCGACAAGGCCATCGTCGTGAGCATGCGGCTCGAGAGCTTATGGACTCCCGCAGCGCAAGTGGGAGGCCCATAAGTCGTCGAGGGCAGTTCCTCCGTCCCCGCCAGCGAGGCCTCAGGTACCACTCACTCTTCGGCGCCCGAGGTCACTCGCCTCGTTTTCGCCCTTCGCGGCCGATGTCTCGATCCGTGCACTGCGAGTCAATGACGGCCCCATAACCAGTGCCGGGGTCACATGTTTCTCATGCAATCGAAGGGGCATTATGCGAACCAATGCCCTAAGAAGGCGAGGCGGCCCTCGTCCTAATGGAGGCCTTGCGGGCGGGAGGTGGTGCATCTCGGGACGTAAGATCGTCCGGCTACCCAAGGCGTGGGTAGTGGTCGCGTCAACGCCATCACCACGAGAGGAGGCTCGGGAGGCACCCGGCGTCGTGCTAGGTACACTTTCGTTAACTCTCATCCCGCCACTTTGTTTTGTTTGATTCGGGGCATATCATTCCTTTGTTTACGAGTCTTTTGCTACTATCGGAGCTTCTTTTCTCTCCATTGTCGGTCCCACTACTCATTCGCTCTCTGGTTCGGAGTTGAGAGCCGAATCTGAGTGTAGGGATGTCCCTATCGAGATCGGCGTAGGTTTCTTAGCAAACCTTATCCTTATCCATTCAAATGAGTCTTGATGTGATTCTTGGCATGGATTGGTTGTCGGCACACATGGGCCGTCGATTCGCGCCGAAGCTCATCTCTCTATCTAGTCCCTCCGGCGGGTTAAGCTTTTTAGCTAAACATGCTAGATCCTCATCTCTTCAGCTGAGGCGAAGCCGCTCTAGATATTAGCGAAGTCCCAGCAGTTTGTGACCGTTGATGTCTTTCGCGAATCTTCGGGGATGCCACCCGTTCGAGATCTCGAGTTTGTCATTGAGTTGGCTCTGGTACCGCCCTATCTCAAAGAGGCCTTATCGGATGCCACCGAGCAGTTGGTAGAATTGAAGAAGCGGTTAAGTGAGCTGCAAGAGAAGGGTTTCATCCGCCCTAGCTCATCTCCTTGGGGTTGTCCGGCAATCTTAAATAAAGAAGGGCGGTACTTTAGCATGTCGCGTCGATTATCGCCCACTTAATGAAGTAATGATGAAGAACAAGTATCCATTGCCCGCATTGGCGATCTCTTGATCAATTAACTGGAGCTCGAGTTTTCTCCAAGATTGATTTGAGAGTGGGATATCATCGAGTTGGATTCGGCTGAGGATATTCCAAAGGCGGCGTTCTCTACTCGCTCGGCTTGTATGCGAGTACCTTTGTCATGTCGTTAAAGCAACAATGCTCTGCCTTGTTCATGAACCTCATGAATTCGGTATTCATGGAGTATTTGGATAAGTTTGTCGTGGTCTTCATCGATGATATTCTTATCTATTCCAAGAACGATGAGGATCATCCGAGCATCTAAAGCTTGTGTTAGGCAAGCTACGTGAGCACCAGCTGTACGCGAAGTTCAGCAAGTGTGCGTTCTGGTTGAAGGAAGTGGCTTTCTTAGGCCATATTCTTTCAGCGGGAGGCGTAGCCGTTGATCCTAGCAAGGTCACCGATGTTCTTTCATAGAGTCCGCCCGCCGGTCACGAAGTCGCGGAGTTTTCTTGGTTTAGCGGGATATTATCGCGCTTTATCGAAACTTCTCCAAGATCGCAAAGCCAATAGCGGAGTTGCTCAAGAAGGACAAGAAGTTCTTGTGGTCGATGCTTGCATGGCAAGTTTCCATGTACTCAAGAAGCGTTTGACCACGCTCCGTTCTTGTTCTTCACGATATCCATCGCAGCTTCGATATCTTTTGCGATGCTTCTCGTCGAGGCCTCGGTTGTGTCCTTATGCAAGAAAGGCAAGGTAGTGGCCTATGCATCAAGGCAATTGAGACCTCATGAACTCAACTACCCTACTCATGATTTGGAGTTGGCTGCTGTGATTCATGCACTTAAGATTTGGCGACATTACCTAATCGTGTCGTTGTGAAGTGTATTCGGATCACAAAAGCCTCAAGTACTTGTTCACCCAACGACTGAACCTCGGGCAAAGGAGATGGTTGGAGTTGATCAAGGATTATGATATGGGTATTCACTACCATCCGGCAAGGCTAATGTCGTTCTTGCGTAAACTAGTCACAAAGCGCATTGTAATGCCTTAGTGCTCAAGGAGCATTAGCGCCTCTCTTCTCGTGGCATTCCAGCGTCTCAACTTGGAGATAGTTGAGCATGGATCTCTATTTGCCATGGTTGTGCAACCAACCTTGGTGGATCGGATCAAGTCCGCCCAATGATCGAATGTTGGAGTGAGCCACATTAAGGCAAATGTCAAGCGGAGCGACCAAGTGCTTCTCGAGGATGAGCATGGCGTCGTGAGATTGAGACAACGCCTTGTGGTTCCAAAGGACATGGAGTTGCGAATTTAATCCTCCGCGAAGCCCATGATTCGCCTTTATCCATTCATCCGGGCCACAAAGATGTATCAAGATCTCGCGGAGATTTTAGTGGACCCGAATGAAGAGGAGATCGCGAAGTTCGTTGTCGAAGTCGCGGCGTGTGTAAATCGATGTCAAGGCGAGCATCGGCGTCTCGCTTGGGCGCTTGACCTTTGCCAATTCTGAGTGGAAGTGGGATTCGATCGGAATGGATTTCATCACGGTCTACCCGTCCCCAAGAAGAATGATGCCATTTGGGTGCGTCATCGATCGATTGACTAAGGTGGCACATTTCCTTCCGTCAAGACCGAACTTGGTAGGTCTTTTGGCGGAACTCTATATCGCCCGCATCGTGAGTTTGCACGGTGTGTCAAGACGATTGTGTCGGATCGTGGATCCCTTTTCACGTCTCGTTTTGGCATAGCTTGCAAGAGGCTATGGGCACTTTCGTCTTGCTTTCAAAGACGGCATTTCACCCCAAGCGATGGTCGGACAGAGAGGGTCAACCAAGTTTTGGAGGACATGCTTCGTGCTTGTGTCCTTTCTATGGGAAGCATTGGGAGAAATGCTTGCCATTCGCGAAGTTTTCTTATAACAACAGCTTTCGAAGCCGATCTCGGCATGGCACCTTTTGAGGCCTTATACGGGAGAAAGTGTATAACCCGTTGAACTGGTCGAGACCGGTGAGAACCTCTCTTTGGCCGGACTCAATCAATGAGGCGGCGCCAAGTCCAAATTATTCGTGGCGTTTGCGCATGACTCAATCCGAGCAAAAGAGCTATGCGGACCGCCGTCGGCGTGAGTTACATTTTGAGCCTAATGACTTTGTTTATCTCAAAGTCTCTCCTTTGAAGGGCCATCAACGTTTGGCGTCAAGGGCAAGTTAGCTCCTCGATATGTCGGTCCCTACCGCGTTATCGAGAAGAAGGAGCTATTGCCTATAAGTTGGAGTTGCCAGCTGCACTTGAGGGGTACATGATGTTTTCCATGTGTCCCGGCTTAGGAAGTGCCTCCGTGTTCCAACCGAGAAAGCTCCGTTGAAACTCTCGATGTCAACCCGATTTGACCTATCGCGAGCACCTGTTCGCGTGCTCGATGAGTCTAGAGCGAAGGACAAGGAATAAGACCATCAAGTTCCTTAAAGTTCGAGTGGTCAAACCATTACGAGGATGAGGCTACTTGGGAAAGAGAAGATCGTCTGCGTGCGGACTATCCATCTTTCTTCTTCGAGTGAGCCAAATCTCGGGGCGAGATTTACGTAAGGGGAGAGATTTTGTAACATCCCAAATGTATAATTAGGGTTAATCAAGTATAATTATATGTGTAGAAATTAAAACTTTTCTCACATCTTGAAAACCCTAAAATCTTATGTAATTCTTGTCCAAGAGTTGTGTAATCCAAAAACACAAAGCTCTTGTTGACCAAAAGTCAAATTCCTTTTCCAATTATCTTAAATCTTGTGCCAAACATTTGGAATATATTTTCCTTGGTCCCAAAACTGATATGGGACCCCTCTGAAAAATATCAGAGTTATAACACTTGTTGGTAATTTTGGAGGCAAAACAATCCTTTAAACAACCTTCATGAATTTCCTGAGAAAAATGCATTGCATAATAACCTCTAGAAATTTTATGCAAGGTTGATCTCATTGTCAGCAAGCTCAGTTAAAATTTCATCAAATTTGGAGTTCATGTGCTATCTCAAATAATTCTGCTAAGTTTCAATTGTTAAAACTAAATTTTAAAGCCTACCTTTGTTCCTTGGGCTAGCCATGTTCAAGTTGGTCCAGCCCAACCATGTCTCAGACCTCGCCAGACCTCGTCTCCACCTTGATCAGTCATGCCGTTGGATTTACATCCAACAGCCACGACCTCCTCATGATCAACACCGCAGGACCTCCCACCTCATCAGTGCGTGGTGCTGGATCAAAGATCCGGTCATGACCTCCCAGTGTTAAACTTCAAAGACCTCCTCATTTGTTAAACCATCGCGTGAGGTCATCCCTTGTTGAGGTCGCGGCCGTTGGATTTACATCCAATAGCCACGACCTCCTCCTCAACATACTCGACGAGGTCCTCCCACTGCGTGAGGTCATAGCCCTTGGATCCAAGATCCATGGCCTCGACCTCCCTCACTATTAAACTAAGCAAACCTCCCACCTAACCAAGGTCGTGCCAGCTTGGATCGAGATCCAACGCTCACGACCTCCCCGATATCAAGCACTCACAACCTCCCCATCTTTTGTTGTGCACCGTTAGATTAAAATCTCTGGTCACGACCTCCTTTGTCTCATGCGCACTGAGACCTCCCAGCGCCGCGTGAGGTCGTAGCCCTTAGATCTAAATCTAAAGGTCCCGACCTCCCTTGCTGTTGCGCATCATATCGAGACCTCCCGGTCATTGTGTGCCCTTGGATTTAAATCCAAAGGCCATGACCTCCCTCATGTCCTTTTGATCGCGTCTTGATTAAGTCCTCATTTGGAGGTCCACACGTTGGATGGAGATCCAACGCTTGGACCTCCTGTCCCTTTCCTCACGTGCGTTTTTGCGATTAAGAAATCGGAGGCCACGACCTCCCCATCCTTGATCGTGTGGCTGGGACCTCCTCCCACCACTTAAAACTATCTTGGTTCAAAAATTGGATCCGATGGTTAGGACCTCTCCCGAGTCTTATCCAGCGGTCACCAAGACCTCCTGTTCTTCTCCTTCCTCTGGCGCGCATCGTGCTCGGCCGGTGGAGTGTCTGCGCCAGCCCTCTGTGCACCTTTAATGACTCTTTCTTGACCCGCATTTAATCTTGTCGACTTCCATCTTCAGTCGCCACGACCCCCCCCCTTGTCAACCTTTATGTCATGTCCACCCCATGGACCAACCCGTGGGCTAAGCTCACCATGGAGCTTAGCCCGGCTCCTAACCTTCACCTCGGGCTATAAGTGTCCACTCGAGCTCCCGTTGGCTTCCTTTACACACTTGGAGCTGTCATACCAGATGTGTGGTGAGCTCCTCCTCACTCACCTCCATTCTTGGCGCCATTCTTGGAGCTTGGAGCTCCTCGGTGGACAAGGGTCCTGGAGTTTTCCTCCTTTTTCTCTGAGCTCCATTTGTACCATCCCCTCTGGGACCAAGACCCTAACTTCGCTTTGGTTTGGGCATTTCAGAGGTGGACAAAGAGGAGCTTGGAGCAGAGCTTTGGCCGTGGAGCAACCCCATCTTCTCCAACTCGGGGCCATCACCATCCTCAACCTCCCGGCATCTTAAGGACCTCCGGTACTCCCTGTTAGTCCTTTAGTTCTTTGGCACCGCTGAATGAATGTCGCGGAGCTTAAGTTTTGGCACCGGCTTGAATGTCGCGCGGAGCTCCTTTTGCATTTTGTCGTTTGGCCGTATCGCCTTCGTTGTCCTCTCGGCTCGCCGGGCGTTCAAAACCGTTCGCCGTTGAAGGAGGTCCTTTGGTGCGCATGGTTATTGCGGACCGCGGTTCGTGGATCTCGCGGCGAGGTCTACATCGCCGGGCGATGACCACATCTTCTTTCGGGTTTTGTCGGACACAACGGCGTCGTTGTCGTTTTAGGACAAATCCTCCATGTTTAATCGCTAATCATGTGTTCCAATCATTGTAATCATTGGATGTCTTAATTGCCTTTAATCCACCCTTTAATGCGTGCATTTAAGACCTCCATAGCGGACCTCCTTGATGTCCGGCGCATTTATTCATGTCAGCGGCGTCGCGAGAGTTAAAGCGGCGAGTGCGGGCGTTCGGACCTCCTCCGAGGAGATCTGGAGGCGTCCAAGACCTCCCCTTGCATGTCGTGGCCGTCCAGACCTCCCCGGAGTGCGTGGCGTTAGACCTCCGTTTAGGACCTCTCCGTAGCCATCTCGGCCGTTCATGACCTCCCGGGTAGATCTTGACCGTCAAGGTCCTCCCTCGGACGATCTGGACCATCAAGGACCTCCTTGGAACATCTGGACCGTCCGGGACCTCCCGTGAGGTCTGGCGATGTAGATTTTCCTCGGGAGATCTTGATAGTTTGGACCTTCCTTTGGAAGATCTCAACCGTTGAGGACCTCCCTTGATCTGGTCCGTTCAGGACCTCCTTTCTATGTTGTGGTCGTTGGATCTCCCATCTACGACCACGACCTCCCCTCACCTCGCGCATGTGAGTTGCTAAGAGGTCAGGACCTCTGGACTTCACGTCTTGGCGTGTGTGATGTTCTCTGGGAGGTCTTGAGCCGTTGGATCTGAGATCATGGCTCACGTCCTCCCATACCCATGTGAGTTTTAGAAATTCGGTGAGGTCTTAGTTAAACCAAATAAGGTATAGACTTTAGAATTTCATATCTCTTTCATTTTAATTCCAAATGAGGTCATTCAAATTGTGTTAGCTCTGTCTTGAACTTAACTTTAATCCAAAAATGATTGCAAGTTGAGTTCAGCTCCAGAGCACAGTTAGCCACTAGGTTTTAAAACTCCTTTGAATATACACTCAAAATTTATGTTTAACTTGTAAAATACATCACTAATGCTCTATAGATTATTTTGGGTGAGACCAACTTTGTTGGTTTCTCTATTAATGAACTCACTGTGAAAATTAGTTTTGAGCATGTTGCTGTTAGGAAAATGAGGACTTGTGCATTATAATTTTGTTCAAGTTCTTGTTTTTGAAAGATTATAGAAAGTGCAATATAGCTCCAAATGAGGTGAACTCAATTGTGTTATTCATCTCATGAGGTGCTGGTTTTACAATAAAAATCTCAGCCTCACCACTTTTCTAGAAAAGGTTGCCTCATAATTAAATTAGTGAATAGTGCAGTTTGGTAATTTTAGGGCTGAGCAGAATTGTTTTGCTCATATCTTTTGCATTGAGAATCCAAATCCATTGGTTCTTGTTGAAAAATTTGCTAAAAATCACCCTCTTGCTGCTGTAGAAAATTCAGAGAATTTGGAGTTCGTTTGTTGTGCTGTCTTTGTTGTGTTTCATCGTTCTTATCGGTTCTTTATCGCTTTTCCGTTAGGTTTCGACATTTGTGGTGATCCCAGAGTGACCCTCTGCCACAATTTGAGCAACAGCAACAAGGCAAGCAGTTTGATCATTTCCATCATTGTCCCATTACTTTAAAGCTTAATATATTGTTTTACTTCTATGTATGCATGCTACTTTGTGTTAAATGTAAGCTAGCAAGCCTATAGTTGCATGATCTGTAGGAATTGTTTATCCTCTACTACCATGAGCCTAGGTTATTTGCTGTGGTGGGAGCTCGTTGGATGAGCTCTTATCACTTAGTAGTTTCGAGGTAAATTGCTTAGACATGCTTAGTTATCGGTAGAAATGGGCGATCATCGACTTAGTCGATGGTCTTGATCACTCAAAAATGATTATTACTCCTATATGTCCAGCACTTGTGCTTTGATTAATTTGTAAAATCAAAAACTGAAAATAAAAGATTGATTTAGACTTGGGCATATTGGATGGATGGTGCGGTTTTTGGAATGTGGTGGTATGCACTGGTCCCTAAGGACCAAGTACTTGGGTCACTAAGCCAGCGATTTCGGCGTACTAACCACTGAGGGGCATATGGAACCCTCTTGACTAAGTACTCTAGGAGGTGTTAATTATGAGCGAGCTCGGTTGGTGTGATTTCAAAACAAATGTATATGTATAGTGTGGGGGAGCATTAGCTTAGGAAGGTTGTGTGATGTCTCCTTCTCCCGTGGGTTGTGCAGCTCGTAATTAGCATTCATCCTTTGGAAGGTCTCGTAGGACTTAGCTGTGCGGCACACCTTCTAAGTGTGCGTAAAGGAAAGCGGTCTAACGTGTGGAGTGCAGTGGTACACCTGGGGATAAAACTATTCGAATAGCCTCGTCCTAGGTTATGGACATGCTTGGTAAGGTCGTTCAAGACTAGTCTCAAACTTTTAATTAAAACGTGATGGGTTGGTATGAACGGGGAGTTCATGCTATTGTTGTGGTGACTTGGGTTAGTCACTTCCAGGATTGTTCTTGTTGTTGTTATTATGTTATTATCGCGTTGTTATTTCAACAATTAAAAATGCTTTGTCAAATTGCTTTCAATCTACTATATTATTGCAAATAAATGTTGCTTTATGCTAAAATGAGTCCAAAGCCTCATCCACTTAAATAAAGCTTGCATGTAGCTATTTACGCTGTTATCTCACACGTAAGTCTTATGGAGTACTTTATGTACTCATCTGCGCGTGGTTGTGGTAATTTTTGTGGCTTTTGTTGCAGAGGAAGAAGGAGAGCTCCATGAGCCTCTCTTTTGTGCTACGTGTTGCAGTTTCTTCGACGACTAGCTTGGCGGTCCGGTCAGATGCCTAGGGGTTAAGGCACACTTGATTGGCTTTGTGTTATAGCCATCTTTATGGCACTTTTGCTTCATTGTTATCTTTGTAGAATTGTTGCTATTTGGCCTAAGGGCCCTCTTTTGTAATAGCTTTTCCTTATTAATATTAACTTCGGTTTGTTGCTTATGTTCTATGTGTTGTATGGAATTGATACATTCTTTTGGTGTGAGGTATGTATCTGCATCCTAGGAGTATACATCTCTCGAGACCGGTTTATTTGGTTGATAATACTAGGGTCAATTGGATGACTAAGTATTATGAGCCTAATAAACGTCGAGAGTGCTCACAGATTAAACCCGCATAAACCTGCACCCACCATTCATCCGTTTACGCCCAAGTCCAAACCATTTTAGTTTTATTTTAGTGTAATCCACCTTTACAAACTCTCTATGGTAAAACAATACCATAGATTTGATTTTAAACAAGTTGTAATGATTTGGCTAAATCCTCCCAAATTCAAAATCATGGTCTAAACATTTGCTAAGCATTTCCAAACAATTTTACCTATGGTGACAAGGGATGGCATTTCAATATACAAAATTGGCCATACAATAACAATTGGAATAGCTAAGCATTTAAACAGGTATTAAAATAGTAGACTAAAAATATGCATGCATTAATAACTTTAAAACTGAATTAAATAACTTTAAAATAGTAGGTGCAACATGGTCAAAGTGTAACTTGCCTTCGCTGAAGTCTTGAAATTCTAAAGCTTGGAAGAATCAAATTCCCAATCGTCGTAAATAATCTACGTGAAAATATGACAATCAATTGAAATTCCAATAAAAACAAGACAATAGTTTAAACTAACTCCAAATAAAATAATTATATTTTATTTGGCTGAATAATAATTTTAGAAGACTTTATAAGTCTGAAACACTAAATTTGGAATTAGGAAATAAAAGATATGAATTTTACAAGTTTAAATTCTAAATTTGCAATTTAAATAGTTTTAACTTAAAAGAGACAATTTAAACTAATTCCAAATAAACAAATTTTAATTTATTAAGCTAGATAATCTTTTTACAAAATTTTAGAAATTTAATTCAATAAATTTGGAGTCGAAATCGAGATGATATGAATTTTACAAATTTAAATCTAAATTTGGATTTTAAATGAATTTCTAAATTCTAAAACAGAACTAAAATGAACTCCAAATTGAATAATTATATTTTATTTAGTTAGATAATAATTTTCTAAGAATTTAGCAATTTGAATCATCTAATTTGGAGCTAGGATGAATAAGTTATGAATTTTACAATTTAAATCCTAAATCTGCTTTTTAAACAATTTCCCGAATTATTTTTCTAAAGAAAATCTATTAATGCGCAAGGTCGACGTCGCGCGCACGGAATCCTCTGATTTAAAAAAATAATTACGGCGTGGGGCCCTTGTGTCGCTGACTAGGTCCATATGGACTTGGTCCACGGGCTTGGCTCACGGGTGGGTGGCGTGTGTGTGACGTGGTTGCCCACGTGAGCCGCCACGTTGGTCCTCGGTCGAGGTGGCGCCGTTGGCACTGCGTGGCATGGCCACATCGGTGCTTGACGGGGCGCGACGGACCCTAGGAACCCCATGAACGGCGGCGAAGTTGGCTCGGCGAGGGCACGAGGAGGAAGAGGGGATTGCGAGGATCACAATGCACACAGATTGGTCACCTGAGGTGGCGGTGATAGCCGGCGACGAGGTGAAGAGCGGCGGCGCAGACGGGCTCGACGGCGACGAGACGTTCCGGTGGCGCCCCAAGGCGAGGAGGTGTGCTCTGGTTCGCAGCCGACGCGGAGAAGACGATGGTGTGGTCGACGGTGGCGGAGCGGCTCCGGCGGCGTAATCGAAGCTTCAAGCTTCGGGACCGGCGGCGAGGAATTCCCAATTCCGGCGAGCACAGGGCGAGAGAGAGAGGGTGAGTGGCGGCGTCGGGAGCGGTGAGAGGAGGGCTACCCGGGGTGCCTTTTATAGGGCCCGGGGTGGACCGAGGCGGCATGGTGACGTGGAGGTCATGGGCGGCGGTTATTGCTCAGGCGAACCGCCGCGAGACGGGAGAGGAGATGGGAACGTGGCGAGAGGTTGGTGCGAGTCGCGCGACCTCGCGGAGAAGGCGGGGTTGGGGAGTCACAGGAGCTTCACGCCAAGCGCCAATGGCGGTTGGGCGTGGTGGTCTGCTGGAGAAGAACGCGACGAAGACGATGATGCTTGGCCGTTGGATCTTGTGTCGATGGTGCGGAGAAGAGGGGGTGGCGTGGAGCGATGCGGGCCGTCGGATGGGCATCCGATGGTGAGAGAGGTGAGAGCGGGTGGGTGGCTGGCGGGCCATGGTGGGCGGCTAGGGGAGATGGGCTGATCTGCAAAGGCAGCTTTCATTTCAAAAGGTATTATAGGATTTTAAATTGTTTTCCTAATTTAAATAAGCCGATTAATTAAAATAAGCTTTAGAATATAGTAATTAAATTCCAAAAATCCTAGAAAAATTCACATAAACCCCTAGCATTGTTCTAAACTTAAATAAAATGATTCGATCTAAAGTTGATAATAGATTTTGAATTTAAAATTGTTTTAGCCTTGAACAATTTAAAGAAAAGCTTTTAAAAATTCAGAAAATTCACCAAATTCAAATAAGTTTTAAACTCTAACCAAATTTGAAATTTTGGGTTGTTACAAACCTACCCCTTAAGGGAATCTCGACCCCGAGATTCAGACTTGACCGCAAGGAGGTGGGGATACTACTGCTGAGTCTTCTTCTCGCTCCCAAGTAGCTTCACTTTCCTGTGGTGACTCTCTTCGACTTTGTATGAACGGATGATCTTGTTCGGGTGACACGCTCTGCGACGTCCAGAATCTTAATTGGTTGCTCCACATATGTGAGGTCTTCTTGAAGATCAATGCTTTCCAAAAGGGTCTGATCTTCAGGCACTCGAAGGCACTTCTTTAGCTGTGAGACATGGAAGACATTGTGTACGGCGGATAAAGACGCTGGTAGCTCGAGCTGATATGCAACTTTGCCTCTTCTTGCTAGAATCTTGTAAGGTCCCACAAATCTGGGTGCGAGTTTTCCTTTGGTTCGAACCTTCTAACTCCTGAGTGGAGTAACTCGAGATAGACGAAATCTCCTTCAGAAGGCCAACTCTCTTGACGATTATCAAGATAACTCTTCAGCCGAGTTTGAGCTACTTTTAAATGTTCTCTTATTGTTTTGACCTTGCTTTCACTTCTTTGATCAACTCCGTCCAAAGAACCGATGCTCTCCTACTTCATCCCAAAGAAGCGGAGTTCGTGACTTTCTACCATACAAAGCCTCAAATGGGGACATCTCAAGACGGCTTGGTAGCTATTGTTGTACGAAAAATTCCGATAGGGCGATTCTTGTCCCAACTTTGTCCGTACTCTAAGGCGCAGTTCAAGCATGTCTTCAAGAATCTGCTGACTCGTTTCATTCATCCATCCGTCTCATGGATGATATGCGGTCTTGAAATTGAGTCTCGGTTCCCAAAGCTTCGTGCGCACTCGCCAAAATCTTGACGTAAATCGGATCCTCTCGTTTGACACGATCTTCCTGGGTACTCCGTGTAGACAAACGATCTTAGCCATATATAACTCTGCTAACTTGCTGCATCTGTAGGTGGTCTTGACCGGAATGAAGTGAGCTACCTTCGTCAACCGGTCAATTATCACCCAGATAGAGTCATATCCTGATTGGGTCCTAGGTAGTCCGGTAATGAAGTCCATACCAACTTCTTCCCACTTCCACTCGGGGATTGGCAATGGTTGTAGCAGACCAGCAGGTCTTTGATGCTCTGCCTTGACTCGCTGACAAACGTCACAACGGGCTACGAACTCAGCAATTTCTCGCTTCATGCTGACCCACCAATATCTTTCCTTTAAATCCTGGTACATCTTGGTGCTGCCAGGATGAATGGAATAAGGCGACTCATGAGCTTCCCTCAGAATCGACTGCTTTAAATCCTGTTGATCCGGTACACAGATGCGGTTTCCGAACCACACTGTTCCTTGCTCATCTTCGGCGAATCCTGGGGCTTTGCCTCTTCTCATATTCTTCTTGATCTCCTTGATGTCTTCATCTTCTATCTGCTTCTCTCGATCGACGACGAAGTGTCGATTGAACTTCCAACGCGTTCACACAACCTTGATCAACAATCTCCAAGTTCAGATGCTTCAATTCTTCGTACAACTCTGGCTGATTCTTCTGAACTAAGATGGTATTGCAGTACGCCTTTCTGCTCAGGGCATCTGCAACCACATTTGCTTTGCCCGGGTGATAATGTATTCCAAGGTCATAATCCTTTATTAATTCCAGCCATCTTCTCTGACGGAGGTTAAGGTCAGACTGGGTAAAGATGTACTTCAGACTCTTATGATCCGTGAAAACCTCACAGCGGTTACCGATGAGGTAATGTCGCCAGATCTTCAAGGCATGTACAATCGCTGCTAACTCCAGGTCGTGAGTTGGATAATTCCCTTCATGTGGCCGCAATTGTCGAGATGCATAAGCGACAACTTTGTCCTCTTGCATCAGTACACAGCCGAGTCCTTGACGAGATGCGTCGCAGAAAATCACAAAATCCTTGTGTATGTCCGGTAGGACCAATACAGGTGCTGAAACCAATCTCGTCTTCAGCTCCTGGAAACTTTCCTCACAAGCATCTGTCCATTCAAATTTCTTTTCCTTCTTTAGAAGTTGAGTCATTGGTCTTGCTATCTTGGAGAAACCTTCAATGAATCTACGGTAATAACCGGCCAATCCAAGGAAGCTTCTCACATCTGTGACAGACTTGGGTTGTTTCCAATCCATTACTGCTTCGACTTTGGCTGGATCTACTGCCACTCCTCCTGATGACACAATATGTCCAAGGAATGCCACCTGACTTAGCCAAAATTCGCACTTGCTGAATTTGGCATAAAGCTGGTGCTCTCTGAGTTTTGCCAAAATTATCCTGAGATGGTCCTCATGTTCTTGTTCATTCTTTGAATAGATAAGAATGTCATCGATGAAAACAACCACAAACTTATCCAAGAATTCCATGAACACTTTGTTCATCATATTCATGAAATAATCGAGTATGCTCATCAAACCGAAGACATTATCAGAACTCGTACAACCCATATCTGGTGGTGAAAGCAGTCTTCGGAATATCTTATGGTCTAATCTTCAGTTGGTGATAACCAGATCTCAAATCAATCTTCGAGAATACGCTTGCTCCTTTCAATTGATCGAACAGATCGTCAATCCTAGGTAGCGGGTACTTGTTCTTGATTGTCACTTCATTGAGTGACCTATAATCCACACACATCCTCATCTTGTTGTCTTTCTTCTTGACAAACAAGACTGGTGCCCCCAAGGTGATGAACTTGGCCGAATATATCCTTTGCTCCATAACTCTTCAATTTGTTTCTTCATCTCTGCCAATTCATTAGCCGACATTCTATAGGGTCGCCGAGATTGGAGCGTCCACGACTAAGTCAATTAAGAACATTATGTCCCTGTCCGATGGCATGCCGGGTAAATCATCAGGAAAGACATCCGGGAATTCTTGCACCATTGGTATATCTTCAAGTTTTAACTCCTTCAAGTTGGTTAGTATGGAACTTCCTCCCAAGGTGTCTTGGGCTTGAATTCAACCTGTGACTCCTTCCTCATTAGTGAGAGTAATAGACCTATTGGCACAATCTATCCGTCCTTGATTCTTGGCTAGCCACCCATTCCAAGTATTACATCCGCACCTTGAGAATGCAAGACTATCAAGTCGCCATGAAGGAAACTCCTGATATCTCCAACAGTAAGATTCGGGCATAGAGAATCGGTTCTCATTTACGAGCCCGGGAATGGATTATCATAGGATTACTTAATGGAGAAATAGGTAACCCATTTTTGCCCACAAACTTATTGGATACAAAAGAATGCGGCTTCGAATCAAACAGAACGATGCCGGTATCGAATTAACAAGAAACGCACCAGGGACGGCGCCTGGTGTCTGCTCGAGCTTCCTCTCATGTGGACGTGATTCACACGCCCTTCGTGAACCGCCCGGCTTTGGGGGTGCCGCCGGTGGGCTGGTACTCCCCGATGTTGGCTTTGATTGGTGTTGCAGAGTTGCTTCTTCGGCACTTGTTGGCATAGTGTCCATCCTCGTTGCAATGGAAGCATGTCACCCCGCCCTGCCGATGAAGTTGGGTTCTTTGTGAAACCGCCTGCAGATGCATTGTTGCGAAGCCGGAAGAGTTGGAGCGCAGCCGACATCGAGCTCGGGTGTAGAAGATCGAACCCGCCACTCGAGGTGGCCGAGGCCGAGCAAAGCGAGGCTTGGGTTGCCCTCCAGAGTTGAACTTCTGAGCGGCCATCCTCCGCTTGCGGTTCTCCATCTGCAGATGTTTGGCCTCCTGGCGAAAAGCTTTATTCACTAACTGCTGGAAGTCAGTGTAGTCATTGGAGACCAGCTGGACTGAGATCTCATCGTTCAAACCATCCATGAACCTTTCCTGCCTTTCTTCATCACTAGCCACGTCTGCGGGGCATAGCGAGCAAGTCGGTTGAACTTGTGCAGTATTCATCCACCGTGCGGTTGCCTTGTTTGAGCGCGTGGAACTCTTTCTTCTTCAGGGTCATTATCCCCGCGGGGATATGTGCATGGCGGAAAGCCCGCACAAACTCCTTCCAAGTGATAGTCTGCGCATCAGCATGGGAGATGTTGTAGTTATCCCACCATTCTGATGCGGGACGGTGAGTCAGGTGAGAGGCAAACAGACTCTCTCACGACAAGACACCGAGTGACATCCAGCTTCTTCTCGATTTCGCGGATCCAGTCATCGGCATCCATCGGCTCTGTGCTGCTGGAGAAGGTCGGTGGGCGCATGCGCATAAAATCCGCCATGGTCAATCTCTGCGTAGGTGGAGGTAGTGGTGCAGTCCGAGCTGTTGCCTGCACATTCTGCGCGCTACTGAGGGACTGAGCTAGGAGGTTAATCAGATGATTCTGGTTTTCCATCATCTGACGCTAATCTGGTCCATCAGCTGGTGGCGGTGGTGGTTGCTTTGCACGGATCCTCCTGTAATCATTTTCGTGCCGCCCGACCTCGGACACTGCCACTGCCGGTACGGGTGGTCACCATCTGCTAGAACTCCAAAGATTTAGGAGAGATAGACAGATAGGAAGTTCTAAGGGGTAAATTCTAACAGCCCAAGAACACAAAGAGCACACAAGACAAAGAGCAGATTTTTCCAAAAAGTTCCTTTATTAAGTCATTTTATTCAAAGATTATGGCTACCACAAATAAGATAGTAGCTCATAATTCGCAACTAAAGATCGAGCTAACAGGGAAGATAACTATAATGGGGTACTGGGGGTATAATCCGGCTCACTGGAGCTAGCCTCGCCGGCCTTGTAGCTAGCTAGCTCCGCAGTTACGGTCTTCAGCTTCTCCTCTGCCTCCTGTAGTCTGTTCTGAGCGGTGAGCAAGTCATTCAAGGTGTTCCCATAGGCGTAGTCCAAAGCCTTAGCCAGGTCCACCTGGTGTGTCAGCTCGGGGGAATCTTCGTCTCTAGCAGAGTTGAAAGTACTGTCGAGTCGGGTCGGAATGTGCATCGGGTAGTAATGAAACCGGTGCCTCAAGGCGATGATTGTAGGTGTAGCGAAGATGGCGATCGCCTCTCTTGCCGCATCCTGAATGCCATCATCAAAGGTATCGCTGGGATCGGAGCGCCAAAGACGTGGAAGACGGTGTCCCAGGTGCGAGATTGGAGTAGATGAGCACCTCTACTCTCCACGCTTGTTGTTCTCCCACTTGGTACTTGAATCCTTGAAAAGTTGGCCTCTTTCGGTAACCAGTGTCAGATCATTTCCCAAAGTATCTCGCCCAAGATCCAAAGAAAGGCTCCGTGGGAAATAGCGTCCGTATTTCACCATCTAAAATTTTGAGAGGAGATGAGTTAGTAAACATTTTAAAGAGAAAGGTTGAGGATGACTCTGGATAGACTCAAAATAGTTTTTTTTTTTTAGTTTTTGAAAATAAGTCCTTAAGACAATTCTAAGGCCACGACCTATAGTCGACACGGCTCTGATACCACTTTTGTCGGACCATGAACTAAAGATCCTGAACCCTCGTGTTCATACACGATCCGAGATTTCGGTGTACACGATTACAAAAATGATAACATAACCAAGTCTCGCATTGCATTAATAGTAAATCGAGTTCGATACAATTGGGCATGAAGCCAAATAAAAGAGTGAGTAACACAAATGAAGTAAAAAGATAGTAGTAGGCGGAACGATCCGCCACAGTAATCGCAGGGGCGTAGCCTCAGGCGTCGGTGTCCTCACCGTCCCGATAATAGTCTTCTCTGAAATGTTGTTGCATAAAGCAAGCATGAGCACAACTACCGTGCTCGCAAGTTACACCCAATATGGAATTGTAATGCATGCATAGGGTAAACAAAGGACAATGGCAGGGTTATTTTGCGTAAAGCAGCAGTTTGAATTTAAATAGTCATAATAGATTGCAAGGCCATTTTCATACAGTATTTAAAATCATAATTTTAATGACAAATGTATAATGTGGATAACCTCCAACAAAGGTGATGGATATCCTCCAATCACAATGGCTAACCGCCCAATTTTCCCACAGGACTAACCATCCTGAAAACATCTGTTGAATTCATTTTAAAACCAAAAACAAGTCTAACTCAAAGTGGCTTTGCTAGCATGTCCATGACCGCGGACGCGGCTATTCGAATAGTTTCTACTCTGCAGAGTTTGTACAGCTTTACCCACACGAGATAATTTGCTCCTTGTGTCGGCCAATCCACGCTTCCTAAGGCGTGTGACAAAGCAATTATCACGAGGTCATATAATGGTCTACCCCAAAGAACTCATGCCCGCTAAGGTTTCGCTTCCATTGGACTATCCATCCTAAGGAGCCCCCTCTTGCGCCAGGTGGGACTACTGTCTAACCAACACCCACTCATACAAAATGGCACGAATATCTACGAGGTGTCCCAAATTATTAAGCCAAGTCTTGCCCGCACAAGGCGTGTGGTGGTACGATGAGGGCATAGCAAGATGCGGCTCCAAGACCGGTCCTTAATCGACTTGGGCGTCGTTCAAAATCAAACCACAGGTGTTAATCCTAACCAGATTAAACCGTGCATAAACCTGCACCCACCATTCATCCGTTTAGCCCAAGTCCAAACCATTTTAGTTTTATTTTAGTGTAAACCACCTTTACAAACTCTCTATGGTAAAACAATACCATAGATTTGATTTTAAACAAGTTGTAATGATTTGGCTAAATCCTCCCAAATTCAAAATCATGGTCTAAACATTTGCTAAGCATTTCCAAACAATTTTACCTATGGTGACAAGGGATGGCATTTCAATATACAAAATTGGCCATACAATAACAATTGGAATAGCTAAGCATTTAAGCAGGTATTAAAATAGTAGACTAAAAATATGCATGCATTAATAACTTTAAAAACTGAATTAAATAACTTTAAAATAGTAGGTGCAACATGGTCAAAGTGTAACTTGCCTTCGCTGAAGTCTTGAAATTCTAAAGCTTGGAAGAATCAAATTCCCAATCGTAAGTAATCTAAGCGTGAAAATCGACAATCAATTGAAATTCCAATAAAAACAAGACAATAGTTTAAACTAACTCCAAATAAAATAATTATATTTTATTTGGCTGATAATAATTTTAGAAGACTTTATAAGTCTGAAACACTAAATTTGGAATTAGGAAATAAAAGATATGAATTTTACAAGTTTAAATTCTAAATTTGCAATTTAAATAGTTTTAACTTAAAAGAGACAATTTAAACTAATTCCAAATAAACAAATTTTAATTTATTAAGCTAGATAATCTTTTACAAAATTTTAGAAATTTAATTCAATAAATTTGGAGTTTGGAAATCGAGATGATATGAATTTTACAAATTTAAATCTAAATTTGGATTTTAAATGAATTTCTAAATTCTAAAACAGAACTAAAATGAACTCCAAATTGAATAATTATATTTTATTTAGTTAGATAATAATTTTCTAAGAATTTAGCAATTTGAATCATCTAATTTGGAGCTAGGATGAATAAGTTATGAATTTTACAATTTAAATCCTAAATCTGCCTTTTTAAACAATTTCCCGAATTATTTTTCTAAAGGAAAATCTATTAATGCGCAAGGCTGACGTCAGCGCACGGAATCCTCTGATTTAAAAAATAATTCTGACGCGTGGGGCCCTTGTGTCAGTGACTAGGTCCATATGGACTTGGTCCACGGGCTTGGCTCACGGGTGGGTGGCGCGTGTGTGTGACGTGGCTGCCACGTAGGCCGCCACGTTGGTCCCTGGGCTGAGGTGGCGCCGCGTTGGCGCCTGCGTGGCATGGCCACGTCGGTGCCGGACGGGGGCGGCGCACGGGACCCTAGGAACCGGCGAACGGCGGCGAGTTGGGCTCCGGCGAGGGCACGAGGAGGAAGAGGGGATTGCGAGGATCACAATGCACACAGATTGGTCACCTGAGGTGGCGGTGATAGCCGGCGACGAGGTGAAGAGCGGCGGCGCAGACGGGCTCGACGGCGACGAGACGTTCCGGTGGCGCTCCGGCGAGGAGGAGGTGTGCTCTGGGTTCGCGGACGCGAGAAGACGATGGTGTGGTCGACGGTGGCGGCGGCTCGGTGGCGGGCGTGAATCAAGCTTCAAGCCGGGACGGCGAAATTCCCAATTCCGCGAAACGAAGCGAGAGAGAGGTGAGTGGCGGCGTCGGGAGCGGTGAGAGGAGGGCTACCCGGGGGTGCCTTTTATAGGGCCCGGGGTGGACCGAGGCGGCGTGGTGACGTGGAGGTCGTGGGTGGCGGTTACGGCTCGTGGGCGAACCGCCAGAGAGACGAGGAGAGGAGATGGGAGCGTGGCGGAGGTTGGTGCGAGTCGTCGCGCGACCTCGCGGAGAAGGCGGGGGCGGTTGGGGAGCCGTTGCGGAGCTTCACGCCCGCGCGTCAATGGCGGTTGGGCGCGGTGGCTGCGCGGAGAAGAACACGACGAAGACGATGATGCGGGGCCGTTGGATCTTGTGTCGATGGTGCGGAGAAGAGGGGGTGGCGTGGAGCGATGCGGGCCGTCGGATGGGCATCCGATGGTGGAGAGAGGTGAGAGCGGGTGGGTGGCCTGGCGGGCCATGGTGGGCGGCGAGGAGATGGGCCGGGGCTGCAGTCTGATTTCATTAAAAAGGTATTATAGGATTTTAAATTGTTTTCCTAATTTAAATAAGCTGATTAAATAAAATAAGCTTTAGAATATAGTAATTAAATTCCAAAAATCCTAGAAAAATTCACATAAACTTAAATAAAATGATTCCAGTCTAAAGTTGATAATAGATTTTGAATTTAAAATTGTTTTAGCCTTGAACAATTTAAAGAAAAGCTTTTAAAAATTCAGAAAATTCACCAAATTCAAATAAGTTTTAAACTCTAACCAAATTTGAAATTTTGGGCTGTTACATTCTGTGCCCCGCTTGAGTCCTCTAACCTCACCCGGCATCCTCGATCGTTCTGGACCTCAGCTCTCCAAGCCTAGTCCCGATCATCCTCGACGTTGACCGTCATTGACCATCAAGCAACCTGCACACCAATAGACAAAGAAATTGATTCCGGGAACAAGTTCTTAACAACTTGACCCACGTTAGCCAAAACATGCATCATGCAACACATAAGCACTGATGAACATGAACTTGACCTAACAAGAACACATCACCGCCACGAAGGACGACGGAACAGACCACAACCGGTCAGACCGCCACTTCTGGCTGGTCTAACCGCCCCACGGCCGGTCTGAGAGCCACATGTTGACCGGTCAGACCGCCTCTTGGGACTTAGCCAAAATTTCCTCCCTGGAAATCCGAAACTTTCTGGAAATTCCAAATGAATAGAACTTTTCACTACAAGCTCCAAAAATTTTGGGACCTAATGTAGAAGAACCCTCTCACTTGCCTACACCTTCTATTTTTGGCCCTGCTCCAAAATCCAAAGTTCGTAAGGTGGCCGGTCTGACCGCTTAGTAGTAGCCGGTCAGACCGCCTCACTGGCCGGTCAGACCGCCACTTTGGCCGGTCAGACTGCCTGCAACCAAAACAGCCAACCAAACCAAGGCATGGCCGGTCTGACCGCTCCCATGGCCGATCAGACCGCCAGAGGCCTGACAGAAGCTGAAACCTCGCCAAAAATGCGTGTTTCCGCACACCCTCAATGCCATTGCCAATTGTCTCATCATCCTAAGATCGTGGGCATATCCCCATGATATCCACAATCTCCCCCTTGATGAACACATTAGCAATTTCTCAGAAAATGTAAGTTTGAAGTTTGAAAATAAAAGTACTCGACGTTTTTGCGCAAAGGCACAATTTGGTCCATTAGCAAGAGAAAGCAATGGAAATGTCCAAGCTAGCTTCAGAATAGCATAGGCAAGTGAGATACAGCAAAAGAAAGCATAAGAGCTTCAATTTCCAGAGAAGTGACAAAAATCTCACTTAAGGTCCATTTGAAAGAACAATTGCTCTATTTGACCTTAGATCATTGTGAGGCTTCAAGTTCAGAAATGGCAATAAGACCAAAAGAATGCAAATGAATAACTCCCCCTCACTATGACCACCAGATTTGTAGAAAATTTTCAGTTTTCTCCCTTCTCCTCCAAATAGCTCTATTTGAACATTTTTTGCTATTTCTCCCCCTTTGACAATGGATTCATCAAAGAATCACGCCTTCCTCTTATCCAAAGATGACAAATGCAGAAATGAGGAAGAAACATAAGAAAGAGCATGCATGAAATGCAATGGAGTGGCTTCATTTTTTTTTGTATTTTTCAAATTTTTAGTAAAAGAAACTTTGGAGATTACCCAAATGAACAAGCTAAGATTTCAATGAATGCTCAAAACACATCAATCTTGACAGCGCTAGCAAGATCATGCTAAGACATATATAACAAAGCTGGGCTAAGGAGCTCAATGAAGCGATGAATTTTAACAGTTTTAAGCAAAAGATTCAAAATTAGCAAGTTCAACAACAGAGATCCTAAGGTGATAATGGCCTTGTCAGAATGTCATTGTGAAATCTAGAAGCTAGCAAAGACCATTTTAGAGACAAAAAGTTTTGAATTGAATCATTTTGCTCAAATTATCTCAAAAGCCCAATTTTCACAAGAAGTTTCATTTCAAGTTGATAAAAGGTCTATCTTAGTAAAGAAGATCCTGGATTAGGAGCCATCCACAATCTCTTCCTAGGCTTCAACCAATTTTGAGAATTTGTTTTCTGAACCATGTGCTAGATCTCAAGCCTTGCCGCGACCATCCCAAGCAGAAAAGCTTAAAAGATTGGTCTAGGTCATCCAAAACTCCCCCTGAGTTCATGCCTAGTGCAATGGTAAGCCGTCTCATGAGAAAGAATTGGTGAGATTAGTTTTTTTGCACAGAAAGAGATCATCATTTTTATTGCTCACAAGAGCAATTTTAGATTCTTTAAGAGAACAAGAAGCTCCAGAAATGCTCAATTCTAGATCCAAGAGCTAACAAAGCAATTTTGACAGGGCTAGTGTCACAAAAGGATCACTAATCGTGCAACTAGCTAAAAGATCCACAAATTGCAATTTTCAATTCAAGTTGTTTTTAAATTCTAGCTCAATTAGCAAAGACTTTGCTACACATGTGAAAGCATGATAATTCTAGCAAGTCAAAGAACTAGACACAGTAGTGAGCAAGAATTGAAACACTAAGGCTCAAAAGAGTAAAAAGCAAAGCTTCATCAAATTAAAAGATGAGTAGTAAAGAATAAATTACAATGCATATTTTTGATATTTTTCATATAAATGCAATATGATACAATAAGATGCATAAAAGCCTAAAAAGATCAAAAAGATCAAGAGAGGATCAAAAATTCAAATGAACAAGGAAAGTTCAGAAGAACAAGGTAAGATCAGAAAAGATCCAACTCCCCCTCAAACCAACCCATAAGGGTAAATGACCCCTAACTCGCTCCTCAAGGTGGCAAACATTGTTGGGTCTAAAGGTTTGGTGAAAATGTCTGCTAGCTGGGCATCAGTCTCCACGAAAAGAAGCACAATATCACCCTTCTCTACATGGTCTCTAAGGAAGTGATAGCGAATATCAATGTGCTTGGTCCTAAAGTGTTGCACAGGGTTTTTAGCAATATTAATGGCAGATGTGTTATTACAGAAAAGAGGAACACTATCAAATGCTAACCCATAGTCCTTAAGAGTGGATACCATCCACAAGATTTGGCTACAGCAACTAGCGGCAGCTACATATTCAGCTTCAGCAGTGGATTGTGCAACAGAGGACTGCTTCCTAGAAGACCAAGAGACAAGAGAAGTGCCTAGAAAGTGACAAGTGCCTGAAGTGCTCTTCCTATCTAGCCGACAGCCCGCAAAATCAGAATCAGAAAACCCCCGAATGGACAAAGAAGAAGAACAAGAATACCAAATGCCATATTGGAGGGTAGATTTAATGTACCTGAAAATGCGCTTGACGGCTTGACGATGGGAATTTCTTGGAGACGCTTGGAATCTAGCACATAAGCAGACGACAAAGTGAATGTCTGGTCTGGAGGCCGTCAGGTACAGGAGGGAGCCGATCATGCTGCGGTACTCGCGTTGATCTGCAGCTTCTCCTTCCTCATCTGGACCCAAAGCAGTTGAAGTCGCCATGGGAGTGGCGATCGGCTTGTAGTCACCCATCTCGAAACGCTTGAGCAGATCCGTGGTGTACTTCGTCTGATGGATGAAGGTCCCTTCCTTGCATTGTTTGATTTGAAGCCCCATAAAATAATTGGGCTCTCCCATCATGCTTATCTCAAATTCCCTGGACATAGTCTCAGAAAAACTAGAAACAAGAGCATGAGAAGAACCACTAAAGATAATATCATCCACATAAATTTGAACAAGCAGGAAGTCATTGCCATGCCTAAGAATGAATAGGGTCTTGTCTACCTTACCCATCTCAAAGTTATTCTTAAGTAAGAAGGTCTTAAGTCTATCATACCAGGCTCTAGGGGCTTGCTTAAGACCATACAAGGCTTTGGATAGCTTGAAAACATGCTCTGGGTGTTTAGGATTCTCAAAACCTAGGGGTTGTCTGACATACACTTTCTCCTCTATGTAACCATTCAGAAAGGCACTTTTGACATCCATTTGATACAATCTAAAACCTTTAGATGTAGCAAATGCAAGCAGAATACAAATGGCTTCTAGTCTAGCAACAGGAGCAAAGGTCTCATCAAAATCTAACCCCTCAACCTAAGTGAAACCCTGAGGTACCAACCTAGCCTTGTTTCTAACTACAGAACCATCCTCACCTTGTTTGTTCTTGAAAACCCAACGGGTTCCTATCATATCATGACCACTAGGAGGTTCTACTAGGTACTAGACCTTGTTTCTCTCAAAATTCTCTAACTCCTCATTCATGGCATTGACCCAGCAAGAATCAGATAATGCGTGTGATATATCGCGAGGTTCAAAAGAAGCAACAAATGCACAATGGGAGTAGAGACTCGGATCACGATACCTGGAGCGAGTGACTCGCTCATGAAGATTACCAATCATTTGATCCGGAGGATGATGCCGCTGAATGTGAAGTGGAGCGCCTGGGGGAGACAACATTTCTTCAACCTCCGCAGGTACTGCTGATGAAGAAGATGTAGCAGGAGCCTCAACTGAAGGTGAAGTAGTTGTAGCTGGTTCTGGAGCTGGAATGGGAGCATCAGTAGTAGCAGGTGGAAGACTAGTATCATCATCGTCCTCATCCTCTTCCACAAAAATTCTCTAAGTCACCTATGAATCACCTGAAAGATCGGATCTAGCTCCAGGGCTAGTCTCATCAAAAGTAACATTGCATGTCTCCTGAACAGTGTCAGTTTCAACATTAAAAACCCGAAAACCCCTCGAATGTGCAGGATAACCTAGAAATAAACCATCACAAGTGCGAGACTCAAATTTATCTAGGTTTCTTGTTTTGAGAATGAAACACTTGGCTCCAAAAACTCAAAAATGAGAAACTAAGGGTTTTCTGCCAAATCGAAGCTCATAAGAAGTCTTGCCCAAAGATGGTCTCAAGAAGACCCGATTTGATATATGGCAAGTTGTAGCAATGGCTTCGGCCCAAAACCTCCTCGGTGTGCTATACTCATCCAGCATCGTCCTAGCCATCTCGACTAGGGTTCTGTTCTTCCTTTTCACAACGCCATTTTGTTGAAGGACGTGTGGAGAAGAGAACTGATGCTCGATTCCGTGCTCAGCACAAAAAGAGGCAAAAGAAACATTCTTGAACTCCCTGCCATTGTCACTGCGAATGGCTCTCAAAGCACCAGGAAGTTCAGAAGCCAAACGAAGAACGAGATCATGAAAATGATCAAATGCCTCGTCCTTCGCAGCAAGAAAGAACACCCAAGAATATCTCGAAAAATCATCGACTATGACAAGAACATACCAATTACCACCAACTGATCGAACCCGAGCAGGACCAACAGTATCCATGTGAAGCAATTGTCCCGGTCCGTCAGTCATGACCATAGTCAATGATGGGTGTGGGCGGCAACTTGCTTGCCATGCCTACACGGCGCACATACGACATCCTTGACAGCTTTGAGTTTGGGCAAACCTCTCATGAGATCAAGGTTGCTAACTCGCGTCAGATGATCAAATCCAATGTGCCCGAAACGACGGTGCCAAAGCCAGAACTCAGAAGACGATGTAATCAAACAAGTGAGAGAACCTACAAGAGATTCAGAAAAGTCAGCTCCAAAAATCCGACCAATTCGAGAAATCCTAAAATCGAGCTCACCAGCAGAATCAAGCACACGACAAGCATTCTTCTTAAATCTAGTCTCATAGCCATCATCAAGAAGCTGCGAGACAGAAAGCAAATTGTACCTTAGCTTGTCCATAAGAGAGACATCCTTGAGGATGAACTTGTTGTTCACCCTGATCGATCATGTTCCCATAATCCGCCCTTGTGTGTCATCTCCAAAGGTGATGAAGTCATCACCTGTCGACCGCGTGAAGGAGGTGAACCATTTTGAGTCTCCGGTCATGTGGCGTGAACACCCAGAGTCGACGAACCACGTGTCCTTCCTCCTTCCGCGGTGATCCTGAAAATCAAGGCACAAAAGAACAATATGTCTCAATATTGGGGTTAGTTAAACATGACTTGGGAACCCAGTACTGAGACACATGTCTGCAAGTAGAATGCAAAGCAGAAGTGCTAGCCTTGATCTTATTCAAAGTTTTGTTACGAGCAACAGTCATATGAGCATGAGAAGCATCCTGTCTAGGAACATGATGATGAGCATGTGAAACAAATCCTAGTCCAGATTTCTTATTTTGAGCATGACCATGTCTCACAAAAAGCCTAGGTTGATGAGATGAAATTCTAGCAAGTTTCTTCATAGCAATTTTCAACCTACGCCAACAGAACTCAACCAAATGTCCAGCCTTCTTGCAATAGGTGCAATGGTACTTGGTACCATTGGGAGAAGCACCATTTGTCTCAACGGAAGGTTGGACAAACCCTGCAGATTTAAAAATAGTTTTTGTAGGTTGGGTTTTGAATTAAACTAAGCCATTTTCCAAGACCAGAATGACATTAGGCTTGGATTTGTCTTGGGCAGAGTTGTATCCTAAACCTTACTTCTTATAAGGAGTTTTAGACGTGTCCAGAATCATGTTTAACTGTTTCTTACCTTTAGAGAATTTTTCTAATGTGTCCTTAAGCTAAGCATTTTCTTTTTCAAAGTTAACACATGAATCACAAGTCTTGGCCTTAATGGCTCTAGCATGTTTCTCCTTAAGATGAGCAACTTCAAGCTTATAGTCTGCATAAGAGGCACAAGGTGTAGACTCAATTTTGTCCTTAAGATTGGCATATTTAGCTCTAACTACTTCTAGAATGTCTTTAACTTCATGTTCACGTTCTAAGCAAAAAGAGCAAAAGCTAGATTTAACATTACCAGAAGCATCCAACTTGCTAGACTCTAAGCATTTTTCACAAGGAGCAGATTTGACATCAATTAGCTCAATCCTAGCATTTTCAAGTTGATGCAAAGCAATATCACGAGCAGATTGCAGTTTAGCAAATTCAGAATGTAAAGCATGGTAGGATGAACATTCATCAGATTGAAGAGTCTTAGCATTTGCAAGTTCTAATGTCAAATTCTCAATATGAGCCCCTAAATCCTTGTTCCTATCCATGGTAAATTCTAATGCCTTGTCCTGACTCATCAATTGCTCAAAAATTGTGTCGTATCTAGCAGAAAGGACATCATAAGAAGGGAGTACCTCATCATCGTCGAAGTCAACGGAGTCAGCCATGAAGCACATGCCGGTGAAGTCCTTGGCCTTCCCTTTCTTCTTGTCCTGAGCAGGTTCCTCCTCCTCCTTGTCCTCCTCGCTCCCGGAGTCCACATCGCTCATGGATTGCTCTCCAAAAGCGGCAAGGACCCGGTGAGCGGCCTTCATCAGCTTGGCAGCATCATACTTCGACTTCTTTCCTCCTTGAGGCTTCTTCCAAGCTAGCTTACCCTCCTTGAGGTTGCTCTTCCCTTTCAGCTTGGGGCAGTTCGCTCGGATGTGATTGAGCTCTCCGCACTCATAGCAAGTCACAGGTCCTCCTCTCTTTCTGTTCCTCACATTTTTGTGGGCCCTTGTGACTTTCCTGGCTAGGAGGGCTAACTCGGCCTCGGGAATGCTCTCAAATTCATCTTCATCAATAGCAGATAAGCACGTAAGAGAAAAACCAGAAGAAGACTCAGAAGGAGCATCAGAAGCTCTCTTGAGTGGATCAGCCACCAAAGCCATATTTTCTTTCTTGGGCTGATCAACCCTTTTGATCTCATGGGTTTTGAGCTTGATATAGAGCAGCTCAAGGGTAAGATCAGTAAGATTCACATTTTCCTCAATGGCAGTGGCCTTCATCTCCCACTCCTTGGTATTTATTGCCGCCAAGAGATGGGTGGCATTTTCAGACTGAGAGTACTCAATATCAACAGCTCTCAGTTGATTCAACACCTTGTTGAAACGAGTAAAAATGTCATCGATGCTCTCACCAGGATGCATATCGAATTTGTTGTACTCTCGCTTAAAGACTGTTTGGCGCACTTTCTTCATTTGGGACGAGCCCTCGTGGTAGGTCTCAAGAGTGTGCCAAATCTTATGCGCGGTCTCAAGGTGACAGATCTTGTCATACTCCTGTCTACGAAGCCCAACATAAAGGAGGTTCTTTACTTTGTTGTTGTTAGCCAAGAGGGCTGCCGAAGCCGGCGTAGCAACCTTAGGCAATACGAGTGGTGCTCGAACAACCTCCCATATAGCTTGTCCTTCGCTCTGAAGGAAGACACGCATATGATTCTTCCAATAGGCATAGTCAAGCCCATCGAAGATATGTGGTTTGGTTTAGTACTTCTCCATCACCATTGTTCAAAGACCGATTAAGATCAAGATTGAACTAACTATGCTCTGATACCACTTCTTGAACCGAAAAGGCGACTAGAGGGGGGGTGAATAGGAGAACGATCACTTTTTCTCCTAGATCGGATTCAACACGTTTTACTCCAATAGCTATGGAAGCTATGAAGATCAAAGTACAAGCACAGCGAAAGACTTGTATTGAATCCAATTGAAACCCCGAAGCAAAACAACCAAAAACACCAAAAACTCAATTCACAATGAGTTAGGCGGTCATACCTCTCAGCCTAGCGGTCTAACCGCTCCATGGGGTGGTCTGACCTCTCAAATGGGCGGTCTGACCTCCAGCTTGATGAACAGTGGAATCCGCCCGAGCTTCCCAAACACAAAAGGGTCTAACTTTTGATTCATGACTCCAAACTTCACGAAACTTGAAACATACCTTCCTTAGGATGTCAGAAACCTATTCCAATCAACGATCATGAAGATCATTGCTAAAGTTCCGACCTTTATCCGTTTTAGTGAAGGAGGGTCCAATACCGAGTCAAAAATGAAAACATGATCTAAAGCTTGCTCATGGGTAATAGATGATCAAGATTATCTTAGATAGGTTCCCACATATCCCAGCAAGCAAGATGAGGAAGAAAAACCAAGCAAAAACCTGAGAATCAAGGAAAGTCTCAAAATTACAAAATAGAGTGCAAGAATGAAAAGAGACTCATCTTCTTGAAATCTTGCATGGATTGATTTGTGATTGGTGTAGGTTTACAACCACTCCATTGGAGGACAAAGACTCACCACGTGAGCATCAAGATCAATCCACTCTCTAAAACTCTAGCTCTCCTTTCTCTCCAAAACCCTAAGACACAATAGGGTCTCTCTAAATGGCCAAGAGTCTCAAGTGCAACCAGCACTTAAGGCTATTTATAGTGTAGGCTAGCATCTAGACAATATTCCATTAGGGCACCCGTTAAACCCTAACACACAAACGGGTTAACACACACACGCATCTCAAAGCGCCGTTTCCATCTTTGCTTGACCTAAACCGCTTCTCCAAGCACCGTCCCGCGCCGCGGTTTAGCCAAAGGTCACAAAGGCGGTATTTGGGTGCAATGACCAAAATACCCCTTCTCGATCCTTCTCCAAAGACCGAGTCCAATCCTCGCGTAGCAATCGCCTGCTTCGCCATGTGTATGTTGATCAACGGCTCTGATCATGTCGGCAAGTCTCACCCATCCGGCTCCCACCGAACCACCATGGCACTTGCACCGACCCCCGCGCCGCTTGATCGAACCAGTCGCACCGAACCGCCTATTCAGTTACCTTTGTCCATTCTGCGCCCCGCCTGAGTCGTCTGACCTCACCCGGCATCCTCGATCGTTCTGGACCTCAGCTCTCCAAGCCTAATCCCGATCATCCTCGCCATTGACCGTCATTAACCACCAAGCAACCTGCACACCAATAGGCAAGGAAATCAATTCCGGGAACAAGTTCTTAACAACTTGACCCATGTTAGCCAAAACATGCATCATGCAACACATAAGCACTGACGAACATGAACTTGACCTAACAAGAACACATCGCCGCCACGAAGGACGACGTAACAGACCATAACCGGTCAGACCGCCACCTGTTGACCGGTCAGACCGCCTCTTGGGACTTAGCCAAAATTTCCTCCCTAGAAATCTGAAACTTTCTGGAAATTTCAAATGAATAGAACTTTTCACTAGAAGCTCCAAAAATTATGGGACCTAGTGCAAAAGAACCCTCTCACTTGTGTACACCTTCTATTTTTGGCTCAGCTCCAAAATCCAAAGTTCCTAAGGTGGCCGGGTCCGACCGCTCAAGAGAATCCTGGTCGAGACCGCCTCCGCTTGCCTCGACCACCACCTGGCGGTCAGACCGCCAGCAACCAAAATAGCCAACCAAACCAAGGCATGGCCGGTCTGACCGCTCCCATGGCCGGTCAGACCTCTAGAGGCCTGACAGAAGCTAAAACCTCACCGAAAACGCGTGTTTCCGCACACCCTCAACGCCATTGCCATTTGTCTCATCATCCTAAGATCGTGGGCATATCCCCATGATATCCACAATAAGAGTCTTCGAAAGGCCGCGTAACATCTCAGACAAAAATTAATAATAAATCAATCTTAATTAAGTACAATGATATTTTAGAAAGTATGCAATCAAACTTCTATAACTTTGATCACTAATATATAAAAAACCATTTGTATTGATCATGTGAAAATTGTATCATTAGATTAGTATGAAAATTCTTTTCATAACATAATAATTTTATATTATTTTATGAACATATTCATATAAAAGTTAATGGTCAAATTTGCATGTTTGAGACTGTGTCGATGTCTAAAACATCATATATTCTTGAACAAAGGGAGTACCTCTTTAGGCACTTTTATTGATGCGTTATTTCTGACGGGAAACTTTTGCTAGCTTGATGATATTTTGGAAAGATTAATCAATCGCCAAAGCATCTATAGGTTACTACTGATTTTTTTAAAAAGTACATTTTTAAAATAAAATTACATAAATAAATGCTCGTTTAATAAAATTACAAAAAATTGGCTTCTGTTGCCATTTAAATTAGTGATAGGCTCCTATCGCCAGTTGGACTGTCAACAAGAGCCCTATCGCCAGCAAAACAGTGTTAAGTGTCTCTGTAGCCATTTGGAATGATGATAGAGATAAAATTACCACTTGAAATGGCGCAAGAACTTGTTTTCTGATTTTTTGGGTAGAGAATGTAGCTTCAAATTTTATGAGATTTGACTCAGTTTTTTTTTTCTAATATCGGTAAGTGTCTACTGAACCGATTATTTTCGAAAAAAGAGAACGAAAAATTAAAAGATGATATTTGAACTGCGACAATAAGACTTTGTAATGTACTTGCAAATTACATGGCACACATGGTTTGGTCACGTGCATTACAAATGACAGGATGCATGAATCAACAACCTGATCTACACCTAGAAGACATGTGCGCCTTTTGAAATTGGAAAAATTGGTGGATGGAAATAAAGTAAGTCTTTACGACCCTTTGGTGCCTTCCCCTTGTCTCATGTAGACCCACAGGTGTGGCCAGTCCCGAAGATAGTCCTGTACTGCGAGACGGGCTGGAAGATGGAATGATGTTCATAGAACGTAATGCAAAATCAATAATAAGAACACGAATTGAGCATAACTTACCTCTATGATCAGAAGTGCGCCTGGGCGATGGAGAGCGCTAAGACGGCTGCCGACGGCCACCGTTCTAACTAGCAGGAGCCTTCCCCTTATTCGTCGTGTGCTTGGCCCGGCCATCCTCAGCATGCTGTTCAGCGTTCTTGGGCTTCATCGCCACATTTCCCTTGTCTTCACCGCTCTTGGGTACATAAGGTTTCCATCGCTTGTATTGCTCGGGTGGCACTGCATAGTTGAACATGTACTTCTGCTCAATGAACGCCCTTTTGTACTTGTCCTCGCCGTCGATCCATTAGAAAAAGAAGCAATGCTCCTTCGGTTGACATTATGCACGCATGAAGTTGGCAATATGTGGAATGCAATGTAAAATGCGAAAAATCGATGTGTGTGTGTATCGTGTGACATGCTTGGCATGGTGGGATGTTTGTGTCTTGTGAGGAAAGTTGTGCGACCTCTGCAGAGTGTAAACCTATTCGAATAGCCATGTCCTCAGTTATAGACATCACTTGGTTATTTCTCACAATAGTAGACTCATGTTTTCTAAAGGAAAGTCAGGTATGGGCATGGATGAGGGAATCCATGTGGATGGTCGTCCACAAAAAGAGAGTTTTGTAAGGACTAGGTTTTAGGGCAACAGGCCCATGGTTTAGATATTGTTAATTCTATTATGATAATTATTTTATATCAGCATCAAATGAATTTACTGTAGGGTCGCGGGTAGGCTATGATAGCTACAAATAAAATTTCTACCACGCAAACCAGGAAGCCAAGCAAGTAGATGATCATAGATCGTTACCACCAGACGCGCAGAGCAGTGGAAGAAGGGTTGGAGCAGCCTGGTCCAAGGTATAGCGCGTCGATGTAGTGGTCGTAGTCGATCGTCCAACCTCCAGCAAGTCGATCGTCTCCTCCAGCAACCTCTGCAGTTCCTCGTGAAGATCGCGGATCGTCCTCAAGCGCAACAATCATAGTAACGCCTCTACGATGTACACACGTCCAGGGCAGGAACTACCGTATGTCGGTGTACTAGCACCAAGTTGCACGGCAGAGCTCTCAGGAAGATGGCGGCTAGGGTTTTGGTGGTGTTTTTTCGCGTACCTCCCAACAGCCTCATGCATCTCCTTATATAGTGCTTGTGACGGATCCTATCCGAACACGTTTACGAATAGTATTCATACTGGTTTGTTCCAACCCGTTAAGTGTGTGACCCTGTAGGTTCATGCGTAATCGGTTGTGACTCGGAAACCCTTTCCGATCACTAATCGTAGCGGCTCCTAGCAGAACATAGCGATTTCCGAATACACACAAATTATATCGGACGAACCTTAATGTAATATGATCTACGACCAGGTCCTATCTCTATACGACCAGTTCGTATGTGGTCACGACCAGTTCGTAACTCCTTATGACTAGGTTACGACAACTCTGTGATTACGTTCGACCAGTCTACGACCAGCATGTATCTCAATACGACCAGTCTATAACTGATCGAACTGAGTGACCTACTCGTGTATACTCCCTTTGCCTCACGATGTCTGGTTGAACTCCATGTGAGATGTTGTGTCATCCATGGACTGTTCAATTCTTTCTCGATTGAGTGTCGGATAACTTCACGTGGTCGAACACTTCGACTACTAGTGGCATGGCCATGCACTTTCTTTATCCGATCACAACGAGGGGCCCAGAGACATCTCTCCTGTTATGTTAGGAGGGGCAAATCCATATCCGACCAAATACATTCCTCTCCATGTTTCACAAAGATACCCGAAAGCTACCTTTATAACTACCCGATTCACGGTGTAGTGTTTGGCAACCCCTAAGAGTGCTATTACACATGTAGGAAACCATGCTGATCTCAGGTCTAAGGATTATACATCATCATTGCTTGAGACCAACTAACGACACATAGAATCATAACAATCTCAATAGTGTCTCAAGGTGGGTCTAATCCAACATCATGTTCTCTAACATGTGTCCATATTATTGGTTTGATATCTCCATATCTATGACTCGTGAAACATAGTCATCAACCAATACATATGCTAGTCTATTCATATGTGTCCTCATATGTTTCCGACCAGGGAACGTTTAAGAATAATCATCGCAGAAATATAGAGTTTCACAATCAAGTCACATACTTGATAATAAATATTAACAATATTATTCTAGGAACAAGATAACATATTATCTAATGTCATGAACATAATAAAATATAATCATCTCTATGATTGCCTCTAGGGCATATTTCCAACAGTCTCCCACTTGCACTAGAGTCAATCATTAAGGTATCTAATACCGATAGCTCTTGTGTGTGCCTCATGGTTGAGAGGCTTTGTCAATGGATCAGCAACATTCAAATCCGTATGAATTTTGCATATCTTAACATCTCCTCTATCCACCAATTCGCAAATAAGATGATAACGCTTGAGTATATGCTTGGACTTCTGATGGGATCTAGGCTCCTTAGCCTGCGCAATAGCTCCATTGTTGTTACAATAGAGATCCATTGGGCTCGAGGCACTCGGAACCACACCCAAATAAGCAATGAAATTTCTTATCCAAACACCTTCTTTTGCAGCTTCAGAAGCCGCAATGTACTCGGCATCCATCGTGGAATCAGCAACCGTCTCTTGCTTGGAACTTTTCCAGCTCACTGCTCCTTCATTCAAAATGAATACAAAACCAGATTGCGAACGATAATCATCTTTGTCGGTTTGAAAGCTTGCATCGGTGTAACCATTTACAACGAGCTCTTCATCACCGCCATAAACTAGGAACAGATCCTTAGTCCTTCTTAAGTACTTAAGAATATTTTTCACAGCTGTCCAGTGACCTTCACCGGGATCAGCTTGGTATCTGCTCGTAACACTTAGAGCATATGATACATCTGGTTGTGTACATATCATGGCGTACATGATAGATCCAATGGCCGAAGCATATGGAATATTACTCATTTTGTCTTGCTCATCAGTGGTCGTAGGATACTGATTCTTGCTAAGATTAATGCCATGTGCCATGGGCAAGAATCCTCTCTTGGAATTTTGCATGTTGAACCGATTCAACACTTTGTCTATGTACATGTCCTGGCTTAATCTAATTAGCCTCTTAGATCTATCTCTATAGATTCTTATTCCCAAGATATATGCTGCATCTCCTAAATCTTTCATTGAGAAACTATTTCTTAATGAAGTTTTAACAGATTCAAGCATTGGAATGTCATTTCCGACCAGTAGTTTGTCATCTACATACAAGATCAGAATAACAAGTGTGCTCCCACTAACCTTCATGTAAACACAAGGTTCTTCTTTGTTCTTGACGAAACCAAACCTTTTGATCTCCTCATTAAAACGTATATTCCAACTCCGAGATGCTTGTTTCAACCCATAAATGGACTTTTGAAGTTTGCATACTTTACTAGCATTCTTTGGATCGACAAAACCTTTAGGTTGTGTCATGTACACATCCTCATCTAGGTTTTCATTAAGGAAAGCTGTTTTGACATCCATTTGCCATATCTCATAGTCGAAATATGTAGCAATTGCTAGAATGATCCGAATAGATTTAAGCATCGCTACTGGTGAGAAAGTCTCATCGTAGTCAACTCCTTGAACTTGTCGAAAACCTTTTGCGACTAGTCGAGCCTTATGAATGTGAACATTTCCATCCATATCAATCTTTTTCTTATAGATCCATTTACACTCAATGGTTTTAACACCATCAAGTGGATCGACCAGATTCCAAACCTGATTTTCTCTCATGGAGTCTATCTCGAATTTCATGGCTCCAAGCCATTTCTCAGAGTTTGGGTCCATCATCGTTTCCTCATAAGTCTTAGGCTCATCATTATTCAATAATAATACGTCATGCCCATACCTTGTAGGCAATTGACGTGGCCTTTTAGATCTACGTGGGGCTGGTGCCTCATCTACAAGTTCAACAATATTTTGTTCATCCAGTGGAGGTTCAGTAGGAGTTGAAACACTTTCAAATATTTCCCGAATTTCTTCGAGTTGCACCTTTCTCCCACTGACTCCTTTTTGAAAGAAACTCTTCCTCCAAAAAGGCACCATTTTGGGCAACAAAAACTTTGTCTTCTTCCCGGTTGTAGAAATAATATCCTTTGGTTTCCCTAGGATATCCTATAAAGAAGCATTTATCTGATTTGGGTGCGAGTTTGTCAGACCAAACGTTTAACATAGACATCACATCCCCAAATCCTTAGAAAAGACAAACTAGGACTCTTCCCAGTCCACATCTCATATGGTGTCTTATCTACTGATTTCGATGGTACCTGATTCAAAATGTAAGCGGCAGTTTCTAGAGCATAGCCCCAAAAATACAATGGCAGGTCTGATTAGCTCATCATTGATCGAACCATGTCCAACAAGGTCCTATTACGCCGCTCAGACACCTCATTCCATTGTGGAGTGCCGGGTGGTGTAAGCTGTGGAACAATTCCACATTGTTTCAAATGATTACCAAACTCATGGCTCAAAAACTCACCTCCACGATCAGATCGTAAAGATTTGATTGTCTTGCCAAGTTGATTCTCTGACCTCATTCGGAACTCCTTGAACTTTTCAAAGCATTTCGACTTGTGCCTCATCAAGTAGATATATCCATATCTACTATAGTCATCGGTGAAAGTAATGAAGCATCTTGAAAACCACCTCTAGTCAGTCAGACTCATTGGTCCACACACATCGGTATGTATGAGTGCCAATCGGTCAAGCGCCCTTTCACTCCGACCGGTGAAAGGTGTCTTGGTCATCTTTCTGACCAGGCAAGACTCGCATGTTTCAAATGATTCCAAATCAAATGAGTTTAGAATTCCATCATCATGGAGATTTTTCATGCGTTTCTCACTTATGTGACCTAAACGACAATGCCAAATGAAAGTGAAATTCGTTTCATTAGGCCGAAGCCTTTTCGCATTAATATTATAGATGGACGCATCATCAAGATTTAAGATAAACAACCCATTCAAAATAGGTGCATAGCCATAAAAACACTTCATTCAAAAATATAGAACAAGCATTGTTCTCAATAATGAATTTATAACCTTCTGCCATCAAACATGAGGCAGAAATAATGTTTCTACTAATGGTTTGGACGTAATAACAATTATTCAATTCCATAATAAATCACGAAGGCAAAAGTAATGGCAAAGTCCCGACGGCTAATGCAAAGAACTCTTGCTTTATTCGATCGAAGATCCATCTCGCCCTTTGTAATTCTCCTACTCCTTGTTAGACTCGCATCGAATTGCGAGATATGAGCAACCGATCCGGTATCAAATACCCATGAGTTAACAGAAGAGTCAGCAAGAAAAACATCTATAACATTAATACCTGTAGTGGAAGTTTTAGTCCCACCATTCCTTTTCTGATCAGCCAAGTATTTCTTGCAGTTCCTCTTCCAATGGCCTAGCTCTTTGCAGTAAAAGTATTCATTCTCTTGAGTTGGGCCGGACTTAGTCTTGGGCTTAGGCTTATTAGTTTTGATCTCATCTGAAACTTTAGCCTTACCCTTTTTCTTGACGCAAGTCTTAGTCTTCTTCTTGAAGCTTGTACTCTTTTGCACCATCATCACATGATTGTTGCTTTTCTTAATGCTGCCCTCTGCTGTCTTAAGCATCATATGCAGTTCGGTGAGATTCTTGTCTAAGCCGTTCATATGGAAGTTCAAAATGAACTGCCCATAGCTTTCAGGAAGCGTAGCAAGAATTAAATCTGTAGCCAACTCTTGACTTAGTGAAAAACCAAGTTTTTCCAAGCTCTGTGTGTAACCAACCATTTTGATTACATGAGGGCTCACCGGACCACCCTCAGCTAGCTTACATCCAAACAAGTTCTTTGAGATCTCAAATCTCTCAGTTCTTGCTTGTGTCTCAAACATGCCTTTGAGTGCCACGATCATATCGTAGGCCTCAATGTTCTAAAACTGCTTCTGAAGGTTTGAGTTCATAGCAGCAAGCATGAGACAGCTAACATCAAGGGATTCATCACATGCCTTTTATAGGCGGTTTTAAGAGTAGCAACAGCATTCTCTGCAAGCACATCTGGAATTGGTTCCTCTAGAACATGTTCCTTTTTATCTTGCCTAAGAACAATTCTTAGGTTGCGGGACCAATCCGCAAAATTTGTTACATTCAGTTTTCCTTTTCAAGTATCGAACGCAATGCAAAACTGGATGTAGGTACAGCAGTTGGTGCCATGATCTACAACATAAATATGCAAAACTAAGATATATGTTCAATCAAAGTAACTTCTATTAAACAATTTAACAAAGATACTCCCACTAAATTCCATATCCCTCTTATGACATTTTAGTGATTCAAGATCCATAATCATTTAATCTAGGAAGAATTCCATTCTACCCCCTCAAGTATCGACGTGCGGACACCTAACCCCCTGAACAAAAAAATCGGCCCTTGGACACCCCGAAGTTGCAAAACCGGACAACCTACCCCCTCCGGCTGTTTCGTGCGATGGTTTTGCCCATGTGGCGTCCGGTCAGAGCGGTTTCGCCATGTTGGCTGCTGACTCAGCACACCTAGCTGGCGGGGTTTTTTACGAGGGCTGCCATTCTTCTTCCCCCATCTCCATCCTCCCCGATCTCCATCCCGTGTCTTCGAGCTGGCGGCCAGGTTCTGCTACGACGTCAAGATCAAGCTCAATGCGCTCAACGTGGTGTGCCTCCGCTGCGCCGCCGAGTACCTCCGCATGACGGACGACTACGCCGAGGGCAACCTCATCACGCAAGCCGAGTCCTTCCTCGCCGACGTGCTTGCCAACTGGAAGGACTCCATCAAGGCGCTCGAGACCTGCGAGGGCATCCTCCCCACCGCCGAGGACCGCCACATCGTCTCCATTGCATCATGGCGCTGCCTCCAAGGCTCGCGATCGCGCCGCCGCCGCCCCTGTGCCCGCTGCCGCCAAAACGCCACCTCGGCGAGGATCTTGTTGTGGAACAACATCGGCTCGAGGACACGCCGCGTGCGCGCTGCCGGGCGGCGTCCCGGATGGACTGGTGGTACAAGGGCGTGTCGTTCTGAGCTCGCCCATGTTCAGCGGTGATCCAGCGATGGAGGGAAGGGCATCTTGTGGCCGAGAGCATCGTCGGCGCCATCATGTTCTACGCGGGCGGTTCCTCCGAACTGAAGCGCAACACCGGCTTCACAGAACGCCACTTAGCCACCGACTTGGCGGCGGCGTCGCCGTAGCCACCAGCGTCACCCCACGTGCCACCAACGTCTCCGCGCCGTCGAGGCGACTAGAGGTACTTCTGGAGGAGATTGTGGCGCCGCCCGCCGACCAAGAAGGGCGCCGCTTCCACCAAGTTCTGCTTGGGATGCTCCGCGCGGCAATGCTCCTCCACGCCGACCTTGTCTTGGGGAGAACACGGAGCGGCAGATTGGGGTGCCCGTGCCAGACGCCGTCCGCCCTATCGCCTATCACCATGATGGCCAAGCTCATGGTGGTACCTCGTGGAGGTGGCGCCGACACCAACTCGAAGCGCCCAAGTTCGGCGCTCGCCACTGTGGTACCCAACTCCGTCTGACCCGTGGCTGTCCGAAGTCGGGCGGGAAGCGGTGCTGCCGATGAATCGCCAGAAGCTGTCGCCGAGGCGTGCATGCACGCGCGCAGAACGCGCGCCGCCGCTGGGTGGTTGTGCAGTGCTCTTCTTGAAAGACTCCGCCTCCGCACGTCCATCGCCGGGTGGTTCTTCGTGTCCGACAACGCGGCGGCCGACGGCGCACCCACACCCGCACCCGCTCCCCGGCGCTCGTGCCGTCGCCTTCTCGGCCAGATCCGGTATGGAGGGAGTAAGGAGGAGAAGGAGAGAGAGAGAGGAGCTGAGCAGAGGTCGGTGGCCGGAGGCTAGCAGGCCGGTAGCAGCAGCGGCTCCATAGGGGAGGCGGCGCCTGGGGAGGGGAGGTGGAGAGACACGAGATGGAGATTGGGGAGGATGGAGATGGGGGAAGAAGAATGGCAGCCCTTGTAAAAACCCGCCCACTAGGTGTCTTTGGTCGGCCGACGGCGTGGTAACTTGACTCGACCGGACGCCACATGGGCAAAACCACCGCACGAAACAGCCGGAGGGGGTAGGTTGTCCGGTTTTGCAACTTCGGGGTGTCCAAGGGCCGATTTTTTTGTTCAGGGGGTTAGGTGTCCGCACGTCGATACTTGAGGGGGTAGAATGGACTTCTTCCTTTAATCTACTAGTGAGCTATGGCATCACTGCTAGAAGACTAGTGAAAATGGTAAGCAACCTTTTGCTAATCATATCTCTATATGACTCTTGTTGTTGGGCAGCATCTTTATGCTTCGGCACCCAACCCTTATGCCCCAAGGTCCACAACTGTTATGATAACCTTGTTAAGTTAAACCAATGCTTAGCGTGTAAGTGTCTAACACAAACCCATCTAGTCAAGGATTGTTAATGGCATTCTGCTATGGCAAGACCTACCATTAAAATACATGACTTTGGATGGTGCAGCAATTGGGAGGGCATCAATTTAACCTAATATTATGTGAGGGATTTTTACTTCTACCATGTTAAAAGCATTTAAAGCAAAAACATGTATAGAAATAAATGAACAGGAATATAAAGCCATTCACAGACAATCAAATTGCATTGTGATATAGTATGACCCTTCTCCATGGTGATCTCCATCGCCATGCATCCTGTTCGCCGTGTCTCCAAGTGGTCGACTCCTCCAAGCACTCCCACTAAACCATTACTCCTAATAGCACTAGTAATGAATCACAAGGAGTAAAGAAGCATCACAAGTCGACACGTAGGCCGTTATACAAAGATATAGACAGCCTTAGGCTGCAATAAGCATGACACGCAGGTCATGAACATTACATACATACATGCATCTCATACATGAACCATTATGGGTCATACTATTCACATCAATCCCTGCAAAAACAAATTATGCACATAATCCAATTCTATCAAACGACATGAGCACACACTACCTATAGCGCACGGTACGAATACCCAGCACATAATCCAATTTTCTGAAACATGAATCTTATTCACGTATCCGAGCCTTGGAAATCATTAGATTAATCACATTGACCCTATTCTGAACCACTCTGATCATTGCCTTTGATACGACCACACACTGCAGCAAAATCCGATGGCGGAATTTCGACTGGTAGGAGTGATATGCAGTCTGGTCGTGAACAAGCGCAATTAATCATCTAGTCCTTATAGCTCATACCTCCTCGTAAACCCATCTACTACCACCAAGAAACCGATCGATCAAATTGACTAGGGCCTAGATCATTCCATCTATATGAACCGATCTAGGTTATCAAACCCGAACAGTAATAGATCCAATCTACTACTACCACATATTAAGTATATGCGATCGATCCAGATCAAAAACTACGCAGGATGGCTCTGAGCTACAAACAAAATTTCTACCACGCAAACCAGGAAGCCAAGCAAGTAGATGATCATAGATCGTTACCACCAGACGCGCAGAGCAGCGGAAGAAGGGTTGGAGCAGCCTGGTCCAACGTATAGCGCGTCGATATAGTGGTCGTAGTCGATCGCCCAACGTCCAGCAAGTCGATCGTCTCCTCCAGCAACCTTTGCAGTTCCTCATGAAGATCGCGGATCGTCCTCAAGCGCAACAATCGTAGTAACGCCTCTATGGTATCCACACGTCCAGGGCAGGAACAACCATACGTCGGTGTGCTAGCACCAAGTCGCACGGCAGAGCTCTCAGGAAGATGGCGGCTAGGGTTTTGGTGGTGTTTTCTCGCGTATCTCCCAACAGCCTCATGCATCTCCTTATATAGTGCTTGTGACGGATCCTATCCGAACACGTTTATGAATCGTATTCGTAATGGTTTGTTCTAACCCGTTAAGTGTGTGACCCTGTAGGTTCATGCGTAATCGATTGTGACTCGGAAACCCTTTCCGATCACTAGTCGTAGCGGCTCCTAGCAGAACATGGCGATTTCCGAATACACACAAATTATATCGATTTAACCTTAATGCAATATGATCTCGACCAGTTCTCATCACTTACGACCGTGTCCTATCTCTATCGACCAGTTCAGTATGTGGTCACGACGATTCGTAACTCCTTATGACCAAAGTTACGACCACTTTGTGATTACGTTCGACCGATCTCGACCAAAGCATTTATCTCGTCGACCGGTCTATAACCGATCGAATCGAGTGACCTACTCGTGTATACTCCCTTTGCCTCACGATGTCCGGTTGAACTCCATGTGAGATGTTGTGTCATCCATGGATGTTCAATTCTTTCTCGATCGAGTGTCGGATAACTTCACGTGGTCGAACACTTCGACTACTAGTGGCATGGCCATGCACTTTCTTTATCCGATCTGCGAGGGCCCGAGATATCTCTCTGTTATGTTAGGAGGAAAATCCCATATCCCACCAGTCACATTCCTCTCCATGTTTCACAAAGATACAAAAGCTACCTTTATAACTACCCGATTCTGTGTAGCGTTTGGCAACCCTAAGAGTGCTATTACACATGTAGGAAACCATCTTGATCTCAGGTCTAAGGATTATACATCATCATTGCTTGAGACCAACTAACGACACATAGAATCATAACAATCTCAATAGTGTCTCAAGGTGGGTCTAATCCAACATCATGTTCTCTAACATGTGTCCATATTATTAGTTTGATATCTCCATATCTATGACTCGTGAAACATAGTCATCAACTGTAACAACCCAAATTTTCAAATTTTTTTAAAGTTTAAAACTTATTTGAATTTGTGAATTTTCTGAAATTTTAAAAGCTTTTCTTTAAATTGTTTAAAGCCAAAAAAAATTAAAATTCAAAATCTATTACTATATTTAAGTTGGAATTATTTTATTAAGTCCAAAATAATTATAGAGACTTCGTGAATTTTTATAGAATTTTTGGAATTTAATTGCTATTTTCTAAAAGCCTATTTGGATTAATCTGTTTATTTAAATTAGGAAATCAATTTAAAATAACTAAAACCCCTTGGGCCGATTTCATCACTGTGCGTCCCATCCCCTATTCATTCCGGCCCAACGAGCGAGCCGCTGCCAACCGTTGGATCGAGATCCAGCAGTCGAAGACGCGCTGCCAAGACCAAGACCTCTCCTCTCTCTCTTTTGACCCCACCCTTGACCTCCGCGCTCTCGCTGTCGTGTGGTCCCAAGCCCTTCGTCCCCGCCGCTTTCTTCTCCACGCAGCAGCTCGCCACCGCCATTGCTGCAGGCGGCGAAGCTTCGCTAACGGGCCGCCCAACCGCCCACGTTCCCGCGGGTGTCGCGAGACTCGCGCCTCCTCGCACGACCCCACCCCCTCTCCCCCTCTTCTCGCGCCTTGGCGCCTAAGCTTCAGAATCGCCGCCACGTCCCCCCACGTCACCACGCCGCCTCGGACACCCCCGACCCCTATAAAAGGCAGCCCCGGGCGCCCCTCTCTTCACCTATCCCGACACCGCCACCCATTGTCATCCTCCCCCTCTCTAGCGCTTCAATTTGGAGGTTTCTCGCCGGCGACCGTAGGAGCTCGGACCTTCGATTGCACCGTCACTGGAGCCGCTCCGCCCCCGTCGACCACACCGCCGTCATCACCGCGTCGTCGCGAAGCCGGTGCACCCACTCGATTCGCCGGAGGACCCCCAGAGCCTCTACTTCGTCGTCGCCCATACCTCGCCGCCGGCTGCCTCCGTCAACGCCTCGTTGTGTGGGTGAGCGCACTAGGATCGCCATTCCCTCCTCTTCATTTTGCGCACCTTGCCGCCGCCGCGCACTGTAGCGCCAGCGACCATCGGTCCCCACACCGGCGCCGGCTCCGTCACCGTGGCCTTGCCACGCACACGCCGCCGTGGATGCCACCTCACACCACGTGTGCGCCACCTCACCGTCGGATCTGACGTGGATCCAACGTGGCACCCAAACCGCACCACATCACCCCCACCCCCTGAGCCAAAATCCCGTGGGCCTGGTCCATGTGGACCGTGTCTATGACACGTGGGGCCCACTTGTCAAAATTATTTTAATTTCCAAAAAACCTCAGGGCTGATGTCAGCATTGGGCATTAATTAGATTTCCCTTTAGATAAATAATTCGGTAAATCCTTTTAATTTACATATTTAGTTTAAAACTTGTAAAATTCATGTCTTTTTCATCTCAACTCCAAATCGAGTGACTCCAAATTCTAAAATCTTATAAAATTAATATCTAGCTAAATAAAATATAAATATTTGATTTGGAGTAAGTTTAAACTGTTTGTTTGAATTTGAAATGATTTAAATTACAAATTTAGGATTTAAATTTGTAAAATTCATATCTTTTGAACCCTAATTCCAAATTGAGGTATTCAAATTGCTAAAATATTAGAAAATTATATTCTAGCTAAATAAAATAAAATTATTTCATTTGGACTTAGTTTAAACTGTCGTTTTGAATTTTATTTGAATTTCAATTGATTTGTCGTATTTTCACGTTTAGACTACGACGATTCCGGGGAATTTGATTCTTCCGAAGATTTAGAATTTCAAGACTTTAGCAAAGGAAAGTTACACTTTGACCATTTTGCCCCTACTATTTTAAAGTGATCTAAATTCAGTTTTCAAATTATTAAATGCATGCATATTTCTATTCAAGTATTTCAAATTCCTGTTTAAACAATTAGATATTCCAGCTATCATTGTATGGCCAATCTTGAGTATTGATATGTCATTCCTTTGTCACCAATAGATAAACTAGTATGGTAAAAACTCACAAGCTTAGCAAATGCTTAGACCATGTTCACCAATTTTGGGGAATTTAGCCAAACCATTTCAAATTGATTTAAAATTTGAATCTATGGTATTGTCTTACCATAGAGGCTTATTAAAGGCGGTTTTACTAAATAAAATTAAAATGGTTTGGACTTGGGCGAAACGGATGAATGGTGGGTGCAGGTTTATGCACGGGTTTAATCTGGTTAGGATTAAACCCCAGGGTTTGTTTTGAAAGACGCCCAAGTCGATTAAGGACCGGCCTTTGAGTGTTCCTTTGCTATGCCAAAACGTACTACCACATGTCCTGTATGGGCGGGACTCGCTTAATAATTTGGGATACCTCATAGATATTAGTGCCATGTTGTATGTGTGGGTGTTGGTTAGACAGTAGTCCCACCTGCTCAAGAGGGGCTCCTGAGGATGGTTAGTCAATGGAAGCGAAACCTTAGCGGGCATGAGTACTTTGGGGTAGATCATTGTAACGGCCTTGTGATAATTGCTTTGTCATACGCCTTAGGAAGCGTGGATTGGCCGACTCAAAGAGCAAATTATCTCATGTGGGTAAAGCTGTATAAACTCTGCAGAGTAGAAACTATTCGAATAGCCGCGTCCGCAGTCATGGACATGCTAGCAAAGCCACTTTGAGTTAGACTTGTTTTTGGTTTTAAAATGATTTCAACAGAAGTTTTCAGGATGGTTAGTCCTGTGGGAAAATGGGGCGGTTAGCCATTGTGATAGGAGGATATCCATCACCTTTCTTGGAGGTTATCCACATTATACAATTGTCATTTAAATTATGATTTTAATTACTGTATGAAAATGGCCTTGCAATCTATTATGATTATTTAAACTAAAACTACTGCTTTATGCAAAATAACCCTACCATTGTCCTTTGTATACTTTATGCATGCATTACAAATTCTATATTGGGTGTAACTTGCGAGCACGGTAGTAGTGCTCATGCTTGCTGAATATCTTTATTCAGGTGAAGACTACTATCAGGACGGTGAGGACACCGACGCCTAGGCTACGCCTCCAGATGATTGCCTGTGGCGGATCGTTCTGGCCTACTACTACTGTTTTTACTTCCGCTGTGTTGTTTAATCTTTTATTTGGCTTCATGCCCAATTGTATCAAACTCTGATTTACTATTAATGCAATGCGAGATATGCTTATGTTATCATTTTTGTAACTGTGTACACCGAAAATCCTGGACTGGTGTATGAACACAGAGGGTTCGGGATCTTTCGTTCCCGGGTCCGACATCAACCAATACATATGCTAGTCTTCATATGTGTCCTCATATGTTTCGACCAGGGAACGTTTAAGAATAATCATCGCAGAAATATAGAGTTTCACAATCAAGTCACATACTTGATAATAAATATTAACAATATTATTCTAGGAACAAGATAACATATTATCCAATGTCATGAACATAATGAAATATAATCATCTCTATGATTGCCTCTAGGGCATATTTCCAACATTTACAAATGCCAGTTGCAATCTACTACTATTATTGCGAATAAAAGGATCGTGTTGGGCAAATCAAAACCAGACTAGCCAGCCTCCTTTGACATAGCATGCATATTATTGTACTCTGCTTAAAAGTCTTGCAAGTACATCATTATACTCAACGTTGGTTGTTGAACATATTTAGAGATTGCAGAAGAAGACCTGTGGTATGGTTACTTTTACGTGGTGGGTTTTGGCGACGATGATACCAAGTTATAGGGTTCCACCTTGATAGTTGCCTGTGGGATGGTTGAAGCATACTTACGGGGTTTATTGCCTCTTTTATCTACGTTTCCGCTGAATTTATTTTGTCATGTGTATCATTTGGCCAGTCGGCCCTTGTGTTGGAAACTTCGCTGTGTAGGCGTATGTTCAGTTGTAATATATGCACTACTTGTTTAATATAACGTGTATGGATGTGATATATTAATGTTGTGAATGTGTGAACTAGCCACTGATTATGGGAATAGTATAGTAAACACATAGGATTTCAGGATTAATTTCCAAGGGTTCGACATGTGGCAGTGTGTGGTCATTTTTGTTTGAAAAGGTGGTAGTGTGTGGCATGGCAGTGTGTAGTCATTTCGGTCTGAAATCAACCTGGTGTGGCAGAGTGTGGCCATTTCAATCTAGAAAGGTGGCAGTGTGTGGCGTGGCAATGTGGTCAGTTCAATCTAACAAGGTGGCAATGTGGCATGGTAGTGTGTGTGGTCATTTCTATCTAAAAAGGTGACAGTGTGTGGCGTGACATAGTGTGGTCTATTCATTTTGAAGAGGTCACGTGGCAGTGTGTGTTCATTTTTGTCTTAAAAGGTGGCATTGTGTGGCGTGACCGGGTGTGGTCTTTTCGGTCTGAAAAGGTGGCATGGCAATGTGTGGTCATTTTATTCTGAGAAGGTATGGCAGAGTGTGGTCATTTCTGTCTGAAAAGGTGGCAGGGTGTGGTCTTTCTAGTCTGAAAGGGTTGTGTGACAGGGTGTGGTCATTTCGATCTGAAAGGTGGCATGTGAGGGTGTGCTCAATTATGTTTGAAAAGGTGGCGTGGCAATATGTGGTCATTTCTATCTAAAAAGGTGGCGGTGTGTGGCGTGACATAGTATGGTCTTTTCTGTCTAAAAACATGGGCACATGCCCTATTGTGTGCACATATGGACAAAATCAATCGGGACGCTCCATCACGCAATCGACGGCAAGGCAGTTAGCCGCGCAAAGGCCACTTGCGGCGAGCGAAGCGCCAAGACAGCCTGATTTTGCAATTCCCCCCTCCTGCTCGAACATTCGCTAGGGTTCACCATTGCAGAGCATCGCTGCCAGGTCTTGCCGCTCTTGTTCCCCGAACCCGCTGGAACCCCCTGCGACGCCCCCCTCACCGCTTGCCAGGGCCGAGGCGATCCTCCTCCTGCGCCTCCCGCTCACCCTGCATCCGCGGCCCGCTGTGACGCCCCCCTCACCGCCTGCCGGAGCCCCCTGCGACGCCCTCCTCACCGCTTGCTAGGGCCGAGGCGAGCCTCTCCCTGCACCTCCCGCCTGCCCTGCATCCGCGGCCCACTGCGATGCTGCCCAAGCCATCCGTCGTGGGCCCCTACGTTGTACGCCACTGAAGCCGAGCTAGGACCACAGGTGAGCCCCCCTACGCCCGCCCGAGTCCCTGCCCCACCGTGGTGCTTAGTGCATGCCGTGATGCACTTACACCAATTTCTTTGAGAAGTTCTTCAAGGTACTGTGCATTTCTCAAGCACATTTGAACTTCTTTGGAAATTCCTCTCCATCCCCTTTTTGCTTAGTGTGCACCAACTTCTTGTGATTGTTGCGTCCCTTGAAGCTATGTACTCAATGTTTGTGGACTTCAGCATGTCCCGTCCTAGTGATTACTACACTGTTGGGTATAGGACAACCCATGAACTTGTGCCTAGAAATACTAATAGACCCAATTGGCCTTTTGAATGATAGCTTTGACTTAACTTGGATGGCAATATAGATTTTGAATACATATTCCGGTCAGAAGAGCCATGTCAGGCACATTTGCAGTTTGTGTGCCATGGTTGTGTTGTAGAATCGAGGAATTGATATGTGAATGCCTCTAGGTAATTGATAATGTTGATTCAGAAATGTAGTATTTTGTTGTCTGAACTTGAAATGTGTAAGCTTATTCCTGAGCTGATCGACATTGTGATTTCATTGTTTGAACATTGTATTTAGTTGTCTGAATTTGATTGTTGAATTGAGTGTTGATTTTTTGATTGGGCAATGCATGGTTTTGTGTAGGTACATGGATTCAGAAATGTAGGCATCTAAACAAACTTGAAGAAGCAAAATGGAACCATATGGATTTCTTAGCCACCTTGGAGGCCCTACAAAGCAAATATGAGAACTAAATTTGAGAGCATTCAGAGCCCCTTCGATGTTGGCATTACAAACTACAACAATGATCAAGTGCATCAACTTGACATTTGGAATTTTTGAGTTTAACAATTGTAAAATTTCAGTTTAACATTTCCGTTTTCACTTGTTGTACAACATGGTAATGGATGCGAATGAATTATGTTGTGTATTGGATGATCCATGTATAAATAATGATTGAGGAACTATTTCTGAATTAATATTTTGGATGATCCATGAATCATGAATGTGATTTGTAAATGGCTTTGATTGTTTGGTTGTAGTTTGTAACTTGTTGCATATTATCCACGAATGAGGATGATGAGTTTTGTCATGATCTGATTAAATTGTATGTGCCAGCAATGTAAATTGACATGATCTGATTAAAATAAATGTGCACTAGTTCTATTAACTGAAAAGGTCATGTTTAGATCAAAGAATTCTGGATGAGGAATTCTAGATTGGAGGACCCCCTATGCTGAGCCAAGTCCAGATGAGGAATTCTGAATGCTTCTGGTGAAACTGAGGACCCCCTATGAATAAAATAAGTTCTTTCTTGTTGCCAAACATGTTGATACTTGCCATTCAGGTTTGATCAGCAGGATGTAGTTTTGATGAAGATATTGATCATTGTTGCATTAAAAACCTGCATGCTATCTTTCTGTTCATGTCACTGTACGAAAAAAGTTCAATTGACTAGCCTTTTACATCATGGTGAACACTGGCAGTCTGTAGATCAAACTGATGCTTGTGTTGTAGCCTTGTGCTATATTCCAAACTTCCAAAATTATGTCTAAACAACAACTCAGATTCCATTTGTTAGTCTAGATTCTAGATTTGTCAGTCCATACTTCCATTTGGGAGTCCAGATTCCATACTTCCATTTATGAGTTTGAACAACAACCCCAGAACAACAATTCAAATCACTTGTGAACAACAACCAGACAACATATCCATTTGTGAGACTGAACAACCCCAGAACAACAATTCAGATTGTTGTGTATATGTTGTTTGATAGTTGTTTGAAGTTGTCAATCCAGACAACAATTCAGATTTGTATAAGAATTCAGATTTCATATTTGTGAATCCATACAATTCAGACAACAATGTGAATCAAGAGAACATTTCAGATTTCAGTTGCCAAACTACATTCAAGAATAGAATACCTTTCATTCCATGGACAACATGGCATGCACATATGATACTTCAACAAACACAAGAGCACTCAACTTAATTTATACAATAATCTCATTCCATTCAGTGATTACACATCAATCAATATAGTGTCACAATACATCTACAAATACAAAACCACTCTGCTACATTAATGTAGTGTCACGGTACATGATCAATGAACCATGCTTCCATTCCAAAAGAATAAAAAAAACTTAGCACATACATTTGGATTATTCATACAACACAAACATGCAGCTCATTCACTCATACAACAATTGAAATTATAAATTGTTTGTCAGTCAATACTACAAGAATTGAAATCATACATTGTTTGTCAGTCAATAATACATGGCTCATTCACTCTTACGGCACTTGATGCAGGAGGGGATCGAAGAGAGGGAGGCGCTGGTTCCCGTTGGCGAAGAGGGGCTACGTGAGGGGGAGGGACTCGGCGTAGGCAGGCGGCCCCGTGCTTGGCTCGGCATAGGCAGCTGGTGCAGGGGGCGAAGACGGTGGCTCGACGCATAGTATGGGAGGATTGGGGCTCGGGGGGAGGGGAAAATGGAGCGCGAGAGACGCGGGGGCGGCGGAGCAGGGCGAGTGGCACAGTGACGGGAGGATTGCGGCTCGGGAGGAGGGGCGAATGGAGCGAAGAGGGTGGGGTGGCACACATCAGCGGAGGATAGGGGCTCGGGAGGAGGGGAAAATGGAGCGAGGTCGGCGGCATGGTGCCCAGTAGCGGCGCGACGCAGTGGCGGTGGCAACTCAGGGGCAGCGAACGCTAGGGCTCCGTTGTCGCCCATTCGAGCGTAGGAGATGTGGCGGTGGCTAGATTTGGTGGAGAAAGTGAGGCGGCGCTGGATGGAAGACAGCCGAGCCCATCAGTAGAAGGGTTTGTGGGCGATAGCGCTAGGGCACAACACGTCGGGGGAGTGAGCCAAGGCAGCGGTAGGGTTTTTGCTGGAGGGGAGGCGACTCGCTGGAGGGGGAGGCGGTTCACTGGAGGGGGAGGCGACGGCTGGAGGGGAAGGCGGCGACTAGAGGGGAGGCCCTGGAGGAGCAGCACCGCCAACGTGGCAGTGGCTGGAGGAGGAGGCGCCATGGATGGCGGCCAGAGCGTCGCCCTAGTTTGCAATCGAGGGGATTGGAGGAAGGGGCGATCGGGCGGGGGTTTTCTGCAAATGTGGCGTAGCTAAGTGGGGAGGTGGGAACGCAGCTCGATCTCGCCTACTGATTTCATGATGGACAGCCTAGATCAGTCATGTCCATATGTCCATAGATAGGTGCTTGTCCACCAGATATGCTGCCAAAAAAATGGTGTGGCAGTGTGTGGTCAATTCAGTCTAAAATCAACTTGTCTACATAGTTTAATTTCATTCCGATATTGTAATGTGAATTGAACTTGATTCCATAACTCTAGTAGCTAAAAGTTAAAGACATCTTGCAATCCATAAATAAGCATACAACATCCTAGATACATGAATCCCTTCTACAGACAACGAAAACTATTTCACACATATTGCACATACTACTAGAAGAATACACACACATAAGTTTCTCGAACCACTGCAGGTGGTCAAGAATCCTGTCCAGATGCTCGCCTGCAGGTGGCATGTTCATCGTTAGACCAGATGGAGCTATAGGTGGACGTTCAACTGCTCTTTCCACCACGGCACCAACAGAGTCCGCCCACTGAATGTACTAGCATCTACTAGCCTGAAATCTACACCGAATAGTAAAAAAAGTGACAAAACAAACCAAAAATCCAGAAATGAAATACGAACACTTGTAGAACACACGCCCCTTGTACTCTTCGGTGTGGGAGTACAAGACATTTGCTTGTACCCCGCAGTTTGGGCAGTTGACGCACGTTGCATTCGCCTACGCCACAGCTCTTCGACTCATCGAACTAGACGACAGAGACATGGTGCTAAGAAGAGTAGTGGGACAAGTGCAAGTACATGACAAGAGAAGGGCATAGAGTTTAGTTAGTTGGATGGGCTTTTATAGAGCTGGCCTTGGATTCTGTTGGCGCCAACGTATCTGTTATTTCGGTGGGGTCTACTCGTTTGTTGGCCATTTTATAGCCTAGTCTCTGTCGTCATTGCAAATGGTGACAGGGGTTGTAGGGTGGAATGGTGACAGGGACATTGACATTGCTTTGCTAGCGACAGAATCTTATTTTTGTAATTTTTTTAAATGGGGCATTTCTTTATGTAATTCTATTTTAAACTTTTATTATTTTAAAAAAATCGGTTACTACTTGGCACTTCTATGACAAATAGGAAGAACCGAAGAAGCATGTTCTATTGGATGTACCATTCACCAGCAGGGGCAGACCCACCCTTTGGGCCAGGCTGGGCGGCCACCCGAGCTCCCCTCCGGCGCGGACTACCCCCCCTAGGCGCGGACAGCCCAGTAGCCCAAGAAAAGAGCCCAGCCCAACACAACAGCACATCAAGCCATTAGCCCATCAAGGCACAACCGGACATGACTCAACTCACTCAAGGACTCTCCTTCCTCCTCTCGGCTGAGGCGCTAACCTAGCTAGTGCAAGCGGTAGTGATGAGGGCGAAGCCGAGGGAGCGAGAGTGGCCATGGAGGTGGGCGGCGGGCGCCGGTCTTGGGGCGGACAGGCGAGGCCACGAGGCACGAGGCCAGTAGGGATGGGCGATCAAGGCAAGGGTCTTGGCGTCATGACAACGACTAACAAGCAAGGTGGCAAGTCGGCAAGGTGTGAGAACCCGGGGTATTTAACTTGTAATACTTAACCATTAAGATGATTCAAGCATTACAAATCAAATATCACGACTCTCGGCGTATATGTACTTCCCAGAAGTGCAGTACACATACCCCATACAAAAATTATGCATCAATTCCATTCAACACATAGAATCCAAAGTACCACTAAGCAATTCAAAAGACATACAATATAGAGTTATTACAAAAGGGGCCGACCGGCCAAATACAACTAAAGAGTCTAAAATAACAGCGGAAGCAAGGTGCCATAAGATGGTGATAAATAAAAGCCAAGTAGTGTGCCTTTAACCCACAAGGCAACCAACCGGGCCACCAACCTAGTCGTCGAAACCACCGCACATCTCGTAAAAGTGGAACCCTTGGGGTTCAACTTCCTCCTCTGCAATAATTTATTAAGTAAAGCAAATGAGTACGAAAATGTACTCGCAAGACTTACGTGTAGAGTAACAGGCCTAGATATTTAGCTACATGCAAGCTTATTTAAGTGGAGGAGGCTCTAGACTCATTTTCAGCATAAAGCAAGTTTTCATTTGCAATAATGTAATAGATTTAAAGCAATTTTACAATCTGTTTTTATTTGACAAAAACAGCGATAGATAAGTAACAAATGATAACAAGACATCCTGGAAGTGGCTAACCCAATAGCCACCACAACAAATAGCATGAATTCCCCATTCATACCACCCACATCAAGTTTTAATTAAATGTTATAGTCTAGTTCTTGCACGACCTTACCAAGCATGTCCATAACCTAGGACGAGGCTATTCGAATAGTTTGAACCCTGCAGGGGTGTACCAATGTACCCACACGTCAGACCGCCTTTTCGCCACATGATTAGCACACTTCCTTTGGTATGCCAACACAGCTAAGTCCTACGAGACATTTCCAATATTGTGCATTAACTACGAGTCGCCCACATGGGTGAAACCCACCGTGAATCGCCCTTGTGTGCACAGACGGGGCTCCCACGGAGGACCCACATGTTGTGTTGGGGCATCGGCCCAGCCGAAGCAACTGCGGATGCCCCTCGAGGTGGAGAACCTCCCCGGAACTCCACCACCGCACACCCAATAACACAACACAAGCCATTTCTTTTTCCACACAACGCACACAACCACCTACGACTCGGAGCTAACACACGCCAAAGTACTAAGTCAAGAGAGGTCCTATATCCCCCTCGTGTGGTTAGCACGCAAAAGCGTTTGGCTTAGTGACATAAGTAACTCGGTCCTTAGGGACTTAGGCACCATTCCATTCACACCCAACAGATCACACCAACATCCATTGTGCCCAAGTCATGAAACAATTTTATTTTCAGTTTTCAGTTTTTGACTTTACAAAGTAACAAAGCACAAGGTGCTGAGCATAATGATAATAATAATTTTGTGTGATCAAGGTTATCGACTAAGTCGATAACCGCCCAATTCTACCGGTAGCTAAGCATTTCTAAGCATGACACCGTAAAGACAATAAAAGATCATAATTAAATCACCGTGCTCTAATTCACCAGCGATATTAATAACTTATGTTTTGTGGCAGGGGATAACAATTTAAGGGCAACCATGCAATAGGAATAGCTACCTCTAATCGAAAAAATAAACTTTGACACAAAAGCATGCATACATACAATTTGTAAACAAAGTATTAGACTTGAAAGTAATGGGACATTTATGATCAAACTGCTTGCCTTGCTGAGGATGATTATCTTGCTACAGAGGGTCACTCGCGCAATCAATAATTTCGTTTGAACCTAGCGAAAGAAATAGAAACCACATTGAGAACGAATAACACCGAAAAGGCCCAAAAATTCATATTCATCCAAAAATCATGAAAAATTCACAGACGGTAGATCATGATTTTAGATGAATTTAGCAACAAGAATCAATTTATTTGGATGTTCTATGCAAAAGTTATTACAGTTTGAATATCCGTTTTCTCGAAAATCTAATTAAATTACCACCGGTTACTGTTCATCCGAAATAATTATTTTGGTGAAAATTTCCAGAGCAGTGGTGCACTTGAAATTTTTATGGTAGGAAGAGCACCACATGAGATTCACAATGGAATTTGATTCACCTCATTTGGAGCTAAGATGAATTTTCTATGATTTTTCAAAGTTATGAAAGTAGTACACAAGTTACATGTAAAATAAGATTTTCAGTAACATTATCATGCTCACAACCTATTTTATAATAAACTACACTAACAGAGGATTCTACCAAAATTGAGTTTACTCTTTTTGGAGTTACAAAGAAATACTTATGCATTTTTGAAGTTAAAGCAATTTTTAGTGCAACACTATTACTAAATCTAAAGTAATTTTGCCAAAAGTGTTTTCTGTAACAGTAACATGATTTAGTCCATTTTTATATTAAAGTACATTTAAAAAGGAAACTAACAAAATTTGAATCATCAATTTTGGAGCTAAAATGAATTACTTATGCAATTTTGAAGTTTAACCAATTTTTCAGTTCAAAGATAAAGAATTTTTGGAAATTATATAAACATACAATACTTTTTATACCCAGCCTAACTTAGCCATACTCACTGATCAGAGGGGTCCCCCGGTTCCTTTTCTATTTCAATTAAAATCCTAAAGGAAATCTATTCTTACAGGTGGGACCCGCGTGTCATTGACACGGTCCACAAAATAGTGTGTGGACAAAAGTCCACAGCATAGTGCAAGGTCTAAGGGCCACGGTTTACCAAGAACTAATGGCCTCGGGCCCACGTGTAAGTGATACAACGAATCGCTAATCAACTGATTTCTGACAAAGATACATCATTAATTATTAATCATCGTCATTAACTACTAATCAAGCCGCTACAGTGCCGGTCGGGAAAATCCGACAACGGCGCTCCGCTCCGCGAGCTTCTCCGGCGTGACACCGGTGAAAGAGGCTATGGCGGCGCGGACAAGCACCAAAACAGAACCGACACGCTATTGCGCACCCGTAGACACCGACGGTGAGGTCGGAGGTGACCGGACGCGGTGGTGCGACGAGATGGCGTGGAGGAGAATTACGGCCAAAACGGCAATTGCGTTTTCGGCACGCCCTTGCTCAAATAACGCGCGCACTAGCTACTGGAGAGGTTAGGGAACCTACCTAGGTGGAGGGGGAAGGACCAGGTAGCCGGAGGATGCCTGGCGACGAGGAAGGCAACGACGGCGCTGAGCTTCATCGCGGAGGGGATGCCCTGAGGAAGAATGAGTGAAAAAGAAGTTACAGACAGCACCAATGAGGCTAAGAGACGGTGTGCGAGAGGAATTTGTCAGAGGCTCACCGTCTTTGAGAGCGAATACAAAAGGTGTCCTTGCGGCCGAGAAAACGAAAATCCAAAATTTGTGAGCTCCTGTGATCCACTGGGCCAATAAGTTGAGGGAAAAATCTTCATAGGCTAAGGGACGCAAGATGACGCGCTAAGACGGGAGAATGGCTTACCTGGGCGAAATATCACACGGCGGCGGTGCTCTGAGTGCTTTTACTGACGCCGAGGACGACCACCACGCTGCGGCCCTACAGACCAAGGAAAGAGTTCACATCAGTGAGGATGGATGCGGCGAGGCAGGGAGAGGACACGGGACAAAGTGGCGTGGAGTTTACTTGGGAGGAGGTGAAAAGCTTGCCTCCTTTCCCTCGGCCACCGAGAGGGAAAGTGAAGAAAATGGAGGGGAAGATGGGGTTTTGAGCGGGGAAGAGAATGGAGGAAGAGGCGGCGTTAAGCGGAGACGCTCCCGGATAGGTCGACGAGGGCGGTGCGCGAACGGCGTGAAGGCGGAGACGGCAGGCGCGACAGAGCGGCGCGGGCGCATGGCGCCCGATTTCTGCCCGCTTGCCAGCGCGAGGTAGGGGATGGAACTGACAGCCCGGGCCCGTGGCGTCAGCGACTCAGCGACAGCATAGCGGTTGGCGAATTGGGTTGACATGGGCGTTGGATCGAGATCAGCGATCGACAACGTCTTGACGATTTTAACCCAGGCCGAAGCGGTACACGATCGTGACCGTAGATGCACGATCGGACGGCTGCATGCGATGGTGCATTTAGTGGGTTAGACCGAGCCAGGTCGACTTTGGGTTTGAGTCGGGCTCGGGTCTGAGCCCGATGAATAGTGATTTCAGATTCTGATTTAAAAAGGCTGAGAAGATAGGGAATTTTTGGAGATAGCTCCGAAGCTCCAAAAATTCTGAAATTTTTATGGAAGCTTTCTGGAATAGATAAAAACCTTGTGTAATTTTTGCAGAAATGTTTATGCAATGCATTTCTTTCTAGAAAATTCACAAGAGGCTGTCCTAGGGGTTTGACTAGAATTTAAACTGGTTTGACTAGCTCTTTTGAAATAGCAAATAAAATCTAAAAATTATGAGATTTTTCAGAGAGGTTACTAGGATGATCTAGATGATAGGAAAAATATTTTCAGAGATGATCACAAGATTAGATTTGAAAGTTTCCAAGGATTATGCTTTCCTCAATTGAAACATTGATCTTTGAAAATAGGAACACTAGGGGAAAATTTCTAGAAAATTTCAAATGACATCATGAGGCATCAAAAGTTTTAATTTATCCTCATTTTATTATATTTGAAATACACACCATTGTTTGGGATGTTACACAAGGGCCAAGGGGGCAAGGGGCGAGGGCGTGTGGTGTGCGTCATGTGGTGCAACCACCAGTGATAGCAAACAAACCCTGAAGGGGCCAGCCCGGCTAGAGGCGGGCGACGGCGATTTGCTCCGGCTCTAGCTCTCCCACTCGATCCTTCGGCTCTCCCACTCCAGTGATTGTGTATTTGTGTTCAACTGTGAGTTCTAGTTCAACTATTCTGTTCAAGTAATCAAGTGTTTAGTTGAAGTGTTGAACACTTGAGCAATGAACATTTTGTGATACCGTGATTCAGTGATTGATTGATTGATTCAATGATTGCGTGAATTTGTGTCAATTCAAGATGAGCAAGCAAGGCAGCAATAAGATGGGGAAAAGCTCCAGTAGTAAGTATGTAGGTGATAAGTCTTTACTCTTTACCATTCATATGTTGTAATCAAATGGAGTATTGAAATGTGTTGTCGTTCGTTACTTGTTTGATTTGGTAGAAATGAATTTGAAGTGGTATTTTAGCAAAGTTTCGAGCACAAGTACTAGAGCAAGCGGAACACCAACCGCACAAGCATAATCTCAACAATTGGACCAACTCCAAGAGGCTGCACAACCACAACCACAAGAAATTGCCTCGTTCTCCTAATCATAATTAGTGCTTTAGCGGTATGTCTTTTGGCTTTTCTTTTTTCTGTATCTTTTATAATTTATGATCAACTAATCGTGACACTACTAATCCATTTATTTTTGACAGTTGCTTCTTCTATGTATTATCTTTGTTCAAATTTTTATGTTCGATAACTTGGTGGCAAGTTCTTAATTAAGCTTCATTAATGAGGTACTTCTCGATGTTCTACCTTTACCTTCGCTTGTTGATACCATTTAGTGTCATATGCTTGTATTGGTGCGATTGCAATATAATTTGCATTGCATATGAATTATTTTGTTTTAGTGTAATATGCTTTGGTTCGCGTTTTCGACACCGTCATACCTAAAAATAAATCCTGATCTGCCACTGTTCATCAGCTAAAGTGAACCACTTCGCCGATTTCTGCTGTACCACCAAAAGGAAACTCTTTTCACCGGCTCAAGGTTATCGAGCCAAAGGCCCAGGCTAGAGAGCAGAAAAAAATAAGACCGCGGGCCATTACATGATGAGCACGAGGCAAGCTGGGCCATCTTCTGCTTTTAACCAATGGCCGATAGAAAATAAAATTGCCCCATCTACCGATAACAGTGGTACGAGGGGAAGGAAATTTGAGTTGAATCGGGACCGAATAGCAAAATAAGACGGGAAAAATTGAATAGTAGTACTATTTTTTTTTTGCTATTACAAAGAAGCAGCAGACGCACATATACTACCACACATACACACTACACGCATATATGTGAGTACGTCCCTTAGCACACATTGAGACCGGAGACCTCACAAAATTCTTATTGAAAATGCATTCATGTATGTATAAAGATGGATACTAAGATTTGAACATTAATGGATAAAAACGTACACTCATAATTTCACCGTCCTACTAAAAGGTGGTTTCACCTGTACTACATTTTTAGAACTAGAAGATTCATAATAGATCATGACGATGAATTGACGATGATCGTAAAACAACTCTCTGATCCAGCAGCAATGTATGCCAGAAGGCTGTAGTTGTGCAAAAGATTAGGGGCCTGTTTGGATTGGTGCCCTATTTAGCTTTACTAAATTTTGATGCTATTTTGACAATTTGGCCAAGCCAAAATTTGAAAATACCCCACCAAATTTTGGCTTGCCCAGCCTTTTCTTCAGAGAACCAGGGCATTGCCCGCCCGCCAAAAATTTTGGCTGGCCAAGGAGCAAAGACTTTGACACATGTCGCAAGCTCATTTGCTGTGGAAAGAATATTAATTGCTTGTGCAGTTTAATTCATGGCCATAAAAGTACCATATTTTTTAAACCGATTATTTGATTTGTGATCCGATTGAACCGTTGTGTTCCTTATCATTTTATCGACAAAACAAGACCACTGTTGGCATATTTTGGGGCAAAAAAAAGAATATATATCATACGGAACCCACATGTCAGTCACAATTTTGCAAATTTTAGTATGACTGCAATCCAAACACATTTTTTTGCTTAGGTTTTGGCATTGCCCATGAATTGATTTGGCTACAATTCAAACACCATTTTTTGCCAAGATTTTAGAATTGTCTGAATTTTGACATTACCAAACTTTTAGTTTAGCAACTCGGGATTCAAACCAATCAGTCCCTAGGTTCCTATAGATTTCGTTCAGGGCACTCCCAATACAGTGACAGCAGCTATGTCCATAGGGTGTCACATAGGATGAAAGTTGAGGTGCAGAGAAAATTAAAGGAGAGAGAGGAAAGCTATACTTGCATAACACACAGCTTGGACACTTAGACCATAGCACAAGAAACAACAAAAAATACACCACCACACGTTTTGGTGAGACCGATGTTTCCTTTCGATATTTTTACTGTTTTGGCCCTGTAGCAACTTTTAATTTCAAAAATAGCCCTCATTCGCCATAATTTGTAAAAATAGCCCAAGAGTGCTCATACTGCGCCTCTCAAGGCGTGACGACTACGGTGCGGTGTGAGCCTTTGCCCCGACCCCGGCCTGGCGCTAGCCCCCCCATGCAAGGCGGCAGTGGTTGCCACGGTGCAAAAACCATTTTTTAAAAAAGAAAAAAAACTGAAAATTTTAAATTTAAATATTATTTCATTATATTTTTGAAAAAAGCGAAAAAATTGAAAATTTTTAAATTTAAATATTATTTCATTATATTTGATTCAAAAGAATATCGGCCTTGAGATTTGTAAAAAACTTTCATTAAGAAATAAGGGCATGGAGTAGGGTTTCCTTTTATCCGAAATTAGGGTTTCGTCACAGTTTGAGCGCATATATAAAAAGGTATCAGGATTATTGGAGTGTCTCCTCGATGAAGTCGTCTGAACATATACGCGTATATAGGCCGGCAGTCGATGAAGTACTTTATGAAGCTTATACAGAATATGATTGGAGGGGTTGAGAACGCTCGTTGTGATGATGAAGATGTCCGAAAACATGGAGTCTCTCCTCGATGAAGTCGGTGCGAATGGTTCTTTATGGGATTTCACTAGAAGAGACATACTTGCAATATAGGCTTAGCGGAGACACGGAACTAGAACTACATTAGAGTATGCGGACAGAAGCACGTTACACGTAGTGACATGGCATGATAGTCCGGCTAATTGCTTTAGTCATCCTCGCTACTACTACGATACAAGTGTCAGGACCATATAAGTACACATGCCTTTGGGGATAGTAAAAATATGGGGGTAGGGCGGGGACTACTACGTAATGACCTGACCTACTGCGTGGACCGGGGCTATTTTCCCTTCCTTGCTAGCTCGGCGTTGAACTCCTCGCCGGCCTTCCCTTGCCCTTGTCGGCGGGACTACCCACGTCGGGCCGGTATGTCAAGTCGTCCATGTCCTGCGATTCCATGATGTTAGTGCCTTTGTATAGTGAAAATCGTAGAATGATGTAAATTCTTCGTAACTCACGTCGTGGATCACGGATTATGCCCGAACAATCGGATCTGTTGTGGCGGCGGGCTCACCGCATGAGCCTTTCCTTGCCCTTGTCGCGGGGCCCCACGTCGGTGGTATGTCGAAGTCGTCCATGTCCTCTGATTCCATGATGTTAGTGCCTTTGTATAGTGAAAATCGTAAGAATGATGTAAATTCTTCGTAACTCACGTCGTGAATCTGATTATGCGAGGCGACGGATCTGTTGTGGCGGCCGGGCTCAGCCGCATGAGCCTTTCCCTTGCCCTTGTCGCGGGACTGTCCACGTCGGGCTGGTATGTCGAAGTCGTCCATGTCCTGCGATTCTATGATGTAAGTGAAAAACGTAATAAGGATGTAAATTCTTCATAACTCATGTCGTCGATATGAATTACGCCTGGGCGACTACTGGGCTCCTTCGGTGCGTCCTCAACAGGGTCCGGTACGTAAGGTTTCCACCGCATGAAGTTCTCGGCCCGCACCGAGTAGTTCAGCATATACTTCTGCTGGATGAATGCCCTGTCGTACATCTCCGGGCCGTCGATCCATTGGAAGAAGTGGCAACGCATCTCTAGATGCCATTTCGTGGGGATGGAGTCAAAAATTTAAGGAATTCAACGTTGGCCAAAATCGTCTTGTGAAAAAGCGCTTACAGGTGGTGCCCGCACGTGTAGTACGCCCGGGCTGCGGTGTCTGAGTGTGTAGACTGAATGATCTCTGCTGGTTCACCACACACACACTGCGGGATCGGAAAACATGGTGGTACTGGAGCATCTTTCATTTATTTATCTGGGTATTGTAGCTGTTTCCTCTTCTGCTTAAGCTACTTTTGCTTCTGCAACATCCTCGCGTAGAAGTTTGCCGAAGAGTCCATAGCTGGGTATCTATTGTGTAGTGTTGTGTAGTGTTGGGTTTGGTTCAACCCCTTTTATAAGCCCCGTGGTTGGCATGGTGTGGTTAATTTCATGTCCAGTCCTTTTTTTAGTTCTGAAAAGCTGAGGAGGTACATTGTTGTCATGTTCATCTGAAAAGCTGGCGATACATAGTGTTGTCACTACGCAAAGCTGCCCTGTGTGGTCTTGTTACTTCACAAAGCTGTCTCTTTTGGTCTTATCACTGCGCAAAGCTGCCCTGTGTGATCTTGTCACTGCGCAAGCTGTCTCCTTTGGTCTTATCACTGCGCAAAGTTGCCTCGTGTGGTCTTGTCCTTTGTGCAAAGTTGTCTCCTTTGGTCTTATCAACATCCAAAGCTGCCCGTGTGGTCTTGTCCTTTGCATAAAGTGTCTCCTTTGGTCTTATCATTGCAAAAAGCTGGCCCGTGTGGTCTTGTCCTTTGCGCAAAAGTCTGTCTCCTTTAGTCTTATCATTTGCAAAGCTGCCCGTGTGGTCTTGTCACTGCGCAAAGCTATCTCCTTTGGTCTTATCACTGCCCAAAGCTGTCTCCTTTGGTCTTATCACTGCCGAAAGCTGCCCCGTGTGGTCTTATCACTGCGTAAAGCTGTCTCCTTCGGTCTTATCACTGCGCAAAGCTGGCCCGTGTGGTTTGCCACTGTGCAAGGCTGTCTCCTTTGGTCTTGTCACTGCGCAAATCTGCCCCGTTTGGTCTAGTCTCTGCGCAAAGCAGGCAGCCCCGTCTGGTCTTGTCATCTGCAAGCTAATACATTGCCAGCTTTGTTAGCCTCCCCCCGCGGGCTATAAAATGCACGACCCACGCTCCGAAAGTAGGACCACTTGACCCTTCAAAGCATCACGAAGGACAACCTTGTCCGTCGTCTGATAACTATCTGATAATAGCGCCGAGGATCGATCAAGCAAAATTGCCGAAGCGGACCTTCGCTTGGAAAGGAGGAGGACTTGACCCTAACTACGGTTGATGCCGAACAAGCGCAGCATAACGGTATGGCCAAAATCTGAACCGGGGAGGACACTATCGTGCGGTCGTGGCTGCCTTTGTCGATGGCGGACGGCGTTTCTTCGATGCCCATACTCGGGGTAAATAGTTTTGTTGATATTCTTGCTAATACATCCTCCATACTAACCGTCCCTTGCACCGGATGGCGAAATGCAACTTTACCTTTGGATCGATCCTCCGCATGAGCGACATGTTTTGATGCGTGGGTACATTGTGGAACCGAATATTTGATTTGGGCGCAAATTTTTGATCTGAAGGAGCGAAATGATGACCTCCGCCAACAGATCTTGACGAGAGGGAACGAGGAAGTCGTGAACATAGGAAGTTCCTATGATCCCACATGTTCTTCGCGCCAACCCAAATTGCATATGTCGTGCCACTACAACGACGGCCACCACGTTCGAGGCGCCTGGCCGAGAACACTCTATGTGGGTAGCGAGGCGGCTTCTACCATTAGGCACGGGCGGAGAAGCTTGTACCTTGGTAGTCTCCCGTTCTGTACGCACTTATGTTCAATTTTCTAAAGCATGTAACTAAATGGTGTACGCATCATTGCGGTTACCTTTTATCGAGTTGACATGTTGCATCGATGTGCTATGTGCATTAAGCTATAGGCGTCCATATGCATTGAACAAACATGCATTGTATGAACGAGTAGACATAAGAACGCAAAAGTATTACAGGCATCACACATTAAGTGCAAAATTTAAGTATCACATATAGTAGGCCCCTACTACGCGTGGTAGGTGACACCTGCGCTCGGGGCGGCGTCATGATGCGTCTCGACACATCGATCCTTTGTCAGTATCTGGCGAATCTTGGGGCCGCGTTGCATCGTTTCTACAGAAAGCTACTTTGTTCGGTCACGTCGCGTAGGGACCTGCCCCCTCCACCAGGCGCGGTAGGGACCTGCCCCCTCCGCCACGTTGCGTCTCCGGTGCTCGGCTATTTAAACGCGCGGCCACACACTCGCTTGATCGTTCCTCTCAGGAATCTCTCCCTTTTTCTGAGGTGCCTCCCTCTCCCGTACCTAACATTTTTCTTTGTCCTTTGTTGGCACCATCTGTTGAAGTCGTTACTAATGCGATGCATGTTTGAATTTGCAGTCTTCCGTGTATATGCTGCATGTGCTGTATTTCACCAATCTTCTAGCATGTACATGTCGGAGTACTACGACATACGACACCTGTATGATACTTGGAACGGGGAGTTCAACTCCTACGACGTGGAAAGCCACTACAGGGACCTATGGCCGGGAGCAGTGAAGTTGTCACCGAATGACGTACTGCGGCATCCAGGCTGTGGGAGGCGTCAGTCAAGGCGCATCCGCAATGACATGGATGCGAGCCAACGTGGAGATCGGCCAAGACCAATAAGGTGTAGGCTATGTAAGACTCATGGGCACTCATTCAGGAACTGCCTGAATAGACCTTCGCCGGCGCCACTTAGTATCTGTAAGCTATCCGGTGTATTTGAGTCATGTGAGTCTTGTAGTGATGTGAGTGTTGTAATGATTTGCGTTGTAACCTGGACTGCTTTCTACGATGTAACAAGTTGTTATTACCGCTTCAAGTTGTTATTACCAATTTGTAAGTATAGATATCTGCCTCGTTTGGGTTACGTCGTGCTGCGAGAAAGTAGTCGTGTCACCTTTCGAGAGTTGTCACTTCACGCTTTCAGTGGTCACATCGACTTTCAGTGGTCACTTCATGCTTTGCGAAAGTAGTCGCGTCACCTTTCGAGAGAGTTGTCACGTCCCGCTTTCCGAGTGGTCACGTCACCTTTCAGAGAGTGGTCACTTCACCTTTCCACCTTTGCACGGTCACGTCCTCCTTTCCGCACAGTGGCCCCTTCGTGCTCCCAACGCTATATATGGATGCTTTGGCTGCCATTCACCTCACTCTTCTCTTCCTCTTCTCCTTTCTTCCAGTGTAAAACAAGATGTCTTCGGCGTCATCGAACATTCGAGTGAGCAGAGAATTACAATCACTACGACAGCAGCTGGTTTGCCCTCTTTGCAGGGATTCGGTTAATGTGTTTACCTCTCATATGCCAACGAATCCGTCCCGAGTGTTCATGAAGTGTTCAAATCTTTCGGTAACTTCTGCAAAATCAACACGAATGAATTGCGTTGTACATACCGGGTTTTGTTACTTTCATTTGAAGCTGCAATTCTTTTATAGAACACAACATGTCGGTTTTGGCAATGGGCTGACGAAGCTGTCCTGGTGGTTCAAGATATTGCAATGCAAATTCTTTGCCTTCAAGAAGACTCCGTGGTGTTCTTTGCAATTAGATGCGATGGCTCGGCGTCGATCAACCAATGCAAGACTCCGTGGTGTTCTTTGCAATTAGTCTTGATGCCTCGGCGTCCGATCAACCCATGCAAAATGAAGAAAAAGGCTTCAAACACTGGATGAGAGGATGGAAAGAGTTGAGAAGATGCTTCAGAAGTTAGTTAAGATAGTTAGTTTTGCGGTCTTTCTTCTTTTATATCTTGTTCTTGCCAAGTAGAATGTCAATTGTAATGAGATTGTACTGTCCACTCTTTATCTATGCATCGCAGTCCTTGATGAATGAGAATAAAATTGTTCTACTGAGATAGATAACGAAGTACAAGTGTCCAATTACATTCCAATTACCACACTCTGCTTGGATTACAAATCAGTTAATGAAGTACAAGTTACAACATATAATAGACTTCTAATGCTACTACTGCTCACGCTGCTCCTCACTGCTGTCGGGCATAGTACCTGTCTTGGCCTTCATGCGTGTTCCTACCATAGGTCTCTCGTGAATCATTCTGTGGAAACATCAACCTATTAGGTGACCGTGGGTTACGCCAGAGTCATAGCGGGTCCTCAACCGCCCGTGTCGGCGTCTGAGGGGCATCACCTGTGGGAGTGGCGTTGAGAACAAGTCTGTGATCCAAGCTATAGGACCCATAGTAGGATCCGTGGAGGGGCACTAACTCGGCTCAGCTTGCGGGATGGACTAGGTCAACTGCTCGGGGTACGGTTCACCTTGCGGGGTGAACGGCGCAGGGTACATTGTGTACCCGGACTGATACCATGGCGCTGTATCGCCCATTGAAAATTGTCCAAGAGTGTGTGGCTGCAAGGGAGAATCTGGGATAACATCGGCCGCGGTTCCGGGTTGCACGTCCGTGCTCTCTGGAATGTCCTCTTCGTGCCTCTGTGACGACGACGGCACCAGCGTAGGGTCCCTCTGAGACGAGGACGGCATCAGCTTAGGGTCCCTCCGTGACGACGACGGCATCAGCGTAGGGTCCCTCCGAGACGAGGACGGCATCAGCGTAGAGTCCCTGCGTGGAAACTGCGCGAATGATCCGCCGCCCATGCTGCTGCGCCGCTGCGTCGACTCGCTCGGACGAGAAGATGGAGGGGGCGAGGGTACGCGACGACTCTCCGTCCGATGCCACGAGTCGACATCGTTGGGTCTTCCACAGCTCATGTTACGAACGACCTGCTTGACATCATCAACAAGCGTCTTCATGACCGAAAAAAGGCGTTCGACTGTGTTGTTCGTACCCCGCTCGATTTCCCATCGGCCGCGCTCAATAACGCTATCCAAACGGTCCACCTGCATGGTTACCGAACAAATAAAATTTTGTTAGTTAACCCTATTTCGGAGGGTGCTTAATCTACTCGTGCTCAACGTCATCAATCGCCATTGCGTCTTTGCACGGTGCGGGTCCATCCCCAAGTCTAAGCGTACGACGTGGCTAGGATCTGCATGTCGGGCCGGGGGGCGCGTGTCAGTCTCGTCCGCGTGTGCCATACGTACCACTCCAAGTACGTGTCGTAAGTCCCTTCATCGTAAGGGCGTGCCTCATGCAAAATGAAATCAGTGGCCGTTTGCCATGCATCTACCCACGGCTGCTGCGTCTGAAGCCAGTCATCGCTCTTGCGGCCCTTCTTCGTCTGCCTGAAGGTGGAACAAAATAAATAATTTATGGTACCGACATAACATATGACTAAAGGATCTACAATATTATTAAGCAATGCAATGTACTTACAGGTGACTACGCCGCATAGCGGTAAGCCCTAGGCGAGGATCTCTGGTTCACTCGAATCGCCTCATCACCCGTTGTGGGTTATGCGGCTCAACCATGTAGGAGAACACTAGATGACAAGTTGTCCTCCAGTACGCCGCATCCTGGTGGCATAGCAAGCTCAAGCCGTCGGGCGCCGTGCCCTGCACGTGGGCATCCGTCTAAAGAGCCCATATTATGTTGTCCTCGTGCAGAGTCTCGAATTCATTGTGGAACTCGGGGTATATGCGGCGCACTCTCTCCCTAGCCTACCCCAATATTGCCACAGTCCATCGGGATCCCATGGTCGGGCCTTCCACGGGATCCTCCTCGTCCGCCTCACCATAGAAATGCTGTGTGTGCGGGTAAGGGTGGACTGGACCGCGGAAGTACGACCGTCCGATCGCGAAGTGCTCCCACAACCACAGCTATAACAGCGTGTGGCAACCCGAGAGCATGGGCTCTATTCCGTCTTGACGCTTCTGAAGCGTCGCCGCAAAGTCATGACTCGTCGCGCCGATCTGGTGAACCCCAAGCTGTCTTTGCAGCGCGTCCTCATCGTCGGCGTCCACGATGGACTCCGCAAGGTGAATATAACTCGGGTACACCATGTCCCCCTGTGTGCTAGGGAACATGACCCACCCGAATATAAACAACAAATATGCAATAAGGAGGCATCGAACCACCTCCTCCGTTGCGTCATTTGGGCAATGCATGAATCATCGCAGCCAAGCGTGTGGAATGCCCTTAGACCTCTCGGGGATAGGCTGCCCGAAGCGATGATTGAGACGCACCTTCCAGTCCGGCGACCTTGGAGGGGGAACAACTGCACGGCCTCGCAACGGAAGGCCGGTAATAAAGCTGACGTCTTTCAGTGTCACCATCATCTCCCCCCACCGGAAGTGGAACGTGTGGGTCTCCGTCTACCAACGATCAACCAAGGCGGAAAGAAGAGAGGCATCAATTAGGAGGTTCTGCCCTATATTCAGCATGCGGGCGAACGCAATCAGCCCGCATTGACGAAGCCTCGAAACATACCGCTCGTCCAACAGCCAGGTCTCCCTCGGTCCCCGTGTCACCAGAGTTGGTGGCCCATCGCCATCTATCCAAGCGTGACAGCGATGCTTGCCGTCCCATGCTGCTTCAAGTAGGGGTGGTAGAGTACGTGCCATTGCTGCAAATAGACAAAAACTAACAGTTAGCGAAATCTAAGTACGTACTTAACGGTAAAAAATGCAATAAGGAAAAAATTAAACACGTACTTACCTAAACTAATCGGAACACGCGCTGCGCTTATGAGCGATTCGGCCGCGCGTGTTCGTTTATATACGCAGCTCCTAAAGACAACGAAAGACAACGACGCGATTTAAAGAGACAAAAAATAAAAAAAAATGCATGCAGCCAAGCATCTTTCGGTGGAAAAGCGGCACGGCGAGCGAGGGGAGCGAGGGAATCGCGCGTCTTGAGTAGAACAAGCACTGCGCGCCAGGGGCGAGGCGGTGCTGCTGCGCCGATTCTTGAAGCGAGTCACTGCGCTTCGGTAGCCACTAGTAGAATCTTGTCGAGGACCATTTTGCAAATTATGGCGAATAAGGGCTATTTTTGAAATTAAAAGTTGCTATAGGGCCAGAACAGTAAAAATTTCTTTCCTTTCGCTCCTCCCCCTCGCTTTCTCCCACACTCCACCCCTTGAGCAACCAGACGTCGACCATGCGCTGCAGCTCTACCACGAGCCTACCGGGTGTGGTGAGGGGGATGCGGAGAAGGGGGGGCATGATGAGGGAGACGACTACGGCCACGAAAGACATCGCTCGTCGTCGTTGCCAAGTGCCGACGTCGTCGCCGACCGACCGAGGATGAGAGGGGAGTCAATGGCAGATCTGGGTGAAGACGGCGGCCGTAGACAAGTGGTGAACTCGACGCGTTGCCCGAGCCCTCACCTCACCGCCCGCTCGCGCGCTCACCGCCGAGCCGCCTACGCGCCTCGCCGTCGAGCCGCCTAAGCCCTAGCCTTGCCGCTGCGCTGCCCACGTGCTTCTCCATCGCCCGCGCGCTTGCGGCCTTACCGCCGACGCCCAAGCCATCGCGAAATCGGTGACCACCGCTCAGATCCGAACGAATCTAGGTGCGGGAGAGAGAGTGTGGCATCGATGGTGGGGAGAGCGGACCGCGGTAGCCGACAATGGGAAGGAGGTGGCGGGAGAGAGAGGGCGGCGGGAGAGAAAGGGCGGCATTGGGCTAGGTGGGAGAGAACGTGGGAGGAGCGAGGAGAAAGGCTAGCTAATATAAAATTATGATATTAATTGAATGTGCTAACTATTGGCAGACCTGGCCAAATGGGCCGTCCGGCCCAAGCAAGACGAATGCAGCTAAGCACACCATTTAGGCATGGTCCATTCAGACCGTGTCTTTGTTAAGTGTCGTCTTAGGGCGGCCATGGGCGGGTAGCGATCGAGCACTGCCCGACGGGCATTTGTGCCGTCTTAGAAATGGGCATGAGCCCGTTTGGCCCGTCGGGCTAGATGTGGCCTGTTTGGCCCATCAGAAAAAAAAAATCCAAAAAAATCCAAAAAATTAGAAAAATGTGTAGAATTCAGAAGTAGACATGAAAATTAAAAAAATTGAGACAATCATATTGAAAATGTAATAAAGAGCTTTATTGATGTCCAACTGGCTGCCTCGTTAAAACCTTTGCCAAGTAAAAACTCAAAATGAGAAAACCTTGGCAAAGAAAAAAGAGTACAGCCTATAGCTCTACAATTCTACATACATGATACATCTTTGTTCAATGTGTCGGTGTCATTGTCTAAGTCTGATTTTGAACACCTCGATAATTCGGATTTTTCCAGAGTGTAGTGTTCGTGAATCAGCTTGTTCCCAATCCTTCATAGTTAGAAGGATCTCTACCATCTCACTTGTGAGACTTGTTCTTCTCTCCTCTAATATCCTTCTAGAAAGACTGAAAGCAGACTCGGAGGAAACCGTAGAGACAGGAACAGTTAACACATCACGTGCAAGTATGGATAGCACGGGATATGTTAACTTATGGGCTTGCCACCATTGCAAGATGTCGAAACCTTCAGAGGTGAAATCCACCGTATTGCTGTCCAGATAGGTGGATAGTTCCCCGCTCCTTATGGGTCTTGGCTGAGCAAGCGCTGGTGCAGAAGAAGAAGAAGAAGAAGACCTAGACCTGGACCTGGAGGAAGAGGCACCGAAGATCGTGCCCCACATACTTGTCTTCCCACTCAAGGTGGGGGCTACTGGAGGTTGTTGCGAGCGGACTTCTTGGAACTTATTTTCATACCTTTGGTAAACCTCGTATAACCGAGAACGAACTTTTGCAAAATAGTTAGTATAGTCTAGCCCCGTAGCATCACTAAGAAGATCAAGTACAATACCAAATGCACCAATTTTAGCCCTAGGATCTAAAACAAATGCAAATACAAATGCATATAGGTAAGGGATTTCTCTCCAATATTTAAGGTATTTAGATTTCATGGAAACAACAGCCTCACGTAAAACTAAGTCATTTTCATGCATTTTCAATTGAGTAGCAATCTGTAAAATAGTATGCACAATGATAGGAGATGTTGGATAGTAGACAGTGGACAAAGCAACAGTTGCCTCATAAAAAATTTCTAAAAATGACAGTACCTTCTCAGCAACGAACCAATGTTGCTCGATTAATAACAAAAATACCGTCGATTGCTAGGATAGTGTGTTTGAATAAAAATAGAAAAAGTGCTCTTGTATGGTAAAAGATGCTTAAGCATGAGGTAAGTAGAGTTCCACCTTACCTCCATGTCCAAACCGAACTTTCTTGGACGTACACCCATCGCCCTGCAGAAGTTCTTATATTGTGCTATTCTTACGTTAGAATTATCCAAGAAAGAAATCGCATCACTTAAAAGCTTTAATATCTGGACTCAACCTCTTTAGACCACATTTGACTATAAGGTTGATAATATGACAAGCGCATCGTTGATGTAGCAAAAGCGAATCGGCATATGTACTCAACCTTTGGAGTAAGAATGTCCATGGCCCTAGAGTTTGAAGCGGCATTGTCTAAGGTAATTGCGAATATTTTATCTCAGAAGACCAAAGTCTTCCACGACTTTGAGAATACAGATTAATAATATTCTCCCGTGTGTGCTACATCAATTAATTTCAAACCTATAATCCTTTTTTCCATTACCCAGTCGTCATTAACATAATGCGCAACTACACTAAGATAATCCTCCCTAGTCCGACCACTCCATATGTCCAAGGTTAAGGCCACCGAAAATGTGCACGTACTAAATAGTTCTTTTATTTTATTACGATGTTCATTATAGTATTTCACTAGATCCCTTGTTGTTGTCTGTCTAGAAACGGAAGTAAATCTAGGATTATGCGCAGTCCTAATGTAATTTTGGAAAGAAGCAGACTCGCCAAAGCCTAATAGTAAATCCTCAGAAGCAATTAAACGACAGAGAGATTGGTGGACTACCTAAGGATCATAGTCCCAGCTAGATACCGTACCGTCAGGGTTGTATTGCAACTGCGTCTGCCTCATCGCCAATCCTTGCTTGGTTCGACACCTTGTAGCATGTCTAAGCAAGTGCCCCGTTCCACCTGTAGACTTTGCAGACAATTCATGGCGACAAATTTTACAAATAGCATATGGTACCTCATTTCCCGCTACGTCTTGCCTGGTTGTCCTATCGAAATTGTCCCATACTCCCGATGTAGACGGCCTCGACCTCTTTGCTTCGGTTGCCGTTGAGCCTGATGCTGATGTCGAGCTTGATGACGGAACTCCAGTTTGCTCCTCCAGTGAAACCTCCGGTTCGTTTGAGGCAGCCGCAGCAGCCTCCATAGATGCAATTTCGTCCGATGAAAGTCCGAACTCACTAAGAGCAAAGCTATCGTAAGGACTGTCCATAACGAAAACTGTAAAATCGAAATTAACATTATTACTACTTTAATCTTAGCATAACAACAATTGACAATAAAAGTATTACAAAAATAGTATTGTACCTCTTTCACGACTTGTCGCGAAAATTGAAATTTCCAAATTTTGGCACAATTTTTTTGAATTTTGCCAAATTAGCTCAACACGGATTTGAATTTGCACAACACAATTTCAAAGAGAGAATAGAGAATGAAGGGGTGCTGAATGAAGGGGGGGGTTATGATGCCTATTTATAGAAAAAATTTTGGAATTTTTTCAATTTTTTGCTATTTTTAAGCCCCCCAACGGTAAAAAAAATCACTCAACGGTCAAAAAATTCACTCAACGGTCAAAAAAACGTTCGATTTTTTTTGGGCGTGCCGTGCCGGGCATGGCCCATGGCACGACACGGCCCAGCTCCCTTCTTCATCTCCCTCACGGCCTCCGCCTCGCCCAGTCGCCCTCGCGGCCTCCGCCTCGCCCGTCGCCGCCTCTCGCCCGACCCGCCGTCTGCCCTTCTCGCCTCCCGGCTCCCATGACCCGCCTCCTCCCCCCGTCCCGTGACCCTCCGCCTCGGGCTCCCTCCCTGCCCCCCGAGGAGCCCGCCGCCTCCCGCCTCTGGGTGGAGGCCTCCCCATGACCCGCCGAGGAGCCCACCGCCTCGAGCCTCCCTCGGCCCCGCCGCCACGTCGACCCCACCTCGGAGCCTCCCCACGGCCCCATGCTGCATCGATGACCCGGCACAAGGCGACGACTCGACGCCGCCTCGTTGACCCCGGCCACTCTCTCTCTTCAAGACACCTGCTGCCAAGACTCCGTGCGGCGACGGCGACGCCCTCTTCCCTCCCTCCGCGTCGATGACACCGCCATTGCGTCCTCCTCCGTCTGGTCCGGTGCAAAGACTGCACCGCGCCACCGTCTCGCCTCCTCCTCCCTCGCTTGCGCCCAGACAAAGTCTTGCCGCAACGCCCTCCTCCTCCCTCGCTCGGCCTCCGGTGCGGCACCGACTGCGCCGCCGGTTCCGCTCCGCCTCCTCTCGCAACATCGCGGCGCCGCTGCCCGCTGCTCCGCTCCGCCTCGACCCTCGCCTCGCTGCTCGCCTCCTCTTTGAGCCATTAGCCGTGCCGAAGCGTGCGTGCTCGTGCCGTGCCGTGCCTAGCATGGCTCGGCCTTTGATAAATGCCATGCATGCCGCCAGCCCACTTGCGGAGAGGCGGCGCCGAACGCACGCCCGGTATCGTCTTGGGCGCACGCCCATGAACAAGGCGGGAACCGTGCCGTGCTTGGGCCGAACCTACAAAGCTGCGTGCTTTGTGCCAAATTTCATTTGGCACGCCCATTTGGCCAGCTCTAAGTATTGGACATAATGCATTGGAGAGGTTGCGTACAGGGCTGTTCAAATTGACACCTAACCGAAAAAGCCACACAAAAAAAGAATCGGTCAACTCGGTTTGACCGGTGTTCGGTATTCGGTACGGTATTTGAAAATCAGGTTTTTGTGAGTTCGGTTTTTTCAATAAAACCCAGGTTTAATCGGTCAACTCGGTTTGACCGGTGTTTGGTATTTGGTACGGAATCTGAAAATTAGGTTTTTGTGAGTTTGGTTTTTTTCGATAAAACCCAGGTGTTTACCTGGGTTTTATCGAAAAACCGAACCTATCGAAATAAATTAACCTGCCTTCACCTTCATGCCTCAGCCAATCCCTATCCCCTCCCTCCCCATGCCACGTGCCTCCTCCTTGCAACCCTGCCCACGCCTCTGCCTCTGCACCCGTCTCTACACACCACCTCCTCGCTCCTCCACCTTTGGCCCTTCGCCCCGTGCCCACCTCTGCGCCTCCTCGTTCCTCCACCTCCGTGCCTCCTCCTCGCTCCTCTGCCACTAAGCATCCTCCTCCTCGGCCCTCCACCTCCATGTCCTCCAGCCACCATCTCCACTCCCTCCGGCCTTCGCCTCCACGCCCTCCTCCCCAAACCCTTGCAAGATCTGGCTCCTCCCTGACCTACCACCGGCGAGATCTAGGGTGAGGGGTGAGGGGCGATGTTGTGAGCCCACGACGGCCGAGGGCCGACTTGCACACCACCCAGGCCTCCCCCACCTACACCAGCGCTGCCTTGAGGGGTTCGTCTCCTAGGCCCAGGACAACGTCACCACCACCGAGCACGCCGCCGCTGCTTTCGAGGGGAGGTGGCTTCACTGTACGCGGAGGTCGAGCGCCTCCAGTACCTCCTCAAGGTCGAGAAGGGAGAGCTTGAGGCGGCGGCGCAGTACTGCTGCATCCCACGGGTCTCAGATCTGGGCCGGGTACTGTGGCATTGCTACGTCTGCGTGTTTCCTGCCTGCCTCCACCCATCCACTGGCCCCGCACCATCCAACACCTCCTCCCGTCCACCGGCACCACTGCTCAACTGCAGCCTCTTCTAAGGAGATATGGAAGCTGGTCCATCAGCTGACTGGAGCCGCAAGCGCCGGAGCTGTAGACGGACAGCAACCCTGAGAGCTACTTCATCGTACTCATGTGGTGCTATCGCCACGGCCGCACCAAGCAGCTCGGGAGATCCGAGGGATGGTTTCTTGGCGGCGGTGCTCTCACCGATGGTGGCCTCTCTAGTGAGCATGCTGATCTACTTACCTAGTTACGTTCTTGTGTTGTGTTTTGTTCAGAAATTGGGAAGGAATCATGATGTGTTTAGTTTATTTATGAAAGCATTCAGTAGTGTAGTTGATACTTATACTAGCATATATCTATTAATAGCTTGCTTCTATATAGTGTAGAATTAGGAAGTAATCATATGTGGTAATTGATAGTACTAATTAGTACAAACAATAGTGTAGTTTCAAAATCCAACATAATTGACAAATCTGACAATTGACATGACCTGTAATAGGATAAGAAATTAATGTATCCAATGTTGGCAGCCTTGCAGGATGGTTTTGTTTTCCTTTTTGGATAGAAAATGATGATGAACAACTTGGGGGTGTCTGGATTTATTTCCCCCTGATATGGCAGGCAATGACTGTGTTGTATGTGGTTGTTCTTTCATGGTTTAGTTTAGCAATGTGGAATGGGAACTAAGTAAGTCTAAATGTCTAATGAGGTCACAAAGTCATTCGTAATTCACGTCAACTTTGGTAAATATGGTATTTACCGATACCGAACCGAAATAAAGTGGTATTTACCGATATCGGATCGTATTTTAAATAATACCGTATTTACCGAATTAACAATACCGTATACACTGTATTTACCGAGCCGTATTTACCAAAAAAAAAGAATGAACAACCCTACTTGTGTATAAAGATGTACTCCCCTGTTCTTTTTTACTTGACTTACTAGAATCTGTACCGTCAAACTTTTTAAAGTTTGACCACCAAAAGGTTTAAAACTATCTAGACTAGCTATATGAAAATTATATCATTATATTTTGTTGTTTAAAATACTTTAATAATATTATAATTTTATTAATACATCTTAATGTAAAGTTATAAAAATTAACGGTCAAAGTCGCATCTCAGAGACCATAAAAAATAAAAAAAAACATCAAGTAAAAAAGAATAGGTGGAGTATCTAGATGATGTAGAGAGAGTTAGACCTAGCCTTAGGGGCGGACCCTCCCTTCGGGCATACTCAGGCGTGAAGTGGATCGGATGCCCAAGAGGGGGGTGAACTGGGATTCTTTTTTTTAATTTCTAATCTTTAGTAACCCAACCTATGTGTCTATGGTTTCTAGTGTGCACAAACAACTCCTACACAATTCTAGAGAAATTTAGAAATAGAAAGAAAATAAATGCGTAAACTTAGAAGAGACAAGAGACACAACCAATTTTTTTACCGAGGTCTCGGAGATTTGACGATCTCCCCTACTCCTCGTTGGAGCACTCTCACAAGAGTATTGCTCCAACTTGAAACCATGCAAGGTATCAAGACTTCCACTTGTGGTAGTCCTTTTCCTCTCCGGATGGGTGGTCTCCGAACCGTCATAACCTTCCTAGTGCCTTCCACAAGCTCCTCCTTAGAAGGTCACCGAGAACCACGCCTCCAAGCCGTCTAGGAGACGCCGATCTCCAAAGGTAACAAGCCTAGACCATCACATGAACTTAGAAAGATCAAGCAACTAGAGTGATGCACACAAAGCCTATGCTACCTCTCAAATCTCTCAAAATATGCTCTTGAATCCTCTTAAGTGCCCTTGATCTTCCTTTGGTATTAGATGAACCTGTAGAGTGGCCAAGAGAGATAACAAAAACATCCATAGGAAGTATTTATAGCCTCCTTGAAGAAACTAGCCATTACACCTAATTTCCTAAGAAATCAACACCTTCCGGATCATCCGCAGCCCTTTTGGATCATCCTAAAGCTCGAAGTCCAACAGTAAAAAAACTAGCAGTCGTAGGCCTAAAGTATCATTCGATAGGTTCTAGATCATCCTTACATCCGAATGATCCTTTCCATCCGGTTCATTTGGAATGTACATGAGTTTCAACCTATTTTGAAAACAACTCTCTGTCTCAATGATCTGCTTAATTGTCCGTTAGCTTCCGGATCATCCGAAATGTCTAATGTTCAAACACATTGAAAAACACCCTTAGGGTCTGATGATCCGCTTGCTTGTCCATTAGCATCCAGATGATCCTTTCCATCCAGATCATCCTGAAAGCACAAAAGATTTCAACTCATGCCGAAGACTACCTCTCTGTCTCAATCATCCGTTTGATTGTCTGTTAGCTTCTGGATCTTCCGGAATGTCTAATTTTCCAACACATTGAAAAACCCCCTTCTGTTTCGATGATCTGCTTGTTTGTCCATTAGCTTCCGCATCATCCGCAAAGCATTGACATTTCTCAAACTTATCCAATAAAGCTCAAACTTTGATTTCGTTGCAACTTCAACTCTTTCAAGAGCTTCCTTTTACTAGAGATGAGCTAAACAAGCCTAGTGTGCATCACAATTAGCTACTCAACCTAACCAAGCTCAAGCTATTAGCCTAGACCCCCTTTAATAGTACAGCTAAAATAAAAACAAAGGACCTATTACTACAATGATCCATCCTCGACTCCTTGGATCATTTCTAAAACACAAAGTCCTTAATCTTCAACAAATTTCATGCTTTGCCTTCAATGTCCATTTAGGGTCAACACTTAGCCTACATATCCAAACCACCATCGAGACTAACTTGAACTTATGCATCACCAAAAAGAAGTTAGTCCCGATGATTAAGTAGTCATTAATCAGCAAAACACGAATTAGGGGCCTAGATGCTTACAATCTCCCCCTTTTTGGTGATTGATGACAACCAAACCAACACAAGAGATATAAAAGGATTTCAAGTATATGTCATGAACAAAAGCAAAGAATATACTTGACAAGATAAGAACACGAAAGCATTGATCCAATATATAAGGAAATTAAAGAACATGATCAAGCAAATAACTCAAGTAAGCATGGGACAACGCATATGTGAGCATGATACAAGATAAACAACATGGCACACATGCTCAAACATGACATAAGATAGGTCCACATAATATAAAAAGTCTCCCCTTATGACCATGCATATTAAAAGATCTTACATGATGTAAATAGTACTCATACAAGCATAGCATAAAACACAAGTACGATCTCTCCCTCTTTGATATCAAGAACACAAAGAAAAGGGAAAGGGCAACCCAAAAGTCAGATGCTGGCGTCAGACGCGTAGTCATCATCAAGGATCTAAACTGTCGCAACGGACTCGACAGGCTGAGGATCATCTACAAGAGAGCCAAGAACCACAAGAGTGTGCTCTAAGGATACAAGAGAAATAGGAACTACAGGAGATGGATGTAGAACTGCTAGACATGAGGAAGTACGGCGAGGTGAAAAGAAGCCAGTAGAAGGAAAGACATGAAAAGACTCACGCTTGAAGTGAGCTAAAATCTATTGAGCTACCGGTAGAACGTGTAAAGGAACTGGAGCATCTATGGTAGCTATCGGGCTGAGATCCCTCTCCTCCTCTCTACCAACAAAGTGCTCGGTTTGAGAAGGGGAATAGTCAAGAACACGGCCAACCAAAACACTCGTAGAAGAAAAGGGAGATGATGAAGCCAAGGTGTCAATTGGTCGGTGAGGATCGGCTGGAAGCTGTGCACTTGGAGACTAAGCTGAAATAGGATCTACTATTGCCGCTTGAGGCCGGTTGTCATTGTAAATATGAGTGTGAATGAGCAGGCGACTGATCTGGTGCAGGAGGAGAAACTCTTGAAAGATGAGGATAAGGTATGAGCTTCTTGAGTTCCTCATATTGTCCACTAGGGCAACCAAGATTTATGACCTTCTTGCCATGTTTCCTAAGAGGCGATTGAACATCCTCCCAACAGCAATTTAGTTGATCATTCACCATACAAATGGCTCCAGTCAAGTTTTGTTGCTGAAGGCGAATGTCTCCACAAAAAGCGATGAGAAAATTCCAGAGAGTATTATGGTCATTATGTTGCATTTCCAACTGTTTTTTCAATGCGATCAATGGAAGCTATCGTAGCAGAATTACTTGCCTTAGAATCATGAGTGCTAGTTCTATTCTTATTCATTGTAGGGACAACCGGAGGTAGATCGTCAACTGGATCAAAATTTGGATCACTATCATCATCAACATCTAGTTCAACACCTGAAAGTGGATCCTGAAAGTTAAAGAATCCATGTGGCTCACGATGATCAAAAGGTAGAGGATCCTGGTACAGAGCATCATGGGCTTCTGGATCTAGTAGAGGAAGAGCAGCATGCTTTCTAAGGCGTTTATCCTGAGTAATCAAAGCTTTATAAGGTGCAATGAATTTAGGATATTTGTCATGAGTTAACTGAGATATCCAACGTGCATTGAGAAACATATTAACTAGGTATGGGGCAAAAGAAAGCATGCGGTTGGTGGTTTTGATGGCATCATGCATTTCCCCAACCATTAGATCAATGAGGTCGATTGCCTTGTCATCCATCATGTAATGCAGCATCCAACTCATAAGTGCACTAATTTCCTTTCTAGCTCCCTTCCTTGGCAAAATAGTGTATCAAGTCACACACAAGGTAACAAAAGCCTCATGAGTAAGTTGTGCCTGGGCCTTCCAATTAAAATTTTCAGCATATGGATCTAGATACATGTGATGGATCAGCTCAAGAGAAGGTGGTACACCATCTACATGACCTCGACGACCGGTGGGAAAAGCAAGATTGCGTAGTGAGTTGCCACCAAGAGTAATGCCAAGAAGGTTTGACATGTCTTCGCGATCAAGCTAGCAGCGCTCGCTCCCAAACATGAATGAAATGTACTCTCGGTTGTCAGGGATCCATAGTGTGGCACAGAACTAGAAAATGATATTGTCCAACCACCTCATTGGTTTAGTCTCAAGAAAGTCTATGAGATCACGGGTAGCTGCAAAGTGAGGACGGATGTCTGTGCCATTTGCAAAATTGTTGATAGCTTCCCAGTCAATCCATTTGTGATTTCGGATTTTGTTATTTTTCTCAAGTATGACTACAATATCCTTTTGCACAACTGTCCAATAAAGGCTTGTCCCAACTTCTGTGACCTTTTCTCACTTTTGTGGGAACCATTCAGATTCTGCAACTTTCTCACTTTCCTCAACTTTTCAGCCTTGTATGCCGACTAATCAATAGTAGCAAATCAAGCATTTCGGTTAGGCTCAAGTATGGGAAGAGCCACACCAGTGAGATACCCTCTAGGACCTACTCTAGGTCTTGTTCTCCTTCCATCTTGGTGGCTTAAAGCTGAGCGACCACGAGATGAAGGAGTAGTTGTTTCATTGGTCGGGGTATGAACTGGAGGTGACTTGATGATGACAATGCCCTGCTGTCGAGGTCGAAGATTGCGCTTTGGAGGATCTAGACTTGCCTTCCTTTTGTTCTTGCCTATGTCCTTTTGTTCTTTCATCATTTTACTCACAGTCCAACATAACAAACAATGCTAAATCACAAACAAGTAGGAAACCAGAAGAGAACCACTGAGAAACAAGCCCCTTTCAAGCACAAATTTCTACTACCTTTATCAGCAACTTTACTGAAAACTTGGTACCAACAGCAGCTGCACAGCACCCCTCTGTATTATCACTGAAACAAAACCTAGTTTCTTCACACAAGCTGTCTCAAACCGACTTCCATTAACCCCTGATCCACAAGCTGAACCAAAATTAATAACCAACTAGCCACAACTCAAGAACACACTACGGCCTCTGCCCAAGAACATGCCGGAACCAAACTCATAGGAGGGAGATGCGACAGCATTGCCAGAGCCAGAGAAGACAACCTGGGTGGCGGTGGTGGAGATAGCCGACACAGAGTGTCCCCTGCTGAGCCGAGCACATCAAGCTGATGTGCGTAAGGAGGGGAGTCCATTCTGGTGGTCGTCGGCGACTGCGAGTGGACGATGGCGAAGAATGCAGTGGGGGCGACGGCACTAGCCCATGGTGCTGCAGGGAAGAAGCAATTGAATGGGGAAAACAAATGTTGACTGCAAGCTAGGGATTTGGATTGAGCTTGGCAATAATTGGTTTGAGATAGAGGACATCAATGGCTAAGATTGAAAGAAGTTTGAACAAGCAGCTAGGATTTGAGCAAACGAAGGGGTAAGTTTAAGTGGCATCCAACGGCTAGGACAGATAAAGAAAGATCTAATGGATGAGAAACAATCCTTAAAGGTGAAAGGGTACGAGAGCATCTGAACCATCCATTTTAACTTAAAAAGATCCTTTGGTTTAGATAGAAAAAAAGGGGGTAAGGAGCTGACTAGAAGGCCCTGTGTAACAGATGATCCGGTCCTTTAGGATGATCCAAAACATTTGGGTGAGAAAAGAGGGTATTTTTAGCTGAGAATTTTTTTGTTCTCTCATGGTCGAAAATTGCAACAATCAAAATAAACACTTGATTGGACATGGTTAAAACTTAAAAAAGATCTAGAACACCAAATTGAGACATTTTTGAAAAAGATATTACTATATGCATATAGTTTTCCAAAACAAATTTTTTTTGAAATGTGTGAACCAAATGAATTTGGGTTGGTGTTCTTTGGTAATGTATGGGCCTAGTTTTATGCCACCAAGAACCAAGATATGAAAACATCCAGCTCAAGTGACTTATACCCATGTTATGCTAGAAAGCCCACGATTAACACTACTAGGGATGTGAACAGTAATGACGGCCTAGTGTCGTCACTGAAGATGCCACATTCGTCATAGATTATAATTTGTGATTTAATTTGTGACGAAATTCATTTCGTCATGGAGCGCGTCACATGTGTCGCATCGCGATTTAAATTATATTTTTCGTCATAGAACCGCTTTGTTCAATGACGAAAGGGTCCCGTCATAAAACACACTCTGCTTTATGACGATCGATTTTGTCATGGATAGGGCTGTTTTTGTCATAAGCAAGACTGGCTTTCTTGAGGCGGCGTGGCGGTGACGTGGCGGCCGACGTTCTTGGTCCACGTGGCGGTGGCGTGGCTTGTCCACGTGGCGGATGGCGTGGCGGTGACGTGGCGACGGACGTGGCGACGTGGCGTGGCGGGTCCACGTGGTAGCTAACGTGGTCGTTATCGTGGCGGTGACGTGGGTTTGACCACGTGGCGCGATTTTATTGCACCGCGTGGCGCGATTTGGTTCGCCCACGAGCCTCCTTTTATTGGACCACGTGGCTTAAGTTCGTCACTTGCAAATTCGTCACGAAAGCCCATCAATTTCATCGAGGCCCATATGGTTATTTCATCACGACATCACAATTTTCAAATATTCAAATGACCCACAATTCCATAACTAAATAGATCCATATTCCAAAGTGACCATACAACTCAATGAACAATACTCAACTCGGTCATCATCACATTCCAACTAGTTCACGAAACAACTTCGATTCACTATCTCGGTTCACAGACTTGAACCAACTCGATTCACAGAACAAATTCACAAAGACCGAGAATAAACTTAAGTTATTGACCACAAAACAACCACCAGCAAGGACCAGCAACCACCACCAGCTCACATGCCTAAGAAGAGTTACCATTGTTCAAGGCCAAGATACGGCGAAGGAGCGCATTGTTCTCCTCCATTGCCTGGTTATTTTTCTCTGTTAGCTTCTTGTACTCCTCCAACTCCTTTTGGGTCCTCGCCACTTTTAAATCGGCTTCTTCGCTTTTCTTCTTGAGGTCCTCGAGTTCTCCTTGTAGAGCAGCCGAAGCTTGTTTTTCAGCTGCTAGTTCTTCCTGAAGCTCGCTTTCATTCGATGAAGATGATTTTGAGGGGGCGGCCGTTTTGATTCCAACATTCTTCAAGAAAGTGTTGTTGTTGCTGTTCTGGGAGAGCACCTTGGAGACCACACATGCCTCGGTAATCGGTGTCTCACCTTCAAGACAGTTACGCCCTCAAAGCTTCCATATCAGACTGAAAATGTCCCAGGAACAATCATTAGTTGGAAGCACCATCAAGTCCGTTAGTTATATAAATGCATGCTGCAGTTATGCATAATGGTGCCATGCACAAGTAGGTAACTTGCAGTCTAGAACATACATGTGATGAGCCAATTTCAAGAGGACAACTGTGTTTTAGCGAACTTCTTTCTTAATTTTTTCTCTTACAAATGACCGGCAATGATCCATTTTAAATTAAATCCAGAGATTATTGCAAAACCAAGATCCCAACTATCGATGTAAACCACACACACAAAAAACATAAGAGAAAATCAGGTCAATGATGACCTATTGGCATTATTGGGGATGGGTCCACCGAATTGATGGCACCCATGATTTCATGTTTTCGTTCGGTGGCATTGTGTTATAATTAGTGCCAGTCTTGGAACCATAACATGTTATTACATGCTACCCTTTATATTTCTTGAAAATATATCTATATTCACTTGCATTTCTTTCATTTTTAAATACTTTGTGTTCATAAATAGTTATAACTTTTAAGTAGCCATTCGGTTTGTTTACCAAATGAAGTCAGATATGTTTGTCACCAAGTTCTGAGCACTTCTTAGGTTGATAATGAATAAATCTTAATCTGAGTAGTAGTGTATCAGCCTCACCTTTGCGTTCTGTTTGATAACTCTTCAACCCATTTTGTTAGTCTAAGAAGTTCATAATATTGAGATACTGAAATCCATATATAACTCAATTTCATAATTTGCACAGCAAAATGAGCACAACTTTTAGCATCACTAAGTCCACTATGTTAGCTACGGTTAGCAAACAGACTTTAGCCAAGTCGCATCAGGTATAATCAGAAATTTAGACCAAATGAGCTGAATGACATTATCTAAAAGCCGAGGCAGAATGACATTATCTAAAAAATAAGCCAAGTCCACTATGTGCTGTCTGGGATATTTTGAACACACAACATTGTTGTTGGAAACAACACAAGCATCTTAAAGGCACAAGGAAACAGATGTAGGGACTTACAACTGCTTCTCTTGCCAGTTCACTCAGACCATGTTTGGAGCTGGTATGGCAGGTCTTGAAGGCCTCCACCGCATCAAGTTCTTCAATTTGTTGTGTGTTGGGTTCTGCATTGTTCCTCTTCTCCTTCTGTTAGGTAGGTAATCATTTACAGCAAAGTTCTGTCAGACAAATACAAAAGAATGTTTTGGATGAAATAAATAGGTAATAGTACAAGGTAATCTTTACTTACATATGCATGTAAGTGTGCGACATATAGTGCGAGAACCCGTAGCTTGATGATACTTGACATTATCATGATTCTCGCTTGTTCTTTTCACATGATTGCTACAAGAGAAGGAACTTGTTAGATAAGATCATATGTTTACAATGAGAAGAGCCTCTGCAAACTGAATATGAAAGAAGAATCTATGATAAGATACCCATACCATGTTATTTGGATCGCACCACTTTGCAACAAGTGCCCTCCATCGCTCATCACCATACTAGCAACAGGAGAAGTAGTCCTAATCTCATTTGCGGTACACCATTGAAGTATTTACGCTTCACCGATAACGCATTTATCGCACCTCGACCGCAATACATCGGTGCATGCTTCCTCTGTTGGCTTGTGTTTTGTGTTAATGGCCAATCGCCCCTAGTGATATGAAATTTGCATCGTTAGTGAGTCAATTCAGGTCATGTGATATCATAGTGTAGCATAGAAAGAGTAATGCACTTACAGATAGCTTTCCCACAAAGTCTTTGTAATATTGTTCGTCTTTCTTGTACTCTTTCCAATGAGTTAGGACAGGAACCTTATCTCGAATGATGACACCAGCCTCTGATGCGAACTTGGCAGCTTGAACAGGTTCTTGTGGCCTTTTTTTGCCTTCAGCAACAGCTATGGGCATTCTCCTTCCCATAGATCTTGTCATCCTTTCCAGCAGTATTCCCTTGGTTGGTGGCCTGGGTCTCCTTGGGGGTCGCTGTGCGGGAGCTACAGAATATAATTTTTATTTAGATGGTTAAGTTTCATGCAAAACAGCAAAAGTGATGTCATATTTGAATGTCAAAGAAACTATAACTTGCCTTCAGTGGATTGGGTTTGATCCCCAGTCTGGTCTTCACCAGCAGCTACATTGTCTTCACCAACATTGTCTACATTGTACATTGTCTTCACCAGCTACATTGTCTTCACCACCACTACATTGTCTTCAACACTAGCATCATTGTCTTCAACACCAAAGATCACCATCTTGAGGCAACTCTTCATCTTGCACATGTCTCTGTGAAGTTAGTTGCCTTTTGTATGCTCTTGTTGAGACCCCAGGAGTTATCTCCTCTGCTCGTTGTGCTGCCCTCACTCTCTTTGGTTGCCTGACTCCTGGCGCCATGTTGGGATTGTTCTTCTTCCCTTAGTAGAGAGGGTTTTCACATATGTTCGTTGAGAAAACCGATAAAAAACTACTTGTTAGTGAGTCAGATCTATAAGCAAGTGCATATATTAAAGAAAAGATATGCAGAAACAACATAAAAATGCAATGCAAATATCCTCCTCCCCACACAAGATAGAAGAAGCACCTCGATTGCGAGGGTTGTGGTACTCATCGATTCAAGATGTCATCATCATCACTATCTCCTTGAACATCATCTTCAAGGAGATACTCCGATGAGTCAGAATCTTCAGAATTTGATTTCTTGTTTGCTGATTTTTTCCCCTTCGTTGTTGCAGGTTTTGTAAACCATTTATTAAAAGAGGAAGCTAGACCATTGATGCCAAGTTTTTGCAACCTCCTTAAATTCTCCGCCACTTGTTTACCCCGGCTTCTTTTCAGATTCGGTTATGGAGGTTCTTACAGAATGACCAAATTGTAACTATTAGAAAAAATAGGAGTGAACTAAGAGCTAAGAGCTACTACTACTTGCAAGCTAGGTAAGAGGTAAGAGCTACTACTACTTGCAAGCTAGGTATGACTACTTCCACAGCACTCGCTTTATGCTTGCTAAGATATGTTCAGGGACTATTTCAGAGCAACAAAATGGTACAACAGACTAATACACATGAAAATGCAACAACGAAATCAGCTTGCACAGCATAACTACTACTTGAACAAACAACATACTACATGCACAGAGAAAATAGAGAAGAGTTTTGCTTACCTTGTGATGGCGGTTGTCCAGATCGTTTCCTACCTTGTCCCTTGTTGCCACCATCGCGGTTGTGGCTACTGTTGCGATACTAAATCGGCGGCGGCGGTCGAGATGGGGAAGTAGAACCGTGGTCGAGTCGGTGGTCGTGGAAGGAAGCAGGCCAGTGCGGTGAACGACGTCGAAGGGGAACGAGATCCGTCGGCGGCGGTCGGCGGGGAAGTAGACTCGATCAATGGCAGACGTCGGCGTGAACCGAATCCGGGCGCCTAGGGTTTCATGGGGCGAGAGAGAGGGTACGGCGACGAGAGAGGGGCGGCGAATGTCGTCGAGGAAGAGCTCTCTTGCGGCGGTGGTGCCGGCGGCTAGGGTTCGGGGAAGGCGAGAGAGGTGGATGGGGCCACGAGAGAGGTGGAGGGGCGACGAGAGAGGGGAGGTGGATAAATGGGTTGGAATTTTTTTCCGCCCAATGTAGACCAGCTCGGAAAATGGCGCCCTCGAAATTTTTTTGGCACCCTTGAATAATTAGGGCGAGGGCAATTTTAGATTTTTAATTAGGAGTTTGTACAATTGAAATCACTTTCCGGATTTTTTTCAAAATGTCCAATTTAAATTTTATATTATATGGCCTGCAATTTAACCCATCGCTTCAAAATATCCAAATTAAATTTTGGATTTTTGGCCCGCAAATTAAACCACTTTCTAAAAATCAACAATTTTAACCAGTACATGGGATTTAAACGAGTTTCTCTAAATCTGCATTTTAGAAGTGATATGTCGGACCCGGATTTCTCAATCCAAATCCACTGTGTTAAAATTGCACTACTCCCTGGATCAGTAGGTAGTGCACACAGGAACATTGCTGAATCATTCACATACATCGCATAAGTCCATTAAATGACAAACCATAATTGTCTTACATCCCGACGGGGAAATTGTCCTTATAAGGGCCACACAGGCCATAAGTTATATTACAATAAAGCAGCGGAAATATCAACAAAAGTAGAACCAATACCACAGGCAAGTGACTAGGGGTTCTACCACAAACCACACTCTCGTGCACCCCTGCACCATACTGTGAGGACCCCAGTTTATTAAACTTGTAATACTTAGTCATCCATTGACCCTAGTATCACAAATTAAATAAACCAAGCCTCGAGATATGTATACTTCCAAAAATGCAAGATACACACCCGCTACAAAGTATGCATCAATTCATACATTCACATAGAACCGAAACAAGCAACAAACCAGAAGTTAATTAATAATAAACAGAGTTATTACAAAAGAGAGGCCGATTGGCCAAACGACATAAAGATAACTAAGAAGAAGACAGCGGAAGCAAAAGTGCCATAAGATGGCTAAGACAAAAGCCGACTCAGTGTACCCACAACCCACAGGGCAACTGACCGGACCGCCAAGCTAGACATCGAGGCTCCCAGAGGGCAACATCTTGCCATCTAGATTCCTTGCATACTGGGCACACATCCACCTTGGCATAATCCTTCCGAAACAACACACAATTGTTCTTGCACACATGGATGTTATCGTATCCAAGGCCCAATTCACGAAGATATTTCTTGGCATCATCATATGATCTTGGAAATTCACACTGAGGGAATGCTGAGGACAACAACTTCATCATTACGGTAAATGCTGTATTGCTGATTCGATAACGAGACTTGATATACAGTAACCTCACCAGAAAAGAGAATTTTGAATGGCTAGATCCCGGGCCAAGTGACCGCTTCGCATCTTCAAGGACTCTTGCAAACCTTGGTTGTTCTCCATCTGCCTCTGCCGCTGCATACAGATCTCCTATCATCTCTGGTACTCTGTTATCCTCATCATAATCATCATCCGCCACATCCACATGTATCCCTTCATCATGATCAAATCCATCCACCTCCTGCTCTAAATACTCAACTACTTCATCATCTGCCGACTCTCCATGATGAATCCACCTGGTGTATGCAGCTGACATTCCATAAATGTGTATGTGGTCATCCACCTCTTGCTGAGGCCGTAAAGTTTGATTAAGACATTTGCGGCACGGACAAAGTATATGGTCATCTTCGGGTATCTTTCACTAACAAATTGCATGAATTGTTGAACTCCAAAGGATATATGCAGTGTGAACTGTCTCCCATGAATCCAACTTCTATCCATCTGTTTGAACAAATTTCCCAAAAGGTGTTACGATACAATATGTGAGTCCAGCTTCCATCTCTTGGGCGAACAATGTCTTAGTATCACTCCGCCTTTCTCAAACTCTCGAAGACAAGGTTGGTCTCCCTCACGGAGGATCTGTGAACGAAACCAAAGCTATATATCAAACAGAACATGAAATCGCTAATAGACTACTAATCCAAAGACAAAACCAAGCATCACTCCCTCGCATAATTTTGTGAGGTATACAACATTTTTTAAAAAAATGGTTAAGGACAAATTATGCTCGCCAGCAATTGGTCATTTTGATTTCTTTGCGGCACATCTCTAGTACTACCCGGTACAATCAGAGAAGGATAAAGCCAAACTTACATATATGTTACGGCATGACGAAGTACATTATCAACTCTCATGTAAAATAATAGGACTAAATTATTACATCGATAGGCAATGAATCAATTCGGTTGCCATATTTTTACTTTTATTGAAGATCCATCTCGTTACATTTTAATCAAAGTTGCCGATGGATGAAATTAATCAAAGATAAGGATCAACATATTTATTTTGACAAGGCTAACAAGGGAGCATTCCTATCAACATGCACGGATGCAACAATGCTAAATCTCTGCATGCAAATATAATCCCAAGGCATGTAATTAGTCATCGTTCTATAAGGCGAAGTAGTACAAGACAATGACATATCCTTCATGGTATTATCGTGATTGCTTTTATAACTATCAAAACTTCAAATTGAGAAACGACGACTAGCCTCTCGCAAATTTCTACAAATAGGTGGATCATTGGTACAATTTCTCTATAATATTTACGAAAGGAGCAGCAGAATCATGGAAAGTAAATTGTCTATCTCTATGAGGCACTCAGCGAACACATGGTGGGCAAGCCGGTGCGCTAACCCGCAAAATAGATGGAACGAACCTCCACCGGCGCCAAGTTGCCTCCGCCACGGGTCCACCACCGAAGTCCACCATCGAGCCGCTTACGCCGGGTCCGCCGCCAGGTCTTGCCAGGTCCAAAGGCGCCGGGTCCCATGCCACCGGTGCGCCGCCGGGTTGCCTCCGCCGCCGCCGAAACTGCCTCCGCCGCCGGGTTGCCGCCGCCGCTGGGGTTCGATTTGGATTATGGTTTTGATTATGGTGTCAGGGGTCCACCGGCTCAGATTCAATCAATAACGGTAGCCATTCAATTATCATGTTCAAAGATATGACAAGTAGGGAAAATTAGACACCTAAGTCACAAAAGCTCCTCTGGTGCAGTGGTAAGGCTTCACCTTGTGTTGCACCCTGTCTGCGGTTCGAATCCAGGCGGGCGCTATTTTTTGGCCAATTAACGGACGGGGACGGGGGAGCTGGAGTTGCCATGTGTCGTGGGACCGGTGCCGGTGTGGGCCACGCTGCGCCACGTGGTGGAGGGACCACGGGGTTGGTGGGACCGAATGTGGGACCCATCGAGCCATGTGTAGGTGGGACCCACGTGGTGCATGTGGGACGTGGGTGTGTGCAGAAGGGTGCATTATATCTGTGACGAATTTGTTTTGTTGTTTTGTGACGCTTCTTTGCTTTTCATCATTATTTTTAGTGCCTGGGCTCCGTCACACATCACCTATGACGAAGATACAAATTGCGTCATTGAAAGTTCAAGTTTCATGACGAAATTCCTAAACGTCACAAGGTAATCGTCATAGATAAGCACATTTGTAGTAGTAAGCACATAATAGAATTTTGGTTACTTTGTCAAACTTATTTTTAAGATGTTGGCCAATATAAAGAATTTGGGGAAAGCCCTTGACCAACCTTTTTTGTTTCCAGATATTTTTTCAAATCATAATTTTGGTCATAAGTTTTTTTTAATGCAAATCATTTTTGGTCTCTTTTTTTATATGATGGAAATTTTTGAAAAGATAAGAAAAACATTTAGAAACCATTTGATACAATATAGTACATTTGCATGAGAAAAGCATTTTTTCAAATCATTTTGGCAAAGAAAAAAGTCATTTTTCAAGATGCATCTAGCAAAGTATTGATTTGTTCACATTTAAGGTTGCAAGAATACATGAGAGGTATAATGCTCCCCCTTAATGTGATATTCCCATTTGAGCTTACAAAAGCCAAAGCAACTTAGATACAAAACTACAAACAACTAAGCAAGGCATATATATCACATATGCACAAGACAATATATTAAAAGAAAAGTGAATATGCTCATGCAACGTTAGAGGAATCTATGATATTTAACTCACTCCTCAACTTGCAAAAGCGGGCCTCATCTAAGGGTTTGGTAAAAATATCCGCAAGTTGATCCTCGGTTCGGACATGGCTTAGCACAATATCACCTTTTGCAACATGATCCCTAAGGAAATGATGCTGGATATCAATGTGCTTTGTACGTGAGTGTAGAACCTGGTTATTTGCTATTTTTACCACACTCTCATTGTCACACAATAGAGGCACACTTTTGAAGGTGATCCCATAGTCTAGAAGGGTTTGCTTCATGTACAATATTTGTGCACAACAACTACCCACGGAAATGTACTCCGCTTCGGCGGTAGAAAGTGCAACTGAGTTTTGATTCCTTAAAGCCCATGAGACAAGGGATCTACCTAGCATATGACATCCCCCTGAAGTGCTTTTTTGGTCAATTATACACCCGACATAATCGGAATCCGAATAGCCAAGCAACTTGAATTTTGCACCTTTGGGATACCACAAACCAATGCTAAGAGAGTGTTTTAAATATCTAATAATTCTCTTAACGGCAACTAGATGCAATTCTTTAGGGAAAGCTTGAAATCTAGCACACTAAACATGATATCGGACCTAGATGCTGTAAGGTAAAGCAAGCTACCAATCATGGATCTATATAGTTTTTGATCAACCGGGGAACCTCCCACATCTAAGTTAAGATGTGTGTTTGTAACCATAGGAGTCTTGATGGGTTTTGCTCCTTCCATTCCAAAGCACTTGAGGAGGTCAATAATATACTTTTATTGAGAGATGAATGTGTCCTCCTTCAATTGCTTGACTTGAAATCCAAGGAAGAAGCTCAACTCTCCTATCATGGACATTTCAAACTCCCTAGACATGATCTCACCAAATTCCTTGCAAAATTCTTGATTAGTCGATCCAAAAATAATGTCATCAAGATATACTTGACATATGAAGAAATTATCATCAATATGCTTAGTGAACAAGGTAGAATCAACTCTCCCGATTTTGAAGCCCTTAGCAAGTAGAAAGTGTCTAAGACGCTCATACCAAGCTCTTGGCACTTGCTTAAGCCCATATAGCGCCTTAGATAACTTATAGACAAGGTTTGGGTGTTTAGGGTCTTCAAACCTGGGAGATTGTTCTACAAACACTAGCTCTGAAATAACACCATTCAAGAAGGCATATTTAACATCCATTTGATATAGCTTGATATTAAAACATGATGCAAAAGCTAAAGGAATACGAATGGCTTTGAGTCTTGCCACCGGAGCAAAAGTCTCTCCAAAGTCAAGTCCTTCAACTTGGTAGAACGCTTGAGCAACTAATCTTGCTTTGTTCTGTACCACCACTCCATGTTCATCTTGTTTATTGCGGAAGACCCAGTTTGTGCCAATGACGTTGTGATTGCGGGGACATTCCACCAATGTACATACTTCATTGCGGGTGAAGTTGTTCAACTCTTCTTGCATTGCATTCACCTAATCTGCATCACAAAGTGCTTGATCTACATTTGTGGGTTCCAAACAAGACACAAAAGAGTAATGTTCACAAAAATATGCTAGACAAGAACGAGTTTGAACTCCCTTAGTAACATCCCCCAAGATTTGATCAACGGGGTGGTCTTTGGAAATGGTGTGATGACTCTTGACTTGAGGTGAAGGAGAAGGTACTATATCCTCATCATATTTATTTGCTTCGTCTTCATCAACTTGAGATGCTATTGATGATGAGGGTTGAGCTTCGACTTGTACCTCTTGATCATTCTTCTTTGGCTTGTTATCACCAAGAGACATATTCTTCATTGCACTTCTTAGGCCTCCATTACCTACATCATTAAGATTTTCATGCTCTCCTGGAGAGCCATTAGATTCATCAAACTCTACATCATAAGTCTCCTCGACAATCCCGGTGGTATTGTTGAAGACACGGTAAGCTTTAGAATTTGAGGAGTAACCCAAAAGAAATCCGATGTCGCATCGCCTTTGGAACTTTCTAAGATGGGTGTACTTTTTTGTAGATGTAGCATATACATCCAAACACTCTAAAGTAGGAGATATTGGGTCTTCTCCCTACTAAGAGCTCATATGATGTCTTCTTTAAGAGCCAGTGGAGATAGAGCCGGTTGATAGCATGACAAGAGGTGTTGATGGCCTCTGCCCAAAACCGATTCGAAGTACGATACTTGTCACATCCCCAAACTTATAAATGATAATTAGTATGCATCTCATCAGCATGCATCATGATTTTAAAACTTTTGCATAAATTATTGCACTAGGAAAATCTTAAACGAGTGTTAAACCTACACTTCAAAACTTAACTCCAAACAAGATCAGGAATAAAACCTGATGTTAATCTTCTGTAAATAGTTTATTCAAATACTATAATAATTATCAAGAATTAAAATAATTTTTCCAAAATTTTTGGGAAAGGTTTTAACCCTCGAAAAATTCAAACGCAATCCAATAACCTCTCTCGGGTTTGGATTTAAGCTGAGAAAGTTGTAACTTGAACAGTGAGGTTTAGTAATTTTTGGGGATGTTAGGTCATCTCAGGAACGCCCCTGATTTATTTTAGGATTTTAGGAAATTTATTTCTATTTTTAAGGCCTTGGTCAAAGTAGAGGAAACAATTTAGAAACCCGTCAAAACCCTAGACCTAACCAGCCGGTACTATTCCTCAGGCTCGAGTCTGACTCAGTGAACTGCTTTGGCCAAACCAACTTAGTGCACCTCGCGCGAACCGTACGATGAAGATTCAACGGACCAGATCTCGTGGCCGTTCGGACGGTTTGAACGACCCACTTGATCTGAGCCATCCTATCGTGATCAAACGGTTCCTATCAAAACCACTTAGCACACTGGCGCACTATACCCTGGCTCGCCCTGTTCCGCGCCACTTTTGAGCCACTGACCAATGGGGCCCGCTAGTCAGATTCTTCTCCCACCTCCTGCTGCAGCGCACAGCTCTTGTGTGCCACGCGCCCGAGAGTCCCTACTGCATGCCGTCAACACTGTAGCCCCACCACCCTCTGCGACCAACCCAGGAGCACCTCCTTCTCACGATGTGACCATTTTTGTCCTCGCATGAGGATAAGACTCCCCATTCGCTCCCAATCCTCCCCATCTTTCCTCGCGGGGCTGAGAAAAGAGGAGCTCGCTTGTGCTCATTTCTTCGGTAAGGTTCAAGCCATCAAGCCTTAGAAACACTAGATGCCTTTTCCATTTTCTCTTATTTGAGCCGTTGTCTTTGCTAATAGGACCCGGAGCAAACTCATGCTCCCACTGTCTCCAGAGTGTGCCCGAATGCTACCCTCTTGGCCATCTTCGTCTCCGATGAGTCCTACCTTTGCTCATACGTGTCACATTGTGTCCCTTAGCACAATATTACTTTCCCCTCAATCTATTTGTTCAATCATTCACAGGAGCTAGTGAATTTGGTGTTCTTCCTTTTTGTCGGACAAGAACCCTATTCATCCTCCATTGTCAATTGGGTAAGCCTCTTGCCGATTCCTTGCAATGGCTGGCATCGTCTATTTAGCTTACTTAATCGTTTCGGCACCCTCTTTGTCTTTCATTTCGTGCCTAGTGTTTTCTCCTCGTGAGCCACACCGCCACCGTCGCCATTCCCGTCGACTACACATCCCTGAGCTTCTCCGACCGCTTCAACCCGCTGGTAAGCTTCTTGGAGCACACCAGTAGCTCACTCATGCTTTGCTTTGCTCAATGCACCACTGAAGCATCACATGCATGTTGAGTATTAGGTCGCCTCGCTGCTAGCCGCCGGTACGGGTCATCCTAGCCACCGTCACCACCACCATGAGGTGCGCACGGCTCATAGCTTTCCATTCTGACCCTTAGTTCGCGCCGGTGAGAACCACCGTGCCGGCGAGCTGCCGGACCATCTCACGGCCAAACGCGCCAGCGTGTGGTAGCTTTCAACCAACATTGTAGCACAACAATTAGGGTTAAGATCCGATGATTAGTAATTAATGATGAAATCTTGGTTGGAAAACGTGTTTAGTTGTGTGTTTGTTTAGCCACCCGTGTATGACATGTGGACCCAGTCCACTTAAGCCCCGTGCCCTTTTTCACATGGCTAGCCAAACACAGCTAGGACCATTTTGGACCGCCCGATTGAAAAGCGACCATCTAGATTAAGTGGTGCGTTCGGACCATCCGAACACACCATGAATATGGACCGTTCGATGCGAAATGAACGATCCGGATCAATTGGGTGTTCGGATCGTCCAAACGCGCCATGATTATGGATCGTTGGATCTTAATCTAACGGCCCACAAACATGGTTTGAACCTCACTCACGTGCACGCACTGCAATGAATCGCTGACGAGATGGGCCCCCTTGTCAGCACACATTTGATTCGGTAAACAATTTGAGAAACGGTGCTGTGTAGGGCCCCTCTGTCAGTGACTGCGACTAGCGTAGTCCTCGGTAAGAAAAGGAACAAACACTTTATAAAATTCGAAAGGTATTTCTCGGTGTTTTTCGATATCGTTATTTCTCTAGATTCTGGAGAAATTGATATTGACTCTTACGCTACTATGAGTGAGCAACTGAACTTCCAGCCAGGCAAGCATCATTTGAACTTTATTTTGCATCATATTGATCCCAGTTTTGGTTAAGTTAGTGCAATGATAATTGCTTGCATGCTATCTTGATAAAGTCACTATTTTTGTGATGTGTAGAATAGTTATATCCTATTCATTGAGGTTAATCTTGAATCACTCCAGTTCCACATGCTTAGGATAGGACTTTGTGAATTATTGTTCGAGTTTGCTTAGCCATGCAAGTCCAGAAACGGTAGTTCGATTGTCAGGAATAACCCGACAATTATGGGAAACACTTACTTTTTATATTCTTTTTATTCTAGATCTTCGTATCTGTTTTATGAGGTAAATTTTATCATTTTAAATGAGTTTTGGGGTCTGGAGAAGTGATTGCTAGTGAGGGTGCCTTTGTGCACGAGATCGGGTAGGTGGATGTCTTATCCGGACCATTAAGGACCGAACTTTGGTAAAGTCGTTGATTCAAGTACACCCATGCTACCACACGCGGGATATGGGTACTGTACGGTTAAGTAGGGGGGAGGTTTTATTGTGTTAAGTCTCATGGTGGTGTAAGGACATAGAGACCGTGAAATCCTATGTTCCTTAGGAGCCAAGGTAATTTTCTATAGTGTGCATGGGAGCACCAATTTTAACATTTACAATACCTCGGTATTTCTAGTACAACTTTTGAGCCCCCTAGCAAGTGCTATCAGTTGCTTGTACTAGGTACGGAAACATCTCACATGGGGGACCTAACTCAATAGAATTTTCTTGCCAAAAATGATTGTATCTCGATTCTCCTTGGCCGACATACCTAAGGAAGTGTGCTATTTTCGGAGGCATTTGGAGGCTTACGGGCTAATCGAGTCATGTGGGTAAAGTAGTACACCTCTACAGAGTTAAACTATTCGAATATCCATGTCCACGGTTATGGACAAACGCTTGAGTTCGGGAGTTACTATCGTTAGACTTTGTATTTATATTGTGGGTAATCTCGGTATGTGGCATGAATGGGATGTTCATGCATTTTGTTGTATCAAAGTGGGCTGCCACTATGGTGTTTGTTTAATTAATTTGTTATTCATTTTATTACTTATTCACATGATTTACTTCTACTTCAAATCTGTTTTTAAAAATGGCAATTGATAAACTAGTATGTGTAGGTTGAAAATTGTTGCGTATTTCGCAAAACTAAGCCAATATGAGCCATCCTTTGGAACAACCTCTAGCATAACTAATTTTTATTTGTGTAAGACTTGCGAGTATATTTGTACTCAATCTGGATGCTGCAATTTCAGGTGAGGAAGACGTTGAGCCTGATGAGCTCGTTAGTGTCGATTTAGGCGGCACTGATGAGTAGTGCTATTATTTAACTCCCAGTCGGTTGCCGATGGGTTATGAGGCATACCTTGCTGGACTGTTGGTTTATTTACATTGCTTCCGCAGTTACTTTATGATCTTATTTGAATTTAGCCGGTCGGCCACTTGTAATAGTTGTAGACTTAAACTATTAGGATGTATGTCTTTTTAACTAGGAATGTATGAATGTTGTATGGATGTGATCAATGCTATATGTGAGTTTGGGGTATGTTGGTCACTGATCTTGGGAGCCAACATGATCTCATGCTCGCTTTTTATGAATTCCGATTTAACTCACTAAGTGTAGTGCTTGGACTGTTGGAGAACTGATTATCATGTAGTGCTTGCAGAGGTGCAGCGCGCATGATCGTTGAGGCTCTAGTTTTCAGTTAAGCCTCTCGCTTAGATGGAGTTAAATTGAAATCCACTCACATGTGCAGAGCCCTAAGTTACCTCCATAAGGCCGGGTATGCCTCGGTCTTACGGGAGTAATCCCAGGGCTCCCATAGGCGTTGGTATCAGAGCTATATTGGCTGTAGATTAGAAATAGCACGAGCGTTAAGATTAGCAAGTCCATTGGTCAAAAAATTGTTTTTCAAATGCCAAACTAATTTGAGAAACTTAAGTTAGGATCTATTTTATTCCTCATCCATCTTAGTATCATTTCTTCCCTTATTCTTGTTTCAATTTGCAAAACCAACTCATCTTGTCTTTCTTGTCCTTAGATGAGTCATCAGTATCTTGTTAAAGAAACTCAAGCGGAGGATGTGGATGGATACCCGGCGCTGCTTAGAGACATGTTGTGGAGGGCCAACTTCACATATCAACTCCAATACTCCATCTACCGATGCGACAGAGGGCCAGGAATGGAAGAGTACCTGGCAGTGGCTAACATTATTGCCAGACGCGTGACGGGGAGCTTCCCATATGGCTTCTAGGCACGTGGCACCTCTGAGGCCACGGCTTTGTAGGAAGTAGCTCGTATAGCCATGAGTCATCTTCATCATGACCTGATGGAGTTTGCTCAACCGCCATATGACTATTTTCCAATGCAAGCTCATGGCATGGAGGTGAACACCTTTGCCGAGATTCCGTATGGGGAGGACCCTCAGGTACGACAACTAGCAAGATTGGTTCGCATGATGGATCAAATGCGTCGTTGCACCATGCATGAGCTATGGGAGACGCATCATCATCTCATCGTGGCTCAGGAGTGTCTGCAACCCATATGCAACATGGGGCTTGTAGACCGACATGTGCTTTATGGAGAAAACGAGGTTTCTCCATATGCTGCTGCACCCTCAGCTTTCCGTCTTCCAGAAGTAAGGGGACGGGTACCTGAGTATGGACAGAGACGTCAAGCCCGCATGTCTCAGAGGTTTCTCTCGGCCGGATGCGGACCCGGGAGGCCATGTCATTGATGTAGGATCCCCTCTACGACTTGTCAATCCGGATAACCCTGAGGACATGGGATCGCCTAATTATTATTGGTTAGGCCAGTTTTCGGAGGGATTTTACCATAACCCTTAGATGCTAGAATGAGTAAGATCGCTGTCCAGACCTGGGTACAGCGAGCGTGTATCTTTAAGTTTTATTTACTGGGTCTGTAAATCTTGAACTCTTAATGTTTCTTTGCAAGAACTTCGTTTCGGGCAATTACTCTTGGCCTACGGGCCTATATGGATGTAATTGTACCCAAAAAACTATGATTTGTTTAATGGATCTTATGTTCGCCTTTGCGCCTTTGTGTCTTCTTTTGGTGTTAGTTTCGTGTATTTTCATTTTGCATGATAGTTTAAGATCTTCTCCTTACTATCCAAATTTTCTTTCCACGCTCGTTCGAGCGTATCTCTCATCGGTTCTCTAACCATCCGTGTGACAACAGGATGACAGGACCTAGTACTCTTTCAGGTACTCAACCAGGGGAAAAGTCACCGTCCCCTGGGATTCAACACACCGTCACATGTCTTGGATGCAACAAGGAGGGACACTATGAATCCCGCTGCCCCGAGAAGCAGCGAACACGATGTGTTTGTTTTAGCTGTGGTAAGGTGGGGCACTATGCCCACCAATGCGAACTAAGGAAGTTAAAAAGGGTCATGGCAGAGGCCACAGTCTGTCGACGCTGTGGTGAGGAAGGGCACTACATTGATCAGTGCATTACAAGTTGTCCCAACTACGACGGAGACCATTCACCAGGAAACTATCCGACTACTAGAGTCACTTATTTTCTCTGCGAGGGACATGATCACTGTCCCAAGGAGTGTCGTCTACACCAGATGATCACCAAGTCAATCAAAGTACAACAAAGGATTTTCCATGCGGCCGTCATTAAAGTGAACCCTAGCCAAAAAGATACATAAGGGCAGCCCGAAAAGAAGTGTCGAAGTCGACGCAAACAAGTTACTTGCTTCCTATGTGGCCATCCAGGGCATTTTTCGACATTTTGCCCAGCGAAGTGCCAAGCTTTTGCCATCCGTGACCAAGATCTTCAAGGATCCATCCATCAGGGACCCGATGACCCTTCTCAGCATATCAGTTCACCCCAACTGCCCCGTTCTCAAGCACCGGTGCCACCAAGGCCTCCAATAACGACTCCACAACCTTCTCTACATGAGGTACAGCAGCTTAATGGGGGCAAAGGTTCCTGAAACTGCAGCACGTTCAGGCCCAATGTCGCTTGTTTTCATTGTGGCCGCATCGGTCACTATGCGCATCAATGCCTTGCGAGGCAACAAGGGATGCCCCAGACTTATCCAGCTCCTACATCACTACTAGTTCCAGCAAGACCCTCAGTAGCCCCAAGAGCAGCATCCACTCCTTCCCAAGTTCCTACGCGTGATCGAGTGAGCCACGTTATGACAAAGGAGGCGAGCGATGCACCCGGCATCGTTTTGGGTACGGTCCTTGTTAATTCTTTTCCAGCTACTGTCTTATTTGGTTCGGGAACATCTCATACATTCATCTAGAAGTCCTTTGCTACACATCATTATTTTGGATATGCATATACTTCACCCTCTTATCAGATCTAGTCACCGGGACCAGTTTTCCAAACCGATCAAGTCTGTCGGGATGTAAAAGTGAAAATTCAGGGGATTAACTTTTTGACAAACCTAATAGTAATAACTTTAGTAGGCATTGATGTGATTTTGGGAATGGATTGGTTGTCCAAAAACCAGGGCAAATCAATTATGCTCTACGGTCTATTTTTGTCACAAGCGAAAATGGCAATCAAGTCATTTTTGCACCTTTAGTGGGAAAATTCTCGTCTCTATGCCTTGGAAGCTAGTACTTACCTTGAATTACAGAAAGTACTAGTGGTATGTGAGTATCCAGATGTATTCCCTAAAGAACTCCCAGGCATGCCCCCCTGATTGAGAAGTTGAGTTCATGATCAAGATTTCACCCGGTACTGCGCCCATTTCAAAACAGCCGTACCGTATGCCTCCCAATAAGTTGGTAAAATTGGAAGAGCAACTCATTGAACTTTGAGATAAGGTTTCTTTCGACCGACACTACTACAGAAAGGCTAATACTGGACGCCTCATCACAGACGGTTGACCAAAACCGTCGGTATTACATTCAATCACAGACGGTTTTGGTTTAGAGACCGCTCAGGCATCGGGCTAAGCGCTAAAAACCGTCTGTGAAGAGGCAATATCACGAGCGGTTCATTTTGAAAACCGTCGTGAAGTATCACGAGCGGTTACAACACGAACCGCCTGTGATATTAATCGATATCACGAGCGGTTTTTAAACACAACCGTCAGGAAGTATCACGAGCGGTTCAACAAGAACCGCTCTGTGATATTAATTATATCACGAGCGGTTCTTAACAATAACCGTCTGCGTGATAATATCGCTTCTGACTCCACGGTCGCCGCCATCGCTTCGCTCCCGATCGTCTCTTCATCGCCGATCGCGCGTGCATTTTGTCGCCAATCCGCTTCGGCTCCCGATCGTCTCTTCGCCTCACGCTCGAATTTATTCCTTGTTTGATAAAAGGATCATCCGCCATCCAAGATGATCATCCCCACATACTTATAAAATTAAAAACGAAATGGCTGCCTCTTCCTCGTCGCCGCATCGATGGCCTTCCGGCCTCACTTTATCGAGCACCTCTCTCGGTGTAGGTTGAACTGTCTTTGCGGAAGAACACTGCTTGATCAATGTGTCTTCACTCCTCTGCCGGCGGAGAATTTGCGGAGCGGTGGCGGCCACCTTCCGCCGTCTTGACATCCTCCTCCACCGTGTCTTCCGGTGATCTCCCACTTTCGGCGCTAGCGTTCTGGCGTCATCGGCGTAGTCCTCCAAAACGACGTTGCACGTCTCCGGAGGCTTGCCGTCACTTGGGCTGTGAAATCGAGGCGGCGGCGATCGATACGACCGATATACCCTCAAGCAAGGGAAGAGAGCCTATGGGCTCAATTCTTCTTGGTTCAACAGTCTGAGGGTCTTCGGGAGACACTTGAACGAGCGTGTCAGCGAGTGGACGCATTTCAGGCTTCATTCGCTGATGATCAGGAACCGTCCAATGCCGACGCCGTCGCCTATGAAGTATTGAAGACGGAGATAGCAGCCTACCTCCGCCACTAGAAAAACTTTGTTTTATTTATAGGTTTTTACTTTTTTAAATCTTTTTGTAAGCGACTGGCCACGCTGTTTGGCCATATATATGAAAATTCCAAAATGAAAAAAAAGTTTGGAGGTGAAGTTACTATATTTAATTATATGTTGAATTATTGCGCTCTCTCTCTCTCTCTCTATATATATATATATATATATATCAGAGACGGTTTTGTGGAAAAACAAAATCTAGTTTGGAGGTGAAGTTACAATTAATATTAATTATATCAGAACGAGCGCGTCAACGGGCCGGGTGGACGCATTTCAGGCTTCGTTCGCTGATCAGGAACCGTCCGATGCCGACACCGCCGCCTATGAAGTATTGCAGATGGAGATAGCAGCCTACCTTCGCCACTAGAAAAACCTTGTTTAATTATAGGTTTCTGCTTTTTTAATATAAACATGTAATTTCTTCACATGTCATGTAAGTGTATATACTTGAGAAAAAAACATTTCACGGACGGTTCCATAATGGAACCGTCTGTGATATGGGACATATCACAGACGGCTCCATAATGGAACCGTCTGTGATATGTCCCATATCACGGACGGTTCCATTATGGAACCGTCTGTGATGATTATCACTGACGGTTCCATAATAGAACCGTCTCTGATAAGTCTTTATAAGTAGGAGCTAGCATAGCTTGCCGCTAGGGTTTGCGCTCTAACTCGTCACTCCCCAGCGGCCTTACTCTCGTCCGTTCCCCTCCTCGTCGCTGCTGACGCCGCCATTCTTCCCGTCGCCGACGGTTGTAGCAGCATCTGGTGACACCGCAAAAGACACTCGTGCGATAAGAGTGTCTTTTGCGGCGTCACCGTTAGCTACAACTCGGTGACGCCCAAACTCGTCACTCTCAGCTCCGGCCGCTAGGGTTTGCGCCCGCCCTAACTCCGTTCCTCCCCACCTCGACGCCGCCACTCGACCTGCGTCGCCGCCGCCGCCGACCCCTTTGCGCCCGCTAGGCCTGGCCGGCTTTGCTTTTCCCATCCTCCTCTATTCTCCTCTAGATCTGTTAGCTTAATGTCTTTTGTTGAGTTTGATTTTTATGCATGAGCCTTAAGTTGTGTCTGATGTTTGTGTGATTTATGCAAGGTAAAGGAAATGGATGAGGGTTGTCTTTGGTGGTGGGGTCGCCACTTGTGGTTCTTGTTGTACTAAGGTCCTCTCTGCTCTCTACCCTCCTTGCTCTGTGATGAAAATGGCTAGCTAGTGCTCTGCGATGGATGCCGAGGGCTACTCTTGGTGTGTTGGGTTTGGACACCCTTGGTCTTGTTCTCTTCTCGATGAACCGCTCAATGATGTTAATAGTCTTATGCTGAAATTGAATTGATAATTAGTTCATATTAATAGCCCCTTGCTCTGTGATGTAATGATGTAAATAGTCCTATGCTGAAATTGAATTGATAATTAGTTCATATTAATAGTCCTCTTCTTTGTGTGATGTAATGATGTCAATAGTCTTATGCTGAAATTGAATTGATAATTAGTTCATATTAATAGTCCCCTTGCTCGTGATGTAATGGTGTCAATAGTCTTATGCTGAAATTGAATTGATAATTAGTTCATATTAATAGTCCCCTTGTTCATGCGGTCAAGTTCTCCTACCTCTTGCGTGCAGTCGTCCTACCATTCCATTCATAATCTCTTCTCTATAAAGTCTCCAGCGGTGGTGCTTGTGCCATTAAAACGGCATCATATATATATTATATATATATTATTCATAGTCCTCGACCACTTTAGGAATTAGTCCCATGACATGAGAAGAATGAGGCGGTATCCACGGGCAATCTCATTGAGCCCTTGCAAGTATAAAGTATGGATGCAAAGAGCGGTCGGACATCCAATTACAGGATTGGGCGTCGCTATGTTCGAAAGTGGCGTTGATCTTAACTACTCGGTAGGAAGTGGCATCATGTATTAGCAACCAACAATTCTTGAGCATGTAATTGTCTTTAAAGCCAACAAGAACACCAAGCAACAAGTTGAGAATTCTTTTGAAATATGAGAATGGTTGCTTGGTGTTCTTATTGGGTTTAAAGACGATTACATGCTCAAGAATGGTTAGTTGCTAATATATGATGCCACTTCCCACCGAGTACTCAAGATCAACGATACTTTTCGAACATAGCGACGCCCAATCTGTAATTGATGTCCGACCGCCTTTTGCATCCATATTTCTTATATTTGCATGGGCTCAATGAGGTTGCCCGTGGCTACCGCCTCATCCTTCTCATGTCATGTGGACGATCCCCCAAAGTGGCCGAGAGATCACGAACAATATATATGTAATATATATATGATGCCGATTTAATGGTACAAGCGCCAACGCTGGGCCTTTATAGAGAAAAGTCATCACGCATTTATTTCAGCCACAAACCGCTCGATATGCACTTATCACAGACGGTTTGTGGCTAAAACCGTCTGTGATATGTGATTATCACAGACGGTTTGTGGCTAAAACCGTCTGTGATATGTGATTATCACAGACGGTTTGTGGCTGAAACCGTCTGTGATATATGCTTATCGCAGACGGTTTGAACCACAAACCGTCTGTGAAAGTATACATCACAGACGGTTCAAAACCGTCTGTGATGACCTCATGTCATCACTGACCCATAAACTCAGACGGCTCACGAAACCGTCTGTGATGACGTTTTTGAACCGTCTGTGAAAGCCTTTTCTGTAGTAGTGCGAGCTCCTCACCTTGGGGATGCCCAGCTATCTTTGTCAAGAAGAAGGACAAGAGTTTGCAGATGTATGTTGACTACCGTCCGTCGAACGAAGTCAAAGTTAAGAACAAGTATCCACTTCCGCAGATTGATGATCTGTTTGACCAACTAAGTGGAGCTCAAGTATTCTCCAAGATTGACTTACGGTTGGGCTATCATTAGATCAAGGTTAGAGCTAAAGACATACCGAAGACTGCATTCTCTACTCGTTATGGGTTGTACAAGTATACTATTATGTCCTTTGGCCTAACCAATGCTCTGGCTTACTTCATGAACCTCATGAATTCGGTTTTCATGGAGTATTTGGATCAGTTTATCGTTGTATTCATTGACGACAACCTTATCTACTCCAAGTCTGAGGAAGAACATGAGCGGCACTTGCGTCTTGTGTTGAAAAAGCTTCGTCAACATCAACTCTATACCAAATTCAGCAAATACGAGTTTTTGCTTCATGAAGTTAGTTTCTTAAGTCATGTATTATCCAAAGGTGGTGTCGCTATTGATCCAAGCAAAATACAAGATGTCCTTGATTGGAAACAACCCAAGAGCATCACCGACATTCGCAGTTTTCTCGGACTTGCGGGTTATTATTGTAAATTCATCCAGAATTTCTCAAAAATTGTGAGGTCAATGACCCAACTTCTAAAGGAAGAAAAGAAGTTCGAATGGTCAGCAGAATATGAGCATAGCTTTCAGATCTTAAAAGAATGTCTGACCTAAGCTCAAGTGCTCATCCTGCCTGATATTCACAAGAGCTTCGATATATACTACGATGCATCTCGCCATGGGCTCGGTTATGTGCTCATGCAAGAGGGTCGAGTTGTGGCATATGCATCGAGGCATTTTAGACCAGCTGGTACTGTCCAACCTTTGCCCTTTCCGAAATGAAAGTGGGAGGAAATCCGTACGAACTTCATCACGGGACTTCCTAGGACGCAATCTGGATCGGATTCTATATGGGTGATTATCGATCGTTTGACTAAAGTCGCCCATTTCATTTCTATCAAGAACACCTACACTGGGGACAAGCTAGCCGAGCTTTATATCTCAAGGATTGTCTATCTCCATGGTGTGCCAAAGGTGATAGTTTTAGATAGAGGTCCGCAGTTCACATCCCACTTCTGGAAATGCTTGCACAAAGCAATAGGGACCAATCTATCATTCAGTTCCGCTTATCACCCGCAAACGGATCAACAAACTGAGAGGGTGAATCAGATTTTGGAAGACCTTCTCCGAGCATGTGTGTTGTTCTATAGCAAGAATTGGGAAAAATGCTTACCGTTTGCAGAGTTTTCCTACAACAACAGTTTCCAATCAAGCATTCAGATGTCACCTTTGAGGCATTGTATGGAAGAGCTTGTAGGACACCTTTGAATTGGTCCAAAGCCGGGGAGAGGCCATTCTATGGTCCAACCTTGGTGGAGGATGCCAAAGAGCAAGTTCGTATCATCCGTGAGTGACTTCGGACGACTCAATCTCGTCAGAAGTCTTATGCTGACCGTCGTCGCCGAGAGTTGAGTTTTGAGGTAGATGATCTTGTTTACCTTAAAGTCTCTCCGATGAAAGGAATGCGTCGTTTCCAAGTCAAAGGCAAGTTGGCACCTCACTACATCGGACCATTTTGAATTATAGCGAGATTGAGATCGGTGGCCTATCAATTGGAGTTGCCACCATCACTTTCAGATGTGCATGATGTGTTTCATGTTTCACAACTTAAGAAGTGCCTTCGAATCAAGAAAGGTAAGGTTAAGCAAAGCAATGGTAAAGAAAATGTAATAACCATCTCTTGTAACCTTGTAAGATATCTTAGAACTATCTTTGAAGGAAATCAAAACAACAGATGTTGTATTTCCTATTATAATCTTCCAATCCTTTGTCCGACCTACCCAGATCTCGGGGACGAGATCTATTGTAAGCGGGGGGAGGTTTGTCACATCCCCAAACTTATAAATGATAATTAGTATGCATCTCATCAGCATGCATCATGATTTTAAACTTTTGCATAAATTATTGCACTAGGAAAATCTTAAACGAGCGTTAAGCCTACACTTCAAAACTTAACTCCAAACAAGATCAGGAATAAAACTTGATGTTAATCTTCTAGAAATAGTTTATTCAAATACTATAATAATTATCAAGAATTAAAATAAATTTTCCCAAATTTTTGGGAAAGGTTTTAACCCTCGAAAAATTCAAACGCAATCCAATAACCTATCTTGGGTTTGGATTTAAGCTGAGAAAGTTGTAACTTAAACAGTGAGGTTTAATAATTTTTGGGGACGTTAAATCATCCCAGGAATGCCCCTGATTTATTTTAGGATTTTAGAAAAATTATTTATATTTTTAAGGCCTTGATCAAAGTAGAGGAAACTATTTAGAAACCCGTCAAAACCCTAAACCTAACCGGCTGGTACTGTTCCTCGGGCTCAAGTCTGACTCGGTGAACTGCTTCGGCCAAACCAACTTAGTGCACCTCGCGCGAGCTGTCCGATGAAGATTCAACGGACCAGATCTCGTGGCCATTCGGACGGTCCGAACGGCCCACTTGATCTGAGCCATCCTATCGTGATCAAACGGTTCCAATCAAAACCACTTAGCGCACTGGCGCACCAGACCCTAGCTCGCCCTGTTCCTCGCCACTTTTGAGCCACTGACCAACGGGGCCCACTGGTCAGATTCTTCTCCCACCTCCCACTGCAGCACACAGGTCTTGTGTGCCACACACCCGAGAGTCCCTGTTGCATGTCGTCAACACCATAGCCCCACCACCCTCTGTGACCAACCCTCCTCACCTCCTTCTCACACTGTGACCATTTCCGTCCTTGCATGAGGATAAGACTCCCCCTTCGCTCCCAATCCTCCCCATCTTTCTTCGCGGGGATGAGGAAAGAGGAGCTCGCTTGTGCTCGTTTCTTCGGTAAGGTTCAAGCCATCAAGCCTTAGAAACCCTTCCATCCATGCCTTTTCCATTTTCTCTTATTTGAGTCGTTGTCTTTGCTAATAGGACCCGGAGCAAACTCGTGCTCCCACTGTCTCCAGAGCGCGCCCGAAGGCTACCCTCTTGGCCATCTTCGTCTCCGGTGAGTCCTACCTTTGCTCATACGCGTCACATTGTGTCCCTTGGCACAATATTACTTTCCCCTCAATCTATTTGTTCAATCATTCATAGGAGCTAGTGAATTTGGTGTTCTTCCTTTTTGTCAGACAAGAACCCTATTCATCCTCCATTGTCAATTGGGTAAGCCTCTTGCCGATTCCTTGCATTGGCACCATCTATTTAGCTTACTTAATCGTTTTGGCACCCTCTTTTTCTTTCGTTTTGTGCCTAGTGTTTTCTCCTTGTGAGCCACACCGCCGCCGTTGCCATTCCCGTGGATGACACATCCCTGAGCTTCTCCGGCCACTTCAACCCGCTGGTAACCTTCTTAGAGCACACTAGTAGCTCACTCATTCTTTGTTTTGCTTAATGCACCACTGAAGCATCGCATGCATGTTGAGTCTTAGGTTGCCTCCGTTTACCGCTAGCTAGCCGCTCGTACGGGTCATCCTAGTCAACGTCACCGCCACCATGAGGTGCGCACGCCTCATAGGTTTCCATCCTGACCCTTAGTTCGCGCCGGCGAGCTGCCGGGCCATCTCACGACCAAACGTGTGAGCGCGTGGAATCTTCCAACCAACACTGTAGCACAACAATTAGGGTTAAGATCCGATGATTAGTAATCAATGACGAAATCTTGGTCGGAAAACGCGTTTAGTTGTGTGTTTGTTTAACCACCCGTGTATGACATGTGTACCCAAGCCACTTAAGCCCCATGCCCTTTTTCACATGGCCAGCCAAACACAACTAGGACCATTTTGGACCATCCGATTGAAAAGCGACCGTCCAGATTAAGTGGGCCGTTCGGACCATCCGAATGCGCTACGAATATGGACCGTCCGATGCGAAATGAACAATCTGGATCAATTGGGCTGTTCAGACCGTCTGAACACACCACGATTATGGATCGTTGGATCTTAATCTAACGGCCCACAAATATGGTTCAAATGTCACTCGCGCGCACGCACCGCAGTGAATCGCTGACGAGACGGGCCCACTTGTCAGCACACGTTTGATTCGGTAAACAATTTGAGAAACGGTGCTGTGCAGGGCCCCTCTGTCAGTGACTGTGGCTAGCGCAACCATCGGTAAGAAAAGGAACAAATACTTTATAAAATTCGAAATGTATTAATCTGCACACTAAAAATTTGAATAACTTCAAAATTACACAACTAATTCTTCTTAACTCCAAAATGGTTGAAACCAGTTGTGATAATTTTAATTTATAATGAACTTTATTACAAAATTGGTTTCAAACTTGTCTCTGTAGAAAAAATTATTATTTTGGAGAATGATCCATGACTATATTATTTTTGCAAGAGAAAAAGGCTGATAACTTTAAGAATGCATAACTAATTCTTGAAAACTCCAATTGAGATGAACCCAGATGTTTTGAACTTGTAATAATATTCTCTATGTATCTATATAATCTTTGTTTTCCCCATTGCTCTACAAATTTTGAACAAATAATTAAATTACACAAAGCTAAGGCGTTTTCAAATCTGAAATTCAAATTGCTATAACTTTCACATAATAACTCCAATTGGATTAATTATTTCAGATATTTTCATCTTAAATCATACACTAGCCATTGTAGAAAAATCATGCATGTTTGAGCACTTTGATTTTTGAGGTATTTCTCGGTATTTATCGATATCGTTATTTCTCTAGATTTTGGAGAAATTGATATTGACACTTACGCTATTGTGAGTGAGCAACTGAACTTCCAGCAAGACAAGCATCATTTGAACTTTATTTTGCATCATATTGATCCCAGTTTTGGTTAAGTTAGTGCAATGATAATTGCTTGCATGCTATCTTAAGATAAAGTCGCTATTTTTGTGATGTGTAGAATAGTTATATCCTATTCATTGAGGTTAATTTTGAATCACTCCAGTACCACATGCTTAGGATAGGACTTTGTGAATTATTGTTCGAGTTTGCTTAGTCATGTAAGTCTAGAATTGCCCCTAATGCTCCTATAGGACGTTGGGCCAAACAAATCCATATGTAAGAGCTCTAGCGGTCTAGATGTGGACAAGAAATTATTTGTGGGATGAGAGTTGGCCACTTACTTGCCGGCTTGACAAGCACTGCACAACTTATCCTTCTCAAATCTCACATTCTTCAAGCCCACAACCAAACCATTTTTGAAAAGATTTTTCAATGTATACATCCCCACATGTCCAAGATGGTGGTGTCAAAGCCAACCAAGAGAAACTTTAGCAAGTAAGCACGTCGAGATGCATGAAGCATTAGAGGAGAAATCCACAAGGTAAAGATTTTGAAAACGGAAGCCTTTGAAGATCAAACTTTGGTCATTTTTGTTTAAAACCAAAACACCTTCTTCCTAAAAGAGACAATGGAACCCTAAATCACAAAGTTGAGCAATGGAAAGTAAATTAAAGTTGAGGGATTCAATCAATAGAATGTTGGAGATTGAATGGTCGTTGGAGATTGCCACCTTTCCTTGTCCAATTGCTTTACTCTTGCTATTATCACCAAATGTTATCTTGTTGCTTGAGTCCACAGTTTCTTCTAGGGAGGTGAACATCCGCGAGTTGCTGGTCATGTGTTGGGTACATCCACTATCAATCACCCAATGCTAGCATCCGGTCTTGTAGTTCACCTACAAAAGTAGAGATCACGTCTTTGCTTTAGGTACCCAAACTTTTTGGGTCCTTTTGGATTAGTGCATAGAGACTTAGGCACCCAAATGGCCTTCTTTTTTTAATTAAGCATTGGAACACCTATAAACTTAGCAACAAGTGTACCATCCTTGCCCTTTTTGAGCAAGTAGTGAGAGTCGTAGGTGATACTTTTGGTCGAGGCATTCTTGGATGAAGCAGCCAATGGACATCCAATGGGCTTATGGCCTTCACCATGGCACTTGTAGCAAAAGTTGCCCTCCATCACGAACTTCATCTTGGGTCTTATCCAACCACCTCCCTTGGGTACAACCTTGGGACATATCCCAATCCTTCCTTACCCAAGGTGAACCTTTGCTCCCTAAGAATCCGATCGAGAGTGGCACTTCCTTGATAGCACTTTGCTAGGCCCTTGTTAAGCATATCCACCTTTGCTTTAAGCTCCAAGTTATCCTTCACAAGGTTAGTGGCACACAAAGCAACACCACAAGAAGGAATATTGCAAGTAGGACTAGCGTCTATTCTAGAAGAACATGACATAGAAATTAAATCATTACAAGAAATAGTGCCATCGACGTTGATGAGAGCCTTGCATGCTTGAGTGGAAATTTGTTGAGGATAGAGATCATAAGCAATACCCCTATCAACCTTGGTCATGGCAAAGTCCTTGTTAAGGAGATTATCATGTTCAAGCTCTAGCTCTTCATACTTGGCACTAAGTTCCTCAAACTCAGTGCTAAGTGAAGTGTGTATTTTGTTGAGCACTTCGAACTTTTGCTTCTCCTTACCAAGAGCCGCATTGAGCTCCTTAATCATTTCAACAAGCTCATCATATGAGGGAAGGGAGTCATGTACCTTCTCATCATGCTTTGCCATGAAGCAAAATGGTGTGGTTGGAGGCGGTAGAGTGGACTCAGTGAGAGCAAGTCTGGCAAGGCCTTTTGGTGGTGTTGGACCTTCATCTTCATCACTTGAGTCGACCTTGGAGCTCTCCTCATCGGTGATCAACTCTCCAATGTAAGCTTCCTCCTTCCCATTCCGATTTAGCTTCTTGAATCTCATCTTCTTGTCATCTTGCTTCTTCTTGCCCTTATATGTGTCCTTGTTCTTCTTCTTCTTGCTCTCGTATCTTGAAGCAATGTGGCCCTTCTCATTGCACTCATAACATATGGTGTTGGCAAACGGGTTCTTTTGTTTGACAAATAGCTTGATGAAGTTCTTCTTCTCTTGTCAAAATCCACCCCCTTATCATTTATCTTCTTGAGAAGGCGCCTTGTCTTCTTCATGAGCAAAGCCATATCATCGGAGTCCTCGGACTCATAATCTCCAACATGATTACTATCATATTCCTCATGATCTCCTTTGACCTTGAGAGCAATGTTCTTTTTGCTTGTAGGAGACTCTTCATACTCCTTCAAAACAAGCTCATGTGCGGTGAGCCTTCCCAAAAGAGCGGTTGGTGTCAATGAGTTCAAATCTCTATTGGTGGGAAGCAGCATAAGCGTCTTGTATTCCTTGGGCAAAACCCTAAGCATTCATCTCACAATTTCAAGGTTAGAAAGAGTTAACTCGAGACCCTTCATGTAACATCCCCAAATTAATTAATGAGATTTAGTATGCATCTCATTAACATGCATAGTGTTTTTGAAACTTTTGCATATTTTATTGCACTTGGAAAATCTCAAACAAAGTTAAACCTACAACTCAAATATAATCTCCAAAAGAAAATAAGAACAAAAACTCTTGTTCATCTTCTGGAAATAATTTATTCAAATACTATAATAATTATCATGAATAAATATAATTTTTACCAAATTTTTGGAACTCAATTTGACCCTCAGAAAATTCAAACTCAAATCAAAGACCTATTCTAAGTTTGAATTTAAATTATTCAAATTACATCATGAACAGTGGTTTTCAAATTTTAATTGAGTCCTAGGATGTCCCAGAAATCCCTCTGATTTATTTCAGGATTTTTAGAATTTTATTTCTATTTTTAGAGCCTTGGTCAAAGCTGCTCCTAGTTGGTCAAACTGGATTTTAAACCTCAGGCTTAGCACTGTTGCACTGACCCGAACCGGACGCTAACTCGAGTCCGACCGAACCCGAACGCACAGGGTTAAACCAGACTAGCTAACGTGTAAACCATACGATCCAGATCTGACGGTACTGACCACTGGCCCGAACGACACCAACCGAGTCGCTTGTTCCAGACGCACCGTCTCGCCCGCGCCTGTTCGCTTGAGTCGCCGACCGTGGGCCCGCCCTACGCGCGCGTCTTCTTCAACCTCGGGCAGAACTCGCTCGCCACGCGTTGTGGAAGCTCTGCGTGTCTCCGTCTATGCGGTGCAACACCGTAGCCCCACCGCCCTAGCTGACCACTCCTAGGCCTTCGCCCTCTCACGCCGTCCTGTTCTCCATCCTCGAGGCTGATCAAAACCCCCTCTAAGCTTCTTCTTTTCGCCACTTCTCTCTTTGGCCATGAGAGAGAAGGAAGCCATAAGCTCCTCTCCCGTCCTGGTAAGCACCGCCACGACAATGCATTCTCTTTCTCCTTCGGCACCGCTTCCGTTTTCGCTAACCCGAGCCGTTCCTTTGCCGTGTAGCGCTCGGATCACGAACATGCCGTCACCGCCTCTGGAGCGCACCCGAGCGCCTCTACCACGTCTTCTCAGAAACTGGTGAGCTACATGCTGAGCCACCTTGTTTGGGAGATTTCCCTCCTCGTGCTGAGTTTGTCTACGAAGTTAATTGCCTTTTTGTGCAGCCCCGAGGGAGACGGGTCTCTTCTTCTCCAACTGCGGTACCTCGCCGCCACCGAGCAATTCGTAAGCTCCGGTGAGCCTCCTCCCTAATTGATGTTTCTATTAGCTTCTGGAGGTCTTTCGCGTCCTCCTCTGAGCTCCCTACCCCCTCTGGTTGCCAGGCCGAGCATGTCGCCGTGAAGCTCCATGGCCCCGCCGTTGTCGTCCCTGCCCCAGCCGCCTCAATGCTCCTCGATCTTCTCCAACCTCGGTTTCGTGTTCGTGGTGGCGAGACGATGCTAACACACTCCTCCCCAAGCTCCCTCATCATCCGTAGCACCTTCACCATGTGAGCGGCCGCTTCATCTCTGCCTCCGGCTAGTTGGTGCCCGCCATCGACGACCTTCGTACTCCGCGTCACCTCGAGTGGGTTCGTGAAGCTGCTCCGCAACCGTGCGACTTGTTTCCGAGCTCGGAGTGCCTCCGCTGCGTCGAATCACCTTCATCGCCACACCGCCATGCACGAGAGCCCCGGTTAATCTCCGGCGGTTGTAGGTAATGACCGGCCTTTAGCTCTAATCAAGTTTGGTATTGTTTATATGACTAGTGGGTCCCACCGGAAGTAAACACATTTAGTAATCTAGTTAAGCCCATTTGAATCTGTAAGCCTTTGTCATGTGGGCCCATGCGTTCGGTTAAGTGGGAGTGTAGATTTTGAAATATGTTTTTGCTTACGGAAAAACGTATTTCTAGTATGTTTTGGACGAATTTACGTTTTCAAGATTAGAAGATGTATTCTTTGGAATGCGCCTTTAGCATAGTTTGGCCGAGACCAAGTCAATGTTGACTGGGTCAAACCCTTGACCCTAGTCCCACTCGTCATCCTCTTTGGCTAGCTGTAGGTGAGTTATAAAAGTATTTAATTCTTTTAGAAAATCCAAATCGAATTATATGTACACTGAAAAATACATTTGACTTCAAAGTTTCATAACTATTATATCTTAACTCCAAAAACAGTGAAACCAATTTTGATAATTATCATTTTAAGCGAACTTTATTTTAAAATACATTTCAAACATGTCTCTATAACAGAGAGTATAGTTTTGGGAAAACGATCTATAACTCTATTATTTTTACAATAGAAAAAGGCTGATAACTTTGAAAATTCATAACTAATTCATAAAACTCCAAATGAGATGAATCAAGTTATTTTGGTCTTAAAATATTATTCTATATTTATCTATGTAAACCTTTGTCCCACTACTGTTCTGCAAATTTTGCCCAAATAATTAAGTTAGGTGAATAGTATCAAATTGGAATTTCTGGAAATCTGAAATTCAAATTGCTATAACTCTCACATACTAAATCCAAATGGAATAATTATTTCACTTAAATTCGTCTAAAATCATGAATTATATACTGTAGAAAAATCATGCATTTTTGAGTATTTTGAATTTTGAGGTATTTCTCGATGTTTATTCGGTGTTGTACTTGTATAGATTCCGAGCCTATCGATATTGACTTGTACGCTACTAAGGGAGAGAAATTAGAATACCAAGAAGGCAAGCATTATTTGAACTTTATTTTGCATCATATTTTATCCCAGTTTTATTAAGTTAGTGCAATAATAATTGCTTGCATGCTTATTTTTACTATGTCGCGATTTTTGTGATGTGTAGAATAGTTATATCCTATTCTATCAGGTTATCTTTGAATTATTCCAGTACCACATGCTTAATTTAGGATGTGTGATTTATATTATTCGAGTTTGCTTAGCCATGCAAGTGTAGAACGGTAGTTGATTGTCGGGATTAACCCGACAATTTTGGAAAAAATACACTTTCTTATATCCTTTTGTTTCAGATCTTTGTATCTATTATTTAAGTTAAATTTTGTCATTCTAAATGAGTTTTGGGGTCTGGACAAGTGTTGGCGAGTGAGGGTGCCTTCGTGCACAATTTGGGTATGTGGATGTCTTGTCCGGACCATTAAGGACCGAACTTTGGTAACGTTGTTGATTCAAGTACATTCGTGCTATCACACGCGGTATATGGGTGTTTTATGGTTAAGTAGGGGGAAGGTTTTATTGCATTAAGTCTCATGGTGGTGTAAGGGCATTTGTGTTGATCATTTGTTCTTAGGAGCCGATGCAATTTTCTATAGTGTGCAATCTAGCACCAATTATCATTTTCCTTGCATCGGTATTTCCAATACAACTTGTGAGCCCGCTTGGCAAGTGCTATATGTCGCTTGAACTGGGTATGGGAGCCACTCATAAGGGGGACTTAGCTCAATAGGATTTTCTTGCTAAAAACAACCGTATCTCGATTCTCCCCGGCCAGCATACCAAAGGAAGTGTTGTAGGACCGGAAAGGCGACTAGAGGGGGGGTGAATAGGAGCACGAACACTTTTTCATCTTAATTGAATTCAATACTAATTCACTCCAATAGCTATGGAAGCTATGAAGATCAAGGTACAAGCACAGTGGAAGTCTTGTATTGAATCCAATTAAAACCCCGACGCAAAACACCCAAAATAACCAAAAACCCAAATCTCAAAGTGTTGGGCGGTCTGACCTCTCAAAATGGCGGTCTGACTCCTTTGCCTAGCGGTCAGACCGCTGATTTTGGCGGTCAGACCGCCCCTGACGATGAACAGGAAAATCAGCACAATCAGCCTGAAAACCCGAAACGAAAATCGGTCTAACTTTTGATCCGTAAGGCCAAACTCCACGAAATTTGAAACACACCTTCCTAAGGATATTAGGAACCTATTCCAAGTGGAGATTGAGTAGATCCACGACAAAGTTTTGACCTTTTTCAGTTTTACCGAAGGAGGGTTCAAAACCGGGCAAAAACCAAAAACATGATCCAAATCTTGCTCGTGAGGGATTGATGATTTAGATGATCTTAGATGTATTCCCACACATCATAGCAAGGTAAAAGAGGGCACGAAACAAACCAAAAACCACAGAATGAAGGAAGCATCCAAAATCATCAAAAGAGAAGGGAAAGCACATGAAGACACATCTTTGAACAAACACCCATAGATTGATTCACGATTTGATGCTGGTTACAGCCACTCCATCCATGGAGGACAAAACTCAATCCATGAGCACACAACTCAACACATCTCCTTAGAACCCTAAGCCTCTTCTTTTCTCCTAAGCCCTAAGACAAACTAGGGTTTATCATGAAGTGCTTCAAGTGGTCGCCTAATGCCCCCTCTCTATTTATAGGAGGCCTAGAGCTTCTAGAAGACTTAACCCTAATAGGCTCCCTTAAGGCCCAATACAAGCGGGTTACACACACACGCATCTCAAAGCGTCGTCTTCACTTTTCTTGACCTAATCCACTTCTTGACGCTTGCCTTGCGCCGCTGGGTTGGCATTAGGTCACCAAGGCGTATTTGGTGAAATTACAAAATACCCTTCTCGATCTTTTCCAAGACCGAGTCCAAACTGCTGGCACATCCATGCTTCGCCACGTGTGGGTTGATCCAATGGCTCTCATCGTGTCGGCAAGTCTCTCCCATCCGGTTCCCACCGACCACCTTGGCACTTGCACCCACCCCGCACCGCTTGATCCAACCGATCGACCGAATCGCCTGCTTCGGTCACTTTCATCAATCTGCGCCATGCTTGAGTCACTTGACCTCACCCGCATCCATGATCGCTCGGACCTCGGCTCTCCAAGCTTAGTCCCGATCCTCCTCGCCGTTGACCGTCGTTGACCTCCAAGCCACCGCGACAATAGACAAGCAAACACGAATCCGGAACAAGTTCTTCACAACTTGACCCACATTAGCCAAAACATGCAATATGCAACACATATGCAATATCAAACAAGGATATGACCTATTCCAAAATCAATTCACAACTAATATCATCATTCTGCACAAAAACCGGTCAGACCACCATTACGGCGGTCGACCGCCCAGGACCGAACCAGAAAATCAATTGAAGATAAGGCGGTCGACCGCCACACACGGTCGACCACCACACGTAAACCGACCGACTTTGAGACTGACAGATTGATAACTTTGATTTAAAATGATTGAAACTTCAAACCAAAAGCAACATTGCCAATTGTTTTATCATCCTAAGATCATGGGCATATCCCCATGATATCCACAATCTCCCCTTGATGAACACATTGGCAATCTCTCGAAAAATGTGGTTTTGGGTTTTGAAAGGTAAAGTACCGACGTTTTTCAAAGGCACAACTTGGTCCATTTGCAAGAGAAAGCAATGGAAATGACCAAGTCGGCTCCGAATAGCATAAGGAAGTGAGATAAGGCAAAAGAAAGCACAAAAGCTTCAATTTCCAAAGAATAGCCAAAAATCTCACTTAGGTCCATATGAAAGAACAATTGTTCTATTTGACCTTTGATCATTGTGAGTCTTCAAGAAATTGCAATTCAAATTCAGAAAAGAGCAATAAGACCAAAAGAATGCAATTGAGATGCTCCCACTCACTATGATCACCAATTTTTCAAGAAAATCCATTTTCTCCCTATGACACTCAAAAGCTCTAAAACAACATTTTCACCAATCTTTCTCCCCTTTGACAATGGATTCATCAAGATGCATGGAAGAAGATAGAGCATGAATGTAATGGAATGGCTGCAATTTTGTAATTTTTCATTTTTCAGTTTTTTTTTTGTTTTTGTTTTGTTTTTAACTTTGAGCAAAAGAGCCATGAAGATTATCCATGAAGATCGTATAAGTATTACACCAAGCCATATTATGTGAAAGAGCTATGTTCAATAATGGCAAAGCATATCTGACAAAGCTAAAGCCAAAATAGCAATAATCTGAGATTAAATGAATTGAAGGCATGACAAGGTGCTCAAGATCATAATTTAACTATAGGTATCCAAAATGAGTCGAGCCATGTCTATAAGCAAAATGGAGACCGAAAACTAGAAATTGAGTCAATTTTGAGCATTTTGAGTTTAGTTTTGAATCAAATGGTTCAAGCACTTAGAATTTAGCACTTTGAGCACTTTCTTTGAAAATGATTGGTTTTATCTTAGTAAAGCAAGTCTGGACTAGGAGCCATCCACAATCGCCTCCTAAGCTTCAACCAATTGCCAATTTGTTTTCTTAGCATTGTGCTAGATCTCAAGCCTCACTACGACCATCCCAAGCAACAAAAGCTTAAGAGAGTGGTCAGGTCATCCAAAACTCCCCGAGTTCATGCCTAGTGCAATGGCAAGTCGTCTCATGAGAAAGAATTGGTGAGATCGGTTTTTTCGCACGAGAAAAGCTCATTTTCATTTGCTTGACTTAAGAATTATCATAGCTCAGTTTAAAACTCAGAATAAGTTCAAGACTCAATTAAGCCTATATGACATGGCATGAATCATAAGAGGATCACTAAAGCAAAACTAGTCACAAGATCCAACAAGTCATGTTTTGATTCACTTTTCTCACAGATAATAAAGCTAGCATGGCAAAAGCTAGGCTATACATAAAAAGCCATAAAAGAAATCTAGCAAACTAGCACAAGACATGGCAGGGTATAAAGCATGAAATCAAGTCATACAAGGATAATAATCAAAGCTCCACAAGGTTATATTACAATGCAAGTTGCTGAATTGTAAAATGCATTATGATACAAATGAATGCAAAAAGAGCAAACTCCCCCTCAAAACAGGCCAAGAGGACTAACAACCCCCAACTCTCCCCGCAAAGAAGCAAAACGAGAAGAATCAAGAGCTTTAGTGAAAATATCCGCAACCTGCTGCTCGGACTCTACAAAGTGAAGCACAACATCACCCTTCTCAACATGGTCTCTAAGGAAATGATATCTAACATCAATGTGCTTAGTCCTAGAATGTTGCACTGGGTTTTTGGCAATGTTAATGGCAGAAGTGTTGTCACAGAAAAGAGGAACACTACCCAAAGACAACCCATAGTCCCGCAGAGTAGATAAGATCCAGAGAACCTGAGAGCAACTACTGGCTGCAGCTACATACTCGGCCTCGGCAGTGGACTGTGCAACAGAAGACTGTTTCCTAGATGACCAAGAGATAAGAGATGTGCCTAAGAAATGACAAGTGCCAGAAGTACTCTTCCTATCTACTCTACACCCCGCAAAATCAGCATCAGAAAAAGCGCGAATGGAGAGAGCAGAAGAAGAAGAATACCAAAGTCCAAAGTCAAGAGTGTCCTGAAGGTACCTGAATATGCGACGCACTGCTTGACGATGAGAAGCTTGAGGAAGCTTCGAATCGGCGCATGCACACACAAAGAAAGCTGTATATGTCCGGCCTCGACATTGTGAATAGAGGAGAGAGCCGATCATGTTTGCGGTACTTCTCCGTCCACTGGCTCTCCATCCTCATCAGGGTCCAGCACGGTGGTCGTGGCAATGGGAGTAGACATTGGCCTACTACTTCCCATATCGAAGCGCCGAAGAAGGTCCTTTGTGTACTTACTTTGATGAATGAAGGTGCCTTCTTTCAGTTGCTTGACTTGAAGACCAAGGAAGAAGGTCAATTCACCTATCATGCTCATCTCGAACTCCCTGCTCATATGTAACATCCCAAATGTATAATTAGGGTTAATCAAGTATAATTATATGTGTAGAAATTAAAAAAATTTCTCACATCTTGAAAAACCCTAAAATCTTATGTAACTCTTTGTGTAATCCAAAAACACAAAGCTCTTGTTGACCAAAAGTCAAATTCATTTTCCAATTACCTCAAATCTTGTGCCAAACAATTGGAAAGTATCTTCCTTGGTCCTAAAACTGAGGTGGGACCCTCTGAAAAATACCACAAGTTGTAAAACTAGTTTGATAATTTTGGAGGTAAAATGAATCATTGAACAACCTTAATGAATTTCCTGAGAAAATGCATTGCATAATAACCTCTGGAAAATTTATGTAAGGTTAATCATGTTGTCAGCTAGCTCCAGTTAAAATTTCATCAAATTTGGAGTTCAATTGCTAGCCCAAACAATTCTACAAAGTCTCAGCTGTTTAAAAAGTTCAACTTCAAAAACCCTGCACTGTTCCTTGGGCTAGCCACGTTCCCAAGTTGGTCCAGCCCAACCATGTCTGCACCTCAGCAGACCCCATCTCCACTTGATCAGGTCGCAGCCGTTGGATTTACATCCAACAGCCACGACCTCCTCCGCGGTCAACACCGCGAGGACCTCCCACCTCATGAGGTCATTGCCGTTGGATCGGTGATCCATGGTCATGACCTCCCGATGGTGTTAAACCTCAAAGACCTCCTCGAGTCAGTAAACCATCGCAATGAGGTCATCCCATTTGTTGAGGTCGTGCCGTTGGATCAAATCCAACACCCACGACCTCCTCCTCAACATACTCAATCAGTCATCCCATTTCACGTGAGGTCATAGCCCTTGGATCCAAGATCCATGGCCTCGACCTCCTCCTCTCAACCTAAACTAAACAAACCTCCCACCTAACCAAGGTCGTGGCCGTTGGATCGAGATCCAACCGCCACGACCTCCTCGCTGTCAAGCGCTCACAACCTCCCCTATCTTTTGTTGTGCACCGTTAGATCAAAATCTACGGTCCACGACCTCCTTTGTCTCATGCGCACTTCGACCTCCCAACAAGACGTGAGATCGAACCCTTAGATCTAAATCTAACGGTCCCGACCTCCCTTGCTGTGGCGCATCATATCGAGACCTCCCCATCAGTCGGTGCCCTTGGATTTAAATCCAAAGGCCATGACCTCCCCTCATGTCTTTTTCGATCGCGTGCGTTAAGTCCTCATCGGAGGTCCGCACCATTGGATTAAAATCAACGCTTTGGACCTCCCCGCCCTTTTCCTCACGTGCGTTTTGCGATTAAAAATCGGAGGGCCACGACCTCCCTTTCCCAAATCGTGTGGCTGGGACCTCCCCGACCACTTAGAACATAACGGTTCAAAAATTGATCCGATGGTTACGACCTCCCGTGTCTTATCCAACGGTCACTAAGACCTCCTGTTCTTCTCCTTCCTCGCGGCGGGCAAACTCGAAAGCAACGCAATTAATGCGTGTCGACCTTGGGGTACACTTCATGACTCTTTCTCGACCAAGATTTAATGCAGGTCGACCTTCCGCCTCATGGGTCACTCGGACCGCCACCATGTCCACTTTAAGTCTTGTCCAATGCCAAGATCCGTGCCATGGGCCAAGCTCACAGGAGCTTAGCCGGTGGTCTCGACCTCAATTGCCCTAGGATAAAACCACCCCCACGGTTTTCCGGCTTCCTTTGCACACCATTGTCACTTTGCTCACCCCTCTGTGCTTGTGAGCTCTAAGCCCAGAGCTCCTTGGCCGCCATTGTTGGACTTGAAGTTCCTCGGTGGACAAGGGTCACTGGGTTTCCACCTTTCCTCCTTGCTTCCATTTGTGCCCTACCCTCTGGGACCAAGTCCCGACTTGAGTTGTTGGACATTTGCAGAGGGGGACAAAGAGGAGCTTGGAGTCTGTGTCTTGGGCGGTGAAGCTTCACTGTCTTCCCCAACACCGCCATCACCTCCACGACCTCCCAAAGACCTTAGGACCTCCGTACACCTCCTGTAGTCCCTTAGTTGTCTTTGGCACCCGCTGAATGTTGTCGCGGAGCTTTCTTGGCATACGCTTGAATGTCGCGCGGAGCTTCATTTTGCGTTTTCGAATTTTGGCCGTGCTGGTCAACCTTGCCCTCTCCGGCTCGCCGGCGTTCAAAGCCGCCGTCGCCGTTGAGAGAAGGCCCACTGGGTGCGCAACGTTATTGTGCACTCAGTGGTACCATTGGATCTCGCCGGCGAGGTCTACATCGCCGGCGATGACCACATCTTTGCGCCGATTTTGCCGACGTCCGGAGTGTCATTGTCGTTTTTAGGACAAGGCTTCACCATTTTAATGCGCTAATCATGTGTTCCAATCATTGTAATCATGGGGCGTCTTAACTGCCTTAAATCCACCCTTTAATGCGTGCATTTAAGACCTCCCTCGCGCGGACCTCCTCATGGTCCCGCGCGCATTTATTCATGTCCAAATGCGTGCGCGAGTTAAGGCGCTGGGTCTGGGACCTCCATGACCTCCTCCAAGGAGATCTGGAGCGTCCAAGACCTCCCCTTGCGCAATCATGGCCGTCCAGACCTCCCTGGAGGTCTGTGACGTTAGGACCTCCCTTAGGACCTCCCCGAGGCCATCTCAGCCGTTCATGACCTCCCCGGGTAGATCTTGACCGTCAAGGTCCTCCCTCGGACGATCTGAACCATCGAGGACCTCCCTTGGAACATCTGGACCGTCCAGGACCTCCTCTGTGAGGTCTTGACGATGTAGATCTTCCTTGGGGAGATCTTGGTAGTTTGGATCTTCCGTTGGAAGATCTCAACCGTTGAGGACCTCCCCGTGTTGATCTGAGCCGCTCATGACCTCCCCTTTTGATCTGGTCCGTTCCGGACCTCCTTCCTGTGTTGTGGTCCGTTGATTTTCGCATCTACGGCCACGACCTCCCCCCTCACCTCGCGCATGTGAGTTGCTAAGAGGTCCAGGACCTCTGGACCTTCACATGCGCGTATGTGATGTTCTCCCGGGAGATCTTGAGCCGTTGGATTTAAGATCTGTGGCTCACGACCTCCCCTGTCCTTATGGGTTTTAGAAATTCCAGTGAGGTCTTAGTTAAACTGAAATAGGGTATAGACTTTAGAATTTCATATCTTTCTCATTTTAAATCCATTTGAGGTCATTCAAATTGTGTTAGCTCTGTCTTGGACTTGACTTTAATCCAAAAATGATTGTAAGTTGAGTTCAACTCCAGAGCACAGTTTGCCGTTAGGTTTTAAAACTCACTTTAATTATACACTCAAAAACAATACTTAACTTGTAAAATGTATAACTAATGCTCTATAGGCTATTTGTGGGTGAGACCAACTTTGTTGGTTTCCTCTCTTAGTGAACTCACTGTGAAAATTACTTTTGAGCTTGTTGCTATTAGGAAATTGAGAACTTGTGCATTATAATTTTGTTCAAGTTCTTGTGTTTGAAAATTTATAGAAAGTGCAATATAGCTCCAAATGAGATGAACTCAATTGTGTTATTCATCTCATGAGGTGCTGGTTTTACAGTAAAAATTTCAGCTTCACTGCTATTCTAGAAAATTTTGCGATGAACAGTAACATATTTTTAATTAATAGGCTGAGCAGAATTGATTTCATCATATCTTTTGCATTGAGAATCCAAATCAATTGGTTCTTGTTGCTAAAGTCATGATAAATCATTGTCTTGCTGCTGTAAAATTTTCATAGCTTTTGGAGTTCATTTGTTGTGCTGTCTTTGTTGTTTTTCGTCGTTCTTATCGGTTCTTTCTCGCTTTTCCGTTAGGTTTCGACATTTGTGGTGATCCCGAGAGCGACCCTCTGCCACAATTTGACCACCAGCAACAAGGCAAGCAGTTTGACCATTCCCACCATGTCCCATTACTTTAAAGCTTAATATATTGTTTTACTTCTATGTATGCATGCTACTTTGTGTTAAATATCGCTAGCATTCCTATAGTTGCATAATCTGTAGGAATTGTTATCCTCTACTACCAATGAGCCTAGGTTATTCGCTGTGGTGGGAGCTCGTTGGATGAGCCCTTATCACTTAGTAGTTTCGACTTAGCTGCTTAGACATGCTTAGTTATCGGTAGTAATGGGCGATCATCGACTTAGTCGATGGTCTTGATCACTCAAAATGATTATTACTCCTATATGTCCAGCACTTGTGCTTTGATTAATTTGTAAAATCAAAACTGAAAATAAAAGATTGATTTAGACTTGGGCATATTGGATGGATGGTGTGGTTTTGGATGTGGTGGTATGCCCGAGTCAACAAGGACCTAATTCTTGCGCCATTGATCCAAGCAATTTTATGCTAACCACACGGGGCATATGGAACCCCTCTTGACTAAGTACTTTGGGCGGTGTTAATTGGGGTCGCTTTCGGTTGGTGTGTTTTAAAAATAAAATGTGTGTGTGATGTGGGAGGGGGCATTAGCTTCCGGAAGGTTGTGTGATGTCTCTTTCTCCCGTGGGTTGTGCGACTCAGAATTAGCATTGTCCATTGGAAATGTCTCGTAGGACTTAGCCGTGCGGCACACCTAAGGTAGTGTGCTTAAAGGAAAGGCGATCTGGCGTGTGGGTACATTGGTACACCCTGCAGGATAAAACTATTCAATAGCCTCGTCCTAGGTTATGGACACGCTTGGTTATTTCCGTGAGAATTAGACTACAACATTTAATTAAAACTTGACTTGGTTGGTATGAGCGGGAGTTCATGCTATTGTTGTGGTGACTATTGGGTTAGTCACTTCGAGTTGTTCTTGTTGTTGTTATTATGTTATTATCTCGTTGTTACTTCAACAATTAAAATGTTTTGTCAAATTGCCTTCAATCTACTATGTTATTGCAAATGAAACTTGCTTTATGCTAAAATGAGTCCAAAGCCTCATCCACTTAAATAAAGCTTGCATGTAGCTATTTATAGTTCTGTTATCTCACACGTAAGTCTTGCGGAGTACTTTATGTACTCATCTGCCCGTGGTTGTGGCAATTTTTTGTGGCTTTTGTTGCAGAGGAAGAAGGAGAGCTCCAAGAGCCTCTCTTTTGTGCTACGTGTTGCAGTTTCTTCGACGACTAGCTTGGCGGTCCGGTCAGATGCCTAGGGGTTAAGGCACACTGATTGGCTTTGTGTTATAGCCATCTTTATGGCACCTTTTGCTTCCGCTGTTATCTTTGTAGATTTGTTGCTATTTGGCCTAAGGGCCTCTCTTTTGTATTATCTATTCCATATTATTGTTAACTTCTGGTTTGTTGCTTATGTTCTATGTGTTGTATGGAATTGATACATTCTTTTGTTGTGAGGTATGTATACTGCATTCTGGGAAGTATACATCTCTCGAGACCGGGGTTTATTTGGTTGATAATACTAGGGTCAATTGGATGACTAAGTATTATGAGCCTAATAAACGTCGGGGTCTCACATCATAGAATCTGAAAATCTGGACACCAAAGCATGAGAGGAACCACCGAATATAATGTCATCCACATAAATCTGAACCAACAAGAACTCACTGCCATGCCTGAGAGTGAACAAGGTTTTATCAACCATTCCCATTTTAAAATCATTTTTGAGCAAGAAACTCTTAAGCCTATCATACCAAGCTCTAGGGGCTTGCTTCAATCCATACAAGGCTTTGGAGAGTTTAAAAACATGGTTTGGGAACTTGGGATTTTCAAAACCAGGAGGTTGCTTGACAAAGACTTCTTCTTCTATGAAACCATTCAAGAAAGCACTTTTAACATCCATTTGAAATAGCTTGAAGCCCTTGGATGCCACAAATGCTAGCAAAATGCGAATGGCTTCTAATCTAGCTATAGGAGCAAAAGTCTCCTCAAAGTCTAAGCCCTCTACCTGGGAATACCCTTGAGCTACAAGTCTAGCCTTGTTGCGAACTACCAACCCATCTTCACTTTGCTTATTTTTGAAAACCCATTTTGTTCCAATTATGTTATGATTAGGTGGAGGTTCAACTAAAGTCCAGACTTTGTTTCTTTCAAAATTTTCAAGTTCTTCATGCATGGCATTGACCCAAGAGGCATCAGAAAGAGCATGTGTGACATCTCGGGGTTCAAAAGAAGCAACAAAAGTAGAATGTGCATGAGAATCGAGAGAGATGAACACAGGAGCGAGTGACTTCGCTCATGTAGATCCCCAATAATCTGCTCAGGTGGATCTTTGTTCTTTGAATCGAAGAGGAGCACCCGGTGCAGAAATGGCCTCTACCTCACGGGCTATGGAGGTAGGATCAGAGCCACTCTGATCGTCGGAAAAGGTAGGAAGAGGCTGCTCATCTGAAGATGGTGTAGTAGAAGCAGGCTCTCCAACCATGTCACAAGGGACTTGAGGATGGATTGGGTCCTCATCCTCAGAGTCATCATCAACGAAGATGCTCTCAGAAACCAGTGTACTGCATCATCGGGTCTAGTACCAGGACTAGCCTCATCAAAAGTGACTTCGCAAGTCTCAACAACTTTGTTAGTGTCAAAATTAAATACACGATAGCCACGAGAATGAGCAGGATATCCAAGAAATATGCCATCAGAACATCTAGATTCAAATTTATCAAGGTTGCCATGTTTAAGAATGAAGCACTTGCAACCAAAAATCTTGAAATGAGAAACTTTGGGCATATGACCAAATCTGAGCTCATAAGAAGTCTTACCAATTACAGATCTCAAGAAAACCCTATTAGAAATATAGCAAGCAGTAGAGATCGCCTCAGCCCAAAACCTCCTAGGTGTGGAATGCTCATCTAGCATGGTCCTGGCCATCTCTACAAGGGTCCTATTCTTCCTCTCTACAACACCATTCTGCTGGGGAACTCTAGGTGATGAAAACTGGTGCTCTAGCCCCCTATCAGAACAGAAAGTGGCAAAGGAAGAATTCTTGAATTCTGTCCCATTGTCACTCCTAATGGCTCTCAACGCTCCAGGAAGCTCAACAGCAAGTCTAAGGACCAACTCTCTAAAGAACCCAAATGCCTCGTCCTTAGAAACCAGAAAATAAACCCATGAATACCTGGAGTAATCATCCACAATCACAAGCACATACCATTTCCCACCGGTGTCTGAACTCTAGAAGGACCAACAGGTGTCTAAGCGCAAAAGCTGTCGAGTCCATCTATCATCACTAAGGTAAGAGGTGGATGAAAGCGAAACCATCTTACCATGTCTACAGGTGTGCACACAAGGTCTCTAATGACCTTGACCTAGGCGAGACCTCTAATCAAATCCTTGCTCTTGACTCTAGTCAAGTGGTGAAACCTATGTGACCAAGCCTACGATGCCACAACACTAAATCATGGGAGTCGAAGCTACAAGACACCTAGGGCTAGAAGCGAGAGAGACACGGAAATCGGCACAAAAGATCCTCTCAAACCTAGAGATCTCAAAGACAAGCTCACGAGAGGAATCTATAACCTGCACTCACCATTCTTAAATCTCACCTCTAGACCCTCATCAAGCGGTGAAAGCGAAGCGATTATACCTCGGCTTACTTACCAAAGCGACGTCCTTGAGCATGAACTTGTTGTTGACGCCAAGACTGCCCTTGGTCATCACGGTCCGTAGAAGCATCCCCAAATGTGATCAATTCATTGCGGGATGCACGTGAGAGAGGAGAACCATCTAGAATCCCGGTCATGTGTCGAGAGCACCCGAGTCAACAAGCCATATGTCCTCCTTCCTCGCACGACGGACCTCATCGGGATCATTGAAAAGGTAAATAAATGCGTTGGAGGAGTCGGCGTCATGGTCTGTCGCTAGCCATGAAGCACATCTTGGTGAAGTCTGGGCCTTCTTCTTGCCATGAGAGTCATCGCTAAATGCGTCCTCCGTCTCCGAGTCCACATCGCTCATGTTCACACTCTCAAGAGCGGCAAGGACTTGGCTGACAAACTTGCGATAGTTTGGCTTCTTGCCTTTCTTGTCTTTGGCTTGATGACGCCTCCGAGAGTCCTTCTCCTCCTTGCCCTTCAGCTTGGGGCACTTGGAGCGAATGTGATTAGGCTCACCACACTCGAAACAAGTGACAGGGCCACCTCTCCTCCTGTTTCTCACTTTGTTGTAAACTCTCGAGAATTTGGTGGATAGGAGGGCTAAATTATCTTCAGGTAGCTTCTCTAACTGCTCATCGCTCAAAGAATGTAAAGCTGACAAAGAAAAACCAGATGAGCCAAAATCAAAGGAATCAGTGGAGCTACCCTTCGATGGGTCGACCACCAAAGCCATCGACTCTGTCTTGGGGAGACGCGAGATAAAGTCAATCTCATGCGTCTTCAACCTCGAGTAGAGCTTATCTATGGTAAGCTCACTCATGACAGTGTTTTCATTGATGGATGTGATCTTCATCCCCCAGACCTTCACATCAAGAGCGCCCAAAAGCTGGCGTGCATTCTCAGACTCAGTGAAAACAAGATCAACAGCACGAAGGTCATGAAGAATCTTGGAGAACCTCCCCCACAGCTCATCTAAAGACTCACCAGGTCTTTGCTCGATCTTTGAGTATTCTTTCTTGAGCTGGTTCTGTCTCACTTCCTTGATCGCAGTCGAGCCCTCGTGATAGTCACAAAGGGTTCTCCATATCTCGTGAGCAGACCTCAAATGAGCCACACGCTCAAACTCAGATCGACTAAGACCTTGGATCAAGAAATTGTGAGCTTTGCTGTTAGCCTCAATGTCTGGAGTGATCACATCGTCATCGGTGAAGCCACGACATATGGATTTTTGACCTTAAGCCAAATAAGCGCCCTTGAGCCTCGATGTAGGCTTGCATGCGAGCCTTCCAGTAAGCAAAATCAACTCCATCAAAAATATGAGGTTTGAGTGAATACTTGTCAGTCGCCATGGCTTCAAAGACTGGTTAAGATATATGAGAAGAACTAACCGGGCTCTGATACCAATTGTAGGACCGGAAAGGCGACTAGAGGGGGGGTGAATAGGAGCACGAACACTTTTTCACCTTAATTGAATTCAATACTAATTCACTCCAATAGCTATGGAAGCTATGAAGATCAAGGTACAAGCACAGTGGAAGTCTTGTATTGAATCCAATTAAAACCCCGACGCAAAACACCCAAAATAACCAAAAACCCAAATCTCAAAGTGTTGGGCGGTCTGACCTCTCAAAATGGCGGTCTGACTCCTTTGCCTAGCGGTCAGACCGCTGATTTTGGCGGTCAGACCGCCCCTGACGATGAACAGGAAAATCAGCACAATCAGCCTGAAAACCCGAAACGAAAATCGGTCTAACTTTTGATCCGTAAGGCCAAACTCCACGAAATTTGAAACACACCTTCCTAAGGATATTAGGAACCTATTCCAAGTGGAGATTGAGTAGATCCACGACAAAGTTTTGATCTTTTTCAGTTTTACCGAAGGAGGGTTCAAAACCGGGCAAAAACCAAAAACATGATCCAAATCTTGCTCGTGAGGGATTGATGATTTAGATGATCTTAGATGTATTCCCACACATCATAGCAAGGTAAAAGAGGGCACGAAACAAACCAAAAACCACAGAATGAAGGAAGCATCCAAAATCATCAAAAGAGAAGGAAAGCACATGAAGACACATCTTTGAACAAACACCCATAGATTGATTCACGATTTGATCTTTGGTTACAGCCACTCCATCCATAGAGGACAAAACTCAATCCATGAGCACACAACTCAACACATCTCCCTAGAACCCTAAGCCTCTTCTCTTTCTCCTAAGCCCTAAGACAAACTAGGGTTTATCATGAAGTGCTTCAAGTGGGCGCCTAACCCCCCTCTCTATTTATAGGAGGCCTAGAGCTTCTAGAAGACTTAACCCTAATGGGCTCTGTTAAGGCCCAATACAAGCAGGTTACACACACACGCATCTCAAAGCGTCGTCTTCACTTTTCTTGACCTAATCCACTTCTTGGCCTTGCCTTGTCTTGCTTGTGGTTGGCATTAGGTCACCAAGGCGTGTTTGGTGAAATTACCAAAATACCCCTTCTCGATCTTTTCAGAAGACCGAGTCCAAACTGCTGAAACACATCCATGCTTCACCGTGTAGGTTGATCCAGTGACTATCATCGTGTCGGCAAGTCTCTCCCATCCGGTTCCCACCGACCACCTTAACACTTGCACCGCCCCGCACCGCTTGATCCAACCGATCGCGCCGAATCGCCTGTTCGGTCACTTTCATCAATCTGCGCCATGCTTGAGTCACTTGACCTCACGGCATCCATGATCGTTACGGACCTCGGCTCTCCAAGCTTAGTCCCGATCCTCCTCGCCGTTGACCGTCGTTGACCTCCAAGCCACTGCCTGACAATAGATAAGCAAACACGAATCCGGAACAAGTTCTTCACAACTTGACCCATGTTAGCCAAAACATGCAATATGCAACACATATGCAATATCAAACAAGGATATGACCTATTCCAAAATCAATTCACAACTAATATCATCATTACGCACAAAAACCGTTCGACCGCCATTACGCCGGTCTCGACCGCCTCGACCGAACGGAAAATCAATTGAAGATAAGGCCGGTCGATGCCGGATTTGCGGTCGACCGCCACACGTAAACCGGTCGACCTTTGAGACTGACAGATTCAGTAACTTTGACGAAAACGATTGAAACTTCAAACCAAAAGCAACATTGCCAATTGTTTTATCATCCTAAGATCATGGGCATATCCCCATGATATCCACAAGTGTGCTATTTTCGGAGGCATCTGGAGGCTTACGGGCTAATCGAGTCATGTGGGTAAAGTAGTACACCTCTATAGAGATAAATCTATTTGAATAGCCGTGTCCACGGTTATGGACAACCGCTTGAGTTCAGGAGTTACTATTGTTAGACTATATATTTAAATTGTAGATACCTTTGGCTCGGCATGAATGGGATGTTCATGCATTTTGTTATATCAAAGTGGGCTACCACTTTGTCGTTTTCTTGATTCATTTGTTATTCAATTCATTACTCTATCACATGATTTATTTCTACTTCAAATCTGATTTCGAAATGGCACTTGAAAAACTTGTATGTGTAGGCTGTAAATTGTTACGTCTCTTTTGCAAAATTAAGCCAATTTGAGCCATACTTTGGAACAACCTCTAGCATAACTAATTTTTATTTGTGTAAGACTTGCGAGTACCTTTGTACTCAACCCGGTTGCTGCAATTTCAGGTGAGGAAGGTTATGAGCCCGATGAGCTCGTTAGCGTCAATTTAGGCGACGTTGACGAGTAGTGCTATCGTTTAACCCCCAGTCGGTTGCCGATGGGTCATGGGTATACCATTGCTGGACTTTTGGTTTATTTACTTGCTTCTGCTGCTACTTTATACTCTTATTTGAATTTGCCTGGTCGGCCACTTGTAATAGTTGTAGACTTAAACTATTATGATGTATGTCTTTTGAACTATTAATGTATGAATGTTGTATGGATGTGATCAACGTTGCATGAGAGTATGAGCATATTGGTCGCTGATCTTGGGAGCCAATATGATTTCATGCTCACTATTAAGTGGCTTCCCATTTAACTCACTAAGTGTAGTGCTTGGCACATTAGAAGCAGACAATCATGTAGTGCTCACAGAGGAGCAGCGCACATGATCGTCGGGGCTCTAGTTTTCAGTTAAGCCTCTCGCTTAGATGGAGTTAAGATGGAATCTATTTACTTAAGGCCCAGAGTTATGTCCATAAGACCATGCTTAGTCTCTGTCTTAAGGAGATAACCCGGGGGTCCTCACACTTCAACTCATTCACAATACTATTCATGCGAGAGAACATTTCGTTTGCCGTCTCCTAAGGTCTCATCACGAAATAGTCAAATTGCTCTTTAAGAACATACATTTTGGCCTCTCGCACATTATATGTACCCTCGTGAATTTCACAAAGAGTAGTCGAAATCTCATGAGCCGTGCTAAGATTGCTAACTCGGTTGAAGACCTCAAGACAAAGAGAGCCAAAAAGTGCATTATTTGCTTATGCATTGAATTGAAGGTTTTTAACTTCCACTTCCGTGGGTGCAAGTGGATTGCGTGGAGCCGCAAAACCAAATTTAACTATACGCCAAATGTCCAAGCTCATAGCCTCAAGGTAACACCTCATGCGAACCTTCCAATAGGAATAATTTATGCCATCAAAAAGTGGATCCCTATAAATATTCACACCCTCACCTGACATCCTTACTCAAGACGGTAAAGCCCTAATTGAGCAACCATGGTCTGATACCAATTGAAGTAGATCGGATGCCCAAGAGGAGGGGGTGAATTGGGATTCTCTCATTTTAATCTCTAATCTTTTCTAACCCAACCTATGTGTCTATGGTTTCTAGTGTGGACAGACATCTCCTACACAATTCCAGAGAAGTTTAGAAATAGCAAGAAAATAAATGTGTAAACATAAAAGAGACAAGAGACACAACCAATTTTTTACCAAGGTCTCAGAGATTCGGTGATCTCCCATACTCCTCGTTGGAGCACTCTCACAAGAGTATTGCACCGACTTGAAACCATGCAAGGTACCAAGCCTTCCACTTGTGGTAGTCCTTCTCCTCTCTGGATGGGTGGACTCCGAACTGTCACAGCCTTCACTACTACAGAAAAGGACTTCACAGACGGTTCAAAAATGACATCACAGACGGTTTCATGAACCGTCTGAGTTTATGGGTCAGTGATGCCATGTGGTCATCACAGACGATTTTTGAACCATCCGTGATGCATACTATCACAGACGATTATCAACTTAGAATCGTTTGTGATGTATACTATCACAGACGGTTATTAACTCAGAACCATCTGTGATATTTGACTATCACAAATGGTTATTAACTCAGAACCGTCTGTGATAGTCGAATATCACAGGCGGTTTTTAGATGGAACCATCTGTGATATCTTATGCATCACAGACGGTTTATAGATGGAACCATCTGTGATATCTTATGCATTACAGACGATTTATAGATGGAACCGTCCGTGATATCTTATGCATCATAGACGATTTGTCCTAAGGAACCGTTTGTGATATTCTTCTTGTATTTGTAAATCTATTTCTGTTTATTGGCTAGCCTCAGGAAATACTAGCCATGCCATCTGAAACAAGCAGAAACACAACAAGTACATATCCAATTCACATTCATTTTAGAAACAAGCACATCCAATTCACATTCATTTTAGAAACAAGCACATCCATCTCATAAATTAATTAACTCAATTGAACTAAAATTAACCATTTATGAACAAATATACACACATGTTCCACAAAGTTCAATCTTATCCCAATCAAGTTCAATCTACATTGTGGAACTTCCCATTTGGGCTTATGACCTCACGCATCAAGAAGGCATAAGCTGTCTTGAATGCGTTAATTTGGGCTGTTCAACGGAGTTTCATGATGGTTGCAACCTGTCGCTAGGAAGATTAAAGTCGTACATATATAAATTAATAAGTATGGAATACTTGTTGCAAGATTGGCAAACCTGAGGATCTTTGGTCATCGGGGAACCGAGGAGTAGTTCCATGTTGTGGCAAATATAGTATCCACAGGTGTTGCCCGATGGCTGCTGGTGGCACTACAAAAATAGAATTAGTTAGTTCGAGAGCTGTTACTATGAAGTGTTACATAAGATTAATGTGTACTAGCAAATACCAGGAGTTTGAAATCGTGTCGGAGGTTCACTCCCTTGCATTTCCCTCCCATTGCATAGTACGTGATGAACGACCTACATGATTCCAAAAACTTAGCCATAGCCATTGCAAAGGAAGGAAATACTACAATAGAGTTATCTATGGAGGAAATGCGTTTACCTGTCGATTAAGTTTTTGACAACTGTGAAGTTGTTATTAGACTTCTTTAGGGAATCAAGGTATCTTACCTGGTTCTATTTTGGTATAATTACAATTAGAATCTAGTGGTACCTACACAGGTATGTCGCCATGGTCATTAAACATATGTTCGTGTTGCTTATAAAGTAGGAATAAGTCCATTTTACACCCCTGAACTTTGGTGAGAGTCCAAAAAACACCCTGAACTACAAAACCGTTTGGTTTACACCCTCCAACTCCGAAAACCAGATCAAGTTACACCCTACGCTGGTTTCATTGGTGGTTTTGGATATGTTGGCAGCCACGTCACTGGTTTTGGATCACGTGGCATCCATGTGTACCTATTTGGTTGATGTGGCATCCACGCTGTCCTCTCTCTCCACTAATCCATTTCTTTCCCCGGTTGTCCAGCCATCTTCCCTAATTCTTCTCCACCGGAAACCACGAAGAATCGCCGAGCTCAAGCCAACCCATCCCCTCGGCATATAGGCAGCGCCGGGCCGGCCTTGCTCCTCTGAGCCATCCCTCCTTTCCCCCTTCTTCAAGCACCCAATTAGCTCAAGAGCCAGGAGCACATGCGTCGCTCTCGGCCACACAACCGCCAACGCTGTGCCCACCGTTCCAGCCGTCCGGTGACCTCCTCGCCCCGCCGGCCGCATCACGCTGCATCATACACCCCGAGGATCAAGTCCCCTCCCTCAATTAGGAGGATTCCTCACCATAGCGGGCGCCACCCTCGTCTTCTCTATTTTCAGCCCAAAGCGTCGTTGCCAACGCCATCCTCGAGGGAGGAGGAGTGGTGTCAGGACCCCGAGTATGCAACCTCAGGACCCTCTGTGTATTCTGAACTAGTCCCATATCAGTAGCTAGCTCACACAGTTTTAATATTGATGTAATCATATCCATACAACAAACTATAGATGAAGCAGACAAATTAATAATATTTAGCAAAAGGACCTTATGGTCAAGTCTTACAAAGGTTTGCCACACAGGGCTAAAGATAACAGAGTAAACTTGCAGCGGAGAACAAAACATCTGGTGGAAGCCATCCGACATGCCCACAGGCAATCGAGTGGAGGACGCGACCTAATTCGCATAGTCTTCAAAGTAGTCTTCTTCATCGAACTCTGAGTTCATTGGTTCACCCTCCTCTGCTGATTTGAACAGAGGGCGCAAAGCCGTGAGTACTTTGAATGTACTCAGCAAGTCGCAGAGAAATGTATGCAAGTAATATTCATGCAAGGTTTGACAAGGATAAATTTATGGCAATTTTGCAGAAAGCAATATTTGACATTTAAATACAGTAAGTAGATTGCAAGGCACAATTTAAAAGATTAATACATAAATAAACAATTTTCTTTGAAACAACTAGTGGACACCCTGCTCACTTCCCAACCAACACCACAACCAAAACTAGATTCGAACAACCCATTCCAACATTTCAAGAAAATCTACCCCTTGCGTGAAATCACCAGGCATGACCATAACCGAGGCCACAGCTATTCGAATAGATCTTACACTCTACAGAGGTTGCGCACTTTACCCACAAGACACGAATTCTCTAGTTGGCTTGGCATCCATCGATACCACTGCTCACTACCTTAGGTAAGCAGTCTAGAGCACGTGATAAGGCTTTTACAAAGGTCCACTTGACTCGGTTCTGCTCTCGCTAAGGTTTCTCTTCCGTTGGGCTATACCCCCCGGATTTGTGCCCCCTCTTGCGCCATTTCCATCAACACAGAACCAACTCAGGCTTCTCTAATTATTACACCCGGTCCACCCCATCCTAGACATGTGGTTGCACGAGATGACCCAGATCAATGGTTCAAGATTAAGTCCTTAGTTGGCTGCTCAGACGAGACGTTTCCGCATTCCAAATGTGCTTACGCACCCACCTTTTTCACCACCCACTCGTCCGAGCATAAATCATTTTCGTTCAACCCGGCCAAATGACAACCCTTGCCACGGCACAACATCTTTTATCAATAGTGGCTCTGCCACGGTTCCATATTTCTTTTAGTCAAATTCAAGCATTCTTTGAGTATGTGATCGTGAGTCTATCGCATAACTAAAGCATTGGCTAAGCATAAAACGGTACCCATGTTGGTATTTCAATAATGTCCAACTTATAATTAAACATCCTAAGGTGTCCAAGGATTTATGTCATTCAAGGATACATGTTGTTCACAATTTATCAAGGAGGCATAATGGCAATTAGGTAATTAACTAATTCCCGAAACCATTTTTTTTATAAAATTAGCAATGCATGTTTATATCAAACAATATACTTTTATAAAGATGGGTTCAATATGATCAAAGGTCTACGACTTGCCTTCGTTGAAGAGTAGAGGTGCTTGATTAAATCGAATTGCGAAGTCGTCAAACACAGGAATCTATACGTGCGAACAAAGCTAAATAAATAAAATAACTCCAAATAAAATTCAAATAAATACCAAATAAATACTAATAGGAAGATAATGAATTTAGAAATTTGAATCACTCGAATCAGAGTTCGAATGAAGAAGTTATGGCCAAAGGAAGTTTGAATTGCATAAAATGACAAAAGGATTGGATTTTCGGATTTTCCGAAATTATTTTTCTACGAGAAAATCGGTGGAAATGATGCGCGGGCGCTAACTGGGCGTGACGGGGCAGACATGTCAGTGAAAGGGCTGACATGGTGCCACGCGGCGCTGAGGTGGCGCCACCTCAGCTCTGCCACGTGCGCCCGAAGCGGCGGTGCACGGGAGCCGAGGGTCGCCGGCAAACGGCTGGGAGATGGCCGGCGGCGAGGACACCAGCGGCTAGAGGAGCTCACGGCGAACACGGTGCTCACGAGTTTGAGGACGCGGCGGCACGGGGAGGTCGTCGGCGAGGAGAGAAAGCGGCGGCGGCGGTTGAATGAGGCGGTAGCGCTTCGGTAGGGCTCCAGGGGTGGGGGGGTGCGCACGGGGTGCACCGCGACGAGCCGGTGCTCAAGGCGAGGTCGACGGCGCCGGAGAAGGCTCTACGGCGACGGCGGATGCGGTTGAAGCTCCACGGCCGGCGGTGCTTGGAGCTCCAAATCCGGCAAGCTCGGAGGGGGAGAGGAAGAGTGAGTGGGGAGAGAAGCTAGAGGAGAGGGAGGCGCATCCGATGCTCCTACTTATAGGCCTCGGGGAGGTCCGGAGGAGGAGGACGGCATGGAGGTCGCTTCGGCCATTAATGGCGGCTTGACTTGGCGCGGCATGGGGAGGAGGCATGGGCGGTGACATGGCGTGGGCGAGGTGGCGGCGCGGCGGCGGGAGGTGGCGCGTGGACGGAGGGAGGGGCGGAGGAGTGGGTGGCGGCGCGGGCGCAGACGTGGACGCTGCGCCCACTTGGCAAGGCGCCATGCCGCGAGGAAGACGATGACTGGCGTGCGGTGACAAAGACGGTGTGGTGGAGGGCGGCGCGTGAAGGAGCACGTGGGGAAGCGAGTGCAAGCGCGCAAAAAGCATAACAGCGGCGTTGACGTGAAACGGGGGCCCTGGCGCTGCGCTCGGTCCGGAGGAAGGAGAAGGGCGCTAGGGAAGAAGGCACTGACAGAGCGGCCCCACATGTCAGCGGCAGCGGGGAGCGAGCAGGGAAGGCGCGGCAATTGCGAGCCGTCCAATTTCAATCAGACGCTACTTAAGCGGAGGGGGCGCAGGCGCGCGGGAGCGGGCCGAGGCGGCGAAGCGGGCTGGGGAGCTGGGCCGGCGGAGAGAGGTGGAATGGGCCGAGAGGGAAAGATTCGGCCCAAAGCTCTTAGGAGGATTTTAAATAGGTTTCCAATTAAATAAATACTAGAAACGAAAAAGGATTTTTAGAAAATAGCTTAAGCCGTCCGAAAATTCTAGGAAAATTCACAGAAATCCCTTGAATTATTTAGAACTTAGTAAAAATATTTTCAGCTTAACTATTGCTTTTAATTTTTGCAAATAATTATTTTTAACTTAGGGCAAAAGGAAAAACCAACTTAAAATCCAACAAAACTCAACTAAACCAACTTCAATTAGTTCAAGTTTTAATTAATTCAAATTAAACTTCTTTTAAAATTCTAAATTACAATTTAAGCTTTAGCAAATTAATAAAACCAAATGGTTAATTTTTAAAGTTTTCAAAATTTTCAAAAACTCTGGAAATTTGGGATGTTACAAACCTACGCCCCTTAAAGGGAATCTTGACCCCGAGATTTGGAGAGACTACAAGGAAAAGGTCGGGAAACTTGGCTCTTGGTTTTCCATGCTGCTTCTTTCTTTGTCCCATTGCTTCATTGCTCTTTGCAGACATTAAAGTCTTGCTCCAGGTATGGCGTCCAATTTCTTCAGAATTTCGGTTTGGACTCCCCTGGTTGGCGAGATCCTTCTTTAATCCGACTTTCTTTGGTGATATCCGCTCTTCTGGTATCCCAAGGCATTTCTTCTGCTGCGGCTCGAAGTAAAGACGTTGTGCACCTTTAACAGCTGCGGTGGTAGCTTCAATACAGTAAACTGATGCCAAACTGCTGGTTCTCAACCATGTACTGGGGGGCCAACTAAAAGCCGTAAATTGTCTTCCAAAATTTGCTAGATCCAATTCTTAATATTATTGAAATCCATCAATCCACAAAAATCACTTAACAAAATCAAATCATTCCATCCATCTCGCAGTCTATCGATATGACAACATAATTCACAATCTTTCTTGGACATAAGCTTCAATAATCCCACTATCCATCACCTTGATTGCATGATTTGTTCTGGACAATTCCATAAAAATCCAGTAGCAAAATCACATCTTCCAATTTGATAAACTCCAAGATCATGCTTTATTCACGATATCCATTTTTGAAATAAGATTCTCCAAAGATTATAATTGCACAATTTCTTTCTCCAAATTTCTTGACTAAATCCACAACATTATCCACTAAATTTCTCAAGCATATTTATCAATTGCAACCCCCGAGAAGTTCTTTGTATAAATCCAATATCTTTATTATAGAACCTTCCAAAAGACTGCTATTAGTCCAAAAATTCAAATTTAATCTGCCAAATTATTTTATCACCAATTATCCCACAATTATTTAGTCCAACTCCAATATTAGTAAGATATCCATCAATATTAGAATCCTAATTCAATATCCAACAATTATATAATTCTATAATCCGACCAAGACATAGCTGTATAGTCCAACCAAAATTTCTTTTAAATCCACTTCTCTATTCAATCATATTCAATTAAGTCCAACATGACCAATACATCCAATTAATTCCATATTGCTTGATTCCTAATCCGCCAGAATCAACATCATGAATTGGTCATCCTATAATCCAATCTTCAACAATCATATAATTCTTTAATCAAAATCCAACTGCAATATATTTCTAACATCCAATAATTTCTATAATCCGACAAGCTTTATTTCTATAATCCACCAAAGATTTATTCCAATAATCCATCTAAGATATATTTCTAAAATCCAATTTCCACCAATTATATTATTTCTAAAATCCAACTTTCACCAATTATATTTCTATAATCCAATCAAGATTCAACCAATTCTACCCAAATTAATATCATGAATCGACATAAAAACCCAATTCCTTTCGTATTTTACTCTCTACCTTTTCTGCACACATACGCCAATTCCAAGTCTCCAACCAATATCATAATCAACTTAAGATCCGATGAAAATCCAATTTCTCCTAATAATCAAATTGGTACTTCAGATTTCTATATCCTTCATGGTCAATTAAAATGTTCCTCCACGATTATTTTCTTTCTGCATAATCTATACAATCCACCAATATGCTATTCTTTAAACCATTCATAATCAAGGCATATCCACCATCATAGTCTAGTATTCACAATCACTTCTTATAACATTGACAAATCCTAAAATCTTTCAAATCCCAGAATTAGTCTTATCAATGATTCTCCAGAGCTACCTAGCTTGGCATCCAAACACACTAGTTATTCCCAACCAGAGTAGCTTCCCAGCGACTTGCCTACTTGAACAATCTCCAATAATTCTTCACAGGTTTCATAGATGAGAAGGAGAAAGCATAATAGGTGAGAGGGAAAAGCACATTAGACGAGAGAGAACAAGGAAGAAAGACAGAAGCATCCTAACTTGGGAAAGTCGGTTAAACCCAAAGAACAATAGCCGGAAAGCTATTAAGAAGCAACAAAACTCAAGCAACGAAACTGGCCAACGTGGATGCCAGCTAGGACCAAAACCAGCTGGTTTCGTCCCGAGGGGGTCGGGTGATCTGTCTTTCGGAGTTGGAGGGTGTAAACCAAATGGTTTTGTAGTTTAGGGTGTTTTTTGGACTCTCGCCAAAGTTCAGGGGTGTAATATGGACTTATTCCTATAAAGTACAAATCAACAAGTATAGCCACTAGTGTAGCACTTACCCTTGGTTGTAGGGCAAAAGTATGAAATCCTTCTCGCGGTGATCCAGCAAAAACGTCGCCATGTACTCCCCGACGAAGGTTGCATTGGCGTTGATACATTGCTCAGAGACCAAGTGTGGGTCGAGGAAACCTACCGATAGTTTACTTGATGTGGTTTCTACAATCATGTATCTATTTATATGTACAAAAGCTAGAAGTTATATATGACATTTATTGGTATTACACGAACGTAGACTATGATTATACACACTTATAGTGTCCAGCATCGCATGAGTGAGACGTCGAGGGAGTCGAGGTTGAAGAGTAATAACAAGTCATCGAAGGTCACCGTGAAGACACCATCTTGAAACTCGTGGTTAAAATAAATTTTCTTGAACTTGATGGTGACAACCGAGCATCGTTGTACACCCGTCTTTTTGGCATGTTCCATGTACCATTCATGCAATCTCTTAGAAGCCAATCCTAGGGTTTTGATGTCCTCTTCCGGGACAAACAACGGCTCGCCATGCACAAATTTCTGGCCCAACAGCAAGAAGGGGATATCATCGGGCTACTTCGATTTGCCCTTACCGCCTCGCTTTTTAGAGGTCGACCGGGCACGAGGTGTAGATGCATCTGATGTACCGGGTCTTTGCTGCATCGGTACAGGTAACTCTGGTGTAGGTAGCTTCGGTGCAGATACTTCCCGTGAAGTTGATAACGGTGCAGGTAGCTCCAGGCAGATGTCTCTCTTAGGCCACTGGATGAATGCTAGAGTCACGACCGTCATTTGGGGGCATCTCCAACTGGACGACCTCAAAATTGGCATAAACACCGTCCACATTCACTTTTGCGAAACCTAGTGCTATATTTACACCGTGCAGCAAGGCCTCGACACCAGATGGATATGCTTGGCCCCAAGCAGCATCTAGGGCAACGAAGGCATATCTCACTTGGAGCTTGTACTTCGTAGCCACCTACATAACGATACAAAATTAGCTACTCCAACAGGCCTATCAATGGATCGAGCATTCTAGGGATAATAATTATTACCAGGATATCATCAACAGAAAATCTATTATCTATTTCTAAGTTATGGTTGGACGCTGTAACATCCCAACTGTGTAATTAGGGTTAATCAAGTATAATTATATGTGTAGAAATTAAAACTTTTTCTCACATCTTGAAAAACCCTAAAATCTTATGTAATTCTTGTCCAAGAGTTGTGCAATCCAAAAACACAAAGCTCTTGTTGACCAAAAATCAAACTCATTTTCCAATTATCTTAAATCTTGTGTCAAACATTTGGAATATATTTTCCTTGGTCCCAAAAACTGATATGGGACCCCTCTGAAAAATATCATGAGTTATAACACTTGATGATAACTTTTGGAGGCAAAACAATCCTTTGAACAACCTTCACGAATTTCCTGAGAAAAATGCATTGCATAATAACCTCTGGAAATTTTATGCAAGGTTGATCTCATTATCAGCAAGCTCCAGTTAAAATTTCATCAAATTTGGAGTTCATTTGCTATCTCAAATAGTTCTGCTAAGTTTCAGCCGTTAAAAACTAAATTTAAAAGCCTTCACTGTTCCTTGGGCTAGCCCTATTCAAAGCTGGTCCAGCCCAACCTTGTCTGCACCTCGTGAGACCTCATCTCCACCTTGATCGGTCGCGGCACTGTTGGATTTACATCCACCGCCACGACCTCCTCCATGATTAACACCGCAAAGACCTCCCCACCTCATGAGGTCATTGCCGTTGGATCAAAGATCACGGTCATGACCTCCCACATGTGTTAAACCTCAAAGACCTCCTCATTTGTTAAACCATCGCGGCGAGGTCATCCCATTTGTTGAGGTCGTGGCCGTTGGATCAAATCCAACACCACGACCTCCTCCTCAACATACTCGATCGGTCCTCCCACTGCGTGAGGTCACGACCCTTGGATCCAAGATCCATGGCCTGACCTCCCTCCTTTGTTAAACTAAGCAAACCTCCCACCTAACCAAGGTCGTAGCCATTGGATCAAATCCAACGACTCACGACCTCCCCTGATATCAAGCGCTCACAACCTCCCCATCTTTTGTTGTGCAGATTAGATTAAAATCTCACGGTCACGACCTCCTTTGTCTCATGTGCACTGACCTCCCAACGCCGACGTGAGATCGTAGCCCTTAGATCTAAATCTAAAGGCCATGACCTCCCTTGTGCGTTGCGCGAGCTCAGGACCTCCACCTCTTTTGATCGGAACCCTTAGATCTAAATCTAGCGGTCCTGACCTCCCTTGCCTGTTGCGCATCATATCGGACCTCCCCATCAGGTCAGTGCCCTTGGATTTAAATCCAAAGGCCATGACCTCCCCTCATGTCCTTTTGATCGCGTGCGGTTAAGTCCTCACTGGAGGTCCGCACCGTTGGATGGAGATCCAACGCTTTGGACCTCCTGTCCCTTTTCCTCACGTGCGTTTTCGCGATTAAGGAAATCGGAGGGCCACGACCTCCCCATCCTTGATCGTGTGGCTGGGACCTCCTCCCAGCCACTTAAAACATAACGGTTCAAAATAAGATCCGATGGTTAGGACCTCCCGGTCTTATCCAACGGTCATAAGAACCTCCTGTTCTTCTCCTTCCTCTGGCGCGCATGCGTGCTCGGCGGTGGAGTTAATGTCCACTGTCCTTCGTGTCCTTTCATCGGCTCTTTCTTGACCGCATTTAATGCAGTCGACTTTCCGCCTCATGGGTCACTCGGACACGCCACCATGTCCACTTTACGTCTGTCCAAGCTGCTGGACCATGCCATGGGCCAAGCTCACCATGAGCTTAGCCAAGGCCTAAAACCTCTTTGCCCTAAGTATAAGAACACCCCACCGTGCCTTTATCTTCCTTTACAAGCCTTTGTTCCTTGCTCGCTCTCTGTGCTTGTGAACTCTAAACCACCAAACCATCCTTGGCGCCATTGTTGGAGTTTGAAGCTCCTTGGTGGGCAAGGGTCATTGAAATTTCTTCTTCCTCTCCTTGCTTCCATTTGTGCCTTCCTCTGGGACCAAGACCTCACTCGTTTTGGTTTGGACATTTCTGAGAGGTGGACAAAGTGGAATCTGGAGCTGGAGCTTTGGTAGTGGAGCACCTTTCTTCCCCAACTCCAGTCATCACCTCCACGACCTCCCGGCACCTTAGGACCTCCAGTACTCCCCTGTTAGTCCTTTAGATCTTGGCACCAGATGAATGAATGTCGCGGAGCTTTTGTTTGAGCATACGCTTGAATGTCGCGCGAGCTTCATTTTTGCTTTTCGGTTTTTGCCGTGTGCTTGTCTTCGTTGTCCTCTCGGCTCGCGGCGTTCAAAACCGTCGCCGCCGTTGAGAGAGAGATCCACCGGTGCGCAACGTTATTGTGCACTCAGTGGTACCATTGGACCTCACCGGCGGGCTCTACATCGCCGGCGAGGACCACTTCTTCACGCTCGGGATTTTGTCGGATGTCCAGAGCGTGTCATTGTCGTATCAGGACATAGATTCACCGTTTTTAATGCTCAATCTCGCAATCATTGGATGTCTTAACTGTCTTAAATCCACCATTTATTGTGCGCAATAAAGACCTCCCGCGCGCGGACCTCTTTGTGTCTCGCGCGCATTTATTCATGTCCAAGCGCGTGCGCGAGTTAAGGCGCTGCTCAGGACATCGGACCTCCTCAGGAGATCTGAGCGTCCAAGACCTCCCTTGCATAATCGGGGCCGTCCAGACCTCCACGGAGGTCTGTGGACGTTAGACCTCCCTTAGGACCTCCCTAGGTTATCTCGGTAGTTCATGACCTCCCGGGTAGATCTCGACCGTCAAGGTCCTCCCTCGACGATCTGAACCATCGAGGACCTCCTTGGAACATCTGGACCGTCCCAGACCTCCCTGTGAGGTCTGGCGATGTAGATTTTCCTCAGGGAGATCTTGATAGTTTGGACCTTCCTTTGGAAGATCTCAATCGTTGAGGACCTCCCCTGTAGATCTGGTCCGTTCCGGACCTCCTCTCTATGTTGTGGTCCGTTGGATTTCTCATCTACGGCCACGACCTCCCCCTCACCTCTCGCATGTGAGTTGCTAAGAGGTCCAGGACCTCTGGACCTTCACGTGCGCGTATGTGATGTTCTCCTGGGAGGTCTTGAGCCGTTGGATTTGAGATCTGTGGCTCACGTCCTCCCATGTCCTTATGGGTTTTAGAAATTCCAGTGAACTCTTAGTTAAACTGAAGTAAGGTATAGACTTTAGAAATTCATATCTCTTTCATTTTAATTCCAAATGAGGTCATTCAAATTGTGTTAGCTCTATTTTGAACTTGACTTTAATCCAAAAATGATTGTAAGTTGAGTTCAGCTCCAGAGCACAGTTTGCCATTAGATTTTAAAACCAACTTTAAAATGTGCACTTAAACCAATGCTTAACTTGTAAAATACATAACTAATGCTCTATAGATTATTTTTGGGTGAAACCAACTTTGTTGGTTTCCTCTATTGATGAACTCACTGTGAAAATTAGTTTTGAGCATGTTGCTATTATAAAATTGAGGACTTGTGCATTATAATTTTGTTCAAGTTCTTGTTTTTGAAAATTTGTAGAGAGTGCATAATAGCTCCAAATGAGGTGAACTCAATTGTGTTATTCATCTCATGAGGTGCTGGTTTTACAGTAAAAATTTCAGCTTCACTGCTATTCTAGAAAATTTTGCGATGAACAGTATCATATTTTTAATTAGTAGGCTGAGCAGAATTGATTTCATCATATCTTTTGCATTGAGAATCCAAATCAATTGGTTCTTGTTGCTAAAGTCATGATAAATCATTGTCTTGCTGCTGTAAAATTTTCATGGCTTTTGGAGTTCGTTTGTTGTGCTGTCTTTGTTGTTTTTAAATCGTTCTTATCGGTTCTTTCTCGCTTTTCCGTTAGGTTTCGACATTTGTGGTGATCCCGAGAGCGACCCTCTGCCACAACTTGGCCAGCAACAAGGCAAGAAGTTTGACCATTTCCATCATTGTCCCATTACTTTAAAGCTTAATACTTTGTTTTACTTCTATGTATGCATGCTACTTTGTGTTAAATGTCGTTAGTAAGCCTATAGTTGCATAATCTGTAGGAATTGTTCATCCTCTACTACCATGAGCCTAGGTTATTTGCTGTGGTGGGAGCTCGTTGGATGAGCTCTTATCACTTAGTAGTTCGTTCCCTCTTGCTTAGACATGCTTAGCTAATCGGTAGTAATGGGCGATCATCGACTTAGTCGATGGTCTTGATCACACAAGGATAATTATTCCTCCTATATGTCCAGCACTTGTGCTTTGATTAATTGTAAAACAAAACTGAAAATAAAGGAATAATTTAGACTTGGGCATATTGGATGGATGGTGCGGTTTTTGGAATGTGGTAGTATGCTGAGTCATTAAGGACCGAGTTACTTGCGCCACCGTTACGAGCAATTTTATGCTAACCACACGAGGGGATATGGGACCTCTCTTGACTAAGTACTTTGGGAGGTGTTAATTATGAGCTGGTCGGTGGGTATGTTTTAATAAAATGTGTGTGTGTGGTGTTGGGAGGAGCATTGGCGGACCGGCTAGGCTGTCTAATGTGTCCTTATCCCGTGGAGTTCGGCTCGTAATTAGCATCGTCCATTGGAAATGTCTCGTAGGACTTAGCCGTGCCGGCATACCAAAGGTAGTGTGCCTAAAGGAAAGGCGATGCGGCGTGTGGGTACATTGGTACACCCTGCGGGGTTAAAACTATTGAATAGCCTCGTCCTAGGTTATGGACACGCTCGAAACGCCTGTAAGAACTAGACTCAACCATTTAATTAAAACTTGATGGGTTGGCATGAATGGATGTTCATGCTATTTGTTGTGGTGACTTGGGTTAGTCACTTCGAGTTGATCTTGTTGTTGTTACTATGTTATTATCGCGTTGTTATTTCAACAATTAAAAATGCTTTGTCAAATTGCCTTTAATCTATTATGTTATTGCAAATAAATGTTGCTTTATGCTAAAATGAGTCCAAAGCCTCATCCACTTAAATAAAGCTTGCTTGTAGCTATTTATAGTCTGTTATCTCACACGTAAGTCTTGCAGAGTACTTTATGTACTCATCGCGTGGTTGTGGCAATTTTGTGGCTTTTGTTGCAGAGGAAGAAGGAGAGCTCCAAGAGCCTCTCTTTTGTGCTACGTGTTGCGTTTCTTGACGAGTAGCTTGGCGGTCGGTCGAGATGCCTAGGGGTTAAGGCACCTTGATTGGCTTTGTGTTATAGCCATCTTTATGGCACTTTTGCTTCATTGTTATCTTTTTGTAATTATTGCTATTTGGCCTAAGGGCCTCTCTTTTGTAATATCTATTCCATATTAATATTAACTTCGGTTTGTTGCTTATGTTCTATGTGTTGTATGGAATTGATACATTCTTTTGTTGTGAGGTATGTATCTTGCATTCAGGAAGTATACATCTCTCGAGACCGGGTTTATTTGGTTGATAATACTAGGGTCAATCGGATGACTAAGTATTATGAGCCTAATAAACATCGAGTCTCTAAAAGTTGGTATCGAGCCGTTATGACCGTAATAACATAAGTGGTCGTCCTTAGGATATTTTGAAAACCTATTTTCAAAGCATCAAATGAGTTTTGAAAGCTTAGGAAATTCTCGGATTTTATTCCTTACCTATCTTAGCTTTCCTTCTCACCTCACTCTAATTTGAGTTTTAAAAGTTGTTTCCTCTCTTCCTTCTACAAAATAGTTGTTATCGATTAACCTTTGGGTTTTGGGAGAACCAATGAGATTGGCAAATTGAAGTGTGAGCTGCCCGCTACAAGGTTTTGACGTTCTGGAGTCGGTGATTCGACAAGGAGCTTGGATGCGAAACCTGGACAGCAAGCATCAAATTTCCGGATAGCAGTCTCAAAGGTGTCTAATTAGGATAGATAATGAGAGGTTAATCAACTAAAACTTGTGGGAATAAAAGGGTAAGATGTGATACTAGTTAGCTAAGTATCTAACACTTATTTCGCTGCATTAACCTTGCTCTCTAATAGTTTTAGATCTCATCTTACAATCTGATTTTTAATCTTCTCGATCAATTACTCGTTTATTCAATATGGGTTAGTTGAGTTGAGAAGTTGAGCCTTGCTTTTGGTGTTTCTTGGCTGTTTTTAGAGTCTTTTAGAAGCTTTTTAAAGTTTAAATAACCGCTGATTTTGGCTTTCGTTTGGGGTGATATTCCATTCCCCTAGTCGATCGCTTTTGCTTTCTTTAAGGCTTTGTTTTTCGGGTTGCGTTGCTAACCCATCCCTTCAGCTTTGGAGGTGCCTAACGTCAGGTTGGGTAAACTTCTTGTCAACTCTCGTCCTGCTTCTACTTTATTCAAATCAGGAGCTTCTCATTCTCTTGTATCTAAGTCTTTGGCTCCTTTGCTTGTCCCGTTGCTCATTCGCTCTCCTGGTTCGGAGTTGAGAGCTGAATCCGAGTGTCGGAGTGTCCCTGTTGAAATCGAGAAAGTGGAATCCATGCCAAGAATTACATCTAAACCTGTGCAAACCATTGTAATGGATTGGTTGTCCCAGCACATGGGGCAAATCGATTCGCCAGAAGCTCATCTCTATCTAGTCCCTCCGTGGCGAGGTTAAGCTTTTACGAAGTCGCTAGATCCGCATCTCTTCGCGGCAAGCGAAGCCGCTCTAGATATTAGCGGAGTCCCAACAGTTTGTGACTTCGTTGATGTCTTTCCCGAATCTTCAGGGGATGCCACCCGTTCGAGACCTCGAGTTTGTCATTGAGTTGGCTCTGGTACGCCCCTATCTCAAAGAGGCCTTATCGGATGCCACCGAGCGAGTTGGTAGAATTGAAGAAGCGATTAAGTGAGCTGCAAGAGAAGGGTTTCATTCGCCTAGCTCATCTCCTTGGGGTTGTCCGGCAATCTTCGTAAAGAAGAAGGGCGGTACTTTATGCGCATGTCGGCGATTATCGTCCACTTAATGAAGTGATGATAAAGAACAAGTATCCATTGCCCGCATTGACGATCTCTTGATCAATTAACTGGAGCTCGAGTTTTCTCCAAGATTGATTTGAGAGTGGGATATCATCGAGTTCGGATTCGCTGAGGATATTCCAAAACGGCGTTCTCTACTCGCTTCGGCTTGTACGAGTACCTTTGTCATGTCGTTCGCTTAACCAATGCTCTGCCTTGTTCATGAACCTCATGAATTCGGTATTTATGGAGTATTTGGATAAGTTTGTCGTGGTCTTCATCGATGATATTCTTATCTATTCCAAGAACGATGAGGATCATGCCGAGCATCTGAAGCTTGTGTTAGGCAAGCTACGTGAGCACCAAATTGTCTGCCAAGTTCACAAGTGTGCGTTACGGTTGAAGGAAGTGGCTTTCTTAGGCCATGTTCTTTCAGCGGGAGGCGTAGCCGTTGATCCTAGCAAGGTCAGCGATGTTCTTTCATGGAGTCAACCTGTTTCGGTCACCGATGTGCGGAGTTTTCTCGGTTTAGCGGGATATTATCGTCGTTTTATCGAGAACTTCTCCAAGATCATGGCCGATGTGGAGTTGCTCAAGAAGGACAAGAAGTTCGTGTGGTCCGCTGGGTGTGAGAAAGTTTCCAAATACTCAAAAGCGTTTGACCACCGCTCCGTTCTTGTTCTTCACGATATCCATCGAAGCTTCGATATCTTTTGCGATGCTTCTCGTCGAGGCCTCGGTTGTGTCCTTATGCAAGAAGGAAAGGTAGTGGCCTATGCATCAAGGCAATTGAGACCTCATGAACTCAACTACCCTACTCATGACTTGGAGTTGGCTTCGTGATTCATGCACTTAAGATTTGGCGACATTACCTAATCGTGTCGTTGTGAAGTGTATTCGGATCACAAGAGCCTTAAGTATTTGTTCACCCACTGACTGAACCTCGGGCAAAGGAGATGGTTGGAGTTGATCAAGGATTATGACATGGGTATACACTACCATCGGGCAAGGCTAATGTAGTTCTTGATGCGCTTAGTCATAAAGCGCATTGTAATGCCTTAGTGCTCAAGGAGCATTCGCCCTCTCTTCTCGAGGCATTCCAGCGTCTCAACTTGGAGATAGTTGAGCATGGATCTCTCGCTGCCATGGTTGTGCAACCAACCTTGGTGGATCGGATCAAGTCCGCTCAGCAGTCGGATGTTGGAGTGAGCCACATTAAGGCAAATGTCAAGAACGGAGCGACCAATTGCTTCTCGAGGATGAGCATGGCGTCGTGAGGTTCGGGCAACGCCTTGTGGTTCCAAAGGACATGGAGTTGCGGAATTTAATCCTCCGCGAAGCCCATGATTCGCCTTTATCCATTCATCCCGGGGCCACAAAGATGTATCAAGATCTCCGCCAGAGATTTTGGTGGACCCGAATGAAGAGGGAGATTGCGAGTTCGTTCTTAGAGTCGGCGTATGTCGCCGTGTCAAGGCCGAGCATCGGCGTCAGCGAGATTGCTTGACCTTTGCTGTCTTGGGAATGGAAGTGGGATTAAAATCGGCATGGACTTTATCACCGGTCTGCCCGAACCCCAAAGGAAAGATTCCATTTGGGTTGTCATTGATCGGTTGACTAAAGTCTCGCATTTCTTACTGTCTTGAGCTAAGATCTCTGTTGGTCAATTGGCCGACCTCTATGTCTCTCGCATCGTGTGCTTGCACGGTGTGCCCAAGACGATCGTGTCGGATCGTGGATCCCTTTTCACGTCTCGTTTTTGGCATAGCTTGCAAGAGGCCATGGGCACTCGTCTTGCTTTCAGCACGGCATATCACCCCCAAACTGATGGTCAGACCGAGAGGGTCAACCAAGTTTTGGAAGACATGCTTCGTGCTTGTGTCCTTTCATATGGGAAGCATTGGGAGAAATGCTTGCCATTCGCGAAGTTTTCTTATAACAACGACTTTCGAGGCCGGTCTCGGCATGGCACCATTTGAGGCCTTATGCGGAGAAAGTGTAGAACCCCATTGAACTGGTCGAGACGGTGAGAGACCTCTCTTTGGCCGGACTCAATCAATGAGGCGGCGCCAAGTCCAAATTATTCGTGGCGTTTGCGCCAGCTCAATCGAGCAAAAGAGCTATGCGGATCGCCGTCGGCGTGAGTTACGTTTTGAGCCTAATGACTTTGTTTATCTCAAAGTCTCTCCTTTGAAGGGCCATCAACGTTTGGCTTCAAGGGCAAGTTGGCTCCTCGATATGTCGGTCCCTACCGCGTTATCGAGAAGAAGGAGCTGTTGCCTATAAGTTGGAGTTGCCGGTTGCACTTGAGGGGTACATGATGTTTTCCATGTGTCCCGGCTTAAGAAGTGCCTCCGTGTTCCAACCGAGGAAGCCCGTTGGAAACTCTCGATGTCAACCCGATTTGACCTATCGTGAGCACCTGTTCGCGTGCTCGATGAGTCGAGCGAAGGACAAGGAATAAGACCATCAAGTTCCTTAAAGTTCAGTGGTCAAACCATTACGAGGATGAGGCTACTTGGGAAAGAGAAGATCGTCTCGTGCGGACTATCCATCTTTCTTTCTGAGTGAGCCAAATCTCGGGACGAGATTTCTGTAAGGGGGAGAGATTTTGTAACATCCCAACTGTGTAATTAGGGTTAATCAAGTATAATTATATGTGTAGAAATTAAAACTTTTTCTCACATCTTGAAAAACCCTAAAATCTTATGTAATTCTTGTCCAAGAGTTGTGCAATCCAAAAACACAAAGCTCTTGTTGACCAAAAATCAAACTCATTTTCCAATTATCTTAAATCTTGTGTCAAACATTTGGAATATATTTTCCTTGGTCCCAAAAACTGATATGGGACCCCTCTGAAAAATATCATGAGTTATAACACTTGATGATAATTTTTGGAGGCAAAACAATCCTTTGAACAACCTTCATGAATTTCCTGAGAAAAATGCATTGCATAATAACCTCTGGAAATTTTATGCAAGGTTGATCTCGTATCAACAAGCTCCAGTTAAAATTTCATCAAATTTGGAGTTCATTTGCTATCTCAAATAGTTACGCTAAGTTTCAGCCGTTAAAAACTAAATTTAAAAGCCTTCATTTGTTCCTTGGGCTAGCCCTATTCAAAGTGGTCCAGCCCAACCTTGTCTGCACCTCGGCAGACCTCATCTCCACCTTGATCGGTCGCGGTGTTGGATTTACATCCACCGCCACGACCTCCTCATGATTAACACCGCAAAGACCTCCCGCCTCATGAGGTCATTGCCGTTGGATCAAAGATCACGGTCATGACCTCCCCGTGTTAAACCTCAAAGACCTCCTCAGTGTTAAACCATCGCAGCGAGGTCATCCCATTTGTTGAGGTCGTGGCCGTTGGATCAAATCCAACACCCACGACCTCCTCCTCAACATACTCGATCGAGGTCCTCCCACTGCGTGAGGTCACAGACCCTTGGATCCAAGATCCATGGCCACGACCTCCCTCACTGTTAAACTAAGCAAACCTCCCACCTAACCAAGGTCGTAGCCATTGGATCAAATCCAACGGCTCACGACCTCCCCGCGTTATCAAGCGCTCACAACCTCCCCCATCTTTTGTTGTGCACCGTTAGATTAAAATCTACGGTCACGACCTCCTTTGTCTCATGTGCACGAGACCTCCCGGCGCCACGTGAGATCGTAGCCTAGATCTAAATCTAAAGGACATGACCTCCCTTGTGCGTTCTGCGAGCTCGGGACCTCCACCTCTTTTGATCGGAACCCTTAGATCTAAATCTAGCGGTCTGACCTCCCTTGCTGTTGCGCATCATATCGGACCTCCCATCGTGTCGGTGCCCTTGGATTTAAATCCAAAGGCCATGACCTCCCCTCATGTCCTTTTGATCGCGTGCGATTAAGTCCTCACCGAGGTCCGCGACTGTTGGATGGAGATCAACGCTTTGGACCTCTGTCCCTTTTCCTCACGTGCGTTTTCGCGATTAAAAAATCGGAGGCCACGACCTCCCCATCCTTGATCGTGTGGTGGGACCTCCTCCCGGCCACTTAAAACATAACGGTTCAAAATAAGATCCGATGGTTAGGACCTCCCGTGTCTTATCCAGCGGTCATAAGGACCTCCTGTTCTTCTCCTTCCTCTGGCGCGTGCGTGCTCGAGCGATGGAGTTAATGTCGGCTTGTCCCATGTGTCCTTTCATCGGCTCTTTCTTGACCGCATTTAATGCGTGTCGACTTTCCGCCTCATGGGTCACTCGGACACGCCACCATGTCCACTTTACGTCCTGTCCAACTGCCTGGACCATGCCATGGGCCAAGCTCACCATGAGCTTAGCCAGTGGCCTAAAACCTCTTTGCCCTAAGTATAAGAACACCCCCATCCGTGCCTTTATCTTCCTTTACAAGCCTTTGTTCCTTGCTCGCTCTCTGTGCTTGTGAACTCTAAACCACCGAAACCATCCTTGGCGCCATTGTTGGAGTTTGAAGCTCCTTGGTGGGCAAGGGTCATTGGAAATTTCTTCTTCCTCTCCTTGCTTCCATTTGTGCCTTCCTCTGGGACCAAGACCTCACTCGTTTTGGTTTGGACATTTCTGAGGTGGACAAAGTGGAATCTGGAGCTGGAGCTTTGGCCGTGGAGCACCTTTCTTCCCCAACTCCAGTCATCACCTCCACGACCTCCCGGCACCTTAGGACCTCCAGTACTCCCCTGTTAGTCCTTTAGATCTTGGCACCGCATGAATGAATGTCGCGGAGCTTTGTTTGAGCATACGCTTGAATGTCGCAGAGCTTCATTTTTGCTTTTCGGTTTTTGCCGTGTGCTTGTCTTCGTTGTCCTCTCCGCTCGCTTGCGTTCAAAACCGTCGCCGCCGTTGAGAGGAGGTCCACTGGTGCGCAGCGTTATTGTGCACTCGGTGGTACCATTGACCTCACCGGCGGGCTCTACATCGCCGGCGAGGACCACTTCCTCACGCTCGGGATTTTGTCGGATGTCCAGAGCGTGTCATTGTCGTATCAGGACATAGATTCACCGTTTTTAATGCTCAATCTCGCAATCATTGGATGTCTTAAGCTGTCTTAAATCCACCATTTATTGTGCGCAATAAAGACCTCCAGCAGCGACCTCTTTGTGTCTCATGGCGCATTTATTCATGTCCAAGCGCGTCTTGAAGTTAAAGCGGCTGGCTCAGGACATCGGACCTCCTCAGGAGATCTGGGCGTCCAAGACCTCCCTTGCGCAATCGGGGCCGTCCAGACCTCCTGGAGGTGCATGACGTTAGACCTCCCTTAGGACCTCCCTAGGTTATCTCGGTAGTTCATGACCTCCCGGGTAGATCTCGACCGTCAAGGTCCTCCCTCGGACGATCTGAACCATCGAGGACCTCCTTGGAACATCTGGACCGTCCCAGACCTCCTGTGAGGTCTGGCGATGTAGATTTTCCTCGGGGAGATCTTGATAGTTTGGACCTTCCTTTGGAAGATCTCAACCGTTGAGGACCTCCCTGAGATCTGGTCCGTTCCGACCTCCTCTCTATGTTGTGGTCCGTTGGATTTCCCATCTCTGCCACGACCTCCCCTCACCTCTCGCATGTGAGTTGCTAAGAGGTCCAGGACCTCTGGACCTTCACGTGCGCGTATGTGATGTTCTCCTGGGAGGTCTTGAGCCGTTGGATTTGAGATCTGTGGCTCACGTCCTCCCATGTCCTTATGGGTTTTAGAAATTCGAGTGAACTCTTAGTTAAACTGAAGTAAGGTATAGACTTTAGAAATTCATATCTCTTTCAGTTTAATTCCAAATGAGGTCATTCAAATTGTGTTAGCTCTGTCTTGAACTTAACTTTAATCCAAAAATGATTGCAAGTTGAGTTCAGCTCCAGAGCACAGTTTGCCATTAGATTTTAAAACCAACTTTAAAATGTGCACTTAAACCAATGCTTAACTTGTAAAATACATAACTAATGCTCTATAGATTATTTTTGGGTGAAACCAACTTTGTTGGTTTCCTCTATTAATGAACTCACTGTGAAAATTAGTTTTGAGCATGTTGCTATTATAAAATTGAGGACTTGTGCATTATAATTTTGTTCATGTTCTTGTTTTTGAAAATTTGTAGAGAGTGCATAATAGCTCCAAATGAGGTGAACTCAATTGTGTTATTCATCTCATGAGGTGCTGGTTTTACAGTAAAATTTCAGCTTCACTGCTATTCTAGAAAATTTTGCGATGAACAGTATCATATTTTTAATTAGTAGGCTGAGCAGAATTGATTTCATCATATCTTTTGCATTGAGAATCCAAATCAATTGGTTCTTGTTGCTAAAGTCATGATAAATCATTGTCTTGCTGCTGTAAAATTTTCATGGCTTTTGGAGTTCGTTTGTTGTGCTGTCTTTGTTGTTTTTAAATCGTTCTTATCGGTTCTTTCTCGCTTTTCCGTTAGGTTTCGACATTTGTGGTGATCCCGAGAGCGACCCTCTGCCACAACTTGGCCAGCAACAAGGCAAGCAGTTTGACCATTTCCATCATTGTCCCATTACTTTAAAGCTTAATACTTTGTTTTACTTCTATGTATGCATGCTACTTTGTGTTAAATGTCGTTAGTAAGCCTATAGTTGCATAATCTGTAGGAATTGTTCATCCTCTACTACCATGAGCCTAGGTTATTTGCTGTGGTGGGAGCCCGTTGGATGAGCTCTTATCACTTAGTAGTTGCGTTCCCTACTGCTTAGACATGCTTAGCTAATCGGTAGTAATGGGCGATCATCGACTTAGTCGATGGTCTTGATCACACAAGGATAATTATTCCTCCTATATGTCCAGCACTTGTGCTTTGATTAATTGTAAAACAAAAACTGAAAATAAAGGAATAATTTAGACTTGGGCATATTGGATGGATGGTGCGGTTTTTGGAATGTGGTAGTATGCCTGAGTCATTAAGGACCGAGTTACTTGCGCCACCGTTCTGAGCAATTTTGCGTGCTAACCACACGAGGGGGATATGGGACCTCTCTTGACTAAGTACTTTGGGAGGTGTTAATTATGAGCTGGTCGGTGGGTATGTTTTAATAAAATGTGTGTGTGTGGTGTTGGGAGGGAGCATTGGCAGACCGGCTAGGCTGTCTAATGTGTCCTTATCCCCGTGGGTTGCGGCTCGTAATTAGCATCGTCCATTGGAAATGTCTCGTAGGACTTAGCCGTGCCGGCATACCAAAGGTAGTGTGCCTAAAGGAAAGGCGGTCTGGCGTGTGGGTACATTGGTACACCCCTGCAGGGTTAAAACTATTCGAATAGCCTCGTCCTAGGTTATGGACACGCTCGAAAACGCCCCGTAAGAACTAGACTCAACCATTTAATTAAAACTTGATGGGTTGGCATGAATGGATGTTCATGCTATTTGTTGTGGTGACTTGGGTTAGTCACTTCCAGGTTGATCTTGTTGTTGTTACTATGTTATTATCGCGTTGTTATTTCAACAATTAAAAATGCTTTGTCAAATTGCCTTTAATCTATTATGTTATTGCAAATAAATGTTGCTTTATGCTAAAATGAGTCCAAAGCCTCATCCACTTAAATAAAGCTTGCTTGTAGCTATTTATAGTCCTGTTATCTCACACGTAAGTCTTGCGGAGTACTTTATGTACTCATCTGCCCGTGGTTGTGGCAATTTTTGTGGCTTTTGTTGCAGAGGAAGAAGGAGAGCTCCAAGAGCCTCTCTTTTGTGCTACGTGTTGCGCTTTCTTGACGAGTAGCTTGGCGGTCGGTCGGATGCCTAGGGGTTAAGGCACCTTGATTGGCTTTGTGTTATAGCCATCTTTATGGCACTTTTGCTTCATTGTTATCTTTTTGTAATTCTTGCTATTTGGCCTAAGGGCCTCTCTTTTGTAATATCTATTCCATATTAATATTAACTTCGGTTTGTTGCTTATGTTCTATGTGTTGTATGGAATTGATACATTCTTTTGTTGTGAGGTATGTATCTTGCATTCAGAAGTATACATCTCTCGAGACCGGGTTTATTTGGTTGATAATACTAGGGTCAATCGGATGACTAAGTATTATGAGCCTAATAAACATCGAGTCTCCTGACGCCTTGACTACTCGGACGTTTGGGGGTGGCTAGCACAAGATGGCGGGGGCTTCCAACTGATTTGTGAGGGATGGACGAATCTCCTCTCGTGTAACATCCCACATCTCTTCTATGAAGGATGCATGAATCTCCTCTCGTAGTTGTGCTTCGCGCTTGGCTTTGGTTCTCTTCCTACTCCGATACGACCCGGAGTCCGCTGCGAATCCATCTTTCCATGGAACATAAAGACCAATGCCTCTCGTGCGACCCGGATGCTCCTTGTTTTCCAGGGCTTCGGAGAGCATATATCTCTCCCTATCTACCTGGAATGAGCCTTGGGAAGATTGTGCAGTACTCAGCTCTTCCTGTAAGAGCCCGACCTGTTATTTCACTTCCTATGAAGTTATCGAGTAATTACAAACTAGGTAGTTCGATATCTTACCAGGTGCCGGGACACTTCCTCATCTAAGAGGTTTGGAAAGGAGATGGCCCCCGAAAGAAGCGGCAGCTAACCTGGCTCTTAGCCATGCTCGGGCACACTCATCAGAGATCTCAGCAAATATGAGTGAGGCGTCCAACCGTCTTGCATGCTCGTCCTGATCCCTCCATTGTGGGAGTTTACGCATACCAGCGATCTTTGAGTCGTGAAGTGCGTGTTTTTCCTAGAGGGCCCTGTGCGCTTCACATTCACTCCTAAAATCATCTGTCGTCTTCTTCGTCACAAAGTCTTCCTAGTACTCCTCCACGAACGGATACTTCTGGAAGGGCATCAGATCCTTCTCCACGTAATTCTTGACAAGCGTGCTCTTGAAGTTCCTCCACGCTTTGCACGCCACTAACAACGTGTATCATTGCATGGAGGCCTGGTGTTGTTTTGGGATCAGGAATGATTGTAAACTTTCCGTCACCAGCGCTTCTTTCTTATCTTTGGTTAACTCCTTCCATGAATCGTAGGTGATCTTGACCCGTTCGTTTACAACTATTCCGATCATTGTCTGGAATGCGGACGCTGCTCGGCGAGGACTCAGAGGGGTCCCAAACGCATCGACTCTCGTGTTGGTAAATCAGCCCTTGGGCCTTTTCGATATTCCTCTTTCCTTGCACTTGGATTTTCCAGAGGACAGCACATCAGACTCATGAGGCGACGATGACGAAGAATGAGCGGATGACATCTTCACAAGAAATTGAAGTTCTGACACACATGAACATATTATCATAAGATTCTCTATGTGTATGAGTATACACACCAATTAAATGACATAGTTGACATATAAACATGTAAATCTTCCAAGTCAGCCAACAACACTTGATCTACTGATAGAATAGCATGTATTATAAATTGGATCACAGAACCTGGAGGTTAAACCAATTAACCAACCGAAAGTAACAGACCAAATGCTAAAGATCAATCAACAGTGGTAAGCATTCCATTCCAATTAGAGCTCAAAACAATTTCAGTACAAGACTATTATCATCACAGAGCATTCATCTCAAGCCCACTACACCACATTGCAATATGAACATATCAAATGCAAAGGGGTAATTAAATTGAAATGCTGTGATACTCACAAAGCAATGAGCATGGAGCACAGGAGCAGCAGGGTGGCGTCGAAGGGGAGGTGTGCCAAGCTCGGGGGAGGAGGAGGTGACGCGTGCTCGGGGGAGGGGAGGACGTGAGCTCGGCGAGGAGGAGGTGACGTGTGCTTGGGGGAGGAGGGGCACCAGGTTCGAGGAAGTGGCGGCTCGTGCTCAGGGAGGAGGTGGCGGGCTCGGGAGAGGAGGCGCGTTGGGCTCGAGGAGGAGGCGGCGTTGAGGACGGCGGTGACGGGCTCGAGGAGGAGGCGACGATGGGCTCGGGGAGGAGGGATGTTAGAGAAACTTAATCGTTTGAGTGGGGGGTGTGGAAACCCTAGAGTCCGAATATAAATAGGGTTGGATATCACAGACGGTTCCAATAAATAACCATCTGTGATATTCTTCTGTATTGCTACATCTATTTCTGTTTATTGGCTAGCCTCAGGAAATGCTAGCCATGCCCTCTGAAACAAGTAGAAACACACCAAGTACATGTATATATCCAATTCACATTCATTTCAAAAACAAGCACATCCATTTCACAAATTCAGATATGACACATTCTCATATACATAAATGCAAATTCACATATGATACATTCTCATATACATATATGCAAATTCAGAACATATGACACATAAACATTTCATTCATCATTCCACTTGCTTATCTCCTTTAAAAATTAGCCCTTCATGATGATAGATGCGTATGTAGCTAGTTTCATCACATTGTTCTTCCTTGACCCTTATGCCGTTTCCAAAATGTGGCAACTCATCAAATTGATTGTATTCTTCCTCATCCACTACATTCTCAACTCCAACAATCGTCCTTTTTCCATGAAGAACTATGTGGCACTTCTTATTTGCCTAGTCGGTTACATAGAAGACTTGAACAACTTGGTTAGCGAGTACAAATAGTTTGTCTTTGTATTCGACACGTTCGAGGTCCACGGTAGTGATGCCATACTTGTCAACCTTCACCTGTGGGAGATGGACCCAACGACACTGAAACTGGGGGATCTTAAAAAGCACGTAGTTGAAGTCCCAAATATCCTTTATGAACCCATAGTAGGAGCTCCTCAACCCATCGGTACTAAATGCATCTATGCGGACACCGCTGTTCTGCTTAGAGCTCTTTATATCCTGAGCCTGTGTATAGAATGTATACCCATTTATGTCGTATCCTTGCCATGTCAAAACTGTAAAGGTTGGCCCTGTTGCCAACCATGTCAACGTATCACTTGACGATTTCCTAGCGAGTCGCTCTTTCAACCATTGGTTGAACCGACTGTTGTGCTGTCTCATGATCCAAACATCCAGCCACTCCGAATTATGTTGCCGAAGCACGTCCTTGTGCTGGTCGATATACGGGGACACTTCAATCATGTGTTGCTAGACCGTGAAATGGGCTTGAGCATACGCTCTCATCTCTGGAGTGATTTCTTTCCTTCCGATGGTCTCGATACCCTCGAGCATCCCCTCATGGAGAGATCGAGGCACACCTATTGGTTCGACCTGAGCCATGTAATCGACATTGAACTCAATGACCTCTTCGGTTGCATAACCTTCGACGATGCTGCCCTCCGGCTGAGATTGATTCCGTACATAGGATTTGAGAATTCCCATGAACCTCTCGAACGGGTACATGCTATGTCGGAACACAGGCCCACACATCGTTATCTCCCTCACAATGTGAACAATGAGATGGACCATGATATCGAAAAATGACAAAGGGAAATACATCTCAAGATGACATAGAGTCATCACCACCTCATCCTACAGATCATCTAGTCCTTAGGGATCGATGACCTTCTAAGCTATTGTGTTAAAGAAATAACACAGCCTCATGATTGTCTCTCAGACCTTGATCGGCAAAATACTTCTAATTGCAACAGAGAGCATCTGTGTCATCAGCACATCAAAATCATGAGACTTCATGCCAATTAACTTCAAATCTTCCATCGAAACAAGTTTCTTCATGTGGGCAGAGTAACCGGACAGAACTTTCACGCCATGCAAGCACTGGCACAGTTCAGTTCTCTCGGCCTTGGACAGAGTGTAACAAGCAAGGGGAAGGTACGTTCGTCCTTTATCAGTCTTTGTTAGTGCTAACTCAGGTCTGATGTCCATATCAACCAAGTTAAGCCGTGCATTGACACCATCCTTTGTTTTGTCACGAATGTTCAGTAAGAGACCAATCAAGCTATCACATACATTCTTCTCTATGTGCATAACGTCGATGCAGTAGCGAACTTCTAGGTGCTCCCAATAAGGTAAGTCCCAAAATATTGATCTCTTCTTCTAGAAGTTCTTCTCATAGGTCCTCGATTTACATCCCATTCCGAGCATAACATCTAAATCCTTAACCATATCATAGACCTCTTTTTCGCTTAAATGCCTTAGAGCTGAACTGTTCTCCTTCTCTCCGTCGAATTGTTTCTTCATCCTGCGGTATGGGTGAGCCCTCCAAAGGAACCTACGGTGACGCATGTACACATTTTTGCACGAGTGCTTCAGCCACACACTCTCGGTATCATCTAAGCAATGAGTACATGCTTTGGCCCCTTTTATACTCTGGCTCAACAGGTTAGTAAGGGTGGGATAATCATTTATGGTGCAGAATAACAAGAAGTGTACAGTGAAGTTCTCTCGTTTGTACGCATCCTATACCTATACCCCTTCGATCCATAGTATTTTTAGATCTTCCATCAATGGTGCTAGGTACACATCAATATCATTCCTAGGTTGCTTCAGCCCTTGGATAAGTATCGATAGCAAAATATACTTCCGCTTCATACACAACCAAGGAGGAAGGTTGTAGATACAGAGAGTCACGGGCCAACTGGTATGTCGGTTGCTCATGTTACCGAAAGGATTCATTCCATCTATACTCAATCCAAACCTTATATTCCTCAATTCTGCATCGAAGTCTGCAAACCTCCTATCGATGTTTTTCCACTAGGTGGAATCAGTAGGGTGTCTTAGCTTTCCATCCTGCTTATGCTCCTCCGAGTGCCAACGAAGCAGTTTTGCCTCCTTTGGGTTCACAAAAAACCGCTTCAAACGAGGAATTACAGGAAGATACCACATCACCATAGCAGGAGGTCCTTTCTTCACCTCGATTCCCTCGTCGTCATCTGATTGATTTTTACGCTTGTATCGGGATGCGTTGTACGCCGGACATACATGCATGTTTGCATACTCTTTACGATAGAGGATACAGTCGTTCAGATATGCATGTATTTTTTCTACTTCCACTCCCAATGGACAAAGAATATCCTTGGATCTGTAGGTGGTTTTGTGTAACATCCCAATTTTCTGAGCTTCAAAAATCTTTTGATAGTTAGTAGGGGAAAATTCACCATTTGGATTTATTTGAGTTTAATTCAAAAGCTTAAACATGGACTTTGGATATCAAAACAATTTAATATGATTAAATTCAACATCAACAATGGTCAAAACTATTTTATTTGGATTCTATGTGCTTGGATATATTTTCTAGATTTTTCTAGAATTTTTCCAAGTTCATTTGATATTTTCTATTGCTATTTGGAATTTCTGCTATTTTCTAAAATATAAAGGTATTAAAAATCTTAGAATAGTATCCGGGCCAAATTCCTTTGGCCCAATCCAATCCATCGCACGCGTGACCCGCGAAGCGGCCCAAACAGGCGTTCGTGCAGCCCGCCTCGCTCGCGTGCATTCGGTTCGCTGCCCGGTGGGCCCTGCGTTGTCATCGTCTTCGAGCCGTCTTCTTCTCCGCGCGTATGTCAGTTTCATCCGCCATGGTCGAAGCTCAAGCCCCGTCTAACAAAGGAAATCTCCAACTGATTTGTTTCAGAAAAACATGTCAAACTCGATCTTTTTCTTATCCGCACCCGAATCCGGTGGAATCAAATCCCAAATCAAATTCTATCTCTAAGAACCAGCCAAGTCCGAAATGACCCGATTGGGGATTCCTTATCTGGACTTACCCTCGGGGTATAAATAGTACCCCCGGGTGCACCTTCGCATCTATACCCCAAACCTCACCTCCATTGATCCCCTAAAGCTCTAGAGGCAACACAATCGTGAATTTAGGGTTTTCAATGTTGAAGCTCAATCTTGAAATTCCACCGCCGCTGGCCATGTTTCACCCCGTGGAGTGCGCCATCACCTTCCCCATCATCGGAGCTTCATCAGGGACCACTTGGTTGTCCAGGAGCGCCTACGGTTGTCGTTCCCGACAATAGCCGTATCATCTCCGCCACCTCATCGTCAATTTCGGTCGTCTCCGGTGACTATCAGGGCCAAGACTAGTACTAGGTTGTGCGCAATAGCGAGCCCTACCTGTTGCGAGCACTCGTCACCAATGCCGCACCGCCACTCGTCGTTGTCGGCCGGTCCAAAAGCCCTTGCCAGCAACATTGACATCACCAGCCATGTGGCAGTACACATCATCACCAGATCATCCGCCATCTCAGCACTTCCGCCTATGTGTCGCATATGTGTCGGTGCCATCAACATCGATGTGGCACGGTCTACACCCAAACCCGGTCCAATGGTTTAGTGAACCAAGTTCACCGTGAACCATCTTGCTAACATGTGGGTCCTACATGTCAGATTTCTTTCTAATTCTTTCATTTCCGGAAATTCTTCGCTGATGTCATCGTTGCACAATAATCTGATTTTTCTATTAACAAATAATTCAGAAATTCGGAATAAATCCAAATTAGGGTTTTTCTTTAGATTCAAACTTCCAAAGCCCATATCTTTTGCATCCAAACTCCGATTGAGTCCATTCAAATTTCTAAATTCATCTAAATTCAAGATCTATTTATTTGAGATTTTTATTTAATTTTTTTGAAGTTTTTTTTGCCTATGTTATTTATTTATTTTGTTTATTTGCTTCGTTTACGAGTAGACATCGATACTTCAGGGAACTTTGAAGAAGAAGGAGTGCCTAAAGAGCAAGATTAGTACCTAGACCTATTTCAATGCAAGTTATACCTTTGATCTTATTAAACCCAGTTTTTAAAAGTTGTGTTGATTCAAATTACTGCATTTACTTTAAGTATTTATTTAAATGCTTTTGGGTGTAGTTATTAATCCAATTTGTTATATCCACCTTGTCTATTATTATGTCATAATCTTTTGTCACCCTAGATTGGTTCCTTATTTAGTTGGTAGTATCATAGCACTAATGTAGGTTGGTTAGATACGATTAGATTGCTTAGCCATGCTACGAGTCATCATTCCATGTAAGTTTCAGTTATAAACTTGACTAAGTGATTATGGAACCATGTGATAAAACTGTGTGTACTATGTGCTATTACTCGTTGATGGTATGTGTTACACTTAACCAACTAGGTGGTAAAGGATTTAGACTGAGGCAAGTGGTGGACATTAAAAGATATGGTGGAGCTGTGTGCATGGGATTAATACACTATGTGCACAAGGAATAATAGCTAGTGGAAGTCTTGCCTTAGTCAATTAAGGACTTAACTTTGTGCGCCATTGAACCGAGCCTTACTATACAACCACATGTCTACTATGGGACGTGCCTAACTTAGTAAGTTATGGATTCTTGACATTGATTACTCAGGTAGGAGGTTAGGCTATGTTGCATGGGTGGAGGTGTGTTCTATCAAGTAGTCACATCGCGGGATAGTTCACCGCTTCCCTGTCTAACGGTGTGTGTTATGCCAAGGCACTGTGTTTGGATTGGTATAGCGGTAAAGCACACTAGGAGTGTCAATGCTTGAGATGAAGTTTCTGAAATATTTTGTTATGATAGTGCTAGCTACACTAGTTGTATCGGATGGGTAAAGTGCACAAACTCTGCAGAGTGTTAATGAATCTATTCGAATAGCCGTGTCCGCGGTCATGGACATGCTCGGGGATTTCACACGAGGGGTAGTTTTCATAAAACACTTGGAAAGGGAGCTGTGTGATCTAAGTCATATGGCTGTGTGAATAACTTGTTTAGGCTTTGTGTTCTTTGTGAAATCAAACTATTAAATTAATATTGTTTATTTGTTTTACTTTTTGCTTTCAATCTATTATTCATATTCAAATTGCAAATGTTGCATTTCTGCAAAAGAACCACATAAGCCATTCCTTTGGAATAAGCCAATCATGTATAAATTGCATTCTGTGGTATGACTTGCGAGTACGGTTGTGTACTCATGCTTGCTATAATCAATCAACAGAAGTGGAGGAGTCATCGCCTGCTTTTGAGGAGGAGTTCTACAAAGGTGCGTGATCGTTATGGTCTTAATCTCAGTCGGTTGCCTGTGGCGAATTGATGGGATTTTGCTGAAGTTATTTGTTCTGCTGCTTGTTTCTTTATTGCTAGCCCTGCGTGGCTTAATAAGTGTAAACTCGACTATAAGGTCAAAATGGTTATTTGTTTATTAAATTACTTGTTTATGCTATTAATCGTCTTGTGTGGATCGTTATTCATCTATGTTGATACTGTGTGCACTAGCATGATCCTAGACTAGTGCATTATACACAAAGGGTCCAGAATTGCATTTTTGGGTCTTGACATTTTGGGCAACTCGTTTCCATCCGGAAGCATGTCCGCTAAGAGACCTAACAGCACCGTGAAACTCTTATCGGACCAACCGTTGCTTGCCTTCAATTTCAATAGTTCAAGCATGAATGACAACCTTGTGTATTTCGGCTTGCAGCCCGGGAACAAATGCTTCTCCGAGTCCTCCATCAAGCCCTCGAATTTACCAAACTCTCTCTCACTATAGTTCACTTCTGCATCGCGAAGCATCTGATCCATATTGTCATCGTGCAGCCTATCTGAATCGGAACCACAATTGACATCATCTGGCGGCATATCGTTGACTTCGTCGGCGGTGTCATTATTACTACCTTCCTGTATAATCTGCTCTTCACCGTGACTGGTCCAACATGTATACCCCTTTTTGAAACCCCTTCGAATCAAGTGTGTTTCGATCTACGCTTGGTTCTTAAACATTTTCAGATTCTCGCAGTCAATGCATGGACAATACATATATTCCGCCCCCTTATTCAACATATCCTCCTCGGCAGCTCTTGTAAAAGCTGACACGCCATTAATGTACTCTTCACTCACACGGTTCTTAGCATACATCCAGCTTAGGTCCATCACACGGTTCGTATTGAAAACCCTAGAAATAAATAAAAGGTGGCTTTTCTCATTTTTACATTTTTCCGGATTTTATTAACTTACATGTGGGCCCTACTTGTCAGTGACTCATCTTTTTATTTCATGATTTATTTTATAAAATCTATGGCAGTCCCACATATCATAGACTCATTAGTTTATTAACTAAATGATTACAAGCAGTAGGATTTGAAGCTCAAAATGGGCTAAGGGGCTTCACTAGCGATTTCAGCGTAAATGCCCGAAACTACTCAAATTAAAGGATGTTTAGGCTCCAGTAGCTCACCTCGATCACGAGGAAGGTGTCAATTGTAACATCCCAAAGTGATGTTACCAAAATAAAAGTAAATAAAATTATTATTTTATTGGATTTTCTAAATTTGAAAGAGTTTTATTGCTTTATTTAAAGTATTTGAAATTTTATTTGAGTTAAAGTTGAAAAACTAAAAATCTAATTAATTTCTGGAATTTTCTAGAATTTTAAAAGCTTTTTCCTAAATATTCTAAAGCTAAAATAATTTATTTGTAAAATCAAAAGCCAACTTTAAGTTGAAAATAATTTTATTAGGTCCAAAATAACTCTAAGAATTTCTGTGAATTTTTCTAGAATTTTTGGATTCTATTTGCTATCTTCTAAAAATTGTATTTGATTTTATGTTGTTGCTACAGTAATCGAGAAAAAAATATTAAATTTTTTTTTATCCCGCGCGGTCACCCCTCCTGAAATTGCTCCAGCCAGCGCACGCTTAACGTGGGCAGCCCTTCCCAAGCACTGCCTTTTTTCCCTTCTCTTTCTGTTGACCATTACTTACCTTTAATCATTTTGTTCTTTCCTTCTTTCACCTTTCTATCTTCTACCTCCCGACAGTTTTCTTCTCTGCTGTTTCTTCTCAACCGTGAACAGCCATGACCGGTCATGACCGAGCTCCATAGCCGACCCCGCCGCCACCCTCACCACCTCCGACCACCGGCGACCAGCGCCGACGCCGTCCCTCCGGCCGCCGCCCCTCCCCTTGCCCTCTCCTTCTCCTCCTTGCTTTGTCCAGAGAGCACAAACAGCCAACCGCAGCCGCCATTGCTGAGCGTGCGAGCTCCACAACCGGCCGCCCAACCACCCCAACTCCTCACGCGTGCGTGCGCGGTCAAGCCCACGACCCGGCGCCCCCAACCGCCTCATTCCCCCACTATCTCCCCCTCTTTCGCGCCCATTGCCGCCGCGTGCCGCAACCGCCGCCGCCACGCCCCGTGCGCACGATCTCCACGTCCCGGCCTCCCCATGGCCTATAAAAGGGAGCACGGTGAGCCCCTTCTCACTGACATCAAAACCCCTCAAAGATCTCTCCCTCTCTCCCACTCAATCGGCGGAATCGAAGTTTTCTCCGCGCCACCGAAGCTTCGCCGTTCATCTTCTCCGGCGCCGTCAAGCCTCCCCCGGTGACCTCGACTACACCAACGGCTTCGCCACATCGCCGCCTACCTGGTGCTCGCGCCGCCTTCGCCGGAGCGCCGCTAGATTTCGTCGCCGCCGTTGAGCCCGAACTCGCCGCCGCCGTCGTCCTCGCTGCCGCCGTTTCCATCGTGCCCTAGCGCCGTTGTGGTGAGCACCTTAGCCCTCGCGCCCTCCTCTACCCATAGAGCGTCTCGCCGACCGCTGCCATGCCGCCCCTCGCCGGCGAGCCGCGGGTCAGGAGCGCCGCCGCCTTGTGCCTCCGTGGCATGCTAGCGTGGCAGCCACCTCGGCGCCATGTGGGAGCCACGTCAGTCACAATGACCTTGTCACCGCATGGGTGGCACCGCCACGTGGCCTTGCCACTGTACCGCGGGCCCCACGCGGCAGCGACTCCATGCTTTTTCCGAATTAAATTAAATTCCGAAATTCCAATTATTCAACATTTCATGTGAATTTCAAACTTCCCGGGGTTCGTTCTCCTTCATACGAACTTTGATTTCATCGATTCAAATTCCTAAATTCATATAAATTCAAGATCTAGCTAACTTATTTAATTTGGAGTTCATTTGAATCTTTATTTGAATTTTGTTTGAATTTGGCTTTCGCGTATAGACTTCGACGATTCTGGAGAGTTAGATTCTTCGGAGGATTTAGAGAGTCAAGACTTCAACGAAGGCAAGTTACACCCTTGACCATATTTGCACCCATTATTTTATATTATTTAAATTCTGTTTTAAATTATTATTGCATGCGTATTTATATTCAAGTAATTTAAATCCCTGTTTTAAGCTTTATATATAGTTATTCCCTATTCCATTGTATAGCCAAATATTGTCGGTATAGACCATATGGAGAACCATTCCGAATGTGATATATATATTGGAGGTAGAAAGTGAAAATATTGGATTATAAGATGACACGATCGTTGGATATTAGATTAAAGAATTTGATTTGTTGTTGAGATTAAATTATAGAAATATATTATTGGACATCAGAATATTGGAGATGGAAGTATAGGATTACACAATTGATGGACATGGGATTGTAGATATACATTATGGATGGATATTGAATTATAGAATCACGTGATTATTGGATATTAGAATACATGATGCTTAGTTATTGATTATACAATTATACAATTGTTGATCAATGGACTATAGGGAAAAATAATGGTTAGAGATTGGATCATAGGAATGCAAGAATGACGGATGTAGAAATAAGTGATCAATGGATATTGAATTGTAGAGATAGTTAATTATTGATATTGGATTATTGAGATTGAATTATAGAAATAGTCATTGTAGAATGTTGATTTGCTTGAATATTGGATTGTAGGATTAACTCTTGGTGGGATTTTAGAAATAAAACTTGATTAGATCTTAAAAGTAGATAATTGTTGATAATGGATTATCGAAGTTTAGATTATAGAAATACATAATCACTAGATATTGGATTATCGAAAATTGGATTATAGGATTACATAATCATCAGATTGATGGGTGTTGAATTATTAGAAATAATTCATTAAGGATTAATGGATTGATGGATATCAGATTATAGAATTAGAGCATTACTGAATATTGGATCGATGGAGGTCAGATCATAGAAATAGACTGATATGGTGGATATTGGACTAATTAATATTGGAGTATAGGATCACATAATTACTGGAGTTTGGATTGTCGGATTATGAACACAGTACGGATGGTTCACCTACCGGTCTCGTACCTGACAATACCTTGACATTGAATCCCTCACCCCTTGTCACCCTAGATAAAACCTAGTTGATACAATAGTATGAACTAGGATCATTTGAAAATGTTGCATAGACATGCTTAGACCAAAAATGTTGATTTGGGGAATTTCAGCCAAAAATCAAATATTGTTTAAATTGTATCCATGGCATTGGTGTGTTATGGAGGTTATAAATGACTTTGAAAAATGAAATAAAGTGATGGTTTGTACTTGGGCGAAATGGTTGCTTGGATGGTGCATGTTTATGCACGGGCTCAATCTGGTTAGGGTCGAGGCCCATGGGTTTTGTGGAAAGTCACCCAAGTCAGTTAAGGACCGGTCTCTGAGCGTTCCTTTGCTAAGCCATACCGTACTACCACATGTCCTGTATGGGCCGGACCTGGCTAATTAATCTGCAATGTTCCACCGTGGTTTCTCCCTTCCGATGTGTGGGCGTCTTTCATGACCTACTTTTATATATTCCCACCTGGCGCAAGAGGGCTCTACTGAACCCATGGATGGTCATCCAAAGGGGATCTGAAACCTTAGCGAGGGGGAACTGCAGTGGGATGGCGCATTGTAAAGGCCTTGGCACGTGCTCTAGACTGCTTACCTAAGGTAGTGAGCGGTGGCATAGATATATGCTGGACAAACTAGAGAATTCTTGTCATGTGGGTAAAGCTGTACAACCTCTACAGAGTGTAAAACTATTTGAATAGCCGTGTCCACGGTCATGGACATGCTAGCAAAGCCTCTCAAAGTTATACTTTGATTTTGATTTCAAAAGACTTCATCAAATGGATTATGCAAGTGGGAATTGGGCGGGAAGCCATGTGATAGGAGGGTATCCTTCATCATTCATGTGTGAATGTTATCTAACTATAAAACTGAGAATTTATAAAATGAATTTGAGTTATGTAATAACTGCTTTGGAACTTAGTACAAGTATTTAAAGAAAATGCTGTTTTATGCAAATCAACCATATTAAGCCATCCTTTGTTACATCCATGTATGCATGTCATTCTGTTATTTGACGGGTGTAACTTGTGAGCACGGTAGTTGTGCTCATACTTGCTTTATGCAAACAAATTTCAGAGGAGAAGGACTTCACCATCGGTGTGGATCTCGACGACTAGGCCGCTACCCCAGTCGATTGCCTGTGGCAGATTAACTGGACTCTACTACGTCTTCTTCGTCTTCCGCTATGTTATTTCTTGTTGGCTTGTAAGCTCCTGTTGTAATAAACTCTGTTAATTATTAATAAAGTTATGCGATTTATGGATGTTACCATATCTGTTTAACTGTGTGAGCTAGCTACTGATCATGGGACTAGTTTAGAAATGCACAGAGGATTTGGGAGTGTTAATCCCGGGTCCGACATCAATGAAGTCGGGGAAGGTCCAAGGCGGCTGATCGTCTGTGAACAGAGACGATGGCAGCAAGCTCCTCGGCGACAAGTCTTCTTAGTGGAACTGAGACAAAACACATGCACAACTTTAGGGGGACATATAGGTGGGGAAATCGACTTTGGTGGGGTCGAGGACTCATCAGAGAAGAGTTGGCGTTGATGGTGGCGGCGGTAACAGAGAGGTCCACGGTGATAGCTCGGTGTGGGCAACAATAGCTGAAATGGACCACACGAGTGGGCTCAGTGAGGTGAGGCGATACTCAAACCGGGCATGGAGTGGTGATGGACTCACTGTAGCAATAGAGATGGAGAAGAAGACACCGTCTATGAAGAAGACTTACTACTGCACCAAATGATTAGTAAGTGAGCAAAATGGTGCACTGTCTATGATGAGTTAATTATCATAGACGTTTTTCAACAAAAAATATCATCTGTGATATATAGTAATATCATAGATGGTTATTGTTAAGAACCGTCTATGAAGTATCACAGATGGTTGTTTGTTGAAAACCGCCTGTGATATGTAGAATTATCACAGACGGTTATTGTTAAGAACCATTTGTGATACTTCACATACGGTTTTCATTATGAACCGTCTGTGATATTGCCTCTCCACAGACAGTTTTTAGCGCTACAGTAATACAGACGGTCTCTAAACCAAAACCGTATGTGATTGCATGTAGTACAGACGGTTTTGGTCAACCGTCTGTGATTGGGCGTCCAATATTAGCCTTTTTGTAGTAGTGTTTCCCGGTGCCTTCCACAAGCTCCTCCTTAGAAGGTCACCGAGAACAACGCCTCCAAGCCGTCTAGGAGACGTCGATCTCCAAAGGTAACAAGCCTAGACCATCACTTGAACTTAGAAAGATCAAGCAACTAAAGTGATGAATACAAAGCCTATGCTACCTCTCAAATCTCTCAAAATATGCTCTTGAATCCTCTTAAGTGCCCTTGATCTTTCCTTGGTTTTAGATAAACCTGTAGAGTGGCCAAGAGAGCTAACAAAAATGTCCATAGGAAGTATTTATAGCCTCCTTGAAGAAACTAGCCGATACACCTAATTTCTTGAGAAATCAGCACCTTCCGGATCATCCGAAGCCCTTCCGGATCATCCTGAAGCTCGAAGTCCAACGGTCAAAAAACTAACCATTGTAGGCCTAAAGTATCATTCGATAGCTTCCGGATCATCCTTACATCCGGATGATCCTTTCCATCCAGATCATTTGGAATGTACATGAGTTTCATTCTATTACAAAAACAACTATGTGTCTCAATGATCCGCTTGATTGTCTGTTAGCTTTCAGATCATCCGGAATGTCTAATGTTCAAACACATTGAAAAACACCCTTCGGGGTCCGATGATCTGCTTGCTTGTCTGTTAGCTTCCGGATCAAACTTGCATCCGGATGATCCTTTCCATCCGGATCATCCTGAAAGCACAAAAGATATCAACTCATGTCGAAGACTACCTCTCTGTCTCAATGATCTGTTTGATTGTCCGTTAGCTTCCGGATCTTCCGGAATGTCTAATTTTCCAACACATTGAAAAACACCCTTCTGTTTCGATGATCCGCTTGCTTGTTTGTTAGCTTCCAGATCATCCGCAAAGCATTGACATTTCTCAAACTCATCCAATAAAGCTCCAACTTTGATTTCGTTGCAACTTCGACTCTTTCAAGGGCTTCCTTTGACTAGAGATGAGCTAAACATGCCTAGTGTGCATCACAACTAGCTACTCAACCTAAGCAAGCTCAAGCTACTAGCCTAGACCCCCTTTAATAGTACGGCTAAAATAAAAACAAAGGACCTATTACTACAATGATCCATCCTTGACTCCTTAGATCATTTCTAAAACACAAAGTCCTTAATCTTCAACAAATTTCATGCTTTGCCTTCAATGTCCATTTAGGGTCAACACTTAGCCCACATATCCAAACCACCATCGAGACCTAACTTGAACTTATGCATCACCAAAAAAAGTTGGTCCCGATGATTAAGTAGTCATTAATTACCAAAACACGAATTAGGGACCTAGATGCTTACAGGGCGACCGCCCGAGCTCCCCTCCGGCGTAGAGAAACCCCTCCCCCCTCCCAGGCGACAGTGGGCAAGGCCAGAGGGCGAGGGAGCGCATTGCGGGTGGCGCTGGGCGAGGCCGCAAGGCGAGGGCGAGGTGTGTGGCGTCGTGGCGGTAGCCGGCAAGGGGCAAGCCGGCGAGGGCACGTGGTGTGTGCCGCACGGTGGCAGCCGATAGCCCGGTAAGGCCGCAAGGGTCCAGGGGCAGGACTTTGGAGCAGCAGATAAGATTATTAGTTCTTGTCCCAAGCAGGACTTTGGAGCAACATCCAATTCTCAGTTCTCTCTCTTTTTTGGATGATATCTGCAAGGTCTATTTGGATGAACCTAACTTTTCACCCGAATCTTCAGATGTGTACCCTTCCCCTTTCGTTTTAGAAAGTAGACTCAATGAGCTCCCAATAGCATATAGCATGTATGCAGAAGCCTGAATTGCTGTGGCATTACTCGCAAAATACCAAATTTGACTAGAATGATATCCTTCTTGTACAACTATTAGAACTCCATCAAAAAGGCATTATCATTTACATTTTACAGTGCATGACACTTTGGACTGTTAATCAATTTTCTATCAGAATTATGCTTAAGAAAATTGCTACCGCATACATGCGAAAATCGATCATTGTGAAGATGAACTAGACTATAGTTGAAGATTAGTTGGAATTTGGAATTGAGCATAACAACTTGAATATTGCTAGTAGAGTAGTGGATGAAAAACTACAATGCTATGTCTATTGCCTATTGGCATTGCTGACTTGTGTAGCCTAAGAAGTATTGGTTCTCTTATCATTGTTGCTATATAATATTATTCTTGAACAATCGTGTTCTCTTATGTTGTAATGTGGATTGTAGTTGAGGAGTATCACTGTATGAGAGGAGTTGGCAAGGCTAGTAGGGGGCTTGCCAAGTCAAGATGAGCAAGCAAGTCAGCAATAAGATGGGGAAAAGCTCCAATAGTAAGTATCTAGGTGATAAGTCTTTACTCTTTACCATTCACATGTTCAAGAGTTTAATTACAAAAGTTAAGATGTTACATAACAGTTGGGGGCTCCTGGCGTGGGTGGCGCCGTGGCAGTGTAGCACACCAACACTGGTGGCTAAGGTGGTACCTGCGTTGTTTCACACGGATGACTCTACCATAGCTAAAATTCTGTCCTGGGTTCACCCCTACCTACTCTATTATGTTTGCATCTAGAGTGCCCTCGAGAGATTAAGGGAGATGTAGCAGCAGGACCAACAAATATCTCAGTCTAATTTTAAAGTAAAAAACTACAAGATGGCTTTAATATAGCAAATTCCATTTCAAGTCACATGGACTCCCATGATACTCCCACCCACGCCCCTCGCCCCCTCCTCTCTTTTTTTAAGTGACTCTTTTTATTTTTCACAGTCTACGAGATATGAATTTGATCGTTATTTTTTAACCTTATCTTATTATATACTAATAAAATTATAAAATTATGAAAATATTTTGAATGACAAATCTAATGATATAGTTTTTATGTAACCAAACTAAATATTTTAAAAAATGTTAGTTGTCAAACTTCAAATTTGATGGCATAGATTCTAGGTTGTCACCTAAAAAGAACGGAGGTACTAATTTCTTAGTCTGCTTCAAAATCATCGAAGATTCTGTGAGAAGTTTGGGCTTGGCCCATGCACCAAAATCCCAAAGGCCCACTCATGCATGGTGGAAGTTTAGTACCATATGGCTAGTCTAGGGGTGGAGGACTCTAGCTCTGGCTCTATATAAAGGAGTCCTCTCCTCTAGACTTAAAAAAATAAGACAAAATGCAAAATAGAGTTAAGCTTTCATAATAGTCGGACTCAGTTTTGCACTGTTGCCCAATTCCTTATTGCTGTGCTACTTGGCTACTCCGTCCCTTCCTCGGCGTGCACCGACAAGGGGAGAGCAGTGTCTCCAAAGGCAGCGTCCCTTATGATTGTAACAGCCTCAGCCCTAATATACAGTAATAAAGTACTGTTCATGTCATTACTGTTCATTCTGGCAATTTAGGCAACTTGTTACAACTTAATTTCCCAAATTTCTATTATAGATTCCAACTAGATCAAAATCTCAAAAGGAAATATCATCCACAGTTGGTATTAAGACTGGGACCTATTTTATTTGAAAACCAGATCAATTATTATGGCCAAAAATAATTTTGGTTGAATTTATAGAAATTATTTGATTCTCGAAAAATAATTGTCTTTAAATGAACCCTAGTTGATTTAAATGAATTATTTATGTATTTATAAAGAAGAAACAGTGATTTTAAAATTTATTTGGGGAATATATCATCCCAAAGAGTGTTTCGCAAAATTTCATGATTTTACAAATTTAATTGCTATTTTAAAACTCCCATCAAAGTTTGGAAGTTTTGAATTCAATCTGTCAAACCTCCCTACCTAACCCCTTGTCTAGCATTTATGTGGCGGCTCGGCTTGTCTTGGTCGGACCCAACCCCGTGCGCAACCGGCTCGGCCACGCCCCTCTCGCGCGCGCGTCCGAAGTTCCCAGCCCATCTCAGCCTTTCCTTCTCGCGCGAACGGGCCAGATTAGTTGGTGACGTTCGGACCGCCTCCACCCCCTTCCATTATTGGCCGTTGGATCCTTAGCGTGCGGCCCTGATCCTTGGTGACGTTCGGACCGTCCGGAGCGCCTCGATCCTGGCCGTTGAATCGCGTTTTAACGGCGATGGAATCCTTGGGCCGAAGAGCTCCCGCGAGCGCCTCATCTTGGGCCGTTGGTTCGCGATCGCACGGCTCTCGCAGATTGGGCCGATCGGACCGCGACAGTTCCCGATTGAATCGCGACCGTTAAACCTAAATCCGACGGCTCGCGTGAGTTGTAACCTTCGGACCGCTACAGGAATCGCGATCGTGGCCGTTTGCTGAAGATCGTGTGGCCCACGTTCTTCCATACCGTTTCAACGTGTTTTAAACCCCGCATCACCGCCGCTCATCTCGGAATGGACGGTGGGCGTGTGTGGCGCTTCGCGTCTTGTTGCATGACGGGAGATCCTCTGGGGCCCGCATGTCAGCGTCGTTTTTGCTGGGTGCGTGCGGTGCGCTGCATGGCTTGGTTTGCCCCTGGGCCCGCGCGTCAGTGGCAAGTTTTTGGTTCCCTGCGTGCGCTGCATGCTGTGTATACTTCTGGGGCCACATGTAAGTGACAGAATTTTTAATTTCTCTCTGGTTTTTCCACCGTAAGCACTGGGGTAGCCGAAATGGTGGTGATGCACAGTATTTTGAGGATATTTATCCCTTCATATCTATCCATTAGTGCCACCTCATGATCTCTAGACCATTCTCGGTTGCTCCATAACCTCTATGCACTATATAACCCTTAGTCTTGGGACTTCTGACATTGTTGACCAAGGGAGAAGCTCATTATCTTTATCTCCTTCGCAGTGAAGCTCCTTGTTCTTCCACCTTTGTTCAACTACAAGCATACCTACATCTTATACTAAGGTGGTTTTGGGTATTTTCTTGTAGGTTGAACTTAGGACTCCTGCTCCCTGTCAACTTGAGCTGTGAAGCTTCATTTTGGAAAACCTCACTTGGGTGAGTTGAGTTCCATCTTTTCTTAGCAAGAATGTGACTAATGATCTTTAGAGACTTAGTTCTACCATTCTTGTTTTGGTCAGAATCAAAGAAAGGACTTGGACCTTTTCTGTTGACCAAGAACTGATCTTTTCATCTATAAACCCTAGCTGGTAAGTTAGCCTTTACTTCTGTTAGCTTAAGCTCTTTTAGGATATCCCTTACTCACATGCATCACTCACTTACTCTTGTGATGATCCCTGTTCCTTTAAACTGAAAAGTTATTTTTATAACTTTTCGGTCTTTCATATCGTTTTCAAGAATTAGGGTTTCTCTTGTCTAAATAATAGCTTATTCAGGTCTTAAATGAACCCTAGTATCATTAGTAGACCATCTTTTAATTATCAAGATCACCCATTTAGTTGTAAGGCAAATTGTCACTCTGTCACCTTTTGTCGGTTAAAACCGACAAATGATCAATTTTTCCTTTCCTATCTGTAAACCATGTGTTTAGGGTTAGCATTAACACGTTATGATGTTAATTACTTTTCAGTTGGCCTTGATTTCCATTTTAGGTCTTCGATTAGTATATTCCACCAATTAGCCGAAATCTGGGCAAGGACTTTTTGCTGTTTTGGGTCTAAAACCGACAAAAACCCTACCTGCCCTTTCCTTCCTGGTGAACCGATTCATTAGGGTGACAGTAATGGGTCATAGTATTGATTACTTCCCTTTAGTATAAATGTGTTGTGTAGTTTCACTAGCCCGCTGCATTTGGTAAAGAAACTTTCTGCTATTTTATTGTTGGTCCAACCAACGTACCAGACCACAAAAGTTCAAAATATTAAATTGTTATTAATAAGTAGTAAATGCCCAGTTAGCTCACAATACAAGCTTTAGTACACTTAGCTATCTTGTAATATTTCAATTATATAGAGTCAAGCCAGATAATTAAAGGATTGGTTGTTGTCTGTTTGAGCTTTTAAAACCTCGACATCGTAGCTATATTCTAAATCTAAAACCTGGGTAGCAAGTATCAGTAGATAATATATATGGGTTATTACCCTTATTAAATTAGCTATAGCTTAAGCATACTATTACCCATGCATTACCATTTTGATCATGCATTCTTTTATGTATTCTGTTCTCTGTTTTTCCTATGTTCATTGGAATTCTTTTATTTGCTTTTAGATTCTGGTTCTTCTGAGTTTGTTGAACCTTTTGTTGAACCACAAGAATCTGAACAAGAGGTTGTTTACTACTATCAAGGCAAGCTTCCTCTCTGCACCATGTTGAACCTAATCTTTTGAACTGTAGAATTTTAAAATACAGTGACACTGTACATGCAAATTTCTAAAAATCTATTTATGCCCTGTTCTAGTTAGTTATAACCTAAACTTGTGGCTTATCTTGAATTATATCATACACTCAACCTAAGGTAGTTGTGATGTTATAATATTTAGTTTTAACTTTTGCTTAGCCATGCAGTCCATAGAACGTTAAAGTTTGGCAAGCTTATCTTGTCAGACTTGGGGACAACAAATACTTTATACTTATTTTGATCCTTGTTCAGTTTATTTGATTTGGAAATGCTTCTTAATCTTGTTAAATTCAATTCAAATCTGGACAAGTGGATGCTAGTGATGGTGCCTTTGTGCACGAGATTTGGGAAATGTGGATGTCTTGTCTGGGTTGATTAAGGACTGAACTCGACTATTTAATTCAAGTCCAAACGTACTTCCACACGCAGTGTATGGGCGCTTGTTTGGTTAAGTAAAGGGTTAATAGTATTGAGTTGGATACAGGAGAGTAAGGACATGTGTATTGATTTCATATGGCATAGATGCTTAAGTCTTCGGGCCGTGTCATATGCCATGTGGAACTTATATCGATATCAGATGTTCTTAGAAGGGTAAGGGCGTAGATGTGTTACATCGCATGTACGTTCCTTGAGGCCCCGATCATGTGTAATATGTGTGGCTAACACGAGTTTGCATTTAATTGATGGTCGGCATTCCGTGTACAACATGTGAGCCCGGTTAAATGTATGCTATCGATCTGTTTAAGCGGGATTAATCTCACATGGGTCATCCAACTCAATAGTATTAACTTGTTGAAAAATACCAAATCTTAGTTTACCCGGCCGGCACACCAAAGGCAGTGTGTTATTATTCCGGAGGCTTACGGGCTAACTAAGTCATGTGGGTAAAGATGTACACCCTTGCAAGGATATAAAACTATTCGAATAGCCGTGTCCACGGTTACGGACGAAAACTTGAATTAATGTCATCTGTATAGATTTTATTCTAAGTTTGGTTTGGGAATTATTTCGGCATGATGGTTATCATACACATTTAATTGTGAGCTGTCATTGATTTTTGTTACTGTTTATGCTTGTAATTACACTTATTCACTGCTTTAGTCCAAATCAATTTATTAAACTTGCTTTATCAAAACATAGCAATTGTAGGTTAAGATGTATAGCTTTATGCAAAATTGAACCATTTAAACCTTCTGTTGCCAACCTTATGCATATATACTTTCTATTCCTTTGTATAGGTTCTAACAAACACTTTCTTTTATTAGTTTGTGTAAGACTTGCTGAGTACCTTTCGTACTCAGGGTTTTATGACCCCTTGTTGCAGGTGAGGATGGATATCTGTATGAGATGCCCGTTAGCGCCGATCTGGGTGACGCTAACGAGTGATGCTAGTTCTACTCTCCACGCAATAGCCTGCGGGATGATGGGGCCATTGGTGGTTTTGTTGTTCTCTTTTCGTTTCCGCTGTTGATCTTTTTGTTGATGACCCAAGGTCATCTGTTCATATTTCGGTACTGTAGCAACCTGGTACTGTAGCAACCGAAATTGGAGATGTAATTATTAATGTATAATTATGTGAATGTATGACTTGTATGTGATTGATGCAATGTTGGTTAAGGATATATGCGCAATAGTCACTAATCCTGGGAACTATTGCATGGCATATATCCGGGAACCTAATTGTTGGATTGTTACTTGTTATGATTATGCTTCTAGTATGATCTTTATTAAGGACATTACACTGTTCCTTAATTAAGAATTATACTACCAGTATAATTATAATTCGGCACAATTCCAGTAATTGGGGGTCTCACAGCGTTGGTATCAGAGCATACGTTTGCCTGTAGGATAGAATTAGCATGGTTGTACCTTTAGTGAGTCCCTGTGACATTATTTTAACTTAAAGTAATTTCTAAAGATCTAAGTGTGCTATCTTTTATTCCTTATCTTCTTTTAGTATCAATTCTTATCTACCTTTCTATTGATTTTTCAAGATCAGTCTCTTACCTACCTTGTCTTTTCTCTGTAAATGAGTGGCTGGTATTTGATTAAAGAGACTCGAGCCGAAGAGGTGGATGGATTTCCTGCCTTACTTCGAGATATGATGTGGCGGGCCAATTTCACGTATCAACCAGAGTATGCCATCTACCGTCGAGACCGAGGTCTGGCATGGAAGAGTACCAAGCCATCATTAATGTGATCGCCAAGCGGTGGTGGGTAGTGTCCCCTCTTCAGTGTCCACATCGTGCCACTTCCGAGTCTATGGTCAGGCAGGCTCGCGTGGGATGATGGGCCTCCTTCGTCATGATCTGACGGAGCTGTCCCAGCCACCCTATGTACACTTCCCGAAACATGGCCCTAGGTCGGATGTGATTACGTTTGATGAGATTCAGTTTGGAGAAGACCCATACGTACGCGAGTTAGCGAGGTTAGTCCGTATCATGGACCAAACCTATCACCGCATCTCGCGTCGCGAAGTTATGGGAAACCCGCCGTCGTCTGCACGAGGCACAGGAGTATTTGAGGATTGGTGTTGCTACAAACCGCGTTCCTCGTAACGTGCTTTATGGCAACAATGAGATTCCACCAGCTGCCACTGTACCACAGGGATTGAGACTTCCAGAGGTGCCGGGGCTTGTTCACGCCCTTGGTCGATTAAAATCGAGCACGGATGTCTGCTGGATTTCCTCGCACTCAGCGACCTACACACTCTGGAGGGCATCACTTGCTGCTGGGTTCTCCTACTCGTCTCATCAGCCCTAGGGATCCTATCGATACGGGTTCACCAGAAGCTCATATGTTAAATGAGTTCCCGGTGAATTTTAACTGTAATGACTACACTTAGGAGCTGGGTAATGTGTTCAGCCATAGTTGTGAAATAGGCTAATATTGTGTAATAGCCTAGCTTATGTTTTGTATAAATTCTGGGTGCCGACTTATGTATTTTGGGAACTTGCTGGGTGGTTGACTTGTATATTTTAAATCTAAGGTGTTTCCTGTTGGCTGTTAATAAAGTGGATGCAGACTTTTGTTGTATTTGGTTTGTTGTGGTTATAGTCTTTATTCGGTAATCGATTTTGGTGGTGTTGTGTTGGTTACTGTTGTCTTTGTCTTTCTTTGGTGTAGCTGGACCCATTATGAGGGAATGGAGGCTACTGTGTGCTGCTGTTTTTGGTGTTAATTGACTGCATATCATGGCATTGTGCATAATTAAGTTTAGTAATTATTTCTTTTCTATCTCAAAATCTTGTATGTGTTAGTCCGAGTATATCCTTGTTATGTTGTTAACCATTATATGGCAACAGGATGACAGGACCAACCACTCGATCGCGAACACAACAAGAGGAGAGGTTCTCCACCCCTGTTCTCCAGACTCAGGGAGAGCAAACTGACCCTTTCGGATCTCATGGTCCACAAGGTGGTCATCAGGAAGAGGAACTTCCTCCACCACCCACCATGGCGGACATGCTCATGCAAATTGGCGCAACCGCATGGATCGAGCAGCGATATTGGAGCAGTTATGCGTAATACCTCCGCTTCTCCTACCCCAAATGGTCGAGCCGAGTTCAAGATGGGCGAGGAAGTCTCGTGACTTTCAAATGACTAACCCACCGTGTTCTCTAGCTCGGGGATCAATGGAGGCAGAGGATTGGCCGGAGATCGAAAAGAAGTGACCATTGCCCAATGTTACGAAGGGAGAAGGTTACGTATGCTAGCTACCAGCTTGATGGACCAGCTAGTAATTGGTGGGATAATTATCGGCTATCCAACCTACCGGTCACACTCCCACCGGCTTGAGTTCATGGAGGCTTTTCATGAGGCCCATATTCCCGAGGGAGTAATGATGCTCAAGCGGCGAGAATTTCTCGCTCTCAAGCAAGGGCGAAAGTCGATGGTCGAGTATCTTCATGAGTTCAATTTTCTTGCTCGGTATGCCTCGACGATGTTTATGACACTCGTCGTCGAAACCGTTTATGAATGGTTTGTCCGAGGAGCTGAATCGACTTTGGCAATACAAGACTTCAAAATTTCCAACATCTTGTGGACAAAGCCATAATTGCCGAGACCAAGAGCAAGGCTTTGGAAGATTCACGGAGCGCGAAGGCCACCCATTCACATATAGTGGCCGTTCGGTCGACCGCCGACTGTGGCAACCTCGATCTTCCGAGCACCGGCTCGGTTCCACCAGTGGCACGGTGTTTGCTTTTAAATCCACCTTCATCTGCTGGATAGTCCCGACCTAGTGGACACAGACCACCTTCTGCTATCAATGTCAGGCCGGGAGTAATTTGTTACCATTGTGGTCGCCCGGGACATTTTGCGAACCAATGTTTTGCTAAGGCAAAGGGATTACCACCTGTTCAGCCATCTCCAGCTACTGTGCGTCCTGCACCTTCCCCAAAGGCAGTTGTCAAGCTTGATCCTATTCGGTCATGGTCGTGTGAATCAATTATTTCTTGAAGAAGCGGCCGAGGCACCTGAGGTTATCCTTGGTATGCTCCTAGTTAATTTCAGTTCAGCTATTGTTCTATTTGACTCTGGAGCATCCCATTCTTTTATTAGTAGGCAGTTTGCTACTCAACATCAATTAGACATGCATCTGCTTCAACCACCTCATATTATTCACTCACCAGGTCGATGTTTATGGTGATCAAATCACTTTAATGTCAATATTAATATTGAAGGGGTAGATTTTGGGCCAACTCGATTGTGATAGACTTTAAAGGGATAGATGTCATTTTGGGTATGAACTGGCTATCCTGAATTTGACCAAATCAATTGTGCCCGAGAACTATATCCTTACTAATAAAAATGGCCTTTCGGTCATTTTTAGGTCTAAGCGATTCATTCTCATCTTGGTGCATTGAAAGCTGATACCACCCCTACTCTGGAGTCAGTACCAGTAGTATGTGATTATCCGGATGTCTTTCCTGAAGATCTTCCCGGTATGCCACCCGATCGGGAAGTGGAGTTTGTAATTGAACTAGTTCCTGGTACTGCTCCCATTTCGAGAAGACCTTATCGCATGCCTTCCAATGAGCTGTTTGAGTTGAAGAAACAGCTTGGAGAATTGCTTGACAAAGGATTCATTCGACCGAGTTCCTCACCCTGGGGATGCCTGGCCATCTTTGTCAAAAAGAAAGATAAGACTTTACGGATGTGTGTAGACTACCGTCCGTTAAATGAGGTTACTATCAAGAATAAGTATCCTCTTCCCCGAATTGATGATCTATTTGACCAGTTAACTGGAGCCCATGTCTTTTCAAAGATTGATTTGCGATCAGGCTATCATCAGATCAAAGTTAGAACGGAGGATATTCCTAAAACAGCATTCTCTACTCGTTATGGATTATACGAGTATACTGTTATGTCCTTTGGTTTAACAAATGCTCCTGCTTATTTCATGAATCTAATGAATTCAAGTATTCATGGATTTCTTGGATAAGTTTGTTGTTGTGTTTATTGGCGACATTCTTATCTACTCCAAGTCCGACGAAGAGCATGAGCATCATTTGAGACTTGTCTTTGGATACACTTCGCAAGCATCACCGTATGCTAAATTTAGCAAGTGTGCTTTACGGCTCAAGCAAGTGGCATTTACGGGACATGTATTATCCGAAGGAGGTATTATTTATTGATCCCAAAAAAGTACGAGATGTACTAGATTGGAAGCGACCCAAGAATGTTAGGAGATTGAAGTTTCCTTGGACTTGCGGGATATTACCGTGGGTTCATTGAAAACTTTTCCAAGATTTCCGGACCTCGACTCGACTTTTAAAGAAAGAGAACAAATTCTTTTGGTCGATGGAATGTGAAAGGCCACTTTTGAGAAAGCTCTGTTGAAGCTCTGTTCTCACTCTTCCGGACATCCATAAAATTTTGATATTTATTGTGATGCATCTCGCCATGGACTTGGCTGTGTGCTTATGCAAGAGGGCGAGTTGTGGCATATGCATCGAGCGATTCTATGACCTCATGAGGTGAATTATCCTACCCATGATTTAGAATTGGCGGTAGTAGTCCACGCATTAAAGATTTGGCGACATTACCTTCTTGGCAATCGTTGCGAAATCTATCTTGATCATAAGAGCACAAATACATATTCACTCAAGTTGATCTGAATATGAGACAAAGACGATGGCTTGAATTGATCAAAGACTACGATATGGGTATTCACTACCATCTGGCAAAGCCAATGTTGTGGTGATGCTCGGCGAGAAGTCACAGTGCAATTGCTTATCAACCCTTCCTTGACTAAGAGCTTATGTCTGACCTTGGCGCTTAAGTCTCGAAATGGTTGAAGATGGATTTCTTCTTTGCCTTGAAGTAAAATCAACACTCGAAGATCAGATTCGAGGCCCGAAAACCGTCTTGAGGTAGCGAGATCAAGGAAAACATGAAGGCAGATAAGGCCAATGAATTTTCTGAAGATGCTCGTGGTACAATTCGATATCGCAATCGTCTGGTTGTACCCTCTGATCCACAGCTGAGAGAGTTAATTCTTAAAGAAGCTCATAATTCCAAATTTTCTTTACATCCTGGAAGCACTAAGATGTACCAGGACTTAAAGAAAACCTTCTGGTGGAGCAAAATGAAAAGGCAAATTGCTCAGTATATTGCTGAATGTGATATTTGCCAAAGGGTTAAAGCCGAGCATTTAAAACCTCTTTGGTACCCTTGACCTTTACCTATTCCACAATGGAAATGGGAAGAAGTCGGTATGGATTTTGTTCTGGGACTTCCAAAGTCTCAGAATGGATTTGATGCCATTTGGGTGATAATTGATCATCTGACGAAAGTGGCTCATTTCATCCCTGTCAGAACCACTTTTAATGGCAAGCAATTGGCAGAACTCTATATTGCTAGAATTGTTTGTCTCCACGGTGTTCCTAAAGTTATTGTTTGGCATAGTGGATCTCAATTCACTTCCCATTTTTGGAATTGTCTTCATCAAGCAATGGGAACTGAATTATCCTTGACTGCTTATCATCCTCAGACCAGTGGTCAAACTGAAAGGGTGAATCAAATAATGGAGGATCTTTTGAGAGCCTGTGTTTTAGCATATGGCAAGAATTGGGAGAAATCTTTGCCGTATGTGGAGTTTTCCTACAACAATAGCTACCAAGCAAGTATTCAAATGTCACCTTTTGAAGCCTTGTATGGAAGAGCTTGTAGGACTCCATTGAATTAGTCGAATCGGTGAAAGACCATTCTTTGGCCCTGCACTTGGTTTTGGAAGTCAAGAGCAAGTTAAATGCGATTCGAGACCGTTTAAAAGCGCCCAATCTCGTCGGAAGAGCTATCTTAGATCATCGGCGTCGTGAGCTAAGTTTTGAAATAGATGATTTCGTCTATCTTAAAGTGTCGCCGATGAAAGGTACTCATCGCTTTCATGTGAAAGGGAAGCTAGCACCTCGTTATATCGGACCCTTCCGAATCATTGCAAAACGAGGAGCTGTGGCATATCAATTGGAACTTCCCGACACTCTGTCGGCAGTCCATGATACCTTTCATGTTTCTCAATTAAAGAAGTGCCTTCGTGTTCCTACCGAGGCTACTACTTATGAGAATCTTAATCTGCAACCAGACCTTTCATATCAAGAACAACCAGTGCGTATCCTCGACGAAATGGAACGTGGGACAAGAAATCGCCTTTGTCAAGTTCTTAAAAATCGATGGGCTAATCATTAGAAGATGAAGCCACATGGGGCGCCAAGATCGATGAGAATCGAGCACCCCCACCTTTTGTTGTTTAATGTTTGCCTTTGAATCAAGAAAGGCAAGGTTAAACAAAGCAATGTAACATAAGTTGTAATAACAGCACTATGTTGTTATGTGAAATTTCTTTTCTATCTTTGAAAGAAATAAAGACAACTGATGTTATGTTCCTAAAGAATATCATTTCAACTTCATCTTTGTCCAACTTCGATTATAAGAAATCTCGGACGAGATTTTCTTAAGGAGAGGTAGGTTTGTAACAGACCTCGGCCCTAATATCTGATAATAAAGTAATCTTTGTTCATGTCATTCTTGTTCATTACGGCAATTTAGGCAACTTGTTACAACTTAATTTCCCAAATTTCTATTATAGATTCCAACTAGATCAAAATCTCAAAAGGAAATATCATCCACAGTTGGTATTAAGACTGGGACCTATTTTATTTGAAAACCAGATCAATTATTATGGCCAAAAATAATTTTGGTTGAATTTATAGAAATTATTTTGATTCTCAGAAAAATAATTGTCTTTAAATGAACCCTAGTTGATTTAAATGAATTATTTATGTATTTATAAAGAAGAAACAGTGATTTAAAATTATTTGGGGAATATATCATCCCAAAGAGTGTTTACGCAAAATTTCATGATTTTACAAATTTAATTGCTATTTTAAAACTCCCACAAAGTTTGGAAGTTTTGAATTCAATCTGGTCAAACCTCCCGGCCTAACCCCGGTCTAGCACTGTAGCGGCTCGGCTTGTCTTGGTCGGACCCAACCCGTCTTAACTGCTCGGCCACGCCCCTCTCGCGCGCACGTCCGAAGTTCCCAGCCCATCTCAGCCTTTCCTTCTCGCGCGAACGGGCCAGATTAGTTGGTGACGTTCGGACCGCCTCCACCCCCTTCCATTATTGGCCGTTGGATCCTTAGCGTGCGGCCCTGATCCTTGGTGACGTTCGGACCGTCCGGAGCGCCTCGATCCTGGCCGTTGAATCGCGTTTTAACGGCGATGGAATCCTTGGGCCGAAGAGCTCCCGCGAGCGCCTCATCTTGGGCCGTTGGTTCGCGATCGCCGCGGCTCTCGCGAATGGGCGTCGGACGCGGCAGTTCCCGATTGAATCGCGACCGTTAAACCTAAATCCGACGGCTCGCGTGAGTTGTAACCTTCGGACCGCTACAGGAATCGCGATCGTGGCCGTTTGCTGAAGATCGTGTGGCCCACGTTCTTCCATACCGTTTCAACGTGTTTTAAACCCCGCATCACCGCCGCTCATCTCGGAATGGACGGTGGCTGTGCGTGGAGCGCTTCCGCGTGCGCTGCATGACGGGAGATCCTCTGGGGCCCGCATGTCAGCGTCGTTTTCTTGAGTGCGTGCGGTCTTGTTGCATGGCTTGGTTTGCCCACAGGCGCGCGATCGATGGCAAGTTTTTGGTTCCTGCGTCTGTTGCATCTTTGTGTATATACAGGGCCACATGTAAGTGATAGAATTTTTAATTTCTCTCTGGTTTTTCCACCGTAAGCACTGGGGTAGCCGAAATGGTGGTGATGCACAGTATTTTGAGGATATTTATCCCTTCATATCTATCCATTAGTGCCACCTCATGATCTCTAGACCATTCTCGGTTGCTCCATAACCTCTATGCACTATATAACCCTTAGTCTTGGGACTTCTGACATTGTTGACCAAGGGAGAAGCTCATTATCTTTATCTCCTTCGCAGTGAAGCTCCTTGTTCTTCCACCTTTGTTCAACTACAAGCATACCTACATCTTATACTAAGGTGGTTTTGGGTATTTTCTTGTAGGTTGAACTTAGGACTCTGCTCCTGTCAACTTGAGCTGTGAAGCTTCATTTTGGAAAACCTCACTTGGGTGAGTTGAGTTCCATCTTTTCTTAGCAAGAATGTGACTAATGATCTTTAGAGACTTAGTTCTACCATTCTTGTTTTGGTCAGAATCAAAGAAAGGACTTGGACCTTTTCTGTTGACCAAGAACTGATCTTTTCATCTATAAACCCTAGCTGGTAAGTTAGCCTTTACTTCTGTTAGCTTAAGCTCTTTTAGGATATCCCTTACTCACATGCATCACTCACTTACTCTTGTGATGATCCCTGTTCCTTTAAACTGAAAAGTTATTTTTATAACTTTTCGGTCTTTCATATCGTTTTCAAGAATTAGGGTTTCTCTTGTCTAAATAATAGCTTATTCAGGTCTTAAATGAACCCTAGTATCATTAGTAGACCATCTTTTAATTATCAAGATCACCCATTTAGTTGTAAGGCAAATTGTCACTCTGTCACCTTTTGTCGGTTAAAACCGACAAATGATCAATTTTTCCTTTCCTATCTGTAAACCATGTGTTTAGGGTTAGCATTAACACGTTATGATGTTAATTACTTTTCAGTTGGCCTTGATTTCCATTTTAGGTCTTCGATTAGTATATTCCACCAATTAGCCGAAATCTGGGCAAGGACTTTTTGCTGTTTTGGGTCTAAAACCGACAAAAACCCTACCTGCCCTTTCCTTCCTGGTGAACCGATTCATTAGGGTGACAGTAATGGGTCATAGTATTGATTACTTCCCTTTAGTATAAATGTGTTGTGTAGTTTCACTAGCCCGCTGCATTTGGTAAAGAAACTTTCTGCTATTTTATTGTTGGTCCAACCAACGTACCAGACCACAAAAGTTCAAAATATTAAATTGTTATTAATAAGTAGTAAATGCCCAGTTAGCTCACAATACAAGCTTTAGTACACTTAGCTATCTTGTAATATTTCAATTATATAGAGTCAAGCCAGATAATTAAAGGATTGGTTGTTGTCCTGTTTCAGTTTTAAAAACCTGATACTGTAGCTATATTCTAAATCTAAAACCTGGGTAGCAAGTATCAGTAGATAATATATATGGGTTATTACCCTTATTAAATTAGCTATAGCTTAAGCATACTATTACCCATGCATTACCATTTTGATCATGCATTCTTTTATGTATTCATTCTCTGTTTTCCTATGTTCATTGGAATTCTTTTATTTGCTTTTAGATTACGGTTCTTGAGTTTGTTGAACCTTTTGTTGAACCACAAGAATCTGAACAAGAGGTTGTTTACTACTATCAAGGCAAGCTTCCTCTCTCGCACCATGTTGAACCTAATCTTTTGAGCTGTAGAATTTTAAAATCTGGTGACCTTGTACATGCAAATTTCTAAAAATCTATTTATGCCTGTTCTAGTTAGTTATAACCTAAACTTGTGGCTTATCTTGAATTATATCATACACTCAACCTAAGGTAGTTGTGATGTTATAATATTTAGTTTTAACTTTTGTAGCCATGCAATCCATAGAACGTTAAAGTTTGGCAAGCTTATCTTGTCGAACTTAGGGACAACAAATACTTTATACTTATTTTGATCCTTGTTCAGTTTATTTGATTTGGAAATGCTTCTTAATCTTGTTAAATTCAATTCAAATCTGGACAAGTGGATGCTAGTGATGGTGCCTTTGTGCACGAGATTTGGGAAATGTGGATGTCTTATGCGGGTTGATTAAGGACCTAACTCGACTATTTAATTCAAGTCCAAGCGTGCTTCCACACGCATGTATGGTATTGTTTGGTTAAGTAAAGGGTTAATAGTATTGAGTTGGATACTGAGAGTAAGGACATGTGTATTGATTTCATATGGCATAGATGCTTAAGTCTTGGACGTGTCATATGCCATGTGGAACTTATATCGATATCGATGTTCTTAGAAGGGTAAGGCGTAGATGTGTTACATCGCATGTACGTTCCTTGAGGCCCCGATCGTGTAATATGTGTGGCTAACACGAGTTTGCATTTAATTGACTGGGTCGGCATTCCCGGTACAACATGTGAGCCCCGGTTAAATGTATGCTATCAGTCTGGTTTAAGCGGGATTAATCTCACATGGGTCATCCAACTCAATAGTATTAACTTGTTGAAAAATACCAAATCTTAGTTTACCCGGCCGGCACACCAAAGGTAGTGTGTTATTATTCCGGAGGCTTACGGGCTAACTAAGTCATGTGGGTAAAGATGTACACCCTTGCAAGGATATAAAACTATTCGAATAGCCGTGTCCACGGTTACGGACGAAAACTTGAATTAATGTCATCTGTATAGATTTTATTCTAAGTTTGGTTTGGGAATTATTTCGGCATGATGGTTATCATACACATTTAATTGTGAGCTGTCATTGATTTTTATTCTTACTTATGCTTGTAATTACACTTATTCCTTTGCTTTAGTCCAAATCAATTTATTAAACTTGCTTTATCAAAACATAGCAATTGTAGGTTAAGATGTATAGCTTTATGCAAAATTGAACCATTTAAACCTTCTGTTGCCAACCTTATGCATATATACTTTCTATTCCTTTGTATAGGTTCTAACAAACACTTTCTTTTATTAGTTTGTGTAAGACTTGCTGAGTACCTTTCGTACTCAGGGTTTTATGACCCCTTGTTGCAGGTGAGGATGGATATCTGTATGAGATGCCCGTTAGCGCCGATCTGGGTGACGCTAACGAGTGATGCTAGTTCTACTCTCCACGCAATAGCCTGCGGGATGATGGGGCCATTGGTGGTTTTGTTGTTCTCTTTTCGTTTCCGCTGTTGATCTTTTTGTTGATGACCCAAGGTCATTTGTTCATATTTCGGTACTGTAGCAACCTGGTACTGTAGCAACCGAAATTGGAGATGTAATTATTAATGTATAATTATGTGAATGTATGACTTGTATGTGATTGATGCAATGTTGGTTAAGGATATATGCGCAATAGTCACTAATCCTGGGAACTATTGCATGGTATATATCCGGGAACCTAATTGTTGGATTGTTACTTGTTATGATTATGATTCTAGTATGATCTTTATTAAGGACATTACACTGTTCCTTAATTAAGAATTATACTACCAGTATAATTATAATTCGGCACAATTCCAGTAATTGGGGGTCTCACAATGATCCTACACAGGTTGGGGCGAATCAGGTTTTTGGGAAGCGTTTGCGCGACTGCTCACTGTCTCCTTCTTTGCGCATCGTCTTCTTCGGATCAGACTCTACCACAACCTTCGTCGGTGTGATCCTCAGTGAGTCGCGGTAATAACATTTCTTTTGACTAGGCTTTGTTTCCTAGAAATTTGTTATATAATGATTTTGATGCCTACTACTGTTAGTAGCATACTTGTTCTAGGATTTGCCTTGTTAGTGCATATATATGAGATAGATATGTATGAGTTAATGATCATGATACTGTTCATAGTTTCAAACATGTCTAGTATATATGCTGTTGTCGATTCAATTATTGTTTTAGGAATTATAACAATCACAAAAGTGTGCTTATATCCAACAATCCAAAAACCTGATTGTGAACTTGATAGGCACTCTGTGATGAAAATGGCTGGTTTTGCCGAGGCAACGAAACCAGAGAAATTCAATAGAGTGAACTTCAAAAGATGACAAACAAGAGTCACTTTGTGGCTCACAGCTCTGAATGTATTTTGGGTTGCCTCTGGGAGACCTGAGGGAGAATTCACTCCCGAATAGGAAAAGGAGTTTAAAGCAGCCACCACAATTTTTGTGGGATGCATTCTTAGCATTCTTTCCGATTGTCTGTGCGATATGTACATGCACATGACAGACGCAAAGGGGCTGTGGGAGGCACTCGAACATAAGTTCGCCACCTCGGATGCTGGCAGTGAGTTGTATACCATTGAGCAATATCATGACTACAAGATGGTTGAGAACCGTTTTGTAGTTGAGCAGGCTCATGAAATACAATTCATTACGAGGGAACTCGACCACCTCAAATGCACATTACCCGATAAATTTGTGGCTGGTGGCATGATTGCCAAACTACCCTCTTCATGGAGGAATTTTGCCACATCTCTGAAACACAAGAGACAAAATATTGCCATTGAGGATCTGATTGCGTCCCTTGATGTTGACGAGAAAGCTCAGGCAAAGGATGAGCATCCTAAGGTGGCCGAAGGACAGTCTAGCGCCAATGTTGTATAGCACCATGGTAACGGAAAGTTCAAGGGAAAGGCTAGGGTCGTACAGACAACCAACTTTAAAAAGAACCAGAAGCCAAACAAGAAAAAAGGTGCCTGCTATGTGTGCGGTAAGGGCAGCCACTGGGCCAACAAATGTCCTAACCGTAAAGGCATAAAGAATGAGCATAGACAGACTAAGTCTGTGAATGTGACTATTGGTGATACTGGAGCAGGGACATCTGGGTATGGTAATTTACCTACTGTTCTTTCGGTCTATCATTCCATCGACTGGTGGATTGACACAGGGGCTAATATTCACGTATGTGCTAATGTGTCCTTGATCTCTTCTTATCAGGCCACTCGGGCTTCCTCCGTGTTGATGGGAAACGGTTCGCATGCCTCTGTTCTTGGTGTTGGCATGATTGATCTGAAGTTTACTTTGGGAAAGATCGTGCAGTTGAATAACGTGCAGCATGTCCCCTCAATAAATAAGAATCTCGTCAGCAGTTCCCTTTTGTGTAGAGATGGGTATAAGTTGGTGTTTGAGTCAAATAAAGTAGTCATTTCTAAATATGGACTTTTTATTGGAAAAGGCTATGATTGCAGAGGCTTGTTCTGTTTTTCCCTTTCAGATTCCTGTAATAAGGTTGTGAACCATATTTGTGATCCAAATAATAGGGATGAGGCCAACATCTGGCACTCACGTTTGTGTCACATAAATTTTGGTTGTATGTCTTGGCTATCCAGTCTAAATTTAATTCTGAAACTCTCTATAGTCAAAGGTTCTAAATGCCAAACTTGTGTGCAAGCAAAGCAACCTCGCAAACCTCATAAAGTTGTGGAGGAAAGAAATTTGGCACCTTTAGAACTCATACATTCAGATCTCTGTGAAATGAATGGTGTGTTGGCGAAAGGAGGGAAAAGATATTTCATGTCTCTAATTGATGACGATTCTAGATATTGCTATGTGTATCTATTGAAAACAAAAGATGAGGCTCTAGACTATTTTAAAACTTATAACACTGAAGTTGAGAATCAACTAGAAAGAAAAATCAAAAGACTTCGGCTGGATCGTGGTGGAGAGTATTCTCAAATGAGTTCTCCCAGTTCTGTGTAGAGCATGGCATTATCTATGAGAGGACACCTCCCTATTTGCCTCAATCCAATGGGTTGGCTGAAAGAAAGAACCGCACGTTGAGTGACTTGGTTAATACCATGTTAGACACTGCGGGTTTATCTAAGGCATAGTGGGGGGAGGCTGTACTGACCTCGACTCATGTCCTGAACAGAGTTCCCACTAAGAATAGTGAGATTACTCTGTATGAAGGATGGAAAGGGAGAAAACCATCACTATCTTACTTGTGCACTTGGGGGTGCTTGGCAAAAGTTAAAGTACCGATAACTAAGAAGCGCAAACTCGGACCGAAAAATGTGGATCGTGTCTTTCTAGGATATGCTCATTGCAGTACTGCCTATAAGTTTCTAATAGTTAAATTTGAGGTATCTGACTTACATGTCGATACAATAATGGAGTCACGAGATGCTACATTTTTTAAGAATATATTCCCCATGAAGGATATGCATAACTCTACTAGTCAAACAAATGATTTAATTCCTGAATCCATAATTCCCATTAAGCATTCCTAAATCTATTTCAGAGGCATATGCATCTCTTGATGCATAGTACTGGAAGGATGCGGTCCATAGCGAAATGGATTCTATTCTCGCTAATGGGACTTGGGAAATCATTAATCATCCATATGGCTGCAAACCAGTTGGATGTAAGTGGGTGTTCAAGAAAAAGCTTAGGCCTATTGGTACTATTGAAAAGTACAAGGTAAGACTTGTGGCCAAGGGCTATACTCAAAAAGAAGGAGAAAATTTCTTTGATACTTACTCACCCGTTGCTAGATTGACCACTATATAGGTACTACTACCCTTGGCTGCTTTACATAGTCTTATTGTCCATCAAATGGATGTTAAGACAACTTTCCTCAATGGAGAGTTAGATGAGGAAATCTACATGGAACAGCCTAATGGTTTTGTGGTAACCGGTCAAGAGAGCAAGGTTTGTAAGTTATTGAAATATCTGTATGGTCTCAAGCAAGCGCCTAAGCAATGGCATGAGAAGTTCGATAGAACCTTAACATCTATGGGCTTTGCAGTAAACGAAGCCGATAGATGTGTTTACTACCGCTATGGTGGGGGTGAAGGAGTTATACTGTGTTTGTATGTTGATGACATACTTATCTTTGGAACAAGTCTTAACGTAATTATCAAGGTTAAGTCTTTTCTGTCCCAAAGTTTTGACATGAAAGATTTGGGAGAAGCTGATGTAATTCTAAACATCAAGCTGATCAAGGGTGAGGATGGGATTACACTTCTGTAATCCCATTATGTGGAAAAGGTCTTGAGCCGTTTTGGCTATATGGACAACAAGCCTTCTCCAACACCTTATGATCCTAGTCTAATACTTCGAAAGAATAAAAGACTAGGAAAGGATCAGCTGAGATATTCCCAGATTATTGGTTCACTCATGTACTTAGCTAGCGCTACCCAGCTTGACATCTCATCTACTGTAAGCAAATTAAGTCGGTTTACCTCTAATCCGGGAGATGATCATTGGCGTGCACTCGAGCGAGTTATGCGCTACTTGAGAGGTACGATGAGTTATGGAATTCATTATACCAGGTACCCTGGCATACTCAAAAGGTATAGTGATTCCAATTGGATATCTGATGCTGATGAGATTAAGGCTACGAGTGGATATGTTTTCACTTTAGACGGTGCTGCTGTTTCATGGAGGACATGCAAATAGACCATTTTGACGAGGTCAACCATGAAAGCAGAACTCACAGCATTGGATACAGCCACTGTTGAAGCAGAATGGCTACGTGAACTCCTAATAGACTTGCCGGTGGTTGAAAAACCGATTCTGGCCATCCTGATAATCAAACGGTTCTCAATAAAGTGAACAGTGCAAAGGATAACATGAAGTCCTCCAAGCATGTAAAAAGATGATTTAAATCTGTCAGAAAATTGAGAAATTCTGGAATAATAGCTGTGAATTATATCCCAACAGCTAAGAATCTGGCAGATCGCTTTACAAAGGGTTTATCACGAAGTGTGATAGATAATGTATCGAAGGAGATGGGAATGAGACCTATATGAGTTACACCATAGTGGCAACCCAACCTGTGTGATCGGAGATCCTGTGAAGTAGGACTTGGGAAAAACAAACTATTTGATTAACTGAAGGAGAGTACATTCTATAACCCACTCCACTGAAGATGCCGTACTCTCAAGTCTGTATGGTAGGATGACTTTGTCTTAATGTGTTATATGGCTTTAAATCGCAAAGATGCTATCCTACAGAGCAGTCTTGAAAGAACACACCTATGTGAGCCCGACTGCTAGTCACAATCTATGAGAAATGGGTATTCTTTAAGAAGCTAATGAAGAGACATCGGAGTATGACTTATATGCTCCACCCAAGGAGTAGCCAATCGGTGGCCAAGTATCAGCAAAGGCCTTAGGTGAAACTTGTCCACACAAAACTGCCAATTCAAAGCTTAGTCCATTGTGTAGTTGTGGGCGAGTTTAGCTTAAGATTCTAGGTGGATGTTCAACTTTAACCGGTCTCCACCAAAAAAAGGTATATCAACAGCACTTTGGAACTATGGGCAAATTCGTGGTGCTTTTGGGATATGGTAGGGGAATGTTAGAAGTTTGGGCTTGGCCCATACACCAAAATCTCAAAGGCCCACTCATGCATGGTAGAAGTTTAGTACCATATGGCTAGTCTAGGGGGGAGGACTCTGGCTCTGGCTCTATATAAAGGAGTCCTCTCCTCTAGACTAAAAAAATAAGACAAAATGTAAAATAGAGTTAAACTTTCATAATAGCCACACTCAATTTTGCACTGTTGCCCAATTCTTTATTGTTGTGCTACTTGGCTACTCCATCCTTTCCTTGGCGTGCACCGACATGGGGAGAGCATTGTCTCCGAAGCCGGCGTCCCTTACGATCCTGCACGGGTTGGGACAAATTAGGTTTTTGGGAAGCGTTCACGCGCGTTCACACGACTACTCACTGTCTCCTTCTCTGCGCGTCGTCTTCTTCGGATCAGACTCTACCACAACCTTCGTCGATGTGATCCTCAGTGAGTCGCGGTAATAACATTTCTTTTGACTAGATTTTGTTTCCTAGAAATTTGTTATATGATGATTTTGATGCCTACTACTATTAGTAGCATACTTGTTCTAGGATTTGCTTTGTTAGTGTATATATATGAGATAGATATTTTTGAGTTAATGATCATGATACTGTTCATAGTTTCAAACATGTCTAGTATATATGCTGTTGTCAATTCAATTATTATTTTAGAAATTATAATAATCATAAAAGTGTGCTTATATCCAACAGATTCATTATCGCACCGGCGTGGATTTTCGTAAGTACATTTCTGACGGCAAGTGGCTGTGTGGCTGACAATTCACACCCGTCTGGCCGGCAGCTAAAGCTGTGCACGCTGACATTTTATATAGAGTTGAGATCCCATAATCTCCCTGCTTAAGTCAGTGATTGGGCTTCTCCACCAGTCGAAGATAGGATGATTTTGGCTTCTCCACCAGTCGAAGATAGGATGATTAGTCCTGCACACCTCACTGTTCTTGCAATACTAACAACGACGGCAGAGTTAGGAGTAAGTAAAAATGTAGAGTAGTTTTTGCAAAGGTATTTTCGTTAGCTCGACCCTAAAATAATTTTTTTTTTTTGCAATTAAAGGAAGATACACATGTACATACTACCACGCACATACAAATCTGCGATGTCATAAAATTCCTACTGAAGTATACTAGTATAATAAGTGGACACCAAGATTTAAATATTGTGAATGAAGTTATACATCCATCATCGAGGTGGTCCCCGTACACCCTTTTTAAAGTGTAAGAACTTCAAATGAAACAGTATAAATCCCCCAGCAACTCTACGAAATTATCGTGTTGGAGGTGGAGCCTTAGCGGCAAGAAATTTTTGCATTTATGGCCCCCTGATTTTCTCTATTTTTAAAACTAGCCCTCTCCTGCCGTAATTTACACATTTAGCCTATATACAGTGCTTCTACCACGGTTCCTAGGGGCGGCAGGTGGCCTACCCCCGGCGGCAGGCGCGGCAGGTCACCTTGCGGCAGGCTGCCTCCCCACGCGCCGAAAGCAAATTTAGCTGCATGTGATTTTCGTTTTTTTTTCTTCCTTCACATCGCGTCATCGTCATGTCGTGTCTCATCGAGTCATTCGATGTCTACATCTCTCGTGCCTATTTAAGGAACTCGCGTGGCCGATGTTTTCATAAGTGCTCTCGTTCCGATTAGATTAGCTAAACAAATTTCGATCGTTCGTTCGCTTGCTCACGGTATTTAATATTTTTGTTATTGCAATTTATAGCATTAAGTACTTACTTAATAATGCACATGCATTATATCAGTCGCAACTGTTACATGCATAATTACTGTCAATCTGCCTTGTAATGAATTCGCTAATTATGAGTTGTTTTCTATATGCAGCAATAGCATGTAATCTACCACCCCTACTTGAGGAGGCATGGGACGTCCAGCATCGCTGTCACGCTTGGATCGGTGGTGATGGGCTGCCAACCCTGGTCACACAGGGATCGAGGGAGACCTGGCAGTTGGACGACCGGTATGTTGGGAGGCTTCGTCAGTCTGGGCTGATTGCGTTCGCCCGTAGGCTAAACATAGGATAGAACCTCCTGATTGACGCCTCCCTTCTTTTCCGCCCTGGTTGATCTTTGGCGGCCGGAGACCCATACGTTCCACTTCCGGTGGGGGGAGATGACCGTGACATTGCAGGACGTCAGCTTCATTACCGGCTTTTGTTCTGAGGCCTTCTGCTTGTTCCTCCAAGGTCATTTGGACTAGAAAGCGCGTCTCGACCATCGCTTGAGTGCCTATCTCCAAGAGGTGTAAGGTAGTTCCACATGCCTAGCTACAACGATTCATGCATTGCCCAAATGATGCAACGGAGGAGGTGGTTTGATGTCACCTAATTGCATATTTGCTGTTTATATTCGGGTGGGTCATGTTCCCTAGCACGCAGGGGACATGGTGTACCCTAGTTACATTCACCTTGCAGAGTTCATCATGGACTCCAACGATGAGGACGTGCCGCGATGCAGATTGGGGTTCAGTGTACTATCGCTTCGTCTGCGTGGCCTATGTGGCCTTCGCGGCGTCACACGAGAACGAGCTTCGTGCTCTCCGGTTGCCACACTGCTATTCTGTTGTGGTCGTGGGAGCACTTCGACGGACGATCGTACTTCGCTCATGATCCACCCTTACCCGCGCATAGAGCATTTCCACGGTGGGGCGGACGACGAGGATCCCGTAGAAGGCCCGACCATGAGATCCTAATGGACTGTGGCATTACTGGGGTGGGCTAGGGAGAGAGCGCGTCACATATACCTCGAGTTTCACAATGAATTCGAGGCCCTACACGAGGACGACATAATATGGGCTCCTTGGACGGATGCTTTCGTGCAGCACACGACACCCAACAGCTTGAGTTTGCTATGCCACCAGAATGCATCATACTGGAGGACAGCTTGTCATTTGGTGTTCTCCCACATGGTTGAGCCCTACAACCCGCAACGGGTGGTGAGGCAGTTCCAATTGCACAAGGAGATCCCACCTGCTCCAGGGCGATCGTTTGCGAGGCGTAGCCACTTGTAAGTACGTTACATTGCTTAATATTGTAAGTCCGTTCCTCATATGTTATGTCAGTACCATAATTTATTTATTTTATTCCACCATCAGGCAGACGAAGAAGGGCCGCAAGTGCGATGAGTGGCTTCCGATGTAGCAGCTGTGGATAGATGCATGGCAATCTTCCACTGATAGCATTTTCCACGAGGCACGACCTTACAATATAGGGACTTACGGCACATACTTGGAGTGGTACGTATGGCACACGTGGACAAGATTGACAGGTGCCCCCTTGGCCCGATATGCAGATCCTAGCCACGCTGAATGCTTGGGCTTGGGGCTAGACCCGCACCGTGCAGCAGGCCATGACGATTCGGTACATTGAGTACGTAGCAGATAAAACACCCTCCCAAATAGGGTTAACTAACAAAATTTTGTTTGTTTGGTAACCATGCAGCTGGAGCATTTGCAGAGCGTTGTGGAGCGCGGCCACCAGGAAATCGAGGGGGATACGAACAACACAGTTGAACACCTTTATGTGGTCATGAAGACTCTTGTTCGCGATGTTAAGCACGTGGTTCACAGCATGAGATGTGGAAGGCCCACCGATGTCGACTTGAGGCATTAGACGGAGCATCATCGCATACCCTCGCCCCCTCCGTCTTCTCGTCCGAGCGAGTCGACTCAACGGTGTAGCATCGGTGGCCAATCGTCCGCACAGTTGCAATGCAGGGACTCTATGCTGATGTTGTCATCGTCACGAAGAGACTCTACGCTGATGCCGTCGTCTTCACGGAGGGACTCTACGCTAATGTTGTCGTCGTCACGGAGGCAGGAAGAGGTTGTTCTAGAGAGCACGAACGTGCAACCCAGAACCGCTGAGGTTATTCTAGATTCTCCCGCCGAGCACCACACTCTCGGACAAATTGAAATGGATGATGCGACCCCATGGTATTAGTTTGGCTACACGCCATACCTCGAGCAGTTCACCCTGCAAGGTTAGCCATACCCCGAGCAGTTCACCCTGCAAGCTCAGCCGAGTTGGTGCCCCTCCGCGGATCCTACTGCGTGGATCACCGAGTTGTTCTCAATGCCACTGCCCCAGGTGATGCCCCCCCAGTATGACAACACAACAGTTGAGGAGCCCCGCTATGACTTGCGTCAGAACCCACGGTCACTCGAGAGGCTGACGTTCCCTCAGGAAAAGATTCGTCGGAGACCTATGGCAGGAACACGACGTGGAAGGCCACTACAGGGTCCGATGGCCGAGAGCAGTGAACAGTAGCGTGAGCAGTAGTAAGATTAGAAATGCTAGCATGTTGTAACTTGTACTTCAGTTAGTGATTTGTAATCCGAACAGAGTGTGGTAATGGTATTGTAATTGGACACTTGTACTTTGTTACCTATCTCAGTAGAACAATTTTATTCTCATTCATCAAGGACTGTGATGCATAGATAAAGAGTGGATAGTATAATCTCATTACAACTGACGTTCTACTTGGCAAGAACAACATATAATAGAATAAAGACCGCAAAACTAACTATGTTAACTAGTTTCTGAAGCAACTTCTCAACTCTTTCCATCCTCTCATCCAGTCTTTTAAGTCTGTTCTCTTCATTTTGCATTGGTTGATCGGATGCTAGAGCCACTAGACGAATTGCAGCAACACCACGGGAGTCTTCTTGCAAGGCAGCAATTTTATTGCAATATCTCGAACCACTGGGACAGCTTCATCAGCTCACTGCCAAAACCGACATGTTATGTTCTACAAAAGAATTGTATCTTCAAATAAAAGTAAGAAAACATGGTATTTGCAATGGAATTCATTCGTGCTGATTTTGCACAAGTTACCGTAAGATTTGAACACTTCATGAACACTCGGGGCAGATTCGTTGGCGTATGCGAGGTGAACACATTCGCTAGATCCCTACAACGAGGGCAAACCAAGTGCTACCGTAGTGGTTCTAATTGTCTTCTCACTCGAAAGTTAGATGAGGCCGAAGACATCCCATTTTACACTGGAAGAAAGGAGAAGAGGAAGAGAAGAGTGAGGTGAATAGCAGCCAAAACATCCATATATAGCATTAGGAGCACGAAGGGGCCACTGTGTGGAAAGAAGGACGTGACCACTCTCTAGAAAGTAGGACGTGACCACTCTCTAGAAAGCAGGACGTTACCATTCTCTGGAAAGCAGGACATGACCACTCTCTAGAAAGCAGGATGTTACCATTCTCTGGAAAGCAGTAAATGACTACTTTCTGGAAGTCACGACGTGACCCAAACAAGGCAGATATTCGTACTTATAAATCGGTAAAAATAACTTGAAGCGGTAATAACAACTTGTTACATCGTACAAAACAGTGTAGGTTACAACGCAAATCACTACAACACTCACATCACTACTACCAACATGACTCAATACACCAGATAGCTTACAAATATTAAGTGGCGCCGGAGGAAAAAAAAAGTCTATTCGGGCAGTTTCTGAACGAGTGCCCATGAGTCTTGCATAGCCTACACCTCATTGGTCTTGGCCGATCTCCACATTGGCTCGCATTCATATCATTGCAGATGAGCCTTAACTGACGCCTCCCACGGCTTGGATGCCGTAGTGCTTCATTCGGCGACCACTTCACTACTCTCGGCCAAAGGTCCCTATAGTGGCCTTCCACGCCGTAGGAGTTGAACTCCCTGTTCCAAGTATCATACAGGTGACGTATGTCGTAGTACTCCGACATGTACATGCTACAAGATTGGTGAAATACAGCACATGCAGCATATACGTGGGAGCAATGCTTGTGCAGTAGTTGAGGCTTGTTGCAGGCTGCCATATCACCAATGGTGCAAACATGCTTCCGGTCACCTCTCATGTGGCCACGAACGTATTTGTCCCGCAGGCGGATCTCGAACTTCCTCCTCACACCATCCATTCTGTGAGCTACATCGGATCGAGCCGTGGTAATCTTCTTCTCCATGTAGGCAAGGGTAACCTCCGAGTACTACTTCCCTTTGTCCAGATGCTGCTTGGCCATCATTGCCCGATTGACGAAGTAACCGACCATGCGGTTCCATGTCTCATCGACAACAACGGTGATGGGTAGGGCACAAATCCCTTTCAACACACCGTTGTAGACCTCGGACATGTTGGTTGTCATGCTGCCGTACTGAGCACCATAGGTGTCGTGAAGAAGGGACCATTTCTCATAGTTGGGGGCATGCACGCTCATCCACTCAACGAACTCGCTTTGCGGTGTGCATGGCCCAGAACCTCCACTTGCATGCTCGGTTTCGACTTCAAGCTCCCGCCACACGGCATCGAACTTGTGCTTATGGTTCTGCAAGCAGAGCTTCTTAAACTTCTTCATGAGGTCCTTGCTCCGGAAGCGCGTGTGGAAGTTGGCGGCTAAATGCCGCATGCACTAACGTGTGCGCATGTCATTCCATTGGAACAGCGGGCTTGTACCGTGCTGCATGGTGTGCAGCGCGGACAGCAACCTGGCATGACGATCGGTTATGATGCACATATTCGGCCAGTCCCTTACAACATGTTGCTTTATGTTGGCTAGGAACCACAACCAACTATCAGTGTTCTCATTCTCCACAATTGCAAAGGCAACTAGTCGTTGCCATCAGTGGCAACAGCGATGAGAATGGTGCCCTTGTACTTCCCGCAAAGGAATGTACCGTCCATAGTCAGGATGGGACGTCACTGGGAGAAGCCCTGGACTATCGGGCCAAATGCCCAGAAGACTCGATCAAGGATTAGCGAATGCGGGATGTTTGACGAGTGGGGCATGTCCATCCTATTGATGCAAGTTCCCAAATTAGCATCCGTAATTTCCTTCAGCATTCTGGGGACTAGGTCGTACGCCTCCTTGTAGGTACCATACAACCCTTTGAGCACCTTCCACTTCGCCCGCCAGACCTTACTATAGCTAACGGCATATCCTATTGTATTCGCTACGTTAGGACTTTCGGCGAAACGGTCAAATCGGTGACAACTACATGGCTTATGATGGTCGCGATGTAGCCCGAGGTCACATTAATATGCATTTGCAATGGCTCCTCAAGCTCACATGTGTGACCCACCACGACTGTGAAGCGGAAGGCCGTTCCCGCCCCAGAGAATCTCTATGCATGGACTTTGCTAGGGCAAGAGCTAAGCACGTACTTAACTATGTACGTGTCAAGATTAGACCTGCAGATAATGGAAGACAGATAATGGTTAGTACGACTTACTGTAGATAGTTCAAGATACAGCAAACAACGTCGAAACTCACCTGTAAACTCGGTAAGTCCGACTGGTCTTCACCACGAAACTAGCAACAGCTTGCTTGGCGGTAGTCTTGTGTGGGAAATGTTGTCCCACAAGCAAGGTGTCCACATCGAAGGCCCACGAAGACTCGTGCTCCTGTGGCAGAACAAGGGAAGAGGCCGCTTGCCAATCCAACCGACATGGAACATAGTCCGTGTCGGTCGAAACAATGCCACCAATGATCCCACCCTCATCATCGGCTTTGTCCTCACTGGATTGCGAGTCAAAGTCGTCCTCATCTTCGGTGGCAGTGCCCTCGAATATGCCATCAATAATCTCGTCACAATCAACACGAGCACCCCGCCATTTATCCACATCTTCATTCGATTGGAAACTACCAGAATCTCCATCAACTGGAGCTTCCTGCCTAGCGACGTTTAGCACTCTCGAGACATCTCCCGTCGTCAACAAACCAAAGAGGGGGACAAGAGCATCGCTGCCCCCTTCAACGGCGCCCCCCTCCCCAGATGACTGAGCAGGATAAACAAAATGGATATACACCATGGGTTGTCGATAGATCGGAGCGTGAGGATTGCTAACGATCTCCATGTATTGTGCCCACATGGCATTGCTCGTCACCTTCGCTAGGCCCCACAACATTTGCCCATGTGTAGTGGCAGATCCAGAATTTTTATGATGGGTGTTCGAAGTTACAAAAATATTGATCAGGACAGGCAGAAAACCAATGCTGCCTATGAATAAAATGTCACATTCAAGCGATATAACCACTACAACGAAGATACCATGCGGTCTTTGCTTATTAGAGGATGTGGAAAAAGCTGGAAGCGTGAGTGCTTTTAATAAGGAATCTGACACAAGACACACATGGTTACTCTGGTAACTAGGGAAGTAATTTCCAATGAATTTTGGATTTCAGATGATATTGTTTTCCATCAGGCATCAGTTATAAAGAGACAAGTTTCCAAACACCACTTCATGATCAATAGAACCAACAAAATTCAACAAATTACCATATAATAAAAATCAAGACTAAGAGATTAATATGGAGCCAAGTAAGCTAGTGTGAAAAGAGATGATTTTACCTGCAGGTTGGAGTAGTCAGTTTTGATCAAAATATTTGTTAGATGGCACAAAAACAATTTTGTGAAAATATACCTTATTTGTTTGCATCCTCGGTTTTCTTGCTAGCATAGTTGGCGAGAAAAGTGTATGGCAACATCACGAGCTACGCTTGGTCGATCCTTGCACTCCATAAACACTGAGCTGTAATGATGATTAAGGTCTATACTTAAGTAGTTAAGTTTACAAAATGCATATATCTTGATTGATTGTGATTATTAAATGTTAAGCTAATTCCTAAAATGCCGATAACAGGACATAAGGACCCTATGGAACACGAATTCTTACCAAGCAAGAGGACTTGCAGTGTGGTTTATAAGGAGAGCATCCGAATAAAGTCGATTTTCTTTGAGTTCAGCTCTGCTACACTCCTCGCACATGTGCTACGCCTCCCTCTCCTAGCTTCGTACTTCTTGATACTATCCCATACCATGATTGTGGTCCTTGTGGATTGTCCAAAATAATAGGTACAGTTCTTGATATGATGTCCATATCATATAAAGATTCCGTTGCACAATAACTTGTTTCCCATCTGCCAAAACGTTGAGTCTGCATATTTAAATTCGAATTCAATTTCACAAAATGCAATGGGCAGACACAAGTGCTTAAGAAGCAAAACCTTTGGTCTGAAGTTGCATTGCTTGAACCAAGTATCCCCTTTGTATTGTGCACTGAACTAAGGAACATCGTTGAAGGCATGACAAATATTATGCAGAGCAACAAAAATGAAGTCATGGCGTGGCGCCTCGGAGGCTCAGAGCAAGCAGGCGAGCAAGCCGCCGCCTCGCCGCCGCCGTCGCAGCTCCCCTCCGCCTCCGGTCCTCCCCTTCTCAGGTTCTTCCCGTGAGTCCGCCGCTGCCACGCTCACCCGCCACTCCGCGGCTCCGCCAGGCTGCCATCGCCGCCGCAAGCCGCAACTCCGCAAGGGCCAGACCCACCGCAGCCGCAAGTGCAACTTCGCAAGGATGAGGATGGAGATTGGACTTCAGAGAATTGGAGATGGAATGCTGGCTGCTGGCTCCTCGTTGCAGTGCGAGAGAGAGAGATTAGGGATTTACTATTTAGCCATTAAGGGTTTGAGTCAGGGACAAAATGGGCTTTGGCCGCTTGGGCATTTGGGAGTTGGGTGCATCCAGTGTCTGTGACTCCGTGCTCCGTGGTATTGCCGCATTGGGCAAGTCTGCAAGTGGCCGAGTGAGCAACTGCCGACACACGAGGCCAACTGCGGGCTGGGCCCAGCTGCGAGGCGCGAGCGGCGAGTGCGGAGTGGTCCACTGGCGCGAGACGCGAGACTGCGAGCTTGTAACACTGATTCAACCCAAATTCTATTATATACATGTATTATACCATGTATATACTAAATTTTTGACCAAAATTTTTGGGTGTTCAGCTAAACACCCATGAACCTAGGTGGATCCGCCCCTGCCCATGTGGTGGGACCGTGGTGGCGGTGACAGCCTCTATTACTATCTTATTCCTGGCGACATGCCTATCGAACAACTATCGAATGCACCGTCATAGCTCGAGCAAATCCACGTGTATCATGTTGGGAACGTTTAGCAAGGCACGCTGGCAGCTCGATATATCAACTCCATCTGGACCGGCACACGTTACCATGGAAGACGTACAATGTATCCATTTCTGACGAAAATAACACAATATTTCAACCAAAACACAGCATAAAAACCATATGTACGTTGTTGAAATGAACTTACCGTTACGACGTTATCGTCTCTTAACCTCAAACACGGAAGACTGCAAATTCAAACATGCATCGCATTAGTAACGACTTCGGCAAATGGTGCCAACAAAGGACAAACAAAATGGTTAAGTACAAATTCTCCTGCTCCGACAGAGAGAGGCACCTCACAAAGAGAGAGAGAGAGAGAGAGATGCCTGAGAGGAATGATCGACCGAGTGCGAAAATTTCCCAAGTGAGGCCTGAGGCTTGTGAAGAATGAGTGTGCGACCGCGCATTTAAATAGCCGAGCACGGGAGACGTAACGTGACGGCGTCCCCACAGGGTGCAGGTCACTTACCGCGCCTAGTACAAGGGGCAAGTCCCTATCGCACCGCACACCGAGGGCAGCTCTGCGCACAACGTGACCCAACAAAGCAGCTTTGTGCGGAAACGACGCTACGCAGGCTCCAAGATTCATCCTACGCAGACAGCGAGTGACTCGACGAGACATAACGTGACGACGACGTGACGGCGCCCCCAGTGGGTGTAGGTCACCTACCACGCCTAGCAGAGGAGGCATGTCCCTACCGCGCCTAGCACAGGGGGCAGGTCCCTATTGCGCCCCACACTGAGGGCAGCTCTGCACGCGACGTGACCCAACGAAGCAACTTTGTGCGGAAACGATGCTACGCGGCTTCAAGATTCGTCGTACACAGACAGCGAGTGACTAGATGAGACGCAACATGATGACGACGTGACAGCGCCCCTAGAGGGTTCAGGTCACCTACCGCGCCTGGCAGAGGGGGCAGGTCCCTACCGCTCCTAGCACACGGGGCAGGTCCCTACCGTGCCCCACACCGAGGGCAGCTCTACGCGCGATGTGACCCAACGAAACAGCTTTACGTGGAAACGATGCTACGCGGCTCCAAAATTTGTCCTACGCAAACAGCGAGTGACTCGACGAGATGCAACGTGATCGAACAAACATGACTCTGCAAAGAAAGACGTGACAACAATCTACAAAGCTGGACATGACCCAATGACTTCTCTCTGCAAAGTAAGACGTGCCAACACTCTGCCTTGCCAGCTTTTCAGATCGACATGACAACACTCTACCTCCTCAGCTTTTCAAATTGAAAAGACAGGACTCTGCATGAAATTAACCACACCATGCCAACCCTGTGGCTTATAAAAGGAGGTGGATGATATCTGGGAGAGAACACTATACAACCAAACCCAATACTACACCAGAGCTTGCTTCACTATGTCGGGATGGATAACATACATAATAAGCAATGGGACGAGATCCGCGAACAAGCAAGGGCTACCCGTAGTCCCCGGATCTGCTATGTGGCTACCGCAAGTGGATCGACCAGGAGATCCACCCACACAACCAGTGGCAAATTGACTACGATGAGTGGGATGCCAAAATGGCACGCGAGATCTGGGAGGAGGAGTGCCGCAACGACGAGCACAACGAGCTCATCTGTCGAGAGGAGAAAGCTCGTCTCCAGGCGTGTAGGTGCAGGGAGCGCGAGAAAAAGAGGGAAATGGTGGCCGACGAGGAGTACAATGCTGAGCTCGGAAGGAATGGCAAATGGCCCCAGTCCACACAGTAGGTCACGACATTCCATAGTAGTCCCCATGCCTACCCGCCATGGTTTTTACTATCCCCTAAAGGCATATATACTTACATAGTTCGGATGCTTATGTCGTAGTGTACCATAGTAGTAGCGAGGATGACTAAAGCAATAGCCGAACCATCATGCCATATGACCACGTGTAACGTGCTTCTGTTCGATAACTCTAATGTAGTTCTGGTTCTGTGCTTCCGCTGAGCCATCAAAGCAAGCCTATATTGCAAGTATGCATCTTCTAGTGGAATCCCAGAAAAAACCATTCGCACCAACATCGAATCCTCCATATCAACATAGCTAAATGCAACTGTAATGACTACATGAAAAAGAGAGGTGGATCAAACACAAGCACGTGAATGAAAAAAACTAAATTAAAATTACAGACTATAAGAGCATAAAGAACCAAATATATATGCTAAATTGTGTTGTGCAGTGCATGAAGAGTATGAAACCAACCACAATATTTCTATCTAATGTTTTAGGGCATCTTCATAATCACAACGGGCATTCTCAGCCCCTTCAATTGCATTGTGTAGAAGCTCCATAAAGTACTCTGCTTAAACTCCACCATACGAATTTTGGTCCATAAAATACAAATAAAATAAACAATTTCTATTTTATTGGATTAATTCAAGCTTAATTACAATAATATTTTATTAAATTCAATAAACTTATTGGATTTTTATGTAATTTTTTTAAAAAAAAAATTGGATTTTTTAAAAAAATTTCCCTTTTCTAAAATTTTTCCAGAATTTCGTTGGGGTCAAGCAGCCTGCCGCGCCCGAGGCCAGGGGCAAGCCACCTGTCGCGCCCGCCGGCAGGGGCAGGTGCCCTGCCACCCCCAGGAACCGTGGTAGGAGCACTATATAGAGGCTAAATGTGTAAATTACGGCGGAAAAGGGCTAGTTTTGAAAATAGAGAAAATCAGGGGACCATAAATGCAAAAATTTCTAGCGGCAATAGCGATCCTTGGTACTTACTACTTACGCGGCAGCATTGTGAAGTCAACATCACCCTCAGGCTCCTCCTATCTCTCGCAGCGATCCGCGAGACGTTAACCCTCGTGAGAGCATGTATAATAAAGGTGTTTAGAGAGATATTTAGTAAAAAATTGATTTTTTTTACCACGTAGAACAGATAAGATGCTTATTTTATAGCATCGATGTTTAATTAGGCACCGGTGCTTATGTATATGACCATATATAATTAATAGGTAATACAATCATCTAAGCACCTACAAAATAGATGCTTGCATTGGAGGAAATGATTTTTACATAGGCACTCAATGGCGTAGCTATATTCTTTCTTTAAACACTCATGTATAAGTATCTCGCATTGTACATGCTCTTATCTATTAATTATATATAGTCATATATATAAGAACCGGTGTCTAATTAAGCATCGATTCTATAAAATAAGCACCTTATCTGTCCTACGTGACAAAAAATAATAATTTTTTTTACTAAACACCTCTCTAAGCACCTACATTGTACATGCTCTAATACAATCATCTAAGCACCTATAAAATAGATGCTTAAAATTGGAGGAAACGATTTTTACGTAGGTACTCGATGACATGATTATATTCTCTTTCTTTAAGTACTTGTATATAAGTATTTTATATTGTACTTGCCCTAACATGTGGTGTGATGCTTACTTTTTCACGTGCATTGTATTTAGCTAATTAGAAGCTTCGTCCTTCGTTCGCTTCGCTGCTTCCATGTTTTCCCCGGCAGGCCAAGCTAGCAACTGGCTGCTCAACTGGGAGTACATATGGATATGTATGGGACCTCTTGGCATTTAATTAAGTCGACTTCGCCTTCAGTCGTCGATCAAACGGCTTCGCATCCAAATCATTCTCATCTTTTTGTTTAAGTTGCACCTCAGCATTGTCGCCCATACCGCCCGCCCGTCTTTTCTTTTGACATCTTCAACGTGCTTATTGAAGTTATGGGCCATAGATCGTGGGTCATTGCAGCTCACCGTTCTCATATCCACTAAGAGCGATGTTTAGACGAATTTGACGAAAGCTTGGTAGTGCGGTGATGCCCTTGATGACACGCAAGTTGCTTTTCGATCAGTGTACCTGAAAAATCCGTGTTCCCAAATTATACGCGCTGGCCTATATGTTTTTAGGATCCTCGCAAAGAAAAAAAAAACGAGAGAGGTTTGTTTGCAACGTAGGAATTGGCAGGAAATGGAGCGATTCGTCTAAGATTCTTCTGAAAATCCTCTGTTCCGAGAAGAGCCTATACGCGGTGTTTCTCGTTCGCAGAGATGAAGTATTGGCTGTGATGCTGATAAATACACATCTCTCTCTCTCTCTCTCTCTCTCTCTCTCTCTCTCTCTCTCTCTCTCTCTCTGCGAGGAAATGGGTACACGGGAAAATATGGAAGACTAAACATACTTTGTGTTCCTGGTTTAACTGTTGGAGCGTGATAGAATTCTCCTGTTATGACTTTGTTAGTACTTGGTACACGCATCAGCACGCTGTATTATTCTAACGCGCCTTCGTTTTGAACGCTATCTTTGTACCGCATCGATCGTTCTCAAGAGATGCCATTTGACTCCGCTGCTCTCCTCTGATTTAATTGATGACCAAGCAAGCAACCGATCCATGGAACCAATGATACTCGCTTTCCGGCGCAACCACCGGCGAATTCTGTAATCATCCCGTGCGGAAGCATTTGCTGCGATTGTATATCCACACTTTGATGGCTTCCCTGCGTCACAAGGAACACATTGGGCTCGTGACTGGGACCAGTCGCAACTCGCACGCCACTGTCTTATCCTAGTTTTTCCCCCCCTTTCAACAGTGCGTAGCAAGAAAGCTACGTGCCACCGGTCCAATTCTCTCGCAATCATTGAGCGAGTGATCCGAATATAGTAGGCAACTATTCGGACTTGGTGCCGTTAGGGCAAATCTGGTAGGGATCATCCTAATTGCTTGTTTGGACAATGAGGGATTGCTTGTTTGGACGGTGAGGGATTAGAATCAATCATTTTGGAATGAAAGAGGTTTTAGTTTAAATTTTGAATTAATTCAAAGAGATTGAGTCGGATCATAATGTATCTAAACAAGCCCTAAAGAGGAATAAGCAAAAGAGTGCATTTCCGGGTCCTAAAAGTTTCGATTGTTGCATAGCGCAACTGGTGTGCGCTACCTGGTTTTTTTTCTTGTGTCCCTATCGAACATGGGTGAGTTATCTGTGTACATTTTTCATCTATCATTTTCCGGATTTAATCCCCCAATCTGTAGGCTGCTAGCATTAAGGTGACTCAGCTAGCCAATTGGCTGCACTATTAAAAAAAGTCAAGCACTGTAGCAACAACATGTATATATGTGTGTTCGATCGGATCCTTTTTATTCAACTACCGTGTTCGAATATGGTTTAGATTTTTCTATCCAATTAACAATTTATCTCATATTTGTGTTCGTATAAAAATATGGATACGAATATGGTATAGACTTTTACCATACAAAATGTTAATTTCTCCGCACTATTCGTATCCGAGTATGGATAATTAGTTGGATGCGTATTTTTAGTTTAACGTGAATTCATGTTTTTAGATGAAATAGATAAACTATAATGATTAAGTGTGATATGTACGAGGATAAAGTCCGAATCCTACCGAATTGAGTAGGTATTCGATCCGTATTTGTATTCGTTACAACATTCAATTCGTATTCGTATTCGACAATATTAGAATTTGTATTCGTATTTATTTAGAAAATACGAATACAAGAAGACCACTTATCAATTAGTATTTGATCCGTTGATACCTCTGTATATATGAGATCTACGCCTTAGAAGGTGAGCAATGTTAGTGTAGTGTGGTGCCAGAATTTCATACCTATACGTCCAATGTACAATTATTATATTTTTTGTAGTATCTATTGCTCTAAAATTCTTACAATACTAGCTAAGTGCGTGTATGTTGCCATGGAAACACATATTACGTGTTAAACAAATTTTCATGTTTTTATTACATTCATCGTGGAAGCATACAAATAAATATCAAATGAACATCTTGTCATCATAATATATTTCGCAACTACAATTCATAAATGTTTCTAAATGGGCACGTCTGGAAGAGTTTCTATTGAAAATTTTCATCAGTCAAAGGACCAATATATATGTTGGTGTAATGTAAAATAGATGAACACAAAAGAGGTGGGTGTTTCACTTCATGTCTCAAAAATTATTACCAAATCCAAAAACTATTATTCAAAGCAAGTATAAAGCAGTGTTGTAAAAAACAGAATATGATTGCCGGACGGATAGGGTACCATCAAGCGATTAATCGGAATACGGATGATTAATCGGAATTATGCGGACAATTTGGCGTTCTCATATATTTGATGATAAGGCAAGTTTCAAAGATATTTGAACACAATATATTGTCAATACTATCAAAGAAACTTGTGTGTCGGACCCGGATTCTAAGAATCTAAATCCTCTGTGAAAACACTGTGCTATTCCCTGGATCAGTAGATAGCACTCACAGATACGTCACTGAATCAATTCATACATGGTGTAGATAAAACCATACTATTATTAATTAACACATCAGAGCTTTACATAGACTTCATCGGGTCAAGTTTTACAATAAGGGCCGAACAGGCCAAAGATTACATTACAAAAGTAGCGGAAGCGACAACAGAAGCAAAAGGGGTGAGAGCACATCTCTCCACAGGCAAGTGACTGGAGAAACCGGAGTGTGCCCGATATTAACCAATGACTTGGATAATATTGGATGCACGCAAGCACCAACGGAGTCAACTAGACTGGGGTAAGACTAGAACAACTAAAGACTAAACTACGCTTCATCATCTCCTGGACCTTCAGCTTCTAGATCCTCGTAGTATGCATAGTCTTCAGGATTTCCTGCTTCTGAGGATTTTGGGGGAAAGAGCGAGAATGAGCACAAGTTTCGTGCTCGCGAGCCAACACACAATGCAATAATATACATACAGGGCTTAACAAAGATGGCTCAGGTTCTTTTATTTGCTAAAGCAATGTTTTGAATTATCATAATTACAAATTCCTATCACTTGGCATTTTAACCAAATTGCATTTTATTAAAGAGAGTAATTGTGCAATATTTATTTTACTAGAGGTTCCCTCTGTCGAAAACTCTACACCATGCATCTTTTGATTGGAGCTACCTCCAATTACTACCACCACTGAGCTTGAAGACTCAGGTAAAATCCAAACATAGGGCTAGGTGAGCCCTCCACACTTTTCATTCCACCCACCAAGTTTTTGAAATAGAACTAACTCAAGTTAAGATTCACATATCCGCCTTTGACCGTAGGCATGGCTGTTTAAACAGTTTAGACTCTGCAGAGGTTGTACACTGTACCCACAAGAGATAGTCATACCCGTTACCTTACATGATTCCGTAGTCATGTAGTTGGGCGACCGCACAGTAACCTTTTAAACTACCTTGCCCTTTCCGTCATCTCACCCATATGGGGGTTACGCCCATACATTGCGCGGGATCGTTGTACCTCAGCGTCTGGAGTAGTTGAACTACCCACAACGTTGGCAATCTCACCCATTCAAGCTGGATGTACCGCAAGCTTGCGCATTCCTTTTCTCCACCGTGTGAGACACATTCAGGGTTTAATAATTTTACTAAGCCAAGTTGCACTTTGTAGATTTGTTGTTGTACTTGTTTAACACGGGAGGTCGTGACAAGATTAAGTCCTTAATCTATCCGGGCGGTTATTTCCACATACCAACCACTCTCGTGCTCCTTGAGCACCCACCGCCTTTCCATCCGCCCAGATGTGGTATTAGCAATTAAGGTTTTTGAGGAGTAGAATCCACCAATCCCACCATCTTTTGTCATTTCCCCACAATGACTGTCCAAAACCATTTTCATGTTTTAAAGGATGATGATTGGGACATTTAATGCCCTAGTACTTAAGCAAGACTAACATGTCGCTTAAGTACAACCTATAACTAGTATTTACCATATAGTTACTAGGGTGACAAGGATTAGTAGATTCAAATTATCAAGGATGGCATATTAATTAATTAATCATCAAATGGGTATTTAACTACCTTAAGCTTTTAACATACATTTGATTAAAGAATTAAAGCATGCAATGTTGATAATTTAAATGAATATAATTTGCATAAATTGTAGACTCAATATGATCAAAGTATTGACTCACCTTGGATATAGGTAAGAGGATCTTGACAATCTTGTGCTTGATCGAAGTGGAGATCCTCCGCGTCTTCGAATCCTAATCGGACGAATGCACCGGAAAAAGACACAACAAGCAAAAGAAAACAAATAAATACACATGAATAAACAAATGAACTTCAAATTAATCAAGACCTATGACATTAGCAAGATCTTGAATTAACAAAATTTTAGAAACTAATTTCACTTGAATCGGAGTTATGACGAGGGAGAACGAGACTTCTGAAGATTGAAAAGGAATTAAATCAAAAAGGAAAAAAGAGAGAGAGAGAGAGAGAGACAAGTCTCTCTAACAGGTAGGCCCGGCTTGCTCCACCGCACAGGAAAGGATGGGGGGCCCATTTGGCAGCAAATGAGAGGGGAGGGCTCAAGCCAAATGACAGGTGGGGCCCGCATCAGATTCATTCCCCATTCCACTCGGTTTACATAGAAAACAAGAGGGGGAAGCAGAGGGAGCGGCGGTGGCTTGGGAAGGAGGTGGCGGCGTTGACGAGGGAGGATGTGGCGGTGCCGGGGAGGGTCGCGAACGTACGGCGAAGGGGCGGCGGCTTTAAGGGCACTAGCGGCAAGGCCAATAGCGCTGTGGAGTAGCGGCTCGGTGGAAGGCGAGTGGCGGCGGCGCCACGGGCAAGTGGGTGGCGCGTCGATGCGGCGGTGCAGTGGCGAGGGTAGCAAGCGCACAAGCTGCGTGGGTGCGGCGAGCCGAACGGGTGGCCGGGGAGGCTCGAGGGTGGCTAAATCGGTGGGGCAGCGGCGACCGTGGCGGGAGGAGAAGGGAGCCCGGTGGTGGCTTGGCTCGGCGACGGGGAAGGCGAGGGAAGATGGGGGATGGCAAGAGGGCCTCCAGGGGCGCGTGGTGATGTGGTTGCCCAGGGGAGAAACCGACCGGGGCGACGGTGTGGCGGCGAGGCGGCGCAGCCGACATTGGGGGCGCGGCTCCGGCTCTTGCTTAGCGAGGCTTACCAGGAAGGAGGGGACCAGAGAGGTGGAGCAAGGGAGGTGGCCAGGGCTCCTTTTATAGCCATGGTGCAAGGAGCCGTTGAGGGGTCGGGTGCACGCGTGGTGGCAAGCGGCGAGGCACGCGTCGCAGGCGCTGGCCGCAGCATGGACGGGATGGGACGGCGATGGCGTGCGTGGGCGAGGCGGCACAGAGGGCGTAGCAAGGCATCAGAGGGAGCTAGGGAGGAGTGCGGGCGCAGGCGGCGTCGCAATGACTCGGGTGTAGCAGAGCCTGGCCAGGTGGTGCGCGCGTAGGGGGAGAAAGGCACGGGCACGGCTCGGCTGAGAGGATAGGGTGAGCGGTGGCGTGCGCGTAGGAGGCATGTGGCGGGGGCGCAGAGGGGCACGCAGGCCAGAAGTGGCACGCATAGGGGGAGGTGGCGTGTGCGCCAGAGAGCACAGGGGGAGGATCAGGCACTCGGCAAGGGTGGCGCCAAGAGGAAGATGCCAGGGGGAAGCGGCCAAACACTGGGGCTGGCTCGGGCCTAGAAGAGCAAGGCCGAAGGGGGGAGAAAATGGGGCCGGGCAAGGGGATTGGGCTGGAGGAAAGTGGGCTGGGTGAACTGAGAGGAGATGGGCTTGGCCCAAGAGGAGAAATGGGCTGAGCCCAAAAGACACGGAGGCCCAAACTCGAAAAAGGCCCAAGAATTCGAACGAGAGGAAACTCAAACCCAAAATTTGAATTTTAGAGGACAAGGGTATTTGAAACACATACCCAAGCTAAAAAGAGCAGAGAAGCAAAATGAGAAGGGGCCTAATTTGCAAAAGAGGAAATTCAAATCGAATTTTGAATTCCGAAGTTGCAAAAAGTTTTAAACACAAACCCGAGCTAAGAGGAGAAAGGAAATTTTTGAAAATAATTTGCTAATTTGAAAATACGGCGAAGAACGAAAACCGAAAAGCAGTTACTATGCGCCATCCTAAAACGAGACACTACATTGTGCCATCCTCCGATTGTACACGATAATTTCATTACTAAGTCAAAAGACAACAAGATTGATTGGTGGACTATTATAGTCCTACACCAAAGTACGACTTGCAACGAGTTAAATAATAGATTAAAAGTAAGCATTGTCACATCGATTAGACTAACTTAACACACTGAAGAGATGATGACCAAAAGAACTAAGTTTTAAATTTAAGCACACAAAATGACCCACAACCACAAGAGAATCAGTTACTCTGAATTATTGTCAATAGTCTGGTTTTGGGATGGTTATATATGAATCAGTTACTCCGAATCAATTGTTTTGTGCTTGAGTATATTTGGATTATAACTGGGCTGCTATTGGGCTAGTTTATAATGGGCTGAATTCTAACTTGACTAAATGGCTCAATTTGGTCAATTAAATGGATTATACGAGCGATTATACGGAAACAATCGATTAATCAGAAAATGCGGCCGATTTGGCATTCACAAACGTTAAATTTCCTGACGACTTGCCTGACGACTTGTAACATCCCAAATTTCCTGAGTTTTTGAAAATTTTGAAAACTTTAAAAAGTAACTATTTGGTTTTATTAATTCGCCAAAGCTTAAATTGTAATTTAGAATTTTAAAAGAAGTTTAATTTGAATTAATTAAAACTTGAACTAATTCAAGTGGTTTAGTTGAGTTTTGTTGGATTTTAAAGTTGGTTTTTCCTCTTGCCTTATGTTGAAAATAATTATTTGCAAAAATTAAAAGCAATAGTTAAGCTAAAAATATTTTTATTAAGTCCTAAATAATTCAAGGGACTTCTGTGAATTTTCCTAGAATTTTTGGACATCTTAAGCTATTTTCTAAAAATGCTTTTGCTTTTCTGGTATTTTCTAAATTCGAAAATCCTTAAAATCCTTTCCTATTCACCTTGGGCCGAATTTCTTTGGCCCATTTCCTTTCCATCGCCCCGCTCCTCCAGCCGCTTCGTCATGGCCCTCCACTTTGATCGACGAATCGTCGATTTGGATCGGATGGCCTACAACGCCCGCGCCCTTCCCCGTTCTCTCCTCTCTCTCGCTGCCAGTGGGGCCGCCTTGTCACCAGACACCGGTCGTTTTTCAACCTCCTTGTGCCAAGGCTTGTGTCGGCCTCACGCGTTTCTCGCCACATCGCGCTTGCCCGTCCCGCGCCACGAGTCCCTATGCTCCCTTGCGCTTTCGCCTCGCCCGCTCTCCTCGCCTTGACCTAGCCTATCCCGTCCGTCCGTTCGCCGCGCCGCGCCCGCCTCCGCCATGCCCATGCGCCCGCTTTCCCATCTTCCCAGCGGTCAAGCGGACCCCCCCACGCTGCGCCATTCAGGCCGTCGCGACACCTCTCCTCCTCCTCCTCCTCCTCCTCCTTCTTGGGCCTTCGAGGCCTATTTAAGAGAGCATCGACCGCGCCTCTTCCTCCCCTCCCTTTCCCTCTTCTCCTCTCTCTTCCTCGCCTTAGCTCGCGCATTTGAAGCTTTTACGCCGCCGCCGCCGAGCTTCGCTCCGTCGCACCCGCCGCCGCCGTCAAGCCTCCTCCGGTGCCGTCGACCCCACCCCTGGCATCGCCAAGCCGAGGCGTGCTCGGTGCGCGCCTCTCGACCTCTGGAGCCCACGGAGCGCCGCCTCGTTCAACCGCCCGCCGCTGCTTTCTTCCTCCCATGGCGACCTTCCCATGCCATGCGTCGTCGAGACCTCGCGCACAAGATCGCCAGCTTTCCTTTTTCGTGGGTGCCCTCATGGTCAAGAACCGCTGTTCACGGCGACCCTTGGTGCCCATCTTGCCATGCTTCGCTCTGACATGGCCACCACGTGGTCGCAGTCACACCCGTCGTGCCACATCACCCTTTTGCTGGCGTGGCTGCCCGGTCGGAGTGGAATTTCCGGGTTTTTCTTTAGAAAATTAATTCAGAAAAATCAGGAAATCTCCAAATTCATCATTTTATGTGTTTTTCCAACTTCCTTTGGCCATAACTTCTTCATTCGAACTTCGATTCGAGTGATTCAAATTTCTAAATTCATCTAAATTCCTTTTATTCCTACTAGTAGTTATTTAGTGTTTATTTGAATTTTATTTGGAGTTATTTTATTTATTTAGCTTTGTTCGCACGTATAGATTCCGGTGTTTCGGACGACTTTGCAGACCCGACGACCAAAGCACCTCTACTCTTCAACGAAGGCAAGTCGAAGACCTTTGATCATGTTGAACCCATCTTTATAAAAGTATATTGTTTGATATAAACATGCATTGCTAATTTTATAATAAACGGTTTCGGGAATTAGTTAATTACCTAATTGCCATTATGCCTCCTTGATAATTTGTGAATGACATGTATCCTTGAATGACATAAATTCTTGGACACCCTAGGATGGATTATTTTAGTTGGATATTATTGTACTACCAACATGGGTATCGTGTTTGCTTAGCCATGCTTTGGTAGACGTCGGTCTCGCCATGAATCATTCAATATTAGTTTACCCCCAGCACACCGGTACGTGGCTTGTGTAGTAGCGGCCAGTGTTGCTGATTAAAATGAAGTGTGGTCCTGTGTGAGACCATGACATTTGTTGTCACCTTAACTAAAATTTGTGGTGCTAGGACTGGGGTGGTCCTCTGGTCAGTTGAACCCAACAAGGTTGAATTTGACTAAAGGAATTATGGAACCGGCAAAGCCACTTTTGATAAAAGATGTTGTGATTTGGCGAGGTTGAACGAAATTGATTTATGCTCTCGGACGAGTGGGTGGTGGAAAAGGTGGGTGCGTAAGCACATTTGGAATGCGGAAACGTCTCGTCTGAGCAACCAACTAAGGACTTAACCTTGAACCATTGATCTAGGCCTTAACCGTACAACCACATGTCTAGACTGGGATAGACCTGGCCGACTAATTAGCAAGGTTTTGGTTTGGTTCTGTTTTGGTTGATTATGGCGCAAGAGGGGGCTCGTAACGGTAACCCCTTAGCGAACAGGACCAAGTTAAAACCGAACTTTGTAAAAGTCTTGTCACATGCTCTAGACTGCTTACCTAAGGTAGTGAGCGGTGGCATAGAATTATGCCGAACAAACTAGAGAATTCGTGTCTTGTGGGTCAAGTTGTACAACCTCTGTAGAGTATAAAACTATTCGAATAGCCGTGTCCCCGGTTATGGACATGCCTGGTGATTTCACGCAAGGGGTAGATCTTTTGTTGAAAATGTTGGAATGGGTTGTTCGAATCTAGTTTTGGTTATGGTTGTTGGTTGGGAAGTGAACAGGATGTTCACTAGTTGTTTCAAAGAAAATTGATTGCTTATGTATTAATCCTTTAAATTGTGCTTTGCAATTTACTTACTGTATTTAAATGTCAAATATTGCTTTCTGCAAAATAGCCATAAAGCTATCCTTGTCAAGCCTTGCATGAATACTATTTGCATACATTTCTCTATGACTTGATGAGTACATTCAAAGTACTCACGGCTTTGCGCCCTCTGTTTAAATCAGCAGAGGAGGGTGAACCAGTGAACTCAGAGCTCTATGGAGAAGAATGTTTTGAAGACTTTGCGAACTAGGTCGCATCCTTCACTCGATTGCCTGTGGGCATATTGGGTGACCTCCACCGGATGTTTGGTTTCCGCTGCAAGCTCTCTTTTGTTGCTAAGCCCTGCGTGGCAAACTTTGTAAGACTTGACCATAAGGTCCTTTTGCTATTAAATATTAATTTGTCTGCTTCATCTATAGTTCAGGTGTACGGTTTTGATTACACCAATGTTGCAACTGTGTGCACTAGCTACTGATCTAGGGAATAGTGCAGTTATACACAGAGGGTCCTGGATCCGGAGATCCGGGGTCCCTACAATGTGATGTATCGAGTCAGGTCGATCAGAGGGCGTAATCATAGTTAGCATGGTCGTTTAGTCAAGACTTCAAAATTTTATTTTCTAAAGCAAACCAACAATTAACTTGAATAGTATTCTCCTCTCATCTTACTCTATTCTTCCTCATCCTATGCTAATCTCTCCTTATTCCATTCTCAAAGTCTGACTTCTTATCTTTTCTGAACTCTGTTTCTGAATGTAAAGTGAACCCCTTATCTCGATAATCTCTATAGGATCGAGCTTTGCTTGAAGTCGCCCATCCATATAAGATAGACTAGTAGTGCTGTTTAAAGTTACCCCTTTTTAATTTCAGTATCGTTTAGGATCTGTGGCTTAAGTGTTGTTGCCTCTTGTAGCTTTCCGGCTATTGTTCGTTGGGTTAAACCGACTTTCCCCAATTAGGTTGTCCCGTCTTTCTCCCCTGTTCTCGCTCGTCTATTGTGCTTTTCCCTATTTCCTATTGTGCTTTCTTCCTCTCGTCTATTAAACCTGAGGAGAGATCTGTGCAGATGGTTCAGATCCGCAACACCGCAAGTCAAGGTGAATCCATGGAGCCCAACGCACCACCTCCACTGGCCACAATAGCAGACCAAGGCTTGGGTCAGTTTATGGCAGCTCAGACTCAGTTGATGAATGCCGTAATGCAGAATATGAATCAGATGACGAACCAACAGAATCAGACCGCTGCAGCCTTAGTCAACATGATGTACCAGCACAACCAGACCGTCGTTGCTTTTATGACAATGGTGAACCAGAACCATCAGGCCACTAGCCAAGCTGCCGCCGCCACCACCAGCCCATGTAAATCCAGAAGCAGAGGAACCAAACTTCAACAAGAGCAATCCCGAGGCACTCCATTTAGAAGCTACCTGCCATCAACCGGACAACCATCACAAGAGGAAGATGGCGGATCAAGACCAACCTAATGCAAGAAACTCCAAGACTTGGGTGAATCAGCCTTAATACAACCCAGCACCAACAATAGTCCCACTCATCACTCCAGGACCAACACTACTTTCGTCAATGCAGATATCCCGCGACAACGATGGTGACCAACCTCAGTAGAACAAAACAACCCAAGCAAGGATGTAATGTTTCAAATGTCGGGGTATGGGACATTTTGCCAATAAATGCCCGCGAAGACTATCAGCACTTCCTTCAGATAGCATTCCAGAAGCCACTCGTGATCGCAACAATAACACCAGCAGCAGGTGGTAAAAACAACAGAAGATACATGTCACAACTGCATAAATACAAAAGTTTAGGCTTGCCAATGCCTCAAGAAACAACCGTGAACCAGTCGGCTAGCTTGTTGCTCCACAACACATCCATTGGAGTCCCGTCACAGAAGAGCTCGTCTCATGCCGCAGGAATCCAGTGTTTCAACTGCCACCAGATGGGCCACTATGCCAGCACTTACCCACTAAAGAAGGCTTCACCAACAGAACATCCGCAGAAAGCCAGAATGATTGCGCAGCACCCTGCTAGTTTTGCTCCCCCTGTTACCTTTAGGACCCCTACAGCAGCACTTCGCCCAGCTGTTTTAGGACTCGACAACAGCAACCAACCTCAGGGAAACAACAATTCAGCTCTAGGAGTCACCTGTTACAGATGCCACCAGATGGGTCATTATGCTCACAGTTGCCCCCAGAAACGTCAAGCCATGACTCCAGTTCCACTTAACTTGGGAGCTATACCAAATGGATCGAGACACCAGAGCGAGCCAAGGAACAACGCAGACTCCAAGTCAAGCCACTAGGACTTCACTTCCTTCTGCAAGAGCACAAGTGAATCAAGTCACCGTAGTACCAGCTCAATCAACTCAGAAACTTCATTCTTGGTAAGTGCTAAGTCAGTACAGCTTCAGATCCAGTTTTGTTTGGCTCAAAAGGAGAAGTTTCTTGGAAGGGTGAGCAAAGTCCGAGTCCCTGAACCTATTCTCTAGTTAGCCGAATCTCAGGGTCGAGATTCCCTTTAAGGGGTGTAGGTTTGTAACATCCCAAATTTCCTGAGTTTTTGAAAATTTTGAAAACTTTAAAAAGTAACCATTTGGTTTTATTAATTCGCCAAAGCTTAAATTGTAATTTAGAATTTTAAAAGAAGTTTAATTTGAATTAATTAAAACTTGAACTAATTCAAGTTGGTTTAGTTGAGTTTTGTTGGATTTTAAAGTTGGTTTTTCCTCTTGCCTTATGTTGAAAATAATTATTTGCAAAAATTAAAAAGCAATAGTTAAGCTGAAAATATTTTTATTAAGTCCTAAATAATTCAAGGGACTTCTGTGAATTTTTCTAGAATTTTTGGACGTCTTAAGCTATTTTCTAAAAATGCTTTTGCTTTTCTGGTATTTTCTAAATTCGAAAATCCTTAAAATCCTTTCCTATTCACCTTGGGCGAATTTCTTGACCCATTTCCTTTAAATCCTACGGCCCGATCCTCGGCCGCTTCGTCTTGTATAGCCTTTTGATCGTGATCGTCCGATTTGGATCGAACGACTGCATCTCGCGCCCTTCCCGTTCTCTCCTCTCTCTCTTGCCGGTGGGGCCGCCTTGTCACCACACACACCGTGGCAAGCTTAAACGAGGCAATGGGGCTGCTCGTGAGCTCAGAGGGGGAGACCTGCGGCTTGTGATGTGGGGGTCGGCTTAGCGATCTTTGAGGCTTGACGGTCAAGGCGTCAAAGCTTCAAATGCGGCTGGTAGCTTCAAATCTTGGAAGAGAGGGGAGAAGAGGGAAAGGGAGAGGAGGAAGAGGCGCGGCCGATGTCTCTTAAATAGGCCTCGAGGAGGCCGGAGGAGGAGGAGGAGGAGAGGTGTCACGACGGCCTTAATGGTGGCCATGGGGTCCGCTTGACCTGCTGGGAAGAGGGGAAAGGGGCACACAGGCGCCAAGGAGGAGGCGCTGCGCGAACGGGATGGGACTGGTAGGGCTAGGTCAAGGCGAGGGAGTGGCGCGGCTCGGCGAGATTCGCAGTGAGGCGAGTACAAGCGAGCACAGGACGGACGGCGGGGCGGCGCGAGAACGCCACGAGGCCGACAGGTGTGGGCGTCAAGGGGGCGTTGAAGACGACCCTGGCGTCTGACTAACAAGGCGGCCCCACTGGCAGTGAGAGAGAGGAGAGAACGGGGTGTTGGAAATATGCCCTAGAGGCAATCATAGAGATGATTATATTTCATTATGTTCATAACATTGATAATGTGTTATCTTGTTCCTAGAATAATATTGTTAATATTTATTATCAAGTATGTGACTTGGTTGTGAAACTCTATATTTCTGCGATAATTATTCTTACACGATCCTCGGTCGTAAACATATGAAGACACATATGAATAGACTAGCATATGTATTGGTTGATGACTATGTTTCACGAGTCATAGATATGGAGATATCAAACCAATAATATGGACACATGTTAGAGAACATGATGTTGGATAAGACCCATCTTGAGGCACTATTGAGATTGTTATGAATCTATGTGTCATTAGTTGGTCTCAAGCAATGATGATGTATAATCCTTAGACTGAGATCAAGATGGTTTCCTACATGTGTAAGAGCACTCTTAGGGGTTGCCAAACGCTACACCGTGAATCGGGTAGTTATAAAGGTAGCTTTGGGTATGCTCAAACATGGAGAGGAATGTGACTGGTCGGATATGGGATTTGCCCTCCTAACATAACAGAGAGATGTCTCGGGCCCTCGTTGTGATCGGATAAAGAAAGTGCATGGCCATGCCACTAGTAGTCGAAGTGTTCGACCACATAAGGTTATCTCGATACTCGACGAGAAAGTATTGAATAGTCCATGGATGACACAACATCTCACCGGAGTTCAACCGGATATCGTGAGGCAAAGGGAGAATACATGAGTAGGTCACTTAGTTCGACCACCACCGATCGGTCGTATGGAGATACAAGCAAGTCGAGGCGGGTCGAACGTAATCACAGAGTGGTCGAAACCAAGTCGTAAGGAGTTACGAGTTGGTCGTGATCAAATACTGGTGATCGTATAGAGATAGGACCTGGTCATATATCATATTGCATTAAGGTTCGTCCGATATAATTTGTGTGTTTTAGGAATCGATATGTTACGCTAGGAGCCGCTACGACTCGTGATCGGAAACGGTTTCCAATCACAACCGAACTACACATGAACCTCTGTGGTCACACACTTAACGGGTTGGAACAAACCAAGACGAATACGATTCAGAACGTGTCCGGATAGGATCCGCCACGAGCACTATATAAGGAGGTGCATGAGGCTATTGGTAGATGCGCGTGAAACACCACCAAACCCTAGCCGCCATCTTCCTTAGAGCTCCACCGCGCGATTTGGGCCGCACACCGTTCGGTTGTTCCTTCCCCGGACGTGTGGATACCGAGAGGCGCACTACGATTGTTGCGCTTTGAGGACGATCCGCGATCTTCACAAGGACCGCAGACGTTCTTTGGAGGAGACGATCGACTCGTGAGGACATTGACGATCGACTACGACCACTACATCGACGCGCTCTTCGTTGGACCAGCTGCTCCAACCCTTCTTCCATTGCTTCAAGGCGTCGGTGGTAACGATCTATGATCATCTACTTGCATGGCTTCCTGGTTTGCGTGGTAGAATTTTTTTTTGTAGCTATCGTAGCCTACCCGTGACCCAACAGTGGTATCAGAGCCATCCTGCGTAGTTTTTGATCTGGATCGATCGCATATACTTGATATGTGGTAGTAGTAGATTGGATCTATTACTGGTCGATTCTGATAACCTAGATTGGTTCATATAGATGGAACGACCTAGACCCTGGTCGATATGATCAATCAGTTCTCGGTGGTAGTAGATGGGTTTACGAGGAGGTATGAGCTATAAGGACTAGATGGTTTATTGCACTTGTCCACGACCAGACTGCATATTACTCCTACCGGTCGGAATTCCGCCATCGGAGTATGCCGCAAAGATGTGGTCGATCAAGGCATTGATCGGATTGGTTCTAATAGGGCTAATTTGATTAACCCGATGATTTCAAGGCTCGGATCGTGAATAAGATTCATGTTTTAAAAAGTTTTCGAGCGCCGCCTCGACCACGAGAGGGCGCCGCCTTCGAACCCGCCCGCTAACCGGCTAAGCGGGACCGCCGTCTTGGGTATTCGTGCATCGCTATAGGTAGTGTGTGCTCATGTCATCCGTTAGAATTGGATTACATGCATAACTTGTTTTTGCAGGATTGATGTGAATAGTATGACCCATACTGTTTCATGTATGAGATGCATGTATGCTTGTAATTTTCATGACTGCGTGTCATATTAATTGCAGCCCAAGGTCATCTATAATTGTATAACGTGACTGCGTGTCGACTTGTGATGCTTCTTTACTCCTTGTGTTTCATTACTAGTGCTATTAGAAATAATGGCTTAGTGAGAGTGCTTGGAGGAGTCCACCACTTGAAGACATGGTGAACAGGATGCATGGCGATGGAGATTACCATGAAGAAGGGTCATGCTATATCACAATGCAATTTGATTGTCTGTGAATGCCTTTACATTCTGTTCATTTATTTCTATGCATGTTATTTTGCTTTAATTGCTTTTAACATGATAGAAGTAAAATTCCCTCACTTAATATTAAGTTAAATTGATGCCCTCCCAAATATGCCGCACCATCAAAAGTCATGTATTTTAATGGTAGGTCTTGCCAAAGCAGAGTGCCATTAACTCTCCTTGACTAGATGGGTTTGTGTCGACACTTACGCTACCGGCATTGGTTCAACTTAACAAGGTTATCATAACAGCTTGTGGACCTTGGGGCATAAAGGTTGGGTGAAGCATAGAGATGCTGCCCAACAACAAGAGTCATATAGTAGATATGATTAGCAAAGGTTGCTTACCGCTTTCACTAGTCTTCTAGCAAAGAAGCCAAAGCTCACTAGTTGATTAAATGATTATGGATCTTGAATCATTAAATGTCATAAGAGGGATATGGTGTTTAGTGGGAGTATCTTTATTAAATTGTTTAATAGAAGTTACTTTAATGAACATATGTCTTAGTTTTGCATATATTTTTGTTGTAGATCATGGCACCAATCTGTTGTACCTACATCCAGCTTTTGCTTTTACGCTCGATACTTGAAAAGGAAAAACTTAATGGAACAAATTTTATGGATTGGTCCCGCAACTTTGAGAATTGTTCTCGGGCAAGATAAAAGGAACATGTTCTAGAAGAACCAATTCGAAGTGCCTCGTAAAATGTCTGCTTTGCTATTAAACCGCCTATAAAAGGGCATGTGATGAGTCCCTTGATGTTAGTCGCTCCATGCTTGTCGCTATGAACTCGCACCTTCGTAAGCGGTTTGAGAACATAGAGGCCTCACGATATGATCGTGGCGCCAAAGGCATGTTTGAGACACAAGCAAGAACTGAGAGATTTGAGATCTCAAAGAACTTGTTTGGATGTAAGCTACCGAGGGTGGTTCGGTGAGCCCTCATGTAATCAAAATGGTTGGTTACACACGAGCTTGGAAAAACTTGGTTTTCCACTTAGCCAAGAATTGGCTACAGATTTGATTCTTGCTTCGCTTCGAAAGCTATGGCCGCCCATTTTGAACTTCCATATGAACGGCTTAGACAAGAATCTCACCGAATCGCATATGATGCTTAAGACAAAGAGAGGGCAAGATTAAGAAATGCAACAATCATGTGATGATGGTGCAAAAGAGTACAAGCTTCAAGAAGAAGGCTAAGACTTGGGTCAAGAAAAGGGCAAGGCTAAAGTTTGGATGAGATCCAAACTAACAAACCTAAACCCAAGACTAAGTCCGCCCGACTCAAGAGAATGAATGCTTTTATCGCAAAGAACTAGGCCATCGGAAGAGGAACCGCAAGAAATACCGGCCGATCGAAAAGGAATGGTGGGACTAAAACTTCCACTACAGTATTAATGTTATAGACATTTTTCTTGTCGACTCTTCCGTTAACTCATGGGTATTTGATAACGGATCGGTTGCTCATATATGCAATTCGATCTGAGTCTAACAAGAAGTAGGATGATTGCAAGGGCGAGATGGATCTTCGCGTCGAATAAAGCAAAGGTTGTCTGCATTAGCCGTCGGGACTATGCCACTACTATTGCCTTCAGGATTTATTATGGAATTGAATAATTGTTATTACGTTCCAGCCATTAGTAGAAACATTATCTCTGCCTCATGTTTGATGGCAGAGGGTTATAAATTCATTATAGAGAACAATGGTTGTTCTATATTTTTGAATGAAGTGTTTTATGGCTATGCACCTATTTTGAATGGGTTGTTTATTTTAAATCTTGATGATGCATCACCTATAATATTAATGCTAAAAGGCTTCGCCTAATGAAATAAATTCCACTTTTATTTGGCATTGTCGTTTGGGTCACATAAGTGAGAAGCGATGAAAAAGCTCCATAATGATGGAACTCTAAACTCATTTGATTTAGAATCATTTGAAACATGCGAGTCTTGCTCGGTCGGAAGATGACCAAGACGCCTTTCACCGGTCGAGTGAAAGGGCGACGACCGATTGGAACTCATACATACCGATGTATGTGGACCAATAAGCACGACGACCAGAGGTGGTTTTCAAGATTTCATTACTTTCACCGATGACTATAGTAGATATGGTTATATCTACTTAATGAGGCACAAGTCGGAATCCTTTGAAAAGTTCAAGGAGTTTCGAATGAAGTACGTAATCAACTTGGCAAGACAATCAAATCTTTACGATCCGATCGTGGAGGTGAGTTTTAAGCCATGAGTTTGGTAATCATTTGAAACAATGTGGAATTGTTCCATACTTACACCACCCACTCCACAATGGAATGGGGTGTCCGAGCCACGAATAGACCTTGTTGGACATGGTTCGATCAATGATGAGCCAATCGGATCTGCCATTGTATTTTTGGGGTTATGCTCTAGAAACCGCCGCTTTCATTTTAAATAAGGTACCATCTAAATCAAGAGATAAGACACCATATGAGATGTGGACCGGAAAAGTCCTAGTTTGTCTTTTCTAAGGATTTGGGGATGTGATGTCTATGTTAAACGCTTGACGTCCCGATAAGCTCACACCCAAATCGATAAATGCTTTTTATAGGATATCCTAGGGAAACCAAAGGATATTATTTCTACAACCGGAAGAAGACAAAGTTTTGTTGTCTAAATGGTGTCTTTTGGAGAAAGAGTTTCTTTCAAAAGGAGTCGATGGGAGAAAGGTGCAACTCAAGAAATTCGGAAACATCCGAAAGTGTTTCAACTCCTATCAACCTCTCTTCGATGAACAAATTGTTGTTGAACTCAGAGATAAGGCACCAACCCACGTAGATCTAAAAGGCGCGTCAATTGCCTACAAGGTATGGGCATGACGTATTATTATTGAATAATGGTGAGCCTAAGACTTATGAGGAAGCGATGATGGACCCGGACTCGAGAAATGGCTTGGAGCCATGAAATCCAAATAGATTCCATGAGAGAAAATCAGGTTTGGAACACGGTCGATCCACTTGATGGTGTCAAAACCATTGAGTGCAAATGGATCTATAAGAAAAAGATTGATATGGATGGAAATGTTCACATTCATAAGGCTCGACTAGTCGCAAAAGGTTTTCGATAAGTTCAAGGAGTTGACTACGATGAGACTTTCTCACCAAGATGGCGATGCTTAAATCTGTTCGGATCATTCTAGCAATTGTTTGATATTTCGACTATGAGATATGGCAAATGGATGTCAAAACAAATTTTCCTTAATGGAAACCTAGATGAGGATGTGTACATGACACAACCTCAAGGTTTTGTCGATCCAAACAATGCTAGTAAAGTATGCAAACTTCAAAAGTCCATTTATGGGTTGAAGCAAGCATCTCGAGTTGGAATATATGTTTTGATGAGGAGATCAAAAGGTTTGGTTTCACAAGAACAAAGAAGAACCTTGTGTTTACATGAAGGTTAGTGGGAGCGCACTTGTTATTCTCGATCTTGTATGTAGATGACATACTACCGGTCGGAATGACATTCCAATGTTAGAATCTGTTAAATCTTCATTAAGAAAAGTTTTCAATGAAAGATTTAGGAGATGCAACATATATCTTGGGAATAAGGATCTATAGAGATAGATCTAAAAGGCTAATTGGATTAAGCCAAGAAATGTACATAGACAAAGTGTTGAATCGGTTCAACATGCAAAATTCCAAGAGAGGATTCTTGCCCATGGCACATGGCATTAATCTTAGCAAGAATCGGTGTCCTCGACTACTAATGAGCGAGACAAAATGAGTGATATTCCATATGCTTCGCCATTGGATCTATCATATGCGCCATGATATGTACACGCATCAGATGTATCATATGCTCTAAGTGTTACGAGCAGATACCAAGTCGATCCCGTGAATGTCAATCGACGGTACCGTAAAAAACATTCTTAAGTACTTAAGAAGGACTAAGGATGTGTCCTAGTTTATGGCGGTGATGAAGAGCTCGTTGTAAATGGTTACACCGATGCAAGCTTTCAAACCGACAAAGATGATTATCGTCGAATCTGGTTTTGTATTCATTTTGAATGGAGGAGCAGCGGAGTCGGAAAAGTTCCAAGCAAGAAACGGTTCTTGATTCCACGACAGTAGGTCGAGTACATTGCGCTTCCAGTCGCAAAAGAAGGTGTTTGGATAAGGAATTTCATTGCTGAATTGGGAATGGTTCCGAGTGCCTCGAGCCCAATGGATCTCTATTGTGACAACAATGGAGCCATTGCTCAAGCTAAGGAGCCTAGATCCCATCAAGTCCAAACACATACTCAAAGCGTTATCATCTTATCCGCGAATTGGTGGATAGAGGAGATGTTAAGATATGCAAAGTTCATACGGATTTAAATGTTGCGATCCGCTGACAAAGCCTCTCACACACCCAAAGCATGAGGCACACACAAGAGCTATCCGGTATTAGATACCTAAAATGATTGACTCTAGTGCAAGTGGGAGATCATTGGAAATATGCCCTAGAGGCAATCATAGAGATGATTATATTTCATTATGTTCATAACATTGGATAATGTGTTATCTTGTTCCTAGAATAATATTGTTAATATTTATTATCAAGTATGTGACTTGGTTGTGAAACTCTATATTTCTGCGATAATTATTCTTACACGATCCTCGGTCGTAAACATATGAGGACACATATGAATAGACTAGCATATGTATTGGTTGATGACTATGTTTCACGAGTCATAGATATGGAGATATCAAACCAATAATATGGACACATGTTAGAGAACATGATGTTGGATAAGACCCATCTTGAGGCACTATTGAGATTGTTATGAATCTATGTGTCATTAGTTGGTCTCAAGCAATGATGATGTATAATCCTTAGACCGAGATCAAGATGGTTTCCTACATGTGTAAGAGCACTCTTAGGGGTTGCCAAACGCTACACCGTGAATCGGGTAGTTATAAAGGTAGCTTTGCATGCTCAAACATGGAGAGGAATGTGACCGGGATATGGGATTTGCCCTCCTAACATAACAGAGAGATGTCTCTGGCCCTCGTTGTGATCGGATAAAGAAAGTGCATGGCCATGCCACTAGTAGTCGAAGTGTTCGACCACATAAGGTTATCTCGATACTCGATCGAGAAAGTATTGAATACCCATGGATGACACAACATCTCACCCGAGTTCAACCAGATATCGTGAGGCAAAGGGAGAATACATGAGTAGGTCACTTAGTTCGACCACTACCGGTCGTCGTATGGAGATACAAGCAAGTCGTGATCGGTCGAACGTAATCACAGAGTGGTCGAAACCAAGTCGTAAGGAGTTACGAGTTGGTCGTGATCAAATACGAATCGGTCAGATAGAGATAGGACCTGGTCGATATCATATTGCATTAAGGTTCGTCCGATATAATTTGTGTGTTTTCGAATCGATATGTTCGCTAGGAGTCGCATTTACTCGTGATCGGAAGCGGTTTCGAATCACAACCGAACTACACATGAACCTCTGTGGTCACACACTTAACGGGTTGGAACAAACCAAGACGAATACGATTCAGAACGTGTCCTGGATAGGATCCGCCACGAGAACTATATAAGGAGGTGCATGAGGCTATTGGTAGATGCGCGAAACACCACCAAAACCCTAGCCGCCATCTTCCTTAGAGCTCCACCGTGCGATTTGGTCTTTGCACACCAGCCGTTCGGTTGTTCCTTCCCCGACGGTGGATACCGTAGAGGCGCGCACTACGATTGTTGCGCTTGAGGACGATCCGCGATCTTCACAAGGAACCGCAGACGTTCTTTGAGGAGACGATCGACTCGTGAGGACATTGGACAATCGACTCGACCACTACATCGACGCTTCTTCGTTGGACTGGCCGCTCCAACCCTTCTTCCGCTGCTCACAGATCTCGGTGGTAACGATCTATGATCATCTACTTGCATGGCTTCCGGGTTTGCGTGGTAGAATTTTTTTTGTAGCTATCGTAGCCTACCCGTGACCCAACAAGGGGAAGGGCGCGGGCGATGCAGGCCGTCCGATCCAAATCGGACGGTCGCCGATCAAGAGCGCCAGACGCTGAAAGGGGCCGGAGGAGCGGTCATGCATGCGAAGCGAAATGGGCCGAAGAAATTCGGCCCAAGGTGAATAGGAAAGGATTTTAAGGATTTTCGAATTTAGAAAATACTAGAAAAGCAAAAGCATTTTTAGAAAATAGCTTAAGACGTCCAAAAATTCTAGGAAAATTCACAAAAGTCCCTTGAATTATTTAGGACTTAATAAAAATATTTTCAGCTTAACTATTGCTTTTAATTTTTGCAAATAATTATTTTCAACATAAGCCAAGAGGAGAAACCAACTTTAAAATCCAACAAAACTCAACTAAACCAACTTGAATTATTTCAAGTTTTAATTAATTCAAATTAAACTTCTTTAAAAATTCTAAATTACAATTTAAGCTTTGGCGAATTAATAAAACCAAATGGTTACTTTTTAAAGTTTTCAAAATTTTCAAAAACTCGGGAAATTTGGGATGTTACAAACACTCCATATAAACAGGCGATTAATCGGCCGTTTTGATCCTTTTTTTACAATAGTGGCATAAAGTAGGATCCATGATTGGATCAAATGATAGTCATGTAACTCCACCATTGAGAATTTTACATTGCCAACAACCAAACCCTTGCACTAAACAATGAAAAGAATCCTGACAAAAAATGAAACAACAACCGAGTACATTGGCATGGCAACTAAATGAGATAGAAAGCAAAGTGGCATTTGAATATTGCAGTTGACTTCTCCAATGAATTTCTTGAGCCCTTGATAAGGATCGAGCTCAACGGCGAAGGGGCTAGGGCGATGCTCCAACGATGTTAAGGTGATGGCGGTGTAGATCAGACCCTTGCGATGCCGACGGTGGTGACGATGAGGCCTGGGGCTCACCGATGTCGACGAAAGACGATGATGGAGTTTTTAGTGGCGGCTTTTCTTCTTCGAGCCATTCCGATGGCTAGGGCTTAAGATCCGAGCGGTTGGGACGCGGAAGCTAAGAGCTACCTCCCCCTTTATAGGCTAGCAGCCGAGAGAGTCCCTGGCGCAAACGCTAAGAAATCCGATTGACGGCGGGGTCCAAGTCATGCCCGAGTTGGAGACGATGAACAATAACCCAATGGGACCCACATATCAGTGAGAGTGGCTAGGGTGACATTGCGTCGCACACGCCACATGTGCGACTGATAGGTGGGGCCAAGGCGCGTGAGCAGACAGGACAGAAAAAGCGGGCCACGGGTGAGAATGGGCCGGAAGCAAGAAGTTTGGGCTAGAGCGAAAGAAATTCGGCCTAAAGAATTTTCTTGAGATTTAAATAGGTTTTGCATTTTAGAATACCAGAAAATCCAAATGGCAAATTAAAAATAGCAAATGAACTCGGAAAACATCCAGAAAAATCTGGAAAATATTTGCAAGCACAAAGAAGTCAAATAAATAATTTTAGAATTAATTGATGTTCATATTAGTCACATTAAATTGTTTTGACATTTGAAAGTCCCATTTAAGCTTTACTAAATTCAAATAAAATTTGTTGATTTTTTCTAAGGGACTAAATGTTGTAAATAGTGTAGTTTTAGCAAACAATCCATATTAATTCCAACAAAAATTAAAAAAACATTTCAGCATAATTCAACCAGAGTTTAAATGACCAAAATAACATGAATTCTTGAAATTCTTCCAAGTCATCTAAAGACAACATTATCCTTAGAACAAATATCAATAGAACACTATCCAACATAAAGCTCAAATAGTTAAGATGTTCAAGTGCTCTCGGTAGGCTATTTGCGTAGGACATAGTCCTTGCCATCAGAGCCTTCAAGCCAATTTTCATCATCAATTAAATATGATAATCATAATCAAGCTATGAGCTTAAAGAATTAATGCTCTTCTGAACCATTTTAACAATTACAAAATAGACATAAACTATCAGCCAACAGAATGGATATTGTTTAACAGTGCAAAAGAGATATCACTCTAGATTATTCGGCATATAGGAAAATGATCAACTACCAGAGCACAAGGCTACCACCATTAAAAATGAAGACAGTCTAAAGCATATGATCAGCTAGGTCTAAAAATAGACAATATCAAATCTATCTGAACTTATCATTCAATTTCATGAAAGGCAAACATCATAGAGTTGATAGCAACTCCACTGTTATCACTTTGCACTTCTTCCAGTACTAGAGTCTAACAATCACATAATAAATGAACTACTAGTACAATACAATTGCAAAGGAACAACCGAACTAAGCAATGTCGAAATACTCACAGAGGCGGTAGCACTCAAAGCTACCTAGAAGAACAACCGACAAGGCACGCTGAGAAGCATTGTCCCAGAAAACCTAGCGCCCCACCGTGGTGCGGTGAAGGACGAGGTCAATGGAGATATAGTGCCAAACTCCACCCACGGGTCACACCAAGGGCGAAGATGAGGAAGCAGGAAGGATGCCGCACAAGAACCTCAAATAAGTGCTTCAGCCGAAGCACTGATCAGAGCACCAAAAAAAACCAAAACTGCAAGCCCCCTTCTTACACTAGAATCAATCCAAGGCTGATTGGATTTCTACCACCAATGGCATCAAAACAAATCCCTCCAATTCAAACTCAAAGGAGAAGCAATAGAGACACCAGTATGCTCACGGAGGAGAAACCGATCCTCACCAGTGATGATACCGGGTTGAATCACAGCAAATCAGCAGTCCTTACAAGCCTCAAAATCGAATCCAAATTGAGGAAGATGAAGAACTGAATTGGGGCCATGTCTCTGTAGATTTTCAATCTACCAAATAAAAAGGGAAGAGAACTTGCTAATAAGAAGGGGAGGAAGACTAGGAGGTGGCGCCGGCTGTTGCGAATGGCCGCTGCACAAGGTGGGCAGGCCGCTCGTGCCTCCCAATGCGCCGCCGCCTGGGTCTCTAGCTGAAACCGCCCTAGACCGAAGTCCCCGGCCGAACCCTCTGTCTCCAGGATGGAGATAAGGTTCCAAAGCTCATTCTCCTACTCCCTTAAAAGTCAAGTGGGTCTCAATTCTAATTCTTTATTTCTTTTCTCTAACTGGGAAATTCCCGAAGAGCCCTCAAAGGATAGCAGTCCCGACCAATTTACTAATTTGATAAATGATGCTCAAAAAGTCTTGTTTAATATATAGCTGTTCGACTATAGGTACCTTGCAGGTTTGAACCCGAAGTATAGCAACAAGGACTATGACTCTGCACAGACAAAGGAGGACTACGTCTTGATCCAATGCCTTGGCGTGAGAATTTTCGCCCAAGTTATATTCTGTACTGGGCGGCTTGCCCTTTTCCCTTCGGGTTGGGATGTTACGGTCATGTCCCCGTATCTAACTCATGAGTTCTTAAGAAAGTATACCCTTATCTTCCTTTGATCGCGACCTCACAATCATACTCAAGTAGGTGAATTCTTCAGGGAATCCTGTAGGACGATTCCCGATACCATGCAGGTCTCGAATTCATTAAGAGCTATTGCTCAACCTCCCATACAGATAAGAGCACTATAGCTAATGGGACCCTTTTATGTGCTTTAAAATCCCACACAGTTTGTTGTCCTAGAGCCTAGTTCACGGAATCTCCAATCTCCTAGGATAGGTTACCACTGATATGAGCCTTTACACGGGCATGAGCCCCATTCCCTTTCATGCTGCAAAGATGGCCTTCTGCACCAATCCTTTAGTGAAAGGATCTGCCAAATTCCTTTCAGACTAGATGTATTCCACAGAAATAACACCCATATCTCTGGCATGCCTTATCAACTTAAGTCACCTTTTAATATGTTTTGAGGACTTCATGTTGTCCTTCCTACTATTTGCCTTAACCAGAATGGTTTGGTTATCGCAGTAGGTTAAAACGGCTGGAATTGGCTTTTCCAGCATAGGTAGGTCAGAAAAGAGCACTCTGATCCATTATGCCTCTACAACCGCTGAGTTTAGAGCTACCAGCTCAGCCTCCATGGTGGACCGTGTAAGGATAGTCTGTTTAGAAGACTTCTACGAAACAGCCCCACCTGCTAGAGTGAATACATAGCCACTCGTAGCCTTCATGTCATCCGAGTCACTGATCCAGTTTGAGTCACTGAATCCTTCCAAGACCACCGGATGGCCAGAATAATGTATTCCCAAGTTAGAGGTCCCCTTTAAGTATCGAAGTACCCTCTCTAGTGCTATCCAATGATCATCTTCTGGATTGGACGTATAACGACTCAATCTTCTTACAGCATATGAGATGTCAGGCCTCGTTGCACTAGTTAGATACATTAAGGGTCCAATGATCTGAGAATATTTAAGCTGGTCTTTTCCATGTCCAGCGTTTTTATGCAGCTTAACATTTGGATCATAGGGTGTGGCCGCTAATTTACAGTCCATGAATCCAAATCTGGTCAGGACCTTGTCCACATAATGTGATTTTGAGGGGAAAATCCCATTTACACCCTTTATAAGCTTGATGTTTAAGATGACATCAGCTTCACCCAGATCTTTCATATCAAAGTTCTAGGAGAGGAAAGACTTCGTTCTATTGATTGCATCTATGTTGGTCCCAAAGAGCAAATATGTCATCTACATAAAGACATAGAATGACACCTTCGCCCCACTAAACCGATAGCAGACACATTTATCGGCTTCATTCACACAAAAGCCAACCGAGGTCATTGTACTATCAAATTTATCGTGCCATTTCTTGGGAGCTTGCTTTAGGCCATACAAGAATTTAATCAATCGACATACTTTCTTCTCTTGCCCTTCAACCACAAAACCATCTGGTTGTTGCATATAAATCTCCTCATCCAACTCTCCATTTAGGAAAGTTGTCTTTACATCTATTTGATGTACTTGGAGTTTATACGCGGCAGTTAGTGCTAAAAGCACTTGAATTGTGGGTAAGAGAGCCACAAGAGAGTATGTATCGAAATAGTCTTTGCCCTCTTTTTGCGTGAAACCCTTAGCCACTAAACGGGCCTTATACTTTTCTATAGTACTATCAGGTCTATGCTTCCTTTTAAAGATCCATTTGCAGCCCACTGGCTTGAATCCACATGGGAGGTCCATAACCTCCCATATTCCGTTAGCTATGGTGGAATCCATCTCACTATGGACTGCTTCCTTCTAGTAATCCACATCTGGGGATACGTATGCCTCTAAAAGGGTTCGTGGTTCATCATCCACGACATAGGTGACATAGTCGTCGCCTAAAGACTTTTCAGTCATCTGCCTCTTACTCCTCCTCAACTCTAATTCTGGAGCGGTGTTATCCACACTAGGAAGAATAGAGTGTTCATTTGAACCATTAGGATCAATGACTTCATTTGGTCTCATAGGAAACACATGTTTAAAGAATGTCGCATCATGAGATTCCATCATTACATTTGTAGCGATGTCACTCACCTCGAATTTGACCACTAGAAATCTATAAGTCATGCTATTTTTAGCATACCCTAGAAAGACACAATCAACAGTCTTAGGACTAAGCTTTCTTTTCTTCGGTAACGGCACATGCACTTTTTGTAAGGCATCCCCAAGTTCAAAGAATAGATAAGTTAGGTTTTCTCCCCTTCCATCCTTCATAAGGTGTTCCCTCTTGATTGCGAGGTGGCACCTATTGAGGACATAATTAGTTGTGAGAACTGCTTCACCCCACCAATAGTCCGACATACCTAAACTTTGTAACATGGCATTAACCAGGTCACATAGAGTTCGGTTTTTCCTTTCGGCTATTCCATTCGATTAGGGTGAGTATAGTGGAGTAACTTCATGAATTATTCCACTTTCTTCACAAAATTGAGAGAAATCAAAAGAGACGTATTCACTGCTTCAGTCTAACCTTAATCGTTTGATTTTCTTTTCTAGTTGGTTTTCCACTTCAACTTTAAAGATTTTAAAGTATTCTAGTGCTTCATCTTTCGACTTAAGTAGGTAGATATAACAATACTTAGTCTCATCATCTATGAGAGTTAAGAAGTATCTTTTGCCACCTTTAGTTAGTATTTCATTCATCTCACAAAGATCAGAATGGATTAGCTCAAGTGGAGAGGTGCTTCGCCTTCAACGCTATGAAAAGGTTTTTAGGGTTGCTTAACTTGCACGCACACTTCGCACTTTGAACCCTTCTCATAATTATAGTTGGGAATTAAATCCATTTTGCTTAACCGCACAATAGCTTCAAAGTTAGCATGACACAAATGAGAATACCAAACATCATGTAATTTATTGCAATGGGAAACATTAAAAATATTTACATTATTTGAATCAAGAATAGATAAGCAGAACATGCCTCCACAATCATAGCCTTTGCCCACAAAAGTACTAAATTTGGTCTATACGACCTTATTAGACTCAAAAACAAGCTTTATTCCTTGCCTACAAAGCATCGACCCACTAATAAGATTGCGAGTCATTGCAGGCATATACAGTACGTCCCTCAGAATGAGTGTTTTACCTGAAGTAAGATTCAAGCAAACTTGTTCAATCCCACGTACCGTAGCAGTGGCTCCGTTGCCCATCAAGACAAATCCACCACCTTCATCTTGAAAAGAAGAGAAACATGATCGATCAACACAAATATGTCTAGTAGCACCTGTATCAATCTACCAATCAATAGATAGACTTGCCATAAAGGCCTTAGGTACATACCCTTGAATCGGTATTATCGAGCGACATTCACCTCGACCTTTCGCCCTTATCTTTGGTGGAGAAGGACCCTTGATTTTACGATTGCGGCAATGGTTGGCTTTATGACCAGCCACTCCCCACACAAAGCAGACAATGTCCTCCTCCTTCTTCTTCTTCTTCATACTCTTTCCTTGCAGCTTGATCTTGAGCTGATTCTTGACTTTCTGATTCCTAGAGCAACCAGCACTCTTGACCTCCACTAGATGAGCTTGGACTTGAGCCTTACCTTTGCTGTTACCGGCTCTTGCCCGCTCCTCGACATTGATAGCTGCTGACAACTCATTGAGTGTTAAGTGTTCCTTTATATGTTGTCAGGCGATCACAAAGTCACGCCACGAGGGTAGTAACTTAGCCAAAATGACATTAACTTGAAAACTCTCAGGTAGAAGACAGTCGTACTGATTAAGATCACGTACATGGAGTTGAAGCTCATGGAGCTGCTCCATCACCGACCGTCTCTCTACCATCTTGTAGTTCAAGAATGCAACAATAATAAAGGACTCGTTACCATTATCCCCTTCTAAATACTTCTCATCTAATTCATCCCAGAGTTGTTTGGCATTAGTGAAATTGACATACACATCGAACAGCCGGTTAGATAAGACTGCTAACAACCTAGCTAGGGCGGAATTGTTTGCATCCTCCCACCACACATCTTAGCGGTTTCCAAAGGGAACATCGGAGGATTTGAAATGACCTAGAAAAGTCTAAGGTCGGTCAGCCATAATTTGGTTTTAGCTTGCCAATGCTTAAAGTTAGCACCATCAAACACTTCCGGCTTAACAACATCTGATGATGAAGCCATTATTTGAAATGTAGGTTTTTTGGATTGTTGTAAATAGTGCAGTTTTAGCAAACAATCCGTATTAATTCCAGCAAAAATAAAAAAAACATTTCAACATAATTCAACCAGAGTTTAAATGACCAAAATAACATGAATTCATGAAATTTTCCAATTCATCTAAAGACAACATTATGCTTAGCACAAATATCAGTAGAACACTATCCAGCATAAAAGCTCAAATAGTTAAGATGTTCAAGTGCTCTCGGTAGGCTATTTGCGTAGGACATAGTCCTTGCCATCAGAGCCTTCAAGCCAATTTTCATCATCAATTAAATATGATAATCATAATCAAACTATGAGCTTAAAGAATTAATGCTCTTCTGAACCGTTTTAACAATTACAAAACAGACATAAACTATTAGCCAACAGAATGGATATTGTTTAACAGTGCAAAAGAGATATCACTCTAGATTATTCGGCATATAGGAAAATGATCAACTACCAGAGCACAAGACTACCACCATTAAAAATGAAGACAGTCTAAAGCATATGATCAGCTAGTTCTAAAAATAGACAATATCAAATCTATCTGAACTTACCAGATATCAACACTAACAAAAATAATCCTAATAGAATATCAATAACAACAGCAAGCAAAATAATCTACAGCTCAAGTCTGATTCTAATTATCATTCAATTTCATGAAAGGCAAACATCATAGAGCTGATAGCAACCCCACTGTTATCACTTTGCACTTCTTCCAGTACTAGAGTCTAACAATCACAGAATAAATGAACTACTAGTACAACACAAATGCAAAGGAACAACTGAACTGAGCAATGTCGAAATACTCACAGAGGCGGTAGCACTCAAAGCTACCTAGAAGAACAACTGACAAGGCACGCTGAGAAGCATTATCCTAGAAAACCTAGCGCCCCACCGTGGTGTGGTGAAGGACGAGGTCAATGGAGATATAGTGCCGAACTCCACCCACGGGTCACACCAAGGGTGAAGATGAGGAAGCAGAAAGGATGCCGCACAAGAACCTCAAATAAGTGCTTCGGCCGATGCACTGATCAGAGCACCAAAAAAACCGAAACTGCAAGCCCCCTTCTCACACTAGAATTAATCCAAGGCTGACTGGATTTCTACCTCCAATGGCATCAAAACAAATCCCTCCACTGCAAACTCAAAAGAGAAGAGAATGCAATAGAGACACCAGTATGCTCACGGAGGAGAAACCGATCCTCACCACTGATGATACCGGGTTGAATCACAGCAGATCAGCAGTCCTTACAAGCCTCAAAATTGAATCCAAATTGAGGAAGATGAAGAACTGAATTGGGGCCAACTCTCTGTAGATTTTCAGTCTACCAAATAAAAAGGGAAGAGAACTCTGTAATAAGAAGGAGGAGGGAAACCAGGAGGTGGCGCCGGCTACTGCGAATGGCTGCTGCACAAGGCGGGCAGGCCGCTCATGCCTTCTAATGCGCTGCCGCCCGGGTCTCTTTAGCTGAAACCGCTCCAGACCGAAGTCCTCGGCCGAACCCTCTATCTCCAGGATGGAGATAAGGTTCCAAAGCTCATTCTCCTACTCCCTTAAAAGTCAAGTGGGTAGAATTCTAATTCTTTATTTCTTTTCTCTAATTGAAAAATTCCTAAAGAGCCCTCAAAAGATAGCACTAGATTACTCAAAAATGTTTTGAAACTCAAAAAATTGAGATGTTACAGATACGATACGCTGCACAAATCTACACATGATCTATCGAAGCAAGGGCAAATACAATTTTTTGCTAGAATAATCCGTTCAAAAAAATTCCAAGGATGCATGCTTCACGTTGATAAATGCTATTTCAGACGTTCATGAGATGCTGATATAGTGGACAGTCACACGCACGGGTTAGCTATCGGTGGAAGCAAATACGGCCCATTGTATCGAGTCCCTACTGCCCCCAGGCCCTAACGTTGTCCGCTATTAGCGAGACCAGTCACGCGGACAATGTGGCGCCTCCGCTTTCATCCTCGATGTGCGCGAACTCAGCGGCGCATCTAGGCGCATCACTATGCTTGGCCTTGGCCTTTGTGCTGCTCCTGGCATTCCCCTCGTCTCGCCGTTGCGTGACGATGTGCTGCCGTGGGATTTCGTCGCGGCTGCTACCTCACGGTTTTTATTTTAACTCATTCTTCATCCTCTACGACAGGTGCGGAGGTGGGTCTCGGATCGTTGCTCTAGAGAAAATAATAATGAAATTTTTTTAGTAGGTATAAAAGAACCAGTGCACGGTGGACAGACCCTAGGTTTACCGGCTGGCCTGAGATAACCGGCCCAACGGAGCAGTCCAGACGCGCAGCGCGGCTGCGCCTGCCCTAGCTGCCTTCGGTCTCTTCCCCTCCCTTTCGGCCAAAATGCAAAGGCACCCTGCAGCTCCTTCCCTAATCCATCTTCTCCATTTCTCCTCTTTTCTCAAACTTCTTTCCTCCTCCTCCTCCTCCCACCGGTGCCTTGCTCCTTCAGCGCCGCCTTTCTTCCTCTGGTCGCCACTGCCTCTAGCTCCTCCCCCTGGCGCCTTCGGCCACTCGCATCTTCGGCCCGCCCCTGCTCACCAGCAGCTCCCCTTCTAGCGTCGCGCCCGACCGCCGGTGTCCCCTCATAGCGTCACCTCCCCTCCCCTCCTGCGCTTCGGCCCGTGCTTCGCCTCTTCTGGCCAGTGGCGGACCCAGGATTTTGACGATGGGTGTTCGAAGTTACAAAAATATTGATCAATATAGAACATAAAGATCCACAATAGCAATAATCGAAGTACTAATTGTTTATACCGGAGATAACATCTCAATTCTCAAATAAATAGTTTTATATTAGAAGAAATAACATACGAAGCAAAAAACAATATCTCGTTCCACACTATACTCAAGCCAATTATATTGGTCAAACCAACTAGCTAAGAGGTGATGCATACCTCCAATATTTTTTTTGGAAGGCCTGTGCTCGGGGCGACGCCACGACAGGTTCAAAGCTCTAAGATCTATGATTTAGGTAAATACATGATTGAAGAATGAAGATTCAACAACCACAAATCCATAAATACAAGATTTGATTGATTGAAGATTCACCTCAGGGGTCAGGGCAGGGGCGCAGGGCCTGTGCTCGAGGCGACACCGCGACGGATTCAAAGATCTAAGATCTGTGATTCACATAAATACAAGATTAAAGAATGCAGATTCACCAACCACAAATCCATAAATACAAGATTTGATTGATTGAAGATTCACCTTAGGGCGGGCGCGCGCAGGCTGTGTGCTCGGGACTCGGGTGACATCTGCAGGAGTCACCGAGTCGAGGTCGGAGGGCGGTGGGCGCCTGGGCGGAGGCTCGGTCGCTCGGAGCCTCGCCGCCTCAGGGGTCGCCGACTCGTCAGCTCGATCGCCACGACGCCACGCCCATAATCCCACATGCGGAGATGCCTCGGTCGACGGTCCTCAGGACCTTAGAGGGTCGAGCCAGCTGGTGTGCCTCGCCCGCCGCCGCTATGCAGCAGACCACACCGCCAGCCAGCCATGGCCTCCTCCCGATCCCCCGTCCGTCTGGTCTCCTCCCCTTCTCCCCACCGCCACCACGCTCACCCGGTCCTCGGTCTCCTACTCTCCCCCCCTTCAGTTCTCCCCGCCAAGCCAACCCACCGCTGCCGCGCTCACTCGGTCCTCGGTCTCCTACTCTCCTCCTCTTCAGTTCTCCTCGCCGTGCGCCTGTGTGTTTATAAGAGAGAGAGATTGGGAGATTGAGAGTCAGAGATATTAGTGTTTGCCGCTGAAATGGGCTTGGGAGACGGAGTTAGTTGGGATGTTGATTGGGCATTTGGGCAACTGCCGACTCGAGTTGGGCTACTGGGCTATGGTGCTGCCGAGTGGGTTGCGAGTGGCGAGCGCGAGTGCGGCGCTAGACCACTGGTGCCGACAAAACAGAGTTTTGAGTAGGTTATACAGTGATTAAACCTATTTTCCAATATATACATGTATTATACCTTGTATATACTTTTTTTTGGTCCAAAATTTTTAGGTGTTCAGCTAAACACTCATGAACTCAACTGGGTCCGCCCCTGCTTCTGGCCCGTGGGGACCCATCACAGTGACTCGGTGAAGTACTATACCACTATTGTTTCCACGCACAGTTCCAGTCCACGTGACGTAATTACCGCACAAACATTTCGTACATGGCACAGCCACATACATCAGCAGCCACGTCAACATACGAACGCAAAGCAGTATAATAATAGTATAATACACGTACGGAATGGCCAAGTAATCAAGTAACACCCGCAGGTAGAAACTTGCTTCGCACGCACGCCGAGTCGCTGACCTGGACCACCCTTTCCCCGTGTGTGTAGCAGTGTTACCGTGTAACACGCCAGATCGACACGCGCTACGCTAGACCGCGCTATGCATGCCGATGTATAAAACCCGCCCGCCGCCGCGCCCACACGCCACAACCAATCCCGGCGCGGAACCCAGCGCGCACAGTTCCTCCCTCCCCCTCCCTCCCCGAATGGAGCGGCCGCGCGAAGCGGCGGCGGCGGAGGCCATCTCGTTGTTCGACGCCTGCTGGTTCCACCGCCTCGTGCTCCTCTCGTGTCCCCCGCCTGCGCCCACACCGGCGTCTCCACTGCCGTCGCCTCAGCGGCAGCAGCAGCCGGAGCTGCAGGCAACGGTGGAGAGCAAGAGTAGGGAGCTGCAGCGGGCTCCCTCCGGCCTGCGGCACCGCCGGTCGCGGAGCGACGAGGCCGCGGCGGCCGCGTTCGAGGGCCTGGAGCCGCTCAAGATCCCCAACAGCCACCGAGCGAGACTCGAGACCATCCTCTCCGGGAAGGACGGGCTGGCCGTGCCGCAGCCGGAGCGAAGGAAGCCGGAGGTGCGGCGGCCGGGGGGAAGGAGAAGGCGGCGGCGCGGGCGGAGCATGTCGGAGCTCGAGTTCGAAGAGGTGAAGGGACTGCAGGACCTCGGGTTCACCTTCTCCGACGCCGAGGTCGACGCCGAGCTCGCGTCCATCGTCCCGGGGCTCCGGCGTTGGCAGTCGGAGGAGGAGGCAAAGAAAGCTATGGTGGCGGCGTCTGCCGAAGAGGAAGCTAGTAGCGACACGGCCGCAGGCGCCTCGGCCTCAGCGCCGAGGAGGCCGTACCTGTCGGAGGCGTGGGAGGACGAGGAGGTGGTGGTGAGGAGGATGCTGAGGAACTGGAGGATCCCGGCGGCCCGCGACGGCGCCGACCTGAAGGAGCACCTCCGGCTCTGGGCTCACACCGTGGCCTCTGCCGTCCGCTGATGGTTTTGACCAAGAACTTCCATTAGAGTTGGTGACAAGATCAAGTGTAAATATTCTGCGATTTATTTGTACATCTCTTCAAGTTGATTAATTAGCTGGTTTTACTTATTTTTTGAGAATGTATGTATGTATTCATCACTATTCTGGGTTTTTGGAACAAGGAACTGAAAATTCTTTGCAACCAACCAAAAGGAAATGTTGACAGAAGAAGATTTTATTTGAGGCACACACAACCAAAAGAAAGCATTTCGGTTGCTTTTTTTTTTTTTTGAAGATTCATTTCGGTTGCTTTGAAGCTAAGGATACCATAATGCCATGAATCATGATCATGTTGACATCCATGGTGCCTTGGTGACGAACAATCTAGATTTGGCGCTGGTTGTCGATTTGTTAAAATCTGGTGCAGGGACAGAAAGGCTACTACTGGCCAGCTGCTTTAATCAGAGAGGTGCAAATGATTCCATAATTAACGATCCGATGCTTTCACATCCTCCGCAAGATTCAACTTCGATGGAGGTTTACTAATGATCATGGGCGATCGATCCATGGTACGATATTTTTCTTTATCAGCGAGTGGTTAGCACGTGTTCCCGCAGCCCTCAACTATTCAGCGCACAGTTGTAACATGTGAAGTGCAACGCACGCAACGCGACGGGTATTCTCTCTAGGTGCTAAAGTTCGGCTCCCTGCAAGTCTCAGCAGCGAGCCTGGTCCTACTTGGCAAAGAGAATTGTCTGTAGCTAAAATTACATGTGGGTCATCGAGGTAGTTTCAGAGTTCAAGTGCATCAGCGTTCTGGTGTTTCCTTGGGAAAAAAAAGGACTTCTTCCCGGAGACAATTGGTTACAAGCGGGTAGCATCTGTTGTACGAGTACGCGTCTGGCATGAGCAGTACATTGTACTTTCGTGACATATTTCGAAAATTACAGGGCAGATAGTCTAAGAAAATTTGGAAGCATGCATGAGCAAAAAACAATAAAGATTTCCAAGGCACCACCTACGTGTAGGATGAAAAACGGATACGGCTTATCCATATTATTCGACTGCCTTATTCGATATGATACAAATATGATATAGATTTTTTATTTGTTTAATAATTTCTCTCCTATTCGCATTTGAACAAAAAAATATGGATATGAATATGTATGGAATTTTCTCATCCGAATTATTATTTTATCGAAACTATTCAATTCATATTTGGATTCGATGAAGCAATATAAATATTTTATTGGAGTATACCTAATTAGTTGGACAAATGGTTTAGATTCAATAATGTGAATTCATGTTCCTTTAGTAGAATAAATAGATTATAATGATTAAGTGTGACTATACAACGATAAGCGTCACTAATATCTTCACATTACATAAGTTACGAGGATATTTGGATCCGACTGAATTGAGTACATATTCGATTCGAATTCGTATTCGTTATGACATTCGATTCGTATTCGAGCATATTCGAATTCGTATTCGTTTAAAAAATACGAATACGAATATAGTTTTCACCACTGTTCGATAAATATTCATTCATTTTAACCCTTACCTGCATGCGCAGTAGGGTTGTACATAATTACACCGAACCAAAAAAACCAGACCGTATCGGTCAACTTGGTTTGACCAGTATTCGGTTCGGTTTTCGAATTTCTATTTTTTTTTCGAGGTTTGGTTTTTCGGGAAAAACCGACTGAAAACAAAAAAAACGAATTTCCACTGTTGCTTCGTTGGCTCGATGTTATGCTGTACTGCTGTCCACTGTAGCTACTAACTGCTGTGGCCTGTGAGCCTGTGATGGACTGATGGGCTGATGGTGAATTGGTGATGAGCCTGGACAGTGGACAGGGGACCAACCTCACAGACAATACGACGATTGAATTCTTTCGTTAACACTAACGTTTTGCATGAGTTATCAAGTATTCAATTACATATTTACATTAATGCTTAATGAGTAAAGGCATGAAAATTTCTTAATGAGTATCAAATACATTAGTACTTAATGATTAAAGGTACGGAAATTGCTTAATGAGTAAAAGCACATAGTTATCAAGTACAGTTCTTCAATGCATACAGTAAATATTTAATAATGGCCGTAAGTTGTGGACTCACGGTATCGTTCGCAATTCGCGTTAACTTTGGTAAATATGGTATTTACCGATACCGAACCGAAATAAATTGGTATTCACCGATACCAAACCATATTTTAAATAATCTTGATTTATTTAATTAACAATCAGATATACCAGATTTACCAACCATATTCTTGAAAAAACCGAATGAACAATGAGATAAAAACATACAATGGGATCGATGCCAAAGCAAACCTATGAAAAGGAGACGGAGATATTATTCTCTCTGTGTGGCCCCGAAACGTGCAACGAGATGCCCTCTGCATTATCAGCACAGCGTTGGATGCGACCAGCCGGTTTGTCTTTTCCGACCCCATTTCTTGTTTTCCAGGTGGCAGATTAGGTTATTTCCAAGAACGATCCCCCACCACCACTGGCGCAAAGCGTTGCTGCCAATTGCTTTGATGCAGCATTGTTTACTGCTTGAATCACTCGAGTCTCAAGCAAAGCTAGTTTTTCGCTTATTTAAAAAAAGGAAAATCAATTATTTGCCATCCTAAAGATGGTCACTTCATGAATTGCCACCGGTAAATATTGGATTTAAGCATATGGCACCCAATTCATAGAAAAAGTTATGATTTGACCATTTGCGTATTCCATCCATTATCTTTTCTTTTTAACTGAAACTCGATTTATGAATAGAGTATAGTGCCCTCTTTTTCTTCCCCATTGTTTTCTTCCTCCTCATGCAGTCATGCCTTCCTTTGGCTGTTTCATCGTCGTCCTTACGCTCGTCTTCACGCACTAGGACATGTAGTCAGGCCTCGTGTGCCTTGACAGGGCGGCAGGGTACGTGCTCGGTCTCCTCCTCTTCACGGCCGACAACAAGCGCGACATCAGGAAGTAGCACACCAGCCAGGTCGAGGGTGAGCCGGCCTATGGTGGGTGCGAGACCAAGAGGGCCAGTCGAGAGTGCAGCTATGCCGGATGTTATTTTTGCTGTTTGGATGAAGTCATTCTTGTTGGACACCATGGAATAACTAGAAAAAAAAAGACTCGTCCACTTACGATTCCTCCGAGCTAGGTTTGTAACGGGGAATGCGAAGACAACGGGTGAAGACAAGGGGGAAGAAGAATGTGCATTTTGGTCTTTGCAAAAATCGAGCTTCAGTTAAAGAAAAAAAGATAATAGGCATAATACACAAATAGTGGCAAATCCTAACTATTTCCGTGAATTGGGTGATATAGGGCGTGTTTGTAACGGTTTTGGCTTTTTGCTCGGAAAATCCGAAAGCCGTTCCAAATGCCCTGTTTTTCTTCCCCGCTTTTCCTCGAAGCCGGAAGCCGCCTGTAGGGAGCTTCGCACAACCCCCATTTCAACTTTCCCCCTAAAGTTCAGAGGAAATTACCTGCTTTTGCCACGGAACAAAACCCCCTCCCACCTCCTCCCGCACCCGAACCCTAGCCCTAGTGCCATCCCATCCCACTGCTCGCCCGCGTCCTCCTCCCTCCTTCTCTCTCCCACGCCGCCGCCCCGTCCCTTCTCCTTCTCCTCTCTACCGCCCCGCCCTCGTCCTCCTCCTCCTCCCGTGCAGCGCCCTCCCCCTCCTCCCAGTGCCCGCCCTCTTCCTCCTCCTCCGAGTCGCTGCCATGGCCTTCTCCTCCCCCATGCCATCATGAATACATTTTTTTTTTGCTTTAACTACACTGAAACATTTCAGTCTAAGTGCCTAACCATTACTATTGGCTTCCTAGGGTAGGGTGATTTGTTTCTGATCATTATAGTTTGTCAGATATGCATCACCAAACTTTTGTCACTTAATTTTACAATAAGCTAATTTTTCTCCTTGAAATTTCTCACACATTGCAAATGTTGACATACTAATAATGTGGGGTACACCAAAGCATCACCGGGCTTACTAATTTTTTTTTTTTGAAAAGAGGATGAACCCAGCTTTTATAGAAAGCATATAAAAGTTTACACAGAAGTCTGACGATAAGTTATTGGGAGCACCAGTTGACAAAAGACCGAATTCAGCAAAGTAAGCCACCCAGACTAAGCAAAAAGGTGAGCCAACCAGATTAAGCTATTACAGGAAGACACACAGAATTGTCCTGATTACAAAAGACTTTAGACTAGTCCTCAATATTCTTCATGAAGTCGTCCAATTTACTACGCTCAGCCCTGTTGATGAGTGTTCACCAATACTGCAAACAAGATAAAAATTTGAATATCACATCCATAGGTTGCCGAGAAAAAGCCCCCTCAATCACCATTTTGTTTCTAACTTTCAAGAGATTCCAAGCTGAAGTTGCAAAACTAAACAACATAACATTGTAATCAGTAGCCCTCCCTCTATCTAATGAGTTCAATTGGAAATCATCAGCAGAATTTGGAACACGCTCCCAGTTAAGCACTTCTTTGATACACAGCCAGAATGCAAGAGAACAAAATGTGGTCAATGCTTTCAATGTCATCATAGAGAATACAGTTCTCCCCCCTTTTGCTAAGTTGTTCTAAAGTTTGAACTTTGTCCTGATAACATTGCCACAAAAAATTTTAACTTGAAGAGGAATTTTGTTCTTCCATAACTTTTTCATTTTTCTACAAACAACACCACCAAAGATCAAATGTTTATATAAAGATTTTACTGAAAACATACCAGATTTTTCAAAACACCAAATAACTCTATCCCTATTGTCATCAAAATCCACATCAGTTAACCTATCTTTTAAGCGTTTCCATTGAATAGATTCCTCTTCCCCAAAAACCATTTTGAAAGTAATATTCCAATTATCATCAGTCAAACCCTTAGCCACACTCATATTAGGAAATTGACAAATATTAAACAAATTCTTGTATTTGACCTTAAAGGAACAATCTCCAAACCAAACATCTCCCCAAAACGAAATATTATGCCCATTCCCAAGCTTGTATTTAGCACCCCAATTAAAAACAGTCTTAGCTCTCAGCACCTGTTTCCAGAATTGGGAACTTACAAGAATGTTAGCATCCCTGAAAGCACAATTGGGAAAGTATTTAGCTTTTAAAATTCTAAACCAAAGTTCAGTAGTAGATGAGTTTATCCTCCAAATTCATTTAGCAATAAGGCAATCATTCATGACCCTAGTGTTGATCACTCCTAGCCCCACAAACTTTTTAGGTCTACAAACTGCATCCCATTTAACCATATGATATTTAAAATTGTCTCTAGACCCCCCTCCAAAAGAATCTAGCTCGGATAGTATCCATGCATTTGTGTACCTCCTCATTCAATCTATAGAATCCCATGGTATAAGTAGGAAGACTGCTCAAACTACTATTAACCAAAATTAATCAGCCTCCAGAAGATAAGAAATTACTTTTCCAGTTATCTAGCTTTTTGGTCAGCTTGTTAATCACCTTGTCTACTGCTTTCACCCCAATAGATTTGTCTCCAATCATTATCCCCAGGTAAGTCATAGGCAGAGAAGCCAGTTTACAATTGAAAATATTTGTAACTTTGTCAGCATCTTCCTTTGTCACCCCAAACACCGGGCTTACTAATATTAGTATGTTTGAATCACCAACATGCATAAATGGTAGCTTGTCTAATTCTCCCTTTTATTTCGTGTGTATGATTGTTATGACACGAATGATGATCATGGGTAGCCATACTCAAATCAAGTCTTTTGATGGGTTTGGCCAGTTAACACTGAGTCTTTTAATTTATAGGTTGATGCGTTGCTTGATAAACTCATAAAACAGATATTTCCTCAATGAGAATAAATGCTAGAGCAAACCGCTGATAGGTATGTACATAAGCCGTTTTGAGTTTATATCGCTTTCCTACTTTCTTTTTCTGTTGTCATCCTAATTAGCATCTTTATTCTCGTCGCACATGTAGCATGTATTTAGCACGTCGAGATAGTGTCAAAATGGTCGGCGGTCATGGTCAATTGCTGGAGTGATTATCGTTGGCTACACACTTGGTACCATTTCCGGCGTGGAACCTTCAGCAAGGAGCCAGCGGAATTAGGAAGAGGGAAACAGGGGAACAGCCACCATGCAAAGTCTATTTTCTTGACTTGTATATCTTAGAAGTTAGAAATGATCTTGACTGTTTCTTTTGTATGGAGTCTGATGCTCAAACAAAATGCCTGTTTATTGTGATATTCCGAGATGTTGATCATGCTACATTATGAAACAGGCAGATAAATGCTTCTCTTTCAAAAAAGATTTGGAACCGACTTCACGAATAAGGTGATAGACCATGTCAATTTTGAGAAGGCCGATCTCCAAGGGCAATCTTCAAGAACACGCTCTTGTTAGGATCGACCTTTGATGATGCTAAGTATGCACGAACACCTCCATCAGCGCAGAAGGAAGAATAGAGCTGGGTTGTAGATGATTCAGCAGAATTAATTCCACTTCATCATGATCGTTCATGTTAATGTCAACGATATTCGATAAGTAAGTCAGGTCTGTCTATAGAGCCAACTTATGACAAGATGTGCCCTTTTTTCGATATATATGTATGTAAAAACCTCTGTATATCGTAAATATTCAACAATAATGTGCCACACTTCTGTAATCTTAACTTGCAAATAGCCAAATACCACATACACAAAAGGAAGAGCTGTGCTTCCCACATATATATTGTTCACAAAACACAATTCAGTAATAACATTACTACAATACTTTGTGCTCTTGCTTGCCAACATTATTGCCTCCTTGGTTGGCTCCTTGGCTCCTGTCATGTCTACGTATTCTAGTATGCCAACCCTTTTTTATTTTCTTTATTGTAATAATTGTTTGTTGTAATATTTGTTTATTGTATTTATTTATGTAATAATTATTGTTAATTGCGGTCTAATGCGTTAATTATCGTTAATGACATTAATTGCATTTTATTGCATTGATAGTCGTTAATTGCGGTATATTGCATTAATTGCTTCGTTAAATGCGATAGTTGTCGTTCATTACCGTTAATCGTTGTTAATTACAGTTAATTACCATTAATTACGGTAGTTGTCGTTAATTGTGGTAGTCGTCATTAATTGTAGTAGTCATCGTCAATTGTGTTAATAGCCGTCAATTGCGTTAGTTGCCGTTAATTACCGTTAGTTGTCATTAAACGTTGTTAATTGCTGTCAATTGCGTTAATTGCCATTAAACGGTATCAAATAAGCCATTACTGTCCTTAGGGGTATTTCAGACATTTCTCACCTCAGAAGCAACAACTAGCCTACCTAAAATCCAAATAGCCAAACACCAAACTTTTCAACTCAGACGTTCAGCCCTGCAATCCAGCCACAAGCCGCTTTTCAGAAAAGCCACAGCCGTGCCAAATAGGCCCACATTCTCAAAGTCAATATTTGCGGTGAAAACCTTTAGGGTGACAAATAATTGATTTCCCATTTAAAAAATAGAGGATTTGTGTAACATCAAAAAGTTCTGTTACCAAATTTAAAATTAATAAAGATATTATTTATTGGATTTTCTGAGATTTAAAAGAGTTTTCTTGATTTTCTTGAATTTCCTAGATTTTAAAAGTCAAAAAGAAGTTTATTGAGTTTTCTAGGATTTTCTTGGATTTAAAGTTTAAAAGAATTTTTTATTAATTTCTTAAATTTTCTAGAATTTAAAAGGTTTTTCCTATTTTCGAGAAAATTAAAAATAATTTCTGTGCAAAAATAAATGCTAACTTTAAGTTGTAAATAATTTTATTTAGTTCAAAATAATTCAGGGAATTTCTGTGAATTTTTCATAAATTTTGAACTCTATTTGCAATTTTCTAAAAGTCTATTTGATTTCTTCCAATTTCTGAAATTCGAAAAAGCCTCAAAGAATCCCGAAATCCTTTTCGGACGGAATTCCTCTTTCTCGGCCCATTTCCTCTCTTTTCCAGTCTGTGGCCCATTTTCTTTTTCCTTCGATTTTCTTCCCTGCCAACCCACCTCCCCGCAACAGCCTACCCAGCTTCCTTCCCTCTCCCTCTCACTGTCGCCCGGGCCCGCACGTTAGCGCCTCCTCCTTTCTTCTTCTTCCTCCCGTTTTCTTCCTCCTCCCGCTACCACCATTGCCTCCCTCGCAAGCTCTTCATTGCCGGTAGTTTCTTCTTCGTTTTCGAACGCATTCAAGAGCATTCACGCCCCACTTCCTCCCACGCCTCATTCCCACCATCATTTCGCCCTTAACTCGCTTTGATACACGTTTACGTCACTGTCGTGCCGGCGTGTAACGGCCACCGCTCGATCTGCGTCCTTCTTTCCCCTCTAGCCCTACAAATAGGAGGCTAGGGAGCCTCTCCTCCTCCTTCTCATTCCATCCCTGAAAGTCCCTCCCCTCCACTCCTCGCCGCAATCGCGTTTTCCTCGCTGTCGCCTGCAAGCACCGCCGCCTGTGGAGCTCCGCCACCATCTTCCCCACCTTCGGCATCGCCTTCGCATGTTCTACCTCGTGCTCCCCTCCTTGCCGCCGGAGCTCCCGCGCCACCGTGAGCCGCATCGTGCCACCACCGTCGGTGATCCCTTCGCGCCAAGCTGCCGCCGAGGTGAGCACCGTGCTCACCGTTCCTCCCTCTTTCTTTTCCACCCCTCATTGCGTCGTCGTTCGCCAGCGACCACTAGTTTTCGTGTGCCACTGCCATGTCATCGCCACATCATTGCAAATGCTTATGTGGTTGCTTACATGTCAAACCACGCTATCCCATCCCCCTGGTCCACCATGGACCAGGCACCAATTTCGTGGACTTGGGCCCACATGTCAGTGACCCAAACCTATTTTCTTTTGAAAAACAATTTGGCCAAAATTCAATTGTCCCCTGTCTGATGTCATGATGATGCAATAATTGTTTTTCCTTTAGAAAAAATAATTCCGCAAATTCTATTTCTATCATTTCATGTGCAATTCAATCTTTCGAGAGCCTCTTCTCCTTCGTTCGAGCTCCGATTCAAGTGATTTAAATTCCTAAATTCATATAAAATCAAGATATAGCTATATATACTAAAATTATTTAATTTGGAGTTTGTTTGAATTTGGCTCATTTTCGTATATAGATTTCGACGACTTCGGAGAGTTAGATTTCGATCTTTGTTTCAAAACAACAATTAATTGAGCAAGGAAAGTTACATCCTTCGATTATATTTGATCCCATTATTTCAAATTATTTAAATTCTATTTTAAATTATTCTTGCATGCTTATTTGTATTCAATTTAATTTAAATTCCTATTTTAAAATTATAGTTATTCTCATTACCATTGTATAGTCAACTTTGACATTGAATTAAACATACCTTGAGACCTTGGATGAAAAATCTAGTTTATGCAATAGTATGAACTAGAATATATATGCCTAGTCATGCTTAGATAAAAAATATTCAATTTGGGTAATTTTAGCCAAAAATTCAACTATGGATTTAAAACGAGTCTATGGTATTGTTTTACCATAGAAGTTTTGCAAATGATTTTGAAAAGAAAAATAAAATCAAAATTGGTTTAACCTTAGGCAAAATTGATGTTAGGATATGGTGCAAGTCAATGCACATGATCGATTCATTTCAATGATCGAGTCCAGGGTTTATGGAATGTTGCCCAAGTTAGTTAAGGACCGGTTTTCGAGCCGCATCTCGCTAAGCTCCACTGTACTACCACAAGTCTGGAGTGAGATATACTAGGCTGAATAATTTGTAACACATCATTGTTAATTGTGCCATGTTGATGTACGGGTGTCGGTTAGACAGTATTCCCACTTGGCACAAGAGGGGGCTCCCAGCGGGCGGTTAACTTAATGGAAGTGAAACCTTAGCAGGCATAATAACTTTAGGGTGGGACATTGTAAAAGCCTCGTGATATTTGTTTAGTCGCACACCTTCGGAAGCGTGTCTTGGCCAACATTTTAAGCAAATTATCTCTTATGGGTAAAATTGTACAACCTCTGCAGAGTGTAAAACTATTCGAATAGCCATGTCCATGATCATGGACATGCTGAGCAAAGCCACTCAAAGTTAGACTTTGGTTTTGATTTCAAAAGATTTTAACAAATGATCTGGGATAGTTTATCCAATTGAAAATTTGGGTGGTTAGCCATGTGATAGGAGGGTATCCTTCACCAGAAATGTATGGAGGTTATCCTACTACAAAACTTGACAATTTAAAATTTAAAACTAATTTTAGATATCGTATAACTGCTTTGAAACTTAGTAAATGTATTTAAAATATCAAATATTTCTTTGACACAAATAACCATATAAGTCTTCCTTTGATATATCTCTGCATGCATTATAATCTGTTATTGGGTGTAACTTGTGGAGTACATTTTTGTACTCACCCTTGCTTAATAAAATGTTGATCAGAAGAGAAGGACTTCACTACCGGTGTAGATCTCGATAACTAGGCCGCTACCCTAGTAGATTGCCTATGGCAGATTAGTTGGGCTCTATTACTTCTTCATCTTCTGCTGTATTCTTTTATTGTTGGCTTGTAAGTCATTCTTGTAATAAACTCTAATATTTATTAATAAAATTATGCGAGATGTGGTTATTATCATATTTGTTTGCTGTGTACACTAGCTACTCTTTCAGGGACTAGTGTAGAATATACAAACGATTTAGGGATGTTACTCCCGGGTTTGACAATCCGTAAAGATGAGCATGTTTTTTGTTTACAGTTGGGCTTAAGATGTGGATCCATGTCAAAGAGATTAGGTCAATTGATAGAAAGGTGGTAAAAAATGGTGTATTGCTGAGCTGGGGCTGATTGGTTGGAGTGATGAGGGCATCCCTACGACACCTTCTTCTCCTCCACCTAATGCCCATGATATACACCTCGAATTGCCGACAGGACCAATAACAAGAGCATGTGCCAAGAAACTACAAACTCAGGTGAACTTACTCCTTAATAAACATGTCATTGATTTTAAAGAAAATTTTATACTACCTAAAAATAGTGTTTTGCTTGTGCTCAGGTTTGAAGATTCAACGATGGACGGAGATCAAGGATATACGGCCGTCATCCAAGAAAGGCTATCAAATGAGGAGGTCAAAGCGCTGGCCTATGGCCCATTCGACCAAGGAGGAGAGGGCCAAGGTCCATGCAGCCAAGCGAGGGATCAAGGCCCAAGCAGTCAAGCATAAAGCCTATATGGAGGAACTAGGAAGGAAGCCCAAGTCCACGGCGCGAACAGTAACCGGGTCGTGAACAGCAACCGCGCTACAGCACCAAACGTGAACAACAACCGTGCTACAATATCTGGCCTTAAACAGTACCGTGCTACAGTACCCCATGAACAGTGCGCATGAACAGTAACAAACTCGTGAACAGTGCGCATGAACGGTAGCATTGCATGAATAGTCCCACCATGAACATTAGTACCGAATAGTTCTTAGGCTGAGACTATATATTGAGGGGGTAGACCCCCATTGTAAAGACAGACCATATTTTTGAGATAAAGAATAGAACACAAGTTATTGCTTATTCTTTCATACAAGAAATTCATGCGAGGATTTCTGAGAGAGAATTAGGCGATCCGTTGTTCATTCTACCTCACAAGGTCAAGTTTGTTTTTCCACTGGAAATTGAGGGCTTGGCGATCTCCGCTCGTGGTCTAGCAGCGATCATCCTGGTGCGTGTTGGCGAATATCCATAGAGCTGCAAGTCTGTGCACTAACGCGTGGTGTACAGCTGAGCGTTGTTCGTCGTCAAGCACTATTTATCCACAGTTCTACTCGAGAAGATCGGGCCACCCCGTATCATCGTGGTATTAGATTCCAGGTCACTCGGTAGAATCTATCTTTACTTGTAATTTAGTACATTATTTTCTGTCCTATACACCGAAAAAGCCACAAAAAATCGTCTCCACTGTTGTTTATTCAGTATTTTCGGTGTGTTTTGTTAGGTCTTAATACACTCGTTCATTGTTCATTGTGTTTAGTTGCTGGTCGTGTTCCGTTCGCGTCACTTTTTTGTTTTCCCCTTGTTACGTGCAATTTTGATTCACATATACCAACTTGATTGCATGATAGTTGTTGGTTAGCGAGCTCCACATCTCTGTGATATTTTTTCTCCTCTTGAGACTAGCTGTAGGTTGTGCTCGAGGGACTACTCATATGATTTTTGTTGGTACGCCATATTTGTTCACGTTTTGGGCAAATTATCATGTGACTGCTGCTTGCCTGTTTACGTTTGGGGCAACCATACCTATTCACGTTTTGGGCTGCTCCTTGCTGTTTCTTAGTAGCTGGCCATGAGAACCAACTACTTGGCCGTAAATTCAACAAAAAAAAGAGCCTTGTGTGATTAGCGCACGGCCGTGAGAAAACAAAAGATTGTATTCATCCTATAGTAGCGTTCGGCTGATTAGTGCTCGGCGGCCTTGAGAACAAAAAAAATAAAAATAATAAAGATTGCCTAAAAAAAAGAGTGCGCACAAAAAAAAAAAAAGCGGCAAAACTCCGGCCATAGAGTTAAAGTCTTTTGTTGGAGCATTTTTTTTCTATGTTTGTAACCATTACTGTTTACGTACTATAATTTTGAGCAATCTTGTACCCTCATATACAACTTTTGAGCACTAGCTAGCGTCTCTCGTTGAACTGTTGCAATACGAGCGTTCGTCTCCATACAAAATTGTTCTTTTATCGCTCATTCATTTGATTGCAATAGTCCCATTATCGTTGTGCGTGTGTTGCTGTCTACTCCTCACTTATATTTATCGATCAGCAATTAGGCATTGTGAGTCTCGTTTGGATTGCTACCTAGCTCGACAATCTTTAAATTCTAAATTTGTTAGGTTGTTTTCCTCACCTAGCTCCACCAAAAACATCTGTGTCACATATTAACTGTTGTTCTTGATATTCACTCACACAATCTTGGTTGGTCCTTCGTTGCTACGAGTGTAAGTTTTTGCTGCTCTTAATTTACTTTGGAACGGTTCAACTTGCTTTGTTTCAGATCAGTAGTTGAGAGTTTCCCACTTATTTTCTACATAAATTGTCACTTGGTATTTTTTGCTACTGTAACAATGTGAGGAAGCGAGCAGGACAAGGATCTGGATGGCAACCTTACTGATCCGGTCACTAAGATGTCCTTCCATACACTTCGTGCCACGCTCCGAGACAAGTTTCGGACTAAGGTCGACCTGGTGCGCGGCAACCTTGGGCGTGTCTGAAACAACTTGGACGGCATGGGGATAGATTTCCAGAAGCTGTCCATGACCGTTGACGACAACCACAAGGTATTGCTCGACGCTATTGCCAAGCTCACCGCTTCGATGCAGTTGGGTACACGTGGCGATGTGGGGAGTGTACACCTCCCGTATGAGCCGCGCGACGAGACGAATGCACAGGCTGCCGCTAGATAGCAGCGCGAGGATGAACCACACCAACAACAATTTGACGAACATGCGCGTGTACGCGAGGCGGCGCAATAGCGCCGTGTTGTTGCTGAGGTCGCGGTGCATCCCCCTGCACAAGGGCGCGGCCGTGGCAATGGCGTAGGAGGAGGTGATGCCTACCTGGGCGTCTACGATGGTGTCCACGATGGTGCCTATGGAGGCGCGCATGACGGAGCCTTTGGGGGTGCCTACTATGATGCCCATGGAGGAGGTCGTGGCAACCGCCACATGACGATGACGGCGACAAGTTCATGTTCGACGGCTATTTGCTGCGCCGTCAACATAATCAGTATGCCCGCAATCATTAGCACGATGAGGACGCCGATGATCTTGTTGCAAAGCCCAAGTTCACAATGCCATCCTTTGAAGGTACTACAGAGGTGGAGGTTTATCTTGCATGGGAGCTGAAAGTTGATAAGCTGTTCCGCATGAACCGCTATTCTGATCAGCACAAGTTGGATCTTGCCGTTGCTGCTTTGGACGGATATGCTGCTACATTGTGGGAGCGCTGTGTGCAACAGCGTATGGAGTGACACGAACCACGTGTTGTTACATAGGACGAGCTAAAACGACAGATGCGCGCACGCTTTGTACCTACACATTACAAGCGCTCGCTACATGAGAAGCTGGTTGGGTTGCGACAGGGATTGAAATCAGTTGATGAGTATTATAAAGAGATGGAGCAAATTATCATACATGCTGATGTGCGTGAGAATGAGGAACAAGCGATGGCTCGCTTTCTTGCTGGAATGAATTGTGCTATTCGGTAGATTGTTAATCATCATCAATACCACAACATGGTTGAATTGATGCATCAGGCACGTGAGGCTGAGAAGCAGGTAATTGAAGATGCTAAATATGCTACACGGCAACGTTATTCAGCGAGCATGGCACCACCGTACAACACAGGACAACCGGGCAAGTCCGCTCCATTTGGGGGCAATTCAGCGACGCGTAGTTCAGCACAGAGGAAGACAGATAGTACGCCGCCATCGGCGCACCGACCACCAGCGCCCGCTGCTAGCGCGGCAGCCTCGATGGGTGCTACAGGCCGGTCACGTGAGGTGACATGCTACAAGTGCAAGGGAGTTGGTTATTTTCAGAAAGATTTCCCAAATAATAAAGTTATGATACTTACTGATGATGGGTATATTTCAGCTAGTGATGAGGACGATACTACTCTGTTTGCTGATTTTGCAGAGGATCCCACACAGGATGAGAGATTGGACTGTTGGCCGGGGTCGCCAGATGAAGAGCATATGCTAGTGTGCACCCCTCGTGTCCTTAGCGTGTCACAAAGCCAGTCTACCACACAACGGTGTAATTTGTTTCAGTCATGGGCAGCAGTTGGCGGTAAAGTATGCAAAGCCATAATTGATGGAGGAAATTGTCATAATCTGGCCAGCAAAGAGATGTGCACAAAATTGGGCTTAAAATACTTACTGCATCCTCATTCTTATCATGCGCAGTGGTTGAGCGATGTGGGCGAGGAGAAAGTCAGTCATATGGTGAAAGTGCACTTTAAGATTGGCAAGTATGAGGATACCGTTGTTTGCAATGTGGTGCCCATGTCAGTTTGTCACTTGCTATTGGGGCGCCCATGGTAATTTGATCGCCATATTTATCATGATGAGCATATAAACTGCTACAAGTTTAAGTGGAGCGGCACAGATGTGATTTTGTATCCGTTTACACCGACAGAGATAGTTAATGCTGATAAGAAGAAAGTTGAGGTGAAAATTGAGAGTACACCAAACAGAGTGATTCCACCTTCGGTGAGTAAGAGCCATAAGTCAAAATTGCACGGTAAAAAGAAACGTGAGGGAGAGAAAAGTTTAGTAATGTTAGCCACCAAATCAGAGAAGAGAGCTTTTTATGAGAATCCCAATTTGGTGCACTTTGAACTTTTGTACAAAGATGCAGTGCTTTCGACTGATGACTTGACGTCTCTTCCTAGTTGTGTCTCTAATGTTTTGCAGGAAATTAGCGACGTCTTTCCGAAGGAAGTGGCCGCTGGTTTGCCACCAATTCGCGGGATAAACCATCACATTGATTTGATTCCGGGAGCGATGCTGCCAACTCAACCACACTTTCTGGATCGAGGCAAATTGAAATTGCTGCCACAAGGAGATGGACCTTTCAAAGTGCTTGAGCGGATTAACGATAATGCATACAAAATCGAGCTTCCGGGAGATGACTATAGCGTGAGCTCGACATTCTACATTCTTGACTTTTAAATGCGTTCTTGGTCTTGATGATCTAGCGTCGAGGGCGGCGCCTTTTCAGAGGGAAGGATGATGAGGGGATCCCTACGACACCTTCTTCTCCTCCACCTAATGCTCGTGATATACACCTCGAGTTGCCGACAGGACCAATAACAAGAGCATGTGCCAAGAAACCACAAACTCAGGTGAACTTACTCCTTAATAAACATGTCTTTGATTTTAATGAGAATTTTATACTACCTAAAAACAGTGTTTTGCCTGTGCTCAGGTTTGAAGATTCAGCGATGGACAGAGATCAAGGATATGCAGCTGTCATCCAAGAAAGGCTATCAAATGAGGATGTCAAAGAGCAGGCCTATGGCCCATTCGACCAAGGAGGAGAGGGCCAAGGTCCATGCGGCCAAGCGAGGGATCAAGGCCCAAGCAGTCAAGCACAAAGCCCATATGGAGGAACCAGGAAGGAAGCCCAAGTCCGTGGCACGAATAGTAATCGGGTTGTAAGCAGCAACCGCGCTATAGTACCCCCATGAACAGTGCGTGTGAACAGTAACAGTCCCATGAACAGTGCGTGTGAACAGTAGCGTTGTATGAATAGTCTACCATAAAAATTAGTACCGAATAGTTCTTAGGCCAAGACTATATATTGAGGGATAGACCCCCATTGTAAAGGCAGACCATATTTTTGAGATAAAGAATAGAACACAAGTTATTGCTTGTTCTTTCATACAAGAAATTCATGCGAGGATTTCTGAGAGAGAATTAGGCGATCCATTGTTCGTTCTACCTCACAAGGTCAAGTTTGCTTTTTCGCTGGGAATTGAGGGCTTGGCGATCTCCGCTCGTAGTCTAGCGGCGATCATCCTGGTGCGTGTTGGTGAATGTCCATAGAGCTGCAAGTCCATGCACTGGCGCGTGGTGTACAGCTGAGCGTTGTTCGTCGTCAAGCACTATTTATCTACGGTTCTACTCGAGAAGATCGGGCCACCCCGTATCATGGAGTGGCTTAGTTGTTGGTGTGATTTATTTTTTGAAGGGATTTCTCGTGTCATTCTGATATGCGAGCTCAGCTCGGAGAGGTTTCGACGAAGCCATCGTGGACATTTTTTCCTGACTGGGCCAGATGACGATTGATATGGATACTATCTACTGTGTGCATGTGTTGAAAATAGAGATAGAATCCGGCTGTATAGAGATAGAGTTTGTTGTGTATTGTAGCTGTAATTATAACAACCTGGTCCAACAATGAGCCTAGAATGCCATTAAACTAAATTAACTATTAGTTTTAACATCAATTTACAATAAATTTCAGCAAGCAATTTGATATTAAAACCCGCCCACAGGTCATAATAACATATGAATAACGACACGGCAAGTACAGTTACTTAAACTCTAGATAGCATAGCAGAATAATAGTCCAAGAATTAAGCAAAATCAATTAAATAGAGTCTCTTGAATGAATAAACAATTTTCAATCAATCATCTATAATTATTCAATGTCTATCATGTCCTAAAAGATATTCCATCACACTATAGTAAATATTTGTCATGACAAACGAATCAAGTGTTTGAGTGTATGTAGTTGTTCCAAGTGCGCTATCCCTTCCCAATTGAAATGTCGTCAATGATCACATAAAAAAATAGTGGAGTAAAAACACAATAATAAAACAATGAATAATGATTTATCAACCATAATCAATATCATCATTAACACTATCCTTTTATTTCTCATTTTGCTCATGGTGAAATATCATATCCACCTTTCATTTAATGTGATGCAACTCTATACCACATGTCCACTTACCCTTTTCTTCACTTATACTAGTATAGCATGAGTGAACACCCGTGATAGTGTTCACTCTCAAGCCTATCCTCAAAAAGGACCGAGGACCTCATCCACTCCCGTGGAGTCCCCACCGAAGTAGAATTTTATCTAAAGCTGTAATATCCCATCTAACCTTTGAGATTTAATTGAGTTAGAAAGAAAATTAAATTGAATTAAAATAAAAATTAAAGGAAGTTAGAACTGTGACTTCTGTTTTTCTAGAGAGTGGGCTTTCGGCCCATGGTTTCTTTGGCCCAAGGGGACCAACCCTATAAGGCAAAAGAAAAGGATTCCCCAAACCCTAGCTTCTTTATTTCCCATTTCTCCTAACCCAGCCGCCATTTTCCCATTTTTTTCCTCCCCAAGTGTCGTTCCTCTGTCTTTGGATCTGTCGTTGCCCCTGTCTTTGGCGCTTCCCCCGCGCCTCCCCATGCGCCGCCATGACGCGTCGGCCGCTCGAGCCTATGCTCCAGACCCGCCGTGCCTCGGCCACTCACCTTGCCGCTTGAGCTCGGCTTTGCTCTCGCTCCGCCGCGCCTCCTAGCACTCCACCGCCAGCACCTCCCCACTCGGCCTCGTCTGCTCCTCCTCCCGGATCCATCAGCCTGCCACTCCCAGCTCGCTCCTCACCGCCACCGCCCTTGCCCAGCTCGCCCCGTCTGTTCTGGCTCGGCCGCTAACGCCTCCTCGCGCCCCTCTGCTGTGTCGCTCTGTTCCTCGGCACCCGTCGCCCGTCGCAGCCGCCACCGCCCTTTGCCCGGCCCCCGGCGCCGGGCCAGTAGTCTCCTCCCTCGACACTTCCCTGACGGTGCCGCCGCAAAGCCCGGATCTATTGAGATCGCACCACCGGAGGCCGCGACGGCCCAAGACCAGAGCTGAAGCCGGTGAGTCTCCCGTGGTTTCTTCGTCTGATTCGTACCTTGCCTCTCTGGGGTTGGGTTCCCCTTCGGTTTGGGTCTCATTTGCTCGCGATGGTTCCCTGTGGATTAGGTGCTTCTGTGCTCCAAGCTCGTGCGCGATCCGGCCTCGTTCCAGCTGGAACCATTGGCTGCAATTACCGTGTCCGAGAGGATCAGTATCGCCACGGCCGCCCCTACATCGCCGCATCCTACGTCAAGCCCGTCGGCACTCGCATCATCTCGCTCATCTACAACGAGCCAAGGAGCACCTCCTTGAGAAGGTCAGTTTGGTGAACGGTGTGCTGTTCACTGGTGGATCCGAGAAGCATGGTTTATATTTTGAGACAATAAAAGAAGTGTTTCAGTATGTCTTGGACAGGATTGATGCAGGAGTTCCACTTCCATTGTTGCTCATTGTCTTGGTTTTGAGATTGTAAGCTTGATTGTCGAGCAAGGATGGCGGCAGCAGCGTCCGCGTTGTCCAGGCCGCGCACTTCATTGGGGATGCTGTCGAGCGCGAGGTGAGTGGCTCAGTTCTATGCTTAAGAGCAACGTCGACCGTTCTGTTATTGTTCATGACTTAAGAGTTGCTCATTCACAACATTGTGGGACTTATGATTGTCCTGTGTGGGCAGTGATGGTCGATGGGTAACCTTAGTGTATTTGGATGGGTTGTGATGTTTTATGGCAGTGGCCGTAGGTTGTGTAGGGATGTACGATTTTGCACTTTCCATCTGGTTGGCCATCAATTGATTTCGAATTGACACGTCACATGAGAAGTTTGACAATTTTATTAAATTAACAACCGGAGGAACTGAGGGCATTTTTGCAAGTGATAGATGTATTATGAGTTGGAATGTATGAACCCGAATTTCGTGGTGTTATGATCACTGGGTGAAGGTATGGACCTACTCATCTTTTAAGACTCAGATGTCTTGTGAGTTTTAATCAAGTGGAGATGACATGGCAATGGTAGTCCGCTTGACAATAGTTTATTTTATATAGTTTTAATAGCTTTGACTCAAAAGTTATGAACTTTTCATTGTTAGCTGTCAATTTGGATAGATTGGGGTTTGGGAGAATATCAATTAAATTCGGGTTGCGATTAGGAGCGATTAATTTCATGTTGTTCCATTGCTATGCTATGCACTTTTGTGTGGTATACTTAGTTATTTACGGTTGCTAGGTGGTGGTGAACCATGGGGCTAGAGCGTTCCATCGTTGTCTTCCGTCTCATGGTTGAGGCAAGTACATTTGATTTGTCTTGCTTGCCTTTTGTTCCACTTGGTTGATTAATAAGCATTGGGTAATTCCGGTATTACTTGTTTCCCTTCATGATTGATATACCATGTTTCTTCGATGATATGTTTCGTTCAATGTATCCTTTCGTTCGTTCAGTCATGTTTCACTCACGGGAGTGGATAATGAAGTCCCATCATTCCAACATGGGCAAGTACCTTAGTGTTTCTATGATTATGACATGTTGTATGCTTGTGGTTGGTATTGTATTTCTAAGTACCATGTTAATATTTACTAGTTCGTATTCAATCCATTTGTGTTACTTCCATGAATAGAGAGCATGTAATTTCAATGTTCATATGTCATACCATGCATCCATAATACATGTTTCAATCCACGGGAGTGGATCATTATATAAGACCCATCAATTCCAGTATGGGCACGTAAGACCCACCATTCCAATGTGGGCAGTTTGGGACACCGTACGAAACGTTCTTCGTACGGGGCTTGGATCCCCGCATTTTGTTAAATGCGGGCTTAGGTGAACACCGACGGGTGTGTCACCAGCAATACCGGTATTTGCATGTGTGTAGTCCCTTCATTTCGTTCAAATCATTCATTCCATTCATTCGAGTGTTCGTTCTGTGCTTATTTCATACACTTTAATGATGTTCACATGATCATGGTTGTTATGTATTATTCATTTACTGTACTTGCTGAGTCTCGTACTCACTCTTGCTTTGTTTGTTGTTTTTTTTAGGTGATCTTTGAGGTTGGCTCCATGGGGAGGGAGTAGACTCACACTACCTTTTCACTTCACATTAATCAAGTCCAGGATTTCATTTTAGTTCAATTTAATCATTCATTATTGATGAACTGTAATAATAAATGTTGGCTGTGGCTGACAACTCTTCTCCATTAAGGTTGGTTAAGAACTAGGCGTGAACTTAGTTCATCCTTTTGATTTAGTTGCTTGAGATCAGATTATACTTCTGCGATGATTCTGATACTTGTTGATTTCACTATTGCATTGATATTAATGATTGTTGGAACCTCCGGTATAGCTAACTATACAGGGGAGGTTCTGCCGAAATTTAGAATTTTGTCGTCTGTTTTAGCTTTGTTAACATGTTAGTTTAGTAGCATTCCAACCCTTGTAGGACTGGGGTGTTACAAAAGCACTCTGGACTAGTCATATATCTTTCTCACCGACCTCACTGGACTATTTACATGACTTTCTCACTGACCAGGCTCATGCACTCTTATCATGACGAATGTAAATGATGCAACATCTTTAATTATTCATCATCTTTACCTCCATGTTATTACCACATCATATCATCAGCAATTCATATCATCAATAATAACAACCCATATTCATTCTCAAGATGTGTAATTAAGCAAATTAATGGAATAAACAGTATAATGGTAATGAATAATTAAGAAGATAGTGATCAAACCATCGATCACCGTTCTACCATGCAGTTGCATCTTTATCCCATCGGAGCTGGATAGCGAGACGGAGGTAAGGCACTAGAGGCCACACTCCCAAAATAAACAATTCAAAACCAATTAAAAATACATTACCACAGCACCAAATCATTATGCTAATCGTTCTCGCATTTCTACGCAAAAATAACACAATTAACTCAATTCTACTGGACGTACTACCAGTTGTCCCAGTTGTAAAAATGCTCTAACTTACACACCTGAAACCCAAATCCAGCAATCTAATACTTTCTAGAATCCTCACAAAATTCCCTATAACTTCCCAGTTATGACGAACTCCTGAATCCACCATTTAGTTGAAAATTTGTATCTTTTTTTTCTAAAACTTGAATCACGAGATTTCAGGACAAACCACTTCATAATTTCGTATCTTTTTTTTTCTAAAACTTGAAAAGTTATCAATGATACCAGTTCTAGAATCTACTTTAAATTCCCTATCTTATTCAAGTTATCACAAAAATTTAATTCATTCATTTACTAGGTGTAAAGAGCACATCTTCACGACATCTGTCAATGGTGTCCGTTTTCTGGATAACGACCTTCCCAAGGCCTTAGCTTTTCGCTCACACCTCCAAATCTAGTGTTTTAGATCTTCTTAGAAATATGGGAAAATTACCCACATCTCTCTAATTGGATGAAACCCTAAATACGAACTTAAACACCTCTAATTGCCCGCGCAAGGTTCTGTAACGCAGTTCGAAGAACTAGGGCTTGCTGAAAACTATTCCTCCTATTAACCAAACGATCTAAAAATTGATCAATGATTAATCTAGGGCCAACTAAAGGCTTACATATTGTTATTGCTAAAGAAAACGGACGATGCTCGTGAAGCCCTTGATCTTCCTTCCTTCCTTCCCTTCCCTTCTTCTTCTTCTTCGTGTTCTCCCTTGCGAACCCACGACAATCCACCATCACTAGGAGCAGCGGGGGAGGAACTTGGCCAGGGAGGGTAGAGCAGCAGGGAGGAGGAGTGGTGGCCAGGGCGCAGCCTAGGGAAGGGGCGGTAGGGGAGGTGGCGTAGCCTGGGGAGGGCGCGCGATAGGGAGGAGTGGTGTCTAGGGTTTTGGTAGGGCAACAGGGGCACCCCTAGGTCCTATTTAAGTCCAATGGGCTGGAGGGTCATTGCAACATCCCAATTTTTTGCGTCTTTTTGAAATTTTCAAAATAAAGGAATCATTTGAATTTTATTAAGTTGTTTAAAGCTTAATTTGAAATTTTAGAAATTAAAACAATTTAATATGAACAAATCAAACTTCAATTAAATTCAAAACTGGTTTATTTGATTTTCTAGTTTTCCAAGTTCTTTTGTTATTTCTTGGAGTTCAATTTATTTTATTTCTTTTCTGTTTTCCCAAAAATTTCTTTTCTTTGTCATAAAATTTAATTTAAATAAATTATTTTAAAAGTGTTGGATTTCTTTTGGAGTTTCTGCAATTATTTAAATCCAAGTCTAAAATTCAAATCCATATTCCAATTCTCAATTCAAATCTCGTTTCCAAATCCAAAGTTCATAATTTGAATTTTTCCGCGGAATATTTTCGGACCGAGCCTAATTCTTTTTATCCTGCTCACTTCTTTTTCCCTTTTTCTTCCTTTTCCTTTTCTTTATTTTTCCTTCCTTTCTTTATGTTTCTTTCTTTTTGTTGGCTTTCTTCTTGCCTGCCTGCTCTGTCCCGAGCTGGCTCCTGACCACGCCAGCCATCACGTCAGCCCTCAACCTTGACCATGCTAGCCCTTGCCCCTTGGCTCCTAGCCACGCCAGCCCCAGCCTACACCTGAGCCGGTGCCCATGTCACCCAGGCTACACCGTGCCCTTGCTATCACTGTGTGCCGCATCGTATGCCATTTCCGCTTTCGCCGATTGCGTCCCGTCCCCACGGTCGTCACCCACGTCGTGCCATCGTCAATGCTCGCCTTCAAAGCCTAAGCATTCATTTTTCTTGGGCGTTTTCCCATCGTGTGTGCGAATTCAAGTGCCGACCAAAATCGATGCCCAATTTCCGCTTGCGGTCTCCGTCGCTTCATTCCCCATCTTCACCCTACAAAATGAGCATTGCGTGCCCCTTGCTCCCCTCTTCGTTTTACCTCAAGCCTCTGTTGGGGTACGGGTAGGCTACGATAGCAACAAATCAAAATTTTCTACCACGTAAACCAGGAACCCAAGCAAGTAGATGATCACAGATCGTTACCACCAGACGCGCAGAGCAGCGGAAGAAGAGTTGGAGTAGCCTGGTCCAACGTAGAGCGCGTTGATGTAGTGGTCGTAGTCGATCGTCCAGCGTCGAGCATGTCGGTGCGGTGGTCGTGGTCGATCGTCTTCTTCAGCGACCTTTGCAATTTCTTATGAAGATCGCGGATCGTCCTCAAGCGCAACAGCAACCGCAGTAGCGTCTCTACGGTATCCACGCTTCCAGGGAAGGAGCAACCATGCGCTGGTGTGCTAGCACCAAGTCGCACGGTAGAGCTCTCAGGAAGATGGAGGCTAGGGTTTCGATAGAATAACTCAACTCAAGACTTTCGTGTGTCTCGTCTGTTATGTTCACCCCTGTCCCAACAGCCTCATGCATCTCCGAACACGTTTGACGAATCTTATCCGTACTGGTTTGTTCCAACCCGTTAAGTGTGTGACCCGTTAGGTTCATGCATAATCGGTTGTGACTCAGAAACCCTTTCCGACCACGAGTCGTTAGCGGTTCCTAGCAGGACATAACGATTCCCGTATACACACAAATTATATTAGACGAACCTTAATGCAATATGATCTACGACCAGGTCCTCATCACTTACAACCAGATCCTATCTCTATACAACCAGTTCGTATTTGGTCACGACCAATTCGTAACTCCTTACGACCAGGTTTCGACCACTCTGTGATTACGTTCGACCAGTCTACGACCAGCTCGTATCTCTATACGACCAATCCGTAACTGATCGAACTAAGCAACCTACTCGTGTATTCTCCCTTTGCCTCACGATGTCTGGTTGAACTCCAGGTGAGATGTTGTGTCATCCATGGACTGTTCAATACTTTCTCGATTGAGTGTCGGATAACTTTACATGGTCGAACACTTCGACCACTAGTGGCATGGCCATGCACTTTCTTTATCCGACCACAACGCGGGGCCCAGAGACATCTATCCTGTTATGTTAAGAGGGGCAAATCCCATATCCGACCAGTCACATTCCTCCGCATGTTTCGCAGCGTACCCGAAAGCTACCTTTATAACTACCCAGTTACGAGTAGTGATTGGCAACTCCTAAGAGTGCTATTACACATGTAGAAAACCATGCTGATCTCAGGTCTAAGGATTATACATCATCATTGCTTGAGACCAACTAACGACACATAGAATCATAACAATCTCAATATTGTCTCAAGGTGGGTCAATCCAACCCTATGTTCTCTAACATGTGTTCACATTACTGATTTGATATCCCTATATCTATGACCGGTAAAACATGGTCATCAATCAATACTTGTGCTGGTCGATAGAGTTACTGGTGTTCTGACCATTGGCATCTGACCAGGGATTCATTTAGAACGACATCATATAAGTTAAGAGTTTCACCAACAAGTCACGTACTTGTTAATCTTCATAACCAATGATTCATTCAAGGAACAGGATAACATATTATCCAATATTATGAACATAATGAAATATAATCATCTCCATGATTGCCTCTAGGGCATATATCGAACAGCCTCGTCGTCTATCTCCCCTATGTTTGGCCTGAACGCGTGAAGCCACCGTCTTCTTCCTCAAAACTAACCACATCACCTTTGCCTTGATCTACTTCTCCGGTGAGTTCTGAGCTGAGTGAACTACATCACATCATGTTCCTAGTCTTCTTCTACACATCTCCCAACTCCATTTGTTCTCTCCATCACCGGAGCAAACCGCCACCACCTCCATCCCCGTCGTCGCCCGCTGACGCCGCGCCGCCTCGGTCACCCCCGAGTTGCCCTGACCCGCTCAGCGTGCTCCCCATGCCACCGTCGTGCCCATGCGCGCGTTGCCTCCACCCGCCCACCACCGGAGCTGTAACGTCCCAAAATTGGCTTTTCAAAAATCTTTTGAGTAGTTTAGGTCCTTAGAAAATTTCACCAATTTTATTTGAATTAATAAGGCTTAATTGGAAATTTCCTAGATTAAAAATATTTTATTTGACTAATCTAAACATCAATTAAATAAAAACTAGTATTATTTGGCTGCCTTGTGTTCCAAGGAATTTTCTAGGATTTTTCCGAGTTTGTTTGCTATTTATTTGGTCTCCTTGATTTTCAGCCTTTTATTTAATTCCGAAAGTCCTTCCCTTTTCTGGCACCTTACCCATGTGGTTGCCATAGTACCTACACAGTTAATGTTCCTCGTTCATCTCCAACCGAGCGTGCGAGAACTACGTAACACATGCGCTATTACAGATACCTACATTCTTGTTCCTTGTTCATCTCCAATCGAGCGTGAACTCCGAACTCAGACGCAAAGAACCAAATATTTCACGATTTTCTTATCTCTTCCTCCAGTGCATATTAAAGGAAACCGACCGCGTCATATCGAAGCTTTTGATCTCCTCTTCTAATCCACTGATTTAGTTTCCTCCAAATTGATCTTGTTTGTTCGCAATCTACTATGAACTGAGCTCCAACCGAGGGTCTTCTCCAATGAGTTATGCCTCCATCTGACGTCCCCCAACTGAACCGTCTGTTGCGTTGAGTTTGTGTCTCCGTGTTCTACATCATGCTTGCATCCCCTTCACCAGAAGACCATCGGTTCACCGTCGCCCATGTCGAGCCATGTCACTGAAATGCGTACGTCGAGCGCCATGCATCCTCAGTGAGTTTTTCCAAAAAAAAATCCGATAGCGTCATCTCGTACCCCTCGTCGATACCTATTTTTCTCATCTTTTAGATCAAGTTTCATCCACTGTGCATCGAGAAACGAGTGTTCTCTCCCCTCTTGGTTGTCTCCCTTCTTTGGCCAATTACTCTGCAATCGTTGGTCCCTTGCCTTCAACTCCACCACTATTGGGTTCACATCACTGCGTTCTACAACGCGCTCCCCTCCCTTTTCGCAGAGCATCATCGGAAGTGTTACACGCCTGGGAGACTATTGGAAATATGCCTTAGAGGCAATCATAGAGATGATTATATTTCATTATATTCATAATATTGGATATGTTATCATGTTCCTGAAATAATATTGTTAATATTTATTATCAAGTATGAGACTTGATTGTGAAACACTATATTTCTGCGATGATTATTCTTAAACGTTCCCTAGTCGGAAACATATGAGAACACATATGAATAGACTAGCATATGTATTGGTTGATGACTATGTTTCACAGGTTATAGATATGGAGATATCAAACCAATAATATGGTCACATGTTAGAGAACATGGTGTTGGATAAGACCCACCTTGAGATACTGTTGAGATTGTTATGATTTCATGTGTCATCAGTTGGTCTCAAGCAATGATGATGTATAATCCTTAGACCTGAGATCAACATGGTTTCCTACGTATGTAATAGTACACATAGGGGTTGCCAAACGCTACTCTATAACTGGGTAGTTATAAAGGTAGTTTTCGGGTATACTATGAAACATGTGGAGGAATATGACTGGTCGGATATGGGACTTGCCCCTCCTATCATAAAAGGAGAGATGTCTCTGAGCCCCTCATTGTAGTCAGATAAAGAAAGTGCATGGCCATGCCACTAGTGGCCGAAGTGTCAACCACATCAAGTTATTCGATACTTGATCGAGAAAGTATTGAACAGTCCATGGATAACAAATTATCTCACTTAGAGTTCAACTAGATGTCGTGAGACAAAGGGAGAATACACAAGCAGGTCGTTCACTTTGAATAGATATGAACTAGTCGTATGGAGATACAAGCTGGTCATAGACTGGTCAAACATAGTCACGAATTGGTCATGTGGAGATACGAGCTGGTCGTAGACTAGTCGAACATAATTACTAACTAGTCGTAAGGAGTTACGAACTGGTCATACTTAAGTATGAGCTGGTCGTAAGGAGTTACAAACTGGTCGTAACTAAATAAGGACTGGTCATGACTAGATACGAGTTGGTCATAAGTGATAAGGACCTGGTCGTAGATCATATTGCATTAAGGTTCGTCCGATATATTCTATGTGTGTTCGGGAATCGTTGTGTCCCGCTAGGTACCGCTAATGACTCGTGGTCGGAAAAGAGTTTTCGAGTCACAACCGATTACACATGAACCTATAGAGTCGCACACTTAAAGGGCTAGGATTTGATTTGGATGGTGATCCAAATTCTTGTAGGCCATAAGTTCCTAATGGGCCTCAACTTCGAGACCCATAATGGATGCCTATAAATAGAGGGGCAGTGGCATGGAGTATAGAGATAGAGCCTTTTGAAGAGTTCCCAAAACCTTAATAGCCACGCCTTCCTCATCCAATATCACGCTGCTGACGCTAGCACTCCAGCACGTGGTATCCCTGCCCGTATGTGTGGATACCTTGGAGGTGTTGTTGCGAAGCATCAGCACTAGGATGATCCGCAACTCGTGACGATCACAAGAGTAGGAGGAGAAGACGTGTGGCGAGTACGACTACTACTACATCAACTCGCTACATCGACTCTACTTCTGCTACAAGTCGGCGTGTCTAGTGGTAATCTCGTGATCTATTACTAGCGGGGGTTCCTTGGTTGCGTGGTAGAATTTTTGTTTTGTGCTATCGTAGCCTACTTGTAATCCTTCAGTGGTATTAGAGCCATCCCGTCTAGTTTTCAATTCGGATTAGATGGGTATTGTGTTATATGGGAGTCATAGATGTGATCTATTTCTTTTTCTGTTGGTCGTTCTATGTGTTAGATTGTTTTTGGCGATGGTCGATATGATCGTCCATGCGTGGTGGTCTAAAGATGGGTTCATGATTGTTATTCCGTGATCATGTTTTCATGATCGTATCACAACTTGCCTCTACCGATCGGTTTCCACCATCGGGGCAGACAATGATTGTAAATCCATAAAGCACACGAAGATCAATCTGGTGGATCGAATCTGAGTTGCGATCGAAAAGGGTTAATGTGATTAATCCAATGCGATTTATAAGGACAAAACAGTAGATTGGATCTATGTAGTCCGGAACCACCGAAAAGGACCTTGGTATATGGACAGGGGCTACCGCCCCTGTGGCCCTAAAGGGGTTGCCACCCCTGTGGACTAGGATCTTAACATGGTTTTTGATATTGCTAGTTCACACCATTCATTAGATAGAATACGATTCTATGCATAACTTGTTTTTGCTGGATTTTGTGAATAGTATGACCCATGATGTATGAGATGCATGTTTGTGTGTAATGTTCATAACCCGCGTGTCATGCTTATTGCAGCCCAAGGCTGTCTATATTTGTATAACAGTCTGTGTGTCGACTTGTGATGCTTCTTCACTCCTTGTAATTTATTACTAGTGCTATTAGGAGTAATGGCTTAGTGGGAGTAATTGGAGGAATTGGCCACTTGGAGACATTGCAAACAGGAAGCAAGGAGATGTAGATCACCATGTTGAAGGGTCATACTATATCACAATGCAATGTGTTGACTGTGAATGCCTTTATATTCCTATTTATTTCTGTGCATGTTATTTAGTTGCTCCGAATGCTTTTAACACGGTAGAAGTAAAATTCCCACAGATAATATTAAGTTAAATTGATGCCCTCCCAATTAGCTACACCATCCAAAGCCATGTATTTTAATGGTAAGTCTTGCTAAAGCAGAATGCCATTATTATTCCTTGACTAGATGGGTTTGTGTCGGACACTTACACGCATAGCATTGGTTTAACTTGACAAGGTCATCATAACGGTTATGGACCTTCAGGCATAGAGTTGGGTGCTGGAGCATAGAGATGCTGTCCAACAACAAGAGTCATATAGAGATATGATTAGCAAAGGGTTGCTTACCAAATTCACTAATCTTCTAGCAGTGATGCCAAAGCTCACTAGTAGATTAACAGATTGTGGGTCTTGAATCACTAAATGTCATAAGAGGGATATGGTATTTAGTGGGAGTATCTTTATTAAATTGTTTAACATAAGTTACTTTTTCTTGAACATATATCTTAGTTTTGCATATTTCATGGTGTAGATCATGGTACCAATTGTCGTACCTATATCTAGTTTTGCTTTACGTTCGATACTTGATAAGGAAAACCTGAATGGAACAAATTTTGCAGATTGGTCCCGCAACCTAAGAATTGTTCTTAGACCAGATAAAAAGGAACATGTTCTAGAGGAACCAATTCCAAACATGCCTGCTGAAAATACTGCTACTGCTCTTGAAAACGCCTATAAAAGGCATGTGATGAGTCTCTTGATATTAGCTGTCTCATGCTTGCTGCCATGAACTCAGACCTTTAGAACCTGTTTGAGAACATAGAGGCCTACGATATGATCATGGCACTCAAAGACATGTTTGAGACACAAGCAAGAGCTGAGAGATATGGGATCTCAAAGAAATTGTTTGGGAGTAAGCAAGGTGAGGGTAGTCCGGTGAGCCCACATGTGATCAAGATGGTTGGTTACACACAGAGCTTGGAAAAACTTGGTTTTCCACTTAGTCAAGAGTTGGGTACTAATTTGATTCTTGTTTCGCTTCCTGTAAGCTATTGGCAGTTCATTCTGAACTTCCAAATGAATGGCTTAGACAAGAATCTCACCGAGCTGCATATGATGCTCAAGACTGCAGAGGACAATGTTAAGAAAAGCAACAATCATGTGTTGATGGTGCAAAAGAGTACAAGCTTTAAGAAGAAGGCTAAGACTTGGGTCAAAGGAAAGGGGAAGGCTAAAGCTTTGGATGGGATCCATACTAACAAGTCTAAGCCCAAGACTAAGTCCAGCCCAACTCAAGAGAGTGAATGCTTTTACTGCAAAGAGCCAGGCCATTGGAAGAGGAACTACAAGAAATACCTAGCTGATCTAAAAAAATGGTGGAACTAAACCTTCCACTTCAGGTATTAATGTTATAGATATTTTTCTTGCTGATTCTTCTGTTAACTCTTGGGTATTTGATACCGGATCGGTTGTTCATATTTGCAATTCGATATAGAGTCTAACAAGGAGTAGGAGAGTTACAAGAGGCGAGATGGATCTTCGTGTCGGGAATAAAGCAAGGGTTGCTGCATTAGCCGTCGGGACTTTGCCATTACTTTTGCCATTAGGATTTATTATGGAATTAAATAATTGTTATTACGTTCCAGCCATGAGTAGAAACATTATCTCTGCCTCATGTTTATTGGCAAAGGGTTATAAATTCATTATTGAGGACAATGGTTGTTCTATATTTTTGAATGAAATATTTTATGGCTATGCTCCTGTTTTGAATGGGTTGTTCATTTTAAATCTTGATGATGCACACGTCTATAATATTAATGTGAAGAGGCTTCGGCCTATTTATGTGAATTCCACTTTTATTTGGCATTGTCGTTTGGGTCACATAAGTGAGAAACGTATGAAGAAGCTCCATGATGATGGAATTCTAAACTCATTTCATTTGGAATCTTTTGAAACATGCAAATCTTGTCTACCTAGAAAGATGACCAAGGCACCTTTCTCTAGTCGGACTGAGAGGGCGTTTAACTTGCTAGCACTTATACATACTGATGTGTGTGGACCAATGATCACCACAGCTAGATGTGATTTTCAGTACTTCGTTACTTTCACTGATGACTTTAGTAGATATGGATATATCTATTTAATGAAGCACAAGTCAAAATCCTTTGAAAAGTTCAAGGAGTTCCAAAGTGAGGTACAGAATCAACTTGGCAAGACAATCAAATCTTTATGATTTGATCATAGAGGTGAATTTTTAAGGCATGAATTTGGTGATCATTTGAAGCAATGTGGAATTATTCCACATTTTACACAACTGGACACTCTACAATGGAACGGGGCGTCCGAGCGGCGTAATCGGACCTTGTTGGGTATGGTTCGGTCGATGATGAGCCAATTGGATCTGCCATTATCTTTTTGGGGTTACACTCTAGAAATTGCCGCTTTCACTTTAAATAGGGTACCATCTAAATCAGTAGATGAGACAACATATGAGATGTGGACTAGGAAGGGTCCTAGTTTGTCTTTTCTAAAGATTTGAGGATGTGATGTCTATGTTAAACGTTTGGCGTCTGATAAACTCACACCCAAATCAGATAAATGCTTCTTTATAGGATATCCTAGGGAAACCAAAGGATATTACTTCTACAATCAAGAAGAGGGCAAAGTTTTTGTTGCCTGAAATGGTGTCTTTTTGGAGAAAGAGTTTTTTTTTTCAAAAGGATTCAGTGGAAGAAAGGTGCAACTTGAAGAAATTTGGAAAATGTCTAAAAGTGTTTCAACTCCTACTGAACCTCTACAGGATGAACAAAATATTATTAAACCTGTAGATGAGGCATCAACCCCATGTAGATCTAAAAGGCTACATCAATTGTCTATAAGGTATGGGCATGACGTATTATTATTGAATAATGATGAGCCTAAGATATATGAGGAAGCGATGATGGACCCAGACTCTAAGAAATGGCTTGGAGCCATGAAATCCGAGATAGACTCCATGAAAAACAATCAGGTTTGGAACCTAGTCGATCAACTCGATGGTGTTAAAACCATTGAGTGCAAATGGATCTATAAGAAAAAGATTGACATAGATGGAAATGTATACATTCATAAAGCTCGACTAGTCACAAAAGGTTTTTGACAAGTTCAAGGGGTTGACTACAATGAGACTTTCTCACCAGTAGTGATGCTTAAATCTGTAAGGATCATTCTAGCTATTGCTTCATATTTCGACTATGAGATATGGAAAATGGATGTCAAAACGGCTTTCCTTAATGGAAATCTAAGTTAGGCTGTGTACATGACACAACCTGAAGGTTTTGTTGATCCAAAGAATGCTAGTAAAGTATGCAAACTTCAGAAATCCATTTATGGGTTGAAGCAAGCATCTCGGAGTTAGAATATACGTTTTGATGAGGAGATCAAAAGGTTTGGTTTCGTCAAGAACAAAGAAGAACCTTGTGTTTACATGAAGGTTAGTGGAAGCGTACTTATAATTCTAAACTTATATGTGGATAACATATTATTGATTGGGAATGACATTCCTATGCTGAAATCTATTAAGGCATCATTGAAAAATAGTTTTTGTATGAAGGACCTAGGAGAGCTAGCATATATCTTAGGGATAAAGATCTATAGAGATAGATCGAGAAGGCTAATTGGATTAAGCCAAAGTACTTATACTGACAAGGTGTTGATTCGTTTCAACATGCAGGATGCTGTAACATCCCAATTTTCCAGTCTTAAAAACCTTTTTGATTAGTTAGTAGATGGAAAATTCACCCTTGATTTTTATTTGAATTTAAAATCTTGCTTAACATGAACGTTTAGTATCAAAACAATTTAATATGATTAATGTCAACATCAACTATTATCAAAACTATTTTATTTGGATTCTATGTGCTTGGATATATTTTCTAAAATTTTTCAAGTTCATTTGCTATATTCTAATTGCCATTTGCATTTTCTACTATTTTTAAAATACAAAATGTATTATTAATCTCAGAAACACTCCCAGGCCGAATCTACTTCTCAGCCCATCCCTATTCATCTAGCCTGGCCCAACTTCTATGGCCTATTCCCATTTCGCCCGCCCACACGCGCGTTCGCGCTCAATCCTGCTACCAGGTGGGCCCCGCGTGCATCGTCGTCTGCACAACGTCGTCAACCTCGCGCTGAGCCACATTCGTCATTGCCATCTTCTAGAAGCCTGCCCGACAAATCAAGGTTTCTAACTAACACGATCCCAGGAAATTGCGCCAAACTTGATCTTTACCTTTCCCGCACCTTTTCAGATAAAGATCGTATCTCAATTCCATTTTTATCTCTAAGGACCGACGAGTCCGAATCAACCTCATTTTGGGGGTTTCCAAATCTGGCACGCTCGGCTGCTATAAATAGTTCCCTTGGGTGCGTGTTGGTTCACCCATCTCAAATTCCACCTCCATTGTTCCCCAAGAACTCTAGAGCCGCTGTAATCCAAGCTTTAGGGTTTTCGGCCGAAGTTCGTTTTCTTCGAATTTTGCCACCGCCAGTAGCATTCCGCCTCCGTGAACCACACCATCGTCATCCTCGTCGCTAGGACAACCTCGTGCACCTCTCCATCATAATGGAGCATCGTTGGTGTTCTTCATCGACAAAGGCTGATCATCGTTCTCCACTTCGGCTGCATTTCCGGCCGACTCTGTCGCTCTCTAGTATCAACTCGAGTGTCACCGCTGGTGTCGCGCCACTGCTCGCCATTGTCGGTCGCGCCCGAAACCTTTGTTGTGGTGACGTCATCGGATGAAGTAGCGCCCACGTGTTCAGTCATGTCAGCAACCCAGTCAGCCTCTTCGCTGAGGTGTCACACGCATGTCATGTTGAGTCAATGCGCACGTGTCAGCCTAGCCCAAACCCCAGATCCAAAAGTACATAGACCCAGTTCACCGTGCACCATGTCTATGACACATGGGTCCCACATGTCAGCCTCAGCCTTTTTCTCCCGATTTGTTTTAATTCCGAAAATCCTAGGGCTGACGCCATGCTGGCGTCATAATCCAATTTCCCAGTAGAAAAATAAATCAAGAAATTCCAGTAAATTCCAAATTAGGTTTTTCTTTAGATTAGATCTTCCAAGAGCCATATCTTTTGCATCCGAACTCCGATTGAGCACATTCAAATTACTAAATTCATATAAATTCAAGCTTTATGTATCTAAGATTTTTATTTAATTTTTGGAGTTTGTTTTCTCTCTGTTATTTATTTATTTGTTTATTTGCTTCGTTTGCGAGTAGACGTTGATTCTTCGGGAAACTTTGAAGAAGGGGTGCCTCAAGACCAAGACCAGTACCCAGATCTATTCCATGGCAAGTTGTACCTTTGATCATGTTGAACTCAGTTTTCAAAATTACTTTGATTAAAATTAATGCATTTACTTTAAGTATTTATTTAAATGCTTTTGTGTTTAGTTATTAATCCAATTTGCTATATCCACCTTGTCTATTGTTATGTCATAATCTTTTGTCACCCTAGAATGGTTTTTTTAGTTGGTATTATCATAGCACCAACGTGGGTTGGTTAGATACAAGTAGATTGCTTAGCCGTGCCACTAGTCATCATTTCATGTAAGTTGCAAATATGAATCTGACTAAGTGATTACGGAACTTTGTGTTAAAACTATGTGATATGTGTTATTACTTTGTGATAGCATGTGTTGCAGTTAATCAACAGGGTTGGAAAGGATTTAGACTGAGGCAAGTGGTGGATACTAAGTGATATGGTGGAGCTTTGTGAATGGGAACGTTAATATTTGTGGCATAGTTAGAAATTGAAAGTCTTGCCTTAGTCAATTAAGAACTTAACTTTGTGCACCATTGAACTGAGCCACAACTGTACGACCACATGCTTGGTATGGGACGAGACTATCTTAGTAAGTTGTGGAGTCTCGACATTGACTACTCAGGTTGTAGGTTAGGTGCTCAGTAATGAGTGGAGGTGTGAACTACCAGGTAGATCACATCGCGGGATGGTTCGCCGCTTCCCTGTCCAATGGTGTGCGTTAGACTAACTTTCTTAGTGGTTGGTTCTGTCAGTAAAACACATCGGGAGTGTCAATGTTTGATATGAAGTTCCCGAAAGGTTTTGTTGTGATCAGCTCCGTACAAGTTGATTGCATCTTGTAGGTAAAGTGTACAACCTCTACAGAGTGTTAAACAATCTATTCGAATAGCCACGTCCGCGGTCATGGACATGCTCAGGGATTTCACACGAGGGTTAGATTTTCATAAAACATTTGGGAAGGGAGCTGTGTGATCTAAGTCATATGGCTATGTGAATAAGTTGTTTAGGCTTTGTGTTCTTTGTGAAAACAAATGTTAAATTAATATTGTCTATTTGTTTTAAGTTATGTTTTAATCTATTATTTGTATTCAATTGCAAATGTTGCATTTCTGCAAAAAAAAATCACAGAAGCCATTCCTTTGGAATAATCCATCATGTATACATTGCATTCTATAGTATGACTTGCGAGTACGGTTGTGACTTGTGAACTCATACTTGCCATAATCAATAAACAGAAGTGGAGGAGACTTTGCCTACTTTTGAGGAGGAGTTCTACGAAGGTGCTGATCGTTAGGTCTTGATCCCAGTCAGTTGCCTGTGGTGAATCAATGGGTTCCTGTTGAAGTTGTTTTGTTCCACTGCTGCTTATTTCATTATTGTCACCCTGTGAGGCGTAATAATTGTAAAACTCGACTTTAAGGTCACTACAGTTATTTGTTATTCAAATTACTCGTTTATTCTATTATTTCATTTTGTGTGGAGCGATCATCATCTATGTTGACACTGTGTGCACTAGCGTGATCTTAGATTAGTGCATTATCCACAGAGGGTCCAGAATTGCATTTTTGGATCCCGATAGATGCCAAGAAAGGGTTCTTGCCTATGTCACATGGCATAAGTCTTAGCAAGAGTTAGTGTCCTTCGACAACTGATAAGCGAGACCGTATGAATGGTATTCCATATGCTTCAGCTATTGGATCTATCATGTATGCCATGATATGCACTCGACCAGATGTTTCATATGCTCTAAGTGTTACAAGAAGATACCAAGCTGATCCTTGTGAAGGTCACTGGACAACTGTGAAAAACATTCTTAAGTACTTGAGAAGGACTAAGGATGCATTCCTAGTTTATTGTGGTGATGAAAAGCTCGTTGTAAATGGTTACACCGATGCAAGCTACCAAACCAAAAAAGATGATTATCGTTTGCAATCTGGTTTTGTATTCATTTTGAATGGAGGAGTCATGAGCTGGAAAAGTTCCAAGCAAGAGATGGTTGTTGATTCTACGATGGAGGCCGAGTACATTGTGGCTTCTGAAGCTGCGAAGGAAGGTGTTTGGATAAGGTGTTTCATTAATGAGTTGGGTATGGTTCCAAGTGCCTCGAGCCCAAAGGATCTCTATTGTGACAATAATAGAGACATTGCGTAGGCTAAGGAGACTAGATCCCATTAGAAGTCCAAGCATATACTCAGGCGTTATCATCTTATTCACGAATTGGTGGATAGAGATGTTAAAACATGCAAAATTCACGGATTTAAATGTTGCTGATCCGTTGACAAAGCCTCTCACACACCCAAAGCATGAGGTGTACATAAGAGCTATCGGTATTAGATACTTAAATGATTGACTCTAGTGCATGTGGGAGACTGTTGGAAATAAGCCCTAAAGGCAATCATAGAGATGATTATATTTCGTTATGTTCATAATATTGGATAATATGTTATCTTGTTCCTGGAATAATATCGTTACTATTTATTATGAAGTATGTGACTTGATTGTGAAACTCTGTATTTCTGCGATGATTATTCTTAAACGTTCCCTAGTCGGAAACATATGAGAACACATATGAATAGACTAGCATATGTATTGGTTCTTGACTATCTTTCAAAGGTCATAAATATGGAGATATTAAACCAATAATATGGACACTTGTTAGAGAATATGGTGTTAGATAAGACCCACCTTGAGACACTATTGAGATTGTTATGATTTCATGTGTCATTAGTTGGTCTCAGGCAATGATGATGTATAATCCTTAGACCTGAGATCAGCATGGTTTCCTACATATGTAATAGTACACTTAGGGGTTGCCAAACGCTACTCTGTAACTGGTTACTTATAAAGGTAGCTTTCGAGTATACTATGAAACATGCCGAGCAATATGACTAGTCAGATATGGAATATGCCCCTCCTATCATAACAGGAGAGATGTCTCTGGGTCCCTCATTGTGGTCGGATAAAGGAAGTGCATGGTCATGCCACTAGTGGTCGAAGTGTCGAACACATGAAGTTATTTGACACTTGATCGAGAAAGTATTGAACAGTCCGTGGATAACAAATTATCTCACCTGGAGTTCAACTAGATGTCGTGAGGCTAAGGGAGAATACACAAGCAGGTCATTCAGTTCGACCAGATACGAACTGGTCGTTTGGAGATACGAGCTAGTCGTAGACTGGTCAAACTGGTCGTATGGAGATACGAGCTAGTCGTAGACTGGTCAAACATAATCACTAACTTGTCGTAAGGAGTTACGAACTGGTCAAACTTAAGTATGAGCTGGTCGTAAGGAGTTACGAACTGGTCGTAACTAAATATGGACTAGTCGTGACTAGATACGAGCTGGTCGTAAGTGGTAAGGACCTGGTCGTAGATCATATTGCATTAAGGTTCGCCCGATATATTCTATGTGTGTTCGGGAATTGTTATGTCCTGCTAGGTACCGCTAACGACTCATGGTCGAAAAAGAGTTTTCGATTCACAATCGATTACACATGAACCTATAGGGTCGCACACTTAAAGGGCTAGGATTTGATTTGGATGGTGATCCGAATTCTTGTAGGTCACGAGTTCATAATGGGCCTCAAGTTCGAGACCCATCATGGATGTCTATATATGAGGGGTGATGGCATGGGGTAAAGAGAGAGAGAGCCTTTTGAAAAGTTCCTAAAACCCTAATAGCCGCACCCTCCTCATCCAATACCACGCTACCGGCGCTAGCTCTCCAGCACGTGGTGTCCCTGCCCCGTATGTGTGGATACCTTGGAGGTGTTGTTGTGAAGCATCAGCACTAGGACGATCCGCAACTCATGACGATCACAGGAGCAGGAGGAGAAGACGCGTGGCTAGTACGACTACTATTGCATCAACTCGTTACATCGACTCTACTTCTACTACAAGTCGGCGTGTCTAGTGGTAATCTCATGATCTATTACTAGCGAAGGTTCCTTAGTTAGCCTACCCATAATCCTTCAGTGGTATCAGAACCATCCTGTTTAGTTTTAGATTCGCATTAGATGCATATTGTGATATGTGTGAGTCATAGATGTGATCTATTTCTGTTTTTGTTGGTCGTTCTATGTGTTGCATTGTTTTTGGCGATGGTCGATATGATCGTCCATGTGTGGTGGTCGAAAGATGGGTTCATGATCGTTATTCCATGATCGTGTTTTCATTATCGTATCACGACTTGCCTCTACCAGTTGGTTTCCGCCATAGGGGAAGACAATGATTGTAAATCCATGAAGCATGCAAAGATCAATCTGGTTGATCGAATCGGAGTTGCAATCGGAAAGGGTTAATGTGATTAATCCAATGCAATTTACATAGACGGAACAGTAGATTGGATCTACGTAGTCCAGAACCGCCGAAAAGGACCTTGGTATATGGACAAGGGCTACTGCCCTTGTGACCCCGAAGGGGTTGTCACCCCTATGGCTGTGGACTAGGATCTTAACTTGGTTTTTGATATTGCTAGTTCACACCATTCGTTAGATAGAATGCGATTCTATGCCTAACTTGTTTTGCAAGATTTTGTGAATAGTATGACCCATGATGTATGAGATGCATGTTTGTGTGTAATGTTCATGACCAGCGTGTCACGCTTATTGCAGCCCAAGGCTATCTATATTTGTATAACGGCCTGTGTGTCGAGTTGTGATGCTTCTTCACTCCTTCTAATTTATTACTAGTGCTATTAGGAGTAATGGCTTAGTGGGAGTACTTGGAGGAATTGGCCACTTTGAGACATTGCAAACAGGAAACAAGGTGATAGAGATCACCATGTCGAAGGGTCATACTATATCACAATGCTATGTGATTGAGTGTGAATGCCTTTATATTCCGATTTATTTCTATGCATGTTATTTAGTTGCTTCGAATGCTTTTAACTTGGTAGAAGTAAGATTCCCTCAGATAATATTAAGTTAAATTGGTGCCCTCCCAATTAGCTGCACTATCCAAAGTCATGTATTTTAATGGTATGTCTTGCTAAAGCAGAATGCCATTAATATTCCTTGACTAGATGGGTTTGTGTCGGACACTTACACGCACAGCATTGGTTTAACTTGACAAGGTCATCATAACAGTTATGGACCTTAGGGCAGAGCATAGAGATGCTGCCCAATGACAAGAGTCATATAGATATATGATTAGCAAAGGGTTGCTTACCAAATTCACTAATCTTCTAGCAGTGATGCCAAAGCTCACTAGTAGATTAACAGATTGTGGGTCTTGAATCACTAAATGTCATAAGAGGGATATGGTATTTAGTGGAAGTGTCTTTATTAAATTGTTTAATAGAATTTACTTTTTTTTTTGAACATATGTCTTAGTTTTGCATATTTCTTGTTGTAGATCATGGCACCAATTGCTGTAACTACATCCAGTTTTGTTTTACATTCGATACCTAATAAGGAAAAACTAAATGTAATAAATTTTTTGGATTGGTCCCGCAACCTAAGAATTGTTCTTAGGCAAGATAAAAAGGAACATATTCTAGAGGAACCATTTCCAAATGTGCCTGCTAAAAATGTTGTTGCTGCTGCTCTTAAAAACGCCTACAAAAAGGCATGTGATGAGTCCCTTGATATTAGCTATCTCATGGTTACTGCCATGAACTCAGACCTTCAGAAGCAGTTTGAGAACATAGAGGCCTACGATATGATCGTAGCACTCAAAGGCATGTTTGAGACACAAGCAAGAACTGAGAGATATGGGATCTCAAAGAAATTGTTTGGGAATAAGCTAGCTGAGGGTAGTCCGGTAAGCCCACATGTGATCAAGATGGTTGGTTACACACAAAGCAACAGTCATGTGATGATGGTGCAAAAGAGTACAAGTTTCAAGAAGAAGGCTAAGACTTGGGTCAAAGGAAAGGGCAAGGCTAAAGCTTTGGATGAGATCCATACTAACAAGCCTAAGCCCAAGACTAAGTCCAGCCTGACTCAAGAGAATGAGTGCTTTTACAGCAAAGAGCCAGGCCATTGGAAGAGGAATTGCCAGAAATACCTGGCTGATCTGAAAAATAATGGTGGAACTAAACCTTCCACTTCAGGTATTAATGTTATAGATGTTTTTCTTGATGATTCTTCTGTTAACTCTTGGATACTTGATACCAGATCGGTTGCTCATATTTGTAATTTCATACAAAGTCTAACAAGGAGTAGGAGAGTTGCAAGAGGCGAGATGAATCTTCGTGTCGGGAATAAAGTAAGGGTTGCTGCATTAGCCATCGGGACTTTACCATTACTTTTGTCATTAGGATTTATTATGGAATTAAATAATAATTATTATGTTCCAGCCATGAATAGAAACATTATCTCCGCCTCATGTTTGTTGGCAGAGGGTTATAAATTCATTATTGAGGACAATGGTTGTTCTATATTTTTGAATGAAATGTTTTATGGATATGCTCCTGTTTTGAATGTGTTGTTTATTTTAAATCTTGATGATGCACCTGTCTATAATATTAATGCGAAGTGGCTTCAGTCTAATGATATGGATTCCACTTTTATTTGGCATTGTCGTTTGGGTCACATAAGTGAGAAACGTATGAAGAAGCTCCATGATGATGAAATTCTAAACTCATTTCATTTGGAATCTTTCGAAAATGCGAATCTTGTCTACTTGGAAAGATGACCAGGCACCTTTCTTTGGTCGGACTAAGAGGGTGTCTGACTTTTTGGCACTCATACATAGTGATGTGTGTGGACCAATGATCACGACAGCTAGATGTGGTTTCAGTACTTCATTACTTTCACTGATGACTTTAGTAGATATGGATATATCTTTTTAATGAGGCACAAGTCGGAATCCTTTGAAAAGTTCAAGGATTTCCAGAGTGAGGTACAGAATCAACTTGGCTAGGCAATCCAATCTTTACGATTTGATTGTGGAGGTGAATTTTTGAGGCATGAATTTGGTGATCATTTGAAGCAATGTGGATCTGTTCCACAACTTACACCACCGGGCACTCCACAATGGAATGGGGTGTCCGAGCGGCGTAATTGGACCTTGCTGGATATGATTCAGTCGATGATGAGCCAATCAGATCTGCCATTGTCTTTTTGTGGTTACACTCTTTGAAACTGCCGCTTTCACTTTAAATAGGGTACCATCTAAATCAGCAGATAAGACACCATATGAGATGTGCACTGGGAAGAGTTCTAGTTTGTCTTTTCTAAATATTTAGGGATATGGTGTCTATGTTAAACGTTTGACGTCTGATAAATTCACACCCAAGTCAGATAAATACTTCTTTATAGGATATCCTAGGGAAACCAAAGGATATTACTTCTACAACCAAGAAGAGGGGTTTTTGTTGCCCGAAATGGTGTCTTTTTAGAGAAAGAGTTTTTTTTCAGAAGGAGTCAGTGCGAGAAAGGAGCAACTCGAAGAAATTCGGGAAATGTCTGAAAGTGTTTCAACTCCTACTGGACCTCTACAGGATGAACAAAATATTGTTGAACCTGTAGATGGGGCATCGGCCCCACGTAGATCTGAAAGGCTACGTCAATTTCCTATAAGGTATGGGCATGACGTATTATTATTGAATAATGATGAGCCTAAGACATATAAGGAAGCGATGATAGACCCAAACTCTGAGAAATGGCTTGGAGCCATGAAATCCGAGATAGACTCCATGAGAGACAATCAGGTTTGGAACCTAGTCGATCCACTTGATGGTGTTAAAACCATTGAGTGCAAATGGATTTATAAGAAAAAGATTGACATGGATGGAAATATTCACATTCATAAAGCTCGACTAGTCGCAAAAGGTTTTTGACAAGTTCAAGGGGGTTGACTACAATGAGACTTTCTCACCGGTAGCGATGCTTAAATCTGTACGAATCATTCTAGCTATTGCTGCATATTTCGACTATGAGATATGGCAAATGGATGTCAAAACATCTTTCCTTAATGGAAATCTAAGTAAGGATGTGTACATGACACACCCTGAAGGTTCTGTCAATCCAAAGAATGCTAGTAAAGTGTGCAAATTGTAGAAATCCATTTATGGGTTGAAGCAAGCATCTCAGAGTTGGAATATACGTTTTGATGATGAGATCGAAAGGTTTGGTTTCGTCAAGAACAAAGAAGAACCTTGTGTTTACATGAAGGTTAGTGGAAGCGCATTTATAATTCTAATCTTATATGTGGATGTCATTATTGATTGGGAATGACATTCCTATGTTGGAATCCATTAAGGCATGATTTAAAAATAGTTTTTATATGAAGGACCTAGGTGTAACAGCCCAAAGTTCTGTTACCAATTTAAATTAATTAAAAGTTATCAATTTATTGGATTTTCTGAAATTTGAAAGATTTTGATTGATTTATTTGAATTTCTGAAGTTTTACAAGTCAAAAATAAAATTTTAATAATTTTCTGGATTTTTAAGCTTTTCCCTAATTATTTTAAAACAAAAATATTTTATTTGCAAAATTTGAAAGACAGCTTTAAGTTGGAAATAATTTTATTAAGTCCAAAATAATTCTAAGAATTTCTGTAATTTTTTCTAGAATTTTTGGACTCTAATTGCTATATTCTAAAAAAAATTTGTATTTGATTTGTATTTATTGCTACAGTAATTCGAAAAATAAAATAAAAAATATAATTTTTATTTACCGCGTGGTCACCCATCATTCACTGCCTTGTGCCCAGCACGCTTAACAGCAAGTTACAATGCATGTGCTGCCAATTTGGCTTTTGGCTTTCAATCAATATTGGTCTCCCTTTTATTATTTTATGCTCTCCATTCTCTCTCCTATGCTCTTCTTCCTCCCGAGAACTTTTCTTCTTTTTTCACACTTCCAAGTTGTTTCATGGCGCGCCTCCTCCATAGCTAAGTTGCTCCATGGTGGTCATGACCTCAGCCCGGCCATCACCAAGCACCACGCCGCCTCCCCGCCAACCGCGCCACCCTTCCTTTCCTTCCTTGCCATCCCATGGTCGCCATCGCCGCAAGCAAAAACTCAATACCATTAATGGTCGCCACCATTTCTTTCTTTCTTTCTCCACACTCAAAGCATTAAAATCAAATCCGTCAAGCGAAACGTCAGATTAACGCCACGCACGCCGCAAAGACCTTCCATTGCACGCTTCCCCATCACATGCGATTAATTTAATCGTTTCATTTCGCAACCAAATCATGCCGCGTAGCTCTTCGCCTCCCCGACATTTCTCCCTCCGCCCTATAAAAGGAGCACCAGGTGCCTCTCCACAACCACAACCCACCTCAAAATCTCTCCTCCTCTCCCCATGGTTTGGCCGAATTTGGAAGTTGAAGCTCGAGGTCCGAACGCCGCTCATCGGTCAATTCGCCCTCTACGGTGAAGTCCCGCACCATCGACACCATCGCTAGCTTCGCCGACGCGGGTCTACACCGTGCTCCCTCGCCTCACCAGATCATCACCGAACACCATCGCCACCGTGAGCCCAAGCCGCGCCGACGCCGTCGCCCTCGCTCTCCGCCATCCGCACGCTTTCTCCACAACCGAGGTGAGCACCGCATCCCCGCATGCCCTCTCCAACAAGCACCCTCGCCGGTCAGTTTAACGCCGTCGCTCACCGCAACATCGCCATCTAAACCATAGGTCAAGCTTTTTCCTTTGCTAATTGCGTCGCCGTCGAGCTAGCCCAGAAAAATAGTCTCCATCCCTAGGTTCGCATCGTCGCCCTCTCTGCGTGCTCTTTTCCCTCGCCGGTGCCATCACCGAGCACCATGGCACTAGGTCCAAACCGCCGCCACTTTTGTTGCGTTTCTCACGCTTGTGGAAGATGAACAAGACACCAATTATTTAGTCATGTGCTACATCCTTTGTACAGACCCTTTTAATCTTCCAAAAATCCATTCTCTCTCATGCAAGCTCCAAATCCGTTGATTCCTTCACCTAAATTCATCTAAATTCATCTATTATTTTTAGTATTTATTTCATAATTTTTAGATTTTATTTAATTTCCGTTAATTATTTGCTTCATTTTATGATCGCTGCCGCCACCGCCGATCGCGGCGCTTTCCACCCCAACCAAGGCGAGCGTTGTGTTCCCCGCGTTTCCCTCTTCAAATTGCCGCCAACCTTACTTGCTAACTCCTCTCCGTTTGCCCGCAATGCCGACGTCTGCCCGTCGTCCGCCGAAGGTTTTATCTGTTGGACTGCGTCGCCATCAAAGATCCTCGCGCCGAGCCGTCAACATCGTTAAGTTCGCCTCAACGTGTTCTACGTCGTACTTTCTCTCTATGGCCATAAAGATCTTTCTTTGTTCTTAGCCATCTGAAACTACAATTCTGTGAATAGTGAATTTTCTCAATTATATCATTTCATGTGATTTTCAACCTTCCGAATTTCGTTCTCACTCATACGAACTCCGATTGCGTCGATTCAACTTCCTAAATTCATATAAAATCGATACCTTCCTAGCAGTATTTATGTTATAATTTTTGGATTTTATTTGGATTTTAATTGAATATTATTTGAAGTCGGATCGTTTACGCGTATAGATTTCGACGACTTCGGACGACCGGATTTCAACGTCGTTTGAGAATAATCCATTAATCAAGGCAAGTTACATTCTTGACCATATTTGCACCCAGTATTTAAAATTATTTAAATTCTGTTTTAAATTATTATTGCATGCGTATTTATATTCAAGTAATTTAAATTCCTGTTTTAAGCTTTATAGCTATTCCCAATGCCTTTGTATGTCCAATTATTGTCAAGAGAGGTGGTATGGAGACTATTATCGAATGCATATATATTTTGGAGTTTGGATAATAAAAGAAGATTGTGAATGGATGTGTGAAGATAGAGGAAAATTGTTAATAGATAATGAATGATTACAGAAATATGTGATTATTGGTATTGGATTATGGAAATAGATTATTATTAAGGATTGGATTGTGGTATTATTAGAGTTATATGATTGTTGGATATTAGATGTCAATCATAGATATAGATTATCATTGGATTATTGGATATTGGAATGAATGATGTTGGATTATTAGAAATACATGATTATTATGGTTGTATTGTAGAAATAAATGATTATTGGATACCGGATTTTAGAGGTAGATTGTTGTTGATGTTGGATTAATAAAGATTGGATGATAGATAGATACTATAGTCAAATACTGAATTGTTGATATTTGGATTCTAGAAATAGATTGTCATTGGATATCGATTATCTAAAAATTTGATTATAGGATTACATAGTCATTGGATTGATAGATATCGGATTATAAAATTTGAGTATAGTTAAATATTTGGATCAATTGAAGTTGGATCATTGAAATAGACTTATACGGTGTAGATTGGACTAATGAATTTTGGATTGCTGAAGGTTGGATTATCACAATGCTGATGGATTACATAACGATCTCGTTCTTGACAAGTCTTGGACATTTAACCCTCACCTAGATAAAATCTAGTTGATACAATAGTATGAACTAGAACATTTTGAGAAAGATTATGCTTAGCAATGCTTAGACCCAAAATGTTTGATTTGGGAAACTTTCAGCCAAAAATCAAATATTGTTTAAGAATCTATGGCATTGGTTTGTCATGGAAGTTTTGTCGTAAATGAATTTGAGAAAAATAAAATAAAATTATGGTTTGTACTTGGGCGAAATGGTTGTTTGGATGGTGCATGTTAATGCACGGATCGAAGTCATTTCCATGATCGAGGCCCATGGGTTTTGTGGAAAGTCGCCCAAGTCAATTGAGGACCGCCTCGAGCGCCTTTGCTATGCCTATAATGGGCTATGCCTCACCGTGCAACCACATGTCCTCGTAATGGGGTGTAGGACCCGGTGACTAATTTGCAAAGTGCTATCGCGGTCGATCCCATGGATTGTGTGGGTCCATCTCGGATGGTTGGTCGATATGACCTCGTTAGTCCCATCGGCGTAAGAGGGGCCCCTACAAACTCTGCGGATTTCTATCCAAGGAGGGATGCTAAACCTTAACGGGGGTGGACTGTGGTGGGATGGCGCATTGTAAAGGCCTTGGCATGTGCTCTAGATCGCTTACCTAAGGTAGTGAGCGGTGGCACGATATATACCGACAAACTAGAGAATTCGTGTCTTGTGGGTAAAGTGTACAACCTCTGCAGAGTGTAAAACTATTCAATAGCGCGTCATGTCATGGACATGCTAGCAAAGCCACTCAAAGTTAGACTTGGATTTTGATTTCAAAAGACTTTGTCAAATGGTTTATCCAAATGGGAATTGGGCGGAAGCCATGTGATAGGAGGGTATCCTTCACCATTCATGTGTGAATGTTATCGACTATAAAATTGGTTTAGAGAATGAATTTTAGTTATGTAATAACTGCTTTGGAACTTAGTACAAGTATTTAAAGAAAATGCTGCTTTATGCAAATTCAACCATATTAAGCTTTCCTTTGAGATATCCATATATGCATGTCATTCTATTACTTGACGGGTGTAACTTGCGAGCACGGTAGTTGTGCTCATTCTTGCTTAATGCAAATAATTTCAGAGGAGAAGGACTTTGCCACCGGCGTGGATCTCGACGACTAGGCCGCTTCCTCATCGATTGCTGTGGCGCATTAACTGGACTCTACTACATCTTGGTCTTCCGCTGTGTTTATTTTATTGTTGGCCTGTAAACCTCCTTTGTAATCAACTCTGTTGTTATTTATTAATAAAGTTATGCGTTTTATAGATGTTACCATATTTGTTTAACTGTGTGAACTAGCTACTGATCATGGGACTAGTTCAGAAATGCACAGAGGATTTGGGACGTTAATCCCGGGTCCGACAAAGATGGTATCAGAGCCATATCGACTGTAGGTCGTGACCTAGTTAGAATGGCCGATAGTTGAAAATTTCAAAACTTATTTTAAGACAAGAAAAACAAATTGTTCTCTCCTCATCTTGGTCATCTTTCTATTCTCACCCCCTTAATGGTATTCCTTCTTACCTAAATCTCGCTTCACCATTTTATAATGACAATGGGATCCTCTTCTCCTTGCAACTTTCTATAGTTGGTCAGCACGTTTTACCATTGCGTTGAAGACCCCAAGACTTGAAGCCATCAAGGAAGTATCGTCGTCTCCATCATCCAAGGACAACAAACAAGATGTACTGAAGATCGTGTTGTCAGCCAAACCATATAGCTTAAGTACGCTAAGACTCATTCTGTGTATTGAGTCGCCTTACTAGATTAAGAGCCTTTATCAAGTAGAACGATGTATTGTTCCTTAATTTTGACGGTGTATTTTCTTCTGTTACGTCGTACATAGATCTTTTGATCTTGTGTGCAGCGTTTGTTTAAGGGGGGTAGACTTCTCTCCTGATAACTTTCTTTCTCATCCTTTGCTTTTTGCTTCTTCTCTAATGATCCATTGGGCTTCTAACCTATCAAAGCACCAGGAACTTGAAGGACGGATGGATACCTCAAAACCTTGAACAACCCAGCACCCTTGGACATGAAGCCAACTTGAAGATAGACTCTTTCTATCTCTCAATTCATTTACCCTATGTGCGTATTCTTTCTTTCTAGCCTCTCCGAATCTCGGGGACGAGATTCCTTTTAAGGGGGGTAGTTTGTAACAGCCCAAAGTTCTGTTACCAATTTAAATTAATTAAAAGTTATCAATTTATTGGATTTTCTGAAATTTGAAAGATTTTGATTGATTTATTTGAATTTCTGAAGTTTTACAAGTCAAAAATAAAATTTTAATAATTTTCGGATTTTTAAGCTTTTCCTAATTATTTTAAAACAAAAATATTTTATTTGCAAAATTTGAAAGACAGCTTTAAGTTGGAAATAATTTTATTAAGTCCAAAATAATTCTAAGAATTTCTGTGAATTTTTCTAGAATTTTGGACTCTAATTGCTATATTCTAAAAAAATTGTATTTGATTTGTATTTATTGCTACAAATATTCGAAAAATAAAATAAAAAATATATTTTTTATTTACCGCATGTCACCCATCATTCATCGCCTGCGGCTCAAAGACGCTAATGTTAGAAGTTACAATGCATGTGCTGCCAATTTGGCTTTCAATCAATATTAGTCTCCCTTTTATTATTTTATTCTCTCCATTCTCTCTCCTATGCTCTTCTTCCTCCCGAGAACTTTTCTTCTTTTCTTACATTTCCAAGTTGTTTCATGGCAGCTCCTCCATAGCCAAGCTTCTCCATGGTGGTCATGACCTCAGCTCCGGCCACCGCCGGCGACCACGCCGCCCCTCCCCGCCAACCGCGCCACCCTTCCTTTCCCTTCCCTTGCCATCCCATGGCTGCTCACTGCTGCAAGCAAAAACTCCAGCGCCATTAATGGCTGCCACCATTTCTTTCTCTTCTTTCTCCACACGCAAAGCATTAAAATCAAATCCGTCTAAAGCGAAACGTCCGTATTAACGTCACGCACGTCGCAGCACCTTCCATTGCACGTTTCCCCCATCACATGCAGTTAATTTAATCGTTTCATTTCGCAACCAAATCTGTCGCCCGTAGCTCTTCGCCTCCCCGACGTTTCGGCTCCCCTCCGCCCCTATAAAAAGGAGCACCAGGTGCCTCTCCACAACCACAACCCACCCTCAAAATCTCTCCTCCCCTCTCCCCATGGTTTGGCCGAATTTGGAAGTTGAAGCTCGAGGTCCGAACGTCGTTCATCGGTCAATTGCGTCCTCTACGGTGAAGTCCCGGCACCATCGACACCACTGCTAGCTTCGCCTCGACGTGGTCTACACCGTGCTCCCCTCGCCCTCACCAGATCATCACCGGAACACCATCGCCACCGTGAGCCCAAGCCGCGCCGACGTCGTCGTCCTCGTCTCCGGCCATCCGTGCACGTTTCTCCACAACCGAGGTGAGCACCGGCATCCCCGTCATGCCCTCTCTCCAGCGCACCCCTCGCCAGCTGTCGGAACGCCGTCGTTCGCCGGCAACATCGCCATCTAAACCATAGGCCGAAGCTTTTTCCTTTGCTAATTGCGTCGCCGTCGAGCTAGCCCAGGAAAAAATAGTCTCCATCCCTAGGTTCGCATCGTCGTCCTCTACGCGGTGCTCTCTTTCCCTCGCCGGTGCCATCACCGGAGCACCATGGCACTAGGTCCAAACCGCCGGCCACTTTTGTTGCGTTCTCTACGTTTGTGGAAGATGAACAGTACACCAATTATTTAGTCATGTGCTACATCCTTTGTACAGGACCCTTTTAATCTTCCAAAAATCCGTTCTCTCTCATGCAAGCTCCAAATCCGTTGATTCCTTCACCTAAATTCATCTAAATTCATCTATTATTTTTTAGTATTTATTTCATAATTTTTAGATTTTATTTAATTTCCGTTAATTATTTGCTTCATTTTGCGCATCGTTGCCGCCACCGGCCGACCGTGCGCTTTCCACCCCAACCAAGGCGAGCGTTGTGTTCCCCGCGTTTCCCTCTTCAAATTGCCGCCAACCTTACTTGCTAACTCCTCTCCGTTTGCCCGCAATGCCGACGTCTGCCCGTCGTCCGTGAAGGTTTTATCTGTTGATCGCCGCCATCAAAGATCCTCGCGCCGAGCCGTCAACATCGTTAAGTTCGCCTCAACGTGTTCTACGTCGTACTTTCTCTCTATGGCCATAAAGATCTTTCTTTGTTCTTAGCCATCTGAAACTACAATTCCTGTGAATAGTGAATTTTCTGAATTATATCATTTCATGTGATTTTCAACCTTCCGGAATTTCGTTCTCACTCATACGAACTCCGATTGCGTCGATTCAACTTCCTAAATTCATATAAAATCGATACCTTCCTAGCAGTATTTATGTTATAATTTTTGGATTTTATTTGGATTTTAATTGAATATTATTTGAAGTCGGATCGTTTACGCGTATAGATTTCGACGACTTCGGACGACCGGATTTCAACGTCGTTTGAGAATAATCCATTAATCAAGGCAAGTTACATTCTTGACCATATTTGCACCCAGTATTTAAAATTATTTAAATTCTGTTTTAAATTATTATTGCATGCGTATTTATATTCAAGTAATTTAAATTCCTGTTTTAAGCTTTATAGCTATTCCCAATGCCTTTGTATGTCCAATTATTGTCAAGAGAGGTGGTATGGAGACTATTATCGAATGCATATATATTTTGGAGTTTGGATAATAAAAGAAGATTGTGAATGGATGTGTGAAGATAGAGGAAAATTGTTAATAGATAATGAATGATTACGTAAATATGTGATTATTGGTATTGGATTATGGAAATAGATTATTATTAAGGATTGGATTGTGGTATTATTAGAGTTATATGATTGTTGGATATTAGATGTCAATCATAGATATAGATTATCATTGGATTATTGGATATTGGAATGAATGATGTTGGATTATTAGAAATACATGATTATTATGGTTGTATTGTAGAAATAAATGATTATTGGATACCGGATTTTAGAGGTAGATTGTTGTTGATGTTGGATTAATAAAGATTGGATGATAGATAGATACTATAGTCAAATACTGAATTTGTTGATATTGGATTCTAGAAATAGATTGTCATTGGATATCAGATTATCTAAAAATTTGATTATAGGATTACATAGTCATTGGATTGATAGATATCGGATTATAAAATTTGAGTATAGTTAAATATTTGGATCAATTGAAGTTGGATCATTGAAATAGACTTATACGGTGTAGATTGGACTAATGAATTTTGGATTGCTGAAGGTTGGATTATCACAATGCTGATGGATTACATACTGATCTCGTTCTTGACAAGTCTTGGACATTTAACCCTCACCCTAGATAAAATCTAGTTGATACAATAGTATGAACTAGAACATTTTGAGAAAGATTATGCTTAGCAATGCTTAGACCCAAAAATGTTTGATTTGGGAAACTTTCAGCCAAAAATCAAATATTGTTTAAGAATCTATGGCATTGGTTTGTCATGGAAGTTTTGTCGTAAATGAATTTGAGAAAAATAAAATAAAATTATGGTTTGTACTTGGGTGAAATGGTTGTTTGGATGGTGCATGTTAATGCACGGATCGAAGTCATTTCCATGATCGAGGCCCATGGGTTTTGTGGAAAGTCGCCTAAGTCAATTGAGGACCGCCTCGAGCTGCCTTTGCTATGCCTATAATGGGCTATGCCTCATCGTGCAACCACATGTCCTCGTAATGGGGTGTAGGACCCGGTGACTAATTTGCAAAGTGCTATCGCGGTCGATCCCATGGATTGTGTGGGTCCATCTCGGATGGTTGGTCGATATGACCTCGTTAGTCCCATCGGCGTAAGAGGGGCCCCTACAAACTCTGCGGATTTCTATCCAAGGAGGGATGCTAACCTTAAGGGGTGGATCATGTGGGATGGCGCATTGTAAAGGCCTTGGCATGTGCTCTAGACTGCTTACCTAAGGTAGTGAGCGGTGGCATAGATATATGCCGGACAAACTAGAGAATTCGTGTCTTGTGGGTAAAGTGTACAACCTCTGCAGAGTGTAAAACTATTCAATAGCGCGTCATGTCATGGACATGCTAGCAAAGCCACTCAAAGTTAGACTTGGATTTTGATTTCAAAAAGACTTTGTCAAATGGTTTATCCAAATGGGAATTGGGCGGGAAGCCATGTGATAGGAGGGTATCCTTCACCATTCATGTGTGAATGTTATCTGACTATAAAATTGATTTAGAGAATGAATTTTAGTTATGTAATAACTGCTTTGGAACTTAGTACAAGTATTTAAAGAAAATGCTGCTTTATGCAAATTCAACCATATTAAGCTTTCCTTTGAGATATCCATATATGCATGTCATTCTCACATTACTTGATCGGTGTAACTTGCGAAAGCACTAGTAGTTGTGCTCATTCTTGCTTAATGCAAATAATTTCAGAGGAGAAGGACTTTGCCACGGCGTGGATCTCGACGACTAGGCCGCTTCCTCATCGATTGCCTATGGCGATTAATCGGACTCTACTACATCTTGGTCTTCCATGTGTTTATTTTATTGTTGGCCTGTAAGCCTCCTTTGTAATCAACTCGTTGTTATTTATTAATAAAGTTATGCGTTTTGTGGATGTTACCATATTTGTTTAACTGTGTGAACTAGCTACTGATCATGGGACTAGTTCAGAAATGCACAGAGGATTTGGGACGTTAATCCCGGGTCCGACACTAGGAGATGCAGCATATATCTTAGGGATAAAGATCTATAGAGATAGATCGAGAAGGCTAATTGGATTAAGCCAAAGTACTTATGTTGACAAGGTGTTGATTCAGTTTAACATGCAGGATGCCAAGAAAGGGTTGTTGCCTATGTCACATGGCATAAGTCTTAGCAAGAGTCAGTGTCCTTCCACAACTGATGAGCGAGACCGTATGAATGGTATTCCATATGCTCAGGCGTTATCATCTTATTCGCGAATTGGTGGATAGAGGAGTTGATAAAATATGCAAAATTCACACGGATTTAAATGTTACTGATCCATTGACAAAGCCTCTCACACAGCAAAAGCATGAGGCGTACACAAGAGATATCGATATTAGGTACTTAAATGATTGACTCTAGTGCAAGTGGGAGATTGTTGGAAATATGCCCTAAAGGCAATCTTAGAGATGATTATATTTTGTTATGTTCATAATATTGGATAATATGTTATCTTGTTCCTGGAATAATATCGTCACTATTTATTATGAAGTATGTGACTTGATTGTGAAACTCTATATTTCTACGATGATTATTCTTAAACGTTCTCTAGTTGGAAACATATGAGAACACATATGAATAGACTAGCATATGTATTGGTTGATGACTATGTTTCACTGGTCTTAGATATAGAGATATCAAACCAATAATATGGACACATGTTAGAGAACATAGTGTTGGATAAGACCCATCTTGAGACACTATTGAGATTGTTATGATTTCATGTGTCATCAGTTGGTCTCAAGCAATGATGATGTATAATCCTTAGACCTGAGATCAGCATGGTTTTCTACATATGTAATAGTACACTTAGGGGTTGCCAAACGCTACTCCGTAACTGGGAAGTTATAAAGGTAGCTTTCGGGTATACTATGAAACATATGGAGGAATATGACTGGTCGGATATTGAATAGTCCATGGATGACAAATTATCTCACCTGGAATTCAACCAGATGTCATGAGGCAAAGGGAGAATACACAAGCAGGTCGTTCAGTTCGACCAGATATGAACTGGTCGTATGGAGATACGAGCTGGTCATAGATTGGTCGAACATAATCACTAACTGGTCGTAAGGAGTTACGAACTGGTCGTAGTTAAGTATGAGCTGGTCGTAAGGAGTTACGAACTGGTCGTAACAAAATGTGGACTGGTCGTGACTAGATATGAGCTAGTCGTAAGTGATAAGGACCTAGTCGTAGATCATATTGTATTAAGGTTCGTCCGATATATTCTATGTGTGTTCGGGAATCGTTATGTCCTGCTAGGTACCGCTAACGACTCGTGGTCGGAAAAGAGTTTTCGAGTCACAACCGATTACACATAAACCTATAGGGTCACACACTTAAAGGGCTAGGATTTGATTTGGATGCTAATCGAATTCTTGTAGGCCATGAGTTCCTATTGGGCCTCAAGTTCGAGACCCATCATAGATGCCTATATATAGAGAGGCGGTGGCATGGTGTATAGAGAGAGAGAGCCTTTTGAAGAGTTCTCGAAACCCTAATAGCCATGCCTTCCTCATCCAATACCTTGGAGGTGTAGTTACGAAGCATCAGCACTAGGACGATCCGCAACTTGTGACGATCACAGAGCGTATATGAAGACGCTGCAGCCCAAGACGACTACTATTGCATCAAATCGCTACATCGACTCTACTTCTGCTACAAGTCGGCACGTCTAGTGGTAATCTCGTGATCTATTACTAGCGGAGGTTCCTTGGTTGCATGGTAGAATTTTTGTTTTGTGCTATCGTAGCCTACCTGTAATCCTTCAATGGTATTAAAGCCATCCTATCTAGTTTTAGATTCGGATTAGATGCCTCTTATGATATGTGAGAGTCATAGATGTGATCTATTTCTATTTCTGTTGGTCATTCTATGTGTTAGATTGTTTTTGGCGATGGTCGATATGATTTTCCATGCGTGGTGGTCTAAAGATGGGTTCATGATCGTTATTCCGTGATCGTGTTTTCATGGTCGTATCATGACTTGCCTCTACCGGTCTGTTTTTGCGATCGGGGCAAACAGTGATTGTAAATCCATGAAGCACGTGAAGATCAATCTGGTTGATCGAATCAGAGTTGCGATCGAAAAGGGTTATTGTGATTAATCCAATGTGATTTACATGAGTCTATGGTATTGTTTTACCATAGAAAAATTATAAAGATGGTTTTATTTAAAATAAAATCAAAATGGGTTTGGACTTGGGCGAAATGGATGAATGGTGAGTGCAGGCTTATGTACAGGCTTAATCTAGTTAGGATTAAGGCCTAGGGTTTAATTTAGAAGATGCCCAAGTCAGTTAAGGACCAGTCTTTGAGCCACATCTTGCTATGCCTTACCGTACCACCACATGTCTTGTCTGGGCAGGACTTGGCTTAATAATTTGTGATACCTCATTGTTATTTGTGCCATATTGTTGTGTGGGTGTCAGTCAGACAGTAGTCCCACCTAGCGCAAGAGGGGGCTTCCGGAGGATGGTCAGTCCAATGGAAGCGGAACCTTAGCGGGCATAAATACTTTAAGGTAGAACATTGTAACGGCCTCGTGATAATTGCTTAGTCGCACGCCTTTGGAAGTGTGTATTGGCCGACATTAAAAGCAAATTATCTCGTGTGGGTAAAGCTGTACAAACTCTGCAGAGTAGAAAACTATTCGAATAGCCGCGTCCGTGGTCATGGACATGCTAGCAATGCCACTTTAAGTTAGACTTTGTTTTTGGTTTTAAAATGATTTCAACATATGATTTTAGGATGGTTGATCCTTGTGGTAAAATTGGGCGGTTAGCCATGTGATAGGAGGGTATCCTTCACCATTCAATCATGGAGGTTATCCACACTATACAATTGACATTTTAAATCTGATTTTAGATATAGTATAAAAATGGCCTTAGAAATTAATATGAGTATTTAAACTGAAAATGCTGTTTTATGCAAATAAACCGTATCAATCTCAATTGTTTACTTTATGCATGCATCATAATTCATTATTGGGTGTAACTTTCCAGCACGGAAGTTGTGCTCACTCTTACTGAATAATCTTTATTCAGAAAAAGACTACTATCAGGATGGTGAGGACACCGACGCTTAGGCTACACCCCTAAACGATTGCCTGTGGCAAATCGTGTGGCCTACTACTACTTTTTCTTCCGTTGTGTTAATTGTTTATTTGGCCTCAGGCCCCATTTGTATTAAACTCTAAATTATTATTAATAGAATGCGTGATATGTTTGTGATATCATTTTTGTGTGACTGTGTAAACTAGAAATCCTAGACTAGTATATGAACACAGAGGATTTGGGATCCTTCGTTCCCGGGTTCGACATGGGTCATTGAAACCCTTCCGTTTCTGCAATAAGTACTGCACTGACCACATTTGGTGTTGCTACCAAGTAAACTAGTAAAGGTTCACCCTCTAATGGTGAAAACAATATTGGAGGACTTGAAAGATAAGCTTTTAAGCCTTCAAAGGCTTTGTTAGCTTATTTGGACCATTGGAACTTTTTATTACTCTTGCAGATCACCTTAAAGAAAGGTAAACCACGTTCTCCTGATAGAGAAATTAAACGACTAAGAGTCGTTATTCGACCAGTTAAGGCTTGGACCTCCTTCACAGTGGAACGTGGTCGTAATTGTTCAATGGCTCGAATTTTCTCTGGATTAACTTCAATCCCACGAGAACAAACAAGGAAACCAAGCAACTTGCTAGAATTAACCCCAAAAGTGCACTTTTTAGGATTAAGCTTTATTCCATGTTTGTTTACATTTTCAAAGGTCTCTACGAGATCCTTCAAATGGTCATACTTAGTACTACTTTTTACAACGAGGTCATCTACATAGGCCTCTAAATTACACCCCAACTGACTGCTGAAGGTTTTCTGCATCAAACGCTAGTACGTGGCTATAGCATTTTTTTTTAACCCGAATGGCATCTTGACGTAGCAGTAGACGGCGAAGGGTGTGATGAAGGCAGCCTTCTCTTCATCTTCTTTCACCATACTGATCATTAGATTTCTTGATCAGGACCGGATTCGCAAGCCATTCGGGGTGATCAACCTCCCGAATGAATCCAGCTTCAAGGAGCTTATCGAGCTCTGCTCTGATGGCCTCTTGACGATCCAGGGCAAAGTGTCTCAGTCTTTGTTTGACTGGTTTTTTTCTCAGGATGAATGGCTAGCCTGTGCTCAATCACCTCCCTTGGGATTCTGGGCATATCAGATGGCTTCCATGTAAAGACATCTGAGTTGGCCTGGAGGAAAGTGAAGAGCTCATCTTCCTATTTCTCACTTAACCCCATGCCAATCTGGACTGTCTTGGATTGGTCTTCGGGGCTGAGTGGTACTATCTTTACCTACTCATTAGGCTGGGGAGTAGCCTTGACTTTCGCGGCTTTCTCTGTTTTATCCTCTAAAGTAAGATCTTTCATAGGTAACTGATCAACAAGTTCTAATGACTTACGATACCATGAAAGCGCGACAGCCTGGTCACCTTGTACCACAATTATGCCATTTGGCCCAGGGATCTTGATCTTCTGGTAGGCATGGTGTGTAGCTGCCATGAACTTTGTTAGAGATGGTCTTCCCAAAATTGCATTATAGGTAGAATCAAAATCCACCGCTTCGAAAGTGATCAATTTAGTTCAAAAATTAGTAGCCGTACAAAAGGTTACTGGTAATACTACTTGCCCTATTGGTGTAACAAACATACCTGGCACTATCCCATAAAAGGGACTTGTCATTGGTTTAATCTTAGAACAAGGAATTTGCATCTCATCTAAGGTATTAATAAATAACAGGTCTAATGAACTACCGCTATCTATTAATATTCTCCCTACTCTACAATTACTTATGGTAGGGAAAACTACTAAAGATAATTTACGAGAAGCTGACATACTTTTAGGGACATCCTCCTTAGAGAAGGTCAGGGAGATCTCTGACCATTTGGGGTATTCTGGACGACCAGGTGAGATCTCAACATTGTTGAGGTCCCTCCATGCCGCCTTGTATAGCTGCTTGGAGGTGTAGGTGGCCGAACCCCCGTAAATGACATTGATGTGGTGATCCATCCTTTGAAACGTCATTTCTATGTCCTTGTCATTATTTTGGACCACTGGTGGTCTGCTGTCTTCTGGTGGGACAGGCATTGGGCCTTTCCCCATCGTAGTATTCCTCCATCTGCTTCTGCCAAGTACAGCAGCTGCAGAGGTCATGACCAGGGACTTTATGCAATGAGCACTAGCGCTCATTGCTCCTAGACGTATTCGCAGATTGTGGGGTAGTACGGTCGTTTGAACGACCTCCTTGCCTCCTTTTGGTCTAGGGACCCTTGTTTTTGTCGTAGGTGGTCGCTAGTCAACAGCTGCGACCTCCCTGGTGGACTGTTTGGACCTCCCCTTCTCCTTCTTCTTAGGTTTTTCTCTACTAGTCGTGGAGCCTTCGGACCTCTTGAACTTCTTTTCTTTGACATCCTCAAGGCCTGGCTGAGGAGGGGTGGTCTCCTTATCCACCATTCGGTTCCACTCCACTACTTCATTGGCATTGGAGTACCAATCGGCCATGTCAAAGAGTTCTAACATGAACCTAGGTGAGTTGATGTTGAGGTCTTCTGTGAACCTTCGATATCTCACCGTCTGTTTATAAGCTCGAATCACAGAGTCGTCAGAAACATTTGGGATAGTATTACGGACTTATATGAAACGCTTTACAAACTGTCGTAAATTTTCGTTGGGGGTTTGGCGGAGCCGATGCAAATCATCCTCCTTTCTCGGCTTTTCATAATAACTTTTGAAGTTGTTTTGCAATGCATTGCAAAGCACCTCCCAGTTATATATGGATCCCTCAGGCTCGTTGAACAACTATGTCCTGGCGGAACCCTTTAGAACTGTGGGCAAATAATTGACCATTACCTTTTCATCGCCTCTAGCAGCCTGAATGGCGGTAGTGTAGACTTGGAGGAACTCTGATGGGTTTTGCGTCTTGTCAAAAGTCTCCATACTCTCTGGTTTGAACTTCTCCGGCCAGGTAACATCTCTTAATCCAGGAGAAAAAACTTTGCAACCTGCATAAGGTCCAACACATTGTCGTATATTACGATGATTATTATGACCAGCAGAAGATCTGGGACGTCTACTACATCCCAAAAAATGGGTGTCATGCTCACCTTGGCCTTGAACGTGATGGCCAGGAGCACCGTCATTTCGATTTTGCCTTTGGGGCCCAATTAAGGACCCTTCTAAATGAGAGTCTATTTGGGAAAGTGCAATATGCGATCGGGTGGAGACATTCTCCGTGGCATCATGTAGCTCTTGTGCGATGGCATGAATTACTTGCACTCCTTGCTCTGAAGTTAATCCTTCTAGAGGGCGTACGATAGCGTTTGCTAAGTAGCAAACACGCTCCACAGGGGAATCCTCCTGCATGGGGGTTAGTAAGGCATTTGGATCCCTTACCATCGTTGCCTACGGTGGCGGCGTATGCTTCGCTTGTTGTGGCATCCTCGTTGAGGAGCCAAGGGCGTTTAGATAGTAGTGGTTGCGAACCTGCAAGATGTGCGCTTGTGTTGCGGCACATATCTTGGCTTGTCGGGCCTCCTCCTCATGTTGGAGGCATTCCCGTTCCTGACGTTGCCCTGATGTTTCAGGGTTATTGTCGGCATTGGGTTGATTGTCACCGATGGCGATGACCTGACGGCTGCCGGAACAGGCAGACGAGGTGAACATATCGTCGTCCTCTAAGGAAGAGGATGAGTTGTATTGTAGGGTGCAGAGAAGATTCTCCCCAGATGTTCTCTCCAAGCCTTCAGCGTGGAGGCTACCAGCGAGATCATCATGATACGTTGGGCTCCAGGAATATTTCGAATCTCCTGCTCTAAGGGAGACAGGCTCGGGATAGTACTCGTCTACCGTAGTACTTATGGACAAAGGCACGACTGGTGTAGAGCCAACGGGTGCGGACTCGGTGGGCGACGATGCCTCAGTAATGGCCCTGGAGGAACCATGGGCATTGCCGGATACGAGGACAAAGTTTTCCTCCATGTTGTCATCGTAGGTGGAAATGTCAAGGATGCTTTCTTCTCTCCATGCAGGCAAGTTTTGATTCAAGAGCAAAACACGAGACACATTACCAGAATAGAGTCGACGAAGATGATGACGGTGCACCCTACAGACGACGCTAGCTGTCGATGTCTAGAACTCTCGTCACAGAACGGACAAACAAGAATATAAAGAAAAAAATAAAGATTGCTATCTATTCGCCAAAGGACTCAAAACGGTGATGTATATTGCAAAGAGTATGCTCTGACTATAGGAAGAATGATTGTGAATAAATGGGGATTAGGGTCTGGATCGAGATCTAGATTACAAAGGAACATAGGCCGGGTTCATATAGTCTACAAAGCGTCGGCAGTTTGTTGTAGTGGTGCATCCTCGCGCCAATGGTTGCGTCTCTTCAAGCCGATAGTGATGTCTCTTCGTGATGACCATTATATATCTCTGAATATTACAGCCAATATCTTGTCTCCGTGTGTAGTTATTATTAACCACATGTGGGTAACCACTTTCCAGGACCTCCTCTACAGGGGAGAGGTCCTAGACTAGTCCTAGATAAACCTATAGGGGAGGTCCAACCGAACATCCACAAGTGGTTTTGAGAATGGTCAAAGAAAAAGGCTTTTAGGCCCACTTTCTGACCACTTAATTGATCTTGTGGCCATAAAGCTAATTTGGGCCTAGTAAAAAAAACCTGGCTTGTTTATAAATAAGAAAATAAAGACATACTTGGATAATTGACTAGTCAACAATCCTCGTTAGGCCGAAAACCAAATTCTAGTGCTGACGTCATCATGACACAATAAAGTGATTTTCTTTTAGAAAGATAATCCCGAAAATCCTGATTTTCTTCATTTCGTGTATTTTCGAACTTCCGAGAGCCCGTTCTACTTCATTCGAACTCCGATTTGAGTGATTACAATTTCTAAATTCATCTAAAATAAAGATCTAGCTATATATACTGAAATTATTAAATTTGGAGTTCATCTGAATATTATTTGAATTCGGCTTGTTTTCGCATGTAGATTTCGACAACTCTGGGAACCCAAATATTTCGAAGAAGTAGATCCTCAAGTATTTGAGCAAGGCAAGTTACATCTTTGATCATATTTGAATCCCAGTATTTTAAATTATTTAAATTCTATTTTACATTATTATTAGATGTGTATTTAAATTCAAGTAATTTAAATCTCTGTTTTAACTTCATAGTTATTCCTAACTCCTTTATACATCCAAATTTGTTATTGAATTAATCACCCCTTGATACCATAGTTAAAAGCTAGTTGGTACATTAGTATGAACTAGAGAATGTTGCAAAACTTTATTCTTAGTGAGAGCTTAGCCCAAAAATATTTAATTTAGAGAATTTAGCCAAAAGTTCAACTACGATTTAAAATAACACTATGGTATTATCTTTACCATAGAATTTATAAAATGATTTGACCTATTAAATAAAATGAAAATGGGTTTAGACTTGGGCAAAATGGATGTTTGGATGGTGCACGTTGGTGCACAGGATCGAGTCATTTCTATGATCGAGGCCTAGGGGTTCATGTGGAAAGTTGCCCAAGTCAGTTAAAGACGGGTCTTCGAGCCGCATCTTGCTAAGCCCTATCATACTGCCACATGTCCTGAATAGGCGAGACTTGGCTAACTAATTTGCAACATTCCACCACGGTTGTGCTATCCGGTTGCGTGGGTGTCTTTATGACCTAATTTTATGTATTCCCACATAGCGCAAGAGGGGGCTTAAATCCAGCGGATGGTTCAATCCAAAGAAAGCGAAACCTTAGCGAGGTGGGACTACGGTTGGATGGCGCATTGCAAAAGCTTTGTGATAATGACTTAGTCGCACACTTTCGGCAGTGTGTTAGATGGACATTATGAGTCACTTATCTCTTGTGGGTAAAATTGTACAACCTCTATAGAGTGTAAAACTATTCAAATAGCCGTGCCCACGGTCAAGGACATGCTAAGCAAAGCCACTCAAAGTTAGAATTTTGTTTTGATTTTAAAAGACATTGATAAATGATTTTGGATAGTTTATCCAATTAGGAAATTGGGCGGTATACCATGTGATAGGAATGTATCCTTCATCACCCGTTCGTGAATGATTATCTCACTATAAGACTTGAGAATTTAGAAAATAAATTTTAGTCATAGAGTAACCTGCTTTGGAACTTAGTAAAAGTATTGAAATGCAAAACTTCGCTTTATGCAAAATAAGCCATATAAGCCTTTCCTTGATAAATCTTTGCATGCATTATTCTGTTAATTAGGTGTAGCATGCGGAGTATATTCATTTGTACTCACCTTGCTAAATAAATTGTTGATCAGGAGAAGAGTACTACGAGGAGATTGAGAACTTGGATGACTAGGCGACACCCCTAAATAATTGCCTATGGCGAATCGTGTGGTCTACCTTCTTATGTTGCTTCTACTGTATTTTGCTCATTGGTTTTATGCCCTTCTGTAAAAAAAACTTTAATTATTATCAATAAATGACATTTTATGGTTATGCTATCCACTTTTGTTTGGTGGTATACACTAGCTCCCGGGTTCAACAAAAGTGGTATCAAAGCCATATTGACTATAGGTCGTAACCTAGTTAGAAAGGCCAATAGTTAGAACACTTCAAAACTTATTTTATATAACAAGAAAAATAATTCGTTCTCTCCTTATCTTGGTCATCTATCAATCATTAGCTTCTTTTAGCAATTCTTTATTACCTAATTCTCTCTTCACCATTTTACAACGTTAAATGAATCCTCTTTCCCTTGAAAATTTCTATAGATGGTCTCACGATTATTAACCATTGTGGCCAAGACCACAAGACTTGAAGCTATCAAGAGAACCTCGTCCTGCAAAAATCTCCGAAGACCGTGAGCATCAAGTAGAACATTGTATAAAGCTATTAAAGTTATTTGGAAAAACTTTTTGAGTTGGTCATTTGGCTTGGGTTGTTTATTCCGCTCTATCCCCTTTAGTTTCTCCTTTCTTTCCTAAGTCTTTGGAGATCTAGCAGATGGTGACTACTTGTAATGACAGTGGCAGCACTAGTAGTCAAGACAGAGAGAATGTGGGTGATCAAGAGAACTTGATTCCATCGCCACCACCCCCTCTAGCTAAAGGATGCGATTGGCACCAAATGATAGATAACTAAGCCCAACTAATTAATCTGCTCACACAATCGATCAACAACACGCAAAACTTGCAAGCAATAGCAGCAGCTCAACCTCAAGCTCATGCTCCACCTCCCCCAAGGGCCAACATATCTGAGTTCATGAGGATGCGTCCTCCGACCTTTTCCAGCAACACCGAGCCAATGGAGTCTGATGATTGGCTTAGGGGAATCAGTAAGAAACTGGATATGGTCTAGTGCACTAATCGTGAGATGGTTCTGTTCGCCTCTCACCAACTGAATGGACCATCTTTAGAGTGGTGGGACAATTTCACCCAGTCTCATGCTGATGCTCAAAATATTACTTAGGATGAGTTCGTGCAGGCTTTTCGCCGGACACACATTCCATCAGGCATGATGACCCTGAAGAAGAAAGAGTTCCACACCTTGTGCCAAGGCAACCACTCTGTCAATCAATATTTGCACAAGTTCAACTAGTTAGCTCGCTATGCACTTGAAGATGTTGCAACTAATGAAGCCAAGCAAGAACGTTTCTTGGAAGGACTCAATGATGACCTCTTAGTCCGCCTCATTGCTCAAGATTACACCGACTTTCAGCAGTTGGTGAACAAAGTTATTCGCCAGGAGGGCAAGCACCTACAAATGGAGAATCGTAAGAGAAGAATGGCATCCTAGAAGTTCAACTCTGGGGGTTTTCCCAAGCCTCGCACCACTCAGCCTCAGCCACCTCAGCACGGGAGATTCCAGTCTTCCTCGTCCAAGGCACCTGTGCCAGCTCAGCACCCAATCAACCCTGGTTTTAGTAACACTTCTCCCGGAAGCCAGTTTTAGAAGAAGGCACCTACCTCAGCTGTAGGGGTTACTTGCTTCCATTGTAATGAGTTGGGGCACTATGCCAATAAGTGCCCGAAAAAACAACAACCAGCAACACCAACCTGACCAAATCAAGGAGTTCCAGTCCTTGGCAGCACTCCAGTTGTAAAGCCATCAGTTCAGTTATTGAAAGGACGTGTGAATCACGTCACAGCAGAAGAAGCTCATACTACACCAGATGTGGTCCTTGGTACATTCCTTGTCAATTCAGTACCAGCATCGGTTTTATTTGATTCAGGGGCTTCATATTCTTTTATTTCAATTAAGTTTGTGGGAAAATATGGATTATCTATCTCTCCTTTAGTTAACCCTATGTTGATCCATTCTCTGGGCACGGAAATGAGGACTAGTTCCCTATGTCCAAACCTTACCTTGGAAATATCACGAATATCTTTCTCAACAGACTTAATAGTCTTGCACTCCCAAGGATTGGATATGATTCTCGGAATGGATTGGCTAGCCAAGAATCAAGGCCAGTTAGACAGCGCCAATAGGTCTATCACCCTCACCAATGAACAAGGAATTAAAGTAGAATTCCAACCCGAGACCTCTGTTAGAGAAAGTTCTATCCTGACTAGTTTGCAAGAAGTAAAGTTAGAAGACATTCTAGTGGTAAAAGAATACTCGGATGTATTTCCTGAGGAATTACCCGGTATGCCACCAGATATGGAAATTATGTTCCTAATTGACCTAATCCCAGGGACGGACCTAATTTCAAAGAGACCCTATAGAATGCCCGCCAATGAGTTAGTAGAATTGAAGAAACAAATCAAAGATTTACAAGACAAGGGTTACATTCAGCCAAGTTCATCACTATGGGGAGCACTGATACTGTTTGTCAGAAAGAAAGATAACAGTATGAGGATGTGTGTGGATTATAGATCACACAATGAAGTCACAATCAAGAACAAGTATCCATTGCCTAGGATCGACGATCTCTTTGATCAGTTGAAAGGAGCAAGTGTTTTCTCCAAGATTGATTTAAGATCTGGCTATCATCAGCTAAAGATCAGACCAAAAGACATACCAACGGCCACTTTCACCACAAGATATGGACTATACGAGTTCACAGTGATGTCATTCGGTTTGACGAATGCACCAGTTTATTTCATGAATATGATGAATAAAGTGTTCATGGAATTCTTAGATAAGTTTGTGGTTGTATTCATTGACGACATTCTTATCTACTCAAAGGATGAAGAAGAGCATGTGAAGCACCTCAGGGCAGTATTGGAAAGACTCAGGGAGCAGCAGCTCTACGTCAAATTTAGTAAAAGTGAATTTTGGCTAAGCCAAGTAGCTTTTCTTAGGCATATCGTGTCAGCAGGAGGAGTTGTAGTAGATCCCACCAAGGTTGAAGTCGTAATGGAATGGAGACAACCCAAGTCCGTCACTGAAGTAAGGAGTTTCCTTGGTTTAGCTGGGTATTACTGAAGATTCATCGAAGGTTTCTCTAAAACCGCTAGACCTATGACTCAGCTTTTGAAGAAAGAGAAGAAGTTTGAATGGACAGATGCTTGTGAGCAAAGTTTCTAGGAGTTGAAGAAAAGGCTAGTCTCTGCACCTGTGTTGATCTTACCTAACATCCATAAGAACTTTGAGGTTTTCTGTGACGCCTCTCGTTAAGGCCTTGGATGTGTGCTGATGTAGGAAGGAAAAGTCGTGGCTTATGCATCTCGCCAATTAAAGCCTCATGAAGGAAATTACCTGACACATGATTTGGAATTAGTCGCAATTGTACATGCCTTGAAAATTTGGCAGCCTCATCGGTAATCGTTGTGAGATTTTCACGGATCACAAAAGCCTGAAATACATCTTCACTAAGTCAGAACTCAATCTCAGGCAAAGGAGATGGTTGGAACTGATAAAGGATTATGACCTTGGAATCCATTATCATCTAGGTAAAGCAAATGTAGTGTCAGATGCCCTGAGTCAAAAAGGGTATTGCAACATAATGTTGGTTCAAGAGAGTCAGCCAATATTGTATAAAGAATTGAGGCATCTGAATTTAGAACTTGTTAACTAGGGTTGTGTAAACACCTTAGAAGTTCAACCGACCGTTCAGAGTCAAATCAGAGAAAAACATAAGGAAGATGAAGATATCAAAGAAATCAAGAAGAACATGAGAAGAGGCCATACCCCCAGGATTTTGTGAGGATGAGCAAGGTATAGTGTAGTTTGGTAACCATATCTGTGTACCTGATCACCAAAAAATAAAATAGTTGATTCTGAAGAAAGCCTATGAATCACCTTACTCTATTCATGCAGGAAGCACCAAGATGTACCAGAATCTGAAGGAAAAGTATTGGTGGGTCGGTATGAAGCGAGTGATTCCTGAATTTGTTGCACAATGTGATGTATGCCAAAGAGTCAAAGCAGGACATCAATGGCCAGCTAGATTGTTGTAGCCTTTACCAATTCCCGAGTGAAAGTAGGAACAAATCGGCATGGACTTTATCACCGGATTGCCTAGGACCCAATCAGGATATGATTCCATTTGGGTTATGATTAACTGTTTGACTAAAGTGGCACACTTTATACCAGTGAAGACCACTTACAGAAGTAGTAAATTAGCAGAGTTGTACATGGCTAGGATCGTTTGTCTACATAGAGTACCCAAAAAGATAGTGTCTGACAGAGGATTGTAGTTCACATCTAGATTTTAGAAGAGCCTGCATGAAGCCTTGGAGACCAGACTCAACTTCAGCACATCATAGCATCCCGAAACAGATGGATAAACGGAACGTGTAAACCAGATTTTGGAAGACATGCTTCGAGCCTATACTATAGACTATGGAAAGAGTTGGGATCGTAATCTTCCTTATGCAGAATTCTCGTACAACAACAGCTATCAAGCCAGCTTGCAAATATCTCCATTTGAAGCGTTGTACAACAGACAGTGTAGAACCCCTCTCTTTTGGAATCAAGTGGGAGAACACCAGTTCTTTGGACCCAAAATGATTAAGGATGCTGAGAGTAAAGTAAGAACGATAAGAGAACGATTGAGAGTAGCTCAGTCCCGACAGAAGACTTATGCTGACAATCATCGCAGAGAATTGTCCTTTGAAACAGGATATTTTGTCTTTCTCAGAGTAACTCCACTCAAAGGAGTAACAAGATTCCAAACCAAAGGAAAACTTGCATCAAGATTTGTTTGACCGTACAAGATTTTGGAAAGAAAAAGCGAAGTTGCGTATCAGTTAGAGCTACCGGCATCTTTATCCGCAGTTCATGACATCTTCCTCGTGTCACAACTAAATAAGTGTCTTCGAGTTACAACAGAGCAAACACCACTAGAGAGCATTGATCTTCAAGAGGACCTCACCTATATAGAGCAGCCAATCAACATTCTTGATGTCGCAGAGCGCATTACCAGAAGCAACATCATTCGTTCATGCAAAGTCCAATGGAGTAATCACTCAGAAGAACAAGCCACATGGGAACGAGAAGAAGATCTGAAAGCCGAGTCTCCCCACCTTTTTGCTGACCAACTCTAAATCTTGAGATCGAGATTCCCTTAAGGGGGTAGGTTTGTAACATCCCAGTTTTCAAGGCTTTCTGAAAAATTTCAAATTAAAATTAACCATTTGATTTTATTGGATTGTTAAAGCTTAAACATGAAATTTTAGAAAATAAAACAATTTAATATGAGATAATCAAACATTAATTAAGTCAAAACTTGGTTTATTTGAATTCTCTTGTTTTTTATTGGATTTAAAGTCAAAAGGAGTACTTTTAATTATTTTTCTTGAATTTTCGGTTTGTTTAAAGTCTTTTTCTATTTTCCTAAAATTTTAAAATAATTTATGTGCAAAATCAAAAGCTAAATTTAAGCTATAAATAATTTTATTAATTTCAAAATAAGTTAGGAAATTTCGTGAATTTATCCTTTATTTTTGAACTCCTTTTGCTATTTTCTAAAAACCGATTTCCTTTATCTCCATTTCTGTAATTATTAAAACCTCAAAAATCCAAAAAATCATTTTGGGCCGAAAGCCTTTGCTCCCGGCCCATTTCCTCCTGCTCGGCCCACTTGCGCTTGGCTCCGCTTGCACCGACCTAAGCGAGCCGAGCCAGCCCCTCTCTCCTTGTTTCATTTGCCACCAGCCCACCCGCTGCTGCCCTTGTGCTTCTTCCCCGCGCCCATGCACGAGAGCGTGCAATACATTTACCATTGCAAAAGTCCTTGTTCCCGGTGCGTTTTCCTCCCTCTCTTCTCTTCTCGAAGCGCGCATTAAATGCCGTCACCTCCGCCATGCCCGTCGCTCTCCTTTTCTTCGCCTCACCTGCCCCCGTCCCACCAGAGCATGATGCCCATGCCAAGCTCCCGTCAGCGTCGCCGCATGCCCTTGCCGCGAAGCTTTTCTCCTACTCCTCCATGTGCCCTATAAAGAGGAGCACCAGGGAGCCCTCGCCCTCCTCTTTCTTCTCCCCCTTTCTTCTCCTCTCTCTCTCTCCCTCTTTTTGCCGTATTCCGCCATTAAAGCCCATGGCCGAAGCTTCTTCATCTGGCGATTGCGCCGCCGTAGAAGGTCCCCTATCGTCGTCGTCTCCACCTCTGGCACCGCCTCACCGTGTGCTACCCGTTGCACTTCTCGCCTTCGCCCGAAACCCACCAGAACATCGTCGCCTACTTCGCCTGGATCTCGGCGCCGCACACCAGCTCGCCGCCTCGTTGTCTTCCATCGCCGCTACCTAGCGTACCAAGTCTGGTATCCCTCCCTCCCTCTTTTGCGCGCATCCCTGAGCCTCGCTGTGGTGCGTAGCGTCAGCGAGCTACGCGCCTGCACCACCGCCGCCCTCAATGTTGACGTGGCCGCCACGTGGCAAGCCACGTCACGGCCACCTCATCACCTCCTGCCATGTGGCGCACCGTGGCAGCCTAGTCACTGTCCACGTGGCATTTCCTGGATTTTCTTCAAGAAATTAATTCAACCGAAAACCAAATTCTGGTGCTAACATCATCGTGATGCAATAAAGTGATTTTCTTTTAGAAAAATAATTCTGAAAATCCTGATTTTCTTGATTTCATGTATTTTGAAAGTTCCGAGAGCCCGTTCTCCTTCGTTCAAACTCCGATTCGAGTAATTCAAATTTCTAAATTCATCTAAAATAAAGATCTAGCTATCTATACTGAAATTATTTAATTTGGAGTTCATTTGAATTTATTATAATATTATTTGAATTCGGCTCGTTTTCGTGTGTAGATTTCGACGACTCCGGGGAACCTGAATATTTTGAAGAAGTAGATTCTCAAGCATTTGAGTAAGACAAGTTTCATCTTTGATAGTATTTGGATCCTAGTATTTCAAATTATTTAAAAAAAATTTAAAATTATTATTGCATGTGTATTTAAATTCAAGTAATTTAAATCTATGTTTTAACTTCATAGTTATTCCTAACTCATTTGTACATCCAAATTTTTATTGAATTAACCACCCCTTGATACCATAGTTAAAAGCTAGTTGGTACATTAGGATGAGCTAGAATATGTTGCAAAACTTTATGCTTAGTCAGAGCTTAGCCCAAAAATATTTAATTTAGGGAATTTAGCCAAAAGTTCAACTATGATTTAAAATGACACTATGGTATTGTCTTTACCATAGAAATTTATAAAATGATTTGACATGATATATAAAATAAAAATTGGTTTAGACTTAGGAGAAATGGATGTTTGGATGGTGCACGTTGGTGCACAGGATCGAGGCCCAGGGGTTCGTGTGGAAAGTCGCCCAAGTCAGTTAAGGTCTGGTCTTCAAGCCGCATCTTGCTAAGCCCTATCGTACTACCACATATCCATCGTGGTTGTGCCATCCAGTTGCGTGGGTGTCTTTATGACCTATGTTTATGTATTCTCATATGGCGCAAGAGGGGGCTTAAATCTGGTGGATGGTTCAATCCAAACGAAGCGAAACCTTAGCGAGGTGGGACTACGGTGGAATGGTGCATTGTAAAGGATTTGTGATAATGACTTAGTTGCACACCTTCAGCAGTGTGTCAGCCGGACATTATAAGTCAATTATCTTTTATGGGTAAAGTTGTACAACCTCTGCAGAATGTAAAACTATTCGAATAGTCGTGTCCACGGTCAAAGACATGCTAAGCAAAACCACTCAAAGTTAGAATTTTATTTCGATTTTAAAAGACATTAATAAATGATTTTGGATAGTTTATCCAATTGGAAAATTGGGTGGTATGCCATGTGATAGGAATGTATCCTTCATCACCTATTGATAAATGATTATCTCACTATAAGACTCGAGAAGTTAGAAAATGAATTTTAGTTATAGAGTACCTGCTTTGGAACTTAGTTAAAGTATTGAAATGCAAACCTTCGCTTTATGCAAAATAAGCCTTATAAGCCTTTCCTTGATAAATCATTGCATGCATTATTCTGTTAATTGGGTGTACCTTGTGGAGTATGTTCATTAGTACTCACCTTGCTAAATAAATTATTGACAAGGAGAAGAGTACTGCGAGGAGAATGAGAACTTGGATGCCTAGGCTACACCCCCAAACGATTGCTTGTGGCGAATCGTGTGGTCTACCTTCTTATGTTGCTTCCGCTGTATTTTGCTTATTGGCTTTATGCCCTTCTGTAACGAACTTTAATTATTATCAATAAATGGCGTTTTATGGTTATGTTATCCACTTTTGTTTGGCGGTGTACACTAGATGTTCCTGGACTAGTGTATGAAATACAAAGAATCTGAGATCCTTCGCTCCCGGGTTCGATAGCCACTGTTGTAAAAATTATTGTGCCATGGCAAGGGATGTCATTAGGCCTGGTTGAACAAAAATGGTTTCATACTCGGGCGAATGATCGTGCTGTAAAGGGGCTGCGGGTAGCACATTTTTGGATGAGGTTGTCTCGCTTGAGTAATCACTAAGGACTTAACTTTGTGCGCCATTGATCTGGGCCTTATCGTATAACCATATGTTTAGTATGGGATGGACCTGACTAATTAATTAGCAATATCTTGATTTTTGTTCTGTTTTTGGTAAGTGTGAACTTTGGAATGGACATTCACAATGGCGCAAGAGGGGGCCCCGACTGTGGTGGATGTAACCCTTCGGTGGTGAAACCTTAGTGGGCAAAACCGGGTTAAGACATAACTTTATAAAAGTCTTGTGATAATCACTTAGTCGCACGCCTACGGAAGTGTGTCATGGCCGACATTATAAGTTGGTTATCTCTTGTGGGTCAAATTGTACAACCTCTGCAGAGTGTTAAAAAAAACTGTTCGAACAACCGTGTCCCCGGTTATGAACAATACCTGGGGATTTCACACGAAGTATAGAGATTTCATAAAATGTTTAGATGGTGTTATGGATGGAAGGTGAACAGGTAGTTCACTAGTTATTAGTTGGGAAGTGAACGGGTAGTTCACTGGTTATTTCAAAGCATTTGTTTACTTATGTATTTAATCTTTTCAATTATGTTTTTAATCTATTTAATATATTTACTGTCAATATTGCTTTCTGCAAAATAACCATACAACTATTCCTTTACATGAATATTAATTGCATACCATTCCCTACGACTTGTTGAGTACTTTATGTACTCACGGCTTTATGCCATTGTTGATCAGTTGCTGAAAAAGAATCCAGAAATCTAGAGTTCTACGAGGAGGAGTACTTTGAAGACTATGCAAACTAGAATGCGCTCCTCACTCGATTGGCTGTGGGAATGTCTGATGGACACCACAAGTTATCTTATTTCTGTTGCAAGGGTTTTGTTTGTCTTTTAAGCCCTACGTGGTAAACTATGTAAACTTTGACCATAAGGTCTGCTGCTTCTATTTAATAACAATTTGCTTATTTCTTAGCTATTTCGTTGTATGGATATGATTTTCATTGATGTTGTCACTATGTGAGCCAGCTACTGATCATGTGACTAGTTCAGAATACACAAAGGGTCCGAATTTGCATGTTCGGGTCTCGACTATCGTGGCTTGGACGTGGTAGGATTGGAAACAACCGGTATTGAATTTGATTCGGAGTACACTTTGAATTCGAGTCGGTTTTCCGTTTTCCTTCTGTGCAGCGAGCATTCTAGATGCCATAACTTTCTCTCCCGGACTCAGAATTTAGTGATTCGTTTTTTGCCTTTTAGCTGACTTAGATTACTTCAACTTTATATTTGTAGAGATTTTCTAAAAATGTTTTATGCATTGCCAAATTTTCTTTAGAAGTTGACTCAATTGTGGACTCTGATTCTCTGTACAGTCTGCCTTGCAGACCCCACGTCTCATACGTTAGAACTCCAAATTAGATCAATAAGAACTCTAAATTGGACTATGTGAAACAACTTACATCTTTGTAGTTGCAAGGCAAATATAGAATCTCCTGATCTCTCTATATTCTCTTTAAAATAAACGGGGTATTACATTGGGACTGTAGCACGTCCATTGTCGCCTACGTCTTATCTGCTGATCTCTTCGGTTGTAACCGGTACAATCGGGAAGTCATAGTTATTCACAACTGTGTACTGAGTATAAATACAAAGCTATCCTATGTGGGATCATTGCGGCAAATACTAGAATCTTTTTCATGGTACGAGAACTCGGCGTCCCGTACCACAGTGTTGGGCACAACGTGATCCCAAACTCCGCAAGCTCTCCTGCTATGAAATCCACTATCTGCCGTGTGCCTGTTTCGTGTCCACATCTGGGAATGCCTCCTAGTCTCCTACACGAACAGAATCATTTTTTTTCCCTTTCAGAAAGACATGGATAGCAGCTTGTCATGAAAGTTGCGAGTTTGTGACCAACTGACCAAGACCCGGTCAAAACTCGGGCCAGGCTGGAGTTGCAGCCTAATCCATTCGTGCTGCTTGACCTTGGGCCAGAATAGGCCCAATATTTTCGGTGAGGCCGTAGTCTGCGCCGCCACGGGCATTTGTTTTACGCACTGACGAGCTTTTTTTCCACCGCTGCCTCCCTTTTCACCCGATCCTCCCTTCCCTCCTCTGCCACCGACGCAGACGGCCCTGTAGTTGCCCTCGCCACCTCCTTCCATGGTCAGTCTCACCTTCCCTCCTCTCCCAACCTTACTCCCGGCAATTCGATGAAGCTGAGCTCTGTCGTGTGCGCCGGTGTGCCCATGTGTCCTCTCGCAGGTGTCGGAGAAGAAGCAGCCGAATCCGATGAGGGAGATCAAGGTGCAGAAGCTTGTGCTCAACATCTCCGTCGGAGAGAACGGAGATCGCCTCACCCGTGCCTCCAAGGTTGGGTCCGTTTCCGTTCTTGCGTTTCAGATCCTTGCGCGAGCAAATGTTTAGGTTGTTGCATTTGTATGAGTAGCAAATGAGCTTTGCTTCGCTACAATCTGATGCGTCAGTATGTAGTTTGCGACCGTGGTTTGACTGTATGATCTTTATAGTGATTTGAGCCCATATTTGTTTGAGAAAATTGCTCTCATAGCACTCTTTTTGTGTCGGTTTGCAAAAATACCACTAAATTTTTCGCGCTTGCTCTAGTAACACTGAATAGCTACCGAACCTTGCTCCGTTTAGCACTCCGTCAATTTTGCCTCTTCTTATCCAAAACCGACCGATTTCGTTGCCTCCGGTGGTCTTCCTCGCCGCCGGCGACCGAGATCGACCAAGTCGAGCAGGAGACCACATCCACCAAGCGCCAACGCAAGCCGCCTGCAAATTCTGAGCAGTGACAGCAGCAGAACTTGGTGAAGAAACAGGGAGGGATGAACAAGAACACAACAAAAAATTGGGGGCATTTTTGCATCAATTCATCACGAAAAATCATGGGAGATCACACAAATAAACAAATTGCAGTAGCATTTTCAACCAATTGAAAGAAAGAACAGATGAATTCACGCAAGCACAAGAACCCAAGAACAAGAACTGAAGAATGGGGAAAAACGAAAAAGGGACAGAGAAGTGAGAGAGACAAGGCTGTCGGATCTCTCATCGCCGGGGTAGAGAGGTCCCAACGGCTGGAGCACAGGCCGACCCCACGCTGCCATGTCGGGCTTTTGCTCACACCGGCTGCGTTGCCTAGCCCTCTCCTGTCCTCGTCGTGCTGCTCTTGTCCAGATCTGGGCAGAGTGGAGAGATGAGAGAGGGAGAGGACAGAGGAGGGCAGCACAATGTGGCGGCTCTAGGCAGGGCAGCCGAGGAGACGGCGGTGGAGCTGAGAAGGTGGGACGGCGAAAAGCGATGGGAGAGGGGCAGGACTAGGGAGAAGATGGGAGAGGACGCATCTGGGCCGTTGGTGCATGATCCGATGATCCAGATTAATAAAGTTGAGACGGAATGCTAGATGGAGCTAACGGAGGAACTATTCAGAGCTAATTGAGCGAGGCAAAAAAAATCAGTGGTATGTTTACCAACACGTAATAAAGAGTGCTATGAGAGCAATTTTCTCGATTTGTTTATGTCAGTAACCCTTGATATGTTCAAACTTCAAAGCAAGCGATTCTTGGTAGTACAAGGAGTGTGCTGTTCTTTTTGTTGTCACAACTAAGCGGATTAAGTATTTACTGAGCTACTTAATTGTCAGCAGTCAATTGTTCAGACTTTCAGATAAGTTCCCTGACATCTTATAGTCTTAGGATAACTTGATATTTTTTGGTAGAAATGTGGATCGTTGACTGTAGAATGCGAATTCAAAGCTGCATGATTTGTAGTTGCAATTTTATAAAATTCGCGAGACAAGGACTTATGCTGTGTAAGTGTGTTGTGTATACTTCAAAGCTTGTCTGTTGTTCTAGTGTAAATCACAGTCGTTGAAGCTGGATAGTGGTTACTGACTGTTTTCCTTTTTTATGGTTCTGCACAAAACGGAAGTAGCTCTACCTAAAATGGATTGCGCCGTTTGCTTTAATCACATTTTTTATAGCCTAAAGTTTAATTGTGAACCACATTTTTAATGTGCATATGCTGAAATGTCAAGCATGCATCATAGTGTTTTAGATTTTGGTCACTGTAGGTGATGCCATTACTCTTACCGTAATCTAGTAGCAGTAGTAAATCCATTTTGCTTCGACACTTGCAGGTCTTGGAGAAACTTAGTGGACACCAGTGTTCTCCAAAGGTTTATTTACCTTTCTCTTGTACCTTTTTTTTTTCTCGTTTCATGACAGTTAGAACGTTCTTCCCTCGTTTTACATTTTTGTCGCTGTCCACATTATTCAGCTAGATACATTGTCCGCTCATTTGGTATCAGGCGTAATGAGAAGATTGCCTGCTATGTAACTGTAACAGGTTAGAAGGCAATGCAACTTCTTGATAGTGGACTAAAGGTGAAGGAATATGAACTACTGAGAAGAAACTTCAGTAAGAAAGGGTGCTTTGATTTTGGAATCCAGGAGCACATTGGTCTTGGCATCAAATATGATCTTCAACCTGTGTTCTTCATAATTGATTGAAACTTACAGAGTCCTCATCCGAATATAACTTTGAGCATGGCCTAGCTTTGTTGTCTTTGATTGGTAATATAACATTGTTGTTTATGCTAGCACCTGAAATAGTCCACTATTATTTTCCTTCGATATACATGGTTTTTGCATAATACTATTTCATGTATCTTTGAAAGTCCATATCCCATTGAGTAAATGATTTCCCCATTTTCCTTAACTCAATGCTGATTAAACTACGTACCTTCCTAGTTCTATGGTTGCAGCTTATTGCAACAGTTCTCTTGGGCCAATGACTTGACTTAATTGTCCGTACCATCTGAAGCCTAGCATTTGCTGGCCTATTGATGCACCTTTTAACTCTGAGGCCTAACTACTGTTTCTCATTTATGGTTCTTTCCGTGGTGACAATATTTTAGGTATTGGGCATTCAGCTGACAGGAATGCCCAAACTCTAAAAGTAATGTTCACAAATTCGATGATTGGTTTATAATAATTTCACTTTTCTTGACTGAGCGCAATGGCAGTTCTGGCTCTCGACGACTATGGTACGGTGCATTCAATATTTCACCTCATTGAGCAATATCAACATCATATCATGCATTCAACAAACTGTTTTTGATAGACCATACGGCTAATTCTAGTATATTTTAGTTGATGAATAGTTGATAATGTTGTTTACTGATGTTATTTGAGATGTGTGGTGTATATATGGACTTATATCGGTCAAGTTGGAAAGAACTTGTGCCGGGAAAAATATGGTGTTTTGGTCTTTGCATATGCAGGGTAATTTCGAAGGCAATCGTGGTCTATGGCGGTGACCGGAGATGACTTGGTATGAAGTTATGGTTCAGAGGGTTGAGGATATTGAAGGAGACGGTCGAGCTCGAGTTGGAGCGCGTGGAAATCAAATATAGATGATATGTGTAAGAGCTATGGAGGTGCAATCCGGAGGCTACAACATGTGATAATTTTGGGGTATCTAAAATTGGTTGTGTAATTTGGTGTAAAAACCTACGTATTGGGTCCTAGAACTATTAGGTCGTACATAGGTATTTAGGTGACCATATTTGTCACGTATAAGGTTTGAGGACTATTTAAGTTGGACGTCGGTTGTGTTAGGGTTCACGGCTGCTGCACGTATGCGTGAGGTAGATGAGCTCTGGCGGCGGTAGGATATCAGGCTGGACGTGTGTGTTCATCCTTCTTTGTGAGGCTTGCGCGGCATGGCTTTGGGGCTAGAGCCTTTGTTCGTGCGTTTGAGAGATCTCCAAACAAAATAGATGTGGTAGTTGGTAGCCTTGGGATTGGTGTCATGAGAATTCACTGCTGATTTCTTGATTGATTTTTGTGTGCATGAGTCATCCATCACCGCTGTTTGCTGCACAATCATCGTTGCATCAAAATCGGCGGACGTGATTTCCAGGTGCAGGCGATGTGCTAGCGGCGACTTGACTTGTGCGTGGACATATAGGTGTTGGGGGGTGGCGGTGGATGGTGTATGCATGTCCTATGGATTAGGCTCTAGCATTTATTTGGCTAAGAGTTTTGATTCTCCGAGCAGCTGTACAACTGTTGGATCATGGCGTTACGTGAGGAATCCATCCATTGCTATTTCTTCTGTACTACCTAAAAGTCTTATGATTAAGACTGGAATAGAGAGTAGAAAGCGACACCTTCGATTTTCTAATCTACTACAGTAACACATGCAGTAGCTACAGTACACTATACTGTTTACTACAGTACATGCGCAGGTTGCTAGAGCACCCAAAAAGAATAGTTTTCCCTTTTTATTGTCTATTATTTTTGTGTTTTTACTGTACTAGCAGGTTGAACAATCAAAAAACAATAGATTGAAGGAAAAAGTTTATATTACGGATTACAATCATTCAACCCCTTCTAATTGCCATTAACGATCCTACAGTTTTCTTTTTAAAAAAATCTGGAAATGATTTAACCTAAACATTCTCCAGCTTTTTGTTTCATTTACTGTACATTCCTTTCTTCTAGTTCTCAGCAGTGCTTGACTGCTCTTATGTTCTTCATTTTATAGTCCTGTCTTTGATTGCTGACACATTGAAAGCAAGACATGCTTTTATTTGCGATATTCCCATACCGAAAATTTGCATCTGAAACATAGGGAACTACTAGGTGATATTTCCATATTCCTTGCTTTGGATTGTTCTTGTATGCTAAGATGGCTGAACATCCTGTTTATCTTCTGCAGGTATGATCCATCAACAGGTATTTATGGTATGGACCTCTATGTTGTCCTTGAGCCTGCTGGGTATCGTGTTGCCTGCCGCTGCAGGTGCAAGTCCCGTGTTGGGTTTCTGTTGGACCATGTTAGCGATTAGAGGGGGTTGAATAAAAGCACACTTTTTTCTTTACTGGAATTCTAGTCTCTTTTCACTCTAATAGCTGCGTGAAGCTACGAAGATCGAGGTCTCAAAATTAGAGCGGAAGAAAAGAGATGAAACGAAGAAGATCAAACTTCATCTCTTTCGGTCGATCTAACTTCTCCTGGGGCCGGTCTGACCGCTCCCCTAGGCAAACCGCAAAAATAGTAGGAATTTGAACCAAAAAATGACCTAAGTTTTGATCTATAAATCCAAAGCACTTTAGATTTCAAACAACTCAACAAGAATGTTAGGAACCTATTCCAATCCAGGATCAAGACAATCATAGCCAATGTTCTATGAATTTCTTGATTGAGTGCAAGAGGGCTCAAAACCGGTGAGAAATCTAAACTTCATCTAAGGGCTTGTTCATGGATAAAAGATAGTCAAGATGACCTTAGATCAATTTTCATATGGACTAGCAAGCTAGATCACAGTAAAAGATCAAGGCAAAATCTCTAGAACATAAGAATCCAAAATCACAAAAGAAAGAGCACGAACAAGAGAACTCATCTTTGCATGAATTGATTGGATTGATATTAAGGAATTGAAGGTTTACGGTCACTCCACCATAGGACAAATTTTCTCTAAAACCCTAGTTTCCTCTATTCTCCACTTTTTCCAAATCTCAAATTAGGGTTTTTGGGCTTGGTTAGGTGGCTTAGATAGGTGGGTGTCCAAATTCTGCACCACTCCTTTTATATTGGAAGCTAGGTTATGAAGAAAACCTAATGGGAACCCGTTAAACCTACACACAAACGAGTCTTACACTTATGCACACTTCTCAAAGCGGATGATGATTCGGGTCTTCGGAATCTGTCTCTTCGTGATCTTGTTTTTCTTATGACCTAAACTGCTTCTTCATGCTGTCATGCGCTGTTGTTTCTCTAAGGTCACCAACCCAGTATTTTGGTGAAGATACCAAAATACCCATTTTCGATCATTCCATCCTTGACCGGGTCCAATCTCGTGAAGCAATCTTATGTTTCGCCATGCGTAGATTCATTAATGACTTTTCTCATGCTTGCAAGTCTCTCATCCGGCTCCCATTAGATTATCTCAACACTTTCACCGACTTAAGCCACTTGATGCAACCCGTTGCATTAACATTCTTGTTCTTGTCCATCTTGCGCCTTGCTTGAGACCAACCACTTCACTTGGTATCCTCGATCGTTTTGGACTTTGATTTCACCAAACCAAGTTTCGATCACCCCCGTCGTTGACTGTAGACTCTAAGCGTCATTGCACAATAATAGACCAATAAATCGATTCCGAGCACAAGTTCTTCACATCTTGTTCCACGTTAGCCAAAACATGCACCATGCAACACATATGTATCAATTTCATGACCATATGTCAAAGCCCCAAAATTAGCACCTCACTATGCATTGAACCATCAGGGTCAATCTGACCGCTGCCACCAAGCCTGTCTGACCACTAGCCCTTGGTACGTTAGACCGCTAACCTCTAGTTGGTCTGACCACCCTGCCCTTGGTCGGTTAGACCGCTAACCTCTAGTTGGTCTAACCACCCTGACCGATCTGACCAAGGTCCCCGGTAACAGGGGACCAATCTGACCGCCATGTAGTGGTTGGTCAGCCGCTTCATATTTCCAAAAGCACCCATCTCTGGACTTTTCGATTGAACTCTATCTAGCTTCGCGTACAGTCTCCATTTTCAATATCACCTAGTGCAAATACATCCCCAAACACTTCCACACAAGTGTTTGATGTCCAATTTTCCAAACATTGCACCACCAATCTTGCCGTCCCCATGACCGGTCAGATCGCTTGAACTTGACAGCAAACCTATAATTTGCAAAAGTGAGAGTTCACTCCCTAAACTCCTCGGCGACGATGCCAATTATTAATCACCTAGACTAGGACCAAACCACGTGGTTTTCACAGATTCAGCACAGGGTGACCAAGGAGGATGCTAAGTGGTTCCAGGTCAAGTAGGAAGGTGTTATTCTCAACAAGGCCCAGGCTAATACCTCTTAATACCCGATGTGTGGGCTTAGACATGTTATATTCTCTGATGAGTTCAACACTTTGTGCAATGTTAGAGCAGATTATTTTGGTTAGTTTTATTGGTTCAGCGCGTTTTGGACCGATGATCTTATGATCTGTGGATTACTTGAAAGCTAAAATCATGGGTACACTTTTTGTTTGGTTTGCCTATTCTTCTGTGGCTTTCGCGTGAAAGTGGCATCCCAGGTCTCTACCTCGAGCCTCGCAAGATTTCTCATATATGGTCGAGCGGGCCAGTTCGAATACGGCAGCCATCTGTATTTGCATGAATCGAACATTCATAATTTGAGTATTGAGATGAGGCTGTTGAAAGGTTACCTGGAGCTGGCTGTAGAGAACTAGTGGTTATAGACGAGTCAAATTCAGCATATATGTACGACTGGTTGATTCAGCTGGTTTATCCATTAACCTGCTTCTTCGACTGCTGGCATGGTCAAAGTAAGTATGCTTACAAGTTAGAACGGGAGAAACATGGTGGCAGCTCTTGATAGCTGAAGCTGACACCATATGCACAATTGCACATACCACGACAGCAACTTCAGAAGTTCAGATATGACCATGAGAAGCAGATGCACCAGGTGTCTGCGTTATAACTTAAAACTGGGTTGTAGGTGCTAGATAGAGAGGAGTGCAAATGTAAATGGTTAGTTCTAATGTAATAGTCCAAGAGGCAATATATAGTATAAAGATACACACAAAAGTAAACTCTAGACTAGGAAAGTAGAATACCACAAATACACTTAACACCTCCTCAAATGCAAGGCATATGTAATAGCATTGCATTTGAAAGGGTTGATACTACAATAGGGAAAATCTAAAGTCTGAATTTTGATAATATTGTCATAGCGTACAGCTCTTGAAAAATATGTCGGTATCAAAAGATCCCCCATCTGGGGTCGTACAACGGCCCATAAAGCACAAGGTGCAGTGGCTGAGAAAGTAGAGACGAGTGGGAGCAAAATAGACCGTGGCAACATGATGAAGAAAATGATGAAACCGACATAAATGGAGACATCTGTCAAATCAAGTCGAAGATGAATATGTAGAAGCATAGCAGCGCAGATCGAAGCCTGAGATGGCGGCGGCACAGTTCACAAGAAGCGCGGCGGAGGCGCAGTGCAGAAGAAGCGCGACAGCCTTAGAAGCCTGGGGTGGCGGCTCAGAGAGAAGTGGTAGCATCATAATGGCTTCTATTATCTGCAATTGCTCAGAGAGAAGAGCGACAGCTGCAGCCATATGAAAGGAAAAGAAGAGGGCCACACTCAAACCAAGAGGACAGACCGTAGCTAGCAAAGCAATCAACTGATTGACAAGGAATTTGTGGACTCACATGGCTTAGACGAACTCAAAGATAGAGTGTTACGGACTTGGATGGACGCAACGGAAGCAACGACACTAAGAAATAAAAGACTAATTAGCAGCTGCATAGCCATGTAGTTGGATGCCCAAGCACAACCGAGCCATCCCAATTGGTCTAGCACCAACTCCAACCATCTCCTTCTTCTCTCCCTCTCCTCTCCTCCCCAAGCAAAAGCAGCACAACCAACTCCTCTCCTCTATTAATGCTCCACTTAGAGGGAGGCGTCGTTGGGGTTCGATAAGTAGTGGTCATCGAAGGTGGCGCCGCCAAAGTCCTTGGTGAGGCGCTGGAGGAGCGAGGGCAGCGAGGAGGGTCCTCGTCATGCTTCTAGGCTGGGGGGGGTCGCTGCTGCCGTGGGTGTCGGTCTTTCTCGAGTGCGGGAGAGGCCAACATGAGCTTGAACTACCCACTGTGGGAGCTCAGGGCGGCACAAACCCAGTAGAGGAGGATGCTCAGGGGCGGCGGCGGTGAACCCCCGAAGGCAGCCAGCCGTGTCGTCAGAGCAAAGACGAGAGGACCTTGATGGTCAACGGCGCAGAGCAGAGGTGGCGGCGGAGGAGCAGTGGGGCACGACGCCGCGAGGACGATGACTCTCTGGTGACTCATGAGTGGATTGCGTCGGTGGCAGCTCGAGAGAGTAGCGGATCCGGTCGTCGGTGGCTCGGGGCATGGAGAGTAAACCCAGGGAGGCCGGACGTCGGCGGCGTGGGTGTCTGAGTGGATCAGGCATCGAGGTGGCACGGACGTCGGGCGGCGTGGGCGTTGAGCAGATAAGGCATCGGGACGGCGACCCGATCTAGATCGGATTTAGACGGCGGCGGTCCAAGAAGATGATAAGCCGCGGCTCGAGGGCGATCGGATGGCGTGCCCTGCCTATGGCTGCCATCCGGTGTCCTCGCTGGATGTCACGACAGAGGCGTCGCGGATCAAGAAGGGGCGGGAACCGAGGTGATGGCCCGGAGCCAGAGCAACGACGGTGGGATCTGGGGTGTGGATCCAGCTGAAGCAAGGGTGGTGCGGAGGGTGGCTCAGATCCGGATGAAGTGTGGGCTATTACTGCTACTACTGAGAAGAGACGACTAAGATGGTGGTTGCCCTTTTGAGTACAGATAGCTCCTCCGATGGTAGTGACAACGGAAGAGGACGGAGGCTAGGGTTTGAACTATAGCTCTGATACCATGTTAGATAGAGAGGAGTGCAAATGTGAATTGTTAGTTCTATTGCAATAGCCTAAGGGGCAATATATAGTATAAGGACACACACAAGAGTAAGTAAACCAAAAAGGATGGGCCTTCCATAGGTAATCGATTGGGGCAAGGACCTAGTTATCACCATATTCATCATTCCCATAGCCGGATGCATAGAAATATCCATACACCGGTCTTCTGCTTTGTAGACTAAATTTACATATTTGAGCAACTATTAGTATGAAGGTGCTTTGCAAGTTCTCACAGCAAATGCAAGTATATAAATGCAAGGCTTACCAAGGGAGAGGTTTTATGTTTATTTTAGCACAAAGCCGATTTGCTCAAATACTATAATTATTTTCAAACCTATGACTTAGCTTTTTTAACTTCAAAACCAAAGTTTCATTTATATAAACAATTATTATCATGATAAGGTTCTATCCACCTAAAGTTACTCACAAATTTACATCCACCTATAGTTACCCACAAGGTTACATCCACCTGTATCATCGCTACAACTATGTTTGTGCCAACATGTCTCAGTTCACATTTTTATTAAAACTAACCAAAGTGTGACTTTCCGCACAATAGCCAAAATCGGGGGCACGACTATTTGAATAGATTATACACTCTATAGAGGTTGTACAACTTACCCACAAGATATGTTCAACTCAATGTCGGCCATGACACACTTTCTTGGGCATGCGATGGAGACGATCGTAACAAGGCTTTTTCCAATTTCCAGTCTCGACACTAGACCCGCTCCAGAGCGAGGAACCACTCAACACTAGGACAATGACCGTTACGGGGCACCCTCATAATGCCCTCAATCAGATGCATTTTCAACAAGGGACTCTCCGTTGTTAGGGAGCCACGAGTCTTCTCGATACATATAAAAGTTACTCTAGCATGGGGTTTATGCCAAAAACTGATTAAAGTAGTTGGTCAGGTCTATCTCATACTAGACATGTGGTTACACGGTTTAGTAGTTTAGAAATATAGTACATGACTTGGTACTTAATCAACTCAGGCGAGATAATCCACAAACCCAACTCGTGTGCACACTGCATCGATCTCATACCAACCACTCAAGTCTATCTCATACTAGACATATTGTTATATGGTTTAGTAGTTTAGAAATGCAAGACATGACTTGGTATTTAATCGACTTAGGCGAGACAATCCACAAACCCAACTCGCGTGCACTACATCCATTCACTCGGTTCTCAGGCCACGGCACGGTGGCTAGCGCCGCTCGAGACTCCTCCGCCCCATGCATCGATCTCATACCAACCACTCACCCAAGTCTCCATCATAATAAATAATCATTTCTTGTTTTCTGTGGTAACCCATGTTACCACACTACGATGAAAACATATACCAATTTCTTGTAATGGCAATGTTTGTGTCATATTCAATTTCAACCACTAAGCAGTGTCTAAGCACAACCAATAGTCATCATTAATTATTCGAGGAATGTTTTACTCATGTAATATTTAACCTAAGGTGACAAGGTATAAGTGTTATCAACAATCAAGGAGGGTAATAATAATGATCAACCTTTGACATAGCTAGGTATCAACCTTTACCATAGCATTTTATAAATAATAATAAATATGCAAGTAATACTTTGCATTTAAATTGTAGGTTCAGCATGATAAATTGTAAGGATTTGTCTCGCTCAAATGTGGATATTGTTTTCTCTTGGTCTTAGCCTGAAGTAGTGGCGAAGTTTTCGGTGATGTTGGAAATTATTTAAACACAAAATGATGAATTTGAATAAATGCTCATAACTTAAATAAATTCAAATAAAATTCAAATGAACTTAAAAAATTATGATTTTGGTATTGATGGAAAGATCTTGAATTTAGATGAATTTAGAAACAAAAATCAAATCATTTGGATTTAAAATGAGGGAGAATGAGCTCTCCAAAGTTTGACCCGTGAGAAGTTCTAGAAAATCTAAAATTTCTAATAGGTGGGTCCCGTTGGATTTTTATTTTCATTTTCTTTTATTTTTATTAAGGAAATCCTCTGTGATAGGCAGGTCCACCAGGGTTTTTAATATCTTTTCGAATTATTTTCCTTAATGAAAATGGCTATATGGCTATCAGGTGGGTCGAGATGGGGTTTTTATTTTCCTTTCTATTTTTTTTATTTGGGAATATCCCGAGAGACTAATAGGTGGAGTCGTGGTCCACCTGACGCAGTGCTTATAGGGCACAGGGGCCCACATGTCGTGACTTTGGTCAGCGGATCGGGTCTATACAATGAAAAAAGAATCTATGGCTAACAGGTAGGTCCACCTAGGGATTTTATTTTCCTTTCTATTTATTTTTATTCGGGAAACATCCTCGAGACTAACACATGGGGTCACGGTCCACATGGACTCGGTCCACCCGATGGCTCACACGGCCTAGGGCCCACACATTAGCGGCTACGGTCTACTGACCGGGTCTATACGATGGGTTTTAAGCAATGGGGCTAGCATGTCATCGACTCACACTTATTTCTATTGGCTTAATTAGATTTTCCTAACAATGTCGGGCACACATGTCATACGGAAGCTAACTACTAATTAACGCTAAATAATTATCATTAACCTAATCGCCTTGGGCCCACATGTTAGCGATTACCATTGTCATCCTCCTCATAATAGAGGAACTAGATAAAGGTAGCCATGGATGACTTGGATTCGAGCTCAGCACCAGCGGGTGAAGGCACGACGACCACCCGAGACCGACAAAATGGGTTGCGGAGGTCTCAGCGATGCTAACAGCTGTGGGAGATGGACTGAGGCGGCGACACGACAGCGAGGTCATCAGCAATGGCATTATACGCACGGGAAACTATAGAACGAAACTACCAACTGGAAATTGAGGCGCAGGTGAGCACAAGGGGGTTATCTAGGTGCTATACAAGGTGGCTCCATGCCTAGAGGTGATAAGGAGGGCTCTGACCATGGCGACCAGCAGCGAGGAAGGAGGGCGTTCACGGCGGTGGGGTTATAGCGGCTAAACGATTATGTTGTCTAGCCTACTGAGTTTATAGGAACTAGGAGCACGAAATGACACGAAGAGAAGAGGATAAAACTTACCGGATGTGAAGTTGACGTTGTGGTGCCAGAAGGGGTGTTGTACCGGAGCCGAGGAAGACGAGGCGCTCTGACGTCTATAGGACACTGCTCCACATAAGGAAGGAGGCGTGAGAAAGAGGGGCAAAGGCGAACAAGATGCATAAGGGTTTCGAGGTCGAGGCTCACTCGGTCGGGCAGGAATGGGCGGTGGCGGTGGCGGGCGTTCTCTAGATTTGTAGCGCGGACATTGGGGCGTTCTAGGCAACCAAGTGGAGGAGAAGGTGAGGATCCGGAGGGGAAATGAAGAGGAGTATGTGGCGAGTTAGGGGATGTACTCGACTAGGCTTATAAGGGAGAGGAGGAGGTAGGAGAAGGCATCTGTCGATGATCGAGTCGCCGGTCTTACAAAATAAAATAGAGAAAAATGACATAGAGTTCCTGGGAGAGTATGGGACTGCTCTTTGTTGATATGAACTGGAATTTACAAGAGTGTATCCGACTAGGCGGGAACTAATCCTAATTACACTGAGTACGATGCTTGCTATGCCAATCAATCAGACTTGAAGCATAAATCTAAAGCTGATTGCGTTGCTCTTAATCTGACACTGTTGTCTTGCTTGTCTCAGATCGCCTAGATGCCCTCCTTTTGTCTTCTGCGCTTCACCCTTAAATAACTTCCAAAGAGGTGGCAGTTACTCCTGGAGAAGGCGTCCCTTATGAAGCGTCGCGACTGGTCGGAGCAAGGCGACAATTGATAATGTATCAACTGCTCTGCGGTTGAGTGTCTGTGAGACACTCAACTATATGATGGTTGTTTGTCAGTGTCTTAGGATTATGTGGCGTCGCATGGTATGGAATATACAGCACATGTTTCATTCATCACACGGTAAAGAATATATTTGGAGTTATATCCAGATAGCAGTTCATAACTTTTTCGAGCAGCTACCTGGTCGGAGACTAAGTGCAAGACCTTGTCCGACCAGGATACCCATTATGTAACCTCTGGAATCCTCATGACCAGTGAGGTCGTTAGCCTTAGGGGTTACGACCATGAAGACGTATGATCTTTACTATGTATTAAAGTAATACATAGATGTTTTAATCCTCGTCAGCGTCAACGCGAGTCCGTCTCGGCATGATTTCTCGTGGTTGCGTGGCTGTGGACCGGCCGACAAGGCTGACGCGACGATGAGATGACCTCGCGGCGGTGTTGCGCTTGAGGACTTCTTCAGCTACAGGCTCTCGAGTGCCCCCTAGTCACGTGCTTACGGGAGAGAGAGAGAGAGAGAGAGAGAGAGAGAGAGAGAGATGAGAAGATGAACAGTAGCAGGCGCTAAAAGGTGGGGTCGGGCCCACACGATAGTGAGAGCGACACGAGAGGGCAACGAGCGGTAATTGGCGTTGGCCGGTATGGCGTGGAGATGGGCAGCGAGAGGGAAAAGGAAAGAGGACAAAAGCGGTGGTGGTGGGCCGACGGGATGGGAAGGGTTCGGCCGATGGGAGCGGGAAGAGGTTGGGCTAAGGCTGGGATTTGACCCTAGGGGAAAGAGGGAAAGGAAAAAAGATTTCATATTTTTGTTTGGTTAAACTGAATTGAATTTGAAATTGAAATTCAATTTCCGAGGAGTTTTGGCACACCAATTAACTCGTAGAAGTCACTTCATTGGGTCGTGGTTCAGTTTCACACGGGATTCTGTGACTACATATTATTTCACATGGGATTCCAGCTGATCTGATTGTGACAAGATTGACCACGTGGTCCGCTATCGATAAAGTTGACCATGACTATTATTTGCAGATAGTAGCTGGCGAAGATAAATTTTGTAGTTGGCACGTTCTTTCCGGTCCAAGAAAATAAAATAACAGTTTGCACGAAGTCGTACTCGTAGGCTATATGTAGCCGATGCAACAATGCATCGCTGCAAGAAGCAAAGACCGGTGCAACAAGCAAGGATGGCCATGTCTCGAAGCTTAGCACTAGTGCTCTTCTTTAGCTTCTCTTGCTATGCTTCCGTCTCTTCCCTAGCTTCCTCCTCCGACTTCCTCCAATGCCTATCGGCGACCATACCCAAGCAGCTCTTGTACACGCAGAACTCGCCGTCGTTCACGTCGGTCTTGGCGTCCTCCATCAGGAACCCTAAGTTCTTCACGCCGAACACGGTGCGGCCGCTCTGCATCATCACGCCGACGAATGCCTCCCACGTGCAGGCCGTGGTCGTCTGTGGCCGCAGGCACGACGTGCGCCTCCGCGTGCGCAGCGGCGGGCACGACTACGAGGGCCTGTCTTACCGGTCGGAGCGCCCCGAGGTGTTCGCCGTGGTCGACCTCGCCAACCTCCGCACGGTTCGTGTTAACCAGCAGGCCGCCACCGCGTGGGTGGACTCTGGCGCGACGATCGGGGAGCTGTACTACGCCATTGGAAAGAGAGCAAACAGCTCGCGTTCCCGGCCGGCCTGTGCCCGACCATCGGCGTGGGCGGCCATTTCAGCGGCGGCGGCTTCGGCATGCTCCTGCGCAAGTACGGCGTCGCCGTCGACAACATCCTCGACGCCACGCTGGTCGACGCCAAGGGAAGGATCCTGGACAAGAACGCCATGGGGAGCGACGTCTTCTGGGCCATCAGGGGTGGCGGAGGCGAGAGCTTCGGCATCGTGCTGTCGTGGCAGGTGAAGCTCGTGCCTGTCCCACGGACGGTCACAGCGTTCAGCGTCCCAAAGTCCGTCGACCAGGGCGCCGTAGACATCCTGACCAAATGGCAGGAAGTCGCGCCTGCACTCCCAGAGGACCTGTTCATAAGGGTGCTCGTCCAGAAACAGGTGGCCAACTTCCAATCTCTGTACCTCGGCACGTGCGACACGCTCCTGCCGTTGATGCTCAGCCGCTTCCCGGAGCTCGGCATGAACCGCACGCACTGCAAGGAGATGACATGGATCCAGTCCGTGCCCTACATCTACCTCGGCAGCAGCGCGACCGTGGAGGACATCCTGAACCGGACCACCTCCTTGGACACCTTCAGCAAGGCCACGTCCGACTACGTCCGGCAGGCCATCACGAAGGACGTGTGGGCGAAGATCTTCACCTGGCTCGCGAAGCCCAACGCCGGGCTCATGATCCTGGACCCCTACGGCGCGAAGATCAGCAGCGTCCCGGAGTTGGCGACGCCGTTCCCGCACCGCGGCGGCGTGCTGTACAACATCCAGTACATGAATTTCTGGACTGGTGATGGAACAGCATCAACAAAGTGGATCAAAGACTTCTACGCGTTCATGGAGCCGTACGTGAGCAAGAACCCGAGGGAGGCGTACGTGAACTACAGGGACCTTGACCTAGGCGAGAATGTCGTTGTGGGCAACGTGACGAGCTATCAGGCCGGTAAGGTTTGGGGCGAGAAGTACTTCAAGGATAACTTCGACAGGCTCGCGACGGCGAAGCGTGAGATTGATCCTGACGACTACTTCAGGAACGAGCAGAGCATACCGCCACTTGAGCCGAGCATGTGATGAGCAAAATGGCGTGCGGTCAAACTACGTTGAGGAATAGCGCTGTTTATCTGAATACGTGGATATGCTATGACAGCTATGCCTATACATACTTAGCTTACTGTAGGTATCTGTTTGTTTTTCCATTGTATTTTGTGTTGGTGTCTTTACATACTTAGCTTCCTGTAGGTATCTGTTTGTTTTTCCATTGTATTTTGTGTTGGTGTCTTTCTTTGAAGAATATAAGTATGAGAAAACTGATCATTTGCCAAGCCGGTTCGCGGATTTGCCATTCAAAACATTTTGCTGGAAGAAATGCCACTCTAAACACCTAAATAGCTGGGATTTGCCACTCTAAAGAAGCCAATCTGAGGATTTGCCATTCAAAACATTTTGCTCAAGGAAAAATCAATTATTTACCACCTCAAAAATGTTGGAGTTGATTCACTTAACTCTATGTGTTTCACGCACACAACGTCTCTCTCTCCTTTTGTTTCTCACAAACACACACACATGCATGCACAAGAAACACTTTTTTTGTGCTTTGCTGCTAACTGCATAGCGATGCTTTTCTCCCTTTTTCATGTTACAAATAAATAGCCTAGTATAAGGAAGCTTGTCAGCTAAGCAAGGAAACTAAGCATATTACCTAAGGAAGGAATTACTAGCTAAAACTAACGCCTGAATCACACCATGATCTAACTTACCAAATATCTAACAAATTTACCAAGTAAGTGCCCAAGGCTCAGCCATGCGTGCATGCACGCCATCACAGCATGAGCTTGCACATCTATCTACATACAACACGTAACACGCGACAAGATTAACTCCAACATTCTCCCCCTTAATCTTGCATGTCAACTCACAGGTGCGGACCACCCGCAACCTCTTGCCACGCGCAGCAGCCTCCTCCTCTTCATGCCGCACGTAGCGGCTTCACCTTGCCACATGCAGCAGCATCTTCATCTTGTGGATGACGTCTTCCCAATGCCGATATCCATCTTGTAGTGGCCTCACACTGCTACTCATGGCCTCCAACGCGAGCAAGACAACATTGTCTGCGGCCTCTCACCACCAATCGATGCCTCCTCCGGGGGCGCCTTGCGCGAGTCATCGTGCTGTTGTCGGTCTCGCACCAATTCCTCCTCGCAGCGGCATCACACCGCGACCACTCGAGTTCACACCGAGGTGTGCTTGTCGGCTTCACACCAACTTCTCTAGCGACCATGGCTTCACACCACCTTCTTCAGCTTCACGCCGAATCCTCACAACAGTTTCGCACTGCCATCGCAATCACCGTCGGCATCACACCGAGAATTTCTCAACGTTGGCCTTGGCCACCGCCACCGATCTCCATCTCGTCTGGAGTCTGCCACTACGCCACCTTTGGCCTCCACTCATGGAGTCTACCGTTGATGCGCCTGTCATCACCACTGTTGGTGATATGCCCTAGAGGCAATCATAGAGATGATTGTATCACGTCTATGTTTATGAGTTATTGAATAAATGTTATTCTGTTCTTTGAATGAATCATTGGTTATGAAGATTAACAAGTATGTGACTTGTTGGTGACACTCTTTTAGCCTATGTGATGCCGTTCTAAATGAATCCCTGGTCGGAACACTAGTGACTCTATCAACCGGCGCATGTATTGATTAATGATCATGTTTCACCGGTCATGGATATAGCTATATCGAATCAATCATGTGAACACATGTTAGAGAACATGGGGCTGGATTGACCCACCTTGAGACACTATTGAGATTGTTATGATTTTATGTATTGTCAGTTGGTCTCAACCAATGATGATGTATAATCCTTAGATCTGATATCAGTATGGTTTCCTATATGTGTAATAGTACACTTAGAGGTTGCCAAAAGTTACTCCGTAACCGGGTAGTTATAAAGGTAGCTTTTGGGTATGCTATGAAATACACGGAGGAATGTGACTGGTCGGATATGGGATTTGCCCCTCCTAACATAACAGGAGAGATATCTCTGGACCCCTCGATGTGGTTGGATAAAGAAAGTGCATGGTCATACTACTAGTGGTCGAAGTGTTCGATCACGTGAAGTTATCCGACACTTGATCGAGAAAGTATTGAACAGTCCATGGATGACACAACAGCTCACCTGGAATTCAACCAGATATCATGAGGCAAAAGGAGAATACACGAAATGGTCTTTCAGTTCGATCAGATACGGACTAGTCGTATGGAGATACGAGCTGGTCGTAGGCTCATCGAACATGATCACTAAGTGGTCGAAACATGGTCGTAAGGAGTTACGAACTAGTCGGGACCAAATATGAATTGGTCGTATAGAGATACGAGCTAGTCGTTAGTGATATGGACCTAGTCGTAGATCATATTGTATTAAGGTTCGTCCGATATAATTCGTGTGTATTCGGGAATCGTTATGTTCTACTAGGAGCCGATGACGACTCGTGATCGGAAAGCAGTTTCTGAGTCACAACTGATTATGCATGACCTAACGGTTCACACTCTTAACGGGTTGGAACAAACCAGTATGGATACGATTCATCAAATGTGTTCTGATAGGATCCATCACGGGCACTATATAAGGAGATGCTTGAGGCTGTTGGGAGAGAGCTATGAGACACGTGAGTTGTTTCACCGAATCCCTAGGCACCATATTCTTGAGAGAGCCTTCTCGTACGACTTGGTGCTAGCACACCAGCGTACAGTGTTCCTTCCCTGGACGTGTGGATACCGTAGAGGTGCTACTGCGGTTGCTGTTGCGCTTGAGGACTATCCACGACTTCGCAAGGAAAGCGATTGGTTGCTGGAGGAGTCGATCGACATCGGGAATGTTGGACAATCGATTACGACCACTACATCGACGGGCTCTTCATTGGACCAGGCTGCTCCAACTATTCTTCTGCTGCACTATGCATCTGGTGGTAACGATTTTTGATCTTCTACTTGCATAGCTTCCTGGTTTGTGTGGCAGAATTTTTGAATTATCAGCTAGCGTAGCCTACCCGTATCCCTTCGGTGGTATCAGAGCCATCCTGCATAGTTTTTTATCAGGATCAGTCGCATAGATTTTTGATCGGTTCATACGGATGGAACGATCTAGGCACTAGTCGATAAGATCAATCAAGTGTTCAGTGGTAATAGATGGGTCTACGAGGAGGTATGAGCTATATGTACCGGATGGTCTTTTGGGTTTGTTCACGACCACATTGCATGATACTTCTACCGGTCGGAAATCCGCCATCAGGGTATGCCGCAGTGCGTGGTCGTATCAAGGCAGTGATCAGATTGGTTCGGAATAGGGTTAATATGATTAATCCAATGATTTTCGAGGCTCGGCTACATGAATAAGATTCATGTCTCGGAAATTTTTTTCTAAGAGCACTATCCTCGACCAGCGAGGGGCGCTGCCCCTTCGAACCCCACCCGCTAACCGGCTAGCAGGACCGCCGTGGTCGTAGCCGCGTTATATGGTATTATGTGTTCAAGTCACACAATAGAATTGGATTCTATGCATAACTCATTTTTGTAGGGATTGATGTGAATAGTATGACCCATTGTGTATGTGATTATGGATTTCACATGGCCTGCATGTCATCCTGTGTGATAGCCATCGAGCTACATATTATTGTATAACGGTCTGCGTACCGACATGTGATGCTTGATATTATCGTCTGTAATTCATTACTAGCTTTTAGGAGTAATTGCTTAGTAGATGAATTCTTCAAGCATGATGGTCGGAGGACAGGAAGCATAGTGATGGAGATCATCATGTTAAGGGCTATACTATTTCACAGTTTAATTTGATTATATGTTGTCGTAGGTGTGGCCCACCGGCCCCCACGACTAAGCGAACACCGTGAGCATGCCCGCCGCACCGAAGACCATCGGAGGGCCGAACGTTCCCTGAGGGGCCCTGAAGGCATATGAAGGGTCCCCAAGGGGACTCGAAGGAGCGTGAAGGGTCCCGAGGGGCCCAAGGTACACGAAGAGTCCAGAAGGACCGAAAGGAGCCGAAGAGTCTCGAAGGGTCCGAAAGACCCGAGGGGTCAGGAGCCGCGAGCCCCCACCAAAGGACCACAGTATCGCTGAACCAGGTGCACCAGTTAGGCAGACCGGGTCCAGGAAGGTCCACCGTGAGCCAAACGCTACACCTAGGGGTAGGAAAAACCCCTGCAGTCCCTACTAGTATAGGGCCTGTAGAGGGTAGAATAGTAATACCATGTACTCAGGAATAAGGGCTATAAATAGCCACATTTACCCATGTAAAAGGGGACTGAAAAATTGAATAAGCAATCCATACTCGTTCACTTCTTGGCAACCTGTCCCCTCTTCGAGGACCCTTCGGACACCCCTGTGTATTCCAGGGGTCTCCCCCCTTATCTAATGTTTAGTCTTTTTTTGCTACAACAGTTGGCACCGTCCGTGGAGACCGACAGGAAAGCTGTGAAGCACAAACTTCGAGCTCGAGTATGGCCCCATAGAAGAGGGACAAGTCCAAGGCCTCGGCAACCGAAGTGGCTGCGGCACAGAATACCCCGAGGGCGAAACGAACTAGAGCCTCCGCGGCTGCGCCACCCTCCACCCAGGCCGCAGAGGATGAAGCAAACAACTCTACGCATAGGGGCATCATCGAGAGTGATGCACAGTGAGCGGGCCCACCGCCCGGGGAGGCGGGCACAAGCCAGGGGTCGTACGAAGCTTTGTAGATGGCGATCCTCCAACACCCACCAAAGATGACCCTTGCGGCCCCGCCCCAGCCCGTTTGGATCACCATAGCGGAGGCCGCTCCCCCTGCTCCAACAGTCAAAGCACCCGCTCCGCTGCTCTGGGGGGATCCCAATTCCCCGTTGAGCGTCGGGCTAGAGACCGCCCGCTGGCCACAAGGATTCAAGATGCCGGAGGTCACGTCTTTTCAAGGATGCACTAACCCCTCAAAATTCCTCCGGGTTTACGAGACCGCAGTGGAGGCCACCAGAGGTGACGATAACACGAAGGCGAAGAGTGTCACCCTCACCCTTAAGGGCATAGTGCTGACGTGGTTCTTCACCATCCCCCCACGCTCCATATATGCTTGGGAGCAGTTGCGAGACCTCATCCGCAACAACTTCCAAGGAAATTACATGGTTACCAAGGACGCGGGGCACCTGTTCGCAATAAAACAGGCCCCAAACAAATCCCTCTGCAGCTTTTTCAGGAAGTTTGTGGAGGTCAAGTGTCAGGTAAAAGGTGTCAACGAAACCACCGTCATAAACACAGCCACATGCGAGCTCCAGAAGGGCCCCCTATCGGAGAGACTGGTTTGCAAGCCTGTCCGCACGGTGATGGAGCTCTTCGACAAGATGGAAGAGTATGCCCGGGCAGAGGAAGACAGTGTTCGGAGAGGAGCACCCACCGCCTCCACCCCAAGCACACCATCCGCAAAAGAAGGGCCCACTACCGCCCCGACCGGGGCACCCACCAAGCCTCGGACTAACGACTACCGGCAGAAGGGCCAGGGAGTCTACCACGTAGACACTAGCCAACCTCCCAAAGGAGGAAGGCGCGGAGGTCGCTAGGGCCAAGGCCGCAGGGCATGGACTCAGGCGAAACGCCAGCCGCCAGCCGAACAACCGTGCCGAAGGCCCTACACCATTCTGTGACCTTCACGGCGAAGGGATGCACACCACCAACGAATGCCGCACCATCGTGGCTATGCAGGACTACATGCATCGCGAGCCACAACCAACCGACCCCGATAACAAAAGAGGGATCGACAATCGGCTCCCCGCACCACCGCCAAGACCCCACATAGAAGCAGGCCGAGGCGAGCACCAGTATAGGATCATCAACATGATCACCGGAGGATCCTCGCTCGGCACACCCTCGAAAAGGCAACGTCGAGCGTACGCCCGATAGATTCACCACCTCGCAGCATACCCTACATCCAGCCCACCCCGCTATGCAGAAATACCAGTCTATTTCGGCCCAGAAGATGCTCAGGGGGTGTATTTCCCACACTAGGCCCCCCTCGTCATCTCTGCCAACATCACTGAGTTCAAGGTCAAGCGCATCCTTGTGGACGGAGGAAGCTCGACGGACCTCCTGTTCGTAGATGCCTTCCACAAGATGATGATCTCTCGAGACCACCTTTCACCCCCTGGCATACCCCTGGTAGGCTTCAGATGGAGGCCGGTGACGGCCCTCAGCCAGATCGACCTGACCATCATGTTCTTCGATGGCTTCGCATCCCAAACCGAGGTCGTCACTTTTGATGTTGTTCAAATACAGTACCAGTACAATGTCATCCTCGGCCGGGCTATACTCGGCGCCATAGCCCACCACAACTACCTTTGCATGAAGATCCCCACACCGGAAGGCATCATCACCGTGCGAGGGGACCAAGATCTCGCAAGGCAGACGGAGCTGGAAGCATTATCGCCAGCCCGACATGTACATACCGTCGGGCCGGACAAAAAAGATCAACCAAACTCTCCTTCAGCAAAGTGGGCACCGAAGCCAAGGCCGCACGGGCAGCTTCGAAGAGTTCCCCTAGAGGACGACTCCCTAGAGAAGACAGTGGCCCTAGGAGCGGAGCTACTAACGGAGGCACACGACGCCATCCTCTGAGTACTCCGTAGTAATAGGGACGTCTTCGCCCGGGGACCAAAAGACATTCCCGGCGTGGCACGAGCAATAATCGGGCACCGCTTAGCCCTTCGAACGACGCACCACCTAAGAAGCAAAAATTGAGACGCATGTCGCAAGACAGGATGGAAGTAGCAAAGAAGCAAATTGCCAAGCTGCTGAAGGCGGTTATTCGTGAAATCAAGTACACGGAGTGGCTCGCCAACCCCATCCTAGTGCAAAAAGAGGGCAAATAACGCATGTGCGTCGACTACACCGAACTCAACAAGGCATGCCCGAAGGATGACTTCCCGCTACCACGCATCGACCAGCTGGTGGACGCCACTTCGGGTTGTGAGCTGATGAGCTTCCTCGACGCCTACTCTGGGTATCACCAAATACTCATGGCCAAAGAAGATGAACCCAAAACAGAGTTCATCACCCCCATAGGCACGTACTGCTACATCTGCATGCCATTCGGGCGGGAGAATGCAGGAGTAACCTTCAGTCACCTCATCTCGAAGGTCTTGGCTGGACAGCTGGGTTGCAACGTCGAAGCATATGTAGACGACATAGTGGTCAAGAGCAATTTGGCAAGCGAGCACATGCAGGACCTACAAGAAACTTTCACAAGCCTTCGGAGGGACGAAATCAAGCTTAATCCAGAAAAATATGCCTTCAGCGTCAAGGCAGGCAAGCTCCTAGGATTCCTTGTGACTGAGAGAGGCATCGAAGCCAACCCCGAAAAGATAAGGGCTGTTCAGGAAATGAAGCAACCCCACAATGCCCGTGAGGTACAGAAACTGACCGGACGACTCGCGGCCCTTAGCAGATTTCTATCTCGCTCAGCGGAGAGGGCCTTGCCATTCTTCAAGACGCTCCAGGGGACAGAGCCGTTCCAATGGACCGAAGACTGCCAGAGGGCATTCGAAGGGCTTAAACAATACCTCACCCAGCTACCAAGCCTCACTAGCCCAAAGCAAGGGGCAGACCTCTAGCTGTACCTCGCCGCCTCCTCTTCGGCGGTGAGCGTAGTCCTCATCCAGGAAAACAACAGCCATTGCCCAGTATACTATGTCTCGGAGGCACTTCAAGGTGCCAAAGTCCGATACACAGAGCTTGAGAAGCTGGCGTACGCCCTGTTCATGGCCTCGCGAAAGCTCCGGCACTACTTCTTGGCACACTCCATCATAATCCCAACATCCTACCCGCTAGCATTACTTCTACGAAACAAAGATGCCTCGGGCCAAATAGGAAAATGGGCGGCCGAGCTCGCGCCCTTCGACATCACCTTCATCGCAAGAACAGCCATCAAATCGCAAGCCTTGGCAGACTTCGTGGCTAAATGGACACCACTTAACGAAAACCAGCCGTCGGCTCAAGTTGAGACCCCATGGACGATGTACATCGATGGATCTTGGTGTTGTGCCGGAGTTGGAGTGACAACCATTTTGGTCGCCCCAAATGGACACACTATTTCCTACTCCGCCCGCCTCGATTTCTCGACCACAAACAATGCCTCAGAGTACGAGGCGCTGCTGTTGGGCCTCCATAAGGCAAAGGCAATGGGAGCAAAGAGGGTGCTCATCAAAAGAGACTCCCACCTCGTGGCAGGCCACTTCGACAGATCGTTCACCGCAAGAGATCCTGAAATGGCTAGTTACCTTGCCGCGGTGCGCACAACATCAACATTCTTCCTCGGCCTCACCGTCCAAGCTATACTTTGAAGGGACAATGAAGCAGCAAACAAGCTGGCCAAGATGGCCAGTTCCGGCCAGTGCCCCCCACTCGATGTTTTCTATGAGGTATTGACGGTACCATCGGTTGCACAAGGGGTTGCGCCCGAAGCACAAGGGGCTGCACCCGAAGCATGGGGTGTTGTGCGCAACATGCTCCTGGTGGCCGAGGCGGACTAGCGAGACATCATCGTTAGGTACCTCGCAGGGAATGAACCAGAAGATGAGGCCGAAGCAAAGCGCCTCCGGCACAGAGCTAGAAACTACCATATCATCGGTAGGGAGCTCTACAAGGGGGCGTCTGCACCCCCTACCTACGGTGCCTGACCCGAGAACAAAGCCAATCCCTCCTAAAGGAAATCCACGAGGGCTTGTGCGGCGCACACCAAGCGCCCCGGGGCATTGTAGGCAAAGCATTCCGCCAAGGCTCCTACTGGCCAACCGCACTCCGAGATGCGCAAGACCTCATGCAACGCTGCCAAGAGTGCCAGTGGGTCAGTCGGCAAACCAAGGCACCCTCAGTCCTGCTCCATTCCCTACCCCCCGTTTGGCTCTTCGTGAGATGGGGGCTCGATGTGATCGGGCCATACCCAACTGCCCAGGGTAGCCTCCACTTCGCTTTTGTTGCCATCAAATATTTCTCTAGGTGGGTTGAAGCCGAGCCAGTCGCCAAAGTCACCTCGGCAGCGGCGCAGCGGTTCTTGTGGAAAAGCATAATTTGCCAGTACGGGGTACCGCGCGACATTATCACAGACAATGGGACCCAGTTCGACTTGATGACTTTTTGAGTGTTCTGCCAGAACCTAGGCATCACGGTATGCTTCGCATCCGTGGGGCACCCTGAGGCCAATGTAGCAGTCGAGTGCGCCAACGGCAACCTGTTAGAAGGCTTAAAGAAGTGGCTCGTTGGGCTTCCAAAGGGACTCTGGCCGGAAGAACTTAAAAAAGCCCTGTGGGCAATCCGCACATCACCAACAAGGGCTACGGGCTTCTCTCCATTCAAACTCCTCTTCGGCGACAAAGCTATGACCCCAATTGAATTCACGGCAATATCTCTCCGCCCAACATCCAAAGCAGACCCCGCAGAGAGGCGTACCTCCCTCGACCTCCTCGAAGAGCACTGCGTGCAGGCAATAACAACCATGTCCAGGTACAGTGAGGGAGTCGCCCGAGCATACAACCGGAGAGTCAAGATCTGCCTCTTAGCACTGGGTGACATGGTTCTCAAGCGAGTTGCAAATCCCGCGACCGCGGGCAAGCTAGAGACCAAGTGGGAGGGACCCTACATCATCACCAGCAACACACGGGCCGGTTCCTTCCGCATCGCCACGCTAGAGGGACAGCAATTGGGCCACACATGGAACTCGAAGAGCCTCTGAAGGTACTATCCTTAAGAACTATAAAAGCCAGCTGCGCCCGGTAAATAGCCCCACCGTTCCCAAACAAAGCAAGCATTTACAAAAACAGCTGTAACTTGTTACATTTTTTTGCTCCCCTTCAATGAAAAAGCAGCAAGAAGTCACAACGAAAACAAAGTCACCGCATATGGCCTTCGGCCCTGGTGCACATCGATGCCTCCTGCAGGCATGAGTGTATAAATAGTCACTGTGCATGGCCTTCAGCCCTGGTGCATACCGATGCCTCCCGCAGGCATAAGTGTATAAATAGTCACCACGCATGGCCTTTGGCCCCGGTGCACACTGATGCCTCCCGCAAGCATGAGTGTATTAACAGTCACTGCGCATGGCCTTCAGCCCTGGTGCACACCGATGCTTCCCGCAGGCATGAGTTTATAAACAAAGTCACCGTGCATGGCCTTCAGCCCCCGGTGCACATCGATGCCTCCCACAGGCATGAGTGTTTATAAACAAATTCACCGCGCATGGCCTTCGGCCCCAATGCACACCGATGCCTCCCACAGGCATGAGTGTATAAACAGTCACCGCGCATGGCCTTTGGCCCCAGTGCACATCGATGCCTCATGCAGGCATGAGTGTATAAACAAAGTCACCGCGTATGGCCTTCGGCCCTGGTGCACACTGATGCCTCCCGCAAGCATGAGTGTATAAACAGTCACCGCGCATGGCCTTCGGCCCTGGTGCACACCAATGCCTCCCGCAGGCATGAGTGTATAAACAATCACTACGCATGGCCTTCGGCCCCAGTGCACACTGATGCTCCCGCAGGCATGAGTGTATAAAAAATCACCGTGCATGGCCTTCGGCCCCGATGCACACCAATGCCCTCCGCAGTATGAGTGTATAAATGAAGATGCCGCACATGACCTTCGGTCCCAGCACACACCGATGCCCTCCGCAGGTATGAGTGTTTAGACAAAGATGACGCGCAAGGCTAACCTTGGCACGACACGGTACCAGGACCAAAACGCACCAGGGGGACAGCATCATCTTCGCCTCACCCTCGCAAGAAAAGCCGCGCTCTTAGGGACTCCCACACCTAACCCTACCTTGCTCTGGTCCTTGTGATCCAGGACCGCCTCAGGTAGCTAGGAAAAAAGCAAACAAGCAAAAACCCTACCTAAAAGTGTATGGGGGGCATCGCGAGGCTCCGCCTCCCCCTCGTAGCAAGAGTTAGGGCTCCCCGGAGCCCTACCTAAAAGCGTATGGGGGACAGCGCGAGGCTCCGCCTCCCCCTCGCAACAAAAGTTATGACATCCCCGGCATCCTACCAAAAAACGCAAGGGGGGACGAACAACAAGTTATTCTCAATCAATTCAATACAAGGTCCAGGTGGTACGATCCGTACAATACAAACACATTACAAATACACCAAAGCAACACAAATTACAACATGGCCCAATCAGGTGTCTCAGGCATGAAATCCCATGGCTCCCCGCGCAATACCCAGGCAAGAAGCTCCTTGTCGGAGGGACCAGTCACCATGAACTTCAAATACTCCCTCTCCGCTACCCAGTCGTCCGAGGTGTCAAACGAGCTCGACGATACCACGGGTGCGGCGGGCGAAGGCAGGGTTCCCTCCGGTGCTCCCAGAAAGCCCGTATCTCCTCGCGTGCCCTTACAGCCTTTTGTTTGAGAATACAAAAAAACCTCTTCATTGACCCCTCTGAGTTAGCCTTCTTCTAACGCTGCCACTTAGTGCCGTGGCACACCAAGCCCCGGTAACACACCTTAAGAGGCCATTTGGAGAGCAGCCCCCGCTCGTCCTTCGAACCGCGTGAAGGGGCGCAAGTTTTCAACCGCCATCTTTTAGGGCAAGGCCCTCGCCAAGGGTACGGTAGAACAAGACCGGCCCACCCTGAGCAAAACATAAGCTTACATAAAACAACACGCATAGCAGTAAAAGAGACAATAAAGCCATCATCGTCCTTCCATTTATAAGATGGTCCATTACAAAAGTCAGCCCTACCTAACACCACCCCGGCAAGTACAACCACACCAGAGCAGAAGAAAACAAAAAACCCTAGGACCGAAACAAAATAACACGACGCGAAGAAGAGCGGAGGGTCACACCTTGCCCCCGGTAGCAGCCCCCTACTCAGCCATTTCAGCACCGTTCGTCGAGCCCTTCCCCTTCTTCTTCTGCAAGAGGGCCGCCTGCAGTGACTCCATCATGGCATCCTGACCACGCGGTGCCCAGAAGTTCTGGGCAAGGGCGTTGCTAGCCCTCCGCATATTCTTCTGGCCAGCAGCAACATCTGCCGCGGAAGCAACGGGCACGAGCCAACACCAAGGCCATCAACATGCCTGCAACCAGCTCGTTGCAAAGAGACAAGGGTGGTTGTCCATGCTGCCTTCGCGCAATGATTGCCGTGGGCATGGACAGCCGGGAGGAACACATCGCTGGCATGGTGGAGACGATCCAGGGTTAAGTCCACCTCATCCACAGTGTGCCTCTAAGGGAGAGGAATGGCACTGAGCTCGGTCACAACGCCCTCTATCCGCTCCATCGCATTCCAGGTAGCCCTCGACACAGTGGCCAAAAGTTCTCGTTCCGCTGCAATCTCCGCCTCAGGGACGGAGCGGGCACCCCACAACGACACTACCTCTTCTTGCAAAGCACGTTGCCGTCCCTCCAGCTCAGCAACCCTTGCTTCCAGCCCCCTCGCCTTCTCCGCCAGAGCCGATCACTCCGCAGCAAGTGACTCGCTCCGTGCGTACTCCGCGTTAATCCATTCCTGGATCTCCGCGTAGCCACGCTGAATATCCCCCTCGAGCATGCACGATAGCATCAAGGGCTGCCAAAAAAAACACACTCCGTCAGCATGGCACAAATAGCACGAAACAACAGGCACATCCAGACTGACCTTTATCGCTAGCCTCGATGGACCGGAACATCTTCTCAGCGGGCATTCGCCGGAAGCACTCTGACAAGCAGGGCAGGGCGGCAAAGCGAGCCACCTCCTCAGACAGCCAGCCACCACAGTCTTGACCTTGAAGTCGTGGTGCAATGGGCATTTACAGCCGGATGCACCAACAACAGATCGCCTCGCCGGCGCCTCACGCCCGCCCGAGGTCCCAGGCCACTGAACTGATCCTCGAGGCATTTCATTGCTTGGGTCTGCCTCATGCCACTAGCCCCCTCGACGACCGACGCCCTCGATGACCGGCGCTGCACACACGAGACCAAATCAGCCGAGAACAAAACAAAATAAGGAAAAGCGGGGAGCCAAAGCTTATAGATCGGGTCTTCGACAAAGGTGGGCTCCTCGACAAGAGTATCCTTGGTGCCCTGCCCATACACTTGCGAAGGTGTCCCAACTAACACCTCTTCCAGGGGCAAGCTCGCTACCCCGAATGAGCTACAACCCCCTCTGTAGCTCCACCCCGCGGAGCAGCAGCCAAAGACTCCGTCGATGAGCTCGACGAGCTGCTTACTTCCTACGGCGCCTCGGGAGCTCAGGCCACCTTCTTTGAGGCAGGAACCATCGCAACCTCCCCGGCATAGCCAGGGCAATTTGCGCCACCTGCCTCAACAGCCCGCGGGGGCACCGCATTGATTGGCCCAGCATCTTCCAACTCCTCCAGGCCGTGAACCCGTTTCTTCTTCCCGGCATCGGGGTCCCGACGCTCCGCCAAGCGAATGGTAGGGTCCGCGTACGCACGATTCAAGCGTGGGTCATGCACCACTAAGCCATGCTTCGAATGCTCCTCCTCGGTATAGGGACCTAGAAGCTTCTCCGCGGCACGCTAGGCCGCATCAATGGATAGCATTGCAAAAGTGTCAGACACCAAAGCACACAAAACAGAAAACATAAGCGCCGGAGTAGGTACCTTTGAGACCCCTTAATTGTAGAGGGGGCATCCCATCCTTCGGCGCACCAACCTCCACGTCCCAGCCCTGCGCTAATGGCCATAGCCGAAGGGCGCAGAACTCTTCCACAAGGTCTCACGTTGACATCCTTCGCGCCGCGGACAGCAGCACCTAGAGCAGCGCCTCCTCCCTTGAGGACAGGTCAATCGTCGGGGAGGGAATAAGATGAATAGGACCCCCGTAGGAGCGAAGACCGGTGTTGGAGTGCATTTGTGGTAGAATCACCTCCGAGTCCAGTCTGTCTCCCACCTGTTCCAGGAGGCCAGAGCGGGCAAGTACTGAAGAAGACGAGCCTTCGGCTGAAAGTTGACGCTCCCAAAATTCAGCGTCTCGCCGGTGTCCTTCTTTTTCAGTTGGCACCAACCATCATGGAGATATGCGAAGAGTCACGCTTCCCCGTCCTTCACGCCCGCAGAGCGAAGCACCCACTCGAAAACACCGAGCTTGACGATGGAGTTGGGCATCAGCTGGGCTAAGTCTACCCCGTACATTTGAAGAACCTAGACCATCGACCCAACGCACGGCAGGTGAAGACCCGCGTCCAGGAATGCCACGAACATGATCGTATCGTCTTCCCAGGGCGTTGGCACGACCTCTTGTCTGGGGGCACACATATCGCCCAGATCCGCCAACTTCCCTTCCTCTTTGAGGGCCCGCAGCACCTGCGAGGTCACAGTGGAGCGCCCTAACTCATCAGTGTAAGTCACCACACCACCTCCATCCTTGGCTTGCCTTGTCATCACAAGGCCCAGAATACTCCGAACGAAAGGGCAAAGTGTAGACGAAGGAGCAGGCCGAGGGAGCGAAGCGAGAAAGCAAAGACTGGGTTTGACAGGATAAGGACCGAGTCATCTCCAAGCCACCTATTTATAGGCTGGCACTCTTGTAGCCATGCAGGACACGAAAACCGATGAGCCACGCCCCAACCACAACCTGATACGTGGCAAACCAATAGCACACCGAGCAAACAAGCATTATGGCACACAAGAACCAATAGACAGCATTAACGCATGCGCCACCAGGCGCGACGCCCGAGGCATCACGAAAGGCACGCCCATTTACAGCGTGCGGCGGCCGACAACGTCGCGCGCTACCCAACGGGCTGCCACCTCGACCAAGACGCCGGGGAGGGTCACGCCGAACAACGCTTCGCCAGGCCGAAGGGGATGGTGTACCTGTACCCTCCGGGAAGAAGGGCACGGTTTTAGCCATGATGAAGCAAGACCTCAACTGCGAGGGGTTTGTCGTAGGTGTGGCCCACCAGCCCCCACGACCAGGCGAACATCGTGAGCACGCCCGTTGCACCAAAGACCACCGAAAGGTCCGAAGGTTCCCCGAGGGGCCCCGAAGGCATACGAATGATCCCCAAGGGGACCCGAAGGAGCGCAAAGGGTCCCCGAAGGTACACGAAGGGTCCCCAAGGGGACCCAAAGGAGCGTGAAGGGTCCCCGAGGAGCCTCGAAGGTACACAAAGGGTCCAGAAGGACCGAAGGGAGCCGAAGGGTCCGAAGGACCCGAGGGGTCCAGAGCCGCGGAGCCCCCACCAAAGGACCACAGTACCACTGAACCAGGTGCACCAGCTGGCAGACAGAGTCTAGGAAGGTTCACCGTGAGCCAAAAGCTACAACTAGGGGTAGGAAAAACCCCTGCAGCCCCTACTAGTATAGGGCCCTATAGAGGGTAGGATAGTAATACCATGTACTCAGGAATAAAGGCTATAAATAGCCACCTTTACCCATGTAAAAGGGGTCTGAAAAATTGAATAAGCAATCCATACTCGCTATCCCCTCTTCGAGGACCCTTCAGACACCCCCGTGTATTCCAAGGTCCCCCATATCTACTGTTTAGTCTTTTTTTGCTACGACATCTATGAATGTTTATTCCTGTCATGCTATTTGATCATGTTTTATCATTAGATATTTTAACATGGTAGAATAGTATCCCTCAAGAAAAATTAAGTTAATTTGATGCCTTTGCAATTGCTGCGACCATCACGATTTTGATCATTAATTGGTAGGTCTACCAAAGTAGGGTGCCATTAACTATCTTAATAATATGGGGTGGGTGTCGGACACACACATGAATAGTGTTGGTTTAACTTGACAAGGCTATCAAAAGGGTTTTGGGCCTTGGGGCATAGTATTGGTCAGAAGTGCATGGAGATGTCACCGATCAAGCAAGAGTCATATGTGATATGATTAGCAAAGGGTTGCTTACCTAAAATCACTAAGTTTCTAGCAGTGATGCCAAAGCTCACTAGGACTTAATGAATTATGGATCTTGAACTCACTATATGTTGTTTGAGGGAAACATGGTTTAGAACATATAGTGGGAGTATCTTTTATTGACTATTGATAATTAAGTTCGACCAGGTATGAACTAGTCGTATGGTGATACGGCTAGGTTCAGACTAGTCGTATGGGGATACAACCAGGTAAAGACTAGTCGTATAGTGATACGAGCTGGTCATAGACTGGTTGAACATAACCACCAACATGAGTGTCTAATAGAAGATCTTACATAAACATAGCGCTGAATTTTTGCATATTCTGTTGTAGATCATGGCACCTACTACTTCTTCTGCACCTACCTTTAATTTGCGATCTATTCTTGAGAGAGAAAAGTTGAATGGTTCAAACTTCATTGACTGGTTTCGTAATTTGAGAATTGTTCTCAAACAAGAAAAGAAGGAATATGTTCTAGAGAGTCCCTATCCCGAGGAACTAAATGCTGATGCTACTCGAACTGAAAAGAATGCTTATGAGAAGCATTACAATGATGCAGTCGATGTGCACTGCCTTATGCTTACAACCACGAACTCTGAGCTTCAGAAGCAATACAAAACCACAGACGCTTACAATATGATTGTGGGTCTGAAGGGTATGTTTCAGGATCAAGCAAGGGCAGAGACGTTTAATACCTCTAAGGTATTATTTTCTTGTAGGCTGTCGGAGGGCAACCCGGTCAGTCCTCATGTGATCAAGATGATTGGTCACATTGAGAGCTTGAAAAAGCTTGGTTTTCCCCTTAGCCAAGAGTTGGCTACTGATGTGATTCTCCAATCGCTCCCTGCGAGCTTTGAGCCTATCATATTGAATTTTCATATGAATGGCATGGAGAAGTCATTGACCAAGTTGCATAGCATGCTTAAAGGTGCTGAGGAGAGCATCAAGAAAAGTTCCAATCATGTGATGATGGTACAAGAGACTACAATCTTCAAGAAGAAGGGTAAGTCGGGAAAGGGAAAAGGCAATGGAAAGACTCAAGCTGAGATCGAGAGTCTCAAGGCTAAGCTTAAACTGGGTCCTAAGCCTGACACAAAATGTTACCATTGTCATGAGACTGGGCATTGGAAGATAAACTGTAAGAAATACTTTGCAGAAATGAACAAGAACAAAGGAAGTAAGACTTCTAGTTTAGGTATAAATGTTGTACAAATTAATCTTGCCACTTCTCCAACTAGTTCTTGGGTATTTGATACCGGGTTGGTTGCTCATATTTGCATTTCAATGCATGGACTGATAAGGAGTAGAAGCTTGGCAAGAGGAGATGTTGATCTTTGTGTGGCCAATGGAGCAAGAGTTGCTGCATTAGCTATTAGCCTAAACAAGTTATTTACATAGCCATATGACATAGATCACATAGCTCTCTTCCCAATTATTTTATGAAAATTACCCCTCGTGTGAAATCCCCGAGCATGTCCATGACCGCGGATGTGGCTATTCGAATAGATTGATTTAACACTCTGCAGAGGTTGTACACTTTACCCACAAGATACAACTAGTGTTGCAAGCACTAATCATAACAAAACGTTTCAGGGATTTCATCTCAAGCATTGACACTCCCAGTGTACTTACAAACCGTCATACCAAACTATACACAGTGGATGGTACGACACACACTGTTGAATAGGGAAGCGGCGAACCGTCCCGCGATGTGACTACTTGGTAGCCCACCTCCACCCAATCAACACAGTCTAACCTACAACCTGAGTATCAATGTCAAGAATCCATAACTTACTAAGTTAGGCCCGTCCCATACTAGGCATGTAGTCGTACAGTAAGGCTCAGTTCAATGGCGCACAAAGTTAAGTCCTTAATTGACCAAGGAAAGACTTCCAATTCACTACAAATCCCTATCCACAAAGTTTATTAATCCCACGCACACAGATCCACCAAAAGTAGCACACAGTACCACTTGCCTCGGTCTAAATCCTTTCCCACCCTATTGGTTAAGTGCAACACATGCCATCAACGAGTAATAGCACATAGTACACACAGTTTTATCGCATAGTTCCATAATCACTTAGTCAAGTTTATAATTGCAACTTACATGAAATGATGACTCGTGGCATGGCTAAGCAGACTAATCGTATCTAACCAACCCACGTTGGTGCTACGATAATACCAACTAAATAAACCAATATAGGGTGACAAAAGATTATGACATATCAAATAGACATGGTGGATATAACAAGTTGGATTAATAACTAAACCCAAAAGCATTTAAATAAATACTTCAAGTAGATGCAATAATTTGAATCGATATAACTTTTGAAAACTGGGATTCAATATGATCAAAGGTATGACTTGCCTTGGAATAGGTTTAGGTACTGATCTTGCGCTTGATGTGCTTCTTCTTCTTCAAAACTTCCCAAAGTATCGACATGTACTCGCAAACGAAGCAAACAAACAAAACAAATAAATAACAGAGGCAAGACCAACTCCAAAAATTAAATAAAAATCTTAGGTAAATAGATCGTGAATTTAGATGAATTTAGAAATTTTAATGGGCTCAAACGGAGTTCGGATGCAAAAGATATGAGCTTTGGAAATTTGAATCTAAAAGAAATCCTAATTTCAGAATAATCCGAATTATTTTCCAATTGAAAATCCCGGATTAAGAAAGAAAAAGAAATCACTGACGTGTGGGGCCCACACGTCAGCGACCTGGTTCACAGTGGACTAAGTCTACCGAACCGATCTGGGTGAGGTGGCGTCTGGTCTTGATTCAATGACGACTCGGCCACGTAGCTGCCACGCATGCACGGAAGCTGATGTGGCGCTGAGATGGCACTGACGTGGCTCGACGGCGACGCGGCGGCGCACTGGTCCCGAAGGCAACCAGCAAACGGTGGCGATCTACCAACGGCGAGTGGTCGCGTTGGGTAACTGGCGCTATTGCGCACCTGATGGACCAACTCCGGGTGGTCGAGGTGGATAGTGGTGGCCGGCGGTGAGCTCGAAGCGGAGGGGAACTTCGGGTTTTTGTCGGATGAAGGCTCCGACGAAGCTCCAACGACGACGAAGGGCTCTGGAGGTAGCTCTGAAGACGAGGAAAGCGATAGTGCACTCCACAGAAGCAATGCCTTACTGGCGGCGGCGGAATTGAAGAAAACCGACGGCGAAAAAACCCTAAAAGCTTGATTGTGGCGGCGCTAGGGCAAATGGGGCGGAATTGAGCTAGGGTTCTTGATGCGGGTGCTCTTGCGATCCCGGGGATGCCTTTTATAGGGGTCGAGCGGCACGAATTAGGAAATCCCCAATTTAGGATTTCTTCGGGTTCGTTTGATCTTGGAGATAGAGTTCGAGTTGGTGCCGATTGAGAGCAGATACGAACGCGAAAAGACAGGAGATCAAGTTTGGCAAAGAAATCGGGAAGGTTTCAGTTAGGAAAGTCCCGGTGTCGTATGGGCCTTGAAGCTCTTCAATGGCGGCAACGGCGGCAACTCAAATAAGATTTAAACCGAAGTCGGAGACGACAAAGATCTTGGGGCCCACTGGCAAAGAAAGTCGGCAGCAAGGCGAGCAATCGGAAACATTCGGGCCACTTGATCTGACTGTCCGATTTTGATTGGACAGTCCAAACCGCTGGTGACGTTTGGACCGCCCGATCCACCCATCAGATCTGACCGTCCATCCTTGATCGGACGGCTCAAACTGAGTGTGACGTTCGGACCGTCCGAACAGCCAAACCTCATCGGACCGCTCAAAGACAATCAGACGGCTTGGATTGATTTGAGTGCATGCGAAGAAAGAAAAGGAGAGGCTGACATGCAAGACCCGCATGTCAGTGGAGGCAGGTGTGCGCGCGAGAGCACTGGGCCGCACAGGAGCTGGGCCGAAAGGAAAAGGTTTGGGTTTAGGCCCAAAGAGATTTCCAAGATTTTAAATAGGTTTTCTATTTTATAAAATACCAGAAAATCCAAAAGGCAAAAGAAAATAGCAAATGAACTTGGAAAAATTCTAAAAAATTCTAGAAAATATATCCAAGCACATAGAATCCAAATAAAATAGTTTTGACCATTGTTGATGTTGACTTTAATCATATTAAATTGTTTTGATGCACAAAGTCTAATATTAAGCTTTTGAATTAAATTCAAATAAATCCAAATGGTAGGTTTTCTTCCTACTAACTATTTAAAAGATTTTTAAGGCTCAGAAAATTGGGATGTTACAACTTTTCCATGTCATTTGTTAATTTCTTGACTTAGGCATTAAGCTCTTTATTTTTCCTCTCAGAAAATTGGGATGTTACAACTTTTCCATGTCATTTGTTAATTTCTTGACTTGGGCATTAAGTTCTTTATTTTTCCTCTACAAGGTTAGTATCACAAGACATAGAGGAAATAGAAGCGTCTATTTTTTAGCAACAAGGCATATCAAGCAAATCATCACAAGAGGTGGATGTGCTAACCTTAGATGAAATGCAAGAGTTAGGAGCTACACATGGTAAATCATCTAATAAATGACATGTAATGCCTATATTCACCTTAGGCTTAGAGAATTCCTTGAGAAGAAGATATTTTTGTTCTTCTTTTAGCATATCATAATTGTTTTGAAGAGAGACATGTTCTTTCTTCAAAATATTATACTTAGCCTTCTCCTTCCCAAGATATTCATTAAGCTCTTCTAACATATCCATCAACTCATCATATGTGGGCTCATCATTATTTACCTTTAGCCATAAAGCAATTAGTTGATGTGGATGGGCTTGTGGATTTTTCTTTGTCGGAGCTAGAGGTTGAGCATTCTTCTCCCGACCTCCATTCTTGTATATTCTTGTATGTAATCCTCATCAGTGGAGGTGGACCTTTCATAATGATCTTGAAGATGGGTCCACATCTCATGAGCATTCTTGAGATTGCATACTTCATTGAACACCTCTACACTCAAAGCACTAAATAAAGCGTTAATTGCTTGAGCATTAAGATACAAGCTTTTATCTTCCTCAATAGTTGGAGCAAGAGGATCCTTTGGAGAAGAAAATCCCACATCTACAATCCACCATATTTGTTGGCTCATGGCCTTAAAATAACATGACATACGGATTTTCCAATGAGCATATTTTGTGCCATCAAATAGAGGTGCATCACCGAGATGCACTATATCACTAGTAGCCATCCTTTACTCTCTAGACGGTTAAGTCTAATAAATAAGAGACCATGCTCTGCTACCACTTGTAAGATCGAGAAGGCCGACTAGAGAGGGGTGAATAGTCTTTTCTAAAAAAATCTTTTGGCTAAAACCGAGTTTTATGTGGAATTGTAAATCAATTTGGTTTTACTCAATTAAAACCTAAATCAACTAGTCTTGACTAAGTGCACCAATAATCTAAGACTATTGATAATGATAGCAAACATAAATACATGTAAGCAATTTAATTCTATAAATGCAAATTGCAATAGAGTAAAGCTCAAAAAGGCAAACCACAATGACACAATGATGTTTTACTGTGGTGTTCGGTGACTTGCCGGTCTCCCCTAATCTACGTTGAGGTAAACCCAAACAAATTAGATCAACTCCACGAATTAATCCAACACCTCCGAGGTAAGCCCAAACAATTTGGATCGGCTCACAACTTGAACCAATACCTCGATCCACTCGATTTTGCTCTTCCTCCACTTTGGGGATGGCGAGCACCAAACCACTCACACAACACGCTCGGGTCTTCTCACAACCTTCTTTGAGAAGATCACTGGCACAACTACTCCAAGCCATCTAGGTGTTGGCAAACACTAAGAGTAACAAGTCAGGGATGCTCACTTGAATGAATCAAGTGTCTAAGCTCAATGGATACACAATCCAACACCCAATGTAACACATGTACTAGGATTTGGCTCTCTAAGCTCACTAAGTACAACACATGCACATAAAGGAGTAGAGGGCTTGATCTTTTCTCAAGGGAATGGAAATGGAACCAGCAACACTCCCCACAATCGGCCACAAGGGGCATTTATACCCACACAAAGAAAACTAGCCATTGGAGAAGAATCTCCAGAAAAATAGGAAAAACCAGTCTGACCGTCAACCAATGGCTGGTTAGACCACCCTTGCTCCAACGGCTATCAAAACTAGCCGTTGCACACACACACCCAAACTGACCACCCTCACAAGGGCCGGTCAAACCGGACCAAACCGGTCAGATCGCCAGAGAGGCGGTCAAACCACTCCACAGAGGAGCAAGCCAAAACCAGAGAAACACATTCTCTAGAAAAGCTAACCGGGAAGGCTGACCATGGGGCCAGTCAGACCGACCAACACATGATGGTCAAACTAGAGATCCGCCGGTCAGACCAGATGCCATTGGCGGTCAAACCGCCAGTTCACAAAGACCATCACCTAGTCTGGTCAAACTCAAGGTGGGCCGATCAGACCACCCAAGTGGTGCGGTCAGACCAGAGCTGGAAAAAAGAGATTTTGCACTTTGCTTTAACTCCATTTGTAAAACGCATTTGCTAATTGATGCGCGATGCAAACAAGAGATGAAGACTCAAAATCAACTACATCAAACAAAATCTTTTCTGTTCGAAAGTTGTCAGGTATTCCGAACGTGACCGGTAAGGAAATTTGTCCTGTCGATTTAGCGGTGGAGCTAGGGACTATACCGTGAAAGGCATATTTCACTGGTTTCACCTTGGACTTGGGAACGTGCATGTCTTCTAAAGCTCCCGCAAATAAAATGTTTAAAGAACTACCACCATCTATTAAGACTCAATTAACCCTACAATTATTAAGAGTAGGTTCAACAACAATAGGGAATCTACCTGGTCGAGTCGAAGGGATGGGGCAATCTTCTTTGCTAAAATAGATTACAATGTTCGACCACCTTGATGGCTTGATGATGGTCGGAGGCTCTACTAGGTTGACCTCCCGCTCCATGGCCTTGAGATGACGCCTTGACTCGTATGAAGAAGACCCACCAAAGATCATGTTGACCGTATGTTGAGGCTCCTGATACTCCATTTCTTTGTCGCCATCTTTATCCTTTTTGGAACTTGTTTCACCGAGTTCTTGTATTGCGGGGAGTGGTCCTTTACCTGTATAGTAATCCTCTAGCTTTTTCTGCCAGGCTCGACAGGTGCGCAAATCATGCCCTGCCTGCTGGTGAAGTGGACACCACTTCTTATTTTTCTTATATCCTTCGGTCGGAGCTTTTGCTTTGCCTCGACCAGTATAGTCCTTCTTTCCCTTCGTAAATTTTTTAGGAATCACAAGGACTTCCTTATCGTCGGGTCTGCGGTTCTTCTTCTTCTTGAGAGCCTTCTTATTTTTCTTCTTTGGTTTATCCAAGCCAGGTTGGGGGATTTTGTCCTTCCGATCAATAGCCTCACACCACACAATTGCTTCGCTAGCAATGGCGTATTTATCAACCATGTCGAAAAGTTCGACAGTTGTTCGTGGAGGGTTCATTGCTATGTCCTCCGTAAACCGTCAATTTCTTAGACCTGTTTTGAAAGCATGACTGACAGATGATTCTGCGACCTCTGGTATGGAATTATGAACCTGACTGAATCTCTTGATGTATTGACGGAGAGTCTCATCAGAGCCTTGTCGGATTTAGTGGAGATCGTCCTCCTTTCTAGGGCGGTCGTACGTGCTTTGGAAATTCGCAATTAGAAGGTCGCAGAGTTGCTCCCAAGCATAGATTGATCCGACCGGTAGGTTAAGTAACCACGACCGGGCAGACCCTTCGAGCACTATGAGCAGATAGTTCGCCATCACATTTTCATCACCACCAGCAGCTCTGATGGCGGTGGTATATATTTGGAGAAATTACAATGGGTTCTGAGTCCCATTGAATTTGTCCAAGTTGGCCGGTCGAAACCTGTTTGGCCAACACACAGCTTGGAGCCCTGCAGAGAAGGCTCGACAACCTGTGATTGATTCATGGCGCCTTCTTTGGAAAGGTGTCGGATTGTAATCGGTCAGAGACCGGTTCCTAGGATTGGAACGTTGGAGCTCCGGTGTACCGATCCGGTCGTAGACATTGGTATGATGCCTTCGACCTCCTGCTTGGTTTAGACGATGTCGAAGATCGTCAGGTCCAAGCGATTGTTCCTCTCGACGAGGTGAAGGTGTGGCTACCTAAAACGGCCTTCTCCCCTCGTGACTCCTTGGTCGGAATCGTCGAGGAGGCCTTGGTATCGGTTGTTCTCCAACATGACCATGCTGCCCTCTACTGAGGGAGGAACGTTGGGACGAAGTCATAGTTTGACTTCCTGCATTCCTCTGTTCCCGGTATGCTTCCATTAGTTGCATGGTCTGCTGAAGAATCTCCGATACTTGGCCTACTAGTTGTACAAAATCTGGGGTCTCTGCTAGAGCAGGGTTAGAATTATTCAATATATCTTGAACACGCTTCGTGTTTTGTATGCCATTCTAGAAGGTCTCATAGGATTCCTACTGGTAGTAGGTGTTCAAAGACCCGAACCTTCCCCCGACCTCTTGGTTTGTTTCGTTCGATTAGCTACTCTTGGTGAGGCAGAGCTAGGCGAGTTAACTGATGGACGTCAATCAATTCTGTTGCCTCCGGAAGTTGGTGCTTGATGGCCCGTAACATCTCTACCAACACATGGTGGCGTGGCAGAGTGTGTAGGACCGTGCAAGGCATCTTGATTTGCATCTCCGATCGCATTGACCTCGTGCCTTCAGCAGTGATCTTCCGACGAGCTTCCATCATAACTAATGGAGAGCCTTCCAATACTTCTGCAAGAAGTTTCCACGACGGAGAGCGGTCGAAGATGAGCACCTCCTGAGGTCTTCTTGGTGGACTTAGCCTGATCCGGCGGACTGCCAATCGTATGCTGAGTCTTATCATCCCCACATAGCCTACGACTAGTGGAGGTTTCATCGGCACCGTTACCAGGTGTCGGTTGGCTCCTGGAATTACCAGAAGCCGTAGGTGAGTACCTTTTAGCCATGATTTCGTCGAGAGTATAGAGATTCTCGAGTTGTAGTGCTGAATTTTCATCACCTATTTCGCCGATCGGAAGGACCGAGCTTGGAGTGGTCTTCAGACATTCCGAGCTCGTCGAAATGGCTGAAAGCGCCACTTGTCATACTAGTGGGTCATCATCCATCCGGTCGATTTCGCTAACGTCGACGATGTGCGAACCGGTGGAGGAGGAGGAGGATGACATGTCGTTTTCTTGCATGGCACGGATGCATCCTTCCATGTCGAGGTCGGCGTAGTCCGCCAGGTCGAACCAATTCTCCTCGTCCCAAACTCCGGCCATAGTCGCATGAGCGATTATGAGGAATGAGCGAGGATTGATGAGCAGAGAGTTTCTTCAGGAAACTTACGTCGTCTTCCCCACGGACGGCGCTAGCTGTCGACGATCGAGTCGCCGATCTTACGAAATAAAGAGAGGAAAATAACGCGATATTTCTTGGGAGAGAACGGGGCCGCTCTTTATTGATATGAACTGGATTTACAAGGGGTGCTTACAACCCGACTAGGGACTAATCCTAATTACACTGAGTGTGAAGATTGCTATGCTAACCAATCAGACTTAAAGAACGAATCTAAGACTGATTGCACTGCTTTAATCTGTTGATGCTATCTTGCTTGTCTCAGATCACCCTTTTGTCTTCTGCGCTCCACCCTTAAATAACTTCCGAAGAGGTGGCAGTTATTCCTAGAGAAGGCGTCTCTAGTGAAGCGTCGCGACTGGTCGAAGCGAGGTGTCAGTTGATAATGTATCAACTGCTCTGCGGTTAAGTGTCTCTGAGACACTCAACCGTTCGGTGGTTATTGTCAGTGTCTTAGGACTGTGTAACATCGTGTGGTATGGAGCATGTATCACGTGTTTCATTCATCACACGGTAAATGATATACCTAGAATTAGATCCAGATGCCAGTTCATAGCTTTTTCGAGCAGCTACCTGGTCGAAGACTAGATACAGGACCATTACCGACCAGGGTACCCATTATGTAACCTTTGGAATCCTTATGACCAGTGAGGTCGTTAGCCTTAGGGGTTACGACTATAAAGACGTATGGTTTTTTATTATGTATTAAAGTAATACATAGAGATTTTAATCCTCGTCAACATGCTACAAGGATTTTGCATGAGCCTTGACTATTTGCAAAACACATTCGTAAATATCGGCAACATGCCAAAGAGAGCTAGAGCAAGCACTAAAAGCTATCAACGCATGACTAACTCAAGCTGCTAGTCAAGACCCGTCTTAATAGTACGGCAACCTATACTAGCAATCAGGTCTTTACTCCATACACCGAGACAGGTAAAGACTAGGAACACATCCTTAGCCTATGCTAGTCATACCTTTGCCTTGCGCATTCACTTGGAGCTTTTAGGATGATGATTCACTCCTCTACACGGTTGGGTTTTTTACTTGAACATGAACACACGATGCCACTCACTTGATTTGATGATCTTCAACACATTGAGCCATCAATTTTCTTCATCATCATGTGAATTAACCTATTTCACCAACTCATGAAAAATGTTAGTCCACATAACAATTATCATTAATTACCAAAATACTCCATTAACTCATAACAGCAGGTCTAGATTCTTCACCCGCACGGTGTGAGGAGCTCCATGTGAACCCGCCCATGGCAACCGGCAAGGACAAAGAGGCTATGATGTGGCGGTGCGATGCAGTGCTACGATCCTCATTGACCTACGCCCTAGTATGGCTACACCTAGAACACTAGGTGACGTGGTTACCTTTGATAGGGCAGCTGGGTTGACAGAGCTGGATGATGGGGGAAGAAGGCGGTGCGGCTCTGGTTCATCAGTGCCGAGGAAGAAGACGGCCTCGCTCCGGTTGACCCCAAGAAGTCGGCACGGCGTGGAGGAGTGGGTCAACACATCCGTCTCGGGTCTCAAAGAGGAGGAAGATGTGGCGGCGACGGTGATGCCGGATGACAAAATGGGAACAGTGGATAGAAACGGTCACCAAAGCAGAGCTCGTGGCCTTCCAAGCGTTCTAGCTCATCGGTGCTCGAAGGGGAGAAATGAAGCGAGGGGAATGTAGCGGGGGCGAAGGCGAGATTAGCGTTGCATTTAAATAGGTGTGGGAGTGAGGGGAGAAGGGAGCAAATGGTTGTCTCTTGCGCAACGTGCGACGAGTGGGTGGTAAGCAGAGCAGTGGCAGTGCGGGCAGAGGAATAGCGGCACGAACGGGACTGAGTGGCGAGAGTTGCAGCCAACCCCCTTTGTGGCGTTTTGGCGGCATGGATGACGCAGGGCATAGTGACGGCATGGCACTAGTGAGTTAGTCGCTCGAAGGAGAGGTGTGGTAGAACCACCTCCGTGTCCACTCGAAGTCCCACCGGTTGCGGGACATAGCCGTGGGCACGTATTGCAGCCTCGACACCTTCGGCTAGAAATTCACGCTGCCGAAGTTCACCACCACGTCACTACTCTTCTTCCACTTCGGCTGGCAGCGGGCATCATGTAGGTAGGCAAACAGGCGTGTGCTGCCCTTCGCCCCCGCCGCCCATATGATCCACTCGTAGACCCCAAGCCTCACAACCGAGTTGGAAGTCAGCTACGCCAACTCCACATCCACATCGTAGAGGTGCAGCACCCCCGCCATGAGGTCCGTGGACAGGATCCAAAGACCCGCGTCAAGGAAGACTACCAAAACCACAACCTAGTCCTCCCGAGACGCGGGCACCATCTCCGTCCAGGGGCCCACACAACAACAAGGCTTGCCAGCTTATTCTCCTCGACCAGGGTATGGAGGATGTGCTCGCCGATCAGCCTAGCTCACAGGTGTACACGTTGTTGCCCGTCTCCCCACCGGCTTTGCTTCACTTTGTCATCCTTTGTCATCTCGGCTAGGATGTGTGAAGGGCTTGACGCAACTGCTCAAAGACTCCAGGGCGAAGCTAGTAAAAAGTCTAAAGAAGGGCGGCAAGGGTAAAAGCAAGCAAATTATGGTTTTAAGAAAGCGTGGGGGCGCAAATGGTGGGTGTCCGAGCAAATTTATAGGCCACAAGGGCGCCACCCACGAGGGGGCATAAACCACAATGAGCCATGGGCCAAAGAAGGCCTGCCACGTGCCCCACTAACACCAAGCACCAGAACCATCCCAATAACTCCTTGGCACGTCGCTCGCGTCCTAACCGTCGCCATAACTGTTTGGCATGCTACACGCAAACCAACTGACAGTAATAGCTGGGTAACGAGGCTCCAACATGGTGTTTTGCTAGGTAAAGGGGACGATGTGTCTACACCTTTCAGGGTAACAAGGTGCGATTTTAGTTATGACGAAGTAAGACCTCGACCGCGAGGGGCTCCTGTCGTAGGGCGGCCCACCAGCCCCAACGATCTGGCGAAGGCACGAAGAAGGCCGCCGAAGGCACCAGGCCAGGGGAGTACCTTGGCCCAGATGAGGGGTACCGCATACCCCCTCGCGCGGGGCGAAGTGTACATGAAGGCCACCAAAGTCACCAAGCTAGGAGTGCACCTTAGCGTGGACGAGGGGTATCGTGTAACCCCTCGGGTGGGGCGAAGGGTGCGCGATGGCTGCCAAAGGCAGCCCCACCAGAAGGATACCGCATGCACTAGAGCAAAGGGGCCCTAAGGACCCTCAACCCAGACTACCTCGCAGGAGGCGAGGGGCTCCCGAGGGTCTTCGCCCTAAGGCCGCCCCGCATGGAGTGAAGGGGGCAAGGCTACTTGTGGACCAAGAGTACAAACATGGTGGACCAAGCCCAGCAAGGTCTGCCATGCACCAAAGGCTATGCCTAGGAGGGTGAAAAGACCCTACAACCCCCACTAACATCGGACCTTTTTAGGGCTAGAATTGTAATCTCATATACCTTGGATGTAACACTATAAATAAACAATTTCGCCTTGTAATAAAGACACACCTTTCAATAAATCAACATTGTTTCCCACCTTTGATAATCTCCAGGGTCTCCCCCTTCGCATCTACAGGGCACACATGGTTCTCCCTTTCTCTACTGTCTAGTTTGTAGCGACGACAGTTGCAACAACAAAGAAAACATCTAAACATCTTCAACATTTGAGTGTGGCGTATTACAACATCCAGAAATAATAGCCGCAACAACACAACTTACCAATTGTAACATTTTTTATTATGATCTCGAGGAGATGGTAGCCAGCCCACACCATCGTCTTCATCACCGGTGAGCCCAGATCCCACAGGGACAACGTCAGGCCACACTACAACCTCCTAGCTAAGCTCGAGGGGAGGGGTCCGTCACATCGCACCACCTTGTGCCCCCTCCCTTCCCCGCTAAGTTCCTAAAAACGTAGCACCTCAGAGGTTAGCACCTTGCGTCTGCGGGTAAACATGACCACCGACGGGGTTTGATTCCGAAGCTGCCCTGAGACCGGAGCTACATGGGATAGGCAAGCAGAGAAGCGCACGAGGCCGAAGGCACATGGGGATAGCATCGGCCAGCATCATAGGGAAGACGGGAGCAACAGTGTGAAGGAATAGGAATATTTGGTGGGAGAAAAGCAAGGAGCTAAATGTAATGTCAGTCAAAGAGCAACAGGTGAGGGAAGGGCAGCGTCCGAATTTTTTTCTCTCGTATCGGACGGTATCATTATCCATGCTTCCTTTCCTCCGAATTTTTTGCCGATACGGCCGATTTGGAACCCGCATTTACAGTTTTGACCGTATAAAAATTGTATTTGCAAAAATGTCAAGCAGGCGCCGCCACGTCGCGACATTAGCGCAAGCGCCACGACCACCGTGTAGCTAGCACTCATTGTAGACGCGTGGCCCGCCGCTCTTCCACCCCCCGCCACGTCGATCTTTGGCGCGGTGGCCATGCTCAGCAAATGGTATGGCCACCAGCCACGACCAAATAGCCCGCGCTCTAATTAGTCATTAGTTGTTAACCGTTAATTAAGCCTAATTAATTCATTAGCTGTTAGTTCATTAGCCGTTAATTAAGCCCTAATTAATGAGGGTAGTTCATTTAAAAATTTGTTGGCGCAGGCCAACCATGCGCCAGCCAATCATTGAGTGATTAGTTGATGTTAATCAGTTGTTAGGTGAGTTAGTGTTAATTAGTGGCTGAAGTTTCAAGGAATTTTAAAATATATCAAATGAGTCCAAAAAATTATGAAATTTTTTGTGGAGTCTCCTGACACCGTGTACTTTCTTGTGTAAATTTATATTATTTTATTCATTCAGAATTTTTATCGCTATTTTCGTATAAGTGTCATGTTCGTACGAAATAGCGATAAAAATTTTGAACGAATAAAATTATAAAAAATTTACACAAGCAAGTACATGGTGTCAGGAGGCTCCACGAAAAATTTCATAATTTTTCAGACTCATTTGCTATATTTTAAAATTCCTTCAAATTTCATACCTAATTAACAAACCTGCGCCAGCCAATTAGCTCATTAGGTTAGCTTAGTTAATTAGCTTAGCTTAGTTAATTAGGTTTGTTAATTAGGGTCTGAAATTTGAAGGAATTTTAAAATATAGCAAATGAGTCCAAAAAATTATGAAATTTTTCGTGGAGCCTCCTGACACCATGTACTTGCTTGTGTAAATTTTTTATAATTTTATTCGTTCAAAATTTTTATCGCTATTTCGTGCGAACATGACACTTATACGAAAATAGCGATAAAAATTCTGAATGAATAAAATAATATAAAATTTACACAAGAAAGTACACGGTGTGAGGAGACTCCACAAAAAAATTCATATTTTTTGGACTCATTTGCTATATTTTAAAATTCCTTGAAATTTTAGCCACTAATTAACACTAACTCACCTAACAACTGATTAACATCAACTAATCACTCAATGATTGGCTGGCGCATGGTTGGCCTGCACCAACAAATTTTTAAACGAACTACCCTCATTAATTAGGGCTTAATTAATGGCTAATGAACTAACAACTAATGAATTAATTAGGCTTAATTAACGGTTAACGGCTAACAGCGCGGACTATTTGGTCGGCGCGGTGGCTATACACACCACGGCAATGGCAAGATGGCCACCACGCCGCAAGGTCGACATGGCGGGCCGAGCGAGCGCGAGGGCAATGGCGGCCACATGTCGACGGCCGAAAGGCCAAGGCAACGGTGGCCGTGCGCCCGGCTTGACATTTTTGCAAATACAGTTTTTATATGGTCAAAACTGTAAGTGCGGGTTCCAAATCGGCCGTATCGGCAAAAATTCTTTCCTCCAGTCGGCAAGAACTTTGTGCAGTCATTGAGCCGTTTCCTCGGCTAGTATTTCACCAACTAGTAGTTTGCATTTGCAGGCTAATATGTGGTCTCAGGAGCATCTGTAGTTTGCATTTGCAGGCTAATATGTGGTCTCAGGAGCATCTTTCTGGACTAGACCATCCCTGTGCATGCCTTCCATTGAAGTGAAGGGGCTCACAAAAAAAAAAAAGAGAGGCACAAGATACATATGAAGAATGAACACATTAAGGACCATACATACATACAGAAACGAACAATATGAGCAAGTTGCAGATTTGGAACCAGTGTTAGCATATCCAAAATGTTTCTTGTTCAACATACAAAAACAAGATGAAATTTTGCTTGCAATGTAAGTCGTGAAACAACTCTCAACAACATTCATACAATTCAGCTTGTCGCAACAACGTAGCACAGCCAATAATCACATGGCATTTTAAGTCTGCAATTGCAAGGTCACAGAATTCAGCCCAACCAAGCTAGGAGTACATCAGAAGCTGATCACTTGCCTTGCTGACGAAGATGACCTTGGAAGGTGTGAATTTGGGCAATTTCCATGGAAATGGACGATCCGCACTGCAAATCATCAGCCCTTTTATCTTTCCTTTTTTTTTTAAGCTTTCACCCAAAAATGTGAGGCGAGCATTCATTCCCTTTTACACAATGTTGTGTTCAGTTGAGATCATGGAAGGATTTATTTTACAACTCAGCACCATCTGGATAGTAGTACATCATTCAGAAATATCATTGCAATCCAAGGAACCACTCTGCTGCTGCATCTCCTGGAGTGATAATCCATTGGAGAAAGCAGATGACAAATGCAATTCCAATGTTCAGTTGCTCACCACATAAGAACCAGGCATATCAACGTAATGCCAATACAGATTTAAAGGTACTAGTACACAATTACATTGATGCCAACTCACGAAACCATTACAGTTACAGAACCTAGTTGCTAACTAAATCATGAAAGCAACAATTGACAGGGCTTGTGCAAGACAAACCAAAGCCCTGCGACAAAGCAAAGATGACCGATCACTGGCCAACTCCATAAATCAAACTGGGGAGCACCCAGAGGCTCTCCAGTTGAGTGCAATGGCCATTGGGTTCCGCCAGGTGCACAGCTGCAGCACTGTATAAGCGAGCTCTGTATGAAATGCCGCGAGCTGTGGGCTGACCAAGCTCGACCGCAATCCAAGGTTCATCAGAATCTTCAGGTGCACTCGCGACGTAAATGAAGTTACTCTTTCCTCCCCATCTTTCAGGGCTCATGCAAGAAAATGTAGGGTTCCTCCTATCAAGGCCAACAAAGAGAGCCCAATTTCCCAACTTCTCCATCTTTACCCACTTAGCTGGTTCGACTGAAAAGTCGAGGCGAAAGACTTGAAAACTGTAGGAGAAGCCAGACAATTGGTCGATGCATACTGAGATGTCAACCATGAGAAGCATGTCACCACAGACCACCAACCATGGCTTAAAATGGAGGCCTACAACCATTTCATCTCCCCACACAACTGCTACTTCCAGCGTGTTGAGCTGAGGTACCAAGCGTATGGTGTGGAGCCTGTGAAGAAAGTCCATGACAAATATCTCACCTTTGAAGAACACAATCTGAAGGATGCGTTCACCACCAAGAGGGTGTTCCAACCAAGAGTTTGTTCCAATCTGCCACTGGAACATGGAGGATCTCGAGCAAAGGAGGAGATGCGAGTTGGGTGAACTGAGCGGAGCCATAAGGATGCCATAGTAGATTTCAAAGTTGCTGGTGGACCAAAGTTTGGGAGGCTTCACCTTAGTACCAGTGTACACATCAACAAGGAGGCAATGCTCCCGATAGGAGAAGATAAGATACCCATATGAGCAGCCCAAATAGCGCATGCGCTTTGGATTATTTTGGGGTGCTGAACAGCAGAGGGATAAGGTACGCTTGGCAGGATCACCAAGCTTCCATTTGTAATTAGATAAAAGCATGTGCTTGACATGGTTGTAATGGGGATGAGTATAAGGTTGTGGTTTGAGGTGGAGAGGTGGGATGGCTAAGGTATACACAGATGGGAAAGAAGAGAGTGCAGTGCGCCAAGAGCGGCAGGTGCCAGTGAAAGCAAGGAAGTCATGGAATGAGCTAAGGAGAGCAATGATTTGGTGAAGCAGGCTGTCCAGGAGGTCTGCCCAAACGTGGGGTTCAGACAAGGTTAAGGATGTAGATCCTGAGGCGTGGCAGGTTTTCTTAGAGGGCCTCTCTGCGACAGCAACTTTTCTGTCAAACAGAGCAAATTCAAGACTAATGGATCAGAAGAAAGAACTCAAAGATAACAGAGAGTCAGAGACATAACTAGTAAAACATTAGAAATGCACTAGGCTCCTACTACACAGTACACACTAAGACAAACAAGGATGTCTATTTCATTGAACTGTAATTATTCCAAGAATAAGATGTATATCAACATGCTAAACTTCAATCAGAATAAGGTACTCCAGAACCACCAACAGCTTGATGTTTTCTAGAACAGCACAGTTGTAATCTTCTTTGTGTGCCAAACCTATGTATATTTTCAGAATCACGGCAGAGGGGGGGTGCTTTGTAGAGTATCTTCAAAACGAATAACATCAAGTGATGAAAATATAGTTTTCATAACATTACAGTGCGATAACACGCTCCCATCATTATCTGGACAACTTTTATGCGAACATTTGATTATTTAAATTATTCAATTCCCCCCTTTTGCAGAACATTTTCAAGAATCAGTCCCGCAATAAAAGTATCCTAAGGGACTCAGAACTCGGCAAGCAACTAAGCAAAGGATCATGCCAAAATTCCATCAAATTATAATTACGTTTTAACATTAGATTCACCGTCTCCCTCTAGGTCCGTAGTTTCAAACTTTCACTTCATCACTAACCAAAGTGAGCATTGTTCAGTTAAACTTTGTTCAGGGTAGCACCGCGACCATGACCAAGACCAGGCCAACATGAGACGAGACAATTGATTGATGCATGGTAGATGCGTTCTTTCTTTATTCTGGTTTAGATCCATATCCACTCAATAAACTCGAATTAAGAAGAAAAAAAGAAGAGAGAAGCAAGGTTAGGGTAAGGGTGAGCGTGCAGACCTGGGGTTGGGAGTGGTGGGTGGTTCCAGCGGCGAAGGCTCGGCCTGCGGCGGCCGTGATCTTCGGCGATGGCGGCGGCGGCTTCCAGCCATGGGTGCTTGTCTACCAGAGTACCAGTGGCTGCAAATCGGAGCCTCGTCGCGTTTTTTTATCATACCGAAGCGGCGGCGCGTCCGAACCGAGGAGAGTCTCGACAGAAGCGAAGCTGTATCGGTAGGCCTAGCTGTAAGTTTGGGCGTGGAACGAGTTGGTATGGCCCGGCCCAAATTATGGAGCATAATTCTTATGTAAATATATTCAGAGTAAGCATCTTGCCCGGCTTCAACGTGCAGAAACTGAAACAAATTGACCCACCGCTGGGTCTTAGAACGACCTGTCGGCCCAGCAAACCACACAAGATAGCTTCCGGGCCATTCCATCCTGCGCAACTTTGGGCCCTTTTTTGTCAGAGAGAGAGAGACTTTGAGCTCTGCTATTCCGTGTCCTTAGTTCGAAACGACTGTTCTACGGCTGGGCAGGCCCTATTTCATGCTGGCCCGTGCTAGAAACCGAACCTAATTAACTGAATTATATGGGTTCAGTTTATTCGGTATTACCGAAATTTAGACATCACTCAGGTTCAGCAGGGCAGCAGCAAAATGTAAGTGTTAACTTCGTCGTTGAAATTCAAAGCGCAATAACAAACTGGCAATTTAGAGCTTCCAAACCAGAAATAAGTGGAGTACCAATTACAGAATAGTGTCATACATGATATAAATCGAGCAAGAGACCAATTGTTAGGTGATTGAAATTCCAGAAAGACACCAAGCAAGCAAGTAATGATACAAATTGAGCACGACATCAATTGTTACGTGATTAAAAAAAAAGAATCGAGCAAGGCACAAACAAGCAACTACTGATACAGATCGAGCAAGACACCAAGCAAGCAAGCAAGTAATGATACAGATCGAGCAAGACACCAAGCAAACAAGCAAGTAAATAATGATACAAATCGAGCAAGATACCAATTGTTAGGTCGCAGCTTCGCTCTTCGCTGGCTCACCACTCGCCGCCCGCGGTCAATGGCGGTGCGGCGCTCGTCGCCGGCTTGCCCCTCAGGCGCTCACCCCTCGGCCCCTCGGTGTCGATGGGTGGTGGCTGCTTGGATTTGGGTAGATGGGGACGGGGAGCGAGAGATGGGGAGAGCCGAGCAAGAGATCGGACTCCGAGCCGGGTGGAGTGGGCCTTGGTCGCTGTCCTCCTCGCTCCAATGGGTGGGTTCGTGCGTCTGCATGTGGTCTGCGACTCTGCGTACTGGGTACTACTTAGGGGATAGATCGGTTTTTTTTTGTGAGAAGATGGTCTGAAATTTCTGGGGTTGCCACTTGGCACTGATTACTTTCCAATCGTCGGTCCAAACTCCAAACCCGTCTTTGTGAGTATCAAATTTTTATACGTCAATCCTGACTTCCTCTGATTCCATGCTTCAAGTTCAATCACATCTCCGGATGCCGTGCCCCGGCAATATTCACATGCTTGAATGCTAGATTTCGTAAGAACCAATCAAACACCGCTCGCTGCACACCCGGCTCTCGCCTCTCAGGCCAGCCAGCTTCCATGCAAGTGACCCATAGATTCTGCACATCACAATGAAACAACGACCACCGAAACGGTTGACCATGACTACCACCAACCCAGTTCCCAAAGTCGTAGCTGCAACTTACACGCGTAGTGCAAAAAGTCTGACCACCAATTGAACCGGTCGAGCAACCGGTTCACCAGTGATATATATATATACACACACACATCTATGTATTATTTTAATATACAATAAAAGACAATACGTCTTTATGGTCGTAACCCCTAATCGTAAGGATTTCGGAGGTTACATAAGGGTACTTTGGTCAGACAAGCTCTTGTACCTAGCCTCCGACCAGGTAACTGCTCAAAAACGCTATGAACTGATGTTTATAACTAATTCCGAATATATTCTTACCGTATGATGAATATAGCATGTCTTGATACTTCATACCACACTGTTAGATAATCCTAAAGACATCGACAACAACTACCAGACGGTTTGATGTCTCTCGGTATTGAGCTGTCAGCGATTAGACACATTGTTAATCGTACACTAAGCCTCGACTCGATCGCAACGCTTCACTAGGACGCCTCCTCCGAGAGTAATCGCCACCCTTCGGAAGTTACTTAAGCACGGCACGTAAGACCAAAAGGCGAGCGAAACATCAACACAAGTTCTACAGATCAAGAGGCAAACCGAGACAAGCAAGATAGCAATCTTCACATCCAAAGGTAATTAGGATTAGTCCCTAGTCGGTCGAGAGCACCCCTTTGTAAATCCAGTTCATATCAATAAAGAGCGCCCCATTTTCTCTCGTGAATTATCGCGTCATTTTCCTCTTTCATTTTCATAAGATCAATGATTCGATATATATATATATATATATATATATATATATATATATATATATATATATATATATATATATATATATATATATATATATATATATATATATATATATATATATATATATATATATATGTATGTATATATGTATATATGTATGTATATGGTATGATACTCACAGGAGTATATACTTTTATTTCTCATATACGACTTAAATCGTATAATAATATCTTTTGTCAATTTGAGCATACTCCAATGATGATTATAAGATACTCCCGAGAGTATATACTCACTTCCAATATAGCACTTAAACAAATATATTATATTTTTTATCACTTTCAATATACTTAAATACCAATTATAAGATACTCCAATGTGACTTGATTGAAAATTTTCCATTGGAGCCCTTTATTTTGTTATATACCCTTTTTCATATGTAAAAGAAGTATATACACAAATTTTGCTCTAAAAAGTGGACTTTAATGAAATTTCTCATAGAACTCACTTTGAAATATCTTATAATCATTATTGAAGTATGCTCGAATAGATAAAGAGGCATCATTATATGATTAAGTGGTATATGAGAAGTGAGAGTACGTACTCCCAGGAGTATCATACCATTTTCTATTAAATACCGCAATCAATTTGTATATCTAGATTATGAATCTTCATAACAAGAGGTTTATCATTAGAATTAAGCATGTACAGTTATAGCAATAGTATAGTTATACTGTAATTGTCTATCAGAGTATTTATTCAGAGCAATGAGTGAAAACTACAGTCTAATTCTTCATGACACAACTAGTGTATAGCAGAATGAGGGTATTTATGTTCTAAACAAAAACTATCTGATTCAGTGAAACCAGCGTCGGTTCGCCGATTTACTTAAAAACCGTCCCGTTCATCGGTTTTTCCCAGTCCAAATGCATCGCCGGTTCCAGCTTTTCCAGTCTAACTAGCTGGTCCGGTCCGACTTTTTGTACTATGCTTACACGTTTTATTTGGGCTAATATAAAGAGAGCTTATGCCACAACATGAAAGCAGTGTCACCGTAACTGCGTAAGCGGCAAAAATGGCCGTGTCCAGACGCTTAGCACTCGTGCTCACCATTTCCTTCTTCTGCTGCTATGTGTCCGTCCCGTCCTTAGCTTCCTCCGGCGACTTCCTCTCATGCCTCTCGGCGAACGTGCCTAGCCAGCTCCTGTTCACACAGAGTTCGCCGTCATTCACGTCGGTCCTGGTGTCGTCCATCAGGAACCCCAAGTTCTTCACGCCGACCACGGTGCGGCCGCTCTGCATCGTCACGCCCACCAACGCCTCCCACGTCCAGGCCGCCGTGCTCTGCGGCCGCCGCAACGGCGTGCGCATCCGCGTCCGCAGCGGTGGGCACGACTACGAGGGGCTCTCGTATCGGTCCAAGCGCCCTGAGGTGTTTGCGGTGGTCGACCTCGCTAACCTCCGCGCCGTGCGCGTCAACCGGCGCGCGGCCACCGCGTGGGTGGACTCCGGCGCGACGATCGGGGAGCTCTACTACGCCATCGCCAAGGCGGACCCCGGTCTCGCGTTCCCGGCCGGCGTGTGCCCGACAATCGGTGTGGGCGGCCACTTCAGCGGCGGCGGCATCGGCATGATGATGCGCAAGTACGGCCTCTCCGTCGATAACGTCCTGGACGCCAAGCTTGTTGACGCCAACGGCATGCTACTGGACAAGAAGGCCATGGGGAGGGACCTCTTCTGGGCCATCCGAGGCGGCGGCGGCGAGAGCTTCGGCATCGTGCTGTCGTGGAAGGTGAGGCTCGTGCCGGTCCCACCGACAGTGACTTTCTTCAACATCCAAAAGACCAGGGACCAGGGCGCGGTCGACGCCGTGACCAAATGGCAAACGATCGCGCCGGCTCTCCCCGACGAGCTCGGCATACGTGTGATCGTGCAGAACCGGCAAGCTCTGTTCCAGTCCCTGTACCTTGGCACGTGCGACCAGCTCCTGCCGGTGATGAGCTCCCGGTTCCCGGAGCTCGGCATGACGCGCGCCGACTGCCGGGAGATGAGCTGGCTGCAATCCACGGTCTACATCAACTACGGCAACACCAACACGCCGGTGGAGGTGCTCCTGAACCGGACGACCGGCCTGAGCACCTTCACGAAGAACAAGTCCGACTACGTCGAGCAAGCCATCACAAAGGACTCATGGGACAAGATTTTCCCCTGGTTCAACGGCGGCGGCGCGGGGCTCATCATCCTGGAGCCCCACGGCGGAAGAGTCGGCAGCATCGCTGATGCCAACACGCCGTACCCGCACCGGAGCGGCGTCCTCTACAATATCCAGTACGTCGCGTTCTGGACGGGGAACGGGACGGACGCGCCCAACTGGATCAGGGCCGTGTACAACTTCATGGAGCCGTTCGTGAGCAAAAACCCGAGGGCGGCGTACGTGAACTACCGGGACCTGGACATCGGCGAGAACGCGGTGGTCGGCGGCGTCACGAGCTACGAGAGCGGCAGGGTGTGGGGTGAGAAGTACTTCGGCGGAAACTTCAAGAGGCTCGCGATCACCAAGGGGAAGGTGGATGCCGGCGACTACTTCCGGAACGAGCAGAGCGTGCCGCCACTTGTCCCGAGGAAGTGATCGATTGGGCAAGTTTATTAATCTGAGGAGCTAATATGGTTGGCACGTGTCGTGCAGGATAGCTACTAATTGTATTGGTATCTTGAAGCATCTTTAGTATATTGAATCAACGTCGATTCAAAGTCATGCCATGTAAGTATTTTGAGAACTAAGTTTGTTTTTCTCCAATGTATTGAACCGATTCTTACTAATAACTGGGACCCACGTTACATTAAAGAACCATAAAATAATAACATCATCTCTCAAACGCACTATCTTCTATTTAGTTGTTTAATGCTCATATGAGTTGTTTAATACTTTGAATCGATTATTAAGTAGAGTTCGGTTCCATGTATTTTTTTTTGTTGGAATCGATCCCTCCAATATGTTGGATCGATTCAATACCTTTTCTCTCCTCATTTGAACCAGTTAAAACACAACATTGAAGATTGTCTTGTGTTACTACGTTGATTTCTTCTGGCTTGTAGAACCTATGGAAGGGAACTGACTGATTGGATTAATAAACAGCGATTTGCGCGATGCATTTTTCCTTCTGAGAACAACCGAGTTCTCGTTGGGCCAAGACCACCTACCAATGCATCCTGGTCCCAGCCACTATTTGCCCGAAACGCTCCTAGTCGCTCCGTGCCGCGCGTTGTGTTGCACAGTAGGCTACGCACTCTTCTCAGTTTTCTTTTCACAATCTAGTACCCATATTTACGCATCTATGCATAGGGATGTACACGCGCTCTGAGATCATGAATTTATATATGATCTTCGCAATTTCTATACGTGTGCTATGGTTGCACTCGCTTATAGTGTGTACTTATGTGCCTACCGCGTAATTTTAAAAATATATAGATGCAACACTTGCGAGTTGCGACACTGTTCTACGTATGTAGCACAATGGACACTATTTTACATAATTCCCAAGGTGAATGCCGACACTACACTACACTTCTACTTGATCTCTCATGCTTGGCTTTACTAGCAAGAGAGGACTAAAATCACATCCTAGAGGCCTGATGAGTATCTCTCTCCCTTATCTAAAGCTCAAAGAATTGCCGAGCCTTAGGAGCTCTTACGTCATCGTTTTTGCAAAAAAAAAAAAAAACCTTGCATTTCTCGTAATTGTGTCGAGGTCCCCATTTCAGCGGACATCACTCGTTGGATCATGATCGTACGAACGGCATAGCGCAGGTGCAGAGCCATTGGATTGCAGTTCTGCCACGGACGACCCAGATCCGCCCGCTCCACCTCCACACCCCTAACCCTAGGGTTCCCTCCCGCGTGCCGGACTGACCTAGGCACTGCCACCGTCGCTCCGCTTACCCACGGCTCCTCCCTCTCCTCCCCCACAATCGCCTCCTCCCCTCGCTCCCCTCCATGGCTCCACACAGGCGCCGCCACCACCCCTGGTAAATAAAACACCCGCAACTCCACTCCCACCCATCTCGCTCTCCCCATCAGTGCTAGCCGCTAACTGCAGGGATACGGATAGGCTATGATAGCAACAAATCAAAAATTCTACCACGTAAACCAGGAAGCCAAGCAAGTAAATGATCACAGATCGTTACCACCAGACGCGCAGAGCAGAGGAAGAAGAGTTGGAGCAGCCTGGTCCAACGTAGAGTGCGTCGATGTAGTGGTCATAGCCGATCTCCAGCGTCGAGCACGTAGATGCAGTGGTCGTAGTTGATCGGCCAGTGTCCTCGCTAATCGATCGTCTCCTCCAGTGTAACATCCCAAAGTTCTTTTACCAAATTAAAAATTATTAAAGTCATGATTTTATTGGATTTTCTGAAATTTGAGAGAGTTTTATTGCTTTATTAGAATTTCTGAAGTTTTAAAAGTCAAAAGTAAAATTTATTAAAGTTCTTGAAGTTTTATTTGAGTTAAAGTTGTAAAATAAAATTTTAATTAATTTATAGAATTTTCTCGAATTTTAAAAGCTTTTTCCTAATTATTTTAAAGCCAAAATAAATTATGTGCAAAAACTATTACCAATTTTAAGTTATAATTATTTTATTTAAGTCCAAAATAACTCTAGAAATTTCTATGAATTTTTCTAGAATTTTTGGATATTATTTGCTATTTTCTAAAGCCTAAATGATTTAATTGAATTATTTTAATTAGCAAATGAATTCAAAACTCCTAACCCATTTTAAATAAATCCTCCTACCCATCTCCTATTTCTTCTGCAGACCCATTCAAGCCCACCACTTTACCTCTCTCCTCTCTCTCTCTCTCTCTCTCTCTCTCTCTCTCGTACCTGACCCCACCCATTACCCTCTTCTTCCTTTCTTACATGTGGGCCCGCCGCACCTTCTTCTCCCCCACCTTCTTCTCCGCGCGGACGAGCCCGAGCCAGCCACCATTACCGCGCATGGGAGCTCCCTCCCCACCGCTTTTGCCGCCCCTTTCTCCACGCGGTTGCACGCGGTCAAACCGCCACTCACCACCTCCCCCAAATCCGGTCTCTCCCCTCCCCATCGTGCGCACGATTTTGCCAGATCGCAACGTCGCCACCGAGACGACCGCGTGCACGATCTCCTCCCCTCAACCTCCCCAGCCCCTATAAAAGGGAGCACTGGGTGCACAATCTCAATACTCGTCCTCTCCCCCTCACTCATTTCTCCTCCTTCGCGTTTGTTTCGCCGGATTTGAAGAATCTCACCACCAGCCGTCAAGAAACGTCGTCATCTCTAGTGCTGCCATCGACGACACCCCGGTGACCCTAACCACACCAACGACCTCGCCGCATCGTTGCCTATCCGGTGCGCGCCTCGCCCTCGCTGGAGACCCGCCGCATCGCCGTCGCCGTCGCAAGCCCAACACCGCCACCACATATCTCCTCGCCGCCGGCTATCGCCGCCACCTCAGGTGACCAAACCATGCGCATTGTAATCCTCGTGTCCCACTCTTGCTCTCGGTGCCCTCGCCGGCCTTCGCCATACCACCGTTCGCCAGCGCCATTCAGTCCCGAGTGTCGCCGTTCACCATGTGACGTGGCGCTGCCACGTCACTGCCCTGTTAGCACCACCGCGATGCCACGTAGGCGCCACCTCAACTCCAAAAGCCCGCGTGGCAGCCCCGTGTCGCCACGTCATCGCTGACGTGGCAACATTCTTTAACCGAACGAAAATCAGTCGCTGACGTCATGCTGACACAGCAAAGCCATTTTCTTTCAGAGAAATAATTCTAAAATTCCAAGAAATCCCTAATTTCATCATTTCATGTGTTCTAAAAACTTCCCGAGGTTCGTTCTCCTTCATACGAACTCCAATTTCGTCGATTCAAATTTCTAAATTCATATAAATTCAAGATCTAGCTAACTAAACTAAAATTATTTAATTTGGAGTTCATTTAAATTTTGTGTGAATTTGGCTTATTTTCACGTATAGATTTCGACGCCATTTGAGAGCAGCTAATTGAGCAAGGCAAGTTACATCTTTGATCATGTTTGATCCCATTATTTTAAATTATTACTGTATGCTTATTTCTATTCAATATAATTTAAATACCTTATTTAAATTGTAGTTATGCCTAAATCTTTTGTACTGACAATCTTGATATTGAAATAATTCATACCTTGTCACCTTAGATGAAAATATAGTTTATGCAATAGTATGAACTAGAACACTTTGAAAAAATATATGCTTAGTCATGCCTAGACCTGAAATATTTTAATTTGGGAATTTTCAGCCAAACATCAAATGTTGTTTAAATTGTATCCATGGCACTGGTGTGTAATGGAAGTTTGCAAATGCTTTGAAAAATGAAATAAAATTGAAAACTGGTTTGGACTTGGGCGAAATAGATAGTTGGTGGGTGAAAATTTATGCACGGGCTTTTCTCAGGAATGGTTGAGGCCCAGGGAATGTTTTGGAAGTCGCCTAGTCAATTAAGGACCGGTCTGCGAGTTGTGGATTGTTAAGCCAAAATCGTACTACCACAAGTCCAAAGTGAGGACGATCTGGCTAACTAATTTGCAACGTTTCACCGTGGTCGTGCCATCTGGTTGTGTGGGTGTCTTATATGACCTACTTTTACGTAATCCCACATGGCACAAGAGGGGGCTATAATCCGGCGGGTTTCTATCCAAAAGAAGTGAAACCTTAGCAAGGCATGACTACGGTAGGATGAAGCATTGTAAAAGCTTTGTCACATGCTCTAGACTGCTTACCTAAGGTAGTGAGCGGTGGTATCGACGGATGCCAAACAAACTAGAGAAGTCGTGTCTTGTGGGTAAAGTTGTACAACCTCTGCAGAGTGTCAATCTATTCGAATAGCCATGTCCACAGTTATGGACATGCTGAGCAAAGCCTTTCGCGGATTAGACTACGATTTTGTTTTAAAAATGGTTTGACAAAGAAATGTTTTCATGGATGTTTATTTCCATGTGGAAAATTTGGGCAGAAAGCCTGGTGCAAGGGGGATAGTCCTTCACCACTTGTGTATGGAGATTTATCCTACACTTGAGAAATAATGATTAAAAATGAAATTTGATTTTAGATATAGTATAACTGCTTTTGAACTTAGTATTGTATTTAAATTGTCAAATATTTCTTTTGCACAAATAACCCTATAAGCCTTCCTTTGATAATATCCATGCCTGCATTAACTCTGTTATTGGGTGTAACTTGCGAGCGCGGAAGTTGTGCTCATTCTTGCTTTACGCAAATAAATTTCAGAGGAGAAGAACTTCGCTTTCTGTGTGGATCTCGACGACTAGGCCGCTACCCCAGTCGATTGCCTGTGGCAGATCAGCTGGACTCCACTGCTTCTTCATCTTCCACTGTATTTGTTTATTGTTGGCCTGTAAGCCTCTTTTGTAATAAACTCTATTGATTATTAATAAAGTTATACGATTTATGGATGTTACCATATATGTTTACTGTGTGAACTAGCTACTGATCATGGGACTAGTTCAGAAATGCACAGAGGATTTGGATTGTTACTCTCGGGTCCGACATCGAGCAACCTCTGAAGTTCCTTATGAAGATCGCGGATCGTCCTCAAGTGCAACAGCAACCGCGATAGCGCATCTACGGTATCCACACGTCTAGAGAAGGAACAATCGTACGCCGGTGTGCTAGCACCAAGTTGCACGGCAGAGCTCTCAGGAAGATGGCGGCTAGGGTTTCGGTGGAACAACTCACGTCAACTCATCTCACTCCTAATAGCCTCAAGCATCTCCTTATATAGTGCCCATGACGGATCCTATCCGAACACGTTTTGTTCCAACCCGTTAAGTGTGTGACCCGTTAGGTTTATGCGTAATCGATTGTGACTCGGAAACCCTTTCCGACCATGAGTTGTTAATAGTTCCTAGCAAAACATAGCGATTCCCGAATACACACAAATTATATCTAACAAACCTTAATGCAATATGATCTACGACCAGGTCCTCATCACTTACGACCAGGTCCTATCTCCATACGACCAGTTCGTATTTGGTCACGATCAATTTGTAACTCCTTACGACCAGGTTACGACCACTATGTGATTATGTTCGACCAGTCTACGACCAGCTCGTATCTCCATATGATGAGTCCGTAACTGATCGAACTAAGCGACCTACTCGTATATTCTCTCTTTGCCTCACGATATCTGGTTGAACACCAGGTGAGATGTTGTGTCATCTATGGACTGTTCAATACTTTCTCGATCAAGTGTCGAATAACTTCATGTGGTCAAATACTTCGACCACTAATGGCATGGCCATGCACTTACTTTATCTGACCACAATGAGGGGTCCAGAGACATCTCTCCTGTTATGCTAGGAGGGGCAAATCCCATATCTGACCAGTCACATTCCTCCGCATGTTTCAGAACATACCTGAAAGCTACCTTTATAATGACCTAGTTACGAGTAGCGATTGGCAACCCCTAAGAATGCTATTACATATATAGAAAACCATGTTGATCTTAAGTCTAAGGATTATACATCATCATTGCTTGAGACCAACTAACGGCACATAGAATCATAACAATCTCAATAGTTCTTCAAGGTGGGTCTTATCCAACACCACATTCTCTAACATGTGTCCATATTATTAGTTTGATATCTCCATATCCATAACCTGTGAAACATAGTCATCAACCAATACATATGCTAGTCTATTCATATGTGTTCTCATATGTTTCCGATCAGGGAATGTTTAAGAATAATCATTGCAAAAATATAGAGTTTCACAATCAAGTCACATACTTGATAATAAATATTAACGATATTATTCTAGGAACAAGATAATATATTATCTAATATTATAAACATAATAAAATATAATCATCTCTATGATTGACTTTAGAGCATATTTCTAATACTAACTACTGGTGTCGCTCTTCAATCAGTACTAGCCGCTAACTACTGGTGTCTCCGCTCACCTCTCAGCCTCCTCCACGCCTCCCTCTTGCGCTGCCGCCATCCATGGTTGCTCCCATCACCGCTGCCGCCACCAGATCGGCAGTCTCCCCTACGCACCGGGTTCAGGTACACATAGTTCTCTTCCCTAGATCCTTCCCCTAGTTTACTTAAAACATGCTAGCAAGCGAATGTACCTAGATATAACTGCATGTATACCATAATATAAACAGTATATAGAAGTTTCTTCTTTTAAGATTATAGAAGTTTCTTTTTTTAGAAGATTATAGAAGTTTCTTTCTTAAGGCCATATTGGCCATGTACGCCATCTCCATTTCGAGGTGTCGTTGCTGCCGCCGATCATTTGTCTTTTAACAGATGGGTTTCATTTGTTCGGATCGAAAATTCTTAAGGCCATATTGGCCATGTACGCTATCTCCATTTCGAGGTGTCGTTGCTGCCGCCGGTCATTTGTCTTTTAACAGATGGGTTTCATTTGTTCGGATCGAAAATTCGCAGTGGAATGGGCAGCTTGCCCAAGAAAGCCACATGTTAACCATTGCATGTCGATTGGAATTTTGCGCGTTTGCCTCATATATTTGGAAAATATTCCCTCGGCTCTTTTGGTCCAAACCAGTGCAAGTGACTACCAATACTTTACATAATCATCCTGTATTGCACTTAATACTCTCTCTGTTTAAGAATATGTGACGTTTTGGACATCGGCATGGTCTCTAATATTCAACTTTGACCATTACTTTTCATATGATTATGTTAGTATATTTTTTTACAAAATTACTATATTATAAAAGTATTTATCATGAAAAATCTAATGATACTATTCTCTCATGACCAATCTAAATAGTTTTCATATATTACTCCCTCCAGTTCAAAAAACAAGTCGTTTTGAAATACATATAGTCAAACTTTAGAAACTTTGGTTATCGATATCTTTTAAATATTTAAATTAGATACATAAAAATCATATATATAGATTCGTCTCGAAAAGTACTTTCATAATATTATAGTTTATTGGGTTTTACTTAATATATTACTCCTCCATTCAAAAAATACGTTTTGCAGTCAAACTTTGACTAATAATATATGAATAACTATTTAGATTGGTCATGATAGAATAGTACCATTATATTTGTCGTCATAATTTTTTCGTTCAAACCGGAGAAAAAGCTATCGGTTGGGAAAACATTTCGGAGCCTAGCGATAGACCCGGTTACTAGATTTTTTGAATTTATTTCGGCCAAAATTTCGAATCAAAATTTGAATTTTTTTTGAAGTTAAAACGAAAAATATAGAGAAAAAAAATGCATAGCCAAGGTTCGAACCTATAACCAACCTCTTCAAAACTAAGGGTGTGTCCACCACGGCACATGCACTCTTGTGTTTGCATACGGTTACAAACTTTCTTTATATTTGTCAAAAAACTAGCAAATCTGATTTTTTTTGGCCATTTGGACATTTTACTAGAGGGGTCCCGCTGAAATTTCGCCGAAAAAGTTTTCACTGGTTCAAACTATGCATCGCCCAACGAAGCCAGGAATTTGCCCGTTAGAAGTAAAAAAAGTCAAGAAAAAAGAATGGAAGAAATTGTCTACTAGTATCTTTTCACATGTCATTACTATAATAATCAATTTGGAAAATGACTTGCATAATAATATGAATGTGAGAAAAATAGAAGTTGCTCCATGCGCACCTGCAAAACCATTGGTCTTAGTGAGTGGCGCGTCGCCTACTGCTGCTTGCTGCTCCCACACTGGTGCCACGTCACCCACCACGCCGCACCGGCCGTCGAGCCGCAGGAACCAAATTGGGGGAGGAGTTGGAGTATTGGAGATAAAGATGGATGCGGGCTGGTGAGTGATGAGATTGTTGTGGACTGATGGAGGCACGAGCGGGCCGTGGGTTATGAGATGAGCTTCCAAGAGAGTGCACACCAAGGAGTACTATGAATATGGCCCAAATGCAGAACTGATCCTTGAAAATATTTTCGATTTTTTGATGTGTCCAGGCACCCTTATAGGCTCCGCCCATGATTGTACCCAGAGATAAATTACTGGTAATCTGCAGGTGTGCATCAGGAAGGGATTGTTTCAGTTGGCGATTATAGCTACCCGAGATGGCACCATGACAGGAATAAAAAGCTGTGCCAAAAACCGAAACGTTTCGTCAGAATAGATGCCAAAAACCTTCGCTAGCTTGTATAACTAGTCTTTTGGGATAGTACGTACTCTCTGTGATCAATTGTACAATGACTTAAGAAGGTGCGGGTGCCTCAGTGCCTGTCGACTTGCTCTAGTTGGTGGCCTGGTGAACTGAATTATTGAAATGGCCAGCCTAAGTGCCCAACTGCTCAATGCTTATATCAAGTTAAAAGAAATTTCAATTATTTTTGGGGTGTCCGTGCATCAGGGCCCCCCGCCCATGTCACGTGGAATATTCCTCCTACCGTCCAAATCGTTGACCAAGACTCTTCCATGAGGCATGGGCTAACTAATAGGCACGCGTCCCAAAGTCACAGGCCATAAACACAAGTCACAACCGCAAAAACTTCCACGCCACACATGAACAGATGAACTATACTCCACTATATAAGGAGAACTCATCAGGCCAAGTAATTTTAAGCACTGTTCTGTCACTGCAAGAAGCAAAAGATCATGGCTATGCTCAGAAGCTTAGCACTAGGACTCAACGTTAGCTTCTTCTCTTGTTACCTGATCTCCATTCCACTACACCATAACATAGAATTAAAGACAATTAACTGTCGGAAAAAAATAGGATGAGTGGCAAAACATGTGCCGGCAATGTCCAAGAGATTACGGGTCCCGATATCTGCCGAAAATAATTATTGTCTAGAACAACTTATCTGTCGACAATATTTTTATGTCAGCTACAATACATCTGCCCTTGAAAGAGTCAACCAGGTCAACATAACTGTCGGGGATAATAGACAAGTCAATCAGGTCAACGTAACTGCCGGGGATAATAGCAGTTATTGTTCACTGATTTTAATTATTTGGTCAAAATTTTTAGAGCAGTAGTGGGAACAAGGATTACATAGGTAAATAGGGAATATTATTATAAGACCAAAACAATTGAGTTTGCCTCATTTGGAGTTTTGATGATTTAGTTATGAATTTTCTAAGTTATCAGCAATTTGTAGTATAAAAAAAATAATTCATTTTGGGATCAATTTCCACAAAATATACCTTCTGTGACAGAGGTGTCACATCCCCGAATTAATAAATAAGATTATTATGCATCTCATGAGCATGCATCATTGTTTTCAAGCATTTACATTATATATTGCGCTTGAAAAATCTCAAAAAGAGATTAAACATACTCTTTAAATTTGAACTCTAAATAAAAACAGGAACAAAACCTTATGATAATCTTCTGGAAATAATTTATTCAAATAATATATTAATTATCATGAATTAATATAATTTTTCCCAAATTTATGGGACTAGATTCAACCCTCAAACAATTTAAACACATATCAATGACCTACACTAAGTTTGAATTTGAATTATACAAATTATATCATGAGCAGTAAGGTTTAAGAATTTATTTCAGATTTTTAGGAATTTTATTTCTATTTTTAGTGACCTAGTCAAAACAGCAGTTTAGATTTCAAACTCAGTCAACTGAGATTAACTAGGGCTAATATGAACCGTTCGATCTTAATCGAGCGGCTCATACGTGTGGTCCGATACACACCAGCCTAGCCTAAACACAACTCGGACCATTTTGGGCCGTCCGATGAAAAAACAATGCCTCAGATCTAATGACCGCTCGGGCGGTCCAAACATTCACTCGCGTTTGGACCTTCCGATGCGAAATCAACGGTCCAGATCTTATAACCTTTCGGACGGTCCGAACATCTCTTTCAATCGGAGCCATCCAGTCCAGATCGAATGGCCCACGTGGACTCACTTAAGTGAACTAAGCCGCGCGCGCGCGTTGGAGTCACTGTCAACTGGGCCCCATCTGTCAGACCTTCTTCCTCCTCGTGGTGGCACACGCGTAGAGCTTCTACGCCACGAAAGCTCGACTCACGAGGACAAGACGCTTCAAGCTTCTAGAAGCCTCGGGGAGGTGTGCATCGGATTTGCTTGGACACTAGGATGATGGCGCCCAAGACGATGATGATGAAAGAGGGCGGAGGTGGCCAGAATTGACGCGGCGACACTCAACTGGGCTCGGAGAAGACGGGTCTAATCTTCCTCAGCGTTGCTCCAAAACAAAATTAACTTCACCAATAAGTTCCACACGATGATGCGATCCTAAGAGACAAGATAGCACAGAGAAAGACTCACCGAAACGTCGATGAGCTTACGCGGCCATGACCACCGGACTTGAGGATGAAGACAGCGGTCCAGGCGATTTAGCGCACGCTAAGGACCTAGGCTAGGTAAAATGGAAGCGGCGCCGAGTGAGGAACACGGTGGTGGGGTTGCGGGTACGAGAGCGGCTCCAAAACAGCGGTGCCGCCTTCGACTTGTGCCCCGACCAAAACCAAGAAGTGAGCGAAGAAAGCAAGGGAGTGAGAGAGAGAAAGAATGGATGAGCTCAGGAGGTAGATGAAGTCTCGTCGATGCTTCGAGAGAGGTCCCGAGAGCATGAGGTGGCACGGCGGAGCTGCGTGGCCTGCATGCACAAGCTCCAGCGCCGGTCGGCTTCGGCGACGAGGAAGACGACACGCCTGACAAGCGGGCCCAGAAAGTCAGCGGTAAAGGCAAAGCAGTGCGAGCGGGCTAAGCCTGAGTCAAACTCGAGTCTGGCCAAGCGACGCGGTCCAGTCAAAACTAATGGCTATGTTAGAACAATGTTGTCTCGGTCGGTCCGAACGGCACCGGTGATGTGAGCCGTTCGATCTGCATCATACGGTCCACGTTGAGGATATCTTTGGACGGTCCGAACGGCGCTATGATCTGGACCGTTGAAATCATATCGGACAGCCCACGCGATTGGATACGTTCGAACGGTCCAAACGTCATCGCTCAAATTGGGTCGTAGAAATTGAATCGGACGGCCCAAAATCGATGGCTAAGAAATGAATTAGGATTTTGATTTTCTGTTTTGACCGAAACTAGGCAAGTTTGACTAAGCCGTTAAAAATAGAAATAAATTTCCAAAAATTGTGAAATTTTTTTGTCGGTGCTCCTAGGTTCACCTAGAACTTAGGAAAAATAATTTTGACTATTGTTCATATTTTACTTGCCAGATTTAAATTCCTTTTTAAATCTGTTTTAGAGACTTAGCTAGAATTTTAATGAGATCAAAATAACTTCTAAAAATTTGGGAAAAATTATGTTAATTCATGATAATTTATCTAGTATTTTACAAAATTATTTTTAGAGAATGTAATACATACATTTCTCTAAAATTAAATAGAATCTTGATTTTAAGTCAAAAGTTTGAATTTTAGAAACAAAAATTTGAAACCAAGTACAAACTTATGAATTTTCAACAAAAGTTTTTGAAATTCACATACTTTTATACATTTGAAACACAAACCATTTTTTAGGATGTTACAGGGCCCGAGATGGTAGTGACACACACGCGGTGCGAGTCGGAGCCTAGCTCGGTCGGTGCAGCTAGATGGTTGAGCCAAGTCATTTTCCCCCGGGTCGGGACGTTGTAGATGGTCCGATCGAGAATGGATGGTCTTGATCGAGATGGCCGTTTAGACGGTCCGAACGTTCCCAAACGTTTCGGACGGTCCGATTGAATTTTAACGGTCCAGATCGCGCGGGCTGTTCGGACAGTCCGAACGTTCCAACTGATCCGGATGGTTGATTTTAAATTAGACTGTTGGTGTGCGTTGGGTTTGGCACGGTGCGTTTAGTTGGTTGGGCTCGATCAAGTTGCTCGGGTCGAAACGTTCAGACCGCGCATTTTGTCGGTCCGATCAGGATCCAACGGTCCATATGCGCTGTGAGTTCGGACGGTGTGATGCCGATTGTGCTGATTGTCAGGGCCACACGATTAAGATTGGACGGTCCTGGTTAGCCCTAGTCAAACCACAGTTGACTGGTTTCAAATCTACTTCTCTACTTTGACCTGAGTGCTACAAATAGAAATAAATTTTCTAAAAATATGAAATAAATCAGAGGGGTTCCTGGAAAGGTCTAGTGTCCATAAAAATTATTAAACCCTACTGTTCATGATTTATTCATGATAATTATTCTAGTATTTATATAAATTGTTTCTAGATGAACTTCAGTAGTATTTATATAAATTACATTTATTCATGATAAATATTATCGTATTTAAATAAATTATTTCCCAGAGATGATCACGTGTTTTTATTTCTGTTTTCTTTTGGGAGTTTTTTTTGAGTTAAAAGTTTAATGTTTGACTTGGTTCAACTCATTTGAAGTTCACAAACATTTAGGCGTGCAACTAAAAACCATCCTTTGGGAGCGCAACTGAAAAGAAAAATGACTGAGGCGCGAAGACCTTGTCCTCAAATTCCCCAATCCTTCCTGACCTCCTTTCCCCTTCCTCCCAGCGCCGCCTCACCTCCCTGGCCACCCCTCCACCCCGTGCCTCCTCGGTCCCGCGCCCTGCTCCACCTCCACTCCACTCGGCTCCCTGGCGCGGCTTGGTGGCCAGCGTAGCCTCAACCCCAACTGCCGGCCCGTGGCTTGCCACCACCGCCCACCACGCCTGAGCGCCTCCTGGGCTCGGCCCCATGCCCCTCGGTGCTTCGGTGGCTCGGCCGGCCATGATGCTGGACTCGTCCCCAGCCACCGCCGCCATCCCGGCCCTAGCCGGCAGCGAGAAGGTAACCACCGTTGTCCAAATCCGGGGCTTGGTTCGGATCTGAGTTAGGGTTCGGGCGATCTACTAGTTTCGGTGCTCGATTTAGCTCTCTCCTACGGGTGTATGGCTGAATGTGCTCGATTTAGAATAGTGGTTCCTTGCTCTGCTGTCAGTGGCGTCGTGGTCAAAATTGGTGGTAGTCTCTTGGTTTTCTAAGGGTCTTGTGTTCTCCAGCTAGTGTTTAGCTATGGGTAGTGGCGTTTTGATGAAATTTGGTGGCTTGGTGTTGATTCGTCTAGGAATTGTAGTGATGCAACTACTTTTGTGGGTTTGGTTGACCAAATATAGTTTTTTGTTCTTCTTGTTTTGCAAACAATTTGGTATCTAACAGCTAAATTACGTGGTTATTGCTCAAATTAGTGCTTGGTTTCCTAATGTTTTGAAGGCTAACGTGCATTTAGGAAGTCTGCTCTCCTCTAAATTATGAAGGCTTAAATATCGAAGCAATGCACTTTGATAATTTTTCTCATATAATTTATTTGCTAATCTAAAATATACCCATTTTCATGATTGATCTATTGGATAATTGGTGTCTGCTTGAATCAAGCTTTCCAATATGGATTAATTATATGTTGTCATCTGTATGAAAGCTAAGGTATGTTGTACTTGTACCTATTTGATTATCTTTGCATCAGTTCAACATCATCCTTTTCCTATGTTCATTATGTAATCTTCTTTTTCCGCTTTCACTAGGTTCGACCCGTAATTCCTGCTGGCACTTCGTTTCAGGAGGATTGTGGTTGGTATCTAAAGTTCAACTATATCTTTATGATCTTTCTATTTAAAGTTTTTGTTTTTTTGTGTGAGCTTTTGGCATTAATGTGATCATGTAATTAACAGCTCGTATTCTACGTGCAATCAGAATTGCAGCTCGTTTAGGGTTCAGCTTTCCCAAAGAAACGACTTATTATGTGAGAACTCTTGCCCTTTCTTTTAAAAAAATAGCAATGAAGTAGTTTAATGTTTGCCTCCAAATGGCTATCTTTACAGGGAAGAACACTCATGGAGGTTAACTATATGCTTGCTTATGGATTTCTTAACCCCTCTATTGTGCTGATTTATGTTGCATTGATGGTGAGGAGAATGTTCTTGTTATTGATTTGCTTGGGTCAAGCCATGAGGATCTGTTTGTTTATTATGGCCGGAGATTCTCATTGAAGACAGTCTTGATGTTGGCGGATCAGATGGTAATAATATAAAATTGGCATCAATGTCTTATTGTTCTATTTGCAAATGGTGATGCAGTTGTGGAAGTTGTTAGTTAGATGGCCTGTAAGATGATCTTGCCACTGAATTAAGTAGTTATAATGCTATCAGTTGACCTGTACTGAAATTCCAATTAGATATACTGAAATACTATAGCTGGTAATGGTATTTATTTTTCTAGAAGTATGTATCCATGCTATATTGTTATGTATGCATCTGTTAATGTTAAGCCATGATGTTTGTTTTTGAATGTACGGGTAGATCGCTGTCAAAGCTGGAATACCAACTTTTGGTCCTTCATTAGAGGCTGCCGCATTAAAGGATCGAAGGACTTTATGAAGAAGTTGTGTGACAAGTACCGTATTCCCACAGCAAAGGTTCTTTCCCTTTCCCTTTGTCAACTTCTGTAATCATGCTAGGACTAATGTTGACTTGCTTGAGAGATGATTTAGGTGGATGCCATGTATGTTTAAAAGATATAAGTATTATACTCTGCATATACATCCAGAGAGTTGCTTTGTGTTGAGCAATGGTTCCTATTGTTATCTTATAATCCACATTCAACTATATGGGTATTCTTTATTATCAGACAATGACTGTCGAACTATTGTGTAGTTATTACCTGTGAATGTTTCGTATACCTCACTTTGCCCATATAACTGGATAATAGCTTGTGCTGTTTGTTTCCTTAGTAGTTAGGACTTAAGAGTATGACGATGAAATGCTTTAGTGGAGTGCCAAATCTATGCACGAGTCTTGTGCTCCTTATTATCAGACAATGACTGCCGAACTATTGTGTAGTTGTTACCTGTTCACCAATTTAATTAGCAAGTATGTAATTAATTCCACTTTACTAATATATGGTTTGTGGTTATTGACTTCTCCAATTTCTTTTCAAGTACAAAACATAAGGGTTGTTGAAGTTATTGTTTGCTGATAGAGTGATCGTCCTTATTTTGCAAATGGTGATAGTATGATGATTTGATTGTCGACTTCTTTTGTGTAGATGTTTTGTACATGCCAAAGATAGACTAGTTGGTAGAAGGGGCTGGAGAATTTACATATTTCAGGGTTATGTATTTTGCATCATCTGAATTTCATCTATGTGTTACAGCTGTATTTGATTGTTGATATGATATTTTCTAAGTGATACGATTGAGAAAATTGTATGTTTTGTAAATTCCGATTGAATGTTGCAAACTATTGGAAAAAATATTAAATTAACTATTCCAGCGGCATAATTAAATTTTATTAGTATTTAACATGTATATTTCTAGGTACCTAATGTGTCAGGAATCATGCCAACGCTGGCAATATATCTGCCGGAGAAAATCATGCCAACTCTACCGCGCCAGCGCAAACCAAGTTATCCAAGGCAATTAACTGCCGGCAAAAAGACAATTAAGAGCGTAGTAACTGCTAGCAATATGTATAGCTGTCGGGGAAACTTCAACTGCCAGTGAAACTCTAACTATCGCGCCAATGTGAACCAAGTTATCTAGGGCAATTAACTGCCGGAGAAATAGACAATCAAGGGCCTAGTAACTGCCGGGAAAACTCTAATCACGGAAAAAAGCCAATCTATTTGGAAACTATTATCTAGGAAAAACTTGACTTTTCTAGGGCGGTTAATTGCCGAAATTCACATATCTGTAGGAAATGTTTTTCCGTGACACTTTGACGGAGACAATAAGTGCCAGGAAAACTAATTACCGGTAGATAAATTGTCTTGCAACGCAGTTTTTCCTAGCAATTGCATTGTGTGGCGAACCGGCCAGGGGCCTCACCCGAGAGGTCCTCCAAGACCTCCCTAGGAGTCCACCAGGTCCTCCTAAGAGGTCCCAAGGACCTCTCGGGCAGTCCTCCCAGGCTTCCCAAGAGGTCCAGTCGGACCTCCTGGAGGTCCAGGGAACTGACCCGAGGAGGTCTTGAGACTCAGGACCTCCCCAAGAGCCACGACCAGACTTGGGGGAGGTCTAGAGACCAACCCGAGGAGGTCATGGGACTTGGAGAAGTCCCAACCCTCCTATGATCCGAACCAGTCCCAAGGATCAATGGCTGGTTCACACAACAAACATGAGTGGTAACATACATCCATGAGAGACTTTATTAACAGCTAAAGAGTTGATTACAAGGTTGCTTACAAGTCAAGACAACAAAGAAAAATACACAGCGGATGCAAAACCAAGTCTATCCAATACACCACAGGTAATTGGCTGGAGGGCGCGGCCTAGTTGATCTGGTCCTCATCATCATCAAAGAAGTCTTCTCCTGCTCAATTCATCAATCAAGCAAGAATGAGCACAACAACCGTGCTCGCAAGTTACACCTGTCAAATAACAGAATGACATGCATAATGGATATCAAAGGGAGAGCTTATAGGGTTGATTTGCATAAAGCCAAGTTTATTTCCAATTACAAACAATAAGTTTCAAAGCATGTACAATAATTAAAATTCATTTTTAAAGTTCAATTTTACAGTTGGATAACATTCATCACAAAGTGTGAAGGATACACTCCTGTCACAAGGCTTCTCGCCCATGAACCATTTGGATAGAAATCCAAAACCATTTCACAAATCATTTCAAACCCAAAACTGAAATCTAACTTTGAGTGGCTTTACTAGCATGTCCATGACCGTGGACACGGCTATTCGAATAGATTTACACTCTACAGAGGTTGTACACTTTACCCACATGACACGACTTCTCTAGTTTATTTGGCAACCATCGCTGCCACCTCACACTCCCTTTGGTGAGAGGTCTAGAGCACGTGACAAAGCCTTTACAATGCATCGCTCCACCGCAGTCCATCCTCACTAAGATTTCACCCCCTTTGGACTACCCATCCGCAGGGTTCAGGCCCCCTCTTGCACTAGGTGGGACTATGAAGGTCGTAACATGACTACCCACACACCAACAGGATCAACCATGATAGAGCTTTGCAAATTAATTGGTCCGGTCCTACTCCCCATTCTGAGGACATGTGGTTGTACGATGAGGCATAGCCCATTATAGGAATAGCAAGATGCGGCTCGCAGACCGGTCCTTAATTGGCTTGGACGACCACCACATTCCCTTGGACCTCATCCCTACCCAGGATTGGGTCCGTGCATAAACATTGCACCAGCCAAGCCAACCAATTCACCCAAGACCAAATCTATTTTTCCATTTCTGTTTTGCTTTTCCAAAACCATTTGCAAAACCTCCATGACAACTCAATGTCATGGCTTTAAAACTCAGGATTCTTTAGTCTTTCGGTAGAAACACATCCCAAATCAAAATTTTGGTCTAGCAAGACTAAGCATACATTTTTCAAATGCCTCTGGTTCTCACTATTGCAAAAGCCAGATTTTCATCTAAGTTGAAAATGGATGGGGTTCAATGTCGACAGTGGCCATACAATGGAAATCAGGCATAGCTACCATCTTAAAAACAGGTATTGAAATAACTTAGTAAAGTAAGCATGTATAAATTTTTGAAACAGAACATAGTAATTTGAAGTAATAGGTGCAACATGGTCAAGGGTATAACTTGCCTTGCTCAAAGACCTGGGTGTCCTCTTATGCCTCAAGGAACTCTTGTTCTTCACGGTGGGAAACAAAACAACTCAAATAGAGCTCAAGTAAGGTCCAAAGAAACTCTAATAAAACACTGAAATAAAACCAACAGAAAGGCTAGGTGATCAGGGGGGAGGTCCAAGGGGCTTTGGAGGAGGTCCAAGAGCTGGTCGGTTTTAGCCAGCAAGTGAAAATGAGCAAAGAGTGAAGAGGAAGGGCTGCCCAAGCTTATATAGCCAGAGCCATCCAGATTTTCAAGGGTAGGCGTGTTCAAGAGTTAGTGAAAAGGATAATGGGAGCAGGCAAAAGATGTGACAAAAGAATAGCATGGGTGCTGCAAAAAGGTAGAAGTATTTAATGCGACACGACAGACATTAAATGTGGGGAGACTCCCATGTGCAAAGGACATGGTCAAAGAATAAAGAAAATGGGTGCGGCTACCAAATAGGGCTAGTCAAAGCCCGAGGGGGAGGTCCTACGGAGAGGAGGTCCCAAAAGACACCACAACGGGGAGGTCCTGACGGTTAGATCTCCCAAGGGGAGGTCTGGACGGTTAAGATCTCTAAAGGGGGGGTCTTAACGGTCAGATCTAACAAAGGGGAGGTCTAGACAGTTAAGATCTCCAAAGGGGAGGTCTTAACGGTCAGATCTGACAAAGAGGAGGTCCAAATAGACAGGGAGGAGGTCCTAGAGGACATGGGGGAGGTCATGAAGGATACGGGGAGGTCCTAGAGGACATGGGGAGGTCCTGAAGGACACGGGGAGGTCCAAATAGACAAGGAGGAGGTCCTAAAGGACATAGGGAGGTCCTGAAGGACATGAGGAGGTCCAAATAGACAAGGAGGAGTTTCAACAGAACCGAGAATGAGTTCAAATGAACATGAGTGAGGTTTAGACCTGAGAAGGGAGGTCTAGACCAGAGAAAATCCAACCACTTGAGAGGTTTAGACCTAAAGAGGTCCGAACCAGAGAAGAACAGAGCCAGCGCAGAAAAGAGGAGATCACCAAAACTCCACAAACCCAATTAAACAAATGCGAGTTTTAGTTGAAGTTTGATTTAGTCAAGTGAAATCCATTCTGAAATTCTTCGGTTAAGCTTTGAATTCTCATCAAAACAAAATGGTTCTTTTTATTTTGAAAATTTCAAAAAGGCTCTAAAAATCAGGGTGTTACACATTGCCCTTAATACTATGTCATGGTGTAGTGCCTCCGATAAATTCCTGCAATGCCTGTGGCAGAAGATACCTAGCGAGCTCATCTACACACAGAGCTCGAGCAACTTCACCAACTTGCTGGTCTCCTCCATCCGAAACCCAAAGTTCTTCACGAACACCACGGTGAGGCCGCTCTGCATCGTCACACCGACCGACGCCTCACGTCCGGCCGCCGTGCTCTGCGGCGCATGCGCGGCGTCTTGCCTCCGCGTCTTGCCGGGCGGCACGACCACGAGGGCTGTCGTCACGGCCGGGCGCCCGAGGTGTTCGGGGTGGTCGACCTCACCAACCTCCGCGCCGTGAGCGTCAACCAGTGGGGGTCCACGGCTTGGGTTGAGTCTGGCGCGACGATCGTGGAGCTCTACTACGCCATCGCGAAGAACAACTCACAGGTCGCGTCCCCGGCCGGCGTGTGCCCGACCATCGGCGTGGGCTGCCACTTCAACGGCGGTGGCATCAGCATGATGATGCGCAAGTACGGCCTCTCCGTCGACAATGTCCTCGACGCCAAGCTGGTCAATGCCAACGGTGACCTCATTGACAGGGCCAGTATGGGGGAGGACCTCTTCTGGGCCATCCGAGGCGGCAGCGGCGAGAGCTTCGGCATCGTGCTGTCATGGAAGGTCCAGCTTGTGGCAGTCCCACCGATAGTGACAGTGTTCAACATCGCAAAGATGGTTGACCAGGGTGCCATCGACATCCTGACCAAATGGCAAGATCTCGTACCATCCCTCCCCAGTGACCTCACCATAAGGGTGGTCGTGCAGGGCCAACAATGTTGGATTTAATCTTGACAAAGTTTTTGTATCTGCATATTTACTTTGGTCTCTTGCATGTAGTGATCATGTTGTATAGGTCTTTGCATAGTAGTAGTGTGTGGTACCAGAAAAAGCGCACGGCAATGCGTGTGATTCGTTGAGCCAGAGTGCGTGCTGAGCCGTGAGATGCGGTTAGACGGAGGTGCCAATATCTGCAACGTGCAAAGGGCTGCAACATCAGTGGTCGTAGCAAACTACAGACTGGTCGGAGCTACAGTAACAGTGCTCGAGTGCTACAGTGGCAGTGCTGGTTGGACGCCACAGTGCCGGATGCTACAGTACTCGTGGATGCTACAGTGCTCGTGGAGCTTCGTGGTTGTAGAGCTGCCGTGGTCGTAGCAACTGTAGCGGTTATAGCGCCGGAATGAAGCGGTAGTCTGAGTCAATAAGTTTGACTAAGTCTTTTGGATCGTGGAGAGATTCCAGGAGGTCGTGGCGTCAGAATAGGTCCTAGTGGTTTAGTGGGTGCATGGAGTGCAGGACATGTGATCTTAAGTGTCTGCATGAGGCTTATTTAAGCCGTGTAATTCCTGTTAAAGTTTGAGACAAGCAGTAGAAGCAATAGAGGTTGTGTGATTCAATCCTAAGAAGTTTCTTCTCTGTGTGTATTTGTCTCCCTCTGTGTGTGTTTATCCAGAGAGACGAGAGAGACCATTGATTGGTTTCTGGGAGTTGAGAGATTCAATTCCAACAAGCAAGCCCTGTTCCAGTCCCTGTACCTCGGCACGTGCAGCACGCTCGTGCCGACGATGGGCAACCTGTTCCCGGAGCTCGGCATGACGAGCGCTGAGTGCCGGGAGATGAGCTGGCTCCAGTCCGCGGCCTTCATCAACTTCGGCAACACCGACACACCGGTGGAGGCGCTCCTGAATCGGGGCACCAGCCTGAGCGTCTTCACCAAGAACAAGTCCGACTACGTCCGGCGCGCCATCTCCAAGGGCGTGTGGAAGAACATCTTCTCCTGGTTCACGATGAATGGCGCCGGGCTCATCATCCTGGAGCACCACGGCGGGTTCTTGAGCAGCATCCCCGCCGCGGCGACGCCGTACCCGCACAGGAGCGGCGTGCTGTACAACATCCAGTACACCACGTTCTAGCAGGGCGACGGCACGGCGGCGACGAGCTGGATCGGCAACTTCTACAACTTCATGGGGCAGTACGTGAGCAAGAACCCGAGGGAGGCGTACGTGAACTACCGGGACCTGGACATCGGCGAGAACGTGGTGGTGAACGACGTCAGTTCGTTCGACAGCGGTAAGGTTTGGGGTGAGAAGTACTCATGGGTAACTTCAAGAGGCTTGCGGCTGTGAAGGGGGCGGTGGATCCCACCGACTACTTCAGAGACGAGCAGAGCATCCCGCCATTGCTCCAAATCAAGTGAGCGAAGTGCAATGGCGGGCATGCGTTGGTGCGCGCGGTCGGATTAATTCGATGGCTGCGTGAACCGCCACTCGCCCGTAGTGTGTTCGCTTCTTCATGTGGTGTACTACTTACTTCTGTTCCGACTCTTCCGTGGATATGATGTTCCGGTCTAGAACCTGAGTGTCTATGAAGGAATGGGTTTGCAGTTCTGCTCCGGCAGGTTGCATTTTTCTAGCGGGAAAGCATCTTTGCACGCCATTCAACCTTGTTTGTGGATTGCACATCCATTAACACTTCGATCTTAACTCCTTTTGTCCTATTTTTCTGAATAAAAAAAGCGCAGGTTGTTTTGATTTGTTTGACCTTTCTCGTCTCCGTTCTTCTTCTTTTTTTTCTCAAACTGGTGACTAGTCCCGTTAGTGTGGCATCCTTATTTTTGTGCTACATGGTAGGGTTGAAGACTTGAAGTTGCATTAACTAGGTTTCATTTTGGATTTTTTCCTTCTGGAAATTTGTCCCATGTGCACTTGGCGCACCCCCCCCCCCCACCCACACTTTGTTTCTAAATATATGTCATGTTAGAAAGCGTACGAGTCACATTTTGATAAGAAAATTATAAAACACGATTCACTCCCATGCCAGCGCCAATAGGATTGGTTTTAAAAACGAGGACTACCTATCTTTGATTTAAAGAAGGAAAGTGGGGACTTGAAACCATAACCTCAACCACTGGCAACCCTGTTAGTAGTGGTGCAAGTGGGGCGGGCTGCAAACAGCCCACGCCCACCCACGGAAGCTACTAAGCCATTTGTGGCTGCCTTTAACCCGCAAATGCAACCCACAATACTAATGTGGCCTTGGCAGCTACCCGCAAAGCGCCCACAAAGCGCCAGCCGCGATGGCCCGTCCCCACTCCCTACCAAAGTTCTACAATACTACAGAACATGTTCATAGTGAGCCAAAAGCACAGCAACCAGAGCAGATAAAATGCCCATCTCAAGCAGAATATAGTTGCTACCATATTAACCACCACGGCTATCATCACAACAAGCTAAACCATTTTTTGGTTCAACAACAGGTTTCAACAACATACAGAGACAACAAAACAACAGCAAAAAGTCTGATATGACGATTTAACCCGTCCACAAAACTGACAAGTGACGCTCTAGTTCTTTATCTTCTTCTTGGGCCTTAGCTAAAAGGAAGAGGTCAGAATTTTTCATTAGATCAAAAGAATAAACATAAAAAGATTCGTTATCACTTAACGTCTTAACAGCAATAGTTGTGAACTCGTGCTAGCATATGCAGTCTAGCAATAACTTTGTGAGGTGCATCATTTATTAGTTGTTACAATGCTATCTAGAGATGACTAGAGGGTGACAAACTGACAACTACACTACAGAACATAAGCAAGCTTTATGAATTGCATTGGTTAAGATTGCAGAATGCCCAAGAACAAGAACAAGTACAATGCAAGCCTAGATACAAAGCATGCAACTTCGATAATGAAGCTCTCACTTGGTTGCTGTGACCACACTTCTTCTTGCAGTAATTGACAGCCCTAGGGTGATTGGTTTATCACTCCTATAAAAAACAACATTATTCACAAGGAAATTGAACAGGACAATTCTGAATTTGCTGAACTCGAGTAGTCCACCAATAGTTTATGTCTCCTTATATACATTTTTCCATACTAGTATGCTAGGATGATCCTGAGCCTGATGCCCAAAACTGGAGCTGCTTTGAAATGCATCAATCAAACATCAGTTAATTGATGTGCATGCATAGTTATGACTTATGAGCATGGCAACATCTAGCATGGACTACAATCATGAAAGATGTGATGTAGCTTTTTTCTGGACAGGTAACAACAAGCATGAAACCATCCAAATATGAAACACCTACATGCATGTATGATATACCTAGACCTATAATGTGTCCAGTAACTCATTATCATAGCAGAGTAGCTCCCTGTTGCAAAAGAATCCACAAGGATAAGCTGCACAAAATTGTAGAGATCAAACAAGAACAAAGAGTAAAGAGGTCACTGAACAGTAGAGTAGCTCGAAATCAAATAAGCTGCACAAATTTGAGGTCACTTAACACCAAATTTCCTGATTAAACCTTGCTAAATTGTGCTCGCATTGTCCATGGAGGTTCCAAAAAACGCAATAATTTAGCAAGGAAAAAAATGCTTAAGCTCAAATGCCACATCCCTCAAGATCCCCCTTTCCACTCCCCAAACCAGCTCCAACCACACAGATCAAGTGCACATAATGCTAAAAAAACAAGGATAAATCAAGAGGGGAGATGACCTACCACCCCATGGGGCAATAGATCCCTCATTGCCCCGGCAAGAAAACGAAACGAAATCGTAAGCAAGAACCAACAAATCGTAGCAATTGACGCAAGAACCGACAAATCGTAAGCAATAATCGGCAAGAGAAGAGACGACAAATCGCAGCAATTGACGCGGCGCGGAGTAGAGCACGCATACCTCGAGAGGATTGGACGAATTAGGAGGGAGCGGCGGCGAATTGAGAGGGAGCGGCCGCTCCTACCAATGCCGCGAGGCAGAGGAAGGCACGAGGCCACGAGGCGGAGGAAGGCGGCTAGGGTTTAGCACCGTTTGGGGCGAGGTCGTGAGGAGTGAGTGAGTGCGGCGCGGCGTGGGCAATGCGGGTCGGGCCGAGCCTGCTGCAATTAGCTGGCGGGCTGATTTTAGTGGGTTGATATTGCAGGGCGGGCTGGTGGCTTAGCAAAGTGGCCCACCCCACTTGCACCCCTACTTGTTAGGCAGTGTCCCCGCTAGTTGGATACCCCTCTGTCCACAAAAATAGATCGTCGTGGGGTCCGTGTGAATAAATTTTTGAAACTTTGAACATTAATATATGTTAAAGTATTTAAATTGACTACATGAAAATAATGTCACTGGATTTTTCTTGCAGAATGTTTTGATAACATATTGTTTTTTCTAGTATTGATGATATAGAACTATAGTCAAAGTCTTGCGTTTGAAATCGTGAAAACTCAAAAAAGACTTGCATTTGTGGACAGAGAGAATAATCAATACCAACACTAATTAGGTATTCTGAGGAAACTCCCATATTAACCATTAAGATCTAGACATCGATAAGAGTTATAACGGCTCGGATTAAAAGAAAGAGTTCATGTCAAGTACAAATATGCACAAGATCCATCAGGCGGACAAGAGTTGTTATAACAACTTGGATTAAAAGAAAGAGTCCATATCAAGTACAAATATGCACAAAATACTAAATTTCCCAATAAGATTATGCAAATTTCCCAAGTAAAATAAAAAAATATTAATTTTTCCAATAACAACTAATTGAAAATTAGGAATTTGTTTTTAGTTAGAATCACACAAATGTGCAATTAATAATAAAAATAAAATAAGGTAATGAAATTGATTTGTATAAATATATGTTAGGAATCAAAATTTAGATTAAATGGAAGTTATAAATTCATTTTACAAAAACATAACTTGAATAAGAAAAATTAGGAATTTTATTTCTATACATATAAATTAGCAAATGCAAATGCAAATACAAAAATATGTAAAATCTGTAAAGGCAAAAAAAATGGTTTTTAGGGCATTTATTGGTTTGAGGATTCTCTACCTCATGTTGTGTTTTTGTTCTTTTAATACTTTATGTACGAAGGCCAGGTACTTTTCTTTATTGTAATGTCTATTGATACTACATGCATCTGCTATTTTTTTTTTGTGTTAGTTACGAGAAAAAGGAAAACATTTAACCATAGATATGGTAATTAGAAATTACTATGTCAACTATTTGTATGGCATATTAAGCCACCAACTTTTTCTTTCTTAATTAGTCATGCAAGCAAGGTAGCTAACTTTTTCTTTCTTCCTTCTTGCATCAACACAAGTGCTAGTGCATATCAATTCGTCAATTAGGAGCATTTTCCATCCTTTGTAAAACTTAGACATATTCTCAATCATTGGAGATTGAAGTTAAAATTGAAATTAGATTGTACTTTAATCTACTCTCAATAAATTTTATATTAAGTACTACTTCCTCTAGTTCACAAAAGACAAGTCATTTTGGAATGCGTGTGTAGCATCTAGAAGATTTTCAAATTTGGAGAAAAATAAAATTTCATGGTTTTCAAAAAAAATTGGGTGAATTTTCGAAAATCTAAAAGCTATTTTATAATTTCCATAAGTTAAGCACAATTTAATGTGTATAAACTATACTTCAATTAAATCCAAAACTATTTTATTTGAGTTCCTTTGTATCCATATTATTTTATTGAATTTTATGGGAGTTTTTCAAGTTCATTTGCTATTTTTATTATCTTATTTAGATTTTTTGTATTGTCTAAAAACGAAAAGTTAACTAAAAATGCTTGAAATCTTCGTAGGCTCAATATTTCTCCTAGCCCAATTCTTTCTCAAGCCAAAACCCATTCCTTTCTCCCGCGCCAGTCCGCCTTCTCCCCATCTTCCCCGACCTGTTTTTCGCTTCACTTGGCCCAGCTCGTGCTGACACTAGCCCATCTCCGCTCAGGCACTGTTCATCTTCCCCGTCCAACTCATGCATGAGAACCATGGCGTGGCGGAGCCAGTTTCCTCTTCGCGCTGCTTCGTCGCTTATTTAAGACACTGGGATCTCGGTTCACGCAACCCTCGCTCCGCCGCCCACTTGAAGCACTGAACGAGAAGCCGAGCGCCGTGCCGCATTCGTCGATGTTTTGCACTACCAGCGATAGGGTTTCTCCTTCATTCTCACCATCATCAACTTCCTCGCATCTCAATCTACATCATCCTCTGCGCGCTTTTGTCAGAAGTCCACCGGAGCACCGTCGGTGTTTAAGAACCGTAGCGCCGCCGCTGCCAAAATCTCGCCACCAGTTGTCCCCGTGCACCACCCATCGAGTTTGCCATGGCCTCCTCACCTAGATCCATTACTCTAAGCCCATCAAACCGCCACCGTTTGCCGTCGCTGTTGCTCACCGGAGGTGCGCCACCTCTCGCTGTGGCCAATGCCATGTTAGCCGCCATGCCACCCTTGTACACATGCGAGCATGGCTTGTGCAGGAGCTTTGTACACATGTGAGCATGGCTTGCGTAGGAGCTTTGGCTTGTTGCAGGTGCACGTCGCCACATCACCTAGGGGGCATGCTTGTTTCCTTTCCCCCTTAGCATGACTGTTGACATATTTTTGCCGTAGCTTGATCTCGCACTTTCTCTTGTGACTATCGATCACCTGGATGTCGTGCATTCGAGCCTTCTGCATCTTCTAGTCCATATATAACTGCATACTCTTGGACCACTGCTTCCCTTCTTCCAGTTGATGCCTCGTTACGGTGGCTTTATTGACGAAGTAACCGACCGTGCGGGTCCATGTCTCCTCGATGATCGTGGTGATAGAGAGGCACCACACACCTTTAAGCACGCTGTTGTACACCTCAGACATGTTGGTCATCATAATTCCGTACCTCGCATCATTTGTGTCATAGAGAAGGGACCATTTCGCCAACTCAGAAGCGTAGAGATTTATCCACTATGTGAAACTTATGCTGCTCCTAGATTTCCAGCTCGCAGTCGGCTGTCCATCCTGTGCTTCTAGAGGGGACTCCCCTGTATGCCTCGTAGTCCGATGTTCAAGATCTGTTCAGATGACCTCGAACTTCCGCCTTTGGTTTTGCAGGCACAACTTCTTGAATGTCTTCATAAGTTCCAGACTGCGGAACCGTGTGAAGAAGTTCAATGCAAGATGCCTCATGCACCACCGGGTTTTCACATCGTTCCTTTGCCGAGGCGGTTATGTCCCATTCTTCATGGTGTTAAGAGCCGACAACAACCCAACATTACGGTCTGTGATAAGGCATAAGTTGGACCGGTCTCCCACAACCACTCGCTTCACATTGCATAGGAACCATAACCAACTAGATGTGCTCTCATTCTCCACAATGATGAAAGTAACCGAGAGAAGCTGGTCATTTGCGTCGACCGCCACCGCAATGAGAAGGTGCCCTTGTACCCGGTGAGGAAAGTGACGTCCATCATGAGCACAGGACGATAGAACCCGATGCCCTCTATGTCTTGGGCAAAGGCCCATAACACAAGCACTGAAAATTACCATGCACTAATAAATTACGGATATGGTATCTACGACTACATTATAAATAGTAAAAAATCTACATCTAAATTACTACGACCGACTTACTATGGAATACAAGCTGCATTAATTGTGACTAGCTGACTAAGACTGATAAATAATTACTATGACCGACTTACTACGGTAATAATGACAAAAGCATCCAACAAAGAATTACTCACCCTTCGGGGGAAGCAATCAAAACTACTACAATCGTAACGACTACTTCGAACTTTAATCTCCAAAAAAAATTTAATTATGTTATGTTCTCTAAGTTCTCAGCGACGAGTTCTCGAGAACGAACACACAATTGATATGAGCGATTGTGAGAGTTCGGTATTTATAACTGAGCAAAGGGGGAGCCGCTGTGTTGGTGCTGGGAATTCCGAAGGTGTTGTTGAGGCGAAGCACTTTGGGCAAGGGGGGATAGCAGTGACAGGGTGACAAATGTTTGGAGTAGCACTGCGGGCAAGGCGGGACAACAACGACGGAGTGACACATGTGCGAAGGAGGGTTGTCCGCACGGTGGCCGTGCGGTAGTCAACTAAACCCCATAGTGACCAAAAGCAAAACATGAATTTGAAACACAAGAGAATAGTGACATAATTAGGATTGTGAGCTATGTCAAATATCATCGCGTTACCATCTTTGAGTTGGCTGCCCACATCCTGTCCTACACTTGTCTAGAGAAAAAGCTCCTCTATAGTTACAACTGGGAGTGCACCTGTCATCAGTATAACTAGTCCTGGGCCAATACCTCCCTATTGCATTTCCATTCAACCAAGTCGTGTCTCTTCCACATAGACTGCATGTCTAAACAGCACGGTGGCTGTGTGGTTTCCCTCCTCCGCACAGTCAAGCTCCTCCACCTTGCGGTAGCCTCCTCCACCGCACGGTGATAGTGCGGTGTAGGGTAGGTGTTAGCCCAATATTTCTCTGTGTGGTGGCCATGCGGTCCAGATGCCATTTTTGCAAAATCGCCGCGAGGAGAGCTATTTTCACAAATACGACTGCAAACAGTGCCAATACAGCCAAAAATTCCAGGTGGGGAGGGGAACAAGTTTATACACAGTGGCAAAAGGTGGGTAAATACACCTCAATTGGAGAGGCATTTTCGTAACGGGTGTGCTTATTCTTGCGAGGAGTGGCCCAAAGGTTGCTCCGAGTTTTCTACAGGGATCCCACTCAGATTATAATTAAGGTTGCTCCTAATTCTAAAAAATGAGGAGTTAGGGTGTTTGGCTGGACTCCGCTACCCTGGATGAGAATCCGGGAGCAAGATCCCTATCAAATAGACCCTAAATATTTTATCAAAGGAGCTGGCCCATGGGAATGTATAGGTTGCCGATTAGCTGAGATAATGGGTCCACGTTTTCCTATCTTACGAGAAGTTTATAGAGATCCTACTTAGAGCATCTTTAGTGTATTGAATCGATGTCGATTTAAAGTTATGGCATGTAAGCATTATAAGAACTGAGCTTATTTTTTTCCCAATGTATTGAACCGATTCCTACTAATAACTGTGCCTCACGTTATATTAAAAAACCACAAAATAATAATATCATCTCTCAACCGCACTCTCTCCTATATAGTTGTTTAATGCTTATATGAGTTGTTTAATGTTTTGAATCGATTCGTAAGTAGAATCCGGTTCCATGCATTTTTTTTTGTTGGAATCGACCCCTCCAATGTATTGAATTGATTCAATGTCTTCTCCCTCCTCGTTTGAACCGGCTAAAACACAACATTAGAGATAGTCTTAATGCACTCCTTTATATATTTAATGCACTCCTTTATATGCATGCATGAACCATTACAAAAGTAACATGGAGTTTTGTATCGCTTTGATTTGCAAACAAATAAGCAGTAAAGCACGAAATAAATTTTCCGGTCCTAAACAATTTCATGCATATTGTTATCCTTTCTCCGTTCACGCACATTACCTCATGGCTTTAAGTCCACTTTTCAACGCTTCTGCGGTTTCACTTCTCCACTGAAGTGGTGCCATTATTCTTCCGACGGTTAGTCATTGGACCAAGCACGGCCATGCGATGAATATCCCATGGCCACGCTGGCTTGATCACCAGTTTTCCCATGCACAACTTGGAAGAACGAAGCAGTGAAGAACTCATCACGCACGGCCCTGTAAAAACGTAAGACACTTTGACTAGTTAACCTTTCTAGATATAGTTCACCAATGGCAGTTACTTCACCAATCGATCCGCACGAGTAGGGGCCGGAGAAACAAATTGCCTATCGAAGCTAGCCTCCTATATATAGCTCGTCACCTGTCCTTATCACGATCAAGGCAGGCCAAGAACACAGCAGGCTAACCATGGCGAAATCTAGGGCATTTGCGTTGGTGCTCCTCTTCTGCGCCCTGTCGTCTTCTTGTCACGTCGCCGTTTCCGCCTCGCCGCCGCCCTCCAAGGATGACTTCCTCTCGTGCCTCACCAAGGACATACCCGCCCGGCTCCTCTACGCGAAGAGCTCGCCTTCCTACACCTCCGTCCTTGTGTCCTCCATTAGGAACCTCAGGTACTTGTCGCCCAAGACGCTGAAGCCGCTCTACATCGTCACCCCCACCAACGCCTCCCACATCCAGGCTGCCGTGGTCTGCGGCCGCCGGCACGGCGTGCGCATCCGCGTGCGGAGCGGCGGGCACGACTACGAGGGCCTTTCGTACCGATCTGAACTCCCCGAGCCGTTCGCCGTCGTCGACCTCTCCAAGATGCGGTCGGTGCGCATCGACGCGAAGGCCGGCACGGCGTGGGTCGAGTCCGGCGCGCAGCTCGGCGAGCTCTACTACGGCATCTCCAAGGCGAGTCCCAAGCTCGCGTTCCCGGCCGGCGTGTGCCCGACCATCGGCGTCGGGGGCCACTTCAGCGGGGGCGGGTTCGGCATGCTTCTGCGAAAGTACGGCGTCGCCGCCGACAATGTCATCGACGCGAAGGTGGTCGACGCCAACGGCAAGCTGCACGACAAGAAATCCATGGGCGACGACCACTTCTGGGCCATCAGGGGCGGCGGGGGCGAGAGCTTCGGCATCGTGGTGGCGTGGCAGGTGAAGCTCTTGCCGGTGCCACCCATAGTGACCGTGTTCCAGATCCGCAAGACACTGAAAGAAGGCGCCATAGATCTCATCACCAAATGGCAAGAGCTCGCGCCGGCCCTGCCCGACGACCTAATGATCCGCGTCATGGCGCACGAGAAGGAGGCCATGTTCGAGTCCCTGTACCTCGGTACGTGCAGTAACCTCCTGCCGCTGATGCGCAGCCGCTTCCCGGAGCTCGGCGTGAACGGCACGCACTGCAACGAGATGTCTTGGGTCCAGTCCATCGCCTACATCCACCTCGGCAAGAACGCCACCGTGATGGACATCCTGAACCGGACGACCACCATGAAAGCCTTCGGCAAGTACAAGTCGGACTACGTCATGAAGGCCATCTCGAAGAGCGCGTGGGAGAAGATCTACGACTGGCTAGCCAAGCCCGGCGCTGGGGTCATGATCATGGACCCCTACGGCGCCACCATCAGCGCCGCCGCGGAGTCGGCGACGCCGTTCCCGCACCGGAAGGGCGTCCTGTACAACATCCAGTACGTCATCTACTGGTTCAACGAGGGGAGCTCGGCGCAGCCGATGCAGTGGATCAGGGACCTGTACGCGTTCATGGAGCCGTACGTGAGCAAGAACCCCAGGGCGGCGTACGTCAACTACAGGGACCTCGACCTCGGCACCAACGAGGTGGTTGGCAACGTCTCCAGCTACAAGAGCGGCAAGGTCTGGGGCGAGAAGTACTTCAAGGGCAACTTCGAGAGGCTCGCGAGGACCAAGGGCAAGGTCGACCCTGGGGACTACTTCAGGAACGAGCAGAGCATCCCGCCATTGCTCAACTGAGACAGATCAATCGATCGATCGATCAATACGGTGTTCATGGAGAGCGATCGACGAGTTTCAAGTTTTGAGGGTTAATTAGATGGTTCCTGCATCGCTGCATGCTCTATCAGAGATGGTTTTGCATGGAGATTTAGTGCGTGGTTGGCGTTTCCCATGGCTTTTATAGGGAGTGCTGGACTTTTCTGCTCCAGCTAATAAGGATCTACACGTATGGCCGTGTTACAATTGTTTTCTTCGTATGAGTTTCTAGTCAGCGCGTGTTATTTCTCTATGTACCACTGCTCGTTGCATCCGCTTCATACATGATGGGATCTGTTCCGTCCTTGACTCCTTATTGTGATGCAATGGCGATAGCCGATATCATATAATAGGTGTTACAAGATCAAAGAACGCTAAATACGCTTCTTATCCTGACCAACGATCGATAATCAGCTGTGGGTAATTTTGACGAGGAAGTTTCGATCGATCAATATCAAGCAAGAAAAAGGAAACTTCTCATCTTGACCAATCAATCATAGTCATCAAAGCAACAAGCCGCATTGTTCACTCGGCCGCGTGTGTGACGTCGTGCTTCTGGTGGATCCCGGACACTGCTAGTGGACACTGGAGTTTCTAACCGAGTAGTGGAAGAATGCTCCATTAAGGAGATTAAAATCGTCTGCCGTTGCAGCTATAGCGGCACGGCTTGGCCATCCAAGGTAGAGCCACGGCCTAGATTGCATATGGCAAAGACGATTTTAATCCAGCCTACCAGTCTACCCCACGTCTACGCAACCTTTTTGAGGGGAAAAGCAACCAAGATTTGGAGTTCTTCGATAGAAGAAGCAACAGTGCCACACGTGCAGGGTGGCATGCGCCTTATACATAGCTGCGCCTTCATCTACGAGAAGAGGCTGCCCGTCGTCGAGAGGCCGGACGGCTCCGACCAGCACCAGCTCCTGTCCTCTCTGCCGTCCATCAGGCAATTGACACGAACGGCACTCGCCGCGTCACGATGTCCCTTTTTAGAGAGAGAGAGAGAGAATGCCGGTAATTTATTGATCACAAAACAACAAAGAGTCTTCTAGATACACTCTGGTACACAATTATGAATAAAAGAGCTAACAGGGTGCTCAAAAGATCTATCTAGAGTATGCGCCGCTATATTCACCATACGACTAACATGACGAAAGACAACCGAAGAAAAACTTTCTGCCATAGACTTGATATCAGAAATAACTGCACCAACAGAGGATTGATCCCGCATTGATAAATTCAACCGTTGCACCACAGACAAGTAGTCGGAAGCAAGGATGATATTTTGATATCCTTCATCACGGACGAGGGCTGTTGCACGGCGAAGCGCCAATGCTTCTGCTAACTTCGACGTAGTGATCTCATCAAGGTGCTCGCTGCATGCAGCAAAGCATTCGCCAATATAGTTTTGGACTACCACGTCAACCTCCATCCGATGAGAAGAAGCAAATAGTGCTGCATCGATATTGATAAGAACCGTACCTACCGGCGGCGGAGTCCATTTAGGGACTAAATGCAAGGACTCACGCCTATGACCTAGATCCGAATTGAAGATATGCAACACCATAAACTCAACATAAGCTTTAACTTTTGCAACCACCATTCGAGGATGCATCAAACTTTCATTGTTTCGTGCACCATTACAGGTCTCCCAAATATACCACAGAGTAACAGTAAGAACCATTGCCTCCTGAACCAAGGAACGTCCTAGGAAATCGAATAGCCACTGCTTAACACAATTCAATGTCTTGCAGCAGAGATAGAAGCCATACTCCAATTTAACTTCACGCCAAACTTCACGGGCAAATTGGCAGAATAGAAAGGAATGTTCGATACACTCCTCCCTCCTACAGAAGACATATGTACCATTCGCTGGGATATGCCTCCGTTTCAGCTGGAAACCACAAGGGAGGCAGTCATGTGCGAAACGCCACAACAGAATTTTTATCTTGTTCGGTGCCTTTATAGCCCAGAATGACTTCTAATGTTTTTCATCCCCATCGTACGCTGAGGAGAGGCCACGCCTAGAGTTGCTTCGAGAGGAATAAAAGCTCTCTGTCCGAGCTAAAAAAATATGCAGAACGTACCGTGTAAGACCCATGTCTTGTATGAGGCCATAAAACAAAATCCTCACTGTCTTGCCTACTGATGGGCACCTGGATAATCTAATTAGCAACCACCTCAGGGAAGATAGAATAGACCAAGTCAACATCCCAAGAACCATGCTCCTCTTGTATAAGAAAATCAACTGTTTGATTCGCAGGTAGGAGCACCAGTGGCTGAACCAGATTGGGTACACTACCGAGTATCCAGTTATCATATAAGATTTTAATACTTTTGCCATTGTCGACTCGCCATCGTACACCCTTCCGCACTAATTCCTTCCCAATGCAGATACTCCTCCAAGTATATGAAGAAGATCTTGGAAGAGGGGCATCCCAAAAATCACAATTAGGAAAGTAACGATCCTTCAACACCTTAGTACAAAGTGACACCGGCTCCGTCATTAGCTGCCAGCCCTGACGACCTATCATGGCTTGATTGAAGAGCACAAGATCACGAAAGCCTAAGCTGCCCAAAGCTTTAGGTGTAGACAGCAAGTCCCATGAGGGCCAATGCATTTTGTTCTTGTCGTTTTCAACACCCCACCAGTGATTAGCAATAGAGGTTTTTATTTTCTCACACGTCGAGACCGGCATCTGGAAGTAGCTCATAACATAAGTTCGAATAGCCTGGATCACCGATTGTAACATGAATACTTTCCCCGCCCGTGACAACGGCCGGTCAGTCCATCCATTGATCCACTTCCACACTCTATCAGGCAAGAAATGAAAAGAACTCGTCGGTGATCGACTCACCTCAGTCGGCATCCCAAGGTAGGAATTTTGGAGGGCTTCATTATGAACATCCAGCTGAGCTATGACTCCTTGTTTGACACAATCGTTGCAATGCAAGACAAAGAAAATAGAGGATTTCTCTAAATTAATTTTCTGCCAAGAACCTTCATAGACCTTCAGTACACAACAGAAACAAATAGGGATTAATAAGGCCCCCCTGCCTAATACCCCTGGATGGGACCACAGGTATAGCCAGCTCACCATTAACCCGGACATCATAGCGAACAGACGTAACACACCGCATGACAGAACTAATCCAAGCAAGAGAAAAACACAGCTTATTTAGACATCCGTGTAGATAATTCCACTCTACACGATCATACGTCTTCATCATATCAATTTTCAAAGCAAAATACGGCCTCTTCGATTGTTGTCTTCGTATGGTGTGGAAACACTCATAAGCGATAAGATCATTGTCAGTAATAAGCCTTCCAGGGACAAAAGCACTCTGATACTCAGACACAATCGTAGACAGGAAAACTTTCAATCTGTTAGCAAAAACCATCGAAGTAATCTTATAGAGTACATCGCAAAAACTGATAGGGCAAAAAATTTTAGATGTTCAAGCCTTGAAACCTTCAGGATAAGCACAATAACTGAATTGCAGAGACCCTCTGGTATATCCACACCCTCTAGAAAGCTTCCGACAGCATGAAAAATTTCCTCATGAAAAAAATCCCAATGGGTCTGATAGAAAAGTGCCAGAAAGCCGTCCAGACCCAACGCTTTCGTAGGCCCCATCTGGAATAGAGCAGCCTTGATCTCATCATCTGTATAAGGTTTACAAAACTCGGCATTTACCTCATCATCCACTTTACGTGGGTTAGCCTCAAGAACTGCATCCACCGAATCACACGGTTCAGAGAAAAAGAGATATTCATAAAAACTCTGAACCATACCTTTAGTTCCATCTTGATTTTCACATCTTGAGCCATCTTAGACTTGATACGACGCTCAAGATTTTGTATCTCCTTGCGCACCAAACCAAAGGACACTTTGCTCCATCGGCCAAGAGAACCGGCCAGCTGGTACAGACTCGTCCAAGTAGATTGTAGCGAACAGGTGCCATCGCTACCCTCTACCCAAGCCTGCTCCATCACCTCCTTATAATCTGGTGCACGTAGCCACATATCCTCAAAACGGAAACCCTGCTGCACTAGAGGGCACTCCACCGCCCCACTCTGAGAGGACAAGGAGATGGAGATAGCATAATGATCGAACGTTGTCGTTATGACGTTCTCCACATGACAGTCCTCAAACAAGCGAGAAAACTCACCATTTGCCACTGCCCGATCAAGCTGAACCTTGACATTAGAATCATCATCTTGCTTATTCGTCCACGTGAAATTTGGTCCCGAAAAACCCAGGTTGATAAGCCCACAATCATCTAAGCAATCTTAGTTGTCCCTAGGCAGCTACGTGCTGCTATCCTCAACTGTGGCATAGCCAGGTCTCAAAACCTGTGGGATCAACTATTATAAAATCTTTAGACTTTTATAGACTTAATATAAATATTAGTACTAACTAGCTTTTTTGCAAAAAAAAAAAAACTACGGGATTAATTGACCCCACAGGAATAGACTGGTTACGCCACTGGTCCTCAAACGTCTCGCTAGTCGCTCCTCACCTGGCTCTCCTATTTTCCTATAGCTGAAGACAGTACTTGAGGGAGTTATGGGCTCATTTGGCACTATTCTGTAGGCTAGTTCCACGCAAGAGGAGTGCAGTAGGGTGGCACATGTCATTTGTCGAATGTTCCACGGCGTTATTTTGCCAATTCGTTTGCGAGAGGGCTATATTTGCTATTGCGTCGTAGAATAGTGCCAAATGAGCCAAGAACTCTACTCGAGGTTCCACACCACGTCGCCCTTGGACGGTTGGTCCTTGTCTTAGTCCACAAGGTACCTGTCGGCGATCTCAGCAAACTTCCACAGTGATCTCGTGCACAAGTTGATACGTGGCAAGCTCCTTTTTTAAGTAGTTTTTTAGTAAGAAACTTCTATTTTAGTTTTAAATTACAAAGTAGGACATATATATTTAAGTACTAACATCTAGTGGCCACTATAGACTATAGTTTAGCTTTGATTATGGTCTACCAGATTAAGGGCTAGATGTTTTGTTTTTTTGTGAGAATTTCTAGCATATTTCTCTTTTTTTCTTTAATAACATCTAATGGATGATATACCTCACTTTAATTAGGGTCCACCTAATCAAGAGTTGGATGTTTCTATTTTTCTGTGAGAATTTCTGGCATATTTATCTTTTTTTAGTAGTTATAAAACACCTTTTATCGACTTTATTTTATATGATAGATAGATTTATTTCCATATTTGTAGGGGTTCACCTAGGTTTATTTTATTTTTGTCTAGGTTAGAATTTTTTATCTTTGTTTTTGTCTTTGTAGTTTGTAGGAGTTCACCAAACATGATTTTTTTTAATCTAGGTTAAAATAATTATTTGTTTTAGTCTTCCTGCCACAGGTAAAGTGGTGAGATTATATAAGCAGAAAAGAGGGGAGTGGTGAGAGTGGTTAGATCTTCATCCAAGAGTTGAGAGAACTGACTGAAATTTTGCACACTTGATGAATAGACATCCCCTTTTGCTTATAACTAGCTGAGTGGTTCATGCGATTGCGTGGTTAGCTATTTCTTCCCAATTAACTATCTGAGTTGTAAATCTAAAATTCAGTTAGTCACAAGAAAGCACTATAAAGAAATAAAGAAATAAGTCCATTTTACACCCTTAAACTTTCCAAAAAAGTCTGGTTAACACCCGCAACTGTAAAACCGGGTATTTAACACCCGAAACTTACCAAACCGGGTCAATTTTACATGCTAAGGCAGTTTTGGAGAGCGGTTTTGCTAACGAGGATCCAACTCAGGGTAGTTTTTACCATGGTAGTAGTCATGTCATCAATTTTACTGACGTGGATCCAAATGAGAGGAGGGATGGTGACAAGAAGAAGAAAGATAATGTATATAGAGAGAGATGGAGTGAGAAAGAGGTCAACGATGTGGATGTCAACATCCCTGAATTGGACCCTTATTACTAAAACCTAATGATGTGGCTGCCAATATGGCAAAAACCACTTTGAGTGGGATCCACATAATCAAAACTGCCCTCTAAAATTGCCGTAGGGTGTAAATTGATCCGATTTTATAAGTTTGGTGGGTTAAATACCCGGTTTTGTAGTTGGGGGTTTTACATAAACTTTTTGCAAAGTTCAGGGAGGATAAAATGGACTTACTCCAAAAATAAATTGTTAGGCACCTTTTGGAATTGCACAATTTTTAATATTTGTGTGAGAATAGAACCATTTCTTGTAAAATTCGTACGAAATTATTGTGAAATTCATGTGTTCTGAATAGTGTTTAGAGTTCATTTCCTCGCACTTCTGTTTTCTTTCCAATTAATAGTATATCTTGTTTCTTATAATTGTTTTTCGCAATCAGCCACCTTATAAATAGAGCAACATATCAGACGTGGGAGATATGACCGACTTTGGTTGGAGCACCAAATCAACATGAAAATTTCCCCCAAAAAAGACTGGTTATGTAGTCCATAGTGTTGTAGATCTCTTTCAAATTTCAACTTTGAAGTCAAAGTGTCCTAGAAGAAAAAAAGATAAAGTTTACTATGAATAGTAACATTTGTCTTTTTTTCCCTTTTCCTTTTGATTTGGAGTAAATTTCATAAAACTGTAACTTTAGTGGTAAATCTATCAGTTTGCTACAACATTTGGTTCGGGCTTTATTGAGTTGCATCTTTAGCGTGCCGTTTTTTTACCGAACTGCAACTCCATTACTCCCGGCCCGTGCTGACACATGAGGCCCACCCGTCATACTCTTCGACTAAGGACCGACCGTAAAGGAGTGCTAACCGAACGACCACATCAGTGCCAATGTGGCTCGGACCCACCTGTCAGCCTCCCCCTTCTCCTCATCCCCCTCCCTCATCTGAAACGTCATGGCCGCACCTAGGCCTCACTCTAGCCTCGTTGCGCCACCTTCCTTCCCTTGGCGTCATCGATGTGAGGCGGAGGCAGTGACGCTACAGCTGTTGGTGGTGAGGTGGGCAGCGACGGCGGGCGATGAGATTATGATGCGACTGTTGCATAGCATGTCCATGGACGGCGACATGCTGCTTACTTACATGGACGGCCCGGAAAGCAGCAAGCTCATCTACAGGCTACAACGATAGCAACTTGGCAGGTGACATGTGTAGGACCGAAAAGGCGACTAGAGGGGGGGTGAATAGGAGCTCGCCTTATTTTCACCTCATTCAGATTCAACACCAGATTCACCCCAATAGCTATGAGAGCTATGAGGATCAACAGCAAAAGACTTGTGTTGAACTCGAACCAAAATCCCCAAAGCAAAGAACCAACAGCACCAAACCCTAACCTGGAAATCGGTCAGATCGCCGGCAAAACTTCGGTCAGACCGACTGGCGGTTTGACCGGCGTTATAGGATCGGTCGACCGCTCTGACCAAAAGTCTGAGACAAACCCAAAACCAAAACGGAAATCGGTCTAACTTTTGATCTACACGGCCAAACTTGACCAAATTTGGAACACACCTTTCTAAGGATATTAGGAACCTATTCCAAGCAGAGATTGAGTAGATCCACATTTAAGTTTCGACCTTTTTCTATTCTACCGAAGGAAGGTTCAAAACCGGGCAAAAATGAAAACCTGATCTAAACCTTGCTCGTGGAAGATTGATGATCTAGGTGATCTTAGATATGTTCTCACATGTCACAGCAAGGTAGAAGAAGGCACAAAACAAACCAAAAAGCACTAGATCAAAGAAACCTTCAAAATCTCAAATATAGAGCAAGAACGCAAAAGAGACTCATCTTTGGGAATCATCCATAGATTGATCTGAGGTTGAGAGGGTTTACAACCACTCCATCCATGGAGGACAAAGCTCAATATATGAGCACACAACTCAACACATCTCCCTAGAGCCCTAAGCCTTTCCTCTTTCTCTAAAACCCTAAAACCAAACTAGGGTTTACAAATTGAAGTGATTGGGGCTGCTGGACAGTAACCCTTCCCTATTTATATGGAGGCTTAGCTTCTAGAAGGTTTAGTCCAAATGGGCTCCCGTTAAGGCCCAACACAAACGGGACACACACGTACGTATTTTAAAGCGCCGTCTTCACTTCTCTTGACCTAATCCACTTCTTAATGCACCGTCTTGCGCCGCGGGTTGGCATTAGGTCACCAAGGTGGTATTTGGTAAAATTACCAAAATACCCCTTCTCAATCTTTTCCGAAGACCGAGTCCGAATTGCGCGAAACACATCCATGCTTCGCCACGTGTAGGTTGATCCAGCGGCTCTTATTGTGTCAGCAAGTCTCCCGTCCGGATTCCACCAGAACCTCCATGGCACTTGCACCGACCCCTGCACCGCTTGATCAACCAGTCGCACCGAACTGCCCGTTCGGTCATCCTTGTCCATTCTGTGCCACGCTTGAGTCCATTGACCTCACCCGGCATCCTTGATCGTTCTGGACGTCAGCTCTCCAAGCTTAGTCCCGATCCTCCTCGCCGTTGACCTCCAAGCAACCTGCACACCAATAGACAAGCAAATCGAATCCGGGAACAAGTTCTTCACAACTTGACCCACATTAGTGAAAACATGCAACATGCAATACATATGCACTGAAGCCCATGTCCTTAGGCTAACCCAACACGCATCGCCAACAAGGCAACGAATCAAGTCAAAATCGGTCAGACCGCCGTTCTGGCCGGTCTGACCGCCCCTGGGACTGAACCAGAAAAACACTCGAGGTATGGCCGATCTGACCGCCGAATTGGCCGGTCTGACCGCCAATGACCTGACAGTTCAGATCCTTTGCCGAAAACGCTTGAATCGACAAACCACAAATGTCATTGCCAATTGTATCATCATCCTAAGATCATGCACATATCCCCATGATATCCACAACATGGATGATAGGAAAAGCACAAGCGGCATGACATTCTTTTACAACGAGAATATAGCCGCTTGGTCGTCTCAAAAATAGAAAAGCGTCAGCCTATCATCTTGTGAAGCAGAGTTCATGGCTGCCGCGGTAGTAGCGTGTCAAGGCATATGGTTGCGAAGCGTGCTAAGTGAGGTAACGGGAGAAGCCTCAAGTCCATTTGTCTTGTACGTTGACAATAAATCAGCAATCACATTGATGAAGAATCTAGTGTTTCATGGGAGAAGCAAGCACATTGATACCCGATTTCACTTTATCAGAGAGTGTGTGGAGAAGGGACTGATTATTATCAAGCACGTGTGCACAAGTGAGTAGCGTGTGGATATCCTCACAAAGGCACTTACCTGAGTCAAGTTCAGAGAGATGCATGTGTGGTCTACTGGGCGTCAGAGATCTCGCGCAACTAGTCTAGATTAGGGGGGGGGATTGTAAGAAATAATCAAGACTTGCCAAGAGTTTGTGTGGAGGCCGACGATTGTGTCCATGCCTCGCACAGCATGATAGAGATCGGATGAAAAAGGAGTTCGAATTAGTTTGTTTCTTTTTTAAGTTATTCCATAGATACATCTACGCATGTACTATAAATACCAACCTCAAGGTTGAGATGAATAACCCGAGGAGATTGCCCCCAAAGCTTTTGTGTTCCCTTGCGTGTGTTTCTTTAATCTGTTAACGGCGTGCGTGCGTTCCTAGGCTTGAAACCTTCAAACTCATGGAGCTAGAAAGACATGGAGAACCTATGTATCTTCGATTTTTTTAAATAATCATTATTTTATTCTGAAATACAGTAATATACCTACCTTTTTTATTTTATAGAAATAATCCTCTGTCGCTCTACCGTTGGGTGACTTGGGTCTAGTTGCTCAATCAGTGGGTGACTGATCCAAGTCGCCCAAGCGTCGAGCAGCATAGTCGCCCAATGGTGGAGCGATTGTCCCTTCGGCAACTAGTCACTAAAGCGATGAGCGACTTACTAGCACCTAGTCGCTCAACCGTTGAGCGACTAGGGGCTCTATATCCCACGCGCAAGCGGTCGCGCGCGCCTATCACCATTTCTTCGTTCTCCAGAACCAGAGGGCCGCGAGGAGGAGGAAAAGAGAAGAGAGGAAGGGAAAGAGAAGAGAGAGGAAGATAAAGAGAGAGGAGAAGAGAGGGAAAAAGAGGAGGAGAGGAGAGGGAGGGAAAGAGAGGAGGAGAGGTTTGCGCATCTACGACGGTAAGTCTCCTGCACTTCTTCGTAGATTTGCTTTCAAAACCATGGTAGGCTAGCAAATAGTGACACAACCCCATTTTTATAAAATGGGATTTATATGCATCTCATAATCATTTCATATTATCTTTGGAGTATGTGCATAAATTATGCATTTGAAAATTTTAAATCAAATGTAAACCTCTAGCTCAAACTAAAGCCACAAAAGAAATTTAAAGTAAATGCTCATAAGATCTCTGGAAAACAATTTATTTAAATACTAGAATAATTATCATGAATAAAAATGAATTTTATCAATTTTTAAAATTCAAATTAACCTTGAGAAAAATTCAAACTTAATTAATAAACATCTTCTCTAAATGAATTTTAAACAAGTGAATAAATCATGAACATAATTTTTAGAAAAATATACATAGAACATAAAATCCTAAAACAATTGCATAAAAAATTACAATATATCAGAAACCTTCTTTTAAAATTTTTATAATTTTTAGAGCTTGATAACTATATTTAACTTTCCACTAAAACTCTCAGCCATTTTGGAAATTTGGGAAACTGAATTATTTTTCTCTTCCACTGAGCTACCAGGCCCCACAAACTAGAACTCTGCCTCCACGGTTGCTTCCATGCAGCCTCAGCTTTTCCTTGCATGGCCTCCATGGCGCCCTTCGCCCATGCCGGCCAGATCTCGTGGTGCTCTCCACCTCACCCACCTACAAAACAGTCGGCCGGAGCTTCCTGGTCTCCCTCTCTCAGCCATTCTCCTCCCCCTCTCATTCTCACTAAAAGAAGCCCGAAGGCATAGAGCCAGCTCCATCGCCGCCCGACCTGCCTGTCTTCAGCCTCAGCGCCTCCTCGACCGTTGGCTCCCTGCGCCTCCTCTGCCACCGCTCTAGGCCCCTACGCCGCTGTGCCTTGGCCCATGCGCCGCCACCCGTGCCGCTCCCCTCTGCTGTCGGTGCCGCCTCAGATCCGCCGCCATCGCCGCCCGTCCTCAGCTCCGCGCTGCCTCCTGTTCCTAGTCCAAACCACCCGGGCCTCGGTGTGCCTGCCGCCCTCCTCCGCGCCGCCGCACCCGATTCACAAGCCGCTCATCGCCTCCTCCACTGGCTCGGCCGAAACCGCCGCTCATCGTCGCTCCTGGCCGCTCTGCCGTACCGGCCGCCAAGACGCAGCCCCTCCCCAGCCTTCCCTCTCCCAGCTCCTCTCCTACCTCCGCTACTTCAATTCCCCTCTTCTAATTGGTGTTATGACCATAGGAATCGCCAAAGACCGCCACCTCACGCCTGGGTTGCGCTCGTCGCCTACCTCTGCAGCTTAGCCCGATCTTCCTCCACCCTTGGTGCCTGCACACGCCATGACTACTCCCTCCCCGGTTCTGTTTTGGCCACCTCCGGACGCCGTCGTCCCCTCCATTGCCGGCGATGAGCACCAGCACCACCCACCGCTTGGCCTCCCTATTTTTGTTCTCTGAAGTTGAGTTTTTCTCCCTGTTATTCAAATGTTTTTAGAACTTGTTAATGACTGATTAAATCACTTAATAAGAATTGTTTAGCAAATGAATAATTGAATTGGTAAGCTTAGCTAGCAACCACTCTTAGTTGTATGAGGATCAGAGAAGAGAAGAATTGGTAATTAGATGAAAAGGTTGTATTGTCAACAAACTCACTATCTAGACCAATCAAGTGTTCTGTTAGCTAATGTTATAAATATCAATTGAGTCACTCAATTAAGCTAGCCTGTTGGAAGTTAGAGTTAACAGTGGTGTTACTCAAGGTGGTGTTTAGAAGAAAAAATGTTTTGTCAATGTAACTCTCTTGCAAAACCATTTGTCTTATGCTGCTAAACTTTGTAAATGCCAATAAGAACACTTCAGTGAACTAGCAATCTGGAAGATTGAGTTTAGAGGAAGTTTAGTAATAACACTAGAGTTTAGGAAAACTTGTTATTGTAGGTGCTTGAATAGTAATATGAAGGTGCACGAACTATACTCTGAAGGTAGTCAAATTTTCAATAGGCTTATAACATTGTTAAATTCAGTAGTTAGAAATGTTTTTGATCCAACTAGTCTTTAGACAATTATTTAATAGTAGTAACCTAAACTAAAAACAAATTTGAATAATTGAATTAATGAGGAAAGTGGCTGTAAAAAACAGCAAGGTCTTTTGATGAAATAAGTGGACAGAGAGGAGAAGGTGGTTAGGGAAAATTTGAAGTTGTCAGTAGGAAACCTTTTTGTAAACTCATTCTCTTATTCTAACAAATGTGGTGTATGACAATTATGTCACTCTAGTGGATTAACAAACTTGAAAGTGAATCTGCAGGAAGTTAGCTAGTAGTTTTTCAATTATAAAAGAAGTCCTGATTAGAGAAAGTGGTCTGGGAGTAATTGATAATGGCAGTGAGCTAATGGCTCCTAATACAAATAGGAGCTAAAAGCTTATTAAATGCAAAGATTAGTAAGTAAACCTTCTAGTGTTCAACCATTAGTATTTCAATCTCAAGGAGGGTAGTTATTTAGAAGGCAAGAGTTAGATTACTTACATGTCAAATAACAGTAGACCATTTTATACAGTCTCAATTTCATAAATTCCTAACTACTTCTATTCAACTCCAATTTTTGTGAAATCCATTTATTGATGTTCTTTACTAAGGTTCTATCACTGGGCTTAGGTTTGAAATAGGTTACTGTCTTAGAAAATTTTAGAATTCGAATTAATTTCAGAAAAAGGATTATTGTTACACTAGAAATTGAATTAACTTCAAAAGTCCATCATAAATTCTTATGAACTCCAATTAAACTAAAATCTACACCTAAATACATTTAAAATCATAATCTCAATAATATGTAAATCTCATGCATTTTTGAGCATTTTGGATTTTTCGGTTTTATCTGTGTTTATTCGCTATCGTGTTTTCTTTCTAGATTCTGAATTGCACGGAGTGAACATTTACACCTACGAGAGTGAACAAGTGGACTTCCATCAAGACAAGCATCCTCTTGCATCATTTTGATCCCAGTTTTGGTAATTTAGTATTTTGAAATGCAATAATAATTACTTGCATGCTATGTTTATATCAATAATTTGTAAGACTAGTTAGCTATATCCTAATCATTGTGGTTTTCCCTTAATTACTCCATATACCTATGCTTAAGTTAGGAATCATGTGTTGATATATTTATTATTTGTGTGAATGCTTAGCCATGCAGGTCAGTACATATGGTAGATCGATTGATGGGGTTAGCTTGTAAATCTTGGGAAAACACTGAACATTCTTATCTTTTTGATTTCGTTCAGATTTATGAACATGAATTTTGAGTATGAAATTTGTACGTTAAAAACTGATTTAGATCTAGACAAGTGGTTGATAGTGAGGGTGCCTTTGTACACGAGAATGGGTATGTGGTAGTCTTGTCCGGATCATTAAGGACCGAACTTTGGGCTGTCAATTCAAGTACCTTACGTACTTCCACACGTAGTGTATGGGTGCTACTTGGTTAAGTAAGGGGAAGATCTTATTGAGTTGAAAAACTGGTGGAGTGAGGACATATATGTTTGATCATATGTTCGTAGGGATCCGATTGCAATTTAATATGTGCGGGTGAACACAGTTTTAGTTTAGTTCTATTGGGTCGACATTCCCAACACAACTTGTGTGCCCCAGTTAGCAAGCTCTATCAATAGCTTGTACTAAGCGGGATTCATCACACATGGGTGATTCAACTCAATAATATCAACTTGCTGAAAAATACTGAGTCTTGGTTTATCCGGCCGGCATACCTAAGGTAGTGTGCTACTTTCCCGCGGGCTTACAGGCTGACCAAGTCGTGTGGGTCAAGATGTACACCCCTACAGGGTTAAAACTATTCGAATAGCCATATCCACAGTTACAGATGACACTTGTTTTGATAGACATCATAGTTAGACTCTGAAAATAAATTGACATGGGTATACTTGGAATCGGCATGAATGGTTGTTCATGCATGTTAGCTAGTCAAAGTGGACAGCCACTTTGATATGTTGATATTATGATTATCACTTTCTTACTTGTTGTTTTAGTCCAAACTTGTTTATAAAATGGCCTTTGCAAAAATTAGAAAGTGTAGGAATAAAACATGTTGCTTTGTGCAAAACTAATGCCAATATAGCCTTTCCTTTGAACAGCCTTTAACATGTATAATCTCTAATCCTTTGGATAGGTTCTATTAAACACTTTCTTTTATTAGTTTGTGTAAGTCTTGCGAGTACCTTCTGTACTCAGTGGAATTAACCACTTGTTGCAGGTAAAGAACATCCTAGTTAATGTTTCAAGTTGAGGCGATAACGTTGGTACTTCGGCTTTAATCCTAGTCGGTTGCCCTTGGGTTGTGGTGCACCATTGGGAAGGTTAATTTATTACTTGATCTTCTATTCTTGTTTACTTAATGTTTTCCGCTGCTAATTTTACTGTTATATTCTAATCGTGTATGCAAGTGATATAATGTTGTATGGATATGTGCATGTTAGCAACTGATCCTGGGAGCTAACATGAGACGCATATCTGGGAGCTTGAAATTGGGTTCGTTGCTTGTTAAACATTATGCCTTTGGTATAATATTTTAACTTGAAACGAATTCAATTTCAGGGGTCCTCACAAATAGTGTAGTTGTAAATAGGTTAGCATATAGCGTAGTCGTAAATAGTGTAGGTTAGCAAATAGTATAGTCGTAAATAGGTTAGTAAATAGTATAGTCGTAAATAGGTTAGCAAATATGTTAGCATATAGTGTAGATTAGCAAATAGTGTAGTCGTAAATAGGTTAGCAAATAAGTTAGCATATAGTGTAGTCGTAAATAGTGTAGTCGTAAATAGTGTAGGTTAGCAATTAAAATCATTAGATGTGTAGCGGCATTTTGTTAATAAGTGAAAATAGTGTAGTCGTAGGTTAGAACTAAAGCGAATTTAGTTGTTAATAGTCGTAATGCAGCTGTGGATATACCCTAACCCGAACCCTAACATCTTAACCCCATACCCTAACCCTAACCCCTGAAACCATAAACACTAAAACCGAAATGCGGCTGTGGCTATATATGTTGAGGAATATGTGGTTTACGCAATAATGCAACTAAATTTTCAGAATTTTCGAAGCTACGCTATAAATAATTAAACCATTAATTGTGTCGTAATTGCTAACTTGAAATTGATTTGCAGGTATGGCTCACAACTTAGGTGGTTTGGACTGGCCTTTCGGCCCGCTGGACCGGTGCATCGACACGCAGCATTGCGCCAGCTGTCGTGTCCCGCATCCTGAGGACGGGGACGAGGCGACTGATTTGGGGGTGGTCTGTACGTGAACACCCCCGACGGGTTTGGAGACTAGACCCACGCTGGAGAGACAGGTTAATCTGCTAACTGTGGCACTTCTTTTTATCATATGTCCGTTATGTACTTACTTCTTCATGCTTTACATGATGAGCGATGCCGGCCTTCTACCTCTCATGCGGATGGTGGAGGCCACCGACAAGGACGGGGCTCTGGTTGAGGATGACGGGGAGGTCCAGGCCGGCCCGGAGCGGTCACGACGGTTCCCGTTCGACCGGTCACTGCTGACAGCTCTGGTGGATCGGTGGCGGCCTGAGACGCACACCTTCCACCTACCCTTCGGGGAGATGGCCCCTACTCTGGAGGACGTCGCGGTGCTTCTCGGCCTGCTTATCGCGGGAGCCGCTGCCTCCCCGCCGGACGCATCTGCCGACTGGCGCGACGACCTGCTGGGCAGGTTTGAGGGGGTTCTTCTAACTAAGGCTACAGCAGCGTACTACATCTTCCCCGCGCGACAGAGGCATGGCCCGAACCTACGGTGGCTTTCGTAGTTCTGGGTACATATGTTATCTGTTTTTCCAGTTTAGCGATGCACTATCCTGGCTTGCTAATTATTCGTTTGTGCGTAGGTCGAGCGGATGGTCCTGGAGCCCACTGAGTACCAGGTGTCGTGGCACCTCGAGGCATACTTGCTTTGGCTGTTTGGCTGGGTACTGTTTAACAGTAGCCACGGTGACTCCGTCGACGCTCGCCTGGCGTGCGGTACACAAGGGTCATTGCCGACGAGGAGGTGGTGCAGATCAGCTGGGGATCAGCTGTACTTGCCGCGACGTACCGTAGCATGTGCGAGACGTGCTGCCGGACGAGGCCGACCTCTATCCTCATAGGCTACCCCCTCCTGTTATAGCTGTGGTCGTTCGAGCGCTTCCCTCTCAGACAACCCATGCTGCTCAACACCAGTTCCTACCTCGGGGACATGTACCACGGGGGCGTAGTGCACCAGCCGACCATAGGGTCCCTTTGGTGTTGTAGACAGGTACGTACTCTCTTGTACCTTTACTTTTGTCGTATGGGTCATCCTTTGTAACCCTTTACCACTGTTACGGCTCGCGGACACAGTTTGCACACGTGTAGGTCACACGTGTGTACGAGCACTTTGTCGAGCAGCTCAACCGTCTCACCACTGACAACATGCACTGGGAGCCATACTCTGCTCAGGCGATGGAGGATCGCGCTCCCACCAAGCTGTCCTTACTGTGCTGGCACGACCAGGCGTACTGGCTAACGCGGAAGAAGCTTGTCTTCGACTTGTTCGTCGAGGACTACATGGTGCATAGGGTGATGCGCCAATTCGGCTTCTGCTAGGATGTTCTAGTCCCCCCCCTGGGCATCGGGTGTTGGACTCGGACCACGCGTGAGTTACACACAACACATGTCCCTATATTTTTTTCCCAAGTTCTGCTATGATGGCTTCTAATTGTAGTGGTACGTTTCGTAGGCATAGTAGGAGGGGTGGCAGCAGGACGAGCCAGGCGACAAAGATGGCGCCGTAGCTAGCGGAGTGGGCGGACGCCCTCGAGGACTACGTGCAAGAGGCTGCCTGTACGATCCCAGCGCGTACAATGAGTACCTACGCTTGTGCATGTCGTCGACCCTCCCCCCGCTCACATACCAGCATCGACCGACGCGTACCCTGTACACGTCACGTGGAACGTGCACATCGCGATACGTACTCTCGTGTTTCGAAATGTCTGAGTACGTTCACCACAATTACAAGTTTGACACTTTCATGTACTCCTCATAGACGGACATCGCCACCGGGTTAGCGAGGTACGTCGGGTCGATCCTGGACAGGGGTCGCCCATGGTGTGGAGGTGACGCGTGATGAGCTGTTGCAGCTTGTCAGTCGGGTCTACAGTGGGATGAGGTGTGTCATGACCCTAACGTGCTGCAGTATGGTCCAGGAGGTGGCCACGTCAAAGCGTACACCGAGGCCAGTGCATCCTGCAGTCCAGCCAGGAGGCCTTGGAGGGCCACATGCACGTGCCTCGTCAGCGCCTGGCCATCCTGGATGGTCAGGCCGGGCACGTGTCCCATCCCCGCCGCCGCCGGGCTAGGTAGGATGGTCAGGGTGGGCACGTGGCTACGTACCGTCGTCGTTCCTAGACCCCTATCACATGTTTGGGCAGAGCGTGTACGATGGCTACGACACTTGGACGCGTGGCATGGCCCACTTCGAGGGTATGTTTCCTCTCTTCAGGTTTGTTTGTGTCGATATATTGCACGAATAAACTATATTTCTCCTACAGGTTTCACGCATTATCTGGGAGTAGAGCTCTCCCCGCACGAGGAGTCCCCGCAGGACGTGGACAACTTCTTTGCGGACGACCCGAGGGAGTTTAGAGGAGCACCTGAGCTCGCACCCGTCAATGTTCTTTCCGGGTCGTAGCTCAGCGGTGCCCCAGTGGGCACACAGGCATAGGTGGAGTCGACCCCCTGGCCTTGGGACCATGGGTCAGTAGGGCTCCTGACTGCCTCTCCCTGTCGGGGCCACAACCCCGGCACCTCGTGCTAAGGAAGCCCAAGTGGGGCCATACGGGCGGGCACATACTAGGGGTGGGACGTGGCGACAATGGAGGAGTTGCTGCGGGTGGTGCACCGGGTGGCCAGTAGGGGGTCTTCGTTGTGCTTTGTGTACTTGTATTCGTTGTGTACGTATTTTACTTCGTAGTTACTATGATATGGTTGTGTATGCATTCCCTCGTGTATTGTGATATAACTTACCTTACTACTTACCAATCATTCCTACCTCTGTCGCTCAACCGTTCGACAAAGTAGTGGTCCAACGGTTGAGCGACTGGATGAAGTAGTGGTCCACCATGTATGAATTCCATAACGCATTGCAATATCACTTACCTTTCTATTTACGAATCATTGATACCTCAAACGTTCTCACAAAATTTTTCAGAAATTTACCGCACTACAACAATATACAATGATCACAAAATTTTAGTGTGAGTCTAACAGATTTCGTACCCTTGAGATTCTATAAAAATCACAAACAGACCAACTAACCTTGTCACCACCCTTTTATGTCTGAAAAATTAACAACATACAAACAAAATTTGCTAAATTTATTACCTAGAAAAACTGTCATTTATTCCCCCACAATTATTTCCATCTGATTAATAAAATAATAATGTCATTATTTAAAATCGCCCAGCGGTCAAGTGACGCGTGGATAGTCGCCCAACCCTTGAGCGACTATCATAAGTCGCTCAACCACCAGGCGACTACTCCACGTGTAGCTTGATGGTTGGGCGACTTAGACCAGTCGCCTAGTGGTTGAGCGATTAGGTCTAAGTCCAAGTAGCTCAACAGGGGAGCGATAGAGTATTATTTCTGTAAAATAAAAAAGGCAGGTATATTACTATATTTTGGAATAAAATAATGATTATTAAAAAAAATTCATGTATCTCCCCTCGGTGTTACTTCGTTTTTCTAGTTTTCCGCTTGTCCTAGCCTTGCGATTTCACACATGGAGCTTGCCCCGTAGTTGGGAGGAAGCTGTCTTCCTGTTGCCATCAGTTGAGGATTTGGATCCTCTATATTACTGCAGAGGTCTACTGTGTGAACAATATTTTGTGAATATACGAACAGGGTCTGCAGTGGACCAAACAAGCGTTGCTGCAGAAGCGGAATATTTACTATAGCAAAACACTGTAGATATTGGTCTCAACTTTCATTTTTTTGATCGGACGGTGGAGATCACTTCTAACGCTATGCACTGTAGATCCTCTACATTGAATCATTCGATGCAGAGGATCCCAATCCGTAGACTACTCATAGTCTTGGTATTGCTCTTCTGTTATAGCTTGTGTCAACGCTTTTAATTGTTAATGCTGACGTGTGCCCTTGGAACATTTTGTTGATTTTTTGGCCAGTTTGAGACAAGGAAGTTTCGTAGCAACTAGTGTCTGACTGGTCCGTGCAATTGTGCGTCTTGTTTTTTATATGATCTTCTATCTCCTTTAATTTATTCTAGAAATGTTCTCCAGTTTGTAGACTTTCCCGATTATGACTATTAGCGGTTCATTACTGCACTATTACAGAGAAACAAAAAGGATATCCTGATTGTATTGACACTATCTAAACGAAGGTTTATTAGGAACAGCCCGCCCACAAGGCTTGTTAGCATAGTTTAGTCTCATATTATTTATTATAGAGAAAATTACATCGTAGGTCTCTGAACTTGTGAGGTTGTGCCACTTAGCTTATTTGACTTTCTCAGCCCTCTGAACTTACAAGGTTGTGTCACTTGGCTCCCTGAACTTGCATTGAAGCGAAGTTCGTCGGATGCGATACTGACAACTTCGTCCCCTTTGAGTCCGATAGACTCGTCGCTACCCCGTTCCGGCCGTGTTCATCGTCTCCGTCACCTCACACCGACAAAAACAGATTCTTCTGGCTTGGGAATGCACCATGCTCGCGTTTTCGCTGGAGCTCCATCGTCGCAGCTTGCCGTCGCCCTCATCCTTGCCTCCTTTGAGTCGGCCGTTAGAGAGAGAAGTACAATCTCAGTGCTAGAGCAGGGGCACAATACTTCTCTCTCACATAGTGATTTGCCAGCTCAGACTTTTCTGTTAGCAAATGGCCAAATGGATTTCATGTAGGGTGAGTAGTTTTTGCTCTAGCACTGAAAATGTACTTCCTTTATCTCAGGGCCAACTTAGAGGAGGCAAGGGTGAGGGCGGCGGCAAGCTACAACAGTGGAGCTCTGGCGAAGACACGAGCATGGTGCGTTCTTAGGCCCGAAGAATCCGTTTTTGTCGGCATGAGGTGACCAGAATGATGGACACAGTCGGAACATGATAGCGACGAGTCTACTGGACTTAGATGGGACGAAGTTGCTGGCATCGCATCCGACGAATTTCGCTTCAAAGCAAGTTCAGGAAGCTAAGTGACATAACCTCGCAAGTTCAGGGGGCTGAGAAAGTAAAATGCAAGTTCAGAGAGCTAAATAGCACAACTTTGTAAGTTCAGGGACCTACAATGCAATTTTCTATTTATTATATCATGAAAGCAACCCACCTTCCCCTATATAATGAGAGATAGGGATGCACATTGTACACAATAACACCTATAGGCAAAAGAGCAATAAAGTTGAGAGAAAGCCTGGGACTACATCATGTCTCCTGTTCTACTTTTATATTCTTGTGGGTTGAGTTCTTCATGATTAGCAACACTACCCCGAAAAGTACAACTCATTATTAGCATGATAACGCTCTCGCTAAGGCTACTGAGGTATTTTGTCTTGATCTAGCTCGTCAATTCAATTTTGTAGTGATGTTTTTGTTCTACTCTATGTCGTCGCTCCCTATCTCATCGACGTGCGGCCAAGCGCACGCCTCCACGTGCGCGTTGTTCTCCTGGTCGACCAGCCCTGTCTCCAAAGATCGACCGGGCGTAGCCTCCGTAGTGTGCCGCTGATCATCCCACTGGATCGGGTGCCGCCTCCATGGCACACTGCCGGCTAACAGAGCCGAATGACCATACCCCTCTGCGTATGCACCACCGTTCGTTACCAAGATCGAAACGGGCATGCCTCCGCGTGTTCCATCGATCGTTGTAAGGTCTACGACATGTGTCTTCGCGCACGTGCCGTCAGTCGTCATCGTCGCACACAACAACATGAACGCCTCCACGTGTGCTGTTGCCAGATCAGTTTCACCCCAGTTGTTGGTTGTTGCCTCCGAGTTGTCAGCTGTCGAGCTAGGGCTCATCGTCGTCATCGAGCACCATTGGGACCCAGGCCTTGCCTCCACACGAGGAGTGCCGTTGATGCCTCCGCCCACATCCGCCGTCGCTGAAGCCTCCATGTTGGATCATCGGAGTTGAAGGAAACGACCATGGTGCCTCCATGCCATGGCTACCGCTGTTGTCGCCTTGATCTGCACTGCCACCTCCGCAGTATCGCTCGGACAAGGGTGCCTCTGCACCGTTACCACCGCCTTCTTAGTACCAATGGGTGAGGCAAGATCCTCAGGCTCCGGGCCCGATGACAATGGAGCAGAAGCTGCCACCGCCGCCACCATCTTCCTAGGCGAGGATGAGGTGGGGCAATCGTCGCTGCCTGTGGTCACTATCGCTGCCTCCTGCTACGCCGTTGCCATGAGTGCCGACCCCGCCTCTGCGTGTGTGTGGCCTAGCTGAGCTGCGCTAGCGTTAAGGGGAACCTGTAACGTCCCAATTTTTCTGAGCTTTTCGAGTTTTCAAAATAAAAATAACCATTTAATTTTGTTGAAGTTCCAAAGCTTAACTTGAGATTTTGGAATTTAAAAGTGTTTAAAATGACTAAATCAAACTTCAATTAATTCGAATTTGGTTTATTTTGCGTTTGCTGGAGTTCTCGGCTGATTCATCCTCCCCTTTTCTCTGTTCGTTCAGACCTCTCTCTTGTTTGGACCTCCCCCTTCATCCAGACCTCCCTCTCGTTTAGACCTTCCCCTCCGCTTAGACCTCTTGGGTGGTCCTGGAGTTTGGTCACGACCACCCCCCCCCCGGTCGCGACCTCCTCTTTGGTCACGACCACTCCTTTGGTTGACCACCCTCCCGAGTTTTGACTAGCCCCACCTATCAGCCCTGCTCACCTTCTTCTTTCCTCTGTCGCGTCACTGCTGATGCACAAGTCTTCTCGCATTAAATGCTGTCGCTTTTTGCAGTACCCATTCCTCCTCTTGTCTCCTCCCCTACCTGCCCCTATCTCCTCCTTCACCTACCCTTGAACTGGTGCGGCTCTGAGTCTCTCAGCGACTCTCCCCAGGCTATAAAAGCCTGAGCAGCACTCTTTCATCTTCTTTTTTTCTCACCCAGCTCTCTTGCTCTCGCCCAGTTTCTCCGTGTTTTGAGTCTCGCCAAGGAGTCCACTGAAGCCGCGCCGTCACCTCCTCGTCGCCAAGGAGCCCGCTGGAGCCTACGCCATCTTCGACCACCTTGCTGCCGAAGAGTTCGCCGGAGCGCCCATGCTGTTCGCCGTCCTCTTCCTGTCTTCCCCGGTCTCTCTCTCTCTCTCTCTCTCTCTCTCTCTCTCTCCTGGTGAGTTTCTCCGCGCCCTGTTCTCTTCTCTTGTTCCTACAACCACGTCGCGTAGTCGTATCCCTTTTGTATTCTTTGTACGACCACGTTGAGTAGTCGTATCCCTCTTAGGACCTCCTTCTTTGGACCTCCTCCTTATGACCTCTTCCTTAGGACCTCCCCCTCCCCTTTCTTTTGGTTTTAGTTTGGTAGTTTTTGGTTTTTGTTTGGATTTGTTGTATTTGTCTGGCTCTTTTCGCACGTGTAGATTTTGGCTTCTCCAAAGAGTTCCTGGACTCGACGATCTCTACCGAAGAATCGTAGCTCTTCAATGAAGGCAAGTCGTAGACCTTTGATCATGTCATTCCTAGTTTGCAAAAAAAAAAATTGTTTTATACCAACATGCATGGTTAATTGTATAAAAGTGGTTTGGGAAATAGCTAAATACCTACTTGGCAGTATGACTCCTTGAATACTTGTGATTCACATGTTGACATGTACCCTTGGACACCATAGGTTAGGTATTCTTAGTTGGACATCTTTGAGATACCAATATGGGTGTGTATACTGCTTAGATATGCTTTAGTTATGCGATGTCTCTCGATCACATGATTCAATGTTGATGAATTTGACTTAATGATATATGGAATTGTGGCGCGGTCACTGTTGTTAAAAGATGTTGTGCCATGGCTAGGGTGGTCATTGGCCGGGTTTGAACCCAAAATGTTTTTTTACTCGGGTGAGTGATCATGCAATAAAGGGGGTACAGGAAGCACATTGGGATGTGGTTGTCTCGCTTGAGTAGTCCCTAAGTACTTAACCTTGCAAGCTATTGATCTGGGCCAAACCGTGCAACCACAAGTTCATTATGGGGTGGATCTGGCCAATTAATTAGCAATGCTTTGAGTCAGTTTTGTTTGGGTTGAGAATGGCGCAAGAAGGGGCCAGGAAGGTAAATCCTTAGCGAGTATAATCGAGTCAAAACAAAGCTTTATAAAGGCCTTATCACGTGCTCTAGACTGCTTACCTAAGGAAGTGAGCAGGGGCATCGACGGGTGCCCAATCAACTAGAGAAGTCGTGTCTTGTGGGTAAAGCTGTACAACCTCTGCAGAGTGTAAAACTATTCGAATAGCTGTGTCCCCGGTTATGAACAATGCCTGGTGATTTCACAGAAAGGGTAGATTTTCTCAAAAATATGGTCATGGTTGGTCCCGAGTGGTCTGGGAAGTGGACAGTGTGTTCACGTGTTTGTTTCAAAGAAACTTATTTACTTATGTATTAATCTTTCAACTTGTGCTTTGCAATCTATTACTGTATTTCTAGTCAATATTGCTTTCTGCAAGTAACCATAAAGCTATCCTTGTTAAGCCTGACATGAATACTATTTGCATACATTCCCTACGACTTGCTGAGTACATTCAAAGTACTCATGGCTTATTACATCTGGTTGATCAGTCGCCGAAGAGGACCCAGGGAGCTCCGAGCTCTTTGAAGAGGAGGTCTTCGAAGACTAGGCGTGCTAGGAGACGTCCTCCATTCGATTGCCTGTGGGCATGTCGAATGGCTCCACGATGTATTTTGGTTTTCCGCTGCGAGCTCTCTTTTGTTGTAAGCCTAGTGCGGTAGACCTCTGTAAAAACCTTGACTATAAAGTTTTTAGCTGTTATTAATATTAATTTTTCTGCTTCGTCTATAGCTTGTTGTATTGTTTTGATTACATCGGTGTTGAAACTGTGTGGACTAGTCACTGATCATGGGACTAGTCCAGAATGCACAGAGGGTCCCGGGGTTGTTTACTCGGGGTCCCGGCAGAACCCCAGCTGGCATAACGCTGCGTGTCATTGCCGCGTGGTGCGCCGTTGCCACCGTACTACCTATGGTCACCGTTGCTGCCTCCCGCTGCGCTGTTGCCATGAGCGCCAATCCCGCCGTCGTGTGCATGTATGTGTGTGGGCTGGCCGAGCTGCGCTAGGGTTAAGGGAAACCCCAGCGGCAGGCTAGTTGGACCGTGGGCTGTGGAGCTTTGGACCTTGGTGTTTTTACAAAAAAATCTCATCATTTTGTATAATTGTGCACAAGCCCTTGATTATTAAAAATAGGTCCTTTTGGACAGAAATATTACGATTTAAACCTTAGAAATTTCAGAATAATGTTCTAGGGCTTTCACTCAGCGGAAAATTAAGAAATAAACCTTGATAGTTTTTTGGTTATCAAGTGTCCCTGTCTAGTTGGAGGGCATATCTCGTACATATGGATGCATTGGTGAATATATGGATATGACACATCCGGACCGTCCAGCACGAAATGGACGGTCTAGATCTAGTGAGCCAAATCCCACCTCCCACTTAAGTGTGGGGGTTTTCGCAAAACCTCGGGCGAGGGGCTTTTTGCAAAACCGTGCTAAGTGGGAGGCGGGATTTGGCTTACTGGATCTGGGCTATCTGTTTTGTGTTGGACGGTCCAGATGTGCTATGTTCATATATTCACCAATACACCCATGTGCATAAGATATGCCCTCGTCTAGTTGGCTCCCCTTGGATATAACCGTTGGAACGAACGAACTAATTCGATCCCTGTGTTTGGGAGCCTGGGTGTCGATATGAGAAAGAAAGGGTGTGGTTCATACGGGGAGCATCACTGACTTTGCAAATATACCTTCTGAGATGTGTCAGTGCTGGTAAATTTTGTTGTTCAAACAACCCTTGTATTAATATTCTAGATATTGCACATCAATTTGGTATTTTTGTACTTCATGATATGTATGTGACCCTATTTAATTTCTAGTATGCTTTGCTGGGAGTTTTAGCATGCAGCTTCATTGGCTTTTGTCAACAATTGCAATGTAAAAATAATTCTTAATTTTGGTGGACAGATTGGAATGTTCTGCTACAGCGGGATGACACCTGAACAAGTTGCTCGCTTAACAAATGAATTCCATATCTACATGACCCGTAGCGGGAAAAAAATTCTCTGAGACGGGGCCTCAGGAGAGGCCTCTGAGGCCTCGCCCCGAGACCGTTGGATCAGCAGGGGGAGGGATGAGTGGTGGATGATGCCTCCCCCAGGCCGTTGGATCAGCAGGGGAGAGATGAGTGGAGATGGAGGCGAAGCCTCTCCTGAGGAGGGAGAGAGACCCCGTCCCATAGAATTTTTTTTCCCCGTAGTGAGAGAATAAGGTACAAAAATATTTCGGACAGTTTGTAATTCTGATTTCTTAATATGTCTGTCTGCATTTGATGGATGACTTAAGCCTCTCTTTTTTTTTTCTTGTTTCGTCCTTCAGCATGGCTGGTGTAACAACAGGAAATGTCGCCTATTTGGCCAACACTATTTATGAGGTCACCAAGCTAAACGGAGATCCTTTTTTCCTGTCATCTTAAGCAACAAAAGGAGGCTTTCAAGTTTCAAGTGGCTTGGCATTTTTTTTTGAGAGGGTACACATGCACACACATGCGTGTGCCTCTCCTAACACACCTCGGGAATTTTACGAAGGTATAAAGTCTCGCAGAGTGTGAGCACGCACTTTTTCACTAAACGCTCACGCTTGTGTGTACCCTAAACCTAAGATCCTATTCCCTAATAAATGGTGAGGCACACTGAGTTCGAGCCCAGCGGTTGCATACATAATAGCGCAGCGAGCCACGCGAGTAGTGCTTGGCCTTTTCTTTTAAGGATAATTAGCTCAGTGACATCGTGTTGGGATATAATCGGAGGAACGATACTCCGTTTATGACGTACTATAAAATATCATCGCGAACACCAAAAAATATGCCGAATGACATCGCCGCCAGTTACTTCTGTTTCTAGAATTTTTTGAATATAGAAATTGAGCTCAACAAATTATCAATATTTTTGTGGAGCCTCCCGACACAGTTTAATTACTTGTGTATTTTTTTCAAAATTTTATACATTCGATTTTGTCCCTAAAATTTATTTAAGTATATTATTTGTAGGAATTTTCTAATATATAAAATAAGATTCAAACATTATGTTTTTAGGCTCCTTACCTTGTGGACTTAATTGTGTAATTTTTCGAATTTTACAAAATTAAGTAATGCAATTTCATAATGTTCATTTGTGTGAGAGTCTAATATTTCATAATGTAAAGATATTATGAATTTGCATTAATTAATTTTATAAAAATTCTGGAAAAATTACACAATTAAGTCCACTATGTAAGGAGTCTGAATTTTTTTTCATAATATTTGTACCTCATTTTCTATATTAGAAAATTCCTACAAACAGTATACTTAAATGAATTTTAGAGACAAAATCAGAACGTATAAAATTTTGAAAAAAATACACAAGCAATTAAACTGTGTCAGGAGGCTCCAAAAAATTTATAATTTGTTGAGCTCGGTTTATATATTTAAAAAATTCTGGAAACGGAAGTAACTGGCGGCGATGTTATTCGAAATATTTTTTGGTGTTCGCGATGTTATTTTCCAGTGTGTCATGAACAGAGTGTCGTTACTCCTATTACATTGTAACGCGATGTCACTGAACTAATTTTCCCTTTCTTTTAACCTTCACTGACCGCAGAATGGTCAAAGAGAGAAATAAGTTTGTCCCATATGTTGTGAACTTATGGGTGTCCAAAAATCGTTGTGTTTGACTGGAGCGATAGAAAGGAGCAACTTTATTTTTGAGAATTAGATGCTGATCCTGTATGTATTACAGTTACAGCGAATATTCTAACACTGGCAATGGCATCCTTTGCAAAACCTAAACAAATAAAACTAGAAGGAATTGAGTTTCTATGTGCCCCCTCAATCCCCAGTTTCACAGCAGTAACCAATGCACGCAACCAGGCTGGGAGGACCTTCTTCTATACTTTCCAGACAAGTTTTCTTTTTAGGAATCAAGAGCTTCAACTTTTCTCAAACTTGCAAGAGTACAATCATACTGAAAACACAATGTCAAGAAACTAGGCGTCCGGTTAAGCTGAGTATATCTCAGTACATCATGGGTTTTCAAGGGATGCTTGTTTGACACGAGCGAGCAACCAAATTCGCGTCCCTCCAAACATAAGCCAAATTAAAAAGAAGAAAAACTCCCGCTTTTGCTTATGGAACTTTAAAAAAAAAGCTCCAGAAGTCTTTCTACTTCAGTTTTTTTCCGATCCTAAATTGTCCTAGAGATGGTGGTCTATTGCAATTGCTGGTCCTTGATGAGAGATCTACTTTAACCTGAACAGCATTTCAGTCACAACGTGCAAGGGCCCAGCACAACACAAAAAACTGATCAATCTCTGACTGACTCTTGCTGCTCTCGAAGGCATACACGATTATCATAGATCATGCAGGTTGCCATCACTCTAAGTATCACAAGATTGTATTAACCAGTTGAAATACGTAAGAAACAACAGCTGGCATTTATAGGGTGGGGCAGACGTACGAATTGACCATCATCATAACATGCATTCGGATTAGGAACATTTACATGATTACATCAGCTGCGAACAGGACAAGTGGAACAGGTACAAGTGCACTACAGAGTACAGACATGAAACATACAAACAAAACTTCATATTAAGTTACCCTCCTCCATAGCTTAACAATACACCCACCATTCCCTCCAGCTATTTGTGCCGTTCTTGGCTTGTTCTGGACAATGGCCTCCTCATGTTTCGACATTGGAATATTGGATTGTAAGACCGGATCAGAGTGCAGTACCTCATTAGAGGAACCCATGTTCAGCTTTCTAAGAAGATGGTCAGGAACCAAAACTTAAATGTGAGAAATGCGGGTTGCCCTTTGGCATACAAAGGTATCAGCAGTCCAGCATAAAGGCGGACATATCGTACATCCGTCCTATGGTCCAGTGCTGAACAAAGAATTAAATCCTGAATGTCTTCGAGCATGCTCTGGCAACAACCTGCTGACAAGCTCTGGCGGTGCATTTGCTGACTGCAAAAGTACAAAGTAATATAAAGAGTTTACTGCTCAGTAACCTTTACACGGGAGCATCTCTGCTAAGCTAGTAATCTGTCCAGATTATATAACAAAATATATTGCTGCAAAACGCAGGGGACCTATGAATGGTTGCCAAAAAAAGCCCAAATCTGTTGACATTTTTAGTCTCCAACATGCGCCTTTGGCCACTAATTTATATATCAATATACTGGTAAAATGCAACAAAAGTAAGATTCTTGAAATCACTTACTTCCTGTTTAAAGTTGAACAGTTGAGGAAATGGACGGCCGTTTGGCAGTCTTGCATGTGGTTCTCGTAACTCATCAAAAAACGAATGAGCACATGCGTCAAGCTGTAACAATAATGCAATTAGCAATGAACTCAATGAAGAGGTGAGGAGACCTCCGTGACAAGTCAAATAAATTCACCATATATATAAAACTTTACACTCTTAACCTGGCAACCAAATGCAACAACTTAAAGCATGTATACCAGATAATGTCAGTAGAGCAAATAATGAACGGGTGCCTAATCGGACAAAAAGAGAAATATCAACAAAGAACATATCTTTTTTGACGAGGAAAGAACATATATCTAAGAGCAAAAGATAAGTGATCAAAGCTTCAGACAGGATTGTTTTGTTGACTATCTTCTATTATGTGTGTGAAACAAGAGTGAAATCTGTGTCCAATTATAAATTTATAAGCCATTATTTTGGAAGGCTTTAAGAATCTTATTGAAGAGGAAAAGCTTAGTAGTCTACTCTAGTAGTCTAGTAAAACTCCAGAAATGCTTTTTTTTTTTTTGCCTCCGCCACAAGATCACAAGAAAATATAGCCCCTGTCGAGTTACTAACAAGATGCACATGCAAAGAGATAAGGTATGGTCACACCATGGTTCCATTTCTAGGATTTTGGGCAAATACCGAACCCCACCGGGAAACCAGTAACCAGCTGGTAACCCCCGATTTCCTGGTGAGTTCCAGAAGTTTTTTTTCTTCTTTTTTTTCCTTTGCATTTTCTCAATTTTGATCTTTCCTCTACCTTGAAACAACATTGGTTCTTAAAGTATTTTGAACTAGCACCTAAAATCAGCAAAACCAACCAATATTACAAATCACAGTATCCACCGGGATTTCCGATCACCAGCCATTTACCACCAGGATTTAGAACCCTGGGTCCCACACAACAATGTGATGAAAATAGGATTATTTGCATGGATGTACAAAATTGAAGTAAACAAAATGAGCACTGAAAGCCTGCAACAATTATCATTAGTAAAATTCTGTCATATGGCTTTTATAGCATATTATCTTACCATGAAAAATATTCAATAGACATGCAACAGCAAACAGACTTTCAACCAACCAACTAGACATGAGAATACTTACAGCAGTACATCGCAGATTTGGTGAATACTGTAGAAGACGGGACACAAGATCTATCACTTCTGGAGGCATTCGCTTGTGGAAGATCTGCAGCATAACCATTTCAGAGTTTGAGATAATTAATTCATTAGTAACTTCAGCAGGATGAGGCAAGTCATATTTCATGTAGTGCATACACTGAAGTTTCAAGTCTTCATTTTATGTCCACTCAAGAGTAGTATAGTTTACATATTAGTACATCATATGTACTAGTTTATAGGGACATCAATCACAAAATATTGAATGCTAAAAGTATGGGATGATGTAAGAGTATAATCAGTGGGGGACCTATATAGGGTCCTGTAGGTCACAGGACTAACTATGTTGCAAAACAGCCCTCAACATAGGGACCCCGCTGAAATTGTGTGGACTCTTGTAGAGGTATAATCAGTGGGGGACCTATATAGGGTCCTGTAGGTCACAGGACTAACTATGTTGCAAAACAGCCCTCAACATAGGGACCCCGCTGAAATTGTGTGGACTCTTGTAGAGGTATGATATCCAAATTTCTCTTTAAAGAGGGCCTCACTGAAGATATTTTCTGAATCCACCACTGAATATAACTGTGCAAGGAAAATGGTGCAAATACCTTGTGCCATGGGCATGCTTTTATCTGAGGAAACTTGAATTCTGTGTAATTGGGATTCATACACCGGATTTCCTCTCGTGTTGGGGTACCCAAAACCTGCAATGAGTTTAACTTTGTTCAATTCTTCAAAATACCAGACTAAGTTAATAAAAAAATTCTGGAACTAATTCCTAGCAGAATGCATGTAACATAAAGTACCTTGATTATCTCAACAAGCTGGTCAACAGCACTTTCACCGGGAAACAGAGGCTAATAAAATTGCAGAAACAGGATGCATTTAGTGTAAGTTCACTGCTGAGATGTTATTACAACGAATGAAGACGTAAACATATGTAAGCCAAAATAGAAATAAGAACAAAAAACTTACTTGACCAAGAAGCAACTCAGCAAGAACACATCCAGCGGACCATATATCAATCGATGTTGTGTATTCAGTTGCACCAAATATGAGTTCAGGAGCACGATAGTAACGTGAGCATATATATGATATATTTGCTTCGCCTTTAACCTGATAAGTTGCCATGGTAAAAGATGAGATTAAAAAGCAAAAGTGGACAAAAAGAGCATATGAAACTACCAAGATGAAAAATGTAGTAAATTAGTAATCAAATAAGAAATTAGGAAGCTATGCAAAATACAGATTTCATCAATGGAAGTCTAGAAAAGCTAATCAAAACTATTATTCTTGCACAAGTAAACAGCAAACACCACATAATACTATTTACTATTCATACATCTTACTACATCATGCTATAAAGTTTAATGCTTTAGTATATGACATTATATTAATTTCCTGAAAATTTTTCAAAATTTTATATTTCTGGCATGTGGTAGAAGCATTTTCTATCTAGATGATTGTTCAGTCAACTTCAATTTTGAGAATGCTACAAGTATTTCATGTGATTCATTGACAAATAAATGTATGGGCACCACAAAGATCATGCCCAATCTGAACAGAATCAACAATAGCAGTCAACATGCCTCAATTAGTTACAATTAAAAAAAAATAGTTTGCTTACAAGTTTTTCGACGAGAAAATTCAACAGATCAGTGGACGATCTTATCAATTCAATGTTCAAACAAGCATATATAGATAACATTATTTTTTAAAGTCACTATCCAATTTGGTGGACCAACTATCACCATCTTGACCATTATGTGTTTTACTATCTCTTGTCTGAACACGAGATAACACATCTTCATTTATATAGAATTTAGTACGATGATGCAACATTATATCTTTTCCAAGAATAATAACTAAACCTCTGCAGTCAGTTGAAACAACAGGTTCTGGGGTGCCCCCTGTAAGTAAAATAAGAAAACTAAAGGTTTCCCCAAACAAAAAACTCAAATCCGACCCACAACCTTAAAGTATATATAGTTTGACCAGGCAAGGTCAAAGTGGAGGACCTGGCACTGATTATTAATGGCGCCTTTATTTGGATAGCATTAAAGCATTAACCATAGTAGAAGTAGCATATTGCTTCCTATGTTACTTTGAATAAAACAGAAATGCCATACCTAACATAATACCACCCATATCATGGCACACAAATTAAAATATGAGCATGCTATTGTAATGCATTAGCTATATCTATTAACTACCTCCAGTCCTGCAAGAAATAAGACCTCAAATTGAAACAACAATAATTTAATCATTAGAGCATTTACATACCAACACTTTAGCACTCCCAAAATCGCAGACCTTGACTTGGTGGGTAAGAGGATCAACCTATCAAACCAATCAACACAAAACAATCAAAACCAGCAATTTCCAGCTAAAGTAATGTGAACAGGTCAGGCACATGCTAAGGAGTAAAAAAGGAGCATACCAAAATATTTTGAGGCTTTATATCTCTGTGACAAACTCCAGGAACAGTGTGAATGTAAGCCAATCCCCGAAATATCTGTATGAGATATGAAACCAATGCCAATAAATTAGCAAAACTCTTCTATGTCAAGCATCAAGATAACACACAACACTACCACCACCCACCTGGTACATGTATAGTTTGACATATATAAGTGGCATCCTCTGCTTCATATCTTTGTAGTGTTTCAGGACACGATAAAGTGACTCAGGAACAAATTCCATGACTAAGTTAAGGAAAAGTTCATCTCTGCTTGTGGTAGAGAAGAAACAATGCTTCAATGAAATGACATTGCAATGATTCATTGATCGCATTATCTGCAACTCTCTATTCTTGTATCGCTTGTCCTGTAGAACCTTCTTAATGGCAACAGTTTCGCCAGTCTCGAGGCATTTAGCCTGCATGCATGCACACAGCATTAACACGAAGAAGCTATGAAAGTCAGCAAGAAAAAAAATGATGAGGAAGCTATCTCTGACCTGGAAGACAACACCAAATGAACCAGTTCCAACAACTCGTTCGGCCATATAGCTGATGGTCTAAAGGACACCAAATCAGGCTAAAATTAGAATGCAATTACTCTCTTCATGTTATTCAGTTCAGCAACGTCGGGTGACTTCTTTATTATAAAATAAAAACTTACCCTTTTTGGTTCATCGTTCTTTCCGCCAATAGTGGTTGAAATGATATGGCCTGTGACCGGATCACTTCCGATGATAGCTGCGCCATGCTGCAATGTGATACAAACCAACAATGAAATAAGGCAAGATGTAAACAAAATAACGAGCACCAACTAGAGAAGACATTATACAAACAATCAAGCTCATGATGTTCATAATTCATAAAAATTAGAACTATCGAATGTTCCCGCTCTGAGAGCTACGTTGGCATCAGTAGTTGACAACTTCATCTGGTTCAAAGAAGACACATTACCAAGTACAACACAGCATGCTATTGTTGCCCTAGCCGACCAAACTGAATGCCCAAACCAAAATGAGCACATATGCCTTGTTCCATGCCACATCGCCAACAGAAGCGGGAATGCCCATTTCAAAATACCTGACCTGGAAATTAATAGGTATTTCAAACATAGGAAATCCACATCCACGAAACTTAACAACAATCCCAGCTGAGCAGGTTATTGAAACGCGCCAGGCAACAGCAATCTAACAGCACAGCTCTGCTGCCACTTCACATGAATCCTCCTCCCATCTAAACATGAAAACCGGCAACAAATTACAAGGAAACTTGTGAAGCACAAAAGTCGACAGCTTTAGCTACCGTTACGACTACCATGAGAGTGGAAACGCTTGCATGGCGCCCACGCAAAGCTCTCCCCGCCAGACGAGGCCAGCACGTTTTCATCCCCGCGAAGCAACGCTCCCACAGCTCTAACGCCCAACGCCAACCCACCTCGGAATTAGCCCAAAAAAGCGGGGGCAGCACAGATCGCCGAGCAGATCGGGAGCGCAACCAGCTCCCAGAAACGATTACTCGCAGCAACTAACAGATCGACCGCAGAGGCAGATCCAGGAGGGTGGAAATGGGAAACCCTAGGCAACCGGGGCCATTGGCGGCGGCGGCGGCGGTGGAGGCGGAGGAGAGGACACGCTAACCTTCTCGTCGGCGGAGGCGCGCGGCGGGTCTACCTGCATCGCGTCCGCGGCGGTGCCGGCGAGGTGGGGCCTACCGGGCAGGGTGGCCATGTGAGGTGGTTGCGCTGTTTCGCTGCGGCTGTCGCTGTCGCCTCTCTATCTCTCTCTCACTCTCCTCGCTGATGGGGGAGGCTGCTTCGCTGCTGCTGGGGCTGCGGCTGCTGCTATCGTGAGGAGGCCATGAGTGTCCAGCACCACGCTTTTTTATTCCCTTCTACGCTTGACGCTTCTACTCATTCCATTCCACCCACTGCGGCTGCGCAAAATGCGAAGCAAAGCTTTGCCCGAGCGCCGCCGGAGGTGGAGCGGAGGCGGGGGCTGACGGGCCCGGACCGTCGGCCCGCTGGCGATTACAGGACGAGGGCCGGATGGAGGACACAAGCCTACGAAGCGTTGGTGGGCTTCTGGCCTGTTTAGACCAGGCTGGGGGGCCCCTTGAGTAGTGGTCTACTTGTTTTCGGTTGAGCCCAATCAGACGACGCTGGAGAAATGCGCATTAATTCTATAATTTGGGCTGTTAGAATAGGCCCGAATGCGTGGTACCCATCGAAGAACCCAGTTCAGTGTCAGAACGTGCACGAGCTGATTCGTTTCAATTGCTTTCAGCCGCTAGGCTGCTTTTCGTGTGAATTTCTCGAGTTTATCGACCGATTCGAATCAAATATAGTAATTTTCATATTCGTCGGAAAGACATTTTTATTAGGAAACCCGTTAGGAGCACATCTACTTTCAGCCAACCAAAGGCTAGCCCAATTGGTGTAGATCATGTGCGTAAGTCCACAATTCAAGTCCAATTAACTATGTGTTAGGTTTCCGGAAAAAGTGCATCCACTTTCAAGTTTTATCACTTGCTAATCTTGTAAGTGAAAATTCGTTAAATTCATCTCCTAATTTACGTGCATCAACCAAAACTACGAATTTCAATCCTGTTGCTAGGATGATGGCGTATCTGGTGCATCCCACCTCTTCGATGCTCCATCAAATCCTACCTCAAAAGGCCAAACAAATGGTCACGGAAATTCCAGAAATAAATTGAGAAATTAACAAGAATAATCATGGGATGATGAAACATAAAGTTTCAGTTGTAACCTCATAGATCAAGAGAAAATATAACAAAAATCGGTGTATGTAAGTCGAATTTAGGATTGAAAGTTCAGACACTGCAAATTGTGTTTCACCAACATGCTCGAATCTTTTCGGAGTTCTCGTTACCATTTGCAATTTTGCACAGTACTCTAACGTGAGATATGCAGAAGCATTAAAGAGGTTTGATGCACCAGGAAGCCGCCCTAGAGCTCCACCCGGAAGAGCTTGGCCTTCCCACCCTTGCGAGCCTCCGCGGCTACTGTAACGCCCTAACCCTCGGTGTTAGTGGCAGCCCCGGGGCTAACAGAGCCGCTGCGGGCGACCCAGCCATCTCCAAGTCGTCCGAGCTCCTTTGCGGCCTGACAAGCGCAAACCTCCCCTTTGAAGTCCTGGCCGGGCGGGACGACGGGACTGCTCTAGGACACCTGCAACTGGTGCCGGGCCCCCTAGCACTCCATGAGGAACCGGCTGAAGACCTACACAGCCATTCCACCGGCCGATAGCTTAAGACCTGGAGGCCGCACTCTTCACCCCCTCGGCGGCGCTGCTGCTAATCACGCTGGCACCCACTCAGCATAAGAGCAAGCGATCCACAAGATACTTCGACCTCTCAAACGTCCGCCGCGGTTCACGTTTGGCTATCAAGTGACGTTCAGGCTCCATGCTTCATTGAGCCCAGGAAACACTCGCACGTAAATTGGGCATCCTACCAAAGGACGAAGCCCTCTCCGAAGAGGCCCTCAAGGAGTGCCAAGTGATGTACGATGCACCCATGCCTCAAGATACCATTGAAGCCCTCACTCACCTGTTCAAGCTTGACCGCCAACTCACAACCTAGGCAGACAACGCCCTCCTCAAGCTAGGCGGGCAAGATGGACATGACCTGGCTTCCACTCTAGTGGACTCGGGGCCATCGTTGGCTCCAGCCGGTTCCGCTAGCGCGGGAGTCATTTTGGCGGTAGCCTAGGCAGGAAGGAACCAAAACGACATCGACGACGTCCACCATCGTCATGCTCATTTCTCCTAACCACTCCGTTTTTGCACAATTGTCGTCACTACCCTTTTGTACTACATCCAGGATACTGGACGCAACATGTGTTATCCTCGGCCTGTCCGCCCCTTCTGCTCTGAAGTCGATTTGCTTGTTGTTCACTGTGGAATCCTCCACCCCTACTGCGAAGTCCTGCCGCGCCTGGCCAAAGGTCGACTGAGCCGTCCGAGCCCTCACCGCTTAAACCATGCAGCCTCCTCTCGCCGACGCCGACCTGACGCAGTCTGGTCGTCGCACTCAGCCACCTCAACCACCTATCCCCGCGCCACGCGTCTCGTGTGTCCCGCACGCCTGCGGCCCCCGACCACAAACCCAAACAACGCCAGTAGGAGCGCATCGCTCGCTAAGTCATATGACCGGCCCAATCCTAAATGTCATCTGCTGGAATGTGCGATGCCTCAATACTCTGGCCAGACGCACGACGGTGCATGAGACCCTCACCTCAACAACCTGTCACCTAGCTTGCCTGCAAGATATAAAGCTGAGTAATGTTGACCAGGCTCTAGCTTTTACCTAGGAGGCTACAACCTTGACAACCTCGCCCCAAAAACCAGAATCTGATATGAGGGGCGGCATCTTAATGCTATGGAACGACGCCTTCATAGACATCGAAGACGTGCAACAGAACGCCTATTTCCTGTCGACGACCGTCACTCTAAAAGAATGCAATATGGTCACTCGTATCTCAATCGTCTACGACCTCACCCGCGATAGGAACAAATCAGCCTTCCTCCAAGAAATCAGATCGCTCAAGCCCCTTACTAGAACCAGCTGGCTAGTCCTAGGGGATTTCAACCTCATTTATCGTGCGGGCGATAAAAACAACTCGAACATAAACCGCCATTGTATGGGCCAATTCTACAAAAACCCTAAATGACTGCGAGCTAAAAGAGATCCATCTTCAGAATAGGAAGTTCACATGGAGCAATGAGTGCCATAACCCAACATTAGTCAGGCTTGACTAGGTCTTCTATAACGAAATTTGGGACACCCACATCGAAAACCACATCCTCCGGGTGATGTTCTCCTCGATCTTAGACCATTGCCCCCTCCTCCTCTCAAGTAGTTCTGGACCGCCACGACCCCACTCCTTCTGGTTCGAAACTTCTGGATCAGGATGCTGGGTTTCCAAGAGGCAGTCACAGCTGCTTGGCATGACAACACAACCCACATAGAACCGATACATCGCCTCAAACACAGATTGGCGACCACAATGTTGAGACTTAAGTCCTGGTGTAGAGCTCTTTTCCCCCAAGCAAAATTACAACTCCACATGGCTATGGAGGTCATCCTTTGACTTGACATAGCCTAGGAGCACAAGGAGCTCTTACCCTAGGAGAAAGGCCTACGGGCCACTCTAAAGAAGGGAATGATGGGGCTCGCGGCAATTGAGTGTTCCAGAAAAAGGCAGAGCTCCCGGGTTACCAACCTGAGAGAGGGAGATGCCAACACAAAATTATTCCATCTCAAAGTCAACTCCAAAAGGCGCAGAAACCACATCCAAAGGCTCCAAAAAGACCAAGGATGGGCCATTTCAAACGAAGAGAAACATGCCACAATCCTACAGCACTTCCAAGGCTCGCTATCCGTGCCAAGCCCCCGTTATCTGGATCTCAACTAGGAGGAAATGGATCTGCCAGCATATAACCTCCAAAGCCTAGACAACATTTTCACAGAAGAGGAAGTGCTTAATGCTCTAGACTAGCTGCCAGTAGACAAAGCGCCCGGGCCAAAAGGTTTTACCTTCAACTTCTATAAATCTTGTTGGGCTACCATCAAAGCAGATGTCATGGCAGTTTTTCATAGCTTCCATAACCTCCGCTCGGTGAACCTCCTCCTCCTGAACACCGCTAACATTGTTCTGGTGCCAAAAAAGGACAGCGCAGATAGGGTGCAAGACTTCAGACCAGTCAGCCTCATCCACGGTATTGCGAAATGGATTTCAAAGATGATGGCGCTGTGCCTAGTGCCCCACCTTAACGACTTAGTGTTCCAAAACCAGAGCGCTTTCATAAAAACAAGGAGCATTTAAGACAACTTCCTTTACTGTAACATCCCAAATTTGGGTGTGTGTTTCAAATGTAAGAAAATAAGGAGAAATTAAAACTTTTCTTGCATCTTGATGTTTTTGGATTTTTCTGTAATTCTTGTAAAGGAATTGTGGGAAATCAAAAACCTAAATCTCCAATTGACTAAAGTGATGACCTCCTTGTTGAGAATCTTGTGTTCAACCCCTGGAAATATTTTTTCTTAGTTCTAGGGATGTTGTGTGACTCCTCTCAAAAATTTCCAAATTTTTAGAAATTATTTGATAATTTTTGGAGGATAGTCAAACCAGTTTGACTCTTGGTCAAACCCTAGAACAAGCCTTGAGAAATTTCTGGAGAAAAATGCTTTGCATAAAAATCTCTGGAAAATTTATATAAGGTTTATCCTGGAGCTAGGAACCTCCAGTCAAAATTTTAGAATTTTTGGAGTTAGTTTGCTATCTCTAATTATTCTTCAAAGTTTCAGCTCAAAATTCAAACCTTGGGTCAACTCTTTTGGGTCTGAGTCAGGCTCGAGCTCGAACCCAACTCCTTTCTTGGTGCGACCCAACCAGCCTGAGCCCTCTCAATCATGCGCGCATTCTCAACCGTTAGATCTTGATCTAACGCTGCTTGTGCTTTCCCGCCCTACGCTTGGTCGCTTGGTTCAAACCGGCTCGCACCTTTTGGTCGAGCCCAACCAACTAAGCGTACCAGTGGGCCTGGACCGTTAGATCTTAATCTAACGCTCCAGATTTTGAGTGCCTTTCGGCTTTCCCTTTTGTCCCAATCAATCGCAGCCGTCCATTTTCTACCCTATGGTTTGAGCTCATACCGATTGGGTTAGGCTCAACCCATCTGTTCCAACCTAGCCCGAGCAGCTTTGAGTTTGTTTCACCGACATGTGGGGCCCGCGCCGCACCTGTTCATCCCCTACCTCTCGCCCGCGCCTTTGCCAGCGCACAAGCGTGGGAGGGTAGCGCCTTGTCACTTCTTTGAGTCCTTTAAACGGCTCTTTGCTACAAGCATTTAATGCCGCCAGTGCTTTCGCCCCTAAAGTCTCCTTTGTCAGCTCCTCCACCTGCTTTGCTTGCCCATGGTAGAGCATGGACCGAGGTGCACCATGGAGCTTTGCCTGGCTCATTTCCTTTGCTCCCCGGCTATAAAAAGCCCCCTTGCTCCTCCTGGTGTTCCTTTAAACTCTCTCTCAGCTTGCTCCCTGCTTGTTGAGCTCAAAACACCAGTGAGCACTTGGCCGCCATTGATGGACCTTGAAGCTCCTCGGTGCCGATAGGGTTCCAGTGGTCCTTCTTCCAATTTTTTGCTCAACCTTGAGCTTCTCACCACCGTGGTTCTTTCCCCTAACTTAATTTTAGGTTGCTTTCACAGGAGCGGCTTAATTTTGGGTTTTGGACCTCTTCGGTTGTAATCACCCCTCTTCGTCCTCAGCTCCGGTAAGGGCTTCTTTCTTCAATTGCTTGCTCATGGACCTTCTGTGAGCCCTACTGAAGCTTTCTTGATGACCCGGTCTTGGTCATTTTGCTTAGGCCGTCATCTCCTCGTTGTCGTCGCCATCGCCGGCGCTGTGTTTCATCGCCGGAGCAGCTCCGACGTCCTCTGGTCCTCTCCGTGCTAAGGTAGCTTCACATTGGTCCTTAGATGCTGTGGCACCGCTTCTCAGAACCGCTGCGGAGCTCCTTTGTAGTTTTCATTTTCGGCCGTGCGTTGCCATGCCACCTCTCTCTGGCTAGCCGCCGATGTGGTCCTCCTCCGTGGTCGCCACCACCACCAGCGTGTGTGCGTGGCTATTCTTGATCTCGTTTTAGCCCTTGGTCTACGTACGGCGTGGTCCACGTCGCCGTGGTGGCCTTAAGCCATCGGTCTTTTTGTTTCAGACGGCCGCAGCAGTGCGCACTTGGTTAAGACAAAGATCGTGTCGTTAATTGCTAATCATTGATTAATCCGTGTTAATGAATGCTTAGTAGTTAATGCCCGGCTTTAAGTTTGTCTCTGAGTCTCTGTCGGGTGGGCCCAAGCTTCTCACGCACTGTGTGCATCTTTAAAACTAAGATTCAGTCATTAACTCACTAATCATTGGTTAAGTAACTTAATGATTGTCTTAAAGTTGGCTTGGCGTCACTGACATGCAGGCCCGCGAGTCTTTAAAGCACCCGTGCATGGCCTACGTGTCACTGGCAGTGGGGCCCATCTCTTTTTCTCTCTCTCGGGCTCGTGCGGATGGCTTCCATTGATCGTGAGCCGTTGGATTCCATCTCAACGGCCCAGATCTGTTGGGCCGTTCGGACCACCCTTTCTGCTCCGTCCGTGCAAGCCGTTGGATTTAGATCAACGGCCTAGATCTGATGTGCCGTTGGACCGCCGAACCTCCGCCGTCCTTTTGGAGATCTGCGGTCGAGATCTTAGGGACTTTCGGACCCCTGGACCTCCCGTAGTTTTGGGATGTCCATTTTGAGATCTACGGCCCAGATCGAGTAGAATGTTTGGACCGTCCGAACGATGCCTCGCTCTGAGCCGCTCGTTTCTTGATCAACGGCCTAAATCGTGTGGGACGTTCGGACCGTCCGAAGTCGCCTCAACATGGACCGTTGGATCTCAATCCAACGGTGGTTCTGTTTGGCTCTGTTGCAAGCCCGTGCGCGTGCGCTTGCGTCCGTGCGTGTGGGCCGTTGGATTTGATCTCGACGGCCCAGGCTTTTCCTTTTCGGTTTAGTTTAAAGAAAAACCCGGTAAGAGTTATTTGTAAACTGAAAATTGTGTTAAACTTCAAAATTGCTTAACTAATTCGTTTTATCTCCTTTTAGGTTGATTCAAATTTTGTTAGTTCTGGTTTTAACTAAGCTTTAATCTAAAAATGGTTGTAAGCTTGGTTTTGCTCCAGAAATTTGTGTTAGTAGATTTAAGTTAAGATTAGCTTAATTTGTTGCATTAAAAAAAAATTAACTTGAAAAATGCATAAGTATTTCTCTGTAGCTCCTTTTTGACTGAAATCAACTGTGTTGGTTTCCTCTGTTAGTAAGCTTATTTCTAAAATAGGTTTTAGGCATGCTAATATTTTTGTGGTTGCATTTATTTTGTGCTCCTTTTTCATGTCTTTGAAAAATCATAGAAAATGCATCCTAACTCCAAATGAGGTGAATCAAATTGTGTTGTTCATATCGTGTGGTGCTTTGTTTACCATAAAAATCTCAGGTGCAACACCTCTTTGGAAATTTATGCCAAAAATTTAATTTCGGATGAACAGTACCCGATGTGAATTTTTCAGCATTTTTCCAACTGGCCAAACTTGTTTTGGCCATAACTTTTGCATTGAGAACCCAAATCAATTGGTTCTTGTTGCTAAATTCCTTTAAAAAATCATGCTCTTCCTGTTGTAGAAATTTCAGAGCTTTTGGTGGAAGTTGGTTTTTGAGTCTTTCGGTATTCTTCGTTCTTATCGGTTCTTGTCGTTCTTTCATTAGGTGCCGACAAGTTCGTTGAGTTCGAAAGCGATTCTCTGCAGCAAGAGAGCTACCATCAAGGCAAGCAATTTGATCATACTAATCCCATTTATTTCAAAGTATAAATATCTTGTTTACAAATTGTATGTATTGCATGCTCTATTTTGTTGTTAAATTATTGGTTCGATTAGTTGATCCTCTAGATGCATAATCTGTAGGTAAATGTTTATCCTCTACTACTGAGCCTAGGATTATCTTGCTGTGATTGGAGTTCGTTGGATGAGCTCTTGTCACTTAGTAGTTGTCGAGTTAATGTTTCTTAGTCATGCTTAGCTATCGGTAGTATTGGGCGGTCATCGACTTAGTCGATGATCTTGATCACACAAATCTAATTATTATTCCATTATGTCCAGCACTTGTGCTTTGTTAATTTGTAAAGTCAAAAACTGAAAATGAAAACTGTACAATTTTGTTAAGTCAACAAGGACCGAACATCTTGTTACACTAAACCAAGCAATTTTGTGTGCTAACCACACGAGGGGGATATGGGACCTCTCTTGGCTAAGTACTTTGGGGGGTGTTAATTAATGAGTCGTTGGTGGTTATTGTAAAGGAAAAATGTTTGTTGTTGGGAAAGGAGGGGAGCACCCGCAGTTGCTTAGGCTGGGCCGGTGCATCCTACTCTTCGTGTGGGTCCTTAGTGGGAGCCCTTAATGGCTGTTCGCTAGGTGATAACCCCCATACGTGCGACTCTTAATTAGCACAATCCATTGGAAATGTCTCGTAGGACTTAGCCATGCCGGCATACTTAAGGTAGTGTGCTAAATCATGTGGCAAAAAGGCGGTCTGACGTGTGGGTACATTGGTACACCCCTGCAGGGTATAAACTATTCGAATAGCCTCGTCCTAGGTGATGGACACGCTTGGGGAAGTCTTTCGAGAGTTAGACTATAACCTTTTAATTAAAACTTGTTATGGGTGGTATGAATGAGTAATTCATGCTATTGTTGTGGTGACTATTGGGTTAGTCACTTCTAGGTTGTTGTTGTCATCTATCTATTGTTATTTTGTTGTCTTGCTGTTATTTAAACATTAAAAACAGATTGCAAAACTGCTTTCAAGTTATTGTATTATTGCAAAGGAAAATTGCTTTATCTTTGAAAATAACCTCTGACTTACTCCTTTGATTAAAGCTTGCATGTAGCTATGTATAGGTACATTACTTGTAAGTCTTGCGAGTACATTTTGTATTCATTTGCATTGCTAAATTGTTGCGAGAGGAAGTTGATCCCCAAGGGATTGACTATCGTGATCTGAACTTGATTTGACGACTAGGTTGGCGGCGGCGATTTGCCTTGTGGGCTTAAAGGCAAACCGTATGGCTTTTGTTATTGCCATCTTATGGCTTTTTGCTTCATTGTTATTTGGCTTTTTAGTTTGCGTTTGTGGCGGTTGGCCCTTAACATAATAAACTTACTATGTATGTCTTTTTGTTTAATCTAGTTCGTGCTTGGTTCTATGCTTGTATGGAATTGATGCATGATTTTGTAAAAGGGTGTATGTACAGCATCTTCTGGGATGTACATATTTTTCCGAGGCACGGGATATTTTGGTTGTGATGCTAAGGTCAATTGGATGACTAAGTATTACAAGCTAAATACCCCGGGGTCTCACAAAGTTTGGTATCAGAGCCGTACTAGCCTTAGAAACCCTAGCTTGGTCGTCTTTAGGATGTTTTAAAAAACTTACTTTCAAAATATCAAATGGTTTATGAAAGCTTCATTAAATTATCAGATTTTACTCCTTATCTATCTTAGACTGCTTATCTCATAACCCGACCCTTTGTGTAAGGACCTTCCCACTTTGGAGAAAGTTTATTCGATTAGACTTGGATTGGCGAGCCTCAATAGCAAGTCACCTCTGCAAAGAAGCTGCGAGGTTGGACCTTCGATCGTAGTATCTGCGCAGGGCTTGTTAGTAGACTGCTGAACGGATTAAGGCCTGGTTTCTCCTTTCTTCAAGCAAGTTGATGTCATCCACTCGAAGTTGTTCTTGGTTGTAGTCGTTGAAAGTTTCGACTCGTATTGACCGTATCTTTAGTTCCGGAGGAAGCATGGCTTCGGCTCCGAAGACTAGAAAAAAGGGTGTTTCAGTTGTAGCCCGACTAGTAGTTGTACGAACTGCCCATAATACGGAGGGTAATTCTTGTACCCAAGCCCCCGAGCGCCTAACGAGCTGGTCGAAGACTCGGGTTTTAATTCCCTGCATTATTTGGCCGTTTGCACGTTCGACTGCCCCATTGCTTTGGGGATGGGCAACAGAAGCATAACATAAATTGGTACCCAACTCGTCGCAAAATTCCTGAAATTTTGCGCTCGAAAATTGTTTACCATTATCTGTGATTATTCGACTTGGAATTCCAAATCGAGTAATTATGCATCTCATCATAAACCGTTTCTTTGCTTCGTTGTTATCGATTCTGAGTTCGGTTTGATCCATTTTGTGAGCGATATCATAGCCACAAAAGGAATTGAAACCTCCCGGAGCTTTAGGAACGGTCCTAGGATATTGAGACCCAGTGCAAAAAGGCCAAGATAGAGGTATCATTTGTAATGCTTGAGCTTTGGTTGGTGTATTTGCTCGCTATGAAACGGCATTGGACACACTTTTTAACCAACTCTTTGGCATCGTACAGGGCTGTTGGCCAGTAGAAACCTTGTCGAAAGGCCTTACCGACCAGCGTTCTGTAGGAAGCATGAGTTCCACAGATGCCATCATGTATGTCGTGAAGGAGTGTTAATCCTTCGCTCTGCGGAATGCATCGCATGAGCACCCCTTGAGTACCTCGTTTATAGAGGACTCCTTCAACCAAAGTATACATTTTAGCTTTTCGGGATAAGCAATTTGCCTCGGGATCGTCTTCGAGTACGGAACCCTTCTGAAGATACTCGTAGATGGGGGCCATCCAGGTATCCTTGTATTCTAGAGAGGCCGTCTCAATAGGAGGTGTCTCTGGTTCTTCAACTAGGGACGGCTTTTGGAGTTGTTCCAAGAAGACTCCTTTTGGTACTATAGATCGGGAAAAAGCCATTCGAGCAAGCTGGTCTGTGAGGAAATTATCCTTTTTGAGGGATGAATTGTGCCTCGAAACCGAAAAAAATGCTTATCTAGCTTACGCACTTCCGATAAGTACCGAGACATTGTTGCGTTAGAGCACTAGTACTCTTTCCTGACTTGATTCACGACTAGTTGAGAGTCTCCCCTCACGAGTAGTCGGCGAATTGAGAGCGCTTTCGTAGCTCGTATGCCAGCTAGCAAACATTCGTATTCTGCCACGTTGTTAGTGGCCTGAAAGTTTAATTGTATAGCATACTTTAAGGTCTCTCCGGTAGGAGATACCAGAACCACCCTAGCCCCTGAGCCACTTAAAGTAAGTGACCCATCAAAGTACATCGTCCACTGGTCGTGGGAATTGTACTGGGGATCCTGAACAAGTTTAGGATTTGTCCATTCGGCGACAAAGTCTGCCAAGATCTGGGATTTAATGGCCATTCGGGACACGAAATGGAGGTCGAACTCCCTAAGTTCAGCTGACCATTTTGCCATCGTCCATTGTTTCCCTAATACGGAAGATCGCTCCCAAGGAAACTCGGGCAGTGCAAAATATTTTGTGCGCCTAAAAATAATGCCGCATTTCCTCGAAGACATGAGGAGGGCATATAAAAGTTTTTGGACTGAGGGTAGCGCTCCTTAGGCCGTGTAAAACTTCACTAACGTAATAAACTCGGTCGTTGTATATTTTCACATTCTCGACTAATCTTGCGCTCCTTTACTGTGGCGTGGCGACTAGGTAAATTAAGAGCGTCTCTTACGCCTCGGAGAAACCAAAATAGGAGCACTCGTAAGATACCTCTTGACATCCTCAAAACAGCGTTTGCCTCGTTCGACCACTCAAAACCTTTATGTTTCCTTAGAAGTTTAAAGAAAGGTAGTCCTTTTCTCCTAGTCGTGCGATGAAATGACTTAAAGCCGCCATGCACCCTGTGAGTTTCTGGACTTCTTTCTTTGTGGTCGGAGGGCACATTTGGAGAATAGCCTTTATCTTTTGGATTTGCTTGATTCCTCGTATAGATACTAGGAATCCAAGCAATTTTTCTAAAGAGATTTCGAACACACACTTCTCAGGATTGAGTTTTAAGCGGTGCTTTCTGACGTTGTCGAATGTATCTTGTAGGTCAGTGATATGATTAAGTCTCTTGATGCTTTTAACAATTAGATCATCAACATAGGCTTCCAGGTTTTGGCCTAGTTGAGATGAAAAAGTCGATTGCATTAAGCGCTGAAAAGAAGCGCCGGCATTTTTAGACCAAATGGCATTTTGACATAGCAAAATATACCAAATGGTGTAATGAATGCGGTCTTTTCTTCATCGTCTAGACACATATTGATCTGGTAGTATCCAGAATATGCATCTAAAAAACTTAACATTTCACAACCTGCAGTAGAATCAACCAACTGATCGATAGGAGGTAAAGGAAAATCATCTTTTGGATAAGCGTTTTTTAAGATCAGTGAAGTCCACGCACATACGCCATTTGCCGTTCGACTTCCTAACCATTACAGGGTTAGCCAACCACTCTGGGTGGTCGACTTCTGTCATAAAGCCTGCTTTAAGTAGCTTGTCCAATTCTGATTTAATAGCATCTCGTCGATCAGGGGCAAATCTCCGTAGTTTTTGTTTCTGGTACTTTGTTAGGCGTAAAGCTAGCTTTGTCTTTCGATCACCTCCACAGGGACTCGGGCATGTCGGACGCTTACCACGCGAACATATCGTTAGCTCGAGAGGAAGGTGATGAGGCGTCTTCCTACTTGGGTCGGAAGTATCCCGATCTGAAACGATCTTGAGGGCTCCCTTGCGTCGAGGAACCTCTTTGACACAGTCGTTCGGCTTTGGTGCGACTTTGAAGCCGACTTGTTAGTCGAAGGCTGACTTTCTTCTCAAGTTGGTATTTGACCAACTACCTCGAGGGATCGACGATCGTAGGTATGTGCCATCTTCTTATCACAATGGATTGTGATTACTCCTTTGGGACCTGGCATCTTAAGACTTTGATACCCGTAATGAGTAGCCATTAAGAATTCTGTCAAAGTTGGCTGTCCGAGTATGGCGTTATATGCCATATCGAAATCGACCACATCAAAGGAGATTTTCTCTGTCCTGAAATTACTTGGAGAACCAAACGTTAAAGGAAAAGAAACTTGGCCAATAGGTTTGGTGAAGACCGATGCGATCCATGAAAGGAGTATCGTCTGGGTCTTACCTAGTCTGGTACTTGCATCTCGTCCGGGCACTCATAAATAGGATGTTTAACGAGCTACCGGCATCAACTAAAACTTCGATTGACCCGACAATTGTTGATGGTGGGTTCGACCACGATCGGATATCGACTTGGTCGGGTTGAAGAATCGGGCGATCACCCTTCTCGAAGGAGATGGTGACTTCAACCACTTGATAATTTATTGACAAGAGGAGGGTCTATGGAGTTTACCTCACGTTCGGCGACTTTAAGGCGTCGCTTTGGTCGTATCTTAAGCGATTCCCGTAGATGTGCTCGATGGTATGTTGCGAGATCACAGGCGACATCTCCTCATCGTCATCCGAGCGACTTCGACCACTTGTTTGCCCTACACCTTTCGAGAGTGGGAAGTGGTCCTTCTTTGTTGTAGTAGTCCTCGAGTTTTGTTGGAAAACTTCGGTAGTTCTGAGTCATGTCCTTCTTTTTTATGGAAAGGACACCATCTAGGCTTGTCGTTCTTCTGATCGGGGCGCTTACCTTTGCCTCAGTCGAAGTACGACTTGGAGCTTTGTGGTTCTTTATCGTTTACAGCCAAGACCTCCTTGGAATCGTTGGCTTGAGGTTTTTGTCCCTTCGTCTTGTTCTTGGACTTCTTCGCTTTTTTATCCTTCTTCTTGCCACCTTCGCCTGGCTCTCGAGAGGTATTGTCTTCTCGATCAATTATATTGTTCCACTCGACCGCCTCGGAAGCAGTTGCATATCGATCAGCCATCTCAAAGAGTTCGGCGACAGTGGCGGGAGGATTCAAAGCGATATCCTCCGTTATCCTTCTATTGCAGACTCCTTGCTTGAAAGCCCTGATGACAGATGAGTCAGAAACTTCCAGAATTGAATTATGAACCTGACTAAAGCGCTTGATGAATTGGCGCAAGGTCTCGTGGTCGTTCTGTCTCATCTGGTGCAGGTCGTCCTCCTTCCTAGGGCAATTGTAGGTGCCTTGAAAGTTCGCCAGTAGAAGGTCGCAGAGGTGTTGCGAAGAATAGATCGACTCGAGTGGTTGGTTTAGTAACCACGATCAAGCGGACCCTTTGAGTACAGTTGGAAGGTAATTTGCCATTACATGCTCTCCTCCTCCTACTCTTGCTTCGGACAATTTGTTGTATAAATTTGAAGGAACTTCGATGGGATTTTGGGATCCATCGAACTTCTCCATGTTCCTTTGGTCGAAAAAGAGGTGGCGGTGAAACATTTCGGAGGTTAGGCGAGAATGCGGACATCAGATAATAACTTCTTAGCGCCTCGCTGCGGGAAAGAAGTGTTGATATCACCGGTGATCGTATTCGACAATACCCGATGTGAGTTGACCCGACCACATAATAGGTCTCGGTCCTACGAGGGAAATACTCCTTGTATTCCATCTGCTGCTGCAGATTTCCATGTCGGAATGGTGAGCGTTCACGTCTCCAAGGGGCTTGTTGATTATCTGACGTTCGAAGGACATTTCTTCGGGTAGGAGATCGATGCGACTTGTCTTTGCACCGATCTCTACGTGGGGTATTATTCGAATGGTGGTAGCCGAGAAAGTTGTATTGATCGACTTCTGAATGATGTTAGCGAAGTGCTTCGATCTTGCCATCGTGGTCCGGCCTTTGTGCGATCTCTTGACGAAGAGGTCGTAACTTTGGCCTTCGGCGAGCTCTCGAGTAGGGTTCTCGAGCAAGTCGTTGATGTCTTTGGAGTTCTTGAGCTTCCTCGATTGATCTTTGGATCGTCGAGCGATTTTCTGGGCTACAATTTTCTTCTGTCGAATAGCCTGAAGATCTTCCACATCAGATCCTTGAGACTGCCTCAATGGAGCAAGAGTATGTCAAGGATTTCCCTCACGCTCATCAAAGTGTTGGTTCTGTCCGTCACCGGTGGTGCCCTTGCTATTGCCACAAGGGGGCACAGTGCGTGATCTTCGGGGAGTGTCCCTAGCTCGGTCTCTAGAAGAGTGACCTTGATCTGAGGGAAGGACGAAGACCTCCCATTGATGATTCTCACTTGCGCAGGAGGCCTCCCCGCTTGAGGAGTAGTCGAGAGACACCATCTGGCGACTTGGAGTAATCTCCTCCAGGAAGGGGAACTCTGGGTTATAACCGTCTCCGTTCGCAGGTGTGACCTGTGGAGAGATGGTCGAATTTGCAGGAAAAATATGCTTGATCCCGCTCTCTCTGGAGTTATCCGGAGAGAGAGGACCACCAGATGCTGGTGAAGCCCTAGAATTGTGGCTTCTAGAACTTGTCTTACCAAGTCGGACCACCTTAGGGGGATTTGGACACTTAGAGGAAAAACTCTCGTCGTGTTGTGAGCCCACCTAGGTGTAGTCCTGATTGTGGTCGGATTGACCCTTGTCCTTTGAGGGAATTGATTCCTCTATTGGACGTACTGTTGTGGGGGATAAGGATCCCTCCTCAACTCCATCAGTGGCATGGTCTCCTGGATCTGTAGAAAGATCTCTGGAGGCAGCAACACCATTGGATGAGACGATACTCGGTTCGTAATCGAAACCGGCATCCATGTCGACGTCTGCGTAATCTGCCAAGTCAAACCAGTTCTCCTCGTTCCATTCTCCTGCCATGAGTGCATGAGATTTGGAAAAAAGAGTATGTTGACAAGAGATTACGGAAGATCCCCACGATCGATGCCAACTGTCGGTGTTTTAGAACCGATCTTACGTAAAGATTGTTTGAGTCGGGGGGTCTCCTAGAATGGAATCACGCAGAGAGATTGACACGGGTATTTTTATACAGGTTCAGGCCTTCTCCGGGGAGAATAACAACCCTACTCCTGTGTGTATATGGTATTGAGTGTATCTTGTACAATCAGGAGAAAAGACTAAGACTATTACAGAAGGTAGTGCATATCTTCCCGATTGCTTGCTGTGTTCTCCGATTTTTTCCCCTTTCTTCTCTGATCGCGGCCTTTATAAAGTCGTGAAGGAGTAGCCATTTCTCCAAGTGAAGAGGCGCCTCATCATGTCTTGTAACGGCTGCATGTTTATAGTAATAACCGGAGTGTTAACTCCTTTATGACGCCTAGCAGTTATTTGTCAGAGATAATAGGGTATTACGTGCTATTACTCCGTAGAATAACAGCGTATGTTGACTACTTGGATTCCTTAATCAATTGGACCCACTCGTTTGTAGGTTTTATTGATCATAAGGTGGTCGTATAGCTGACCTGGTCGTAGAAGAGCTTACGACCCTAGGGTAGTCGTAGAATAACTTACGACTGGATAGTGATTGTAGAAGAACTTACGACCATAAGGTAGTCGTAGCAAGACTTACGACAATGGGGGTGGTCGTAGAAGAACTTACGACCACCTGGTAGGCTTCTCCCTTGTAAATATAAGGGGTATACCTAGGGACCACATGACATCATATTTACCCATAATAAGAATTATAGATAAAAGATAAAATGAGGATTATTAGATCCTCGTCAATGAGCTATATTTGTCATACCTTCATCTTCTGTTTTACCTTTCGGTTTGTTTGTGTCGTTCCTATTTTCTTTGTTCTGCAACTTGTAGCATTCATATATGTTGTGCCCACTTTTCTTGCAATATTTTCACGACTTGTACTTGACTCTGGATTTTGATCTGTCCTTGTAGCCATTTGAACTTTTGCCTCGAGATCCATTGTTTGAGTTCTTCTCCTTTTGCTTGCCACGAACAAGCAAGCCTTCTGCTTGTGAACCTGAACCTTCAGAAGACACCATCTGTTTTCATCTTTTCCTTGGCATGCAAGACTTCATAAACCTCATTGAGGGTCAGTGTATCACGACTATACAATATGGTATCTCTGAAATTTGAGTATGAACTAAGCAGAGAACACAAAAGAATTAAACCCAAATCTTCCTCGTCATATTTTACCTCCATAGACTGTAGGCTAGAGACGATCCCTTCAAATTCCGAAAGATGATTCAACACATTACCTCCCTCTTGCAACTTGTGTAAGAATAATTTCTACTTGAGATGCATCTTGCTGGTGAGATCCTTTCTCATGCATATCTCTTCCAGCTTCAGCCATAGAGCACCGGCCGATGTGATTTTCAGCACCTCTTGCAGAATACTATTATGCAAGTGAAGTTGAAGTTGGGACAGGGCCTTACGGTCCTTTCTCTTCTGTTCATTGGACCAAGTATTGGCTGCCTTCTTCTTGGAGCTATCCAGCGCCTCATTCAGATCGGATTGTGCCAATAACTCCCGCATCTTGACTTGCCATAGAGAAAATCGCGTGTCTCGATCTAGCAGCGGAAGATCATACTTTAATGACACCATGTCGAACAAACCCTAGATTGAAATGGGCAACGAACGTGGCTCTGATACCACTTGTTAGAAATCGACAGGCAAATAACAAAGTAGATCAAGAACAGGGAGACACCGATTTTTACGTGGAAAACCATTTCGGGAAAAAAAAACTACAGACGCACGACATCGATCTTTACTATATCAGAAAAAGTGTTTACAAAACGTAGGGATTTTCATGAGTCATCAACTCTTCCCGTGCAGCTTACAAGGGGTATATATGGTGCCATAAAACTAACTTGAGTCAAAGACGAAAACAAATCCGAAAAAGAAGAGGAATCCGTAACCAGGGGGGTTCCGCCCCCGCAACCGCAACCCCTGGGCTACGTCGTGGGCCTCCATATGGGCCAGATCTGTCGACGCGACGCTCTGCGTCTCCAGACCTTAGTCTCTTTAGAATTCGGATCACATATCAACAAAATGTAATGATGCAAAAGCTGGATTAGTTCAGTGGTTAATTTATCTTTTTTAGGGGAAAAGACTAGTATAAATATATAATTGCAATTCATCAACACGAACGTCACGATTTGCTTGGCCTACTTTCATGCCATGCACACCACGAGCCTTAGTTTAATGATAAGTTGATACTTGCTGGTGTAACATGCTTGGTCGTACGAATGTTTTCCGGTGGATATACATCGATGGTCACTTCATGCACTTGATTCCTTTTTCGTGGTTTTTTTTTTCTTTAGTGGCCAATAGTTTATCAGAAAGAAGATGAGTGACCAAACCAAGGCCGTGCGCCGTTTTTCTTCTCTACCATGACAACACAAGTTTGTCACTTGTATCATCACGTAAATCGATCTGAGGCACGGAACGGTTTCTTATTCTAGTTTGGCACCCATTATCGCCAAATACGGCCAAATGAAAGCCTTATGGGCTTATCGGCTTATCCCGAGAGCAAGCATCTTTGAAATTTGGCCTAGCAGGGACAAATGTTGGTACGTAGTTACAAATTTTAAATTCAAACCATCACATACTTTTGCCAGTTCAATTGTCGTCGTGATTCGTTAGCATCAATCCGAATTATTGGATCTTTCTAACAGCTAGGCTACGTACGTACTGAATAATTTGGATAAGTTAGGTCACTTTAATTAATAAACCCGAAGTATATATAGCATCGCTCATTATGTGCTCGATGTAGGCTCTGGTTATGATAAGTAAGGCTCTGCCTAGAACGCATTCTCACTTGAATGTTGAAGTAAACCTTACATCCAGTGACCAGTGACAGTGTGGATGTTTTCCTTCCTCCATAATTATCGTGGAATCGCCGAGTTCCAAACAGGAACTAAAGGCATTTACCGAGTGTTCTTGTCCTTCGAGAATTATCCCTATTTTTCCCCTGAAAAAGATAATTATTCCTATTCCCTCAGAATTTACCAATTTCAGGCATACAACTATACAAGTGAGAAGAATAAATGCCACATATGGGCTTGCCCATCCAAGTCACGTCGATGAATCTCCATGCATGCCTTATCCACATACGTCACTGAGAAAGCTAGCAAATCAAGCAGGCGAGTTGCTATCGAGCACAGGCTGTAATATTCTCTCGATTTTATTTAGCCATTTGCTGCTGTATAATCGCTTTTCGGTTAAGAGGTGCTTATCACACAAAGAAATCTGCGCTGGCCCCAGTTAGCGTTGGTCGTTGAAAGGTTGAACTTGTATGGCCACTGCTAAATAGTATGACATATTATCATATCTTATCGCAAATCTTATCCTCAATTAATTCTTTGTCCTCATTCCTCAACCGTATAATTTGCCATATATTGTCGTCCTTACATTCGTCTCTTTTTCGAAACAAGCCTTGCGTTCTCCTTTTAGGCCTCGTTTGGATCATCCGGGATGGGACCTTAATTCAGTTCATTACTATCTAAACGTGTCCTTGGAGTCGGTCTTCACTCTTCAGTGGATTTGGTATAGTCCTCTAAGGTAAACAATGTTGGACTAGAACAGGTTACAACTTATAAGGGCATTTCGAAATGGTTTGAGCTAACAGAGGGGCTAATCTACACCAATGATGCTTCGAATTAAATTTCTGTGTCTTCCGAAGAGCACAGAAGCGCTGCGCTTAATTATTTCCAAGCTGCAAAACACAAGTGGGATCCAGCACTGTCGTAGCATCATTTGGTCAATTTGCGGCCGGCTTGTGCAGAGCCTCTCGTGTGCCGTCTCAGAGTACGAGTATCCCCATGTGGACTGGTCCATGCATAGACTATTGCCCGTGACGTGCACAGCCACAAGCAGATGCAATAATTCAGACCGGGACAGGGTTGCTCGTGTTGGCTAGCTCAGCAACGTGCCAATGCATGCGCGTGCAGGAACAGCTCACTGGTCAACCAAATCCGGCTGCAGAGTTTGGCGAAGAATTTTGTGCTTCGTGCAGTGCAGGAACCGAACCGCCGTGCATGCATGCGGGTGCAGGCTGGTCAGCGGAGTGGCTACGTGCTCGAGCAGATGATTGAGCACTATAAATTGGACGCCACCTTATGCAGCTCGTGTCATCGAGCTCACGGGAGTTGTGTAGCTAGCCAGATTAGCCGAAAATGGCAATCTTCACCAGGGAGACACTCCTAGCTCTCGCCGTCCTCTCTGTTGTCGGCTTCGCCGCGAATGCGCAGCAGCTCTCGCCCAACTTCTACTCCAAGACGTGCCCCAACCTGGCCACCGTCGTGCGGTCGGGGATGGCGTCGGCCGTGCAGAAGGAGAAGCGGATGGGCGCCTCCATCCTTCGCCTCTTCTTCCACGACTGCTTCGTCAATGTAAGCGAGGCGTTAGCTCTGTGACTCCTGTGCTGTGGCACCAAATGCAGTCGATTTGTTTTTTCTGTTGCTGCTGCGAACTTATCTGTTGACGTACGTTTCTGTTTGTCTCGTCGCTCAGGGATGTGACGGCTCGATTCTCCTCGACGACACGTCGTCCTTCACCGGGGAGAAGAACGCCGGCCCGAACGCCAACTCGGCCCGCGGGTACGAGGTGATCGACGCCATCAAGACGCAGGTCGAGGCGTCCTGCAAGGCCACCGTCTCCTGCGCCGACATCCTCGCGCTCGCCGCTCGTGATGGAGTCAGCCTGGTTAGTACAGTCCCGTGACTTCAATGCTAATCAACCCGTAAAATATTACTCGTTCAGTCGTTCTACACTTTTACCAGTGGCTAACTCGGTTTAAATCGGTTTTGCTCCGTGCAGCTCGGTGGTCCGACATGGAGCGTGCCGCTCGGGCGCAAGGACTCGCGCACGGCGAGCCAGAGCGCGGCCAACTCGAACCTCCCCGGGCCGGGATCCAGCCTCGCCACGCTCATCTCCATGTTCGGCAACAAGGGGCTCTCGGCACGCGACATGACGGCGCTGTCCGGCGCGCACACCATCGGGCGGTCGCAGTGCCAGTTCTTCCGCAACCGTATCTACAACGAGCGCAACATCAACGCCTCCTTCGCGGCGCTGCGGCAGCAGACTTGCCCGCGGTCGGGAGGGGACAGCAACCTCGCGCCGTTCGACGTGCAGACCCCCGACGGGTTCGACAACGCCTACTACCAGAACCTGGTAGCGCAGCGCGGCCTGCTGCATTCGGACCAGGAGCTCTTCAACGGCGGGTCGCAGGACGCGCTGGTGAGGCAGTACAGCACCAACGCGGCGCAGTTCTCGGCCGACTTCGCGTCGGCCATGGTAAAGATGGGCAACCTGCTGCCGTCGTCCGGGACGCAGACGGAGGTCAGGCACAACTGCAGGACGGTCAACTAAGGATAACAAGCGATTAACCGAAGCTTGCAAGAGATAAGCAGGACTGGTAAAGTGGTATACTGATCAACCGAGGCCTTGGAAACCAAGGAGTGTTGGTCAGATTTACATAATTAAAAAGAACTCGAAATGTATGTACTACACTTGTTTGATTAAGTTATCGGTCAAGTAGTGAAAAGTGTAATAATGTTTATCATCTTACAGTATACTCATACCACTACTGGAGGCGGGCTCTTTGCCGAGTGCCTGTTGCACTCGGCAAAGGCAGCTTTGCACTTGGCAAAGCCTTTGCCGAGTGCAACACTCGGCAAAGAGCCTTCGTCGAATCCCTTCCCAAAAGGCTTCTTTGCGAGTGCCAAATTCGGGCACTCGGCAAAGGCTTTCTTGCCGAATCTTCTTGAACTCGACAAAGATTTGACGTCGTGACTGCCGACGGCCGAATCTATTTTTTTTTTCTTTGCCGAGTGCCACATGCCGGCACTTTCGACAAGCGTGTTTTTATTTTTTTAAATTTTCTTTCGCGAGTGCAATGGGAATTGCACTTTCGACAAGCGTGTTTTTATTTTTTAAAATTTTCTTTCGAGTGCAATGGGCATTGCACTTTCGACAAAGCGTGTTTTTTATTTTTTTTAAATTTTCTTTGCGAGTGCAATGGTCATTGCACTCGGCAAAGCTCCTCTAAAATTCCTTTTTTTTTGGTTTTTGCTTTTCCATTTAAACAACAATGCATATATATATAATAGAAACCACAATTCAACAACAATAAATTACAAACCACATTTATATATTACAAACGACCAAATTTGTCAAAATCCACAATTTATTACAAACCACAAGTTCATAGTCCACAAGTTCACAAGTTCGATACATAGAAACTAGTCATAGCGGCTCACGGCGCGCCCAACAGGCGATCCGGCGACCGTCCGGTGCGGATAACTTGACTTGCGATCGCGGCGACCCTCAGACTGGTTCGACGCCGCCCCGATGTCATTGCACAAAAAGAAGATATTGCGTGGTGACAAGATAAAAATGTAAGGAGTTTAAAGAAAAGTTGAAAATTTGGCACACCTCCCTGCGGGGCGTTTCCAAAACACGCAAGAAAAACGTCGACGACGAAGGCCGACAACCACATTAAACACGAAGGCCGTCACATCAACTAACCCGACACGAAGGCCCACACATCAACAAATCCGACACGAAGGCCATCTCTAGGTTTGACACTAAGCATGAGCACGAAAAGTAAAACATACTCACCGAGTAGACTGTGGTGGTGGGCGTGGTGCAAGCAGTGTAGTGGGATCTCGCCAACCTTGTTGCTCCCCAAGTTGTTGCACGAACTCGAGCAAACCTTCTTCTTTGGGCCTCAACGACTTGTAGCCTCGGCCTTCGGCCTCCCTCGGCCAGCTCAGCAGCAGCTCAACTTCGGGCCTCTCTTTGGGCCGAAGTTCTTCTGACTCGACACCGCAACATTTGACTCAATGTTTCAATATTGCGAGCTAAGGAACGTAAAAGTCAAAAACGACGAATGAAACTGGAATACTTACAGGTCATACACGTTGTCGGCCGTTGGCTTATGGGCACGCTAGAGCTCGTGCTCATTGCTTTCGGAGGCGGTTCGAGGAGGAGTAGAGCCCGTGTTGAGGACGCCGTCGTAAGCGAAACCGCCCATGCTTCTTGCCTTCCCCACCCGCATCACGATCTCGGGATCAAAGCGCTCCTCGGTCCTCGGATCGTGGGCGGCCGTGGTGACCTTGCCGCCTCCGTGTAAGAAGTGAGGCGGGTGTGGACTGCCGAGTTGGTGTGCGCCTCTGGGCCCTTGTCCGGGTTGTACTCGATGTTGGACCTTGCCGCCCATGTGGGCGAGAACAACGCCGTGAGTTGGCCAATTAGGTACGGCCACCGTCTTGCGCCGCCATTGCGAAAGACAACAACATGTGGTTAGAAATCATGCGAAATTGGCGCGGCTAGATTAGACAAATGGTGCGGACTTACATATGTCTTTGCATACTTCTTTGAAATTTGGCGCGCTGCCATGATGGTGAGGGCACTGCATCGGCCTTCGCTGGTCGCTTTTCTCTGGTGCTCATACGCGGTCGCGTCCGACCATTTCTCCACTATAGCGACCCGACAATCGGGGTGGGTGGCGCACCGACTTGGAATCGCCTACAAGCCATCGAAAGATCAAATTAGGCATAGTTAATCTCAAAATAAATCAACGGAGATGTTTTCTATTTACAGTAAGTCTTGCTCCTTATCGAGAATCTCTGTCGTCTCCTCTTTGTGTTTTCTTGATTCTTCTATTACGGTAGGTGGCGTTGTAGTCAACGTCTTTGGAGGCGAACCTCGTAATACAAGTCCGAGACCGCCTTTTACGAGCGTAAGCCACGATCGCCCTTGCCTCTGGCGGTGGCATCTGAAGAAGTCTGCATAAAGACACGAGGTATCCATTATTTTATTTGAAGAATGTCCAATGAATGCAATGAATTGAGGCTTACCCACAACTCAGAAATCACCCGATCCGCCAAGTTTCCGTGCGAACATCGGTGGCGACGAGGCGTAGTGGTCGAGCGAGGTACCTCTGGGTCCTCATCCTCGGCGTCCACACCGGGCGAAGTGTTCCTGCCACGAAGTCGAGGATCCCATTGACATTGCGGCGGGACCCCTCCTCCACAAGCATCCGGTTCTGCACAAGTGATCCCATTGACATTAGCTCTTATTATGATTTTTCAACATATCAAATGAAGAACATATGAAGTTACTTACTTATCCCCTCGGGTGCAATCGATGGGCGGCGTTAGGGTGCAATCGGTCGCCGGGGTGGTGTTGGGACCTCGCAAGTAGGGTTTGGCGATTGAGGAAGTCGAACCCCTCCCCTCCTCGGGCGTGTCTGGAACCCCCTCCTCGAGGCAGCGTCGAACAGGCGTCGTCGTACATCTGCGGACCGCATCCTCGCCCATCGTGGGCGGAGGGGCGTCGTCGTCCTAGAAGTCTTGCGAGCCAAGGTCGTGGTCGGTCGGCGGCTCACTTTGGGCCGCCCCTCGACCTCCTCTGCCTCTGTGACGTCTCCGCCTCCGTGTCCTCAGCCGGTGGCGTGTCCTCAGCCGGTGGCGTGTCCCTCGGTCTCGAGTAAGTCGACTGACACCTCCTAGTGGGCCCCATCACCTGCAATTAAAAAGAATAAACCGGTATTAGTGCGAGATAAGCGAGAAGTACTTAGCAAGGGATGCAAAATAAAGAAAATGTAATTACAAAATAACATAGTATTACATGTATTTCTAATATTCTTCATGATCGGGATTATCTGGACGATAGGTATCGTCATCACTATCAAGAGCCTCCAAATCGTCAACAGCCTCATCCTCATCGCTATCATTGTCAAGTACAAGTCCGTAAAAGCATTTTCAAGTCTCTCGGATCATGCACCTCATCTGCGACTTCCTCGTCAACAACCCATTCCTCGTCTACTTCCATTTCAATCTCTCCGGTTAAGTCTATCTCAAGCATCCCTGGTAGCCCCTCATCTTGTTGATAGAACTCCCCGTCATGCGTGGGTGGGTTCAAGTTGTAATCATCATCGTTTGGGGAGGACATTTACCATGTGGTGATACCTTGTGCACAATATACCAACCACGAAGGCGTGGAGTCGGTTTTGCAAGCATATGGACAATAATAAACTTGCACGGCTTGTTGAGCCACAATATAGACATCATCTCTGGATAGAAGGAATCCTGTCTAGTTTCGACTATCCCAAATTTAGGGGACTTTTTCGATCTTGTGGGGATCAAACCAGCGGCATTTGAATAAGGCGGCTTAGGTGCTTTTTCACCATGGAATTGAGCTCGTATATTTCTTCAAGCGTGCCATAATAGTCCTCCTGCTCCTCGCCGGGCGTAACTACTCCGGGCGTAAATACTCCGGTATTGGTGGTCCTTGGATTGGGCCGACTCTTCTCGTAGCTTGTTGTGTGAAAGCGATATCCATTCACGTCATAAGCGTTAAATGACGAGACCTTATAGTCAAAGCCTCTGGCCACTTGTCGTAATTCGACACTTATAGACAAATCACTTTGTACTTCGCAAGCTCAAGCAAGAGAGAAATGAAATTAGGCAACTAGGAACGCCAAAATTGAAACGACCTAAGTTGGTCGGAAGGTACCTTTCTTTGGAACCATGTAATGAAATCGAGGCGAACCATGTTGAAGAAGGGTCTCTCGTTCATGGTCGGAAGGTGGCCTTGAAAGATGCGATATTGATCAAAAATTCCTGCACCGACAAGCAACAAGGTTGTTGGATGCGAAAAAATTCTGAGTATGTAACAAGTTCGGTGAGAACTTACCCGATACTTATCGACTTCGTCAAGGTTAGTCAACACGTAGAGCATGATCTTGCGCCACTCTTCATTAGTCGACCTCTTTTTGGCGCTCCACTTGATCTCCGCGTTGCCCTTTGAATAGGTTTGAGGTCGATTCATTTTCGTCCTCGTTATAACGAGGGTGGAGTTATACTGCGCTAAAAAGCTTCTCACTATAGTACAATGTTGTGAAGTTTGACACCTCCTCACGAATGAATGCCTCTGCTATGGAAGCCTCAATCTGCCTTTGTTTCCACATTTACGCGAGCAGTCTTTAGACATCTCTCGATTGGATAGCACCAGCGGTTCTGCCGCCCCCCATTCGTACCTCGTTAAGGAGGTGCAAAATCAAATCTTTGCATCGACAAGAAAAAGCCGTGGAAAGATCTTCTCCAACTTCTGAGCAACTCCCGCTCTACTCCGATCCGAGGCAAAATTTGGCGGCACCTCCCATTGTTCTCCGATACGTCTGGAAGGAGTGTGTATCCGGAGAACAACGGTGAGGTGGTGCGAAACTCCGTCTCGGATCCGAAGCAACATGGAAACTAACCCATCTCGTATCCGGGCTGTCCAAAAACGTGGACAATCCGAGCAGATCTGGTCATAGATATCTGAGATCCGCATACCTCCAACCGTATCTGTTTGGACGGAGACGCCTAAGCCCAGGCTACAGATCTTTTTTGGTTCATTAGGTAATATATTCATCCTCTTTATTCCTCTACACATCCTCTGAGAGAAATTTGGTGTTCTGCGATCCCAAATACTACAAGGAACAAGATAAAATCGAGCTACTCTATCACGAAGTAACCTATGTATGAAAGAATCGAAGTAATGTATTCTAAGTAACTTCGGCAAAATGAGGCACCAGTCTTAAGCCTATTAGAAAAGGATGCTTAAAGCGTGTGACAAAGCTAATTAAGCAGTTGTAATATATGTCCTTCGATCGGAAGCTAAATTAGTTGTAGTGCAATTGTTAAGACAGACTCACGGCATGCATAGATCAATAGTTGAACACTCGATCTTTTCGGTTAATGCACACACCGTGTTAGGATATTCAAATTTGATGTCATGGCATCTCAATTAACACGAGCATAATTTTCTTACATTAGAAAAAAATAGCCTAGATGAATTGGAGCAGTTAGGCACAGGTTTTGACTTTTGAGTTTGTCGATCGGTTTTGGTACGCAAGTAATTGGACGGACTCTAGCTAGGCTTGTGGGGTTGCATAATGGCCATCTCCTCTGTAGCATCTGGTTGGCTTATGCGATCCAAGTAATCAATATCAAACTTGGATGACTAAGAGCTATTTTTCGACTGTTGGAAATCCTCTTTACTTTACGAGAAAGCTGTCTTCCCAGAAAACATGCTTCCTCGATAAAAAACAACTTCTTCTCTGAACTAGAAACTCACTATTTACACTTTCTAGTATATTAGTCCCATGCCACTATTTCCTCCTCATAGCTATCACCTAGTCACGAGTTTCACTCTGACCATTTACTCTCTGCAAGCAAGCGCACTAATAAACCGAGTAAGGTCAATGCACTACCCCATTTCTACTCTGACTAGCTATATACTATTTTTTAAGGAAGCAATTTACACTAGATGCAACCAATGAACTACACTATCTGCTTCAACAATCTCAAAATAGAATATACTAGAACGTCACTCAATGAAATAGTGCCACTAGTAACTTCATTATTAGAAATGGTGCAATATCTAGTTCACATTGGCTAGTCAAACTCTGAGCGTCCACCACTAGTCAACTATTTACACTACAATCGAGTGTTTTTTCCAAGAAGGCTAGTTACTTACTCTAATATCCATTAACTACTGAGCCCAACTACTATAGCTTGAACCTTACTAGGCAGAGTGGAGGACTTTCCGCTCAATTCAATAAATAGAGTCTAGTTATGCCTTATGCTCCATTCTATTTGAATGTTCTCATATCCTACTAGCCGTCGTTGAAGGAATTAACGAGAAAAGGAAAAGAAGGCGGAACATTGTCATATCTATAGCCGAGAAGAGAAGAATGATAGGAATTAGTGAAACCGGGCGTGGCATCTTCTTTAATAAAAGGATAGGGGCGGCTTCATTGCAATGAGGATACTCGGGAGAGGATTACGATCCATCTGGTAGCCAATTAGACATACATATATGATAGATTTAGACAAGTTGAAAAGCATTTAGATGTTCGAGGAAAAGATAGGATAAATGAAAACCCTTAACGACACATTTGTCTGAATCCAATCCAACGTAGAAATCGAATTCCTATCTCATCGTTTTGTTTCGTTTTCTTCTTCTCATAAGCGCCATTCTGCCACGCCTTTACCCACATTGACCATTTTGGGGGCGGTTACTAAACCACTTGAAATCTTCATCATCACCGACCGCAACGATTTGACCTGGCGGCTTAGACATACCTTCTTTCGAGGCAGAATGGGCCTTGGGCGCCATGAGCGCCAGAAGGCCAACGGGGATGGCCAGGGGCCAGATGGGCGCGGTCTGGATGGCATCGGCGGCCATCGATCCGGTAGGGGATGGGCACGGCGGTGAGGGCCGGGGGAAGTGGAGCCAGGTGTGGTGGGTGGTGCGGTGGGCGTGGTGGGCGGTGCGTGGCGCGTCGTCGTCGTCGTGTGTTGTGTGGAGTGAGTGAGTGTGTGGAGCGGCATGTAGTTAGGGTTTCCCCTTTGCCGAGTCTTTGGTAGGCGGCCAAGACGGCAAAAGGCTTTTTTTTTTTTTCTTTCTTAGTGCGGGACTTCTGGCACTCGACAAGGACCTCTTCTTAGAGTGCCAAGGCCGGCACTTTCGGCAAATTTTTTTGTTTTTTTTTTTGCCCCATTATTTTTTGCAGCCTTAATATATTATTTAAAACTCCATGTTCAAATTTGGGACAATTTTGACTTTTTTGCTATATTTCGTTAGTTTTTTTGTTTAGTTGAATTTTATGGAATATTTCAAATTTGAGCTGCAGTGCATGGAATAATCGAATTTGGTCCTTCAAAAATGATATTCATGATATTTGGTGTATGTTGAGGCCGTATCCGAGAACTCACATGAAATTTCGAGCATCTTGTTGGCGTAACATGACGAGGTACTGCGGGAAAAGTGTATTTAAATTATATAAAATCGAGCGAAGTCGAAAATAGCCAGAAACTTGTCGGGGCGTCGTGTTATCGCATGTAGAGTCTATGGTAAAAAATTGAGAAGGTTTCGAGCAAGTTGCGGCGTCGGATGCCTAAAACCCAGACATCTTCACACGTGATCACTAGAAGCCATCATTCTGGGACTCTATCAACATCTGGTGGTCGTAACTCTGCGGCTACCCTCGTAGAGGATATGGGGGAGCACCTTGTTCCTACGAGTTTGACCACACATTTGTTGGGCTCACCTGTGGACATAGATGGTTATAACCCGGAGTTCCCCTTCCTGGATGTAACATCCTCAAAATACTTAAGTTAGATTAGCTCAGCATATCATGGGTTATGTGTGTAAATTATGTATTAATGTAAAACTCTGGTTGTTGTAATAAAGTTTGTCTCGAAATTTCAAATTTTCAAATTGAATTCAAGCTTTAATATGAATCGAGAAAAATGTTTGATTAACAGTTGTTGGAAATAATTTATTTAAATACTAGATTATTTATCATGAATTATTATAATTTTTCACAAAATTTTTAGAAGTCGTTTTGATTTCATCAAAATTCAAACCATTTCACTATTGCAGATTTGAAAATATTTTAATTCTAACAATTTTTTGTATGAACAGTGATTGAAATTAATTTTCCTAAGTCCTGCTTGATTCTCGGAATGCTTACAATTTTTTTTTTCAGAATTTTTCAAAATTTTCTTATATTTTATTTCGCTCAGTCAAACTCTTTGCATCTCGATCGAAATCGAATCAAAACCCTAGCCGATTGGACTGTTCCAATCGGAACCCATTTTCGCTCGGGCCATCCGATGCTAATCAAACGGCTCACATTGCCATTTCTATTTGGACTGTTCGAAGTATAGCTGGTCCGGTCGCACCATCTCATCGCACCGGTTCATTCTGAATCGCGCCCAACCGCACCGTTTTGTTTCGTCATTGGCCGGCGAGAGCTGATCGTCGGCACCGCCGTCCTCTTCTCGGCGACTCATGCGGCGCTTATCGAGACCCGGGCATGGAATACCCATGGATCTTATGTGTATACTGTGCTAGTCCCAGGAATAAAGGCTAGTACACACATTCACAATATTTGGCATCACATTCATACATTCACATACTAAAGTAAAGCAAAAGGGTGTAATCTACTTAAGCTATTACAAGAGTTATTACAACCCATGGCTGACCGGCCAAATAAAAGTAGTCATCAGAGAACGTGAAATAGCAATGGAAGATATAGTAGTTAGCAAAAGTCCAGCGGCATGCCCATCTGATCCCTCAGGCAACCAACAAGGAAACAAGACCTAAGTAGACCCGTCACCGAACCCCTCGGTGCCAGGTGCAAAGAACTCGTCGTCAGGCATCGGATCATCTACAAATTCTAAAGCAACAATAATAGCAAGATTGAGTACTTGTGTACTCAACAAAACTTGTAGTGTATCGCAAAAATTATATTAGATGCAAGGCTAACAAGTGTATAGCTCTACTCTGCAAGTTCATTTGCTCAAAGCCAAGTTTATTTGCAATAATCATAAGTAATAATTTGCAACGGAATTTGAAAGAGCAGTTTATAAAAAAGTAAGTACAAGACAGTAAATAAAGTAACTGAATAAGTAACAACAAACACTCACAACCCTACCCGGTTGTAAGCAAAAATATAATCAATGTTTCGCTATAGAAATAGCACTGACAGATTCGGTTCAACCATAGACATGGCAATACTGCTATAGAAATAGCAAATCAGTCATAAAATGACAATCGGCTATAGACATAGCAACAAAAACATAAACATGGCGGTTAACTCAACAAAGTAAAACCCCATGTCATTACCCCAATCTTTTGTGACAAAACAGTTTGGAAAACAAAAGTTACCGCCATACCAGCCGCACTAAGCATGCTCATGACCACGAGCGCGGCTATTCGAATAGTTTATCACTCTGCAGAGGTGTACAACGTTACCCATAGTACGCGGTATTCTAGTTGCCTGAAATATCTCTATATCGTTGCTCACTGCCGAAGGTAAGCAACCTAGAGTTCACGACGCAGCCTTTACATTATCTAGTCCTAACCTTGCACTAGCCCTGCGAATCATTATCCTCATCCGTCAGGAAAAATAATAATAATAACGAAGATCATAATACAAGTATATATCGAATGAGGAGCCTTACTTACCTGGCTGGAAACCCGTTGAGCAAGTCCCTCACTTCGCCCGGATGGAAACTCGTCGAAGTGAGGCATCGCGGTTATTATCGGCATTGCCGATCCCCACAATCGGACACTACTTACGCCACTTGTCATGTAAGGCTAAGATTTCGATAACTTAGTTAGCTACGACCATACCACACTAGCACATATGGTTGTACGATTAGGTCTTAGTCCCAGATTTGCTAGCTTCAGTCCTTAATCGACTACGGGCAAGATCTCCACCCTATCTACTAGTGAGTTTCAATCCTCACTTTCTCATAATACGACAATAACTTGCCCGTGTCTAAAAACTAAAGTTTTCATGTCATTTTCATATAAAATAACAGAGGTAACTCCTCTGGACATTTTACAAAATAATCCCAAATTCACAAATTAACATATTGTCCTCTAATCAATTTTTCAGAAATTCTATTGCTCTAATTGCATTTGTGCAATAACTGCACTCGAAAATTCCCAAATGACACCACATATTGTCTAACCCATATTGTAATGGTTACAACAGTAAGAGATCAATAATCCAAGGAGACATATGCAGCAAGTAGGATGTACAACTACCATTTTCCTGATAATAGCATTTTCATACAAACATACATGCATGCATAATAGGATTTGCAAAACAAAGTACAATAAGTAAAATACTAGGATCAACATGATCAAAGGGGGTGCTTGCCTTGCTCTTGTTGTTCTAGAGGTCTAACGGATTGATCGTCGCAAGAATAACCCGAATAATCGATGTCTAAAAAGAGCGAAAAAAGAATTAAAATAATATCCAACAAAAACAACAGCAACCAAAATAAAATATTTTTACATATTTAGGTAGATCGTGATTTTATATGAAATTAGAGACTAATTTCACTAAATTTGGAGTTGTGTAGCAAAAGTTATTAAGGTTTTACTACAATCGGTTTGATAAATCCGGAGTAAATGGAAAATACGTTTTCTAATGGAGAAAGCATATTCTCACATCTGTTATATCAGGGTTTACGCCTTTGCTAAAGGAAAGCATATCCCGGCTATAACTGAAAATGTACTTTCTATTTCCCATTGGATTTCTAGCTTAGCATTGACAGATGGGGCCCACTGTCAGCGAGACGGTCCACTAGGCTCTCACTGTGTACTAAAACCGTGGGGCCCACATATCATACGCTCAAGTGAAACTAAGGGTTGGAATTAACTTAAGGCTTGGTCCCACATGTCAACGACTAATTAGAACTAACTAAACAGTTAAGGTTGGATTAGGCACGGTAATGACGTGCTACAGTGTCGTCATCATCGTGTCGCGTGGTGGCGCTCACGGTGGCGCTACTCGCCGGCGATGTGAGGCTTAGCGAGGCAAGTGAGTGATCAAAATAGAAATTACACACTATTGCGCACCTGCTGGCACTGACGGCGTGGCGTAGGGTGGCTCAATGCGATAGCGCACTGGCGGCGAGCGGAAGGGTTGCTACGGCAAACGGTGACAAGGTAAACGAGCTACGCTCGTGACAATCTAATGGGCGCATAAGCAACTAGGGGCTATTAGGAATGTACCGGAATGACGCAGAGGTACAAAGATGGTGTAAGACGTGCTGTCGATGGTGAGGTGCGGCGGCGAAGTTGATCGTGCATGGAGAAGACAATAGGATGAAGGAGCTTGAAGTCTGATGATCGGAGGAGATCCCTGATGCTCTGGTGATGCTCCACGTGCAGCCAATTGGTCCAAAGCGCAAAGAATCACCGGCAATGCTTGAGGCGGCGCTCTGATCGAAGACGAAAAAGAATATCCAAATTAAGAGCTCATGTGGATCAAAGGCTAAATTGAGTGAGGAGAAATACTCAAGGTGTCAAAGGACGTGATATGACATGAACAAAATGACACCAAACCCTTCACGGCGTCGGAGACGAAGACAAAGGTGCACGGTGGTTTTAGGGTTTTAGCTCTCGGAGCTCTAGAGTTGGATTGAGTGGACGAAATGAGAAATGGGTGAGCGCACGGAGTTGGAAAAGAGAATGTGAAGCTCGGGGTAGCCTTTTTATAGGCTGAACGGCAGAGACGAATGAGAAAGGGCTCGGGTAGCCATGGTCAAAGTGGCGGAGCGTTCCAACGTTGTATGGGCAGCTACGAGCTGGTGCGGGCAAGCATGGGTGTGAAATTGAATGGCGATGCGACTGGAGTAGCCGAGCTGCAGCAAAACCGTGGGTGGCGAGGTCAAAAACGGTAGGTGGCGGAGAGCTTTGGTGCTGCGCTGGTGAGGCTGAGTACGAGGTGAACGAAGGTCCCTACAAAGTAGTTGTCACTCTTAAACCTACAAAGGTGAAAGATAGACATGAGAACTGCGCAAGTAGTCGAGTAAAAAAATGATTATGAATGGCAGTAGCTTACCATCTCTCTGCCTGCTCGCAGAGTTCCATTTTTTCTTATCGTAGCTGTATAAGTTGTCGGTTGTATTCACCAACAGTGACAATTTGTTCCAAAGCTTTCTGCATAAAGAAAGACAATAAAAAGGGAGAAACAAACTGCATATATAAATGTTCAACATCAGATGCTTACATTTACGCTCGTTCGAGCAAACATGGAGAATACCCTTGTGGGATCCTTCAATTCATCGATCTCCTCGACTCGGTTCCACCATACCTTTTGGAGATGCTCATCATCAAAAATATTCCCCCTGTTAGGAATGTCTTTAGGGTGAGGAACTCGGTTATGAGACCTAAATACGAAAGATCCCACAATGGAAGCAGGTCCAAAGAACTCAAAGAAGAAGTTAAGGTACTCTTCTTCTTCTTCTTCGGTGATGATAGCATCGGCGGTTCTTTGGGAGCCTGAGGGAACATCCGCAATGACTTCCTTTCTGGCACGATGATGCTGTTGTGGATATCATGGGGATATGCTCATGATCTTAGGATGATGAAACAATTGGCAATGGTGCTTTTGGTTTGAAGTTTCACGCGTTTTCGGCATAGGATCTGTTACATCAAGTCTCGGTGGTCGACCGTTTACGTGTGGCGGTCGAACCGTCTGTGTGGCGGTCGACCGGTTTTGTCTCGTTGGTTTTGGCTAATCGAGGCGGTCGGGCCGGCCAAAGTGGCGGTCTGACTGATTTTGTGCTGAACATTGGCCATTTTGGAAATTTGGCTTTGGGTTAGTCTAAGGACATGGGCTTCAGTGCATATGTGTTGCATGTTGCATGTTTTCACTAACGTGGGTCAAGTTGTGAAGAACTTGTTCCCGGATTCGATTTGCTTGTCTATTGGTGTGCAGGTTGCTTGGAGGTCAACGGTGAGGAGGATCGGGACTAAGCTTGGAGAGCTGAGGTCCAGAACGATCATGGATGCCGGGTGTGGTCGAGTGACTCAAGCGTGGCACAGAATGGACAAGGATGACCGAACGGGCAGTTCGGTGCGACTGGTTGATCAAGCGGTATGGGGGTCAGTGCAAGTGCCATGGAGGTTCCGGTGGGATCCGGACGGGAGAGACTTGCCGACACGAGGAGAGCCGCTGGATCAACCTACACGTGGCGAAGCATGGATGTGTTTCGCGCAGTTTGGACTCGGTCTTTGGAAAAGATCAAGAAGGGTTATTTTGGTAATTTCACCAAATGCCACCTTGGTGACCTAATGCCAACCCGCAGCGCAAGACGGAGCGTCAAGAAGTGGATTAGGTCAAAAGAAGTGAAGACGGCGCTTTGAGATGCGTGCGTGTGTGACCCGTTTGTATTGGGCCTTAACGGGAGCCCATTAATGTTAACTCTTCTAGAAGCTAAGCCTCTAGTATAAATAGAGATGGGGCTATTCTCAGCAGCCAACTAAGCACTTCATTGAAAACCCTAGTTTGTCTTAGGGCTTAGGGAGAAAGAGGAGAGGCTTAGGGTTCTAGGGAGATGAGTTGAGTTGTGTACTCATGGATTGAGTTTTGTCCTCCATGGATGGAGTGGCTGTAACCAGCAACCAATCGTGAATAAATCTATGGGTGATTGTTCAAAGATGAGTTCTCTTGTGTTTTTCCTTCTCTTTTGATGATTTTGGGTGCTCCCTTGATCATGTGGTTTTTGGTTTATTTCGTGCCCTCTTTTACCTTGCTGTGATGTGTGGAAATATATCTAGGATCATCTAGATCATCAATCTTCCAGGAGCAAGGTTTGGATCAAGTTTTTCGTTTTTGCCCGGTTTTGAACCCTCCTTCGGTAAAACGGAAAAAGGTTGAAACTTTGACGTGGATCTACTCATTCTCTGCTTGGAATAGGTTCCTAATATCCTTAGGAAGGTTTGTTCCAAGTTTGGGCAAGTTTGGCCGTGTAGATCAAAAGTTAGACCGATTTTCGTTTTGGTTTGGTACATCTCTGATGGTTACAGTCGGATCGGTCAGACCGATTTTAACACGCCGGTCAGACCACACCCCGGTCAGACCGCTCATTACACGCCGGTCTAACCGCCCTGTTAGGGTTTGGTGCTGTTGGTTCCTTGCTTTGGGGATTTTGGTTCAAGTTCAACACAAGTCTTCTGCTGTTGATCCTCATAGCTCTCATAGTTATTGAGGTGAATCTGGTGTTGAAATTGGACGAGGTGAAATTTAGGCAAGCTCCTATTCACCCCCCCTCTAGTCGCCTTTCCGGTCCTACAAGTGGTATCAGAGCCCGGTTAGCTCTTCTCATAGATCTTAACCGGTCTTTGGAGCCATGGCGACTGACAAGTATTCCATCAAACCACTTGTTTTCGATGGAGTTGATTTTGCTTACTGGAAGGCACGTATGCATGCCTACATCGAGGCTCAAGGGCACGCTATTTGGCTTAAAGTCAAAAATTCATATGTCGTGCCAGCCAATGACGAAGTGAGGAATAGGAGGAGAGGTGGCCCTGTCACTTGTTTTGAGTGTGGTGAGCTGAACCACATTCGCTCCAAGTGCCCCAAGCTGAAGGGCAAGGTGGAGAAGGACTCTCGGAGGCGTCATCAAGCCAAAGACATGAAAGGCAAGAAGCCCAACTATCGCAAGTTCATCAACCAGGTCCTTGCCGCTCTTGAGAGTGTGAACATGAGCGATGTGGACTCGGAGACGGAGGACGACGACGGCGACTCTCATGGCAAGAAGAAGGCTCAGGACTTCACCGGCATGTGTTTCATGGCTAGAGACAGCCATGACATTGACTCCTCCAACGACGACGATCTTTTCAGCGATCCTGATGAGGTACGTCCTTCACTTGCTAATATGAAACGTGCTTTAGCTTTTGCTGAAAAAAGAATCAATAAGCAAGAAAGAATGATTAGGAAACAGGATGCCATGATTGATGACTTGAACCTAGAAGTTGATAGACTCAAATCCATAAGTCCTGCTGATGATTGTGATTCTTGTTCTAGCTTGCTTAGTGAACTAGCAAATCTGAAATCTGCTCATTCTTCTATTGCTAATCAACTGAAAGATGCTTTTGATGAACTAGAAACTCTCAAGGCTAGTCCTGCTTGCATGAATGCTATTGCTCTTGATGTGATTGCTGTAGATGATATTCATTTACATTGTTCAAATTGTGCTTTACTTGAATTAAAATTGAATAGCGATATAGAAGAATTGCAGAAATTTGATGCTAGTCACATGTGTTCTCATTGTGATGATAGTAGGATTAAAATGAAGGAGATGACTGAAATGGTTCTTTACTCTAAAAGCGCTTCATGTGAAAACGTGTTAAACTCACAATTGAGAATGATGCCTTAAACAAGACTCTTGAGGAGAAAGCTAAAATTGAACAATCCATGTCCATATTGCTTCCAAGAAAGTTGTTGATTCTAATTCTTGTGATCTTTGCATTGAAATTGGGCATAATGTAGATAAGATACAAGAAGCTTTTAGAGTTAAGTTCAAAGAGCAGTTGGATAGGATTAGAGATGACTATTGTGTGTCTTGTGAGACTTTGAAAGTCGAGGTAGCTCACTATAAGGAAAAGTCGATAGGGCTAGCAAGTCAAATAAGTGTGCCTCATGTAAGGAGCTAGCCAAACAAAATGACTACCTTACTTGACACTCTTGAGAGATTTCTTGGTGGGAGGAAGAACCTCAACATGATTCTAGACATATCTAAGGTGAGTGTGAACAATAGTGGCCTAGGATTTAACTCTCTAGAGCATTCCAAGAACCATCCACCTAAGGTTGTTAGAGCTGTTGAGAGTGGCCTGTTTGAGGTAGAACCCTCTAAGCCATCCAAGATAGTCTTCAAATCTGCTGGTTTTGCCCAAACCACTTCTAGCAAGATAGGTGCTTCTACTTCATCAGGTCAGACCCCTCAAAAGGTCAAGTACCATTGCACCTTCTGCAAGAAGAATGGCCATATTGTTGAGTTCTGCTTCTGTAGAGCCAAGATTGGGAGGAAGGAGAGAATGAGTGCTTGGAGAACCATTAGAGGAGTTCCTTCACCTGCTGTAGTCCCTAGAGCTAGGCAGTCTGTCTTTCCTGCTAGACATAGGCCTAGGTTCGTAGAGGATTTCTTTGACTCTTTTGGTGGCGCTAGGCAACGCTTTGGGTTAGGATATCGTGAGGAGAGACTACGGGTAGCATCTAGACAGGGGGAGTACCAACCTTTTGGTAGGTCGATTCGGAGAGGTCTAGGTAGTTCTCGTGTGCATTCTAATGATTTTGCTCCTAACCATTTTACTGTTGTTTCTACTGCTTTGCCCAAGCATCGTGTGACTCGATCTTTGGATTCCCAAGTCTTTTATCACTAACTTGATCTTGAGGTACATATGTTTCCTGTTCGTGCTTTGTAGGTCCGTCGTGCGAGGAAGGAGGACATATGGCTTGTTGACTCCGGGTGTTCTCGGCACATGACTGGAGATTCTAGATGGTTCTCCTCCCTCACACGTGCATCTGGCAATGAATTGATCACATTTGGGGATGCTTCTCTGGGGACCGTGATGACCAAGGGCACAGTCTTGGCGTCAACAACAAGTTCATGCTCAAGGGCCGCTTTGGTAAATGGTGAGGTATAATCTACTATCTGTTTCTCAGTTGCTTGATGAGGGTCTAGAGGTGAGATTTAAGAGTGGTGAGTGTAGAGTTCTAGATTCCTCGGGTGAGCTTGTCTTTGAGATCTCTAGGTTTGAGAGGATCTTTTGTGCTGATTTCAATATCTCTTCTGCTTCTAGCCCTAGGTGTCTTGTAACCGACTCCCATGATCTAGTGTTGTGGCATCGTGGGAATTTGGACACATAGGCCGATCACTTGACTAGAGTCGATGTAAGGATTTGATTAGAGGTTTGCCTAGGTTTGAAGGTCATTAGAGACCTTGTGTGCACACCACAGTAGACATGGTAAGATGGTTTACGCTTCTCATCCACCTCTTACCTTAGTGATGGTGATGGACTGGGCAAATTTCTTGCACTTAGACAACTGTTGGTTATTCTAGAGTTCATCGTGGGTGGGAAATGGTATGTGCTTGTGATTGTGGATGATTACTCTAGGTATTCATGGGTTTATTTTCTGGTTTCTAAGGACGAGGCATTTGGCTTCTTTAGAGAGTTGGTCCTTCGACTTACTGTTGAGCTTCCTGGAGCTTTGAGAGCCATTAGGAATGACAATGGGACAGAATTCAAAAATTCTTCCTTTGCCACCTTCTGTTCTGATAGGGGGCTAGAGCACCAGTTTTCTTCACCTAGAGTTCCCCAGCATAATGGTGTTGTAGAGAGGACGAATAGGACCCTTGTAGAGATGGCCAGGACCATGCTAGATGAGCATTCCACACCTAGGAGGTTTTGGGCTGAGGCGATCTCTACTGCTTGTTATATCTCTAATAGGGTGTTCTTGAGATCTGTTATTGGCAAGACTTCTTATGAGCTCAGATTTGGTCATAAGCCTAAAGTGTCTCATTTCAAGATTTTTGGTTGCAAGTGCTTCATTCTTAAACATGTTAACCTTGATAAATTTGAATCTAGATCTTCTGATGGTATATTTCTTGGATATCCTGCTCATTCTCGTGGCTATCATGTATTTAATTTTGACACTAACAAAGTTGTTGAGACTTGCGAAGTCACTTTTGATGAGACTAGTTCTGGTACTAGGCCCGATGATGCAGGTACACAGGTTTCTGAGAGCATCTTCGTCGATGATGACTTTGAGAATGAGGACCCAATCCATCCTTAAGTCCCTTCTAACATGGTTGGAGAGCCTGCTTCTACTACACCAGCTTTAGATGAGCAGCCTTTTCCTACCTTCACCGACGATTAGAGTGGCTCTGTTCCTACCTCCATAGACCGTGAGGTAGAGGCCACTTCTGCACCAGGAGCACCTCTTTGCTTTCAGGGACAACATCCACCTGAGTAGATTCTTGGAGATCTACATGAGCGAGTTACTCGCTCCAGGTTCATTTCTCCTGATTCTCATGTAGATTCTGCTTTTGTTGCTTTTTTTGAACCCCGAGAAGTTACCCATGCTATTTCTGATGCCTCTTGGGTCAATGCCATGCATGAAGAACTTGAAAATTTTGAAAGAAACAAAGTCCTGACCTTAGTTGAACCTCCACCTAATCATAACGTAATTGGAACAAATTGGGTTTTCAAAACTAAGCAAACTGAAGATGGGTTGGTAGTTCGCAATAAGGCTAGACTTGTAGCTTAAGGATATTCCCAAGTAGAGGGCTTAGACTTTGAGGAGACTTTTGCTCCTATAGCTAGATTAGAAGCCATTCGCATTTTGCTAGCATTTGTGTAACACCCTGGCTATGCGGGAGCCAAGATGTTACCTAAAAGACTAACATACAACATCAATACGAAATAATTGCAACCATTTTCAAATAATAACATAAAAGATCACTATCTAGTAGAAAGAAAACGAGATTTGAAACCGAATTCGTCAACAAATCAAACTCAATCATCCAATCCTACTGAATCAATTAGTTTATTCTTTGTGGTTTGTGTTTATGTGACGTGCACCAAGTCTACCCCTTCCCACGCATGTCGCTGCCTCGAGAGGTACCTAGCAAGCATAACACAGCAAGTATGAGTCCGCGACTCAGCAAAGTGCAATAGCAAATCAAACAATAGCATCATAAGAAGTCAAAGGGAATAAACAATTCCATCATAAATAACAGCATTATATACCACAAACCCATCTATTATGATAGCATCATAAGCAGTCGGAGGGAACAAACAATCCCATCCTAAGCACGACATTATATACCATAAATCCATCTCTTATGATAGCATCATAAGCAGTCAGAGGGAACAAACAATTCCATCATGAACTCAGCATTATTTACCACAAATCCATAACTTATGCAGAAATGCAATGACATGTTATGAATGCACATTCTTCACATTTTAACAATTACCGGTAATGCCGAGTAGTGTATCCGTCGATACATACTCTAAGCCTGTGCCCTCTAGGCACAGGGATCCAACGCCCACATTCCAAGTCATGTAACTTTCTCACCGACCTCAGCGGATTAGTTACATGACTTTCCACGAGTGTGGGAACCAAAGCCCGTCTAATGCATGACGGGGATCCAATATATAATCAAGGCCTGTGCCCTCAAGGCACAGGGATCCAATGCCATGATGCAGAATGCACATGCCCAGTGTCATTATCATGATTCATCATTAGCAAGGTAGTCTCATTGCTCACCTTGTCCCATCATTATTGCCTTCAACATGTAACCATTATCATGCAAGCACCACCATATAAACATTATCATGTACGCATCATCATGTAACCATTAGCATGTAGCATCTTGTAAACCTTTCCAAGTAGTAAGCATCATCATTAAACTATGACATTCATGCTCATCAATATTGCCAATCAGTAAGCATCATCAATCAACTAAGGCATTCAAGCTCATCAACATTACCAATTAGTAAGCATTATCAATCATCTAAGGCATTCATCAAGTATGTAATATAACAACTCATTAATAATACTTGCACTTACCTCAACCGTGACAGAAGACAAATGGCGGACGCCCTAGCACCGGAGTTCACCACCACCTCAGAGCGGCGCAGCAACGTCATCACCACCGCCACAGCTAAGCAAGACCAGCCACCTCCAACATCCTTCACCACTATGGAATAGATGCCGATTTGCAAATGGTTACAACAACAATATCATTCTGAAGGATTGAAATATCACCACCCAAGACTGGTGGTTCAAGCCTAAGTAAGAAATGGCTTATCTTTTGTGAGGATTTCACAATATAGTCTACGTGAACCATTTGCCCACCCACGAAGCCTCCACACTTCAATGCACGAACATAGTATTCACGAAGGTGCCCCTTGAACTCTTACGTGAAGAGATCCACAATGGTCTTCTCGGCCCATCTGTTCTTCGCATGGGAGATGAACTCGAAGTAAAAGGGCCTCACGTTCTTTAGGAGTTCCAAAACTCAAACATTTTCAACAACATTAGAAACATACTTTTCTTTGGCTCAAGATCACCACTTGCCTAGAGAGCTTGAATAAAGGATGGCCGCTCTTACGGCTTCTGTGTGGCAAGACATGTTGAGCAGCGTAGTTCCCAAATTTATCTTCTGTCAAATGACAGGCATGATGCACAATTTCATCCATCACAACACTTCGAGTCGCTAGATCATGGCAATGCTCCAAAACTCTTTGGATAACTCTGTAGCCGTATTAGTGAGTACAAAGCACAAAAATTTGCTTAAGTATAACTTCTATGACAATATACATTTACTCTGGGGTGTTGCAAACTCCCTTCGCGGCGACGACGTCGACGCGCCACCCGACGGCGGCCGACCTCCCGAAGCTGCATCTGGCGAAGGAGAGCGCGGCCGTGGAAGGAGGCGGCACAGCGATACAGCATAGAGCACAACCACGCACCTACACTCGAACCCCTGGCTCGCTGCCGCCACTTCGCAGTCCCCCTGCAGAAATGCCTCGGCGGCAACAGACGTCGGCGTGGTGTCGTGGTCGGGAGAGGAGCGCCTGCGCCTGGTGGCGTGATAGGAAGCGGCGAAGAGTGGCGGCGGGCCCAGGTGGCGCCAGACCCCCTAGAGGCCGGCGGCGGCGTGGCACCACAGCGAGAGGAGCCAGAGGCACCGACGGAGGCAACACATGGGAACAAGCACGCCGGCGTGTGGGGTGGCGGCGGCAACAGAAGCAAGGCCGACCCGGAGAGAGAGGCGCCAGTGGGGAAGCGGCAGTCGGTGCGACAATGCACGCAGGCGGCCAGAGAGAGAGGCGCTGTAGGGGGAGCGAGCAGAGCCAGCGGCGGCGCCATGGGGAGGTGGTGCTTGGAGCCGATCGCCTGTGGGCCGTGGGGAGAAAGCGGCAGAGAAACCAGAGGCGGCAATGAATGAAGGCAGGAGAAGGGCGGCTTGAGGGATGGGAGAGTGGCGGCTGTAGGAATAGGGTTTCTTTGTTGGCCAGCTCGGCTAGGGTTTTTTTCTTTTGTCCTCCCCTTTCGTCTTTTATGGGCAGTTCAACTAGGGTTTTTGGGTTATGGGCTGGCAGCCCATACCTCCCTTAAGCCCTTTCCCTTCTCTTAATTCTTTTCATTTTAATCTCTTTCTGTTTCGTCTTCAACTATTTAATCTAATGGGGTATTACACTCTACCCCCCTTACACAGGATTCGACCCCGAATCCTCACATAACGCCTTCTGTGAAAGAACAACTTCTGGCGAGAATTAACAACAGATAACACGTGCAGCGAACAACTCTAGTTATAGCTCGCTCATGCGAGACTCCAACTCTCAAGTCGCTTCTCGCTCGCACGAATGCGTCCATGGCACCTCGACGGATACCAACGTCTTATGCCCCAAAACTTGTTTCGAACTCTCGATTATCGTGCAGACAGAGACTCGGACGTGAGGTCTTACTCGCTGGTCAACAGCTCTAACGAAACCCCCCCTTTTTTTAACACCCCAAAAAAGAAAGGTCAAACTCAAAAGCGAAGATTCATCATTATTTTCCTTCCACTTTCCAAGTAGGCAACTTACAAATAAACATCACATAAGTCGAAAGAGCAACCGTCAGCGCCACAAAACTCAAACGAGAAACAAGAAAACTCTTCAATACCCGAGGAAACACTCTTTTTCTCAGTTTCTCTTTCAGGAATAAAATTCCTCTTAAACCTTGGAATTCGGATTCATCACATACTATACGAGTTCACCTCTCTTAAACTAGCATCCTCAAATATATGCTCAATCCAAAATACATCATCCACCCCCTTTGTGGAAAGGCTCTATTGATCCCAACAAAACACTCTAGTCAACTCCTTCTACTGACGGCATCAATTTGACAGGTGGCACCAAAGCACCTCGAACTAGTTTTCACGCCATCACATCACCTCAAACTTTTAAGAATGAACAATTCAGAATCCTCAAAACACCCGCTCATGAACTACATCAGAAGAGTTCTATCAATGATCATTCCCCTACTCAGAAAATGCCATTATTCTATTTTCTCTACACACAATCATTGGACGGCCAAAGTTCTAGCATAAAAATGCAAAGCCCAAATTTAACCTCCAAGACCTCTACAACGAACTTCTCTTATAACAGATAGAGACATCATCAGATTAAATCTCCCACATTCCCACAATTCCAGCATACTCACTCAATAACATCATCATGAATCACAAACACAACCTCGCATTAACAATCCAATCGCGACACTCTATAACTTGATGAAGATTTCCATACTTTCAATGATCCCAACATTTCAACATAAACTAGGGTTCTGGGACTACACTTTACCGCAGGTCTTACTTGGTCGCAACACCAATCAATTGTACTTCAGCAACAATCATACCATTTGAATCAAATTTTCCCCAAGAAGTACAGGTCAAGACCAGTTCATCTTCTACTACTCCTCCAATAGCTTGGTAGCACAATCTCACCACTACAATTTCTTAACCACTACCAAATAGTTGTCAATTTACGTTTTGTAAAACTTTGCAACACAAAACGGTTGATCCTTCCTCGAACGAATGAGGCGGGCAAGGACAAGTTTCGTCACACAGGAGAACGTTGCTCCTCACAACGAGCACAAAACCAAAAGGAATAATCCAATAACGGTGAGCTGGGAAAACAAAAGTTGAGACCACAGGTGGGGGCACACACCCCTCAAAAGCGAATAGCAAATATCAACCAATAAGAAAAGGACATTGCGATTGAAACTCAACAACTCTTGAGCGGAAAACAAAAAGTTTAGGCATAATTCAACTAAACCGCAAGTTACAAAACTTGCCTTCCATTCTCAAATACTCCTACTGCACACTAGTGCCAAGAATCATCAAACCTTTCCAAGAGAAGCACAAGCCACAAGGTTGAAACAAATTTATTTTAACAAGATCATACTATGCAATAGCAAATCACAAGGCAGGCTATCAAGGACCACTTACGAATTTCATCTACTCAACGGTTGGTGTGCTCAACACCAACTGTAGCTCTCCTAAATGATTGACCATTGTAATAATCATGTGTGTAAATATGATGCTAATTTCTATTTGCGATCACATAACCATTTATAAACATAGATTCAACATTTCACCTTATGTTTAGAGATCAGTTCAACACATGATCAAAGATTTGCTAACCTAATTTCTATAAAACAAGGTTTTACAAGTGCTACACCAGCATCCATCTAATCCTTCATACAGGTTTTAACAATTTTATCATAACATGAATTAGGTAATGCTAGCATTTAGGTAAAATCATCAAATAGATGTTTACGAGATAGATTCATATTGGTATTCACTCTCCTCAGTGACCCTATTGATTCTAATTAGGAATAAAATATATTCTCAGTCACATATCGTCATGCAATCATTACAAGGCAATAATAAATTAGCAAGCTCGCTCTGAGGACATCGATTAAGATTAATTATGCATCATGCCAAAGACCCAACTTGCGTCATAAACCTTATCAATTATCCTCTTTACTTACAACTTCTCACTTAACACCACAAAACTTTGCAACGGGTTTTGACACTTTTTACTTTCAAAGGAAAGGTTCTAAACTCCAACACTCCCACTACTCCAAAAGAAGTGAGTAGAGTTAAAACTCTCTTCATTGAAGTTTGTAAGAGATAATTTCCATTATCTGAAATACAGAACGAATCACCGGATCACTTTTTTTTTTCTCTTTTCAAAAAGGAAGGTAGGACAATGCAAATGAACTTTAACGCCTTCCCTCATGAAAGGGAAGCCTTAAAATCTCAAAACTCAAAGTACCCCGAGAAGAATACATTGGGGCCAAAAGCTTCCACACATTTAATAACTTGCAAATTAAAGCTTCCAATAACCGAAGTACCAAGCAATTAAACGAGTTGTGCTTCCCAACAAGAATAACAAAACTTCCAAATAAAAGATCAATATCATAAATCAACTATGATTATACTCAGCAAAACAACTCGTTATTCAGGAGATCAAATGTTTGCTTCAAGAAAACCAACAAAGACCGATGAACTCCTCTCAACAGCAATGAACCACTAATCCAAGAAAACTCATCTACCGCATCTGAACAGGAATAACTATTCCAAACTCGAAGAAGACAATAATTCTTCCAAAGAAACTCATATTCGACACCGGGAACTAGTTGATTCGAGGTAGTCACTCCATTAATCTCTTACACCAAACAGTGGTGCAACCTGGGAACCCAAGTTTACAACCACGGCCACGATCTCTCGTCATCTACTATTATAGCATATAATAATCATATAGGTACATCATAAGTATTCGTAATCAATTCATTATAGCAATACTCAAAGAGAAATAACAAAAACGTGAATGCAATGCTTGACCCATTCCCGTCTTACTGTGCACAGTTTGTCAATTTAATATTGGGACTATCTATTCGTAAGGTGACTGAAATTTTCTTAAGCATAAATCACCTTTTCTATCAGGTGGATCAATATCCAATCATGAGGCACACCAATCCACTGGTCACAACAAGTGACTTAAACTTAAGAAACCTTCAGTCGACTTAAAACTAGCAAGACTGCTTAATATTTCAACTACCACGGACCTAAAGCCGCTCGATACCAAGCTGTAACACTACGGCTGTCACGGGGAGCCAAGATGTTACCTAAAAGACTAACATACAACAACAATACAAAATAATTGCAACCATTTTCAAATAATAACATAAAAGATCACTATCTAGCAGAAAGAAAACGAGATTTGAAACCGAATTCATCAACAAATCAAACTCAATCATCCAATCCTACTGAATCAATTAGTAAAATCTTTGTGGTTTGTGTTTATGTGACGTGCACCAAGTCTACCCCTTCCCATGCATGTCGCTGCCTCGAGAGGTACCTAGCAAGCATAACACAGCAAGTGTGAGTCCGCGACTCAGCAAAGTGCAATAGCAAATCAAACAATAGCATCATAAGAAGTCAAAGGGAATAAACAATTCCATCATAAATAACAGCATTATATACCACAAACCCATCTATTATGATAGCATCATAAGCAGTTGGAGGGAACAAACAATCCCATCCTAAGCACGACATTATATACCATAAATCTATCTCTTATGATAGCATCATAAGCAGTCAGAGGGAACAAACAATTCCATCATGAACTCAGCATTATTTACCACAAATCCATAACTTATGCAGAAATGCGATGACATGTCATGAATGCACATTCTTCATATTTTAGCAATTACCGGTAATGCCGAGTAGTGTATCTGTCGATACATACTCTCAGCCTGTGCCCTCTAGGCACAGGGATCCAAAGCCCACACTCCAAGTCATGTAACTTCTCACCGATCTCACCGGATTAGTTACATGACTTTCCACGAGTGTGGGAACCAAAGCCCGTCTAATGCATGACGGGGATCCAATATATAATCAAGGCTGTGCCCTCAAGGCACGAGGATCTATCTCATGATGCGTAATGCACATGCCCAATGTCATTATCATGATTCATCATTATCATCATTAGCAAGGTAGTCTCATTGCTCACCTTGTCCCATCATTATTGCCTTCAACATGTAACCATTATCATGTAAGCATCACCATATAAACATTATCATGTACGCATCAGCATGTAACCATTAGCATGTAGCATCTTGTAAACCTTTCCAAGTAGTAAGCATCATCATTAAACTATGACATTCATGCTCATCAATATTGCCAATCAGTAAGCATCATCAATCAACTAAGGCATTCAAGCTCATCAACATTACCAATTAGTAAGCATTATCAATCATCTAAGGCATTCATCAAGTATGTAATATAACAACTCATTAATAATACTTGCACTTGCCTCAACCGTGACAGAAGACAAATGGCGGACGCCCTAACACCGGAGTTCACCACCACCTCAGAGCGGTGCAACAACGTCAGCACCACCGCCACAGCTAAGCAAGACCAGCCACCTCCAACATCCTTCACCACTATGGAACAGATGCCGATTTGCAAATGGTTACAACAACAACATCATTCTGAAGGATTGAAATATCACCACCCAAGACTGGTGGTTCAAGCCTAAGTAAGAAATGGCTTATCTTTTGTGAGGATTTCACAATATAGTCTACGTGAACCATTTGCCCACCCACCTAAAGCCTCCCACACTTCAATGCACGAACATAGTATTCACGAAGGCGCCCCTTGAACTCTTCTGTGAAGAGATCCACAATGGTCTTCTCGGCCCATCTGTTCTTCGCATGGGAGATGAACTCGAAGTAAAAGGGCCTCACGTTCTTCAGGAGTTCCAAAAGTCAAACATTTTTCAACAACATTAGAAACATACTTTTGCTGGCTCAAGATCACCACTTGCCTAGAGAGCTTCTGAATAAAGGATGACCGCTCTTCTGGCTTCCCGTGTGGCAAGACATGTTGAACAGCGTAGTTCCCAAATTTATCTTCTATCAAATGACAAGCATGATGCACAATTTCATCCATCACAACACTTCGAGTCGCTAGATCATAGCAATGCTCCAAAACTCTCTAGATAACTCTGTAGCCGTATTGGTGAGTACAAAGCACAAAAATTTGCTTAAGTATAACTTCTATGACAACATACATTTACTTTGGGGTTTTACAAACTCCCTTCGCGGCGACGGCGTCGACGCGCCACCCGACGGCGGCCGACCTCCCGAAGCTGCATCTGGCGAAGGAGAGCGCGGCCGTGGAAGGAGGCGACACGGCGATACAGCGTAGAGCACAACCACGCACCTACACTCAAACCCCTGGCTTGCTGCCACCCCTTCGCAGTCCCCCTTCAGAAATGCCTCGGCAGCGGCAACGAGGTCGGCGTAGTGTCGCGGAGTCGGGGAGAGGAGTGCACAGGCTGGCCAGCGGCAGGAGGCAAGGGCGAAGAGTGGCGGCGGGCCTAGGCGGTCCCGGACCCCCTAGAGGCCGGCGGCGGCGTGGCACCACAGCGAGAGGAGCCAGAGGCGCCGACGGAGGAAGCACACGGGAACAAGCACGTCGGCGTGTGGGGCGGCAGCGGCAACATACGTAAGGCCAGCCTGGAGAGAGAGGCGCTATAGGGGGAGCGAGCAGAGCCGGCTGCGGCAACAGACGCAGGGCTAGCCAGGAGAGAGAGGCGCTGTAGGGGGAGCGAGTAGAGCCAGCGGCGGCGCCATGGGGAGGTGGTGCCCGGAGCCGACTGCCTAGGTGGAGCCGTGGGGGAGAAGGCGGCCAGGAGAAACCAGGGGGCGGCGGCCGAATGAAGGTAGGAGAAGGGCGGCTTGAGGAATGGGAGAGTGGCAGCTGTAGGAATAGGGTTTCTTTGTTGGCCAGCTCAGCTAGGATTTTTTTTCTTTTGTCCTCCCCTTTCCTCTTTTATGGGCAGTTCAGCTAGGGTTTTTGGGTTATGGGCTGGCAGCCCATACCTCCCTTAAGCCCTCTCCCTTCTCTTAATTCTTTTCATTTTAATCTCTTTCTGTTTCATCTTCAACTATTTAATCTAATGGGGTATTACAATTTGCGGCATCCAAGGGCTTCAAGCTTTTTCAAATGGATGTCAAAAGTGCTTTCCTGAATGGTTTCATAGAAGAAGAGGTCTTTGTCAAGCAACCTCCAGGTTTTGAAAATCCCAAATTCCCAAACCATGTTTTTAAACTCTCCAAAGCCTTGTATGGATTGAAGCAAGCCCCTAGAGCTTAGTATGATAGGCTTAAGAGTTTTCTGCTCAAAAATGATTTCAAAATGGGATTGGTTGATAAAACCTTGTTCACTCTCAAGCATGGCAGTGACTTTTTGTTGGTTCAGATTTATGTGGATGACATTATATTCGGTGGTTCCTCTCATGCTTTGGTGTCTAGATTTTCAGATTCTATGAGCAGGGAGTTCAAGATGAGCATGATGGGCGAATTGACCTTTTTCCTTGGTCTTCAAGGCAAGCAACTAAAAAAAGGCACCTTCATTCATCAAAGTAAGTATACAAAGGACCTTCTTGGTAACCCGACATGGGAAGCGATGGGCCAATGTCTACTCCCATTGCCACAACCACCGTGCTGGACCCTAATGAGGATGGAGAGCTCGGGGACCGGAAGAATACCGCAGACAAGATTGGCTCCTCCTCTACCTCACAAATGTCGAGGCCAGGACATACAATTCGCAGTGTGTCTGTGCGCTCGATTTCAGGCTTCCCCTCGAGCCTCTCATCGTCAAGCAGTGCGTCGCATATTCAGGTACCTCCAGGATACTCTTGACTTTGGACTTTGGTATTCTTCTTCTTTTGCTCTCTCTATTCGGGATTTTTCTGATGCTGATTTTGCTGGGTGTAGAGTGGATAGGAAGAGTACTTCTGGCACTTGTCAATTCTTAGGCACATCTCTTATCTCTTGGTCATCGAGGAAACAGTCCTTTGTTGCACAGTCCACTACCGAGGCTGAGTATGTAGCTGCAGCCAGTAGTTGCTCTCAGGTTCTCTGGATCATGTCTACTTTGCGGGACTATGGCTTATCTCTATGTAGTATTCCTCTTTTCTGTGACAACACTTCTGCCATTAACATTGCCAAAAACCCAATACAACATTCTAGGACTAAGCACATTGATGTTAGATATCATTTGCTTAGAGACCATGTTGAGCAGGGTGATGTTGTGCTTCACTTTGTAGAGTCCGAGCAGCAGGTTGCCGATATTTTCACTAAGGCTCTTGATTCTTCTCGTTTTGCTTCTTTGCGGGGAGAGTTGGGGGTTATTAGTTCTCTTGGCTTGCTTTGAGGGGGAGTTTGCTCTTTTTTGCATTCATTTGTATCATAATGTATTTTAAATTCAACAACTTGCATTGTAATATAAACTTGTGGAGCTTTGATTATTATCCTTGTATGATCTGATTTCATGCTTTATACCCTGCCATGTCTTGTGCTAGTTGGCTAAGACTTCTTTATGGCTTTTTATGTATAGCTTAGCTTTTGCCATCCTAGCTTTATTATCTGTGAGAAAATTGAATCAAAACATGACTTGTTGGATCTTGTGACTAGTTTTGCTGTAATGATCCTCTCATGATTCATGCCATGTCATATAGGCTTAATTGAGTCTTAAATTTATTCTGAGTTTTTAAATTGAGCTATGATAATTCTTAAGTCAAGCAAATGAAAAATGAGCCTTTTTTGTGCGAAAAAACTGATCTCACCAATTCTCAGACGGCTTGCCATTGCACTAGGCATGAACTCAGGGGGAGTTTTGGATGACCTAGACCACTCTCTTAAGCTTTTGTTGCTTGGGATGGTCGTAGTGAGGCTTGAGATCTAGCACAATGCTAAGAAAACAAATTGGCAATTGGTTGAAACTTAGGAGGCAGTTGTGGATGGCTCCTAGTCCAGGACTTGCTTTACTAAGATAAAACCAATCATTTTCAGCAAAGTGCTCAAAGTGCTAAATCCTAAATGCTTGAACGAAATGATTCACAATTGATTTCAAAATGCTCAAAATTGACTCATTTTCTAGCTTCTGGCTCCATTTTGCTTATAGACATGGCCTGACTCATTTTTGGATACCTTTAGTTAAACTATGATCTTAAGCACCTTGTCATGCTATCAATTCATTTAATCTCAGATTATTGCTATTTTGGCCTTAGCTGTGCTGTACATGTTTTGCCATGATTGAACATAGCTTCTTCACATAATATGGCTTGGTGTGATACTTGTACAGTCTTCTTGGATAATCTTCATGACTCCTTTTGCTAAAATTAAAAAAACTGAAAAATTGAAGAACTGCAACCACTCCATTCCCTTCATGCTCTATCTTCTTCCATGCACCTTGATGAATTCATTGTCAAAGGAGGAGAAAGGTTGGTGAAAATGTTGTTTTTAGAGCTTTTTGGAGTCATAGGGAGAAATTGGTTTTTTTTCTTGAAATTTGGTGATCATAGTGAGTGGGAGCATCTCAATTGCATTCTTTTGGTCTTATTGTCTTTTCTAAATTTGAATTGCTATTCTAGAAGACTCACAATGATCAAAGGTCAAATAGAACAATTGTTCTTTCATATGGACCTAAGTGAGATTTTTGGCTATTCTCTGAAAATTAATGCTTCTGTGCTTTCTTTGCCTTATCTCACTTACCTATGCTATTCTGAAGCCAGCTTGGTCATTTCCTAGGCTTTCTTTTGCTTTTGGACCAAGTTGTGCCTTTGTGCGAAAACGTTGAGTACTTTCCTTTTCAAACCTCAAAACTACATTTTCTGGGAGATTGCCAATGTGTTCATCAAGGGGGAGATTGTGGATATCATGGGGATATGCTCATGATCTTAGGATGATGAAACAATTGGCAATGGTGCTTTTGGTTTGAAGTTTCACGCGTTTTTGGCATAGGATCTGTTCTGTCAGGTCTTAGGCGGTCAGACCGGTTTCTGTGTGGCGGTCAGACTGGTTTTTGCCTCGTTTGGTTTTTGGCTAAGTCCCAGGGGGCGGTCAGACCGGCCAAAGTGGCGGTCTGGCCGATTTTGTGCTGAACATTGGCCATTTTGGAAATTTGGCTTTGGGTTAGCCTAAGGACATGGGCTTTAGTGCATATGTGTTGTATGTTGCATGTTTTCACTAACGTGGGTCAAGTTGTGAAGAACTTGTTCCCGGATTCGATTTGCTTTGTCTATTGGTGTGCAAGTTGCTTGGAGATCAACGACGGTCAACGGCGAGGAGGATCAGGACTAAGCTTGGAGAGCTGAGGTCCAGAACGATCATGGATGCCGGGTGAGGTCGAGTGACTCAAGCGTGGCGCAGAATGGACAAGGATGACCGAACAGGCGATTGGTCGATCGTTGATCAAGCGGTGCGGGTCGGTGCAAGTGCCATGGAGGTTCGGTGGGATCCGGACGGGAGACTTTGTCGACACGAGGAGAGTCACCGGATCAACCTACACGTGGCGTAAGCATGGATGTGTTTCAAGATTTGGACTCGGTCTTCGAAAAAGATCGAGAAGGGTTATTTTGGTAATTTCACCAAATACCGCCTTGGTGACCTAATGCCAACCCGCGGCGCAAGACGGAGCGTCAAGAAGTGGATTAGGTCAAAAGAAGTGAAGATGGCACTTTAAGATGCGTGTGTGTGTGACCCGTTTGTATTGGGCCTTAACGGGAGCCCATTAGGGTTAACTCTTCAAGAAGCTAAGCCTCTAGTATAAATAGAGAGGGGGCTGTTCTCAGCAGCCAACTAAGCACTTCATTGAAAACCCTAGTTTGTCTTAGGGCTTAGGGAGAAAGAGGAGAGGCTTAGGGTTCTAGGGAGATGAGTTGAGTTGTATGCTCAGGGATTGAGTTTTGTCCTCCATGGATGGAGTGGCTGTAACCAACAACCAATCGTGAATAACTCTATGGGTGATTGTTCAAAGATGAGTTCTCTTGTGTTTTTCCTTCTCTTTTGATAATTTTAGGTGCTCCCTTGATCCTGTGGTTTTTGGTTTATTTCGTGCCCTCTTTTACCTTGCTGTGATGTGTGGGAATACATCTAGGATCATCAATCTTCCACGAGCAAGGTTTGGATCATGTTTTTCATTTTTGCCCGGTTTTGAACCCTCCTCCGGTAAAACAGAAAAAGGTCAAAACTTTGATGTGGATCTACTCAATCTCTGCTTGGAATAGGTTCCTAATATCCTTAGGAAGGTGTGTTCCAAATTTGGGCAAGTTTGGCTGTGTAGATCAAAAGTTAGACCGATTTTCGTTTTGGTTTCGGGTTGTCCACAGTGGTTACAGTCGGGATCGGTCGACCGATTTAACACGCCGGCCGATCCGCACCAGTCAAACCGCTCATTACACGCCGGTCTGACCGCCCTGTTAGGGTTTGGTGCTGTTGGTTCCTTGCTTTGGGGATTTTGGTTCAAGTTCAACACAAATCTTCTGCTGTTGATCCTCATAGCTCTCATAGTTATTGAGGTGAATCTGGTGTTGAAATTGGACGAGGTGAAATTTAGGCAAGCTCCTATTCACCCCCCCTCTAGTCGCCTTTCCGGTCCTACAGCTGTTCTTAAACTTTTGTCTCTTTACATACCTTTGTTTCCTAGACTTGACCTGAATCCAAAAGAAACCTTCCCTAAGGAAGATTTCTTTGACTTCTTCTCTCCGACCACGTCTGGTCGAAATTCGAGCTGAGAAATGGGGTCCGCCACGACCACATCTGGTCATTGGTATTGAGCGGGAACTGCCGCTCCTTGGCCTTCCCGACTCTCCTGATGGTCGAAACCTATTTCGACCACCTCAGGAGCAGTACTTTCCTTTACCATAAGCTCTGCGCACGCAGCGTTATCCTTCACAAAAGATACAAAGCTTTTTCTGTTCTCTTTTTCTAGTTGCTTAACAAAGTCATGAGAAGTTGAGACTGCAAAAGTCTTGTCATCGTAGTAGAATGGTACCTTGGTCTTGGGGGCTTTGTGCTTATGGGCTTTAATATCTTTGATCGCCTTTGCTTTCTCCGTGGCAACCATGTCTGTAAAGAATTGTGCAAAGGGCCTGGCCGGATCAAAACTTGAGCCCGTCTCTTCCTTGTTGATGGCCTTTGCACGTCGACGTTTTTTGGCCGGATGAGCTTTCACTTGCTCCTCTTCCGTGCCAATAACCATCAGTCCGACCTCTTGGTCATTCTGACGGTTTTCTATGCCTACTTTCTACAAAGGTCAGAAAGAGAAATATTATTTAGTGGTCATTTTCTATGACTACGAGGGTCCAAAGAATGAATCAATCCTTGGTTACCTTGAGGCGTTCCTCCTTCTCCTTTGCAGATATGACTGCAAGGATTCGAGGAGCCACCACATCAGGTGGTGGAGCTTTTTCATAAACGAATTTGACTCGGATGTTAATCTCCGTTTATGAGAGATCTGCGTAAGTAGATAAAACATTCAGTGGTTAGGCTTGAGATTAACCAAAATAAAGCTAAGTTAAAAGATTACTTACCTTTCTCGTAATCTCTGATCGAATCCTTAGCCCCCAAGTACATCCACATGGGATGTGCTCATTTCTTCAAAGGGCTAATACGGCGCACGTGATAAAATCCTTCATGACGTGCCATCTGGTGAGCCCCTTTTCCTTCAAATCATTGATGGCTTGAATATAGGGGGTGATTCGACCAAGATCCTTGGGAGTCGAATCCCAGAAAGAAATCTTCTCGACAGTCTTCCCGACAAAGGACAAGCTGTCTTCACTGGTCGTCCCCCAGTGGAACCACTTCTTCTTCCGCCCCGGCCACGATGATCGAGTGAAGATATGAATGTACTCCTTGGCCTTCCCATCATGGAGCTTCAAACCACAGCTCCCAGCGATTCCAAATAGTCTACTCATTCCATAGTAGTATTGGAGCAGCTCTAGGTCTGGAAGGATCCCAAGGTAAGCTTCGCACAAGTACATGAACACACTTAACATTGTGTTGGAATTGGGAAAAAGGTTCACCAATTCCACCCCAAAGTGCTCGAGTACAAGTGTAAGGAAGGGATGAGTGGGTAGTCGAAGGCCACACTCGTAGTACACCTGAAAGACGAGGATCTGACTAAGCTCCCCCAATGGCCAATGTTGGCCAGCAGCCTCAATCCACTTCACGGATTTCCTCTTTAGAATCTTCTCGGTGGCGACTAAAACTTTTATCTTTGCTGAATCCATCTCCGATTCTACCCACTTAGAAGCAGCTATGGCCATTTTCTATAGGTGAGGTTGGATTGGATTTGGAAAAGCTTCAAGGAAGGAGGTGATTTGGTCGGCGGCAGAGAACACAAGAGCTCGAGGAACAGTTGAAGAAGACGGGGAAAAAGTAAGAACCCTAGAATCATACCCACAGTAAGTTTTTATGCACGCACGATTGAGTTAAAGATTGTGAGAACTCAATAGTTGCCACCTCTTCAGGAACCACTCCAACGGACAGTTTTGTGAGAGTCGATTGAGATTCTTTAATTTGCCTGTTCGAGAAAACCGAGTCTGTCTTTACACCTCAAGCGAAATTACTTTCTTGACCAAGTCTTTTTCTGGTCAAAATGAAAGACCAGTCAGAAAGGATTTTACTTCTAACCATCATTCTATGACTACTTTGTGGTCGTAAGACCTTCTACGACTCCCTTTTCCAAGTAAGTTATTTTCACTTGAAGATAGGGGGCTAGATGACGAGGATCTAATAATCCTCATTTATTTATTTATCTGTAATTATTATTATAGATATTAACATCTTCATATTAGTCTTAAGTATACCCCTTAATATTTATAAGGGAGAGGTCAAGCTGCCTAGTCATAAACCACCTCATGGTCATGAGTCTTCTTAGGACCATAGTATAGTCGTAAGCCTTTCTACGACTATCAAGCTGTCGTAAGATCTTCTATGACTTGGTTGGCTTCGATCAGCCTAGCTTCGACAACCCTGTAATTGATAGGGCTTGCTAACTTGTGGGCCTAATCAGTTAGGGAGTATTATGCGCCATGTTTAACACATCGGGTACTCAATATACGCTATTACTCTCTGTGAGTAACCACATGAATTACTTCTGTCTCTGACAACAACTGCCTAGCAACATGGGGGTGCCACGTCCCTGGTGGCAACTTCTATCAAGTGGTTCGTCAATTGGAACGTTGGGATGCCTCTTGTCTCGAGGAACTGCCACCTCTTCATACGTTATATAAGGTTGAAGTCAGAAGGCAGAAGGAGACAAGCACAATCTGGAGTACAAGCCCTAATCTTTCTCTTGATTGTAATCAACATACTCAATATAGCCAAATAGGAGTAGGATTGTTATTCTCTCTAGAGAATGCCTGAACTGTGTAAAATCTCTGTGTCATTCTTTGCGTGATTCTTATCTAGGAGACCCCCCCCAAATCAAACAATCATACGTAAGATCGGTTCTAGATCACTAACAAAATCGATTACTGAATCGATCACTTAATCCATTGCAAACTGAACAATATGAGTTTGGGAGAGTTAGAGTCCTTCGTGTTTACTATTCACTATCCAACGCGTGCACTATTCACTATCCGACAATTACCTGTCGGACCCGAGAGTAACACTCCCAAATCCTCTGTGTATTTTGAACTAGTCCCATGATCAGTAACTAGTTCACACAGTAAACAAATATGGTAACATTCATAATTGGCACGACTTTATTAATAAATATCAGAGTTTATTACCAGAATGACTCACAAGCCAACAATAAAGAACACAGCGAAAAACGAAGAAGTAGTAGATCCCAGCTAATCTGTCGTAGACAATCGACTGGGGTAGCGGCCTAGTCGTCGAGATCCACACTAGTGGTGAAGTCCTTCTCCTCTGAACAACATTTTATTAAGTAAGGGTGAGTACAAAAATGTACTCTACAAGTTACACCCAATAACAAATTATAATGCAAGCAGGGATATATCAAAGAAAGGCTTATGTGTTGAATTTGTGTAAAGCAATATTTTCTTTTTAAATACCTGTACTAAGTTCCAAAGTAGTTATTCTATAACTAAAATTCATTTTTCTAAACTCTCAAGTTTTATAGTAAGATATCCTTTATACAAGAGTGGTAAAGGATACCCTCCTATCACGTGGCAAACCGTCCAATTTTCCAATTAGATAAACTATCCAAAATCATTTGATACAATCTTTTGAAATCAAAATCAAAGTCTAACTTTGAGTGGCTTCACTCAGCATGTCCATGACCGTGGACATAGTTATTTGAATAGTTTTACACTCTGCAGAGGTTGTACAGGTTTACCCACAAGAGATAATCATCTTATAATATCGGCCATGTGGCGACCCGGCCAGGGGCTAACCCGAGAGGTCCTCCAAGACCTCTTGGAAAGTCCACTAGGACCTCCCAGGACATCCCGCAGGACCTCTCGGTAGGACCGCTCAGACCGCGACCCAACTCGAGGCCGCCCGTGAGGTCCTCCCGGATCTCTTGGAAGTCCATCATGACCTCTCAGGAGGTCCCAGAGTACGCTTAGGGCCCAGTGGGACCGGGTCCCAGAGTTCCGCCGAGGTCCCAGTGGGACCGCCAAGGAAAATAGGGTCCTGACCCGTGGAGGTCTGGGGACCTCAGACCTCCTCAAACACCACACTCTGACCTGAGGGAGGTCTTTGTGCGACCAACTCGAGAAGGTTGTGGAGCTTGGGATAGGCCTCAAATCCACTATGATCCAAACTAGTCCCAAGGATCAATGGATAGTTCTCACAGCAAAGACAAGTGATAACATACATCCACAACAGACTTTATTAATAGCAAGGAGTTGATTACAAAGGTGTTACTTTCAAGCTCTAGCAACCAAGCAAAAATACACAGCGGAAACAAAAGGCAAAGTCCATCCAATACACCATAGGTAATTGGCTGGAGAGCGCGGCCTAATTGATCTGGTCTTCATCATCAAATAAGTCTTCTTCTGCTCAATTCATCAATCAAGCAAAAATGAGCACAACAACCGTGCTCGCAAGTTACACCCGTCAAATAACAGAATGACATGCATAATGGATATCAAAGGGAGAGCTTATATGGTTGATTTGCGTAAAGCCAAGTTTATTTCCAATTACAAGTAATAAGTTTCAAAGCATGTACAATAATTAAAATTCATTTGCAAAGATCACTTTTACAGTTGGATAACATTCATCACAAAGTGTGAAGGATACCCTCTTGTTCCAAGGCTACCCACCCATAAACCATCTGGATAGAAATCCAAAACTATTTCACAAATCATTTTGAATCCCAAAACTGAAATCTAACTTTGAGTGGCTTTGCTAGCATATCCATGATCGCGGACACAGCTATTCGAATAGATTTACACTCTGCAGAGGTATACAGCTTTACCCACTTGACATGACTTCTCTAGTTTATTTGGCATTCGTCAATGCCACCTCACACTTCCTTTGGTGAGAGGTCTAGAGCACATGACCAAGCCTTTACAATGCATCACTCCACCGCAGTCCACCCTCGCTAAGGTTTCACCCCCTTTGGATTACCCATCCGCAGGGTTCAGGCCCCCTCTTGCGCCAGGTGGGACTACAAAGGTCATAACATGACTACCCACAGCACCAACAGGATCAACCACGATGGAGCTTTTCAAATTAATCGGCCAGGTCCTGTCCATACAGGACAAGTGGTTGCACGATAGTGGCTAGCAAGATGTGGCTCGCAAACCGGTCCTTAACTGGCTTGGGCGACCACCACATACCCTTGGACCTCATCCCTACCCAGGATTGAGTCCGTGCAACAACATTGCACCAGCCAAGCCAACCAACTCGCTCAAGACCAAATCCATTTTCCTTTTCTGTTTTTCCAAAACCATTTGCCAAAACCTCTATGACAACCCACTGTCATGGCTTTAAAACACAGGATACTTTGGTCTTTTGGTAGAACACTTCCCAAATCAAGATTTTGGTCTAGCAAGACTAAGCATACATTTTTCAAATACCTCTGGTTCTCACTATTGCAAGAACCAGATTTTCATCTAGGGTGACAATGGATTGGGTTCAATGTCGACAGTGGCCATACAATGGAAATTAGGCATAGCTACAATCTTAAAAATAGGTATTGAAATAACTTAGTAAAGTAAGCATGCATTAACCTTTGAAATGGGACATAAATAGGTTAAAATAATGGGTGCAATATGATCAAGAGTGTAACTTGCCTTGCTCAAAGGCTTGAGTGTCTTCTTCGTCCTCCAAGAATTCTTGCTCTTTGGTGCCTTCACACTCTACACGATGGAAACAACACAACTAAAATAGAGTTCAAATGAGATCCAAAGAAACTCCAATGAAACTCCAAAATAAAACCAACAAAGTGGTTAGGTGATCAGGAGAAGGTCCAAGGAGCTGCTAGAGGAGGTCTGAAGCTAAGGAGGGAGGCCTAGAGAGCTTTGGAGGAGGTCCAAGAGCTTGCTGGGGGAGGTCCGAAGCTAAGGAGAGGAGGTCCAGAGAGCTGCTCGGTTGAGCTGGAGAGTGGTAATGGTGAAAAAGGTGAAAAGGGAAGGGCTGCCCAAGGTTACATAGCTAGAGCCGCCCAGATTTCCAAGGGTAGACGTGTGCAAGGGTTAGTGAAAAGGACAATGGGAGCAGGCAAAAGAGGTGACAAAAGAATGGCATGGGTGCTGCAAAAAGGTAGAAGCATTTAATGCGATACAACAGGCATTAAATGTGGGGAGACTCCCATGTGCAAAGGACATGGTCAAAGGATAAAGAAAATGGGTGCAGCTGCCAAATGGAGCCAGTCAAAGCCCGAAGAGGAGGTCCTACGGAGAGGAGGTCCAAAGGACACAACAAGGGGAGGTCCTGACGGTCAGATCTCCCAAGGGGAGGTCTGAATGGTTAAGATCTCCAAAAGGGGAGGTCTTAACAGACAGATCTAACAAGGGAGGTGAGCGATAGCGAGATAAGGCACAAAGAAGCAGGAGCTGTTGGATCGCAATCGAACGGGTCAAAACGATTGGGCCGTTCGGACTAGGCGAACGCCACATCAGATCAAGGCCGTCCAAAAGAAATCAAAGGATTCAAAAGAATTGGAACGTTCGGACCACCCGAACGTACCGACAAGATCAAACCGTCCAACACAATCGAACGGTTCAAAAGTGATGAAGGTCAAAATCGACCGGGAGGTCTGATCGGGCACAAGGGAGGTCCAAACGAACACGAGGGAGGTCCAAATGAATGAGGGATGGTCCTAAACAAACACGAGGTAGCACTGATTGTTACAAAGCGGTATGGAATTTCCAAAACACATGTTTTTGGAAGCTCGGTTTTACCCTGGAGTGGTATGACCATGAGCTCAATGGCGGTAGCACCGCATGGCGGTAATACCGCGCTGGTGCGGTAAGGAATTTCCAAAGGGACAATTTTACAGAGATCAAAACAAGGGGGAAAGTTCAAACATAAGGGAGGTTTAGAGCTGGGGAGGTCTAAGTCAGAGAAGAACCAGAGAGGGAGGTCTAGGCCTAAGGAGGTCTGGACCAACGAGGAACAAGTCAAGCAAAGAAAGGGAGAGATCACCAAAGCTCCAACAAACCCAAGAAACCATTCCAGAGTTTTAGTTGAAGTTTGAGTTAGTCAATTGAAATCCACTCTGAAATTTCAAGTTAAGCTTTGAATTCTCATCAAAACAAAATGGTTCTTTTTATTTTGAAATTTTCAAAAAGGCTTTGAAAATTAGGGTGTTACAGGCCATGACATGTTTCCTTGGGCATGCGACTAATTAAGCGGTTATCATGAGGCCTTTACAGTACCATGCTCTAACATCAGCCCGCCCGATGAGCATAACCCCAAGTCGTGGAGGTCATTTGCCATCGACCCAGAGCTCACCGTTGTGGGGGATAACAAACCTGCCTAGACATGGGTGTTTGTTACCATCGCCTGAGGCAAGCCCCAACAGACGTGGAGGTCTTTTACCATTGTCTGCACAAACCTAAAAACAGCCTACGGGTATAATGCTAGAACATGCTAAATTAGTTGGCCAGGTCCTGTCCACACAGATGGTTGTAAGGTGGAGCTTAGCAACATGCGGCTCGAAGACCGATCCTTAACTAACTTAGGCAACTTTCAATAAAACCCTAGTATCGATTATAGAAATGAATCGATCCTGTGCATTAACTTGCACCATCCAAACATCCATTTCACCTAAGTCTAAACCAACTTTTATTTATTTTTCCAAGTTAAATCATTTTCCAAAATTTCTATGGTAAAAGCAATACCATAGCCTCATTTTAAATCATAATTGAACATTTGGCTAAACTACCCAAATTCAATATTTTTTGTCTAAGCATAAGTTTTTCAACAAGAATCATCTTGTCAATACTATTGTATTGACTAGCGTTTTATTTAGGATGACAAGGTGTGAGGGATTGATCTCCAAGAATTGTCAATTCTAATATCAGTAAGTCAACCATAAATATTAGAATCATAATCCAACATCCAACAATAATCTATTTCTATAATCTAACATCCAACAATCTAATATCCAACAATAATCTATTTCTATAATCCAATATCCAACAATAATCTATTTCTATAATCCAACATCCAACAATCCAATATCCAACAACAATCTATTTCTATAATCCAACATCCAACAATCCAATATCCAACAATATTCTATTTCTATAATCCAACAATCCAATATCCAACAATAATCTATTTCTATAATCCAACACCCAACAATCCAATATCCAACAGTAATCTATTTCTACAATATCCAACATCCAATAATCTAATATCCAGCAACAATCTATTTCTATAATCCAACATCAAACAATCCAATATCCAACAATATTCTTTTTCTATAATCCAACATCCAATAATCCAATATCCAATAATAATCTATTCCGATAATCCAACATCCAACAATATTCTATTTCTGTAATCCAACATCCAATAATCCAATATCCAATAATAATCTATTTGTTGTAAGAATAATTCATCTATCATACTGACGGGGCCCGCCTCTCAGAAGACACGCATACAGACCCGAGAAATGCTATTGTACTCATGAAAGACTATAATACCCCTCACTTGTGTTATAGGGTATGAATCCCCAAAAGGGTATTTTGGTCATTTGTACAGGCTTGGGAGCCTATAAATACCCCATATATCCCTCCTTTCAAGGGGATGGCTCTCTTGAGCAATAAAGAAACATGTTCAAACTGGTGAGCCCTCGGGGGCTCCCTCTACGGAGGTAACCCCCCGTTGGCTCACCGACAGGAGTAGGGCGGTCCTCTCGGACCCCCGAACCTGTATAAATCCTCGTGTCATTTCTTACTCTCGTGGACGAGGGCCCGTTAGACGGCCGACGTCCACCCCCTCACTCGTGTTTGGTTTTTACACCTACAACACTATTCCTATAATCCAACATCAAACAATTATACCCAACCTCCATCAATTTATTCCTATAATCCAATCTCCAACAATTATATCCCTATAATCCAACATCCAACAATTATATCCCTATAATCCAATATTGTCAATTTCTAACTCCGAAATATATCACATTCGAAATGATTCATGTACTACCTGCCTTGACAATAATTGGCTATACAAGTGTCTTGGGATTTAGCTACAATTTAAATATAGGAATTTAAATTACTTGAATAAAAGTAAGCATGCAATAATAATTTAAAAACAAAATTTAAATAATTTAAAAATATTGGGATCAAACATGATCAAAGGATACAACTTATGCTTTTAGAATTTGAAGCATGTTTAGCACTATTGTTATTATTTTCTATGCTTTTATGTATTTATTTACTACTTTTATTAATCGTATTTGCTTAAAATGTCTTTAATCACTAAAATTAGCAAGAAAATTATAGAAAATACGTAGAAAATTCTAGAACATTACGAGAGTAATTTGTACCATTATCCAATCTATTTCATGCATTATTACCTACATTAAATTTATGTATTTCTTATATGCACATGTAGATGATAGGCATCACGAATTAGGAGTTTGAGGAGCTGGCCCAGCACAGCCAAAACAACATGACTTGGGCTTCCGACATCGAGATTGTACTTGGAGCCAAGAAGCTCCGCATTGCCATTGGGATTGGCGCATTTAAGGATGTCAAACCCACCCTTGATGAAAATGATCAAGCACTTCATTTTCTCAAGCACCATCTCTATCTCACACCCAATAATGAGTACATAGCAGAGAAGAGCGCGCTAGCCTTGTGGAATGCACTGAAGAAGCGGTTCGAGAAGCTAAAGTACACCATTCTTCCTCAAGTAGAGCAGGAATGGATTCGACTAAGGTTTGCTGACTTCAAGACCGTGGGAGAGTACAATTCTGCTTTGCACAAGATATGTACCAATTTTCAACTATGTGGCAAGCAAGTCATAGATGAGCAGAAGATTGAGAAGACGCTCTCCACCTTCCACCCCAGTGTAGTGAAGTCTGCGCGTAACTATCGTCAAGACGGCTACAAGGAGTATGCCGAATTGATTGATATTATGCTGGTTGCAGATGCTTAAGATGATGTTATCCGCAAGAATTTCGTCGCCCAGCCACCTAGGAGCTCTGCTGGTCGTGAGGCCAACACTGGGAGCTTCAAGGTGCGGAAGCCTATAATAAAGAAAAGGGGAAGGAAGGGCAAGGCCGCGGCCTAGCAAGGCAAGTCCAATGCTCCACGGGAAAAGAAGGCCAATAAGCCAAAGTGGAACGATAAGCCATATGGTCAACAAGACCAAGCCTGCTACAAGTGTGGCAAGTGGGGGCACTGGTCGCGGATCTGTGAAGAACCGCAGCACGTCGTTGATGCTTTTAAGGCCAAGAAGATGAAGGGTGGCAAAGGGAAGCATGAAACCCACTTTGCCTTCACTGAGGGGAAGGACTAACAACAGTTGCCTGCACCGATGGAGGTGGACTCCACTCTTGCAGCCGCACCCCCCTTGATATTGCAACTGCTGCCACCATGATTTCCCAGGAAGAGCATGTCAGCCCTGAGAAGATATCTGTGAAGAACCGCAGCACATCGTTGACGCTTTTAAGGCCAAGAAGATGAAGGGTGGCAAAGGGAAGCATGAAACCCACTTTGCCTTCACTAAGGGGGAGGACTCACAACAGTTGCCTGCACCGATGGAGGAGGACTCCACTGCGTCCAAGACCCCCTTGATATTGCAAAGAAATGCCACCATGATTTCCCAGGAAGAGCATGTCAGCCCTGAGAAGATAGCAGCTAAAGTCTCTAACTTCTTGGTGGACTTAGTCTAGTGCACATAATGCACTTAGACTTAAAATGTCATTTATTTTGTGCGTAGATGGAATAAGTTGTACTTTTGCATAGATGATGGTTGTATGCTTGTATAGAGCCTTAAACAATTTATTTCTTGTGATGGTTGGATGATATTATTTAATTCATTCATTTATTCAGTTAATAATAGCATGATATGTTATGATATTTGAAGTATTTTATTTATGTGTTGATTGCTTCCTACTACATATCAATAAAGTACTTTATATTAGAACGCGTGTGGCGCCCTATAGAGGAAGTGTGCTTAGTTGATAGCAGCATAATGAATACCATCTTGAGAGAGACGAAATTCTTTCAGTCGATCAGCAAGAATGCTAGTAGTCTTAAGACAATCGCGGGCAGTAATGCTTGTATAATATGGTCAGGAAGGTTCATAATTATACTCCCGATAGGCACAACTTTGGTCATTAAAGAAACCTTGTTGTACCCATAATCGACTAGAACTCTCCTATGTTTCAAGGATATTCACGCTAACAGTTTCCACATAGGGACTAAAGAAGAGTATGGTAAGGAATACCTACTCATTACAAAGCGTGGAGAAAGTAGAAAAAGGCTATTAGAACGATTCCTTCATATGAGACTAGGCTATACTACACTAATATTAAGGCACCCGTAGCCTATACTACCCTGAAAACCATATTTAGAAGTTCTAAACTTTTCTGTCTCTAGCATGATAGATTAGGCCACATAGGTCTTAGGATGATGAGAAATATAATTAATAGGAAGATTTTGTGTGCCCCGCATGTGCCACCAAGAAATTAATTACTAGATATTCTACTCTGAAAGTGAAGGATGATGTCCCTATGTAGGACCGGAAAGGCGACTAGAGGGGGGGGGTGAATAGACGCTTTCTTGATTTTCACCTTAAATAGATTTAACACGAAATTTTCTCCAACAGCTATGAAAGCTAAGAAGAACAGTAAATGCACAGTGGAAGCCTTGTGCTGAATCTAATCAACCCCCAAAGCAAGAGACCCAAAATATGGAGACCAAATCCTCTAGAGCGGTCAGTCCGGCGTTCATTGGGCGGTCAGACCGGGGTGCGGTCTGACCGACGTGTAAAAATCGGTCTGACCGATCCTGACCAGAAGCACTGTTGACAGCCCGAAACCAAAACGAAAATCGGTCTAACTTTTGATCTACATGGCCAAACTTGACCAAATTTGGAACATACCTTCCTAAGGATATTAGGAACCTATTCCAAGAAGAGATTGAGTAGATCCACGTCAAAATTTCAACCTTTTTCTATTTTACCGAAGGAGGGTTCAAAACCAGGCAAAAACGAAAACTTGATCCAAACCTTGCTCGTGGGAAATTGATGATCTAGATGATCCTAGATGTATTCCCACACATCACAGCAAGGTAAAAGAGGGCACGAAACAAACCAAAAACCACAGGATCAAGGAAGCACCCAAAATCATCAAAAGAGAAGAGAAAACACAAGAAGACTCATCTTTGAACAATCACCCATAGATTGATTCACGATTGGTTGCTGGTTACAGCCACTCCATCCATGGAGGACAAAACTCAATCCATGAGCACACAACTCAACTCATCTCCCTAGAACCCTAAGCCTCTCCTCTTTCTCCCTAAGCCCTAAGATAAACTAGGGTTTACAATGAAGTGCTTAGTTGGCTGCTGAGAACAGCCCCCTCTCTATTTATACTAGAGGCTTAGCTTCTAGAAGACTTAACCCTAATGGGCTCCCGTTAAGACCCAATACAAACGGGTTACACACGCACGCATTCTCAATTGTGAGTTTAACACAGTTTTCACATGAAGCAGTTTTAGAATAAAGAACCATTTCAGTCAACTCCTTCATTTTAATCCTACTATCCTCACAATGAGAACACATATGACTAGGATCAAATTTTTGCAATTCTTCTATAGCGCTATTCAATTTTAATTCAAGTAAAACACAATTTGAACAGGGTAAAGGAATAGCATCTACAGCAGTCACATCAAGAGCAATGGCACTCATGCAAGCAGGACTAGACTTGAGAGTTTCTAGTTCATCAAAAGCATCTTTCAGTTGATTAGCAATAGAGGAATGAGTATATTTCAGATTTACTAGTTCATTAAGCAAGCTAGAACAAGAATCACAATCATCAGCAGAATTTATGGATTTGAGCCTATCAATTTCTAGGTTCAAGTCATCAATCATGGCATCCTGTTTCCTAATCGTTCTTTCTTGCTTATTTAGTCTTTTTTCAGCAAAGGCTAAAGCACGTTTCATATTAGCAAGTGAAGGACGTACCTCATCGGGATCGCTGAAAAGGTCGTCGTCGTTGGAGGAGTCGATGTCATGGTTGTCCCTAGCCATGAAGCACATACCGGTGAAGTCCTAGGCCTTCTTCTTGTCATCGTCGTCATCCTCCGTCTCCGAGTCCACATCGCTCATGTTCACACTCTCAAGAGTGGCAAGGACCTGGTGATAGTTGGGCTTCTTGCCTTTCGTGTCTTTGGCTTGATGACGTCTCCAAGAGTCCTTCTCCACCTTGCCCTTCAGCTTGGGGCACTTGGAGCGAATGTGGTTCGGCTCACCACACTCAAAACAAGTGACAGGGCCACCTCTCCTCCTGTTCCTCACTTTGTTGTAAACTCTAGAGAATTTGGTGGATAGGAGGGCTAAATCATCCTCAGGTAGCTTCTCTAGCTACTCATCACTTAGATAATACAAAGCGGACAAGGAAAAACCAGATGAGCCAAAATCCAATGAATCAGAAGAACTACCCTTAGATGGGTCGACTACCAAAGCCATTGACTCTGTCTTGGGGAGACACGAGATAAAGTCAATCTCATGCGTCTTCATCCTAGAGTAGAGCTTATCCATGGTAAGCTCACTCATGACAGTGTTATCATTGATGGATATGATCTTTATCCCCCAGACCTTCACATCAAGAGCACCCAAAAGCTGGCGTGCGTTCTCAGACTCAATGAAAACAAGATCAACTGCGCGGAGATCATGAAGAATCTTGGAGAACCTCCCCCACAGCTCATCTAAAGACTCACCAGGTCTTTGCTCGATCTTTGAGTATTCTTTCTTGAGCTGGTTCTATCTCACTTCCTTGATCGCAGTAGAACCCTCGTGGTAGTCACAAAGGGTCCTCCAGATCTCGTGAGCAGACCTCAAATGAGCCATGCACTCAAACTCAAATCGACTAAGACCTTGGATCAGAAAGTTCTGAGCCTTGCTATTAGCCTCAACATCCGGAGTGATCACATCGTCATTGGCTGGCACGACATATGGATTTTTGACCTTAAGCCAAATAGCGTGCCCTTGAGCCTCGATGTAGAGATGCATGCGTGCCTTCCAGTAAGCAAAATCAACTCCATCGAAAACAGGTGGTTTGGTGGAATACTTGTCAGTCGCCATGGCTCCAAAGACCGGTTAAGATCTATGATAAGAGCTAACCGGGCTTTGATACCACTTGTAGGACCGGAAAGGCGACTAGAGGGGGGTGAATAGACGCTTTCTTGATTTTCACCTTAAATAGATTCAACACGAACTTTTCTCCAATAGCTATGAAAGCTAAGAAGATCAAGAATGCACAAAGGAAGCCTTGTGCTGAATCTAATCAACCCCCAAAGTAAGAGACCCAAAATATGGAGACCAAATCCTCTGGAGCGGTCGATCAAGTTCATTAGGCGGTCCGACCGGTGCGGTCTCGACTGCAAGGTAAAAATCGGTTTGACCGATCCCCACTGTAAGCTTCGTTGTGACTGAAACCAAAACAAAAATCGGTCTAACTTTTGATCTACACGGCCAAACTTGACCAAATTTGGAACACACCTTCCTAAGGATATTAGGAACCTATTCCAAGAAGAGATTGAGTAGATCCACGTTAAAGTTTCGACCTTTTTCTATTTTACCGAAGGAGGGTTCAAAACCGGGCAAAAACGAAAACTTGATCCAAACCTTGCTCGTGGGAGATTGATGATCTAGATGATCCTAGATGAATTCCCACACATCCCAGCAAGGTAAAAGAGGGCACGAAACAAACCAAAAATCACAGGATCAAGGAAGCACCCAAAATCATCAAAAGAGAAGAGAAAACACAAGAAGACTCATCTTTGAACAATCACCCATAGATTGATTCATGATTGGTTGCTGGTTACAACCACTCCATCCATGGAAGACAAAACTCAATCCATGAGCACACAACTCAACTCATCTCTCTAGAACCCTAAGCCTCTCCTCTTTCTCCCTAAGCCCTAAGACAAACTAGGGTTTACAATGAAGTGCTTAGTTGGTTGATGAGAACAGCCCCCTCTCTATTTATACTAGAGGCTTAGCTTCTAGAAAACTTAACCCTAATGGGCTCCCGTTAAGGCCCAATACAAACGGGTTACACACGCTTGCATCTCAAGGCGCCGTCTTCACTTCTCTTGACCTAATCCACTTCTGGACGCACCGTCTTGCACCGCAGATTGGCATTAGGTCACCAAGGCAGTATTTGGTGAAATTACCAAAATACCCCTTCTCGATCTTTTCCGAAGACCGAGTCCAAACTGTGCAAAACACATCCATGCTTCGCCACGTGTGGGTTGATCCAGCGGCTCTCATCATGTCAGCAAGTCTCTCCCATCCGGTTCCCACCAGACCACCATGGCACTTGCACCGACCCCGCACCGCTTGATTCAACGAACCGACCGAATCGCCTGCTCGGTCATCTTCATCCATTCTACGCCATGCTTGAGTCACTCGATCTCACCCAAAGATCCATGATCGTTTCGACCTCACTCGCAAGCTTAGTCCCGATCCTCCTCGCCGCTGACCGTCGTTGACCTCCAAGCCACCGCACAAAGAATAGACAAGCAAACACAACCGGAACAAGTTCTTCACAACTTGACCCACGTTAGCCAAAACATGCAATATGCAACACATATGCATTATCAAACAAGGATATGACCTATCCCAAAAACAGTTCACAACTAACATCATCAATCGGACAAAACCGGCCGATCATTGCTTACGGCTCGACCGCCAATGACCCGATTCGCCGAAATTTTGTCGAAAACGCTTGAAACTTCAAACCAAAAGCAACATTGCCAATTGTTTCATCATCCTAAGATCATGGGCATATCCCCATGATATCCATACCCTGCATTCCTGGAACGTATCCAAGACAAAGAAAATAGGGCTATTTAGATATTTTATGGTGCTAATTGATGCTTCCTCAAAATGGTCGCACGTATATTTATTGTCTACGAGAAGCCATACTTTTACAAACCTAATCTCACAGATAATTAAAATTAAAAATAATTTTTTTGATCATGATGTGAAGTCCACCAAAATGCACAACGATAGAGAATTTACTTCGAAGGCATTTGATGATTATTGTAGGGCAATGAGAATTAAAGCTGAGCATTCCGTACCGCATGTCCACACCCAGATTGGACTAGCAGATGTATTAATTAAAATGATTAAATTTATTGGCCAACCGCTTTTGCATAATTGTAACTTACCAACTACATGTTGGGGATACATGGTCCTGCACGCAACAACTCTCATCAATTTTAGACCATCGGCATATAACATTCATTCACCTATGCAACTAGCGTAAGGGTCAGCATCGAAAATTTCTCATCTTCGCAATTTTGGGTGCAAGGTTTATGTACCTATACCCCCACCACAGCGTACTGCAATGAACCCTCTTCGAAAGTCTAGGATATACATTGATTATGAGATAACATCCATAATCAGGTATTTGTACCCTATGACTAGAGATTTGCATACTGCCCACTTCGCTGATAGCATATTTGATGGAGATAGTTTCCCGTCATTAGGGGGATCAATCCCTTGATGAAAAATGTCGGTAAATAACGTGACAAGCCACGAAAATCCATGCACATGACCCATGCACTAGTGAACCAAATAGAGAAGTCCAGAAGATAGTTGATTTGGAAGCATTACCAAATCAACTGCCTGACCACTTAAGTGATTTGAAGAGCAAGACCAAGTCGCATGTGCCTGTACGTAATGCACCAGAAAGGGTTGAAATACCAAAGAAAGTTGAAGGTACCCCTAATCCCATCAAGAGGCCTCATAATAAAAGGACAAGAACTCCGGGCCCTCCAATTCCAAGTAACCAGGGACATCTGGTGAAAAAGGATAAAAAGGAATTGACACAGCCGATCACCAAAGTTCCCTAGAACTATAAGGGGAGCCAGTTGAGACCTAACACCAGTATAGAACCTTCAGGAAAATGCATACCGGATTTGAACATCCCTATAGAGGGAGAAACCCACACAGATGTGTGCGCACACATCAGAGCTAAAACAACTAAAGGTACTTGCCCTCATAATTGGAAGTGGCAGTGAGCTAGTAGAAACATTAGAAGAATCGTCCCATGGAGAAATAGCTATAAACTATATGACCACAAGAGAATCTATGAATAGGACAACAGCTAATATCGATATTTATTTTGCAAAGAAAATTGCCACAATCATCGATCTTAATTTAGAGCCTACATCACTCGCTAAATGTAAGAAAAGATCATATTGGGAAGATTGGAAGAAGGAAATATAAACTGAATTATTATCTCTGAATAAAATAGATGTGTTTGGGCCGGTAAGCCGCACGCCTCCCCATGTGCACCCCGTTGGGTATAAGTGGGTATTTGTTCAAAAGAGAAATGAAAATAATAGAGTTATAAGATATAAAGCAAGGCTCATTGCACAAGGTTTCACTCAATATCCAGGAGTTGATTATAAAGAAACCTATTCCCTAGTTATGGGTGGAGTTACCTTTAGATATTTAATCTTAATGGCAATGAACTTGAATTTATAAGTGAAATTGATGGACGTGGTAACTGTATATCTTTATGGAAATTTGGATTCGGACATTTATATAAAGGTACTTGAAGGTATCCATGTCTCGAACCAAGACAAAGCAAATAGAGATCTGTACAGTGTGAAACTCAAAAAAACATTGTATGGACTTAAGCAATCAGGCAGGAAGTGGTATAATCGCTTGAGCGACTTTCTATGCAAGAAAGGCTACATGAACAATGAGGATTGTCCCTGTGTATTTATAAAACGATCCCAGAATGGATTTTGTATAATCTCAATGTATGTAGACGATCTGAATATCATCAGAACCCTGGAAGATATTAAGGAAGCAAGCTCTTACCTGGAGTCGGAGTTCAAAATGAAAGATTTGGGTAAAACCAAATATAACCTAAGCTTGCAGCTTGAGCATGTCCCTGAAGGGATATTAGTGCATCAATCAGTCAGCCTACACTCAAAAGGTGTTAGAAAGGTTTGGTTTTGGAAAAGCATACCCTTCAAAAGTGCCGATGGTCGGGGGATCTTTGCAGTAAGACAAGGATCCGTATAGACCTAGAGAAGAGGGGGAGGAAGTCCTAGGATTGGAATTCCCGTACTTAAGTGCAATATGAGCACTCTTGTATTTAGCAACCTGTACTAGACCGGACATTACATTTGCTGTAAACCTATTAGTAAGGTATAGTGTAGAACCTACCAAAAGACATTAGTAGGGAATAAAGGACATTTTCTGATACCTCCAAAGAAGCAAAGACCTTGGTCTGTTCTACAGAAAGAACCAAGACCTGACTATGACTGGCTATGTAGATGCCGGGTATCTATCGGATCTGCATACAGGCAAGTCACAAATAGACTATGTATTCCTATGTGGTGGAAGTGGAACTGCAATTTCATGAAAATTGTCTAAGCAAAGTCCTGTATCGACTTCGACGAACCACTCAAAAATCATAGCACTGTATAATGCCTCACGAGAATGTGCTTGGCTTCGGCGGATGATTCACCACATCCAACAGTCACGTGGATTGAATACTGTGCAAACTCTCACTATTATCTATGAAGATAATGCAGCTTGTGTTGCACAAGTACGAATGGGTTATGTGAAGAGTTATCTCACAAAGCATATCAACACTAAGTTCTTCTATGCTCATGAATTGCAAAAGATGGACGAAATTAAAGTACTGCATACTAAGTCATGTGATAATCTTACAAATTTACTCATTAAGTCACTTCCAGCATCTAGCTTTGAAAAGTGCATACGTGGAATTAGAATGATGAGACTTAGAGAAGTGCAGAACTCAAGGGGGAATCTTCATGAACTCATTATTCAAACTTGATCACGAAGATCGAGTACCCAAAGAATAAATCCTAGAGATTAAATGAAATTGGGTAGATTGTATCTTAAAATTTCTCGGCTAAGGTAATTCGTGTAATGCAGCAGAATGTCTATCATACACTATTTCTCTAAAAAAATTTCCCACTAGATTTTTATGGAGTTTTGACGAGACATGAACATGTCGGATGAGTGCCCAAAGGAAAGTGTTGGGAAACTTAGGCCGGGGCCGGTAGCCTTGACCCATAAGTGGGCTCCTCACCCCTTTAGTCTATATGTAGGGCCTCCAATCATTGTATGTACTATGGATCAAGAATAGGAATAAAGAGAAAGAGAAGAAGCCTCCTATATCTGTATGTCAACTTTATTTTCTGTACTTATATGATTTTATTTTTATCTACAACTTGATCGATCAGACTAGACCCATCAGCGACGGTTCCTCGACACTTGTGCGGGCTGTTTTTATCTCAGCATAATTGCATTGGATAACGAGTTCATCCCCGGAATTAGCCGAGATGAGTCATCCTTATCTAGGACGTAAATGCAACTATGCACATTACCACGGTAAGTTTGTACGCGTACGTTTCATTGACATAACTGTTTAATTAGTACTGACAAGCGTACAAAACTAACAGCTCATCAGCGGCAGCAAAATGTACTACTATATTGTGAGTAGGTAACGAGGCATAATTGTGATTAGGACTGCAAGCAAAACAAGCCTTGATAGGCTGGACTTGCAGACCTCGTAGTCGTCAGTTGTCTCGGAAGATGAGCAAAGTCGGGCTCATCATGGACGCAGCTAATTTTTTTTAAAAAAATAAAAAGTGGCTCGTGCTCAGTTCGCGCCTAACTTCAGCTCAAGACAAATGTTCATAATATAAAATGTTCAAAGTGCTCCAAGCCTCCATATACTCGATTTACTCTAGTAGCTAAGATAACTGCAAATTGTACTAAGTTAAAAAATAATAATCCTACATATATATCTCCTTTGCACGAGAACATCGTATACTCGATCTAAAGCAAATGGGGAGTTGATCTCCAAGACTCGTCCACACCTGGTCTCCATGTGTGCACACTGTATACCGTCCAATGCGTCAACCACCCCCAATATATTCTGCTTCTGCTCGCCCAAGTTGCAATTTACAAGCATGATTACACGAACATGCGCGAAATCGAACCACCGTCCTTTACATCGATCTGATCTTGTTTTGTTTTGTTTTGTTTTAGCTTGGGAACAGTACAGTCCAATCTTAATCTTCCCACTGTCACCTTCTCGCCAGGCAACAGTACGCAAATTAGTAAACTAATCCAGCGCGAGTTCAGACGTTCGGCAACCAAATTTTCTTCCCCCCAGAGCATCTGCCCATATGGCCGATGGGTCATGCCGCCATGCAAGCACGAGCTAGCCGGAGACGCACACTATATATACGCGGCTGCTTCGTGCTTCCCTTCTCATCAACCAGCAGTACAGTCTTCTGGTTGTATCACTATTACTCACTAGCTTGTACTCTACTTGTAGTCAAGCTTGCTGTTAGCCATGGCGATTGTAGTAAGGTGCTTGCTCGTGGTTGCTGTTGTGTTGGCGCCGCTTTTCGCCGGCGTTGCTGGCGGGCCGCTGTCAACGAGTTTCTACGACAAGACGTGCCCGAACTTGCAGAGCATCGTGCGGTCGGTGATGGCGAAGGCCGTAGCGGCGGAGCTGCGGATGGGCGCGTCCATCCTCCGCATGTTCTTCCACGACTGCTTCGTCAATGTGAGACAGTGTTGCCATTTTGTCGGTTACAGTGTATCTCTGCACTCGATAAGATTTGCTCATCTGGAGTGTGTTCGGTTCTTGGGATGTGCAGGGCTGCGACGCGTCCATCTTGCTCGACGACACCGCGAACTTCACCGGCGAGAAGAATGCCGGGCCGAACGCCAACTCGGTGCGCGGGTACGAGGTCATTGACACCATCAAGACCCAGGTCGAGGCGTCCTGCAACGCCACCGTCTCCTGCGCGGACATTCTCGCCCTCGCCGCACGGGACGGCGTGAACCAGGTAATTACGTTTCATCCAGGCTTCATTGCATCAACCAAAGCTTATAACCAAGCTGACACAATGCAAAGCAGCACATTGTATTAAGTTACTGATTTGACGTCCACGACAATGCAGCTTGGCGGGCCGACGTGGACGGTGCAGCTCGGCCGCCGCGACGCGCTGACGGCAAGCCAGGGCGCGGCCAACTCGAACCTCCCAGGGTCGGGGTCCAGCCTCGCCACCCTCATCACCATGTTCGGCAACAAGGGGCTCTCGCCGGGCGATATGACGGCGCTGTCCGGCGCGCACACCATCGGCCAGGCCCGGTGCACCACCTTCCGCGACCGCATCTACAACGACGCCAACATCAACGCCTCCTTCGCAGCGCTCCGGCAGCAGACGTGCCCGCAGTCCGGCGGCGACGGCACGCTCTCGCCCATGGACGTGCAGAGCCCGGACAAGTTCGACAACGCCTACTACCAGAACCTTGTGAACAAGCAGGGCCTGTTCCACTCCGACCAGGAGCTGTTCAACGGCGGGTCACAGGACGCGCTGGTGAGGAAGTACAGCGGCAACGCCGGCACGTTCGCCGCCGACTTCGCCAAGGCGATGGTGAGGATGGGCGGCCTCATGCCGGCGGCCGGGACGCCGACGGAGGTCAGGTTGAACTGCAGGAAGGCCAACTGAGGTCATCCGCCGGATCAATGTGTGTTGGAGTTCTGATTAGTGAACGGTCAAAATGGCTATTTGTGGTTTGTCTCATTGTTGATTGCTGATATTCCTACATGGAATTAATAATACCGATCTGTGCCTTCGACCAGTGAATTACGATCAGAGAGAGAAATGCACGATCAGCAAAAAGAAAAGTGGACTTGGTTCACGACACGTTCATGGTCGTGCGTCGCAAGTCGCAAGTCACGCGATTGCCACATGAATAAACGCGTGCGCGTGCGTACGTGCGTGTGTGTAACTTTAGCTATAGTCCTCCTCATGTCACCCCATGACATGTATCACATGTATCAAGGGGTGGCAAGGACTCCACCTTATAAATTGCTCTCCCACCACTTAGTTAGGCAGTATGGGATTAAACCATGCATGCTTTGGAATTTTAGGAATGAAAGGGCCTTTACAAATAAGGGCCCAATTCTAACAATCCCCCACCAATTCCAAGGCAAGCAGCAAAAAGGAAGATAAAGACTATTGTGTTGAAAAGTTGTTAATATACCAGTCTTTCAGTGTAAGTCCCGTATGGGTTGAACGTGCACCTAGAATAACAAGATTCATCTTCTCACAACTGAAGAATGGACTATGCCTTGAATTCACAGTCTTTCGTGATTAGATTTCACTTGAAATCTCAATTGATACTAGGATGTCAAAGAACTAAGTCTAACTGGAGCTTTATTTGGTCATGCTCCCTTATCTGCTTATGAGCTTTCTAGAAAATGCCCCTATTCTCGTGAACTGCGACCTCAGTTAAGCTCAAGTAGGTGTATTCATTCTAGGTATCCTGTAGGCTAATACCTTTTTCCCTTATTGGACACTAGAATGCATTAAGGCTTTAAGCCATCCTATTCTATACAGTTGAGAGTACTTTGTCTATCAGGACACGGGTACATATTTTATTAAAATGTACTCTCGTGTTCAAACATCAACTTGTTTTTCCCATTGCCTAAGTCACGGGATCTCCGATCAAAAAGGTATGGGTTACTGTTGAGTTGTAACTCTAATGGGCCTCATTCCCATGTCCATAGACGCAACGGAAATCGCTTTCCGTGCTAGCCCCTTTGTGAAAGGGCCTGCCAGATTTTTCTCAGTTCATATATAGTTCATAGTAATCACTCCATAGTTCCTCAATTTTATGACAGATGTAAGTCTACGCTTCACATGTCTGGAGGACTTTATGTTATCCTTAGTACTTATAACCTTAATCAACATTGTTTGATTATCACAGTACATTAGGATTGCCGGTATTGGTTTTTCAACCAGTGGTAAGTCCAACAGAAGCTCTCTAAGCCATTCAGCCTCAACAGTAGCTATGTCTAGTGCTACAAGTTCTGCTTTCATGGTTGACCTCGTCAATATAGTCTGTTTACACGACCACCATGAAACTACAGCACCTACAATGGTAAACACATACCCACTTGTAGCTTTGATCTCATCTGCATCAGAGATCCAGTTTGAATCACTATATCCTTCTAATACAGATGGATACCCAGTATAGTGAATTCCATATGAGGTTGTGCCTCTCAAGTAGCGCAACACTCTCTCAAGTGCCTCCTAGTGATCATCTCCTAGGTTAGAAGTGAACCGACTTAATTTGCTTACAGCAAATGATATGTCAGGTCTTGTGGCACCAGATAGATACATAAAGGACCCAATAATTTGTGAATATCTCAATTGATCTTTGCCTAACCCCTTATTCTTTTGAAGCTTAATATTAGCATCATAAGGAGTTGGGGAAATCTTACAGTTCTCAAAATTGAACTAGCTCAAGATTTTCTCAGCATAATGGGATTGGTTCAAAGTGGTCCCATCCTCATTTCTGATCAATTTAATATTCAGAATAGCATTTGCTTCTCCTATATCTTTCATATCAAAGCATCTAAATAAGAAAGATTTGACCTCGTCAATAACAGCAGTGTTTGTCCAAAATATAAGTATGTCATCAACATACAAACACAAAATCACTCCTTGACCCCCACCATAATGATAATACACACACTTATCTGCCTCATTTACAGAAAAACTAGCAAATGTTAAAGATTTATCAAATTTCTCGTGCCATTGTTTTGGTGCTTGCTTTAGACTATATAAGGATTTGATTAATTTGCATACCTTACCTTCCTGTCCAAAAATCACAAAACCATCCGATTGCTCCATATAGATTTCTTCTTCTAACTCTTCATTAAGGAAAGCTGTCTTCACATCTATTTGATGAATGTGTAGACTATGGGAAGAAGCTAATGCAATGAGCACTCGAATGGTTGTCAATCTGGCAACAGGAGAGTAAGTATCAAAATAATCCTCACCTTCTTTCTGGGTATAGCCCTTCGCCACAAGTCTTGCCTTGTACTTATCAATAGTACCGTCAGGCCTTATTTTCTTTTTAAAGATCCACTTGCATCCACCAGGTTTACACCTGATAGGACGTTCAGTGATCTCCCAAGTCCCGTTAGCCATGATGGAATCCATCTCGCTATGGACTGCCTCTTTCTAATACTCATCATCAGGTAATGCATAAGCCTCTGAAAGAGTGTTTGGCACATCATCCATGAGATATACAATAAAGTCTTCACCAAAAGTTTTCTCAACCCTTTGTCGCTTGCTCCTACGAGGAGCCTCTTGGACTAAATTGTTATCTTCCTTAGGATTATCACTCATTAGTTCAAAGATGGTGGTAGGTTCAAGACTATTATTCATAGTTTGATTATCCTCAGTTCGAGAAGTACTTCCTTCAGTTCTTATAGGATAAATATCCTCATAAAATGACGCATCTCTAGACTCCATTATTGTGTTAACAATAATCTCAGGAGTTTTTTTATTTTACTACTAAAAATCTATAGGCCGTGCTGTTATGAGCATATCCCAGTAAGACATAATCGACTATTTTAGGTCCAAGTTTTCTCTTTTTCTGCAATGGTATATTGACTTTTGCCAAACACCCCCAAGTTCACAGAAAATTAACATTGGGTTTTCTCCCCTTCTATCCCTCACACGGAGTAATCTCACAACTTTTAGTGATTACTCTATTTAGAACGAAATTTGCTGTCAAAATAGTTTCCCCCCACCATAACTTAGGCATACCGGCACTCTCCAACATGGCATTCACCAAGTCTGTTAGTGTCCGGTTTTTCCTCTCAACCACCCCGTTTGATTGAGGTGAGTATGGTGGTGTAACTTCATGGACTATTCTATGCTCAGCACAGAATTGGGAGAATTCATGAGAGATATACTCTCCTCCACGATCAGAACTTAGTCTTTTAATTTTCTTTTCTAGTTGGTTCTCAACCTCGGCCTTATAAATTTTAAAGTAATTTAAAGCTTCGTCTTTTGTTTTCAGTAGATACACATAACAATATCGTGATGCATCATCAATAAGAGTTAGAAAATATCTTTTGCCTTCTTTGGTCAACAATCCATTCATCTCACACAAGTCAGAATGGACAAGATCTAAAGGTGCCAAGTTATTTTCCTCCTGTAACCCCTTAAAGGGTTTTCGAGGTTGTTTTTCTTGCACACAAGTTTGGCACTTTGATCCTTTGACAATTTCACAATTTGGAATTAAATCTAATTTGGACATTCTAGCAATACTATCAAAACCAATATGACAAAAACGAGAATGCCATATATTGGCCTCACATTTATTCAAACCAGTTGCAACATTCAAATTATACTCTAAAGTACTCATGCGGAACAAACCTCTGCTCTCATAGCTTTTACCAACAAAGTTACCAAACTTAGACAATACAATTTTATTTGTCTCAAATACTAGCTTATACTCGTCCCTGCATAGGAGGGAACCACTAACAAGGTTCTTGTTTATGGTTGGCACATGCTGCACATTCTTCAAGTGGCACTACTATAGAAAATGTCTTCACAGACGGTTCAAAAACGTCATCACAAACGGTTTCGTGAGCCGTTTGAGTTTATGGGTCAGTGATGACATGAGGTTATCACAGACGGTTTTTGAACCGTCTGTGATAATTACTTATCACAGACGGTTCTTGTTCAGAACCATCTGTGATAGTCTATTTTCACAGACGGTTCTTGTTCAAAACCTTATGTGATAGTTTTTTCTATTGCAAAAAAAAAATCAGATTTTGGGCCAAACCAATCAATTGCTGGACAGTAATTTCCATATGCAACCTCTAGCAAGACAACTAAAATCCAATAAAAATTCTGATGGCAAACACATTATAGGAAAGGGAAACCAAAAGGTTTCACAACGTCCCCTCCAAATGAGAAAAAAAGAATAAAGTTACAAAGTTAAACTAGCTAGAAACCATCTATGCCTCCAAGGTCCTGAAGAACTCATCGGCTTCTTGGATTGGTATTGTGAGCTCCTCTCTGTACCTCACCAGCAGATCACAAGATGTTTTTACATGTCGTCGAGTTCGACTCAAGCTCGTCAACAAGGAGAGACGAATGAAAACCTCCAGCGGTGATCTTACCTTAGGTAACACAAAATTAAGATAATTTTCTTCACAACAAACAGCCAACAAATTGTGTATGTTTTGGGGATGTACACGTACCTTCCGGCAGTTTGCCTCCTGCGGCAGACAAGGAGCTCCTCCACATCCCTCCTCCTTGTCGTCGTCGGTTGTGTCTCCTCGCCGAACCGCGATGGGGAATCGAGGGTGGTCGTCGGAGCTCAGCGTGGAGAGGGGAGAGGAAGAGACTGATGGAAGACAAAGCTGGAGTGGCTATAATATATAAGGACAGCGCCAAAACATTTTACCTCCCGCGCACACGTTCAAAAATTTTTGAAATCCCGCGCTGCGAATCACAGATGGTTTCATACAAAAAACCATCTGTGACGACATATCACAAACGGTTCGTATCACGAACCATCTGTGATAAGTATCTCATCATAGACGGTTCTTAATACGAACTGTCTATGATAAGTATCTCATCACAGATGGTTTGTATTAAAAACCATCTTTGATTTTACCATGGCTTGGAATTTTTCTTACTCTCGGATTTTACCATGGCTTGGAATCCTCTGTCGTGCCCCTGCCATGGCAGTCAATCCTTTGCCACGGCTTTGCCGTGGCAGCTAATCCTCTGTCGGGCCCCTGCCGTGGCACACAATCCTCTGTTGTGGCAGCCAATCCTCTACAGCGCCCCTGCCATGGCACACAATCCTCTACCGTGGCAGCTAATCCTCTACCGTGACAAACAATCCCCTACCGTGGAACATAATCCTCTACCGTGGCACACAATCCCCTACCGTAGAACACAATCCCCTACCGTGGCACACAATCCCTTGCCGTGGCACCCCATCCTCTGTCGCGCCCCTGTCGTACCCCTGCCGTGGCACCCCATCCTCTGTCGAGCCCCTGCCAAGCCCTGTCACGGCAAGCTGTCGTCCTGCCAAACCCTACCACGGTATAGAATTTGGTGCCACGGTAGGGGCAGGACAGAGGATTAGTATTCCAAGCCACAGTAAAATCAAAGTGTTAGTGATTTCAAGCCATGGTAAAATCAGAAATACTTATCACAGACAGTTTTTAATACAAACTATCTGTGATGAGGATGATGAGGATGGTACGTCACAGACGGTTCATGTTGAAAACCGTCTATGAAGTATCACAGACGGTTCTGAACAAGAACCGTCTGTGATACTTCACAGATGGTTTTCAACACGAACCATCTATGATATTACTTCTTCACAGATGGTTTTTAGCACAGCCAGTAACACAGAAGGTCACTAAACCAAAACCGTCTGTGATTGTATTTAATACAGACGGTTTTGGTGAACCGTCTGTGATGAGGCTTAGTGAACCGTCTGTGATGAGGCGTCCAGTATTAGCCTTTTTGTAGTAGTGTGGACAATCTTCCCTGAAGTAAGCCTCAGATCTACTGTGCCAACACCAAGAATAGAAGCGTGCGACCCATTTCCCATTAGGACGGAGAAAGCCCCGGCTGCCTGATAAGAAGAAAACAAGGAAATATCAGAACATACGTGAACATTAGCTCTAGTATCAACCTACCAATCAGTGAATTGACATGCTGAAAATACAGGTGGATTACCATACCCTCCTGTTGAGGCCTCGCCTATGATCACGTTGACAGCCTTTTTCTTTGGTTGTACACCATCCTTGCTCTTGCGGAAATGACAGTCTTTCGCCATATGACCGTTTTTCCCACACCCAAAGCAAGTGATGTTCCTCATATCCTTCTTCTCAGTTTTCTTATTAAAGCTAGTTGTATTTTTTGGTTTAAAGCTTTTGTTATTTTTTCCATATCTCTTCTCTATGACATTTGCACTGATCTGATTGTTCTGACTAGAAGTGCTTGGTGCATCTTTTGCTCTTGCCTTTTCTCCCACATCAAGAGCAGCAATGAGATCCTCAATAGATATCTCTTCCCTCTTGTGCTTTAAGCCAGTGGAAAAACTCTGCCATGAAGTAGGAAGTTTGGCAACAATGCCTGCAGCAACAAACTTAGGAGGCAAAACACAACCCATGTGTGCAATCTCTCCGACCAGTAATTGTAGCTCATGAGCCTGTGCAACTATCGACTTAGCATCGTCCATGCTGTAGTCGAAGAATTGCTCGCACATATAGAGCCACCGACCAGTCTCGGCTTCGGCATATTTGTGCTCAAGTGCATCCCACAACTCTGTGGTAGACTTGAAGTCCATGTACACATCATAGATCTGGTCGGATAGTATGGTCAGTATGCATCCAAGGGCTGTGTTGTTATCTGTGTCAAAACGCGTGGTCTGTTCATCCGTAATTGGATACTGTGTATGGATCACCCATCACAGTGCCAAAGATATGAGCCAAAACATGACCCTTGTATGCCATCTACGAAAGTTCTGACCAGAAAATCTCTCAGGTTTCATAGCATCAGAAGCACCAGCCATTGCTAAATCACAAAATATCCACAATAAGGTTTCTGTATTGTTGGAAATGTGGAAGAAATTTTAATTCCAGATTTTATTGTGAGGCAAAGATCACAAATAACTAGTGATGCATAAATCGATACTAACAGCAGTCTACTCATTGCACTTCTAAATATACACAATAAAAGATTTATAACAGAAAATTCTGGTCATAAGACCAACTCACAGTCGAGCTTGATGAAGAATAGGAAGCAGTGCAGACTCGATGCATTGCAGATTGTAGACGTGGCAGTGTAGCGAGCGATCGTGCAGATGCGCTGCCCAGAAACCTTATTGCCGTCCCATGCAGGTGGACTCTGCAACAATTGTTCAGAGATACCGCTCACCCACCTTCCTGGTGCACGCTGAGGAGAAGGGACGGCTTGGTTCAAACAGCACAACCCTCCAGCACAAGAGAACAAAGAGGAAGAAGAAGAATAATTTTAATGGAAAAAGATCATCCCTGGTCTGGACGTCTCCGGATCATTTTAAAGGTCGAGTCAATTACTCTCTAGTAATTGCTTGATAAATCACTCGTTAGAACACCGGTAACTGCTAATTTAAAACCAATTAATATTAATTAAGCAGTATTTATCATATCTTGATTACACATTGGTCTATAGTTTTGACCATGTTATTTGGTTCACTTTGGTTTGACCGCTTTATTTTGACCACAGTGTTCCAACCACACTCTCTTGGAGTGATCTAAAGAAATCTTCAATGTAGGTCCAAGAGGATGTCCCGAAGAGGTCCAAGAGAAATCTCCAAGGGAGGTCCAAGAGAATCTCCCGAAGAGGTCCAATGGGACTACAGTGTTCGGACCACACTAGTCTGTAGCTTTGAGATCTTGGAGTGGTCCGAAGAACCCTCCAAGGGAGGTCCAAGAGGATCTCCCGAGGAGGTCCAAGAGAAATCTTTAAGGGAGGTCCAAGAGGATCTCCACATTCTCTTGGAGTGATCCAAAGCAATCTCCGAGGGAGGTCCAAGAGGATCTCCTTAAGAGGTCCAAGGGTGGTCTAAGGAAAAACTCTCACTGATCATATGACATCATACTGGTTTATGTCTTCGACTAGTGAATTACAACCAGAGAAAGAAATGCATGGTCAGCAAAAAGAAAGGTGGACTTGGTTCACGACACGTTCACGGTCGTGCGTCGTAAGTCACAAGTCATGCAAATAAACGTGCGCGCGTGCGTACGTGCATGTGTGTGACTTTAGCTATAGTCCTCCTCATGTCACCCCATGACATGTATCACATGTATCAAGGGGTGGCAAGGACTCCACCTTATAAATTGCTCTCCCACCAATTGGCTAGGCAGTATGGGACTAAACCATGCATGCTTTGGAATTTTAGGAATGGATGTGCCTTTACAAATAAGGGCCCAATTCTAACAGATCATGGAGCTCATAATATGAATTGCTTTGCTTCCTGAACGAGGACAAAAAGTTTTGTTCGACTTGTCAGGCGTAGTAGACTTTGCGCGAGGCAGTATAGTCTGTCTACAAGAAGTTTAAGTACTAAAAGAGTGTTGTGCTTACAAACATTTAACTTTTCCCCTTTTTCGAGAGAGAGAGGAACAAACCTTTTCTCAAGATGCTGGAATTTTATTTGAACTCACTTGAATGAGAGATAACGATAGATAGAGTTAGGCCATGTACAATGGTTCCACGTAGGTCATCTATAGCATATGTCAGCTAGGATTTGTGCATATTCGGAGGAGAGAGGGGAGAGAGAGGGGAGGTCATCAACATTTCAGTAGTCGGCATCAGCGTGCGAACCAACGCATGTACAGACTACTTCGATGCCGTTGTACAGAGCTCGTCTACTCCCCACGCAATTGGTGGGCCCCGGTGTTGGGAATCCGCCACCATGGCCCCAACGGCCATCGGGACGACAATGGAGTTGAGCCCAGCTTCCCCTATTCACCGACTATGTGGCGAGCTCTAGATCTTGAGGTCGACAGCTCAAGTCTGAGCGGCTAGACTCCACATCTGGTCAGATGTGGACACCAGCAGCTCAGATCTGGACAGTGGTGGCTCGGTCAACATAGATGGAGAGCGTGGTAGTGTGGCGGTAGTGGGGAGGATCGGTGAGGTGAGGGGTGGTGTGGGGAGGCGGTGACAGCTGTGGGGAAGAGAAGGTGGTGGCCGGCGGTGTTGAGAGAGCGTGGTGTGCAGGGAGCGAGGCGAGTGGGAGCGTGAGGCCCGGCGACGAGGGAAGCAAAGGAGGGCGATGCGACCAGGAGGGGAGGTCGATTCGTTGAAGAGCTAGGGAGAGGGATGCCGACGGGAGGAAGAGTCGATGGTGTTGGTGTTGGTGGAGACAAGTGAGAAAAGGTAGGAGATAGAAGGCGACAGCATATGCGAAGTAGGCGGGTGGCGCGGTCAACTGCCGGTTTAGGTGGCACGGTGGAGAGGGAGAGGCCGGCTTGGCGAAGGGCGACTCACAGTGGAGTGGCGGAGAGGGAGGCGCCACGGAGAAGGAGTGTAACACCCTGGCTATGTGAAAGCCAAGATGTTACCTAAAACACTAACACAAAGCAACAATACAATTTAATTTCAACACTCTATCCACTACTGACAGTTAAAGTTCAACACACAAGAGAACAACTATAAAATTTGAATTAAAATTTCAGCAGCATAACAAAACTCTAATTGTCCAATCATAATATTCTATTCAAGAGAAACACTATCAAGAATATATCTAATGAACATAAAGCATTAACTAGATCAACCAAAACATAACGACCGACAATAGCAACCATCAGGACGCTAATTATTACAATCTCAAAATTCTCAACTGAATGATAATAGTAGGTTCACTAAATAAAAAGTGAAATATGTGAAATGAGTGTAGCTATCCATGTGACTACTCCCTCCCAAAGCATACCATCTTCAGTGTTTACCTAAAACAAATAAACACTAGCAAGAGTGATTCCAGGACTCAGCAAATACAACAGAATAATATGAAAAGTGCTGGAACAAGAATATGTCATTCACAATATTCGACTACATAAGTAAAATGACAGAAATCTTATGCAAGAATGAAAATGCATGCTCTTCTCTTCTACTTATATCGGTATAGCTAGTGAACACCCGTCGGTGTTCACTCATGCCCGTATTATCCAAAATGCAGGGATCCAAAGCCCATATGAAGAATCTTTCAAACGAGTATCTAATTTGCCCATATTGGAATGATGGGTCTTACTTACCCATATTGGAATGATGAGACTTTATTACTTACTCCCGTGGGTGAATCATGAACGAATGAATGAATGAACACATTGTAATGAAATACATACTCTCAAGAAGCATGGATTAACAACCATGAAAGGAAACAAGAATTATTGAAATTACTCACAATTCATAGAGTTTATTCATAGCATAAGCATCAAACACTATGAACAAATAAATAGTCAAGACAGTCCACATTGTACTTACCTTTCGCGTTGCGACACGTTAGGAGGCAAGGAAGATGCCGCTAATCCCGAAGTCTCTCCTCCTACACAATTAAGTTACTCAAAATAAGAACGACATGATAACATGACACTACTCGCAATGCTCTACCTCGCCTTCCCAAAACCCAGGGTTTAACTATTTGATCTACTCAAATTAGACGACAACTATCAAGAAACTACACTGGACAGTGGTCTTATAAATTATATAACTTTCACTCTGTAAATCATAAAAATGCATTCTCAGATTCTCTACAAAGATAACAAAATTATCTACAATAACCTAGTTGGCAAGATCCTCTAATTCTACCAACATCCGAGTTTAATATTCAGTTGAAAATCTAAAGTTATAATTTGACAGACAGAATAAACAGCAGTACAGGAAAATTCATATCTTTCAAATGGTTGAACCAAAATTCATGATCTTTAACAATCTATAAATATTAAGAAAGTTCGTACGAAAGTCGTGTTGGGAGACCTCCCTGAATCAGCCACTAACACAACCTTATTTAATAAACAAAACGACTACTATAATTCGTCAGGATTTCTAGACAGCAGTAAAGAAACTAACGTATCTCCCAAACCACAACTCCGAATTAGGTGATCTCAGAACCTATAGAAAGCTAAAGAAAAACCCCACACATCTCTAGGAGACCCTAACCCCCAATTCGGTCTTGAACTACACGACAACTGATGAGCAAACAGTGTATAGATTACTGATTCTAATCACAGCAGTTCAATGATTCTCTAATCAATGGCAGTTACAAATCTAACTTGATCCAAACAGCGGGGAGAAGATCATTACCCCTAAAGACACTAATGAAACTCACTGGAGATCCCCTACGAAGAGGTCCTTCTTCCCCGTCCCCTTCCTTTCACCTTGGCGGGCACACCCACAGGTTCTCCCTTCTTCCTTAGCCTTGGACAACGGCGAGGAGACAACACCAATGGAGAGGGGAGGCGCTGGAAGTTGCTAGACAGGAGGGGAGGTAGCGGCCTTGAGGGGATTTGGGGGGTGGCGGCACAAGGGAGAGGAGGAGGGAGGCGCATATATAGGAGGGGAGAGGGGGTTGCCGGCTAGGGTTTAGGAGGTGGGGAGGCCCCCCCCCTTCTTGGCCGGCCAAACTTGGGCCTCCTGGGCCAAGGGCTGAGGCCCAGGTTGGCATACAATCGCGGAAAAACCCCTTTTAATGCTCTTAATCTCTCTTTTACATGCTTTCTTCCTTAGAAAATAATCAGAGTATTACATTTTACCCCCTTAACAGGATTTAACCCCGAATCTACTCACCGATCTACCTGAAAGAAGTCTACGACTAGAATTTAACAATGATAAACACGTACCCGTTGCGAACAAATCTGGATACTGTTCGCACGTGCGAGACTCCAGCTGCCATGTAACTTCTCTCAGATTGATGAGTCCAAAGCACCTTGACATACCTCAAAGTCTTATTTCTCAGAACTCGCTCTGACTCGTCTAGAATTTACACTAGCCGGGATTCAAAGGTAAGATCTTGCTCAATTACCAAGAGCTCTAGTTGAATCACCTTTTCTGGATCTCTCATATACTTTCTCAGCATGGAGACATGGAATACATCGTGCACGCCGCGCATGGACTCTAGAAGGTCCAAACGATAAGCCAACTTCCCAATTCACGTTGTGATCGGGAAAGGTCCAACATACCTCGGTCTAAGCTTTCCTTTGGTACCAAAGTGCACGATGCCTTTAGTGGGTGATACTCTTAAAAGTACCTGGTCCCCCACTTCGAACTCCAATTCCCACCTCGACATCACAGAACTTTTACGCCGACTTTGGCTGCTAATGATTACGCTTAATCTCGCCACCACATCCAGCGATCTGCTTGAACCCAATCGGGACCCAAAACTGCCCATTCACCAACTGCGTCCCAACACAACGGAGACCTACACTTCCGCCCATACAAGACCTCGAATGGCGCAGCTCGAATACTGGCATGATAGCTATTATTGTAGGCGAACTCTGCTAGTGCCAAATGATCCTCCCAATTTCCTTTCCAGGATATGACACAGGGCCTAAGCATGTCCTCAAGTGTCTGAATTGTACGCTCAGACTGACCATCCGTTTGAGGATGAAATGCAGTGCTAAAACAAAGCTGCGTGCCCAAGGCACTCTGCAAGCTCTCCCAAAACTTGGAGACAAACTTGGCGTCACGGTCAGAAACAATGGTCTTAAGCACACCATGTGGCCGCATTAGTTCTTGTACATAGATAGGAGCCAAATTGCTCGCTGTGTTCGTTGTACGAATAGGGATGAAATGTGCAGACTTGCTGAAATGGTCCACGATTACCCAAATAGCATCATTCCCTCGCTGAGTGCAAGGGAAACCCACCACGAAATCCATGGAGATATCATCCCATGGTCATACTGGAACCTCCAAAGGCTACAACAACCCTTCTGGACGCTTATGTTCGGCCTTGACTTGCTGACAAACACCACAAGACGCCACATAATGAGCAATATCTACTCTAATCCTTTTCCACCAGAATCTCTTTTTCAAATCTTGATACATCTTGGTCTCACCAGGATGTACGGTATACAGAGTCCGATGAGCCTCCTTTAGAATATCATCTTTGACTTGAGACTTCTGTGGCACACAAAGGCGGCCTTTGAACCGTAATGCACCAAACTCATCTATGCTGAAATTTCCTTCTTTGCCCTCGTCCAACCGTTTCTTTGACTGCTGAAGCATCTAATCTTGCTGTTGTGCCTCCCGCACATGCTCTGGAATAGCAGACTCAAGAAACAAGCATGTCTCAGCCCGAACAGCACCTGCAAAATAGAAAGAGATATCCATACGCTCAAAATCAGCAATCAGACAGCTGAGAGTAGGAGGGGTCGCCTTGCGACTAAGAGCATATGCCACTACATTTGCCTTACCCGGGTGGTACTAGATCGTGAGGTCATAATCTTTGATTAATTATAACCACCTTCTCTGCCTCAAGTTCAAGTCTTTCTGGGTGAAAATATACTTAAGGCTCTTGTGATCTGTGAAAATATCACAAGATTCGCCATACAAATAATGACGCCAAATCTTTAAAGCGAGAACCACTGCAGCAAGTTCTAAGTCATGAGTGAGATAGTTCTGTTCATGTTTCTTCAGTTGCCTTGATGCATAGGCAATCACCTTGCCTCCCTGCATGAGCACACAACCAAGACCAACTCGAGAAGCATCTGAATAAATGGTGAAACGCTTCCCAGGCTCGGGAAGAGTAAGAACAGGAGCAGTCACCAATTTATCCTTTAAAGTATAGAAACTGCACTCACAATCTTCTAACCATTGGAATTTAACATCTTTCTGCGTTAGCCGAGTCATAGGTTTGGCAATGATAGAAAAACCTTCTACAAAACGCCGATAATAACCTACTAAGCCCAGAAAACTCCTCACCTCCTTGACACTAGTTGATCTTTTCCATTCCACTACTGTTGAAATCTTGCTAGGATCAACAGAAATACCTTCTTGATTAATCACGTGTCCTAAAAACCCAACTTCTGAAATCCAGAACTCATATTTCTTCAGCTTGGCATAGAATTGATTCTTCCTCAAAGTTTCAAGAACCAGCCTCAAATGCTGCTCATGATCCTCCTCAGACTTGGAATAGATCAGAATGTTGTCAATGAACACTACTACAAAGTCATCAAGATATGAATGCAGCATACTGTTCATTGCTTCCATAAAAATAGCAGGTGCATTAGTTAGTCCAAAAGACACAACCTTCCATTCATAATGCCCATACCTTGTGGAGAAAGCTGTCTTCTCAATATCCTGCTCCCGAACACGGATTTGATTGTACCCCGACTGAAGGTCAATCTTGGAGAACACCTTTGCTCCCTTCATTTGATCAAAAAGATCCTCAATACGAGGCAAAGGGTATTTGTTCTTGATCGTTGCCTGATTGAGAGCGCGATAATCAACGCACATATGCCAACTTCCATATTGAGAGCGCTCCCCATGACGACACACTACGCCGAATCATCCCTTTGGACAACAAATTGCCCAGCTGCTTCTTTAATTCGTCCTGAAAGGGTCGAGCCAAATGGTACGAAGACAAAGAAATTGGACGAGTACCAAGAATGAGATCAATCTGGAATTCCAAATTCCGTTCTAGTGGCATCCCTGGAAGCTCTGCAAGAAAAACATCAGGGTATTCACTCACCACGGGAATCTCCTCGATAAGCAGGGAAGAGCTCGACTTTGCGTCAAGAGACCAAAGTAGTGCAATTCATGATGCTTGTCGGCTTGGGAACAAACTAGCCAACACAAACAGAGAATCAGACGGAGCACTTCCTTGAAAGACCAACTCTTTACCGGGCGGAGCTTGCAAGGTCACAGTCTTCTAATAACAACAGATCTTAGCACGATAACTGTATAACCAGTCCATGCCAAGAATTACATCAAAAGGAGATAGTTGAATCACCATCAAGTTAGCTGTGAAATCCTCATCATCAATGGTAATAGAACAGCCCGGACAGACTGTAGAACTAGAATTGAGACCCCCAGGAGAACTGACTACAACAGACTAGGAAATATGCTGCAAACTCAAACCCACCCTCCTAGCGAACTCAAGTGATATGAACGAATAAGTAGCCCCTGAATCGAAAAGAACAAAAGCCTCAAAGGAATCAACAAGGTACCTGTCACCACATCAGGACGGATAACAGTCTCTGGAGTAGGCATAGCATAAACCCCGAGCAGCGCTGGTGCTGAGGATGCCTCAACACTTAGTGAAGGAAGAGCAGGAGCTGCCAGTGGAGTAGTGAACTGAGGTGGTGCAGAAACTCCCTAGTTCTAATAATATCTGACAGGGGGTGCTGAAGGAAACACTGCAAGAGGAGTCCAAGCAGGAGGATGTTGTGGCATTGGAACGGCTGCAAGCATGTGAACTGAGCCTCGAGACGATGCCGCTGTGGAAGCCGCATGAGCCGGTTGCCACCTAATGATACTGGCAGGGTTTTGCTTGCAAACAACATCTCATGGCCTTCCAGGCCCACACTAACAATAAGTCCCTGTGAACGAACACTCCGAAGCCCAATACCCAGCACCACACCTGAAACAAATCATACCCTAACTTGGAGCAGGACGCATTGGCGGCGTAGCTGAGGAAGGACGTGGCGCTAACATAGCAGGCTGCCGCTGCTGAACAAGATGACAAAACGACTGCCTGTGCTGACTTCCTTGAAACCTCTTGGGGATGGGTCGCTGAGAAGACCCGCCTCCCCCACAAAAACTCCGCTTCTGGCCACCGCCAGAACCACCAGCAGGAACAGAGCCACTCGAAGCTTGCCTCTGCAAAGTAAGCTCCCTCTCCAACTCCATCCCCCTGGCCTGCTCGACCACAGAGCTGAAGTCACGTAGACCAGTCGCCCCCAGAACATGGCGATACTCCTAGTTGAGGCCCTTGCAGAACCTCACGGCCTTCTCCCTGTCATCACTAGCCATTGCTGGTACAAAACATATCAGATTGTTGAACCCAGCTTCATATTCAACCACTGACAATTTTCCTTGAATAAAAGTCATCAGTGAATGCTCCATCCTCTATAGAAAGGACTTTGGATATTACTTAGCTCTGAACTGCTCCACGAAGAGCTCCCAAGTAACCGGTCTATGAACGGGGGTCATAGCTGAAAACACCCCTTCCTACCAAATATCTGCCTGACCTTTCAGTTGAAAGGCCACGAAACATGCCTTTTGAATATAAGACATCTCAAGAGCTCCAAATTGTCTTCCCATATAGCGGAGCCAATCCGCTGCCTGAACTGGAGTGCTTGCCCCGTCAAAAGTGTCCAGACGAAGCGTCATCCACTCGCGGAGGCTCATCCTGGCCTCAGGTGGAGCCGGTGCAACATCCGGGACAGCAACAGGTGTAGCTGTAGCAAGAGGGGCTGTCGGCACTTGCTAACGAAGTTGCTGAACCTCTCTCTAAAGGTCCTGAAGTAAGGCGGCCGACGTGGTCTGAGCATCAGCAGCCGGGTGAGCAGCTGAGGCAACCTCCTCAGCGGCCTCCTCAGCTGAGGATGAAGACACAGCCAAACCACGTCCACGACCATGACCACAGCTCGCTTCACGACCACGGCCTCTACCTCTCGCCATTTCTGAACACCAAGGATATATAGCTAACCATTCAGCTCAATAACAACAATAACAGTAGTATAGAATCAATTCAATAACAGTTCAACATAATGAAACATACTATCAGAAACGCAGATGCAATGGATTACCCAAATCCCACCTTCTGTGCATAGCGTGTCAATTTAATATTTCATTTACCATGGACCTAATGCTCGCTCTGATACCAACTGTAACACCCTGGCTATACGAAAGCCAAGATGTTACCTAAAACACTAACACAAAGCAACAATACAATTTAATTTCAACACTATATCCACTACTGACAGCTAAAGTTCAACACACAAGAGAACAACTATAAAATTTGAATTAAAACTTCAGCAACACAACAAAACTCTAATTGTCCAATCATAATATTCTATTCAAGAGAAACGCTATCAAGAATATATGTAATGAACATAAAGCATTAACTAGATCAACCAAAACATAACGACGGACAATAGCAACCATCAGGACACCAATTATTACAATCTCAAAATTCTCAACTGAATGATAATAGCAGGTTCATTAACTAAAAAGTGAAATATATGAAATGAGTGTAGCTATCCATGTGACTACTCCCTCCCAAAGCATGCCGTCATTAGCAAGAGTGAGTCTAGGACTCAACAAATACAACAGAATAATATGAAAAGTGCTGGAACAAGAATATGTCATTCACAATATTCGACTACATAAGTAAAATGACAAAAATCTTATGCAAGAATGAAAATGCATGCTCTTCTCTTCTGCTTATGCTAGGTATAGCCAGTGAACACCCGTCGGTGTTCACTTATGCTTACATTATCCAAAATACGGGGATCCAAAGCCCGTATGAAGAATCTTTCAAACGGGGATCTAATTTACCCATATTGGAATGATGGGTCTTACTTGCCCACATTGGAATGATGGAACTTTATTACCCACTGCCGTGGGTGAATCATGAACGAACGAATGAATGAATGAACACATTGTAATGAAAGACATACTCTCAAGAAGCATGGATTAACAACCATGAAAGGAAACAAGAATTATTGGAATTACTCACAATTCATAGAGTTTAATCATAGCATAAGCATCAAACACTATGAACAAATAAACAGTCAAGACAATCCACATTGTACTTGCCTTTCGTGTTGCGACGCGTTAGGAGGAAAGGAAGATGATACTAATCCCGAAGTCTCTCCTCCTACATAATTAAGTTACTCAAAATAAGAACGACAAGGTAACATGATACTACTCGCAATGCTCTACCTCGCCTTCCCAAAACCCAAGGTTTAACTATTTGATCTACTCAAATTAGACGACAACTATCAGAAAACTACACTAGACAGTGGTATTATAAATTACATAAATTTCTCTCTGTAAATCATAAAATTGCATTCTAAAATTCTCTGGAAATATAAAAAAAATTATCTACAATAACCTAGTTGGCAAGATCCTCTAATTCTGCCAACATCGGAGTATAATATTCCGTTGAAAATCTAAAGATATAATGTGACAGACAGAATAAACAGCAGTTCAAGAAACTTCATATCTTTCAAATGGCTGAACCAAAATTTATGATCTTTAACAATCTAGAAAGCTTAAGAAATTTCCTACCAAAGTCATGTTGGGCGACCTCCCTGAATCAGCCACTAACACAACCTTATTTAATAAACAAAACAACTGCTATAATTCGTTAGGATTTCTAGACAGCAGTAAAGAAACTAACGTATCTCCCAAACCACAACTCTGAATTAGGTGATCTCATAACCTATAGAAAGCTGAAGACAAACCCCACACATCTCTAGGAGACCCTAACCCCCAATTCGGTTTTTAACTACACAAAAACTAATGAGCAAACAGGGTATAGATTACTGATTCTAATCACGGCAGTTCAACGATTCTCTAATCGATGGCAATTACGAATCTAACTTGATCCAAATAGCGGGGAGACGATCGTTACCCTTGAAGACACTAATGAAACTCACTGGAGATCCCTTGCGAAGAGCTCCTTCTTCCCCGTCCCCTTCCTTTCACCTTGGCAGGCACACCCACGGCTTCTCCCTTCTTTATTAGCCTTAGACAGCAGCGAGGAGACAACACCAATTTAGAGGGGATGTGCTGGAAGTTGCTAGATAGGAGGGGAGGTGGCGGCCTTGGGGAGATTTGGGGGTGGCAGCACAGGGAGAGGAGGAGGGAGGCGCATAGGAGGGGAAAGGGGGTGGCCGGCTAGGGTTTAGGAGGTGGGGAGGCGCGCCCCCCCTCTTGGCCGACGGCCAAACTTGGGCCTCCTAGGCCAAGGCCCGAGGCCCAGGTTGGCATACAATCGCGGAAAAACCCCTTTTAATGCTCTTAATCTCTCTTTTGCATGCTTTCTTCCTTAGAAAATAATCGGAGTATGTCAGGACCCAAAAATGCAATTCTGGACCCTCTATGTATACTGCACTAGTCCAAGATCACGCTAGTGCACACAGTGGCAACATCGATGAAATATCATTTCCATATACAAAGACGACTAATAAATAGGCAAATAACAATAAATATCAGAGTAAAGACCTTGAGGTCAAAGTTTACAATTAATGCCTCAAAAAGCGAATAACTCAATGAAGCTGCAGCGGAACGTAATGGAATAACTTCAGTGAAGCCCATCCATATGCCCACAGGCAATCGGCTTGGGTAGCGCGACCTAGTTCTCCACGATCCTTGAAGTAGACCTTGTTGATTGACGATTCATCCACTTCTGTTGATTTGATCAACAAGTATGAGTACACAACCGTACTCGCAAGTCATACCATAGAAATGCAATTTTACATGATGGCTTATTCCAAAGGAATGGCTTCTGTGGTTCTTTTGCAGAAATGTAACATTTGCAATTGAATATAAATAATAGATTGAAAGCATAATTCAAAACAAATAGACAATAATAATTTATCAGTTGTTTCACAAAGACACATAGCCTAATCAAGTTATTCACATAGCCACATGACTTAGGTCATACAGCTCCCTTCCCAAGGTTTTTATGAAAATCTACCCCTCGTGTGAAATCCCCGAGCATGTCTATGACCGCGGACGCTGCTATTCGAATAGATTGATTTAACACTCTGCAGAGTTTGTACACTTTACCCACAAGATGCAATCAACTTGTACGGAGCTGATCACAACAAAACCTTTTAGAAACTTCATCTCAAGCATTGACACTCCCGATGTGCTTTACACCAGACTACCCCACACAGGAAGTAAGTCTGACACACACCGTTGGACAGGGAAGCGGCGGACCGTCCCGTGATGTGACTACTTGGTAGCACACCTCCACCCATGCAACACAGCCTAACCTACTACCTGAGTAATCAATGTCAAGAATCCATAACTTACTATGTTAGGCCCATCCCATCAGGCATGTGGTTGTACGAGAGGCTCAGTTCAATGGCGCACAATGTTAAGTCCTTAATTGACCAAAGGAAAACTTCCAAGTTGCTACAAATCCCTACGCACACAGCTCCACCAAAAGTAGCACACAGTATCCACCACATGCCTTAGTCTAAATCTTTTCCCACCCTGTTGGTTAAGTGCAACATATGCCATCAACGAGTGATAGCACATAGTACACACAATTTTTATCACATAGTTTCATAGTCACTTAGTCAGGTTTATATTTGCAACTTACATGAGATGATGACTCGTAGCATGGCTAAGCAATCTAATCGTATCTACCCAACCCACGTTGGTGCTATGACAATACCAACTAAATAAACCAATCTAGGGTGACAAAAGATTATGACATCACAAATAGACAAGGTGGATATAACAATTGGGATAATAACTACACCAAAAAGCATTTAAATAAATACTTAAAGTAAATGCAATAATTTGAATTAAAGTAGTTTTAGAAAACTGGGATTCGACATGATCAAAGGTATAACTTGCCTTGTTATAGCAATGGTGATCTTATTTATCTTTAATCTTCTACTTCCTTGATCTTCAGCTTCTCCTTGATCAGAACTTCCCGAAGTATCAACGTCTACTCAAACAAGCAAATAAACCAAAACAAATAAATAATAGAGAGCAAACAAACTCCAAAAATTAAAAAAATAATCTCAGATAAATAGATCTAGAATTGAGATGAATTTAGGAATTTGAATGGACTCAAACAGAGTTCGGATTCAAAAGATATGACTCTCGGAAGAATCACATGAAATGATGATATTGAGAGAGAAAAAAATATTCAAAGAATATTCCTTCGGATTAAAATAAAAAGAATTAGAGACTTACAAGTGGGGTCCACTGGTAAGTGAGAGAGATAGAAAATCAATGATTGACATGTGGGACCAACTAGATAATTGAATTTTAGAAATTAAATGAAATTTCGAAAAAGAACAGTGGATGACAGGTGGGCCATTAGTCCATAGACCAAGTCCACAATCTAGGGTTTAGCTTCAAGGTAGATCGGGTCCATGGAACAGTACTGACATGCGGGACCCACGGGTCATAGGCTTGGCTCATGGTGAACCATGCCCACTCAACACTGGGTATAGTGTTTGGATAGGTGTGCCACATGGGCTACCATGTGACTGATGACTGGATGCCACCTCACAAGGGTGATGACATGGCTGGCTTGGTGAGGTGGGATGGCGCAAAGAGAACAGAGGAAACGGAAAGAACCGAGGAGCTCTGGCCGGCGATAAAGGAGACGACGGCGATGGCTATCGACGGCAAGCGGATGGCAACTGAAGGCACAAACGGAATGCCGAAGAGGAGGCAAAACTGAGGGAGGTGGCAGCTTGACCAGGACGGCAGCGACTCCACAGTGGCAAGGGCAAAAGCGGCGGGGAGCTTCACGGCCGTGGCGACATCGTTGCTAGGGTGGCGTCCGAAGTTGATAGAGGGGAGCACCAAGTCGGCGAGAAGACGAGGGACACTGGGGACACCTCGGAACAGCCAAAGGCGGACCGGGGCGACTGCACAAAGAAAATGACCGGAGAAGAAGGAGATGGCTGGAGGCGTCGATTCGGTGAAAGACAGAGAAGAAGGAAGGGAGGGTTCAGATGAGAAGAAGTCGAGGCATGACGTGACGCACATAGGGGGCGAAGGAGCTCACCAGAAAAATAGATCAGGAACGGGTGCTGGTGACCGGGTTTGAGGCGAACTAGCGATGACAACGTAGGGGTTCTCCGGAGAAGATAGTGCGAGCACGGTGTAGACCTTGTTGATGCGAACCCGCAGGTGAAGACGGCATGGGCGGAGATGGACCAACAGTGGCGAATCGAAGCTTTGAAGGCGGCGGCTGGAGTTGTTGAAGACAGAGTGCGCACCGGCGATGTAGGGCTCGCGAGCTCCCGTGCGTGGCGGCAATGCAAAGAGGACGACGAGGCAGTTGCTGTGACGAGACGGTTTGTCCCCAGGACCAAAGGCGGAGGAGATCCGGTGGCCGGCGCCGGGCTTGGAGGAGAAGGAGATGGCTCTGGGGTGGCGGTTCTTGGTGGCTCTCCAAGCGGTGGCGCTAGGGCACAGCGGCGGCAGCATGAGGGGAGCGCGGATGCGTGCACAGGGTGACCTATTTATGGCACCTCGGGATGCGCGCTAGGGCTCAAACGCCAAGAGCGTCGGTGGCGGAACACGCTGCACACGCGGCGCGAGTGCGTTGAGACAGCATCGCGACTGGTAGGCGGGCCTAGGGAAAAAGGCGACGCTGGCTGGACCGAGCGATGCGGTGCGGGCGTTAGGGTTGGCGGGGTTGAGCCGGGCTGGCAAGCGGGCTCGGGCAAGGTGGCGTGATGCTTTGGTCCGGTGACATCAACCGACAGGTGGGGCTCGGTGGGGTTTAGTGTTTCGGCGGTGGACTTCGGCTGGGCCAAGACACGCGCGAGACCAGGAGGCGAGCTGGGCCGAATCAAAGGTGAAGTTGGCCCGAAGGAATGTGGCTGGGCTGGTGGCGGTCGGGCCGGAGGCTAGGCCGGATCAAAGGATTTGTCCTAGGAGTTTAACTGAGATTTAATAATAGTTTTCTCTTTTGAAAATAGCAGGAAGCACAAAGGGCAAATAGAAAATAGCAAATGCACTCGGAAAAATTCTAGAAAATATATCCAAGCACATAGAATCCAAATAAAATAGTTTTGATAATAGTTGATGTTGATATTAATCATATTAGATTATTTTTGATTTATGAAAGTCCCAATTAAGCTTTATTAATTCAAATAAAATTGGTGAAATTTTCCAGGGACCTAAACTACTCAAAAGATTTTTTTGAAAAGCCAAATTTTGGGACGTTACAGAATATTACAAGGAGAGGGAGGCCAACTCAGGAATTTGGGGAAAGTGAGTGGAGGGAGAGAGACATATGGTAGATGGTGAGGTTAATGTTGAGTGGGCTCGATTGTGATTAAAATTACATAAAAAAGCTAAGATTAAATGCTTGGCTGTCTCTACTGCATGTGCATTGTAGGAACTATGTTTAGCATCATCTGTAGATGATATGGAAAGGTTTTATAGACGACTGATGTCCACACCATTGTATATGCCCTTAACCAAATGCTACTTTGAACATTCCACGTGTAACAACCCAAGTATGGGCTTGTGTTTCAAACGTATAAAAATGTGAACCTTTTAAAACTTTTGATGCATTCCCTTGTCATTTAATTTATTTGGATTTTCACTTAAGGTTTTGTTGATTTTTAAAACCTAAACATCAATTTATGGAAAACATAAACCTATTTGATAATTAAAACAAATGGAAATGAACATTTATAATTAAAAATCTAAACTCAAAGATCACTATATTGAATATAAAATAGGGAAATGATTAAAGAATACTTTGAGATTTTTCCCCAAGTCAAATAATGAAAATAGAAAACAAAAAGATTTTCTGAGAAAAATCTAGAACAAATAAAACATTATAAAAACTACAAAATGATCTGCACTGCGTCTTGAGCCTCTCAAAAAAAATTCATAATTTTTGGAGAAAAATAGCTATATTTAAAAATCCTCTAATGCTCTTAGCCATTTTCCGGGAAAAAAAACCCCTAAAAATCTAATTCTCCTCCTCTCACTGACCTGTGGGCCTCACTCACAGGCCTTCTCTACCACACGGCACGACGAGTGCGCACCCGAGCTCATCATCGGTTTTGACCGCGCGCCACTGGTTTTCGCTCACCCTCGACCGCATCGGCCGCTGCTCAGCCATGCCCAATCATGTCCCAGTCGCTCAACCATCAATGCCCATGTCATGCGTCACTGTGTCCGAGCTCAATGCCACCAGGATTCCCGCACTCCCCCTCTCACGAGCTCTCTGCCCTCGCCTATAAGAGCTACCCAGAGGCTCCCTCTACCTCTCTACGCCACCCCGTTCTCTCCTCCCACCCTTATTCTCCTTTCCCGAGCTCTAGCGCAAAGGAGAGGTAAGCTCCGGTTTTTGGCCGACACGCCGTCTTGTTGCTGCCTGAGCTCTAGTGACTCCCACACCGCGACAACCCCGTCATGATGTGTTTTAGAGCCCCAGGAGTTTTCCCCCTCTGCTAATTCTCGCTTTGGTCCATAGGAACCCCTGGATTTCCCTTCGTCTTCGTCTCCGACCGAAACCTTCCATTTCTCCCCCATCTCTGGTATAGTGGGTGATTTCCAAATTATTCACCCCCTGACAATCTCCTTGACTCACTGATGCTCCCCCGACCTCTCTTCTCCCTTTTCTTTGCGCAGGTCATCATCCCCACTTTGAAGCCCTTGCCGCTGCCTCGGTTGCACGCCGCCAGCCTGTCTTTGAGCTCCTCCATCCTCCTTCGTTGCTCCGGTAGGTTTCTCATGACTCATAGAAGCTAGTGTGCACGTTAGATAGCCTAGAGCATCATCGGTTTCGAAGTTGCATGTTTGCCGTAGCGTCGTCGCTGCCATTTTCCAGCGCGCCGCTGGTACCCTTAGCATCACATGGGCATGAGGGTTCCATTTTTGGCCTTAGTCGGCGCCGCCGTGGGCTGGCTCACTGGCAACAATCGTGGCGAGGAAGCGCCCGAGAGCCTCCTCCGCTGTCCGAATTTGGACTACTACTGTAGTGCACAATTAAAACAGAATCGCTATCGGTTAGGGTTAAGTAATGATTACTGTCGGCTAAGCATTGATTATCCATTAGGTTTATTTGCGATGTTTAAATGACATGCGGGCCTCACAAATTGAAAGCACAACGTGCTCTGGTCCATGGACCGAAACACTATGCATGTGGACTTTAGTCCATGGACTGTTATTATAGACCGAGCCTATGACACATCGGTGGCACATGTCAGCAAGTATTTCCTTTAGAAATATAAATGGAAAAGAAAAGATAATACTAAGGGCCCACCTGTCATACGCTAATGATTTCTGGCGAAAAAATAAATCAAAGGAAAAAAGAAAAGAGGCATGGGTCCCACCTGTCAGAGAGAGACTCTCTCTCTCCTTTTCTTTTTCTGGATTTTCCAAATTGACAAAACTTCAAACCATAATAACTTTTGCTATAAAACTCCAAATTGAATGATTTTTGTCTCTAAATTCATATAAACTCATAATCTACCTAAATATGAAAAATATTTGGATTTGGTTACTTTTAGATTTTATTTGCATTATTTAATTATTTTCTGGCTCTTTTTGCAATAGACGTCGATTGTTCGAGCGATATCTTCAACGACCAACGAACCTCATATTCAGAACAACCTGAGCAAGGAAAGCACCCCCTTTGATCATATTGATCCTAGTATTTTACTTACTGTACTGTCGGGACTCAAGAATGCAATTCTGGACCCTCTTTGTATAATGCACTAGTCTAGGATCACGCTAGTGCACACAGTATCAACATAGATGATATCGATCCACATAAGACAAAATAATAGAATAAATGGGTAATTTGAGTAACAAATAACTGTTGTGATCTTAAGGTCAAGTTTACATTTATTAAGCCTCGTAGGGCTGGCAATAATTAAATAAGTAGCGGAACAAATAACTTCAACAGGAACCCATCGATTCGCCATAGACAACCGACTGGGATTAAGACCTAGCGATCAGCACCTTCGTAGAACTCCTCCTCAAAAGCGGGCGAAGACTCCTCCACTTTTGTTGATTGATTATAGCAAGCATGAGTACACAACCATACTCGCAAGTCATACCACAGAATGCAATGTATACATGATGGCTTATTCCAAAGGAATGGCTTCTATGGTTCTTTTGCATAAATGCAATATTTGCAATTGAATACAAATAATAGATAAAACATAATTCAAAACAAATAGACAATATCAATTTAACAGTTATTTTCACAAAGAACATAAAGCCTACACAAATTATTCACACAACCATATGACTTAGATCACATGGCTCCCTTCCCAAGTGTTTTATGAAAATATAACCTTCGTGTGAAATCCCTGAGCATGTCCATGACTGCAGACGCGGCTATTCGAATAGATTGATTAACACTCTGTAGAAGTTGTACACTTTGCCCCCACACGATATAACCAGTGTAGCTAGCACTAATCATAACAAAACGTTTCAGAAACTTCATGTCAAATATTTACACTCCTGATGTGTTTTACTGATGACACTAACACCCACACAGGAAATTAGTCCATCGCACACCATTGGATAGGGAAGCGGCGAACTGTCCCGCGATGTGAGTCACCACAAAGACAGAAACACACTTGCACCCTGGCATAGAGCCTAACCTACTACCTAAGTAATCAATGTCGAGACTCGATAACTTACTGAGTTAGGCCCATCCCATCAGGCATGTGGTTGTACGTGTTGATGTTTTAGAACCAAACTTACGTAAAGATTGTTTGATTTGGAGGTTCCCCTAGGCTCAAAATCACGCAGAGAAGGACACACGGGGATTTTTATACAGGTTCGGGCCTTCTCCTGAGAGAATAACAACCCTACTCCTGTGTGTATGTATTGAGTATGCTGGATTAAAATATCAAGAGAAAGACTAGAATGATGCGCCTTGTGCTCTTGATTTTTCCTCTCCCAGTCCATCTGATGATTCTTCCTTTTATAGTACTCGGAGTGTGCTGCTGATCTTCCAGTCCAAAGGGCGCCTTAATGCTCCAGATTATGGAGCCGTTACTGGAGATTATTGTAGGAGTAGTAACGTTCTCACGTTGCGAGGCAGTTATCACCATGACAGAGAGTTAAATCGTGCCATTATTCTAGAGAATAACATCGTAGTTTACTACCCATATCTTTAATTATAGTGCGAAAGATTTCCTGGTCGATTAGGCCCACATGTCTGTAAGCTACATCGACTAGAGTCTAGTCGTAGAAGAGCTTACGACTAGGTAGTGGTCGTAGAATAGCTTACGACCATAAACTGGTCGTAGAAGAGCTTACGATCAAGACATAGTCGTAGAAAGACTTACGACTATGGGGTAGTTGTAGAAGGACTTACGACTATGGGGTAGTCGTAGAAGGACTTACGACCTCCAGCTTCTCCCTTATGAATATTAAGGGGTATACTTAAGAACCATATGACGTCAATATTATCTATAATATGAATTACAGATAAATAACTAAATGAGGATTATTATATCCTCGTCATCTAGCTCCCTAGCTTTAAGTGAAAATAACTTACTTGGAAAAGGAGCAATAGATGATCTTACGACCATTAGCTGGTCGTAGGGAGGTGGTCGAAGGAAAAACTCTTCGACTGGTGTTTCATTTGACCAGAAATTGACTTGGTCAAGAAGGTTGTAGGGAGACTTACGACTTTCAAGTTGGTCGTAGGAGATCTTACGATCACATAGTAGTCGTAGTACTGTAATTGGAAGAGAAATTCTTTCCGATTGCTGTTGCTTTTGACCAGAAAATGACTTGGTCAAGAAGGTAATTTCACTTGAGGTGTGAAGACAGGCTTGGTTTTCTCAAGCAAACAATTTTAAGAATCTGAATCGACTCTCACAGACCTGTCTGTTGGAGCAGTTCTTGAAGCGGTGGTAACCGTTGGGTCGCCACATCTTTAACTCAAGCGTGCGGTTATAAATACTTACCGGGGGTAAGACCTAGGTTTTTTACTTTTCCCCCAATCGCTCCTACTGTTCGAGCTTCTGAGTCCTGTAAAGACAAGTTTTTATTGTTGTTGATACATAATCCTTCCTTCTTCCTAAAAATCATCTTGTCGAGTAGTTAGTAACTCATAAGATAATGAATGAAAAAAGACTAAGACTAAGAATTGAAGTTAAATTAATAACTTTATCCTAACCCCCGACTATTTGCTTGGTTTATTTAGATAAACCAAGTAAATAGTGTGAAATGGGTTTTCTTAAAAAAAAAAAGAGGTTTAGCTAACTTGTAGTTTTTCGATCACGATTATCATGCACTGGTCAAAAGAGTAAAAACGAGTCAACACTAGGAAGTTCCTTCTAGTGGGCAAGACCATGTGTAGAGAGGAAAGACTTCAACTAGGTGATGTTACTATCTCCGACCAGATTAATCAAATCAAGAACGGTCAACTCGAGTTAGCTAAACGTCTGGAGTGCCTTTTAAAAATTCGTTCAACTTTTTTCAGTGTACTTGGTAGGTTCGCTCTGGTAGCAAGAGTTAGAAACATGACGATGCTAGAAAGTTCCTTCCAGTCGGCAGGACCACGTGCAGAGAGGAAAGTCTTCGACTAGGTGTTGCAACATCCTCTGACCAGTTAAAACAAAGCGAGTTTACCAAAAGTAGTCGAGCAAATTTGAAACGTGTACTTGGCTTAATTTATTTTTCAAAAATGAATGAAGAAATAAACTAAGGTACTAAGAATCGGCCTGACATTATTTTGACCATATTTTAAACCCAAGCTCTTTCTGTTGGCAGCAAAAATGGAGGAACGAGTCGACACTAGGAAGTTCCTTCTAGTGGGCGAGACCACGTGCAAAGAGGAAAGGCTTCGACTAGGTGATGTTACCATCCTTTCGATCGGTGCAAAGATGAACTGGGTACTGGTCGTAGAATGTATTACGACCAGTGTATTGTCGTAGAAAAGCTTACGACTAGGAACTGGTCGTAGGAGGACTTTCGACCAGGGTATGGTTGAAAAAATTGTCAAAACTCTACTCAAAGTACGGTAATAAAGAGGGAAAGAACCTGATGCTTTATTGCAATGTTGGTTGATTATACGTAGAATTTGCGTAACTGATCGATGTTCCAAGAATTAGAGAGAATTCGACAGTCTTCCATTGCCAATCGTACCGAACCTAGTCGCACAACTTCGACCACTGTGTAAGGACCTTCCCACTTGGAGGAAAGTTTGTTCCGATTAGACTGAGATTGAATTTTCCTCAATACCAAGTCACCCATAGCAAAGCTGCGAGGTTGGACCTTACGATCATAGTATTTGCACAGGGTTTCTGGTAAACTACTGAACGGATTAAGGCTTGATTCCTCTTCTCTTCAAGCAGGTTAATGCCATCCGCTCGAAGTTGTTCTTGGGCTGAGTTGTTGAAACTCTCGACCCTTCTTGACCTGATCTTTAGTTATGGAGGAAGTATGGCTTCAGCACCAAAAACTAGGAAAAAGGTGTTTCACCTGTAGCCCGACTAGCAGTCGTACGAACTGCCCATAGTACTGAGGGTAATTCTTGTACCCAAGCCCCCGAGCGCATAACAAGCTGGTCGAAGACTCGAGTTTTAATTCCCTACATTATTTGGTCATTTGCTCGTTCGACTGCCCCATTGCTTTGGGGATGGGCAACAGAGACGTAACACAGCTTGGTACCTAACTCGTCGCAAAATTCTTAGAATTTTGCGCTTGAAAATTGTTTACCATTATCTGTGATTATTCGACTTGGGACACCAAACCGAGTGATCATGCTTCTCACCATGAACTGTTTTGTTGCTTCCGTTGTTATCCTAGTCACAGGTTCGGTTTTGATACATTTTGTGAACGTATCAATAGCCACAAAAAGGAACTTGAAACCTCCTAGAGCCTTTGGGAACAGTCCTAGGATATCAAGACCCCAGGTCGCAAAAGGCCAAGATAGAGGGATTGTTTGCAATGCTTGAGCCGGTTGATGTATTTGTCTGCTATGAAACTGGCATTGTACAGATTTCTTAACCAACTCTTTGGCATCGTAAAGAGCTGTTGGCCAGTAAAATCCTTGTCGAAAGGCTTTTCCAACCAACGTTATGTAAGAAGCATGAGTTCCACATATGCCCCCGTGTATGTCGTGAAGGAGGTTTAGTCCTTCTTTTTGCGATATGCATCACATGAGTACCCCTTGAGTGCCTCATTTGTAGAGGACTCCTTCGACCAAAGTATACATTTTGGCCTTTCGGGATAAATGATCCGCCTCGAGATTATCGTCGGGTACGGAACCCGTCTGAAGATACTCATAGATGGGATGCATCCAGGTATCTTCGTATTCTAGAGAGGCTATCTCAATAGGAAGTGTCCCTGGTGTTTCAACTAGAGACGGCTTCTGGAGTTGTTCCAAGAATACTCCTTTTGGTACTTACAATCGGGAAGAAGCTATTCGAGCAAGCTGGTCTGCAAGGAAATTATCCTTTCGATGGATGAATAGTACCTCAAAACCGAAAAAATGCTTTTCAAGATTTCAAACCTCCGATAAGTACCAAAACATAGTCGGATTAGAGTACTGGTACTCTTTTCCGACTTGATTCACGACTAGTTGAGAGTCTACTCTCACGAGTAGTCGTCGAACCGCGAGTGCTTTCGCAGCTCGTATGCCAACTAGCAAACCTTTGTATTCTGCCACATTGTTAGTGGCCTGAAAGTTTAATTGGATGGCATACTTTAAGGCCTCCCTGTTAGGAGATTCCAGGACCACCCCAGCCCCCGAGCCACTTAAAGTAAGTGACCCGTCAAAGTACATCGTCCACTGGTCGTGGAAATCATACTGGGGATCCTGAACAGGTTCAGGATTTATCCATTCAGCGACAAAGTCTGCTAAGATCTGGGATTTAATGGCCGTTTGGGACACAAAATGGAGATCAAACTCCCCAAGTTCTACTGACCATTTAGACATGCGTCCCGCTACTTTCCTATTCTGGAGGATCACTCCTAAGGGAAACTCAGACGTCACAATTATCTTGTGCGCCTGAAAATAATGCCACAGTTTCCTCGAAGACATGAGGAGGGCATAGAGAAGTTTTTGGACATGAGGGTAAAGCTCTTAGGCCCGTGCAAAACTTCACTTATGTAGTAGACTAGTCGTTGGATGTTTTCACGCTCTACGACCAGTACTACGCTCACTGCCTGTGGTGTGGCAACTAGATAAATTAAGAGTGTCTCTTCTGATTTCGAGGAAACCAAAACAGGAGCACTCATAAGATATCTCTTGACATCCTCAAAGGCAGCATTTGCCTCTTCTGACCACTCAAAACCCTCGTGCTTCCTTATAAGTTTGAAGAAAGGTAGTCCTTTTTCTCCCATTCGTGTGATGAAATGACTTAAAGTCGCCATACACCCTGTGAGCTTTTGGACTTCTTTCTTCGTGGTTGGAGGGCGCATTTGTACGATGGCCTTTATCTTTTCGGGGTTTGCTTCAATCCCTCGCACAGAGACTAGGAATTAAAGCAATTTTCCCGAAGAGACTCCAAACACACACTTCTTAGGATTGAGTTTCAGGTGGTGTTTTCTGAAGTTGTCGAATGTCTCCTGCAAGTCTGAAACATGATTAAGTCGTTTGATGCTTTTTACGACTAGATCGTCAACATAGGCTTCTAAATTTCGGCCTAGATGAGGTAAAAAAAAGTCGATTGCATCAAGCGTTGAAAAGAAGCGCCAGCATTTTCAGACCAAATGGCATTTTGATATAATAAAATGTACCAAATAGAGTAATAAATGCAGTCTTTTCTTCATCTTCTAGACATATATTAATCTGATGGAAGCCAAAATATGCACCTAGAAAACTCAATGTTTCACAACTAGCAGTAGAGTCAACCAACTGATCGATATGAGGTAAAGAAAAATCATCTTCTGGACAAGCTTTATTAAGGTCAGTGAAGTCTACACACATTCACCACTTGCCGTTAGACTTCCTAACCATTACAGGGTTGGCCAACCACTCTGGATAGTCGACTTCTCTTATAAAGCCTGTCAATTCTGACCTTATTGCATCTCGTCGATTAGGGGCAAATCTCCGTAATTTTTGTTTTACGGGTACTTTGATAGGCTGTAGAGCTAGCCTGTGCTCGATTACTTCCCTGGGGACTCCGGGCATGTCGGATGCTTGCCACGCGAAGACATATGCATTTGCCTGAAGGAAAGCAATGAGGGCATCTTCCTACTTGGGGTCGGAAGTATCCTTGATGCGAATAGTCTTCGAGGGCTCCTTCGGATCTAGGGGAACCTCTCTGACTTGGTCGTTCGGCTTAGGTGCAGCTTTAGGATTCGACTGCTTGGTTGAAGGCTGCTCTTTTTCTTCCCGAGTTTGTATCTGACCAACCATCTCGAGGGATCCACGGTCACATATATGCGCCATCTTCTTATCATAGTGAATTGTGATTACTCCTTTGGGACTTGGCATCTTAAGACATTGATACCCATAATGAGTTACCATTAAGAATTTTGCCAAAGCTAGTCGTCCGAGTATGGCGTTACATGCCGTATCGAAATCAACCACATTAAAGGAGATCTTCTCCGTCCTGAAATTACTTGGTGAACCAAATATTAAAGGAAGAGAAACTTGACCAATGGGTTTGGCCAAAGACCCCGGTACGATACCATGAAAAAAGTATCGTACCGGTCTTTCCTTGGTCCTGGGTACTTGCATCTCGTCCAGGGTACTCGTAAACATAATGTTTAACGAGCTTCCACCATCAATCAATACTCGATTTACTCGACAGTTGTTGATGGTGGGTTCGACCATGATCGGAAAGCAACCTGGTCGAGTGGAAGGGATCGGGCAGTCAACCTTCTCAAAAGAGATGGTGACTTCCGACCACTTTGGTATCTTATTTACAAGAGGAGGGTCAATGGAGTTTACCTCGCGTTCGACTACCTTAAGCTGTCGCTTTGACTCGTATGCCGATGATCCCCCAAAGATGTGGTCGATGGTGTGCTTAGAATCTTGAAACGGCATCTCCTCGTTGTCGTCCAATTGTGTACGACCACTAGCTTGCCCTACCTCTTCGAGGGTAGGAAGTGGTCCTTTACCATTATAGTAATCCTTGAGTTTTCGTTGGAAAGCTCGGTAGTTGCGAAGGTCATGTCCTTCCTTTTTATGGAAAGAGCACCACCTAGACTTATCATTCTTCCGTTTAGGGCGCTTACCTTTGTCTCGATCAGAGTATTGTTTGGAACTTTGTGGTTCCTTATCGCTTACGGCCAGGACCTCCTTAGAACCGTTGGCTTGAGGCTTTTGGCTCTTTGCCTTGTTCTTGGATTTCTTGGCTTTTTTGTCCTTCTTCTTTCTACTTTCGCCAGCCTCTTGATAATACTTGTCATCTCGATCGATGATGTTGGTCCACTCGACTGCTTCATCAGCAGTCGCGTACTGATCAGCCATCTTGAAGAGTTCAGCTATAGTAGCCGGAGGATTCAAAGCGATGTCTTCTGTGATTCTTCTTCTATGGACTCCCTGCTTGAAGGCTCTGATAACAAATGAGTCAGAAACCTTAGGAATTGAATTGCGAACCTGACTGAAATGCCTGATGAATTGGTGTAATGTCTCGTGGTCATTCTGTCTTATCTTGTGCAGGTCGTCCTCCTTCCTGGGGCTATGGTAGGTTCCCTAGAAATTGGCCAGTAGAAGGTCGCAGAGGTGTTGCCACGAGTAGATCGACTCGAGCAGTTGGTTTAACAACCACGATCGAGCGGACCCTTCGAGCACAGTCGGAAGGTAATTCGCCATGACGCGATCTTCTCCTCCTACTGCTCGGACAGCGGTCGTGTAGATCTGAAGAAACTTGATGGGATTTTGAGACCCATCAAACTTCTCCATGTTCCCTGGTTGAAACCGTGGCGGCCAGTGAACTGCTCGGAGGTCAGACGAGAATGCCCGGCATCCAGTAATCACATCGTAACGCCTTCTTCGCAAGAAAGAGGGGTTGATGTCGCCAAGCGATTGTTCATGACTAATACCTGGCAATGGGTGAATCTGACTTATGATAAGTCTCGACCCTACGAGGGTAATACTCCTCGTATTTTGTCTGCTATTGCAGACCTCTGGGTCGGAGTGGTGAATGATCGCCTTTCCTAGGAGCTTTTTGACCATTAGGTGCTCGTGGAACCCTTTTCCGGTTTGGGGAACGATGCAACTTGCGGCGATCTCCATACGGTGAGTTATTCGAACGTTTGGAGGCTGTTAGAGCCATACTGCTACGACTTCCAGAATGATGTCGGTGAGGACGCTCAAGTTTGCTCATTGTACTTTGTAGCCTTCGTGCGATCTCTTCGGCGAAGAGGTCGTAACCAGGCGCTCGGGCAAGTTCTTGAGATGGGTTCTCGAGCAGACCATTGATGTGCTGGAGTTCTTGAACTTCTTTCGACTGGTATTGAACGCGCCCAGGCAAATTTCTCTAAGCTGCAATTCATTTCCATCGGGTCGTTTTAGAATCGTCCATACCTGATCCTTGAGCTTGCCTCAGTGAAGTGCAATGATCTCGAGGATTTCCCGCACGCTCATTAGAGTGTTAACTCTACTCACCGCCGAAAGTGTCCTCGCCACTGCCACGAGCGGTCGTAGGGTGTGATCATTAGGGAGCGTCCTCAGTCCTGTCTATACGAGAGTTATTGCTACCTGAGGGAAGGACGAAGATCTCCCGTTGATGATCTCAACTTGCGCTTGAGGCCTCCTCGCTTAAGGAGTAGTCGAATGACACCATCTGGCAACTTGGAGCAAACCCCTCCAGGAAGGGGAATTCTGGGTTATAACCGTCTCCATCTGTAGGTATGCCCTGCGTTGGGATGGTTGAACTCGTAGGAGGAGCGTGTTGGATTGCATCCTTGGCTGGGCTAACCGGAGAGAGAGAACTACCAGATGCTGATGAAGATCCAGAATTATGACTTCCAAGACTTGTCGTGCCAGGTCGGACTACCTCAGATGGACTTGAACATTTGGAGGGAGAACCCTCGCCATGCTCTGAGCCTGTCTTAGGACAGCCCTTGTTGTGGTCAGATGGACCCTTGCCCTTTGAGGAAGCTGGTTCCTCATCTGGACGTATCGTTGTGGGGATAAGAATCCCCCCTCAACTCCATCGATGGTAGGGTCTCCTGGAGAATGATCTCTGGTGGCGATGTCACCATCGGATGATGCAGTACTCAGCTCGTAGTCGAAACCGACATCTATGTTGATATCTGCGTAATCGGCCAAGTCAAACTAGTTCTCCTCATTCCATTCTCTAGCCATGAGAGCATGAGAGTTGGAAAAATGAAGAAAAGCTGATGACTCGAAGCTCCCCATGGTCGGTGCCAACTGTTGGTGTTTTAGAACCGAACTTACGTAAATATTATTTGATTCGAGGGTTCCCCTAGGCTCAAAATCACGCAGAGAAGGAGACACGGGGATTTTTATACAGGTTCGGGCCTTCTCCTGAGAGAATGACAACCCTACTCCTGTGTGTATGTATTAAGTATGCTGGATTACAATATCAAGAGAAAGACTAGAATGATGCGTCTTGTGCTCTTGATTTTTCCTCTCCCGGTCCTTCTGATGATTCTGCCTTTTATAGTACTCGGAGTGTGCTGCTGTTCTTCTAGTCCAAAGGGCGTCTTAATGTTCCGTTATAGAGCCAAGCTTCGGAGATTATTAGGGGTAGTAACGCTCACTCACGTTAGGCGCTTATCACCATGACAGGAGTTAAATCGTGCCATTATTCTAGAGAATAACGGCAGAGTTTATCGCCCATATCTTTAAATATGGTGCAGAAGATTCCCTGGTCGATTAGGCCCACATGTCTGTAAGCCACATCGACTAGAGACTGGTCGTAGAAGAACTTACGACCAGATGGTGGTTATAGAATAACTTACGACCATAAACTGATCGTAGAAGAGCTTACGATTAAGACATAGTCGTAGAAAGACTTACGACTATGGCGTAGTCGTAGAAGGATTTACGACTATAGGGTAGTCGTAGAAGGACTTACGACCTCCAGCTTCTCCCTTATGAATATTAAGGGGTATACTTAAGAACCATATGACGTCAATATTATCCATAATATGAATTACAGATAAATAATTAAATGAGGTACGAAAGGCCTATTTCAATGGTGCACACAGTTAAGTCCTTAATTGACCAAGGCAAGACTTCCAATTTCTAACTAAGTAACTATAATTCAAAACCCAAGCACTAAGCTCCATCATATCACAGAGTTTCCACCACTTGCCTCAATCTAAATCCTTTCCCACACTGTTGGTTAAGTGCAACACATACCATCAACGAGTAATAGCACACAATGCACACAGTTTTATCACAGAGTTCCATAGTCACTTAATCAAATTCATAATTGCAACTTATATGAAATGATGACTCGTGACATGGCTAAGCAATCTACTCGTATCTAACCGACCCACGTTGGTGCTACGATAATACCAACTAAATAATGAACCAATCTATGGTGACAAAATGTAACATCCCAAAATCCTAATTCTGGGATTATGTAATGTAAATGCACTAGGAAAAATCGCTTTGATCATTTGCATATGAATTATAACATGTTGAATTTAAGTTTTGAATTTAAAAGGGAAACTTGAACTGCAAACAAAAAGGTGCTAAAAAGATAATAGTTAAAACAAAGCAAATAAATTCAAAGGATAGAATTATTTCGGGTATATTGTCCTAGGAATAATTCACTAAAGATTTTATACGAAATCTTGTTTAGGAAAACAATTACAAAAGCACAAAATAGAAATTTCTACAAATTTTGTAGAAATTCACAGAAGGTCTAAACCTCTAAAACATTTATAGGAGAAACTACATTAGGTCAGAAGCCCACACGAAAATTTTCATCGATTTTGGACATAATACAACTAGTTTAAAAAATTGGCAAAGAATTCAGCAGAAAATCAAAACCTAAATCTAAAGTCACCTCTCTCTGACCTGTGGGCCCCACCCACAGGGTTCTTCCTCCACCTCGGCACGACAGCGCACGCTCGTGAGAGCTCCGCCGCGCCCACCGTTTCCCTCACCACCCATGGTTTTTGCCACCGACCGAACCTACCTTGTCGCGTCGCCATAACGTCGCGCCCATTCCCCTACCCGGCTGCACCTGCTCCTGCCCGTACGCCGTCGAGACCTCCGAGAGCACCGCTAACCTGCTCGAGCTCTTCTCACCTATCTCCGCCACCTCCAGCTATAAATAGCCATCCCCGAGCTGCGTCTCTTCTTTCCCAAGTCAATGCGCTCACTCACTCCTCTACTCCACCGAATCGAGCTCTAGAGCTCAAGGAATGCGAGCCCTAATTCGGCCGTGCAACGCCACCTTCGTCCCCAACGCCGTGAAGGGTTTTGTATCACCCTTACTGCATCATTTCGTGTTCTAGCACGCTCTGAACCTTCTCCCTCATTCAATTTCATCTTTGTTTCACAAAAGCTCCTGGATCGCTTCTTCTTCCTCATCTCCAACCAGAATCGCCGCTCTAGTCGTCGCTGGAGCTCCACTACACCCCAAGCCGATTCTTCGCGCCAGGAGCATCACAGGACCATCGCCAAGCTTCTCCGACCACTGGACGATCCTCTCAATCGCCCGAACCTCTTCTCCATGTGCGACCAACCTCGCCACCTTGGCTCGACCAAACATCTCTGACCACCTCCAAGCCTCCACGTCCTTCCGGTATGACCCTAGTAGCCCCATAGATCCTTATGTGCGCAATAGATAGTCAAGGGCATAGCTCGTTTGCAACTTCACCTATTGTCGTCGCAGCTCCTCCACACGACACCGGTGCGCCGCCGCGACAGGCCACCTCCGGCCTCGCCGTTGGTGCCGGCGGGTGCGCAAGGGTATGGAGATTATCGTGGTGAGGTTTGCTTTGATATTTTATGTTTATATTCTTGCTGATTCGGGATACTTCCGATCAATATCTTTCGGTTCGCCTTTACATGCGATAGTGAGCTTGATCCATTTTTGCTAGGTGAATCACTAATTATTTGTTCATAAAATTTGAGTCTCATGTAAAAAACATGGAGTTGATTCATAATAATTGGTAATTATTCTTATGGGTTTCTTTTTTATATAAAAATAGAACGCAGTAGGGGTTGCAAGACATTATGTAATAATTGGTAATTATTCTTATGGGTTTCTTTTTTATATAAAAATAGAACGCAGTAGGGGTTGCAAGACATTATGTTTGATACACATGTTATGTTTGATACACATGCGAGTAACAATGTACTAGTAGACATAAAGAGGTGTACATGGAGACAGGAGACAACGTAGATCACATGTCATGATATCTGATAGACATGTGAGAAGCAATATAATAGTAAACATGTAGAAGAGGTTTACATGGAGCATTAGCGTACCAAATCCGGCTAGAATCGACCCAGAGACGTCTTTTTGGATTAAGTTTCCGGCGGAAATTAACTAGTACTCACAAACACTATCAGAATCGTCTAATTTCCCGAGTGCTCAGAAGTTTTCCGAGTGTTTTGAATAATACACTCGGAAACTTCCCGAGTGCCTTACAAAACACTCGGGGAGCGAAGAAAACACTCGGGAAATTAACATTTCCCGAGTGTCCGATCGGACACTCGGGAAACTTTGACGGGAGCAACGGGGAAAAATGATTTCCCGAGTGTCGTTCGTTACAGACACTCGGGAGATAAAATATCAGGCCGCACCATTTTTCCTCACACCGCGCGCCCGTTCATTTCTAACTCCTATCGTTCTCCCCAACCCCCCGCGCTGCTCCCCTCTCCCCAATCCCCCCGCGCTGCTCTCTCCCCCACGACCGACGCCGCTCCCTCCCCATCCTCCGTCGCCTCCACCGCCTCCGCCGCCGCCGTCACCCCCTCGTCCACCGCCGTCGCACCCACCGCCTCCCCCTCGTCTCCTCCCCCCACCTCCACGACCAGCGCCGCCTCCCCCTCGTCTCCTCAACTCACTCAAGGCATTGGAGCTCCTTCGGTCCTTCCTCCTCCTCCCGGCCAAGGCAGGCGCTAAACCTAGCGGCAGCGAGCCCACGACGTGAGGCGCACGGCGGCGGGCGAGGGAAGAGGGCGAGGCCATGAGGGAGTGCAGCGCGAGTGATGGCGGCCGAGGGCGCGTGGTGCGAACGGCGGCGGGCGAGGCCGCAACCCGTGAGACGGTGACTCTCCTCCTCCTCGGCCGCCGCCCAGACCTCCTCCACCCGGGCGCCGCCCGACTCTGCCTCCCCCGGCTCCCTCCTCCGCCGGCACCGCCCCCGACTCCGCCTCCCCTAGCTCCCTCCTCCGACCAGCGCCGCCCCCTCCGGCTGCTCTGCGCATCCTCAGTCCGGCGAGGTAAGACTCCACCTCCCCTCTCACATGATGTCCAAAAGATAGTAGTGTGAAAGTAATAGGAGGCGACATCAAAGGGAAGGGAGACTATATTTTTAATCTTTCTTCTATTGTTAAGTGACCCACAAACAAATCACATCATTTCTACATTTGATATTCTAAAATTTTATCCCATCTGTTGTCAAAACCACTGGATAGAAAATAACTGGATAACACCAGACCAAGTACTCCACAAATTGAACTTAAAGATGATCCTAAATCCAAATCCTTAGGGATAAAAAAGATGAAAGGCACAATTACACAGAGGATGACAACATTGTTAGGACACTGCACACACATCTTTTAGAAAATAATAATAATAATCAGGACTCCGAAAAAGTGACCACGAGGAAGATTGGAGGTGCAGTGTTACACAGCTACATGACAGATGGATACTAACAATCCAGTTCTAAACAGGTTGCCTCTAAATTAAATTAATGTAACACACGAGCTAATAAACTATCATTAGTTAATTAAGCTCTCCCGTGTGGAATTAATCGAACAGTGACGATGTTGCAAAACATTGCTTGTCCTGAACCGCATGGTGGTCGTGTGGCCGAGACAAAACCGCACTATGGTGGTCCAATATGATTTTAACAACCAGCTACTTCTGACAGATCATGTCATTTATCACAACAAACGAGAACATTTTGTTTGTTCATTCACAATGCTTTATGATGTGTCTATTATTGAATAGTTAAGAGTATCAAGACTTGTGCATGCCTGTTTTTGCCCTTCTTCTATTATATGAAATATTCTGTTTACCATTGACTTCTTAGTGGAGACGGTTAGAGTATTATTTTAATATCCTCTTGAGTTAATATGTGCATGATTACGGGTGATGATGAAAATCGATTTGATTCCCATTGATTTGTCAATATCATTTTTGAGTTATCTTTGTGATAATTAGGTTGAATTGGAATTGAAAGGTCTAGCGATAACCGGCGGATGCTAATCCAACTCTAACACCGCCATCAGATACTTGTGTTAGTTAACCATGTTAACATCTCGCTCACGGAGTCCGAGACACATGAGTTTGCGTTTCATTTTTTATCTTCTTCTGTTCTTCATAAAAATTTAAAATGGCAACTTTAATTCAATAGACAAAAGCAATTATGTTTTAACTCAGCTCATGAACAAATCAAACAGGTTTGACAAACAATCCACCGACACGCAGCTGCAGCCATCTTCCCCACCGCAGCTCCCTCGGCTCCCTCAGCTCCAAGAAGTACTGTAAGGTAGTGGATAAGTGGAAAAAGAAATAAAGTTTGCTTATTTTCTTTTGTGTTGTCCATTTATGGTGGATTGATATGCTGTTATTACAATGCTACATTAACGTATTAATAAATAATGGTATTCATTTATAATGGAATTCATATATATTGAAAGAAAGTGTTTTTATGCTCCGTTGATCAAGTATATTGTCTTCATGTCAATCTGTTTTAGTGTACATATATAGGGCATGCATCCTAAGGTAGCTTCTAGCTCGCTCTGTAGTTGTAATTTTTGACATAAATAAAAGTTGGATTAAAATATGCATTATGTTTTGCACACTAGGATGGCTGAGGATCGTAGTTGGATATACACTGGGCGTAAAGCGATGGGTGACTGTAGCCAAGAATGGATGGAAAAGTCGACAGATTTTGTGGATCGAGCATTTGCTAGGAGTAATGGATGGGGTGTATTGTGCCCTTGTTCTCGTTGTTCGAACACACGGCCACAAATGAGGGCAACAATGATCACACACTTGTGCAAGTACGGATTTAGAACAGGCTATACCGTGTGGGTCTATCACGGCGAGTCACAACGTAGCAGATCAGATGTGCTAAGGGAAGAAACGGGCGATGGCGGCCACAATGAGAGTATGATAGAAGACATGCTAGATGATGTGCGTCACGCATATGGGCCACCTGCTGAGGAAGAACCGGAGCCTGCAACAAGGGCTTTCTTTGATATGTTGTCCGCAGCGAGTCAACCACTTCATGGCCAAACACAGGTGTCCCAACTAGATGCCATCACACGACTACTTGCTATCAAGTCTCAGTTCAGCACAAGCATTTCTTGCTTTGATGCATTCTTAAGCGTGTTTAGCACCCTTCTCCCAGATGGTCACAAACTGCCCGCTAACTTGTATGAGGCCAAGAAATTGATAAGCAAACTAAATATGCCATATGAGAAGATAGATGTTTGTCCAAATCATTGCATGCTATTTAGGAATGAGAATGTGGACAAAGATCACTGTGATAAGTGTGGTGAGTCTAGGTTTGTTGAGGTTGACTCCGGTGATGGTCAGAAGAGGCAGCTTCCTATTGGCAGAAAAATACTTCGCTATCTACCATTTGTGCCACGAATCCAACGGTTATACATGTCTGAGGTTTCTGCCATGCGGGTCGCATACCACACATCCATGCATGACTTCCCGGCGTACGGGATATTCTCATGGTGGTCTCAGACATGGGAAGATGCCATGCCCAATCAGAGGGAGACGTTATGTGGTCATTGGCTAAAGTATGGTCACAAGCACTCCTTCTTTGATTGTCATCGTCAATTCCTTCCAATTGACCACGAATTGAAGTGACACAACCGGATTTAGGGCCAATATTGCCGTCCCGCATGGGAACACCACGCCGTCTGGCGGTGAGAAGGTTCAGCACGCTAGATGCTTTGAAGCCTCTTGATGATGGTGATGGGTTCGAGAAATATGGTGAGGAGCACAATTGGACTCACATTCCAAGTTGAGACCCTTCTTAGGAAGGGTGCCGGGAATTGTAAACCTAATTTCCGACTTGGTTCTATCGAGTAACTTCTCTATTAGCTAGTCCCCCTTGCACATAATATTTACTAAGTAAAGAGGAACTAATACATGAAACCCATTCTATTTATGCTGTAGAGTTTGAAGGACAAGTCTATGAGCAGCGAATTGAGGCAAGTTGCTCAAGGATGCCACACTCGAGTGCTGTCCTATAGTACCTACGATGTGAATGGGTACCGCTTCTGAACATCGACACATGAGAGGGAACGGCCTAATGCAACAACAATTAATAGTGGATTAGTGACTATAGGACAAGATGGGAGCAATACACCTGTTGAATACTATGGAGTAATTGAAGAAATAATTGAACTATATTTCCATGGTAGCAAACCTCTGAAACTTATGTTATTCAAATGTCATTGGTTCCATCCGTTTAGGGGAGTTAGACGGGATACATCACTTGGGCTGGTTGAAGTTGCACATCAATCAATCCTACTAGGCAATGACCCATTTATTGTGGCTCAGCAAGCCACCAAAGTATACTACATCCTGTACCCATGCAAAACTATGAGTAGTCTAGTGGATTGGTGGGTAGTACATAAGGTGCAACCATATGGTAAACTACCTAACCCTAGTGAGCAGGACTACAACATGGAGACCAACAATGGTGTTGACCTATTCTTTCAAGAAGATGGGCTACTAGGGACTTTTCAAATAATAATTGGGGAAGAGGACGATCACATGGATGATATTCAAATCGATGCTGATGAGGTTGTAAACCAAGAGGACTTGGAACTACTTAATCGCTTAGACATTGATGGCACTGAAGGGGATGAGGTTGAGTCAACACCTCATGATAGTGACGATGACTTTTTAGAGGGCCCATCTGCGGAGGATCCCATTGTAGACGACTACTTCTAAGCATGATCTTGTATATCTTCCATCTATTTGCTGCATGTTTTTAATTTTTTGTATGAGCTTACTTGATTACGTTATATTATATTTTTCTATGAGCTTACTTGATTACGCTATATTACGTCTTTCTATGTGCTTACTTCATTGCGCTATATTAATTGATTTATTTTATTTCATTTTATTTCAGGACACCAAAAAATGAGTGGCGTCGAAGAGGCAGCATACTCTAGTCGAGGCAGACGCTTGTTTTCCACTCGAGAAGGCAGAGGGGCAGCCGCGGCCCCTCTAGGAGGCAGAGGGGCAGCCACGGCCCCTCGAGGAGCCAAAGGGGTCTACCTCTAGTAGATCAGGCTCCTGTACCCTGCAGCCCTCGCATGCTGATGATGTGGAGGATGAGCACCGTGAGGCGGAGGGTGAGGAGGAAGAGCACCCTGAGGCGGAGGGTGAGGAGGATGAGCACCATGAGGCACAAGAATTTTGGTTGCGAGGACCTACGAACTTGCCACGACGACCAACCCGAGAGGAGGAGAAGACTGTCATCGTTCCTGTTGGCGACACGTAAGTAACTGTTTAAACTTTCACTAATTTAGTCCACTTACTTGCATACCTCAAAAAAACTAATATGCAGGCAATGGCGAGAAGAAGGCGGGGTGAGAAATGTAGACTTCCGAACGGCATAATTGGGGTGTTGATTCGGTGGCACCTCCCTGGCTTGGTCACCAACAGAGGATGGCGGGAGCTTGCATGGACATGGTGCCACTACAAGGCCGCTGAAGATATCGCCGCCGCTGAAGGAGAGGTTCCATTTGACAGCTGTTTGCAGTAGGTGGAGGAAAGTTTTTGGGTAAGTGACTGAATATTCAAATCTGCTTCTATGTGTTCCTATGCATGTTAGGGTTGATTTGGTCACAACTCTCGAGTCTCAATTTAGTTACTATACTAACTTACAACACAGTAATTAAGGGTTTGTTAATAAAGTGCGAAATGTTGCTTGTATATACAAATCACTCGGATGTATATACCATTGTAATTAATATGTTGCATTTTGTAAAGTTTAGGATATTTTTTGTTAATTCACAAGGATTATCCATGTCATCGCGCATCTGCTAACGACAAATGTTTATTAACCTTCCTGAAGAAACTAATTAGGTTAATTAGTTCAAAAGGATGGATATGAAGTGACTAATATTTGACTAATTATAGGATGCTAAGGTCTACAATTATCTTGCTCTCAATTGTCATAATTTGTCAAAGCTGATCTCAATCTTTTACCGGCCAAAAACTTCTGCAACACTACATTGGTATGCACAAAGGCTAATCTGTTGGGAGGCGTAAAGATAAACTTTTAAAGATAAAGCGGACATTGTTTTATCATCGGATCATCTTCAATATAGATCTGTTGGGAGGCGAAAAGATAAACTATTCAAGTATAATATACTTTGGCATGTAGTGAACTTAGGCTTTACAAAGTATCAAAATAAAGAGTGTTTGACCGAAAACTAGATACATCAATATTGGATCGGATCTTTTGGATGTTTAGTAGCCAAGTAATAAATGTCAACTAACTTAATCATCTTATTCTTTATCAATTCCTTTTCGCTTTCATCAACTAACTTAATCATCTTATTCTTTATCAATTCTTTATTCTTGGATTGTAGTGGTGGTTTCAATGGGCCGAGGGACAAGAAGTCGATTCTAGGAGAGTCTTTGCGTAATTGTGTTAAGAAGTCGATCCCACAGATGATCTCTGAGCACGCATCAAGCGGTGATCTGTTACCACACACAAGTCCTTGGGCAAGAAATTAGAGGGCCGAGGCTTGCCAAACGCATATCACTTTGGGCGTGTACATGCAGGGTAACCAAGCTGTATAAACGATGTCCTTGATTACAATCAATTCTAGTTTATTCATATTTAACACTTGGTTAATTTAGGCAAAACCTTGGTGGGCCCTTAAGTGTGAAGATGCATGGTAGCAGATTGCCCAAGAGAGGTGGTGCAACGAACGATGGTTAGAGGACTCTCGTCTTTGCTAGGGAGCGGAGATTGTTGATGGGCGGGACAACACATCGTCAAAGCGCTCCTCCATGGCTCATTACAAGAAGAACTCGGTAGGTCAACATGTTCATATTGATTGTATGTTGCGAGATACATATTTATTGACCGTCGTGGTTTTTGGGTGCGGAAAAAAGAAGCAGAGCTGTCTCCGATATGGAGGCATATTTAGAAGCTAGGAGGGTGATCGGGAGGGCACCTTGTGCAACAAATGCGACAGAGAACTTGGTACGATTTCTGATCATTTTGTCCTTGATGATTTTCGCTCCCTGATGATTTTGTCCAACAGGCTGCATATACTAACGCTGCTAAGGAGATTCATGGCCCAGACTACGACGTCATGAATTCACCACTAGACGCAACTGCTGTGTACAAGGCTAGAAAGGGGAAGAAACATGGTCGTTTCTTCATGGGTGCCGGCTACATTAGCACATCGACAACCCTCTCGGAGGTCCGATCCACGAGTGCTGCATCAACGGATGAAGTACACCTTCAAAGTCGACCACGACCATCACATGGGATCGAGTCTCAGGTTTCTGAGCTTCAGGCGCAGCTGCGACAGGAAATTGAGGTTAGGCAGCGGTTGGAGCAAATTGTTCTGCAGGTTAGTTGGAGCATGGTAGTACAATAACAAAGTAATATGCAATATATATATATATATATATATATATATATATATATATATATATATATATCGTACTTGGCTAATGTATGGCAATGTGCAAACAAATATCACGAGCACTCGGGACCGGGACTCGACTTAGTGGCCCTCATGGGGAACCAACGCCTAACTTATCTGCTCGGTAGTAATCGCATCTTGATTATTATATTGTTAGTCTCTTATGAGTGCTTGATTCGAAGACATTGAAATGACATGCAATGTAATTATTGGTCGCTCTCGCAAATTTCTTATAATGCGATTTCTTATGAAAATGTAGGAAGCGGGATCGATTGCTTCTCTGCTAATCTCAAGAAGATCTTTGGTGCTAATGTTGAAGATCATGTGAATGCGTCCATCGCCGAGAGGCCACCACCAGGTGCTTGCTATTTTCATGATCTACTAAAAGGATACCAATATTAGAAAACATTCACAATCAGGTGATTGCTAAAAAATGGATAAAAATAGCGACATATATAACTAATTCTCTATATCTATATCATAAATTCTTTTGAAATGTGTCAACATATAATAATTTGTATGCACACTCCTTTCTATGAATTTGATGATAAGTGCTTGAGACATAAATGTTGATCGATCAGTAGTTCACAATGACAAAATATTGAGAGTTGGAGTTTAACATTTTTAGCACCTGTGCTTTTCATGTTCTATATTGTTAGGTGCTAATAAGCATGTCAACATATGAATTTGCCAGAGCTTTTAAAAGGTACATCATACAAGTGGATACCATGCATGTTATTATATATCTAACAAAATATCACTCCTCGCACCTCTTAATTAAGTCCATATATAGTTTCACTCATTCCTTTTTACAAGAGTACATCATTATACTAAAATTTCTCTTGCATATCTTTGTAGATGACATAAGTAAATGATCAATTAGGCCACAAGCTAGTCGCCCACACCCCTGCATGCCCTTAATCGATTTGCCATGTTATTAGGTTGCTCATCATGATTTAAAGGAATTTTTTTGCTTTGTCAATAGTTTGGTTAATTATCTTTTCATGTAATATCAATTCCTAACTTTTGTTGTAAGATGGCACTAATATTAAGTTTTGCTCTATCTGCAGAACTCGCAAAATGATGCTTTTGTGCACAGAAGATTGAAGCAGGAAATTCTGTGCATGCAAATGGTTGTAGTGATACTTGCTTTTGTTTGATGTATATAAGACTATGAAATTACTATTTGGAACTGTTATATGTATAATGCCTTATGCTTACATTTTCGAACTTGAACTTGAATGTTGTGAGCTCGGGAACTGTTATCATGTCTTTTGTTCGATCTATACATACATATATATATATATATATATATATATATATATATATATATATATATATATATATGTGGAATGGATGAATGGATGGATTATTTGATTCTTTGTGGAATGGATGGATTATTTGATTGCTATGGAATGGATGGATGGATTATTTGATTGCTGTGGAATGGAATTTTTTTTTGAATTTTTGAAAAATAGGGTTCTGCTGTTTTGTCGATTTCCCGAGTGTCAAATCTTTCCCGAGTGTCGACACTCGGGAAAGCGACCAAATCTTTCTCGAGTGTCGACACTCGGGAAAACTTGACCCGTGGCAATTTCCTGTGGGATTCGTCGGAAGCTTTCCCGAGTGTCGTTTTCGCCATGCACTCGGGAAAAATAGCCAGGTGTCAATTTTCCCTGGTTTCGTCCGTCAAACGTTGGAAACATTCCCGAGTGTTTCTTCAGCGTATTCCCGAGTGTTAATACTCGGTAAAGATTCCCATTACGGGTGGAGAAGCCGTTCAGCAGGATTTTCTCCCGAGTGTTCGAGTTTCCTGAGTGTATACATATACACTCGGGAAAGTAATATTTCCCCAGTGTAACACTCAGGAAAATGTTTTTATCCCGACTAATCCATTCCGAGTGCTTTTTCCTGAGTGTGACACTCGGGAAAGATATCTCCTGAGTGTTTTTGGCACTCGGAAAAATTCCTATTTCTGGTAGTGAAAACCTGTCGTTTCTTTCTTGGTTTAAGTATGCCTTGTGTACGATGATAAGTTTGGAGCTATTTAGTCATGAGTATTCCTTTTCTAATCACATGCAGCATGCAAAATATTGATGGGATCGGATTCAATTGGCAGCCTCTTGTATGTGTGTTGCATGCGGATACGTACATATGTTGATTCCAAAAAAACACTTGACGCACATGACACTCATCCAAAGAACCTATTGATGCAATCAGTGTTGCCTGCGGATACGTACGACAACAATACGTCTGGAAATTAATATGCTTAGATTTTGTAAAGCCATATATAAAACCTACACCGTTATAATCTAGACCCACCACAATCGACGGTATAGATCTTTCTCTTTTTTACCGACTAACGTGGTATTTTTTACCCCTTGAGAGCGAACGTGATAACTTCTTTTAACTCTGCTTTAATAAAATGATAGATAGCTTATGTGTTCCGTTGGTGGGATGAGAATAAATGGGATACGATGGTTCCATACCGTGTGGTTCTATTATTTTAGATGAATAGGATGGTTTATCATCTAAAAGAATATTTCTCAAATTTTGTATCCTACCACCCATGATGGAATTGCTTAATTCAAGCAACCAACCAAATGGTTGCCTTTTTATTCTTGAACCATCTCAAACATGTAACATTTGGTACAAAAAACCAAACACACCCTTATAGATAAAGTATGTGAGTACCAAACTTTTACACCGAGGATTATAGAGTGGTGACCGTGGTACCCGGAGCAGCCAACTTTTTAGTAGTCCCTCAACATTTTTTCCGCTTTCTACCAAGTGGAGAGTGTACAAGTGATGAACACGGTAAGTCTGTAACTCGAGATATTAGATAGAAATTTGTATGATAAGATTCAACGAATGAATTGTTGTCGTACAAATAATGACCTCTCAACCATGCGTGCATGCACGGCAACACGATAAAATTCAGTAAAAATGACAAAATTTTTAAGTTGGCCTCCTCATGACATCCACAAATTAAAGGTGTCGATATCATGGTGGCGTGAGGGAAATTCTAGTATTTATGGTATAGTTTTGTGGGGCCTCGGCGATGATCTCATGGACCGATCTGCATGTTCCCTCTTTTAAGAGCGATAAATCAATGGAGAAATCACGGGCAAGCCGATGCCTCGAGGCGCCCTTGGCGATGCCCTTGGCGTTCTTGCAGACCGCCATGGTCTTGTTGTTGGTGCCGCTGAACTCGACCTTGACGTCGAACATCGCACACCGTCGCCACGGCAGCTTTGCCGAACAGAGCGGTGACGGCCTCCGGCGTGGGCGAGGTTCCATGATGTTGCGGAAGGTGGCGTCCTTGATGGTGACCTTGGATGCGCCCTTGGCGGTCTGAGATCTTGTTGGGGCGATACTTCATGTCGATGATGATGGGGTTGGCCACGTCCTCCATCTTGATGTTCTCGTAGCTGAGCTTGGAGGCGGTGACCGTCGACGCCGCGTCCTCGTAGGACTTGATCCGGACGCCGTTGGTGGTCTTCTTGGCGTCAGATCCTTGACGTTCACGTCGGTCACGTCCTTCGTCCTTGTACCGCCCGAGGCTACCCACGCCGATGCCATGGCGGGCCGCGGTGACACCGGTGATGTTGATCCTCGCTACCCGGCCGATGGAGATGCGATCGTCGCCGGTTCCGATGGTCGTCTTGGTGATGGTGATCTTGGACGAAGTCGCCGATGTGGATGCCGTCCGTGTTGGGACTGCCCTCCGCGCGGTGACCGCCACGTCCTTGATGGTCACGTTCTTGCACTTGAACACGTTCATGTGGAAGAACTTGGCGTTCAGCAGCGTGATCCGGAGATTAGCCCGTTGTTCACGAAGTCGGCACCAATGACTACACGTCAAAAATGCATCGAGATTAGGTTATCTGATTGCTTGATTGGCAAATGAATGAAATGAAATGCTCAAATGCGTGTATAAGATAGCCGGCTCACGACGTTTGGCGGGATCTTGCGATCGTACTTCTTATCGCAGCATTCTTGCTCCGCATACGGGGCCTGCCGTCGAGCTTGCCGGCGCCCGATGATGACGAGGTTGTCGGCGTGGATGATCTCGATCCGCTTGCTCTTATCTTGGCGAGGTCGGTGGAGCCGAGCGAGTTGCCGTCGCCGGATGGTCACGTCGCCCTTGCACGCCCGCTAAAATTGAGGGGCCCCGTCGGTAGTCGCCCTTAGGGATGAGGATCGCTCGCTTCGGTGCCCCGCGACGCCGACGTCCACGCCTCTGCAGCGCCTTAGTGCGATCTGCCTTGCCGTCGGCGTTGGCGCTCACTTTAGTGATGTCGAAGACCTGTCGGGCCGGACGCCCGCCATGGGCGCTTCGGCCCGGCCGCGGCGGGCGGGCGCTGCCTTCTCCTTTGTGGCGGGTTTACGCTGTACTGCGCAAGCCTACGACCGTCAGGAGGAAGAAGATCCTAATTGCATTGTCGCTGAAGGCCATTTCCGCTGTTGTCTTCACCGCCGATCGATGGTTTTTGGGAGTTTGGAAGGGGGAAGGCTATATATACTGGCTCAGAGGAGCTGCGCTTGCTATGTTAAGGCGGGCCAATTTTAGCGTTTACTTTCTTTGCGCCATGGTAGACCACTGGCCAGGCTACGTGTGTTCATGTCCTGAAGTTGATCTATGTGGCGCTGACCACTTGAACATTTCTTTCCGAAGGTGCAGCTAGCACTCCTGCACAGGTCGCCACATACAACCATTTCAATCAACATTTACAAAGTGTCACCGTTAAATAAAGATTGGCATTCGAATTCGCATTTGGAAAACGTTGTTTCAAGAATAAACTCATTCTGCATGTGCATGGAGTAAAAGATGATCAAAGGCAACAAGTCGCAAAATGGTTAGAGACAATCCTCTAATTTACATTGTTACCTTTTACTACGATGTACAATTTTGTATTTTCATGTACATAAACCTTTGTTTTCACCTTTATATTAATATATTGCGGGGCCTCCCTGCGAGCTTCTAAAAATCGCATTGGGAGGCAACGGCAATTTCGTAAGGAATGTGCTAGAAATTATTCACATGATTTTCAAAAACAAAAGGTTAAAAATTGTGCCATTTGGTCATACGTCAAGATCCGTGCTCCAGTTAGAGTTTTGGGAGTTCACGAGGCCCCTAACCACAGAGTTGATGGTGCATGGCGGTGGGCGATGGTGGGCAACAGATGGTGACGTCTTTGCGGCGGTGAAGGCCCTCCCAACTACGGGTCAAGCGGATAGCGGTGAAGTGACATCGGGGGCACGGAAGACGGCGGCGATAGTTGTTGGGGAAGAGCTGTGAGGTAGTGGTGGCGCCGATGCCTACGGGAGGTCGCCACTAATGGCAAAGAAGGAGAAAGCGAGGAGGCATAGTGGTGGTAGTAGAGAAGAAAATGAATCGGTGCGATGATGGTAGAGGGGCAGTTGGAAGGCCAAGGTTGCGGGGACAACAGCGAGGGACATCAGTGGTGTGGGCCGGGCAAGGAGGAGAGGATAGGATGTGGCGAATTTTAGGACTTAGGTGTCACAGATCTCGATGAATTCCAAGGGTGGATAATTTGGGTGACTTTATTTTCGGATTTGCTATACAACACTCAAGTATACAAATTTGCAAAATCAATCGAGTAGTTAGGAGGCGGCGGTGAGGGCGGCGGTACCGTCGGAACCAGTCAAGGTGGTGGCAGAGACGGGGGGAGCATGGGAGGTCACGGTCAGTGCCGGGGAACAAGAGGATCAGGGAGGACGAGATGGCGGCGTGCGCCGGAGGGGGAATTGGGCAAGTCTTGCCACTGCTAGAGGCAGGGGGCGGTGGCTGAGGTTTGGTAGGAGGAAAGGGATTGATCGAAGGGCCGAATTTTCGACTGATTTTGATGAGAAAAAACACTCTAGTGTTGTATAGATACTCCTTTTTTTTAAATCTACCCATTCTTTTTTTCGACCTGAGGAAGTAACGGAAGTGTTTTGCTGTGCTGACTATCCGATTAGTACAATTAAATAACTTTATGATGATCAGTGTTCAATTATGCATGGTTGAAAATTTTAAGTGCCCTGCTTGTCTTAATATGTTTGTGGAGATCACGTGATATGATCCTAATCTTAGTATATTAAACAATTAGCATCAGTGTCGAGGTGTTTAGGAGAAGCCCTCGGTATAGTGGAGTGTCACCTAACTGCCAGGTTGTAGGCAGTCTGACTAGCCATGTCCGGCGAAGTGAAATTATGGGGAATATGATCAAATACTTAGGCGGGAGTGTTTGGAGATGTGTTTGCATCAGGTGCTTTGAAAATAGAGACTGGACGCGAAACTTGATAGAGTTTTGCCGAAATATCTAGAAAGGATATTTTTCGGCAATTGGGAAGCAGTTGGACCAGCCTTCGGTTAGCGATCGACCCGGTGGCGGTCAGATCGGCTGAGGGCAACAATTAAACTGGCTAGGGTGCGATTATGCATAGTGAGGTGTGATGATCTTGTGGAATTGGTCAAAGTAACGGGATTCAGTACATAGGTGTTGCATGATGCATGTTTTGGTTAACGTGGGTCAAGTTGCAAGGAACTTATGTTCGAAATCGATTCATTGTTCTATTGTTCAACTACGATCAATGACGGAAATGATCGGGACTAGGCTAGAAGAGCTAAGGTCCAGAACGATCGAGCGTGTTGGGTAAAGTGGTTGGACTCAAGTATAGCACAAGATAGACAAGAACGACCGAACAGGAGGTTCGGTGCAATGGGTTGCATCAACTGGCTTAGGGGTCAGTGCAAGTGCTAAGGTGGTTCCGATCGGAGCCAGATGGGGGAGACTTTTCCAACATAAAGAGAGGTATTGATGAACCTACGCGTGGCAAAGCATTGGATTGCTTCACGTTGATTGGATTCGACCTTTGAGAAGGTCGAGAAGAGGTATTTTGGTATCTTCGCCAAAATACCATGTTGGTGACCTTGGAGAAACTACAGCGCGCGACGGCGCAAAGAAGATGTGGTTTAGGTCGAGAGGATGTGAAGATCACGAAGAGACGAATTTGGGAGACCCGTTTGTGTGTGGGTTTAACGGGTATCTATTATGATTTTCTCTTTAGAGCTAGCCTCCACTATATATGGTGCAGAATTTGCACCATCCATCCAAATCTTAGAAAACCTAATTTGTGATTTGAGGAAAGCATAGGAAATAGATGGGTCTAGGGTTTGAGAGAGATGCATTGATAAACTTGGTGCTGAAATGTGAGTTTTTTCCTCCATGGTCGAGTGACTATAAATCTACAATCCCTCTAATTAATCCAATCAAGATTGTCCTAAAATGAGTTCTATCTTGTTCTTGTTCTCTCTTTGATGATTTTAGGGGTTTTGTGTTAAGAGTTTTGACTTGATCTTTTGTTGTGATCTAGCCTGTTAGGACTTATGGGATCTGATCTAAAGTCATCTTGACTATCTTCTACCCATGAGTAAGCTCTTGGCTCAAGTTTTAGTTTTCCTCAGTTTTTGTGCCTTCTTGACCACAATCAAGAAATTCATAGAACCTTAGCTTCAATCGCATTGATCGTCGATTTGAATAAGTTCCTAATCTTCTTGATAAGTTGTAACTGAAATATCAGGAGATTGTGATCTCGGAATCAAAAGTTATGTCGATTTGAGGATCTTTCCGGTTGTTGTTCGTGTAGCTGACAATCAAACCGGCCGAGAGGCTTTTCGCTCGCGGTTTTTTGGTTTCAATGCAAGACTTCCGTTGTGACCTTTGTGCCTTTGATCTTCATAGATTTGATAGATAGTGGAGTGAAAAAGAAATTGGATAACACAGGTAGTGAAAAAGATAAGTGCTCCTATTCACACTATCTAGTCGCTTATTCAGTCTAACAATGTTCGAATTCCAAAATAAATAATCTTTCAGAGACGTAATTCAAGCCTATTTCACTTTTGTACAGCTCCTCCTGGTAAAGCTCTGTGGTACAATCTTACTGTAGCACTCAAAATTTCATTACTTAACCTGCCATATAACCTAGATCTATTCAAAGAACCAAAGCTATGAACAAAAGAATGAAACAAAACAGCTATATGATGCCAAACTCTGCAGGCCTCAACATCAGAAGTCGACGCTGCCGTCGCCGCCGGCCCTGCACATGCACCCGGGCGTCCTCGGCTGCCGGTAGACGCTCCGGCCCCTCGGCCGGGCGCTGACCCGCTTGTATTCCTCCACCATGTTCCTTACCCTCCTCTGGAACCCGCCCCATTCGATGCTGCCTTCCTCGGACAGGATCTGCGCGTACCGCTTCCTGTTCGGGTGCAGCGTCGGCGCGCAACCCCTGCCGTGGTAGACTCGGTACCCCGACACGAGCGACGAGAGCTGGCTGCCGGAGTCCGTCATCGCGAACACGTCCGACGAAGCGCACGCGATGAAGTCTAGCGCCGCAAGCTGCAATGCCAACGGCAGGTTCACTTGTCAGTCGGAGGATCGGAGCAAACGGACAGTGATAGTTCAGGAACTGTTGCTTTTACGACAGAATCTTTGATACCCGGGAAGAGAAATTCTTGAATGGAGCGAGCTCGTCGGAGGTGAGGATGTCTTCCTTGGTGACTATATTTGGGTACAGCCGCGTCAGAGGGCGCAGCCGCGGCACACCGCCGTATATCTGAGACCCGGCGACGTAGATGAACGTCCGGTGGTCGTAGCCGAGCGCGGAGAGGACGAGCCCGGCTTCTTCAGGCGTCAGCGGGCACCTCCCCAGGCTGCGCTGTTCCTCCGGTGACACCGAGCTGCGACACGCAACGACGGTATCAGACAATGTAGTGCTTCACCGGTTCTTTCCAAGTGTAGGCAAGATTAAGCAACATTTTGTGTAAGATGCAGTAAATCAGTAATGGCGTACGTACGTGTTCCGCAGGCGCATCGCGACGGTCGGGAAGTGTTTCTCTCTGTACGCCTGCAGTTCCCTCCTCTCCTCTTCGCCGCCGCCGAAGTTGCAGAGGGAGTAGGCGACCATGTCCTCCTCGAACCTCATGTGCAGTGCGAGGTACCTGTTTGGCGCGCCGGCGGTGTCGTTCTCAGAGCAGGCTGGGTCGAGCATGTTGTTCCCGAACAGCTGCTTGTCCATCTCCGTCTGCATCGCGCTCACCTTGCGCAGTCGCTGGACCAGCAGAGAGCCCACTTGTTGGATTTCAGGGACGAACTTGACAGCGTGGAAGTTGCATCTGCATCGCAGCCTCTGCAAAGCTAGGCAACTCTGGTGAGGAAACAGAGGGTGTAGATGGTACATTGTACATTGTTCATCTGAAAAAAAAGGCAAGGGAGATAAATTATTGTTACCTGCAGATGGACAGATACTGAGTCGAAGCCGAGCCGGTTACCGAATCCGAGGAAATGAACAACGCCATTCTTCTGAAGAATCGGAAGTACAGTTTTGATGAATTCAGATGGTTCAGCCTCTTTCATGATGTCCATATCGGTGATCTGTGATCAGGGGAAGAGAGAAATTGAGCAATAAGGTATTGTGATAAATTGATCAGTAAGAAACCGGTAGAATAAGTTTCAGAACATGGTTGAGACACCAACTTGGCTACCGATTGCTTCGAGATCTAGTGACTCAAGGTGGGCAGGTAAATCCTTCTTAATGTGCACATCACTCTTCATGTAATTCACAAAGTAGTCTTCTTGATAGATGTCACCAAACTGACTGGTTGAAAGGAAAGTATGGTAAGTATACCAGACAAAATTTGTTTCTTGAAAAAATGTCAAATGGAGTATCACAATTAGACCATTTTAATTGTACAAGTTGATGATTGTAATTTGTCAACAAAAGCAAAATTCCAGTTTGATGTGCTTTTCTTGTATAATGCAGTCAGTCGAATTATAATGGTTGTCGCAAAAGAAAAGGTAGAACTGAGATGATGTTGCGTCAGTAGCGTATGTTCTCTAACCTTGTGTCCTTCCACACGGTGCTGTAAAGAAATCGGGGTAGGACTAGTGTAGCATTAAGCAGAGCTGCAACGACAACAGCGTTACACACCTGGAAGATGAAACTCAGTTAGCTACTGAATATCAAAATTAACATAGTTTTAAGATTGTGAGCATTTCAGCGCTAGGTCCTTACAGCTACGCGCTGTTGGTTAAGACCGCCATTTGCGCTGACCAGAATGAAGCCATTGCTGTTCTCGCTAGGCCCTGTGAAGACCAAATCTAGTGTCAGGAAGAAAGCAGTAGTGTAGTACTCGTAATGTGATAACTGATAAGTTATGAAATCAAAACGTTAAACCATATTTCTCATGCATCAGAACAATTTTAGGATGCAACTGTATGTGTTGATCTTGCTGATTAGGAATTTAAACTACAGACTTCATGCATCAATATAAATGCGGCTTAAGAATTTTATGTCGCTAAGATCATGGTAGTACTGTAACTATTTTTATTGATTGAACAAAGTATAACCTTCATCAGGATAACTGTGCTTAGCAGCACAGGGCTCCCATTTACGCGCTTTTTTGTAGGGTTCTTCCCATAGTGCAAAACTTTCACCGTCAGATTCGTTCTGCACTGGCCAGGGAAAATTGCAACATGAGTAAAAGGCAAAGACAAAAAAAAACAGAAAGTAACTGGTACTTGTGGAACCCTTTTCCAGTTTGACGAATGATGCAACTTGTAGCGATCTCCATACGGTGAGTTATTCGAACGACTGGAGGCTGTCGGAGCCGTACTGCTATGACTTCCAGAATGATATCGATGAGGACGCTCAAGTTTGCTCATCGTACTTTGTAGCCTTTGTGTGATCTCTTCGGCGAAGAGGTCGTAACCAGGCGCTCGGGTGAGTTCTCGAGATGGGTTCTCGAGCAGATCATTGATGTGTTGAAGTTCTTGAACTTCTTTCGACTGGTATTGAACGCGCCTAGGCAAATTTCTCTGAGCTGCAATACATTTTCATCGGGTTGTTTCAGAATCATCCATACCTGATCCTTGAGCTTGCCTCAATGAAGTACAATGATCTCAAGGATTTCCCACATGCGCATCAGAGTGTTAACTCTGCTCATCGCCGGAAGTGTCCTCGCCACTGCCACGAGCGGTCGTAGGGTGTGATCGTCGGAGAGCGTCCTCAGTCCTGTCTCTAGGAGAGTTATTGCTACCTGAGGAAAGGACGAAGATCTCCCGTTGATGATCTCCACTTGCGCTTGAGGCCTCCTCGCTTGAGGAGTAGTCGAATGACACCATCTGGCGACTTGGAGCAAACCCCTCCAGGAAGGGGAATTCCAGGTTATAACCGTCTCCATCCGTAGGTGTGCCCTGCGTTGGGATGGTCGAACTCGTAGGAGGAGCGTGTTGGATCGCATCCTTGGCTGGGCTAACCGGAGAGAGAGAACTACCAGATGTTGATGAAGATCCGGAATTATGACTTCCAAGACTTGTCGTGCCAGGTCAGACTGCCTCAGATGGACTTGAACATTTGGAGGGGGAACCCTCGCCATGATCTGAGCCTGCCTTAGGACAACCCCTGTTGTGGTCGGATGGACCCTTGCCCTTTGAGGAAGCTGGTTCCTCATCTGGACGTATCGTTGTGGGGGATAAGGATCCCTCCTCAACTCCATCGATTGTAGGGTCTCCTAGAGAATGATCTCCGGGGGCGATGTCACCATCGGATGATGCAGTACTCGACTCGTAGTTGAAACCGGCATCTATGTTGATATTTGCGTAATCGGCCAAGTCGAACCAGTTCTCCTCGTTCCATTCTCCTACCATGAGAGCATGAGAGTTGGAAAAATGAAGAAAAGCTGATGACTCGAAGCTCCCCATGGTCGGCGCCAATTGCCGGTGTTTTAGAACCGAACTTACGTAAAGATTGTTTGATTCGGGGGTTCCCCTAGGCTCAAAATCACGCAGAGAAGGAGACACGGGGATTTTTATACAGGTTCGGGCCTTCTCCTAAGAGAATAACAACCATACTCCTGTGTGTATGTATTAAGTATGCTGGATTACAATATCAAGAGAAAGACTAGAATGATGCGTCTTGTGCTCTTAATTTTTCCTCTCCCGGTCCTTTTGATGATTCTGCCTTTTATAGTACTCGGAGTGTGCTGCTGTTCTTCCAGTCCAAAGGGCGCCTTAATGTTCTAGATTATAGAGCCGTTACTGGAGATTATTGTGGAAGTAGTAACGTTCTCACGTTGCGAGACAGTTATCACCATGACAGGGAGTTAAATCGTGCTATTATTCTAGAAAATAACAGTGTAGTTTACTGCCATATTTTTAAATGTGGTGCGGAAGATTCCCTGGTCGATTAGGCCCATATGTCTGTAAGCCACATCGACTAAAGACTGGTCGTAGAGGAGCTTACGACCAGATGGTGGTTATAGAATAACTTACGACCATACACTGATCATAAAAGAGCTTACGATTAAGACATAGTCGTAGAAAGACTTACGACTATGGGGTAGTCGTAGAAGGATTTCTATGGGGTAGTCGTCGAAAGACTTACGACCTCTAGCTTCTCCCTCATGAATATTAAGGGGTATACTTAAGAACCATATGATGTCAATATTATCCATAATATGAATTACAGATAAATAATTAAATGAGGATTATTATATCCTCGTCAGTACGAAAGGCCTATTTCAATGGCGCACAAAGTTAAGTCCTTAATTGACCAAAGCAAGACTTCCAATTTCTAACTAAGTAACCATAATTCAAAACCCAAGCACTAAGCTCCATCATATCACAGAGTTTCCACCACTTGCCTCAGTCTAAATCATTTCCCACACTGTTGGTTAAGTGCAACACATGCCATCAACGAGTAATAGCACACAACACACATAGTTTTATCACAGAGTTCCATAGTCACTTAATCAAATTCATAATTGCAACTTACATGAAATGATGACTCGTGACATGGCTAAGCAATCTACTCGTATCTAACCGACCCACGTTGGTGCTACGATAATACCAACTAAATAATGAACCAATCTATGGTGACAAAATGTAACATCCCAAAATCCTAATTCTGGGATTATATAATACAAATTCACTAGGAAAAATCGCTTTGATCATTTGCATATGAATTATAATATGTTGAATTTGGGTTTTGAATTTAAAAGGGAAACTTGAACTACAAACAAAAAAGTGCTAAAAAGGAAATAGTTAAAACAAAGCAAATAAATTCAAAGGATAGAATTATTTCGGGTATATTATCCTAGGAATAATTCACTAAAGATTTTATATGAAATCTTGTTTAGGAAAATAATTACAAAAGCACAAAATAGAAATTTCTACAAATTTTGTAGAAATTCATAGAAGGTCTAAACCTCTAAAAATTTTATAGGAGAAACTACATTAGGTTAGAAGCCCACACGAAAATTTTCATCGATTTTGGACATAATACAACTAGTTTTAAAAATTGGCAAACAATTCAGCAGAAAATCAAAACCTAAATCTAAAGTCACCTCTCTGACCTGTGGGCCCCACCCACAGGGTTCTTCCTCCACCTCGGCACGGCAGCGCCAGCGCACGCTCGTGAGAGCTCCGCCGTGCCCACCGTTTCCCTCACCGCCCACGGTTTTTGCCATCGACCGAACCTACCTTGTCGCGTCGCCATAACGTCGCGCCCATTCCCCTACCCGGCTACACCTGCTCCTGCCCGTACGCCGTCGAGACCGTCGAGAGCACCGCTAACCTGCTCGAGCTCTTCTCGCTTATCTCCGCCACCTCCAGCTATAAATAGCCATCCCCGAGCTGCGTCTCTTCTTTCCCAAGTCAATGCGCTCACTCACTCCTCTACTCCACCAAATCGAGCTCTAGAGCTCAAGGAATGCGAGCCCTAATTTGGCCGTGCAACGCCACCTTCATCCCCAACACCGTGAAGGGTTTTGTATCACCCTTACTGCATCATTTCGTGTTCCAGCACGCTCTGAACCTTCTCCCTCATTCAATTTCATCTTTGTTTCACAAAAGCTCTTGGATCGCTTCTTCTTCCTCATCTCAGGCGAATCATTGCTCGATCGTCATTTGGAGCTCCACTACACCCCAAGCCGATTCTTCGCGCCAGGAGCATCACAGGACCATCGCCAAGCTTCTCCGACCACTGGACGATCCTCTCAATCGCCCGAACCTCTTCTCCATATGCGACCGACCTCGCCGCCTTGGCTCGACCAAACGTCTCTGACCACCTCCAAGCCTCCACGTCCTTCCGGTATGACCCTAGTAGCCCCATAGATCCTCATGCGTGCAATAGATAGTCAAGGGCATAGCTCGTTTGCAACTTCGCCTGTGGTCGTCGCAGCTCCTCCGCACGACACCGGTGCGCCGCCGCGTCAGGCCACCTCTAGCCTCGCCGTTGGTGCCGGTGGGTGCGCAAGGGTATGGAGATTATCATGGTGATGTTTGCTTTGATATTTTATGTTTATATCCTTGCTGATTCGGGATACTTCCGATCAATATCTTTCGGTTCGCCTTTCGCATGCAGTAGTGAGCTTGATCCATTTTTGCTAGGTGAATCACTAATTATTTGTTCATAAAATTTGAGTCTCATGTAAAAAACATGGAGTTGATTCATAATAATTGGTAATTATTCTTATGGATTTCTTTTTATATAAAAATAGAACGCAGTAGGGGTTGCAAGACATTATGTTTGATACACATGTGAGTAACAATGGTCAATGTAATAGTAGACATAAAGAGGTGTACATGGAGACAGGAGACAACGTAGATCACAGGTCATGATATCTGATAGACATGTGAGAAGCAATATAATAGTAAACATGTAGAAGAGGTTTACATGGAGCATTAGCGTACCAAATCCGGCTAGAATCAACCCAGAGACGTCTTTTTGGATTAAGTTTCCGGCGGAAACTAGTACTCACAAAACCTGTCGTTTCTTTCTTGGTTTAAGTATGCCTTGTGTACGATGATAAGTTTGGAGCTATTTAGTCATGAGTATTCCTTTTCTAATCAAATGCAGCATGCAAAATATTGATGGGATCGGATTCAATTGGCAGCCTCTCGTATGTGTGTTGCATGCGGATACGTACATATGTTGATTCCAAAAAAACACTTGACGCACATGACACCTCATCCAAAGAACCTATTGATGCAATCGGTGTTGCATGCGGATACGTACGACAACAATACGTCTGGAAATTAATATGCTTAGATTTTGTAAAGCCATATATAAAATCTACACCGTTATAATCTAGACTCATCACAATCGACGGTATAGATTTTTCTCTTTTTTACCGACTAACGTGGTATTTTTTACCCCTTGAGAGCAAACGTGATAATTTCTTTTGACTATGCTTTAATAAAATGATAGATAGCTTATGTGTTCGGTTGGTGGGATGAGAATAAATGGGATACGATGGTTCCATACCATGTGGTTCTATTATTTTAGATGAATGGGATGATTTATCATCTAAAAGAATATTTCTCAAATTTTGTATCCTACCATCCACGATGGAATTGTTTAATTCAAGCAACCAACCAAATGGTTGCCTTTTTATTTTTGAACCATCTCATACATGTAACATTTGGTACAGAAAACCAAACACACCCTTATAACACACACTTATAGATAAAGTATGTGAGTACCAAACTTTTACACCGAAGATTATAGAGTGGTGACCGTGGTACCCGGAGCAGCCAACTTTTTAGTGGTCCCTCAACAATTTTTCCGCTTTCTACCAAGTGGAGAGTGTACAAGTGTATAGCAACCTAGTGATGAACACGGTAAGTCTGTAACTCGAGATATTAGATAGAAATTTGTATGATAAGATTCAACGAATGAATTGCTGTCGTACAAATAATGACCTCTCAACCATGCGTGCATGCACGGCAACACGATAAAATTCAGTAAAAAATGACAAAATTTTTAAGCCGGCCTCCTCATGACATCCACAAATTGAAGGTGTCGATATCATGGTGGCGTAGAGGGAAATTCTAGTATTTATGGTATAGTTTTGTGGGGCCTCGGCGATGATCTCATGGACCGATCTGCATGTTCCCTCTTTTTAAGAGCAGACAAATCAATGGAGAAATCACAGGCAAGCCAGTGCCTCGAGGCAGCCCTTGGCAGTGCCCTTGGCGTTCTTGCAGACCGCCATGGTCTTGTTGTTGGTGCCGCTGAACTCGACCTTGACGTCGAACATCTGCACACCGTCGCACGGCAGCTTGTCGGAACAGAGCAGGCTGACGGCCTCCGGCGTGGACGAGGTTCCGGTGATGTTGCGGAAGGTGACGTCCTTGATGGTGACCTTGGATGCGCCCTTGGCGGTACAGATCTTGTTGGGGCAGTACTTCATGTCGATGATGATGGGGTTGGCCACGTCCTCCATCTTGATGTTCTCGTAGCTGAGCTTGGAGGCGGTGACCGTCGACGCCGCGTCCTCGTAGGACTTGATCCGGACGCCGTTGGTGGTCTTCTTGAGCGTGCAGTCCTTGACGTTCACGTCGGTCACGTCCTTCTCGTCCTTGTACCGCCCGAGGCTGCCCACGCTGATGCCGTGGCCGGGGCCGCAGGTGACACCGGTGATGTTGATCCCCTCGCTACCCGGGCCGATGGAGATGCAGTCGTCGCCGGTTCCGATGGTCGTGCTGGTGATGGTGATCTTGGACGAGTCGCCGATGTGGATGCCGTCCGTGTTGGGACTGTCCTCCGGCGCGGTGACCGTCACGTCCTTGATGGTCACGTTCTTGCACTTGAACACGTTCATGTGGAAGAACTTGGCGTTCAGCAGCGTGATCCCGGAGATTAGCCCGTTGTTCACGAAGTCCAGCACCAATGACTACATGTCAAAAATGCATCAGCATTAGGTTATATAGTTGCTTGATTGGCAAATGAATGAAATGAAATGCTCAAATGCGTGTATAAGATAGCTAGCTCACGTACGTTTGGCAGGATCTTGCAGTCGTACTTCTTGTCGCAGGCATTCTTGCTCCAGACAGCGGGGCCCTGCCCGTCGAGCTTGCCGGCGCCAGTGATGACGAGGTTGTCGACGTGGATGATCTCAATCCAGTTGCTCTTGTACTGGCCGAGGTCGGTGGAGCCGAGCAGGTTGCCGTCGAGCTGGATGGTCACGTCGCCCTTGCACGGCCCGCTAAAATTGAGGGGCCCCGTCAGGTAGTCGCCCTTAGGGATGAGGATCGTCTGCTTCCCGGTGCCCCCGCACGCCGACGTCCACGCCTCCTGCAGCGCCTTGGTGCATTCCGCCTTGCCGTCGGCGTTGGCGCCCAGCTTGGTGATGTCGAAGACCCGCTGTCGAACTGCCAGCGGGCGCCCTCGGACGGCGTGGCGGGTTTACTGCTGCTGCCACGCCGTCGGAAGAAGATCCTAATTGCATTGTCGTGAAGGCCATTTCATTGTTGTCTTCGCCCGATCGATGGTTTTGGGAGTTTGGAAGCCGGCTATATATCTTTCTGAGGAGCTGCGCTTGCTATGTTAAGGCGGGCCAATTTTAGCGTTGCTTTCTTTGCGCCATGGCAGACCATCCTAATTACGTGTGTTCATGTCCTGAAGTTGAGCTATGTGGCGCTGACCACTTGAACATTTCTTTCCGAAGGTGCAGCTAGCACTCCTGCACAGGTCGCCACATACAACCATTTCAATCAACATTTACAAAGTGTCACCGTTAAATAAAGATAGGCATTCGAATTCGCATTTGGAAAACGTTGTTTCAAGAATAAACTCATTCTGCATGTGCATGGAGTAAAAGATGATCAAAGGCAACAAGTCGCAAAATGGTTAGAGACAATCCTCTAATTTACATTGTTACCTTTTACTACGATGTACAATTTTGTATTTTCATGTACATAAACCTTTGTTTTCACCTTTATATTAATATATTGTAGGGGCCTCCCCTGCAGGCTTCCCAAAAAATCGCATTGGGAGGCAACGGCAATTTCGTAAGGAATGTGCTAGAAATTATTCACATGATTTTCAAAAACAAAAGGTTAAAAATTGTGCCATTTGGTCATACGTCAAGATCCGTGCTCCAGTTAGAGTTTTGGGAGTTCACGAGGCCCCTAACCACAGAGTTGATGGTGCATGGCGGTGGGCCGATGGTGGGCAACAGATGGTGACGTGCTGCGAGGCGGTGAAGGCCCTCCCAACTACGGGTCAAGCGGATAGCGGTGAAGTGACATCAGGGGGCACGGAAGACGGCGGCGATAGTTGTTGGGGAAGAGCTGTGAGGTAGTGGTGGCACCGATGCCTACGGGAGGTCGCCACTAATGGCAAAGAAGGAGAAAGCGAGGAGGCATAGTGGTGGTAGTAGAGAAGAAAATGAATCGGTGCGATGATGGTCGAGGGGCAGTTGGAAGGCCAAGGTTGCGGGGACAACAGCGAGGGACATCAGTGGTGTGGGCCGGGCAAGGAGGAGAGGATAGGATGTGGCGAATTTTAGGACTTAGGTGTCACAGATCTCGATGAATTCCAAGGGTGGATAATTTGGGTGACTTTATTTTCGGATTTGCTATACAACACTCAAGTATACAAATTTGCAAAATCAATCGAGTAGTTAGGAGGCGGCGGTGAGGGCGGCGGTACCGTCGGAACCAGTCAAGGTGGTGGCAGAGACGGGGGGAGCATGGGAGGTCACGGTCAGTGCCGGGGAACAAGAGGATCAGGGAGGACGAGATGGCGGCGTCTTGAGAATTGGGCAAGTCTTGCCAGTGCTAGAGGCAGGGGGGCGGTGGCTGAGGTTTGGTAGGAGGAAAGGGATTGATCGAAGGGCCGAATTTTCGACTGATTTTGATGAGAAAAAACACTCTAGTGTTGTATAGACACTCCTTTTTTTAATCTACCGGAGATACTCCCATTTCCAAAATGTCATTCTTTTTTTCGACCTGAGGAAGTAACGGAAGTGTTTTGCTGTGCTGACTATCCGATTAGTACAATTAAATAACTTTATGATGATCAGTGTTCAATTATGCATGGTTGAAAATTTTAAGTGCCCTGCTTGTCTTAATATGTTTGTGGAGATCACGTGATATGATCCTAATCTTAGTATATTAAACAATTAGCATCAGTGTCGAGGTGTTTAGGAGAAGCCCTCGATATAGTGGAGTGTCACCTAACTGCCAGGTTGTAGGCAGTCTGACTAGCCATGTCCGGCGAAGTGAAATTATGGGGAATATGATCAAATACTTAGGCGGGAGTGTTTGGAGATGTGTTTGCATCAGGTGCCTTGAAAATAGAGACTGGACGCGAAACTAGATAGAGTTTTGCCGAAATATCTAGAAAGGATATTTTTCGGCAATTGGGAAGCAGTTGGACCAGCCTTCGGTTAGCGATCAGACCGGTAGGCGGTCAGACCGGCTGAGGGCAACAATTAAACTGGCTAGGGTGCGATTATGCATAGTGAGGTGTGATGATCTTGTGGAATTGGTCAAAGTAACGGGATTCAGTACATAGGTGTTGCATGATGCATGTTTTGGTTAACGTGGGTCAAGTTGCAATGAACTTATGTTCGAAATCGATTCATTGTTCTATTGTTCAACTACGATCAATGACGGAAATGATCGGGACTAGGCTAAAAGAGCTAAGGTCCAGAACGATCGAGCATGTCGGGTAAAGTGGTTGGACTCAAGTATAGCACAAGATAGACAAGAACGACCGAACAGGAGGTTCGGTGCAATGGGTTGCATCAACTGGCTTAGGGGTCAGTGCAAGTGCTAAGGTGGTTCCGATCGGAGCCAGATGGGGGAGACTTTTCCAACATAAAGAGAGGTATTGATGAACCTACGCGTGGCAAAGCATTGGATTGCTTCACGTTGATTGGATTCGACCTTTGAGAAGGTCGAGAAGAGGTATTTCGGTATCTTCACCAAAATACCATGTTGGTGACCTTGGAGAAACTACAGCGCGGGACGGCGCAAAGAAGATGTGGTTTAGGTCGAGAGGATATGAAGATCACGAAGAGACGAATTTGGGAGACCCGTTTGTGTGTGGGTTTAACGGGTATCTATTATGGTTTTCTCTTTAGAGCTAGCCTCCACTATATAAGGGGGTGGTGTAGAATTTGCACCATCCATCCAAATCTTAGAAACCCTAATTTGTGATTTGAGGAAAGCATAGGAAATAGATGGGTCTAGGGTTTGAGAGAGATGCATTGATAAACTTGGTGCTGAAATGTGAGTTTTTTTCCTCCATGGTGGAGTGACCATAAATCTACAATCCCTCTAATTAATCCAATCAAGATTGTCCTAAAATGAGTTCTATCTTGTTCTTGTTCTCTCTTTGATGATTTTAGGGGTTTTGTGTTAAGAGTTTTGACTTGATCTTTTGTTGTGATCTAGCCTGTTAGGACTTATGGGATCTGATCTAAAGTCATCTTGACTATCTTCTACCCATGAGTAAGCTCTTGGCTCAAGTTTTAGTTTTCCTCAGTTTTTGTGCCTTCTTGACCACAATCAAGAAATTCATAGAACCTTAGCTTCAATCGCATTGATCGTCGATTTGAATAAGTTCCTATTCTTCTTGATAAGTTGTAACTGAAATATCAGGAGATTGTGATCTCGGAATCAAAAGTTATGTCGATTTGAGGATCTTTCCGGTTGCTGTTCGTGTAGCTGACAATCAAACCGGCCGAGAGGCTTTTCGCTCGTGGTTTTTTGGTTTCAATGCAAGACTTCCGTTGTGACCTTTGTGCCTTTGATCTTCATAGATTTGATAGATAGTGGAGTGAAAAAGAAATTGGATAACACAGGTAGTGAAAAAGATAAGTGCTCCCATTCACACTATCTAGTCGCTTATTCAGTCTAACAATGTTTGAATTCCAAAATAAATAATCTTTCAGAGACGTAATTCAAGCCTATTTCACTTTTGTACAGCTCCTCCTGGTAAAGCTCTGTGGTACAATCTTACTGTAGCACTCAAAATTTCATTACTTAACCTGCCATATAACCTAGATCTATTCAAAGAACCAAAGCTATGAACAAAAGAATGAAACAAAACAGCTATATGATGCCAAACTCTGCAGGCCTCAACATCAGAAGTCGACGCTGCCGTCGCCGCCGGCCCTGCACATGCACCCGGGCGTCCTCGGCTGCCGGTAGACGCTCCGGCCCCTCGGCCGGGCGCTGACCCGCTTGTATTCCTCCACCATGTTCCTTACCCTCCTCTGGAACCCGCCCCATTCGATGCTGCCTTCCTCGGACAGGATCTGCGCGTACCGCTTCCGGTTCGGGTGCAGCGTCGGCGCGCGGCCCCTGCCGTGGTAGACTCGGTACCCCGACACGAGCGACGAGAGCTGGCTGCCGGAGTCCGTCATCGCGAACACGTCCGACGAAGCGCACGCGATGAAGTCTAGCGCCGCAAGCTGCAATGCCAACGGCAGGTTCACTTGTCAGTCGGAGGATCGGAGCAAACGGACAGTGATAGTTCAGGAACTGTTGCTTTTACGACAGAATCTTTGATACCCGGGAAGAGAAATTCTTGAATGGAGCGAGCTCGTCGGAGGTGAGGATGTCTTCCTTGGTGACTATATTTGGGTACAGCCGCGTCAGAGGGCGCAGCCGCGGCACACCGCCGTATATCTGAGACCCGGCGACGTAGATGAACGTCCGGTGGTCGTAGCCGAGCGCGGAGAGGACGAGCCCGGCTTCTTCAGGCGTCAGCGGGCACCTCCCCAGGCTGCGCTGTTCCTCCGGTGACACCGAGCTGCGACACGCAACGACGGTATCAGACAATGTAGTGCTTCACCAGTTCTTTCCAAGTGTAGGCAAGATTAAGCAACGTTTTGTGTAAGATGCAGTAAATCAGCAATGGCGTACGTACGTGTTCCGCAGGCGCATCGCGACGGTCGGGAAGTGTTTCTCTCTGTACGCCTACAGTTCCCTCCTCTCCTCTTCGCCGCCGCCGAAGTTGCAGAGGGAGTAGGCGACCATGTCCTCCTCGAACCTCATGTGCAGTGCGAGGTACCTGTTTGGCGCGCCGGCGGTGTCGTTCTCAGAGCAGGCTGGGTCGAGCATGTTGTTCCCGAACAGCTGCTTGTCCATCTCCGTCTGCATCGCGCTCACCTTGCGCAGTCGCTGGACCAGCAGAGAGCCCACTTGTTGGATTTCAGGGACGAATTTGACAGCGTGGAAGTTGCATCTGCATCGCAGCCTCTGCAAAGGCAACTCTGGTGAGGAAACAGAGGGTGTAGATGGTACATTGTACATTGTTCATCTGAAAAAAATGGCAAGGGAATAAATTGTTGTTACCTGCAGATGGACAGATACTGAGTCGAAGCCGAGCCGGTTACCGAATCCGAGGAAATGAACAACGCCATTCTTCTGAAGAATCGGAAGTACAGTTTTGATGAATTCAGATGGTTCAGCCTCTTTCATGATGTCCATATCGGTGATCTGTGATCAGGGGAAGAGAGAAATTGAGCAATAAGGTATTGTGATAAATTGATCAGTAAGAAACCGGTAGAATAAGTTTCAGAACATGGTTGAGACACCAACTTGGCTACCGATTGCTTCGAGATCTAGTGACTCAAGGTGGGCAGGTAAATCCTTCTTAATGTGCACATCACTCTTCATGTAATTCACGAAGTAGTCTTCTTGATAGATGTCACCAAACTGACTGGTTGAAAGGAAAGTATGGTAAGTATACCAGACAAAATTTGTTTCTTGAAAAATGTCAAATGGAGTATCACAATTAGACCATTTTAATTGTACAAGTTGATGATTGTAATTTGTCAACAAAAGCAAAATTCCAGTTTGATGTGCTTTTCTTGTATAATGCAGTCAGTCGAATTATAATGGTTGTCGCAAAAGAAAAGGTAGAACTGAGATGATGTTGCGTCAGTAGCGTATGTTCTCTAACCTTGTGTCCTTCCACACGGTGCTGTAAAGAAATCGGGGTAGGACTAGTGTAGCATTAAGCAGAGCTGCAACGACAACAGCGTTACACACCTGGAAGATGAAACTCAGTTAGCTACTGAATATCAAAATTAACATAGTTTTAAGATTGTGAGCATTTCAGCGCTAGGTCCTTACAGCTACGCGTTGTTGGTTAAGACCGCCATTTGCGCTTGTTGGAAATAATCTTGTTGTTCCTAGTCTTTAGGTGTTAATGCATGCATGTGCTACGTGGGATCGTGCACTGTAGGCATGAGATCGTGCATATGACCGAGTAAACAGGATGTGCGTGACCAAGTGCTGAGTTAGTTGGGTCGTGGGGAGTTTCTCCAGGAAGACTGCATGCTAGTGGTGCTGATGTGTTAGCCGCATGCGTGAGTTTAAATACCCATGGAAGTCATTGAGTTTAGTTGAGACGTTATGGAATAACAAAGAGTAAACAGAAAAGGGGCTAGTTGTGTCGCCTCGTAAATACTCTGCGTGTGTCCTTCGTCTCCCCGTGTAGTGTGTGTCCACGGATAAACGGGTGTGTATGATCCTGGTGATGTTATGTTCCAACAATTGGTATCAGAGCGAGGTTCAATGTGAGAAGAGTGCCCACCCGGTGGCGCCGCGGCAGGCACGCGGCGTGGTGTGGAAGCGGGCGGAGACGCGGCGGCAAGCGGGGCGCGTCGCACGGTGGCAGCATCAGGCCGGCGGGGCCGCACCATGGGAGCATGGGTGCGAGTGCAGCTGCTTCGGCTGCAAGGCAAGAGCGTTGTCGGCGGTGAACGATGTTCTTCCACCATCAGTAGTGTCATGGTGTAAGGCGTCACGAACACAGCGATGTCTAAAGCGGCGGGCATCGTTGAAGATGTGTGTGTATATGGCACAGTAGGAGTGTTGCATGTGTCATTTATTTCTTTGTATGCACGTAGGAGATGTGTTACATACGTGCGTATATTTGTGTCATGGTCATGCATGTAGGTGAGTCGATGCATGATGCATGTGTGTGCTTGAGTTCTTGTAGGTGTGTCCAAGTTCTCATGTGTGTAGCTCTAATGAGAGTCTCTGTCGCCGTCTAGTTGTGTTCTGCGTGAAAGACAATCGGAGCTGAGGTAGAAGCAAAAACGTAAAGTTGTGTCACCGACGGCATGATCGACAAGAAGGCGGCAAAACTCCTTGGAGATCGTCGGAGATCGGATGTCGGCTTGTGAAGTAGTGACAACAAGATTAGGGGAGAATGTTGGAAATAATCTTGTTGTTCCTAGTCTTTAGGTGTTAGTGCATGCATGTGCTCGTGGGATCGTGCCTTTAGGCATGAGATCGTGCATATGACCGAGTAAACAGGATGTGCGTGACCAAGCGCTGAGTTAGTTGGGTCGTGGGGAGTTTCTCCAGGAAGACTGCATGCTAGTGGTGCTGATGTGTTAGCCGCATGCGTGAGTTTAAATACCCATGGAAGTCATTGAGTTTAGTTGAGACGTTATGGAATAACAAAGAGTAAACAGAAAAGGGGCTAGTTGTGTCGCCTCGCAAATACTCTGCGTGTGTCCTTCGTCTCCCCGTGTAGTGTGCGTCCACGGATAAACGGGTGTGTATGATCCTGGTGATGTTATGTTCCAACAGCGCTGACCAGAATGAAGCCATTGCTGTTCTCGCTAGGCCCTGTGAAGACCAAATCTAGTGTCAGGAAGAAAGCAGTAGTGTAGTACTCGTAATGTGATAACTGATAAGTTATGAAATCAAAACGTTAAACCATATTTCTCATGCATCAGAACAATTTTAGGATGCAACTGTATGTGTTGATCTTGCTGATTAGGAATTTAAACTACAGACTTCATGCATCAATATAAATGCGGCTTAAGAATTTTATGTCGCTAAGATCATGGTAGTACTATAACTATTTTTATTGATTGAACAAAGTATAACCTTCATCAGGATAACTGTGCTTAGCAGCACAGGGCTTCCATTTACGCGCTTTTTTGTAGGGTTCTTCCCATAGTGCAAAACTTTCACCGTCAGACTCGTTCTGCACTGGCCAGGGAAAATTGCAACATGAGTAAAAGGCAAAGACAAAAAAAAACTACAGAATTACACAGAAAGTAACTGGTACGGTTATGATGACAGCAAAAATCAAACCTTTGTAACAACTGAAGTGGCCATATGCAGAAGTCTTCCGTGCATTATCTGCTCTGCTTGTTCCGTCCTTATAATGTTTTCCTTGAGCTCCTTCATTAACGAAGTCAATTTGTCAGGTTTAGTGATTTTGCAACAAGACAAGCACTTTGGAACTTGGCAATGCAATTGGTTTTCATTAAGAACCAAAATATGGGAATTTGTTAGTTGTTTCATGTTTGGCGAATGCTACTTGCTTTTCGCTCTTCCTTCTTACTGGGGTCATACTTTATTTGCAGGTTAATAGATTTCTTTGCATAGATATTACCTACCAAGAAAGTTTGCTCGTAGGTTTGCCAATTGGACCTGTTACGTTGATACCAATCATCCTAACTTTCTGATCATACTAAATGCTAGTAGTAAGAAAGAAATTTGCATTCAGTCACGGATTACTACTAACTTTTTACATGCTCATCCTCGAACTGAAGAGAAAAATCAGATACGAAGAAGAAACCAAAAATTAGGCAACAACCACAGGCTGAATGAGTGCAGTTAATGACACAATCAGAAACAAAATCAAACTCATACACGACAGAAAACCAACTCGACCAGGTACTTAATCGTGATCCCATACGCTCTGTCTGAGTGTAGCCAGCAGCGTACTGCATACCTGAAGTCCCCTGAAGTTCCTGGAGATGGCGGCGCCGTTCCGGAACTGCACCTGATGAACCGCGGACATGACGAGGGAGGCAGCGAGCAGGAGGCAGCCCATGACTGCGACGACCACCGCGAACACCCTGAGGTGCCAAGAAGTGACGACGCCCCTCGCCTTCCCCTGCCGCGCTGCGCAGCGCAGCCTCCCGATGTTGGTCGCGCCGACCCTCCCCTCGCCGCCCCGGCCGTGCGCCACGGCCGCCGCCGCGGAGCCCATCTAACCGACTACGCAAGAACCGCCATCCATTCCTCCGCTCAAGAAAGCATCAACACCACGACCAGCACCTGCTCATACGGTTCCAATGGACATTCCCGGTTCCTCCATTGACGCAAGACAAAGCTAGAGCTAGCTTGTCGCTGAGGGAACATGGCAACAACCCCATTTGGTACTACCTAGCTGCTGAAACGTGGCCAGTACATGGACAACGTGGCCATCCAACGATATGTACTAGTATCAGAGTAAAGAACGGCAGGTCAAACGAGGCAGAATAGCGCTCCAGCTTCTATTTGAGTTTTCGACGCATTTAGCTTTTTTTAAAAATAAAATAACAAAACTAACCCACGACCATAATGATAAAAATAGCATCTCTATTTCGACGCATTTAGCTTTTTTTTAAAATAAAATAATAAAACTAACCCACGACCATAATGATAAAAATAGCATCTCTATCACGCTATTTTAACGTGGAACCGACGTTCTGCGCACCCAGACCACAGCAGGTCCAATGTGAGAATGTCGGTTCTACGGCAAAATAACATAGTAGATATGTTATTTTGCACATTTCGTTCGTGAATAATAGACTTGCTATTTCAATTCAATAGGAGGCCATTTCAGCCAAACAACCGGATGGGCAGGTACTGACCTGTTCGATGCAGCGGCTTCGTCGCGATGATAAAGAAATGGTCTCGCCTCTCAGGAAAGGAGGATTAAAAATTCGTTGAGCAGACGTGGAAGGGATATGATCAACCAAACGCGAGAGGGACTCACCGGGATCGTACTACTATTGGTTTCATCGTTGTCAGCTAGCATGATGGAGATGGAGATGGAGAAGGCGTTGGCAGAGGCGTTTTGTAGAAGCAGAGAGGTGTCCTACAGTCCTCCCAGGCTGGACGTCTCGGTTGGGTGCTGATTGATTGATGCCATGGCAAGAAGGAAAAAGGACGGACTATCGGTTGGTGCAGACTGCAAAGTGGGATTTCTTGTGTGGTGCACGCACAGTTTGCCGTAGGAACTACCCGAACTGTTGGTCCCTTAATCATGACTGCAATCGCGTCTGCGTAAACACTGTGCCTCTGTTTTGTCTGTTTGGTAGAGCACTTGGCAGCAGTCGACCGAAATGACGGCAGATGTACAATTGTGCATGCGTTTTGCCTCTGTTTTGTCTGTTTGGTAGAGCACTTGGCAGCAGTCGACCGAGATGACGGCAGATGTACAATTGTGCATGCGTTTTGCCTGTCTGTCTGTGTGGTGCGTGGCTGCCTTCTCCACCGCACGCGTTGGATCGGACGGTGGAGAACCGCATGAGCCCATGCAGGGATTCGAGGTTCTACTGTTAAGAGATGCAGGGGAGGCTTGTCCCAGGTGCCCGAAGGGCCGACCAATATTGGCAGCCAATAACGCCGGTCGGTACGAACTACTGAACTAAACTGAAAATGTTTGGGGATCGCAGCGCTATAGCTGCGGAACAGCGACCTGCGAACAAACGGCGGCTAGAGATCGCAAGGCCCAGCAATGCTGCACGGCAATTGGCAAAGGCGCCGCATGAGTGGCTGATTAATCTCCATGAACGGCCGATAGAGCGCTTGAGTGTAGTTGCTGTGCTACGAAATCTAGCTTATTTACAGAACTGCACATCAAACTCAATTAATACCAGGTGACACTTTTAGGATATACATTTAGGACTACACAGTAACGCCAAAATAATTTTTCACCTTTTAGTTTCAATCAACAGCTGCAGCGTAGTTGGAAGAATGGAAGTCTAAAGATGCGCGAAGAGCGATATAAGTTGCGCTATCATCCGCCACTCAATTCTTATTAAGCGTGGCGTCAACAAATCAAGCTATATGTTGCAATAATGTATTACGGAGTGCCAAAGTTATGCATAAAAAACTGCAAGTTCGAGGATCGGGATGCAACAAAATTTTGCGACGCCCCGTGTCATTACCCTAAGGGTAATCACACTTAGGCACACGGATTACTATTCATTTGCCCAGTAGAACACTTCTCCAACGAATAGTAAGCCATTTATCATAGTTACTGTGAGAGAATAATAAAATAAAGCGTATATCTTTATTACGAAATAGCCACACAAGACTATAGTTCTTATTACAAGTATTACACAACTACAAAGGAAGCTTCTGCTTCTCTCGCTTACCTTCTTGTAATGATCGCATATTCGTCCCACGAGTCAAAGATGGCGTCCATCTCGCCCTGATCCTCATAATCAGCGCTTTCCTCGATCTTCTACGGTTGCACTGGTACCTACAAGCTCCTCATCCCACTCGGGATAATTTCCGGCCGGATTTGGATCTAAGCAAAGGGGAGAGATAGCAAGAATGAGTACTATAGTGTACTCAGCAAGCATTAATAGCTAAAATACATCTGATGACTAACTTTTGTCCTTATCAAAATTTCTACCTCATCTCTTATTCTAAAAATAGCCATTTAAAACTTAGGTTGCAATTTTACTTCTGAAGAGACTACTAAATTACTCGGAGAGAAGATAGACCCCCAGTGGTTCCCGTAGACCCCAATCCAGGAGACTAATACGAATTCACGATTTTGCATAGCACTGTGCAGGCTTGTACCACTTTACCTATAGTAATTCTGAGCTCTAAATGAACCGGGTTCCCTGCATTTCCTTTGATGCAGGTTTGAGTTCAGAATATAGAACGTTTTCCATTTACGTAATTAAGTCTCCACCCATTACTTTCCGTCGGTGTCCAAAGACGTGACCTCCATCATCCACCGAGTTTCCGGTAATGTTGGTTGGGTCGGATCGGCCCAATACCCAACACTCCACCTCGCTACCCATTGTGGAGAACGTAATTACGTAACAGGGTAGCATTTTCCGCCCGCCGAAATGGGAAAATGGTTGGTACTGAATTACGGCCTCTGACCGAGTAAGAGTTTTGTTGGTCCTTATATTCTACCCATAGGTAAAGGGGTCCCACCTCTTACCCTATCACTATTGTCGTCGCCGTGTTCCCCGGCCCAGGCCTCCCTTTACCAACCTATTAGCTTTCATTTATTCATTTCTTTCATCTTGTTTCTTATTTTTCCCAATTTCATTCTAATCCAATTTAGTTTTGAGAAAATAGTTTTGATGCAATACATATATGATAGAGCAATATACGGTTTACATTTAATATAGCTATGTTAATGAACAAGGGAGTAGCTTGCTCATGAATCAGTAGGAAAGATCGTCATCGATGAAATCGATATTAGCTATTCTGTTGGTTCACCCACCGCAATTTATCTGACGGTCTTGAAATAATAAATACATAATTAAATACTTAGCGATGAATATGTGCGACTATATGCGATACATATTAGTCGATGATTCTTTTCATTAGTGGATTTTAATTTAATAATGACTTGAAACCCCGTTAAGTTAGCACTCCCTAACTATGGTCGTTCTAGAATACCGGTTCTAGGGTTAGGATGGTTGATATTGACGTTAATTGCGCGAAGAGAAAACTACACATAATCGCATACTAGTAAGTCTAACAAGTTTTATTTGCGCACAAACTTCTATTGGATTTTATTTAAGCACGGAAGTAAAACTTCAACTTTCTAAATAAACATAAAGTTAATGATCTTAACTATTCTAATCTGTCTAAATGATTGCTAACGTGTCAAATTATTAGTCTAGCGCTGAAATGCTCAACAGCTAACATTTTAAACTTAATTCTCAAACCCAACTTTTAACCCCACTCATTTTCTTCCTAATCTACCCCTCCTTCCTATTCTTCTTCAATCGGCCACACTCCACCTACCCATTCAATTCATCCGACACTACCCAGGGCTCTTATCTCCTCAACTCCCTAATCCCCATTTCTTATTTCACCTCCTCCTCTCTCCCTCCATGAAGCTGCCGCCTCCTCTGGCTCCTACCCGGCCGCCTCCTCTCGGCCGGCACAGCGCCGTCGCTCCCTGGCTCGTGCTGTGTGCCCCTGCGTCGCTCTGGTGCCGGCGCCACCTCCACCAGGCGATGGCGCTCGTGGCTCTCCCCAGCCTGGTGCCGCCTCCCTTGCTCCTAGCCGGCTCCGCCTGATGCCACCGCCTCTCCCTACGGCCTCCTCTCTCTCTCCAATCCAGCGCGGCCTGGGGCCAGCGCCGCCACTCGGCCCGCCTCCCGGCCTCTCCTCTTCTTTGATCCGGCTGCCCTTCTCTGGCTCCCCCGGCCTGCCTGCAAGTCGCCACCGCCGGCTCCACTCCTCCTTCACCATGGAGCCACCGCCTCGGCTCTCTCTCTGCTGGCACGGCCTCTGGCCTTGCTACCTCATGACTCGCCTAGCCCAAATTTTCCTTTCTCCCTAACCCCACTCTAATGAATTAGGATCACAAGATTTGGTTGCTTCATTTACTTATGCTTACTGATGTTCTTCAAAATGGATTGATTCATTTTTACTTGTTTTGCTTTAGATGCATGGTTGATGCACATGCTTGGTGATGGTGGTTCGGCTGCTAGATGATTATGCTTAAGGGAATTGATGGTGGTGGCTTGGCTGGTTGCACCGAGGTACTACCTCCCCTACCTCCTTTCCTCTACTCTCTCCCCTCTACTACTCTGTGATGTGATGAACTGGGAGCTGTCGGATGTTACTACTATGAGATGATCTAGATGTGGATGATGTGTAGGTGTAGCAAACTGGGGTGTAACTGAGTTACCTCTTGTTGGATTCTGGGATGGGGAAGAGGATGGTAGGCCCGGCCGAGCCGTGCTCTCCTCTTCTCCTTTGTGGGTTGGGGCTTGCAAGCTGTGATGACGGGGGTGCTGAGCTTGCTTCACCTCTGGGCTGCCTTGATGTCTTGTGGCTTGATCCCGTGGATGGCAGTGGAATGCTTGTGCCTTCCCGTCTTCGACTGGGTTTGAGAGATGGTTAGAGGTGTTGGTTCTGTGAGGCTTGTGAAGTGGATGTGGTTATGTGTAGGGAGTGGCATGTGAGGGATGCCTTCGGCTGCTAGGCTTGGGTTGTGTTTGTATGCGGTTTTGTGAAGAAAGAAGGGAAGGGAGCCTTTTCAGAGGGATGCATCACTAGGGAGGGCTTCGGCTGGGTTATCCTTTCCCTGTGGCTATTGGCTTATCCCTATTCTGCACTCTGAGTCATCTCCTTCCTGTGCTATCTCCTTCCTGTGCATGCAGTATGTGCTCTGGGTTATCTTTTAACTGCGATGGCCCTAGTTACCACTCTCATCGTTCCTTTTACCATGCCCTTATCCTCAATCTCGTGCATATTCCTTTTTACCATTTCCTATTCTTTTTATTACCATGACCCTATCTCTGGGTCTTTCTTCATCCTTGTGCCTCATTTTATCTCCTGTGCTCACTTGTGATGCATGCTTGAGCTCTTGGGGAGGCATTGGTGATAAGAATGAGTGATGCCGTCTAGCTCTGTGAACTCTTATGGGCTGCTTATGCGTTTGCTTTGGTGGTACTATGCTAAAGCCTTTGCTTAGCAGTGGCTTTGAATAAGGGTACTTATGTGCTGCTGGTGAGAATTGAGGCTTATTAGAGGGATGTATCTTGGCTGGCTTTCTTGCGGCATGATGGTGACCATTATGCCTCTTGCCTTAACTCTATTGCCCTCTCATAACACTATTGGGACAAGGACCTGTTGGTCCATTGGTTGCTAGATGTGGATGCATTGTTGAATGGGTTTGTGTTGCCTTCGGCTGGGATGGAATGAGGAGAATGCTGCATGTGGGTTTATGTTGGCTCTCTTGTTGGTGCTGGTTTCGGTACACCCGATGATGCTTGACTGAGGGTAGGGTTTAATGGAATGTGATATGTGAGCTTGTGGGACCCTATGATGCTCCGGCTGAGGGTATGATTTAATGAGATGTGCCTTGTGGGATTACACTGCGATTGCAGTAATGCAAAAGGTAGGTGTTGTATTCTACTGATGCCGAATGAGGAGACCCCTGGAAGTAAATGGTGCCTATTGACTCTGGTTGATCTGGATATCTTGATTACTAAAGGAGCCGGCTAACTCAGGTTGGTCAGGGTATCTTTGGTGATTGAGGGACCGGTTGACCTAGGTTGATATGGCAATCCTATCGTACTTCGGGAAATTCTGACGGCAACATCTCTCCCTTCTAACTAGCTATTACTGCCTTCTTTTTGTTTGGCTAACTATTTTCTAAGCTTTTTGGTTGCATGGGACGGAGAGGCGAAGAATGACGGAATGAGATGGCAAGAAAGGATTCGATGAGATAAATGCAACTACATGATTTGTAATTTAATTTTCTTTTGTAGTTAACATTGTAATTGTTTTGTAAAATTAATCATGTATCCATTATTATGTTGTAAAATAAATTTTGTAACGAGAATTTGGTTTGTACTATTTTAATTTTGCTTTATAAATGGATTGTTATAAAATCTTGGAGGTTGAAACTTTTTATATATTCTTTGTTGTTTTGAATTGTTGATAGCAAAAATTTATACAATCATGCGTGTTAATTATGCGTTGATCACTGTTTGATGGATTTTTAATTAACGTTAATTACATATTACTGTTGTTTAGTTTAACTTAATTACGCGGGTTCTCACAAATTTCAAGTGCATGTGCATGCACTTTTTATGTAGCGGTGGGCCTGGAAAACATCCTCTTAATGGTTCACAACCAAAACTATGCCCTTCTAAAACTTAACAACATGCAATACATTTTGTATGTTGATCACAGATCAATTAGAATAATTAAATTTGCTATATGCCACTGAATAACTCTGGATCTTCGCAATATGCTATTGATGTCTAACTGATATATGGTCCTGGGATCACATGCCAACCTCATAATGAGTGACATATTGTGAATTATATAGTTATTTAGTGGAATATTGTGAATTTTCTAATAAATTAATTATGCACCGTTGATTTTATTAAAGCAGGAAACTGCATCTCATGCATATGTAATTTGTGCATCCAGTCGAAAAAAACATAGAATAAACGAATGGTAAAAAGGAACAGGAAGGAATAAGTTTCCATTTGCTGGGCGTTACAGCTTCTTCCATAATACAAAATACAGATAAGAGGGTATTGCCATTGCTACACACGAAGGAATTGATTAGTGGTAATACGGCAAGCATTCGAGATGCACATCTCATCTTGTTTGTCCAAGCACAAAAGCATGCAAGATACAAAAGTAATGCAGACGAATGATCAACTCGATAGGAACCGGAAGGAACAGAAAATGCACCCCTAAAAAATCGTACAATTGAATTTACGCTATATTGGTGAACATCATACCTCCCTTCTTGCCTTCATTTTAAGACATCGTAGCAGCCTTATCGTTGGACCGAACAAACGACTAGATGGGAGAAAGATCCACATGAAAAATGAAACAGTTCAATGAGACCTTGGACCGGAAGACCCATTTCTGTGCATCCGGTGCATCCGATGCATGTATGCTACACCTGCAAGCTAGCGTGCCTGTGCCCTGTCACAAACTTGGTTACAGGTAATCTGGATTTTACCGGGCAGCGGGCATGCGGCCTGCGCCAGCGCCCCGTCGAGCGCGCAAATTTGTTCCCAGTCAGCGGCAGTCACTGCAGTCTGCATGCATGAACCTGTGGAAGATGCTAATATAAATCTGTGCCAATTTTGGAAGGGTACGTGCTACCATGCATCATGTATGCCCCCCGACTCCGAACTGGGGTTTGTCTTTGGAGGTTTTTTAATCTATTTTAAAAAAATATATATATTAAAGATAACATCTTTCTAACTTTTTTTTCAATTCTAACTTCCTTAATCACGTCATGACACATGTCGTGGTCAAACTTTGCTATCACGTTACCGACCGCAGCGTGATCAAACCTGCTACGATAGCCCTCCGAACCACTCCTCTTGGCGTGACAGCACTCGTTTGTCATGCCGAGATCCGTGGCGTGACAATGTGTTTTTGCCACATCACGTATTGTGGTGTGACCAAATGGGTTAGAATTGGAAATAAAGTTAGGAAGAGATTATTTTTGAAATACTTTTAAAAATAAATTAACTAAAAAAAGTTCTTGTCTTTGTGTGGCTTGTGATCTTATCCTGGAGGAATCAAAAGGCATATCCTAATTCCCATGCATGCATGCCACTTTTTCGGTTCTGGTGCAATTGAACTTGTTTTTAGCCGCCAAAAATTTTCACAGGAATGCTGAGGGTTGGATATTGGATAGAACTCGAGCGTATTTCAAACGTTTGTTGTTTCTCTGGACAAAGGAAGAATATGGCAGAAATTGTGAAAGAAGAAACATTTAGCCCTTGGTTTGGTGGGCGTACTGATGACGTGCTGTTAAAAACAAACAAAAAAGATAAATATACTCAAGAAAAACATCTACCCCTCAATTTGGTGTTTCCTTATTATGGTTAACTACAACCGTTAGAGCTTGTTTGGTTGATGGTCAAAATGATCCAAGCCAAAATTTTGGCATAACCAAAACCTTGGCAAAGCTAAATATTAACAAAAAAAAAATGTTGTTTGGATCGTGGCCAAGCCAAATTTTGGCGTTATGAAAATTTTGGTGAGTGGTTTCACTACTACAAAAAGGCTAATACTGGACGCCTCATCACAGACGATTGACCAAAACCGTCTGTATTACATTCAATCATAGACGGTTTTGGTTTAGAGACCGTCCGTATTCTTATCGCTGCTTGAAAAACCGTCGTGAAGAGGTAATATCACGACGGTTCGTGTTGAAAACCGTCAGGACGTATCACGACGGTTCTTGTTAATAACCGCTCGTGATAATACTACATATCACGAGCGGTTGTCAATAAGAACCGTCGTGAAACATCACTGACGGTTCTTAACAATAACCGTCGTGATATTACCACATATCACGACGGTTTTTGTTATAACCGCTCGTGATAATATCGCTCTGACTCCACGGTGAGTTTCTTCATCGCCGTCGTCGTTTACGTCGCCATCCGCCGGCTCCCGATCGTCTCTTCGTCGCATCGATCCGCTTCGGCTCCCGTCGTCTCTTCGCCTCATACTCGAATTTATTCCTTGTTTTATAAAAAGGATCATCCGCCATCCAAGATAATCATCCCCACATACTTATAAAAAAACAGAAATGGTTGCCTCTTCCTTGTCGCCGACATTGATGGCCTTCCTGGCCGCACTGTACGAGCACCTCTCTCGGTGTACGTTGAACCGTGTTGCGGAAGAACACTGTTTGATCAACAGTGTCTTCACTCCTCTGCCGGCGGAGAATTTGCCAGAGTAGGTAACAGCCACCTTCCGCCGTCTTGACATCCTCCTCCGCCGTGCCTTCCGGGTGATCTCCCACTTTCGGCGAGTTTATCATACATCGACGTAATCCTCCAAAACGGCGTTGCCGTCTCCGGAGGCTTGCCGTCACTTGATCACAGAATCGAGGCGGCAGACGACCGAGTCGACCGGTAGAGACCCTCAAGCAAGGGAAGAGAGCCTATGTGCTCAATTCTTCTTGGTTCAACAGTCCGAGGGTCTTCGAGAGACACTTGAACGAGCGCGTCAGCGGGTGGACACATTTCAGGCTTCATTCGCTGATGATCAGGAACCGTCCGATGCCGACGCCATCGCCTATGAAGTATTGAAGACGGAGATAGCAGCCTACCTCCGCCACTAGAAAAACTTTGTTTATTTATAGGTTTCTACTTTTTTAATCTTTTTATAATATATTATATATATATATATATATATATATATATATATATATATATATATATATATATATATATATATATATATATATATATATATATATATATATATATATATATATATATATATATATGTGTGTGTGTGTGTGTGTGTGTGTGTGTGTGTGTGTGTGTGTAGTGTGTGTGTGTGTGTAGTAAAGCAAATTTTCAGCAGATTTAAATGACAATATTGACATATAAACATGTAATTTCTTCATGTCATGTAAGTGTATACACAAGATAAATATACTTGAGAAAAACCATATCACCGACGGTTCCATAATGGAACCGTCTGTGATAATTATCACTGACGGTTCCATAGTAGAACCGTCTGTGATAAGTCTCTTTATTAGTACGAGCCCGGCCGCTAGGGTTTGCGCTCGTCCTAACTCTCGTTACTCCCCAACGCATTTACTCCGTTCCCCTCCCCACCTCGACGCCACCGCCGACCTTGTCACCGCTCGCCGCCATTCCCCGCCCGTCACCGTCGGTTGTGACACCACTCAGACCGCACAAGACACTCGACGATAGTAGTGTCTTGTGCAAGGTCGTCAGTCGTGCCACAACTACGGTGACGCCGCCACCTGCCACTGGCTTGGCCTCGTGTCGCTTGCGCCACCATGGCTTGGTTCTCCGCTTTCGGCCTCCTGCGCTCGGGCCTGGCGGTCTTTGCTTTCCCATCCTCCTCTATTCTCCTCTAGATCTGTTAGCTTAATGTCTTGTGTTGAGTTTGATTTTTATGCTTGGGCCTTAAGTTGTGTATTGATGTTTATGTGATTTATGCAAGGTGAAGGAGATGGATGAGGTTGTCTTTGTGGTGGGGTCGCTACCGTGGTTCTTATTTATCTTGAGGTAACCCTACCTTACTCCTCTCTGTCTCTACCCCCTTGCTCTGTGATGAAAATGGCTAGTGCTCTGCGATGGATGCCGAGGGCTACTACTGGTGTGGTGGCGGGTTTGGACACCCTTGGTCTTGGTGTCTTCTCTGTTGAACTGCTCAATGATGTTAATAGTCTTATGCTGAAATTGAATTGATAATTAGTTCATATTAATAGTCCCCTTGCTCTGTGATGTAATGATGTTAATAGTCTTATGCTGAAATTGAAGTGATAATTAGTTCATATTAATAGTCCCCTTGCTTTGTGATATAATGATGTTAATAGTCTTATGCTGAAATTGAATTGATAATTAGTTCATATTAATAGTTCCCTTGCTCTGTGATGTCAACTGAGGGCTATTGGTGTATGTGCATTCTATACATCTTGCTTTGTTCATGTTGTGGGTTCGGATGGGGCTTGATATGTTATGACTTATTGGGTTATTGATATGTATGAGCTGTTGATATGTTATATTGTTATGAGTTATGGCTTATTCAGAAGTGTCAAGTGTTGTCTGCTATTGATAGTGGAAACTTGCTTGGTGAACCATGGGCTGTTGATATGTATGATTGATGATTTGCAAAAATAGATGTATAAAATGTGTGATATGTATGTTATGACTTATTTGTCGATTTGTCATTTTGTCATTTTGTCAAGATGTCATTTGTTGCTTCTTGCCATTCATTTCACATTTATGCTATAATTGTGTTCATGCAGTCAAGTTCTCCTACCTTGCGTCCTAGGTACGCGTCGTCCTACCATTCCATTCCTAATCTCTTCTCTATAAAGTCTCCAGCGGTGGTACTTGTGCCTTTAAAACGGCATTATATATATATATATATATATATATATATATATATATATATATATATATATATATATATATATATATATATGTATTGTTCATAGTCCCTCGGCCACTTTAGGGGTTGCGTCCACATACATAAGGAAGAGAGATAGCAACCACGGGCAACCTCATTGAGCCCTGCAAATTTAAAAATCTGTTTGCACAGAAGCGTCGGGACATCAATTACTTAGTTGCTAATACATGATGCCACTTCGGTCAGAATACTTTCTGCGATAAGTGGCATCATGTATTAGCAACCAAGTAATTGGATGTCCTGACACTTTCTAGGCAGCCGTATTTCTTAAATTTGCAGGGGCTCAATGAGGTTGCCCCTGGTTGCCGTCTCTTCTTCCTCATGTCAGGTGGACTACTTCTAAAGTGGTGAGGGCTAGGAACAATAGAAATATAATATATATATATATATATATATATATATATATATATATATATATATATATATATATATATATATTTTTAAAGGCACAAGCAACATCGCTGGTGGCTTTATAGAGAAAAGTCATCACAGACGGTTTCAGCCACAAACCGTCTGTGATATATAGTCATCACAGATGGTTTGTGGTGAAACCGGTTTGTGATATATAGTCATCACAGACGGTTTGTGGTTGAAACCGTCTGTGATAGTATGCATCACAGACGGTTTGAAAACTGTGCTGACCTCATGCATTACTGACCCATAAACTCAGACGGCTCAAGAAACCGTCTGTGATGACGTTTTTGAACCATCTGCGAATGCCTTTTCTGTAGTAGTGTTTCCTCGCATTCGGATTGCCGGCGTGTGACATTGGATTTCAGTGGTGTTACCAAATTTTGGTAGCAAGCCAAACAACAGCTAATTTTCGTTGGCGTTATCAATATTTGATTTGGTTTGCAAAGGTAATAAACCAAACGGCCCCTAGATGTTATATGTAACAAATTTAAATTTAAAGATAATAACGGGTCCTCAACCATAAAAACAATTATCATAAAATACATTCCAAGTGGTAAATACAACGCTCAATTGAGCGGCCTAAATAATCCAGTTCACTAAAAATGATATTTATATACATAGTACTCTCTCTAGTCACAAAAGAGTGATGTTTTGGTATACATGCGGTCAAACTTCGTAAACTTTAGTTATATCCAAAACATCGTTCTTTTGTGACTGAAGGGAGTAGCCGTAGGCACAACCATATTCCAATAGCTTCCCCGACAGGAAAACCTTTTCCTGACGACCTCGTAATTGCTTGTCATGTAAAAGGTTACCCTTAGACCGAAGCATGATTGGCTCATGAAACGTTAGGAATTAACGTCCATATTGACATTTCTAGGCTCAATTTGCAGTTGCTATAGTGTGTTGTGCTATTCTTATTTTTAAAGCTGCTATGAAATTAATGAAAAGTCAATTACTTTGTTTGGTAAATCAAGATTAAAATTGGTTAAATTATGTTATGCAATGGTTGTCCTCTCGCAATTCATCTCATAAATTCTGGAACACAATAGTATATCAGTTTGCAACTTAACTGATTATGAAAAAAACAGTTGCCAAAACCAAATATCTAAAAACGGCTTTACCAATCAAGATTATCCTAATCTACTGCATTGCCAAACGGAGCCTTAAGCTTGAAGCTAAATTGCCACGATAATAGAAGTTTTAGTTCCATGCATGATAAATAGTACAGACTACCAATGCATCAGGTACTAGTGAAAGTTACCCACAATTGGTTCAGGTGTAATATATAGCACGTAACATTCATTCCGTGGCTCATGTAGTCATGTTAATTACTCCATTTGAATTATCTGTATCATGGCATGGATTTCACTTTCTTCAATCACATCCATTATGGCATGATACATCAATCCGAAAAAGCTACGGTCGGATTAGTTACAACGTGTGAACATAAGAACATATAATGGCACCAAACCAAGCCACGACGATATACGCATCCAACTGTTAGTTAAACAGGGCAGATCAACGGAGAAAGCAAGAGCAATACTGATCGAGATGGTATTAGGTCTTTATCAGAAAAAGTGGATGATGTGATATTTTCTTGCGAGACCTCGGAAACTTTATTCATCACACGTACGATATAATACTCTAACGTCTTTAATTAAGTGTGCCAATAGTCCAACAATGTACAACTCTACTTAACCTACCACGAATCAGCTATATAATAACTGATAAACATTATAACATTCTAAGATCAGCATTTTTACCTGGACTACACAGAATTTCATCTTTTGTTGTGCGTCCAAACAAACAATATGTGCTTACGTACATGAATCCCACTCGACAGTTCATGCCACACAGAGTAGGGGCGGATCTACAGTGATCTACCAGGGTGCACAGGATACTGAGCTAAAACATCATTTTTTAGATATATCTATGTATATATAGTATAGACACTCTTAGCTCAAGATAAGAGGACACCTAAGCAAAAAAATTTGCTTGATAATTAAACATGTGTGATATGTATCCTCGTTCATTTTTGTTCTAGATCCGCCTGAGAGAGGTACCACTCTGGCAGTCTGGCTATAGTACTGGCGTGCATGCTGCTGGAAGCAAGCCATCGAAACCTCCTCGCTGACCTCAACTGTTGCAGCCTCCCCACAACGGTTTTGAAGAAACACGACATGATCGAGCCCTTTTGGACCCTTATGTGTGGCCTCCCTCCTAACCTAAAAGACCAAAAAGAGGTCCCCGGCTAACCAACCCAGTGAGATCTCTTCACTCACAGGCTTATCAACCTCACATTCCCCTCCAGCTCCACTAACCCTTGTTTTCCTTCTCCTTTTACTACTAGTTTAGCAATATCTTCATACGCCATACATGGAAAGCAAGTCTACATGAGTGCCATTCTACATTGCTACTAGGCTACTACTACAAAGAATGCTATGCTGGACGCCTCATCACAATCGAATCCTCAGAATCCATCGGTGTTGTAATTATCACAAACGGTTTTACAAGTATGACCGTCTATGTTAGTAACGATGGCTAGAACCGTCTGTGATGGCCGACATATCATATACGGTTTCGTGGTCGAAACCGTATGTGATAGTTGGCGTTCACAGACAGTTATTTATACGAACCGTTTGTGTTGTGATTTATCACAGACGGCTCAAAAACCGTCTATGATAATCGCATGTTATCACAGACATAATAAATTAGATGGTTCAAAAATCGTCTGTGATGAGGGTTTAGAACCGTCTGTGATAACCCTCTATGTGGTAGTGTACTGCCTTTTGAAACCGGAACCCATAGGCCACATGAACTCCACAGGGAGATATGATGTGGTTGTTCAGCAATTGCGCGCGTTTACACGCCATCGGACCACGTATATAGGCCTGGTAATGGTTGAGAAACCAACTCATTTTCAATCTAACCCACGACAACAAACTATATTTTTCTAAACCAAACCAGCCCACTTTGTATCTCCTGAGATCCAGCCCATATGATATTTCAATCTAAACCAACCCAACCCATTTATCTAATATGGTTTCAACCCATTTCTCCAAACCGTTTCAATCCATTTCCCTAATCTGTCTCTCCCCAAGTCCCCATCCCTCTCTTATCCCCTCCTCAAACCACACAGCATCCATTCCCCTTCCTCTCTCCTGATCTCCTCTCCCTCCCTCATGGCTTTCCCCTTCTCCCCTCTCCTTTCGCCACCTCACCGCCATCTTCTCGCCTTGACTTCTGGCCTGTCCCAAGTTCCGCATAAGGTGGGTCTCACGGAAGGGTGGCGCTTCTGCGATCTGCGCATGATGTGTTCGAGTGTTGGCTCCACCTCGGCTGCAATCTGGGGCGCCTCTGCAAGGATGAGGTCGGCGCCTGCCCGCATCCGCTTTTTGCCCACAAGCGAGAGGATCTCTGCGCAGTCAACCCCTCCGCCGTCTCCGTTGGCATGCGGCCGTCTCCTCGCCGCCCACGGGCTCGACATGGCCATGCTCAACCCTCCCCGCCGTCGTCCCCGACGAAAGCAGCTAAAGACGGCGCTTCGGCGCGGAGCTCGACCGACCTTGAGCTCTCACGCCGGACGGTGCCAGGGTTATTCGACAAGGTGTCGAACACGCCACCAAGGGTCACCGGTGCGGGGCCGGTGGCCTCGGCTTGCGCCACCACCGTGGCGTCCCGCGAGAACCGTCTTGGGACTACACCGACTTGCTTTCGGCTCAGGATCCGGCCGTCTTGTCCTGCTCCACGCTTCTCGCTGCTGGCAAAGCCGACGACGTCTTGCGTCTGATTCCCTCTGGACATGCAACTGCACATGCCGACCTTGCCGATGGCGGGCGCGAACACCACCGTGTTTAGGCTCGATCACTCCGTGGCGATGATGCCGTGGGGGTGGTGAGGTTGCGCGATGGATTCAACCCGTGGGTTCTAACCCATTTCAAGCGCTGGTTACTAAACCCAACCCACCCTGATCCAACCCGATTTATAAAACAACCCACCTCAATCCATCCCATTACAATTTCACACCCGTTTCAACCCATCCAAAGGAACCCAAATCAGAAACCAACCCATTAAATCCAAATGAACCCAACCCATTATCAGGCTTACACGCATAGCTGGTTTTGGAAGAGCACGATGGTAAAACGAAAAGTCGATGGCCATGGATGGACTATGAACGCCTTTCTTGCGAGCTTTCGGTAAGCGGATCGAAACAGTTCAATTTCTACATGAATTTTTTCTTTCTTTTTCAAAGAAAGCCCTGCATTCTGAATTTGGTGCATCTTGTTCTTCATGTGGGCTAAACTGCTGGTTCTAATCAATGAAGTTCTGCGTGCTTTCTCCATTTCTGGTCCGGAGAGTATACATGAACTTTTGTAATTAAAGGGAGGGAAGGGAACCCATGTATGGGTTTGGCGGCTTGCAATTAAATGTTACCACATGCACATTGATTGTACAAATGTCGACGGATCAGAAAAGCTGTGACTAGGAGGATCTTCTCTAGCGAAGGTGGGGCCCCCTTGCAAGGACACGACGCATGTGTCCGTGGCTCACAGTTGGCAGTTCACACATGCACAGCGGCGCCACTGCATCTCATCGTCAAGTGGATGCTCTGCTGGCAGGTGCCACTGCCGCCCTGATGTCCTTGAGCACCCCCACTACCTGCTGCATCGTCGGCCGCTTGTCCGGCGAGTGCGCCGTGCAGAGGTACCCCACCCGCAGGCACTCCACCATCTCCCGCTCCGCCTCCGGCCCGGCCGCCTCGCCGCGCACCCTCGGGTCCACGATGTCCAGCCCCTTCTGGTCGTGGATTATCCCTCGCGCCCAGCTCACCGACGCCTCGTCCCACCTGGCCTGTCCGGTCACAAGCTCGAGCACCACCACGCCGAATCTGTACACGTCCGCCTCGGGCGTCCCGTCGCTGGGGTGCCCGAAGTCGGATACCCGAGGCTCTAGGTCGTCGCCGAGGAGGATGTTGGTCGGTACCAGGTGGCCGTGCACGACCGCGCGACCCGACCCCGCCCAACCCTGGTGCAGGAACGCGAGCCCTCGGGCGATCCCTAACGCAATGCGATGCCGAGTTGGCCAGTCAGATATGGACCGCTTGTCCTCCGCCGCCTCCCAGATGTCGCCGCCGCCGCCGTCCATGTCGGGCCGCCCCGCGGGCAGCTCGTGCAGCCACCGGTGGAGGTCGCCTTTCTCCATGTACTCGTACAGCAGGAGCTTCTCCTTCCCTGCAATAAATGAGGAGGCATTCGAATTTCCAAAGTTGCAGAGGGTGAAGCAGAGACCTTTTTACGTACGATATTTTCGCTGCAAGTTCATTTGTGCACCTAACCTAACTACTCCAACGACCAACTACATGAGGCAGAACGACGCCCGGTCAAGGTTGCCGTTTGCATGACTGAAATGTGTCACTCTAGTCTCTGGTTCCACACTGGCACCATTTTGACTAAAGAACTTCTACATTGCCACTAAACAATCAAACCAAGATAAGTTTCATTTTATAAAAAATAAGTTTGTAAAAGAATGTTATATTTTAAGAAAACAATCTGATCTTGAGAGATAATTGCTGGATAACATTTTGTGTGTGTAAAAAGAAGCAAATATTTTCTGAATTTGTTTTTCCAAAATCATTTTTTTTGCATTCACCTGCAATGCAGTAGCCAAGGAGTGGCAGAATATTGGGGTGCCGGAGCCGCGCGAGCTCCCGGAATGCGGCCGCCGCGGCCGTTGGGTTGTCATCCTCCCCGACCCCGGTCATGGCGCCCTCCACGATTCGCACGACGACGTGCAGATCCCCGGGTAGCACGGCGCGGTACGCCGCGCCGCAGCGGCCGCCGCGCTCCGCGAGCTGAGACTCGAGCCCGAACCCGGACGTGGCCGCGGCGAGGTCGGCCAGTGTCAGCTCCATGAGCGGCCGCTCGAACAGCACCACCGGAGCTGCCGAGGCCCCCTTCGCTGCCGCCACCACCACCACCACCTCGTCGTCGTCTTTCTCGCCCCACTGCACCTTCTTATGCTCCGCCTCCTTGCCGACATTCTTCCTGCACCTCAGCGCCCCGCACGCCACGGACCCGACCAAGCAGAGCAGCACGGCCACGGACACCACCCCGCACACCACCGCGACCGCCACCACGCTCAAATGCTTCCTTCTCCTACTCGTCGTTCTCCTTTGTAAGGATCAACCTCTTGAACCTTGCAGTCAAGCTGATTCTGCACTTCTTCAGAACTTCGGTTTCTTCAGAAAAATACAGAATACGAAAGACAGAACACAACGAGAGCTGAAACGTTTGAACTCTGTAATCTCAATTTTCGCTGTATCTCAATCGATACAACTTTTCTGATTTCATTACTATATATAGAGGTTTCTCAAACCGAGTTTTACAGATCAAGATGCAAAAACGGACTAAGAATCCGAGTTTGAACCTGAGAGGTAAAACTAGACGAGCTACAGACCAAAACCGAAAAGGAGACAAACTCAAAACAGCAGAACCAACTCTGAAACCGAGTTGCAAGTTCTGAAATTACAGAAGACCAAAACATAAAACTAAAACAAATAGATAACAAGTTTAATCTAACAAATCACCCCCCTAAACTTGTTATCCTAACTTCACATCCAGAATACCTATCTTCTGTCTCATCTCTAAAAACTTTATGCGACCAAGTGCTTTAGTTAGCAAATCAGCCTGTTGATCTTCAGAGCTGACATACTCCACTTCGACCTTCCCATCCTCAATACATTCACGAATAAAATGATATCTTGTATCAATGTGTTTACTCCGCCCATGATGAACTGGATTCTTGCAAAGTGAAATTGCTGACTTGTTATCAATCATTAATTTGAATTTCTCCGGCTGCTTCTGTTTCAGATCTCCATATAGTCGACTTAGCCAAATTCCTTGACATGCTGCCGTGGTAGCAGCTATATACTCAGCTTCACAGGAGGAGAGAGCTACTATTTTCTGTTTTTGAGAAGCCCATGTAACCAAACTTTGACCAAGAAAAAATACCATTCCTGTAGTACTTTTCCGGTCATCAATATCACCCGCTAAGTCACTATCACAAAAACCTACTAGTTTTGGCTCCAGTCCATCACCTCTTTTATAAAAACAACCATAACCTTTTGTACCACTTATGTATCTTAGGATATGTTTTATAGCAGCCATATGTTCATCAGTAGGTTCATCCATATATCTACTTATAATGCCCACAGCATAAGCAATATCTGGCCTTGTATTTACTAAGTATCTCAAACTTCCAACTATACTCCGATACTCAGTTTTATCCACTGAATTTCCACCACCCTTTTTACTTAATTTCAGATGACTCTCCATGGGACTTTGACAAGGATTACAATCAATCATGCCTGATAAAGATAATATTTTGGTTGCATAACCTGTTTGGCAGATTGAGATGGATCCTTCTCCTTGCTTCACCTCAATTCCCAAATAGTAACTCAATGGTCCAAGGTCACTCATTTTGAATACTTTCCTCATTTGGTCCTTGAACTCAATTATGTCTTTGATGTTTGATCCAAAGAATGATCAAGTCATCAACATATACACCAACTATTAGAATTTTGTTTTCACCACTCTCTTGTATCTGACATGTTCAATAAGACTTTTCTTAAAGCCCGTGACATAAGTGATCTATCCGGTTTCAAATTCCATGCTCGAGGTGCCCGTCAGAGCCCATATAATGCTTTCTTAAGCCTCAACACATCTTGTTCAAATCCTTTTAATATATCACGGTGGTTGTTGAACATATACTTCTTCGGCTAGATCTCCATTAAGAAATGCCGACTTAACATCCATATGGTGCACCTCCCATCCTTCATGAGTCGCTAGAGCTAAGAGTAATCGAGCAGCTTTCTAATCGCCACCGAGCAAACACTTCATCAAAGTCAACTCCTTGTTTTTGAGCATAACCCTTTACTACCAAACGTGCTTTATATTTGATAATATTCCTTTCTTTGTCTTTCTTGAGCTTAAAAATCCACTTCATACCTATGGGCTTTTGATCTGCTTTGGTGGTTTTACTAATTCCCATGTCTCATTTTCTCCTAATAGATTTCATCTCTTCTTCAATTGCATTTCTCCAATTAGGTTCTTTCTGACTTCTTCAAAGCATGTTGGCTCCTCCAAAGCAAGCAAACACATAGCCGGCCGAGATTCCATTGGTTCGGTTTCATCATAGATATCCTTCAAATTTGAATCGGTTTATCATTACGTGGATGAGTCCAGATCTGAAGAGTAGTCTAATTGGGTTGGTAAGGAATGAGTAATACACGGTATTTCAAACACTTGTGACTCGGGAGTACTAGGACTATTAACACGAGGATCCATAGTTTCAAAGTTTCCATAAGTTCCTTGGTTATGTCCCTGTCATCGATTCTAACAGGAGTTTGATAGACTACAGTGAAAGTCCCCATATCACTCTCTTGTAATTTTCCTTGCGACTGTTCAGAATTCCAATTCCAGTGCTTGCTCTCATCAAAAACAATATCACGGCTGATATGAAGTCTTTGAGTATTTGTATCATAACATCTATATGCTTTGGATCGGCTCATATCAATAAAAATCATTGCTTTGCTTCTATCTTGCGTTTCGACAAGTGAGGAAGAGCGGTTTTCACATGAGCAATGCATCCAAACGTTCTTAGATGACTTATGTTTGGTTTCTTCTTGTGCGGACCTCATACGGTGTCTTTCCTGAATACTTTTTGTGAATGCTCGATTCAACAAATAAACTGCGATGGTCATTTGCTTCTCCCCAAAAATATCGGCATCTTCTTATCTTTCGATAAACTCCGAGCCATAGCAACTCTTTTTTATGCGATTCGTCTCTCAACCACCCGTTCTGCTGTGGTGTATATGGGTATGGTAAACCTCCTTACACCTTGATCTTCACAAAAGCGACTCAAACTCCTTTGAATGGAACTCCCCCACAGTGCATTCTAAAAGCCTTGGTTTGAGATTAGTTTCCACCTCGTTCTTGTCTTGATTTTCATGAATGCACCAAAAGCTTGACTCTTTTCCTTTAATAGAACTATCCACATGTATCTAGAGCAATCATCTACCATCAGCAGAAAATACCGATTTCCCCCGGGAGTTTCTGGTGAGATTGGGCCACATAAATCCCCATGAACCAATTCAAGCAAATTATCTGCCCGAAATAGTGATTTCTGAGGAAATGGCTTTCTCTTCTGCTTACCAACAAGACAGCCTTCACAAATTTGTTCAATATGATCAATCTTTGGTAGTCCTACTACCATCCCCTTCAGTGACATACTTTCCAAAGCTCGGAAATTCAAATGTCCATATCTCTTATGCCAAAGCCAAGCTTCACCGTTATCTTCAGATAGCAGGCATATCGGTTTTGTCAGGTGCAGTTCCAAAACATATAACCTGTTCCCCGATCTCTGCACATTGGCTATCATTCTCTGTTCACCATCGTGAATTGTCAGATTTCCTCCAGCAATCATTATCTTGCAGCCACCTTCATCCAATTGACCGAGACTCAATATACTGCTTTTTAGTCGAGGGATATAGTATACGTCCGTGAGTAGTTTATGTTCCAGATTTTTGCACTCAAATATCAGATTCCCTCGGCCACATATTTCCACAAACGAACCATCTCCAAATCTTACTGAGCCTCCAACTGATTCATCAATCTCAGCAAAGACTGATTTGTCACCGGTCATATGATTGCTCGCACCTGTATCCAAATACCAGCGGCAATCACCTTCCTTCTTGCTAGACTTGAATTCTGGCCACACCTTATCTTCATTTAGTAAGAGCTGTTCGGTAAGTCTCTTGGTGTTTTGCCGATTGCCACAAGCTTCAGTTAAGAGTAGAGTTGGATCTTCCTCCATTGGTTTCTCAACAAAGTTTGCTCTTTCCCTTTTTGGTTTTCTACATTCTGATGCATAGTGTCCATAGACATTGCAGTTGAAACATTTGATTTTTGATTTATTTGGCTTCCGGCATTCTGCGGCATAATGACCAAAGCCATTGCAATTGAAACATTTGACACTTGATTTGTCACCTTTCTTGTATTGTCTTGAACCAGCACCTTGTAATTGACTTTGGCCTCCCCCTTGCCAATCGCCATGGCCTTCTTCACTGGCCTTCTTTTCTTCTCCTACCAGTGATTCCCATTGCGACCGCGTGAACATCAGCTGATCACCTCTATTCTCTGTCTTCTCAGATCGTCTCCCTTTCAAGCTTTCCTCGAAAGCCCTCAGACGACCAGTGGCTTCTGCGAATGTCATAGTGGTCATGTCACCCCATTGCTCAATTGTGCCAACAATTGGTAGAAAATGATCGAGGGGCACCAAAGAGTTTCTCAACCATAGTGCTATCTTGCATATCGATCTGAGAGATCGAATCTCCCCAACCAGTGTGGAGAGCTTATGAGAAAATGCAGTCACAGTTTCAGAATCCTCCATGATCAGCCGATCAAACTGTCGTTTCAAGGCTTGCACTCTTGCTTTCTTGACTCGATCCTCACCAACATGTATTTCTCGGATTGCACTCCAAGCAGTTTTTGCCGTTTCCTTGTCAGCAATTGCCATCGATCGCATCAAGATCAGTACAGATTGTGAAATCGCGACAAAGCGCACCTTGATCGATCTCTGCTCAGCCGATGTAGTGCCTTCAATTGCCGCCCAGACGCCAAGAGATCGGAGGATGATCTTCATCTTTCTCGCCCACAGTCGTAATTCAACTCACTCGGCATCGGGTAGTGAATCGGGACTCCCCGGCGGTGATCTGTTTGTCGTTGGCGTTTGACGGCGATCTCTGCCGATGACTCCTCTCTAGCGATGTTTCTCCGGACATCGTTCACGAAGATTTAGGCTCGATACCAAGTGTAAGGATCAACCTCTTGAACCTTGCAGTCAAGTGATTCGCACTTCTTGAACTTCGGTTTCTTGAAAAAATACTGAGAATCTGAAAAGAGAACACAACGAGAGCTGAAGCGTTTGAACTCTGTAATCTCAATTTTATTTGTATCTCAATCGATACAACTTTTCTGATTTCATTACTATATATAGAGGTTTCTCAAACCGAGTTTTACAGATCAAGATGCAAAAACGGACTAAGAATCCGAGTTTGAACCTGAGAGGTAAAACTAGGCGAGCTTCAGACCAAAACCGAAAAGAGACAAACTCAAAACAGCAGAACCAACTCTGAAACCGAGTTGCAAGTTCTGAAATTACAGAAGACCAAAACATAAAACTAAAACAAATAGATAACAAGTTTAATCTAACATCCTTTCCGTCCTCCCGGAATCCATCTTTCTCCTTCTTCCCTGCGGCGGCGGCGGTGCAGGAGGCCGCCGCTGCGCTGTCGAGTTCTCCGAGAACACCAGCGACGCATTGCCGGCGTGGACGAACGCCGAGCGCCCGAACTTCTTGAGGGCGCCGGCTTCCACAACGCCGGAGAAGTTGTTGTACGATACGTTCAAGAAACGGACCCGACCGAGCGGCGGCAGGTCGGCGGGGAACCTCCCCTGCATCGCGTTCCCGGAGAGGTCGAGCCGGCTCACCCGCGTCAGTCGCCTCAGCCCCTGCGGCACCGCCCGGATCTTGTTCGACGACACATCGAGCGCGTCGAGCCCCGCGAGCCCGTCCACGCCCGCGACACCGGTGAAGCGGTTGCCGGACACGTTGAGGAACTCCAGCTGCGGGTTCGGCTCGACCCGGAGAGCGCCGCCTAGCTGGTTACCGGAGATGTCCACCGCGCAGAGCGACGGCGCGCGCCAGAAGACCCCCGGGATGGCGCCCTGGAGCGCGTTACCGGAGAGGTCGAGCGCCGCGAGGTCGGACAGGTTGGCGAGCGCCGCCCACGACACGGCGCCCGTGAGGTTCCGCGACGGGAGGCGCAGCTCCCGGACCGGCCGGCATGCCGGCACGCTCGGGGGCTGGAAGTTGCGCACGTACCGGAACGCGGCCTCGACGATGGCCGCGTCGCCACTGCTGGCGCAAGAAGAGCATATAGAGGCGGGAGCTGAGGCGGAAAGAACCAGTAGTAGGAGCCGGAGGTAGGCGAGGCGGACTGGCATTGGAGATGAAATGGTGAGCACCTGACCTGACCTGTACGTACGTGCGCGCGCGTGCAGGGGAGTTAGGGAGGGGATTTGAACGGGGGGTGGCATTGAAGCGGGGAGAGAGGAATGGAAAGTGCAACTGTGCAGGGGAGGAAGGGCTGCTTTTCTATTTTTGGGGTGGGGAGTGGAAGTGTGAGATGGTTTTAATAGCTGCTGACAATGTGTGTCCAATTCTTTTGAGGAGTTGTTAGTTTTGTTCTTGAGAAATTTACGGAGAGTATGGTATGTTTGGTTTGTGACCTTATGTGATTATACTAAAATTTTGGTATTACCAAAACTCAGGTAATATCAAAATATAGGCAAAAAAAATAGTGTTTGGGCTGTAGCCTTACTAATTCATAGGTAATGCCGAAATTGATGTGTTTGGATTGCAGCTATACCAAAATTTACCAAAATGGTGAGAGTGACACGTGGGTCCCGTATGACATATATATTATTACACCAAAATATGCCAACACTGGTCTTGTTTTGTTGATAAAATGACAAAAAATACAACGGTTTAATCGGATCGCAAATCGGATACTCGGTTTAGGAAATATGATCATTTGAAACTGATTAATCAAATTAAACAAGCAATTAATGCATTGAAATCAGCCAACCACCATATGCCACCTGTCGCTATGCACTATTCCTACCATGCTAATTCTGGAACCAAAAAAACGCCAAGGAAATGGCTGGCAAAGCCGGGCAATACCAATTTTTTGGGGGCAAAGCCAAATTTTGGTATTGAACCAAACGGTGACCAAACTTTCAGGGCAACGCCAAAATTTTGGTATGGCTAATTGGGGTAATAATCCAAATATGCCCTATCTCTTGGATTTTGATAATGTTTACCTACAAAGCACACCATAGTTGGAGAGAAACAAACAATGCGTCCTCCTATTTTGCGAACTTGTCTCTCTGATTTCAAATATAAGTCGTTTTGAACATTGATACAGTCTCCAAATCATTTTCTATGAAAAATATGTTGTTTCAAATAAAAGTAATTATAAATTATGAAAGTGTATTCAAGATGGATCTAGCAGTACCTATTTCATATTGTCAATCTTAGTAATTCTTTATATATTAATGGTCAAATCTAAAAATATTTGGCCGGTACAGATTCTAAAAGGACTTAGATTTAGAATCGAAGACTGTAGATAACAATATAGTGTCGATCTTTAAATTTTTGTAAAGTTGTTTTTGCTGATTATTAGACACTCGTATACTTCCTCCGGTCACAAAAGAATGTCACCTAGAATGTGTATAGTCAAATCGTATCAATTTTTACTAAAGATATTATCTAAAATATGTAGTTTTGTTGTATGAAAATGGCATGAGTAAATTTGTCACGAAAATACTTTTGTAATATTACACTTTAATAAATTTTTTTGAAAGTATGATGATAAAACTTGGTGGTCAAAGTGGCATGTCGTTGTCTTTGAGAGGTCAAAAATGACTTTTTTTTTGTAACAAGAGGGAGTATATATATATATGAAAAATACTAACTACTCTTGGATGTAGTTACTCGCGCTCTATCCACCGTTTCTTGCTTGATGAAATGTGTGCGCTACATCCACCATTCCTTGTTTGATGAAATGTGTGCGCCCATCCAAGCCTAACGGTGCTGATTATCACGGATGCGAGAGACCCGATCCATTATCCTTTATTTAGTTTTTTAACCCGGCAAATTAATTCGCGAATTAGCCTGGTTGATGTAAATCCGAATTTTAATCAAGCTAGCCTTCCATAATTTTCCGGGAGTTCAGATTTTCTTGTTGCATTAAACTGAACCGGAAGCTGTACGGCTAGTATATTGTTCCTCCCAATTGAATCATTAATTCCAAGCACGCTGCCATTCTCTCTCTCTGACAATCTGGCCGCCGCCTTGTTGCCATCGCTCGTCGGCGGCGAACTTGCTGCTGCCTTCTTGCTGGCCGCGTGTCGCCGGCGAACTGGTCGTCGTCTTCTTGCTCTCATCAGTTCTAGCGACCAAACCGACTTCGTACTGAGCCAGGTCTCAATGCAAAATAATTATGCTCTACCCTAAACAGTACTAACCCTGGAATTAGCTAATATACAACTACAACTAATTTTTTCCTTCTTTGTGTTAGATGCACACGTTATTCTGATATAACGTATAGCATCTTTGAAAATAGGATACTTACTATTCCTGCTAGTTGAGCTGTTCTCATCATTTAACTGATTTTAGATACTACATTGTAGGTCATGGATAAATAAAAGAAAGTGATGAAACCAACCATTGGTAGTAGCTCCAAATCTGTTTTTACCATGTCTTTTGTTTTTTTATTATGCGCACCAAAAAGGGGTATGAACAATAGAAGATCGTGGTACATAGTGGTATGATTATAAGCATCATATACATATATACCAAATTTCTTCATGCATTGAGATCTCACTGTGATTTTGATGTACAACAGCCATGGGATCGAGTGTGCCGACGGTGCGCGTGCCGCCCAGGGTTAGTTGAATTCATAAAAGGGATACATAAAGCTACAAACCATAAGTCAGTAGACAGTAATGGATGTTCTCGTCTTCGTTCTCGATCTGCTTCGATCCAAAGTAAGTAATGATTCAGTAGACAGTAATGGATGTTCTCGTCTTCGTTCTCGATCTGCTTCGATCCAAAGTAAGTAATGATTCAGTAGACAGTAATGGATGTTCTCGTCTTCGTTCCCGATCTGCTTGATCCAAAGTAAGTGATGATACTTCTCTTTTCAATTTGATATAGCTTTGCAGGTGATACGATTAATACCAGCACATCTAGTGGAAAATAGTCTCTTGTCAGAATCCTACGTAGCATGGTACCCAGCAGAGTGGCTTGAAAAATATGTCATGCTCCAAGTGAAATGTACACAACATTGTTTCATAACTTCCCTGAATTGAGTGCCTAGCCACCAGAACATGGGATCTGGATGGAGACATGGAGCAAGAGCTTGCCACCCTGCCCTAAAGCTACACTGGATTCTCTAACAGTACTAGTCCCATAGATGATGGCGTCACCCGTATTAGAAAGCTGCCCCCTGCATGTAAATTATGATGCCATTAGGTGAACTTTTTTTTTTAGATAATAGAAGACCGAAAGCTCTTCCAGCCTCTGCATCAAAGATGCACTCAGTCTAATTTATTTAAACTTTTAAGATACCAAAATTACCAAAAAAAATTAATAGTGGCCGGAAGCCTTACATCCAAATGACGACTGAAATTAAATCTCAAGCATTACTAATCCTGTGAGTAAGCCATCACCTATGAAAGTTTAATATTTGCTTCGCCACAAACTCCAATCTGACGCTTCCAGCCCACATAGCCTCCTTCTGAGCCGATGGCTATAGATTTGTCCAAGTCCTTAGTCAGTGCCTACTCGGAAAGATAACCTGCAAGAGATTAGTGATATTTGTTTTGTCAAAAATAACCTCATTCTGGCATAATCACATAGACCAACATAAAGCATTTGCTCTCATTAGGAGTTGTGACTTTAAAATGTTGGAATACCGATGCCATTGGGTGACTAGGAATAGGATATCGTCTTTTCAGACACCCACTGAACCCACTCATTGGTTCACCTGGTTGAATCGCATGCTGAATTATTGTTACTTGGGCCTTCCGCTAAGCATATATCATTAAGCCTCTTCAGACTCGTTTCTTGTAGTATGTACGTGTTCTTGCATTCTAGTGATTTTTTTGTGAAATTTTTTTTGGTCATGGTACATGGGTCACCCAGATGATCGATCTTAGAGAGACGGACAAGGCAAGCATCCTAACACTAAAAAAAAAAGACAGACCAAGCATCCAAGGCTTGGTAGTCTCTCTGCTCTTCTTCTTCTTCTTCTTTTTTTTTTTTGAGAGAGAGGGGCTGTAGGCTTAGTACTTTACTTACTAGTCCAGTAGTCCTTGATGAGCGATGGGCCGTTTTGTAGCTGGGTCTGGGCATCTTTGCAACTTACAACTTTGCAAGCAACCATGCCCGGTCGGCGGCCGCTCTCTGCATCCACCCGTGGGCCGCGTGCAAGGCCCCTTGTCCGTGCAAAAGCATTAGTCCCACGCGTTAGACAGTCGAGTCTGGGGCTCTGTGCTCCGCGCGGTATTGACCGGCGGGAAGCGAGTTCCCAGCCAGAGCGCTGCAGCCAGCCTGCAGGGGTCACACCGCTATGGGTGTAAGTGGCTGCCCGCAAGCCAACTTAGACCGCCTTATGAAAAATATTAAGTGGATACCCATAGGTCATTTAAAATATTAAGTGGCTGCTCGCGGATATTCACCATACCCATTACAGAGCTCACATACTAGGAGTCCAACTCTCATACTCATCGGGACCTTGTGCAAGACATCCGTGGACGATACAACTTCACGGCCACAGCCTGCGACTGATGAGCCCTTCGAGCTGTACTATGCCCATGTCAAGAAGATGTGCAAGGCCGGGCGTATCACCGAGACCATAAGCATGACCCTGGTCCCGTTTGCAGTGGAGTCTCTCAGCTCGAACGATCAAGAAGCCCGTGTTGCTGGGGTCAAGATCTTGCACTACTTGATACAGAGTACAGACACGAGATTACAAAGAGCAAACACTTTCTATTGTTCGGGATTCCAATGATGCAGCTGAGTCATTGTTCAAGATGATCGCATCGACTAGACAGGATAAGAGGCCGAGGGAAGCCAGAGAGGGAGCTACCTCGTTCATGGCAAAGGTTGCTGTTAATCTTCACATTTTTGGAATCCCATGCATCGCAATCAATTAATCTGTGGCTTTCACTTTCACATACATGAAGCTGAGAAATACTGATACAACAATAGTCAACAGACAATTGATATATGATCTCAGTGAGCAAAGTAGTTGACCGTGAAGTTGCGGGCTTCATAGGCGCCGCGTTGCCCGTATAAGAGCTTATAGAAGCTTATGGCTAAATGGACAAAGTGTGGCTAACCCGCAATACGTCCCACTTTCATCCTTATACATCGCGCGTATGGGCGCAAGAGAGAGCCGAGCTGCCGACTCCGCCTCCCGATCGGCAATTGCACCTCCGCCCGCGTGCGCCCAGCAATTCCACCTTTGCCGAGCACGAGTGGGAAAAAAATTCCCACGCCCGTCGGTTTCCACCTTTGCCGGGCCGCAAGCCCGCTACACACCGACCAGACGGCGCCGCGTTTCTCTTTGTCCTTGGGCCACGTGAACCTGAAGCCGTTCCATCACACACAGCTCGAGCTTACAGGCACCGCCTCTGCAGATTTACAAACTGTAAGTCCCGAATCCTAAAAATGTAAAAAGAAGTAACTAGACTAGATGGATTGTTGTGGCAACCAGATTTGAGAGGTCGAGAAGTTATTTTCACCAGAATTTCGGTCCATAAAGCAGCGATCAGCGGGTAACGAGTTCCGTAAACCGGAGGGCGGAGGCAACCAACTTAAGCTTGGGGACAACATATAAGATGAAGCTCACCTCGTAAGCCCCTATACAAGGTCAAACTGCACATTAATCTAATGGTAGAAGGCTCAATTGTCGAAATCTATTCCTCTCTAAAATAAGAAATCAACATAGGTGTAAGCATAGCATCAGTACAAGCTTTCCGACAAAATTTTAGCATAATTTTCACGGAAGCTGTTCTTCCAAGTGCTTTTGAAAGTTTGTTTACATCTTTTTTGTAAGTAATGTATTTACATCGAATCCTTCATGGAAAAGCATCTATTCAAGGTGCTTTGTCCAGTCGAAGGGCGCCCAGTCCTTCCTGAATCTATGGACGGCTCGCTTCTGCCTCTCAATAGATTCATGCCTTCAGCGCCGGTGCATGTCCTCCACTGCCAAGCGGAGCAACTCTCGGATGACATTGAATCCAAAACCATCACTCAATTTGATCTCATCCTCTATTACATGCACGTATCCACTGTCCGGTCCAAACTGGACATGGAAGTAGGCAAAGTTCTCCGGGATGACTCGCTGCAGGTTGCCAGTAGTTTCAATAAGCTTCTGCTTCTCATAGTGGGCCCATTCTTCTTCAGCTTCTTCAATCACCTGGAGCAAATAGAATGAATTTCATAAGAACGTCAAGCAGAGGAGAACTTTTTTAAAATAATATTTTTTAAAAGATAATTACAAAAATATATAGTCGCCCTAAAAAATTACAAAAATGAGTTTATATCGTCATTTCAACTGGCGACAGTTCCTGTCGCCACAGCTTCTTCAATCGCCTGGAGCAAATAGAATGAATTTCATAAGAACGTCAAGCAGAGGAGAACTTTTTTTTTAAATAATATTTTAAAAAAAAGATAATTACAAAAATATATAGTCGTCCCAAAAAATTACAAAAATGAGTCTATGTCGCCATTTCAACTGGTGACAAAAACTATCACCAGTTGAAATGGCGACAGGGACCCTCATACCGCCTGTCGCCGAGTCAAGCACCTATCGCCAGATTCAATCTGGCGGCGAAAATCGAGCAGTCTTCACATGCCAAATTGAACTAGCGACATATTTCTCAAACCCTAAGCTGGTTTTTGTACTTGTGATTTTTATAAATTTTGAACGGTACAAAATCTATTAGTCTCGCAATAACATTTTGTGATCATCGTATGTTGTTCTAGTGCGGTGAATTTTTGTAGAATTTTGCGCGGACGATTGAAGTATCAATGATTCGTAAGTAGGAAGGTAAGTGATATTACGATGCTGTGAATAACACGGAAGAATCGAATGCGAAAAGACGAGGAGATTTGATGTTGCGAATTAAAATACACTTTATAATGAAGCTGGAAATAACACGGCGCATAGGGTTTGTCACTGTACAAGCCTGTCTCCTTTGGCCTTATCATTGCGCAAAGCTGCCTCATCTGGTCTTGTCACTGCGCAAAGCTACCCCATCTGGTCTTGTCACTGCGCAAGGCTGTCTCCTTTAGCCTTGTCATAGCGCAAAGTTGCCCCGTTTGGTCTTGTCACTGCGCAAAGCTGTCCCGTCTGGTCTTGTCACTACGCAAAGTTGTCTCGTGTGGTCTTGTCACTGTGAAAAGCTGTCCTGTTTGGTCTTGTGTGAGAACCCGGGATATTTAACTTGTAATACTAACCATTAAGATGATTCAAGCATTACAAATCAAATATCACGACTCTCGGCGTATATGTACTTCCCAGAAGTGTAGTATACATACTCCATACAAAAATTATGCATCAATTCCATTCAACACATAGAATCCAAAGTACAACTAAGCAATTCAAAAGACATACAATAAAGAGTTATTACAAAAGGGGCCGACCGGCCAAATGACAACTAAAGAGTCTTAAATAACAGCAGAAGCAAGGTGCCATAAGATGGCGATAAACAAAAGCCAAGTAGTGTGCCTTTAACCCACAAGGCAACCAACCGGGCCACCAACCTAGTCGTCGAAGCCACCGCACATCTCGCAAAAGTATAACCCTTGGGGTTCAACTTCCTCCTCTGCAACAATTTTATTAAGCCTGACAAATGAGTACAAAAATGTACTACAAGGCCGACGTGTGAAATAACAGGCCTATATATTTAGCTACATGCAAGCTTATTTAAGTGGAGCAGGGCTCTAGACTCAATTTCAGCATAAAGCAAGTTTTCATTTGCAATAATGTAATAGATTTAAAACAATTTTACAATCTGATTTTATTGGACAAAAACAATGAGATACTAAGTAATAATAATAACAAGACATCCTGGAAGTGGCTAACCCAATAGTCACCACAACAATAGCATGAATTCCCCATTCATACCACCCACATCAAGTTTTAATTAAATGTTGTAGTCTAGTTCTCACGGGGCGTATCCAAGTGTGTCCATAACCTAGGACGAGGCTATTCGAATAGTTTGAACCCTGCAGGGGTGTACCAATGTACCCACATGTCAGACCGCTCCTTAATGCCACGCGATAAAGCACACTTCCTTTGGTATGCCGGCAGAGCTAAGTCCTATGAAACGTTTCCAATATTGTGTATTAACTATGAGTCGCCCATATGGGAGGAAGCCCCATACGTTGATGCGGAGTCATCAAAGATGCTCACCTCCTTATAAAGGACGATGCTCCTTGCAGTGGATAGCCTTCACCACTACTCACCCAAACACACACAAGTTTCTTTTTCAACACAACGCACACATCCACCATGCGACCCGGAGCTAACACACGCCAAAGTACTAAGTCAAGAGAGGTTCCATATCCCTCTCATGTGGTTAGTATGCAAATTTCTCGGTACGGTGGCGCAAGTAACTCGGTCTTTGATTGACTTGGGCACCATTACAACACACCATAAGATCACACCATCAACCATTGTGCCCAAGTCTCAAACATTTCATTTTTATTTTCAGTTTTTGACTTTATAAAGTAACAAAGCACAAGGTGCTGAGCATAATGATAATAATAATTTGGTGTGATCAAGGTTATCGACTAAGTCGATAACCGCCCAATTCTATCGGTAGCTAAGCATTTCTAAGCACGACACCGCAAAGACAATAAAAGAACATAATTAAATCACCGGGCTCTAATTCACCAGCGATATTAATAACTTATGTTTTGTGGCAAGGGATAACAATTTAAGGGCAACCATGCAATAGGAATAGCTACCACTAATCGGAAAAATTACTTTGACACAAAAGCATGCATACATACAATTTGTAAACAAAGTATTAGACTTGAAAGTAATAGGACATTTATGATCAAACTGCTTGCCTTGTTGAGGATGATTATCTTGCTACAGAGGATCACTCGCACAATCAATAATTTCGTTGGAACCTAGTGCAAGAAGTCGAAAGCACAATAAAAACGAATAACACCAAAAAGACCCAAAAAATCAAAATCAACCAAAAATCATGAAAAATTCACAGAAGGTAGAGCATGATTTTAGGTGAATTTAGCAACAAGAATCGGTTTATTTGGATGCTCAATGCAAAAGTTATGACAGTTTGAAAGTCAGTTTTCTAGAAAATCCAATTTAATTGCTACCGGTTACTGTTCATTCGAAATAATTATTTTGGTGAAAATTTCTAGAGTAGAGGTGTACTTGAAATTTTTATGGTATGAAGAGCACCACATGAGATGAACAATGGAATTTGATTCACCTCATTTGGAGCTAAGATGAATTTTCTATGATTTTTTAAAGTTATGAAAGTAGTACACAAGTTACATGCAACATAAGATTTTCAGTAATAGTATCATGCTCACAACCTATTTTACAATAAACTACACTAATAGAGGATTCTAACAAAATTGAGTTTACTCTTTTTGGAGTTACAGAGAAATACTTATGCATTTTTGAAGTTAAAGCAATTTTTAATGCGACAATATTACTATACCTAAAGTAATTTTGCCAAATATGATTTCTGGAATAGTAACATGATTCAACCCATTTTTATATTAAAGTACATTTAAAAAGGAAACTAAAAAAATTTGAATCATCAATTTTGGAGCTAAAATGAATTACTTATGAAATTTTGAAGTTTAACCAATTTTCAGTTCACAAATGAAGCATTTCGGAAAATATATAAACATAACATACTTTTTGTACCCAGGCTAGCCTAGCCCTACTCACTGACCAGTGGGGTCACTAGAATAGTGCCATTTTCTATTTTTCCAGATAATTTCCGATTAAAACCGATAGGTGGGACCCGCTTGTCATAGACTTGGTCCACATGCATAATGCATGGACCGAAAGTCATGAGCTTGGTCCACGGGTGCACCGCCGGATTACTATGCACTAATGACCTCGGGCCCACATGTAACTCATACAAAGAATCAGCTAATCATTGATTTCCGACCAAGATACGTCATTTATTCGTAATCATCATCATTAAATACTAATCAACGCCGCTATAGTGCCTGTCCGAGCGTGCCACGCACTTTCGGTATGTGACCGCAAGTTCCGGCAGCTCATTTGGCGCGGCGAAGCCGGCGGCGGGTGAGTGGTCAAAACGGAACGCCCGTGACCTTGCGCACCCGATGGCACCGGCGGCAAGACCAGTGGTGGCCCGACGCGGCGGTGCGATGGCGAGGAGCGGAGGAGCTACTACGGGAACATGGCATATCGTGGAAAAGAGACGCCCGCGGCAATTAAGCGCGCGCATGAGCAACAAGGGGGCTCCAGGGACTTACTGGGATGACCCAGAGGTGGAGAGGCTGCCGGAGTTGAGCCGGCGATGAAGAACAGCGGCGGCGGTGATGGTGCTACCGAGGAGGGGTCGATCTGGTGAAGGAGACAAAGAGTGAGTGGTAGAGAGAGCTTAAGTGAGGCCCAAAGTTGGTGTGCAAGCAAGGAATTGACAAGAGGCTTACCACGCTGGAGACGGAGACGAAGGGGTTCTTGCGGCTGGAAAGTTGGAAAACACAAAATTCCCAAGCTCCTGTGGACGATTGATGAAATTAGTTGAGGGGAAACCTTCCTCAAATTGAGCGACACAAGATGACGCGGAAAGGTGATAGAATGGCTCACCGGATCAAAAGTTGACACGGCGGAGCAACTTCGGGGCGCGCTCCGGAGAAGTTGGTGATGCTCTTCACGTTCCAGGACCTACACATGAAGGAAAGAGCTCAAACCAGAGCACAAAGGGGCGGTGAGGGACGGAGAAGGAGGGGGGGGGGGGCGCAAAGGAGTGGAGCTCACCCGAGTAGAGAGCAAGAACGAGTGTCTTCTCCCTCGGTCACCGAGAGGGAGAATGGCGAAAAGAGAGGGGTGAGAGGAGTATTAAGCTCGGGCGTTGATGGAGACGGAGGCGGTGTGAGAGGGCGACGCAAACCATTGTGTCTCGAGGGCGGTGGATTGACGCTGTTGACGGAGACGCACAGAGGTGCACCAGCAAGGGAAGGAGACGAATCTGACAGGAGGGGCCCACGGCACAGAGACACAGCGCGAGCGAGCGATCGAACGAATTGATTTGGCGCGAATCGTTGGATCGAGATCCTACGGTCGACGTCGTGCGAGCGATTTTTAAACCGGCCGAAACGGTACGCGCTTGTGACCGTAGATGCGTGATCGGACGGCTGCATGTGATGGCGCATTTAGTGGGTTAGACCGAGCCAGGTCGACTTTGGGTTTGAGTCAGGCTCGGGTCTGAGCCTGATGAATAGTGATTTCAGGTTTTGTTTTAAAAATGGCTGAGAAGATAGGGAATTTTTGGAGGTAGCTTCGGAGCTCCAAAAATTCTGAAATTTTTATGGAAGCTTGCTGGTTTAGAGAAAAACCTTGTGCAATTTTTCCAGAAATTTTTATGCAATTCATTGTTCTCCAAAAAATTCACAAGTTGCTAGGCTAAGGGTTTGACCAGAATTCAAACTGGTTTGACTAGCTCTTGTGAAATAGCAAATAAAATCTAAAAATTATGAGATTTTTCAGAGAGGTTACAAGGATGGTCTATATAATAGGAAAAATATTTTCAGAGGAATATCACAAGATTAGATCATGGAGTTTTTAAGGACAACACTTCCATCAATAGAAACATTGATCTTAGCAAATAAGAAATCCTAGGGGAAAATTTCTAGAAAATTTCAAATGACATCATAAGGCATCGAAAGTTTTAATTTGTCCTCATTTTATTACATTTGAAACACACACCATTGTTTGGGATGTTACATCTTGTCTCTGTGCAAAGAAGCCAGCCCTGTCTGGTCTTGTCATTTGCAAGCTAACACATTACCCGTTTTGTTGGCCTCCCCTCGCAGGCTATAAAATAGGGCCACTGGACGGCCAGCCACGTCCGAGGTGCCCCCTGTAGAACACTCTATGTGGGTAGTGCGAGGCACCTTCTACCATTAGGCACCGGCGGAGAAGCTTGTACCTCGGTAGTCTCCCATTCTGTACGCAATTATGTTCAATCTCATAAAGCATGTAACTAAATGGTGGACACATCATTGCGGTTGCCTTTTATCAAGTTGACCGTTGCATCAATGTGTCATGTGCATTAAGCTATAAGCGTCTATATGCATTGAACAAACATGCATTGTATGAAGGAGTACACCCAGCATCCCCTAAAACCCTAAACCCTTAGCCTAAACCGTAAACCCTTAAGTCTGAAGGACCGGAAAGGCGACTAGAGGGGGGGGGGTGAATAGGAGCACCGAATCTTTTTCGCAAAGAATGGATTCAACTTATAAATCACTCCAATAGCTATGAGAGCTATGAAGATCAATGATTAAGCACGAGGAAGTCTTATGTTGAATCCACTCCTCACCCCCAAAGCTCGACAAACAAAAAGCGAGGAAGAGCCGAACAAATCGGGACAATCGGTACAACCACGGGCAAATGGCGGTTGTCTGTAGATCCCATACAACCCATGAGTAAGCGGCGGTTGTACCTCAGTCGACCTAACCGCGAGCAAGCGGCGGTTGTACCGATCGGCTACAACCGCGATGTTAAGCCGGTTCATCCGATTATCTGGAGCAGCAAAATCCGCTCGGGTTTCAAAAGCGAAAATCAACGTAAATTTTGATCTCTGGCGGCCAAACTTGACCAAATTTGGAACACACCTTCCTAAGGATGTTAGGAACCTATTCCAAGAAACGAATGAGTAGATCCATGCCAAGGTTCCTATCCTTTTGCATTTGAGCGAAGGTGGGTTCAAAAGCCGACAAAAACAAAACTTGATCTAACGACTTGCTCGTGGGTGGATGATGATCTAGATGACCTTAGATAGGTTCCCACATGTCCCAGCAAGCAAGATCAAGAGGAAGAACCAAGCAAAAACTCCCGAATTGAAGAAAGTCCCAAAAATCACAAAAAAGGAGAGCGAGGAGCAGAGAGCACGAATAGAAGAAAGCTTGATTTCCATTCATTGAATCAAGAGCGAAATACAAAGAGATACATCCCCATACGCATGGACATTAGAACAAGAGGAATGATTACAAGTTCATCAATCCATCCTCTCCCTCTCCCTAAGCCAAGAACTCACATTGGAGAGCTACTGAAGGGGACAAGCGAGGAGCACCAAGCGCCTCAACCAACAACCCTCAACCACTAAAGCCTAAAGCAAAAACAACCACTAAAGACTCTTTTGACTCTAGCAAACCCTAATTCCTTTTCAAGTGCTCAAGAGGGCATGCAGCCCTCAATCCTTTATATAGCCTTGGCTAACGGGTCTCCTCCCGTTCGCCCGCTAAGTCCAACGGACCCGCCCGCTTGTGCGACCTTGCGAATTTCGATTCGCCTTACGCACCTTCCGAAGCTTCAGCGCTCCTTGTCTCGCCGCCCGCAACCACCTCGAGTCCACGTCGTCTTGACACATCGACCGTTCGACCTCGGCGCCACTGCGCCTAGTCCGATCCACCGTGTCTCGCCACGACTCCGCTCGGCGTCCTGCGACCACACGGACAAGAAACACGAAACAGGAACAAGTTCTTCACAACTTGACCTAACGTTAGCTCAAACATGCAATATGCAACACATATGCATGAACACACTGGATATGACCTATCCCAAAACTCAAAACACCAAAATGGCGAACCTCACAATACAATCGGTACAACCGCCATATTACCGGCGGATCAACCGCACTCGGTCGTCTGGCTCCAATACTGCGGTCGTTCGATTTCAATGAAGACCGAACTCGAAAAACAACTTCTCTGGAATTCTTCAACCGCCATTTACCAATCGGTACAACCGCCCTGCGGTCGTACCGCCCATCACACGCCGGTCGTTCCGATTATCCTGACAGCCCTGATTGACTTCACGAAAACGCGTGAACCGCGCAATGACAAGGTCCGACCACACAAACCAAACTCTACTGACCTAAAACCTTTGTCAATTACTCATCACTCACACGGGACGACCTCCACATGGTCTCTCAATCTCCCCCTTGATGAGTATATTGACAAACTCCGGAAAAGAGCAAAGTTGAGTTTGAGTTTGAAGAAACCAACATGGTCCAAAGAAGAAGAGTGAAACAATGACCATGTCGACAGAAGGAACATTAGAGCAACAACAAAAAGAGCAAATTGTTCTCCAAAGCTCTAAACTGTTCCCAATAGACTTTTCTTCTCTATTCTCCCCCTTTTGGCAATAAACACATCAAGAATGCTCAAGAGAGAAAATGACAAGTCAATGGATGAAATGGCTGAAGTTTGATTATTCTAAGCAGTTAGAGCCATGAGAATTATCCAGAATGACCATAATGTAATACACCAAGCCATAACTTAATAAAAAGGCTATCTAGATCATGACAAGATATGTATAAGCTAGCTAGAACACATAGATGACAATCTGAAAATGAGGTACATTATGTGAGCAAGTCAAGTCATCAATGAGCAAAGTCTCGCTAGAGATATCCAAGGATGATGCGAGCCATGTCAATAAGCTAAGCGGAACTAAGAAGCTTAAATTGAGACCATATAGAGTGCTATGCTCAAGATTGAAACATTGGTTAAAGTACATGATACTTTTTGTGGCTTTAAGCACATTGAACACATGAAACATATTTTCTTTTGAAATTCATGGTGGTTTCCAACCAGATTTTTGTTTTATCATGTGCTAGGTCTCAAGCCTTATCGACTACTCCAAGCGAGAAGCTTAAGAAGATAGTCTAGGTCACCCAAAACTCCCCAAAGTTCATGCCAAGTGCAATGGCAAGCCGTCTCATAGGAGAGAATTGGTGAGATCGGTTTTTTCGCACAAAAGAGATCTTTTGCCTTTTAACAAGTTGTACTAACTCATGCATCACCAAGAGACTAAAACGACTCTTTCTAAGGCTCAATATAGATTCATCACTCTACCCGACCTATTTGACATGGCATGAATCATAAAAGGATAGCTCAAGAAAGACTAATCTCGAGTGCTAACATGACAAGTTTTAGTTTAAGTTGAGCAATTTTAATTAACTTATCATGGCAAAAGCTAGGCTACACATATGAAGTCATGATAAATCTAGCAAATAAGCACAAGTCATGGCAAGGTGTAAAGCATTGTAAACATGTCATAGCAGGATAATAATCAAGGCTCAATGTAGTTATATTACAATGCGAGAATGCTAGAAATCACGAAGATCCAAATCCCCTCAACATTAGATGCAACTTTTAGTTCAAGTTGAGTTAACTCAAAATTAAGCTCGAAGCTCCCAAATGAACTCCTTGAACCAAAACAAAAAATCGAGAAGGCGGCAAAGAAAACATAAAAGCAAGGGTCCTTAAAGCATAGATAAGATATAGAGAATACTATGGCTCGATGACTCTCATCTACCCCATATGACTCTAGGACTATCAAGCGCCCACTTAACACACCTAGGAGCAAACACGTACCTGTCTGCAGGGTGGCCCAACCCTCGCTAGAACCTACAAGAAGTGAGTGAGCTCAACCTAGTGAGATAAGTAACGACTAATAAGCGACATCCTAGAATCACAAGATAAGAGCAAAATCTAAACAACTAGACAAAAGAAGCACTCTAATCTATGCTAGGAGGACTAATCCCAAATGCACCCAAAATGCAATGCAATAGTAAGAAGCAAGAGCATAAATAATATAGTAGAGCGATAAAACCCAAAGCTCCCCTCACTCACAGTCCATAAGGACAAACCACCCCAAGCTCTCCCATGAGTGAAAACCTCGAACTATCCAATGGCTTGGTGAAAATGTCGATAGCGGTGGTCACTCTCCTGGCTGGAGCACTATATCGCCCTTCTCTACATGGTCTCTAAGGAAGTGGAAGCGAATATCGATGTGCTTGGTCCGGAATCTTTGCCTTTGGGTTCTTGGCAATGTTAATCGCGAAGTGTTATCACAAAAAGTGGAACAACATCGATAACTAACCCAAAGTCCCGCAGGTCGAAGCCATCGAGCACTTGACTACAAACAATGGCTGCGACAACATACTCGACCTCTGCGGTGGGTCAGGCAACACAGCATCGCTTCCTTGAAGACCAGAAACAAGAGAAGTGCCAAGAAATTGGCGGTGCGAAGTGCTCTTCCTATCAATCCTCTGACCCGGTGAAGTCGCATCGAAAAGGCTCTCAAGGAAAGGCAGGATGAGGAAGAGTACCGGATACCATAGTCAATGGTCGCTCGCAGTCTGAAAGATCGCTTCACTGCTTTGGCGGTGAAAGCGAGGAGAAGCACAGCAGCGCACAAACACACGAAAAAATGTATATACGGTCTCGAGCGCGTGAGGTACAAGAGGAGCCAATCATCTTTGCGAAACTCCTTTTGATCAAGCGGTTCGCCATCCTCATCTGGATCAAGATAAATTTGTAGAAGCCATGGGAGTCGACACAGCTTCCCATCACTCATGTCGAAGCGCTTGAGGAGGTCACGAGTGTACTTTCCTTGATGAAGAAATGTACCCTCCAGTGCAGCTTGATTTGGAAACCAAGGAAGAAGGTCAACTCACCCATCATACTCATCTCAAACTCGGTGCTCATGACATCCGAGAACCGGGAAAACAGTATGGGAAGAGCCGCCAAAGATAATGTCATCGACATAGATCTGGACGACGGCGGAAGGTCGATGCCATCTTGGCGGATGAACAAGGTCTTGTCAACTATACCCATCTCAAAACCATGACTTATCAAGTAGGACTTAAGCCTCTCATACCAAGCTCACGGGAGCTGCTTAAGTCCATCTGGCTTTGAAAGCTTGAAGACATGGTTAGGGTATTTGGGGTTCTCGAAACACGGAGGTCAGTCGGACGTAGACTTCCTCCTCAATAAGGCCATTGAGGAAGGCACTCTTCACGTCCATCTGGTAAAGCTTGAAACCCTTAGAAGCTGCAAAGGCAAGCGAGATTCTAATGGCTTCAAGTCGAGCTCTGAGGGCAAGGTCTCCTCAAAGTCTAGACCCTCAACACAGGAAAACCCTGAGCTACCAATCTCGCCTTGTTTGGGATGATTACCCCATCCTCGCTCTGCTTGTTCTTGAACACCCACTTGGTTCCAATGATATTGTGGCCTCGTGGGGGCTCAACAAGCGACAGACCTTGTTCCTCTCGAAATTTTCTAACTCCTCATGCATGGCATTGACCCAAGACTCATCGGATAAAGCATGAGAAACATCTTTGGGCTCAAAAGAGGCAATGAAGGCGAGAATGGAGACAAATTGAGATAAGCGATTTTGAGCGGGTAACACGCTCGAAAAGATCTCAATGATCTGCTCTGAAGGATGAACTTTCTGGATGTGACTAGGAGGTCTGGGAGAGATGAAGAAGTGGCCTCTACCTCATGAGTGACGAGGTAGGAGCAGAGCCACTAGCTCCAGGAGGAAGCGAAGGCAAGGTGATCACCTCGAGGTGCGGTGGAAGGCGGCACCTCAAGGAGTGGATGAGGACATGATCGGGTAGACAACCGTCATCTCCATCGTCCTCATCATCCACAAAGATGGTCTCGGACTGCTCTAAAGAACTCGAGATATCTGGCCTAGTCCCGGACCGCCTCGTCAAAAATCACCTCGCGAGTCTCTACCATTTTGCTAGACTCGCGGCCTGGACCCTATAAGCCCGAAGAAGTCGAGTAGCCTAGAAAGATACCGCCACGAGGCGTGACTCGAACTTATCTAGGTTCCCGGACTTCAAAATAAAGCACTTGCAACCAAACACACGAAAATGAGAGACGCTGGCTTTGGCAGTATCTCGACTCATAAGAAGTGCGATGTAGGAGTGCAGAAGAAAAACTTCGATTGAAACATGGCACGCGATCGCAATGGCCTCGACCCAAAACTTCCTCGGCGTAGAGTACTCATCAAGCATCGTCCCGCCATCTCGACCAAGGTGCGGTTCTTCCTCTCCTAGCGCCATTTCTTTGAGGGCGTATGGAGAAGAGAAGCGGTGCTCTACACTGTCTCACCGCAGAAACTCTCAAAGTAGGAATTCTTGAACTCCGTGCCATTGTCCTTGCGGATCGCTCGTAAGGCACCGGGAGCTCAGCAGACGACCTACTAAAAGACCTCGGAAATGTGTAAATGTCTCGTCCTTGAGGCTAAGAAAAACACCAAGAGTACCTCGAGAAGTCATCGACCACAACAAGAACATACCACTTCCCTCCTGCCGATCAAGACTCGATTGGTCCAAGCTGTGTCCATGTGGAGCAATTGTCAAGTGCATCGGTCATAATAATTGTGTGGGAGGATGAGAAGCGGCAACCATCTTCTTGTCTTGGCATGGAGTGCAAACAAGATCTTTGACCATCTTGAGTTTGGCGGACCACGAATGAGATCATGGTACGCTAACTTTCGGGTCAAATGGTCAAATCAATATGACCAAGTCTCCTATGCGAGAAAGAGAGATCGCGGGACTCGAAGCAACTAAACACACGAGAGGATCGCCAAGACTCGGAGAAATCAGCACGAAAGATCCTCCCATAACGAGAAATCCATAAACCGGACTACAGAAGAATCAAGAATTTTGCAAGCGTTTTCTTGAAGCTCACCTCGAAACCGTCATCGAAGGTGAAAGCGGAAAGCAAATTGTCTGCAGACTTACTAACCAAGGCAACATCCTTAAGAATAAAAAAGCATTATCGTCTGATACCTTTGGCGATGACACGCCCAGACGAAGCGTCTCCGAAGGTGATCGTCTCATCACCGGAAGCGCGGGCTAGGAAGAGAACCAGCGGAGTCTCCGGTCATATGCGAGAACAACCGAGTCTACAAGCCAAACCTTCTCCTTCCCTACCGGCGAACTGAGTCAAGCAGTAAAGTCTCGATCTTGGGATAAATCAACAATGATTTTGGCACCCAATCTTGAATAACACGTCGGCGGATGAAGTAGTCAAGCACGATGACCTCTATCTACCCTCGCTCTCTGTAACTCAAAGCGAAGGTCTAAGAGTAGACCGAAGTCTGTTCTTTGGGTTCGATCCTCTGAAGGAGCGAGTCGAACACACGCAACATCTTGAACACGCCATGGTAGCTATCTCGATGGGAAAACGAGATCTATCCTCGGGGCGGCGGAAGTCACGGTCGAAAGCGACATTGAGGACGAAAACCGAAAACTTCGGAAAAACCAAGTCCTCGATCTTTGCACAAACCCATCGGAAGAAACAAGCCTAGACCTCGTGTTGGTCTTAGGTGCACTCAAGGTGCAGGGCCGACCACGAATGCGCCTAAGAGACTCAACATAGTCTCTGTGCGATCTTGGTGCGCTGAAGCATCGATCGATTGTGTGTCCATCCTTGACGAAGGTGCGGTGATACTTTACCTTACGAGAGGTAGAAGCGGCATGTGAAATTACCTTCTTGTCGAAATCCCTGGACATAGCCCGCCGACTTGAAATGGACTTTCTCGGTCTGGCTCGATCTCGATCACACACAGTGCTATGGAGTGCGAGCACGGCGGTGGATGCTTCCTCATGTCCTCAAAGAAGTCATATCCTAGACCACGATTAAATCTGCGGATCTTAGATTGGTCTAGAATAAGATTGAGCTTCTTCTTGCCTCCTACAAATCTCTCGAGAGTGTTCATAAGGTCTTGACACTCCCGAAAGAGAGAGGTGCAAGAAGAAGCGGGGGAAGAAGAGACAGCGAAGGTAAGGGAGCAAAAGAAGAACCAAGAGCGAGAGGAAGAATGGCTTGTGCAAGCACACCGACTCTGAAGGGCAGATCCTCTTGCTAGCCGGTTGGTTCACGTTGCTAAGCGTCTCATCCTTACCACAGGGCTTCTCCCCTTTCCACAATCATATTGCAAACACAATGTGGCTTCTCTAAAGGTCCTTAGTTAGCTTCACACATTTCTCATCCAAAGCAATCAAGTCGATTTTAGTTTGTTACACTTAATGCATGGTGAGCTAACGGGGTCCTTAGAAGCAAACCGAGCCAACTTCCTTTCATGATCAATCATATCTTGAAGCTGTTTGGAGACAGCCTCAAGTTCAGCAATTAACTTAGGACAGTTCAAGCATGAAACAATCGGCTCAAGTAAAGAAGCTTGTAGTTCAGCAATTTTATGATCTGCCCGTTTTAAGTTCATCTTCAAGTTATTGCAATTTTCACAAGACTCGGGCAGATCAAGGAGCATGGCATAAGATCCTCTAGCAGCAATGTCCTTACCCTCACATGAGGTGGGAGAAGTAGTCTCATCAGTAATAAGTAGGGTAACAGCCATCCTACTCAACTCTAACTCGACAAGCGGACTAACATTCTCCACCTTAACACTATCAAGTTTGGAGGACACACTATCATGTGAGGTCCTTAACTTCTCCATATCAACTTGACAAAGCGAGCATGTATCACAATCATCACTAGAAGGGCGGATGTAAGAGCAATAATCTCTAGTGACAGTCTATCTATTTCCTTCTCTAACTCAAAGACACCTAGCCTTAGCTTTAGCATGAAAACCTCCTAGCTTAAGAAAAGCATGATTGAAATTTTCAGTGGGTGGGATCTACCTCGTCCGAAGTCGAGATCAGCTCATTGTCGGCGAGTTCGCCCTCGAGGGCCATGAAGCACATCTTGGGAGAAGTCGTCGCCGCCATCCTTGGGCTCTTGGTCACCCGTCCGTCATCGTCGCTCCATCCCTCCACCTCGTGAGGTCGAGGTCGTCGAGCGGTGAGGGCGCGATGGAAGAGCTTCTTAGCTTTGCCAAAGTTGCGGAACTTCTTCTTCTTTGGGCGTCTGGTGGAGGCTTCTTGTTGCAGTTCTTGTCGGTGTAGTCGTTCTTGCCCGAACCGCCGTAGTCGTTCTTGCCCTTCTCGGCTTAGGGGCGGTTGCTCGGATGTGGTTGGGGCCACCACACTCGAAGCAAATCACGGGTCCTCCTCTCTTCTGTCCCTCCTCCCTTTGTAAGCGTGGGAGAATCTTGAGCAAGGAGGGCAAAATTGCTCATCCGCAAGTTGCTCTAGCGATCATCGGTTATGTCACAGAGAGCGACAAGGAGAAACCGCAAGAAGAATCGGAAAGCCCTAAGAAGAAACTGGATTGGTGACTAAGGCCATCGATGTGACTTCGACCGACGAGAGACAACGTCAATCTCGTGAGTCTTGAGTAGCGAGTCTGGCGCATCAAGAGTCGAGTCGAGAGGTCTGTCGTGTCTTTGATGGTGGTCACTTTCATCTCCCAAACACGCAGACGAGTCTTAGTGAGCATCGGCGAGCATTGTCCGAGTCGGGTATGTGAGACCGACCGCTCGGAGGTTGCTCAAGATCTTGTGAAAACGTCTGAAGCACTCATCTAGGGACTCACCGACAAGCATCTCAAATTTGTTGTATTCTCGTTTGAGCTGGTCCCGTCGAACCGTCTTGATCTGGGTGGTGCCCTCATGATATCGTCGAGGTCACCCGAGATATCGTAGGGACGGACGAGGTGAGATATGCGGTCAAACTCACTCGACTCAAACCACGGATGATGATGTTCCTTGCCTTTGCATTCGCCTCAACATCAACCATGTTCCGGCATTGATGTTCTCATCGGCGAGAACAATGAATCGAACCTTGACCTTTCGCGGATGGCATACCCACAGGCTGGATGTATGTCTCCATTCGGCTCTTCGGAAGGGTGTCGATGCCATCAAAACAGTGACTTGGTGAGTACTTGTCCATCGCCACGGCTCTTGAGACCGGTTAAGATCTATTGAAAAGAGCTAACCGCTCGATACCAATTGAAGGACCGGAAAGGCGACTAGAGGGGGTGAATAGGAGCACCAATCTTTTTCGCAAAGAATGGATTCAACTTATAAATCACTCCAATAGCTATGAGAGCTATGAAGATCAATGATTAAGCCGAGAGGAAGTCTTATGTTGAATCCACTCTCACCCCCAAAGCTCGACAAACAAAAAGCGAGGAAGAGCCGAACAAATCGGGACAATCGGTACAACCACGGGCAAATGGCGGTTGTACATGATCGGCAACCGCGAACAAGCGGCGGTTGTACCTCGATCGGTACAACCCGCGAGCAAGCGGCGGTTGTACCGCGATCGGCTACAACCGCGATGTTAAGCCGGTTCATCCGATTATCTGGAGCGAGCAAAATCCGCTCGGGTTTCAAAAGCGAAAATCAACGTAAATTTTGATCTCTGGCGGCCAAACTTGACCAAATTTGGAACACACCTTCCTAAGGATGTTAGGAACCTATTCCAAGAAATGAATGAGTAGATCCATGCCAAGGTTCCTATCCTTTTGCATTTGAGCGAAGGTGGGTTCAAAACCGCAAAAACAAAACTTGATCTAACGACTTGCTCGTGGGTGGATGATGATCTAGATGACCTTAGATAGGTTCCCACATGTCCCAGCAAGCAAGATCAAGAGGAAGAACCAAGCAAAAACTCCCGAATTGAAGAAAGTCCCAAAAATCACAAAAAGGGAGAACGAGGAACAGAGAGCACGAATAGAAGAAAGCTTGATTTCCATTCATTGAATCAAGAAGCGAAATACAAAGAGATACATCCCCATACGCATGGACATTAGAACAAGAGGAATGATTACAAGTTCATCAATCCATCCTCTCCCTCTCCCTAAGCCAAGAACTCACATTGGAGAGCTACGAAGGGGACAAGCAGGGAGCACCAAACTGCCTCAACCAACAACCCTCAACCACTAAAGCCTAAAGCAAAAACAGCCACTAAAGACTCTTTTGACTCTAGCAAACCCTAATTCCTTTTCAAGTGCTCAAGAGGGCATGCAGCCCCTCCAATCCTTTATATAGCCTTGGCTAACGGGTCTCCTCCCCGTTACGCCCGCTAAGTCCAGACGCCCGCTTGCTGCGGCCTTGCAATTTCGATTCGCCTTCTGCACCTTCCGGGAAGCTTCCGCGCTCCTTGTCTCGCACGCCTCGCAACCACCTCGAGTCCACGTCGTCTTCGACACATCCTGACCGTTCTGACCTCAGCGCCACCTGCGCCTAGTCCAGTCCACCGTGTCTCGCCACGACTCCGCTCGGCGTCCTGCAGACCACACGACAAGAAACACGAAGCAGGAACAAGTTCTTCACAACTTGACCGCGTTAGCTCAAACATGCAATATGCAACACATATGCATGAACACACTGGATATGACCTATCCCAAAACTCAAAACACCAAAATGGCGAACCTCACAATACAATCGGTACAACCGCCATATTACCGGCGGATCAACCGCACTCGGTCGTCTGGCTCAATACTGCGGTCGTTCCGATTTCCAATGAAGACCGAACTCGAAAAACAACTTCTCTGGAATTCTTCAACGCCATTTACCAATCGGTACAACCGCCTGTGATCGTATCGCCCATCTACGCCCGGTCGTTCGATTATCCCGATACGATTGACTTCACAAAAGCGTGAACGGCGCAATGACAAGGTCCGACCACACAAACCAAACTCTCTTGACCTAAAACCTTTGTCAATTACTCATCACTCACACGGGACGACCTCCACATGGTCTCTCAAAGTCGTAGAAAGAGGGTGGTGTGGGGTGTCCCGATGCAGAATCGTACACGTGGTCGCGGTTTTCAAGCAAGCAAAAAAGAGATATCGAAACACGAGACTAGCATAATAATAGTTGTACTGAAATTAATATTTTACATGGCATGATTGATATTTAGAAACACAAATATATAATGGCGGCCCCTCTTGGGGTGCACCCCGCGTGTCGTCCCTGGCCTCGCCCGGCGATGGTCCGAGTATGTCAAAGGATCAGGTAGGATGACTAGCCGACCGACACGAGTAACTTTGAGGTCTTTGTCGCGAGGTCTGCGTCGGTTGGTTGGTCTTGGCGCCTTTACCGAGAAAGCCTCCATGGAGAACAAGGTGTCACGTGGGTCCATGAATAAGTCCTCGAGGGGTGCTGATAGTTGTGAGTCATCGTGCGGCAATGAATCGTCCTCCCAAGGCGTTTCTATGAAGTATTACGTTACAAACGTAATCATGACAAAAGCACGAAAAAGAAAGTTATGTAAGCAAGCAAGGTGATCATACTTGCTGGCCCAAAGGTGTGCTTCGACGACTCTGCATACCCCTGGCCCGCGTATAGGTGGTGCTTAGGACCTGAAAGAGAAGATTGCCGTTAGTAACTATTGGGGTTCGAAATAAAGAAGCGTTATGTTACGCAAGCAAGCAGGGTGGTCATACCTGGTGGCACGAAGGTGTGCCCCGATGACTCCACATCCCCCTGCCCTTCTGGTGCTCCCACATGGTGCCACGATGACACGCTCGCCACATCCGGGGCAGGAGCCCGTGGCCATGAACCACCTCGGCTGACCCCTTGTCCTCGCACTGGTCGGTCCACCGAGTCCCTCAGCGTGCAACAAGTCGCGATCTGGATGCCTCATCTCACGGCGTCCATGATCTGCTGCAGGACCCCTCTGGTGTCCCCCTGCATCTTGGGGTGCGCGAAGGTTGCTAACTCAAGAATCTCCCGGTGTAGATCCGTCTGCACAAGTAATGAACAAGTTGGAAACATAAATCTGCCAAATTAAATATGAATTAAGGACCGTTCAATACGTATGGAGCGATGGAAAGAGGAGTCCGGCTGGCTGGGGTATGTGTCGGACGTCGCAGCCTCGTGTCGTGGTGGGCCGACCACGATCTGGACGCAACAAAGCCTCGTCCGACTAGCGTACCAATCCATGTACTCCTCGTACGTCTCGGAGTCGTAGGGATCATCCCCACACTGGATGGGGTCCTCGTGTGCACAACTCCAAGCTCAACCCAAGGCCTCATCCTATCCAACCAGGACATCGTGCCACGTACTCCCTTCTTAGTGTACTTGTGGATGACAAGACAATTATTTGATTGGCACATTGTATGAAAGAAGTAAAGAGTGAACTTACGCGTGGGCGTGCGCCGTCACCCGTGTCCCCCCCAAGGGGTTAGGACCTCCTGTCGTAGTTTGAACCGGCGTAGGACCCGCTGCACCAGGTACTCCTCCACGAAGACATCATGTACCAAAGCCCTCCACGTGTACCAGTACAGGTAGTCTCGCGTGCACAGGATCGACAGTCCATCGAGCGCCCACGCGTTCACCCTCTCTGGAGTGTACGGTGTCCAGATGACGTGGTCATCGATCAGTTGATCGAACATCGCAACGTACTCCGGGTAGAACCCCTGCGAAGTGATCGGCGTGAAGGTGACCTATGCAATAGAACACCGCAAACTTAGTACACGAAATTATCATTACAATATGAAAAATAATAAATAATCATGAAACTAACCCATTGGCAGCACCACACCATGCCCATGGTGGGCCGGTCCACGTCGTCACCCTAAGTGTACAAGCTGACTGTGTACGCTCCCAAGTCCAGCTGTGGTCGTCCGATCTGGAAGCGCTCGAAGGACCACAGCTGCAGAAGTAGTGGGCATCCGGAGAGGATGGAGCTGTCCTTGGCATGGTGGCACGCATTGAGCGATTACGCGTGCGTCGCGCCAAGATGCACCGGACCCCAAGCGTGGGAGGATCTGTCCCAGCGCAAGTTAGCCACCTCACGTCGCGTGCATTTCGGCGTAGTGCTTGTCGACGCTATCGCCGTGGGACCCCAAGAACATGACCCACCCAAACAACCATAGCAGGTAGGCCTCGAAGTGCCTCCTAACAGCGACATCCCCTGCGTCAGGCGCCATACACTCGGGCTGCAAGAAGACATGTACACGTCAGCAAGGTTCACATACGAATTTAAGCGAGATGACAATAGTTAAAAATACTTACGTAGAACTGGCAGATCCACCTCAATGTCAGTCTATGTGGGCTGCCGAACTCGGTGTACCCGCTGCTCGGCAGCAGCATATCGTGGAACCTCGCTAGGAGGTCCGTGCGCCATGTGGCCGAGATGTCTTACGCCACCAAGGGGGAGCCTACGCATGGCAACCCAGTCAGGAAGGTCACATCCTGGAGCGTCGGCGCCATCTCCCCGCACGGAAGGTGGAACGTGTGCATCTCTGGCCTCCAGCGGTCAACCAGCGCCGTCAGCAGGGCCCGGTCGTATGGAAAACGCCTAGACATACGACCAGGACCACGGTCCTGGTCGTCCTCCCACATCGCCTCCACCATCCTCGCTAGTGGAAGGAGGCCTGCCTCTCTCAACCTGCGTTGAAACTATTAAGAACAAATGTGATTGCACGCAAAGTAGTCATACCGCGATTGACTGTATTAAGGTCATAACTATATGTACCTCGGAATCCATGCTGCGTGCAGCCTCCATGCCCTGATAGGCGTACGCAAACGAAATGCACCAAGCTCAATCGGCGCCTCGCTCTCCTGGGGGAGCACGGTACTGAGACAGCTACGGTGATGTGCGTCAATCACCGGGTCAAGCAACTCATACTAGCCTCTGTCCGCCATATCTACAAATTAAGTGCATACATTGTAAAGAGTACGAAACATGTTCTACAAAGTTCTTCCTATTTTACTAAGTAGTTTCGTACTTTAAATTTAATTTTCGACATTACCAACATAATTATCACGCACAAATGGGATATTTCTAATAGCCGTCTTCCTATGTACGACGAACTATACTATACACATCTCAAATAATATACAACGAACTACAATATGTCGCTATTCTACTGGTTATTCTACTTGATTCTATATCGCTATTCTACTTGATTCTAGTCGCTATTCTACTTAATTCTATGTCGCTATTCTACTGGCTATTCTACTTAATTCTATGTCGCTATTCTACTTGATTCTAGTTGCTATTCTACTTGATTCTATGTCGCTATTCTACTTAATTCTATTGGCTCTTCTACTTAATTCTATGTCGCTATTCTACTTAATTATAGTCGCTATTCAACTTAATTCTATGTCGCTATTCTACTTAATTCTACTGGTTATTCTACTTAATTTTATGTCGCTATTCTACATAATGTACAAGGTTGCAAAAAAATGTACCTGCAAGATGGCCGGCTTACTGGATCTGCTGCTCTGTCAATCTCTCTCCTCCATGATGAACCAGCAGAGCTTCGCTACCTTTTTTTTCTCTTCCTCTCCTCCTCTCTTCAGTTTTTTTTTTCTGGAATTAAAATGAGGATTTGAGGGATTTTTTTTGGGTTTTTATAGATGGCATACTGTCACTAGTCGAACTGGCGACAGGAAGCTATCGCCATTTCATCTGGCGATAGGTACATGCGCGATTCAACTAGCATTTCAGAAATCTGATTCGATTTCTGTCGCCGATTGAACTAGCGATAGATGCTTGGACCGGCGACAGGCGGGATGAGGGTCTCTGTTGCTAGTTCAACTGGCGACAGGGACTCATTTTTGTAATTTTTTGGGGCGACTATATATTTTTGTTATTATCTTTTAATTTTTTTTAAAAGTTGCAAATTATTTTCAGCTATGAGGATAGCAATAAACAGTTGACCTTCTTGAAGTACGCGGCGCTTCATTTGAGATTTGATGGGGGACTAGGATGCATTCAACCATGCAGTGCCTCTATTGTCCGGACAGACTTGTGACGAGGGTTTTCGATTTCGTTTGAGGAAAAATTTCGAGGGTGAGCGAAATTGCCATTGAATTTCAACTCGGGCAAATGGCCGAATTTGGCATTCAAATTTGATTAAATTTCATCAAAAAAATTGTCACGGTGGCGTGACCAAACAATACTGTTATGCCACGAGTGGTGGCGTGACAAGAGTTTGCCCAGATACGGGCTGATGTGACATTGTTGTTTTGTCACGCTACGGGTGGTGGTGTGACCAAAGGGGTCAGAATTGGAAATAAAGTTCACGGGGGGTTAACTTTAAAATAAAATTTAGAAAAGGGTTAATTAATAAAAAAATTCTATTGCAGACAAATGCTAGAACCATTAAAAAAACATAGGATCAATAAGAGTTTTAAGAAAAAAAATGTTGGGCCATTCAAAAGAGTTGTAACGAAATGTTGAAGGTTCAACAAAATGGCCCATTAAAAACCACAAACAAAGTTGAAACAGGTATTGTTCTTATGAAAGCACGTCACAAAAATGTTTTATTATTATTAAACTACTTCCTAACAATGCAACAGGGCTAGGTAAATTGTCTCACCTGCAACGGGACAATAACACAGTGCCCAGGGACAATAGGCTCAAACAGTGGCAACATCAAGCAAGTGAAGTGTAACATCCCAAAGTGCCGTTACCAAATTAAAATTAATTAAAGTTATTATTTTGTTGGATTTTTTGAAATCTAAAAGAGTTTTATTGTTTTATTTGAATTTCTAAAGTTTTAAAAGTCAAAAATAAATTTTATTGTAGTCTTTGAAGTTTTCTGGATTTTAATTGAAAAATAAAAATTAAATTAATTTTTGGAAATTTTACGAAATTTTAAAAGCTTTTACCTAATTATTTTAAAGCTAAAATAATTTATGTGCAAAAACTATTACCAATTATAAGTTAAAAATATTTTATTTAAGTCGAAAATAACTCTAGGAATTTCTGTGAATTTTTCTAGAATTTTTGGATTTATTTTGCTATTTTCTAAAGCTATTTTGATTTAACAGTTTTATTTAAAAAGCTAAATCAATTAGAATTTCCTAAATAGTGAATGGGCCGAAACCTTCCCCGACCTAATACTGTTTCGCCCACGCGCGGCCCACACAGCCCACTCCACCCGTGCAAAATCCTGGCCATTGGTTTAAAATCTAATGGCCAGCTCGCGCCCTCTCCTTTCCTTCTTTACCTGCCACCGACAAGTGGGCCCGTCCACCGTCTTCTTTGTTCCATCTTCTTCCTCAGTGCATTCCGTTTCCGATCACCATTGACGCCACGTGAGAGCTTCCAAATCTGAATCAATCCGCCTTGATTTCGCACGATTATGCCAGAATTTAAACGCTGTGTCAATCCCACACCCGACACGACCTCGTCCCCTTCCATCCCCAGCCCTAATCCCCTAATTTTCGCCGGTGGCCCCGTGCGAGCTTTGTGCGCTGCGCGGCGAATCAACCCCACCCGCACCCCTATAAGTAGCGCCCCAGGTGCGCCCTTCTCTACTCATCCCAATCCCCCAACTCTCCTCTCTCCAATCCCTCACTAGAGCCCGATTTTTGGAGTTCCTCGCCGTCGACCGAAGCTCGGAGTTTCTTCAATTCCGGCGCCGCCGTCGATGCCTCGACCTCGCCTCCACCACCTTCGGCTTCACCGTCACCTGGGCTACCCCGTGCATGCAACCATTCACCTCGAGAGCCACCAGAACGCCACCTCCACCGGAGACCGAACCTCGCCACTACCGTCGCCCTCGCCGTTGGCGATTCCGTTGCGCCATGCTGTCACCACGGTGAGCATCGTGACCCCCACGTCCTCTCTCTCGTTTGGTACCACTCACTCCCCTCGCCGGAGCCCCTATCGCTGGCGAGGTTGTCACCGAGCCGCCGCCGGCTTTGAGCCGATGTGGCGCTGCCACGTCACGGCCATGTCACGAACACGTCACCAAATCTACCCATGTGGCTGCCCCGTCACCGCTGCGTGTTGTCTACGTGGCATGTCTTTTCACCCGTGAAGGCAACCGGCCGCTGACGTCATAATTTGATTTTTCTTCAGAAAAATAATTCCATTAATTCCAAGAAAATCCTATATTCATAATTTCATGTGATTTTGAAACTTCCCGGGGTTCGTTATCCTTCATACGAACTCCGATTTCGTCGATTTAAAATTTTAAATTCCTATAAATTCAAGATCTAGCTAACTGAACTAAAATTATTTAATTTGGAGTTCATTTGAATCCTTATTTGAATTTTGTTTGAATTTGGATCGTTTTCGCATATAGATTTCGACGACTTTGGACAACAAGATTTTGATGCCGTTTGAGAGAAACTAATCAAGAAAGGCAAGTTATACATTTTATCATATTTGATGCCATTATTTTAAATTATTTAAATTCTGTTTTAAATTATTGTTGCATGCTTATTTTTATACAATCTAATTTAAATCCCTGTTTTAAATTATAGTTATGCCTAAATCCTTTGTACTGCCAATCTTGCCATTGAAATAAACTTACCTTGTCACCTTAGATGAAAATTTAGTTCATGCAAAAGTATGAACTAAAATACTTTGGAAAAATTGATGCTTTGCCATGCTTAGACCAAAAATATTTGATTTGGGGAATTTCAGCCAAAAATCAAATATTGTTTAAATTGTATCCATTACATTGGTGTGTTATGGAAGTTTATAAATGACTTTGAAAAATAAAATAAAATGATGGTTTGTACTTGGGCGAAATGATTGATTAGTGTGCAAGTTTATGTACGAGCTCAATCTGGGTATGGGTTGAAGCTCAGGGGTTGTTTGGAAAGTCGCTCAAGTCAGTTAATGACCGGTCTTCAAGTGTATTTTGCTAAGCCACATCGTACCACCACATGTCTCGAATGGACGGGACCTGGTTGACTAATTTGCAATGTTCGACCGCGGTCGTTCCCTTCAGATGCGGTGGGTAGTCATGTTATGACCTACGTTAGTTCCACCTGGCGCAACAGGGGGCCCCAAACCCGGCGGACGGTCAGTCCAAAGGGGGTGAAACCTTAGCGAGGGAGGACTACGGTGGAATGGCGCATTGTAAAGGCCTTCGGAAGTGTGTGAGCGGACAGTAAAAGTTGATTATCTCTTGTGGGTAAAGCTGTACAACCTTTACAGAGTGTTAAGAACTATTCGAATAGCCGTGTCCACTGTCATAGACATGCTTGGCAAAGCCACTCAAAGTTAGACTTTGATTTTGATTTCAAAATGATTTGACACAAATGATTTTGGATTTCTATCCAAATGGAAAATTGGGCAGGAAGCCATGTGATGGGAGGGTATCTTTCACCATTCTTGTGTAAATGTTATCTGACTATAAAATTGAGAATTTATAAAATGAATTTTAAGTTATAGAATAACCGCTTTGGAACTTAGTACAAGTATTTAAAGAAACTTGGCTTTATACAAATTAACCATATTAAGGCTTCCTTTGAGATATCCATGTATGCATGTTATTCTGTTATTTGACGGGTGTAACTTGCGAGCACGGTAGTTGTGCTCATACTTGCTTTATGCAAACAAATTTCAGAGGAGAATGACTTCGCTACCGGTGTGGATCTTGACGACTAGGCCGCTACCCCAGTCGATTGCCTGTGGTAGATCAGCTGGACTCCACTACTTCTTCGTCTTCCGCTGTGTTCTTTACTATTGGTTTGTAAGCCTCTTTTGTAACAAACTCTATTGATTATTAATATAATTATGCGATTTATGTATGTTACCATATCTGTTTACTATGTGAACTAGCTACTGATCATAGGACTAGTTCAGAAATGCACAGAGGATTTAGGGGGTGTTACTCCTGGGTCCGACATAAAGTTTCCTATAGCAACTGTTGCTCTATATATCCTTGTAATATAGATTAGCTAGTCTATTGTATATGGCTGGCCCATATATGACCCATGTTAGCCTATGTGTGGGTGTAATAGAGAAATCATCTATTATGCAACTTTCTAACAATTATCATGGTATCAGAGTCTAGGGTTAGGGTTAGAGCCTATACCTAATCTGGCCACTGCCATCCTCATCATCGCCGGCAAGTCGTCACTGGCGTGCTACTCTTCTCCCTCTCCCTCTCCCTCTCTTGTTGTTCGCTCCTTCTTCAAGTCTGCCGCCATCGGGAACAGGCTGGTGTTCCTCAGCCACCGTAACGTGTTGGGTCTTGGCATCTTCTTCGCCTCCTGTCGTCCTTCACTTCTTCCATCGTTGCCTTCCTCTTCTCCACTCGCTGCCGGCCTCGATTTCGGTTGCTTTGGGCCATCGCTGCTGCTGATCTCCCTCCTGCTTTGCTTCGGCTGCTCTGGGCTACCGCCACCGCTGCTTTGCCTCCTTGGCCGTGTCCTCGCTGGCCTCTTCTCCGCTCGCCATCGGCCTCAATTTCAGCTGCTTTGGGCCACCGCCACCGCTGCTCTGCATCCTGCTTTGTTTCAGCTGCTCTGGGCCACAACCGTCGACGCTCACTCTCTTTGCCTTGTATTGTGCTCTCGACGCCTACTCTTGCCGACTCTTTGGTTCGAGTGTAAGTCTGCTCGTTCTTTGCTACTTGGTTGGACACCTCTTCCTACCATTGTCAGTTTGCTGCATTGCTTAGATGACTCGACTTCGCTCACTGGCCCCTTCTTGCACGAGTCTTACCCACACAGTCTTGGCAGCTCCTCGTTAGCATGGTCCCGTGGTTGCTCCACCACCCACAGGTGCACTCGTCCCCGTCTTACCCATTTAATTTCTTCGATCCATCCATCGACTATGAAATTCCGATTGCAGCCATGCTCGATCCAATCCAACGAAAGTCCTTTTGCTAATGGCCTTCTCGATCAATTTTTCTTAACGTTTTATTTTTTTTGCTGATATCTAGGAACTGATTCATGATATCTTAACTAAAAAAACATAATACGAAGAGGCGGCGGATACGGAATGCTTTATATACTCGTTGGATTGTTCGAATGATGAACGTATGCCTTACCAATCGCAGAAATAAAACATCAAACAATGCATCTCATGAAAATTATATCTGTAGATTTTTTGGATTGGGCACATGAAAATTATATCTGTAGATTTTTTTTGTCTCGAAAGTTACTTTCATGAGGCTATAATTTTATTATTTTCTATTAATATATTGTAATAGAAATTAACATCCAAGTTAATTAGTGTTCACCATAGCCGTCCATGGCACCGCCTCCAAAACGTTGTCGTCGCCACTCCGGTGACCATTGGTTCCCGTGCCACCCTCGATAGCATCACAATCACTCAGTAGAGTCCATGTAAACCTCCTTTCGCTCTGTCGCTGCCCCGTTTGGAAAAGCCGTTGCAGCCCCGTCCTGCGCCGCCTCTGGAAGTCACCACCGACGACACTCCGGCCACCCATTGCCCTGCCGCCACCTCCCGGTAGGATCACTATCAACCCAGGAACCCATTTTGCCCCTTCTTGAGCCAAGCTGCTGCACCGTTCGCCGCTAGCGAGCTAGCCTTGCCGCTCGGCCACGTGCACTCTAACTTGTGGGCCCATGCAATTAGGATTAGATTAGTGGTAATGACAGTAGTTAAAAGTGTTAAATCGATGGCATGTAGGACCGGTCAAATAACTAATAAAAAATCTAATTCAAATGAGTTTTAGAAATCGAGTCACTGACATGCGGGATCCACTCATTGTTTTCATAACTTAAACACATTTAAACTCCGAGAGAATGAAAAGTGGACTCCACCTGTCAGAGCTTAACCCGAGATAAGATTAGGTTAAGGTATATTACTTAGTTAGTAACTAATGAGTCACTAACATGTGGGTCCATTCACTGTTTTCCTAATTAATACATGAATTAAAATAAGAGAGATTGACATGTACGTAGGGCCCACACGTAAGAAATTGATTTTTAGAAAAATATAAAAATAGAAAAGCCACTTTTAGTTCAGAAGGAATACATCTTCTCTAGTAGAAAGCGTAAAGTCATAGAATACGCCTTCGACGTCTTCGCCTTTTATGATTTTCTAGGATTTTCAAACCGAACCAAATTCAATTGGTAACTTTTGCATATGAACTCCAAATTAAGTGAAATTTGTTTCTAAAATCATCTTCTTTCATATCTTGCAAAAATATTAGGATTTTTCCTCTGTTTGATTTCATTGTGGTTCTTATTGGTGTTATTTGCCGATATACGTGTAGATACCGACACTCCGAAAAATTTCATCGACGCTCCAGAGCAAGAACCATCATTCAACAAGCAAGGCAAGCACCTTCCTTTGATCATGTTGATCCCATATTTAAATGTTATGTATTTTTTTGCAAGTATTTATGCATATGCGTATTTCGATAAAAATGCTATGTTGGGTAAGATCAATAATTAAATCCCATTTGCTGCATTACCATACCTTGATAAGTTGATATCCTCGCTGTTTTCGCCTTAGTAATAATATCCCCAATAGGTACTAAATGTGGGAAAAGTAGATCATCCGAGTAGATGAAGCTTAGCCCTGCTAAGACCGATATCAGAATGGTAGTTTGGAAAACAATCATTTCTCAAATTGGGAGACACAAGTTAAAATAGTCCATAGGAAATTACCTCTATTATTTTAATATTAAAATGAATATGAAAGTTGTCTTAGACTTGGGTGGATGTGAGAAGGGACCGGTGCCAAGGCACGAGAATGGGGTTTGTGGTTATGCCGCTCGGGTCACCAAGGACGGATTTTTGTGACATTGATACAAGTATATCCGTGCAAACCACATGTACCAGTATGAGATAGCCCTAGCATAATAAGTCACCGTGTTCTAGAAATCAAACCACTGTAGGGCCAAAGGAAATAGCCTGAGGTCTGTGCGGGTGGGGAAATTGCCATGCCGTAGGGATCTTGGCCTAAAGAGGCAAGATTTACCAACACAGCGTTGAGCCTTGGGATGACAGAGGGCCACTTCCCATCCTAAGGAGGCTATCATCAGGTGGGTTTATTACTGGAGCAAGTGATTTAAAAGCTTTGTCATGAAACTCTCAATCGAGTACCGATGGTAGTATCACGTGACATGCTTGGCATGGTGGGATGTTTGTGTCGTGTGGGGAAATTTGTGTGACCTCTGCAGAGTGTAAACCTATTTGAATAGCTATGTCCATGGTTATGGACATCGCTTGGTTATTTCTCACCATAGTAGTCTCATGTTTTCTAATGGAAAGTCGGGTATGGACATGGATGACGGAATCCATGTGGATGGTGGTCGACAAAAAGGGAGTTTTGTCGAGGATTGGGTTTTAGGGCATAGGTCCTTGGTGCATATATTGTTAATTATATACTATGATAAATATTTTATATCAACATCAAATGATTTTACAAATAACAGTTTTAATCTAATACTATTATTGCAAATAAAAGGATCGTGTTGTGCAAATCAAAACCAGACTAGCCAGCCTCCTTTGACATAGCCCGCATATTATTATAATTTTCTTAAAAGTCTTGCGAGTACATCATTGTACTGAACATTGCTTGTTGAACATCTTCAAAGATTACAGAAGAAGACCCGTTGTACAGTTACTTTTATGCAGCGGGTTTTGACGATGATGATGTCAGTTCTAGGGTTCCACCATGTCAGTTGGCCGTGGGATGGTTGAGGTATACTTACAGAGTTTTGTTGCCTCTTTTGTCTACACTTCCGCTGAACTTATTGTCATATGTACCATTTGGCCGGCCGACCGGCCCTTATATTGTAAACTTCATGGTGTAGGGATATGTTCAGTTATAAATTACGCACTACTTACGCTTCTGTTGAACTTATTGTCATATGTACCATTTGGCCAATCGGCCCTTGTATTGTAAACTTCATCGTGTAGGCGTATGATCAGTTGTAAATTATGCACTACTTGTTTCATATAACGTGTATGGATGTGTTATCTCAATGTTGTAAATGTGTGTACTAGCCACTGATCATGGGACTAGTACAGTAAACACATAGGATTTTGGGATTAATTTCACGGGGTCTGATAATTTGTCAAGAATTGAGTTTTAGGGAAGCAAGCCCTTGGTCCAGATATTGCTAATTATACTATGATAATTACTTATGTATCAACATTAAATGCTTTTACACTCATCGTTTACAATCTACTACCATTATTGCAAACAAAAGGATTGTGTTATGCTAAATCAAAACTAGATTAATTAGCAAGCTTCTTTGTCATAGCCTGCATATTATTACAATTTGCTTAAAAGTCATGCGGAGTGTATCATTGTACTCACCATTGCTTGTTGAGCATATTCAGAGGTTGTAGAAGAAGACCCGTTGTATGGTTATTTTTACATAGTGGGTTTCGACGATGTTGATGCTGAGTTCTAAGGATTCATCTTGTCAGTTACCTGTGGGAAGGATGAGGCATACTTACTGGGTTTTGATGCCTCTTTTGCCTACATTTTTGTTGAACTTATTTATACCATATGTATGATTTGGCCGGTCGGCCCTTGTGTTGTAGACCTCTTCGTGTAGGCGTATGTTTAGTTGTAAATTATGCACTACTTGTTTAATATATCATCTATGGATGTGATATCTCAATGTTGTAAATGTGTGTACTAGCCACTGATCATGGGACTAGTACAGCAAACACAAAGGATTACGAGATTAATTTCCCAACGTCTAACAAATAGGTCGCCACCCCAGTTGATTGCTTCTGAAAGATTTGTTGGGCCTAACTACTACTTCGTCTTCTGTTGTGTTCTTTTATTGTTGGCTGTGTAAGCCTTAGTTGTGAAATTCTGATAATTATTAATAAAATTGTGCGAGATGTGGATGTTGCCGTCTGTAACATCCCAAAAATCCCAAATTTGGGAAAATATAATGAAAATAAGTGGGCGAATGATTTTGAGCATGTTTTGTGTGGAAAACTATTTTTGCATGATTTTTGAACTTTTCTATAAATCAAATAGTGAAATTACATGCAAACAATAAATTGTAAGAATTTTCGAGAAAATCATAGAATAGTTAAAATCCTGACAAATTTACATAAGAAATCAATGGACTAGGTCCACGAACGGTCAAAGGTCCACCATGGACTCAGTGTATGGAATAGTACACAGGGGGTATGTGTGTAACATCCCAAATCTAGGGTTGTGTTTCAAATATAAGAAAATGAGAAAAAATTAAAACTTTTCTTGTATTTTGTAGTTTTTGAACTTTTCTATAATTCTTTTAAAGGAATTATGGAATTCAAAAACCAAAATCTCCAATTGACTAAAGTCATGATCCTTTCTAAACTTTTAAGAAAATTTGTAGTCAACCTATGGAAATATTTTTTCTTGGTTCTAGGGATGCTGTGTGACACCTCTGAAAAATTTCATAATTTTTAGAAATTATTTGATAATTTTTAAGAGGCAGTCAAACCAGTTTGACTCATGATCAAACCCTAGATCAAACCTTTGCAGAATTTTTGGAGAAAAATACTGTGCATAAAAACCTTTGAATATTTTATGCAAGGTTAATCCTAGAGCTAGGAACCTCCAGTAAAAATTTTAGAATTTTTGGAGTTAGTTTGCTACCTCTAATAATTCTTCCAAGTCTCAGTTCAAATTCAAACCCTAGTCAACCCTACTGTTGAACTCGAATCCGACTCAGGCCACATGGTTGAACCTGATCAACTTAATGCACTTGGGTCCATTCCAAAGTGGTGCGTGCCTATGGGCCGTTGGATCTCCATCTAACGGTCAGCAAGCTTTGACTCGGGTCAAATGGGTTTGGCTCAACCCATTTTTGCTTTGGCTCGCTCACTTGGGGGCCCTCTCCAAAACCTGGTCATCTTCCCCTTCCTGGCGCGCGTGCGCCGTGGCCAGCGCATGGGCAGGGAGGCGGCAACGCAATGTCACCTCTTGGGCATCCTTAGCTATGGCTCTTAAGCCTCCATTTAATGCTTGGCAGTGCTTTAGTCCCCAAAGTCGCCCTCCTCTGCAGCTCCCATCCCCTCCGTGTCCTTGGCAGAGCTATGAACCAAGCCGTGGGCTAAGCTCACCATGGAGCTTAACCCTAGCTCAACCCGTGCCCCTCTGGCTATAATAATCCCTTGAGCTCCTCCTTTGCTTTCTTTAAACACCCCTCTTACTTAACCTAGCTTCCTCTGTGCTTGGTTGAGCTCAATTCACAAAATCCCCAAAACCACCAATGTCGGTGAGCAAGCAAGCTTTGTCGACCTGACAAAGCTCTAGTGGTTCTTCTTCAAATCTTTTTGAGTCCTTTTGAGCCTCTTATCATCTTAAGCAAATCCCCTAACTTAATTTTGTTTGACATTCACAGAGATTGTCAAATTTGGGGTTTGTTCAAATTCGGTCGAAGTTTAACCTTTTCTTCCTCAAGTCCGGTAAGTGGCTCCTTTCTTCAATTCTTTGCTCATGGACCTTCCTTGAGCATTAATGGAGCTAACTCGATGACCCGGTGCTGTTATTTTTGCTCAGGCTGTGTTCCCCTCTTCATCTTCCTCGGTGCCGGCAGCTTCACCGTCGCCGGAGTTTCTTCAACCTCCTCGGTTCCTCTCTGTGCTAAGGTAACCTCCTAGTAGCCCCTAGAAGCTTGGCACTTGCTTCTTTGAACCGCTGTGGAGCTCCTTTTTCTTTTTGTCGTTCGACCGTGTTTGCGCCGCCGCGCATTTCCGAGTCGTCGGCGTTTTAGGCCACCGCCACCGGCGAGGGTGGGTCCATTGGGTCCGCAAGGTTATTGCGAACCCATTAATGCCCTTGGTTGGCACCGTCGTGATCGGAGTCGCCGTCGGTGACCATTTCCTTGCGCTCGGCCGTTTTGTCGGACGTACAGCACTGTGCCGGAGTCATTAAGACAAAGATTCAGGTTATTAATTGCTAATCATTGTTAATCATTGATTAATTAATTGCTTAACAATTAATGATGTCCTAAACTGACGCTTCAGTCGCTGACAGTGGGCCCAGGCTCTTTAAATCCCTCCCGGGCGCTGTCGCGTGCCAATTAGGACATCATAAATGCTAATCATGATTTAATCATGGTTAATCATTGGTTTAGTACTTAATGTTGTCCTAAACCAGATCTTAGTGTCACTGATGCGTGGGCCTCGCGCCTTTAAAAGTTTTTAAAACCCTCTCGGGTGTGCGCTGAGCTGTGTTCATCGTGGACCGTTGGATCAAAAATCAACGGCCCAGATTCGTTGGAACATTCGGACCACCAAACCTCAGCCGTTCATTTTTTGATCTACGGCTTAGATCGTGTGGGACGTTCAGACCACTGAACCTTCACTGTTTGATCTAGATCCAACGATCTAGATCGCTGTGAACGTTCGGACCACTGAACTTCAGCCTTCCATTTTAGGATCTACGGTTGAGATCTGCGGGACCTTCGGACCACCCGGACCTCCCGGTAGCCTTGGACGTCCGATTCTTGATCAACGACTGAGATTGCATGAACGTTCGGACCGTCCGAACATTGCTTTGCTCTCAGCCACTCATCACGAGATCGACGGCCCACGTTCGTTGAACGTTCGGACCGTCCGAAGGTTCGATCAACGAGGATCGTTGGATCTAGATCCAACGGTTTCGTTTGTATCTTGTGCGTGCGCGGCTGTGCGCTTTGATTCACGTGGGCCGTCCGATTTCAAATCAAAGGCCCACATTTTGCCGCGTGTTTCCTTTGAGTTTATTTATTTCAAAAGCCCGGTAAGCTTTATTTCTAAACTAAAAATTGTAATAAACTTTAAAATTGCATAACTAATTCATTTTAAATCCTTTTCGGTTGATTCAAATTTTGTTAGCTTTGGTTTTAACTAAGCTTTAATCTAAAAATGGTTGGAAGCTTAGTTTTGCTCCAGAAGATTTGTTAATGGATTTAATTTCGGTTTAGTTGTATTTATGCTTTAAAAATTCATTTAACTTGAAAAATGCATAAGTAATTCTCTGTAACTCCTTTTTGAGTGAAACCAAATTTTTTGGTTTCCTCTGTTAATGTGCTTAATTTTAGAATAGGTTTTAGGCATGTTTTTATCTTTTAAGTTTATGTGGTTGCAATTGTATTATGCACTTTTTCATGACTTTGAAAAAAATCATAGAAAATGCATCGTAGCTCCAAATGAGGTGAATCAAATTGTGTTGTTCATCTTATGAGGTGCTCTGTTTACCATAAAAATGTTAGGTGCAACACCTCTCTGGAAATTTGTGCCAAAAATTTAATTTTGGATGAATAGTACCCGAGATGAATTTTCAGCCTTTTTCCAGCAGACCAAACTTGTTTTGGCCATAACTTTAGCATCAAGTATCCAAATCAATTGATTCTTATTGCTAAATTCCTTAAAAATCATTCTCTACCTGCTGTGTAAATGTCATGGAGTTTGGTTGACTTTGGTTTTTAAGTCTTTTCAGTGTTCTTCGTTCTTATCGGTTCTTTTCGTTCTTTTTGATTAGGTGTCGACGAGTTTGTTGATTGAGAAAGTGTTCCTCTGCAGCAAACTGAGCATCTCTAACAAGGCAAGCAGTTTGATCATAATAACCCTATTACTTTTAAAGTCTAATACTTTGTTTACAAATTGTATGTATGCATGCTTTTGTGTCAAAGTTAATTTTACCGATTAGAGGTAGCTAATCCTATTGCATGGTTGCCCTTAAATTGTTCATCCCCTGCCACTAAACTTAAGTTGTTAATCTACTGGGTGAATTAGAGCACAGTGGTTGAATTATGCTCTTTTATTGTCTTTACGGTGTCATGCTTAAAATGCTTAGCTCTTAGGTAGAATTGGCGGTTATCGACTTAGTCGATAACTTTGATCACACAAAATTATTATTATCATTATGCTCAACACTTTGTATTTTGTTACTTTGTAAAGTAACTCGGTCCTTGTTGACCCGGGCACCATTCCAGTCACACCACCAGATCACACCATCAACCATTGTGCCCAAGTCTCAAACATTGCATTTTCAGTTTCAGTTTTTGACTTCACAAAGTAATAAAGCACAAAGGGCTGAGCATAAGGATAATAATAATTTTGTATGATCAAAGTTATCGACTAAGTCGATAACCGCCCAATTCTACCAGTAGCTAAGCATTTCTAAGCATGACACCATAAAGACAATAAAAGAGCATAATTCAACCACCGGGCTCTAATTCACCGGTGATATTAATAACTTAAGTTTAGTGGCAGGGCATGAACAATTTAAGGGCAACCATGCAATAGGATTAGCTACCTCTAATCGGTAAAATTAACTTTGACACAAAAGCATGCATACATACAATTTGTAAACAAAATATTAGACTTTAAAAGTAATAGGATTATTATAATCAAACTGCTTACCTTGTTGGAGTTGCTCAGTTTGCTGCAGAGGAGCACTTTTGTTATCAACGAACTCGTCGGCACCTAATCGAAAAGAACGAAAAGAACCCATAAGAACGAAGAACACTGAAAAGACTTAAAAACCAAAATCAACCAAAATCCATGAAATTTATACAGCAGGTGGATCATGATTTTTAAGTAATTTAGCAACAAGAACCAACTGATTTGGATGCTTGATGCTAAAGTTATGGCCAAAACAATTTCAGCCGGCTGGAAAAATGCTGAAAAATTCAAATCGGTTACTGTTCATACGAATTAAATTCTTTAACACAATTTTCCAAAGAGGTGTTGCACCTGAAATTTTTATGGTAAGCAAAGCACTTCATGAGATGAATAACACAATTTGATTCACCTCATTTGGAGCTAGGATGCATTTTCTATGATTTTTCAAAGACATGAAAAAGAGCATAAAACAAATGCAACCACAAAAACTTTAGAAATAGTGGCATGCCTAAATCCTATTCTACAATTAAGCACACTAACAGAGGAAGCCAACAAACTTGGTTTCACTAAAAAAAGGAGCTACAGAGAAAAACTTATGCAATTTTCAAGTTAAAAGCATTTTTAATGCAACAGATAAAGCTAAACCTAAATTAAATCCACTAACAAATTTTTCTAGAACAGAACCAAGCCTCTAACCATTTTTAGATTAAAGCTTAGTTAAAACCAGAACTAACAAAATTTGAACCAACCGAAAAGGAGCTAAAACGAAATAGTTAAGCAATTTTGAAGTTTAATACAATTTTTAGTTAACAAATAAAGCTTACCGGGCTTTCTTTAAAAACTAACTTAGAGCGGAAAAACCTGGGCCGTTGATTTGGGATCGCACGGCCCAAGCGCACGGGAGCACAGCACACTTGATGACCGCGGTCAACGACAGCCGCAGGATAGAACACGAACGGCTCAGATTGAATGGACGTTGGAACGGTCCGAACGGCCCAATCAATCTGAGGCGTTGAAACTAGATCTGACGGTTCACAACGAATGGGACGTTCGGACGGTCCGAATGGCCCAATCAATCCGGAGCATTGATCTGAAAATGGACGGCCAAGGCTACGGGGAGGTTGGGGGGTCCGAAGGTCCCGCAGATCTCAACCATAGATCTTAAAATGGACGGTTGAGGTTCGGTGGTCCGAACGTTCACAACGATCTAGATCGTTGGATCTAGATCAGATGGTGAAGGTTCAATGGTCCGAACGTTCCACATGATCTAAGCCGTAGATCAAGGAATGAACGGCTGAGGTTCGGTGGTCCGAACGTTCCAACGAATCTGGGCCGTTGATTTTTGATCCAATGGTCCATGATGAACACAGTTCAGTCCACACCCGGGAGGGTTTTAAAAAGTTTTAAAAGCGCGGGGCCCATGGGCCCACTCATCAGTGGCACGGGAGCAAGAATTAAAACAGCCAATTAATACTAAGCATTGATTAACTGAGGATTAAACGATGATTAGCATTAATGAGAGGATCTTTGTCTTAAAGACATGCACAGAGAGCGAGTAAAGGCGCTGGCCCACCCGACAGAGACACAGGAGCACATTTAAGGACAGCCATTAACTTCTAAGTCATGATTAGCAATGATTAAACATGATTAGCACATTAATGGACACAATCTCGGTCCTTAAGATAGCTACTGTTCCTGTGCGCGTCCGACAACGGGACCGAGGGCCTTCCACGGCTCACCGCCGACGACGGGGACCACGCCGACGCAAACCAAAGGCCAAAATGAGTCCGCAATAGTCACGCGCATCCACTGGTGGAGGTGGCGACCACAGAGGAGGACCACATCGACGGCTAGCCGGAGATGGGCAGCACGGCAACGCACGGCCAAACCCGAAAAGCAAAAATGAAGCTCCGCAGCAGTTCAGAGAAGCGGTGCCAAGCTTCTAGGGGCTACTTAGAAGGTTACCTTAGCACAGAGAGGAACTGAGGAGGTCTGAGGAGCTCCAGCGACGGTGAGACTTGCTAGCGCTGAGGAAGAAAGCGAGGAGATGACGGTCTGAGCAAAAAAAAACCCAAAGAATGGTAAGGTTAGCTCCACAAGAGCTCACAGAGGGTCCATGAGTAACAAATTAGAGAACAAGACCACTTACCGGAGATGGGGATGAAAGGGGATGCACTCGGCCGAAAAGGGGGCAAAACTCAATTCAAGCTCAATCCTGTAAAGGCAACTTAAATTGAGTTAGGGAATAAGCTCAAGGTGATGAGAGGCTCACGACGAAGCAAAGAGATTAGAAAGAGAGCCACTGAAACACTATCGACGATGAGGGAGCTCCACGGCCGACAATGGAGGATTTGGGGATCTCTGTGAATTGAGCACAAAGAAACCGAGAGAGAGCTAGGGTTTGCAAGGAGTGTTTAAAGGAAGCTAAGGAGGAGCTCAGGGGCTTTTTATAGCCAGAGAGCAAAGGATTGAGCTAGGGTTAAGCTCTATGGTGAGCTCAGCCCATGGCTTGGTCCACAGCTCTGCCAAGGACATGGAGGGGATGGGAGCTGCAGAGGAGGGCGACTTTGGGGGCTAAAGCACTGCCAAGCATTAATTGGAGGCTTAAGAGCCATTGCAAGGACGCAAGGGAGGTGACAATGCACTGCTGCTCCTAACACGAGTCGTAGCGGCTCCTAGCAGAACATAACGATTCCCGAATACACACAAATTATATCGGACGAACCTTAATGCAATATGATCTACGACCAGGTCCTCATCACTTACGACCAGATCATATCTCTATACGACCAGTTCGTATTTGGTCATGATCAGTTCGTAATTCCTTACGACGTGTTACGACCACCACAGGACTACGTTCGACCGATCTCGACCAGCTCGTATCTCCATACGACCAATCCAGAATCGTCGAACTAAGCGACCTACTCATGTATACTCCTTTGCCTCACGATGTCCGGTTGAACTCGGTGAGATGTTGTGTCATCCATGGACTGCTCAATACTTTCTCGATCGAGTGTCGGATTACTTCATGTGGTCGAACACTTCGACTACTAGTGGCATGGCCATGCACTTTCTTTATCCGACCACAACGAGGGGCCCAGAGACATCTCTCCTGTTATGTTAGGAGGGGCAAATACCATATCCGACCAGTCACATTCCTCTGCATGTTTCATAGCATACCCGAAAGCTACCTTTATAACTACTCAGTTACGGTGTAGCGTTTGGCAACCCCTAAGAGTGCTATTACATATGTAGGAAATCATGCTGATCTCAGGTCTAAGGATTATACATCAACATTGCTTGAGACGAACTAACGACACATAGAATCATAACAATCTCAATAGTGTCTCAAGGTGGGTCTAATCCAATATCATGTTCTCTAACATGTGTCCATATTATTGGTTTGATATCTCCATATCCATGACCCGTGAAATATAGTCATCAACCAATACATATGCTAGTCTATTCATATGTGTCCTCATATGTTTCCTACCAGGGATCGTATAAGAATAATTATCGCAGAAATATAGAGTTTCACAATCAAGTCACATACTTGATAATCAATATTAACAATATTATTCTTGGAACAAGATAACATTTTATCCAATATTATGAACATAAGGAAATATAATCATCTCTATGATTGCCTCTAGGGCATATTTCCAACAGGTCTGACAAGAGTTTCACGGCATTGTTAGGTCTCCTAGCGGACATCTTTCGAGAGGGAAACGTGTTGCCCAGCACCGCCTACCAAGCCAAGATTCTTTGTCCATTGGGAATGGAAGTAGAAAGAATACATGTATGTCCGAACGATTGTATCTTCTACCGTAAAGAGTATGCAGACATGCATGTATGTCCCGTGTGCAAAGCATCCCGATACAAGCGTAAGAATACTGCTAAGGTGAAGCAAGGACCTCCTACTAAGATGTTGTGGTATTTTTGCGAACCGAAAGGAGGTAAGATTGTTGCGTTGGCACTTAGAGGAGCGTAAGAAAGATGGAAAGCTAAGACACCCTGTTGATTCTACCCAGTGGAGAAACTTCAATTGGAGCTTCGAAGAATTCGGCATGGAACTGAGGAACATAAGGTTAGGGTTGAGTATAGATGGAATGAATCCTTTCAGTAACATGAGTAGCTGACATAGCACTTGGCCTATAAATCTATGTGTGTACATGCTTCCTCCTTGGCTGTGTAAGAAGTGGAAGTACATTTTGATGTCACTACTTATCCAAAGGCCGAAGCAACCTAGGAACGATATTGATGTGTACATAGCACCATTGCTGGAAGATCTTGTGACACTATAGAACGAAGGGGTACAAGTATGGGATGTGTACAAACGAGAGAACTTCACTTTACGTGCCATGTTGTTTTGCACCATCAATGATTTTCCTGCCCTTGGTAACTTGTCAGGGTTTAGTACAAAAGGAGCCAAAGCCTGTCCACACTACTTAGATGGTACTGAGAGTGTATGGCTGAACAACTCACGTAAAACTGTGTATATGCATCACCGTAGGTTCCTTCTCAGGATTCACCCATACCGCAAGATGAAGAAACAATTTGACAGAAATAAGGAGGATGGTTCAGCGCCAAGGGCTTTTAGAGGGAAAGAGGTCTATGGTATGGTTAAGGATATCGATGTTGTGTTTGGGAAGGGATGTGTAAGACCCGGGATTAACACTCCCGAATCCTCTGTGCATTTCTGAACTAGTCCCATGATCAGTAGCTAGTTCACACAGTAAACAAATATGGTAGCAAAATCATATCACAACTTTATTAATAAATAACAACAGTTGATTACAAAGGAGGCTTACAGCCAACAATAAAATAAACACAATGAAGTAAAGGAGTAGTGGTAGACCCAACGATTCGCCACAGGCAATCGACTGGGGAAGCGGCCTAGTCGTCGAGATTCACACCGGTAGCAAAGTCCTTCTCCTCTGAAATTATTTGCATTAAGCAAGAATGAGCACAACTACTGCGTGCTCGCAAGTTACACCCACAAATAATGTAATGACATGCATATATGGATATCTCAAAGGAAAGCTTAATATGGTTGAATTTGCATAAAGCAAAGATTTTCTTTAAATACTTGTATAAATTTTCAAGGCCACTTTTATACCATATCTAAAATCAGATTTTAAATGACAGTTTTATAGTGTGGATAACCTCCATAATGAATGGTGAAGGATACCTCCTATCACATGGCTTCCGCCTAAATCCCATGTGGATAGAAATCCAAAATCATTTATGTCAAATCATTTTGAAACCAAAAACCAAAGTCTAACTTTGAGTGGCTTTGCTAGCATGTCCATGACCGCGGACGCGGCTATTCGAATAGTTTTACACTCTGCAGAGGTTGTACAACTTTACCCACATGACACGAATTCTCTAGTTTATCCCAAGATATATCTATGCCACCGCCACTACCTTAGGTAAGCAGCCTAGAGCACATGCCGGGCTTTTACAAAGCTCTACCCAAAAGTATTCGTGTTCGCTAAGGTTTTACTTCCATTGGACTACCCATCCTCCTGAAGCCCCTCTTGCGCCAAAGGGAAAACTGCCTAACCAACACCCACACAAACAAATGGCACAAATAACAATGAGGTATCACTAATTATTAAGCCAGTCCTACTCCCCATACCGAGGACATGTGGTTGCACGGTGAGGCATAGCCCATTATAGGCATAGCAAAGGAACGCTCAAGGCCGGTCCTTAATTGACTTGGGCGACTTCCAATTAACCACAGGCCTTAATCCTAACCAGATTAAGCCCGCATAAACCTCGCACCAACCTTTCAACCATTTCGCCCAAGTCCAAACCATCACTTTGTTTTATTTTTCAAAGTCATTTATAAGCTTCCATAACACACCAATGCCATGGATGCAATTTAAACAATATTTGAATTTTAATAAACTCCCCAAATCAAACATTTTTGGTCTAAGCATGACTTTGCAACTTTTTCAAATGATCCTAGTTCATACTATTGTATCAACTAGGTTTTATCTAAGGTGACAAGGGTGAGGATTCAATGTCAAGGTATCGTCAGTACAGAGACAGTATGTGAACCATCCGCATCAGTGTTCATAATCGATAATCCAAACTCCAAAAATTATGTGATTCTATACTCCAATATTAATTAGTCCAATATCCACCATATCAGTCTATTTCTATGATCTGACCTCCATCGATCCAACCTTCAGTAATGCTCTAATTCTATACTATGATATCCATCAATCCATTAATCCTTAATGAATTATTTCTAATAATTCAATACCCATCAATCCGATGATTATGTAATCCTATAATCCAATTTTTGATAATCCGATATCCAATGATTATCTATTTCTGTAATCCATTCTTCGTTAATCCATTATCAACAATTATCTACTTCTAATATCTAATCAAGTTTTATTCCCAAAATCCCACCAAGGTTTAATCCTATAATCCAACATCCAAGCAAATCAATATTCCATAAAGACTACTTCTATAATTCAATCTTAATAGTCCAATATCAATAGTTAGCTATCTCTACCATTCAATATCCATTGATCACTTATTTCTACATCCGTCGTTAATGCATTCATATGATCCAATCTCCAACCGTTGTTTTTCCTATAATCTATCGATCAACAATCGTATAATTGTATAATCAATAACTAAGCATCATGTATTCATATAATCTAATATCCAAGAAACACGTGATTCTATAATTCAATATCCATCCATAATGCATATCTACAATCCCATGTCCATCAATTGTGTAATCCTATACTTCCATCTCCCATATTCGATGCCCAATAATATATTTCTATAATTTAATCTCAACAACAAATCAATTTCTTTAATCTCATATCCAACGATCATGTTATCTTATAATCCAATATTTTCACTTTCTACCTCCAAAGATATATATCACATTCGAATGGTTCTCCATATGGTCCATACCCACAATATTTGGCTATACAATGGAATAGGGAATAACTATAAAGCTTAAAACAGGGATTTAAATTACTTGAATATAAATACGCATGCAATAATAATTTAAAACAGAATTTAAATAATGTAAAATAATGGGTGCAAATATGGTCAAGGATGTAACTTGCCTTCATTGAAGTCTTGACTCTCTAAATTCCCCGAAGGATCTAACTCTCCGGAATCGTTGAAGTCCATACGCGAAGGCGATCCAAATTCAAACGAAATTCAAATAACCAATCAAAAAGGCAATTCAAATTAACTCAAAACTAAATAATTCTATTTTATTTAGCTAGATAATAATTTTATAAAATTTTATAAATTTGAAACACTCAAATTGGAGTTGGGATTTAAAAGATATGAATTTTACGCTTTTAATCCTAACACCTAAATTTAAATGAATTTCTAAATACAAACAAGATTCAAATGAAGTACAATTTAAATAATTTTGGTTTAGTTAGCTAGATCTTCAATTTATATGAATTTAGAAATTTGAAACACTTAATTTGGAGTTAGGAATCAAAAGATATGGATTTTACAAATTTTGATCTAAATTTGGAATTTAAATGAATTTTAAATTCTAAAACAAGACTAAACTGAACTCCAAATTGAACACTCATATTTTATTTAGTTAGACAATAATTTTCTAAGATTTTAGCAATTTGAATCATCTAATTTGGAGCTAAGATGTAAAAGTTGTGAATTTTACAAATTTAAACCTAAATCATTATTTAACCAATTTCCCGAATTATTTTTCTATAGAAAATTCTAATTATTGCGCATGGTGACGCTCAGCGATCGATTTACGGAATTTAAAATACTATCGTCGCGTGGGGCCCACGTGTCGTGAACCTACCACGGTGAATCGGTTCCACCGAGCCAAGGGAATTGCAGCGTGGATCGCGCCACGCGGCATGCCACGCCGGTTTAAGGGTGGCGTGGCGCCCACTGGCGCCGACGTGGCTAAGCCACGAGGGATGTGGCGGCGACGGCTCGGCGCGAAGCCATGCGGCGAATCGGCAGGATGAAGTTAGCCTCCCATGAGGGCACCGAGTGCAAGAGGAGAGTCTTGGGAGTACTGAAGGGCTCACCCACTCGATGAAAGGAGTACGAGAAAGGCCGACAATGAGAGATGGCGGCGCAAGGCGGGTCTCGATGGCGCGGCGCTCAATGGGTCTCGGCGAGTTAGCGTCGCGCACGGTGTGGCGAGGTGGTGCGATGCCGAGGGTACCGGGCAAGGCGCGAGGAGGCGACGGTGGCGCGAATCGGGAAGAAGACGCCATGGTGGCGGCGGTAAACTCCAAATTCGGCAAACGAGGAGCAGAGAGGGAGGTGAGTGGCGGCACCGAGTTGAGGCCAAACCGCACCCTGCTCCCTTTATAGGGGCCGGGCGGAGGAATGAGGAGATCATGGGTGGGCATCATGGCGGCGGTTGTGGCGCGGGCTAACCCCAAGTGAGGGAGAGAGGGGAACGTGGCGAGGTGAGGCGGCTCGTGCGTGTTCAGGCGCTGTGGTGGCGCGAGGGTCGGGATGGCAGGCGCAAGGTTGTGGAGCTCCCGCCACAAAAATGGCGGCCTTGCTTGGTGGAGGTTGAAGAAGGTGGGAGGAAGGAGACAGCGGGCGGCTGGATTGGGATCGTGTGGCTGGGACGGACTGGGCGGCGTGGTGGGTTGATGGCCGTCGGATTCCCATCCGACGGTGGCGATCGGAAGAGGGAGAGAGAAGGAGTGGTTTGTGCGGGCGAAATGGTCAGTGATGGAAAAGGAAATGGGTCAAGGCACCGGTTTACCAAAAAGCATTTTAGGATTTTAAATGATTTAGTATTTTAAATAATCCTGTTAAATCAAAAAGGGTTTAGAAAATAGCAAATAATATCCAAAAATTCTAGAAAAACTCTCATAAATTCTTAGAGTCATTTTAGACTTAATAAAATTATTCCCAACTTAAAGTTGGCTTTTAACTTTGCAAATAAATTATTTTGGCTTTAAAATATTTAGGAAAAAGTTTTAAAATTTCATAAAATTCTCAAAATTATTTTAGTTTTTATTTTTCAACTTTAACTCAAATAAAACTTTAAAAACTTTTATTTTTGACTTTTAAGACTTCAAAAATTCAAATAAAGCAAATAAACTCTCTCAAATTTTAGAGCATCCAATAAAAATAATAACTTTAATAAATTTAAATTGGTAACAGAACTTTGGGCTGTTACAGGATGTAAATTAAGGACCCGTTAGAAGAACATCTAGAAGAAGCGGTCAATTTTTTGGGACTTGCCTTATTGGGAGCACTTAGAAGTTCGCCACTGCATTGACGTCACGCACGTAGTGAAGAATGTATGTGATAGCTTGATTGGTCTCTTACTGAACGTTAGTGGCAAAACAAATGATGGTGTTAAAGCACGGCATGACTTGGTTGATATGAACATAAGGACCGAGTTAGCACCGAAAGAGACCAATAAAGGATGAACGTACCTTCCCCCGGCTTGTTACACTTTATCCAAAGCCGAGATAAATGAACTGTGTTAGAGCTTGCATGGTGTGAAAGTTCCGTCTGGTTACTCCGCCAGTATTAAGAAACTTGTTTCCATGGAAGATTTAAAATTAATTGGTATGAAGTCTCATGATTGTCATGTGCTGATGACACAAATGCTTTCTATTTCAATTAGGAGTATCTTGCCGAACAAGGTCCGAGTGGCAATCTTCCAACTATGTTATTTCTTTAACTCAATTGCTCAAAAGGTCATCGATCCCATAAGACTAGATGCTCTACAGGCCGAGGTGGTGACGACTCTATGCCATCTTGAGATGTATTTCCCTCTGTCATTTTTTGATATCATGGTCCATCTCATTATTCACCTTGTGAAAGAAATATAGATATACGGCCCTGTGTTCCTATGTCATATGTACCCGTTCGAGAGGTACATGGAAATTCTCAAGTCCTACGTACGGAATCAATCTCGACTGGAGGGCAACATCATCAAAGGTTATGCAATCGAAGAGGTCATTAAGTTCTGCGTTGACTACATGGCTCAAGTGGAACCGATAGGTGTGCCTCTATCTCGTCATGAGGGGAGACTGGAGGGTATCAGGACCATCGGAAGGAAAGCAATCACTCCCGATCTAGATACGTATGCGAAAGCCTATTGCACGGTCTTGCAACACATGACCTATAACACCCTAGTTTTCTGAGCCTTTTTGAAAATTTTCAAAATAAAAAGAACCATTTGGTTTTGATGAGAGTTCAAAGCTTAACTTGAGATTTTCAGAATTTGGGTGTTTAAAATGACTAAACCGAACTTCAACTAATCCTAAAGCTTGGTTTATTTGGAGTTGTTCGAGCCCTGGAGCTGTCTCCGCCTTTCTCTGCTAGTTCTGCTCTCCTCTTAGCCCCGCTCTTTCTATCCAGACCTCATTGAGTTTGGACCTCTCCTCTTGTCCAGACTTCCTTTGTGGCCAGACCCCCTTTATTGTTTGTTTGGGCATTCCTTAAATGCCCAGACCTCCCTCTTGTTTGGGCATTCCTTAATGCCCAGATCTCTTGGTGTCTAGAACCCTCCTGTGTGTCTAGACCTCTCTTGTATCAAGACTTCCCTTGTGTCTAAACCTCCTCTTTGTTGGTTTGAATCTCTTTGTGATTCAGACCTCCCTCCTTGTCTAAGACCTCCCCTCGTTTCTTTTGTCTGGATTTCCTTTAGTCCAGACCTCTTTGTTGGTTTGAATCTCTTTGTGGTTCAGACCTCCTTTTGGTCCAAACCTCCTTCTCTTCTTAGACCTTCTTGTGGTCTAGACCTCCTTCTCCGTTTGAATCTTCCCTTGGTTTTGACCTCTCCTTTGGGTCAGACCACCCCCGAGGTGTTCCAAACTCGGGTTTGTGTTTCAAATGCCCTTTGAAATCGGAGATTCAAATTTGGGTTAAATTCCCCCTTCGTTTGAACCTCCTCGTGTTCATTTGAATTTCCTCAAGCTCAATTGGACCTCCCCGTGTTCATTTGGACCTCTTCGTGTCCATCTGAACCTTTTTTGAACCTCCCTTGTGTCCGTTCAGACCTCTCGCTCGTTCTAGACCTTTATCTTTTGTGGACTGTCCGATCCGTATTGGACAGCCCAATCTTATTGGCACTTTCGGCTAGTCCGAACATCCTCATCGCTTTGCTCCGCACGATCGTAATCTGGCAGCCCCTGCTCCTTCGCGCCTTTCCTCTTAGTTGCTCCACCTCCCCTTGTTGCATCTTGACCGTTGAGACCTCCCCCGTGTTGGTCTTGACCGTCAAGATCTCCTTTAGCTCCATCTTGACCGTTGAGACCTCCCCCGTGTTGGTCTTGACCGTCAAGATCTCCTTTAGCTCCATCTTGACTGTTGAGACCTCCCCCGTGTTGGTCTTGACCGTCAAGATCTCCTTTAACTCCATCTTGACCATTGAGACCCCCCCCCGTGTTGGTCTTGACCGTTAAGATCTCCTTTAGCTCCATCTGGACCGTTGAGACCTTCCCTGTGTTGGTCTTGACTGTCAAGATCTCCTTTGGCTCCATCTTGACCGTTGAGATCTCCCCCGTGTTGGTCTTGACCGTCGAGATCTCCTTTAGTTCCATCTTGACCGTTGAGACCTGATCTCCTTTGGCTCCGTCCTGACTGTTGAGACCTCCCCTGTGTTGGTCTTGACTGTCGAGATCTCCTTTAGTTCCATCTTGACCGTTCAGTCCTCCCCCGTGTTGGTCTTGACCGTCAAGATCTCCTTTGGCTCTGTCTTGACCGTTGAGACCTCCCCTGTGTTGGTCTTGACTGTCGAGATCTCCTTTGATTCCATCTTGACCGACAGGACCTCCCTCGGGTTCATCTTGGTCGTCGAGATCTCCTCTTGTTCCATCTTGACCATTAGGACCTCCCTCCGGTTCATCCTAGTCGTCAAGACCTCCTTTGATCTCGTCTTGACCGTTAGGATCTCCTTTGAGTTTGTCCTGACCGTCAAGACCTACTCTGCCTTCTATCTTGGCCATTAGGACCTCCTTTGGACCACCTTCCGTGGATCTTCTCCATTGGATCCTTTTTCCTTTAAAATCCTCTCAGTTAGGACCTCCCCCTAAGGGTCCAAACCTCCTTTGTTTGGATCTAAGGGTCTAGACCTCCTTTGTTTGGATCTAAGGGTTCAAACCTCCTTTTATTTGGATATGAGGGTCCAGACCTCCCTTCATAGGGATCTGAGAGCCCAGACCTCTCCGCGCGGCCCAGCGCCGTGCCTTCATTTGGAACCGTCCGATCTGTATCGAACGACTCTATCTTGTGGCATGTTCTGCCGGTCCGAACGTCTCATCCTTTTTGTGCCACCTGATCTGAATCGGACGGCCCTGCTTCACCGTGCTTTGTCTTGTTCCTTAGGACCTCCCCGTCCTCAGGATCTTTTGGTCTTTTTGTAAAGACCACCCTTGTGTCCTCTTTGCAAAAACCACCCTCCTGGTCGCGACCTCCCTTTGAGGCTACGACCTCCCCTCTTTTGTTGTTCAACCGTGACCTCCCCTTGGAGTCGCGACCTCCTCTTTTTGTCCTTTAAGCCGCGACCTCCTCTCTTTTGTCGTTTTGTCGTGACCTCCCTTTGAGGCCGCGACCTCCCCTCTTTTGTTGTTTAGCTGCGACCTCGCGACCTCCCCTTGGAGTCGCGACCTCCCCTCCTTTGTCGTTTAGCTGCGACCTCCCCTCAGTTTTGACCACCCATCCCGAATGTTGACTAGCCCCACTGGTCAGCCTCGGCCACTTCCTTTTCCCCCTTAATTGCGGCTCTCCTCTCACTGAAATCTCCTGTGATGCCCTTGCTGGGGTCCTCGCGCATTAAATGTTGTTGTATCACATTAAATGCTGCCTCACCATTTTGCTCCCTCCCCGCTTGTCCCGCCGTTTCTCCGGTCTGCTGTCTGCACACGCCAGAACGTACCGTGTCTTGTCCTTCACCTGTTTTTGACCCGTGGGTCTCCGAGTTTCTCAGTGACCTTCTTTCTCCTCCTTCTCTGGCTATAAATAGCCTGAGTAGCCCTCCTTCCCTCACCTTTGGCCACTTAGCTCTCCAGCTCTTTTCCTTCTTGCTCTGTGCTTGAAGCTGCGCCAAGGAGTCCGTTGAGGCGGTGCCATCGCCTCCTCGTCAACAAGGAGTTCACCGGAGTTTGCACCGCCACTTCATCGCCGAAGGAGTTCGCCAGAGCAGCGCGCCATCCTCGACCGTCACCGTCGAGCCCTCAACCTCCCCCTCCTTTTCTGCCTCCCTCTCGGCCTTGGTGAGTATCCCCGTGATTTGTCCCTTTTCCCTTGACTCCTTGTATGACCACCTCGCGTAGTCGTAGCCTTGTCGGACCTCCTCTTTTGATCTCCCGTGGGTCTCCTCTTTGCAAAGATGACCGTCCTGGTCTTTTTGCAAAGACGACCCACTTGGTCGTTTTGCGAAGACGACCCTCTCGGTCTTCTTGCAGAAACAACCCCCTTGGGTCCTCCTTTGGACCTCCTCCTCTGAGACCTCCCTTTTTGCCCTCTCGGGACCTTCTCAGGATCTCCCTTTTTGTAAAGACCACCCTCTTGGTCTTTATCCCTTTTGGTCTTTTGCAGAGACCACCCTTTCTAGAGGCCTCCCCCCAACTCGTTGGACCTCCGTTCAATCTCTTGGACCTCCTCCTGAGAGCCCTTTCTTAGTTCATCTTGTTCTGTTCTTTGCTATTTGGGTTTGTTTGGAGTTTATTTGGATCTTATTGGCTGTTATTTGATTTTGCTTTTCTTTGTCTCGTGTAGATTGCGACTCTTTGGGGAGCCCGAGTTCCCCTAGTTAGTTCCTCAAGCTTTCGGACTAGGCAAGTTACACTCTTGATCATATTGCACCCAGTATTTCAAATTATCTATGTTCTGTTTTAAGTATTACTGCATGCTTATTTCAATTCAAGTATTTCAGTCCCTATTTTAACCTTGTAGTTACTCCTAATTCCCTTGTGCAACCAATCTTGAATATTGGAATGATCACCCCTTGTCACCGTAGTAAAAGCTAGTTGGTGCATTAGTATGAACTAGCATGTATTGCAAAAATTTGAAGCTTAGTCATGCTTAGACCAAAATCTTGGTTTGGGAGTTTTACTACCAACTGACCAATGCTGTCTAAAATGCTTTAATCCATGACATTGGGTTGTCATGGTAATTTGCAAATGTTTTTGAAAAGCAAAGAAAAAGGAAAATGGATTTAGACTTGGGCGAATTGGTTGTTTGGATGGGTGCATGTTCATGCATGGGATCGATCCATTTCCATGGACGAGGCCCAAGGTTCAGTGGAAGTCGCCCAGGTCAGTTAAGGACCGGTCTTCGAGTGTATTTTACCATGCCACACCGTGCAACCACATGTCCAGGGTGGGGTGGACCTGGCTAATTAATTTGCAGAGTTCCATCGTGGTTGATCCTGTTGGTACGTGGGAGGTCTTTTATGGCTGTCTTTCATAACTATGTTTTTCCACCTGGCGCAAGACGGGGCCCTTGATTTCTGTGGAGTCACTATCCGCAGGTTGGGGCGAAACCATAGCGAGGGTGGGCTGCGGTGGAATGATGCACTGTAAAGGCCTTGTCATGAGCTCTAGACCACTTACCTTCAGAAGTGAGTGGTGGCATTGCCGGTCGCCAAACAAACTAGAGTAATCATGTCATGTGGGTAAAGTTGTACACCTCTGCAGAGTGAAAATTATTTGAATAGCCGTGTCCGCGGTTAAGGACATGCTGGCAAAGCTGCTCCAAGTTAGATGTTGGTTTTGGCTTTAAAATGGTTTTGTTAAACTGGTTTTGGATCTCTATCCAAATGGGTTTTGGGCGGGGGAGCCTTGTGACAGGAGGGTATCCTTCACCACTTGTTGATGAATGTTATCCATGTAAAAACTGAGATTTAAAAAATGAATTTTAATTATTGTTAACTGCCTTAGAACTTAGTTGTTGTATTTAACTGAAACTTGGCTTTATGCAAATCAACCACATTATGCCTTCCTTTGAGATATCCATTTATGCATGTCATTCTGTTATTTGACAGGTGTAACTTGTGAGCACATTTGTTGTGCTCACTCTTGCTCGATTATGTTTTTGAGAAGGGAAAGAAAGCTTGAGGAGGTCTTCGCAGTGGATCTAGAGGTCCTGGCCGAATAGGATGCGCCCTCCAGCTGATTGCCTGTGGTGTATCGGGTGGTCTACTTATTTATCTTCCGCTGTATTTTGTTTGCAGGCTTGTGAGCATCCCCTTTGTAATCAACTCTGTTGCTAATAAAGCTTGCGTTTGATATATGTTACCATTGTTGTATGCTGTGAAGAGCTAGCCGTTGATCCTTGGGACTAGCTCGATTCACACAGAGGTCTTAGGACCTCTCCAGGCCTCACGACCTCCACGAGTTGGGTCTCTCAACCTCCCCGGAGTATGGTCGTGTCACTTGGAGCCTCCCAAAGCCTCATGACCTCTCTAGGACCTCTCGGGTGGTCTTGCTAGACCTCTCGAGTGGTCTGTAAGACCTCTCGGGTGATCTTCAAAGACCTCCCGAGTGGTCTGATGGACCTCTTGGGTGGTCCTGGAGGTCCCCTGGAGCGATCCTATTGGACCTCCTACGAGGTCCTGGTGGACTATCCAGGTGGTCTTGGATGACCTCTTAGGTGGCCCGAGTCGGGGCGTTACATGACCCCAAGTGTCCCCGTATATCGACGAGCACAAAGACATGGTACGCCAACAAAATCCGAACCGGTCGGAGGTTTGGATCAAGAGATAGCACAACTGTTGGTTCAAGGAATTGTTAAAGGTGTGATTCACTAGGAGGTCATTAAGTGATGATACATTGCTATGGTTAGCAAAAGGGCCAAAATTTACAATTGTGACATGGTAAGGATACGACATAAATGGGTACACGTTTTATACATCATCTCAGGATAGGAAGAGCACAGTCCAGAACAGCGGTGTCCGCATAGATGCATTTCACGAGCAGTTCAATACCGCTGGGGCATGTGGGTTGAACTCCTATTATGGGTTCGTAGAGGAGATTTGGGAGCTTGACTACGTACTTTTCAAGATCCCCCTGTTTCGATGCCATTGGGTTAAACTTCTATAGGGCGTGAAGGTCGACAATTACGGTGTCACTACTGTGGACCTCAAACGTGTCAGATACAAGGACAAACTATTCATACTCGCTAAGCAAGTTGTTCAAGTTTTTTATGTAATAGACTCGGCAAATAAGAACCACCATGTAGTTCTTCATGGATAAAGAAGGATTGTTGGAGTTGAGAATGTCGTATATGAGGAAGAGTACAATCAATTTGACGAGTTGCCTCCTTTCGGAGTCAACATCAGGCTCGAGGAAGAACCTAGTGAGGAAGCTAGCTATATGCGCGTTGATCATCATGAAGGGCTATATTTTAATTAAGAATTTATTCCATTGTAATTTATTCCATAACATGAGACATGTCAATGTGGACTTGCCATGTGTTATGGACTTGTAATCTCTTATTTTGATGTCAATGTGGAATTGTCATGTGTTATTGTGTTATGAACTTGTCATCTCTGATATTGATGTCAATGTGGACTTCATTGTAATGTGGAGTATCAAAATTGGTTTCACTTGATTTGGAGTTGAGTTGAATTAGATATGAAATTTTGAAGTCAAATGAATTTTCAGTGGATAAATTAATTTTCAGTCAAATTATTTGGAGTTGTGTTATGGACTTGTCACCAGGTTCATGTGGATAAATAGAATGAACTATCATGGCATATCACAGACGGTTCCATAATAGAACCATCTGTGATAAGTAATCACAAAACGGTCCCGTAATAGAATCGTCTATGATATGGTCATATCACAGATGGTTCGACTATAGAACCGTTTGTGATTACTTATCATAGACGGTTCTATAATAGAATCATCTGTGATATCCCTTTATTAGGAGGGAACCGCTAGGGTTTGTGCGCCCTTATTCATCACTCTCCCTTACTCTCGCCCATTCACCTCCCTAGTGCCTTAGCCCCTTGCTCTCGCTCATTCGCCTCCGACCTCGACGCTGCCGCCCGAAGCCTCCTCCCCGACGCGCTCGTTCGCCTCCGACCTCAACGCCGTTGCCCCGACCTCGATGCTACCCGAAGCCTCCTCCCCAACGCCTCCGAAGCCACCTCCCCGACCTCACCATCCTCCTGCCCCCGCTCGGTGTCTTCCTCCACTTTGGCTGCTGCAGCGTATGCAAATCACCCACCTGCCCTCCCCCTTGTCTCGATGATCTTATTCTTATGGCATGCACCTACTAGACTGGATTGGATCAATGAAGTAGTATGTTTTCTAACTAGGTGGCTCGAGAATCCGTTGTATGTGTATTTGGTCAATTTCCAGTTAGATCTAGGAGGCGAATTTTGCAATTTGGTGAGTTGGCAGCCGAGTAGGAGGGATTCAAAAATAGGGACAATGCTTGGCCAGAATTATAAGTTCTTGAGCACCAAACACCACACAACCTCTACTTCTACGGTACCAGTACCCCTTAGTTCATGGGAGTTAGGCTTGGGCTTGGGCTTCCGTTTTGTTTCACGTCGGTTCAATGTTATGACGCATATGAAAATATTTGCTTCTAAATTGTAATATACTATGATCTATGGTACCAATACCCCTTAGTTCATGGGAGTTACGAAACCTAATTGCCAATCCACCAGAGCAAATTGAAATATTCATATTTTTTTCCTGTGTCGTATTGTGTAGTCCATGTGTATTTGGTTTTAGTCATCTAGTAGTTGGGTTTTACATATGGAGGAGCTATGGAAGAGTGAGTTATACCAATACTCCTTATGTATATTTTTGGAAAAGTGTATAGTTAGTGTTTTTATCTATTCTCTTGATTGTGTGCCCAGTATCCCATGAGTACCTTTTCAGTTTTTAATTTTCTTTACTACGTATTCTATATTTAAGTTCAATGGGTAACTTCTATTTGTTTATATAATTAATTTGTTTACATGGCAATTTTAGTTAATTGAGTATGTAACTTATATAGATAGAAAGTAAGCGAGATGGCAGAGTCACTGTCTTCGTCGTCGTCATCGATGTCGCCGAATACATGTAGATCTCCGAGCAAAGTGGTACGTAAGCGAAATGGCAGAGGAATATCGAAATTGCCTGCGGGCTGAATGACTATCATGGAGGTCAGTGACGTTAGGATCCCTCTGAGTCCCAAGAAAGCAGCGGCGAGATTCCGGACCATCTACGGGATACATAGAAGGGAATGGGTCCCCATCACCACAACATGCTGGAAGTCTCTGATGGATGTAGAGAGAGGCCAGCTGTGGAATAAAATTTCAGGTTCATTCACTGTTCCAGAGGCAGACCAGGCACGCGCGCAACGGCAGGCGTTGCTCACGATGGGACACACGTGGAGGACCTTCAAGAGCACGCTTGTCACGAAGTATGTGAACACTGGTTAGATGCCCTTCACGAAGTATCAATTCTTGTTACGGGATATATGGGACGCCTTTGTGCGGATGAAGACGATAGCTGAATTTCAGGAGGAAAGTGCGGTGTACAAAGCTCTCCAGGCACAAAACACACACCCCCACAAACTCGGCACTACTGGGTACACGGGTAAAACCACGGAATGGGCGGTGAAGGACCAGAACGCAACCCAGCCATTTACTGACATCGAAGACGAGCGCACCCAAACCTGGTTAAGAGCGAGGGCATCAGCCACGTCTTCGGGCGGCATCTCTTTCACAAACTCGGTAGACGAGGCAGTGTCTCAACGTCTAGTAAATATGTCGAACTACGTAGTTGTTAATAAGTACATAACTTCATAGTGTCTATAATAACATCATGACCTCTTGTAGCAAGCATTGACTTTCGCATGTTCCCAAGGCCCCTTCGAAGCAGACAGGGAGAAGGATCTACTATCTACGGCCCTGGGAAACAATGAGCACCCGGGTCGCATGTGAGGCATTGGGGTTTATGTATCTTGGAGGGATGGATTCCGACATGACTCCGACACGTATAGGCGTAAGAAGATATCCAAGGCTGAGCCTGATGCCCGGTTGGAACATGTGCTTACTGCAAAATTTCAAGGACAGATAACAAGATTGCAGGATCAAATGAATCAACTCCTCAACCAGTCGCAAGCCACCCCCGTTATTTTGGGAGCCAGTCCTCCTCAACATCGGAGTAGCGTCGCGTTCACGTCAAATTATGAACATGATGATGTCCAATTACCTATCAATGACATCAAGGTAATGTACATCTCTGGAATGCTCCAAAGATAGACCTATAGGACGCCTTAGCTAATTGCATATTGTTTTGTAGGAGTCGATGCCCTGCAAACTCCAAGTGAGGATGGTTGGGCCCACTTCTATTGAGGCTGGCCGGGGGATGGTGTATCCATACCAAGAAGGGATAGTGCAGCACGGTGCCCAGCTAGCACAGGGTTACGCCAGGGTCCAGGTGGACATGGTACATGACAATTTCATGGTCGTCCCACTGGACATTCACCCGAACGAAGACATTAGAACACTAGGGGATAAAGCTCTTGCTGAATTTGGCATAAAGCTGATGCTCTCTGAGCTTTTCCAATATTATCCTGAGCTGCTTCTTATGTTCCTCTTCATCTTTTGAGTAGATGAGAACGTCATCGATGAAAACAACAACGAACTTATCTAAGAATTCCACGAACACTTTATTCATCATATTCATGAAATTAGCAGGGGCGTTTGTCAAACCAAATAACATTACTGTAAATTCATACAGTCCATATCTCGTTATGAAGGCAGTCTTTGGGATGTCTTCTGGTCTGATCTTTAGCTGATGATAGCTTGATCTTAAGTCAATCTTCGAAAAGACACTGGCTCCCTTTAGCTGATAAAAAAGGTCATCAATCCTAGGCAAAGGATACTTATTTTTTATTGTCACCTCATTGAGTGATCTATAATCCACACACATTCTCATACTGCTATCTTTCTTCTTGATAAACAGTACTTGTGCTCCCCCAAGGAGATGAGCTAGGCTGAATATATCCCTTGTTCTGCAATTCTTCAATCTGCTTCTTCAATTCTACTAACTCGTTGGCAAGCATTCTGTTAGGTTGCTTTGAAATTGGAAGTTTTTAAATTGTAACAAGATGCTCATGTTTTAAAAATGACCAGAAATTCTATGAAAAGCACTTTATTACTGTTCATTAAAACTGGGGCTGTTACAAACCTCCCCCCTTAAGAGAATCTCATCCCGAGATTCCAGGTAGTTTAGAAGTGGGAATTGAATGAAGCTGAACAGATTTTTCTAGAAACACAACTTCTGTTGTTTTTATTTCCTTCAAAGATAGAAAGATAGATAACAACATCTGTTGTTTTGATTTCTTTCAAAGATAGAAAAGAAATATTACAACATCTGTTGTTTTGATTTCCTTCAAAACTAGAAAATAAAGATCATAAAGAACAACATGGTGTTGTTATTACATCTTCTATTACATTGCTTTGTTTAACCTTGCCTTTCTTGATTTGAAGGCACTTCAATCATGGAAGAGGTGGGGGTGCTCAATCCTCATCAGATCTTCACATTCCCAAGTGGCTTCCTCTTCCGTATGATTAATCCACTGGATTTTTAAGAACTTGACAGTGCAGTTTCTTGTCCTACGTTCCATTTCATCGAGGATACGCACCGGTTGTTCTTGGTAGGAAAAATCTGGTTGGAGATCAAGATTCTCAAAGGTAGTTACTTTGGTAGGAACCCGAAGGCATTTCTTTAATTGAGAGACATGAAATGTATCATGTACTGCTGAAAGAGAGTTTGGTAATTCCAACTGATATGTTACAGCTCCTCGTTTTGCAAGGATTCAGAAAGGTCTGATATAACGAGGTGCTAGCTTTCCTTTCACTTGAAATCGAACACACTTTAAGATAGATATGGTCATCTACCTCAAAGCTCAACTCTCGGCGACAATGATAAGCATAGCTTTTCTGACGAGACTGTGCAGTGCGCAGCCGGTCTTGAATCAAATGAACTTGCTCTTCGGCTTCTACCACTAAGTCTAGACCATAGAATGGTATTTCTCCAGACTCGGACCAGTTCAATGGAGTCCTACAAGCTCTTCCATGCAAGGCTTCAAAAGGTGACATTTGAATGCTTGCTTGGTAGCTGTTGTTGTAGGAAAACTCCACATATGACAAGCACTTCTCCCAGTTCTTGCTATATGATAGCACATAGGCTCTGAGAAGGTCTTCCATAACTTGATTCACCCTCTCGGTCTGACCGCTGGTTTGAGGATGATAAGCAGTACTAAAAGAGAGTTCAATCCCCACTGCTTGATAAAGACAACCCCAGAAGTAGGAAGTGAACTGAGGGCCACGATCAAAGACAATGACCTTCGGTACACCGTGGAGACAAACAATTCTGAAAATGTAGAGCTTGGCTGGCTGATGGCCATTGAAAGTGGTTTTGACGGGAATGAAATGAGCGACCTTTGTCAGACGATCAATGATCACCCAAATGGCATCGGACCCACTCCGAGTCCTTGGAAGACCGGTAGCAAAATCCATACCGATTTCCTCCCATTTCCACTGGGGAATAGGCAGCGGTTGAAGAGTACTAGCTGGCTTCAAGTGTTCAGCTTTGACCCTTTGGCAAATGTCACATTCAGCAACATACTGTGCAATTTGCCTTTTCATCTTGCTCCACCAGAATGTCTTCTTCAAATCCTGGTACATCTTGGTACTCCCATGATGTATAGAAAACTTGGAGTTGTGAGTCTCTTTTAGAATTAGCTCTCTCAACTGGGGATCTAAGGGTACCACTAATCTACTGTCGTACCGAATGATACCTCGGGCGTCTTCAGAGAATTCTTTGGCTTTACCTGTCTTCAAATTTTCCCTGATTTCGGCTACCTCAGCATCAGTTTTCTGAGCCTCAAGGATTTGATCCTCAAGTGTGGATTTCACTTCTAAGGCAGCGAGAAATCCTTCTTCAACCATCTCAAGACTTAGGCGCTGAAATTCTGCACACAAGCCTTTAGCAAGAGGTGCCACCGACAAGCAGTTGCACTACGGCTTTCTGCTCAAAGTGTCGGCCACTACATTGGCTTTGCTTAGGTGATAATGAACACCCATATCATAGTCCTTGATTATCTCAAGCCATCTTCTTTGACGCATATTCAGATCAGCTTGAGTGAATATATACTTTAGGCTCTTATGATCAGTATAGATCTCGCAACGATTACCGATGAGGTAATATCGCCAAATCATTAAAGCATGGACTACGGCTGCCAATTTCAAGTCATGAGTAGGATAATTTACTTCAAGAGGCCTCAACTGCCTAGATGCATATGCTACAACTCGGCCCTGCTGCACGAGAACACAAACAAGTCCATGCGAGATGCATCGCAATATATATCAAAGCTATTGTGAATATCTGGCAAAGTGAGAACTGGAGTTTTGGTCAGGAGTTCTCTCAAAAGTTCAAAACTTTCTTCACACTCGGCTGACCATTCGAACTTCTTCTCCTTCTTCAAAAGCTAAGTCAAAGGTCTAGTAATTTTGGAGAAGTTTTCAATGAACCTCTGGTAATAACCCGCAAGTCCAAGAAAACTTCAGATGTCAGAAACACTTTTGGGCTGACCCCAGTCTAGTACATCTTGTACCTTACTTGGATCAACAGTGATACCACCTTCAGATAACACATGTCCCAAAAAGTTGACTTTCTTGAGCCAGAACTCACACTTGCTGAACTTTGCATACAACTGATGCTTACGAAGTGTCTCCAACACAAGCCTCAAATGTTGTTCGTGCTCTTCATCAGACTTGGAGTAAATGAGAATGTCGTCGATGAAGACGATAACAAATTTGTCCAAGTAATCCATGAATATCGAATTCATGAGATTGATGGAGTATGCTGTAGCATTTGTCAGACCAAAAGACATGACATTATACTCGTACAAACCGTAGCGAGTTGAAAATGCTGTCTTAGGAATGTCCTTAGCCCTAACTTTGATCTGATGATAACCTAACCGCAGATCAATCTTGGAAAAGGCTCGGGCTCCAGTCAATTAATCAAAAAGATCATCAATGCAAGGAAGAATATACTTGTTTTTGACAGTGACTTCATTTAACGGACGGTAGTCCACACACATCTGCATTGTCTTATCTTTCTTCTTGACAAAGATGTTTGGGCATCCCCAAGGCGAGGGGCTTGGTTGGATAAATCCCTTATTAAGCAATTCCCCAAGCTATTTCTTCAACTCTACCAACTCATTCGGAGGCATCCGATAAGGTCTTCTGAAAACTAGAGCAGTACCGGGTACTAGCTCGATTACGAACTCCACTTCACGATCCGGGGGCATGCCTGGAAGATCTTCAGGAAAGACATCTGGATACTCACAAACTACTGGTACCATCTCCAAAGTAGGTGTGGTAACAGCTTTTAGACTAGAAAGAAGAGATTCGTCTGTCTTGGAATGAAAAACAACTTGAGTGCCATCTTCATTTGTCACAGAAATGGATCGTTGAGCACAATTAATTTGCCCTTGATGCTTGGAAAGCCAGTCCATTCCCAAGATGACATCCAACCCTTTAGAATCTAACACAATTAGATTTGCCAAAAATTTTACCCTAAGGATTTCTATGTTGATGTCACAACAGATCTGATCGGTTCTAAAAACTGATCCAGGGAATTGAATAACAAAGGGTGGTTGGAGTGTATGCATATCTAACTAATGTTGAACAGCAAACTGACTCCTAACAAAAGAATGGGATGCTCTAGAATCAAATAAAATATTAGCTAGACTGAAATTAACAAGGAGCATACCGAGAACGACATCGCATCAATCGCCTCTTCTGCAGAAATCTGATTCACATGACCTCGGGCATGAGCCGGATCAATCTTGACAGGTGGCCTCTGAGGTGGTGCTGGTCGTACAGATGCTAGGAGGAGGATGAACAGGAGGCAGACCACATTGCCTCGCCAAACAATTATTGGCATAATGTCTCGGACGACCATAGTGAAAACAGATAACTCCAGGTTTGACGTTGTTGACATGCTGAGGCTGATTCCCAGTAGCTCTTGATTGGCTGGTAGGTGGAGGCGGACGAGGAGCAAACACTGGCGGCCTCGGAGGAGTTGAAGCTGGTGCACGAGGAGGTTGAGGCTGCCACATGCGCGGCCTCGGCGAACTACCACTAGCTACAACCTATGCAGCTCTCTTCCACTTTTGTGCCTCATCCAAGGCCTTGCTCTTGCTTTAAGAGATAATGGCTTTATTGACCAGATGCTGAAAGTTTCTGAAGTCATGAATTGCTAATGACATCTGTAGCTCCTCAGTCAAGCCATTCATAAATCGGTTTCGATGACGAAGGTCCGTCGAAACGTCATTGGGCGCATACCGGGCAAGGAAATTGAATTCATGGAGATATTCAGTCATAGTTTTCTGCCCTTGCTTAAGAGCGAGAAATTCCTGCTGCTTGATCATAACAACTCCCTCTGGAATGTGGGCTTCACAAAAAGCTTCCTTGAACTCATCCCAAGTCGGGACATGTCCAGCAGGCTGGATGGCAAAGAAGTTGTCCCACCAAGCACTAGCTGCTCCATCCAATTGATAACTAGCAAACATCACCTTCTCCCTCTCAGAACATTAAGCAATCAACATCTTCTTCTCAATATTCCTAAGCCAATCTTTGTCTTCCATTGGGTCCTCAGAGCTGGAGAATACCAGCGGGTTGGTCCGTTGAAAATCAGCAAGACCTCCCTGAGCACGATGACCTCCTGCATCTCTAGCTAGTGTTGGAGCTAAAGTAGTATTACGCACAATTTGCTCCAGGATGCGCGTCTAATCCATTCTGTTGCACTCTATCTACATGAGCACATCAGTGTAACATCCCAAATGTACAAATGGAACCAAATCTAGGTTTGTGTTTCAAATGTAATCAATTATGGGTGTTTTTTTTTGATGCAAAACAGTAGGGCATGCCCTTCTATATAAATTAAATGAAGTAAAGTATATACAATAAAGAGAAAAAGGAAAAAACAAACAGAAAATAAAGGTTCAATACAGAATAGAACCAAAAGAGGGGTATGGTGCCTATGCAGAAATGGCACGCACAAGAGTAACCAGAAGATCAGTTGGGGAAGTTAGATAACCATGCAGCAAGAATGGGCTTAAAGGATGGTTTGGTCCGGTGGATCAGTAGGGAGACTTCCCGAGTAAATGTGGCTCGCCACCCTGGGATGCTAGGTGCTTGGTGATTGAAGATCCCGTTGTTCCTAGTGATCCAAATAGCCCATGTAGTTAATACAATCAGTTCCATAAAGAAGCTGTGACCAATCTTGTCTTTGAGGTGGAAAAGTGCTTGATGGGTTGTGGTGAGCGACATCCTTTGTGGGCAGATGAAGTCCCAACACTGCTGAGCGAAAGAGCAGTTCCAAAAGAGGTGTTGTGCCGTTTCTTCAGTAGCTTGATCACATAGGTAACAAGAGTAATCATCCATGGGGCAATTCTTGCGTCAGTAAAATGTTCCTAGTGTTAAGCCTATCTTTGAGCATGAGCCGAAGAAGATTTTATGGCTATTGCTAAGGCGTGCATTTCCATAGCCAAGAATAGTAAGTTGGGATCGGTTCTTTCACCCATGAGGGAAAGGTAGGTTTTGGTAGAAGAGTACCAAGGTGAGTTCCAGATGTATTGCCAAGAGTCGTTATGTGTTGAGAGGTCAAGTTGATGAATAAGCTGTTGCACTTGGCTGAATTGTTGGTGTGCTTGTGTAGACAGCGGTAGATGGAACAGGTCTTGTACATGCTCCACGTTCTTAGCAATCGCAATGTATGAGCTCCGATTTGGAAAAAGAGAAGAGTTCCGGATGTTGGTTGCATAGCAAATTTCCATTCCACAGGTCTTTCCAGAATAAAGCAGTTCGTCCATTTCCTACCATGCAAAGTTGCAATACCTTTATCTGAGGCAGCAATTTGAGTAGGTCTCTCCACCGAAGGATCCAGCTTCTAGCTTTGAACTCGCCGCAACTAATTATGATAATGAGCTTCCCAAACGAGATGGACCCAAGGTAGGTTGATATGGTTAAAAACTTGTGTAGGTTCTTGAGCAATAGAGCCTTATTTTGATGTCCAAGTTTAGAACTCCTAGCCCACCTTGGTTTTTGGTTTGCGAGACTTCTTTCCAAGCAATTAAAGATTTACCACGGGCATTCAAGGAGGTGCTTCTCCGAGGCAATTATGCGTCAGATTCTGCAATTTAGAGATGACTCCCTTTGGGAGTTTGAGAAGGCACATGAAGAAAGTGGGCAGTTGAGAAAAGACCGAATTCACCAGAGTAAGTCTGCCCCCAATGGAGAGGAAGGCTGAGCAGCTTGCTAACCTTCTGTCAATTCTTTGGATGAGCGGGAAGAAATCTTTGATATTCGGTTTGGTTGTTCCCAAAGGGAGTCCTAGGTAGGTAAAGGGAAGTGAACCCTGCTTGCAACCAAATGTGTGGGAGAGGGTATCCATCTTGTCCGGATGAACATTGATCGGCGAAATGGAAGATTTGTGAAAGTTGACCTCGAGTCCGTAGATTCAAAGAAATGAATTGAGCAGTCCTTAAGGAAGAAAAGTTGTTTAGCACAGCACGCATGATGATGAGTGTGTCATCTCGTGATATTGTACAACAGGAAATCTTGACAGTTAAGTATTGAACCGCATGGTAAGTAGTCCCATATCCTTGGCTTTATTGAGGATGGATTGCAGGAGATCGAAGAAGAACAAATAAAAGTGGAGAAAGTGGGTCTCCTTGCCTCACACCCCTCTTGCAAGTAGTCGGTTTACGGCACCCGCTGAGTAGAACAGATGAAGTACCGGTGTTGAGGATGTTAGTTATCCAGGTCATCCATTTAGTTCTGAACCCCTTGTGCTCCATGATAGCAAGGATAGTCCTGTGTTCCACTTTGTCGAATGCCTTTTCAAAGTCTAGTTTAAGCACAATGGTCTCTTTTTTTGAAGAGTGATAGACATGGAGGAATTCAAATGCCCAAAGCTAAGCAGCCTTGAATGGTCCAGATTTCGTGAAGCCATCTTGGTTAGCATGAACAAGTTCTAAAATAACCGATCGGAGTCTGTTGGTCGAGTTTGGTGAGAATTTTAAAGGAGGTGTTCAAGAATGAAATCGGTCTCGAAATCATCGGCCCCATCGGGTTGTCCTTCTTGGGGATGAGGGCAATGAGTGCAGAGTTGATGGTTTGAAGGTTGAGCTCATTCAAGAAGAAGGCGTCATAGAGTTCGTAAAAGTCTTGCTTAATGGTGTCCCAACATTGCTTAATGAATTGGCCATTGAAACCATCTGGTCCCGCGATTTGTCCCATGGGAGGTGTTTAATAACTTCATCAATCTCTTGGTGTGTGAAGGCACCATCCAACCAGTTCAAGTTGGGGTGAGGCACCATCAGATCTGCCAGATTGAAGTGCATAGTAGGTTCCATCGAGGTGCCAAGTCTTTCTTTAAAGGCTTCCCAAAATAATGAAGCTTTGTCCTGATGTGTCTTAAACACATTGCCCACATCATCATGTAGGGCTGTGATGTAGTTAGCTCTAAATCTAATGGTAGCTCTGGCATGAAAGAACTTGGTGTTAGCATCGCCCAGTTTAGCCCGGTTGATGGAGCCCCGTTGCTTCCAGTAGATGTGCTGTTGCTTTAGGAGGTGATTAAGGTGCTCCTTTAGTATATCTCTGGCGTTCCATTCTTCTGTTGATAATGTTCTGTATTCTTCTAATGTGTCGAGGAGCAGAATCACCTCATTCGACTTGGTAATAGCCTCTCGGAGATTAGATAGGTGTTTGGACCAAATCTTAAGTGTCCGCCTGAGAGCTTTAAATTTCTGGTTAATCCGTCTGCCCGGATCAATGGCGTGACATGGTGCCTGCCAGACCTGTCTTACCAGGTTCTTAAAATCCTTATGCAACATCCAATGGTTTTGAAATATGAAGATAGTAGCTTTCGGGATGGAAGTGCTGATATGTATAACACAGGGAACATGGTCAGAACCCGATTTAGCCAGTGGGATAACCCAAGTATTAGGGAACCGGAGAGTCCAGGCGTAGGAGGAGAAAACCCAGTCTAACCTTTGAAGTAATGGGTCACTCTGCATATTGCTCCAGGTAAAGGATGTGCCTTTTAATGGTATTTCAACCAGACCCAGATCATTGATGGCAGCATTAAAGCGCAGCATGTCATTTATGTTTCCTCCTGGTTTATTTCTGTTCTTAGGGTCTCTCATGAAATTGAAGTCACCCACAAATAGGCAGTCCTGGTTAGGTGGTATAGCAATGTTAGCGAACCAGTCCAGGAATCTTCCTTTGATATCGGGTCTGGGGGGGGCACATAGAGGTTGGTGAGAGACCAAGTCAGACCCGAGTGGACCGAGGTAAGTTCAACTGTGATGGAGAACTCATTAGAGGAAGTAGGGTGGCCCAAAAACATGGAACTCGTCCAAGCAATGAGAATGCCTCCTGAGTGGCCAACCGAAGGGAGGTAGTGAAAGCAATTGAATCGGTTGGGGCAGAAGTTATGCAAAAGTACCAAATCCAAGTTTTGAATCTTAGTTTCTTGCACACAAAGGATGCAACACTTGCTTTCTTCAATTTTGTTATGTACGGCTCTCCATTTGGTGCTAGAGTTAAGGCCCCTAACATTCCAGGTTAAGACTTTCCATTGTCTATTCATAGCTAATCAAGTGGTATCATGTTTCCAAAGATATACCGATATGCCGTAAAATGTTGTTACAGCCTTCATCACAAGTAGCAAAATAGTAGAGGCACTCAAACATCGATGAGATACTAGAGCAATCCTAAAGTAGACTATAGTAGCGGTACTGTGGTAGCTGCAGTAAGTAACATCCCAAAAACTCTTGCAGTCCTTCACCTTCCTGCCATCAATGCTTGTTGTCTTCATCAGGTTTGGGCGAAGTTCCATCACAATGTTTGGCCTTAGTAGTTGCAATCCGAAGCTTATCATTCGTGACAAGGTCTGGTGGCACTTGACAGTAGCTCAAACAAAGGTTCTTGATGATTCTGGTCGACAGGTACGGTGGTGAAACCTCCTGTGGCAGGTGCTGTTTATCCGAGTCTAGTTTGCGCATGAAGCCTCCTTTAAGTGCTTTCAGTCTGGTGCTTCTTCTGACCTCAGTCTCAACCAGAGGGGTGGCTCGTTTGGTGAGCTTCTTCTTGAGATGGATGTCCGAGGTGGTGCCAATAGCTGTCGACCCTTTCTGAGTCAGAGTAGGAGAAGTGTGAGAATGCATGATCGATGTGTCATCTTTCGTTTGTGTCATCTCTGCCAGTGGAGAAACAGCATCTGTGGGATCAGTGACAGGGTGGTCTAGTACAGCTGAGGCTTCCGGCGACTCTTCTGTAGTATCTGGGTAAGTATCCGGAATGATAAATGTCTTGTTAGGTCCTGGCTGTTCGTCCGAATTGGAGATGATAGGCCACATGCCAGATGAAAGAATGCTCTTGGCCGTGTGAAAGCTATCTGGCGAGGAGAGCAATGTAGTAAAGAAATTGGTCCATTCCATGGGCATGTTCACCACAGAAGGTCCTTGTTGGTCATCATTTGGGGGGTGCATCTTGGCCCAGGCCCGCGATTCAAAAGGAGGGCGGGAGCTGGGTGATGAAGTCTTGTTGGCACCAACATGTACCGTGGCATTCATTCCTGGTATCAAGACCATGCCCAGTTGCAGGTTGAGGTTAACAGGTTCTGGATTCCCCAACGGTTCATTGTGCAATAGCTGTAAAGCATTCAGGTCCTCGTCATCTTGGTTGATAGGCTGGTTGAGGTCAGGTATTAGCTCTGGTAGTGCTGATGGGTGCCCTCTTCTGATACGCTCTTCAGATAGACCGCCCGAGGCCGAAGTGTTAGAAGATGGTGCATGCTCAAATAATTCAATGCTGATTTGAGGATCGGGTAACTGGTTATTAGGTTCTGCTCCCTCTAGGGGGATGTGTTCATCCATTTCCATCAGGTCTTCCTGGATAGGTGGTAGTGGCGCTGGTTGGGGCCCTGGCAACCCAGCGGCATAGTGCATCTGGTGATGAGGTTGGTACTGGCCATTAGGGGCACCACCAAATGCGTCCTGAGCGCCTGCATTGCCATTGAAAGGGTTATCGTGGCCAGGTTCCGGTGGTTGCAGGCCCCATGGCTGATTTGGAGGTGGATGTGGGTTCCCACCATCATCAGGTGGAGCATCTTCGTCAGGGGGTCCGCCTCCCAAAAGCGTTTGGGCGATGATCTCACATGGTACAGTCCAGGACTCGCTGAGAAAGTCGTCCCCATCAGTAATCTGAATGCTTCGTGGTACCAGGTCTAAATCAATCACTCTTGCCTTGATGATAATCTGAGATAGGTTGGTCAGGTCCTTCTCCCATACAAGTAGACGTCCAAAGCTCTTAATGGCGTCTTGGATGTATGGCAGGCTCCAGTAGTCCAAAGGGAAACCAACAAGCATGAGCCAAGACTGCTGAAATTTATTCCTTTCGGTTCAACCCCTCATTGTGCTTATGGAAAGAAACATGAACATCTTGAAACAGTGTGGGCTCAAGATGAATCATTGCCTCCCGGGCATGTACACTGTTGAACCTCACATAAGCAGCACCAAAGGGGCATGGCTGAATGCTACGAATACGAAGACGACGAATCTCCACAAGAAACTCTGTTAAGATATCTTCCACATTAGCAAAGGGGACCTGACCTGGTGGCATGGGTTCAATTGTTGCAATCGCCCAGTCCTCGTTGTTGGAAGGCGCACGGCCACTGATCACCCGGGCGCGACAGGGCCTACCTTCAACTTGTTGTAGTGCATATCCTCTAGGCAAGAGCGGCTGGAAATCTCCTTCAAAGTTGGCCATGGGATCAAAGGGGACGATCGCCCAATCTGGGGAGGGAGAGGGAGAAATAGAAGTTGGTGATGGCAGTCTAGAAGACGCCGGTAGTGGAACGGCCGCGTCTGTTTGCCTCGGGGATTGCGACGCTTCTTGAGGAAGCCCAAAGAAGTGCAACCCGAGGTCTCTGAGGGAACGAAACATTAATGGCTCCGGGGGGCGTGCCGAGTTGGTCAGGTTCACACCTTTGAACCACGAATTACAATCGTGTCTTGACCAATCCCAATTTCTAACTGAGGGGAAGAAACAGGGCTTAGGCACGAAGCCAGGGCTGGCAAAATTTCCTGGGCAAGATGCCGCTACATGACCTGGTGCTTTGCAATTGTGGCAATGGATGGCATTCCTGCAATACTGTCTGGTATGTCTAGAACGAAGGTAGCGGACGCAGTGGAGCTTGGTGGCTGTTCTGGAGTAATTGTTCTTGTCTTGGCTTGTATACTCCTGTGAAGGACAGGAAGAATGATAGGGGGCATTAAGCCTGCTGAAGACCTGCGTAATCGGGATGGTGGCTTGAACTGGTGACTTGTTGGCCCTCATCTGGTTCCTGGGTGGGCAATTAAGATTGATCTTTGTTCCTTGGCGGTCAGATTTGTTATGACCAGAGCGCACCACCTCTGCAAAAGTTCTCTTTTTACCTTGAACCGTGGTCCATTCATTTTTTTTGTTCTTCCGACCACAACTGAAATTCTCTTTGCCAGTTTGCCCCTCCATTGCCCCAGAGGCTGAAGAATACCGCAAATTCTTTACAGGAGTAGCTTTTGAGGTTGAATATGAAGAAACCCACCTCTTTGGAAGCTACCGAGAATTTGAATCCAGAAAGATAGAGTTTGTTTACCTTGAAATCTCTAGCATTACCCCCCAAGCAAGCTTGCAGGGCCGAGCTAACCTTCTCTTCATCCAGACGAAATCGGGAGCGGCCAAATGAGGCCACTAAGAAGAATTCGCGAAGTCCACATCCAGGCCAGAAAACCACCGGGGAACCAAAGCGTTTCCAAATCTGCTTCTGGAGATCCAGACTTGGGGAGGGGTCGAGATCCAGAGTCATCCTGAGTGATGCGATGAAGTTACTCAGGTGTCCGCTTGCTGCTGTGGCGGCACCGGCGAGGCTGTGGAACTCAGCCACGCAAGTCGCAGTGGAGTCAGCCGAGCTCTGCGAGTGGAGTCTCTATAAGCAACATTATCTAATTATGGGTGTTTGTTTCAAATGTAATTAAGTGTGTAGAAATTAAAACTTTTCTCACATCTTGAAACTCTTGAACTTTGCTACAATTCTTGTCAAGAGTGTGGTATTCAAAAACACAAATTTCTTGTTGACTAAAGTCAAACCAATTTTTCAATTGGTCAAACCCTAGAACAGCCTTGTTGAATTTCTGGAGAAAAATGCAGTGCACAAAAAAACCTCTGGAAATTTTATGTAAGGATAATCCTAGAGTGAGGAAGCTCCAGTTAAAATTTCGGAATTTTTGGAGTTAGTTTGCTACCTCTAAAAATTCCTCCAACCTCAGCCTTCAATTTAAATTCAAGTCTGGCACTGTTCCTCGGGTCCGAGCCACTTTCCAAGTGGGTCGAACCCAACCGCCTCGGCTTAGCCTTAGCCTAAATCGCTTTCGCTGGTCGAGGCCGTTGGATCAAGATCCAACAGCCACGACCTCCGCTGCAACCCAGCTCAGCCAAGTCCTCCCCCGCGCGATGTGTTGTGCGCCGTTGGATTAAAATCCATGGTCACGACCTCCCCTTGGTGTCATGCGCACCAGACCTCTTTCCCCGCGCGAGGTCGTGCTCCGTTGGATCCAAATCAACGGCCATGACCTCCCCCTCTCATCTCGTCGCCGTCAGATCTAGATCTCGCGGCCACGACCTCCCCCTCCCTTTTCAGTGTCTGGCCTAACGGCCCAGACCTCCCGCACCTTAGCTCGTCGCCGTCAGATTAAGATCTCATGGCCACGACCTCCCCTCTCATCTCGTTGCCGTCAGATCAAGATCTCACGGCCACGACCTCCCCTCAATGTTGTGCACCATTGGATCAAGATCCAATAGCCACGACCTCCTACCTCTGTTCGTTGCCGTTGGATCCAAATCCAACAGCCACGACCCCCCCTTGCGCCGTGCGCAATGGCCATGACCTCCCTCCTCTGTCCAACACCTTTGGATGTAAATCCAACGGTCCTGACCTCCCAGCTCGGTTGTGTGCCCTTGGATGTAAATCTAAAGGCCATGACCTCCCATCCCTTGCCTTCATCGCGTGCAGCGGTCAAGACCTCCCCACCTAGGTTCCGTGCCATTGGATGTAGATCCAATGGCTGCGACCTCCTGTCTCGTTCAGCGCGAGACCCCCCTTCTCTTTTCGCAACCGTCAGATGGAGATCTAGCGGCTGCGACCTCCCCATTTGAAATCTGTGGTCGTGACCTCCCCCGTGCCTTTCTAGACCGCACCGTTGCGGATCTAAGGGTCACAACCTCCCCCTTCGCTGATCCAACGGTCGATGCGAGGTCCTGTTCTTCTCCTTCCTCGGGCGCATGCGTGCGCCATGGCAAAGGAGGAGGGCAGTGACCTGTCACTTCCCCAACAGCTCTTTGCTGCGAGCATTTAATGCGTGTCAGCCTTCCGCCCCCTCAGTCGCGCTCAAACCTACCCCCATCACCTCCACGTCCTTGCGGTGCCATGGACCGAGCCATGGGCTAAGCTCACCGTGGAGCTTAACCCTAGCTCATGGTCTCTTCTCCTCGGGCTATAAGACCTCTCCCAGCACCTCCTTGGCTTCCTTTAAACACTTCCCCACTTGCGCTCGAACTGTTGAGCTCAAGCACCCATAAGCTCCCCCAACCGCCATTGTTGCACTTTGGAGCTCCTCGGTGCATTGAGTACTCCAGTGGCCCTCTTGCTCCATTTCTTGCTCCAGCTCCTTCCTCTCACCTCAGTGGTTATTAACCCTAATTAAATTTGGCTTGTCTCCTTAGGGCGTGGCTGAATTTTGGGTTCTCCTCTTTTCGGCTGGAAACACCCCCCTTTGTCTGCAGCTCCGGGTGTCCCCTCCACTTTGTCTTCCTCAGCATCGTCGTGGTTCGTTGTCGCCGGAGCAACTCCGGCCGCCTCTGGACCTCCTCCGTGCTCAGGTACCTCCTTTGTAGTCCCCTAGCGCTGGGCACCCGCTTGTATGAGTCGTTGCGGAGCTTTCCTTCAATATCGCTTTTGGCCATGTGTTACCACGCCGCTCTCCTCTGGCTCGCCGGCGCACTGGTCCACCACCGCAGGTGTGGGTGGTACCAGCGGGTGCGCACGGCTATTGCGCACCCGTACCTGGCACCCACTCGCACCGCCGTGGCCTGAGTCGCCGGCGGTGGCCATGTTTTCGCCGTCGGTTTTGTTGTCGGACAAAATCGACAACTGTAGCGACATCCCCGAGCCGTCTGTATTTAGATCTGGGGCTCAGATGGCCCGGGAGCTCGCGTGTGCGCTGTGTGCGTTGGTCGCGGGCCGTCCATCTCGCGATCAACGGCCACGACCTCCGCCCCCATTCGCGCGCGCGAGATCCAAACACGCCGCGCTGCTGCAGGACATGAGCCGTTGGATTCAAGATCAACGGCCCAAGTTCGTTGGACCTGCGCGGGCGCGAGCGCGTGTTGCCGGGAGGACATGAGCCGTGGGATCCAGGATCCACAGCCCACGTTCGTCAATCGCGCGAGGGCGCGTGCGCGTTTTCTCCGAGGTCTTGGGCCGTCCGATCCCGGATCAGCGGCCCAGGCTTTTCCACGTCGTTTTGAGTTTTAGAAATTCCCGGGGGAAATTATTTGTAAACTGAAAAAGGTAATGAACTTTGAAAATGCATAACTAATTCATTTTAGCTCCTTTTTAGTTGATTCAAATTTTGGTGGCTCTAGTTTGAACTAAACTTTAATCTAAAAATGGTTGTAAGTGTAGTTTGGCTCTAGAAAATGAAATGGTAAATTGGTTTCAAAATAGACTTTTAATGTTGCTATAAAAATTGCAATTAACTTGTAAAATGCATAAGTAATTCTCTATAGATCATTTTTGAGTGAATCCAACTTTGTTGGCTTCCTCTGTTAGTGTACTAAATGTTAGAATAGGATTTAGGCATGTCACTATTTTCAAAAGAATTATGGGTGCTCTTTTGCATGTCTTTGAAAAATCATAAAACATGCATCATAGCTCCAAATGAGGTGAACTCAATTGTGTTATTCATCTCATGAGGTGCTGGTCTTACCATAAAAATACCAGGTGGAACACCTCTTTGGAAAATTGTGCTAGAGAATTTAATTCGGATGAACAGTAACCGATTTGAATTTTCCAGCAATTTCCAGGCTGAGCAGATTTGTTTTGGCCATATCTTTTGCATTAAGAATCCAAATCAATTGGTTCTTATTGCTAAATTCTCTAAAAATCATGCTCTTGATGCTGTAAAAATTTCAGAGCATTTGGAGAAACCTTGCTGTGGAGTCCTTTTGGTTTTCCTCGTTCTTATCGGTTCTTTTTTGCTTTTTCGTTAGGTGCCGACGAGTGTGTTGATCCCGTGAGTGATCCTTTGCAGCATAGTGAGCATATCCAGCAAGGCAAACAGTTTGATCATATCCATATTGTCCCATTACTTTAAAGTTTAATACTTTGTTTCACTTGTATGTATGTATGCTACTTTGTGTTAAATTATCGATTAGTTGAGCCTATAGATGCATATTCTGTAGGTAAATGTTCATTCTCTACTACTAAGCCTAGGATTATATTGCGGTGATTTAGAGTTCGATGGATGGACTCTTATCACTTAGTAGTTTACGTGATGATGCTCAGAAATGCTTAGATAACGGTAGAAATGGGCGATTGTCGACATTATGTCGGTGACCTTGATCACACAAAAATTATTATTCCATTATGTCCATCTTGTGCTTTGTTACTTTGTAAAGAAATAAAAATGAAACCAAATTGTTTCATGACTTGGGCACAATGGATGTTGGTGTGATTGTTGGGTGTGAATGGAATGGTGCCTAGGTCCCCAAGGACCGAGTTACTTGTGTCACTAAGCCAAGCACTTTTGCGTGCTAACCACACGATGGGGATATGAGACCTCTCTTGGCTAAGTACTTTGGGAGGTGTTAATTGGGGGTCGCAGGTGGTTAAAACTGTTTTTATAAGGGGAAGAGCACCCAGCTTGCTTAGGTTGGGCTTCGTCTCCTATCCTTCTAAGTTGTCGCGACTCTTAATTAGCATCGCTCATTGGAAATGCCTCGTAGAACTTAGCCGTGCCGGCATACCAAAGGAAGTGTGCTAAATAGCTTGGCGAAAAGGCGGTCTGGCGTGTGGGTACATTGGTACACCCCTGCAGGGTTAAAACTATTCGAATAGCCTCGTCCTAGGTTATGGACATGCTTGGTAAGGTCATGCAAGAACTAGACTAAACACTTAATTAAAACTTGTTGGGTGGTATGAATTGGGTAATTCATGCTATTGTTGTGGTGACTATTGGGTTAGTCACTTCCATGTTGTTCTTGTTGTTATTATTACTATTGTATCGTTGTTACTTCAACAATTAAAAATGCTTTATCAAATTGCTTTGAATCTATTATATTATTGCAAAGGAAAATTTTGCTTTATGCTAAAATGAGCCTGAAGCCTTCCACTTAAATAAAGCTTGCATGTAGCTAACTATAGTTCTGTTATACTACACGTCAGTCTTGCGAGTACATTTTGTACTCATTTGCTTTGCTTAATAACTTTGTTGCAGAGGAGGTAGAGCCCCAAGGGCTTTACTTTTGTGAGATGTGCTGTGGTTGGGAAGACTAGCTTGGTGGCCCGGTTGGTTGCCTTGTGGGCTTTTGGCAAACCGTATGGCTTTTGTTTATCGCCATCTTATGGCCTTTTTGCTTCCACTGTTATTTATCTTTCTTAGTTGCTATTTGGCCGGTCGGCTCCTTTTGTAATAACTCTCGATATTATGTATGTCTTTTGTTTAATCTAGTTCGTGCTTTGGTTCTATGTCTTGAATGGAATTGATGCATGATTTTGTAAAGGGGTGTGTATACTGCATTTCTGGGAAGTATACATATCTCGAAGACACGGGTTATTTTGTTTGTGATGCTAGGGTCAATGGATGACTAAGCATTTCAAGCCAAATAAGTCGGGGTCCTCACAATCAGCCATGGTGGACGGAGGAGGAAGTTGTTCCTCATGCCGACCACCCTATTGACCACGATGACTAGACAGTTCTGCCTGGTCTCCCTGAGGGTAAAGATCAGTAACAGAAGAAAACGAGATCTCAGGGGTGAGGATCCCTCTTCTTGTTGTGCTCGCGAATGAGTAGTAGGTCCTGTCATTCTGTTGCCATACAACTGTTAGCAACACAACAAGAGTACACTCGAACAAGCACAAACAAGGTTTTGGACTGCAAGAGAAAAATACTAAACTTAACATGCATGATGATATGAAATGCACCAGAATTAACACCAAACAAACACAAGACCCATTAAATAGCAACAGCAAGTTTTGGTACAGTGCAACCATATATGTCGGCAGACAACATGGTTATGGTCCGAAACAAAGTCTTACAACATAGCAACTTAATAATAGAAAAGCTATCCTATTACATTTATTTAAGGACAACTACTAGTGGTCTACAACTCTATGCCGCAAGTCTTCAACATCCAAGGCCTAAGCAAAGTCATCCCTATTGAAGTTCTGTCACATCCTCAACTTAATAAAGAGAATTATTATGCACCTCATGAGCATGCATCATTGATTTCAAAATTTTGCATAATTTATTGCACTAGGAAAATCTTTAACAAGTGTTAAACTTACACTTTGTAATTCAACTCCAAAAGAAAACAGGAACAAAACTCTATGAACATCCTCTGGAAATAATTTATTCAAATACTATAGTAATTATAATGAATTAATATAATTTTTCCCAAATTTTTGGGACTGGTTTAAACCTTGAGAAAATTCAAACATCATTTAAGGACATACACTAAGTTTGAATTTATAATATACAAAATATATCATGAACAGTATTATATTATAATTTTTATGGACACTAGACCTTCCCAGGAACCCCCATGATTTATTTCATGATTTTATGAAATTTATTACTATATTTAACACCTTGGTTAAAGTGGAGAAAACAATTTTAATCTCAGTCAAACCCTAACCCAACCACCCTGCACTGTTCCTCGGGCTCGAATCCGACGCGGTGTAACGACTCAACCCAACCAACTGAGCGCTTCACGTGTGAGCCGTCCGATGGGAGATCCACGGCCCATATCGCGTACCCCTTCATAACGAACTGAGCGCCCCTTTTCTAATCTGTGCCGTCCATCTGAAATCCAACGGCTAGCACCGAGTCACTTAAACCCGCCCGCGCGCTCGCGATGAGTCACTGCCACGCCGGGCCCACCTGCCAGCTTTGTCTTCAACCTCCCGTCACCTCGCGTAGGAGAGCTTCGCCACGCGGCCGGGCTTCTCCGACGCGCCCAGAACGGCTCTTCAACGCCGTCAATCCACCGCCCTTCCCAGCCTATCGCATTGCTTCATCACTTGACGCCGCTTCCGTTCCGTCCCTTTCCCGAGGATAACACCCCCTCTTCACCTCGCATTTCCTCACTTCTCCTGTTTTCGGCCGAGGGGAAGGAAGCTCTCCCGTGCTCTCCTCTCCGGTAAGCTTCCACCGGGTGGTAGCCCTCGGTTGCATGCTCCATGCCTTCTCCATTTGAGCTAACCTCAGCTCCTTCGATGCCTTGTAGCTCCCGGTCCATCATTGTGCCCTCTGGAGCTCTAGAGCACGCCCCCGTGAGCACCACCTTGTCATTCTTCACTTACAGTGAGTATTATCCTCAATCTTGCGCGTCATCATGTGCATAAGGGTAGCTTACATGTTTTCCCTCAATCAATTTCATTAATGCTTCGCAGGAAGTGTCGGATTTTGAAATTTCTCTTTTGTCGGCCGCCGTCTTTGTTCTTCTTCTCTAGCTCCGGCTGGTAAGCCTTTGTCAAATTAATTGCACCTATATCTTTCTCTTAGTGTCCTTAAGCTAACCCGAGCACCCATTCTGCTCATTTTTGCTCAGAGCATCTTCTTGCTTAAAATCGTGTCGTCGCCGTCGTCTTCTTCGACTCCGACGAAGCTCCGGCAACCCCCAAGCTTCCCGAGCACCCTCCTCTGCTCAGGTAGTTTTCTTTTAGTCCTTAGGACCCTGGCACCAGCTTGAATGTTGCTACGGAGCTTCACATTGCTGTTTGCACTTTTGCCGTAATGGACGCCGCCGCTTAGCTCCGGCTAGTCGCCGGTACAGGTCACCTTGGGCGCCGCCACCATCACCCAGTCTGTGAAAGACTATTGTGGAGCAGATCGTGCTTTGGTCGGCTTCGCCGCCGTGGCAGAAGCGCCGGCGAGCCACGCAAGCAAGCGGTCGCGTTGTCGGACGCCGACCGCGACTGTAGCAAAGTAATTAGCGTTTAATGATAATCACTAGCATTTAAGCGCTGTCTTAGCCGCTAGGGCTGTCGCTGGCAAGTGGGGCCATGCACAGAAAATGGGAGAGTTAAGCGAATCCGTGGAGAGACTAACGGGTGGGACCAGTGGCCTTAAGCCCGTGCGCCACGCGCGCGTGTGCGTGGACCAGGTCCCGTGAACCAGGTCGCTGACGGTAGGGCCCACCTGTCAGATCGATATTTAAAATCTGAGTTTAAATAGAAAGCGCATTGTTTACCAGGCCCGCTGGTCAGTGACCGCGGCTAGAGCCACGCTCGGTGAGAAAAGTAATAAATGAATTAGAAAATCTGAAAACGAATTACTTGTACACTGTAAAATATGTGTAACTTCAAAAATGTATAACTAATTCATCTTAACTCCAAAATAGATGAAACCACTTCTGGTAATTTTCATTTTTGATGAACTTTATATTAAAATTGATTTCAAACATGTCTCTATAGCAGGGAGTATTATTATGGAAAATGATCCATAAACTTATTATTTTTGCAATAGAAAAAGGCTGATAACTTTAAAAATGGATAACTAATTCATAAAAATTCCAAATGAGGTAAACTCAACTATTCTGGTCTTGTAATACTATTCCGTATTTATCCATATAATCCTTATACCCTCCACTGCTCTACAAAATTTGACCTCATAATTAAATTACTCAAAGAGAGCATATTGAAAGCTGCAAATTCAAATCGTAATAACTCTCACATGCTAACTCCAAATGCGATAATTCTTTCACCTAAATTCATCTAAAATCATGATTTAGCTACTGTAGAAAATCATGCATTTTTGAGCATTTTGAATTTTTGGGTATTTCTCGATGCTTATTCGATATTATATTTATTTAGATACCGAGCCTATCGATATTGACTTATACGCTACTGAAGAAGAGCAACTGAGTTACCAGCAAGGCAAGCATCATTTGAACTTTTTTTTGCATCATATTTGATCCCAGTTTTATTAAGTTAGTGCAATGATAATTGCTTGCATGCTATTTTTGATAATGTCGCTATTTTTGTGATGTGTAGTTTAGTTATCTCCTAATTCATTGAGGTTATACTTGAATTATTCCAGTACCACTTGCTTAAGTTAGAATGGTTGAAATATATTGTTCGGGTTTGCTTAGCCATGCAAGTCTAGAACCGTTAGTTGATTGTCGGGAATAACCCGACAATTATGGGATAAACACAACTTTCTTTAAATGCTTTTGTTTCAGATCGTCGTATCTGTTTTATAAGTTAAATTTTGTCATTTTAAATGAGCTTTTGGTCTGGACAAGTGATGGTGCCCTTGTGCACGAGATTGGGTAAGTGGTTGGCTTGTTTGGACAATTAAGGACCGAACTTTGGTAACATCTTTGATTCAAGTAAAACTCGTGCTATCACACGCGGTGTATGGGCACCGCTTAGTTAAGTAAGGGGTTGGTATTGTTGGGTTGATGACTGGTGGTGTGAGAGCATATATGTGTTCCATCGCATATATGTTCCATAAGGGTGCCGATTGCAATTCTTTATTGTGAGGGTGAGCCCTCTTTAAACTTTATTGATTGGGTTGGCATTTCCGGCACAACTTATGTGTCTGCTTAGTTGTAGGTGGGTAGCCTACACTTAAATGGGGTTACGTCGCGTATGGGTGAGTCAACTCAATGGTATCAATTTGCTGAAAAATACTAAGTCTTGGTTTATCTTACCGCATACCATAGGAAGTATGCTATATTCGGAGGCATCTGGAGGCTTACGGGCTAATCAAGTCGTGTGGGTAAAGTAGTACACCCCTGCAGGGTATAAATCTATTCGAATAGCCGTGTCCACGGTTATGGACGACCACTTGAGTTACATGGTTGCTATTGTTAGACTTGGGATTAAAATTGTGGTATAACTTGGTATTGTCATGAATGGGATGTTCATGCTTGTTGTTATATCAACGTGGACAACCACTTTGTCATCTGTATGGTTCATTTGTTATTCAATTTACTACTTATTCACATGCTTTACTTCTACTTCAAATCTGATTTTAACATGGCACTTGCAAGACTAGTATGTGTAGGTCGTAAATTGTTGCGTCTCCTTTGCAAAACTAAGCCAATATGAGCCATCCTTTGGAATAACCTCTAGCATAACTAATCTTTTTATTTGTGTAAGACTTGTGAATACCTTTGTACTCAACCCAGTTGCTACAATTTCAGGTGAGGAAGTGTATGAGCTCGTTGAGTTTGTTAGCGCCGATGTTGGCGACGCTAATGAATAATGCTATCATTTAACTCCCAGTCGGTTGCCGATGGGTTATGGGGCATACCATGCTGGATCTTTTGGTTTATTTACGTGCTTCCGCTGCTACTTAATACTCTTATTTGAATTTGGCCGGTCGGCCGTTTGTAATGGATGTAAACTTTAACTATTACGTTGTATGTCTTTTGAACTATCTATGTATGTTGTTGTATGGATGTGATCAACGTTGTATGAGAGTATGAACATATTGGTCGTTGATCTTGGGAGCCAATATGATTGCATGCTCGCTGTTCATGGCTTCCTATTTAACTCACTAAGTGTGAGGCTTAACTTGTTAGAGAACCGACAATCATGTAGTGCACGCAGAGGAGCAGCGCGCATGATCGCCGGGGCTCTAGTTTGGAGTTAGGCCTTGCACTAAGAGTGAGTTAAGTTGGAATCCATATACCGGAGGCCCTAGAGTTATGTATTTAAGACCATGCTTAGACTCGGTCTTACGGAGATAACCCGGGGGTCCTCACAAGTTCACTAGAAACTCATCTAAAAGATGAGCTTCAGGTGAACCCGTGTCTATAGGCTTCAAAGGACTGATGACATGCCTCAGAGAACCTAGTAAAAGATTATGACCTCCAGGGGGTGCCGGCTGCTATGCGCGAGGAAAGCCTGCCGACATCCGGGCTTGGCGATGCTATCCATAGACAAGTACAAGCCCTGCCACTTCCGGAAGTCGATAATATGGTGGAGTAGCAACAGCTGGGGAGATCTCGTTGTTACCATAAAGGACGTTATGAGAAACGCAATTCATGCTAACACCAATCCTGAGGTACTCCTAAGCTTCTCTCAGACGGCGGCGGGTCTCCCACAACTCGTACACCTGGCAGCGATGAACTTGGTCCATAATGTGAACCAACCTCGCCAGCTGGCGTACTTGTGGGTCTTCCCCAAACTGAATCCTATCGAACGTGTTCACTTCTGCACTCGGTCCTCGTTTAGGAAAATGATAGTAAGGTGGTTGAGACAACTCCATCAAATCATGACGAAGAAAGTTCATCATCTCACTAGCAGCTCCCTGATAGCCATGGCTTCAGAAGTGGCATGTGATTGGATACAGTAGGGAATGCTACCCGTCACTTGTCTGGCAATAACGTTGACGACAGCCAGGTACTCTTCCATCCCGGGTCCTCGGTCTCGACGATAGATGGCGTACTCCGGCTGGTAGGTAAAGTTAGATCTCCACATCATATCCCGCAGCAATGCAGGGTATCCATCCACATCTTCAGCACGAGTCTCCTTCACCAAATACCACCCACTCATCTATAGACAAAAGACAAGGTAAGTGAACAAAATAGTTTGTAAATCCAACTGAAAGTTGGGGTAAGAAAGGATACTAAGATGGGTAAAAAATAAAAGATATCATACTTAAACTTGTAGAAAATATTTTGTTATCAAAATAATTTCACACAAGACTTGCTAATGCTAGTGACCATGCTATTTCTAACCTATAGTCAATATGGCTCTGATACCAACGTTGTGAGGACCACAGGTATTGAATATATTCCAAGTTAAAGAATTACACCCGAAAGCATAATTTTTGACAAGGAATAAACTCAATGCTAGGTTCCTGGATATATGTCATACAATAGTTCCCAAGATCAAAGACTATTGTACATATATCCTAAACAACATTGTATCATGTCATACAAGGCATACAATATACATACATAACAAAACTTTACAAGCTGGGTTCGGTTCAACAGAAACAACCGCTAGCAGCATTTAATAGAAATTTAGCAGCGGAAACAGGAATATAAACAGCAAAAGTTCCAACTAGTTTGCCCATCACCCAATGGCAACTGAGTGGAGGATAGAAATAGCTTCACTCATTAGCGTCGCCCTGATCGACGCTAACGTGTAGTTCGTACATGTAACCGTCCTCACCTGCAATAAGTGGTTAAAGCACCTAAGTACAAAAGGTACTCGCAAGACTTACACAAAACTACTAAAAGAAAGTGTTTAGTAGCTCCTATCCAAATGAATAGAATCTGTACATGCTTAAGGCTAACAACAGGAGGGTTGTAATGGCATTAATTTTTGTATAAAGCCAAGTTTCACTTCTACACTTACTAAATTTTTTGCAAAGGCCAAATTTATAAACAAGTTTGGACTAAAACAATAAGTAAATACAGAATTTAATCACAAACAAGAACAAAATCAATGTGGCTGTCCACTTTGACCAATTAACATGCATAAATACCCTTCATGCCGAACCAGTAAACCTATGACACAAATTATTTCAAAGTCTATACTGAGTTGTCCATCAAAACAAGTGTTTTCCATAACTGTGGACACGGCTATTCGAATAGTTTTAACCCTACAGGGGTGTACATCTTTGCCCACATGACTTAGTCAGCCCGTAAGCCTTCGGATGCCTTCGAACGATGACACACTTCCTTTGGTATGTCGGCCGGGTAAACTAAGATTTGGTATTTTTCAGCAAGTTCACATTATTGAGTTGATTTACCCATGTGTGACTAATCCCGCTTAGTACAAACGATGGATAGCGCCTGCTAACCGGGGCACACATGTTGTGTTGGGAAAGCCAATTCAATGAATAGAAATTTAAATTGTGCTCCCCTGCACATATAGAATTGAAATCGAGCCCTACGAACAAGTGAACTTCACAAATGTCCTCACTCCACTAGTTCCTCAACTCAGTAACATCATCCCCCTTACTTAACCAAGCAGCGCCCACACACCGCGTGTGGAAGTACGTAAGGTACTTGAATTGATAGGTCAAAGTTCGTTCCTTACTGATCTGGACAAGACTACCACATTTTCCAAATCTCATGCACACAAAGGCACCAACACTAGTATCCACTTGTCCAGATCTAAATCAAATTGTCATCAAACAAAAATTAACTTAACTTGCAGTTTTCACCAAACTGTCAAAGAAATCAAAGATAGAAATAAAAAAGGTGTTTCCCAGGTCTGACAAGATAAGCTTGTCAAACAACTAACGTGCTACTGACTTGCAAGGCTAAGCAAAGTCTAAATAATCAAACATACTAACACCAGATTTCTATCTAAAGCATAAGTGTATGAATTTGATACAGGATAAGCCACAAAGATTGTGTATAACTAACTAGACTCACAAATTAATGATACTTCAAAATAGCATGCACACAATTGTCACTGTAATTTCAAAACACTAAAGTATCAAATCTGGGATCAACATGGTGCAAGAGGATGCTTGCCTTGGTAATAAACCACTTGTTCAGATTCTGGAACCTCAGGGATAATTTCACTCACGTCGGTACAATCATATCCTAGAAAGAACAAGATCAAATGAACATCCAAAAACACTAACAAGTACCAAAAATGCTAAAAAGGTGCATGATCAAGTACTAATGTACAAACTAACAGAATGCTTAGCTTACAAACTATTTTAGCAACGGTAATAACCCAGATTAACACCTACTAGCAATAACTAACGAGGATTAGCAGCTAATGCTCTGCTACAGTGTTTGTCGAGTTGTCCGATAACAACATAACAGTTGGGATTGCGATCTTTGTCGATTTGAACGCACATTAAGCAAAAATACTTTTGCTTAAGCTACTAGGGTGCCTAGGGAAGCTACCTGCGCTTAGATGATGGTCAGAGAAGCTCTAGGGCACGTCGGCGATATGAAAGACCGAAAACGACAATAAAGAGAACCACGGAGACAAGATGATTTGAGCAAGGAATCAACAAGTGAGTGATTCAGATAGGTTAAACAGGTCCATAAGAAGCTCATAATGGACGGAATTGAGAAATGGCTCACCCTGCCGGAGTTGGAGAACAGAGATTTTTCAAAAAGGTCAAAGTAATTTATCTTAGTGTTTGATAAAAATACTTCCCCTTGATAAAAAATACTTCCCCGGTCTTAATACAAGCATTAACTTGCATTTTCTTTTGAAGCTTTAAAACAGTCTCAAGTTTGGGTTGAAATGGAAGTTTTTAAATTGTAACAAGACGCTCATGTTTTAAAAATGACCAAAAATGCTATGAAAAGCATTTTATTACTGTCCATTAAAACTGAGGCTGTTACATCACCGTGGGGCTGTTCTGCGATCTTTGTAAAGAAGAAGGACAAGACTCTGCGTATGTGCGTTGATTACTGTCTGTTGAATGAAGTGACGGTGAAGAACAAGTATCCGTTGCCTCGGATCGACGACCTTTTCAATCAATTGACCGGAGCTTGAGTATTCTCCAAGATTGATCTGAGATTGGGCTATCACCAAGTCTGAATCAGATCAGAAAATATTTCGAAGACGGCTTTCGCTACTCGTTACGGACTGTACGAGTACACCGTCATGTCTTTCGGCTTAACAAATGCTCCAGCCTTGTTCATGAATCTTATGAATATGGTATTCGTGGAGTATTTGGACAAGTTTGTGGCGGTCTTCATTGATGATATTCTCATCTACTCGAAGAATGATGCAGAGCATGCTGAACATCTGAAGCTTGTATTGCAAAAGCTGCGTGAGCACCAGTTTTATGCGAAGTTCAGCAAGTGCGAATTTTGGTTGGAAGAAATGGCATTCTTAGGCCATGTTCTTTTAGTGGGAGGCATAGCCGTGGATCCTATCAAGGTCAGTGATGTGCTCTCATGGGGTCAGCCCAAGTCGGTAACTGATGTGAGGAGTTTTCTCGGTCTAGCGGGTTACTATCGCCGCTTTATCGAGAATTTCTCCAAGATCGCGAAGCCGATGATGAAGTTTCTCAAGAAGGACAAGAAGTTTGTGTGGTCCGCTGATTGCGAGAAGAGTTTTCAAGAACTCAAGAAAAGATTGACCACAGCTCCAGTTCTTGTTCTTCCCGATGCCCACCGAAGCTTCGATATTTATTGCGATGCTTCTTGTCAAGGACTCGGTTGTGTTCTTATGCAAGAAGGCAAAGTAGTGGCCTACGCATCAAGACAATTGAGACCTCATGAACTCAATTATCCAACCCATGACTTGGAATTAGCCGCAGTGGTTCATGCACTGAAGATTTGGCGACATTACCTCATCGGTAATCGTTGCGAAGTGTATTCAGACTACAAAAGCTTGAAGTATTTGTTCACCCAACCAGATCTGAACCTTAGGCAAAGAAGGTGGTTGGAATTAATCAAAGACTACGACATGGGTCTTCAATATCATCCGGGCAAGGCCAATGTTGTTGCCGACGCACTCAGTCGAAAGGTTTACTGCAATACATGGATGCTCAAAGAGCAGCAGCCCGCCCTTCACGAATAATTGCAGCGGCTCAACTTGGGAGTGGTTGAGCATGGTTTCCTAGCTGCCTTGTTTGTGCAACCAACATTAGAAGATCAGATCAAGGCTGCTCAGCAATCGAATGAAGGAGTGAACCGAATCAAGCAGAATATCAAGAACGGGACAACCAAGTGCTTCTCAGAAGATGACCATGGTGTTGTATGGTTCAAAAAACGTCTTGTTGTTCCGAAGGACATGGAATTGTGGAATGTCATCCTCCGCGAAGCCCATGATTCTCCTTTATCCATTCATCCCGAGGCCACAAAGATGTATCAAGATCTCCGGTAGAAATTCTGGTGGACCCGAATGAAGCGCGAAATCGCAAAGTTCGTTGCCGAGTGTGACGTATGCTGTCATGTAAAGGCCGGACATCAACATCCAACGGGTATGCTACAACCTTTGCCAATACCTGAATGGAAGTGGGATTCGATTGGTATGGATTTTATCACCGGTCTACCCCGAACCTCCAAGGGAAATGATTCCATCTGGGTTGTCATTGATCGGTTGATGAAAGTAGCACATTTTCTTTCAGTCCAAACTAATCTTAGTGTGGGTCTGTTGGCAGACATCTACATTTTCCACATCGTGTGCTTACATGGTGTACCAAAGACGATCATTTCAGATCGCGGTGCACTCTTCACCGCCCGATTTTGGAAAAGCTTACAAGAGGCTATGGGAAGTCGTCTTTCTTTCAGCACCGCTTACCATCCTCAAACTGATGGTCAAAATTAAAGAGTGAATCAAGTATTGGAAGACATGCTCCGTGCTTGTGTTCTTTCCTACGGGAAGAATTGGGAGAAATGTTTGCCGTTCGCCGAATTCTCTTACAACAATAGCTTCCAAGCTAGTCTCGGCATGGCACCATTTGATGCCTTATATGGGAGAAAGTGTAGAACCCTGTTGAATTGGTCAGAGACGGGTGAAAGACCATTCTTTGTCCCAGACTCGATCAATGAGGCTGAAAGTCAAGTTCGGTTGATTCGAGATCGATTGTTCATGACTCAATCAAGGCAAAAGAGCTATGTGGATTGTCATCACCATGAGTTGAGCTTTGAGCCCAATGACTTTATTTATCTCAAAGTCTCTCCTCTGAAGGGGCATCAACGATTTGGCGTCAAAGGCAAACTAGCTCCTCGATACGTTGGACCTTACCGCATCATCGAGAAGAAAGGAGTCATTGCCTACAAGTTGGAATTGCCTGCTACACTTGAGGGAGTACACGATGTATTCCACGTGTCCCAATTAAAGAAATATCTTCATGTTCCAATAGAGGAAGCTCCCTTGGAAAGTCTCGATGTACAAGAAGACTTGACCTACTAGGAGCGTCCTTTTCGTATCCTTGAAGAAGCTGAATGAACAACAAGGAATCGTGTCATCAAATTCCTTAAAGTTCAGTGGACAAATCATACCGAGGATGAAGCCACTTGAGAATGGGAGGATCACCTACGTGCGGACTACCCATCTTTCTTTTCCGAGTGAACGGAATCTCGGGACGAGATTCTTGTAGGGGGGAGGTTTTGTAACATCCCAAACAATGATTTGTGTTTCAAATGTATAAAAATGAGGATAAATTAAAACTTTAGATGCCTCATGATGTCATTTAAAATTTTCTGGAAAGTTTCCTTGAGAGTTTCCTATTTTCAAAGACCAATGCTTCAATTGATGAAAGCATAATCCTTAAAAACTCCTTAAGCAAATCTTGTGATCATCCTCTGGAAATATTTTTCCAAGCATCTAAATCACCCTGGTGACCCCATTGAAAAATTTCATAATTTTTAGAAATTATTTGCTATTTCTAAGAGGCTAGTCAAATCAGTTTGACCCTTAGTCAAACCCCTAGGATAGCACCTTGTGATTTTTCAAGAAAGAAATGCATGCATGAAAAATTCTAGAAACATTATAGAAGGTTGCTATCAAATCCAGTAACCTTCCTTAAAAATTTTAAAATTTTTGGAGTTACACAACTACCTCAAAAATTCCTTTTCTCCCTCAGCCTATTTTTCAAAAAACTAGTTTCACTGTTGGACCGACCCAGCCCTCCTTGCGCAACGGGAGCCATCCGATTGGAAATCAGCCGGCAGGATTAAATGGGCCGATCGGACTGGCTGATCGTCCCCGTCACTATGGACCGTCCGATCTACGATCAGCGGTCTGGATTGATTCGGCCAGTCGGATCGTTCGAACGTTCCAAATCACATAGACCGTCCGATCTGATTTCAGTTCATATGGACCGTCCGATCTGGCTTGTATTGATTCAACCAACCGAGTCACTTTGTTGTTTCGGCGACGCGTGGGCCCTACTAGCCAGACCTTCTTCTCTAGCGCGACGCGCCCTCACCAGTGCCTGAGCGCTAGCGCGCCATGGCCTCCACGCGCTCCCATCATCGCCAACCACCCGCCCTGGTTTGAGACCTTGCGCACATGGTTTGGCCGTCACCTCCGCGCCCGCCCACGCTCCAATCACTCTCCCTACCTGCCCCTGTCACTCGCAAGCGTCCATGGACCGAGCTCACCTTAGTCGGCCTCTCGTCGCAAGTTCTCCACCCTAGAGGCTATAAAGGCTCACCCGAAGCTTCCTCTACATCTTTTCGACACCACTGAACCATCCCTCACCATCCCTTGCCTCAAATTCTCTTCCACCGAGCCGAACGCCATTGGAACTCTAGCTCTAAAGCTCAGCTGACATGCTCCTCATCGTTGCCGGCGTCTTAGAGGGTTTTTGTCCTTTTTGTTCGCGTCACTTTGCGCCCTTGAGCTCCAACATCATTTCCCCTAACTCAATTTCGGATGTTATGCTCAGGGATCGTCGGATTTTGCAATTCCTCATCACTGGCCGTAAAACACCCCCTTCTTCCTCATCACCAGTGAGATGACCCTTTTTCCGATTCTTTGCTGGTGCACCATCTCCTAACCCTACTCAACCTTCCCCTACCTTTCTTTTCCCTTGTTTTCGCTCAGGCAGCTCCCTCCTCGGTGACACCATTGTCGCCGCCGCGGATCTTCGCTGACCACCCGTCTTCGGCAAGCTCATCCTCACCGCGTCATCCCGGTGAGCTCCTTGTACCTCTGGGTCCCACATGTGCGTGTTAAATGGGTCATTACACCATTGGGTTGCGATATGGCATGTAGCCCGTAGAGCCCCACTGCCTTAGCTTGCCGCACCGCCACTACCGGCCACTCCGGCCCCCGACTCCGGTGCTATCGGGTGCACAAGGGTGAGGACTACCCATTTTGGGCACTCACCCGAGCCGCCATAGCTTTCCTCGCTGGTGATTAGCCGGGAAAACTCACGGCCGCGAGCATACTCTGCATGGCGCGTTCCGATCGTACTGTAGCATGATCATTAGCAATTAAACGATGTCTTAAGCGTGGTTTCCTGTGTAGATTATGGTTTAATTACTGTTCTGTATCAATGACATGCGGGCCCATGAACAGAAATCCCAGTCTTTGAGCTCTGATCTTCGCGTAGAATCTCTAACGTGTAGGACCCACTTGTCAGCATGTTTAAAGCTAGAGTCCGCACATTCCTTTCACATGCACCGTACGATTTCAATTCAACGGTCCAGATCTGTTGGGCCGTTCGGACCATCCAAACGTCCCACTCGTTTGGACCGTTCGATCTTGATCTAACAGTCGAGATTTGTTCCGCTCGTTAAAACGATTCAACGCCTTCCCTCGCTCGCTGACGCGTGGGCCTAGGTCATTTTGACCGAGTCAAGTTGGCTGGGCAGCCCTCACGTGTAGGACCCACCAGTCATGCGCTTTGGCTAGCCCAGTGCGGGTATAAAAAGTATTTACTGCTTATACTAATTCTGAAATGCTTTATTTTTGTACTGATTAATTACTTTAAACTTCAAAATTACATAAGTATTTCATTTTAACTCCTTTTTGGTTGATTCAAATTTTGTTGGGATACATTTTTGGTATGCTTTATGTTGGTATTGTTTTTTGGCCTGTTACTATTCCAGATTTGGTTGTTAGTAAAATTACTTTTGGTAGGGTATTATTTCTTGCACTAAAAATTGTTTTAACTTCAAAGAGGCATAAGTATTTCTCTGTAACTCCAAATTGAGTAAAATCAAGCTTGTTGGTTTCCTCTGTTAGTGTAATTTATTGTAGAATAGGTTTTGAGTATGTTACTATCTCTGGAAATATTATGTTACTTATAGTGTGCACTAATTTCATGACTTTCAAAAATCATAAGAAATTCATTTTAGCTCGAAATGAGGTGAATCAAATTCCATTATTCATCTCATGTGGTGCTCTATCTACCATAAAATTTTCATATTCACTACCTCTCTAGAAATTTTTGCCAACAATTCAATTTCGGATGAACAATACCCAAGAGGCATTTTTCAGCATTTATTCGAAAGGCTGATGTTGTTTTCATTATAACTTTTGTATACAACGTCCAAATTGATTGATTCTTATTGCTAAATTCATTTAAAATCATGCTCTACCTTCTGAGAAAATTTCATGATTTTTGGATGACTTTAAATTTTTGAGTATTCTCGGTGTTATTTGTTCTTATTGGTCTTTTCGAACTTTTCGATAAGTTCCGACGAATTCGCTGAATGCAAGATTGATCCTCTGCAGCAAGAAAGTTATCTCCAGCAAGGCAAGTAGTTTTCCTTTGATGCACGTTGATCCTATTATTTGCGCATGTTAATATTTCAAATGTTTCAACTATATGTATGCATGCTATGTTGTCAAGTTATTTCTTAGTTCGTGATAGTTGCCTATTAGTTAAATGACCTGTAAGTAAACATCCATCCTTTACTACTGAGCCTAGGATTATATCCATTGTGATTTAGAGCTCAATGGATGGGCTCTAGTCACTTTATATTGTAATATACGAGTTGTGTCGCTTAGCAATGCTTAGAATGGTAGAATGAGAATCATCACTTCGGCGATGGTTATTATATCATCACTTTATTTACTTGGGTCAGGGTACCCTGTATGTATTGTATTTGAGAAACTAAAATTAAAAATAAAATGATTTAGACTTGGGCACATTGGTTGGATGGTGTGCTTTTGGATGTGTGCTTGGTGCCCGAGTCAACAAGGACCGAACATCTTGTGTCACACTATCCAGGCATTATTGTGTGCATTCCACATGAGGGTATTGGGAACCCCTCTTGACTTAGTACTTTGGCGTGTGTTAGCTCCGAGTCGTAGGAGGTTGTGTGTGTTGTGTTAAAAGAGAGTATGTATCTACATGTGTTGGGTGTGCGGTGGTGGAGTTCCTGGTAGGTTCTCTAACTCGAGGAGCATCGGTAAGTTCTCTCTCTACCGATAACTCCGTCACAACGTATGGGGGTTTCCATTCCCATACGGGTGACTCATAGTTAATACATAATATTGGAAAACATCTCGTAGGACTTAGCCTTACTGGCATACCTTAGGAAGTGTGCTCTATCATGTGGCGAAAAGGCGGTCTAGCATGTGGGTACAGTTGTACACCCCTGCAGGGTATAATCTATTCAAATAGCCATGTCCTTGGTTATGGACAGGCTTGGTTAGGTTTTGCAAGAGTTAGACTATAACATTTTCGATAAAACTTGAGATCGGGTGGTACGAATGGGTAATTCGTGGTATGTTGTGGTGGTTGTTGGGAACTCACCTCTAGGATGTTATTTATGCTTATAATTGTTGTTTTACTACTATTTAAACATTTACAAACAGATTTGCTAAATTGCCTTCAATCTATTATCTATTGCAAATGAAATGTTACTTTGTGCGTTAAACAAACCTTAGGACTTCCCCTTTGAATCAGCTTGCATGTAGCTATGTATAGGTTTGTTATACGTAAGTCTTGCGAGTACATTTTTGTACTTAGTTGCATTGCTTAATTGTTGCAGAGGAGGTTGATCCCCAAGGGATCGACTATTGTGAGACCGACTTCGTGTAGGACCACTAGTTTGGAGGTTTCCAGTCAGGTTGCCTTGTGGGTAAGGGCAAACTGGTTGGCTTTTGTTTATCGCCATCTTATGGCTTTTGTTTTTGCTGCTACTTGTGTTATTTACTTGACATTTTGTCTAGTCGGCCCTCCTTTTGTAATAACTCTATTATATGTATGTCTTTTGTGATGTAAGATGAAGAGTTAGTATTGTATGACTTGTGTATGGATTGGATGCTATATTTTGTGAGGTGTATGTGTACTGCTATTCTGGGAAGTACATGTTCACCGAGAGTTGGGATATTTGGTTTGTAATGCTAGGACCAATTGGATGGTTAAGTATTACGAGTTAAATACCCCGGGCTCTCACATGGATAGCCACGTTGGCACTGACTAGGATCCTAAGGCTGATGTGGCGCGTGTGTGGTAGTGACGTGGTTGAGCCACATTAGCCCACAATTGGTGGTGCTCCGGTGATGAACTCATCGGCGCTCTGCGCCACGGCGAGCCTCAAGGGTAGGCGCAAATGCGAGAGGGGGTCAAGGCGATCTCAATGCTTACCAAAATAGTGGCGGAGCATGACGGAAAGGTCGTCGGCGACGAGGTTTGGCGGCGGTGCATTTTAGGGCTCCGATGAAGTGACGCTCCTCTGGTTCTCCAACGAAGTGGGTGCGCGCACGGGGTAGGCATCGTCGAGGCGATGCTGATGGTGAGGTCGGAGAGGCCAGGGCATCGTTGACGGCGAGAAATTTCATAGTGGAAGGACTTCGGGGCTCCGAGCTTCAACTCAAAAACTCCGACGAACTAGGGCAATTGAGGAGAAGTGAGTGGTGGCATTGGGATGAGGAGGCCAAGGCGGTCCCGAAGCTCCTATTTAGAGGGCTTGGGCGAGGCCAAGGCAACGTAGGGCACAAGTTGGCCGCGCGGCATCGCCGGTGGTTTTAAGGAAATTAAGGCAAGTTAAAGGAAGGTGAAGGCCATAACAGACGCGAATTGACATGGTGTTTTAAATGCGCGCGAAATCGGGGAGATGGATATGTGTTTTGATGGTTTTTGGAAAGCTCTGAACGGCGAAAATGGCAGACACGTATGAGGCAGAAACGGAGACGAAGAAGGAAGGTGGGAGACGAAGGTGACATGGCAGTTGTGGGTCCCACATGTAAGTGACGCTAAGAGAGCAAAACATTCAAACCATTCCGAACAGGTGTGAGACTGACGAACGGGCCCCACATGTAAGTGCAGCTGTGAGGGGGACGTTCAAACCACTCTGAACGTTTGAGGTGGAGCCCACCTGTAAGAGCTACTGTGAGGGGGATGTTCGGACCGTCCGAACGGGCGTTAGGCTAACGAATGGGCTCCACACGTCGATTGGCATTTTACTTGCTCGTCCGCATTTAAGAGAAATGGGTCGGCGGGCTCATACACTGTGTGAAAAGGAATTTGGGCAGGGCGAGATTTGGCCCAAGACTATTTTGGGATTTAAATTGATTTAGAGGTTTTATTAATTAAATTAATTCATTTAGGTTTTAGAAAATAGCAAATAAAATCAAACAATTATGAGAAAATTCACATAAATTCTCTGAGTCATTTTTGACTTGAATAAAATATTTCCAACTTATAATTGGTGATTAATTTTGCAATTAAATTTATTTTGGCTTTGAAATAAATAGAAAAAGCTTTTAAATTCTAGAAAATTCCAATAAAATAATTAAATTTTATTTTTAACTGGAAATTGAAAATTTCGGTTGTTACACTTTCTGTTGTAGCCATTATATTACGGGTTAGACATTATATAATGTCATTTGGTAGTTTTGAATTGAGTTATCACACAAATGCTTACTAGAACAATTGTTTTTTTTTTCTAAAAGGTTATAAAAGTACAATATGATAAACATGAATTTGGGAGATTTATGAAAAATGTCCAGAGGGGTGTTCCTCTGTTATTTTGTATAAAATAAATTAAAAAACTTAGGTTTCGACGTGGGCGAGTTATATTATATTATGAGAACAGTGGGAAAGGAGTCTCACTCGTAGATAGGAGGAGATTCTCGCCCGAATCAATTAAGGACCAAACGCCAGCAACTCCAATCTAAGGCTAAGCGTACAACAACATATGTTGAACTGGGGTGGCCTTAGCTAATTAAGTTATCAAGAACTAGCCTTGCACGTAGGTAGGCCGTAGTAGTGCGGGCATGACTGACTATACTGGCATGTCCGAAGGGGATCCCTTCACCGAGGTGCTGAGAACAAAGCTTGCCGACACAACTGCGAATGCCTCACTCGATGGGAGGTCTCTAGGTTCAGTGAGGATCAACATTCACTTGGCTAGTGCATGGGAAGGTCTAGACGATGTAAAGGCTTCGACAGGTGCTCTAGACTACTTACCTAAGATAGTGAGCGATGGAATTGCCGGATGCCGAACAAACTAGAGAATTCGTGTGATGTGTGTAAAGTTGTACACCTCTGGAAAGCGTAAATCTATTTAAATAGACATGCTCGCAGTCATGAGCGTGCTTAAATTGTCAATTTAATGGGTATAGTTTTGGTTTTCATAAAAATGTTTCATGTTGGAAAATGAGGGAATGGTTTAGGATTATTATTCGAGTTAACTGCCAAGTTTATGGTTAAACATAAATTGTTGCTCGCAGGGTTGTGAGTTGTTGTGGTTGTGGATATCATGGGGATATGCCCATGATCTTAGGATGACGAGACAATTGGCAATGGCGTTGAGGGTTTGCGGAATCACCCGTTTTCGGCGTTGCTCGATTCTGTCGAGACTTTGGCGATCGACCGCCATGGTGGCGGCCGCCGTGGTGGCGGCCGACCGCCGTGCCTTGTGTGGTTTTTCTAGAATGGTGGCTGGCGGTCAGATCGGCCAATGGAGCAGTCTGACCGGCTTTGCCTGAGCGGTCAGACCGGCCACTTTAATGACTTTGGATTTTGGAGCTGGGCCAAAAATAGAGGGTGTAGGCAAGTAAGAGGGTTCTTCTGCACTTGGTCCCATAATTTTGGGAGCTTCCAGGGAAAAGTTCTATTCAATTGAAAATTCTAGAGATGTTCGGATTTTCAAGGGTGGAATTTTGGCTATGTCCCAAGGGGCGGTCAGACCGGCCTTTTGCTGGCGGTCAGACCGGCCATTGGGCGGTCAGACCAGCCAAGGGTGGCGGTCTGACCGGTTTTGGCATGTTCGTCGGCCCGCGTGACGACGACGTGTTCTTGTTAGGTGAAGTTCAGGGTTATCATTGCATATGTGTTGCATGATGCATGTTTTGACTAACGTGGGTCAAGTTGTGAAGAACTTGTTCCCGAAAATGGTTTCTTGGTCTATTGCTGTGCAGGTGGCTTGCAGGTCAATGATGGTCAACGGCGAGGAGGATCGGGACTAAGCTTGGAGAGCTGAGGTCCAGAACGATCAAGGATGCCGGGTGAGGTCAGAGGACTCAAGCGGGGCGTAGAATGAACATGGATGACCGAACGGGCGCTTTGGTGCGACTGGTTGGATCAAGCGGCGCGGGAGTCATTGCAAGTGCTCAGTGGTGCCGGTGGGATCCGGACGGGAGAGACTTGACAACATGGAGCCGTTGATCAACCTACATGTGGCGAAGCATGGGATTGCTTCACGATCTGTGGACTCGGTCTTTTAGAGAAGGATCGAGAAGGGGTATTTTGGTAATTTCACCAAATACCGCCTTGGTGACCTTTTGGCTAAACCGCGGGGAGGGTCGGCGCATGGTGAAGCGGTTTAGGTCAATCAATGATGAAGACGACGCTTTGAGATGCGTGCGTGTGTTAACCCATTATGTGTTAGGGTTTAATGGGTGCCCTAATGGAATATACCCTAGATGCTTAGCCTCCACTATAAATAGGGGGATGTTGTGGGCTGTTGGTGCTTGCTGAAGCCAAGGAGATAGCCAGCCCAAAACCCTTGTGGTTGCCCTATTGTGTGTTTAGGGTTTTGAGGAGCAAGATGAGAGCTAGGTTCTAGGGTTTGGATTGAGAGTGTGTGCTCACGTGGTGAGCTTTGTCCTCCATGTGGAGTGGCTGTAAACAACATTCATCTTCTCAAATCAATCCAATCTGATTTCTTGAGATGAGTTTCTTTGCGTTCTTCCTCTCTATTTTGTGATTTTGGGGCTTTCTTCGATCTGCGGGTTTTTGATTGGTTTCTTGCGTAGATCTAGCTTGCTGTGACATGTGGGAACCTATCTAGGATCATCTAGATCATCAATCAACCATGAGCAAGCTTTTGGATCTAAGTTTCGTTTTTGCCCAGTTTTGAACCCACCTTCGTTCAAACTGAAAAAGATAGGAACTTTGATATGGATCTCTGCAATCTTTGATTGGAATAGGTTCCTAATATCTTTAAGAAGGTGTGTCTCAAATTTTGCAGAGTTTGTCCTTACGGATCAAAAGTTAGACCGATTTGAGTTTCGGTTTTTCGGGCTGTCTGTGCTGATTTTGCTGTTCATCGTCAGGGGCGGTTAGACCGCCAATATCAGAGGTCTGACCGCTAGGGAAAATATTTGACCCGCCAATTTGAGAGGTCTGACCACCCAACTATTTGCAAATTGAGTTCCTGGTTATTTTGGGTGTTTTGCGTCAGGGTTTTGATTGGATTCAACACAAGTCTTCCACTGTGCTTGTACTTTGAACTTCATAGCTTCCATAGCTATTGGAGTTAATTTAGGGTTGAATTCGATCTTTGTGAAAAAGTGAGCGTGCTCCTATTCACCCCCCTCTAGTCGCCTTTCCGGTCCTACAAGTGGTATCAGAGCCAAGTTTGCTCTTTTGTGATCTTAACTGATCTTTGAGCATGGCGACTAGTGTGCCGACTTGTCGTAGTTTTTTTGCCGTTGATGTCCGTCGTGACGAGAGGCTTGAACATATGATTTTTATGATGTTTATTAAGGAGCAATTCACCTGCGATATTTGTGGCTATCCCTTTCATTTTGAGTGTCCTAGTTTCAAGGATGAGTCTTTTTTAGAGCCCAAGGAGAAGGAGCCTATTGGCGTATGTGCAGTAGCGATTGAGGATGAACATGATGGAGAGCTTGTCGATGATGACTCTTCCGAGGACGATCCCCTAATCAAGCTAAGCAAGGTGAGCAAAGAAAAACTCATTGATGGCTTGATTTCATATGAATACAAATTACATGCTCTTAGGAAGAAAATGAAATTGCTAAAAAGAGAAAAGGGTGATTTGTCTCATGAGCTCTCCAAATTGAAAACCTCTATGAATGCTTATGATTCACTGCTTGTAGACATGGAGAACTTGAATAATTCTCTTGCATGCTTAAAATCTGAAAATGAATTATTGAAATCAAATGCTTCTATGCCATGTGATTCTTGTGTTGCCTTACATCATGAACTTGACAATGCTAAGTTAGAAATAGGCAATCTTAGATCTATGGCTAGAAATGATTGTGATTCTTGTGTAGGCATGCTTGCTGATTTTGAGAAGTTAAAGTTGACTAATACCTTTCACCTTGAGCAATTAGAGAATGCTACGGCTGAAATTATTGATATTAAAGCTAGGCCTTGTAGCATGTGCTTTGAATATGAAAAATTGCTTAAGGATGGTTTAGTCGCTTGCAACAATTGTGCTTGTTTAGAAACTGAAATTGATGCTTTGAACTGCATGCTTAATTCAAAAGCATCATTAATTTCTTGCACATCTTTCATTTCTTTGAAGAGCGAGGTTGAGTCTTTGCGTGATGATATGAGCGCCAAATCATGTGACTCTTGTATTTGCCTTCACTCCGAGATTGATGTTCTTAAGATTTCTCTTGCTTCTTTGCATTCGGAGTTGAAGTCTTCTTGTGACAAATGTGAGTCACTTGATGTTGGTTTTTGTGGCATCGCTTTGGATAACTCTTCTTTGGGAGGTTCGACTCTTTCGAACTCTTCTTGTGTTGTCCAAGAGATTTCCAAAGACAAGGGTGTTTCTTTCTCAAATGGTACTAAAGCTTTAAAAGAGAAGTACCATTGCACCTTTTGTAAGAAAGATGGATACATTTTTGAGTTTTGCTTTCGCCATCTAAAATATGAACATCGAGTGCGTCGTCGTACCTCTAGGAACACATAGTCTTTCTCATGGCATGTGTGAGTCTAGTGCCCAATACGAGGACGAGTCATGATGTTAGTTCTTCCAAGACTTCTTCCTTGAGCAACAATGGTGCTTCATCCTCTCGGACCGTGTCTCCTAGGAGATCTTTACACCATTGCTCATTTTGTGGGAAGAATGGACATCGTGTGGATTTCTACTTTCGGCGTGCAAAACAATTGCATCGAGCTCATGCTTCTAAGTCTCCTAGTGGGCATAGTCTTTCTCATGACATGCACACTAAAGAGCCAAGCACGAATACATGATTTGTTGATGGCTTCTTTGACACCTTTTCTAGTGGTGTCGGATAGCACCGTGGACATGGTTTGTGTGGTTTTGGTTTTGGTCCACGAGCTGCCCCGAGGCAGGATTTCCGCCATTTTCCAAGTGGTGGACCTTGTTTTGTTTATCGAGGTACACACCCATGGCGAGGTTGTGTAAGTTCTTTTGATGCTTCTGTTGGTTCTCATCATGGTGCTTTCAAGCAAGGCTATCGTCGCTTTTCTAAAGTTGGACCTCGTTTTTCTCATCGAGTTGTCCATTCGCGGTGTGTCTCCAAGGATGAGATTTGATCTTCTTGCATGAATCATCATTTGTACCATGCTAACTCACATAATGGTTCGACTGCCTCTAGTGGTGGTGTGTCCAAGGTTTGGGTTCCCAAGTATTTGCTCTCTAACCTTTCAAGATCCAAGACTTGGACACCTTGCCTTTCTCATGTGTAGGTACCAAGAACGCGGGTTGGAGAACATGGATTTAAAGATTCTGATCTTTTGCTTCATCACATGATCGGGACACTTGATGGTTCTCCACCTCAACGATGGCCTCCAAGAGGCATGTGCTTTCATAATTGGTGCTTTCACATGTTTGGTAAGCTATCTTATACCTTCATGCATTTACCTTCCTGATTACTCATACTTGGCATGTTGTGCTTGCTTTGTGCTCACTTGTGCCTTATTGGCATGTGTTACTCTTGTGATATCTTTCATCATGCTTTTAACTTGCTTGTACTTCCATGTATCATATTGTTATTCTTAATTTCCATCGGTGTATGAGCTTGGTCTTGTCATCATGAGCTTGTGCTGTCTTGTACTCTTATTATCTTGCTCATGTTGATTCTTGCTTATGTATCCATGTATTAAATGGTTGTTCATTGCTTCCATGGGTATATATGCTTGGTCTTGTCTTCATGAGCCTATGCTATTTGTACATGAATTATCTTGCTCGTGTTGATGTTTGCTGTATGTATCCACATGTTCACTTGATATCCATGTTAGCATACATTGTTCTTGATTTGTTCTAAAATGCTTTATGCTTACATGGTTATTGTGCCTTACTATTAATTGTGGATGCATGAGTCCTGCCATAGCTTTCACTAGCATGCTTTACTTTTGACTGTGTATATGATGGGTGATATGCTATGTGCTTGTTTGCTTGCTCTTATGCCTTATTGTGGATTAAGGATAGTTTGAGCTTTATCATATCTTGAATAGCTGTAGGATCAAGGACAACCGACTAGAGGGGGGTGAATAGGAGGTTTTTAAACTTTTTAACAATTTAACAATTTTAGCCAATTAATAACTTAGTCTAAACAAGTTACACTTCTAGCTAAGCAATTCAATCACAATAAGCAAGCCAGAAATATAAGTGCGCAAATGTAAAGACTAGAAATAACCACAATGACACAACGACGTTTTTTTTGTGGTATCGAAGACTTGCCAGTCTTCACTAGTCCACGTTGAGGAAGCTTGGCACCTCAAGCCGGCTCCACGAATTAAGCCTTCTCTCGATTCACTATGGTTGTTCTTCCTCCGCTCCGGAGATGGTGAACACCGAACCACTCACAAGCTTGCATCGGGCCTCTTCACAATCTTCTTGAAGAGATCACCGTGCTCAACCACCAAACCATCTAGGAGTGCAGCAACACTCCAAGAGTAATAGATCAACAGCCTTCACTTGACGGCACTCAAGTGCAAATGGATCAACTAGGAGTATGAATGCACTTGAATGTATCTCAACAAGCTCACAATGAATGCACAAGAGTGTTTTTGAGTGTTGAGTGAATGCACAAAGCTCTATAGATGTTAAATGTACACTAGCAGCCCTTCCTTGAGCAGTTGGGGGGGTATTTATAACCCCCACTAACAATTATGACCGTTGGGGACCAAACCCCAACTCTTTAGTGAAAATCGGAATGACCGTAGGCTAAGGAGCGGTACGACCGCACTTAAGTCAATGCACAGTTAACGGCTAGAACAGTTACTAAAAATACACAATATAGCCGTTGGAAATCCCAGTCGGAACGACCGCCAAATAAGGTGCGGTACGTCCGCATTGCCCCGGTCGTACTACATTTACGAGCGGTACAACCGATCGTAGGGTTTCACAAAACGTTGAGAAATACATGCGTTCTGGAATTTTCATACCGCCATATAAAAATCAAAACAACCGCAGTGCGGTTCAACCGTTTATAAGGCACGGTACGACCGAATTCCAAAACGAGTTTCTGAGCCAAAATGCACTGGTTCTGTTTTTCTTGAACCGCCTCGTAAATTCGGTACAACCGCACATTGGTACGACCGATTCTTACTAGCGGTACGACCGATTTTCACGAGAGGTTCTGAGGCAAAATGCATCGCTTCTGGTTTTCTTAAACCGCCAACTAAAAAACGGAATGACCGCAATGCGGTAGTACCGCTCAAAGAGTCGGTCGTTCCGCATTTGCGCTCAGTTGGCTGTTCTCTTCAAAATCCGGTACTACCGCCAAGTAAAGTCCGGTCATAACGCACCAAGCGGTACAACCGCAATTATAACTGCGGTACTACCGATTTTGGACAGAAACACTTAAAGCTTTCAAATTCAATTTCAAGTTCAAATTCAAATGCATGCATGATCCTAAATTGATCCATATGGCACAAGAACATGCTATCAAGCTACTAGCCATGATCCCTCTTAATAGTACGGCATTTATCCTATAATCCGGTCTTCCAACCAAATCTCCTAAGACCGGTAAAATACAAAAAGGATCCTAGACTATTATACCTTGTCTTTGAGCCAAAAGATCTTTATGTAGTCCATTTGCATGCAACTTTGCGTCAATACGTTCACCAATGGGACTTAACCTTGTAAATACTCAATAAACACGTTAATCCCATATTCACATATTATCATTAATTACCAAAACAATTTTTAGGGGCCTAGATGCTTTCAATCTCCCCCTTTTTGATAATTGATGACAACACAATTAATATGTGAAAAAGATTGGTTTGAATATTCTATGAGTGTATATTCTTTTGATAACTTAATAATAAAACAATTCTTACAATAAGCACAAATGAATGTATGAGAATTATTTTCTTGTTAAATCTAATTTAAAGAAAGCTCCCCCTAAACATGTGTATAAATGATAGAAAATTTTGCAAGCACATGTAGAGATTTTGTGAAATTTTGGCGGAGTTTCTTTAGCGTATTTGAACTTGAGGAAATGCAATATTGAGATAAGACAATAATTGAGATTGCATTTTAAGATAATAGCATAAGCATAAACAACATCCACCAAGTTCAACATGATAAAAGACATAGATTTAAACTATTACAAGCACATAAGTCCAACACGAGTACATAACACATATAAGTAAGTCCATATATAATAGTAGCAAAACTATGTCTTCTCACTTCTCCCCCTTTGACATCAAATACCAAAAACAACTCAGACGGCTGGGTCCTGAGGAGGAGGAATGAGGCCCTGAGAAGCCGGGTCCTGGGCTGGAGTAGGAGCTGGAACTGGATCCTGAGGCTCTGGGGCTGGAGGAGCTGAGTCCTGAGAAGCGGTGGCCTGGTCTGGAGCTGGAACAGGTGACGGATCCTGAGATGCCGAATCAGTAGGTGCCAGATCCTGAGCTGCTGACTCTGTAGCTGGTGCTGGATCCTGAGCCACTGTCTCGGTAGCTGGTGCTGGAGGAGTGGAGATCAGAGCTGGAGCTGAAACGGGAGCAGCAGGAGCTGTAACCTGAGAAGCTTACACTACAGCAGGAGCCAAAGAAGGAACAGGTGTCGCAAAAGATGTCCTAGAAGGAGGAGGAGGACGACGAGTGTATCGCTGAGGGGTCCTCAAACTCCCTTCTAAGTCATTAATGCTCTCCATCAGGGTAGACATCCTGTTATGAGACTCCTCAAAGAAATCATTCTGAATTGATGCCATTTCAACTAACCTGTTGCGAGTCTCATTTTCAAATTCAGTTTGCTCAGCCTTCATTTCTTGCAAGGTAATAAGAATGAGCTGCTGATTTTGAAGAACCTATGCAAGAATACCCTCAGCAGGAGCATCAGCAACAACAGGAGCCTCCTCAGTATCAGCCTGAACACTGGCACGACTAGGAGGAGCACCATCTCGAGGCTTATAGGACTTGTGAACTGATCCCAATCCACCATGATACTCGATTGTCTTGGAAATTAATGCCATGATATATGGCACACAGTAAATCCTCTTAACTCTATCATTCTTGGAGGAAACTATGCCCTGAAGAATTACATCCACAACATCAAATTTTATGCCCCTCATAATGTGATCTATGATGTTCCAAGCATGTCCCCTGACTGCATCAAAATTACCACTCTTGGGATAAAAATTATGATTAATAATCCTGTTAATAATGCTTGGTAAGGGCATAAGTCCAGTAATAGTCCCTAGCTTACACTTGACAATGGAATCATAATAGTCAGACCAAGCAGGAGCCAATAAAGCAGGACTATCAAAGATCTTCTCCCAAGTGCTGGACTGAACTCTTAAAACTCGCTCAAATTCTTCTTTTGTGCTCTCTATGTCTCTAGTGACTGTTATCCATCTGAAAGATTGCAAATCTGCAGAGACATGCACTATGGCGTAGAATTGCCTAATGAGCTCATCGTCATAATTTTGCTTCAGTGCCACAAGGTCATGAAGACCTACTTGATGAAACAGCTGATAAACACCACTATATTTGTCCAAAGTGTTTATATGAGACCATTTAATCCATTTGTGATCAGCAAACTTCCTATTACGTCCATATAGCTGCTCATAGACTTGTTCTTGGAAAACAGTATGAAACCTTGGATTAATGGAATCTCATTTGGAAAGATATTGATTCACATGTCTCTTAATATAATACTCATCAACTGAAACTAGGCGCAAATCAATTGGAGATGCTGGAGGTTCTCCCAAATTGTCAAAAGTACCTTCTGGAGAATATGGTTCTGATTGAGTCTCATCATCAGAATCTTCTTCTTCACTCTCTTCTGTTTCGGATGCTGGTGCTGGCCTTTTTCCTTTACTATGCACAGTTTTTGTGAGCGACGAACGATCTTTGTTGCACATGTGCCGCAGTCGTCGTCGTTGGTTCTTTGTCTGAGAGCCGCAGAAGATTGAGGTGATGATTGCCCTCTTGGTGGTCCATGGGATTTCCTTGTCGCAACCCTCATCCTAGGAATCTTTAGAAAGAAAGGAGAGGTTACAGGGAGTTCAAAGAATTAATTGGAATAGAATTCAGTGAAAAAGAATTAAAGTTTCTGTTTTTTGTCAGGACAATCGGACATACCGCCGTTCTATGGCCGGTACAACCGCACTGCGGTCGTACCGCACTCAAGAACCAGTAGTTTCGATTTTCCTGACCGAGTTCTAGGGCAATTAGAATGTTGAATATTCGATGATTTTTCATGGAGTGAATCCATAGATCTGATGCGTAAACATCATTAGACATCAATTATCTACTTTTGCCCAATTAGAACTACAGAAATTAATCGCATTTTCATCAAACCCTAAATAGGACTTCCTAGGGTTCCAAAAGACGGTAAAACGTGAATCAAATGAAGTTTTACCTTAGGATTTGGAGGAGTTGAACCCTGGAGAGGCAAGAAACACTGAGAAATCAAAGAAATGCTGAGATTTGGAGTGGATTATAGAGAGGATTTTGGGTGGCGCACGGGATGGAGAGAGGAAAACACGAAGAGAACTGAAACGGTTGAACCGTTCCCAGGGGTTAAAGAAAATGTGAACAGTAACGGCAGGAAGTTACTGCCCTCTCACAAACCGACGTGGTTGTACCGATAAAAGACCGTCGGTAGAACCGCAACACGGTCATACCGTTGTTATAACACTGGTCGTACCGCGCGTATAACGCCAGTTGAACCAATTGTCCTGGAGCTTCGAGTTTTTCTTTGGAACTTAGATTATTTGCAAATGATCCCTAGTTTTCCACTCAAAAAAAATCATTAAGGATCATTATGCATAGAATAGACTATTGTCTATATAGGATCATAATTTTTATGATCATAGCTAGCTTTAATAAATGGTTTGAAAAAATATTTTCATAAAATACCCAAATAACATCAAATGAAGCACAAAACATGAGGCAAGAGTTCAAACAACATTTGAATAGTCTATGACATTTAACTCATTCCTCAATTTGCAAAAACGGCCTTCATCTAATGGCTTGGTGAAAATATCCGCTAATTGGTCTTCGGTTCTTATGTGGCTAATCTCAATATCTCCCTTGCTCACATGATCTCTCAAGAAATGGTGGTGACTATCTATATGCTTGGTTCTTGAGTGTTGAACAAGGTTATTAGCAATTTTCACCACACTATCATTGTCACACAAAAGAGGCATTTTATCAATTTTAATTCCATAATCCATCAATGTTTGCCTCATCCATAGCAATTGAGCACAACAACTTCCCGTGGAAACATATTCGGCTTCGGCGGTGGATAATGCTACGGAGTTTTGTTTCTTGGATGATCATAATACTAAAGATTTTCCTAAGAATTGACAACTACCCGAGGTGCTTTTTCTATCCACTTTGCAACCTGCATAATCGGAATACGAATATCCAATTAAATCAAATTTAGCACGTTTAGGATACCAAAGGCCAATGCTAGAGGAATGCTTTAAATATCTTAGTATTCTTTTAACGGCCATTAAATGACACTCTTTTAGAGTTGCTTGAAAACGTGCACGCATGCAAACACTAAACATGATATCGGGCCTAGATGCGGTAAGATAAAGCAAACTACCAATCATAGACCTATAAACCTTTAAATCTATCGATTTACCTCCCTCATTTAAGTCAAGATAACCGTTGGTTGCCATGGGAGTCTTAATAGGTCTTGCATCCTCCATGCCAAACTTTTTGATCAAATCTTTTGCGTACTTGGTTTGGCTCACAAAGGTTCCAACTTTGAGTTGCTTGATTTGAAGTCTAAGGAAATATCTCAATTCTCCGATCATTGACATTTCAAATTCCCTAGACATCATATCACCAAACTCTTCGCAAAAATCTTGATTAATAGACCCAAAAATGATATCATCAACATAGATTTGACAAACAAAGAAATCATCATTTAAGACTTTGGTAAATAGAGTTGAATCAATTTTCCCAATTTTGAATCCTTTTGAGACTAGAAAATCTCTAAGGCGTTCATACCATGCTCTAAGAGCTTGTTTAAGACCATAGAGCGCCTTGGAGAGTTTATAGACATGATATGGATTCTTTGGATCTTCAAAACCGGGAGGTTGTTCAACAAAGACAAGTTCGGATATTTTACCATTTAAGAATTCACTTTTAACATTCATTTGAAATAATTTAATATCAAAGCATGATGCAAAAGCAAGTAATATCCGAATTGACTCAAGCCTAGCTACGGGAACAAAAGTTTCACCAAAATCCAAACCTTCAACTTGTGAATACCCTTGAGCGACCAACCTTGCTTTGTTCCGAACAACCAAACCATTTTCATCTTGTTTGTTCCTAAAGACCCATTTTGTACCAATAACATTATGTTCTTTGGGTCGATCCACCAATGTCCAAACTTCATTCTGGGTGAAGTTATTGAGTTCTTCATGCATAGCATTCACCTAATCCGGATCTTCAAGTGTTCTTCTACACGCTTTGGCTCAATAGAAGAGACAAACGAGTAATGTTCACAAAAAGAAGCAACACAAGATCGAGTTTGAACACCCTTACTTACATCACCCAATATTTGGTCTATTGGATGATCCTTTGCAATTGCATTGTGGATTCTTGGTGGTAGATTGGATGGTTGATCATCTTCTTTGTTGTCCCCTTCACTAAGTTGTACTTGATTTGTGGAAGAGGTGGGTGGTTCAACTTGAGTGGAAGAAGATGGATTGTCTTCGGGCTTGATGTCGCCTATTTGCATATGTTCCATTGCTTTTCTTAAGGCTTCATCACCTACATCCTCCAAATTCTCATACTCTTCTTGAGAGCCGTTAGTTTCATCAAATTACACATCGTGTCTTTCTTCAACTAAACCGGAGTTTTTGTTAAAGACATGATAAGCCTTGCTATTTGAAGAATAACCAAGCAAGAAACCAACATCACAACGACTATCGAATTTTGAAAGACGAACACCCTTCTTCAAAATATAACACTTGCAACCAAAAACTCAAAAATAAGAGATGTTCGGTTTTCTTCCTACAAGAAGCTTATAGGAAATCTTTTTCAAAAGCCGATGCAAATAAAGATGATTTATGGCATGACAAGCGGTGTTAATAGCTTCTGCCTAAAAACAATTGGTAGTATTATATTCATCAAGCATTGTCCTAGCCATTTCAATTAATGTACGATTTTTCTTTCTACTACTCCATTTTGCTCCGGAGTGTAGGTTGTGGAAAGTTCGTACTTTATTCCAAGTTCATCACAAAAGTCTTCAACTTTAGTATTCTTGAACTCGGAACCATTATCACTACGGATTTTCTTTATTTTGAAATCAAATTCATTTTGAGCCTTTTTTGCAAATCTTTTGAAAATCCCGGAGGTTTCACCTTTGTCATCTAGGAAGAATACTCATGTATATCTAGAGTAATCATCCACAATGACTAAACAATAGCTATTTCCTCCGATACTCTTATAGGTTGTTGGCCCAAACAAATCCATATGTAAGAGTTCCAATAGTCTAGAAGTTGACATGACACTCTCGGAAGGATGAGAATTAGCAACTTGTTTACCGGCTTGACAAGCATTACAAAGTCTATTTTTCTCAAACTTCACGTCTTTCAAGCCAACAACTAAATCATGTTTGAAAAACTTTTTGAGTTGAGTCATCCCAACATGAGCTAGCCTTCTATGCTAAAGCCAACCCAAAGAGGTTTTTGCCAATAAACAAGTTTTTAAACATGATTCACTTGAACTAAAATCAACTAAGTAAAGATTTCCAAATCTAAAGCCTTTGAAAGCTAAAGAGCTATCTTTTGCATTAGAGATGGTTACACCTTCACTAGTGAAAGAGCAAATTAGTCCAAGATCACATATTTGAGCAACGGATAGCAAGTTAAAGTTTAATGATTCTACTAAAGAAATATTCGAAATGGAAAGGTCATTTGAGATAGCAATTTTACCCAATCCTAATACCTTTCCTTAGCTATTATCGCCAAAAGTGATCTTCTCAATTCCTTGACAATTCTCAAATGTAGTGAACATCTTTCTATCACCGGTCATATGTTGAGTGCATCCACTATCAAGCACCTAATATTTTTCACCGGTTTTATAGTTCACCTACAAAACAAAAATCAAGTTCTTTTAGGTACCCAAATTTGTTTGGGTCCTTGGAGGTTAGTAACCAAGGATTTAGGCACCCAAATAGCATTCTTTTTAGAGCCTAGAATTGAAGTGCCAACAAAATGAGCGATTACTTTACTATCCTTAGTCTTTCTAAGCATATAGCAAGAATTATATATACCAATGGATGGAGTCTTACCCTTAGGACAATTTTGTTGCATATGTCCTATTTCCTGGCACTTATGGCAATACTTACCATTTTGCCTCACAAATCTTGTGGGCTTGTTTGCCAGCTTCTTACCTTTCTTAGGCACATACCCAAGACCTTCATTGTTGAATGAACACCTTTGCTCACTCAAAATTTTGTCAAGAGTGGCCTTACCCTTGAAACATCTTTTCAAGCTCTTGCTTAGCTTGGTCACTTGCTCTTTTAGTTCATTGTTCTCATGAACAAGCTTTGCATCATTTTGCTCAACAATATCATGATTAGCATTAATATTAGAGCTACATGGCGTAGCAAGTAGGTCATCACATGAAGTAGATGCACTAGTCTTAGCAATTTCTACACTAGACATTTCATCAATAATATTGCATGTAATTCCTATACTAGAATAAGTCTTGCTTGAATATTCTTGGATAAGCAAATCATGAGCTTCCTTTAACCCCTCATAAGATTCTTTTAGAGAGATAAACTCTCTACTTAAGATCTTATATTTTGATTTTTCTTTTCCAAGATATTCATTTAAGTCATCAAGCATATTCATTAATTCATCATAAGTTGGTTCATCGCTATTAATGGATTTTACCTTATCTCCTTTTGCCAGAGGCAAGTAGGAGTAGAGAATAGCGGCAAAGCTTCCTTGATGGCGATGCCGACTAGTCCCTTCTTCTTGGGGGACTCTTCCTCATCGGAATTAGAGTCGCTTGACTCATCATTTGAATCCCACTCTCCAATGTGGGCTTCATGCTTGCCATCTTTGTGAAGCTTCTTGAAGAGCTTCTTCTTGCCATTGTACTCCTTATTCTTGAATGACTTACCCTTGTCATCCTTTTTTTCGGGGCAACGAGAAGCAATGTGCCCCTTCTCTTCACAATTATAGCACCGAATGTTGCTATAACGCTTATTGTCACTTGAGGATTGCCCCTTCTTGTACTTGTCGAAGTTGTAGCTTCTATTGGGGTGTCTCTTCATGACCCTCTTCATTCTTCTCACAAGGAGTGCATACTCCTCGTCGGATTCATCTTCTTCATCCTCATCATCACTTGATTCCGCTTTAGCTTTGAAAGCGATAATCTTCTTCTTTGAGGAAGATGTCTCCAAGAGCTCTTCCTTGTCCTTCTTGAACAACTCATTTGTGATGAGGTTGCCTAAGGGCACCGTTGGTGTCATCCTTGGCAACTCGGTTGAGTTGAGAAATAGCGTCACCAACGTCTCATACTTGTCCGGGAGAGCTCTAAGCATCTTGCGTACAATATCAACATCAAGAAGGTTAGTCCCAAGGCCTTTGAGCTCATTCACAATATTATTGAGTCTTGAATACATCTCATTGATGTTTTCATGAAGCAACATTACGAATGTCTCATACTTAATTCGAAGCCTATGCAATTTGGCTTCTTTGACCGCGGATGTACCCTCAAGGATTTCCGAGAGGGTGGTCCAAATATCATGAACGGTTTCCAAATTACTCACTCTATTGAACTCATCCGCATTCAAAGCACCAAAGAGAGCATTCATAGCTTGGGCATCTAAATGAATATTACGCATCGCTTGATCCGTGGGAATTAGTGGATTAAGAGGCATGACGTAACCCTCTTTTACGATTTTCCAAATGCTTGGACTCATGGCCTTTAAATAAATTGACATTCTAATTTTCCAATAAGCATAATTTAAGCCATCAAATAAAGGAGTCTTTCCTATAGCAATTCCCTCACTACCATCCTTTTCTCTCTTAGACGGTTAAGTCTAAATCAATGCGAGACCAAGCTCTAATACCACTTGCAGGATCAAGGATAACCGACTAGAGGGGGTTGAATAGGAGGTTTTTAAACTTTTTAACAATTTTAGCCAATTAATAACTTAGTCTAAACAAGTTACACTTCTAGCTAAGCAATTCAATCACAATAAGCAAGCTAGAAATATATGTGCAGAAATGTAAAGACTAGAAATAACCACAATGACACAACGATATTTTTCCCGTGGTATCGAAGACTTGCCGGTCTTCACTAGTCCACGTTGAGGAAGCTTGACACCTCAAGCCGGCTCCACGAATTAAGCCTTTCCTCGATTCACTATGGTTGTTCTTCTTCTGCTCCGGAGATGGTGAACACCGAACCACTCATAAGCTTGCACCGGGCCTCTTCACAATCTTCTTGAAGAGATCACCGTGCTCAACCACCAAACCGTCTAGGAGTGCAGCAACACTCCAAGAGTAATAGATCAACAGCCTTCACTTGACGGCACTCAAGTGCAAATGGATCAACTAGGAGTATGAATGCACTTGAATGTATCTCAACAAGCTCACAATGAATGCACAAGAGTGTTTTTGAGTGTTGAGTGAATGCACAAAGCTCTCAAGGCTCTATAGATGTTAAATGTACACTAGCAGCCCTTCCTTGAGTAGTTGGGGGGGGGGTATTTATAACCGCCACTAACAATTATGACCGTTGGGGACCAAACCCCAACTCTTCAGCGAAAATCGGAACGACCACTAGCTAAGGAGCGGTACGACCGCACTTAAGTCAATGCATAGTTAACGGCTAGAACAGTTACTAAAATATACACAATATAGCCGTTGGAAATCCCAGTCGGAACGACCACCAACTAAGGTGCGGTACGTCCGCATTACCCTGGTCGTACCGCATTTACGAGCGGTACAACCGATCGTAGGGTTTCACAAAATGCTGAGAAATACATGCGTTCTGGAATTTTCATACCGCCATATAAAAATCGGAACAACCGCAGTGCAGTTCAACCATTTATAAGGCGCGGTACGACCGAATTCCAAAACGAGTTTCTGAGCCAAAATGCACTGGTTCTGTTTTTCTTGAACCGCCTCATAAATTTCGGTACAACCACACATCGGTACGACCGATTCTCATGAGAGGTTCTGAGGCAAAATGCATCGCTTCTGGTTTTCTTGAACCGCCAACTAAAAAACGGAATGACCGCAATGCGGTAGTACCGCTCAAAGAGCCGGTCGTTCCGCATTTGCGCTCAGTTGGCTGTTCTCTTCAAAATCCGGTACTACCGCCAAGTAAAGTCCGGTCCTACCACACCAAGTGGTACAACCGTAATTATAACTGCGGTACTACCGATTTTGGACAGAAGCACTTAAAGCTTTCAAATTCAATTTCAAGTTCAAATTCAAATGCATGCATGATCCTAAATTAATTCATGTGGCACAAGAACATGCTATCAAGCTACTAGCCATGATCCCTCTTAATAGTATGGCATTTATCCTATAATCCGGTCTTCCAACCATATCTCCTAAGACTGGTAAAATACAAAAAGGATCCTAGACTATTGTACCTTGTGTTTGAGCCAAAAGATCTTCATGTAGTGCATTTGCATGCAACTTTGCGTCAATATGTTCACCAATGGGACTTAACCTTGTAAATACTCAATAAACACATTAATCCCATATTCACATATTATCATTAATTACCAAAACAATTTTTAGGGGCCTAGATGCTTTCAATAGCATGTGCTGCAATTGATTTGTTTGTCTCCTTGCTCATATCTTAAATTGTTGATTATATGCTTTCATGAGTTTTGGTTCATTTGCTGCTATCCTTGCTAGTCATGCGTCTTGGTACTGTTTTCCCTAGATAATGTTTCACTAACCCAGTACCAAGGCATAGACCTTCTTCTATCTCCTTCGTGTAGTCTTTCAGCTGAGAAGAAGAACATGTGGTCCAACAAGTGGTATCACCTCAAGCTGTTGGTTCTTCTTCATTTGTGCATTCAATGCTGGCTATTACTTCTTGGAGACGAAGGAATTTGAGATTTGGATGATGGGTGAGCGTGACTACTTTCTGAGCTTCAAGGAATGAATCTTCATTCATCATTGCTACATCTCACTGCCAAGCAGTGCGACTCAGGTTCGAGCTTCTATACCTTACTTTTGTGTATGGTATCCCTAGTCTACCTTACATAGCATCTGGTTCGTGTCAGGTGTTGGGCTTGTTGTGTTCAGGGTAGATAGGAGGCTCTATTCTAGCACGTGTCCTTTCTAGGCACTCTTCTTATCCCATGGCTGCTAGGATGCACTCTTCTCACATCCTAGGTCGAGCTTGTCTCCCAATCACTAGTCTTAGCAGGTTTTGAGCTACCTGTAAGCTTTTTAGTGATGGTGTTTCGCTCCCTAGCTTTTTGAGTTGCTTTCCCTAGAGATCGTGTGGAGTTTGAAGTCTTTGTGCTAGTTAGTTCAAGGCACCTTTGGCAGATCTCCTCTCAAAGCTTTTAGACCCAACAAGGTTTGCCACCTTGAGAAGCGAGTTAGGGATAATTTATCCCTATGGGTTGGTTTGAGGGGGAGTTAGTTCTTTTATGAACTTTCCTTATTCATCTGAACTTTCCTTGTTTATTTGAACTTTTGTGGATCTTTTCTGATACCTTCTTCAAGTGGTATCTTCTTCGGTTCCTTTTGATCTTTTTGATCTTTTTAGGCTTTTAAGTCTTTTGTGCATCTCATTATATCATATTGCATACATATAAAAATCCAAAAAGATGCATTGTAATATAAGCTTTACTGCTCATCTTTTAAATTGATGAAGCTTTGCTTTTTACCCTCTTGAGCTTTAGTATTTCAATTCTTGCTCAAGATCGTGTCTAGTTCTTTGACTTGCTAGAATTATCATGCTTTCACATGTGCAGCAATGTCTTTGCTATATGAGCTAGAACTGTTATTTAACCTGAACTGAAAATAGCAATTTGTGGATCTTTTAGCTAGTTGCACAATTAGTGATCCTTTTGTGACATTGGTCCTGTCAAAATTACTTTGTTAGCTTTGGAATCTAGATTTGAATATCTTTGAGCTTTCAGTTCATTAAAGAATCTAAAACAGCCCTTGTGCAAAATAAAAAATGATCTCTTTTGTGCAAAAAAAACTGATCTCACCAATCCTTTCTCATGAGACGGCTTGCCATTGTACTAGGCATGAACTCAGGGGGAGTTTTGGATGACCTAGACCACTCTTTTAAGCTTTTTTGTGCTTGAGATGGTCGCGACAAGGCTTGAGATCTAGCACATGGCTAAGAAAACAAACTGTCAAAATTGGTTGAAGCTTAGGAAGAGATTGTGGATGGCTCCTAGTCCAGGATCTTCTTTACTAAGATAGTCCTTTTATTAACTTGAATATTCATTGCAACTGAAAAACAGTTGAAAATTGGGCTTTTGAGGTATTCTGAGCAAAATGATTCAATTCAGAACTTTTTGTCTCTAAAATGGTCTTTGCTAGTTTCTGGATCTCACATTGACATTCTGACAAGGCCATTATCACTTTAGGATACTTATTGTTGAACTTGCTAATTTTGAAGCATTGTTTACTTTAATCCAACAACATGTGGTATTTACAGCTCATTAGCCTAGCTTTGCTATATATGTCTTAACATGATCTTGCTAGCTTTATCAGGCTTGTTGTGTATTGAGTGTTAATAGAAATGCTAGCATGTTCAATTGAGTAATCTCCAAAGCTTCTTTTACCTCAAAATTGAAAAATCAAAACAAAAATGAAGCCACCCCATTGCATTTCATGCATGCTCTTTCTTTTGCTTCTTCCTTTCTTGTGCTTTTGTCTTCTCTGGATGAGAGGAAGATATGATTTCTTGATGAATCCATTGTCAAAGGGGGAGAAGATTTAGCAAAAATGTAATATTAATAAAGAGCTTATTGGTTATGGGGGAGAAGTTTTGTAATGGGGAGAAGTTAGGAGCTTTTTGGAGAGAATTGGAGAAATTTAAAATTTAAAATTATCTCTTGAAAAATAATGATCATAGTGAGGGGGAGCATTCATATTGCATTCTTTCGGTCTTATTGCCTTTTCTGAACTTGAATCGCAAATATTGAAGCCTCACAATGATCTAAGGTCAAATAGAACAATTGTTCTTTCATATGGACCTTAAGTGAGATTTTTGTCGATTCTCTGGAATTGGAAGCTTTCTTGCTTTCTTTTGCTGTATCTCACTTGCCAATGCTATTTTGAAGCCAGCTTGGTCATTTTCATTGCTTTCTCTTGCTAATGGACCAAGTTGTGCCTTTGTGCGAAAACGTCGAGTATTTTAATTTTCAAACCTCAAATTTACATTTTCTAAGAGATTGCCAATGTGTTCATCAAGAGAGAGATTGTGGATATCATGGGGATATGCCCATGATCTTAGGATGATGAGACAATTGGCAATGGCGTTGAGGGTTTGCAGAATCACCCGTTTTCGGTGTTGCTCCAGTTCTATCAGGCCTTTGGCGGTCTGACCGGCCATGGTGGCAGTCAGACCGGCCATGCCTTGTGTGGTTTTTCTGGAATGGTGGGTGGCGGTCAGACCGGCCACTTTAATGACTTTGGATTTTGGAGCTGGGCCAAAAATAGAGGGTGTAGGCAAGTGAGAGGGTTCTTCTGCACTTGGTCCCATAATGTTTGGAGCTTCCAGGGAAAAGTTCTATTCAATTGAAAATTCCAGAGAGGTTCGGATTTCCAAGGGTGGAATTTTGGCTAAGTCCTAGGGGGCGGTCAGACCGGCCTTTTGCTAGCGGTTAGACCAGCCTTTTGCTAGCGGTTAGACCGGCCAGTGGGCGGTCAGACCGGCCAAGGGTGGTGGTCTGACTGGTTTTGGCTTGTTCGTCGGCCCGCGTGGCGACGACGTATTCTTGTTAGGTCAAGTTCAGGGTTATCATTGCATATGGGTTGCATGATGCATGTTTTGACTAACGTGGGTCAAGTTGTGAAGAACTTATTCCCGAAAATGGTTTCTTGGTCTATTGCTGTGCAGGTGGCTTGCAGGTCAATGGCGGTCAACAGCGAGGAGGATCGGGACTAAGCTTGGAGAGCTGAGGTCCAGAACGATCAAGGATGCCGGGTGAGGTCAAAGGACTCAAGCGGGGCGCAGAATGGATATGGATGACCGAACGGGCGGTTCGGTGCGACTGGTTAGATCAAGCGGCATGGGAGTCGTTGCAAGTGCTCAGTGGTGCAGGTGGGATCCGGACGGGAGGGACTTGACGACATGGAGCCGTTGATCAACCTACACGTGGCGAAGCATGGGATTGCTTCACGATTTGTGGACTCGGTCTTTTGGAGAAGGATCGAGAAGGGGTATTTTGGTAATTTCACCAAATACCGCCTTGGTGACCTTTGGCTAAACCATGGCGCGGTCGGTAGCGTGGTGAAGCGGTTTAGGTCAATCGATGATGAAGACGGCGCTTTGAGATGCGTGCGTGTGTTAACCCATTGTGTGTTAGGGTTTAATGGGTGCCCTAATAGAATATATCCTAGATGCTTAGCCTCTACTATAAATAGGGGGATGTTGTGGGCTGTTGGTGCTTGCTAAAGCTGAGGAGATAGCCAGCCCAAAACCCTTGTGGTTGCCCTATTGTGTGTTTAGGGTTTTGAGGAGAAAGATGCGAGCTAGGTTCTAGGGTTTGGATTGAGAGTGTGTGCTCACGTGGTGAGCTTTGTCCTCCGTGTGGAGTGGCTGTAAACAACATTCATCTTCTCAAATCAATCCAATCTGATTTCTTGAGATGAGTTTCTTTGCGTTCTTCCTCTCTATTTTGTGATTTTAGGTCTTTCTTCGATCCGCAGGTTTTTGATTGGTTTCTTGCATAGATCTAGCTTGCTGTGACATGTGGGAACCTATTTAGGATCATCTAGATCATCAATCAACCATGAGCAAGCTTTTGGATCTAAGTTTCGTTTTTGCCCAGTTTTGAATCCACCTTCGTTCAAACTGAAAAAGATAGAAACTTTGACATGGATCTCTGCAATCTTTGATTGGAATAGGTTCCTAATATCTTTAAGAAGGTGTGTCTCAAATTTCGTGGAGTTTGGCCTTACGGATCAAAAGTTAGACCGATTTGAGTTTCGGTTTTTCGGGCTGTCTGTGCTGATTTTGCTGTTCATCGTCAGGGGCGGTCAGACCGCCAATATCAGAGGTCTGACCGCTAGGCAAAATATTTGACCCGCCAATTTGAGAGGTCTGACCGCCCAACTATTTGCAAATTGAGTTCCTGGTTATTTTGGGTGTTTTGCGTCGGGTTTTTGATTGGATTCAATACAAGTGTTCCACTGTGCTTGTACTTTGATCTTCATAGCTTCCATAGTTATTGGAGTGAAATTAGTGTTGAATTCGATCTTTGTGAAAAAGTGAGCGTGCTCCTATTCACCCCCCTCTAGTCGCCTTTCCGGTCCTACAGTGGTTATTATTTGTGGTTCATTCACTAGTACAAAAAGGCTAATACGAGACGCCTCATCACAGACGGTTGACCAAAACCGCTCAGATATATGCAATCACGCATGCTTTTGGTTTATAGACCATTTGTGTTTACGCTGCGCTAAAAACTGCTCAGTGAAGAGGTAATATCACGAGACGGTTCATGTTGAAAACCGTCGTGAAGTATCACGAGCATTCTTGTTAATAATCGCTGCAGGACAATTGTACATATCACGACGGTTTTCAACAAAGAATCGTCAGGAAACATCACTGACGGTTCTAACAATAACCGCTCTATGATATTATTGATATCACGAGCGGTTTTTGTTATAACCGTCGTGATAATATCGCCATGACCCAATGCGTTTTCTTCTTCGTCGCCATCCACTTCGGCTCCCCGATGCGTCTCTTCATCGCATCGATCTACTTCAGCTCCCCGATGCGTCTCTTCGTCTCATGCTCCGAATTTATACCTTGTTTTATAAAAAGGATCATCTGCCATCGAAGATGATCATCCCCACATACTTATGAAAAAAATAGAAATGCATGGCTGCCTCTTCCTAGCTTGTCGCCGGCATTAATGGCCTACCTGACCGCACTGCACGAGCACCTCTCTCGCTGTACGTTGAACCGTGCTGCGGAAGAACACTGTTTCAACAGTGTCTTCACTCCTACGTCGGTCGAGAATTTGCCAGAGCAGGTGACGGCCACCTTCCGCCGTCTTGATATCCTCCTCCGCCGTGTCTTCTGGGTGATCTCCCACTTTCGACGAGTTTACCGCGTCATCGACGTGGTCCTCCAAAACGACGTTGCATGTCTCCAGGAGGCTTGCCGTCACTTGGACTGCGTAATCGAGGCGGCAGGCGACCGAGTCGACCAGGCCGAGACCCCTCAAGCAAGGGAAGAGAGCCTATGGGCTCAATTCTTCTTGGTTCAACAGTCTGAGGGTCTTCGGGAGACACTCGAACGAGCGCGTCAGCGGGTGGACGCATTTCAGCTTCGTCACGATGATCGAGAAGCGTCCGATCTTGACGCCATTGCCTATGAAGTATTGAAGACGGAGATAGCAGCCTACCTCCGCCACTAGAAAAACTTTGTTTAATTATAGGTTTCTACTTTTTTTAATATTTTTAGTAGCGGTAACGCCACTGTTTGGCCATATGAAAATTCCAAAATGAAAAAAAAAGTTTGGAGGTGAAGTTAATTACTATATTAATTTATATATATATATCGAGATGGTTTAGTGGAACAAATTAATTATATATATTTATATATATATATGTGTATATATAGTTAAAGCAAATTTTAGCATTATTTAAATGACAAAATTGACATATAAACATGTAATTTCTTCATGTCATGTAAGTGTATATACAAGATAAATATACTTGAGAAAAAACCATTTCACATACGGTTCCATAATAGAACCGTCTGTGATAAGTCTGTTTATTACTAGGAGCCCAGCCGCTAGGGTTTGCGCTCGCCCTAACTCATCACTCCCGAGCACATTTACTCTCGTCCGTTCCCCTCCCCACCTCGACGCCGCCGCCGACCGTCGCCGTCGCCGCCAGAGGTTGTGACACCACTCAGCCTTGCACAAGATCGCACGATAGTCGTAGTGTCTTGTGCGAAGTCGGTCGTGCCACAACTACGGTGACGCCGCCACCCAGCGTGTCGCCTGCGCCGCCATGGCTTGTTTCTCCTGCTCGGCCTCCTACGCTCGGGCCCTGGCGGGGCTTTGCTTTCCCCATCCTCCCTCTATTCTCCTCTATATCTGTTAGCTTAATGTCTTTTGTTGAGTTTGATTTTTATGCTTGAGCCTTAAGTTGTGTCCTGATGTTTGTGTGATTTATGCAAGGTGAAGGAGATGGATGAGGGTTGTGCTGGTGGTGGGGTCACCGTCGTGGTTGCGCTGTACTGTGGTATCACCCTACCTTACTTCCTCTCTACTACTGGTGTGGTGGCCGGGTTTGAACTGCTCAATGATGTTAATAGTCTTATGCTGAAATTGAATTGATAATTAGTTCATATTAATAGTCCCCTTGCTCTGTGATGTAATGATGTTTATAGTCTTATGCTAAAATTGAATTGATAATTAGTTCATATTAATAGTCCCCTTGCTCTATGATGTAAACTAAGGGCTATTGGTGTATATGTATTCTGTGCATCTTGCTTAGTTCATGGTGTGGGTTCAGATTGACAAAAATGAATAGGGCAAAATGGTGGGTTTGGTTAATGCTCTCTGATGGGTACTGAGGGTTATTGATGCTGGTTCTTTGTGCTTGGTTAGCTTACATGGGATCGATGTGGTTTGGATGGGGCTTGGCTGCAATTAACTTTTCATATTTGTGTCCTGTGTCAAGTTCTCCTCCCTTTCGTCCTAGGTGCGTATCGTCCTACCATTCTATTCCTCATCTCTTCTCTATAAAACCTCCAAACAAGTATATTGTATATATATATATATATATATATATATATATATATATATATATATATATATATATATATACATACATACATACATACATACATACATACATACATTTGTAGTCCAGCCCTTTCGGTGGGTCGTGAGGGAGGATGCGACAACTGCCACGGGCAACCTCTCATCGAGCCCTTGCAGATTCAAGAAGTAGGGCTGCAAGAGAAGGCGCGTGACATTACAATTACCTGGATGTCATCGATAGGTAATTGGACTTGACATCAAGAAATGGTCGGTTGTCGATACATGAAGCCAAGTGGCTTAAGTGGCTTGGCTTCATGTATCGCTGAACCACCATTTCTTGATGTCAAGTCCAATTACCTATCGACGACATCCAGTAATTGTATGTCCACACGCCTTTTCTTGTAGCCTCACTTGAATTTGTAGGGCTCGATGGAGGTTACCCGTGGCACTGTGTCATCCTCCTCACGCACCCCCCAAAAAAAAAAAGTGGTGGTACAAACGATGTGTATATATATATATATATATATATATATATATATATATATATATATATATATATATATATATATATATGAAGCCGGTTTTAAAGGCACAAGTAGCCATTGCTTGGATGTTTTATTTATATATCACAGACGGTTCGTGTTACGAACCGTCTGTGATAGATAGTTATCACAGACGGTTCTTAACACGAACCGTCTGTGATAGACATTTATCACAGACGGTTCTGAACACGAACCGTCTGTGATAGTCATATATCACAGACGGTTCTGAGTTAATAACCGTCTGTGATAGCATGCATCACAGACGGTTCGAAAACCGTCTGTGATGACCTCATGTCATCACTGACCCATAAACTCAGACGGCTCACGAAACCGTCTGTGATGACGTTTTTGAACCGTCTGTGAAGGCCTTTTCTGTAGTAGTGATTCAATTACTTACTGTCATGTGTCTATTTAACCGGTCTTTCAAATCCCGTTGTAAAGTACTACTTATGAATATTGAAAATAAAATCAACTTAATGCAAATGAACTTGTAGCATAGAGTCTCCTCTTTGTTAGCCTCGCATGTATATACAATTTGTGATACACTACAAGTCTTGCTGAACACGCATTGTACTCAGTCTTGCTTATATTGTTGTTCAGAGTATGAGAAAGAGCCAATGCTAGACGACATTTTCTTCACACCCAGAACTGAAGGGTTCGGTGATGGGTCTATCTAGAATTTGTTCTTTGTCGGTTGCCTTTGGGATTTTGGATGGGCAAACCACTGGAACTTATTTAATTTCATCACCTTTACTTCCGCTGCTATTTTGTTACTCTGTTAATACTTGTTTATATTTGGCCGGTCGGCGAGTGTTGTAATAACTTTATCGCTTAAGTTAAGTACCATTTGCTTTACTTTTATATGTGAATGTATGGATGTAAATGTCAAATATTGTGAATGTATGTACTAGCCACTACTCATAGGACTAGTATGGTACACACATAAGGTCTTCGGGTATTTCATGCCTGAGGTCTAAAAACATGTGTACTAGCCACCGATTATGGGACTAGTACAGTACACACATGAGGATTTCGGGTATTCAACGCTCGGGTCCGATAGATTGGACATATGAGAACGATATGTATAGATTTGTCTTGAAAATCACTTTCATAAAATTATAATTTTATTAGGATTTATAAATATATTTAATAGAAATTAGCGATCAAAATTATATTTTAGAGATTGTGTCGTGACAATTTATTTTTGTGACTGGATGGAGCATGTAAGCATCGAAAGCATATGACAGAAAATAAAGTCCCATTGGATCTCCTGAATACAATGCTAATTATTTTGCTGGTTGGCTGGTACAAGGAAGCAATGAAGTCTTCAACAGAAAAAGAAAACACATCCCGCGCCCCGCCCCCGGCAATGGTGTATCGGCATCCTTCAGCGCAGAAGATCTGCATCAAACGGAATATATTGCCTGCGATTGCGGCGGGTCTTGAGCTAAATAGTGAATATGTACACACTGCAAACAGAATAAAAAATTAGAGAAAGTACAACATATGAGGGCACACCGAAGTCCACAAGAAACTACTAGAGCTGGGCGACCGAGGCTGCAAGCACTGAACAGATCTTAATTAATCAATTAAGGTTGGGACAAGGGTCTCTGAGCTAGATCTCTGATTCCATCTGCTTTATTTATTCCAATGTGGGCTAAAACCTGATTGGTTTACTAGTTAATTATTGTTTGTCCTCCATCCTCTCAAGAGAGGATGTCTGTGCCCTCCTACTCTATCTTGATGCCTTTTGTTTCCCTTTTATTTTAATCAGATCAGATATTTGATTTCAGCAGGGCATTACAATTACTGTGTCAACTTTTAGCAAATCATTTTACTAGTCCCAATGAGCAATGATATGTGTACTAAATTCAGTTGGATTGTCTAGATCAAAGGTAGTCGGTGAAAATTGAATTTCGATTTACATAACTAATTCAAATAGACCCCCTCGTAAGACTACTCGATAGTTCATATGGCATCAGGATTCAGGAGGTAAGCGATAGCCCGGTCACTCTACTTTTGGAGGTTTTTTTTGTGTGCTTTCAACTTTTCACCAACACATGCATCTAAATCTTTAATTTGACGGGGTTTGATATATTTAAAGCAGAATTATTAGAAAACCCTTTTTATTATCTATTTTATGGAGATCACATCTACAATCACAAACCATCTTTAAATTTTATTGTTTTACCATATGACACTCTCAAATAAACGGGTAGTTCAGTTTAAATTAAAAAAAGGCAGCTGATATAGTGAAAATCAAATGAATCATTAATATCACGTCATTAAGGTCTGATAGTGGCATTTACTCTTTTTTTCATGATTTGTAATCATCTTGTCATGAAGATTAAAGCTGCTTTCCCTCTTAAAAACACACAAAATTGAAATCAGCCAATTGAAAGTGACATATTTGAAAGCTTACCCTTATCGCTGGCATGGTATCAATAAATTGGACTACCACAAGTACATATATAGTTTTTTTTGTGCAAATTAAATATGGGATATCTACGAGGAACTAAGTATTAAATTAATTAACAGGAAATAAGGACTCAAATCCGAACAGACTCTTCTCGATCCTGGGTAGTGGATACGTGTACTCGTAGTTTTGCCACCTCGATCCTTCAGCTTCCTTACGGCTAGCGCAGAACCCGGCCGTCCCTGCGAAGTTTCTTGGACACCCACTCACCCAGTAATCTCGGGCAACAAAGAACTGGTAGAAATTTTAGCAGGTAATAATAGTAAGCTTAATAAAACAGTGAGTGTACTATTTTACTTGTGGTAGCCCTGGAATATTTGTCATCTGCTACATTTGGAATCCCTAAACCAATCTCGTGGGGCATGCTTGTCGGTGTTGCTCATGCATCCACACATGTACTTGATCGTTCGAGCAACTAATTTTGTTTTTCTATAAGGAGCTTTTTTATTTCTTTGCGAGGAAGAGGGCTTGATCTATGTGTCTTTCGGATTTCGTTTATTATTGTGAGAGTTACTCCTAACTATGCATCTTCTGGCTACTTCCGATTCAAATAGGGAAAACCTTTGTACAAACTGAATACATACGGCCAGTGATCTCAACCTTGCATAACATCCTACACCCACACACAGTTCCATGATTCCATCCATGTACGTACCATCGTCCAACTAAGGCCACGTTTGGAGTGCGTGAATTTCATGCGAATCCTGCGGAAATAGCATCGTTCGCTGCAATAACATTTCTATGAAAACATAATTAGTACGTAAAAAATTTAGTGCTATCCATACTTAGCACCGCATGTTTTGGCAGCATTACCATGCCGACATGGTTGGAATTTTGCCGGATGATAAAAGAAAACATTCATCAGCGCCAAACCTGTCCAAAGGTGGGTCACATTAGCCTGTCACCTAATCCTGACATCCTGTGAATGATTCCCACATCACACGGTTGACCTTCTCTGCCCCCTAGGCTATCCATCTTAGGGCACTCACAATGGTTTAATACTAAACACCACAGCGGTTTGATACTAAACCTTGATACTAAATGAGAAACCAGCTCGGTGAGATTTTAAAAATAAACACCACAGCGGTTTGATACTAAACCTTGATACTAGAGGGTCACACATTGTTGCATGGATCTCTTATATCTAGAAAGAGTGAGGGCCCACAAAAATAGTATCAAGCCCTTCCAATGCACCGGTTGTTAGGCCATCGGACGGGACGAGACCGGCCAGACGCGGATCGGACATGCGATGATTTTCGAGCGATGTGGCCACGGCGGATGGAGGCTCTTTCCACCAAGATTAAAGTTTAGTAATTTTCTTAGTTTCCTAAAAGGGTTTAATACTTACTGAGTAGGAAGCTCATTCTCTCTCTTCGCTCTCTCTCCCATCTCACTAAAACTTTGACGTGGCATAGTTATAGTACGAAGCGCATATGACTATTAGGAATATTTTAAATAATATTATTTTTAAAAAGAATTACGAAAATAAATAGTTGATTTTTTTACAAAAATGGGCTACTACCGCCATTTGAAACGTCGAAATATCCCTGTCACCATTAGAACACTGTACAAATACCTATGTCGCGAGTTCAATGGGCGACAAGCCTCTGTCGCCAATTGAAATGGCGATAGGAGCTTGTTGCCAATTGAACTGGCGACAGGATCATGAATTTTTTTTTGAAAAAAAAAACTGAAAGTAAAGACAAACATAAGTTATACATTACAATTCGACGCATGACATAATAAGAAATCGAAACAAAACGTAATAAGAAACAATATTAGCAGTAGTACATAGGTTGGACATCAGTACATTGAACAATACAACTAAATAGGACAGACGTCATCACATAGTTTGTCGACAAAACATTCAGCACAACATATTTCAACAAGATAAACCATTCCCATGGCTACGACCTCAAAGTCTGACATGTCGACGTCCACTGTGCCCGCCTTGGGTGGGGCGATCGGATGAGGTCCCCATGACGCTGTTCGGACAGCCTGCAAATGGAGCATTTTTTCATACGACACCTGGCTTCCACTTTGTCCATGTCGTTCCTGATACGTCGTTTCTGCCGTCGGCCAGCCTTTCCCTTTAGCCTAGCAATGTCTACGGTGCAGATCAGTTGCTCCTGGGTAGGATGGCTAGTAAAATGGCCATCCACGTTATATCCATAAAGCTCTGAATTCTAGGTTTGCATCACCTCTTCCTTGGTAAAATATTCAGAAATGTATTGGCCGGGATGCTACGCCACCGTCGAACATGTGGCCATCACATGTTAACATGGCCTATGTAGAAGAAGTGTCTTGTTGCAAAAGCATATGCAACTAGTGTCACGTAGCATGCACTCAAGGATGATCCTCTCGCCGTTCGTCTCGTGGCATCCTTTCTCCCTGCAAAGTACCTCGAAGCGAAGCTCCCTTGTGCTCATCTTGAATGCCTAGTGCATCTCACCCATTTTGCTATTCTCCTCCATGTACTTGGTAATCATAGCGGAGTACAGTATTCTGTCATTTGACATAGAGAGCGAGGCATTGTTACTTCGGTCAACAAAGTACTTTGTGATACCACGGAGAATCGTTTCCACAATACCAACCAAAGGGAGGTACCTGGCGCCGCGCATGACCTATTTCTTGATGCATGTAGTAAAGGCGAAGAATGCTTGCTTTAGTTCTCTCTTCTCAGCCCACCACAGATGTGTGTCATCATGAAGGTCGACAAGAGTACCAGGACTCCTATCTTGTATGACTAAGAGTTGGCCAGGCAGGCTATGGTAGGAATCCTTAAATGTACCAAACCTTCATTCCAATGCCTTTTGATTTGCCCTCTACGTCTAAGTATAGCTGATTGTGTACTGGAACCTTGACACGATTGCCCGAATGATGGATTATCGTTCGAAATCCAGATTATCCACAAGTGAGGGATTACTCGATTACCCGAATGATGGATCACCGTACATGATGTTCGCGATGAAGCCTGATGATAGGTTCTTGTGGGATTGCATTAATTCAATGAAGACACATGTGTGAGGGATTACTATAAAACATTTCTAGTATGTGTCCCACTTAGTTTGGAATGCGTGCTCTCGCTAATGGCATCCCAGTATGTCGCACTTCACATCGTAGAATCTTGGGTTAGATGTCACTACCGTGAATGTACGCCGCAGCAACAAGGTCTAGAATTTGACAGCCTCCTGCACGGCCTACTTGCATTTGTACATGGCTCCTTGCTTGACCTCGTTCTGGTTGTACTCCCACGGTACATAGGAGCCTTTGTGCATGACAAGATTGTCGAATTGGTATGTGTTCTACTGGGATGGAACCGTCTGTTGTTCCATAACATCCTCCTCAACAGATCTTTTATCTTTCTACAATGTCTGGTGGTCCTGGCTTTCGAGCGCCATCCTCTTTTAAGAGCTTTTTTATTTGTTTGCGAGGAAGAGGGCTTGATCTATGTGTCTTTCGGATTTCATTTATTATTGTGAGTTACTCCTAACTGTGCATCTTCTGGCTACTTCCGATTCAAATAGGGAAAACCTTTGTACAAACTGAATACATACGGCCGGTGATCTCAACCTTGCATAACATCCTACACCCACACACAGTTCCATGATTCCATCCATGTAGATACCATCGTCGAACTTAAGGCCACGTTTGGAGTGCGTGAATTTCATGCCAATCCTGCGGAAATAGCATCGTTCGCTGCAATAACATTTCTATGAAAACATAATTAGTACGTAAAAAATTTAGTGCTATCTATACTTAGCACCGCATGTTTTGGCAGCAATACCATGCCGACAAGGTTGGAATTTTGCCGGATGATAAAAGAAAACATTCATCAGCTCCAAACCTGTCCAAAGGAGGGTCACATTAGCCTGTCACCTAACCCTGACATCCTGTGAATGATTCCCACATCACACGGTTGACCTGCTCTGCCCCCTAGGCTATCCATCTTAGCCCACTCACACTGGTTAAATACTAAATCTTGATACTAAATGAGAGACCAGTTCGATTTGATTTTAGAAAAAACCTAGGCTTGGTACTAAACCTTGATGCTAGAGGGTCACATATTGTTGAATGGATCTCTTATCTCTAGAAAGAGTGATGGCCCACAAAAATAGTATCAAGCCCTTCCAACGCACAAGTTGTTAAACTATTTTCTTGGTTTCTAAAAAGGTTTAATACTTACGTGAGTACGAAGCTCATTCTCTCTCTTCGCTCGATCTTCCACCTCTCTAAAACTTTGACGTGGTATAGCTATAGTACGAAGCACATATGACTATTGGGAATTTTTTTAAATAACATTATTTCAATAAAGAATTACGAAAATAAATAGTTGGATTTTTTTTTTACAAAAATGGGCTACTACCGCCATTTGAAATGTTGAAATATCCCTGTTGCCATTAGAACAGTGTGCAAATACCTATGTCGCCAGTTCAATTGGCCTGTCGCCAATTGAAATGGCGACAGGAGCCTATCGCGAATTGAACTGGCGATAGGATCAGGGATTTTTTTTTTTGAAAAAAAAACTGAAAGTAATGACAAACATAAGTTACACATTACAATTCGACGTATGACATAATAAGAAACCGAAACAAAACATAATAAGAAACAATATTAGCAGTAGTACATAGGTTGGACATCAGTACATCGGACAACACAACTAAATAGGACAGACGTCATCAAATAGTTTGTCGACAAATCACAATGATATTACAAAACATTCAGCACAACATATTTCAACAAGATAAATCATTCCCATGGTTGCGACCTCAATGTCTGCCATGTCGACCTCCACGGTGTCCGCCTCGAGTGGGGCGATCGGATAAGGTCCCCGCGACGCCGTCCGAACTGCCTGCAAATGGAGCATTTTTCATACGACGCTTGGCTTCTGCTTTGTCCATGTCGTTCCTAATACATCATTTCTGCCGTCAAACAGCCTTTCCCTTCAGCCTAGCAATTTCTGTGGCGTAGATCAGTTGCTTCTTGGTAGGATGGCTAGTAAAATGGCCAACCATGTTATATCCATAAAGCTCTGAATTCTATGTTTGCATCACCTCTTCCTTGGTGAAATATTTAGAAATGTATTGGCCGGGATGCCGCGCCACCGTCGAACATGCGGCCATCAGATGTTAGCATGGCCTATGCAGAAGAAGTGTCTTGTTGCAAGTGAGTATGCAACTAGTGTCACGTAGCATGCACTCGAGGATGGTCCTCTCGCCGTTCGTCTTGTGGCATCCTTTCTCCCTACAAAGTACCTCGAAGCGAAGCTCCCTTGTGCCCATCTTGAATGCCTAGTGCATCTCACCCTTCTTGCTATTCTCCTCCATGTACTTGGTGATCATAGCGGAGTACAGTACTCTATCATTTGCCATGAAGAGCAAGGCGTTGTTGCTTCGGTCAACAAAGTACTTTGTGGTACCACAGAGAATCGTCTCCATAATACCAACCAAAGGGAGGCACCTAGCACTGCGCGTGACCCAATTGGACACCTAGGCTAGATTGGTTGTCATGACACCATATTGAGCACCATTCTTGTCGTGTAGTAACGTTCACTTCACATTAGGCTCATGCTCAATCTAATCCGAGAAGCATTTCACCTGCCCACCCCCTCTTCCTCCTCACACCAAGACCATATGTGGGTAACTCTCGTAATGCCTTGGGGCCCTGGTCAGCACTTGCAGCAGGCTTTTTCGCTACCTCCCTTCTGTGTGTTCTCGTTTGCTAATCTAGAGTTTCCCATAATGTATTAAACTTTCTCTGCTGGTTCTGGTTGCATAGCCGCTTGAAGAGGTTCATCAAGTTCTTGTTGTGGAACTTCTTTGTAAAAGTCTGCACCCAAGTGCCTCATGCACCACCTGCTCTACAAATCCACCCACGGAGGTGGCTCGTTTCCCCCCTTGTTGTAGCTATGTTATTGCACTCAATAGACCCGCATGCTGATCATGTATGGCGCATACATTAGGAATTTAGGATGGCCCTGTACGACAGAAATCTTTATGTTCCTCAAAAACAACAAACAATTGTCTGTGTTCTCACTTTCAATGAATGCGAAGGCCACAGGAAGAACATGATTGTTCCTGTCCATCTCAATTGCAGTAAGTATATGCCCCTTGTACTTACCAGTTAGGAACGTGCCATCCATGAACAAGATCGTGTGGCAATGCAAGAATGAATTGATGCATGCACTAAAGGCGAAAAATGCTCGCTTTAGTACCCTCTTCTCGGGCCACCACGGATGTGTGTCATCTTGAAGGTCAACATGAGTACTGGGATTCCTGTCTTGTATAACTAGGAGTTGGTGTGGCAGGCTGTGGTAGGAATCCTCGAACGTACCAAACCTTCATTCCAATGCCTTCTGATTTACCCTCCATGCCTAAGTATAGCTGATTGTGTGATTGGAACCTTGACTCGATTTCCCGAATGATGGATTATTGTTCGAAATCTAGATTATCCACATGTGAGGGATTACTCGATTGCCCGAATGATGGATCGATGTACATGATGTTCGCGATGAAGCCTGATGACAGGTTCTTGTGGGATTGCATTAATTCAATGAAGACACATGTGTGAGGGATTACTATAAAGCATTTCTAGTATGTGTCCCACTTAGTTTGGAATGCATGCTCTCGCCAATGGCATCCCAGTATGTCACACTTTATATCGTAGCATCTTGGGTTAGACTTCACTACTGTGAATGTACGCCGCAGCAACAAGGCCTAGAATTTGATAGCCTTCTGCACGGACTACTTGCATTTGTACATGGCTCCTTGCTTGACCTCGTTCTGGTCGTACTCCCACGGTACGCGGGAGCCTTCGTGCATGACAAGGTTGTCGAATTGGTATGTGTTCCACTGTGATGAAACCGCCTGGTGTTCCACAACATCCTCCTCATCAGATCCTTTGGCTTCCTACAATGCCTGGTAGTCCTGGCCTTCGAGCGCCATCCTTTGAACTAGGACTTCGATTTCCCCACATTCATCAGCAATCCCACTAGCTTGCTAGACCAAAGGAGCTTCTTCCACATGGCCTTCATCGGCAACATCAACAACTCCCCGACCTTCGGCCATTGTGTTTGTTGTGCTGTGAGTAGAGTCCCCAACTTCTTCTTCGGCATCACCATCACCTCCTTCTTGTTCAGTTGCGGATGCAAGAATGGTCTTAGCATATACCTGGCCTAGAAGGACCAAATCCCACCCTTGCTCCCTCACCCTGTGTACGTATGATAGCCATGACCTTGTTTCCTTCAGTTGCACTAACTCCTAATATGTGCCCTATGGTGCCCGGTTGGCAATGTAGCTCAATTTCAGATCGTACACATCATGGTCCATATCAAATGTGTAGAACAACCACTTCATCATAGTGTCCCATGTACGCTGCTCTGGTCTTGTTAGGATTCAGGTTGCCGATTGGAAATAATACAAATCAACCCCCTTGGGACCCTATAGAACAGTCCCCTGATCGTAATAAATTTTAAAATTGATTGCATCCGACATATTTGACGTACTGCACCATAAATAAGATTTCCATGATTAACCACATATCTAAAACTAAACTACACACGGAAAAGGATGTACTACAACAAACTACACTATGTAACCACACATCTAAAACTATGTAATTCATCCAGTTAAAAAAAAATATTACCTACAAGGTGGATGGTCAGACGGGCAGCACTTCACTAGCTCCTGTCCTCCTCTCTACTCCTCTTTGCTCCTCTCCCTTCCCTCCCCTCTTTCTCTTTTTTCTGAATAAAAGTGGTTTGTGCCAAATTCTGGGGTCTTTTATAGGGGAGGTTGTGTCACCATTTGGAATGTCAATTGGGACTTGCGGGATCTCCATCGCCAGTTCGAATGATGATTTACCTAAATTTTAATATTACAAAAAAATTACCTACAACATGCCATGCTAAACCCACCGCTACAAAAAAAACCCATCCAACCAACTATACTGCATTCCTTTCTCTTCTCATCTACTTACACTTGTCTCAGAATTCTACTCGGCGTAATGCCTCAATCATCTAGTTCAATGAGTCGAAGTGCGGTGGCGCTGGCGAATGCAAGGTACAAGAAATGCCCGAACTGTGGGGTCCAAGCAAGTTTCATGTACACTGAAGAGAATAGGGGGGGTGTGTTCCACAAGTTTCCGTACTTCTCGATAAGTTTGATTTTTGCGAATACTGGTATTTGCATTTTGGGTTTATTTGTCACTTTTTTCACAATTCTGTTTTCTTTTCAAGCTGGGGGATGCTAGTACTTTCACTAGGCGGACTCTGTTGGTGCTGTGGTGGAAAGATGTCGGACCCGGGAACAAAAGATCCCGAACCCTCTGTGTTCATACACCAGTCCAGGATTTCCGGTGTACACAGTTACAAAAATGATAACATAACCAAGTCTCGCATTTCATTAGTAGTAAATCAGAGTTCAATACAATTGGGCATGAAGCCAAATAAAGAAGTAAACAACACAGCGGAAGTAAAAAGATAGTAGTAGGCCAGAACGATCCACCACAGGCAATCGTCTGGGGCGTAGCCTAGGCGTCGGTGTCCTCACCGTCCTGATAATAGTCTTCTCCTGAAATTTTGTTGCATAAAGCAAGCATGAGCACAACTACTGTGCTCGCAAGTTACACCCAATATGGAATTGTAATGCATGCATAAGGTAAACAAAGGACATTGGCGAGGTTATTTTATGTAAAGCGGCGGCTTTAATTTAAATAATCATAATAGATTGCAAGGCCATTTTCATACAAGATTTAAAATCATAATTTAAATGACAATTGAATAATGTGGATAACCTCCAAGAAAGGTGATGGATATCCTCCAATCACAATGGCTAACCGCCTAATTTGCCCACAGACTAACCATCCCGAAAACATCTGTTGAAACCATTTTAAAACCAAAACAAATCTAACTCAAAGTGGCTTTGCTAGCATGTCCATGATCATGACGCCTATTCAATAGTTTCTACTCTGCGAGTTTGTGCAGCTTTACCCACACGAGATAATTTGCTCCTTGTGTCGGCCAATCCACGCTTCCTAAGGCGTGTGACAAAGCAATTATCACGAGGCCGTTACAATGATCTACCCCAAAGTACTCATGCCCGCTAAGGTTTCGCTTCCATTGGACTATCCATCCTCAGGAGCCCCTCTTGTGCCGGTGGGACTCTTGTCTAACCAACACCCACTCATACAAAATGGCACGAATATCTACGAGGTAACCCAAATTATTAAGCCAAGTCTTGCCCGCACAAGGCGTGTGGTGGTCTGATGAGGGCATAGCAAGATCGGCTCCAAGACCGGTCCTTAATCGACTTAGGCGTCATTCAAAATCAAACCACAGGTGTTAATCCTAACCAGATTAAACCTGCATAAACTGCACCCACCATTCATCCGTTTACCCAAGTCTAAACCATTTTAGCATTTTATTTGATTAAACCATCTTTACAAAATTCCTATGGTAAAACAATACCATAGGTTCAAGTTTAAACAAATTTGTAATGATTTGGCTAAATCCTCCCAAAATCAAAATCATGGTCTAAGCATTTCCAAACAATTTATCTATGGTGACAAGGGATGACATTTCAATATTCAATATTGGCCATACAATGACAGTTGGAATATCTAATCATTTAAGCAGAATTTAAAATACTTGAATAAAAGTATGCATGCATTTAATAATTTGAAAACTGAATTTAAATAACTTTAAAATATTAGGGCAAGATGATCAAAGTATAACTTGCCTTCGCTGATGTCTTGAAATTCTAATTCTTGGAAGAATCAAATTCCCGGAATAAATCAGTAATCTAAGCGTGAAAATCGACAATCAATTGAAATTCAAATAAATACAAGACGACAGTTTAAACTAACTCCAAATAAAATAATTATATTTTATTTGGCTAGATAATAATTTTAGAAGACTTTATAAGTCTGAAACACTAAATTTGGAATTAGGAAATAAAAGATATAAATTTTACGGGTTTAAATCTTAAATTTGCAATTTAAATAGTTTCAACTTAAAAATGACAATTTAAACTAATTCCAAATAAACTAATCTTAATTTATTAAGCCAGATAATCTTTTATAAAATTTTAGAAACTTAATTCACAAAATTTGGAGTTGGAATTCAGATGATATGAATTTTACAAATTTAAATCTAAATTTGGATTTTAAATGAATTTCTAAATTCTAAAACAGGACTAAAATGAACTCCAAAATGATTAATTATATTTTATTTAGTTAGATAATAATTTTCTAAGAGTTTAGCAATTTGAATCATCTAATTTGGAGCTAGGATGAATAAGTTATGAATTTTACAATTTAAATCCTAAATCGCCTTTTTAATCAATTTCCCGAATTAATTTTCTAAAGGAAAATCTATTAATGCGCAAGGCTGATGTCGCGGTGAATTTTCCAGGATTTAAAAATAATTACGACGCGTGGGGCCCTTGGGTCGAGGCACTGCTCATATGGACTCGGTCCCACGCGCCTTTGGGCTCGGGCGGTCTTGAGGTGGTGCGCCGCGCTGGCGTGGTCGCCACGTGGCGCCACGTGGGATTGGGCGTGGCGTGGCGCCGATGTGGTGCTGATTTGGCGCCGGCGTGGTGGCGGCGGCGGCGACAAGACGAGGAACCCATGGTCGCCGGCGCTCTACATACAAGGGCGGCGGCGACGTGGTGCGATAAGAAAGAGGAGGAGAGGCGATCTCATGGCGCCACCCACACGTCGGCGAGGACGGAGGCGGCGGCGACGAGGAAGAAGCGGCGAGCCGGTCGTCGTCGAAGTAGTCGTTCGAGGTTCTCGGCGACGTGGATGGGTGCTCGGCCAGCGGACGCGCGGTGCCGAAGATGTGGTCGGCGGGGTCGAAGCGGGGACGACGGCGCCGGAATCGGAGAAGAATGAAGCTCGGCCGCCGGTGAGGAACCTCGAAATCCCGGCGCTACGGAGGAGGAGGGGAGCAATGGGTGGTGGTGTTGAGTTGCGGTGGAGGAGGCGCACCCGGGTGGCTTTATAGGGGTAGAGGGCTCCGGCGAGGATTCGTGGGGTCGTCTTGCGTCCGTTCTGGCGTTAATGGCGCCGCGGGCGAGAAAGAGGGGAGAGAGGGCGGGGAACGCGGGTGGAGGCGCGGGTCGTCGGCGACCGACGCGAGAAGGCGGGGGCGGTTGAGGAGGCAACAGCATGAAGCTTGGCGAGGGCGTCCATGGCGGCCACGACGCGCCGCTGCGAGGAAGAGGGCGCGGAGGAAGATGGGTGCGATGCGTCGGTTGGAGATCGGGTGGTGGGAGGCGGTGTGGGTGGCGTGTGGCGTGAGGACCGTCCGATGTGAATCGGACGGTCACTAGGGGTAGGCAGCAGCGTGTGAGAGTTATGGGCGAGGCTTTCGCCCAATTACTATTTAAGGTTTTATTTTGATTTTCCATTTTAAATAATCTGATTAATTCCTTTTAGACTTAGAAAATAGCAAAAGAGTCCAAAATTCTACAAAAATTCTTATAAATCCTTAGAGACACTTTAGACTTAATAAAATTATTCCCAACTTAAAGTTGGTAATAGATTTTGAAACTAGAATTTATTTTTGGCTTCCAACAATTTAAACAATAGTTTTTAAATTGCAGAAAATTCACAAATTCAAACCAGTTTTAAACTCTAACCAAAATTCAAATTTTTGGGCTGTTACAAACCTCCCCCTTAAGGGAATCTCGACCAGAGATTCGTGGATTGACCGCAAGAAGGTGGGGATAACCAGCTTTAATATCTTCTTCCCGCTCCCAAGTGGCTTCACTTTCCGGGTGGTGGCTCCACTGAACTTTGTATGAGCGTATGATCTTGCTCCGGGTGACACGCTCTGCGACGTCCAGAATCTTAATTGGTTGCTCCACATATGTGAGGTCCTCTTGAAGCTCAATGCTTTCTAGAGGGTCGATCTTGAGCACTCGAAGGCACTTCTTTAGTCATGAAACATGGAAGACATTGTGTACAATGGATAGAGATCTTTGGTAGCTCAAGTTGATATGCAACTTCACCTCTTCTTGCCAAAATCTTGTAAGGTCCCACAAATCTGGGTGCGAGTTTTCCTTTGGTTCGGAACCTTCTTACTCCTCGGAGTGGAGTAACTCGAAGATAGACAAAATCTCCTTCTGCAAAGGTCAACTCTCGCCGACGATTATCAGCATAACTCTTCTGTCGGGTTTGAGCTATTTTTAGATGTTCTCTTATTGTTTTAACCTTGCTTTCAGCTTCTTTGATCAACTCCGGTCCAAAGAACTGATGCTCTCCTACTTCATCCCAAAGAAGCGGAGTTCTGCATTTTCTGCCATACAAAGCCTCAAATGGGGACATCTGAAGACTGGCTTGGTAGCTATTGTTGTACGAAAATTCCGCATAGGGCAGATTCTTGTCCCAACTTTGTCCGTACTCTAAGGCACAGGCTCGAAGCATGTCTTCAAGAATCTGGTTGACTCGTTCTGTCTGGCCATCCGTCTGCGGATGATATGCAGTGCTGAAATTGAGTCTGGTTCCCAAAGCTTCATGCAGACTCTGCCAAAATCTTGACGTGAACTGTGATCCTCTGTCGGACACGATCTTCTTGGGTACTCCGTGCGCATGCATTTATCTTGGCCATATACAATTCTCGCTAACTTGTCGCATCTCAGAGGTGGTCTTGGTGGAATAAAGTGAGCTACTTTCGTCAACCGGTCAATTATCACCCAAATGGAATCACATCCCGATTGGGTCCTAGGAAGTCCGGTGATGAAATCCATACCAACTTCTTCCCACTTCCACTCGGGGATCGGTAACGGTTGCAACAAACCTGCTGGTCTTTGATGTTCTACCTTGACTCGCTGACAAACATCACAGCAGCGGCGAACTTAACAATTTCTCGTTTCATGCTGACCCACCAATATCTTTCCTTTAGATCCTGGTACATCTTGGTACCACCAGGGTGAATGGAATAGGGCGACTCATGAGCTTCCTTCGAATCGATGCTTTAAATCCTGCTGATCCGGTACACATATACGGTTTCCAAACCACACTGTTCCTTCCTCATCTTCAGTGAATCCTGGAGCTTTGCCTCTTCTCATATTCTTCTTAATCTCCTTGATATCTTCATCATCTAACTGCTTTTCTCTGATCTGAACCTGAAGTGTTGGTTGAACTTCCAAAGCGTTCACACATCCTTGATCAACAATCTCCAAGTTCAGATGCTTCAATTCTTCATACAACTCTGGCTGATTCTTCTGAACTAAGACGGTGTTGCAATACGCCTTTCTACTTAGGGCATCTGCAACCACATTTGCCTTGCCAGGATGATAGTGAATTCCAAGGTCATAATCCTTTATCAATTCTAACCATCTTCTCTGTCGGAGATTAAGGTCAGACTGTGTGAAGATGTATTTCAGACTCTTATGATCCGTGAAAACCTCACAGCGGTTACCGATAAGATAATGCCACCAGATCTTCAATGCGTGTACAATCGCTGCTAACGCAAGATCATGAGTTGGGTAATTCCTTCATGCGGCCTCAAGCGGCGGGATGCATAAGCTCTGACTTTGCCCTCTTGCATCGATGCACGCCAAGCCCTTGACGAGATGCATCGCATGAAAATCACAAAATCCTTATGAATATCTGGTAGGACCAATCTGAGTCTTTGAAACTAATCTCGTCTTCAGTTCTTGGAAACTTTCCTCACAAGCATCTGTCCAATCAAATTTCTTCTCCTTCTTCAGAAGTTGAGTCATTGGTCTTGCTATCTTGGAAAAACCTTCAATGAATCTGCGATAATACCCGGCCAATCCAAGGAAGCTTCTCACATCTGTGACAGACTTGGGTTGTTTCCAATCCATTACCGCTTCGACTTTGACTGGATCTACTGCAACTCCTCCTGCGGACACAATATGTCCAAGGAATGCCACCTGACTTAGCCAAAATTCGCACTTGCTGAATTTGGCATAAAGCTGGTGCTCTCTGAGTTTTCCCAAAATTATCCTGAGATGGTCCTCATGTTCTTCTTCATTCTTTGAATAGATAAGAATGTCATCGATGAAAACAACCACAAACTTATCCAAGAATTCCATGAACACTTTGTTCATCATATTCATGAAATAAGCAGGGGCGTTCGTCAAACCGAAAGACATTATCAGAACTTCGATAGTCCATATCTGGTGGTGAAAGCTGTCTTCGGGATATCTTCTGGTCTAATCTTCAGTTGGTGATAACCAGATCTCAAATCAATCTTCGAGAAGACACTTGCTCCTTTCAGTTGATCGAACAGATCATCAATCCTAGGTAACGGATACTTATTCTTGATTGGCACCTCATTGAGCGATCGTAATCCACACACATCCTCATCTTTGTTGTCTTTCTTCTTGACAAATAATACGGGTGCTCCCCAAGGTGATGAACTTGGCCGAATATATCCCTTGCTCCGCAACTCTTCAATCTGTTTCTTCATCTCTGCCAATTCATTGGCCGGCATTCTGTAAGGTCGCTTCGAGATTGGAGCGGTTCCTGGGACTAAGTCAATTAAGAACATGACGTCCCTATCCGGTGGCATGCCGGGTAGATCATCAGGAAAAACATCCGGGAATTCTTGCACTACTGGTATATCTTCAAGCTTTAACTCCTTCAGGCTGGTCAGTATGGAACTTCCATTGGTACAGGTCTTGGGCTTGAATTCAACTGTGACTCCTTCCTCATTGGTGAGGGTAATAGACCTATTGGCACAATCTATCCGCCCTTGATTCTTGGCTAGCCAGTCCATTCCAAGTATTACATCCAGACCTTGAGAATGCAGGACTATTAAGTCGCCATGAAGGAAACTCCTGATATCTCGGGGTAAGATTCGGGCATAGAGAACTAGTTCTCATTTCCGAGCCCGGGGAATGGATTATCATAGGGTTATTTAATGGAGAAATAGGTAACCCATTTTTGCCCACAAACTTATTGGATACAAAAGAATGCGAAGCTCCGGAATCAAACAGAACTGATGCAGGTATCATATTAACAAGAAACGTACCAAGGATGACATCTGGTGCTGCCTGAGCTTCCTCTGCTGTGACGTGGTTCACACGTCCCTTCGTGAACTGGCCCGCTGGCTTTGGGGTGCCACGGGCCGCACTCGACGTTAACTCGGCCGGTGTCGCATGATCGCCGTCTCTTCGGGCATTTGTTGGCATAATGCCCAGTCTCGTTGCAATGGTAGCATGTCACTCCTGCTGCTGATGAAGTTGGGTTCTTCTGCTGAAACTGGCCTGCAGATGCATTGTTGCGGAAGCCGGAAGAGTTGGAGCGCCGTCTTGTCTTCGGAGCTCTGGTGCGAAGATCGAACCTTCCACTCTGAGGTGGCTGAGGCTGAGCAAAGCGAGGTTTGGGTTGCCCTCCAGAGTTGAACTTCTGAGCGGCCATCCTCCGCTTGCGGTTCTCCATCTGCAGATGCTTGGCCTCCTGGCGAAAAGCTTTATTCACTAACTGCTGGAAGTCAGTGTAGTCATTGGAGACCAGCTGGACTGAGATCTCATCGTTCAAACCATCCATGAACCTTTCCTGCCTTTCTTCATCACTAGCCACGTCTGCTGGGGCATAGCGAGCAAGCTGGTTGAACTTGTGCAGGTATTCACCCACTGTGCGGTTGCCTTGTTTGAGCGCGTGGAACTCTTTCTTCTTCAGGGTCATTATCCCCGCGGGGATATGTGCATGGCGGAAAGCCCGCACAAACTCCGCCCAAGAGATAGTCTGCGCGTCAGCATGGGAGATGTTGTAGTTATCCCACCATTCCGATGCGGGACCGGTGAGCTGGTGAGAGGCAAACAGGACTCTCTCACGATCAGTACACTGAGTGATATCCAGCTTCTTTCCGATAGCACGAATCCAGTCATCGGCATCCATCGGCTCTGTGCTGCTGGAGAATGTCGGTGGGCGCATGCGCATGAAATCTGCCATGGTCAATCTCTGCGCGGGTGGAGGTGGTGGTGCAGTCCGAGTTGTTGCTTGCACATTCTGCACGCTGTTGAGGGACTGAGCCAGGAGGTTAATCAGATGATTCTGGTTTTCCATCATCTGACGCCAATCCGGCCCTTCAGCTGGTGGTGGTGGTGGTTGCTGCACGGGATTTTCCTGGTAATCCGCGTTCTCGTTACCCTGACCTTGGGCACTGCCACTGCCAGTACGGGTGGTCACCATCTGCTAGAACTCCAAAGATTAGGAGAGGTAGACAGATAGGGAAAGGTAAATTCAAGAGCATACAAGACAAAAGGCAGATTTTTCCAAGAAATTCTTTTATTAATTTATTTTATTCAAGATTATGGCTACCACAAGGTATTAGTAGCTCATAATTCGCAACTAAGGATCGAACTAAAGGAAAGATAACAACTATGGGGTACTAGGGGTATAGTCCGGCTCACTAGAGCTAGTCTCGCCAGCCTTGTAGCTAGCTAGCTCATGATTCTGTCTTGACTTCTCCTCTGCCTCCTGTAGTCCATTACGGCGGTGAGCAAATCATTCAAGGTGTTCCCATAGGCGTAGTCCAAAGCCTTAGCCAGATCTACCTGGTGCGTCAGCTCGGGAGAATCTTCGTCTCTGGCGGAGTTGAAAGTACTGTCAAGCCGGGTTGGAATGTGCATCGGGTAATAATGAAACCCGGTGCCATGAAGGCGATGATTGTAGGTGTAGCGAAGGTGGCGAACTGCCTCCCTTGCCGCATCTTGCATGCCATCATCAAAGGTGTCGCGCCGGATCGGAGCGTCAAAGACGTGGAAGACGGTGTCCGGTGCGAGGTTGGAGTAGATGAGCACCTCTACTCTCCACAGCTGTTGTTCTTCCACCTGGTACTTGAATCCTTGGAAAGTTGGCCTCTTTCGGTAACCCAGGTGCTGCATCATTTCCCAAAGTATCTCGGCCCAGTTTCCAGTAAAGGCTCCGTGGGAAGTAGCATCCGGTATTTCAGCCATCTAAAATTTTGAGAAAGAGATAAGTTAGTAAACATTTTAAAGAGAAAGGTTGAGAATGACTCTGGATAGACTCAAAATAGTTTTTGCTTTTGAAAATAAGTCCTTAGGACAATTCTAGGGCCACGACCTACAGTCGATATGGCTCTGATACCACTTTTGTCGGACCCGGGAACGAAAGATCCCGAACCCTCTGTGTTCATACACCAGTCCAGGATTTCTTGTGTACACAGTTACAAAAATGATAACATAACCAAGTCTCGCATTTCATTAGTAGTAAATCAGAGTTCAATACAATTGGGCATGAAGCCAAATAAAGAAGTAAATAACACAGCGGAAGTAAAAAGATAGTAGTAGGCCAGAACGATCCGCCACAGGCAATCGTCTGGGGGCATAGCCTAGGCGTCGGTGTCCTCACCGTCCTGATAATAGTCTTCTCCTGAAATTTTGTTGCATAAAGCAAGCATGAGCACAACTACCGTGCTCGCAAGTTACACCCAATATGGAATTGTAATGCATGCATAAGGTAAACAAAGGACATTGGCAGGGTTATTTTGCGTAAAGCAGCAGTTTAATTTAAATAATCATAATAGATTGCAAGGCCATTTTCATACAGTATTTAAAATCATAATTTAAATGACAATTGAATAATGTGGATAACCTCCAAGAAAGGTGATGGATATCCTCCAATCACAATGGCTAACCGCCTAATTTGCCCACAGACTAACCATCCCGAAAACATCTGTTGAAACCATTTTAAAACCAAAAACAAATCTAACTCAAAGTGGCTTTGCTAGCATGTCCATGACCATGACGCCATTATTCAATAGTTTCTACTCTGCAGAGTTTGTACAGCTTTACCCACACGAGATAATTTGCTCCTTGTGTTGGCCAATCCACGCTTCCTAAGGCGTGTGACAAAGCAATTATCACGAGGCCGTTACAATGATCTACCCCAAAGTACTCATGCCCGCTAAGGTTTAGCTTCCATTGGACTATCCATCCTCAGGAGTCCCTCTTGCGCCAGTGGGACTCTTGTCTAACCAACACCCACTCATACAAAATGGCACGAATATCTACGAGGTAACCCAAATTATTAAGCCAAGTCTTGCCTGCACAAGGCGTGTGGTGGTCTGATAGGGCATAGCAAGATGCGGCTCCAAGACCGGTCCTTAATCGACTTGGGCGTCATTCAAAATCAAACCACAGGTGTTAATCCTAACCAGATTAAACCCGTGCATAAACTGCACCCACCATTCATCCGTTTAGCCCAAGTCTAAATCATTTTAGCATTTTATTTGATTAAACCATCTTTACAAAATTCCTATGGTAAAACAATACCATAGGTTCAAGTTTAAACAAATTTGTAATGATTTGGCTAAATCCTCCTAAAATCAAAATCATGGTCTAAGCATTTGCTAAGCATTTCCAAACAATTTATCTATGGTGACAAGGGATGACATTTCAATATTCAATATTGGCCATACAATGACAGTTGGAATATCTAATCATTTAAGCAGAATTTAAAATACTTGAATAAAAGTATGCATGCATTTAATAATTTGAAAACTGAATTTAAATAACTTTAAAATATTAGGGCAAGATGATCAAAGTATAACTTGCCTTCGCTGAAGTCTTGAAATTCTAATTCTTGGAAGAATCAAATTCCGGAATCGTAAGTAATCTAAGCGTGAAAATCGACAATCAATTGAAATTCAAATAAATACAAGGCGACAGTTTAAACTAACTCCAAATAAAATAATTATATTTTATTTGGCTGAATAATAATTTTAGAAGACTTTATAAGTCTGAAACACTAAATTTGGAATTAGGAAATAAAAGATATAAATTTTACGGTTTAAATCTTAAATTTGCAATTTAAATAGTTTCAACTTAAAAATGACAATTTAAACTAATTCCAAATAAACTAATCTTAATTTATTAAGCCAGATAATCTTTTTATAAAATTTTAGAAACTTAATTCACAAAATTTGGAGTTGGAATTCAGATGATATGAATTTTACAAATTTAAATCTAAATTTGGATTTTAAATGAATTTCTAAATTCTAAAACAGGACTAAAATGAACTCCAAAATGATTAATTATATTTTATTTAGTTAGATAATAATTTTCTAAGAGTTTAGCAATTTGAATCATCTAATTTGGAGCTAGGATGAATAAGTTATGAATTTTACAATTTAAATCCTAAATCGCCTTTTTAATCAATTTCCCGAATTAATTTTCTAAAGGAAAATCTATTAATGCGCAAGGCTGATGTCGTGGTGAATTTTCCAGGATTTAAAAATAATTCGACGCGTGGGGCCCTTGGGTCGAGGCACACTCATATGGACTCGGTCCCACGCAGACCTTTGGGCTCGGGCGGTCTTGAGGTGGTGCGCCGCGCCTCTGGCGTGGCCCACGTGGCGGCCACGTGGGATTGGCCGTGGCGTGGCGCCGATGTGGTGGTGATTTGGCGTGGCGTGGCTGGCGGCGGCGGCGACGCAACACGGGAACCCATAATGCCCGGCGCTTCTGTTGGCGGCGGCGGGCGACGAGGTGCGCATAAGAAAGAGGAGGAGACGGCGATCTCATGGCGCTCCTTTTGTCGGACCCGGGAACGAAAGATCCCGAACCCTCTGTGTTCATACACCACCGAGATTTCCGTGTACCGATTACAAAAATGATAACATAACCAAGTCTCGCATTTCATTAGTAGTAAATCGAGTTCAATACAATTGGGCATGAAGCCAAATAAAGAAGTAAATAACACAATGAGTAGTAAAAGATAGTAGTAGGCGAGCGATCCGCCACAGTAAATGCAGGGGCGTAACCTAGGCGTCGGTGTCCTCACCGTCCCGATAATAGTCTTCTCTGAAATTTTGTTGCATAAAGCAAGCATGAGCACAACTACTGTGCTTTCGCAAGTTACACCAATATGGAATTGTAATGCATGCATAAGGTAAACAAAGGACATTGGCAGGGTTATTTTGCGTAAAGCAGCAGTTTAATTTAAATAATCATAATAGATTGCAAGGCCATTTTCATACAGTATTTAAAATCATAATTTAAATGACAATTGAATAATGTGGATAACCTCCAAGAAAGGTGATGGATATCCTCCAATCACAATGGCTAACCGCCCAATTTGCCCACAGGACTAACCATCCTGAAAACATCTGTTGAAACCATTTTAAAACCAAAAACAAATCTAACTCAAAGTGGCTTTGCTAGCATGTCCATGACCGCGGACGCGGCTATTCGAATAGTTTCTACTCTGCAGAGTTTGTACAGCTTTACCCACACGAGATAATTTGCTCCTTGTGTTGGCCAATCCACGCTTCCTAAGGCGTGTGACAAAGCAATTATCACGAGGCCGTTACAATGATCTACCCCAAAGTACTCATGCCCGCTAAGGTTTCGCTTCCATTGGACTATCCATCCTCCGGGAGTCCCCTCTTGCGCCAGGTGGGACTACTGTCTAACCAACACCCACTCATACAAAATGGCACGAATATCTACGAGGTAACCCAAATTATTAAGCCAAGTCTTGCCCAGACAAGACGTGTGGTGGTCTGAGAGGGCATAGCAAGATGCGGCTCCAAGACCGGTCCTTAATCGACTTGGGCGTCATTCAAAATCAAACCACAGGTGTTAATCCTAACCAGATTAAACCCGTGCATAAACTCGCACCCACCATTCATCCGTTTACCCAAGTCTAAATCATTTTAGCATTTTATTTGATTAAACCATCTTTACAAAATTCCTATGGTAAAACAATACCATAGGTTCAAGTTTAAACAAATTTGTAATGATTTGGCTAAATCCTCCTAAAATCAAAATCATGGTCTAAGCATTTGCTAAGCATTTCCAAACAATTTATCTATGGTGACAAGGGATGACATTTCAATATTCAATATTGGCCATACAATGACAGTTGGAATATCTAATCATTTAAACAGGAATTTAAAATACTTGAATAAAAGTATGCATGCATTTAATAATTTGAAAACTGAATTTAAATAACTTTAAAATATTAGGGCAAGATGATCAAAGTATAACATGCCTTCGCTGAAGTCTTGAAATTCTAATTCTTGGAAGAATCAAATTCCCGGAATAATCGTCAAGTAATCTAAGCGTGAAAATACGACAATCAATTGAAATTCAAATAAATACAAGACGACAGTTTAAACTAACTCCAAATAAAATAATTATATTTTATTTGGCTAGATAATAATTTTAGAAGACTTTATAAGTCTGAAACACTAAATTTGGAATTAGGAAATAAAAGATATAAATTTTACAGAGTTTAAATCTTAAATTTGCAATTTAAATAGTTTCAACTTAAAAATGACAATTTAAACTAATTCCAAATAAACTAATCTTAATTTATTAAGCCAGATAATCTTTTATAAAATTTTAGAAACTTAATTCACAAAATTTGGAGTTGGAATTCAGATGATATGAATTTTACAAATTTAAATCTAAATTTGGATTTTAAATGAATTTCTAAATTCTAAAACAGGACTAAAATGAACTCCAAAATGATTAATTATATTTTATTTAGTTAGATAATAATTTTCTAAGAGTTTAGCAATTTGAATCATCTAATTTGGAGCTAGGATGAATAAGTTATGAATTTTACAATTTAAATCCTAAATCTGCCTTTTTAATCAATTTCCCGAATTAATTTTCTAAAGGAAAATCTATTAATGCGCAAGGCTGATGTCAGCGGTGAATTTTCCAGGATTTAAAAATAATTCTGACGCGTGGGGCCCTTGGGTCAGAGGCACAGCTCATATGGACTCGGTCCACGCGGCCTTTGGGCTCGGGGCGGTGCTGAGGTGGTGCGCACGCACTGGCGTGGCTGCCACGTGGCGCCACGGGATTGGGCGCCGCGTGGCGCCGATGTGGTGGTGATTTGGCGCCGGGCGTGGCTGGCGGCGGCGGCGGCAACGACGGAACCCATGGCCCGGCGCTACACACACATGGCAGCGGCGGCAAGGCGCATAAGAAAGAGGAGGAGACGGCGATCTCATGGCGCTCCTTTTGTCGGACCGAGACGAAAGATCCGAACCCTCTCGTGTTCATACACCATCCGAGATTTCCGGTGTACGATTACAAAAATGATAACATAACCAAGTCTCGCATTTCATTAGTAGTAAATCGAGTTCAATACAATTGGGCATGAAGCCAAATAAAGAAGTAAATAACACAAATGAAGTAAAAAGATAGTAGTAGGCGAGCGATCCGCCACAGTAATCGTGCGGGGCGTAGCCTAGGCGTCGGTGTCCTCACCGTCCCGATAATAGTCTTCTCACGAAATTTTGTTGCATAAAGCAAGCATGAGCACAACTACTGTGCTCGCAAGTTACACCAATATGGAATTGTAATGCATGCGAGAAGGTAAACAAAGGACATTGGCGGGTTATTTTAAATAAGCGGCGGTTTAATTTAAATAATCATAATAGATTGCAAGGCCATTTTCATACAAGATTTAAAATCATAATTTAAATGACAATTGAATAATGTGGATAACCTCCAAGAAAGGTGATGGATATCCTCCAATCACAATGGCTAACCGCCCAATTTGCCCACAGGACTAACCATCCTGAAAACATCTGTTGAAACCATTTTAAAACCAAAAACAAATCTAACTCAAAGTGGCTTTGCTAGCATGTCCATGACCACGGACGCGGCTATTCGAATAGTTTCTACTCTGCAGAGTTTGTACAGCTTTACCCACAGGAGATAATTTGCTCCTTGTGTTGGCCAATCCACGCTTCCTAAGGCGTGTGACAAAGCAATTATCACGAGGCCGTTACAATGATCTACCCCAAAGTACTCATGCCCGCTAAGGTTTCGCTTCCATTGGACTATCCATCCTCCGGGAGCCCCCTCTTGCGCCAGGTGGGACTACTGTCTAACCAACACCCACTCATACAAAATGGCACGAATATCTACGAGGTAACCCAAATTATTAAGCCAAGTCTTGCCCAGACAAGACGTGTGGTGGTACGGTAGGGCATAGCAAGATGCGGCTCCAAGACCGGTCCTTAATCGACTTGGGCGTCATTCAAAATCAAACCCTGGGTGTTAATCCTAACCAGATTAAACCCGTGCATAAACCTGCACCCACCATTCATCCGTTTCGCCCAAGTCTAAATCATTTTAGCATTTTATTTGATTAAACCATCTTTACAAAATTCCCTATGGTAAAACAATACCATAGGTTCAAGTTTAAACAAATTTGTAATGATTTGGCTAAATTCTCCTAAAATCAAAATCATGGTCTAAGCATTTGCTAAGCATTTCCAAACAATTTATCTATGGTGACAAGGGATGACATTTCAATATTCAATATTGGCCATACAATGACAGTTGGAATATCTAATCATTTAAACAGGAATTTAAAATACTTGAATAAAAGTATGCATGCATTTAATAATTTGAAAACTGAATTTAAATAACTTTAAAATATTAGGGCAAGATGATCAAAGTATAACATGCCTTCGCTGAAGTCTTGAAATTCTAATTCTTGGAAGAATCAAATTCCCGGAATCGTAAGTAATCTAAGCGTGAAAATCGACAATCAATTGAAATTCAAATAAATACAAGACGACAGTTTAAACTAACTCCAAATAAAATAATTATATTTTATTTGGCTAGATAATAATTTTAGAAGACTTTATAAGTCTGAAACACTAAATTTGGAATTAGGAAATAAAAGATATAAATTTTACTGAGGTTTAAATCTTAAATTTGCAATTTAAATAGTTTCAACTTAAAAATGACAATTTAAACTAATTCCAAATAAACTAATCTTAATTTATTAAGCCAGATAATCTTTTATAAAATTTTAGAAACTTAATTCACAAAATTTGGAGTTGGAATTCAGATGATATGAATTTTACAAATTTAAATCTAAATTTGGATTTTAAATGAATTTCTAAATTCTAAAACAGGACTAAAATGAACTCCAAAATGATTAATTATATTTTATTTAGTTAGATAATAATTTTCTAAGAGTTTAGCAATTTGAATCATCTAATTTGGAGCTAGGATGAATAAGTTATGAATTTTACAATTTAAATCCTAAATCTGCCTTTTAATCAATTTCCCGAATTAATTTTCTAAAGGAAAATCTATTAATGCGCAAGGCTGATGTCGTGGTGAATTTTCCAGGATTTAAAAATAATTACGACGCGTGGGGCCCTTGGGTCGAGGCACACTCATATGGACTCGGTCCACGCGCCTTTGGGCTCGGGCGGTCTTGAGGTGGTGCGCCGCGATGGCGTGGCTGCCACGTGGCGCCACGTGGGATTGGCGTGGCGTGGCGCCGATGTGGTGGTGATTTGGCGTGGGCGTGGTGGCGGCGGCGGCAACAAGACGGAACCCATAATGCGGCCTTCTGTATGTGGCGGCAAGCAATGGCGGCGAGGCGCGATAAGAAAGAGGAGGAGACGGCGATCTCATGGCGCTCCTTTTGTCGGACCCGGGAACGAAAGATCCCGAACCCTCTGTGTTCATACACCAGTCCAGGATTTCCGGTGTACACAGTTACAAAAATGATAACATAACCAAGTCTCGCATTTCATTAGTAGTAAATCAGAGTTCAATACAATTGGGCATGAAGCCAAATAAAGAAGTAAATAACACAGCGGAAGTAAAAAGATAGTAGTAGGCGAGCGATCCGCCACAGCAATCGCCTGGGCGAACCTAGGCGTCGGTGTCCTCACCGTCCCGATAATAGTCTTCTCTGAAATTTTGTTGCATAAAGCAAGCATGAGCACAACTACTGTGCTCGCAAGTTACACCAATATGGAATTGTAATGCATGCATAAGGTAAACAAAGGACATTGGCGGGGTTATTTTATGTAAGCGGCAGCTTTAATTTAAATAATCATAATAGATTGCAAGGCCATTTTCATACAATTTAAAATCATAATTTAAATGACAATTGAATAATGTGGATAACCTCCAAGAAAGGTGATGGATATCCTCCAATCACAATGGCTAATGACCCAATTTGCCCACAGACTAACCATCCCGAAAACATCTGTTGAAACCATTTTAAAACCAAAAACAAATCTAACTCAAAGTGGCTTTGCTAGCATGTCCATGATCATGACGCCTGCTATTCAATAGTTTCTACTCTGCGAGTTTGTGCGAGCTTTACCCACACGAGATAATTTGCTCCTTGTGTCGGCCAATCCACGCTTCCTAAGGCGTGTGACAAAGCAATTATCACGAGGTCGTTACAATGATCTACCCCAAAGTACTCATGCCCGCTAAGGTTTCGCTTCCATTGGACTATCCATCCTCCCGGAGCCCCTCTTGCGCCAGTGGGACTCTTGTCTAACCAACACCCACTCATACAAAATGGCACGAATATCTACGAGGTAACCCAAATTATTAAGCCAAGTCTTGCCCGCACAAGGCGTGTGGTGGTCTGATAGGGCATAGCAAGATGCGGCTCCAAGACCGGTCCTTAATCGACTTGGGCGTCATTCAAAATCAAACCACAGGTGTTAATCCTAACCAGATTAAACCCGTGCATAAACTCGCACCCACCATTCATCCGTTTAGCCCAAGTCTAAACCATTTTAGCATTTTATTTGATTAAACCATCTTTACAAAATTCCCTATGGTAAAACAATACCATAGGTTCAAGTTTAAACAAATTTATAATGATTTGGCTAAATCCTCCCAAAATCAAAATCATGGTCTAAGCATTTGCTAAGCATTTCCAAACAATTTATCTATGGTGACAAGGGATGACATTTCAATATTCAATATTGGCCATACAATGACAGTTGGAATATCTAATCTTTTAAACAGGAATTTAAAATATTTGAATAAAAGTATGCATGCATTTAATAATTTGAAAACTGAATTTAAATAACTTTAAAATATTAGGGGCAAGATGATCAAAGTATAACTTGCCTTCGCTGAAGTCTTGAAATTCTAATTCTTCGGAAGAATCAAATTCCCCGGAATCGTCGTAATCTAAGCGTGAAAATCGACAATCAATTGAAATTCAAATAAATACAAGACGACAGTTTAAACTAACTCCAAATAAAATAATTATATTTTATTTGGCTAGATAATAATTTTAGAAGACTTTATAAGTCTGAAACACTAAATTTGGAATTAGGAAATAAAAGATATAAATTTTACGAGTTTAAATCTTAAATTTGCAATTTAAATAGTTTCAACTTAAAAATGACAATTTAAACTAATTCCAAATAAACTAATCTTAATTTATTAAGCCAGATAATCTTTTATAAAATTTTAGAAACTTAATTCACAAAATTTGGAGTTGGAATTCAGATGATATGAATTTTACAAATTTAAATCTAAATTTGGATTTTAAATGAATTTCTAAATTCTAAAACAGGACTAAAATGAACTCCAAAATGATTAATTATATTTTATTTAGTTAGATAATAATTTTCTAAGAGTTTAGCAATTTGAATCATCTAATTTGGAGCTAGGATGAATAAGTTATGAATTTTACAATTTAAATCCTAAATCTGCCTTTTTAATCAATTTCCCGAATTAATTTTCTAAAGGAAAATCTATTAATGCGCAAGGCTGATGTCAGCGGTGAATTTTCCAGGATTTAAAAATAATTCTGACGCGTGGGGCCCTTGGGTCAGAGGCACAGCTCATATGGACTCGGTCCACGCGGCCTTTGGGCTCGGGGCGGTGCTGAGGTGGTGCGCACGCACTGGCGTGGCTGCCACGTAGGCGGCCACGTGGGATTGGGCGCTGGCGTGGCGCCGATGTGGTGCTGATTTGGCGCTGGCGTGGCTGAGCGGCGACGCGACGCAACACGAGAACCCATGGTCGCCGGCGCTACACATGGCAGCGGCGCGGCGAGGCGCGATAAGAAAGAGGAGGAGAGCGATCTCATGGCGCTCACCCACACGCCGAGGCGAGGACGAGGCGGCGGCGACGAGGAAGAAGCAGCGAGAGCTTCGTCGTCATCGAAGTAGTCGTTCGAGGTTCTCCGGCGGCGTGGATGGGTGCTCCGGCCAGAACGACGCGGCGGTGCTGAAGATGTGGTCGGCGGGGTCGGCGGGGACGACAATGGCCGGAATCGGAGAAGAATGAAGCTCGGCCGGTGAGGAACCTCGAAATCCGGCCACGGAGGAGGAGGGAGCAATGGGTGGTGGTGTTGAGTTGCGGTGGAGGAGGCGCACCGGGGTGGCTTTATAGGGGTAGAGGGCTCGAGGCGGTGAGGATTCGTGGGTCGTCGCGTTGGCCGTTCTGGGCGTTAATGGCGCCTGTGAGAAAGAGGAGAGAGGGTGGGGAACCAGGCGGAGGAGGAGGTGAGGCGTCCATGGCGGCCACGACTTGCCGCCTGCATGAGGAAGAGGGCGCGGGAGGAAGATGGGTGCGATCTGCGTCGGTTGGAGATCGGGTGGTGGGAGGCGGTGTGGGTGGCGTGTCTTGCGTGAGGACCGTCCGATGTGAATCAGACGGTCACTAGGGGTAGGCTGCAGCAGTGTGTGAGGTTATGGGCCGAGGCTTTCGCCCAATTACTATTTAAGGTTTTATTTTGATTTTCCATTTTAAATAATCTGATTAATTCCTTTTAGACTTAGAAAATAGCAAAAAGAGTCCAAAAATTCTACAAAAATTCTTATAAATCCTTAGAGACACTTTAGACTTAATAAAATTATTCCCAACTTAAAGTTGGTAATAGATTTTGAAACTAGAATTTATTTTTGGTTTCCAACAATTTAAACAATAGTTTTTAAATTGCAGAAAATTCACAAATTCAAACCAGTTTTAAACTCTAACCAAAATTCAAATTTTTGGGCTGTTACAAAAGAGCAGTTGAACATCCACCTATAGTTGCATATGGTCCAATGGTGAACATGCCACCTGCAGACGAGCACTTGGACATGATTCTTGACCACCTGGAGTGGCTTGAGAAATTTATGTGTGTGTGCATCCTATTGGTAGTGTATTCAATATGTATTAAGTAGTAGTCGTTGTGTGCATATGGGATTCATGTATGAACGAGCTATGTAATTTGCAATAAAATTATGAAGTCTTTCAAATTTTATTCCCAAATATTTTCTTTATTTCAAATTTTGTACTCTTTTCCAAAAGGAATCGGTTCTACAAGCAATACAACCGGGACAACAGTACACGTAGCAACTCTAACCCAAATATTTTTGTCATTTTGATCCGAAGGGGCTGTTTGTGTTATTGTGCTACCGAACTCGCATTCCAAATTGCGCCACCAATCTAGCATTCTCTACTTCATATTTCATTACCTTTTCCAAATTCGCATTCCAAATTACCCAAACACGTAAAGATAATACAAAAAAACTTCGTGAAATCCACTAATATTTTGTGACATCCCAAAAATACCAATTATTTATAAGTGTATTAAAAATAAATGAGGGAACAATCTTAAGCATGTTTATATGTGGGAAAAATGATTTGAGCATGTTTTTGAAATTTTCACAAATCAATTATTGAATTTGCATACAAACGGTAGATTGAAAGAATTTTTGAGAAAAATTTAGAAAAAATAAAATTCTAGAAAAATTATACAATAAACTACACTATATCAGGAGCCTCCAAAAAATCTAATAATTTGTGGAGCACATTGGCTATGTTTAAAAATTCTGCAACCTCTCAGCCTTTTCTGGAAAATCCTAAACTCATTTTAAATTCCCGCGCGGCTGTTGGGCCGAATCCACACCGGTCCATTTCCTCGTGCCCACTCCAGCCCACGCGAGTGCCCCCACTCTCCTCTCGCAGACTGTAACATCCCAAATATACAAATGGAACCAAATCTAGCTTTGTGTTTCAAATGTAACCAATTATGGATGTGTGTTTCAAATGTAATTAAATGAGTAGAAATTAAAACTTTTCTCACATCTTGAAACTCTTGAACCCTTCTATAATTCTTGTCAAGAGATTGTGGAATTCAAAAACACAAATCTCCTGTTGACTAAAGTCAAATCCTTATTCAACTTTGTCACAAATCTTGTGCCAATCTTGGGAGAGATTTTTCCTAGGTTCTAGGGAGGATGTGTGACCCCTCTGAAAAATTTCATAATTTTTAGAAATTATTTGAGAAATGTTGGAGGCAAGTCAAACCAATTTTTCAAGTGGTCAAACCCTAGAACATACCTTTGCAGAATTTTTGGAGAAAAATCCTTTGCACAAAAACCTATAAAAATTTTATGCAAGGTAAATCTTAGAGTGAGGAACCTCCAGTAAAAATTTCAGAAATTTTGGAGTTAGTTTGCTACCTCTAAAAATTCTTGTAAACTCAGCTTTCCTATTTTAAACCCTAACTGGTTTGTACTGTTCCTTGGGCGCGAGTCAGACTCGGGCTCGAGCCAACTGACTCGGTCGAGTCAACTAATTGCACCGGCCCGGTCGTGTTGGCACGGGCGTTGTGGACCGTAGGATCTCCATCGCGCGGTCGACGTTTGCGCGGAGCGGCGCCGACTTGATCTTGCGCGAACCATTGGATGGAAATCGGACGGTGGCGCATCGTCGTTTTCCTCGGTCTCGCACGGCGCAGCGCCAGCGCGGTCGCCATGGCAGAGAGCAGCGTGGGCATGCAGCGTCGTGTCCACTCCGTGTCCTCGCCAACGGGACACAGCATTAAATGCGCAACGTGCGTTCGCCCCCGAAGTCACCTTCCTCTGTCCCTCACCTGGTCCCATCGCGCTCGGCGTGCCCATGGCAGTGGGTTTGACGGTGGAGCATCCACCCATTCCACCCTTTGTCCTCTCGCCTACTTAAGCCCTCAGCTCTCTTCCTTGGTATTCTTTAAACACCCCACAGCCCTAGCATGCTCGCTCTTGCCTTTCTTGAGCTCAAACCACCCAAAACCACCTCGGCCGCCATTGCTAGACCTCGGGCTCGCAGTGAAGGCAGGGTTCCCGTGGTCCTTCGTCAAATCCTTTTGCGTCATTTTGAGCCACTCATCACCGGGAGTAAAACCCCTAATTCAATTTTGGTTTGCCTCTTCAGGGAGCAGCTGAATTTTGAATTCCCCCTTTTCGGCCGATTTCAACCCCTTTTCGTCTCCGACGCCGGTGAGTGCTCCATTTCTCAATTCCTTGGTCTGGAACCTTCCTAGAGCTTCACTGGAGCTAACCCAATGACGCGGCCTTGCTCATTTCGCCTAGGCCATCTTCTCCACATCGTCATCCTCGGAGCCGGCAAGGTCACCCGTCACCGGAGCTGCTCAGTCCTCCCCTGTTCCTCCGCGTCATCCAGGTAGCTCCCTGGTAGCCCCTAGATGCTCAGGCACCGCTTGGTTGAATCACTGCGGAGCTCTATTGCTGTTTTTGTTTTAGCCGTGTGTGGTAGCGCCGCCCCTCGCCGGCTAGCCGCCGGTGTAGTGCTCCTCCGGGGTCGCCACCACCACCATTAGGTGCGCACGACTATTGCGCACCTCAGACCACCGCCCATTTGCGTCGCCGTGGCCTGAGTCGCCGGCGATTCGCCGAGAAAGTCACTCGGGTGCGTGTCGGACGGTGGCAGCACTGTAGTTGGTCATTTAGGACCAAATCTCGTTCATTAACTCGGCTAATGATTGATTAGTAATTAATGACTGTCTTAGCGGGCTAATGAGCCGCTGACACACGGGTCCCACGCACTTAGTTGCACTGTGCGCGTGCGTTTTGGTTGGGTCGCTGTGAGCCGTCCATTTTTGGATCAGCAGCGGGGATCTCACGGAGTCTGTGCGTATGCGCTGTGTGGCATTGATTGCGAGCCGTCCATCTCGCGATCAACGGTTCACCTTCGCTGCGTCCTTCGCGCGCGCGAGTTCAAACGCGCCGCGCGCGATTCAATCGGGACCGTCCGATGCAGCATCGACGGTTCGCATTCGTTGGTCCCGCGCGGGCGCGCGCGCGCGTTGTCCCGTTCCTCGTGGGCCGTCCGATTCAATCTCAACGGCCCAGACTTTTCCACGTCATCGTGATTTTGGGATTTCCCGAAGGATTTATTTATGAACTGAAAAAGGTAATGAACTTCAAAAATGCATAACTATTTCATTTTAGCTCCTTTTGAGTTGATCCAAATTTTGTTGGCTCTGGTTTGATCTAGGCTTTAATCTAAAAATGGTTGTAAGCTTAGTTCGGCTCCAGAAAATGGTTTGCTAAAATAGTTTAGAAATGGGCTTTAATTGTTATCCTAAAAGTGATATTTAACTTGTAAAATGCATAAGTAATTCTCTATAGATCCTTTTTGAGTGAATCTAACTTTGTTGGCTTCCTCTATTAGTGTACTAAATGGTAGAATAGGATTTAGGCATGTCACTATTTTCAAAATCTTTGTGGGTACATTTTATTTGTGCTCTTTTGCATGTCTTGGAAAAATCATAAAACATGCATCATAGCTCCAAATGAGGTGAACTCAATTGTGTTATTCATCCCATGAGGTGCTTGATCTACCATAAAAATCCCAGGTGTAACACCTCTTTGGAAAATCGTCCTAGGGAATTTAATTCGGATGAACAGTAACCGATTTCTATTTTCCAGCATTTTCCAGGCTGGGCAGAATTGTTTTGGCCACAACTTTTGCATTGAGAATCCAAATCAATTGGTTCTTGTTGATAAATTCCTTAAAAATCATGATCTTGCTTCTGTAAAAATTTCAAAGCATTTGGAGAAAGTTTTCTGTGGAGTCTTTTCGGTCTTCCTCGTTCTTATCGATTCTTTTTCACTTTTTCGTTAGGTGCCGACGAGTGCGTTGATCCCGTGAGTGACCCTTTGTAGCTTAGTGAGAATCACCAGCAAGTCAAGTAGTTTGATCATGTTTAATCCCATTACTTTCAAAGTCTAATATATTGTTTGCAAAGTGTATGTATGGATGCTCTATTTTGTTGTTAAATGATTATCGTTTAGTGATCCTATAGATGCATACTCTGTAGGTAAATGATCCTTCTCTACTACTAAGCCTAGGAATATCTTGTTGTGATGTAGAGTTCGTTGGATGAGCTCTCATCACTTAGTAGATCTCGTGTTGGTTTTGCTTAGAAATGCTTAGCTTACGGTAGAATTGGGCGGTCATCGACTTAGTCGATGATCTTGATCATACAAATCTAATTATTATTCTATTATGTCCCGCACTTGTGCTTTGTTAAATTATAAAGTCAAAACAAAACTGAAAATGAAAACTATTTGACTTGGGCACAATGGATGTTGGTGTGATCTCATGGTGTGTGGAATGGTGCCTAAGTCCCCAAGGACCGAATTACTTGCGCCATTGATCTGAGCAATTTTGCGTGCTAACCACACAAGGGGGATATGGGACCTCTCTTGGCTAAGTACTTTGGGGGGTGTTAATTATGAGTCGATGGTGGTTAAAAGGTTTTTATAGGGATTGGGAGCACCCGCAGTTGCTTAGGCTGGGCCAGTGTATCCTACCCTTTGGGTTGTCGCGGCTCTTAATTAGCATTATCCATTGGAAATGTCTCGTAGGACTTAGCCGTGTCGGCATACCAAAGGAAGTGTGCTTAATCATGTGGCGAAAAGGCGGTCTGGCGTGTGGGTACATTGGTACACCCCTGCAGGGTTAAATATATTTGAATAGCCTCGTCCTAGGTTATGGACAAGCTTGGTTATTTCCCGCAAGAATTAGACTACAACCTTTAATTAAAACTTGACATGGGTGGTATGAATGGGTAATTCATGCTATTGTTGTGGTGGCTATTGGGTTAGTCACTTCCAGGTTGTTGTTGTCATCTATCTATTGTTATTATGTTGTTATCTCGTTGTTAATTGCAAATTAAAAATGAATTGCAAAACTGCTTTGAATCTATTTAATTATTGCAAATGAAAACTTGCTTCATGCTAAAAACAACCTATAGCCTCCACTTAAATGAGCTTGCATGTAGCATATGTATAGGTCTGTTACTCTACACGTCAGTCTTGCGAGTACATTTTTGTACTCATTTGCTTTGCTTAATAACTTTGTTGTAGAGGAGGTGGAGCCCCAAGGGCCCCACTTTTGTGAGATGTGCTGTGGTTGGGACGACTAGCTTGGCGGCCCGGTCGGTTGCCTTGTGGGCTTTAGGCAAACCGTATGGCTTTTGTTTACCGCCATCTTATGGCTTTTGCTTCCGCTGTTGTTTATCTTTCTTAGTTGTTATTTGGCCGGTCGGCCCCTTTCGTAATAGCTCTCTATTATGTATGTCTTTGGTTTAATCTAGTTCGTGCTTTGGTTCTATGTCTTGTATGAAATTGGTGCATAATTTTGTAAAGGGGTGTATACTGCATTTCTGGGAAGTATACATATCTCGAAGACACGGGTTATTTTGTTTGTGATGCTAGGGTCAATGGATGACTAAGCATTACAATCCAAATAAGCCGGGGTCCTCACACAGACACACTTGACCCGCGTGTCAGCAGTCTTCTTCCACTTCACGCTCGCTCGCTGCGCCTACTCCGCCCGTGAAATGCGACGCCGCGCCCACCGTTTTCGAGCTCACCTGCTCTTGTCGCCTCCGCTTGCGCCGTACGTCACTGAGTTGGTGGAGATGCCAAAACGCGTCCACGGGTTTCTTGCCATGCCGCCGCTATCTTTCCTCCCAACTCACGCTCTACTCGCTGCTACTTAAGCATCCAATCACGTCACCATCTCTCCAGCTTGCCTCTTGTTGCATCTCGCACTTTCCTTTAGCTTCTAGCGCTCTGGATTGCCAAGAAAAAGTGTGTCATCCTCGATGCCAGTGAGTGAGCCCCCGACTACCATTTCCTCTAGTAAGCTTCCTTGCCCTCGCCACATGTGTCACCATTCGCCCCTTACCTCACTCATGCTCTTTCTCTACTTGATGTAGCCTCGAGAACTCTATAGTGTGGACACACCATCGTCTTCTTCACCTCCGTCACACACCCCGATCTAGACCTCCACGTTCCTAATGCTCTAGTGAGCTTGAACCTCACCCAATCGTATCACATTGCATCCCATACTCATCTGACACTTCTTCCTTGCTTGATGCTGACCCACGCACAAGGAATCACTAGAATCAAGCTTCTTCCCCAAATCCATCTGTTGTAGATCCTTTTTCTATTCACAACCACGCTGCTGAATCCTCGACTAATTCCTTCTATCTTAACCATCCTTAGCACATCCGTGAGCATATGTGCAGCTCCATTTCAACAATCCTTCACTAAGAAGCCGTGTCACCGTGAAGTTGCCGTCATCGCCGCTGCCCGTCGTCGCTCCAAGCTCTTCGACCATCCCCTGACGCTATCAACACCATGGGTGAGCTTCTAGTAGTCCCCTATAGCTAATGTGTGGAAGTGTGTCACCACTCTAGTGAGCTTACTTGCCCTCGCATGCCATTTCCTCTAGTGAGCTTCCTTGCCCTCGTCACCTGCGTCACCATGCGCCCCTTTCCTCACTCATGCTCTTTCTCTGTTTGATGTGGCCCTGGGAACTCTATAGTGTGGACGGACCATCGTCTTCTTCACCTCTGTCACGCACCCCGACCAAGACCTCCATGTTCCCAGTGCTCTAGTGAGCTTGAACCTCACCCAATCGTATCACATTGTGTCACATACTCCTCTAATGCTTCTTCCTCACTTGATGCTGACCCACACACAGGGAATCACCCAAATCGAGCTTCTTCCCGAAATCCATCCGTCGTAGATCCTTTTTCTGTTCGCCACCACTCTGGTGAGTCCTTAGCTAATTCCTTCTATATTAACCATCCTTAGCATGTCCGTGAGCTTATGCATAGCTCCATTTCAACAATCCTTCACCGAGGAGCCATGTCACCGTGAAGCTACCTCTGTCACCGTTGCCCGTCGTTGCTCCAAGCTCTCTGGCCATCCCTCGACGCTATCAACACCCTAGGTGAGCTTTTAGTTGTCCCCTACAGCTAATGCGTGCATTAGTTTGGACAATTAGCTAGCATAGCATAGAGTTCACCATGGCCGATCATGGAGCCACCGCGGGGAGTGTTGTTGCCGTTGCTTCGATGACCATTGATCTCCATGCCTCCACCGATAGCATCACAGCAACCCTTTGGGACCAATGCGCACAATCTCTCATCGCGAGTAGGCTCCATTTGCGAAAGCCATCGCAGACCCAAAGTGCTCCGTTGCTTCTTGCCGGTGTAGTACCGCCTTTGTCCACCTCTCCAGCCTCCACCACCATCAGATAGGATCGCCATCAAGCGGGGAACCCAGATTGCCCATCCTCGAGCCAAGCCACTACGCCGTTTGCCACCGGTGAGATCGCCATGGCGCTCGACCACGTGCAATTCTACTCCCCATCCTTCTGTCTCTCTAACTTGTGGGCCCACGTGATTAGGAGAAAATTAGTGCTAAATGACAGTAATTAAGTACACTAAGTCACTAACATGTGGTACCATCCGAAAAGATAATAAAAAAATGTAATTTTAAACATGTTTAGTAAATGAGTCACTCCACTATTTTCGGTTTTGAAACGTGTTTTAAAACTGAGAGGCTAACAAGCAGACTCCACCTGTCAGTAGGTTAAAATTTAATTAGGTTTAAATCATTTAGTTAATAATTGATACATCTATGACATGTAGGACCAACACTATTTTTATAAATAAATTCAAGAAATTAAAATATGAGTGGCTGACAAGTAGGGCCCACATGTAAGATAATAAAATCTAGAAAAATGGGAAAATGGGAAAATCTGCTTTTAGTATAAAGGAAATACGCTTTCGACGTCACCCTTTTATTTAATTTCATGATTCTTTTAGACCGATTGAAATTGAAACGTTAATAACTTTTGCATATGAACTCCAAATTGAGTGAATATTTTTTTTCTAAATTCATATAAAATCATTCTCTATCGTAATATGCACAAAAAATATTCGGATTTTGTTGTTGTTGAAATTATTTTTCTATTTGTGATTTGTTATCGGCTCTTTTGAATAGACGTCGGGAACGCAAACAAAATTTTCTATTTGTGACCAGAGCAAGGAAAGCACCTCCTTTGACCATGTTGATCACATTATTTCAATTATTGTATTTCATTTTGAAAAATCTATTATGCATGCGTGTATATTTGGCAAAAATTGCTATATTTGGGGATAACGGTAGATAATTTCCTATTGAATGCATAATCTGAAAGGCTACGGGTAGGCTACACTAGCGCAAATTAATAAAAATTCTACCCGTAAACCAAGATCACTGCAGTTATAGATCACGGTCTTACCACTAGACGCCTTGAAAAGGAATTGATGCAAGACGCGTCAGGCGGAGTAGTCGTACTAAGTTGATGCAAAGACGTCGGGTAGAGTAGTCGTACTACTTCCTCGTCCTCGTCGCGGCGTCCCACGACTCCTCTCTTGCGGTTCGTCCAAACGCCACAGATCAAAGTGCCTCCAAAGGTATCCACGTGCACGGGAGGAAGCGACGACGCCGGACTACTAGATCCGCGGCGACTAGGGCGTGGGAGGGTGGCGGCGAGGTTTGAGGATGTCACGAAAAACTCATCACGAATCTGTCGCCCTTGCCCTCCTTTTATAGGCGTCCTTACAATGGGCTTCTACTAATAGAGGCCCATTAGGACCCAATGCCCGATCTAATTCGGATCCAATTCAATTAGGCTTCACCCTTAAGTGTGTGACCCTATAGGTTCACGTATGTTTAGACATGACACGAGTATACATACTTGGTCAATAGTTGGTAGCGGCCTCTAGCAAGACGTGCCAACTCCTAAACGTACACAAAGATCATATCGGACGAACCATCACAACGTTATGTACATGCCAATCCCTTTGCCTCACGATATTCGGTCAAGCTCCAAGCTGACCACTCTATCTCGATCCTATGATCCGGAATCCCTTTACTAGGTTAACTCTTAACCTTAAGTAGCATGGCCATGCATTTCTGGATCCGATCACTCGAGGGGCCCAGAGATATCTCTCTCAGGTAGAGAGGGGCAAATCCCATCTCGACTGACCATGCCTCGCAGCATACTTCATGACAAACCCGAAAGCTACCTTTATAACTACCCAGTTACGGAGTAGCATTTGATAGCCCCTAAGTAGGTCGATTCACATCTCAAGTACATGCGACAATCTCAGGTCTAAGGACAAGGCGTACACATTGTGTAGAGAGAACCATAAGTATAATTGTTATGTCTCATGTTGGGTCGGTCCAACCCCATGTTCTAAACATGTGTCCACATTATTGGTTTGACATCTCCATGTCTATGACACATGAAACATGGTCATCAACCGATACATGTGCTAATCCATCATTCACGTGTGTCCTCACATGAACTCCGACTAGGGACAACTTTAGAATAACCATATAAGTAAAGAGTTTCACAAACAAGTCACATACTTGTTAATCAACACAAAGGTAATATTCAAGGAACATTTATTAAATCATGGATACAATGAAATATCATCATCTCTATGATTGCCTCTAGGGCATATCTCCAACATAATCCTCCTAGAATTGTTGTTATCCTTACTATTGTAGCCTTTAGGACATATATTAGATAATGAATGATGTCAATTTGGGTATTTCGACTAGGAATATTGAATAGATGCTTAGACGTGCTCTAGTTTTGCGAAAAATTGGAAATTGATGAAAATGTGAGTATGAATTTAGGAGATTTGAAATGTTGGACCAGAGGGATTTACCTTTGTTATTTTGTATAAAAATGAAAATGAAAAACCTAGTTTGTGACGCGAGCGAGTTATATTATGAACTGAGAAGTATGAGAGGTGTATCTCACAAGTAGATAGGGGGAGATCCACCCGGGTCGATTAAGGACCGAATGCCGGTGTATCTAATCTAAGCCTAAGCGTACAACCACATATGTCAGTATAGGATGGCCTTAGCTAATTAAGTCATTTAGGGCTAGCCTTGCATGTTGGTAGGCCATAGTAGTACGAGCTTGACCGGGTAGGCTTGCTCGAAGGAGCTCCCTTCACTGAGGCGTTAGGACCAAAGCCTTCCGATACAATGGTGAATGTCTCACTAATACGGGGGTGTACCTGGGTGATGTGAGGGTTTTCATTTGCCGAGCTAGTGCAATGTTAGGTTTAGGTGATGCAAAGGCTTTGTTATGAACTCTAGATTGCATACTATCATGTTGGGATGGTTGGTTTGCGTGAGTGCCATGTCTATGGCTGAGAATAAAATATTGATCGCAACCAAGGAGGGTTGTGATTTTGCTATTATTCAAGTTACATACTTGTTATTGCAATATCTGTCGACTACTCTTTATCAAGTTACATACTTGTTATTTCAATATCAGTCGACTACTCTTTGCAAATTCCACTATAAACTATTACTTATTGATATTGCAAATAAAACTTGCATAATGCTAAAAATAACTACAAGTCTTGCTGAGTACAAAATGTATTCAATCTTGCTTAAATTATTGATCAGAGTATGAGGATGAGCCCATGCCAGATGACGCATTCTTTGCACCCAGTTTCAGAGGGTTCAGTGACAAGTCTTGCTAAGACTTGTCCTTACTGGTTGCCTGAGGGTTTGGTTGGGCACACTGCTAGACTTTTGCATTCCTATTTACTATGTTTCCACTGCTACTTCTGATACTTGTCCTTTTTATTTGGTCGGTCGGTAGTGTATTGTAAACATGTAACCGTTTAAGTTTAATACCATATTTATTTCATGTTGTATGTATATTGTGTATAGATGTGTATGCCAATGTTGTTTAGTGTTTTTATGTCTTGTAACGTTCTTTGTTTTGCATAGCTGAAGCATTTGTATGCATTAGTGTGTATTGATGCTAGTTATGTCGTGGAATCATGGCGCATGAAGTGTTTCAGTTAATATTTTTTTTGCTAGAACAAAAGTGAAGAAAAATTGTGAAATGCTATGACAGTTTTGAGTAGCACCAAACTTCTGTCTCATGTGTTCATCTTCTTGGAGTTTCCAGGTGTTCACGTGTGCCCAGGAGTTTTCATGTGTGTAGATCATTCCATGTGCCAACAATTGGTATCAGAGCTTCATGCTCTCCTGCCTATGAAGATGTCGCACGACGGCTCGGAGTCTCCATCGAATACTAGGGTCCAAGCCAACACTACTAGAAATCCTCGTTTTTTCTACAGTTTAAAACGTTCTCTAGTAGTGGAATTGTAATCCAAAGGAAAGTATCTATCCCTGGGGTGAGGTAAAAAAAACCTAGGGAACGAAATCGTTCCCTACTGTTTACATAAATTACTAGGGAAAGACTATGGAGAGAGAAATAAACTATGCCATGTCAGCGCCATGGTGGCAACTTTCCCTACTCGAATGGACAAAACCGTAGGGAATGTATTTTTTTTTGTTTTTGCCACCATTTTTTTAGGGCCCGGCATTTTTTTTGCTGCACTTTTTTTTATGCGCTATGTTTTTGGCTGCGCGTTTTTTTTTGTTAGGCACCATTTTTTTAGCAGGGCGCTATTTGTCTTAGTTTAGCGCCACGGCAGTTAGTCCTATTTGTTTCGCTACGCTTAATTACCTTGCCGCCTGTAGCAAAAAACAAATGGCGCCCATAGCGCAACCAAATTCCCCTATCGCCTCGTTGCCCTAGCAAAATTGGCAAATTCCCCTGCCGCCCAAAGCAACCACCGCCGTCCCACTTCTCCCCTTCTTCTCCTCCTCCCCCGAGCCGTCCTGCCCCTCCTCGTCCCCACCTCCTCCCGCGAGCCGCCTGCCCCTCCTCCTCTTCGTCACCGCCACCCCGCTCCCCTTCTTCTCCTCCTCCCCTGAGCTGTCGCCGCCGGCCCCCAGTAGATCCCTCCACCTCGTCCTTCTTATCCGAGCCTCTCAGCCGCCAGCCTCTATTGCGTCCCGCCACTGTTGGCTGGTCCCTCTCGCCGCTGCCCCTCACTCCCGGTGCTTCTTGCTCAAGGTTGTAAAAGTCGGCATTCAGCGGTGCCTAGGCGCCGACTATGCGCTCGTCGGGCCTCTCCCGCTGCGCTTTCCACCGAGGCGGTGCTCCAGGCGGGATTGGCGCCAAGGCGGTCCACGGCGGTCGTTGGCGGTCGTCGGTGGCGCTCGGCGATTGTAGGCAAGGCGGGCGCCGAGGCGGAAGATAAGAAGAAAGCGCCCCACTTCATCCACTCGTTGCGACACGCTAGGGTTTGGCCTCCCCCGCCGCCGACTCAAGCTCACCCGGGTTCCGGCCACTGGTTGGACCTCGCCGCCGACGAGTTGAGCTCGCCCCACCATCTCCACCACCAAATCGAGCTCGCGGTCGTCCCTGCCATTGAATCGAGGTACGTATGCTCCCCCACCGCCGACCTCCCCTCTCTGGTCCCCCGCCGCCGCCCTCCCCTCTTTGGTCCCCCTCCCACGCCGCTGCCCTCCCCCCGCGATGCTCCACTCTGCTCCTCTCCATGCCTTGCTTTCCCTCTCCCTCTCTTCTCGGTTCTCCGCCCACCCTCCCTCCTTCTCTCTTCTCAGTTCTCCAGCGTCGCCGACCTCCCCTTCTCTGCTCCACCCTCGCGCCGCCGCCCTCCCCTTCCCTTCCCTTCCCTTGCCCCCTCAGTCTCTGCTGCTGCCTGCTTCCCTTCTCTTCTCTACTGAAAGTTTGATGTTTTTTTTTTCAGTTGTTCTGATTATTTGCTATTCTCAATATGCAGGTAGCTGATAGTTTACTTCATGATGAATGCAGTAATTTGGAGACTCTCATGTTCTGTTCTCAGACCCTCAGAAGCAAGGTAAAAACATATATGCATAACGGCAATGCTTATGAACTATTTTGTATCAGGAAGAGGTGCTACTGCTACAGGAAGAGGTTTGCATCTCATGTTACCAAGTTTGTGTGTTTTAGTATGTTCATACAAACAGTGTCTCTTACCACCAATTTTGTATTGAACTTATGCTACAAGTTTCCTCATATTAACTATCAGCATTTGTGTGCACAATTTCTTAAGTTGATGTTGATCAGGTTGAGGTAGCTCCATTTAAATGTTTGTGTTCTTGTAATATTGGAGTAGTACTGCAGGTTCTGAGTCATTGTACAATGAATTACATTATTCAACTAAGAAAACCTGGGGACAACATTGTATTCGGAAACCTCGAGCATCAGATTTGTATGATACTAGGTTTCTCTGATTTGTTTTATAGATTGCAGTTGCAGTTGCTGTGTGGAATTTTATTCATTGTTAGTTGCTGCTAGTATGATGCACAAGTAATGACCAATTAACTGTTATAGGATTGAAATTTTTGTTACTTCTTTTTTTAATGTTAATTATTCTGTTTTTAATCTATGCATGCATTGATCTGATCTATTCTTTTACCAGATTTGGCAGTAGGGTCCATGCCGACGACCGCTGACTTTGGCCACAAGACACCTTCCAACACCAGGAGTCTGCTGACCATAGAAGCTTGGAAGTAAGTGTGCTCATCTCCTTCCTTCATGATTGGCATGCAAATTGTTTATTGTGCACTGTTGTACAGTTTTCGTCGATGAGGTAGTTAGATAAAAGCACTTTGTTTGCATATAGCATGTTTTCTATGTTAAGAATTAAGGAAAACAATTGATGTATTATCATCATAGGCCAAAGGCCAATATGTATAGAATACATGGCACGGACATGTCTGAATTAAACACGATTACATCCTCGACATTCTCAATAATGCTTTGTAGGATATTACGTGCAATGGGAAGCAAATCTATGACAACCTGAGCAGTCAACTTTTATGATAGATTTACATCAAGTTGGAACAATGCTCGGTATCATAGTAGTATCCACCCTTAAGTTTGTTGTCTCATAATTTTGAACATACAAGCGAAGAAAATTTTCGTGCATGCAACATCGAGATCTTTGTGCTTATTGGATGAATTCGGTAAGGGCACTCTAACGAAGGTGAGAACACACAAAAGCATAAATTTCTTTGCCATCTCCATCCTCACCTTGCTCAAGATTAGATGCCTAATTTTCTTTTCGATTGTTAAGTGGATGGTATTGGTGCGCTTGGAGGACTATCGGCCATTTTACAAACTATGATTATCCTCCAAAGGTTGGGTGGCTAACTTGGGAAAATGTTACTATTGAATATGAATCGATAGGCTTTTACATGCGATATTCCTTAAAACCACACTTGAAATTATAGCCATCATTTCATGATTTGCTTAGCTCAGATTTTACGCATTTTTATCTTCTTTCGATTCAAGAGGCATTTTGATGTCATTTTCCATGGTTGTTGGGCATCGAGTTGTGAATACTGTGCTGAATGGCTACCCTTATTATGCGGCTGATTTATGGGTTCTTAAACCTAAATCACTTCATTCTAATACCGTTGTTTTTAAACTTGAAAAGACAGAATCTGTTGGTAGTGTTTGACATTAATATAGAATATAGAGTGCAAAGAAGGTAGTAACCCCATACCCCCTTCCAAGTTTATTTCATTTGATGGTTACGCAAATAATAAGCGACTTGACATCGCCTTTTTCAAGCATGAGTAACAAATTATTGTCAATATTAGTACACGGCTCTATATTTTTATGGGAATACGGTTCTATATTCAACTGCATACAATAACATATTAACTTATAAATAATTCCTTGTGTAATGACATTTGTTTTATTGAATGAAGGCAACAATTGTTGATAGATTAATGTTGTTGATTGGCTCTTGTATATCTCATAAATAGCTTACTCAAACGTGGACATGCGATCAATCCACTTCTACTTTATAATCTTTGGAAATTTTGACAAATTTAAGTATTAACATCTTTACCGATGATGTTGGGATATGATTTCAACTTTTCGGTCCTTTTGTCAACACATCGGATGAGATCTTCACCGAAAACTACTTACCACATGTAATAATCAATATTTAGTTGTTGATGTATAGAAACAGTTTTGTTCTTTTTCAGTCGATCGTTTGTAGCCCCATTTGCATGTATATATTCTGGATATGCCAATACTGGTTGCACACACCTTAATATGCTCCCAGTTCATATTTTTTTACTGATCTTTGAACTATTTTTTGTTGTATAGCCTCATACCAGCGGTTCAGCTGTTGGAGTAGAGAACCCGGATGATACATTGAATAGGATTGCTCGAGGAATGTTTGGAGGTTATGTTAACACATCTGTCAGTGCTGATGGGAACTACTCTTCTCTGCTGGATGATGATCTTGCACTATTTTAATGTCAGCCATAGTCTAATTACATGTGGAAGCATATTTTTGTTGCAAGTGGTGCATGTTGCCTTCTTTTATGGAATGACTAACATGTAAGGGTTGCATTTTGATGTCTGAAACCTTGTTGGTTATTTATACTTCAATATGCATATGTGTTGTGCACTTGTGGTGCAAGCGTGGGTGTTGATTTTTGGACTTTTTGGTAGTGTGATGTTTACACTTGTATATGTTGGTGCAAATGTGCCTCAAATAGTACTTGATGGTCAATTGGAAATACAGGATATTGTTATGTTTATCTCTTGTATAAATTTTGTTTTGAGTGATAATGTGAATTTAACGTCTTTGAATATAAATAAGTATTTGAATAATGTATGTATATTTAGAAAAAAAACAATAAATTCACTACCCCTAGTGTTCATGCTAAATAGTAGGGGATGGATTTTGAATTAGCAATAGAAAAATAATATTTATATAAAAATGTTCCCTAGGGTATACAAGAAATAACGTAGGGAATTTATTAATTTCTTTCCCTAGGCTAGCAAAAAAGGAAACGTAGGGAAATAAACTTTCCACGTCAGATGACAATGCCACGTGGACGAGATTTCCCTACCGTTTAAAATCCTAATGAACGATTCTTTCCTTAGGTTTTTCCAAAAAAACCGTAGGGAACGTTTTCTTTCCCCTAGTAGTCGTTCCCTACGAGTGCCACTAGGAAAACCAATTCCCTACAGTTTTGGGCATGTTCCCTAGTATATTACTTACTAGGGAAAATGGGGATTTCTAGTAGTGCAAGGACGGCATGAGCGGCCGTGGTGCTAGCAGCGCACTAGTGGTATCGCTGGTGAGGGAAGGAGTTGTGACCCTCCAATAACCCATGCTCACGGAGAGCAATTACGAGATGTGGGCGGTGAAGATAAAGATCATCATGCGTGCACAAGGTGTGTGGGCGACAGTGGAGGGCGAAGAATTAGTCCATGAGAAGAAATACCAGATGGCTCTCGTCGGCATAGTCCAAGCCTTGTTGGAGGCCATTGTAATGGCCATATCCGAGAGGGAGACAACAAAGGAGGCTTGGGATGCGCTCAAGGAGATGGACGTCAGCAAAAACCGTGTCAAGAAGGCGTGCGTTCAAACTCTCAAGAGGGAGTTTGACCATATCTACATGGGGGACTCAGAGACAATCATTGAGTTCGCCTTAAAGCTCACCAGCATGGTCAACGAGATACGTTTTCTCTGTACTAAGGTGGAGGAGAGCGCCGTCGTGGAGAAGCTCCTATGTTTCGTCTCTGGCAAATTCCTACCCATTGTTGGCACCATTGAGCAATAGGGTGATGTATCGGCGATGTTGGTGATGGAGGCCATCGGACGCTTGAGGGTGTACGAGGAGAGCTTGAAGGGGCAGCAGCGTGACAAGGAAGAAGGAGAGCACCTGTTGCTCATGCACACCGAGTGGGAGGCCAAAGCTGCCGAAGAGAAGAGGAGCAGCGAGGGCTCTGATAGCAGATCAAAGAAGAATGGCAGGCACGGCGACAGCAGTGGCCTTGGCCAAGATGGCAACAACAAGAAGCACTGCAAAAAGTTCAACAAGTCGAAGATCCAGTGCTTCAATTGTCGGGAGTTCGACCATTTCGTGTTAGAGTGTGATGAGCCGAAGAAAGAATGGGCGTATCTCACCAACGCCCAAGAGTACAACGAGCCGGCTCTCCTAATGGCTATGGCATGTGAGCATGCCATGGACATCGTCATGCTGAAGGAGGAGGAAGAGGAGTCATCGTCCTTGCTACCAGCACTCAGCAATGCAGTGCAAGAATGGTCACGGGCGAATGGATCGTGCAAGCCGGATGTGATCGTTCATATCCAAGAACATTGTTTCCCTTTGCACAGGGACCCGATCATGTCATAGAGCAACTACCTAAAGCGGCAGCTGTCAGAGTGCAGCGAGATCACCATGGACCTACCAGCAGGCCTCATGGCCAACATGTTTATTGATGCCATCGTGTCCTGCTACGACGCCGATGTCGCACTATCACCGGCGAACCTCGCGGTAGCCCATTGAAGCTACACGCGGAGGACAGGCTGGCCCGTTGCGCGGAGGACTACTTCCAGGAGGTGGCCACGGACTATGGGCATGTCGCAGTGGTGCTGCGGTCGTGGACGACGTTCCTTGGTGGTGAGGAGGCCGGGGCTAGTGTGGCACTGCTCGTTCAGTGCCTAGAGACGCTCGTGTTGTCCGGTAGCGCCAACAGCAGGTGGCTCGAGGATGTGGCCGCGTTGCCCATGGAGGAGTTCCAGGTGGCCGTCGAGGCCATACGCGTGCACTTTGCGCATGACCATGACCTCAAGTACACCATCATCAAGAACCACAGGGGAAAGCTATCAGAGGGGGAGATGAGTCCCATTTGGTACCTCAACATAGGCACATCCAATAACATGACCAGGTGTCGTGAGATATTCTCCGACCTAGACATGTCGGTTCGGGGGTCAGTGAGATTTGGCGATGGATCCCATGTGGAAATAAGTGGCCATGGCATGGTGTCGTTCAAGTGCCAAACTAGTGAGCACAAAGTCTTAGCTGATGTTTATTACGCACCTAAGTTAAGGAGTAATATAATCAGTTTGGGGCACCTCGATGAGCATGGCTACAAAACGGTGTTGGAAGAAGGAATTATGAGCATTTATGATCAAAAGAGAAAGTTGCTAGCCAGGGCAAATAAGTCATGCAATCGACTGTACTTGCTTCGGCTGGGCTACACCCAGCCAAATTCTGTCCTGGCAAAATATGGTGTGAAGGAAGACGAGCTATGGACCAGGCACATACACACCTGATATCATTTTATTTGAGAGTGTGTTGAAGACAGCAAAGTTGAGGTGGAGTACATCAAGATCGAAGAGCAGCTATCTGGCAGTGGTTAAGTATGCTAAGTCACTGACATGTGGGACCGTCTAAAAAGTTAATAAAAATGTAATTTAAAACACGTTTAGTATATGAGTCTCTAACATGTGGGACCACCCACTGTTTCTAGTTTTAAAACAGAGAGACTAACATGTGGACCCCACCTGTTAGTAAATTAAAATCAAAAATAGGTTTAATCATTTAGTTAATAATCAATGAGTCTATGACATGTGGGACCGCCTTTTTTTTAGAAATAAAATCAAGAAATAAAATATGCGTCAATGACAAGTAGGGCCCATGTGTAAGTTAATAAAATTCAAAAAATGGAAAAATGAGAAAAGCCGCCTTCAGTTAAGAGGAAATTACTCTTTCTCTGTTAGTAAGCATAAACCTTAGAGAATATGCTTTCAACGTCACCCTTTTTTTCATTTTCAGGATTTCCAAACCGAAGAAAATTAAAACATTAATAACTTTTGTATATGAACTCCAAATTGGATCAATATTTTTTATAAATTCATCTAAAATTATTCCTTGTATGAATATTCAAAATATTTTGATTTTGTTTCTATTTAAATTATTTTACTATTTATGATTGGCTCTCGGCTCTTTTGAATAGACATCGATACCGCGAACAAAATTTTCGATGATCCTCCATCCTCATACTCAGAGATACTAGAGCAAGGCAAGCACCACCTTTGATCATGTTGATCCCATTATTTCAATTATTGTATTTCTTTTGTGAATTCTATTATGCATGTGTGTATGATTGAGTAAAAATTGCTATGTTTGCGTGTATCGGTAGTTAAATTCCCGTTGAATGCATGATCCTTCTTGAAAAATATTGGTATTCTTATTGTTGTAGACATTAGGTTATGGTTTAGGCAATAGATGATGTTGATTTGGGTATTTCGAGTGCGAAGATCGCACGAATGCTTAATCGAGCTCTAGTTTTACCAAAATTGGAAAATGGATGAAATGTTGAATACGAATTTGGGATATTTTCAAATGATGGTCCAGAGGGGTTTAGCTCTGATATTTTGTATAAAAATGAAAATAAAAAACTTAAATTATGACACTGGCGAGGTATATTGTAATCTGTGTGTGAGAGGTGTATCTCACAAGTAGATAGCGGGAGATCCTCGCCTGGGTCAATTATGGCCCGAACGCTGGTGAATCGTATCTAAGCCTAAGTTTGCAACCACATGTGCCGATATGGGATAGCCTTAGCTAATTAAGTCATCAAAGACTAGCCTTGCATGTTGGTAGGCCGTAGTAGTACGAGCATGACCGGGTAGGCTTGCTCAAAGGGGCTCCCTTCACCGAGGCATTGGGAACAAAGCTTGCCAATGCAACGGAGAATGCCTCACTAAGATGTGGGTGTACGTGGGTGAAGTGAGGGTGTTCATTTGCTGGGCTAATGCAAAGTTAGGACTAGGTGATGTAAAGGTTTCGTTATGAATTCTAGACTGCTTACTAAAATATTGTGAGCGATGGTATCGACGGATTCCAAACAAACTAGACACCTCCTATACTGTGGGTAAATTTTTACACCTCTACAGAGCTAAATCTATTTAAATAGCCATGCTCACGGTTATGAGCGTGCTTAGTGACGCCTTGTTAGACCCCAAATTTGTAATTTGGAATCTTCTATGTTCACAGCACCAGTCCCTGGATCAGTAGCTAGTGCTCACAGTTACATCATTGGATATCAAACACATATCATGAAAATATAAAGCTATTGCATAATAATAAACATAGCGTAAATATACCTTATGGCTTTTGTCTTTCAGAATGGCCGACCAGGCCAAATATCGTTAAAGAATGAGCAGCGGAAGCGGAATTAAAATACAACATGTGGAATCCTCACAATATACCCACAGGCAATCGATTGGGGTCCACGGCCTAGTCCTTGGCCTTCTTGTCTTTCAGTCTTGAAGAACGCGTATAAGTGTCCATGTAGCCTTCTTCATTTATGCTGACTGAGTAATAATATATTGAGCGAGCAAGAGTACACAACTGTACTCGTGAGCCAACACACAGAACACAATTATATAATATGCAAGGCTGATTAAAGGAATGGCTTGTGGTTCTTTTGTTTGCATAAAGCCACTTATTGAAATAGATTAAGTAGTAGCAAATCCTAAGACCTAGCATTTTTAACTAACACAGGTTTTAACAAAGTTGAGTTTTGTTGTAAAATACTAGTGGAGACTCCAACCTCCTATACCATTGAGTGGTTCCATCCACCCAATGCTCATGTTCTTTCTCGGGTCGCATCTCGTACTTCTCACTAGTTCTCAACCAGGCCATCTCAAATCTCTAGGTGTAACATCCCAAAATTCACATTTTGGGAATACATAACATAAATGCATTAGGAAAATCACATTGATCATTTTGCATATGAAAATCTACCCATGTTTGAAATTTGAACTTTTGTTTAAAAGCAAATCATGAAATACAAACAAACATGCACTCAAAAGGAATTAGATAATCCAAAATAAAGATAATATGTAAGAGAATTATTTTGGGCATAATCTCCTAGGAAAAATTTACTAAACAACTTATGTGAATATTATTAAGAATAACAAATACAACTACATAAGAAAAGGAACTTGTAAGAATTTTAGAAAATCACGGAAGAGATAAACCTCTAAAAAAATTATATGAGGAACTACATTAGGTAAGGTGCCCTCACAAAGAGTTTCATAAAATTTCCACTTAGTTTGGATAGTACAAAAATTCTTGAAACTCACTTAGCCATTTTCTAAAATCTTAAAACCTAACCTACCTTACCTCTCCCGCTGATTGGTAGACCACATCGCCAAGCTTCGTCCTCCACACGTGTCGCGCCAATGCCATGGCCATGCGGCCGCTCACCCATGCCGCGCCACCAGAGCTCGCCCACCTACCCAGCCAGCGCGCCCCTAGTTTCCGCCGCATCACCTGCTACACGGTCACGCGCCCATCCCTCCCCGTACACCTAAGCGCGCACCGCCGGCGACCGCGCTCCCCCTCGCAACTTCTTCGTCCCTGCCTATATAAGGCTACCCAAAGCTCTCTCTACCCCTTTCCATTTCCCTATCTCCCTCTCCCACCTTCTCCCTTCTTCCAATGAGCCCAAGTGCAAGGTAAAGCTCAAGCTCTGTTTCAACCGACACGCTGCCTCAACGCCGCCAGCTCTCTGGTGACCCCGACGCCATGAAAACCCCGTCACCCCATGTTCCAAACCACCATCAATGTTTCCCCTCGACTAATTCTAAATTTCATTCGCAGGAACCACCGAATTTGTGTTTCTTCTTCGTCTTCGACCGAAATTGCCCCTTTCTTCCCCAACTTCAGCACGGTGAGCTCCTCTTCAATTCTTCCCTCTCAGAGCACCCCCTCAACCATCTTGAGCTTCTCCAACCACACTTTGCTCTCCATTTGTCTTAGGTCTTCATTACCACATTGCTTACCTTGCCGCCACATCGGGTCAACATCGCGGGCCATCCACCATGCATCTCTGACTGTCCTCTTCATCTTGGTGAGATCCCCATGCCTCATAGAAGCTCGTGCGCTCGTTTCCTAGCTCAAAGCATCGCTAGGCTGTAAAAGTCACCGTTGCCCGTAGCACGTTGTCGCTCATCTCTGACGCGTCGTCGCTCCAATCCACCGCCAGCCATGGCCTGGCCACCCATGGGACTGGCTAGATCCAAGGGTTCCAACAACGAGCAAGGGAAGCTCGTGCCCAAGAGCTCCTCTACTTGTCAGAACCAGACAAGCACTGTGCAGCATCATTAATGACCAAATCTGTGTTGTTAGGGTTAAGTGCTAATTAGCGCTGACAATGGGTCCCACTCATCAATAAATAGATTTCCTTTAGAAAAATAAATGAAAAGAAAAGAAAATATGTAGGGCCAACCTGTCATACACTGGTGTATTTCCAAATCAAAAGAAAAGGCAGTAGGTCCCACCTGTCAGATACATAATTCTCTCTCCCTTTTCTTTTTCTCTGAATTTTCAAACTAAAGCAAATGAAAACATTAATAACTTTTGCATAGAAACTTGAAATTGAATGATTCTTGTTTCTAAATTCTAAAATCATGAGCTACCTGAATATACAAAAGTATTTCAATTTGGTTACCATTGGAATTTGTTTGCATTATTTGGTTACTGTTATGATAATCTTGATCATGGCCTCGTTCTTGTTTGGACTGCTGTTCCATCATAGCTTCAGATTCTAACAACGTAGAATACGATCGAACCCAAGAACTTCTAAAAGCATCTAAATGAAATTCAATAAATCCAAAGACATTCAAACAAAAGGAAAACACTTCAAATGATAGTAATTATATCTAACAACATCTTGAAAGAGGGAAGTACTCCAGATGAAACTAATCATACTTAGTGGAGTTGATGAAGGAAATACTTCAGATGAAGTATATCGACAGAAGTTGATGAAGGAAATACTTCAGACGAAGTATATCGACAGAAGTTGATGAAGGAAATACTTCACACGAAGTATATGCAATGGAAGTTAATGAAGGAAATACTTCAGATGGAATGAAGTACATTCAGGGATATTTGGAATGAAGGAGATACTTCAGATCAAATTAGGTAAATCCAAACTCTATTTGTTTGGTCTAGTGGTGGGGTTTTGGGTTGATAGTCATACTTAGGGTTAGGTAATTGTTTGATCCAGAGTGAGGGCGAGAGGGATCGAGCTCTTGTGAAGTCCACTGGTGCAAGGAGTTAGGAATCCAATGAGGAAGACAATATTCATAAGAATATTCTGCATCGGTTACCTAAATAGGAGAGATCACCCAGTTAGGTTGAACTCTCTAATCCATCTTCGGGTCATGAATTGTCTAACTACTAGGACTGGATAGCGATGGATGATAGCCAAAGCCTATGCGAGGTAGATTGGTGGTTGAACTACTAGCATCCACTTGAGACCATACCACCACTACTCATACGTGGCACCTAGCTTATCTAATGATTTCTTTCGTTATTATTTCCTGTTTATCAAGGAAGTTCCATGAAAGTCAGGTTAGACCTATGCGTAGGCTCAGGGTTCGCATCGAGTAGACATAAGTCTCACCGACACATGTAGTATAGTTTACTTAATGATTTATTTTATTATTTTATATTTATCAAGAAAGTTCCATGAACCTTAGCTAGAACATCCAAGCATTGGCAAGATACCAGCCTTACACCCTCAGCAGTGTCTATGGTTTTGGGTTTCATCTTTGAGGCGACCTATACTTAGTTTTGTTACTTACATGGAGTGACCCTTAGCTACAACACATGCTAGTGACCACTTTTAGTTAAGTAGATAACTATTATACAAGGTTGAGTATGATAAAGTAATTAGAATCATACTTTTGGTTAAGTATGATAACGTAAACTTATCATACTAGGTTGATCCTTAGCTACAACACATGCTAGTGACCACTTTTAGTTAAGTAGATAACTACTATATGAGGTCTATGTGCTCTTACCTACTAGTCTTGTTTAGCGATCAATCCTATGAGTTGTGGTCCAGATTAACTAGCATGAGGTCGTGACATAGCTACTGCTAACCTTCACGGCTATCTAGTATAATGATTATGCCTAACTTAATCACTAGCAATTTATTTAACTAAATGCTTAGTGTTACTAGCTATTGTATATGTGTCCGTGACATACCATAACCCTAGTTAGGTTTCAACTAAGGTAATCATTTTACTAATCGACAATTTAGTAAGGGCCCTCTCACAAGTGTATTTTTCTATGATGTATTACTATATTACTACTCTACTAGCGGGCGTACCTGCCATTGATGTATGGTCGTCACTATCATCTATAATTGTATGATGATGGCCTAGGGCCTATGGGTCATTGGATCATGTGTGTAAACATATGCCTAAACATGACTACATCATCTTAGGTTCCAATTACCTGAGTTGATCACTTTAGTTTTATCCTTTAGTTGGTTTACTTACTACGTGATTTCTCGTTTAAGGTTTGACTTATTGCTTGTTGAAACAGTGACATGGTTAACGATTTTAACCTATGTCCTAGTGGGTGTAGTCTACTAATCATTAACCATAGGGTATTATTTATTAACATCTTTATATAATGATTCATGGACTAGTTAATCATGACTTATTGTTATTTTAGTAATGGCCTATTGATTACATGTTACTGAGTGTTTATATTTTTTATATGAATCTTTAGTCCTATCCCTAAGTTCGCTGAATTACTTAATTACAAGGCTAATAAAGGCGTGACCTATTCTTATTGAAATACTGAGAAGTTTAATATTGTTAATTTAAATTGAAATGAAGAATTTTAACTACATTAACTACTTTGGTAAAATGCTATTTGATTGGTCATAACTTACAAGTTGTCCCTGCTGATTACTTCGACATTTTATATGTGCAAAAATTATATTGTGTTGTATTCTCAAATTAAACTAACCTCTTTAAATTAGCTAGTAATGACCTACTAATTAATTTAACTAACCCACAACTGTAATTAACCCAACAAAGCAGGTTTCTATAAAATGCCATCTCTACTGACTTGGTGGGCCCACTGTCATTGACTCATAGAGCACAACGCAGAGAGAGAGAGAGAGAGAGAGAGCACAGAGGGGGAAGCAAGGATGGGGAAACAAGGGAGTGGCCCCGGCGACGGTGGCGAGGGCATCGCTAGTGGAGGAGGCGATGCCAACAACCGAGGATGGCCATAATGGAATGGGCCGGTGATGGCGGTCCCAACAAGGGTGGTGTCGCCGGCCTGGTGGCACCAGGATAGGCGCGCGGCAACACGCGGTGGCCGAAGCTGGGGGAGGAATGGCGCGGCAGTGTCAGAGGGTGAGAGGGAGAAAATGGGGGTGAGCATAGGCACAAGGGAGGTGAGGGGGTCCTACTAGAGCCATCAACAGTGGTAGGGTGTGGCCGAGGTGGCGCGGCAAGGTTCTCATGGGTGAGTGGTGGGTGTGGACTTAGGAGGGCACTGACAGGCTCTAATCAGGAGGAATCGACGAGGCGCTTACTAGGGAAAGAAATGGTGGTGGTAGAGATGCTCTTTGGTCGGAGGAGAGAAAGATGACAATGTGTGGTGCTCCTAAGGACGAAATGTGAAATGGACTGAGAGGAAACACAGAAGGGGGTCTTGGAACGCATTTTGAGGTTTGGGGAGGGGCGCACAAAACTCTCACAAAATCCTAGAAAATTTACATATGAACTAGACATTGTCAGAAACTCCCACAAATAATTTCATAAAGTTTGGCCCATATTTGACAGGTTTACAAATTCACCAAAGAATCAGCTAGTTTTGGAAAAAAATTAGAAAAATGAATTCAAAATTCCCTCTAACCCTTTGGGCCGAAACTGTGCTGGCCCAAAACTCCCTCGCCCAGCTACAACCCATGCTAGCATGCTCGCTCTCCCTCGCTGATGTGTGGGCCCCACCTATTAGCATGCTTCGTCCACCTCGCCCTCGTCCTCGCTCGCCAACACATGCCTCTGCCCGCTCGCCCATGGATTTCCTCGCCGCCCATCGTTTTAGTGCCTCACCTACTTTTTTCACCTCCGCCTAGCTCCACCCATGCTAACCATCTCCATAATTACGCCGAACCCCTGCTCTGGCGGAGACGCCGAAGGCAAGAGCGCGAGTTCTCACCACGGCCATTTTTCTCGTCGATCATCTCGCATTCTACTCGCTGCTACTAATCCCCCGAGCGCGTCACCATCTCTCCAGCTCGCCCCTCCTTCCCTCTTGTGCTTTCTCTGAGCTTCTAGCTCTCTAAATCATTGAGGACGAGTGTGTCATTCTCGACGCCGGCGAGCAAGCTCCACAATGCCATCTTCTCTAGTGAGCTTCCTTGCCCTCGCCAACCGCGTCATCACATGCCCCTTGCCTCACTGATGCTTCTTCCTTGCTTAATGTAGCTCCTAGAACCCCGTAGCGTGGACGTGCCATCATCTTCTTCACCTCCGGTGCATACTCCCCTTCGGACCTTGGCATTCCCAGCGTTATGGTGAGTTTGAACCTCACCTGACTACGTCATTCCATGTCTCATGCTACGCTAACGCTTCTCCCTCGGTTGATGATGATTCAAATGTAGGGAATCCCCCGAATTGACTGTCTTGCCCCATTTTCGGCTGATGCAGCTCTTTTCTAGTTATCCGCCACTTCGGCGAGTCTTTGGTCAATTCCTTCTATCCCTATGATCCTCGGTGTACATGCAAGATAATGTGCACTTCCTGGTAGCATGTTGGTCCTCGCAGCACGTCATCAACGATAGCCTCCTTTGCGCCGCCACTACTCAACGTCGTCAAGCCACTTTGGTCATCCCCTAACGCCGTCAAGGACCTTGGTGAGCTTCTAGTAGTCCCATAGAGCTTTTGCGCGCATTAGGTCGGAGGATTAGCTAGCATAGCGTACACTTCGTCATAGCCGGTCATGGTGCCGCCGCGAGAGGTGTTGTCAACATCACTCCGGTGACCATTGGTCCCCGAGCCGCTGCGCGTAGCCTCGTAGTAACCTCCTATAAAGCCAATGCACACATTCTTTTGCCACCGATTTGCCTCAATCGTGAAATCCACTTTGGACCCGAGGAGCTACGCCACTTATCGCTGGCGTAGCGCCACCTCCGACCATCTCTCTGGTCTCTACCACCACCCGGTGGTATCGCTGTCGAGAGAGGAACTCATTTTGGCCATCCCCGAGCCTTGCCATCGCCTCGATCGTCGGCTACGAGCTCGCCATGGCGCTCGACCATGGACGCAACTCCACCTCTCTCTCTCAGCACTACTACAAAAAGGCTAATATTAGACATCTCATCACACACGGTTGCCCAAAACCGTCTGTATTACATGCAATCATAGACGGTTTTGGTTTTGCTACCATCTGTGTTACTGGATGTGCTAAAAACCGTCTGTGAAGAGGTAATATCACAGATGGTTCATGTTGAAAACCGTCTATGAAGTATCATAGACGGTTCTAAACAAGAACCGTCTATGATATTACTAAGTATCACAGACGGTTTCAACAAACAACCATCTGTGATGCTTCACAGATAGTTTTAATAATGAACCGTCTGTGATATGAGACCATATCACAGACGGTTCCACCGTTTGTGATAAGTATCATTGACGGTTTCATAATAGAACCGACTATGATAAGTCTCTTTATTAGTAGGAGCCCGCTAGGGTTTGGGCTCTAACTCGTCACTCCCCTCCCCACCCGAGTGACCCCATCGCTGACACCGCCATGCATTCTTCCCGTCGCCAACGGTTATGACACCACGGTTTACTGAATAAGACACTCGTATGATAAGAGTGTCTTTTTCAGTGTCACCATTGTGCCACAGCTACAATGACGCTGCGCGTCTTCCCCTCTTCCTCCTCCCCGGCTACCTCTCCACCGGTGATGTCGAGGTAAGACAGATCTATCACCTATTGGTTTGTGCTGTTGGTATTCATGTGAACCGAGCACCGCTGCTAGCTCCTGCACCTCCAGATCAAGCTCTCTCCTCCCTGCACCGCCGAATCAAGCTTCCAGTCCTCCCTCACTGTGCCGCCGGCCCTGGCTCCTCCTCCCTACGCCGCAGCTCCAGCTCCTCCTCCCTCTCGCTGTTGGCTCACTACGCCACCTCGGACCTCCCTCGCGCCTCCAACCTCTCCGGCTCTAGCTCCCATTAACGCGTAAGTCCCCTTCTTGTCTTCTTGATGTTGTCTGGTTGTTGGTTGATACTGATGGTGATTGCAGAGAAGTACTGTAAATGTGTAATACATACATGTAGAGAGAAGTAGAGAAATCATAAATATAAATGAATGCAATGATCATGCAGATGCTTGTTGGCTAGTGGTACCTTGCTAGCTGTTGAACTGCTCAATGATGTTAATAGTCTTATGCTGAAATTGAATTGATAATTAGTTCATATTAATAATCCTCTTGCTCTGTGATGTAAACTGAGGGCTATTGGTGTATGTGCATTCTATGCATCTTGCTTAGTTCATGTTGTGGGTTCAGATTGACAAAAATGAATGGGGATGGTGGGTTTGGTTAATGCTCTCTAATGGATACTGAGGGTTATTGATGCTGGTTCTACCTTTGTGCTTGGTTGGCTTACATTGGATGTGGTTCGGATGGGGCTTGGCTACAATTAACTTTTCAGATTTGTAAAGGTTAGGCTAATTTGTAAAGCTACAATTAACATACAAATTATTTATTAATTGGTGTGTATTGTATTAAAAACAAGACCAAATGAGTCAAAAACTACTACAACACCTCTTCACTGTCTCTCGCCATTCATTTCACCTTTGTCTATGTAGCGTGTTCATCTTAGATCAAGTTCTCCTACCTTGCGTCCCAGTCGTCCTACCTTTCCATTCATAATCTCTCTTCTCTATAAAGTCTCCAGCGTTGGTACTTGTGCCATTAAAAGCGGCATCATATATATATATATATATATATATATATATATATATATATATATATATATATATATATATATATATATATATATATATATATATATATATATATGTTAAGTAGTCCCTCGGCCACTTTCGGGGAGTTGTCCACACAGCATGAGAAGGATGAGACAGTAGCCACATCAATTTCATCGAGCCCATGTAGGTTTAAGAAGTATGGATGCAAGGAGAGCGTCAGGACATCCAATTACCTGGATGTTGTCGATAGGTAATTGGGCGTCGCTATATTCAGAAATTGACGTGGACGCGTAGGTACTCCGACTGGGAAGTGGCATCATCTATCGACAACCAACAATTCTTGAGCATGTAATTGTCTTTAAACCCAGCAAGAACACCAAGCAACAAGTTGAGAATTCTTTTGAAATGTGAGAATGGTTGCTTGGTGTTCTTGTTGGGTTTAAAGACGATTACATGCTCAAGAATGGTTGGTTGCTGATACATGATGCCACTTCCCAGTCGGAATACTTGTGTGTCCACGTCACTTTCTGAACATAGCGACGTCCAATTACCTATCGATAACATCCAGGTAATTGGATGTCCTAACGATCTCCTTGCATCCATACTTTTTAAACTTGCATGGGCTCAATGAAGTTACCCATGGCTACTGTCTCATCCTTCTCATGCTACGTGGACAACCCCCGAAAGTGTTTGAGGGACTACGAACAATATATATATATGATGCCGGTTTTAATGGCACAAGCAGCCACTGCTTGGAGGCTTTATAGAGAAATCATCACGACGGTTTTAGCCACAAACCGTGCAGGATGATCGATCATCACGAGCGGTTTGACCACAAACCGTCAGGATAGGCTATCCTGAGCGGTTCTCGATTAATAACCGTCTGTGATAGTATGCACCACATACGGTTTGAAAACCGTTTGTGATGGCCTCGTGTCATCACTGACCCATAAACTCAGACGGCTCACAAAACCACCTGTGATGACGTTTTTAAACCGTCTGTGAAGACCTTGTCTGTAGTAGTGCTACCAGTGGGCCTACGTGATTAAATGGTTGATTAACGCTAAGTAACAAATGTTAAATATAACAAGAGTATGACATGTGGGACCAGCCGAAAAGATTAAACCAAATTTAATTTCAAACGTTATTAGTGTAACATCCCAAAAATTTAGCCTGTTATAAAGTTTTAAAAAGAAAGGTAACCATTTGGTTTTTTCTGCTAAAGTTAAAGCTTAATCTAAATTTTCAGAGTTCAAAAACAATTTAACATGATTAATGTCAACATAAACTATCATCAAAACTATTTTATTGGATTCTTTGTGCTTGGATATATTTTCTAGAATTTTTCCGAGTGCATTTGCTATTTTCTATTTGCCTTTTCTGCTATTTTCTAAAAAGAAAAACTAATTATTAATCTCAGATAACATTCGGGCTGAATCTTCCTTCTCAGCCCATTTCGTTGGCCCCTTTCATTGCTAATCAAGCCAGGCTGCCGCTTCCTTTTTCTTTTCTTGTGCACGCGTGAGTAGCAAAGTCCCGAGTCGCTCCTTACCTTTCCAATCGCGTGGCCGAAAATCCAACTGAGTCGGCTGCTTGTTTTCCCTCGCACTGCCAAAGCCCGGGTCGAGTGGGCCTTTTTCCTTTTTATCAACCGAGTCACACCAGCCTGCCTTTGCTTTCCTTTAGCATCGAAGCCCATCCGAGCCGACCACTTCATTCCTTTCAGCACCGTGTGCCAGCCCAAGTGGCAGCCACTCTTTCCTTTCCTCGTGGTTCATTGCCCGTGGGTTCCAGTGCCACGTCCGCATCGTCTTCTCCAAGGGGTCATCTGCCTGTGAGTCTGAGTTGAACACGACTGCGTGCCGTGCCGTTTCTCCCTTGGACTCTCCCAATCCCGGCACTATTTAAAGCCGAGCCCTCCGTGTCTTTTGTGCGCATCGATCTCCTCCCTCGTTTGCCCTAGCCGCCAGCATCTCTCCTCTCCTCGTTGCGCCGAAATTGCCAAGGAACCAGGGACGGCCAAAGCTTGGTCGCCATCGGATTTCGCCGTCGTTAGTGCATCTTCGCCCGTGCCGTCTTCGCCTGTGGGTTCGCGTCAACGAGTTCTTCGCCATGCGCTCATCAGCTATCCTCGGAGAGCACCGAGTCGCCGTCGCACCAACCTCTCAAATCCGGCCGCCGCCGCTCCTTTGTCAACCTACTTGTCTGGTGAGCCTGTTGCCATCCTTGCACGTCATTGTGTGTCTTCTGTGCCTCTCATCTGATTCCCCCCTTTATCCTTTGTTCTTGGTCACCGATTTGCCTTCGTCGCCATCACCCGTGACCACTCCGCCGCCATTGTTGCCGCCGCCGCCGATCTGTCGCTACCCTGGTCAAGCCGCCACCTCCCTCAGCTTTGCTTCACCTCCGGCGTCTCGTTTTGCCCCTTATCCGAACCTCCCTCGCCGTCAATCCACCTCGGCGCCAAGCTCAAGCTGTCGGCCATGGAGTCCGCTCCAGAGCTCCCATCTTTCTCTGTGTTTTCTTCTTTGCTGATGTGGCGTGCCACCTTTCCTTCCACATGGACAACCACGTCATTGCTTTTGCCCCATGTGGCATCCCCGTCATCTCCTTGGTCATTAACCACATGGCATACCAAACCCCACCCAATCTAAACGGTCCATGGATCCAATCCACCATGCACCAAGCCATTGATAGTGGGTCCCACTTGTCATAATCGATTTCCTTTATCTTTTCAGCTGAAAATCTTTGATGATGTCAGTATGACTCAATTAATTGTTTTTCCTTCAGAGAAACAATTCTCTAAATTCTGATTCTATCATTTCATGTGAATCTTCCAAAGCCCATATCTTTTGCATCCGAACTCCGATTGAGTCCATTCAAATTTCTAAATTCATCTAAATTCAAGATCTATCTATCTGAGATTTTTATTTAATTTTTGGAGTTTATTTGCTCTGTATTATTTATTTATTTGGTTTATTTGCTTGTTTGTGAGTAGACGTTGATACTTCGGGAAGCTTTGAGCAAGAAGGAGTATACCAAGATCAAGATCAATCCCAGGATTTATTCCAAGGCAAGCTGTAGTCCTTTGATCATATTGAACCTATGATTTCAAAAGTATATTATTTTATACAATTGCATGCTATTTTTTTATACAAATTGTTTTGGGTTTAGTTATTACCTGTTGTCATTATGCCTCCTTTGATTATTTGAATGCCATGAATCCTTTGTCACCCTAGCGGGGATAATTTTAGTTGGGCATATTTATATCACCAACATGGTTATCGTATAGATGCTTAGTTCTGCTTAGTTACGATGGGTTCATTATCACATGTGTCATAATGTTTAATCTTGACTTAATGATATATGGAATCATGGTGGTGAGCCACTCTTGTTAAAATTTGTGGGTACCATGACGGGGTGAGTCATGGGTCTTGGTTAAACAAAATGGTTTTCACTTGGGCGAGTGGTTTGTGGATAGTGGGGGGTGCAGGTTTAGCACGGATTGGGTTTGTGGTTGTCTCACCTGAGTAACTTGTCAAGGACTTAATCCTGTGCGCCATTGAACTGGGCCTTAACCGTACAGCCACATGTTTGGTATGGGATGGACCTGGCTAACTAATTATCAATGTCTTAATTTCGGTTCTGTCATGGAAAGCGTGAGTTATGGGAAATGTTTCTTCACGGAGGCGCAAGAGGGGGCCTGTGCAGTGGGAAAGACATTGATGTTGAATCCTTAGCGGCGTAATCGGGTTAGAAGGAGCTTTGTAAAGGCCTTGTCACGTGCTCTAGACTGCTTACCTAAGATAGTGAGCAGTGGCATAGATATATGCCGAACAAACTAGAGAAGTCGTGTCATGTGGGGAAAGCTGTACAACCTCTGCAGAGTGTAAAACTATTCGAATAGCCGTGTCCGCGGTTATGGACGTGCTCGGGGATTTCACACGGGAGGTAGAGTTTCTTTAAAATGAGTCGGAGTGTGGATGAGAAGTTCACTTGATGAATATAATGTTTGTTTGGTGAACGGATAATTCACTTGGGGGTTTGTGTCGATTGGTGAATTGGGGATTCACTTATCTTTGGTTGTGGTTGGGAAGTGAATGGGAAGTTCACTAGTCGTTTCAAAGAAACTGTTTAATTATTTATTATTGTTTTCAACTACTCATTTCAATCTATTTATTGTATTTATCGCAAATGCTGCTTTCTGCAAAAGAACCATACAGCTAACCTTTGTTAGGCCATGCATGAATACTATTTGCATACATTTCCCTACGGTTTGTTGAGTACATTCAAAAGTACTCATGGCTTGTGCCCTCTGTTTAATCAGCAGTTGAAGAATATCAAGCTGCCCAAGAGTTCTTTCAGAAGGAGGACTATGAAGGTTTTGCGGATTAGGATGCGTTCTCCACTCGATTGCTTGTGGGCATGTTGATTGGCCATTTGAAGAGTTTTGTTCCGCTGCGAGAGTTTTATTTGTTTCTTTAGCCCTACGTGGCAAGTCAAGTAAACGTTGACCATAAGGTCCAGTTATTATTATTATTTGTTACTCTGAGATCTTTTTAGTTAAATCGAATAAATGGATGGTATTTCATCATGGTTTCCTGTGTGAGCTAGCTACTGATCTGAGACTAGTTCAGAATACAGAGAGGGTTCCTGAGATGCATTTTCGGGTCCCGACAATTAGTAAATGAGTCACTGACATGTGGGACCATGCACTATTCCCAATTTTAAAACATGTTTTAAAACCGAGAGACTGACATGTGGACCCTAACTATTAGTTAATTAAAATCAGAAAATGAAAAGGCCACCTTTAGTTCTGAGCAAAATACGCTTTCTTTGCTGGAAAGCATAAACCTCAGTAGAACGTAGAGAAGAGTACGCTTTTTCTGCTAGATGGCGTAAACTTCGCGAAATACGCTGACGACGTCAGTAATTTAATATTTTCTGGAATTTTCAAATCGAAGCAAATTAAAACATTAATAACTTTTGCATACAAACTCCAAATGAGATTAATTTTTTTTCTAAATTTATCTAAAATCATGCACTACTTGAATATGTAAAAATATTCAGATTTTCTTGATGTTGAAATTATTTTGCTATATTTAATTTGCTTTCGGCTCTTTTTATACGTCGATTGTTCGAATGATTTTCACGACGATCCTTCATCCTCATATTCAAAGCAACCAAAGCAAGGCAAGCACCCCCTTTGATCATATTGATCCTACTATTTTACTTATTGTACTTTTTTTTTGCAAAATCTATTATGCATGCGTGTATGATTAAACTTTCTAAATTTTGGGATGATGGTAGTTGTAATCCTATTCAATGTATGAACCTCCTTGAAATATTGATGCCCTTACTATTGTAGCCATTACGTTATGGTATAGACAATAGATGATGTCAAATCAGGAATTTCAAGTGCGAGTATCGCACAATTGCTTAGTCAAGCTATAGTCTATACTAAAATTTGCTAAAAGGATGATATGATGAACATGAGTTTGAGAGTTTCTGAAATGATGATCCAAAGGAGTTTACCTCTGTTATTTTGTATAAAAATAAAATGAAAAACTTAGTTTGTGACGCAGGCGAGTTATATTATATTATGAGAAGTGTGAGAGGTGTATCTCACAAGTAGATAGGGGGAGATTCTCGCCTAGGTCAATTAAGGACCGAACACCGGTATATCTGACTGAAGCATAAGCATACAACCACATGTGCTGATATGGGATGGTCTTAGCTAATTAAGTCATCAAAAACTAGCCTTGCATGATTAGTAGGCAGTAGTAGTGTGAGCATGTGTGATTGCCGACACAACGGCGAATGCTACACTGAGACGGGGGGTGTACCTGGGTGAAGTAAGGTTATTCATTCATCGGGCTAAGTGCAAGGATAAGACTAGATGATGTAAAGGTTTCGACACGTGCTCTAGACTGCTTACCAAAGGTAGTGAGCGGTGGTATCGACGGATGCCGAACATGTTGGAAATATGCCCTAGAGGCAATCATAGAGATGATTATATTTCCTTATGTTCATAATATTGGATAAAATGTTATCTTGTTCCAAGAATAATATTGTTAATATTGATTATCAAGTATGTGACTTGATTGTGAAACTCTATATTTCTGCGATAATTATTCTTATACGATCCCTGGTCGGAAACATATTAGGACACATATGAATAGACTAGCATATGTATTGGTTGATGACTATGTTTCATGGGTCATGGATATGGAGATATCAAACCAATAATATGGACACATGTTAGAGAACATGATGTTGGATTAGACCCACCTAGAGACACTATTGAGATTGTTATGATTCTATGTGTCGTTAATTGGTCTCAAGCAATGTTGATGTATAATCCTTAGACTTGAGATCAGCATGGTTTTCTACATATGTAATAGCACTCTTAGGGGTTGCCAAACGCTACAAATGAATCGGGTAGTTATAAAGGTAGCTTTCGGTATGCTATGAAACACAGAGAGGAATGTGACTGGTCGGATATGGGATTTGCCCCTCCTGACATAACAGGAAAGATGTCTCCGGGCCCCTCGTTGTGGTCGGATAAAGAAAGTGCATGGCTATGCCACTAGTGGTCGAAGCGTTCAACCACGTGAAGTTATTCGACACTCAATCGAGAAAGTATTGAACAGTCCATGGATGACACAACATCTCACCTGGAGTTCAACTAGACAACGTGAGGCAAAGGGAGAATACACGAGTAGGTCACTCAGTTCGATCAGTTACGGACTGGTCATATGGAGATACAAGCTGGTCGTAGACTAGTCGAGCGTAGTCCGCAGGTGGTCGTAACACGGTCGTGAGGAATTCTGAATCGGTCGTGACCAAAAACGAATCTGGTCATATAGAGTTAGGACACGTCGTAAGTGATGAGGACACCTTTCGTAGATCATATTGCATTAAGGTTCGTCCGATATAATTTGTGTGTATTCGAGAATCGTTATGTTCTGCTAGGAGCTGCTACGACTCGTCATTGGAAAGGGTTTCTGAGTCACAACCGATTACGCATGAACCTATAGGGTCACACACTTAACGGGTTGGAACAAACCAGTATGAATACAATTCGACAAACGTGTTCGGATAGGATCCGTCACGAGCACTATATAAGGAGATGCATGAGGCTATTGGGAGGTACGCGTGAATCACCACCGAAACCCTAGCCGCCATCTTCCTGAGAGCTCTACCGTGCGACTTGGTGCTAGCACACCTGCGCATGGTTGTTCCTTCCTGGGCGTGTGGATACTGTAGAGGCGCTCTTCGCGATTGGCGCTTTGAGGACGATCCGTGATCTTCACAATGAACTGTAGACGTTCCTGGAGGAGACGATCGACTCGTGAGGACACTAGGCGATCGACTACAACCACTACATCGACGCACTCTACGTTGGACCAGGCTACTCCAACCCTTCTTCCGCTGCTCTGCGCGTCTGGTGGTAACGATCTGTGATCATTTACTTGCTTGGCTTCCTGGTTTGCGTGGTAAAAATTTTTGATTTGTAGCTGTCGTAGCCTACCCCGTGGCCCAATAGAACAAACTAGAGAACTTGTGTGCTATTGGTAAAGTTGTACCATAATTTGTTTTATTTTGTATGGATGTGAATATCAATATTGTGAAGGCGTATACTAGCCACTGATCATGGGACTAGTACGGTACACACATGAGGACTTCGGGTATTCCAAGCCCAGGGTCCGACAAAGGAGAGGGAAGGAGGGTGGAAAAAGGAAAAGATAAAATAAAAGAGAAGAAAGAATTAAAAGGTTCTTTTCTTTTTAAACTTAGGTTTGAATTCGATTTTCAGTTTTTTGGGTTGAGGTTTTAATTAACAACTCAAAAAATTCGAACATCGCCGAATCATAGCAAAATTTTTTTAAAATCCCACATTTTTAAACAGTTTCAAATATTTAGAATTTTTGGGATGTTACATGCCTCATCGGGTATAGTCTCTATTTTTGCCAAAACGGTTTTGTTGGGAAATGTTGGGATGATTGATTTGTGTGAGTGCCTTGTCTATGACTGAGAATAAAATATTGATCGCAGCTGAGGAGGGCTGTGAGTTTGCTATTATTTGAGTTACATACTTGCTACTTCAATATTGATCAACTGCTTTTCACAAATTCCTTTGAAACTATTACATAACGGTATTACAAATAAAACTTGCTTAATGTTGAAAATAACTTGTATAATAGAGCCTCATCTTTGATAGCCTTGCATGTATTATTATGTTGCAACACACTACAAGTTTTGCTGAGTACGCAATGTACTCAATCTTGCTTAAATTGTTGATCAGAGGATGAGCCGATTCCGGATGACACCTTCTTTGCTCCCGGTACCGGAGGATACGGGGACGGGTCTTGCTAGGGTCTTGTCCTTGTTAGTTGCCTGAGGGTTTGGATAGGCATACCGCTGAACTTTTGCATTTTAATTACTATGCTTCAGTTGCTACTTCTGATACTTTATCTTTTATTTGGTCGGTCGGCCTTTGTAATGTAAACTATATAATTGCTTAAGTTTATGTACTGTAGTTGTTTCATATTGTATGTAATTGTGTATGCCAATGTTGTGGATGTGTGTACTAGCCGCTGTCATCACCTGCGTGAGCTGCACCTGGTGGGTCAGGCTGGGATTGCCGTCTCTGACATCGAAGACCTCCGGAACACGCTCTCCATCGGGGAGATACGGGTAGAAGCAGAAAGGTGATTTCAGTAGGAGATCCTTGTGCATCGGCCTGGCGGGTGGAAGAGGCGGGCTGCATCCTAAATCGCATCGAATCAGCTCTGTTGGGGTGCCTCGGTCTTGAAGGTGTGGGAAACAAACTCGCCAACCCTAGCATAGAGGTAAACCTCCATGGTCCAAGACTCTCGGTCTAGGATCCTCATTATTCGGCCCCTGAAGATAGGTGGGTGGGAGTAACCCAGGTACTGCATCAGCTGGAGGAGGATGTCCGCGAACCCTCCTTCACTCTCTCCGTGAGTGCAAAGGTCCCATGGGCCATCAGACGACGGGGTAGCCATCTACAATTTTGAAACAAGAGAAAGAGTCAGAAAACTCAATGAAGGTAGAGATAAGTTTAGAACTAAGAGTGATGAGAATGAGCAATAATTACATTATATTTTGTCAAAGCTTTTCTTAAGTTTACGAAAATAAGACTCAAGTCCTTAGGCACGTCTAGTCTAACTAAGGCTCCTACAGTTGTATGCTCTAATACCAAACTCTGTCGGACCTGGATTTCATAAATCCAAATCCTCTGTGAAAACACTGTGCTATTCCCTAGATTAGAAGTTAGCACTCACATAATACATCACTGAATCAATTCATACACGATGTAAACTAAACCATTCAATAAACTACAAACATCAGAGTCACACATACCACGTCGGGTCGAGTTTTACAATAAGGGCCGAGTGGCCAAACTGATTACATTACATGAAAGTAGCAGAAACTACAGCATAAGCAAAAGGGGTAGAGCACATCTCTCCACAGGCAAGCGACTGGGGAAACCCATGTGCGTCCGATATTAACCAAAGACTTGGATAATATTGGATGCACGTAGGCACCAATGGAGTCAGCTGGACTGAGGTGAGACCTAGACTAAAGAACTAACTACTCTTCATCATTTCCTTGTCCATCGACTTCGGGATCCTTGTAGTATGCATAATCTCCATGATCCGCAGAGTCTGAAGGTTTGGGAAAAGAGCGAGAATGAGCACAACTTTCGTGCTCGCGAGCTAACTAACACACAAGATGCAGTAATAATACATGCAAGGCTTAACAAGGATGGCTTGGGTTATTTTATTTGCTAAAGTAATGTTTTCAATTATCATAATTAGAAACTCCTATCACTTAGCATTTTAACCAATTGCTTTTTGTTAAAGAGAGTAATTGTGCAATATTTATAATAACAGAGGTTCCCTCCACCTCATGCTTACTTTTGATTAGGGCTATCCCCACTTCTTAACACCACTGAGTTCGATGACCTAGAAAAAATCCAATCTCAGGGCTAGGTGAGCCTGACTTGATTTTCATCCCACCCAAAAAGGTTTTATAAATAGAAATAACTCTAGTAAGTTCTTAGGTCTACCTTTGACTGTAGGCACAGCTGTTCGAACAATTTATTACTCTATAGAGGTTGTACACTTTACCCACAAGAGATAATCGTCTTGATATGTACATATGTTTTCGTAGATATGTGAATCAAGGGGAGATCACCACAAGGCCTTTACAATGCCTCCATCAGTATTAGTTACATCCGCTAAGGTTTCGTCTGAGAAGGGTTACGCTCATATAGACTCGTCAACCGCTTCCCAGACCCCCTCTTGTGCCCTTTTAATGACTTTCATCGTGAAGGCTTACGACGTCGCAGGTCATCTACCTGGTGCAACTCGTACTGATGGATACAAATTATTTAGCCAGGTCGACACAATAGACCTTGTGGTTGCACTATTTTACAATAGGAGGTCATCACCGGATTAAGTCCTTAAGGTTATCTAGGCGGTTCATTCCACATACCATCCACAAACCAATATTTCTTGGGCTGCATTAGCACCCATCATCATACCATCCATCATGCCATCCGCCCAGACGGTAATAGCAGTTATTAGGGTTTTGGGAAGTAAAACCAATTTAACTCAATTATTTTAGCCATGTCCACTCAACGACTGCCCAAAACAATTTTCATGATTGAAAGATGATGATTGTGGTATTTAATACCCCGGTACTTAAGCAAGACTAGCATATCGCTTAAGTACAACATATAGCTAGTATAGTTACCATATAATTACCAGGGTGACAAGGATTCATAGATTCAATTATCAAAGGATGGTATAATAATTATTTAATCATCAAGTTGGTATTTAACTACCTTAAGATCATTTGACACACATTTCCATAAGAATTAAAGCATGCAATTTGCCATTTTAAAGTAATATAATTTGCATAAAATGTAGGCTCAATATGATCAAAGTATTGACTCGCCTAGGTTAAAGGTAAGAGAGTCTTGATAGTCTTGGGCTTGATCAAGTTGGAGCTCTCCTGCTTCTTTGAACTGTACTCAGACAAACGTACCAGAAAAGATCAAACAAGCAAAGAGAGCAAATAAATACACAAGAAATAATAAATGAACTCCAATTTAAACAAGACCAGTGCCATAAGAAAGATCTTGAATTTAGAAAAATTTAGAGACAAAAATCACTAGAATCGGAGTTATAACGGAGGAGAACGAGACTTAGAAGTTTTGGTTTTGAGCACCGCCGCTTGGCCAGTCTTGTTAAGCCAGTCTTGTTAAGCCAGTCTTGTTAAGCTTCAAGTACTACTCCCTGCGAATACTTGTCGAAAAAGGGGTTTCGACTACATGGTTGAAAAGGGTTTCAACTATGCCACTACATATTGGGCCACGGGTAGGCTACGATAGCTACAAATCAAAAATTTTTACCACGCAAACCAGGAAGCCAAGCAAGTAAATGATCACAGATCATTACCACCAGACGCGCAGAGCAACGAAAGAAGGGTTGGAGTAGCCTGGTCCAATGAAGAGCGCATCTTTGTAGTGGTCGTAGTCGATCGTCCAGCGTCCTCGCGAGTCGATCGTCTCCTCCCGCAACCTCTACAGTTCCTTGTGAAGATCGCGGATCGTCCTCAAGAGCAACAGTCGCAGTAGCGCCTCTACGGTATCCACACATCCAGGGAAGGAACAACCATGCACAGGTGTGCTAGCACCAAGTCGCATGGTAGAGCTCTTAGGAAGATGGCGGCTAGGGTTCGGTGGTGTAAAACTTGTATACCAACAGCCTCATGCATCTCCTTATATAGTGCTCGTGACGGATCCTATCCGAACACATTTGACGAATCATATTCATACTGATTTGTTCCAACCCGTTAAGTGTGTGACCCTATAGGTTCATGCGTAATCGGTTGTGACTCGGAAACCCTTTTCGATCACGAGTCGTAGCGGCTCCTAGCAGAACATAGCGATTCCCGAATACACCCAAATTATATCGGACGAACCTTAATACAATATGATCTACGATCAGGTACTCATCACTTACGACCAGGTCCTATCTCTATACAACCAGTTCGTATTTGGTCACGACCAGTTCGTAAGTCCTTACGACTAGGTTTCGACCACTCTGTGATTACGTTCGACCAGTCTACGACCAGCTCGTATCTACATACGACCAGTCCGTAACAGATTGAACTGAGTGACCTACTCATGTATACTCCCTTTGCCTCACGATGTCTTGTTGAACTCCAGGTGAGTTGTTGTGTCATCTATGGACTGTTCAATACTTTCTCGATCGAGTGTCGGATAATTTCACGTGGTCGAACACTTCGACCACTAGTGGCATGGCCATGCACTTTCTTTATCCGATCACAATGAGGGGCCCAGAGACATCTCTCCTGTTATGTTAGGAGGGGCAAATCCCATATCCGACCAGTCACATTCCTCTGCATGTTTCATAGCATACTCGAAAGCTACCTTTATAACTATTCAGTTACGGTGTAGCGTTTGGCAACCCGTAAGAGTGCTATTACATATGTAGGAAACCATGCTAATATCAGGTCTAAGGATTATACATCATTATTGCTTGAGACCAACTAACGACATATAGAATCATAACAATCTCAATAGTGTCTCAAGGTGGGTCTAATCCAACATCATGTTCTCTAACATGTGTCCATATTATTGGTTTAATATCTCCATATCCATGACCCGTGAAACATAGTCATCAACCAATACATATGCTAGTCTATTCATATGTGTCCTCATATGTTTCCGACTAGGGATCGTATAAGAATAATTATCGCAAAAATATAGAGTTTCACAATCAAGTCACATACTTGATAATCAATATTAACAATATTATTCTAGGAACAAGATAACATATTATCCAATATTATGAACATAATGAAATATAATCATCTCTATGATTGCCTCTAGGGCATATTTCCAACAGTCTCCCACTTGCACTAGAGTCAATCATTTAGGTATCTAATACCGATAGGTCTTGTGTGTGCCTCATGCTTTGGCTGTGTGAGAGGCTTTATCAACGGATCAGCAACATTCAAATCTGTATGAACTTTGCATATCTTAACATCTCCTCTATCCACCAATTCGCGAATAAGATGATAGCGCATGAGTATATGCTTGGACTTCTGATGGGATTTAGGCTCCTTAGCCTGCGCAATGGCTCCATTGTTGTCACAATAGAGATCCATTGGGCTCGAGGCACTCGGAACCACACCCAACTCAGCAATGAAATTTTTTATCCAAACACCTTCTTTCACAGCTTTAGAAGCCGCAATGTACTCGGCCTCCGTCATGGAATCAGCAACCATCTCTTGCTTGGAACTTTTCTAGCTCACTGCTCCTCCATTCAAAATGAATACAAAACCAGATTGCGAACGATAATCATCTTTGTCAGTTTGAAAGTTTGCATCGGTGTAACCATTTACAACGAGCTCTTCATCACCGCCATAAACTAGGAACGCATCCTTAGTCCTTCTTAAGTACTTAAGAATATTTTTCACAGCTGTCTAGTGACCTTCACCGGGATCAGCTTGGTATCTGCTCGTAACACTTAGAGCATATGATACATCTAGTCGTGTACATAGCATGGCGTACATGATAGATCCAATGGCCGAAGCATATGGAATATCACTCATTTTGTCTCGCTCATCAGTGGTCGTAGGACACTGATTCTTGCTAAGATTAATGCCATGTGCCATGGGCAAGAATCCTCTCTTGGAATCTTGCATGTTGAACCGATTCAACACTTTATCTATGTACTTATCCTGGCTTAATCCAATTAGCCTCTTAGATCTATCTCTATAGATCCTTATTCCCAAGATATATGCTGCATCCCCTAGGTCTTTCATGGAAAAACTATTTTTCAATGATGACTTAATGGATTCTAGCATAGGAATGTCATTTCCGACCAGTAGTATGTCATCTACATACAAGATCAGAATAGCAAGTGCGCTCCCACTAACCTTCATATAAACACAAGGTTCTTCTTTGTTCTTGATGAAACCAAACCTTTTGATCTCCTCATCAAAACGTAAATTCCAACTCTGAGATGCTTGCTTCAACCCATAAATGGACTTTTGAAGTTTGCATACTTTACTAGCATTCTTTGGATCGATAAAACCTTCTGGCTGTGTCATGTACACATCCTCGTCTAGGCTTCCATTAAGGAAAGCCGTTTTGACATCCATTTGCCATATCTCATAGTCGAAATATGCAGCAATAGCTAGAATGATCCGAACAGATTTGAGCATCGCTACTGGTGAGAAAGTCTCATCGTAGTCAACTCCTTGAACTTGTCGAAACCCTTTTGAGACTAGTCGAACCTTATGAATGTGAACATTTCCATCCATATCAATCTTTTTATTATAGATCCATTTGCACTCAATGGTTTTAACACCATCAAGTGGATCGACTAGGTTCCAAACCTGATTTTCTCTCATAGAGTCTATCTTGGATTTCATGGCTCCAAGCCATTTCTCAAAGTCTGGGTCCATCATCGCTTCCTCATAAGTCTTAGGCTCATCATTATCCAATAATAATACGTCATGCCCATACCTTGTAGGCAATTGACACGGCCTTTTAGATCTACGTGGGGTTGGTGCCTCATCTACAGGTTCAACAACATTTTGTTTATCTACTATAGGTTCAATAGGAGTTGAAACACTTTCAGATGTTTCCCAATTTTCTTCGAGTTGCACCTTTCTCCCATTGACTCCTTTTAAAAGAAACTCTTTCTCCAAAAAGACATCATTTCGGGCAACACAAACTTTGCCTTCTTCTTGGTTGTAGAAATAATATCCTTTGGTTTCCCTAGGATATCCTATAGAGAAGCATTTATCTGACTTGGGTGTGAGTTTGTCAGACGTCAAACGTTTAACATAGACATCACATCTCCAAATCCTTAGAAAAGACAAACAAGGACTCTTCCCAGTCCACATCTCATATGGTGTCTTATCTACTGATTTAGATGGTACCTTATTTAAAATGAAAGCGGCAGTTTGTAGAGCGTAACCCCAAAAATACAATGGCAGATCTAATTGGCTCATCATTGATCGAACCATGTCCAACAAGGTCCTATTACGCCGCTCGGACACCCCATTCCATTGTGGAGTGCCCGGTGGTGTATGCTATGGAACAATTCCACATTGTTTCAAATGATTACCAAACTTATGGCTCAAAAACTCACCTCCACGATCAGATTGTAAAGATTTGATTATCTTGCCAAGTTGATTTTGTACCTCATTCTGGAACTCCTTGAACTTTTCAAAGGATTTCGACTTGTGCCTCATTAAGTAGATATATCCATATCTACTATAGTCATCGGTAAAAGTAATGAAGTACTGAAAACCACCTCTTGCTGTCATCCTCATTGGTCCACATACATCAGTATGTATGAGTGCCAACTGGTCGGACGCCTTTCACTCCGATCAGTGAAAGGTGTCTTGGTCATCTTTCCAACCAGGCAAGACTCGCATGTTTCAAATGATTCCAAATCAAATGAGTTTAGAGTTCCATCATCATGGAGCTTTTTCATGCGATGTGACCCAAACGACAATGCCAAATGAAAGTGGAATTCATTTCATTAGGCTGAAGCCTTTTCGCATTAATATTATAGACGGATGCATCAACAAGATTTAAAATAAACAACCCATTCAAAACAGGTGCATAGCCATAAAACACTTCATTCAAAAATATAGAACAACCATTGTTCCCAATAATGAATTTATAACCCTCTGCCATGAAACATGAGGCAGAGATAATGTTTCTACTAATGGCTAGAACGTAATAACAATTATTCAATTCCATAGTAAATCCTAAAGGCAAAAGTAAGGGCAAAGTCCTAACGGCTAATGCAGCAACCCTTGCTTTATTCCCCAGCGCCAAGATCCATCTCGCCTTTGTAATTCTCCTACTCCTTGTTAGACTCTGCATCGAATTGCGAGATATGAGCAACCGATCCGATCAAATACCCATGAGTTAACGGAAGAGTCGACAAGAAAAACATCTATAACATTAATACCTGTAGTGGAAGTTTTAGTCCCACCATTCCTTTTCTGATCAGCCAGGTATTTCTTGCAGTTCCTCTTCCAATGGCCTAGCTCTTTGTAGTAAAAGCATTCATTCTCTTGAGTCGGGCCGGACTTAGTCTTGGGCTTAGACTTGTCAGTTTTGATCTGATCCGAAACTTTAGCCTTGCCCTTTTTCTTGACCCAAGTTTTGGCCTTCTTCTTGAAGCTTGTACTCTTTTGCACCATCATCACATGATTATTACTTTTCTTAATGCTGCCCTCTGTTGTCTTAAGCATCATATGTAGTTCGGTGAGATTCTTGTCTAAGCCATTCATATGGAAGTTCAAAATGAGCTGCCCATAGCTTTCAGGAAGCGAAGCAAGAATCAAATCTGTAGTCAACTCTTGGCTAAGTGGAAAACCAAGTTTTTTCAAGCTCTGTGTGTAACCAACCATTTTGATCACATGAGAGCTCATCAGACCACCCTCAGCTAGCCTACATCCAAACAAGTTCTTTGAGATCTCATATCTCTCATATCATATCGTAGGCCTCAATGTTCTCAAACTGCTTCTGAAGGTCTGAGTTCATCGCAGCAAGCATGAGACAACTAACATCAAGGGATTCATCACATGCCTTTTTATAGGTGGTTTTAAGAGTAGTAGCAGCATTCTCTGTAGGCATATCTGGAATTGGTTCCTCTAGAACATGTTCCATTTTATCTTGCCTAAGAACAATTCTTAGGTTGTGGGACCAATCCGCAAAATTTATTCCTTTCAGTTTTTCCCTTTCAAGTATCGAACGTAAAGCAAAACTGGATGTAGGTACAGCAGTAGGTGCCATAATCTACAACATAAATTATGCAAAACAAGACATATGTTCAAGAAAAGTAACTTCCATTAAACAATTTAATAAAGATACTCCCACTAAACACCATATCCCTCTTATGACATTTAATGATTCAAGATCCATAATCATTTAATCTACTAGTGAGCTTTGGCATCACTGCTAGAAGACTAGTGAAAATGGTAAGCAACCCTTTGCTAATCATATCTCCATATGACTCTTGTTGTTGGGCAGCATCTATATGCTCCAGCACCCAACCATTATGCCCCAAGGTCCACAACTGTTATGATAATCCTGTTAAGTTAAACCAATACTCAACATGTAAGTGTCTGACACAAACCCATCTAGTCAAGTAGAGTTAATGGCACACTGCTTTGGCAAGACCTACCATTAAAATACATGACTTTGGATGGTGCAACATATTTGGGAGGGCATCAATTTAACTTAATATTATGTGAGGGAATTTTTACTTCTACCATGTTAAAAGCATTTAAAGCAAAAACATGTATAGAAATAAATGAACAGGAATATAAAGGCATTCACAGACAATCAAATTGCATTGTGATATAGTATGACCCTTCTCCATGGTGATCCCCATCGCCACTCATCATGTTCGCCGTGTCTCCGAGTGGTCGACTCCTCCAAGCACTCCCACTAAGCCATTACTGCTAATAGTACTAGTAATGAATTACAAGGAGTAAAGAAGCATCACAAGTCGACACGCAGGCCGTTATACAAATATGGACAGCCTTGGGCTGCAATAAGCATGACACGTAGGTCATGGAAATTACATACATACATGCATCTCATACATGAACCATTATGGGTCATACTATTCACATCAATCCCTGCAAAAACAAGTTATACACAGAATCCAATTCTATCAGACGACAAGAGCACATACCACCTAAAAACCAATCGATCTTATTGACCAGGGCCTAGATCGTTCCATCTCTATGAACCGATCTAGGTTACCAGACCCGACCAGTAATAGATCCAATCTACTACTACCACATATCAAGTATATGCGACCGATCTAGATCAAAAACTATGCAGGACGGCTCTGATACCACTGTTGGGCTACGGGTAGGCTACGATAGCTACAAATCAAAAATTTCTACCACGCAAACCAGGAAGCCAAGTAAGTAGATGATCACAGATCGTTACTACCAGACGCGCAGAGCAGCGGAAGAAGGGTTGGAGTAGCCTGGTCCAACAAAGAGCACGTCTTTGTAGTGGTTGTAGTCGATCGTCCAGCGTCCTTGCGAGTTGATCGTCTCCTCTAGCAACCTCTGCAGTTCCTTGTGAAGATCACGGATCATCCTCAAGCACAACAGTCGTAGTAGCGCCTCTACGGTATCCACACGTCCAGGGAAGGAACAACCATGCGCAGGTGTGCTAGCACCAAGTCGCACGGTAGAGCTATCAGGAAGATGGCAGCAAGGGTTTCGGTGGTGTAAAACTTGTATACCAAACAACCTCATGCATCTCCTTATATAGTGCTCGTGACGGATCCTATCCGAACACATTTGACGAATCGTATTCATACTGGTTTGTTCCAACCCATTAAGTGTGCGACCCTGTAGGTTCATGCGTAATCGGTTGTGACTCGGAAACCCTTTCCAACCACGAGTCGTAGCGGCTCCTAGCAGAACATAGCGATTCCCGAATACGCACAAATTATATCGGACGAACCTTAATGCAATATGATCTACGATCAAGTCCTCATCACTTACGACCAGGTCCTATCTCTATATGCCCAGTTCGTATTTGGTCACGACCAGTTCGTAAGTCCTTACGACCAGGTTTCGATCACACTGTGATTACATTCGACCAGTCTATGACCAGCTCGTATCTACATATGACCAATCCAGAATGGCGATCGAATCGAGTGACCTACTCGTGTATACTCCCTTTGCCTCACGTTATGCGGTTGAACTCCGGTGAGATGTTGTGTCATCCATGGACTGCTCAATACTTTCTCGTCGAGTGTCGGATAACTTCACGTGGTCAAACACTTGACCACTAGTGGCATGGCCATGCACTTTCTTTATCCGATCTGGCGAGGGCCCAGATACATCTCTCCGTTATGTTAGGAGGGCAAATCCATATCCGACCACCACATTCCTCTGCATGTTTCATAGCATACTCGAAAGCTACCTTTATAACTATCCAGTTACGGTGTAGCGTTTGGCAACCCCTAAGATTGCTATTACATATCTAGGAAACCATGCTGATCTCAGGTCTAAGGATTATACATCATCATTGCTTGAGACCAACTAACGACACATAGAATCATAACAATCTCAATAGTCTCAAGGTGGGTCTAATCCAATATCATGTTCTCTAACATATGTCGATATTATTGGTTTGATATCTCCATATCCATGACCCGTGAAACATAGTCATCAACCAATACATATGTTAGTCTATTCATATGTGTCCTCATATGTTTCCGACCAGGGATTGTATAGGAATAATTATCGCAGAAATATAGAGTTTCACAATCAAGTCGCATACTTGATAATCAATATTAACAATATTATTCTAGGAACAAGATAACATATTATCCAATATTATGAACATAGTGAAATATAATCATCTCTATGATTACCTCTAGGGCATATTTCCAACACTACCTAGTCATAGACCTAGTCGTAGACGTGATCATAGACCTGTTCGAAAGGAGGCTTCGACCACTGGTCGGAAGGAGGTTTCGACTACAGGACGCGGTTGAAAGGAGGCTTCAACCACCTGGTCGAAAGGAGCTTTGACTATGGGACATGGTCAAAAGGAGCTTTGACTATGGGACATGGTCGAAAGAAGGTTTCAACCAGCTGGTCGGAAAGAGGTTTCGACCACATGACCCGGTCGAAAAGAATAAGAGGGGAAACAGGGCAGAGGGAAGGGAGCTTACCAAGACCGAGAGAGGGGTCGGAGGATGTTGGTGGACAGCGAACGGCGGTGGGGAAGCTCGTGGTAAGAGACATCGGAGGATGGCGACGAAGGAGCCGGCCGAGACTGAAGGAGAAGAGGAACAGCGGCGGTTCCTGCAACGGTGATGGTTGTCAATGTGAAGCAACGACGCCCGGGGGAAAGGAACGGGCACATGAGCACCAGGATGGTCCAAGGGACTCACCAGAAGTGACAGTGAAGCTTGGGGATGCTCGAGGCGAACTGGTGTCGGTGACTGTGGTGGCGGTGAGGTGGGTAACGTGGAGGGCTTGCCTGAGAGGGAGAAGATGGTCGAGGCGGCTTGGGGTGACCTCGGGGTGTCGAGGAGGTCCTCCTGGTGGCGGCGATTGGGCTGAGGCTGCGAGGAACTCGGTCGACGATGGAAGGTGATTCGGCCGAAGGGGGAGGAGAAACCAAATCTGAGTGATTCTTTCGGGGACACTTACCAGTCAGCGAAGGGGGGGTGCGAAGAGGGGAGGCAAGGGGAGGCTCGGAGCTCCTTTTATAGCCGGGGAAGGGAGAAAGAGCTGTTGAGGAGCTCGGGATGGCTCACGGTCCCAAGGAGCTAGCGGTAGGGGAGTCTGCTCGGCAACGACTTGTGCGCCCTAGGCAGGTGGGAGCAGCTAGGCGACGGGACAAGGAGACGCGGGCGTGCGTGCCCAAGCACAGCGTGTGGGTGCTGAGGTGGGCATGGGCTGGCGACACAATGGGGCGGGGAGTAGGTGCAGCGGCCATGGCGCGCTGGTGTCACGGCGCAGCAAAGTGGGCATGGCCAGAGTAGGTGGGAGCTTCAAGAGCGCGAGTGCGCAAGTGCAGCGCAGTCTGGGTGCTCTGGAGCGTGGTGAGGGCGAGCTAAGAGACAAGACCGGGTGAGGCTTACTGACGCAGGCAGTGTAGGGAGGTGAGCGCGGCGACGACTTGCGTGACCGAAGCAGCTGGTAGATGAGACGCGGGCAGGGACGAGGCGCATGAGGGTGTGGCCAGAGTGCACGGGGCGCTGTAGCGGGCATGGGTGTGCCAGGAGAGGAGGGGCAGGGGCTTGGGCCAGCTGGGCCGAAAGGGAGAGGAGGTGGGCGGGCCCAAAAAAAGAAATGGGTTGAGCCCACTGGAGGTAAAAAGTGGGCTGAGCCTCAAGAGAGGGGTTTTGAATTTGAGGTAGAAGTTAGAGATTTTAAAAATACAACTTAAGTTGAAATAAGTTTTGAAACCAACTGATAAAAACAAATACTAAATACAATCCGAAAAACGGATTGTTACAAAGCCATTTCCGATGCGTGTATGGTCCAACGTAGTTTGCCTTGTGCTTTATTGAGTCAACGCAACTATCTTTTGCATGTTATCTACTAAGATTAGCTCTCTGTTTTTACCTATTCCGATTGATACACTGGTAGCAAACGTGAGTATTAAGGACTAGTGTGCCAGTAGGATTCTATAAGCATATCTTCCATGTATGTTTTTTCGGCAGGACGATGTATGGATGCTTCTTTCTTTCTTTCGATTAACATAAGAATTTGCAGCTATTTTTGTTTTTCAGATTAATGTGGAAATTGTAACGCCCCCAAATTCTGGGAACATTAAACTCTTTACAACCGCCCAGGATGTTTAGTTGCGAAGTAAGCAGTGTCTCAAGCAAGCTTTCGATTACAACAAAAGCCAACATTTTATTACACAAGGATAAGGCTTAATAGCCAGTTTTTACACTGACACGGGCATCCAAGCTCAAATTTAATATAATACCAGACAAAAGAACTTCAAACCACAGGCACACTTGAGCGTGGCTGAGACCTAATAACAATAGTCGTTGCCATCCGAGGGTCCACCAAAATCCTGTTCATCAAGATCCTCTGCATTTTCCCTGGTTTCTTCTGTAGATTGTTTGCAAATTATGCAAGAATGAGTACAACTACCGTACTCAACAAGCCACATGGAAAAGCTAAATAATTACATGCAAGGAGTTCAATAGATGGTTAGGGTTTTACCTTAACAGGCATATGTGGATGCATTTTGCAGTTAAATCAGTTTATATTTAAAACAGTAAAACAATAATAAATAATAACATCAGGGGGGTTTCTCAACAAACTCAATTACCAACTTACCATCTCAAAAACTCTACTTATGCCTCATGTACTGGAATCACCCATTAACACAGCTTCATTAACTAGAAGCACGGTGTATTCGAATACCTTTTTATACACTCTGTAGAGTTGCCCAACTTTACCCACACGATATCTCAAACTCATACTGTCAAAACATAGACATGCAACACGTTAGCGTGTGACTGAGTAGAGATAACAAAGCCTTTTCACAGCTTATCCTTTTAGCTTCTACCCGATAGGTCTAAATCCATACAGCCCTCGGGAGACCACCGGCCAATAGTGGAATTTGTGCCCCGATGCTGACGGGCCCATACCGTTGCGTAGACCAGCGAGTGTCCCTCTAGGCCCACCCTTGTCTCGCCCTTGATATTGCAGATATTCAATTGGAAGAGCAGTGTACTAAGCTAGGGAGTAATGACCACGCATATGGTTGAGCAGTTTTCTGTGTCTGTTACTTGGCACAAGGTTCTTGTCCTTACTTGTCATCTAGTGAGGCGATGGCCCAACACCAACTCGTGGCTGTCCACCTCGAGATCTCACTGATGACTCACTTTTATCATAAGTCTATTGGGTTGTCCAATTTCCTGGACATAACCCTCAACTCTCCACCAAAACCATTGGTGACTCGCCAACACTCTCTTTTGATTGATAACACATTTGTGTGACAAAGGTACTTATATAGCTAATATTTTATGTGAACTTGTCAAGGTGAATATGGCCTACAAGTACTGGGTGGGTTTGTATGTGGGGTAATAGGATTTATCTATTTATCATGGCATTCAAAAGTATTATTTGAATAATTAAAGTAATTGGCTCAAATATAATAATGAAAGTATCAATATAAATATATGGCATGTGGGTTCAAAATGTTCAAGGAATGCAACTTTCCTTCTTGCACAAAGTCTTGTTGATACTGGTCTTGTCCGGCGTCTTCTGGAGTTTGGTCGTCAAGATCGTGACCTAACGAGAAGCAAAGCAATAAAAAAAACCAAGTAAAAACTAGCTCGATAAGGAATGAGCTGGGAACAACAAGCAAGTAAATAAAACCAAAAAGAGACTTAAAGGAAGGTGGTGTGGGATGGTGGAAATTTATCTAGTGCTTGATTGGACTGAACGAAGTTGTGAGATTCGGATCCAAGTACAACAAAAAATATTGTAAAGGATTAATGAATACTATGGGAAGGTGAAAAGTTTCATTGGGAGTTTGGTATAGTTGAGCGGAGTCAAAAATAGGCTTTCTGGGTTCGAGACGGTCAAATTTGACATATAATGTCAAATTAGGGTTTCGGGCGAAAAAGTGCCGGACGATGAATAGTACTATTTTACTATTCATGTCTAAACAAGGATTAGTGAATAGTGATTAGGTTCATTGTTTTTTGTTAAAGAACAGTACTAAGGTTTATTGTGCATTTTTCTGATTTTGGAACAAGAACAAATTTTCTTGTCTTTGTGAACGATAAACAACCGAATGGATGAGCAAAGGAAAAGAATATTGTGCAGAGAATAGTAAATGGGCTGAATTGAATGAACAGTGAATGGGCCGGCCTTTACTTTGCGGCCCACGGCCCCATTCGCCGGACTAAGCAATTGATCGCCCGGCCTTAAAGGCGGCGCTAGTCAAACTAAGTGCTCTACACAGCTTCAAGCGAAGAAAGCAGGGGCGCGGCCTCACAGAAAAGGGAAAGGCGAGGGCGGTAGCGGCGCTTCCGCAGCGATAATGGCCGGCGGCCAAGGGCTCGGTCTTGCAGGGAGCTTGAGGTAAGTCTTCTTACCTTCTTGGGTTGGGGATTTTAGGCGGTTTGGGGTTTTGGTTTTGGTGGCGATAGCTCTTGGTCGGCCTTGGGGAAGGAGAAGGATGGGTGGGAAGGGGGAAGAGCTTGGTGCGGGTTTTGAAGGCTGAACGGGGGCGGCTTTTATAGGTGAGCAGAGGCTGTAGCGCTAGTAGGGCGGCGGCAACAGGGAGGCGGTGGGAGCAGGGTGCGGTGTGGGCAGCAGCATGGGTGGCGGGGTGAGGTGGAGCATGGGCGTGCACGAGGGCGGCGCCGCATTGGCGGTGCCCTCATCGAGCGGGGGCCTTGGCGCGGGATGGGATGGGACGAAGGCGGTGGCGCCGCGACTTGGGGGCGCGGGATGCATTGAAGATGGGTGGCGAGGTGGCACGGGAGGTAGCGGATGATGGTGGCGAAGCCGAGGCGATGTGGCGTCTCCCATGGCGGCCTGCACTGGCCGGGCAGGGTGGAGGCGGGTTTGGGTGATGGCGCGACCGGGGAGGAGATGGCGGGAGGGAGAAAGCGAAAGCGGGATTTGGTTGGGTTTTGATGAATTTGGGGAATTTTTGTTGAATTTGGTTGAAATTTGCTAAACTGAGATTTGAAAATGAGATTCAAATCAAAACTCAAATTGATTTTGAAATTTTGAATTTTGCAGATGTTTCAACCTACCCCCCTTAAAAAGAATCTCGTCCCCGAGATTCACTCAGAGCTAGGGGAGCAGGTTGGAAAATCACGCTGCATTTTTTATTCCTTTTTCCAAGCTGCTCTTTTTGTTGTAAAATTCTGCCTCAGAAACAGAAAAGGTGGCTCTTGAATTAAAAACCAATGCTGATCCTTTGCATGAAATAAGAACGTACCGATAATGACTTTAGCAGCCTCTGTCGTATCCTTGGTAGAAATATAATTGACTTTGTCCTGTATCGATTCTATTGTTGGTCTTTTTTCTCCTAGAGTTTGTCTCGCTTTTCTTAGCTGTTTTCTGAGTAGTAGCATATACCCTTTGTATGCTTGTTTCATTGGTGGTGTCTTGTTGGTATGTAGTTGACTTTTCACTTGGGCTTTGGTGCCTCTGCTTTCATGCCCCTCAGTGGGCAGTGAACCTTGTAATGGTCTGGTTGTCGACAGTGGAAACATATTACTGATTTTTGTGGACATTCCCTCTGGTAATGATTTTCTCCATATATGTGACATCGAACTGTGGTTGGTCGACTCACATTGTATTGCGGTCTTGGATTGGAATTGGTAGGTAGCTTCTGCTGAATTTGTAGTAGTGGTCCTACCATCATCCCTGTTGGATTTTCTTCTACTTGGTATTTGTTCCTTTCCATTATGGTCATTAGTTCAGTCGTGCTTGGCTGATACTCCTCTATGTTAGTCTCGCTTTGGTAGCTGATACCGGTCCTGGTTCCAAACATCTTGGGAATGTATTTCTGCAGCGCTTTTGACCAAATACAAAGAGGTAAGTAAGATCCAGATTTGGGTTAAGTGGAGAAAGATTAAGATAAGGTTCAAGACGAAAAGAAGGAATTGAATTTTGACAAGGATGATATACACATACTGATAGAAAAACAAATTATCAAATAATAACATAGCTCAATTATTTATACGAGCTGTATACATACTACTTAGAGTACATAGTACAACTTGTTTTACAACCAAAAGATCGTCTAATTAGGGTTCACGCTATCTAATAACATTCTAGCGTATTCTAAACACTACTGCAACTTCTGACGAAAAGTTGAAATTAGGTGAGAAGGGATAAATCTTTTGTAAAAACAAATTGAGATTTTATAAATCTAAGTTTAGATGAGATAGCAATAGAAGGGAAAAGACAGCAATAATACTTATATTTTTATTTTCAGAAATTCTTTTAAAAATTTTCGAACTAGTATTTTTGAAGGTCTTCATTTCCTAATTCCTAAAGCCAACTTAAGGTCTCAACCTACAGTCAAGCTAAGCTCTGATACCACTTTGTAACGCCCCCAAATTCTGGGAACGTTAAACTCTTCACAACCGCCTAGTATGTGCAGTTGTGAAGTAAGCAGTGTCTCAAGCAAGCTTTCGATTACAACAAAAGCCAACATTTTATTACACAAGGATAAGGCTTAACAGGCAGTTTTTACACTGACAAGGGCATCCAAGCCCAAATTTAATATAATACAAGACAAAAAAAACTTCAAACCACAGGCACACTTGAGCGTGGCTGAGACCTAATAACAATAGTCGTTGTCATCCGAGGGTCCACCAAAATCCTGTTCATCAAGATCCTCTGCATTTTCCCTGGTTTCTTCTGTAGATTGTTTGCAGATTATGCAAGAATGAGTACAACTACCATACTCAACAAGCCAAATGGAAAAGCTAAATAATTACATGCAAGGAGTTCAATAGATGGTTAGGGTTTTACCTTAACAGGCATATGTGGATGCATTTTGCAGTTAAAGCAGTTTATATTTAAAACAGTAAAACAATAATAAATAATAACATCAGGGGGGTTTCTCAACAAACTCAATTACTAACTTACCATCTCAAAAACTCTACTTATGCCTCATGTACTGGAATCACCCATTAACACAGCTTCATTAACCGGAAGCACGGTGTATTCGAATACAATTTTATACACTCTGCAGAGTTGCCCAACTTTACCCACACGATATCTCAAACTCATACTGTCAGAACATAGACACGCAACACGTTAGCGTGCGACTGAGTAGAGATAACAAAGCCTTTTCACAGCTTATCCTTTTTAGCTTCTACCCGGTAGGTCTAAATCCATACAGCCCTCGGGAGACCACCGGCCAATAGTGGAATTTGTGCCCCGATGCTGACGGGCCCATACCGTTGCGTAGACTAGCGAGTGTCCCTCTAGGCCCACCATTGTCTCGCCCTTGATATTGCAGATATTCAATTGGAAGAGCAGTGTACTAAGCTAGGGAGTAATGACCACGTATGTGGTTGAGCAGTTTTCTGTGTCTGTTACTTGGCACAAGGTTCTTGTCCTTACTTGTCATCTAGTGAGGCGATGGCCCAACACCAACTCGTGGCTGTCCACCTCGAGATCTCACTGATGACTCACTTTTATCACAAGTCTATTGGGTTGTCCAATTTCCCGGACACAACCCTCAACTCTCCACCAAAACCATTGGCGACTTGTCAACACTCTCTTTTGATTGATAACACATTTGTGTGAACAGGTACTTATATAGCTAATATTTTATGTGAACTTGTCAAGGTGAATATGGCCTACAAGTACTAGGTGGGTTTGTATGTGGGGTAATAGGATTTATCTATTTATCATGGCATTCAAAAGTATTATTTGAATAATTAAAGTAATTGGCTCAAATATAATAATGAAAGTATCAATATAAATATATGACATGTGGGTTCAAAATGTTCAAAGAATGCAACTTGCCTTCTTGCACAAAGCCTTGTTGATACTGGTCTTGTCCAGCGTCTTCTGGAGTCTGGTCGTCAAGATCGTGACCTAATGAGAAGCAAAGCAATAAAAAGAAACCAAGTAAAAACTAGCTCGACAAGGAATGAGCTGGGAACAACAAGCAAGTAAATAAAACCAAAAAGAGACTTAAAGGAAGGTGGTGTGGGATGTTGGAAATTTATCTAGTGCTTGATTGGACTGAACGAAGTTGTGAGATTCGGATCCAAGTACAACAAAAAAATATTGTAAAGGATTAATGAATACTATGGGAAGGTGAAAAGTTTCATTGGGAGTTTGGTATATTTGAGCGGAGTCAAAAATGGGCTTTCTGGGTTCGAGACGGTCAAATTTGACATATAATGTCAAATTAGGGTTTCGGGCGAAAAAGTGCCGAACGATGAATAGTACTATTTTACTATTTATGTCTAAACAGGGATTAGTGAATAGTGATTAGGTTCATTGTTTTTGGTTAAAGAACAGTACTAGGGTTTACTGTGCATTTTTCTGACTTTGGAACAGTAACAAATTTTATTGTGCTGTGAACAGTAAACAACCGAACTGGATGAACAGTAAAAAGAATATTGTGCAGAGGATAGTAAATGGCCTGAATTGAATGAACAGTGAATGGGTCGGCCTTTACTGTGCGGCCCATGGCCCCATTCGGCCTGGCCCAAACGGCCCATTCGCTGGGCCAGAAGGCTATCTTGGCCAAGGTTGTTACGCTCTCATGGCTATGAGCGAAGCAGCAGAAAGCGGCGGGCGGCGGCACTCCTCGTGGAAAAGGGAGAAGGCGAGGGCTAGTGGCGGCGCTTCCGCGGCATGGCGGCCGGCGGCGAAGGGGAGCGGTGTGGGGGAGCTTGAGGTAAGTCTTCTTACCTTTGCGGGTTGGGGATTTTGGGGCGGATTTGGGGGTTTTGGTTTTGGTGGCGGCGGCGGCTCTTGGCCGGCCTTGGGGAAGGAGAAGGGTGGGTGGGGAGGGGGAAGAGCTTGGTGCGGGTTTTGAAGGCTAAACGGGGGCAGCTTTTATAGGCCAGCAGAGGCGGTAGCGCCAGTAGGGCGGCGGCAACAGGGAGGCGGTGGGAGCAGGGTGCGGCGTGGGCAGCGGCATGGGAGGCGGGGTGAGGTGGAGCATGGGCATGCGTGAGGGCGGCGCCGCGTTGGCGGTGCCCCTCACTGGAGCGGGCGGAGGCTGGCCTTGGATGGGATGGGGCAGAGGCGGTCTGTGTGGCGACTTGAAGCGCGGATGCATTGAAGAGGGGGGGGGCGAGGTGGCACGGGAGGTGGCGGATGATGGTGGCGGTGCTGGAGGTGGTGATGGCATCTCCCATGGCGACGCGCGGCTGGGCGACGGGGTGGAGGTGGGTTTGGGTGATGGCATGACCGGGGAGGAGAAGGCGGGAGGGAGAAAGGGAAAGCGGGATTTGGTTGGGTTTTGATGAATTTGGGGAATTTTTGTTGAATTTGGTGAAATTTGCTAAACTGAGATTTGAAAACGAGATTCAAATCAAAACTCAAATTGATTTTGAAATTTTGAATTTTGCAGATGTTTCAGAATTTTTTTACTCTTTGCCCACCTAGGATATTTAACATGAGAGCTTTTAGGAGATTCTCCAATTAGTAAAGCTAAAAATATTTGAAAATTACATAGATGTAAAATTTAGTCATTAATTTGTCGCATATATATATAATCCACTCCGACTTGATTACCTCCAAAAAATTGTAGTCTGACCCTACTAGAGCCAGAAATTTAGACTAGCAAGCGTCGAAACGTTCCAAGAACAATGACGCTTCAGCTTAGCTAGGTCTGTCTTGTTGAAATCCACAGAACGTCCAAGGGGACTCATTCTCTACAAGCAAAGAGAATATGTCCCAGCGATGTAGACATGGATTTCTTACACAAATAAAAAACTGGCCATGCATGTCATCAAGTGACCAACAAATGTTAACTTGCTTCTCTCTCTTTCTTAGCAAGCAGCTGATTCAAAGAATCCTTTTATGCAAGAGAGGGACCATATAATCAAATATGCAGGCTGCAGGCAGAGGTCAACTACAAAAGGTTTGTTTTATCATCGTGTCACAGAGGGGACGCTCAGATCCACACGACAAGGGGGTCAGCGACCCAATCGGAACAGCTTAGGCAAACAAATTGCTTTTGGATTCGAGCCAGATTGGCCGTTTGGGTCACATGAGCTGCTAGGTAAGCTAGCTGCATAAGCTCCATCTCGTGCATGCAGCCTATAAAAAAAGATGTTAGTGCTGTGTAAAGTACTATATTGCACATTCACCTCATGATATCTTGCCACAAAAGGCCAGTGATCTTCTGTTACTACTTCCTAAGGGTTTAGTTAGTAGATTTTTTGCTACTTTGACACACGTAAAAAATCATTGCTACAATGCATGCATTATGCATGAAATTTTACATTTCTTTCTAGGCAAGATCTCACACAGAAAGGTCATCATGTAAGTGTAATTAAAAGTTGCTTGTAGTTTGAGGATAAACTAGTACTATCAACTTCTAGACATAGCTAGCAAGCTTGGGAGTGCTAAGAGCGATATTTTCAGCAGCTTAGAATCCCAACTAGCTAGGTCAAGGCAAAGCATTCTTAACATCAACCATGTATCTTGGTATCCCAGTCGACAGCTAGCTAGTGCATCAAGCCAAGCAATTTTGAGTCAGGACAAATGTTAAATTATCCTAAACATCGTGTCAAAGATCAAGTTGAAGAAGCTGTTACATGCATGTAGATTGATAGAAAAGATATAGGAGCTTGTCAATTGGCAACTGTCGATAACACCAGTACATAGCTTTTTTTTCTCCGAGGGAGCACCAGTACATAGCTTAATCTTGATAAACAGAAGAAAATACATGCATCAATTCTATCTTTTTTTTTGGTCGAACGAATCAAGTGCCGGTTACATGGGTCGATATGAGTTAGTCAGGTTTAATTTTGTCTTTGTATCGGCCGGGGTGGGTGGTCCGGAAGGACCGGAACCCAAGCCAGGCCCGTGAGCACGGCCGACGTTGCTTTCTAAAAGAAACATTTCCAGCTTCCGCCAAGTTGAGCCGTTCAAGAGTAACTAGAAGCTGGCAATGCACGCATGGCCTCCCTGGGATCGAATCCTTTGTTTTTTGAAGGGTGGAATCTAATCCATTAGATAGTAAGTGCTGCAGTGTTGTGCATAGTTTTTCGAACAGAACTGTGTACTGTGAACACAACCCAGTAATTTCATATATTGACAGCGCAAAGTTTCCGCAAAATTCATGTGAGATATATATTGTTGTGTCCAAACAGGCCTAATGGCATTGTAGTTGAGACCGATGGCTTTAAGTTAAAAATTGAACGATTAGATTGATGGTTATATACTTTCAACTTTGCTAGTCATGTACTATCTACGGACAGTAGCAGAACAAATAATAAATGAAGTCTTGAGTGACACGTAATGTCGCACACTAGTTCAGTCATCAGTTTCTAATATAGTGGTAGAGAGTACGGATATCTACCTATATAGTACGTTTTATATGTTGAAATAAGCGTTATATTTTTTTCCAGGAAAATATGAACTTCGCAAGCCTGTAGATGAATGAACTGCCAAATATTAAGCTTGTAGATGAATGAACTGCCAAATATTTTGTAGGATTAATTCTTTAATATCTCACTACACTACTACACAAAGTGTAATCACATACGGTTCTAAACCGTCATCACAGACGGTTTTCTGAACCGTCTGTAATTATGTGTCTGTGATGGCACAGACGGTTTTCAAACCGTCTGTGAAAAAAGCTATCACAGACAGTTCTGAATAAGAACCGTCTGTGATAGTTTTTTCTATTGCAAAAAAAAAAATGGATTCTGAAGCATTGCCAGCAGCGACGAGAGGCGACACGAATGGCACGACTGTGACAGAGAAAACGAATGACTCTAGGAAGCAACCACAATGCTATTGGTAGCGACACGAAGACCTATGTTCATTGGAGTTGTGCCGGCGATGAGCGGCAGTGGCAGCGGCGAGAAGCTAAATGGTGGCAACGAGCTAGAAGGAGCGGAAAGTATCTCATCACAAACGGTTTGTATTAAAAACCGTCTGTGACTCTAATTTTACCATGGCTCGAACTCTATGATTTTACCATGGCTTGAAATTTTTCTTCCTTTCTGACTTTACAATGGCCAATCCTCTGCCGCGGCACACAATCCTCTGCCGCGGCAGTCAATCCTGTGCCGTGGCAACCAATCCTCTGTGGCGGCACACAATCCTCTGCCGTGCAGCCAATCCTATGCTGTTGCAGCTAATCCTCTGCCGCGGCACACAATCCTCTGCCGCGGCACACAATCCTCTGCCGTAGCGCACAATCCTCTACCGTGGCAGCCAATCTTCTACCGCGTCCCACAATCCTCTGCCGTGGTGCACAATCCTCTGCCATGGTGCACAATCCTCTACCACGTCCCACAATCCTCTGCCACGGCACACAATCCTCTGCTGTGGCAGCCAATCCTCTGCCATGGCAGCCAATCTTTTGTTGTGGCGCACAATCCTCTGCCGTGGCAGCCAATCCTCAGTAGCGGCAGCCAATCCTGTGCCGTGGCAGCTAATCCTCTGCTGTGGCACACATTCCTCTGCTGTGACACACAATCCTCTGCGTGGCAACCAATCCTCTGCCGCGGCACACAATCCTCTGCCGCGACAGCCAATCCTGTGCCGTAATAGCTAATCCTCTGCTGTGGCACACATTCCTCTGCTGCGGCACACAATCCTCTGCCGTGACAGCCAATCCTATGTCGTGGTAGCTAATCCTCTGTCATGGCATACAATCCTCTGCCACGTCTCTGCCGTGGCACACAATCCATAGTAAAATCAGAGAGTAAGAAAAATTTCATGCCAGGGGAAAATTCCAAGTCACAGACAGTTTTTAATATAAACAGTCTATGATATACGGAGACATCATAGACGGTTTGTAAATAAAATCGTCTGTGATACTTCATAGACGGTTCTTAACAATAACCGTCTATGATGTAACACAGACAATTCTATTTAAAAACTATCTGTGATAGTTACATATCACAGACGGTTCCAAAAGAACCGTCTGTGATAATTTTATGGAACCGTCTGTGATGAGGCGTTTTCTATAGCTTGTTTTGTAGTAGTGCTATTATTTCTTGTGAATTTTTTGTTTTCTTCACAAGCTTCTAAATAAGAAATGTAGAAGAGCGATAATTTCTTGTAATCTTGTCTCGTTCATGCCCTGGAATTTTGCACTGGAGCTACTTTATTAATTCTTTGTGTAAATTACTAGAATGTTTTGATAGTTCATCAGTAATTTACTTAGTTTGTGCCAGATGCACGTACGCACGGATAGGTGACTATATTCTATTACACGCTCTAATGAGTGATGTGTGCTTCACCGGCCAGACTAGTGTACCATTCCGGCCATCGTTATAATACTTTCCCCAAAATAGCTCAACTAAAACTGGAAGATGAGGTGTTTATATCTACAAAAAGGAATTGATATCTCGTACAGTTTCAGGTGGGGAATACATTACCAAATACGGGCATTATCTCATGACGACGATGCATGAGGAATAGCATATGTGACTACTGTCTTAATTCCTACTCCGCCGATTAATTTATGATTCAATTGATTACGAAATTTCAAAGTGGTTAACCAAACAACAATTTTTTTTGTATATATCTATATATGAGATATAATAGTGTGCTAGATATATATAGGATGGCTTCTTACAAAGATGGAATCATGGACACCAAACCCTAACTGCATTGCACGTTGTTCGTCACTCGTGTTTGACATGCGAATCTTGCAAGTAAATCGATAGTACAGATGCATGCGTGGGAACAGGAAGAAACATCAGTTTTAGTTGGGTAGTTCATGATCATGTAAGACTAATCTATTCTCTGTCCTTTTTTTTACTTTGCATGCATCGAATAATATTGTTTGTACCTACTCCCATTGTTCTAAAAAATACATTTAAGAAAGCTTGCAGCCAAATTTCTGTAATTTCACCATGAATATTTGTAGAAGGGCATAAATCTGGTGCTAACCTCTTCTTCAGTGCTAATGTGTGCAAGCTCCATCGTGAGTAGTCTGATTAATTGACATTGGGAAGGACGAATGTTATCCGTTCGATTTTAGGAAGCTAATTAAAGTGCTATATATCATTAATTCTTAGGGATGTTATCTGCATTAGTCTTTAGGGAAGCTATGTTCAAAATTCAATAATCACGATCCATTCTCATGTTGATCAGATAACTCGTGAGTCTGATTAATTGACATTGGGAAGGACGAATGTTATCCGTTCGATTTTAGGAAGCTAATTAAAGTGCTATATATCATTAATTCTTAGGGATGTTATCGGCATTAGGCTGGTCCTAATGGGTGGTTTCTTACTCCAGTTTCTTATTGCATGAAAAGCATTTAGATACCACCTTCCCAATGCATGGTATCCTATAGTGTGGTATCCTAGGCCTTTGATATAGAGTATTTACTAGTATTTCTACCTAAGATACTGTGTATGAGTGGTATCTAAATAAGATACCAGTCTGTTCTCTCTCTTCCTTAATTACAGTGTCACATCAGACTTTTGCCTATGTAGCAGCTTTAAGAAACTTGCCAAGGTGGAGTATTGGGATCAGCCTTAGTCTTTAGGAAGCTATGTTCAAAATTCAATAATTACGATCCATTCTCATGTTGATCAGATAGCTCGTGACGAACTTTTGATGTTATCACTGAGGACGATGTTAGCACTCGCTGTGTGCGAGTGATATAAGTGCATTCCCTGTAGTTTTTTTTTTTGAATGGAGCTCGGCCGATATATATATATATATATATATATATATATATATATATATATATATATATATATATATAGAAGAAGAGAATTGATCTAGTTTATAAGAGAAACCGGACCCAAAAACCTTAACAGATGCACGGTTTCAGAGAGGAAAACTGGCAGCCAACCCCGAGACGACAAAATAACCTCAACTCGAATAGAACGACTCTCACACCGGAAGGCAGAACCAGACAGCAGGCAAAACCAACCCAACTCAACTCGCACGCAGCCAACCAACCCAACAACTCGGTCGGTGGAGCTCAGCTCCCACGCCGCACCTCTCTATCGGCGGAGCCCTGCTCCCACACTACTCCTCTCTATCGACAGAGACCTGCTCCCATGCCGCTCCTCTTTGTCGGCGGAGCCCAGCTCCCACGCCGTTCCTCTATGCCACCCAAGTCGGCAGCGTGTCGCTTCGGAGGAGCGCGCATTGGACCCGAAAGCTGTCGTAAAGCACCAATCCAGAAAGAAGAGCCGCCGTGAATTGAGGACGTTGGGGTAAACCTACAGAAGAAGCCGACGGTTCAAAACGAAGAGTGCAGGGGCTTCTCGAAGCGACGCCTTCAGGAAGGTAACGACAGCAATGCCGCCGTCGCCCATTCGGACACCTGGACAGGGTTTTCACCCGGAGAAGCATCTAGGGTGGAGGAGATGCGAAAGTGTCGCCTCCAAGGAGGGAATGGCGCCCGAAGGCATCAACGACCTTTGCACCAGCAAGCCGGCCAGAGCTTTTGCTCGCGGCTCCGCGCCCCAGAACCCTGCACAAAAAGAGGTACGAGCCAAAACAACCCATGCCCAGCCAGACCTGCACCAGCAACGGCACCATGCCGTAGCGGTCTCCTGGCCTGACCGTGGTCGGAGGCGATCCGCTGCGTCGAGGCGTAGCACGACGGCGCGATGCACGCCAGGGGCGAGCAGCCACCGGAGGACCGTCGGAGATGCCGTAGCCGCCGCTCGGCCGGCGCCGCCGCAGCAGCCGCCACCGCCGAAGCGGCGCCGTTGCCGAACCGCCCTCATGGCGCTGGCCGTAGCCGCCGCCGCCGCCGCCGCCGCCATAGCCGCCCTCATGGCGCTTAGCCGTATCAACCGCCGCCGCCAAAGCCGCCCCATCGCCGGGCGGCGGGACTGGGCCTCATTGACGGTGATGCTGCGGCCATCGAGCCCCTTGCCATTCATCCCCTCAATGGCGTCGCGCATCGCCTGCTCGCTACCGAAGGTGACAAAGCCGAACTCGAGCAACCTCCCAGTCTCACGATCCGGGCGCCGACGACGCGCCGCCGGCCACCACCCACACCGTAGCACCAGAGAGGCGTGGATCCGCGTCGAGCTGGCCACCTGGACGTAGATCCGGCCGGCGGGAGACCTGATCCGGTCAGGCCGGAGCGGATCCGGCGAGGACACGACGTGCCCGGCAAGCACCTCGCGACGGAGAAGGAGAGGCGCGGATCCGCAGCTAGCTGGCCGGCAAGACGCAGATCCGGCCAGGGGGAGACCCGATCCAGTCAGCCGGAGCGGATCCGGCGAAGAAACGATGGGCCAATGAAGCGCCTGAACGGAGAAAACCAACCAAATAGGGGAGAAGAAAGGGAGGAGAGGAGAAAGGGGAAGAGAGAGGGGGCCGCCACCGCCAGAGCAGGTCACCGATGGTGGCGGCGGCGGGCGGGGCTTGGCGCTAAGCGGCGGGGTGGAGTCGCCCGAGGGCGACGACGCGAGGCCTTTCGTAGGCATTCCCTGTAGTTAAATTTTAATCGTTGCCTCAGAGGTAAGAGTTGAATATATGGCTATTGCATATCAACTCACCAACGAAATTGATCATGTCATTAATCAAATAATAGGGTATAAAAATTCTAGCACGTGAATGGAACAGTTATAGGGTTCTGTTAAAAATTAACCAATGGAATCACACGCATCACCACAATCCATTCATGCTAAAACCTGACGTGTCCTACAAATGGCACAGAGACAAAATGTGTGTAGAAAATTTGCAACTTTCGACATCAATCAGCAAATCCGTCAGCTCAACATCATCGGGTAATCCAAGCAATCGAATTTTTATTAAGGCGTTTCTTTGATCCTGTAATTTCTGCAGACCTTAGTCAACTCCCGTTTCATTCGAGTTGATCGATAGAGATATTTTTGGTGAAATGGTCATAATTAAATTACTTTTTATGTAGTACAAGAATGCGTGTGAAGGCGGCCGTTTGACTTGTGAATGCTCGTGACCGGCCTCAATTTGTAAAATGATAATATATACTAGTTGAAACGAGATGAGACATTGAACCTTGTAACTCTGAGTTGAATTAAGAATCAAAAGACTTAAGCAAAACGAAGCCTAATCAGATTAACATCTCACCGATTTACTGTCCTAGTAACAATGCAAAGAAGAAAAGAAACATTATATACAGAGATGATGGCGACAAAAGAAAGAAGCCACGGCAGTTTCTCTTTCTAAATAAGAAAGCTACGGCTTTTCTTAGAGGGAGGAAATCTACATGGAATTGTACTAGAATCGATCGACCTCAAAAGCTAAGAACGAACCTCCAAATGCATCTCCACTTCTCAGCTGAGACTAACTTTCTCCTTTTTAAGTTCTCTTTCGATGTCCTGCTATCCACACCTCAGAAGCTGACACTACGATTCAGCTTTGGCAAAAGTTGTACAGAGAAAAGAGGACTCGGTGAACCGCCCTTTCTTATTCTACTTACAATCCAAACAGCAATAAGATGTAAGAGAGGTACACGCACCGGATAGACTTAGGCTGTTCTCAATGGGCAGTATCTTAGTGCAGTATCTTAGTGTATAAGGAGTGTTAGAATACTATCTTCCTAATACATAGTTTCTTATGGTGTAGTATCTTAGGCTATTTCATTTAATTACATACATGATCTTTACTAGTATTTGAGTATTGTGGCCTATTTGTGGCATGTATTAAAGCAATACATGTTTATGACACACACAAACGTAAATACACGGGATTGATCACAATAAATTTTATGCGTTGGATTTCAAGACCGAACCGGTATCCAGATTAGATACTAGAGTACCCTTTCTCTTTATTAACTATGGTGCTACATCATCATTTTGCCTACATGACAGACTTAAGATATCAATCAAGATGGAACACTGGTAGCAGCCTTAAGATAAAGCGATCACGGAAGAAATACTGAGGATCCATTCTTCTTCTTGTCGCACAATCCAACACGCCGCAAAGACGAACCGCCGAAAGCGAAGGTCGCAAGCGGAAAAAAAAATGAAGCACACGGCGACCATAGCGGAAGAAAATCCCGCTTAACGCGGAAGCGAAGCGACTCCTTCCGCTATAAAGAGTCACTAGAAGATAACCCGCGCCAATGGCGCGGGTGGTTTTTTTTTTTGGGATTCGGCGAGAAGTGTTGTTTGGTAAAGATGTTTGGCGGGCATAGATTTTTGATAAATGTAATAACTCGAAGGGACATGTGAATAAAGGTTACTACAGTAGCGCAATTCAACTGTCAAGTTTTTAATTTATGAAAGAATATATAGATATTTGAAGTTAGCAATAATTGGATGCATAGATACTGTCTTAGAATAGAACATTTTTCCATTTATTCTCAGGTAAAGAATAGCATGCATAATAGATACTTTCATGCTAGCATAAAATAAATCTTGGAAGATCAATATCTCTAAAAAGGGTGTGTTATTTCTGACAGATTATACAAAATGTCACCTCCATAATATAATCTAGAACTTGTGTTCGTAGGGTTTTTTGGTACATGATGAAAAAAATAGACTATAAGAATTAATATAGTCATTCTAGATAGCTGCACATGAGGGTTTACATGCGTACTGATGTAAAAGAGATAAAAATTTGCATCAGATTCAGACACAAACCTTTTAGAACGTGGTACAACTATTTAAAAGAGACACCATGATCAGCAAAAAGATAGTCTATGTGAGAGTATGGCCTAACAATCAGCAAAAAGATAGTCTATGTGAGAGTATGACCTAACAATCTATATGAAAAAAGATAATCTGACAGTAAACCTAATTAATAAGAGAATCATGGTTGGGTTCTGAAAACTGGTTAGGAGCTCGGATTCTTACCTTTCATATGTAGGAGCTGCATCTTGAATAAGCATAGCTGCAAAAGGAAACAAAACGAATATATTTAGTCACATGTAACAAAGCAGACTATTAGATTGTGTGCTTCACATGGCAAGATACACCAAAGTAGCATGGACAAATAGACACCATTTTGACAGAGACATCATTTAGCACAAAAAAAAAAGAGGAAACATGCGCAACACCCACAAAAAGTCTAAACATATAGTACGGTAGGAACAAACATGGATTTAGCATTCATGTAGATTAGCGTTACAGAGAATTACTGCCTCAAATCACCGGCTGGCAACATTTAGGAAAAAAAAAGGGTGAGGAAATGTGAGCTGCACAAGAAGATAGTCTAAACATGTAGTATAAAAGGAAGAAACATGGATTTAGCTTCATCCAGATTAGCATGACAGAGAACTATGGCCTCAAATCATCATTTGGCAATTCTGTAGCATCATTCATTAATTCAAACATACATTCATCCATCCATTCAATATTCCACTGATGCATAGTCCGACATAATGCTAAAAACCAAAGGACTATACGATGGTAATATCGTCTGACTAAATGAACCACACGAGTAATCATTTATTAACTAAAACATACATACATTCATCCATCCATTCAATATTCCATTGATGCATAATCAAAACTGACTAAACAGATGTATAATCAGAATTGACTAAATAGGAGAACTACACCATTAAGCGGACGACGCAGCACGTGAAAGAAAAAATGCAATGATGAGAAAAATGGTTTCTATCATTAATTAATTAGTAAATCCTCAAATACTATCTAAAAATCTAGCAGCAGGTAATATCACATCCCATACATAATGGTAAAAACCAGAGAACTGTGTGACGGTAATATCATTTTATTAAACGAACCACACGAGTAATCATTTATTAATTCAAACATACATTCAGCCATCCATTCAACATTTCATCAATGCATAATAAGAAGTGACTAAACAGATGCATAATCAGAATTGACTAAACAGGAGAATTACACCACTACAGAATCGATTACATGGCTGGGAGCGGATGATGCAGCACCTGAAAAAAATAACGCAATGATGAGAACAATGGTTTCTATCATTAATTAATTAGTAGCATCGTTCATTAATTCAAACATACATTCATCCATCCATTCAATATTCCATCGATGTATAATCAGACATAAGTCCGGTCATCGCATACCTAATAGAATGCAGAAGGCTATCTTCTCATGGAGGAACTCAAGTCCTTTTGCGGCGCCTAAGGCAATCCTCGCTTGCTGCATCCATGATAGAACTGGACCTGGCTGGGCTCCTTTCACCCGCGCCATCGGCGTGGGGATGAATTCATGAGTTGTTTTGATGATCACATGCAAATCTGGATAGAAAATACCTCAACTAACCTGGGTATAGTTACGCTCACAAATGCTGTCTACATGAACAGGAATTGATGCATTTGTGCCTTGCCATTCTTCTCCATGAGAGAGGTCAATTCACTTTCATTAAGGTAATCAGGAGGTGTGGTGCTTCCCTTAATGAAGAATCATGATTTGTCAATAATTTCATATACAAATAAAAGGTGAGCTCAGGTGATGTGAGAGAACTCATAAACCTTACCTCATATATGCCAACCTTATAAGTACTAATAGTGTCTCCTATTTTAAATGTAGGAAGATTAGTCTCACTCACAGCCAGCCATGGAATAATAGATGTAAATCCTTTAGAAGCGACTCGATAGCCAACAGAGTGGAAAGTCACTCCACCTGAAGCGAACTCAACTGCAGTCCCGCAAACCATTTTTTTTCAGAAAAAATAATGGTGAGTTACTAATCGTTTCCTTTAAAATCTACCATTAAATTAAAAGATAATCAACAATGCAAAAACTGGAATGGCATGAAAGCTAGATTGATCATACATTAGCCATAGCAATGGGATTAACTGCTAATTCTATTTTATCTCATCATGTATAATGTCATTTTATTGAAGTAGATAGCTGTTTTCATGGAAGCATATCGAAATGCAATAAATTAAGAGTCTATGAAAGAAAATAGAAGACTTATTGTTCCTTACCGTGGAGAATATCATGCAAGGAGCCCCTTGTTGAGCGGGAGAGGAAGAGGGATGGCCATATAGATGTACTATTCTTGAACTATACCATGATGACTTCATTATGAAGCTAAGGCAGAGCTGAGGGCGTGCTCATATTGTCCTGAGTGTATCTGGCAAGCAAAGATTAGCATCAATACACTGATATCCTCTTATCAATGTAGTTCCCAGGGCTGTTGATACTAATCTTCTTCGAGAATTTACCTTTAACAAAGATAAGTAGCTGCATTTAGGCATTTTGTAGATTTACATATCCAAGCATAGACATGCGAACATAAGAATTCAGTATATTAGATGCTCATGAATGTTTGGATAGAAAAGACCACAACTAACTTGGGTATAGCTACGCTCACAAATGCTGTCTACATGAACAGGAATTGATGCATCTGTGCCTTGCCATTCTTCTCCATTAGAGAGGTCAATTCACTTTCATTAAGGTAATCAGGTGTCCCTTAATGAAGAATCATGATTTGTCAATAATTTCATATACAAATAAAAGGTGAGCTCAGGTGATGTGAGAAAACTCATAAACCTTACCTTATATATGCCAACCTTATAAGTACTAACAGTGTCTCCTATTTTAAATGTAGGAAGATTAGTCTCACTCACAACCAGCCATGGCATAATAGATGTAAATCCTTTAGAAGCGACTCGATAGCCAACAGAGTGGAAAGTTTCTCCACCTGAAGCGAACTCAACTGTAGTCCCGCAAACCATTTTTTCCCAAGTGACTCGATAGCCAATAGAGTGGAAAGTCTCTCCACCTGAAGAGGGTCCCAGTTGTAAGAGGGTCCAAGACAAATTTAGCAAATAGATCAGTGCATGGTTTTCCCAAGTTCTTTATGGTTCCACGAACCTGCACACGAGAGACAAAAATAAAGTTAAAGATAAATTACACTACAGTTAGACTATACATTGTTAATCATTGACATTAGGATAAGGATTGATTTACAATTTAACGAAGATATCTATGAGGGTAATAATTTTCAATCTTGCTTTCATCAAGGACAGGTATGCATACCTCGGTTCTGGCATGTATTACAAAGTTGGCTATATAAAAGTCATTGAAAACATTATGTGGATAAATTTCCATAGGTATTTGGCATAAAGAACATTAACAGTTATCACCTAATATGATAAGCAACGTGGTTTGCATGATGATGATGCATTTATTTGACATAAAGAATACTAACAGCTATCATCTAATATGATGTTTGAATTAGCATTATCATGCAAAATACCTGAAGTTCGAACGTGTACCTTTCCTGTAGAGGTCTTGTAGACTGAATAAGCATAATTGCAAAAGGAAACCAAGTGAGTAGCTTGAACCACATGTAACACATAGTATGCCTTTCCAAATGAACTACAGAAACAGAACCACAATCGAATAACAAATCGTGCATAAATACCTGAAGTTGTTGATCAGACTTGGTGTCAAAAAAAAATGAAACAACGATCGCGAAGCTGAGAAGGTCCCATGTGTGAACCATCTACCATGCCATGGTATCACCGCTTAGGACCAACATCATCATAGATCAACGATACCAGGCAAAAAAAATACCTTGTGGAGAATTACTGAGCTGAACTTATCATAAAATGAAACTATCTTCATATAGACTTTGGGGCGTGATTCTGTAAGGTCTGAAGTGAACTCTACAAAAAACTTTAGAGTAGTGTTACTATATTAGGTAGTAGCCATGGGTTTGTTAGGCTTTCACTGCCCTAATTTGAGTAGAATTAGTTGAAGCACACAAAAGCATGTGCCATGGGTTTGTTAAGCTTTCACTACCCTAATTAGAGTAGAAGTAATTGAAGCACACCGAAGCATGTGTGGCATTTCCGAGATTATCAACCAAAGAGACCCTAAAGGATATCCAGAAATTTATTTGGTACTTCAGAGGGAAAACCATCTTGGCACAACATATATCCAATCCAATCTAATGGTTGTCGGTGAGCCATTGTTGAAAATGAGGCACAATTATATCTGAGGAGACATCATGAGCGCAAAAAGGAAGTTTATGTGAGAATACGACCTTACAATCTATATCCAAAAGACAATCTAACGAAAAACCTAAGGAATAAGAGAATCATGTTTGGGGTCTTCAAATTGCTTAAGAGTTCGAACTCAGACCTTTCTGTAGAGGTCTTGTAGACCTGAATAAGCATAGTTGCAAAAGGAAACCAAGTGAGTAGCTTGAACCACATGTAACACACAGTATGCTGATCACACTCATGAACTGAAAAATAGCAGGATATTATTTGAACATAATTGGCCATGGTTTATATGTCTATAGATGTAAAGGGAAACAAAAATCCCATCAGATTCATATAGCAACTTTTCCGGCGGTGGAAATGGTTTTTTTGTCAAAGCCAAGCAGCAGTCATCAGTTTGATCCATCAAGAAAGATATGTAGACACCGAACATGATAATAATCATCAATACAGCATGCAAATTATCTACAAAAACATACTCTCCAATCCTCTACAGAACCACAACGACGAATAGGGGGAAAATCCGTAATTTGGCCATCCACAACGAAACTATGCATAACTTTTGCAAATCTGATACACAATGAGAACACCCAGAGGAGTATCTAGCAGCACCAGGCGATGGGGGAGGCGAGGCAAGGGCGGCGGGTGGAGAGGAGGGTGGAGAAGGGAGAGGAGGGGACCGGAGGCGAAAAATGGCGGGGCAACAGCAGATCTTGGATTCGGACTTCAAGGAGTTAGGGACGCCAGAAGCGGCAAGCAGGGGTAGGGAGGCCGAGGGGATGGGTGGGAAGAAGAGGCAGACGCATGGCCGGTGAAGAGGCGCGACGGAGGAGGGAGAGGAGCTGGCGAGGCGGCGTGGGGGAAGGAGACGGCCACCCGTGGTCGGCCGCTAGGTAGAGCGAGGGCCGTGGGAGAGAGGAGGCGGAGAGGCAGCGGGGAGGAGGAGGACCTGGCGAGGCGGCGCGGTTTTGGGAGGAGGCAGAGGGGAGGCGCCGAGGGGAGGGCCAGGAGGCGGCGCTGCGGCGCGGTTTTGGGAAAGGGGGACGGGAGAGAAGAGGAAAGGGGGACGCGAGAGAAGACGCGAGAAGAAGCAGTCTGACCTCGCGTGCAAGCCTGCGCGGGTTAATGGACGCTTGCAGAGATAAGGCCATCGTGGGCGCACGCTGGACATCGGACGGCTCACAGTAATTCAGATGATGTGGCTAGGGCCGGAGGAGCCCCTTTCTTTCAAGATTAAAGTTTTTAAATATATATGCTCAGGCATGTCCAACTTTTTATATATATTTTACTTTTAACAAATTTTAAATTAAATAGCAGCTGGAGCTAGCTTGTAACACCCTAACTTTTCTAACAACAAATCCCCAGCATGGAAATGTGGGATTTTAAAATCTTTTTATGCATGTGGGGCTATTTGAATTTTCTGTGAAATATTTGGAGTGTTGTCGTATTTTGAGTTTATCAAAATAAACTAATAAATTGTAAATGGGTTAAAGTCAAGAAACTTAAATTTAAATTGAAATTTAAAAGGCAATAAAATAAAAAGGTAATTCAAAACCTCAATTTTAGTTTGGGCCAAATTTCCAATTGGCCCAGCCCGACCCCCCTTTTCTTTTTCTCTTTTCCTTCCCTTTTTCCTTATTTTCGCCCGAGCCGGCTCACCTCCCTTTCCCTCCCTTGTTCCCAACTGTGCACCCTCCCTTCTTCATTTCTCGCCCATCGTGCTCAAAGATCGCTGCTCTCCTGCCTACCACGCCGCTCCTCCAAAGACGATCCAACTAACTCGACATCTTTCCTTCTCTCCCCTGCCCCGCACTGTTCTCAGCCTTGCGCCACTCCTGGCCACACATACAACCAACCAATCTACCGACCCACGTTACTTCGGTCGCATTGTGGCTCGCATTGTGCCAACGGCTCCGACGAAGCGCCTTTGTCACCCTAGGAATAATGGTAAACTCAAATAGTCACTAAATTCATATCTAAGTGTAATTCTTAGCCTTGCTTAGAAACAATGACATGCGGGCATTAATTTGCCCTGACATCATTCAAACATTTAAACTGGATTTAGGCAGCCATTGGATGGAAATGGCTAGTATGTTGAAATTAGATGATATTTTCCAAATAAAACTCAAATAATGTTTTAGACCAGGCTGAATGGTAAATTGGGTGGGTGCGGATGGAGCACGAGAGTTTGTAATGTGATAGTTCCACCCAAGTCAATTAAGGACTGAATCTTGTGATGACCTCTCGGGCAACCACAAGTCTATAATGGTGTTGACCTAGCTAATTAATTTACATTGCCTCAGTGTTCATAATGCGATCTGGTCGAATACAAGAACTGTGTTGGAGAGAGACCTTTTTCTATATGACGCAATAGGGGGCCTCCGGTTCAGGTGGATGGTACCCCCTGGCAGATGAAACCTTAGCAGGCGTAGCTGTGTTGGGGTAGTGCATTATAAAGGCCTTGTGATGATTGTCTTAGTCTCATGCCCATAGTAGCGTGTTGACATTACAAAATGATCGTTTCTTATGAGTAAAGCTCTGCAACATCTGTAGAGTGAAAACTGTTCGGACAGCCATGCCCACGGTCAAGGGTCATGTATGGGAACTTGCTTGATTAGTCTCTGATTTATAAAAACCATTTGTGTGTGGGATGAAACCGTCGGGTGGATGGAATCATGAATTTGGTCCTGGGTGGATGTAGCCTAGTGGATATTATTAGGTGGATGGAACCCTAAAAACTAATATAACATATGGTGGATGGAACCATTCTCTATTCACAGGTGGATGGAACATTGCTGAGTATTATGCAACAATTACTCAATTTTATTAAAACTTGTTTAGTTAAAATGCTAGGTCTTAGGTATTGTCTACTAATTAAACTTTTCCAATTGTGGCTTTATGCAATTAAAAGAACCTTAAGCCTTTCCTTTGACCAGCCTTGAATCTATTATAACTGTATTTTGTGTGTTGGCTCGCGGAGAACGGTTGTGTATTCACACTCGCTCATCCTCATCATAAATAAACTCATAGCATTTTGACCAAGACCCATACACCAACTTCGCCGCGTCTGGACCAAATGGGAAAGACAATAGCAGGATGTAGGCCGGGACCCCCAGTCGATTGCCTATGGCCAGTACCGATGGATCCACCTTTTATTCTCTGCTTTTGCATCTATCTCTGATTTCTGTATTTAACTCTATGTTAAGTACTTAGCATGTCCGGCCATACTATAAAACAATGACGATATGGTCTATTTAAATGTTGTGTAATATTCGTTATCGATTGATGATGTGCGATGTATGTGTATGATCCTACAATGTATCTGTATGCACTATCTACTGATCCAAAGAATAGTACAGTATATACAAAAGGATCCGGATGATAAATCCAGGCCCGACATAACTTCTTAACTGTTTGTTTTCCTTAGTTTCATTTCATTTCTCCACTGGGGTCCAAGTCAGCAGGCTGGTAAAGCTAGCTTCAACTAGCAGAAAATGCTTGATTCCTCAGTGCCACCAACTCTTCCGAGTTATATAGCTTCATACAACGTCCTACTAATGAAATCCTTGGCTTGCACAGATTAGGCGCAAACCGAAAGATATGAAAATATTTAGATTGAATACATAAAAATGGTATGCATAGCTTTGTTTCAAAAAGAGCTTTCATAAAAGTATAATTTTATTAGGTGTCATAGATCTATTACGATAAAGTTAGTGGTTAAAGATGCATTTTATGTCGATGTCAAAAACAATATTTTTTTGGTGACGGAGGAATACTTGTGAAAAAATGGAATAGTTTGGCTAAACACAGACAATTCTGAAAAAATGAAAAAAGATGGAGTAGTTTGCATATCAATCAAAAGCATGCCAGTGGAAATTTTACACAATTACCAGGCCTAGCGGGCCACCTATTTAATTATTATTTACTAACAGTGCTAAGCTGGAACTACCAGGAAGAATTGTTTGGCTTACTACAGGCAATTTTCTTATCCCGGTAAACCAACCAAGTCACTAATAGCTGACTTACTCTTCTGTACTAGTAATTACAATTACGAAAAAGTTTCCGCTGAATCAATCGTTCAGTAATTTTATTTGGAAAATATAAAAAATGTCCAGGCGTTTTAAAATTGTTTATTGTACGTTTTATGTCAAGAAGTCCATTAGCTTCTAATATAGCAATATATATAACTCAATTAATGTGCTTGTGATGAAAATTTAGCTTTTTTAAAAATAAAAAATGGACCTTTGTTTTCTAAATGAAGATGTGAAATGATGCATTCGTTGTTATTGCATGTTTCCTGTTACGATATTTTGTTTCAAAAAGTTCCTTTCTATCAATTTAGTTACTTTAACAGTAACTAAAACGTGTGTTATGTTTCATTTTGTTGTTATAATATTCTCAAATCTAAGATGAACAAATATCTAGAAGTGATATTAATTATCAACTCGATCTTACACCCTACATGGATTACGCACACACGTAATAGTATGATAAAACCTGCAGACCAACAATTGTTATCACTAGAGGCAAGTGTCAACGTACTCCTTAATTTTGCTTCCTTTCCCACATCCAGTTGCCAACTGATAATCAGCCCCCTCCCCACATCCAATTATATATAACCCCCCGGTATACCCACCAGCCATCACAAAAATAGTATACTCCTCCCCTATTCCCTCACCCTATAGAAAAAAAGGATGAAATGGAATATCAGTCTTCAAAACTAGTCAAGGTAGTGGAATACTTGTCCTTTCACATCCCCTTATTTTTATTCCTACATCTTTAGCTTGCTTACCCTTCTTACCCTCCCTACTATTATTCCCATCACATTCCCCTCTTCTTCCTTCCCAGTTCCTATTACAATCCTATCATGGTGGTGTAGAGAGAGAGAGAGAAGATTTCTCGAGAGGTGGAGAGTATGGGGGATGTGAAGGAGAGGGAGGCGGTGGAGATTCTTGAAGATGATGGGAAGAGATCTTCGGACAACTCTGTACCACCCTCGGCGCTGGACCTCAACGAGGGCTTCGGTGATGGCAGCGAGGAAGGGGAAGTCCGCGAGGACGGAGACAACGACGAGGATGACGACGATGGCGGTAGCACAAATGAAATTGCGGGAGGAGACAGGAGTTCCAGCAACAACAGCAGCACCAACCACAATTCCGAGAGCAACAGGGATCATGACATCGACAGCAACAGCAAAGTGGAGGGAAGCGGCGAGAGGGTGCCGACGGTGCGGCAGTACAACCGGTCTAAGCACCGCCGGCTCCGGTGGACGCCCGACCTCCACATGGCGTTCGTCCACGCCGTCGAGAGGCTGGGCGGCCAAGAGAGTAAGTGAATAAGTGATCTTGTGGGTTGTTGTTCTTGTTGTCCTTTTTTTTCGTGACAAAACAACATCCCTGATTCTAAAAACAAGGGCATCTACTAACTAATTTTGCTTTAATTGGTGTTCTAATTTTTTTTTATTAATTTGTTGACAGGAGCTACCCCAAAGCTGGTGCTTCAGATGATGAATGTGAGGGGGCTCAGCATTGCTCATGTAAAAAGTCACTTGCAGGTAAAAGCAGATTAGGAACAGGCCTACTTCTCATGACTACTTAGCAGCTGTGCTAGCTGCTTCTTTTATTCAGTCTTCACACAACAAGTGTTGGAGAACTAAACCTTTTTTTGCTAATCCATTTCGACTTTTCAGATGTACAGAAGCAAAAGGCTAGACCACGAGTCCAGCCACGAGAGGCCGGCCATATCCTCAGGTTATTATCTTGACTCTCTCCATTTTTAATCTCTTCCATAGTAGCATACATCGAAAAAGCCATGGAGGTCAGTTGTTCAAGTTTTTTCTACTTAATTTTGGCAGTTTTTTCGCCCATGGACTTTCACATGAGGAGAGGGGACCATCGGTTCCCCAACATGTTCTTCCAGCGGGCTGCCGGCTCGGCGCTCTCCTCCAGGCTGCACGAGAACGGTGTGTTCTTCGCGTCGAGCAATGCCGGCTTGCCGGAGGCCAGCCGGATTTATGGCCTCCTCCAACGCCAGCGGCCTCCCATGCAAACCTTCGACTTCAAGAACTACAGTAGCTTTAGGTAACCAAATTAGCAGAAGGACAACATGTATTCTCAGCAACGGTCGTGCTGTGATCATGTCAAAACCCTAACCGATCTCTCTTATTCATGCGGCTAGGAGCCAAGAATGGGCGTTCAAGCAGCACGCGGCGGCGGCGGCGATGAGGGCAGGCGCCGTCAATGACCACGGTCCAGAGAAAGGGCTCATCCACGAGATGATCTTCAGGAAGGACGGCAAGCCGACGTCGCATTTGTTCGACCCGAGGGACGCCATTGCCTCCAACCGCCCATTGTCGGGAACCACGGGCTCCGCCGATCATAAACTAGACGGCGGAATGGTCAGTAGCTTTGATTGGATCGGCAGCTGCTCCCGGCCGATCTCGAGGACAATGTCGGCGGCGCCCACCGCGGGTTTTGCGCTTGGCGATCACCCTCTCCCGTTTAGGTGGCGAGGCGCCACCGACAGCATTGGCTACCATCCCAACGGCAACGCTAACACAACGCCGTCAGATCCCGTGGTGACAAGTGAAGCCCTAGGTACCCGGCTCGAGGTACGTATCATTGTGTACATCTAGCTTTGATACGTTCACTTGTAACTTCGTCACAAGTTCACAACAATGGTCGCGTCGCTGTGCAGTTGAAGAAGCACCTAGAACCGAGGGCTCCAACCAAAGCGATCGACGAGATTCGCATCGAGACTGCGGCAAAGAGGACGAAGGCTTCGACTGAGGAGAACGGCTGGACGCCAGACTTGCAGCTGAGCCTGAGCCCCAACGAGGGAGCAGACACTGACAGGGCCAAGAAGAGGAAGAGCATTGCGGTATGTGAGCAGGAGGTGGACAGCGATAAGCTGCTGCTCTCGCTCTCGCTGTCGCTCCGGGGTGGCGACAGCGGCGGCGAGGGTGACGGCGAGGATGCCGGGAGGTTAGAGGCAGCGACAGGTAGCAGCAGTAAAAAGGCCGCTCTGGGACTGAGTACTTTGGATCTGACCATGTCGATGAAGGCATTGGAGTGAGATCTTTCAAGTACTTGTCTCAAGGCCTTCCTAAACTCGTACACTGCACCATGACATTAATTAATAAGATTGTTAATTTAATTTAACCATGCTTCCAGACCATATAATAATCCTTAAATTATTATGGTAAGGCTGGTTTGAACTTCTACCGGCACCCACAGATACAACCGATTTTATCGAAAATCAGCCGATTTTCGGAACCCTGCTGGCAGTAGCTAGGAAGACTATATATATGGCCACATACATGATCAGTTCAGTTTATTTGTCATGGTATCATTTGGAAGTTCAATCATATTTGAAATGCAAAAATTAATACCCACATGTATCCATCAATCGCTTAATCTTGCAATTGTGTTTCTAATAGTTTTGTCGCTACTGTAGTATTGTGTAAACCTTCGATACAACCGATTTTACCGAAAATCAGTCGATTTTGCATTAGCTAGGAAGACTATATATATGGCCACATACATGATCAGTTCAGTTTATTTGTCATGGTATCATTTGGAAGTTAAATCATATTTCAAATGCAAAAATTAATACCCACATGTATCCATCAATCGCTTAATCTTGCAATTGTGTTTCTAATAGTTTTGTCGCTACTGTAGTATTGTGTACATACTGGGATTTAACTTAGTACGTTCCATAATTGCGTGGGTGCTCATATGCATGAATTTCTTTCCCCTGCTGTCAAAAAAAGAGAGAGAAAAGGTTTATATATAGGATAAGAAGCCATATATTTCACACATAATGTAATATACGCACAGCCAATTGGATCGATACAATGTAGCTTCACACTAGACCATTTTTTTGTAATTATGATCTTGGTTCAGCGTATTATGTTTGGAAATTTATACAAACACCACTGGTATGTAATTAATTAAGCTCGATATTTTAAGAAAAATGTAACCCACTTAATTCAATCCATAGAACTCACTACTGGATTCCGGCTCTTTGCCGAGTGCCTCAGGCACTCGGCAAAGGCTCCTTTGCACTCGGCAAAAGCTTTGCCGAGTCGCGACTCAACAAAGGGCACTTTCGGAAAAAAATTTATCGGCAAGCGGCTTTTGCGAGTGCCTTTAATCGGGCACTTTCGGTAAAAACTTTGCCGATTGCCGAGTCGACCTCGACAAAAGAAAAGGCACATCCGGCGCCGGCCCGTTGACGGCGCTTTCTTAAAGTGCCAACCCGACCAACACTCGGCAAAGATTTTTAATTTTTTTTTGAAAATTTCTTTGCCGAGAGTCGGATGGTCGGCACTTTCGGCAAAGTTTTAATTTTTTAAAAAATTCTTTGCTTAGTGCCATGGTCATGGCACTTTCGGCAAAATTGGAAAACCGGGCTTCGAGGCCCATATTCGGCTCTGTAGAGTGCCATGACCATGGCACTTTCGGCAAAAATCCTTGCCGAGTGTTGCACTCGGCAAAGTGACCCAAAACTGCATTTTTATTTATTTTTACATTCCATCACGACAAACAAATACATCCAAACATATATCACATCCATCACATATATATCTCATCCATCACATATTTATCACATCCATCACATATATAACAATAAGTGCTCAAGTCCATCCAAACAAATCCACAAGTTCATCACGATTAAACAAGTGCATCACAAGTATATCACAAGTCCATCACCAAGTGAACAACAAATGAAAATATAACTACCATTCATCTCGAAGGTGGCCCTTCTGCGTTGTGGTGAAGGAAAAGCTCCATCATTCGGGGCGCATGAGGTGGATTATTCGAACCCGCCGATTGAGGCTGCACAAAGGAGAAGAGATTGCATGTGAGACAAGATTACATTATATACCTAATCTAGGAAGGTAGAGGTCATACAAGCAAAGCACAAGCGAAAGCAAAAACTTTCATACTCACGAGGAGTAGGCTGCAGTGCAGGACGCGGAGGCGGAGGTGGAGCCAACACCCCACCGGCACAATGGCCCGTATGTTGCCCAAGACCTTGTAGGAACTCCGTAATGTCACTTGACCTCTGCGTCTGGGCTGCTGCTCGGCTGCTTTCGGCCTCAGTGGGCCGACATCCTCTCTTCTTTCGGCCTCCGGCTCTGACGTTGCCTCATTTCTTGTTCGGTAGGACTGCAATATTTCACTCCAATGTTTCAGTAATGCAAAGCTAATAAAGGTGTGTAAAGATCAATGTACGACGAGTAAAACAGGAATAACCTCGAGTGCGTCGACCGGTCTTTGTCTTGTGATCTGCTGCATGGGCGTATGGCCGGGCTCTCGCTCGTGCTCCGTGCTCGGATCTGGGAGAGAGATGGAGTAGAGGCCGTGTCGATGAGGCCGTCGCCAAGCCAGAACCGCCCATGCTTCTTGCCTTGTCCCACCCTCATGGCGATCTCTCCATCAAAGTCACGGTGCTCGGATCATGGTGCGCCCATGGACCGACCTTGCCGCCGACGTGTACTCACCGATCGGTGTGGGCCTTCGGGTTCGTGTACGCTGGGCGGGTCCTCGAGTTGAAGGAGGCGTCGGACGTCGCCTTGCCCTTGTGGGCCATACACCATGCACGGAAGTCCGAGCAAGGTGGCCACTATGTGACGCCGACTACGAGAAAGACAAGAAGATAATTAGAAATCGAGTAATTGAGCGTCACAATAGATAAATGAATTCGTGTACCCATGCTTGTTTGTATCGCGGAGAAATTGCGGCTGCCTTGATGGTGTCTTGGACCTTGCATCATCAAGCAGCGGTCCGGGCATCCTTGTGCATCTGGAGATACTCCTCCGTGAACCACTTGTCCACGATCATCGCCCACCACTCGGGATCGATTGGCACCACTAGGGAATCATCTACCGTCATCAAGTATTTGACATATAAGAAGATCAAATAAAAGCGTACTTAATCTCAAAAGCGAATCAATATTAATGTTCTTCATCTACCTCAAAGTCTTGGTCGGGGTCGGCGTCATGTTTCTTGCGTCTTTCTTGGTGACCTTCTTTCCAAGCTTCGACCCGTGGTAGGTTACGATGGCTTTGGATCGCACCTCGTGATGCATGTCGGTGATGAGTTTTTACGAGCTTTGGTAGCCACTTGGTCATACGGCCTCAAATCCTCATCGCATCTGAAATAAGTCGCATGCAAGCGCGATGTATCCATTCATTATTTCAAGAAAAGTCCAATGAATGCGATGTATTGAGCAATGTTGTGCGAGGAGACTTACCCAAAACTCCGCCTTCACCGCGCCGCCTTGTTGGGGTACTCCGCGCCGGGGCCGACGGTGTAGTGGTCAAGCAGTAGGCGGCTCCGTCTTCGGCGTCGTGACAATGCCGGGTAGTGTTGCTGCCTGAAGACCCACCAGATGCCATTGGCGGGCGTCTTCTACCACGACACAACCACCGGTTCTGCACAAGTGATTAAGAAAAATTATTAGTTTCTCTTTTTTTTCAACATATCATATGAGTAGTGGTGACAACATCTAAAGTTACTTACTTTTGCCCTTCGGGGCGAATCACTGGGCGTCGGTGAGGATGCAAAACCTGAGGGAGGCTCGCGGGACCTCGCAAGTAGACACTCGAAGAGGAAGAGGAGGAAGCGGAACCCGTGCCTACCGCCTCGTCGTCGTCCTCGTGCGCCCCCTCCTCCTCGCTCGTCTGCCGAACCAGCTCCTCGTCCAACTCGTCCACGGGCGCCACCTCCTCCTCCAGCACCTCCTCACGCGGCGTGGGAGGAGACGGCCCCCTCCTGCGGCCGGCGGTCCTCCTCCTCCTCCTCCTGTCCGACCCGTCCGCCTCCTCCTCCGCGGTCGTGGTCTCTGTAAAGCGAGACCGTCCCTCTGACGATCGCCCGCCATCTTTGTTCACTCACCGCAATTAAAAAGAATAAGCAAGGCGTAATTAGAAATAGATGCAAAATGAACAAAACATAATTACAAAAACATAGTAATACATGTATTAGAAATAGATGCAAAATGAACAAAACATAATTACAAAAACATAGTATTACATGTATTAGAAATAATCTTCATGATTGGGATTAGGCTGGATCATAGGTCTCGTCATCACTATCAACATTGTCCAAATCATCAACACTATCCAGAAGGAGGAATGTTGTCTTCATTGTCATTGCCTAAGCGTAATCGCTCAAGCATTTGTAAGTCCTTCACATTTCGCACCTCGTCTCCAGCGTCCTCGTCATCAACCCTTTCATTGTCTACTTCCATTCCTATCGCTTCGGTTAAGTCTATCTCAAACCTCCCTTGTAGCCCTCTTCTTGAAAGAACTCTCCATCATATGTGTTTGGGTTGAAGTTGTAATCTTCATCGTTTGGGACAGGTAGTTTACCGTGTGGCGATACCTTGTGCACCAACGGGCCTGCACGGGCCCCCCCATACGTGCCTCATACGGGAGGTGCACAATCAAATCTTTGCATCGCCAAGAAAAAATTTGGGTGGAAAGATCTTCTCCAACTTCTGAGCAACACGGGTGCCACTTTTTCCAAGTCATCAATGACGGTCCGAGATAGCTCCTTGGCACAAAGCTAGCGGAAGAAATAGCTCAACTCTGCCAGCACTTGCCAGACATGCTCAGGGACATAGCCTCGAACCATCGCCGGAAGAAGCCGCTCAATCCATATGTGGTAGTCATGACTCTTCATCCCGTTGATTTGCAGAGTGCCTAAGTTCACTCCCCTCTTCAGATTCACTGCATACCCATCAGGGAACATTAGCGTCTGGATCCATTCAAGTACTTCCCTCCTTTGGTCCTTTTTCAAGACGAAATCGGCCTTAGGCCTTCTCCATGTCTTGCCGCGACTAGGAGGCTGCATCTCTTGATTTGGTCTATCGCATAACGTTGCCAGGTCCACTCTAGCCTTAGGGTTGTCCTTAGACTTTTCAGTGTCCATGAGTGTTGCCCAAAGTGCCTCGGCGATATTCTTTTCAGTGTGCATTACATCAATGTTATGTGGCAGAAGAAGGTCATCGAAATAGGGGAGCCTCGTCAAGCCCGACTTATGAGTCCACATATGTTGCTCACCATATCCCACAAAACCACCTTCTTGATTGGGCACGAGAGCATCTATGTGAGCATGAACCTCGGCACCGATCATCATCCGGTGGTCGAGAGTGCATCACTCGACACCTTTCGTAAAGTTCTTGATGTCTTGTCTGAATGGATGGTCAAGAGGGAGGAATTGACGATGTCATCGAGCAGCAGTACTTGCCACCCTTGTGCAACCAAATGAACCTCACACCTTCCTTGCATATTGGGCATGGGAACTTCTGTGAACACACGGTAGAGAATAACCCATACGCCAGAAGTCATGCGAGGAGTAGTGGTACCAAGCGTGCATTTTGAAGCTTGTCTTTGTAGCTCGATCGTATGTCCATACCCCTTCGTCCCAAGCACGGACCAATTCATCAAACACGGGCTCCATGAACACACCCATATTACTCCCGGGTGTCCAGGAATTATCAACGACAAGAATCGTTATGTCGTTGAAAGGAGACGCCGGGGAGATTGAGGGGATAACGAACACGGGCCAACATGTGTATGGGGCAGCCATCATCCATAAGTTGAACCCATCTGCTGCCGGTAGCGACACGTACATTCGAGCCTCATCGCTTTCTCACGATGTTTGTCATCAAAGCGGGTCCATGCTTCACCATCGGATGGATGTACCATCTTGTCGAGGATTATCTGGTTTGCCATTTTTGTGTCATGTCATCTGTTTCATGGATTCCTCGGTCATGTATAGCCGTTGGATCCTCGGTAGGAACGGAAGGTACCGTAGGATTTTCACGGGGATCATAAAGTGCCTCTTCGGCCATCACGAGTCTACCTCCGGTACACGGAGGATTTACACTGAGGACGATGCTTTGCATCCTTGTGTTCTTTCCTAAATAGGGCGCACCCTTGAACAAGCATGTATCTGCTCATACGGCATCTTAAGTGCACGAAGGAGTTTACGTGACTTCGTACATGCTCTTTGGCGAGAATGTGGCCCTCCGGGCGAGGTGCCAATCACGGCCAACATCTTATCGAAGCCTTCTCGACTCGGGTTTAACTCGGACTTCAACCCCATTAAGCGTCCAATGGCATCCGGTTGAGACACCGTTGACCGTCGTGAAGGGGTTTACGTGCGAGTCCATCATGTCGTAGAAACGCTTTGTCTGGTGCCTCCATCTCCTCCTTCTCCGTCCCTCATCGAACTGTCCTTGGTGAAAGTCATCTAACATATACGCTACCCGGCATCGGCATCATAAGCCTCGTGGCGTGGTCTCACCACCTCCTCTCTCATCGATGGGCTTCACCATGGTGGACCCACCGGTGTAGTCCGGCGTAAATCCATTCTTCAAAAGATGTTTACCCATGTCCACCTTGTTTACCCTTCTCCTGTTTCCACATTTCTTTGCGGGACACAAAACTAGACAATGTCCTTTAGCGGCCTTGCCAAATGCAGTTCAAGAAAGCATCGGTCTTGTTCATCCATTCCGTGGTGTAATCACTCGACTTCTCGGCCCGTGTACATCCAATGACGGTCATCCATCCTCTAACATATGTATCGTGAGTAATGTAACCATCAATTGCATCTCTGGAGCGCCTAAGCGGGTTCGTGATCTCGACCATGATCTGAAAAGAGGGTTATACCTAGGGTGGCGGTGGAGTCGAGCTAAGCGGGCCGTGGCGGTCGGTGCGATGTGGCGGCGGCTGTCTTGAGCGAGACAAGCACGGCCAGGGAACTCCGACTTCGGCTCGAGCGGGCTCTTCTCTGCAAAAATGGAACAAAATCATCATTTAAAAAAATTGGCGAACCTCCCTGCGGTGAGGTTTCCAAAACCTGCAAAAACAACGCACGATGGCCGACAACCACATATACAACCACACGATGGCGGATCCGAATTTTGAAATGGGTGTTGAAGTTACTGCTTGTCGGGAGACGAGACAAAGAGGTTCTGATTGAGCTAGATTGTTTTGAGAAGATATTCTCATCTTATCTGAAGTTATGATCAAGCTGAACAAGAGCTTCTTTTGTCATGTAACACCCGTTAAGTTATATGGTATTCTTTTGGCATCGGGTTCTTTAATACTCGAGAAAGGTTATGCAGGCTCATGTTGTTGTATAAGCAATGCATGGTTTTTTGTCATGTAGCAATACTCATATTACGTGAAAAGGTTATGTATGCCTTTTAGTTATTTTTTGTCCCTTTTGTAGGGATTTTAGGTCACTTGTTGCTTTTTGAAATGCAAGAGGTTATGTATGTGTTCCTTGTTAGACAATGCAAGAGTATGTTATTTCGGATAACACAACGACTGTCTTAGTTTTTTTACTTTGAATTCTTAGAATGGTTGTATAGGCAATTGCAAGTTCAACGAGAAAACAAGTTCTCAAATCGACAATAGATCGATTTATTACGACAAGCTTAGTTGAAGCACAAAACTGGAAATGCTCAAATGCATATGCTAGTAACATGGAATTTGAAGAATCGTAAACACTCCCAAGCTAAAAGATAATAACAGTTGTGATAACGGTGACCTTTGTTCAACCACTAGCTAAGTACCAATAAAAAGCATTGACGGTCATGTGATAACTAGAAAAACACCGAACAAAAAGCTTGTGAGTATCACCAAAAGCAGTCAGACAGCCGTGGCCATGGCAGGCAGTGGCGGGAAAGCGGCAGCGGCGTCACGGCGTGAGGCAGCCTCCTCCTCCTCCTCCTCCGGCGGGTGGATGGCGGGCGACCTCCTCCTCCTCCTCCTCCTCCCCGGCCTTGTGGGTGCCGGGGGGCCGGCCTGGGCGTGGGCAGGCAGGCAGGCCTGTGGTGGCGTGTGGCGGGTGGCTGGCCAAGCGGGGCGGTGGCAGCGTGTGGCTGTGTGTGTGAGGCGAGGTGTGTGTGTGTGTGCGTGTGTGTGTGTGTGTGACTCTAAGTCATAATGAGAAGGTTTGCAGTGCCGCGATCCGGCACTCGGCAAACAATTTTAATTTTTTTTTTTTTTAATTTCTTTGCAGTGTCGGATCGGAGGGCACTCGGCAAAAGCCAAGTTCGCCGAGTGCCCCGATATGGCACTTTCGACAAGCGATCAATTTTTTAAAAAAGCTTTGCAGAGTGCTCCTGACGCGGCAGCGGCAAATAGGAAATTTTTAAAAAATAACAAAACCCCTTTCTTGAGTGCGGTGTGTGGCACTCGGCAAAACTTCTACTAGAGTGCAGTCTGCAGAGTCTTGGTGGCTGGCACTCGACAACGTTTCTTTTTTTATTTTGACCTCCAAATTTTTGTGCAGCCCTCCTCTGATGCAGGTACTCTATGTTAGGATTTGGTACATTTTTGTGGCTTTTGTTATATATAGTTAATTTATTTTATTTACTATAATTATTTGGAAAATGCAAATTTGAGCTGCCGTGCATCGAATAATGGAATTTAATGATTCAAAAATGATAGTCATGTTATTGAGTGTAGTGTGAGGCCGTATCCGAGAGCGGACCTGAAATTTCGAACATCTTGTTGTGAAACATGGCCAGTGAACTTCTTGGTAAAGTGTTTTAAATTCTATAAAAAGCAAACAAAATCGAAAATTATGAAACTTGTGGAATGTCATGATATCATATGTGGAGGCTGTGATAAAAATTTGAGAAGGTTTAGGTATGCGTTGTCACGTCGATGCTTTCAAACAGGACATCTCCATACAGGATATAAGTATCACATGTGGAGATGTCTGGTTTGTAACATAAATGCGTGATTTAAATAAAAAAAAAAAAAAAAACAAATCGCAAAAAAAAATCCACAAGTGCGGGGCACGGCACTCGGCAAAGGTGTCTTCTTGGCGGCGGTGCACTTTCGGCAAATTTATTTTGCCGAGTGCCAAGCGGCGGCGCTCGGCAAAATTGACGTCGGCGGGAGCCGTTACCTCGAGCCGCCTTTGCTTGAGTGCCTCCTTTGCGAGTGCTGGCGCTCGACAAAGCGTCGTTCTGAGAGTGTTATCATTTGCGAGTCACGATTCTTTGCGAGTCGGCACTCGACAAAATAGCTCTTTTTAGAGTGCGATATTTAGCACTCGGCAAAGATTTTTGCACTCGGCAAAGAAATTGAGTCCGTAGTGACTCTCATAGCAGAAGTTAATTATCTATGTTCATATACGCAATGTATATATAATACGTTTTTATAGCTGCGGTTTTGATTTCATGAAATTACAATGATATAAAAAAACTGTATTCGTTTATTCTTTCAATATTAGAAATATAAGAACAACTTACTTTCCAAAATGAGAGAATATAAAATATTTTACATACTGCATAAAATGAATAAAACTGAAAACACAATAAAAATCCATACATATGTAAGCATTGATTTGGTAACATTGCTCAATGCCCTATACTGCCGCCAAGGTACTCTCAAAATATGTTTAGTATATCTATATTGTATTAAAATATATTTCCATGTGAAGGTACATAGTACTTAGTATTTGTTTCGTAACACCTGTATATCTACAAACAACCCATGAGATTGAAGGTAACTCCTTCGTTTTAGAGATCATAAATTATCATAATATTCCTTAAATTATATATATTTTTTAGAAATTCCTATGTTAATAGAGAGAAATAAGAAAAAATCTTACGCGTCAATCAGATGGCCCACATATATTATAACGGCTAGGACGTCATCTGGACATGCCAATTTCCGTGTTTTAAATTAGTCGGACTCTATCACCGAATTCTTCAAAATAAGTTCAATTTGTGTCCGACTGCAACTCTTATGGGCCCTGCCCCATACGAATATCTTTATGTTAGTGATTCTCACGTATTTCGTATCCCTACCTGCAACTCTTATGGGGCCTGCCCATACGAATTTCTTTATGTTAGTGAGACTGACGTATTCTGTATCCCTACCGCTTGACGCCCGTCCGAAACTCCGAATCCAGCATGGTTCTGACACCGCCAGCGACTGGCCACCCTTAGTCTCCTCTGCACGAATTACAGGAAATACTCTTGGCGCTGTCTTCATCACCGCCACGGCTGGACAGCCATTGCTGCTGCTGCCGCCGTTCTCAACTAGTTCTTTTGATAGAATCGGCATGGATGTCCAGGCGGCTCCACTTGTGCCGACGCCAGGGCATGGCGCAGGGTTTTCGCTACCGTTTTTTAGGGGAGGGAGGGGGTGGTGTTGGGAATAGTCCCACATTGGTTGTGGAAAAAAAAACATAATTTATAAGTGTGAGGGTGACCTTGTTAGTCTTAATCTTGTTGTCTAAAGTTTAGTTTTTTTGTTTCTATTTAGAGTTGTATTGGATCGCAAATAAGAAAAGCGAATCTGAGTCAGTCTGTAATCCGTTCCAGTTTTATCTGTCTGTTTTCGTGTCGGACATTGTAGCTAGTTTAGTTCCAGTCAAATTTCGTGTTTCAGACTCGCTGAAGAAATGGAGTCAAGGAACCGAACTTGTATCTTAGTACTCATTTTTATAAGAAATCAGAAAAGTCGTATTGAGAGATACGGCGCAAATTGAAACAAGAGTTTTCGTCGTCTCTGTGCTCTGTTCTTCAACAACATTCTGATGTTTCAGAGAAAGCGATTCTCCAGAAGTACTTCAGAGGAACATTGCAAGCGTTTGCGATTGGTTTTAGGTTTCTGTTCTAACAGACCTCACCCATTGGACTAGTCTTTTGAGGGAGAATGCCCAATACCACTTATAAGGTTGTTGCTATAGGGCTTGCATGCGGCAGCCCGTAGGCTTAGTTGTGTTCAGCCCGTTTGGACCTATGTCCTAGGAAGTAAACCTAGTTGGACCTAGGCATGTGGCCAGGGTCTGATTCAACAATTGGTATAAGAGCTTTGGTAATTTCCGTGAGTCAGAGAGGATGTCGAGAAAAGGAAGGATCGTGTCTCTGTCCGCTATGCGAGACCTGCTGTGAGGTGATCCATCTGCATCACAGGGGGTGAAGAAAGAGAGCGTGATGATGATGTCATACCCACAGCTCACCCGCACGAACTACACGATTTGGACGATGAAGATGTGCGTCGCTCTGCAGGCATAGGACGTGTGGGAGGCCATGGAGCCCAGCACCGTGGAATACTGTAAGGATCATATGGCCTTGTACTCTATCTACCAGGTCATGCCAGAGCAAGTCATGTCTTCCCTTGCCGGGAAAGACACAGCGAAGTTGGCATGGGAGGCAATCAAGATGGCGCACATGGGGCACGAGCGTGTGCGTGAGGTCAACCTGTAGATCCTCGAGAAGGACTTTGAGGGACTGAATATGGAGGAAGGGGATACTGTCGAAGATTTCGCTGGTCAGGTGACGTCGGTCATCACCGGGATCTGCGTGTTGGGCGACACAGTAGATGAGATTGCCGTCGTTCGTAGGTTTCTTCATGCGGCCCCAACACGCTACATGCAGCTCGTCACCTCCATCGAGCAGTGCGTGGACTTGAAGACCCTCATCGTCAAAGACCTTGTTCGGCGATACAAAGCCTACAACGAGTGCGTCCAAATTAGTTTCAGCGACCCAAAGGGGAGTGAGCATCTGTTGCTCACACGCACGCAGTGGGAGACCCTCACCAAAGAGAAGAAGAATGGAGAAGGGTCAGGCAGCAGCGCAAAGAACAAACTTGACCGTGGAGGTGGCCGCGGCAAAGCTGGTGACCGTGGCGGTGGCCATGGCGACGAGGAGGACAGCAGCAACTCTAATACCAGTGAGCGCAAGTTCAACAAGAAGAAGATCAAATACTACAACTATGGCATCCAAGGGCATTTTGCAAACGAGTGTCGTGAGCCGAGAAGGAAGAGGCACTTTCCGCTATGGCAGATGACGAACCAGTGCTACTCTGAAGTTCGGGCTAGGTGAGCCCACCATATTTTTCATACCACCCACAAAGGTTTTTGAAATAGAACTAACTCTAGTAAAGTTCCCATGTCCGCCTTAGACCGTAGGCACGGCTGTTCGAACAGTTTATTACTCTGCAGATACTGTACACTTTACCCACAAGAGGTAATCATCTTGATATGTACACACACTTTCTTAGACATGTGAATCAAGGGGAGATCACCACAAGGCCTTTACAATGCCTCCCTCAGTATTAGTTACACCCGCTAAGGTTTCGTCTGAGAAGGGTTACGTTCGTATAAACCCGTTAACCCCTTCCCAGACCCTCTCTTGCGCCCTCTTAACGACTTACGTCATGCACCCCAACCCCGTTCGCCACGAAGGCTTACGACGTCGCGAGTCATCTATCTGGTGCAACTCGTACTGATGGATACAAATTATTTAGCCAGGTTGTACTTTACAGACTTATGGTTGCACTGTTTTACATTGGGAGGTCATCACAAGATTAAGTCCTTAGAGTTATCTAGGCAGTTCTTTCCACAAGCCAACATTCCTTGGGCTACATTAGCACCCACTATCATACCATCCGCCCAGATAGTAACAGCAAGTTATTAGGATTTTTGAGGAGTAGAAACACATTAACTCAACCATCTCAGTAATTTACCCGCAATGACTGCCAAAAACCACTTTCATGTTTAAAAGATGATGATTAGGACATTTAATGCCCCGATACTTAAGCAAGACAAACAAGTCGCTTAAGTACAAGCTATAACTAGTATTTACCATATAGTTACTAGGGTGACATGGAATAATGGATTCAATTGTCAAGGGATGGCATAATACTTAATTAATCAACAAATGGGTATTTAATTACCTTAAGATTTAATATGCATTTGATTAAAGAATTAAAGCATGCAATTTTAGTAATTTAAACGAATATAATTTACATAAAATGTAGGATCAAAATGATCAAAGTATCAACTTACTTTGGTTATAGGTAAGAGATTCTTAACAATCTTGTGCTTGATCGAAGTGGAGTTCTCACGCTTCTTCGAACTCAATTCGGACGAATGTACCGGAAAAATGAACAACAAGCAAAAAAAAAACACAAGAATAATAAATAAACTCCAAATAAAACAAGACCACTTCCATTAGCAAGATCTTGAATTTACAAAATTTTAGAAACAAATTTCATAATTTTTGGAGTTATAACGGAGGAGAACGGAGCTTCCGAAGTTTGATTTTTACAATAAATGATGGAACAAATCTGAAATTGCACTATTTCAGATTTCACTGTTCTGGCATTTCACCAAAATGCCATTGAGGGCATGACATGGTGGGCCTCAACTGGAAGGGAGACAAGGAGAGAGAGAAGGGGGGTGTGGGAGTATGACAATAGGGGCCCATGTGTCATAGAGAGAGAGGGAGTCAAAGAGGGAGCACACAGGGAGGACAAGGGAGTCACAGGGAAAGGCGCACGGGCACATGCACTTGGCCTCATGGCGGCAATGGCCAGGCAGTGGCACCGTAGATGGTAACAGGGCCCATGAAGGTGGTGGCCCAGCTGGAGGCGATGGCGGGGGGCTCCAATGGCGGCGGTGGCGCAGGCTCGCAAAGGCGTGGTTGATGTGGCGTGGCAGCGAGATAAGCGCCGCGCAGGCTGCGTCTTGACTCTGAGAGACGAGCCGGCGGGGAGACTTGAGGTGGCCCAAGGCGATCTAGTGGCGGCAGCCTGGGGCGGAGGAGGAGGTAGTGGTGACGGCACGTCTCGGTGGCGGGGAGGAAGAAGGGAGGTGGGGGATGGCTTCCTCGGGCCTTGGGGCACGCGGTGACGGGGTCTCCCAGGGGCGAGGCTCACTGGAGCAGTGCTTCAACGGTGAGGCGAGTGGAAACAGGAGCTCAGCTCCGGTTGGCTCGGTGGAGAAGAAGAGAAAGGGTGAGGGCGAGGGAGAAGGGAGGTGGCCGGGGCTCTTATAGCCTGAGAGCGGGGTAGAAGGAGCTGTTGGCGCGGGGCAGGTGCGCGCAGAGGAAGAGACGATGGGAGTGATGACTCAGGCGGCTTGGGTGACGATAAGACCGGGCGAGAAGGAGGCGATGCCGGAGTCAAGGAGGCGGATGGCGGAGATGACAAGGCTCGTTGGGCGTGGCATGGGACGATGTGAAGGCAGGTGGGCGCAGAGGTTAAGCTTAGGCTGAGGTTGAACTGCCATGCGTGCATATCAAACTTGAACAACCCTACATATATAAAACTGAACAGATCGAAAGCGCCTTCATGTGTCAATTTCGGCTTTCTTTGGCAGTACGTACGTGCCTACCCTCTTCCCTTAATTTCAGCATTGGCAGCAGTATTCCCCTCTCTACTGACCTGTCAGTGTCACGTGTGAGCTGCAGAAGAGAATAAAAAGGAGGTGGCCGTTAGCGATCAGAGGCACTGTTAGAAGAGAATATATATATACACATACGGTAACGATGTTCAGCGCGCGCGTGCTCTACTTTCTTTGGCAGTACGTACGTGCCTACCCTCTTCCCTTAATTTCAGCATTGGCAGCAGTATTCCCCTCTCCACTGACCTGTCAGTGTCACCTGTGAGCTCCAGAAGAACATAAAAAGGAGGTGACCGTTAGCAATCAGCTAGGAGGCACTGTTAGAAGAGAGAGAACACACATAATATTGTTTTAACACGTTATTATCTGTAGCATGACTAAATTAAGGGATCAGAATTGTAAATAAAGTTCGTAGGGTAAACTTTAAAATAAAATTTTAAAAATAGTTAATTAATAATAAAAAAGTTCTATATATGTGTGTGTGTATATATATATGTATGTATATATATGTGTATGTATATGTATATGTATATGTATATGTATGTGTACACATGTATACATACGGTAGCGATATTCAACGCGCATGCGCTAAATAGCTACTCTGCGTGTGGGCATGACTGAGCCATCTTCGCATAAGCTGACCCACCCTATCTCACGCTTCGTCGGCCTTTTGACTCACACGCTTCCCACGTGTAATTGGCGGTAAAATACGCTCGTGCGCATTGCAATTGGCGGTAAAAGTCTAGGTATCATCTAATCTGATAGTAAAAACTAATATCAAAGCGATTATCGGTGAAATCGACAGTAAAAAAACAAGATCGTGCGTCACCTTAAATCGGTAGTAAAAAAACTGCTACTCTCGGAATCGACGGTAAAACCAAAATCACTGGTATGTCGTGGATCAGAGAGTAGTTGACAATAAACTTACTCCCCAGGGACGACACTGGTATGGTTGTAACAAGACCGGTAGACACATATGTACCTAGCCTATTTTTACTGCCGACGCACCTATTGTTTACTATCCCTCTCGCTCGTTTACTATGTACAACACGATTTACTATTTTTTTCGAGCTGTATTACTATAAGTGCATGAATTGTCACTGCCATAGATATGCATCTCATTACTGATCCTATTGGTGAGTTTTACTTGACACCGGAATGACTTTTACTGTATGACAAACTTGTCGATATGACCACTCGATCACCGTTCGTTCCAAAAAAAAATACTCCCGCATGTCCTCTCGCGGCGCCAACAATAAAAAAAGATGGGTGATCCCATGAAACCCACTAAACACGCTCCCCACATAACCGGTCATAAGATCTGCCCCACCTCCCCCTCCCCACGTTCCCCCCATCATTATCGCAGCGTACTTCAAGGACGTCTACTGCTGTAATAGCCCGAAATTTGGGCTTATTTTCAAAAATATAAAAATGTGAACTTTTTAAAACTTTTGATGAATTTTATTTACAATTGCTTCTCTGGATTTTATTTGCCAGACTTTTTGTCTGAATAAAGAATTTGAGAATCAAATTCTAGCCTTACAAAATCTATTAAGAATCAAAATAAGTTGAAACAAATTATGATAATACAAACTTGATATAGTTATACTGTCCACAAGATAAGCCATAAATTAAAACATGATTTGAAACTCTCTTCAAAATAAATATTAAAAATACAAACAAAGAAATGCTTGACAGAATTTTAGAAAAATATCTATGGCACCTAAAATTCTGAAATAAATACTGAAAAATCTAGATCATGTCAGAAGGCTACCCTAAAATTTTCATAATTTTTATACTTATATTTCTAAGTCAAATAATTCTCTAAAGCCCTCAGCCAATTATCAGAGAATCTGGAAATAGAAATTCCTTTCTCCCTCGCTGGTCTACCGGTCCCACATTCCAGAGGTTCTTCTCCAACACACCAAGCAAGCACCAGCCATGCCATGGACACGCACCCGTGTGCATGCGCACGCTGCCTTGAGCCGTGCCACGCCACCGCAGCGTCGCCCACGATTTCCTCCCCTTGCCCACGGTTTGCCATGCCCATGTCTTGCCCACACCCTGCCCGAGTCTCACCCATGCTCTGCTGCCAAACCATGCCGCATTGACCCCAGTACATCACCTCGCCACCGAGCTCTCCGCCGCCCATCCCTTCTTGGTCTATAAATGGACGCTCCCGTGAGCGCCATGGCCTCCATTTGCCCCGGCCATACTTCCCCCTCCGTTTCTCTTTTGTCCAAGGCTCAAACGAGTCCAAAGAACTGAATGCCATTACTCTGGCCGCCGAACCGCCGCCCGCCTCTCCCACCGCTCCGACGAAGGCCGGCCATCCCCGACAGCGCAACGACGCGTCCAAACATCATAAGGAGCAAAAGCCCCACTCGATTTGGAGAGTCCTTCAGCAAGGAGCCGCGCCCGGGTCTTCTTCTCCGGGTCCGGCCAATCCAGCCGCCACCATTGCTGCGCCTCCTCCAGCGAGCCCCAGCTCAATTCTTCTCTCTGTAAGCATCCCCTAGACACCGTCTACCTTCCTCTAGCACTCACCCACCCTCTCTTCCTCCTCAGGTCGCCGCCCACGACGTCCTACCCGGCCGGCCGCCGCTCACCACCGCGCGGCCACCACAGTGCCTCCCCGGCGGCGTCTCCACCACCACTCGGACCACTCTTCCACCCTAGCCCCGTTTGTGTCATCCACAGTCGCCGACATCGCTTCCACTGCCGGCGACGACCGCCGCCCCCAAACTGCCCGAGCCACCTTCGGCTGCTCCTCTGAAGTTGCTCTCTGAATGAATGTGTTTTGTCAGGTAAGAGATTAGTAAATAAGTTGTGAGTAGATGTGAGAACTAAACCTTGTAAATGACATTAGGTTCCTCAAATGGATTAGCAAATTGTAATTTGAAATGTTGAAGGAAGTTCAGCTAGTACTTCTTCAGCTCACAGGTTTTCCTTTTGTGTTGTCGGTTGAGTAATCAGAAAGGGGTGACAATTTGATTTGTCAGGAGAACACACTTGCAAAGCCAATTTCTAAGGCTAACAAATATTCTAATGTCAAATAGGTCACCCAATAAACTAACCAATTTGAAAATTTGATGCTGGAAGGAAGTAACTAGCAGCACCTCATTTTCAGAAAGTTTGTCTGTTGAAACATCTTTGAACAGAGAAGTGGTATAAATGAAAAACTTGGAGTTATAGTAGTCTGATAACAGTACTAAGTTAGAGTTTAATTCAATTAGTCAGTTTGCTAATGCCTAACAGAAATAGCCAAATCTGAAATTGTTATCTGAAGGAAGTAGCTAGTAACACTTAGCAGTTTTTCAGAGAAGCTGATCTTTTGTAAGATACATGAACAGAGAATAGATGAAAATCTGAAGTTAACAGTAGGTTGGGGATTTAGCTAATACAAACAGTTAGAGAATGTCATAAATCAAATAGCTAAGAGTGCTATGATAACTATTTGATCTCTAAAAAATCTGCTTAACATTTGGATAGTTGATTTAGTAAGAAGATCAGTTAGATGATACTTTAAATGACAGAGTTCATCTCATTGTTAGAATGTCTGAACAGAGAAAGTGGTTAGAGACCAAATGCAATTGCCATTAAGCCTTTGTATTGATTGTTGAATGGATAATTGAATTTATAAGAAGCTTAGTTAACAAACTCTCTTAAATACATGAAAGAACAGAGAAGATGATCTTTTGAAACTGAAACAACAGAGAACTAATGACCTTGCTGATGCTAGTACTTAGAAGGGTCATTGATTCCTTTAGCTGATTTGATAGGAATTCAGTTAGCGAGAAGCTTAGCTAAACAATACCCCCACTAGGCAAGTCCTTCTCTTGGTCTAGAAAATCTGAACCTACACAGTAAGATGATCTGAGGATAAATAGAAATATCAGTAGGACTAATCACCTTGCTAATACCAATAGTTAGAACTTTCTTTGATTCAAATAGCCATTGGGCATTCTTCTAACAGCCACCAGAACAAGTTGAAATCAAATAGTGTTATGTAGGTCCAAAACAAATAGAGAACTGCTGACTTCTAAATCTACAAGAAACTTTTGAGATTAAGGAATTCTGCTCAAACCAGTGGCCTCTAGGTTAAAAGAGTAAGTTAGTCTAGGAACCCATACTGAAGAATGATAGGTTTTGAAGATGAACAGTGAAAGTGGGCTAGACGATCTAGAGAATACTTTAATTAGGCAATTACTGATGAGACGGTTGAACTAGGTCAGTAAAACATTGTCTTGACAATTGCTAAAATAATTGTCTAGAAATTATACATATGACAACCAACTTGAAAGAGGAAAACTAATTAGAAACTCAAGGTTGGGCTTGCGGTTAGTTAAAAACAACAGTAGGCCTTAGGCCATGATTATGTTAATAGCAATAGTAACATTAGGTCAAGGAGATGATAAAAGATGGTAAGGCAATTAGAGATTAAAAATCATTAGTATATATTTTAGTTGGAAGATAACCCATTAATAGTTGTGTGTCATATAATGACTATAAAAAGGACACACTTAAAACATGGAATTTCCTTGATAAATAGGAAATAATAACAAAATAATCATTAACATGAGCTGAACCTTCCATGCAAGTCATGTTAAGAAACTCTCAATAAACCGGTATCAAGTCAGTTAATGATTAACTAAAATAATCATGAGGACATATAAGAGGATTGATTTAGAATATATGATCGTCATAGATGTATACATAGAATGCCTAGAGAGAGTGTTTGTGAGTACTAGGTGACCTGTTAAGGAAAACAATATCACCTAAGCTCTAGGTGTCGTCCGTTGTCATCTATCCCTAGTGATCTGATGATTCGTGATCCGAAAGCAGATCTAAAGAGTATTATCTAACCAGATAATCCCTTCCGTCTAGGTAGCCATTGAGGAATATTCCTACGAGCATTCTCTCTCCCTATCAAGATTTACATACTTTGTCTGCAGTATTTCCTTCATCAGCTCCAGATGAGTATGTATTGATCTCATCTAAATTACCCCCTTCCTTCAAGATGCCGGTAAATATGTTTAATCTTATTTGAAGTGTTTCATTTGGTTTGAATATGTTTTTATTGGATTTCATTTGGTTATTTTCAGACGCTCTTGGATTTAATCGTAATCTGCGTAGTTACACTCTGCCGCTATGATGGAACAACACTCCTAACAGGATTGAGGTTATCAGAACATTAAACAGGATCAAGGTTATCTAAACAACATAAGCAACAGTAAGGCAAGCACCTCCTTTGATCATATTGACCCCAGTATTTTCCTTATTGTACTTTGTTTTGCAAATCCTATTATACATGCGTGTATGTTTGTATGAAAATGCTATTATCGAGAAAATGGTAGTTGTACATCCTACTTGCTGCATATGTCTCCTTGGATTATTGATCTCTTACCGTTGTAACCATTAGAATATGGGTTACACAATATGTGATGTCATTTAGGAATTTTTCGAGTGCAGTTATTGCACAAATGCAATTAGAGCAATAGAATTTCTGAAAAATTGATTAGAGGACAATATGATAATTTGTGAGTTTGGGATTATTTTGAAAAATGTCCAGAGGAGTTACCTCTGCTATTTTATATGAAAATGACATAAAAACTTTAGTCTTAAGACACGGGCAAGTTATATTGTATTCTGAAAAAGTAGGGATTGTAACTCACTAGTAGATAGGGTGGAGATCTTGCCCATAGTCGATTAAGGACTAAGCCAGCAAATTCGGGACTAAGACCTAATCGTACAACCATATGTGCTAGTGTGGGATGGTCGTAGTTAACTAAGTTATCGAAATCTTAGCCTTGCATGATAGTAGGCAGAACTAGTGCGTACATTGTCGTGGGATCGGTAATGCCGACACAACTGCGAATGCCTCACTTCGATGGGAGTCCATCCGGGCGAAGTGAGGGACTTGCTCAACGGGTGCTGTCCGGGTGAGTAAGGCTCCTCATGTAAAGGCTACGTCGTGAACTCTAGGTTGCTTACCTTCGGCAGTGAGCAACGATATGGAGATATTTCAGGCAATTGGAATACAACGTACTATGGGTAAAGTTGTACACCTCTGTAGAGTGATAAACTATTCGAATAGCCGCGCTCGCAGTCATGAGCATGCTTAGTGCGGCTGGTATGGCGGTAGCTTTTGTTTTCCAAACTGTTTTGTCACAAAATGTTGGGGTAATAACATGGGGTTTTACTTTGTTGAGTTAATTGTCATGTCTATGGTTTTGTTGCTATGTCTATAGCAGATTATCATTCTATGACTGATTTGCTATTTCTATAGCAATATTGCCATGTCTATGGTTGAACCTGAATCTGTCGGTGCCATTTCTATGGCAAAACCTGATTATATTTTTGCTTACAACCGGGTAGGGTTGTGAGTGTTTGTTGTTACTTGTTCAATTACTTTACTTATTATCCTATACTTACTTTTTCATAAACTGCTTCTTTCAAATTCCATTGCAAATTATTACTTATGATTATTACAAATAAACTTGGCTTTGAGCAAAATAACTTGTAGAATAGAGCCATACATTTGTGACCTTGCATCTAATATAATTTTTGCGATACACTACAAGTCTTCTTTGAGTACACAAGTACTCAATCTTGCTATTGTTGTTGGTTTAGAATTTGCAGATAATGAAGCGCCATGAACAGCGAGTTCTTTGCACAGCACCGAGGGTTCGGTGATGGGTCTACTTAGGCCTTGTTCCTTGTCGGTTGCCTCTGACGGATCGGATGGGCACCTTCTTTGGACTTTTGCTACTACTACTATATCTTCATTGCTATTTTACATTCTCGATGACTACTTTTATTTGGTCGGTCGATTAGTGGGTTGTAATAACTCTTGTAACAGCTTAAGTAGATTACACCCTTTTGCTTTACTTTAGTATGTGAATGTATGAATGTGATGCCAAATGTTGTGAATGTGTGTGCTAGCCTTTATTCCTGGGACTAGCACAGTATACACGTAAGATCCATGGGTATTCCATGCCCGAGGATCTGACAACTGCAGTAGGATGATATCCACACAGAGAAGCGAGAGTATGAACAAGATGGTCAAATGGAACTTCGTGGATAACATGACTTCGCTCCAGCAATTCACGCAGAAGATGCACCATGTGTTGAAGAAGAGGAAGCACTGTGAAGCTCAGGAGACACACTGTTCCATGATACGTAGATAAAAAAAACAGGTCTACTGTGACTTCCATACATGTTTACTTCAATTTCTCTCGTGATTTACTGTTACATGTCTTATTTTACTACGTCTCTCACCCCCTCCTTCTTTTACTACAACCCATGTATGTTAATACTTCATGTCGTTTCTGTACCTACTTCATTGCATATACCGTCTTACATGCTCACAAAGACAACCAGTGAGAGCCACTCTGTCCCCGTTCGAGGAGCAACTTGGCAGGGTGTACACGCCTATGGTGTTCAAAGAGTACAAGGAGACCTACTTCTCCAGTACAACCTTCCGCATAAGGGCAGACACAACCCGAGATGGCCTATTCCTCGTGTCTCACGGGAAACAGTCTACAACGTTCACGTGGACGCAACATGATTTACAAGTGGTGGCTAAAGAGGAAACAAGTACATACAGCTGTGAGTGCAAACGTTGGGAGCACTGTCTCTCGGCTAGTAGTTACTATTCCAACTATTATACTTTTATTGTCTAATGCATATAGTCATTTTTAATATCATCGATAGTGTGTTTTATTGTTAATCCATCTTCGGTTTACTCTTGTAGGGCTGTTCTGCGAGCACACAGTGCGGCGATCACCCATTCTAGGTCGAGAGTATCCCGGCCGCTCGTGCTCGTGAGGTACGAGAATGCTAGGGTGGATTTGCCATATGACAGACACGACCTCATGTAGGTTGGACCCGATGGAATGACTGAGATGTATCGGCACACCACCTTACAGATAGAGGCTATGGGCGTGGTGAGGTCAGGGTTCAGATCGAGTCTTCCATACGACAGATCCATGGAAGTCCTGATGGCGCTTTAGATGCAGCTTGATACCATACCGAACGACATTGGCCCAGTGGCTCAGGAGACCGCTAAGCCCGATGACGCGGACGGCGATACGATCAATCCATCTACACCTCCTCTGTCACAGCCCAAGGGTCACAAACGAACCGATGACAAACTAGAGCAAAATTCTGCGACGGTGGGGAAGAAGATGATGAGGGAGTGCAGCATATGTGGACTGAAAGCCGATCACAACAGTACTATCGGCCCCATGCTACCCAAAAACAGAGGGCGAGGGGGTAGGAGTGGAAGTGGCAGTGGCAGGGGGAGGGGAAGGGGGAGAGAGAGGAGGGGCGAGGAAGAGGAAAGTTCGGTACGTACATGCTTCCAGCTGATTCATGAGGATGAATCAGAAGAGGACGACGCTGATGATGGTTCCCTGCAGGGTCGGATGATAGCGATATGTGCTGAACAGTCGTGTTGTTTACTTACATTTGAGTAAACTGTTTACCGCATTGTCATATGTGTGCTACTATGGTATGTTTGCTAACTGGAAAATAGAGCTCGCTATTTGGCTAGCCTTGCATGTTTTACTGTATATCCGAACTCTCTTACTGCAATATCACGTGGTAATACTGCTTGTTTTTACTATGTTGATCGTGGTCTATTGCTATCTTCTGTATATCGATTACTGTTGTTTTTTTTTTTTGCAGAGAATAACGCAACGTTCAATGGTCGTCTTCATTCTACTGATATATGGTAGCTATTTTACTGCATGATGCCAATAACGTTACTGACATATGTTTTAATTTGGTATTACTGCATGCGTAGAAAAGGCTTTACTTTTAAATCATACACACTGCCGCTCTGTCTCCCCAATGCATCTCTTCGTCCCCCCCCCCCGACTTATAAATATAACGTATCATTAGTTTGCGAAGCGTTGAATACACACGATGCCCCAAAGCCTCCCCCCTAAGTAAAACTCCAAAAAAATGCAAACATAACCAAAAAGGAACAAAAATGACTCCAAACTCTTCTTCCGGTCCCTTGCAAACAATAATTATATCCTACCTATCACTCATATACGATCAGCTATCTGGGCAGAACCTGATCGTGGCTGTGGACCATGATTATGTCTATGACCTCCTCCTTGCTCCGCCCCTGTGTCTACCGGAGAGGGTAGCTGCAATCATCCGCACGCTGTGTCTCCTGCTGAGTCAGACCAAAATCCTTGGCTTCAACGTCCAGCGAACCAACCTCGTCTTGGAGATCGTGCTCACGAGCTACGAGGATCATGTCAAAGCATCCATCTAGAGGCTCGAAGACTACATTGGCAAGCAAAATGAAATAATCGACGACACCGAGACTGTGGATGGGACGAACAACCTCATCTGGACTATCATTGATAGACTTCCTTCACTTGCTCAGCACCAAGCTCGGCTCGCCGCCGCGAAGGAGTAGGTGGAGGCGTATCTCCACGTATTCCCTGATCCAGCCCCTGGCGAACTCCACGAGCGGGCTTACGAACGCCTGAGGACCGCGATAGGGTCCTGCCTTGGCCACTAGGGCCTTGTTTCTTTTCCCTTTCTTCCCTTCTTTTATTATTATCGGGCAATGTAAAAAGAAGAAAATGCGACCAGCCACGCTATTTGGCCGAAGAAATATTTAAGAAGTTTTATCTTCTGTTGTTTACTATTATGTATATATAACACTAGTACAATATTTTCTTTATTTTACTGTCGGAACACAAAAATGATACGTTAACATTGTAAACGCAATAAAAATATAGATTTACTACTTTATAAATGATCATTTTACCTCTTCCTATATACGCTTTTATTGTCACACTAACTTTCGTCGTCTTTTCTTTGAACATTACTAGTGCACACCAATTCTCGAGCTCAACATTTACTATAAATGATATGTGACACTGGCTTCATGTATCAGCAACCAACCATTTCTTGATGTCAAGTCCAATTACCTATCGACGACATGCATCCAGGTAATTGTATGTCCACGCGCTTTCTCTTGCAGCCTCACTTCTTGAATTTGCAGGGGCTCGATGAGAGGTTTCCCATGGCAGCTGTTTCATCCTCCCTTACGACCCCTCGAAAGTGGCTGGGGACTACAAGCGATATATAATATATATATATATATATATATATATATATATATATATAAGCCGGTTTTAAAGGCAAAAGCACCATTCCTTGGAAGTTTTATTTATATATCACGAGCGGTTCTAAACATGAACAAATGCATGATAAACCGATATCACAGAGCGGTTCGTGTTTAGAACCATCTGTGATAGATGATTATCACAGAGCGGTTCTGACACGAACCGTGCAGTGATAATCATATATCACAAACGGTTACGAGTTAATAACCTTCGTGATGGCATGCATCACGAGCAGTTCCAAAAGCATGCATGATGACCTCATGTCATCACTGACCCATAAACTCAGACGGCTCCAGAAACCGTCTGTAATGACGTTTTTGAACCGTCTGTGAAGACCTTTTCTGTAGTAGTGCCTCCCCACCCAAGCGCGGCAACCGCTAGAAGCCTCCTCCACACCGGAGCCACGCCGCTCGGCCTCCTCCACACCACTCGGCCTCCTCCTCCACTCTGGAGCCACGCCGCTCGGCCTCCTCCTCCACACCGAAGTCCTCCTCCATGCTAGAGCCACGCCGATCGGCCTCCTCCTCCACGCCGCTCGGTGAACTCTTGATCTTCTTCGGTTGTGCTCATCCGGTTGGATTCAATAAGTTCTAAAAGAGGTTTGCTTACTGCTATCATATTATGTCAATAAGTTCTGGTACTTTCGTAGTGCTTAAAATGATCTCTTGAACTGTTATCCTGCTAATTCTCCTATCAGCCGAAAGCTTTTAGCTAAATCTGAGTTTTCTGTTAATTCATTAAAAGTCTGTCGGTTTATATCTTGAAGTATTGAATTCAGTGAACCTAGTTTATAGTCTTCTGTAAACTGTAGTAGTGGATTTTGTTATTCTTGATGATCATTGACTGTTAGAAAGCAATAGTTCGAACTTCTTATGCATGTGATTAATCTGTCAAACTAGTAAACCATTGATTTGAGCTCAAAATCTGAATTCTAGTTTTCTTATCCAATTTGTGAAGATTATAGACTAAAGGACTGAGATGGGAAAGATTAATTCCTTTGCAACTCGCCTTTTGAGAACACTCATCAACATCTTATATCTTAGCTTTATGCTGATTTTTTATGCTCTCATTTTAGTTCATTGGTTGGGTAACTTCTATTTTTTCTGTGTAAAATATGTTTCCAAGGGAAATTATCTTCGAAAATACCTAGTGGATATCAACTTGCAATCCATTTTATTTAAACTTTGAATTCTGAAATTTTAGTTCATTGCGTATGTAACTCATATAGATAGCAAGTGAGATGGCGTCCACACCGTCTTCGCCGCCGTCATCGACGTTGCCGAAGACGTTTGGATATCCGAGGAAAGTGATATGTAAGTGAGATGGTAGAGGAATATCAAAATTGTCTATGGGCCGAATGACCATCATGGAGATCAGTACCTCTGGGGTCTCTCTGAGTCCCAAGAAAGCAGCGGCAAAATTCTGGACCATCTGTAGGATACTTGGAAGGGAATGGGTCCCCATTACCACATCAAGCTGGAAGTCTCTGACGGATGTAGAGAGAGGCCAGGTGTGGACTAATATTTCAAGCTCGTTCACTATCCCAGAAACAGACCAGGCACATGTGGAATGGCAGGCATTGCTCGCGATTGGATACGTGTGGAGGACCTTCAAGAGCACGCTTGTCACGGAGTACAAATTCTTGTCGCGGGATATATGGAACGCCTTTGTGTGGATGAAGACGACGGCCGAATTTCAGGAGCAAAGTACAGCGCACAAGGCTCTCTAGGCACAAAACACTCACCCCCACAAACTTGGTACCACTAGGTACGCGGGTAAAACCACGCAATGGACGGCAGAGGATGAGAACGCAACCGGGCCATTTGTTGGGATCAAAGACCAGCGTGCCCGAAGCTAGTTAAGAGCAGGGGCATCAGCCACGTCTTCGGGTGGCATCTCTTTCACAAACCCAGCAGACGAGGAAGTGTCCTAACGTTTGGTAAATATGTCGAACTACCTAGTTGTTAATAAGTCCATAACTTCATAGTGTGTAAAATAACATGATGGCCTCTTGTAGCACGCATTTACTGCCAAATCTTCCCAAGGCTCTTTCGAAGCAGTTAGGGAAAAGGATACACTATCTATGGCCTTGGGAAACAAGGAGCACCTAGGTCAAACACGAGGCCTTGGGGTTTATGTACCTTGGAGGGAGGGAATCTCAAACGACTCTGAGATGTATAGGAGTAGGAAGAGATCTAAGGCTGAGCGCGAGGAATGGTTGGAACAGATGCTTACAACAAAATTTCATGGATAGATAACAAGATCGCAGGATCTAATGAATTAACTCCTCAACCAGTAGCAAGTCGCCCCTATTATTTTGGGAGCCAGTCCTCCTCAACATCGGAGTAGCATCACGTCCACACAAAATTCTGAACATGGCGACGTTCAATTACCTATCAACGACATCAAGGTAATGTACATCTCTGGAATACTCCAAAGATAGACCTATAGGATGCCTTAGCTAATTTGGTATCGTTTTGTAGGAGTCGACGCCCTGCAAGCTCCAAGTGAGGTTAGTTGGGTCCATTTCTGTTGGACCAAAAAGGCGACTAGAGGGGGGTAAGTAGGAGCACACTCACTTTTTCACCTTCATTGAATTCAATACCAATTTCACTCCAGTAGTTATGGAAGTTATGAAGATCAATAAACAAGCACTGTGGAAGACTTGTATTGAATTTAATCTAAACCCCAAAGCAAAAGACCAAAAATAGGAAAAGCTCAAACCCTAATTCACAAGTGCGATCTAACCGACGTTTACTCTGCGGTCTGATTGGCGGCCAAGGTACAGTCTGATTAGAGCGTGGTCTGACCGAAGGTTATGACGCGGTCAATCCGGTAGCATGATGAACAGGGCACACACCCCGAAAACCAAAACACAAATCGGCCTATCTTTTGATTCGTGACTCCAAACTTTACCAAACTTGAGACACACCTTCTCTAGGATATTAGGAACCTATTCCAATCAAGGATCGTGAAGATCCATGCCAAAGTTCCTATCATTTTCTGTTTGAGCGAACGTTGCTCTAAAACCGAGTCAAAACCAAAGTAGGATCTAAAGACTTGCTCGTGGGTGGTTGATGATCAAGATGATCTTAAATGTATTCCTACATGTCACAGCAAACTAGATGTATGCAAGAGATCAAGAGAAAACTCGCGGATCAAAGAAAGAGCCAAAATCATGAAATAGAGAGTAAGAACGCAAATAGACTCATCTTGAGGAATATTTCCTTGGATTGATTTTGATATAATGTTGGCTTACAACCACTCCATCAAGGAGGACAAAGACTCAACACATGAGCACGAAATCAAATCCAACTCTCTAGAACCCTAATCTCCCACTAATATCTCCAAACCCTAAAGAAACAAAACTAGGGTTTCTCAAATGGAGGGTTAAGAGGTGCTGGACCAGCACCCTCTCCTATTTATAGTGGTGGCTAGCTTATAGAAGGAAAACCCTAATGGGCACCCGTTAAGCCCACACACAAACGGGTTTCACTTACGCACGTATTTTAAAGCACCGTCTTCATCTTCTCTTGACCTAATCCGCTTCTCCTTGCACTGTCTTGAGCCGCGGGTTGGCAAAAGGTCACCAAGGCGGTATTTAGGTGAAATTACCAAAATACCCCTTCTTGATCTTTTTCCAAAGACCGAGTCCAATCTTCATGAAGCACTTCCATACTTCGCCACGTGTAGGTTGATCAACGGCTCTCATAATGTCGGCAAGTCTCTCCCATCCGGCTCCCACCGAAACCACCATGGCACTTGCACCGACCCCCGCGCCACTTGATCCAACCCGTCGCACTGAACTGCCCATTCGGTCATCCTTGTCCATTTTGTGCATGCTTGAATCCATTGACCTCACCCGGCATCCTCAATCGTTCTGGACCTCAGCTCTCCAAGCCTAGTCCCGATCATCCTCGTCGTTGACCGTAGTTGATCTCCAAGCAACCTGCACAACAATAGACCAATAAATCGTTTCTGAGAACAAGTTCTTTGCAACTTGACCCACGTTAGTCAAAACATGCATCATGCAACACATATGCACTGAAACCTATGAATATGACCTAACCAAACAATCATCGCCACCAGTTGGCGATGAGCAGACACACCGGTCGATCCCACCACTCAATGGCGGTCGACCGCTTCTTCGATCGACCACGACTGTCGACAACAATTTGAACTTTGACGAAAACACGTGTTTCGACAAACCTCCAATGCCATTTCTAATTGTATCATCATCCTAAGATCGTGAGCATATCCCCATGATATCCATAATCTCCCCCTTGATGAACACATTGGTAATTTCCCAAAAATGCAAATTTTGAGGTTTGAGAAAGAAGAACTCAACGTTTTAACGCAAAGGCACAACTTGGTCCAAATGCAAGAGAAAGCAAAGGGAATGACCAATTTGGCTTCAGAACAGCATAGGCAAGTGAGATGAGACAAAAGAAAGCAAGAAAGCCTCAATTTCCTGAAGAGAGTCAAAAATCTCACTTAAGGTCCATATGAGAACAATTGTTCAAATTGACCTTTGATCATTGTGAGGTTCCAAGAATTGCAATTCAAGTTCAGAAATGGCAATAAGATCAAAAGAATGCACATAAGATACTCCCCCTCACAATGATCATCATTTTTTTAAGAAAATTTCATTTTTCCCTTTTTCTCTAACTAGCTCCCCTTTTAACATTTTTGTTACTTCTTCTCCCCCTTTGACAATGGAGTCATCAAGAAATCACGCCTTCCTCTCATCCAGAGATGACAAATGCAGAAATGAGGAAAAAGCATAAGAAGGAGTATGCATGAAATGCAATGGAGTGGCTTCATTTTTTGTATTTTTTAATTTTTGAGTACAAGAAGCTTTGGAGATTACCCAAAAAAACAAGCTAGTATTTCTAATATTACTCAATACCTATCAAGCCTGAAGGCGCTAGCAAGATCATGTTAAGACATATATATCAAAGCTAAGCTAGAAGGCTCAATATAAAGCAATGAATTTTAACAGTTTAAGCAAAGCATCAAATCTAGCAAATTCATCAACATGGATCCTAAAGTGATAATGGCCTTGTAAAAATATCAATGTGAGATCAAAAAGCTAACATTGACCACTTAAGAGGCAAACAGGTCCTGAATTGAATCATTTTGCTCAAATTTTCTCAAACGCCCATTTTTTCAATAGTTTTTCATTTGCAATGAATAATGAAGTTGATAAAAGGTCTATCTTAGTGAAGAAGATCCTGGACTAGGAGCCATCCACAAACTCTTCCTAAGCTTCAGCTAAAAGTTGATTAAAGGTCTATCTTAGTGAAGAAGATTCTGGACTAGGAGCCATCCACAAACTCTTCCTAAGCTTCAACCAGGGCGACAAATCTTGAGGTTCATGTCAATTTTGACAAGCAGTTCCCATGAGATCGTCTGGATCATCAAACTATCTCCAAGTTAATGTCTTTGACATTCAGTCTCGTGAGAGTAGTTTGGCACAATTTAACCATAAGATAATATTAAAATTTGATTTTTTTTATTTTGCACAAGAGTAGTTTTAGATTCTTAGAAGAACAAGAAGCTCAAGTAATGATCAATACTAGATTCAAGAGCTAACAAAGTAATTTTGACAGGGCCAATGTCACAAAAGGAGCACTAATTGTGCAACTGGCTAAACAATCCACAAATTGTAATTTTTAGTTCAAGTTGTCTTAACGTTCTAGCTCATTTAGCAAAGACTTAGCTACACATGTGAAAGCATGATAATTCTAGCAAGTCAAAGAACTAGACATGGCATTGAGTAAGAATTGAAATAATAAAGCTCAAAAGGGTAATAATCAAAGCTTCATCAATTAAAAGACAAGTAGTAAAGCTTATATTACAATGCATCTTTTTGTGTTTTTCATATGAACGCAATATGATACAATGAGATGCAAGAAAAGCTCAAAAAGCCTAAAAAGATCAAAAAGTTCAGAAAAGATCAAGGAAAGATTAGATGAACAAGGTAAGTTCAGAAAAGAACCAACTCTCCCTCAAACCAACCCATAGGGATAAATTACCCCTAACTCACTCCTCAAGGTGGCAAACCTTGTTGGATTTAAAGGCTTGGTGAGGATATCAGCTAACTGAGCCTCGGACTTCACAAACTGTAGCACAATATCACCCTTCTCTACATGATATCTAAGGAAGTGATAGCGAATGTCTATGTGCTTGGTCCTAGAATGTTGCACTGGGTTCTTAGTAATATTAATGGCAGAAGTGTTATCACATAAAAGAAGAACACTAGCAAAAGCTAACCCAAAGTTCTTAAGAGTGGACACCATCCAAAAAATCTGACAACAGCAACTAGCAGCAGCTACATATTCAGCTTCAGTAGTGGATTGTGCAACAAAGGACTGCTTCCTAGAAGACCAAGAGACAAGAGAAGTGCCTAAGAAATGACAAGTGCCAGAGGTACTCTTCCTATCTAGTCGACAGCCCGCAAAATCAAAATCAGAAAACCCTCGAATGGACAAGGAAGAAAAGCAGGAATACCAAATGCCATACTGGAGGGTAGAGTGAAGGTACCTGAAAATGCGCTTAACGGCTTGGTGATGTGAAGTCCTCCGAGACTCCTGAAACCTCGCATAGAGGCAGACCGCAAAGTGGATGTCCGGTCTTGAGGCTGTCAAGTAAAGGAGAGAGCCAATCATACTACGGTACTCACGTTGATCCACGGCTTCTCCATCCTCGTCTGGATCCAAAACAGTCGAAGTCGCCATGGGAGTGGCGATAAACTGCGATCACCCATCTCGGCGCAAGAGCAGATCCTTGGTGTACTTTGTTTGACAGATGAAGATCCCTTCCTTACATTGCTTGATTTGAAGCCCTAGAAAGTAGTTGAGCTCTCCCATCATACTCATCTCAAATTCCCTAGATATGGTCTCAGAAAAACTGAAAACAAGAGCATGAGAAGAACCACCAAAAATAATATCATCCACGTAAATCTTGTCGAACCCGGGAGCGAAGGATCCCGAATTCTCTATGTTCATACACTAGCCTAGGATAGCTAGTGTACACAGTCAAACCAAAGTGATAACACAAACATATCACACATTTTATTATTAATAACTCAGAGTTTATTACAAAGGGGCCTAAAGCCAAATAAAGTAAAACACAACGGAAGCAAAGCAGTAGTAGTAGGCCACACGACTTTCCACAGGCAATCGTCTAGGGGCGTAGCCTAAGCGTTTGGGTCCTCACCGTCTTGATAGAGGTCTTCTCCTGAATAAAGAATATTCAGCAAAAGTGAGCACAACTACCGTGCTCGCAAGTTACACCCAATATTGAATTATGATGCATGCATATGGTAAACAAAGGAGATTGGCAGGGTTTATTTGCATAAACAACATTTTCGGTTTAAATACTCATATTAATTTTCAAGGCCATTTTTATACTATATCTAAAATCCGATTTTTAAAAGACAGTTTTATAGTGTGGATAACCTCCATGATTGAATAGTGAAGGATACCCTCCTATCACATGGCTACCCACCCAATTTTACCACAAGGATTATCCATCCTAAAATCATTTGTTGAAAACATTTCAAAACCAAAAACAAGGTCTAACTCAGAGTGGCTTTGCTAGCATGTCTATGACCGTGGACGTGGCTATTCGAATAGTTTTCGACACTGCAGAGTTTGTACAACTTTACCCACACGAGATAACTTGCTTTTAATGTCGGCCAATACACGCTTCCAAAGGGGTGCGACTAAGCAATTATCACGAGGTCGCTACATAGTTCTACCTTAAAGTATTTATGTCCACTAAGGTTTTGCTTCCATTGGACTGACCGTCCTCCGGGAGCCCCCTCTTGCGCCAGCTGGGACTATTGTCTGACCGACGCCCACACAAACAAAATGGCACAAATAACGATGAGGTATCACAAATTATTAAGCCAAGTCCTACCCAAACAAGACATGTGGTGGTACGGTAAGGCATAGCAAGATGCAGCTCAAAGACCGGTCCTTAACTGACTTGGGTGTCTTCCAAATTAAACCCTGGGCCTTAATCTTAACTAGATTAAGCTCGTGCATAAACCTGCACCCACCATTCATCCGTTTCGCCCAAGTCCAAACCATTTTTGGATTTTTATTTTAAGTAAAACCATCTTTAAAAACTCTCTATGGTAAAACAATACCATAGATCCAAATTTAAACCAGTTTGAAAAGATTTGGCTAAATCCTCCCAAAATCACAGTTATGATCTAAGCATTGGCTAAGCATAATTCCCTTAATTATTTTACTAAGGTGACAAGGGCATGGCAAACAATATTCAAATTGCCTATACCAAAGGGATTGGAATAACTAAGCATTTAAACAGGGCATTAAAATAATTGATAAAAATATGCATGCAATAATAATTTAAAAACTGAATTAAATAACTTTAAAATATTGGGATCAACATGGTCAATGGTATAACTTGCCTTCGCTGAAGTCTTGGTACTCTAAATCCTCTGAAGGATCGAACTCTCCGGAGTCGTCGAAATCTATACGCGAAAATACGACAAATCCAATTGAAATTCAAATAAATTCAAAACGACAAATCAAACTAACTCCAAATCAAAATATTTTAGTTTAGTTAGCTAGATTATGATTTTATACAAATTTATAAATTTGAATCACCCAATTTGGAGTTTGGATGCAAAAGATAGGGATTTTAGAAGTTTAAATCTACTAAAAACCCTAAATTAGATTTTAATTGAATTTCTTGATTTGTTTTCTCAAAGGAAATTCTGGATTAATGCGTCAGCGCGTGGTGTGCCACTGACGGGTGGGACCGTGGTCAATGGACCATACCCACGAACTGGTCAATGCTCACGGTGGACGGGGTCCACACAACAGTGAACGGGAAGATGTGTGCGGCTGTGCGCGGAGTGACGTGGTGCCACATAGGATCCACGTAGGATCCTACGCTGAGGTCGTGGTGACATGGCACCTACGTGGTCGTGCCACGTAGGCTCCGGTGAACGGCGACGTAGGGCTCGGGTTCGCCGGCGCGTTCCGCCACGGCGAACCAAAGGAAGGTGCGCAAACGTACGGGGAGGCTTCACTGAGCATATTGGTATACCTTGCGACGGAGGGGCGCTAAAGAATTGCCAGCGATGAGGGGTTTAGCAGTGGTGGCGTGGGGTCGTTGACAGCGAAGGGGCTCCAAGGGTTCTCCAAGGAAGTGGGTGGGCGCACCGTGTTCGCGGTGATGTCGCGAAGCTGTTGGTGAAGACGACAGGGGCGGAGTAGGCTCAACGGCGACGAAATCGAAGATTGAAGCAGACTTGGCCGGCGGCGAAGACCTTCAAAATTCGGGCGCTATGGGGCGAGAGGGGCTAGCAGAGTGGTGGCGCTGGGATGTGGTGACCAAGGTGCTCCTGATGCTCCTATTTATAGGGCGCGGGCGTGGCCTGGGCTGCGTGGGGAGCAAGATGGCCGCGTGGGCTCAACGGCGAAATTAAAGGGATTTGGTGCCGGAGATGGAAGGGGTGAGGCCGAGATGGACGCGGCGTGACGCGGCGTCATCAATGCGTGTGAGATTGCGGGGATTCAAAGAGGATTGCACCGGATTTTGGAAGGTTCGAATCAGCATCAATGGCGGACGCGCAGCGAAGAAAAGGAAAGAGCAGCGGGGAAGAAAGGAAATGAGACGAAGGCACTGTTCACAGTGGCCCCACTTGTCGGTGAAAGAAAAGAAAGGAAAGGAAGCGATGAAGCGGTGGCCGTTGGATTTAAATCAAACGGTCTACACTGAGTGGGCCGCTCGGACTGTCCGAAGTGTGCAACAAATCCTGGCCGTTAAACTCAGATCGGATGGTCCACGTTGATGTGACGTTCGGACCATCCGTACTTGACTCTGATCGGTCCGTTGATTCGCGATCCAACGGTCGAAAAGCGAGCGTGCGGAAGGAGCTGGCCGTGTAGGCCGCGTGCATGTGGAAAGGAGTTGGGCCGAGTGAGAGATTCAACCCAAACACTGTGCTAAGGTTTTCTATTGATTTTCCAATTGATTTAATTCAGATAAATCAAAATAGCTTTAGAAAATAGCAATTAAATTCCAAAAATTATGAGAAAATTCTCAGAAATTCTCAAAGGTATTTTGGACTTAAATAAAATAACTCCAATAATTATTTGGTAATAGATTTTGCAATTAAATTTGTTTTAGCTTTAAAATAATTAAGTAAAAGCTTTTAAAATTTCAGAAAACCCACAAAAATAAATAAGTTTTAATTTTCTCTGAAATTTAAAAATTTGGGCTGTTACAAACCTACCCCCCTTAAAGGGAATCTCGTCCCCGAGATTCAGACTTGGCTTGCAAAAAGGTGGGGATACTCAGCTTTCAAATCTTCTTCTCGCTCCCAGGTGGCTTCCTCTTCTGAACGATTACTCCACTAGACCTTGCATGAGCGGATGACTTTGCTTCTGGTGATTTGCTCTGGCCAAAATTTTGTAAGGTCCCACAAATCTGGGTGCGAGTTTTCCCTTGGTCGGAAACCTTCTTGCTCCTCGGAGTGGAGTGACTCTGAGATAAACAAAATCTTTTATTTCAAAGGTTAACTCTCTCCGATGGTTATCAGCATAACTCTTCTATCGGGATTGGGCTACTTTTAGGCATTCGCTTATTGCTTTAACCTTGCATTCAGCTTCTTTGATCAACTCCGGTCCAAAAATTCGATGCTCTCCTACTTGATCCCAAAGGAGCGGAGTTCTGCATTTTCTGTCGTACGAAGCTTCGAATGGAGACATTTGTAAACTGGCTTGGTAGCTATTATTGTACGAGAATTATACATAGGGAAAATTCTTGTCCCAACTTTTCCCATAATCTATGGCACAGGCTCAAAGCATTTCTTCAAGAATTTGGTTGACACGTTCCGTCTGGCCATCTGTCTTCGGATGATAGGATGTACTGAAGTTGAGTCTGGTTCCCAATACTTCATGCAGACTTTGCCAAAATCTTGATGTGAACTGTGAACCTCTGTCAGACACGATCTTCTTGAGTACCCCATGTAGACAGACGATCTTGGCCATATACAATTCTGCTAACTTGCTACATCTGTAGGTGGTCTTGATCGGAATAAAGTGTGCCACTTTGGTTAGCCAGTCAATTATTACCCAGATGGAGTCACATCCTAATTGGGTCGTAGGAAGTCCGGTGATGAAGTCCATACCAATTTCCCCCCACTTCCATTCGGGAATTGGTAATGGCTGCAACAAACCAGCGGGTCTTTGGTGCACTGCCTTGACTCGCTGACAAACATCACAACGGGCGACAAACTCAGCAATTTCGTGCTTCATGCTGACCCACCAATATTTTTCCTTTTGATCCTGATACATCTTGGTACTTCCGGGATGGATGGAATAAGGCAATTCATGAGCTTCTTTTAGAATCGACTATTTTATCTCCTGATGATTAGGTACACAGATGCGGTTTCCAAACCACACTGTTCTTTACTCATCTTCACAAAATCCTAGGGCTTTGCCTTTTCGCATATTCTTCTTGATTTCTTTGATGTCTTCATCTTCTAGCTGATTTTCTCTAATCTGACTCTGAAGAGTGGGTTGCACTTCCAACGCATTGACACACCCTTGGCTGACAATCTCCACGTTCAGGTACTTCAGTTCTTCATACAATTCTGGCTGATTCCTCTGAACCAAGATGGTGTTGCAATATGCCTTTCTACTCAGGGCATCAGCAACCACATTTGCTTTGCCCGGATGATAATGGATTCCAAGGTCGTAATCCTTTATCAACTCTAACCATCTTCTCTGTCGGAGGTTGAGTTCTAACTGGGTGAAGATGTACTTCATACTCTTATGATCCATGAAAATCTCAAAGCGGTTACTAATGAGACAATGTCGCCAGATCTTCAAAGCATGCACAATTCCTGCTAACTCAAGATCATGAGTCGGATAATTTCCTTTGTGTGGCCTCAACTGAAGGGATGCATAAGCCCCGACTTTGCCTTCTTGCATCAGCACACATCCAAGTCCTTGACGAGATGCATCGTAGAAGATCTCAAAGTCTTTATGGATATCCGGCAAGACTAGCACATGTGTAGAAACTAGTCTCTTCTTCAGCTCTTGGAAACTCTTCTCACAGGCATCTGTCCATTCGAATTTCTTTTCTTTCTTCAGGACTTGAGTCACGGGTCTTCCAATCTTGGAGAAACCTTCAATGAATATGCAGTAATAACCAGCTAATCCGAGGAAACTCCTCACTTCTGAGATGGATCTTGGTTGTTTCCAATCCATTGCTGCCTCTACCTTGGATGGGTCTACTGCAACTCCTCCTGCTGACACGATATGTCCGAGGAATGCCACTTGCGTTAGCCAGAATTCGCTCTTGCTGAATTTGGCATAAAGCTGGTGCTCTCTGAGTTTCTCCAAAATTATCCTTAGGTGCTTCTCGTGCTCTTCTTCATCCTTTGAGTAGATGAGAATGTCATCGATGAAAACAACCAAAAACTTATCCAAGAATTCCATGAACACTTTGTTCATCATATTCATGAAGTAAGCAGGGGCGTTTGTCAAACCGAAAGACATTACTGTAAATTCATACAGTCCATATCTGGTTGTGAAGGCAGTCTTCGGGATATCTTCTGGTTTGATCTTCAGTTGGTGATAGCCAGATCGTTGATCAATCTTCGAGAAGACGCTTTCTCCCTTCAGCTAATCAAACAAATCATCAATCCTGGGTAACGGATACTAGTTTTTGATCGTCACCTCATTGAGCGATCTTTAATCCACACACATTCTCATATTATTGTCTTTCTTCTTGACAAATAGTACTGGTGCTCCCCAAGGTGATGAACTTGGTTGGATATATCTGTTGCCCTACAGTTCGTCAATCTGTTTCTTTAGCTCTGCTAGTTCATTGGCCAGCATTCTGTAGGGTTGCTTTGAGATTAGAGTGGTCCTTGGGACTAAGTCAATTAAGAACATTATGTCCCTATCTGGTGGCATGCCGGATAACTCTTCAGGGAAGATATCTGGGTATTATTGTACCACTGGTATGTCCTCAAGCTTTACTTCCTTCAAGCTGGTCAGGATAGAACTTCCTCCGCTTGAAGTCTTGGGTCTGAATTCTACTGAATTTCCTTGCTCATTGGTAAGGGTGATGACCTATTGGCACAGTCTATTTGTCCTTGATTCTTGGCTAACCAGTCCATTCCAAGAATCACATCCAAACCTTAGAAATGCAGGACTATCAAGTCTACTAGAAAGGGTACTCTGGATATTTCAAGGGTAAGGTTTGGGCATAGAGAACTGGTTCTCATTTCTGAGCCCGGGGAGTGAATTATCATAGGGTTAACTAAAGGAGAGATAGGTAACCCATATTTTCCCACAAACTTATTGGAAACAAAGGAATGACTCCGGAATCAAATAAGACTGATGCTGATACTGAATTAACAAGAAATGTACCAAGAACGACATCTGGTGCTGCTTGAGCTTCCTCTGCTGTGACGTGGTTCACACGTCCCTTCATGTACTGGACTGCCGGCTTTGGGGTGCCGCCGATGGCTGGAACTCCTAAGGTTGGCTTGGTAGGTGCTGCGGCTTGCCGCCTCTTCAGGCATCTATTGGCATAATGCCCCGTCTCGTTGCAATGGAAACAGGTCACTCCTACTGCTAAGGAAGTCGGGTTCTTCTGCGAATCGACCTCGAATGAATTACTCTGGCTTTGAAGTGTTGGGGCGTTGTCTTGGTCTTTGGAGTTCTGGATGTAGAAGACTGGAATCTTCCACGCTGAGGTGGCTGAGGCTAAGTGATGCGAGGCTTGGGTTGTCCTCCAGCATTGAACTTCTGAGCGGCCATCCTCCGCTTGCGGTTCTCCATCTCCAGGTGCTTGCCCTCCTCGCGAATAGCTTTGTTCACCAACTGTTGGAAGTCAGTGAAGTCCTAGGAGATCAAGCGGACTGAGAGTTCATCGTTCAGCCCTTCCAGGAATCGCTCCTGTCTATCTTCATCTTTGGCTACGTCCTCAGGTGCATAGCGAGCAAGTTGGTTGAACTTGTGCAGATACTCGCTCACAGTGCGGTTGCCTTGGCGGAGTGAGCAGAACTCCTTCTTCTTCAATGTCATCATCCCAGCGGGGATGTGTGCATGACGGAAATCTCGCACAAACTCAGTCTAGGTTATAGCTTGTGCGTTGGCATGAGAGATGCAGAAGTTATCCCACCATTCAGAAGCGGGACCATTGAGCTGGTGAGAGGCGAAAAGGACCCTCTCATGATCCGTGCATTGAACTATGTCCAGCTTCTTTCCGATGGCACGAAGCCAATCATCTGCGTCCATGGGTTCGGTACTGCTTGAGAACGTTGAAGGACGCATCCTCATAAACTCCGACATCGTCACTCTGGTTGGAGGTGGAGGTGGGGGTGGAGCATGGGTTGCTTCCTGCACACTCTAAACATTGCTGAGTGATTGGGCCAGTAGGTCAATTAGGTGGGTTTGATTGGCCATCATCTGGCACCAATCAAGTCCTTCAGCCGGTGGTGGTGGTTGTTGCTGGGTGGGGTTCTCTTGATAATCAGCATTTGCGTTGCCTTGGCCCCTGACGCTGCCACTGCCGGTACGGGTGGTCACCATCTGTTGGATCTTTCAAAGACTTAGAAGAGGGATAGAAAGAAAGATAGCTCTAAGGGGGATAAATCTAAATAGCCCAAGAACACACAAACACAAGACAAAGAGCCAAATTTTTCCAAAATAGTTCTTTATTAATTTATTTTATTCTTTGATTATGGCTACCACAAGGATATTGATAGCTCATAATTCACATCTAACTATTACACTATGGAAAGCAACTATGGGGTAATAGGGGTATAATCTGGCTCACTAGAACTACCCTCGCCTGCCTTGTAGCGTGCCAGCTCTTCTTCTATGGCTTTCAGCCTTTCTTCTACATCTTGTAGGTTGTACTGAGCGGTACGCAAGTCCTCTAGAGTGTTCCCATAGGCATAGTCCATTGCCTTAGCCAGGTCCACCTGGTGTGTAAGCTCAGGAGAGTCTTCGTCCTCGGCTGAGCGAAACGTACTGACAAGCCGGGTCGGGACATGCATCGGGTCGTAATGGAACCCAGTGTCTCGGAAGCGATTGTTGTAAATGTCGCGTAGACGATGGACTGCTTCTCTTGCTGCGTCTTGGATGCCTTCGGCGAAGGTGTCGCGCTTGAATGGAGCGTCAAAGATGCGGAAGTCCGTATTTGGCTATAGGTTGGCGTAGAGGATCACTTCAACTGTCCAGCGATATTGGCTTCCCACTTTATACTTGTAGCCTTGGTACGTTGGTCTTTCATTGTAGTCCAGATGTTGCATCATCTTCCAAAGAATCACAGCCCAATGTCCTGCGAAAATTCCGTGGGAAGTAGCGGTTGGTCTTTCAGCCATCTATAGTTTTGAGAAATAGATCAGTTAGTAACCATTTTAAAGAGAAGGGTTGAGAAGACTCTGGTAAGACTCAAAATAGTTTTAGTTTTTGAAAGTAAGTCCTTAAGGCAATTCTAAGGCCACGACCAACAGTCGATATGGCTCCGATACCACTTTTGTCGAACCTGGGAGCAAAGGATCCCGAATTCTCTTTGTTCATACATTAGTCCAGGATAGCTAGTGTACACAGTCAAACAAAAGTGACAACACAAACATATCACGTATTTTATTATTAATAACTCAGAGTTTATTACAAAGGGGCCTGAAGCCAAATAAAGTAAAACACAACGAAAGCAAAGCACTAGTAGTAGGCCACACAACTTGCCACAGGCAATCGTCTAAGGGCGTAGCCTAAGCGTCTGGGTCCTCACCGTCTTGATAGAGGTCTTCTCCTGAATAAAGAATATTCAGCAAGAGTGAGCACAACTACCGTGCTCGCAAGTTACACCCAATATTGAATTATGATGCATGCATATGGTAAACAAAGGAGATTGGTAGGATTTATCTGCATAAACAGCATTTTCAGTTTAAATACTCATATTAATTTTAAGGCCATTTTTATATTGTATCTAAAATCTGATTTTTAAAAGACAGTTTTACAGAGTGGATAACCTCCATGATTAAATAGTGAAGGATACCCTCCTATCACATGGCTACCCGCCCAATTTTACCACAAGGATTATCCATCCTAAAATCATTTGTTGAAAACATTTCAAAACCAAAAACAAGGTCTAACTTATGTGCCTTTCTAGCATGTCCATGACCGCAGACGCGGCTATTTGGATAGTTTCTACTCTGCAGAGTTTGTACAGCTTTACCCACATAAGATAACTTGCTTTTAATGTTGGCCAATACACGCTTCCAAAGGCGTGCGACTAAGCAATTATCACGCGGCCGTTACAAAGTTCTACCTTAAAGTATTTATACCCGTTAAGGTTTCGCTTCCATTAGACGTCCTCCGGGAGCCCCCTCTTGCGCTAGGTGGAACTATTGTCTGACCGACACCCACACAAACAACATGGCACAAATAACGATGAGGTATCACTAATTATTAAGCCATGTCCTACCCAGACAAGACATGTGGTGGTACGGTAAGGCATAGCAAGATACGGCTCAAAGACTGGTCCTTAACTGACTTGGGCGTCTTTCAAATTAAACCCTAGGCCTTAATCTTAACCATATTAAGCCCGTGCATAAACCTGCACCCACTATTCATCCAATTCACCCAATTCCAAACCATTTTTTGGATTTAGTTTAAGTAAAACCATCTTTAAAAACTCTTTATGGTAAAACCATACCATAGATCCAAATTTAAACCGGTTTGAAAAGATTTGGCTAAATCCACCCAAAATCACAATTATGGTCTAAGCATTGGCTAAGCATAATTCTCTTAATTATTTTACTAAGGTGACAAAGGCATGGCAAAAAATATTCAAATTGGCTATACCAAAGGGATTGGAATAACTAAGCATTTAAACAGGGCATTAAAATAATTGATAAAAATATGTATGCAATAATAATTTAAAAACTGAATTAAATAACTTTAAAATATTGGGATCAAAATGGTCAATAGTATAACTTGCCTTCGCTGAAGTCTTGGTACTCTAAATCCTCTGAAGGATCAAAATCTCCGGAGTCGTCGAAGTCTATATGCGAAAATACGGCAAATTCAATTGAAATTCAAATAAATTCAAAAAGACAAATCAAACTAATTCCAAATCAAAATATTTTAGTTTAGTTAGCTAGATAATGATTTTATACAAATTTAGAAATTTGAATCACCCAATTTGGAGTGTGGATGCAAAAGATAGGGATTTTAGAAGTTTAAATCTACTAAAAACCCTAAATCAGATTTTAATTGAATTTCTTGATTTGTTTTCTCGAAGGAAATTCCGGATTAATGCGTCAGCACGCGGTGTGCCACTGACGGGTGGGCCCATGGTCAATGGACCACGCCCACGAACTGGTCAACGCTCACGGTGGACGCGGTCCACACAACAGTGAACGGGAAGATGTGTGTGGCTGTGCGCGGAGTGACGTGGCGCCACGTAGGATCCTACGCTAAGGTGGTGGTGACATGGCACCTACGTGGCCGTGCCACGTAGGCTCCGGTGAACGGCAGCGCTAGGGCTCGGGTTCACCGGCGCGTTGCGCCATGGCGAACCAATGGAAGGTGCGCAAACGTACGGGGAGGCTTCACTGAGCATATTGGTATACCTTGCGGCGGAGGGGCACTAAAGAATTGCCGGCGACGAGGGGTTTAGTGGTGGTGGCGCGGGGTCGTCGACGGCGAAGGGGCTCTGGGGGTTCTCCGAGGAAGTGGGTGGGTGCACCGTGTACGCGGTGACGTCGCGAAGCTGTTGGTGAAGACGATGGGGGCGGAGCGGGCTCAACGACGGCGAAATCGAAGATTGAAGCAGACTTGTCCGGCGGCGAAGACCTTCAAAATTCGGGCTCTATGGGGCGAGAGGGGCTAGGAGAGTGGTGGCGCTAGGATGCGGTGACCAAGGCGCTCCCGATGCTCCTATTTATAGGGCGCGGGCGTGGCCTGGGCGGCGTGGGGAGCAAGATGGCCGCGCGAGCTCAACGGCAAAATTAAAGGGATTTGGTGCCGGAGATGGAAGGGGTGAGGCCGAGATGGACGCGGCGTGACGCGGCGTCATCAATGCGTGCGATATTGCGGGGATTCAAAGAGGATTGCACTGGATTTTGGAAGGTCTGAATTAGCGTCAATGGCGGACGCGCAGCGAAGAAAAGGAAAGAGCAGCGGGGAAGAAAGGAAAGGAGACGAAGGCACTGTTCACAATGGCCCCACTTGTCGGTGAAAGAAAAAAAAGGAACGGAAGCGATGAAGCGGTGCCGTTGGATTTAAATCGAACGGTCCACACTGAGTGGGCTGTTCGGGCAGTTCGAAGTGTGCAACAAATCCTAGCCGTTAAACTCAGATCGGATGGTCCACGTTGATGTTACGTTCGGACCATCCGTACTTGACTCTGATCGGTCCGTTGATTCGTGATCCAACGGTCGAAAAGCAAGCGCGCGGAAGGAGCTGGCCGTGTGGGCCATGTGCGTGTGGAAATGAGTTGGGCCGAGTGAGAGATTCTGCCCAAACACTGTGCTAAGGTTTTCTATTGATTTTCCAATTGATTTAATTCAGATAAATCAAAATAGCTTTAGAAAATAGCAATTAAATTCCAAAAATTATGAGAAAATTCACAGAAATTTTCAAAGGCATTTTGGACTTAAATAAAATAACTTCAACAATTATTTGGTAATAGATTTTGCAATTAAATTTTTTTTAGCTTTAAAATAATTAAGTAAAAGCTTTTAAAATTTCAGAAAACCCACAAAAATAAATAAGTTTTAATTTTCTCTGAAATTTGAAAATTTGGGCTGTTATAAACCTACCCCCCTTAAAGGGAATCTCGTCCCCGAGATTCAGACTTGGCTAGCAAAAAGATGGGGATACTCGGCTTTCAAATCTTCTTCTCGCTCCCAGGTGGCTTCCTCTTCTGAATGATTACTCCACTAGACCTTGCATGAGCGGATGACTTTGCTTCTGGTGATTTGCTCTGCCACATTGAGAATCTTGATTGGCTACTCCACATACGTGAGATCATTCTGAAGCATGTTTTCAAGAATTTGGTTGACACGTTCCATCTGGCCATCTGTCTGCGGATGATAGGCTATACTGAAGTTGAGTTTGGTTCCCAATGCTTCATGCAGACTTTGCCGAAATCTTAATGTGAACTATGAACCTCTGTTAGGCATGATCTTCTTGGGTACCTCATGTAGACAGACGATCTTGGCCATATGCAATTCTGCTAACTTGCTGCATCTGTAGGTGGTCTTGACCGGAATAAAGTGTGCCAGTTTGGTTAGCCGATCAATTATTACCCAGATGGAGTCACATCCTAATTGGGTCCTAGGAAGTCCGGTGATGAAGTCCATACCAATTTCCTCCCACTTCCATTCGGGAATTTGTAATGGCTGCAACAAACCAGCAGGTCTTTGGTGCTGTGCCTTGACTCGCTGACAAACATCACAACGGGTGACAAACTCAACAATTTCGTGCTTCATGCTGACCCATCAATATTTTTCCTTTAGATCTTGGTACATCTTAGTACTTCCAGGATGGATGGAATAAGGCGATTCATGAGCTTCTTTCAGAATCGACTGTTTTATCTCCTGATGATTAGGTACACAGATGCGGTTTCCAAACCACACTATTCCTTGCTCATCTTTAGAAATCCTAGAGCTTTGCCTTTTCTCATATTCTTCTTGATTTCTTTAATGTCTTCATCTTCTAGCTGCTTTTCCCTGATCTGACTCTGAAGAGTGGGTTGCACTTCCAACGCATTGACACACCCTTGGTTGACAATCTCCACGTTCAGGTACTTCAGTTCTTCATACAATTCTGGTTGATTCTTCTGAACCAAGATGGTGTTGCAATATGCCTTTCTGCTCAGGGCATCTGCAACCACATTTGCTTTGCCCGATGATAATGGATTCCAAGGTCGTAATCCTTTATCAACTCTAACCATCTTCTCTGTCGGAGGTTGAGTTCTAACTGGGTGAAGATGTACTTCAGACTCTTATGATCCGTGAAAATCTCACAGCGGTTACCAATGAGACAATGTCGCTAGATCTTCAAAGCATGCACAATTGCTGCTAACTCAAGATCATGAGTCGGATAATTTCCTTCGTGTGGCCTCAACTGACGGGATGCATAAGCCACGACTTTGCCTTCTTACATCAGCACACATCCAAGTCCTTGACGGGAGGCATCGCAGAAGATCTCAAAGTCTTTATGGATATCCGACAAGACTAGCACAGGTGCAGAAACTAGTCTCTTCTTCAGCTCTTGGAAACTCTTCTTGCAAGCATCTGTCCATTCGAATTTCTTTTCCTTCTTCAGGAGTTGAGTCATGGGTCTTGCAGTCTTGGAGAAACCTTCAATGAATATGCGGTAATAACTAGCTAATCCGAGGAAACTCCTCACTTCTGAGATGGATCTTGGTTGTTTCCAATCCATTACTGCCTCTACCTTGGATGGGTCTACTTCAACTCCTCCTGCTGACACGATATGTCCGAGGAATGTCACTTGCCTTACCCAGAATTCGCTCTTGCTGAATTTGGAATAAAGCTGGTGCTCTCTGAGTTTCTCCAAAATTATCCTGAGGTGCTTCCTGTGCTCTTCTTCATCCTTTGAGTAGATGAGGATGTCATCGATGAAAACAACCAAAAACTTATCCAAGAATTCCATGAACACTTTGTTCATCATATTCATGAAGTAAGCAGGGGCATTTGTCAAACCGAAAGACATTACTGTAAATTCATACAATCCATATCTGGTTGTGAAGGCAGTCTTCGGGATATCTTCTGGTCTAATCTTCAGTTGGTGATAGCCGGATCGTAGAGAAGAGAACTGATGCTCAATACCGCGCTCAGCACAAAAATAGGTAAATGGGGCATTCTTGAACTCCGTGTCATTGTCACTGCGAATTGCTCTCAGGGCACTAGGGAGCTCAGAAGCCAAGCGAAGAACAAAATCATGAAAATGATCAAAAGCTTCATCCTTCGAAGTAAGAAAGAACACCCAAGAGTATCTCAAAAAATCATCGACTATGACAAGAATATACCATTTGCCACCGACTGATCGAACCCTAGCAGGACCAACTGTATCCATATGAAGCAGCTGCCCGGTCCGTCAGTCATGACCATAGTCAATGAAGGGTGTGAGGCGGCAACTTGCTTGCCATGCCTAAAGGGCGCACATACAACATCCTTGACGGCTTTGAGTTTAGGCAAACCTCTCATGATATCAAGGCCGTTAACACTCGTCAGATGATCAAAACCAATGTGCCACAAACGTCAGTACCAAAGCCAGAAATCAAAAGAACATGCAATCAAACATTTGAGAGATCCAGCAAGATATTCAGAAAAAGCAGCTCCAAAAATTCTACCAACTCTAGAAATCCCAAAAACAAGCTCACCGGTAGAATCAAGCACACGACAGGCATTTTTCTTAAATCGAGTTTCATAGCCATCATCAAGAAGCTGTGAAACAGAAGCAAGTTATACCTTAGCTTGCCCACAAGAGTAAAATCCTTCAGGATGAATCTGTTATTCACCTTGATCGATCTCGTTCCTTCAATTCGCCCTTGTGTATCATCTCCAAAGGTGATGAAGTCATCACCTGTCGACTGAGTGAAGGAGGTGAACCATCTTAAGTCTCCGATCATGTGGCGTGAATAGCCGGAGTCGACGAGCCACGTGTTCTTCCCCCTTCCGCAGCGATCCTCATCGATCTCGTCGATGTCAACGAAGTCGGCCATAAAGCACATGTCGGTGAAGTCTTTTGCCTTCCCTTTCTTTTTGTCATGAGGGAGCTCCTCCTCCTTGTCCTCCTCGCTCCCGGAGTCCACATCGCTCATGGATTGCTCTCCAAAAGTGGCAAGGACCCGGTGAGCGGCCTTCATGAGTTTGGTAGCATCATACTTGGGCTTGTTCCCCTAAGGCTTCTTCAGGCAGCCTTCTCATCCTTGTGGTTGCCCTTACCTTTCAGCTTGGGGCAGTTTGCCCAGATATGATAGAGCTCTCCACACTCATAGCATGTCACAGGGCAACCTCTCTTCTTGTTTCTAACATCGTTATATGCTCGTGTGACTTTCTTGGCTAAAAGAACTAAATTAGCCTCAGGAAGACTGTCGGACCCGGGAGCGAAAGATCCCGAACCCTCTGTGTTCATACACCAGTCCAGGATTTCCGGTGTACACAGTTACAAAAATGATAACATAAACATATCTCGCATTGCATTAATAGTAAATCAGAGTTTATTACAAGCCAACAATAAAGAACACAGCGAAAGACGAAGAAGGTGTAGTAGAGTCCAGTTAATCTGCCACAGGCAATCGACTAGGGTAGCGGCCTAGTCGTCGAGATCCACACCGATGGTGAAGTTCTTCTCCTCTGAAATTTGTTTGCATAAAGCAAGTATAAGCACAACTACCGTGCTCGCAAGTTACACCCAATATGGAATTGTAATGTATGCATAAGGTAAACAAAGGACATGGGCAGGGTTATTTTGCGTAAAGCCGAAGTTTTAGTTTAAATAATCATATTAGATTGCAAGGCCATTTTCATACAGTATTTAAAATCATATTTTAATTGACAAATGTATAATGTGGATAACCTACAAGAAAGGTGATGGATATCCTCCAATCACAATGGCTAACCGCCCAATTTTCCCACAGGACTAACCATCCTGAAAAACATCTGTTGAAATCATTTTAAAACCAACAACAAGTCTAACTCAGAGTGGCTTTGCTAGCATGTCCATGACCGCGGACGCGGCTATTCGAATAGTTTCTACTCTGCAGAGTTTGTACAGCTTTACCCACACGAGATAATTTGCTCTTTGAGTTGGCCAATCCACGCTTCCTAAGGCGTGTGACAAAGCAATTATCACAAGGCCGTTACAATGATCAACCTCAAAGTACTCATGCCCGCTAAGGTTTCGCCCCCTTTGGACTAAACCATCCGCAGGTTCAGGGCCCCCTCTTGCGCCAGGTGGGACTATAGTCTAACCCACACCCACTCATACAAAATGGCACGAATATCTACGAGGTGTCCCAAATTAATAAACCAGGTCTTGCCCATACAGGACGTGTGGTGGTACGGTAAGGCATAGCAAAGGAACGCTCAAAGGCCGGTCCTTAATTGACTTGGGCGTCTTTCAAAACAAACCCTGGGCTTTAATCCTAACCAGATTAAACCCGTGCATAAACCTGCACCCACCATTCATCCGTTTCACCCAAGTCCAAATCACTTTAATTTTATTTTAGTAAAAACCATCTTTACAAACTCTCTATGGTAAAATAATACCATAGATTTAATTTCAAACAATTTGTAATGGTTTGGCTAAATCCTCCCAAAATCAAAATCATGGTCTAAGCATTTGCTAAGCATTTCCAAACAATATCTATGGTGACAAAGGGATGACATTTCAATATTCAAAATTGGCCATACAATAACAATTGGAATAACTAAGCATTTAAACAGGGCACTAAAATAATTGATTAAAAATATGCATGCAATAATAATTTTCAAAACTGAATTAAATAACTTTAAAATACTGAGGGCAACATGGTCAAAGTGTAACTTGCCTTGCTAAATTATCCGATGTTCTCAAATGGTGTTGAAATCCGGTCGTCCGAAGTTGTCGAAATCTATACGCGTAAACGATCCGAATTCAAATAACATTCAAATAAAATCCAATAATTATAAAATAAATAGTACAGAGAAGGTATCGACTTTATATGAATTTAGGAAGTTGAATCGACGAAATAGGAGTTCGTATGAGGAGAACGAACCCCGGGAAGTTTGGAAATCACATGAAATGATATAATTCCGAAAATTCACTATTCATCGGAAGTTGTGGTTTCGGATGACTGGAAACAAAGAAAGAGTTTTAGGGCCATGGCGAGACAGTACAACGCTGAACGCATTGAGGCGAACTCAATGGTGTAGACGGCTTGGCCAGAGGATCTTCGATGGCGACGCAGTCCAACGAAAAAGACCTTTGGCGGGCGGACGTCGGCGTTTCGGGTAAACGAAGAAGAGTTAGCAGATAGGGTTTGTGGCGAAACGAAGAGGGAACTGTGGGGAACGAAACGCTCACCTCGGTTGGGGTGGAAAGCGTACGATCGTCCGGCGGCGACGACGACGCGCAAAATGGACCAGATAATTAATGAAAATTAAATAAAATCTAAAAATTATAAAATAAATACTAAAAATAGTAGATGAATTTAGGTGAAGGAATCAACGGATTTGGAGTTTGCACGTGAGAGAATGAATTTTCGGAAGATTAAAATTTTTATGTACAAAGGCAAAGCACTAAACTCAATAATTGCACTGTTCATTTTCTTCTATAGCCGAATGAAGCAAACGCGGCGCCATGGCTTGCATGGTCGGCGGTTTCTCGGACGGCGGCATCGCGGAGGAGGAGAGCATCACGTGAGCACCTGACGATCGGCTGCGGTGGAGACTATGTGGCGGCGCTAGCTCGACAAATGACGCAATTCACAAAAGAAGAAGCTTCGGTCTATGGTTTAGATGACGATATTGCCGGTGAGCAGCGGCGTTCCGACGGCGGCGAGGAGTGGAATGGAGAGAGGGAGGATGTGGATGCGGTGCTCACCTCGGTGGTTATGAACGATGTCACGGATGGTCGGGGCGAGGACAACGACGTTGACGCGACGTGGCTCATGGAGGCGGCGGTGCTCGGCGATGCTTGGCGACGAGAGGGTGAGCACGGCGTCGGACTTGGTGCCGCGATGTTGACGGTGCGGTCGGAATTCTAGGAGTCGTCGGCAATGGCGCTAGAGGCGGCACAAGGGCGGCCTCACGGCGAATACTTGAAATCCGCCAAAAGAGAGCGAGGAGAAGGAGGGGTGGCGGGGTTGGAATGAGGACGAACGGGGCTCACCGTGCTCCCTTTATAGGGCGAGGAGGCATGGTGGGAGATCGTGGCGCGCCATCACGCCGGTTATGGAGAATATTCGCGACGTGTGCGTGATTGAGGGGGCAACGGCGGAATGGGGGAGGTGGGGAGTGGCGGTTTGAATGCCACAATTTTCGTGGAGAAATGGGGAGGAAATCCCGGGTTTTCAAAGCTTTAGATGTGGCTCTAATGGCGTCGGCCATTTGGTTGCTTCACTGGACAGAAATAGAAGATTTCACGTTGGAGAAGAAAGGGAAGGAAACAAAGAAATAAAAGGAAGGAAGAGAGCCTTCCTTTCAAGAAAGAAAGGAGGAAAAGGTGGTAGCCCATTCCTTGTAGCATTGGATGTTAAGCGTGCTGGCCTTGAGGCAGTAAAAAGATGGGTGACCCGCCGGGAAGGCACTGCGCGAGGTAAAAAAAAATGTATTTTTTTAATTAGAAGTACTGTTCACGAGCGGACGGTCTGATCAGCTCAAAAGCTTGCTTGTCCGAAGCCATTATATATATTTTTTATTATTAATTTCGAAATAAAGATTAAGCAATAAATAAGTACAATTTTAGAAGATAGTAAATAGAGTCCAAAAATTCTAGAAAATTTCACATAAATTTTAGAGTTATTTTGGACTTAATAAAATTATTTCCAACTTAAAGTTGGCTTTTAGTTTTGCAAATAAATTATTTTGGCTTTAAAATAATTAGGTTAAAGCTTTTTAAAATTCCAGAAAATAATTAAGTTTTTATTTTTCAACTTTAACTCAAATAAAACTTCAGAACTTCAATAAATTCAAGAGAAGCAATCAAACTCTTTCAAATTTCAGAAAATCCAATAAAATAATAATTTTATTTATTTTTATTAATTTTAATTTTGGTAACATAACTTTGGGATGTTACAAACTACCCCCCTTAAAAGGAATCTCGTCCCCGAGATTCGGAGAGGCTAGAAAGAAAGACAGATATTGGATGATTGTATTGGGAGGCTAGAAAGAGATAAGGAGAGTTTATCTTCAAGTTGGCTTCAAATCCATTGATCTTGAGTTGTCCGAATTTTTGGAGCGTCAATTCGTCCTTCAAGTCCTTTGTGCATCGACCGGTTTGAGTTGGCCAATCGATTGATAGAGAAGAGGGAAAAGCAAGGGATGAGAAGAAAAACTATGAGTAGAGAAATCTACCCCCCTTAAGCGAACGCTGTACACAAGATCAAAAGATCTATGTACGACGTACCAAAAGAAAATATACTATGCAAATCAAGCAACAATATAACGTTCTACTCGATTGATACTAATAAGCTGGTGAAGCGACTGAATTCACAGAATGAGTCTGGACAATTAAAGCTATATTGTTGGGCTGACGAGACAACCTTCAAATCACGGTCTTCAGGAAGTCCAGCATGTTGTCCTTGAAGGGTAGAGATGACGACACTCCTTTTCTTCCATCCGGCTCTCTTTATGAGCTACTTGTCACAACCAAGTGCTGGGGTGCTAGCTAGAAGCCATGATCCTGTCTTCCCAACCTTGCTAGATCCAAAACTTATTGTTATTGAGATCCATCAAACCACACATCTTAAAGTTTCCCCCAATTAAAAGATCCACTCATTCAATCAATCTCTCATTCTATTGATAGACAACATAACTCACAAATCTTTCCTAGCATAAGCTTAAATAATCCAACAAATTCACCACTTTGATTGCCAGATTTTTTTTTTCATTGCATCTAATCCGTATAAAAGTTCACATCTTCAAATCGATATACTCCAAGATCACGCTAAAATTAACTATATCCATTCTTGAAACAAAAATTCTATTACACAATTGCTTTCTCCAAAATTCTCAACTCGATTCACGACATGATTCACTTACCTTTCTCAAGCTTATTCATCAGTTGCAACTTCTAGGATTCCCTCATATAACTCTAATACTTTCATTATAGAATTCTCCAAATGACTGCTTGAGATCCACAAATTCCAATTTAATCCGCCAATTATTTTATCACCATTTAACCGGCAAATATTTTGACCAACTTCAATCAGCAAGACATCCCTTAATCATTCGTTCCAACATCCAACAATCATAAGTTTGTATACTCCAATATCCAACAATTATGCAATTCTATAATCTGATCAAAACATATCTCTATAATCCGATCAAGTTTCCTTTCAAATCCAACTTCTATTTAGGTATATCAAATTTCAAGTTTCCAACCAACATTACCAACAATTCAAGACTTGGATAAAATCGAATTTTTCCTAAAATCAAATCACCTTGCGATTTCTATATCCTTCAAAATCCATCAACATTTTCCTTTACGATCATCTCCTAATTGCATAATCTATACATTCCATCGAACTGCTCTTCTTTAAACCATTCAAAATCAGGGCATATCCACCAACATACTCTTGTATCCACTAGAACTCCTTATAATCATCACCGAATCCTAAAATCTTTAATTCCCAATATCAGACTCATCAATGATTCTCCAAGGCTACCTAGCTTGGCATCCAAACGCACTGGTTATTCTTACAAGAGCAGCTCCTAAGGGCCTGGCGTGTTGTAGGGCTTGAACCATCTGCACCATCATCCTAGGGCATCCAACGCTTGATCAGGAAGGGCTCGGTCCTATAGAGATTTCAAGGAAAGAGGATCCATTTGACATTATAAAATGGTGAAGCGAGAATAAGGTAAGAAAGAATACCGAGAGAGAGGTAAGAATGGAAAGATGACTAAGATGAGGAGAGAACAAATTATTTTGCTTGTTGTATAAAATAAGTTTTGAAGTTTTTCAACTAACGGCCATTCTAACTAGGTCACGACCTACGGTCAATATGGCTCTGATACCACTTTTGTCGGACCCGGGAGCGAAAGATCCCGAACCCTCTGTGTTCATACACCAGTCCAGGATTTCCGGTGTACACAGTTACAAAAATGATAACATAAACATATCTCGCATTGCATTAATAGTAAATCAGAGTTTATTACAAGCCAACAATAAAGAACACAGCGAAAGACGAAGAAGGTGTAGTAGAGTCCAGTTAATCTGCCACAGGCAATCGACTGGGGTAGCGGCCTAGTCGTCGAGATCCACACCGATGGTGAAGTTCTTCTCCTCTGAAATTTGTTTGCATAAAGCAAGTATGAGCAAAACTACCGTGCTCGCAAGTTACACCCAATATGGAATTGTAATGCATGCATAAGGTAAACAAAGGACATGGGCAGGGTTATTTTATAAAGCCAGCTTTTAGTTTAAATAATCATATTAGATTGCAAGGCCATTTTCATACAGTATTTAAAATCATATTTTAATTGACAAATGTATAATGTGGATAACCTCCAAGAAAGGTGATGGATATCCTCCAATCACAATGGCTAACCGCCCAATTTTCCCACAGGACTAACCATCCTGAAAAACATCTGTTGAAATCATTTTAAAACCAACAACAAGTCTAACTCAGAGTGGCTTTGCTAGCATGTCCATGACCGCGGACGCAGCTATTCGAATAGTTTCTACTCTGCAGAGTTTGTACAGCTTTACCCACACGAGATAATTTGCTCTTTGAGTCGGCCAATCCACGCTTCCTAAGGCGTGTGACAAAGCAATTATCACAAGGCCGTTACAATGATCTACCTCAAAGTACTCATGCCCGCTAAGGTTTCGCCCCCTTTGGACTAACCATCCGCAGGTTCAGGGCCCCCTCTTGCGCCAGGTGGGACTATAGTCTAACCGACACCCACTCATACAAAATGGCACGAATATCTACGAGGTGTCCCAAATTAATAAACTAGGTCCTGCCCATACAGGACGTGTGGTGGTACGGTAAGGCATAGCAAAGGAACGCTCAAAGGCCGGTCCTTAATTGACTTGGGCGTCTTTCAAAACAAACCCTGGGCTTTAATCCTAACCAGATTAAACCCGTGCATAAACCTGCACCCACCATTCATCCGTTTCGCCCAAGTCCAAACCACTTTAATTTTATTTTAGTGAAAACCATCTTTACAAACTCTCTATGGTAAAACAATACCATAGATTTAATTTCAAACAATTTGTAATGGTTTGGCTAAATCCTCCCAAAATCAAAATCATGGTCTAAGCATTTGCTAAGCATTTCCAAACAATTTATCTATGGTGACAAAGGGATGACATTTCAATATTCAAAATTGGTCATACAATAACAATTGGAATAACTAAGCATTTAAACAGGGCACTAAAATAATTGATTAAAAATATGCATGCAATAATAATTTTCAAAATTCAATTAAATAACTTTAAAATACTGGGGGCAACATGGTCAAAGTGTAACTTGCCTTGCTAAATTATCCGATGTTCTCAAATGGTGTTGAAATCCGGTCGTCTGAAGTTGTCGAAATCTATACGCGTAAACGATCCGAATTCAAATAACATTCAAATAAAATCCAATAATTATAAAATAAATAGTACAGAGAAGGTATCGACTTTATATGAATTTAGGAAGTTGAATCGACGAAATAGGAGTTCGTATGAGGGAGAACGAACCCCGGGAAGTTTGGAAATCACATGAAATGATATAATTCTGAAAATTCACTATTCATCGGAAGTTGTGGTTTCGGATGACTGGAAACAAAGAAAGAGTTTTAGGGCCATGGCGAGACAGTACAACGCTGAACGCATTGAGGCGAACTCAATGGTGTAGACGGCTTGGCCAGAGGATCTTCGATGGCGACGCAGTCCAACGAAAAAGACCTTCGGCGGGCGGACGTCGGCGTTTCGGGTAAACGGAGAAGAGTTAGCAGATAGGGTTTGTGGCGAAATGAAGAGGGAACCGTGGGGAACGAAACGCTCACCTCGGTTGGGGTGGAAAGCGACTGTCGTCGTGGCGGCGGCATTTACGCATAAAATGGACCAGATAATTAATGAAAATTAAATAAAATCTAAAAATTATAAAATAAATACTAAAAATAGTAGATGAATTTAGATGAATTTAGGTGAAGGAATCAACGGATTTGGAGTTTTCACGTGAGAGAATGAATTTTTGGAAGATTAAAATTTTTATGTACAAAGGCAAAGCACTAAACTCAATAATTGCACTGTTCATTTTCTTCTATAGCCGAACAGCAAGCAGCACGGCGCCATGGCTTGCATGGTCGGCGGTGCTCGGACGGCGGCATCAGCGAGGGGAGGAGAGCATCACGTAGAGCACGACGATGCGAAGCCAGGGGTGGAGACTATGTGGCCGGCGCTAGCTCGACGGCGACGCAATTCACAAAAGAAGAAGCTTCGGTCTATGGTTTAGATGACGATATTGCCGGCGAACGACGGCGTTCCGACGGCCGGCGAGGAGTGGAATGGAGAGAGGGGAGGACGTGGATGCCGGTGCTCACCTCAATGGTTGCGGAACGTGTACGGATGGCCGGAGGCGAGGACGACGACGTTGACGCGACGTGGCTCATGGAGGCGACGGTGCTCCGGCGATGCTTCGACGACGAGAGGGTGAGCACGGCGTAGGACTTGGTGCCGCGATGCCGACGGTGCGGTCGGAATCTCTAGGGAGTCGTCAACGGCGGCGCTAGAGGCGGCACAAGGGGCGGCGGCCTACGGTGAATACTTGCGAAATCCGGCCAAAAGAGAGCGAGGGAGAAGGAGTGGGTGGCGGGGTTGGAATGAGGAGGAACGGGGGCTCACCGTGCTCCCTTTTATAGGGCGAGGGGAGGCCGAGGTGGGGAGATCGTGGGCGCGGCCATCACATCGGTTATGGAGAATATTCGGCGTACGTGTGTGTGATTGAGGGGGCAATGGGCGGGAATGGGGGAGGTGGGGAGTGGCGGTTTGAATGCCACAATTTTCGTGGAGAAATGGGGAGGAAATCCCGGGTTTTCAAAGCTTTAGATGTGGCTCTAATGGCGTCGGCCATTTGGTTGCTTCACTGGACAGAAATAGAAGGTTCCACGTTGGAGAAGAAAGGGAAGGAAACAAAGAAATAAAAGGAAGGAAGAGAGCTTTCCTTTCAAGAAAGAAAGGAGGAAAAGGTGGTAGCCCATTCCTTGTAGCATTGGATGTTAAGCGTGCTGGCCTTGAGGCAGTAAAAAGATGGGTGACCCGCCTGGAAGGCATTGCGCGAGGTAAAAAAAAAATTTATAATTGAAAATACTGTTCACGAGCGGACGGTTCGATCAGCTCAAAAGCTTGCTTCGGACTGGTCCGAAGCGATTATATATTTTTTATTATTATTAATTTTGAAATAAAGATTAAGCAATAAATAAGTACAATTTTAGAAGATAGCAAATAGAGTCCAAAAATTCTAGAAAAATTCACATAAATTTCTAGAGTTATTTTGGACTTAATAAAATTATTTCCAACTTAAAGTTGGCTTTTAGTTTTGCAAATAAATTATTTTGGCTTTAAAATAATTAGGTTAAAGCTTTTTAAAAGTCCAAAAATAATTAAGTTTTTATTTTTCAACTTTAACTCAAATAAAACTTCGAACTTCAATAAATTCAAGAGAAGCAATCAAACTCTTTCAAATTTCAGAAAATCCAATAAAATAATAATTTTATTTATTTTATTAATTTTAATTTTGGTAACATAACTTTGGGATGTTACAAAGACTCTCAAACTCTTCTTCATGCATTGCAGATAAACAAGCAAGAGAAAGACCAGAAGAAGACTCAGAAGAACCATCAGAAGTTCTTTAAAGAGGATCAGCCACCAAAGTCATGTTATCCTTCTTAGGAAGACTACCTCTCTTGATCTCATGAGTCTTGAGCTTGCTATAAAGCAGCTCCAAAGTGAGACTAGAGATCAACGTTCTCCTCAATGGCAGTAGCCTTCATCTCCCACTCCTTGGTGTTAATTGCAGCCATGAGGTGGGTGACATTCTCAGTTTGAGAGTACTCAATGTCTACAGCTCTCATTTGATTAATCACCTTGTTAAAGCTAGTAAATACGTCATCGATGCTCTCGCTAGGACGCATCTCGAACTTGTTATACTCTCGCTTGTAGACCGTCTGGCGCACTTGCTTGATTTGGGACGATCCCTCATGGTAGGTTTTGAGGGTGTGCCAAATCTCGTGTGCGGTCTCAAGGTTGCAAATCCTATCGTAGTCCTGTCTACCAAGCCTAGCATATAGGAGATTATTTGCCTTGTGGTTGTTTGCCAAGAGGGCTGCTGAAGCCAGCGAAGCAACCTCGGGCAAAACGAGCGGAGCTCGAACAACCTCCCATATAGCTTGTCCTTCGCTCTGAAGAAAGACTCGCATGTGATTCTTCCAATAGGCATAGTTGAGCCCATCGAAGATATGCGGCTTGGTGGAGTACTTATCCATCGCCAAGTTCAGTGACCGGTTAAGATCAAGATTGAACTAACCGGGCTCTGATACCACTTGTTGGACAAAAACGCGACTAGAGGGGGGTGAATAGGAGCACACTCACTTTTTCACTTTGATTGAATTCAATACCAATTTCACTCCAGTAGCTATGGAAGCTATGAAGATCAGTAAACAAGCATCGCGGAAGACTTGTATTGAATCCAATCTAAACCCCAAAGCAAAACACCAAAAACAGGAAAAGCTCGAACCCTAATTCACAAGTGCGGTCTGATCGACGTTTACTCTGTGGTCTGACCAGAGGGCGGTGTAACCAGCGGCCAAGGTACGGTCTGACCGGAGGGCAGTTATGACGCGGTTAGTCCGGCAGCACGATGAACAGGGCACACAGCCCGAAAACCAAAACACAAATCAGTCTATCTTTTGATTCGTGACTCCAAACCTTACCAAACTTGAGACACACCTTCTCTAGGATATTAGGAACCTATTCCAATCAAGGATCATGAAGATCCATCCCAAAGTTCCTATCTTTTTCAGTTTGAGCGAAGGTTGCTCCAAAACCGAGTCAAAACCAAAGTAGGATCTAAAGACTTGCTCGTGGGTGGTTGATGATCAAGATAATCTTAGATGTATTCTTACATGTCACAGCAAGCTAGATGTATGCAACAGATCAAGAGAAAACTCGCAGATCAAAGAAAAAGCCAAAATCATGAAATAGAGAGCAAGAACGCAAATAGACTCATCTTGAGGAATCTTTCCTTGGATTGATTTTGATATGATGTTGGTTTACAGCCACTCCATCAAGGAGGACAAATACTCAACATATGAGCACGAAATCAAATCCAACTCTCTAGAACCCTAACCTCCCACTAATCTCTCTAAACCCTAAAAAAACAAAACTAAGGTTTCTCAAATGAAGGGTTAAGAGGTGCTGGCTAGCACCCTCTCCTATTTATAGTGGAGGTTAGCTTCTAGAAGGAAAACCCTAATGGGCACCCGTTAAGCCCACACACAAACGGGTTTCACTTACGCACGTATTTTAAAGCATCATCTTCATCTCCTCTTGACCTAATCCGCTTCTCCTTGCGCTGTCTTGCACCACGGGTTGGCAAAAGGTCACTAAGGCGGTATTTATGTGAAATTACCAAAATACCCCTTCTCGATTTTTTCAAAACATCGAGTTCAATCTTCATGAAGAACTTCCATGCTTCGCCACGTGTAGGTTGATCAGCGGCTCTCATCATGTCGGTAAGTCTCTCCCATTCGGCTCCCACTGAAACCACCATGGCACTTGCACTGACCCCCACGCCGCTTGATCCAACCCGTCGCACCGAACTGCCCGTTCGGTCATCCTTGTCCATTTTGCACCGTGCTTGAATCCATTGACCTCACCCGGCATCCTCAATCGTTCTGGACCTCAGCTCTCCAAGCCTAGTGACCTCCAAGCAACCTGCACAACAATAGACCAAGAAATTATTTTCGGGAACAAGTTCTTTGCAACTTGACCCACGTTAGTCAAAACATGCATCCTGCAACACATATGCACTAAAACCCATGAATATGACCTAACCAAACAATCATCGCCACCAGTTGGCCGATGAACAGGACACACCCGGTCAGACCGCCACTCAATGGCCGGTCTGACCGCTCTGGCCACCGGTCTGACCGCAGCCTGTTGACAGCAATTTGAACTTTGACGAAAACGCCTGTTTCGACAAACCTCCAACGCCATTGCCAATTGTATCATCATCCTAAGATCGTGAGCATATCCCCATGATATCTACAATTTCAATTAAGGTTGGGCGGGTGATGGCGTATCCATGTTAGGAAGGGACAGCGCTGCACAGTGCCCAGCTAGCGTAGGGTTACGCTAGGGTCCAGGTGGACATAGTGCATGACCATTTCATGGTCGTCCCGCTGGAGATTCGCCTGAACGAAAACATCAGATCACTAGGGGATGCCATGCACACTTTTATCCAGTGGCCCAAGAAGGACATCGCCCTGGACCCTACAGGGCCGCAATCTCAACACGACCATGCCTCTCCACAGGACTCTTGATGACTCCACCTCATCGTTCACTTCAGAAGGCCACCTCATCGGTTCCCGTGGAGAAGACACCAAAAGAACAAGAAAAGCGTGTCGCTGTATCGGTTCCCGAGTCATCTCACGGCAAGATGCAGGCGAGTTGATAAGACCAAATCAAAATAAAAAAATATTAAGGCACCTCCTAAGCCCAGGACATACTTCCTCGGAAGTCTGTTGACCCCCGACACAGTATTAGCCCACGCTGGAATAGGTTGCCAGTCTTTGCATGTCTGGTACATACGGAAAACCAAAGAGAAGGGGTGCAATATAGGAATCACCGTCAGATACACGAAGGAGCATTTCTTCCATGAGCTGGGCCACTTCGTCGTGGGCTTCGATGACTTATTCGACCTAGTGAACCTCCCTGCCCTCGACACCTCGCTTCTACGATGCTGGACACTATAAGTGTATACAATCAAGTTCTACATTCACGTAATACCAATAAATGTTACAACTCATTGCTTATGTATAGATACATGATGAAAAATGCCCGGCGATGGCGAGAACCGGTGGGTTGCCTCGACCCACACTTGGTCTCTGAGCAATGCATCACCGAAGACGCATCCTACATCATGAAATACATAATGACGGGATTGCTTGCTCAGGGCGACAAGGACTACATACTAGTGCCCTACAACCAAAAGTAAGTGTTTCACTACTTGCTATACAAATTTCATTTGTACTTTATACGCAGCACAAACTTAGGTTTAATGACTATAGCGACATACATGAGTAGGTTCCACTGGATCCTTTTAGTCATTGTACCAAAGAGGAACAAGATAATATACCTTGATTCCCTACTCAACAAAAACCACGACTTCACCCTTGTGCAAGGAATACTCGATAGGTATGCTTATTTCCTCCATACATAACTCTATTGTAGTCTTCCTTTGTTTGAAATGGCCGAGGATAATTTTTTGGAATCACGTAGGTCGTTCAGTGCCTATATTGCCGAGGGAGGGACACAAAAGGAATCGAGCGCCACATTGCAACACAGGACGCGGTTTTCGGTATGCGCTACAACACAATAATCCTATATCACACTTCGTAATAATGCGTCTCGAACTGACTATACCTATATATGTAATCCTATTTTTGCAGTGTCACCAGTAAAAATAAGATCACCTATGTGCATTCTACGTTTGCCATCATATGCAGCAAATCATGAGTTCTAAGATGAATGATCCAAAGGTTTGTCAATCTCGCAATAATTATTTCCTAATTATAAATTTAAATATATATGCTTACTATTTTACTCCTGCTAGCGACAGGGCATAAATCTCAATTTAGATTCATTCGTTATGACGAGATCTCAGAGGTTCGAGGAATGCTCTGCGGCTTCATCAAGACGGAGATCGTTAACGCCAACAAAGAGTTTCACTCCATCGACACCGCTGAACGACCTTCAAACAATTGATTCAATTGTAATTCAATTGTAACTCTAGCGACAATACTTGAACATATTCTTTTGTAATTGATTTTGAGTTGTAAATGATCGCTTTGAGTTGTCAACAATTTATTAATCTGTGATTTATCTGTTTTCTGCTTGCTTGCTTTCAGAGGGCATGGCTAGCAATTCCTAAGGCTAGCCGAAAATCAGAAAAAATTTAGTTAGGTATAACAAACTATCACAGACGATTTTATCATATAAACTGTCTGTGAAGGCCTACTATCACAGACGGTTTATACTATAAAACTGTCTATGATAAGTCGGATATCACAGACGGTTATTTTTACTAACCGTCTGTGATATGTATCCAATCACAGACGATTTGTAAATAGAACTGTCTGTGATATCATTCGTATCATAGACGGTTGTTGGTGGAAACCATCTGTGATAGTATACCTTCACAGACGGTTTCAACAAAAAATCATCTGTGTTCATAACTTATCACAAACGGCTCAAAAACCGTCTGTTATCACAGACATATAATTTTAAACGGTTCAAAAACCGTCTGTGATAACGATTCTAAACCATCTGTGATAACCCTTTATGTAGTAGTGCACGGTCCTAGCCCATGGTCCATCGGGCCCATCCTGTGCTGGCACGGCACGGCCCACTGCCCAGGTCTGGCCACCAACAATAGGTTACAACGAGCAAGCGGTGGACAAAATCGCTGAGTGGCCTAAGGACAATGGTAGTAGTATGCGCGGGATCCATACAGCAGATTGACGTTTCGAATTTATAGCCCTAGCTAATCGACATTCCACTCGGCTAAAATAACTGGCTAGGTCCGCAGCCAAATATACTAGTGTGTAGAGTGTACGTTCATTTGAAAAATATTGTGTAGTGTACATGTATCACACACAAATTGTCCATTGTCGCCAGGGATCGATCATGTGGTTGTGTTATTTGCGTACATTTGGGGAGCTGTTGGCGGGCGAGGTCACGTGTTAGGTGCTATGCGACATCCGCTAGACAGATCCTCAACCACATCACTATTACCAGAGGAATTTATTCCATCTATAGATCCTCGCCGGTCCAGCCAGCATAAAATCTCTATCTCTACTACTTAAAAAAAAGAGGTTGGTGGTCGTCCGTCCTCTCATCATCAACCACATCCGTCCGATCGGGGACCAAAGGATGGACAGCCCAGATTTCACGCAGCAGCAACCCTAGCTCCCTCAGTCCCTCTCCTCTCACGCTTCCCACTCGCGCTGCCCTCACGCCACGCCAAACCGCCGTAGACGCCACGCCAAACCGCCACCCTCGCGCCCGTAGAGACCATCATGACCACGCAGCGGTTCCTCATGAAGGAGGCCGGGGTGCCCCCATCTCTTTCGCCTCGCTGCCTCTCTTCTCTTCCACCTCGCCACCTCCGCCACCAGCCACAGCGCCCTCCCTCCCTCACCTCGCCTCTGACCTCCTCCCTCTCATACGCCATCGCAGCCCACCTCCTCCCCTCTGACTATGCCCTCACCTGCGCCGCCCCGCACCGCCTACCACCTCCCCTCCAACCGCCACACCGCCATCACTGCGCCACTGTCTCGGTAGGAAAAAAAAATCCCCGTGTGGCACTGGCTCCTCCCCCGGGGCCGGCCAATTGCCACACTCCAACAAAATTGGGAGAAAGAAAGAAAAGGTGAGACCAAAAGTGGAGCGGAGTGGGGAAGAGAGAAGCTGTCGCGGCCATCGATGGATCCGGCGGAGCTAGAGGAGGTGACCCGCAAGTTCGCGTCACTCAACTTCGCGTACGCCAAGGGGTGAGCTCAAGTCCTACGTCACTCTACTCCCAGAGCTCAAGGTAGACATACATACATGGGCCCGACTTCTTGGTTCCCTTTCCTCTTTTGTTAGGGGGAGTTTTTACTTCTCAGTGGGATTTCGAAGCGCATTGATGCGTATATCCTATGGGTGCGCGATTTGACTGCAATAATGGACCTTTGATGAATGTGTAGGGAGTATTTGCAGATTTTGTCCATGTTTGGTGCTCTGTAGCGCGGAAGATGGGGTTTATTAGCAGTTTTGGTCATCATTAGGGAGTTCTCCCCACATCATTTCGAACTGGGTTTGATCGGGCTTATGAAGATGGATGGATTAGGATGTACTTTTAGTAGGTCTCTGAAATTCCCAATTTGTACTAGGCTACTAGCGTTTAGGGCTGCTTGTGATTTTTAAAGCAAATTAGGAGGGCATTGGGGAGAGGATGTGCAATTGTGGATATATACAGCACCCAGTGACACAATGTACTGATGTAGGTGCTGATTTTGGGGGTTCACAGTAGGATGAATTGAGATGCTGTATTTTTTAGGGATTTCCTTGAATTTGTCATTTATCGTCACATGGTGGTACACCCCTTTCTTTCCTTGATTTCAGGTGGTCCTCACAAAGTTTCCTAGCCTACCACCATCGTTTGAGAAGACACCTAACGCCGTCGCAGAGCTAGAAATCGCAAGTAATATTTGAAGCACTTGGTTTTGGGTAAATTATGCTCTGGCCTTTTTACTGCCTGTCAATTTGTGTGTGATCATCTGAATTATACATGCCATTGTTTTTATCAGTGAAGGTGGGATTTTGAACCAATTTAAGAAAACTGCTCCTTGCAAATGGAACCTAAAACATTGCATATGCAGTTTCATCCAATTTCAAATGTTCTATGTAGTTCAAGGAATTTTGTGGCACATATTCTGTTCAAGTAGCATGTCTGTTCACTAGTCGTGGAGTATAACTACCAACCCTTCTTCTGAAGATAATTTTATTATTGCCCATAGATGTTCTGTACATCCATTCTAGGAAGTTTTGTTCATGTTATTGCTGTGATGGAACTATTTTGCAATGAACCTTTCTTCAAGTGTGCAGTAGGGGTTTTACATGTAAGCATCTAATTTTTGCATAAATCTATTATGGTGACTATGATTATGAAACTTTTCAGGGCGTGTTGGGGGTAATATGATTTTTTTTATCCATAGCAATAGATAAAAAAAAGGAACGGCAAGAAGGAACATAAATCTGTTGTGGTGACTACTCGCTGCTTGGCTGGCTGCGCGACGCGTGCACCTCTAAGAACGGCAAGTGAATCCACACCAGTGGGAAGCACAACATCCATGGTGACATAGGAAAGGTATCATATTCTTTTCTCCCCTCTCCTCTCTATGTCCTTTATGTGTTCTTGCATGTATAATAGTGTGCATCTATTTGGAATCGATAAGTGGTTTGAGTTACTGTGAAATCATTTTGGACTGTAGATTTAGGAACAATTTAGTAGATAAAATAGGTCCTTATGAACTGATTTTAGTGTTATTCATGGTGAAAAGTTGGGTTTTCGGGATGACATTGTACAAATTTAGCATGGATTGATCGGAATCCAAGCGGGTTTTGAGGTGAATTTGCTTTGGTAGTGAGGTTGCAATTAGAATTGAAGTGCTCTCAGATGAACATGCTGGAAAGCTACCTGATTCAGGTGATTAGAATGCAAGTGTTCTATATGGAGTTTGAGAAAAATGATGAGTTCTTGACCTATAGTTTTATTCTAGATGTGCATGCGAATTCATTGATTTTTCCCATTGGAATAAGATTGGAGGGCAGTTGATCAGTACGAATTTTTGGGTCTTTGGGTGTGTTTAGTAATGAAGATATTTCTAATTCCTTTGATCTGCAGTGCCTGTTAAGTACCAAGCTTTGAACACCAAATCTTTTGTCTTATTTCCTTGTAGAATTCTTTTTTATCTATTTGACGGCTGAATGCTATAGTTTTGATTTATGCATCTGACAGCCCAAAAGGTCTGCTTCTTTAGACTCTTTGGTTTACCAGCAATCTGCACCACCAATACTTTCGCCTACCTTTGCACTCGAGGTCACGCCCTGAACAGGTAGTGTTTTCCTCTCCTTTTCATGATGTAAATGTATTCATGACTATAATTTTTAGTTTGTATGTATGTTGATGTCTCCCTGCAATTTATGGCGCGTGTGGTAAGAAAAAAAACTCTGAATGGAATAAGAATTGAATTTATTGCTGGTGATTTTGTTTTGACATGTTGTTAGAGTTGTTCCTTTTGGTGGTACAAGTACAATACATTTCTACTGATTGAATGTCATCTGCCTCGTATTTGTGTAGAATGACATATTTTGCCTTAGCAGGTTTATCGAATTATCATTTTAGTTCTAGGCTAGCAATGATCTCTTCTTTCTACTAGATAAAATTGTACTTAGTTTTTAGATTTTGTGTGGGTTCCAATTTCAGCACTGTTGTTCTCATTTTTCGGTTCATCATTATTGTACTACAACTTCATGCTTCATGTACTCAGCTTTGGTTTGGCTAGCGTGAGTTGAAATTGAAAAAATGAACAATTTCATTGCTCCATGGTCATTGAAATATGCTAGCGTAGCTGGGTAGTCTACCATCTTCACCTCCTTGCAAAAGTGATTCTACCTTGTTTATGCAAAATCATTATGTTGTCAAGTTTTTAAGCTATTGGATGCATCTATGTGCGTGCCAAACTGCACCACTTGGTCAAAAAAAATACTTGATATTTACTGCAAGGTGCGCTAGACACAATATTCAATGCAAAAATTATCATATATTTTATTTTTGAACTACTATCTAGCTGAAGCTTCTTAGACATCATAATTGTGTTTTTCATATCTTGTAGACTATCAGTTAAACTCTTCTCTAGAAGACAGTATGTAATGACTATCAAATGTAATTTATCGAGTCATTCATTCTTGTAGGCATTTATGAAGCTGATAAAGAAAGTAATGAGATGGAAAACACATCAGAGTTGAATGGTATACCATCAACTAACAGGTTTGTGGTAGTTTTCCTTCAATGTTAGCAAAAGTTCCTTTCTAACGCATTCCATCTCACTAATAGAACATGCATATTTGTTTTAGCTACCATAAGAAGAAACTTCTAAATTATTCAACCGTAACAATAAGACAGACAATAGTGAGAAATACACCCATAAACCTACTTTTCTAGAAACATAAACCCACTATTTCTCCCATCAAATCCTAATTCACTGTGCCAACACATTTTATTGGTCAGGTTTTGCTATCCTCATATTAGTAGCAGCTGTCGGGATGTGTTCGCACAGAGAAGAGCATGCACGACTTCAAATTGAGCTCATAGAAGATTGCACCTACACCTACATAACTTTGCACATTGTCATGTTCAGGTTTGACATTTTAGTTATGAACTGAACCATGTAAACATTTTAGTTTATTCATCAAAACTTTGGCACCTTTAGACTGATGGCATGTAACACATGGCTTTCAGACAAACAATTTAATGATGTAAATTTGATATTTGTTTGTTCCACAATATCGTTTTATTTGCTGCAAAAAAGTTTTTATGAACTCAAGACCGCAAGAAAACATTTGCTGTGAGTTAAAAAAATTTATCAATTGCGTTTCATTTTTTAACTAACAAGAGAAGGGTTTCCGTACATCCACACATTGATCTATTTCAATGTTTATAAAGGTGATTCCTAAGGGATGAATAAGCACACAAGCATATATTTGAATTTGCAGTTCTCCGATCCCATAAGATAATTTGTGTTTTCTGGATCCCATAAGATAATTTGTGTTTTCTGGATCCCATAGCTGAATCATACCCCCAAAAAAATGATAGGATCATGGTACAGTTTAGGATCACATTTGATGATAATGTATCACCCTCTTTTGAGACTCCGTTGCAACGCACGTGCACCTTACTTGTATATAAAATGATGTAAAACCCCAGCTCAACATAGAGTCCAAAATGTCAACTATATATTTTTCACTCTAAATTTCAATCATAATTATTTATAATTAAAACAACTTATTTATGAATAGAAACCTGATGAGGACATCACTTCTTCAGATACACACAACAATCCTCCACTTGACATTCAAGGACCAATCACTAGAGCTCGCGCCCGACAATTGAATTTACAGGTGAGCTCGTTCCTAACTACTTCTTTTTGTTCATTTGAGAATCGATTGCTACCTAATGATTTAATTATGATTAGGAACCATGGAGAGGACCTGGAAGTACTTGGAGAAGGGCTACGAGGCGCACAAGTTCAGCGAGGGCGGTCGAATCATGTTGGAGTCCCAACTCAAGCCGACTTCGAATCAATTCGGAGTCAGGACCAAACCGCACTAAAACGGACGCCCAGATCGCATCCGGGCTCCGTTTTGGACGTTCCACATATGTATGGAAAGCTGAGAAGACGACCTTTCCAATGGCTCTAGTCACATGTCAAAATTCCTTCTGAGTCAACAGGAATCGTCGAAACAAGTGGGCATTCAGAATCTGTCAGGGTGCTGCGCCACCGTCTTTTAGGCCGTTCGGCTTTGTATCGTGTTGGAGCCCAATAGGGCGCGTCCAGGGGTTTTGCACGCCCCTCAATCCTTTATATCCAGCCGCCACCCCCACCATTAGGGTTGGGTTTTGCTTAGATTAATTCTGTCTTGAACAGTTTCGCCGTTCATCGGTTTGTGAGACCCCAACTTTCGAGTGCTAAAACAATACATCTGCAATTCCGTTGTGTTCTTCCTTGTTCTTGCTTGTGTTCTTGATTCGCAGCGAGATTAGCCTTCTTGGCGAGGTCAGCCGGCTGCGCCGGTTGATAACTGAGGAGCGTGGTGCTGCGATTGCGGGGTTCGAGCGTGTTGTTCGAAGCGAATCGATTTGTGTCGCGTCTCCACTAAATCGAACATATCCAGAACCTATTGGAAGATCAGGACCCCGTTCCCATCAAGTGGTAATCAGAGCTTCAGGTGTTCCTTCAGGTTCGAGTTTACCCTACCCTTGTTGTTTTCGGTTTCATCCTAGAGTCCAAGAAAAAGCCCTACAAAAAATTGTAGTCATAGGTTGTTCCCTGTCCAAGATCTCGTTTAACCTTTTGCACAATTTGATTTGAGTCCGTAGTGTTGAGTTTGTGTCCTTAGTCGAGTTGTGTTCTTTGGTTTAGATCGTGTTTTATTTGGGTTGTCTTGCTTCCGCTACGTCTCATACAAACCCTAGCCGTCAACTTTTGTTTCTCCCACCCTCCCACCCTCTGTTTTTGAGTCATCCATTGAGTCTCGTGATCACCCAGCACCATCCCCCACCTATTCCCGAGCTTCCGCCCCCAATTTCCACCAATTTCTTCCACCCGATTTCGTTTCGGCCTCCACAGCAACCATAACTCGGAGGGCCCTCCTTCAAACGGCCGTAACTTTCGCATACGAACTCGAAATCAGAAAAAAAAATTGAAATTGGGTGAAATTAAATTTTGCATCCGAAACTCCCCGACTCTGTTGGGTTTGGCGAATTTATTTTGCCCCAATTCGGCCTGGAAAGTGCAGTACTCGAGCTCTGAACTTTCATCACCGAATTTGCAGCACATTCATCATTTTCTGTAGGCCACACCTTACATCAGATTGAGGTGAAACTTTGTGTGGTTCCTATTTCTGTGCTCTGCTTTGTGAAAAAAATATCAAAAAAAAAAAAAGAAAAAAAATTTCGGCACCTGGTTTTGCCTAGAAAAAAAAAGGGCACCTAAGAGCACTCCGTGCCTAAAAAAAAAAAAAAACAGAGAGCACAGTTTTTAGGTGATGAGATATTGATTTGTCTTTGTCTTTGCTCGCCATCCTTGTTGCTGTCTTTGCTTTACTATTACAGTCCGGTCTTGACTCCTTGTTCATCATATCATACCTGCTATAGGACACATTTAGACCAGCAACTAGGACCAGTGTTTTGGACATTTACTCAACATTACTATCTGTTATTGATTTGTGTTCCACTAACATATTTGGCCTTCCAAGCTCCATATACCTACTTAGGATAGCACGACTTTTGACCCTTGCAATCGCGATACCACGTTCGGTATCACGAACCACCACCGATTGTACCACCCATCGCTTATGCGATGGTAAGAACACTTGTAAGAGCTTGGTAAGCCACTTCCTTTGCGGGTTCCCACCGTCCTCCTTTGTAGTTGATAGGGATAACCATTTTGTTTTCCTGTGTTTCCACTAACCATGGCAGGACGAAGGGGCGGGACACCGGTCGATTTCAGCGAGTGTGTTAGTCGCGGCGGCTACAAGTCTGCGCTCGACAAACAAAATGCTTCATTCATCGATCTCGGCGCGAATGGACACCATCGTCGCCGCCATTGCCCGATTGAACACCACGAAGGCATTGGCGGGTGGAAGCGGCGGATGGTCGACCTCCTTTGGTCGATGGGCGCGTTGAGGCACGCCGCCACTGTCAATGACGGCCTTCATCATGATGATGACACAGTGCATGATGCGGTTGGCAACATTGATCAGCGGGAGACACAAGATGCACGACTACGTCGGCGTCTTCAGCAAAACAGACATGGTATGGGAGATAATAACCAGAACCGTCATGGTAACGATGACCCTTTTGCTAAAGTCAAGTTTACCATCCCATCTTTTTCTGGCCTTTATGATGCTGCAATATATCTTGATTGGGAGATGACGGTAGAGCAGAAGTTTAACTCTCACTTGGTTCCTGAACAACATAGAGTTAGACAAGCTACTAGTGAGTTTAAGGACTTTGCTATTATCTGGTGGAATGAACTGGGTACCATGCGCTTACAACGACACATGGGAGCGGTTAAAAGAAGCTATCGTGTCGTTTTGTTCCTCCCTCATATAAGCGTGATTTGAGAAAAAAAATTACAGCGCTTAGAACAAGGTGATAATTACATTCGGGACTATTATCTTTGAGCTTCAAAAGGGTATGGTGCGTTGTGGGGTTGTTGAGGACACAGAGGATAAGATTTATCGTTTCTCACGGGGTTCTGGCGTGAAATTCGTGACATTGTTGATTATAAAGATTTTATCTTCACAACCGCTTGTTCGACTTGCTATGCTTGCGAAAAAAAAATTGCGAGGACGCAAGGAATTAGCGACGGCAAGCACCGGACGACCCTCCTACACGCCATGACGACTACATCGACGGATCGCCCAAGTCTTCTTGAGTTTTCGTTCTCCTCCACCACCGATGAACAAGATTGTTGCGGCGCCACGAAGCCACCTTCCACGACCGCCTTGCAGATTCTACAAAAATTCTTTGCGAGCTCGGCCAAGAGTTCTTCTTCCGTAGCTTCCACGGGCGCTCCTCCGACATTCATGCCACCGCTGCCATGGACTTGGTCATGTGCGGAGAATTGCCCTAGCCAGCGGGCATACATCGCCACGGAAGATGGAGGCTACATCAAGCTGCCGGATGTCGAGGAGGATGATGGCGTTCTTCTTTGCCTCGGGCGACAATGGCGGTGGTCATGACGACTGTTCCTTGGTGGGCGTCCATAGCGGCGCTTCTGAGCATCATTGTGCAATGAGTCCTCGGCACAGGTACAACAACCCGATAAGCTTCAACGCCAAAATTTGTTTCAGACTTTCTTTGCAATCAAGAACCGGCGCGCACGTGTCATCATTGATGGAGGAAGCTGCAACAACTTCATGAGTTCTGATTTGGTCAAGAAGCTTGGCTTGACCACGCGACCGCATCCCCATCCATACCATATTCAGTGGTTAAATGACTCTGGAAAAGCTAAGGTAACACAAACATGCCGAGTCCATTTTTCCATTGGTGGTTATGCTGATCATGTTGATTGTGATGTGGTTCCCATGCAAGCATGCTCTCTTTTATTGGGTCGACCTTGGGAATTTGATAATGATGCTTTACACCATGGTAGTAGTAACAAATACACTTTTATGCATAAGGGAAGAAAAGTTACTTTACTGCCTTTGACCCCAGCTGAGATTATAGAGGCCGATAGGGAGCGAGCTGCTGCTACTAATGATCCAACGGAACATGATAAATCTGAAAAACATTCATTATGCTTGCCACAAAATCAGACCTTGCTGAAATTGATGATATTAATGATACATGCTATGCTCTTGTGTGCAAAGATGCTTTATTTTCTCTTGATAATATGCCTTGCACTTTGCCTGCTCCTGTCACTAACCTTTTGCAGGATTTTAGAGATGTTTTCCTGATGAGATACCTCCGGACTTCCACCCATTCGAGGATTGAGCACCAGATTGACTTGATCCTGGAGCGAGTTTGCCAAACCGTGCGGCGTCTGGGACCAATCCAGAAGAGACTAAGGAGATTCAGCGACAAGTCCAAGAACTTTTGGACCGTGGAGTGCGTCGTGAGAGCCTTAGTCCTTGTGTTGTTCTGTTCTTTTGGTACCCAAAAAGATGGTTCTTGGCGCATGTGTGTAGATTGTAGAGCCATTAACAACATTACTATAAGGTATCGTCATCCTATTCCCGGGTTAGGCGACATGCTTGATGAGTTGTGTGGTGCTATAATTTTCACAAAGATTGACTTGCGTAGTGGATACCACCAAATAAGAATGAAACTTGGCGATGAATGGAAAACGCTTTTAAAACAAAGTTAGCTTGTATGAGTGGTTAGTCATGCCTTTTGGTTTAACTAATGCACCTAGCACTTTCATGAGATTAATGAGCGAGGTTTTACGTCCTTTCATTGCCAAATTTGTGGTCGTTTACTTTGATGATATCTTGATTTATAGCAAGTCCATGGATGAACATTTGAATCACTTACGTGTTGTTTTTAATGCTTTGAGAGATGCACGTTTGTTTGGTAACCTTGAGAAGTGCACCTTTTGCACGGATCGAGTCTCTTTTCTTGGCTATGTTGTGACTCCACAGGGAATTGAGGTTGATAGAGCCAAGGTGGAGGCGATATGGAGTTGGCCCACGCCCACCACGGTCTCCCAAGTCTTGAGTTTTCTTGGCCTTGCAGGTTTTATCGCCGCTTTGTCAAGGAATTCAGCACCATTGCGATACCGTTGATTGAGTTGACAAAGAAGGGAGTCGTGTTTCATTGGGGGCCATCACAAGAGGAGTCCTTTAATCTTTTGAAGGATAAGCTTACACACTCACCATTGCTCCAACTTCCGGATTTTGGTAAGACTTTTGAGTGGAATGTGATGCCGTGAATTGGTATTGGTGGTGTTTTGATGCAAGAAGGCAAACTGTTGCCTACTTTAGTGAAAAATTGAATGGTCCTGCTCTTAATTATTCCACGATGATAAAGAATTGTATGCTCTTGTTCGTTCTTTAGAGGCGTGGCAACACTATTTATGGCCTAAAGAATTTGTCATTCATTACGATCATGAATCACTTAAGCATATTAAGTAGTCAAACCAATTTGAATCGTAGACATGCTAAGTGGGTTGAATTTATTGAATCTTTTCCTTATGTCATTAAACACAAGAAAGGGAAGGATAATGTGATTCTTGATGCTTTGTCTCGACGCTATACCATGTTGTCTCAACTTGATTGTCACATTTTTGGTCTTCAAACCATTAAAGGACAATATGCTTTAGATGCTGATTTTAAGGATGTGTTGTTGCATTGTAAAGAGGGACAAGCATGGAATAAATTCGTGATCAATGATGGGTTCTTGTTTAGAGCTAACCGCCTATGCATTCTAGTTGGATCCGTTAGTCTTTTGTTGTTGCAGAGGCGCATGGAGGCGGTTTGATGGGACATTTTGGTGCAAAGAAGGCGGAGGGCGTTACGGCCACACACTTCTTTTGGCCAAAAATGAGGCGAGATGTTGAGCGGTTTGTGGCTCATTGCACTACATGTCAAAAAGCTAAGTCTCGCTTGAATCCACATGGTTTGTATATGCCTCTTCCTGTTCCTTCTATTCCGTGGGTAGATATTTCTATGGACTTTGTTTTAGGATTACCCAGGACTAAGAGGGGGAGGGATAGCATTTTTGTTGTTGTGGATCGTTTTTCTAAGATGGCTCATTTTATACCATGTCATAAAACCGATGATGCCACTCATATTGTCGACATCTTTTTCAAAGAGATAGTTCGTTTGCATGGTATGCCTTCTACTATTGTTTCAGATTGTGATGCCAAGTTCTTGAGTCACTTTTGGCGTACTCTATGGAACAAGTTGGGTACAAAGTTGTTGTTCTCTACAACTTCACCCTAAACCGATGGCCAAACCGAGGTGGTAAACCGCACATTGTCTACCATCTTTGAGAGCTGTCTTGACGAATAATTTGAAGTGTGGGAAGAGTGTTTGCCGCATGTTGAGTTCACATATAATCGAGCGCACACTCCACCACCAAGGTAAGTCCTTTTCGGGTAGTATATGGATTCAATCCCGTGCCCCTCTTGATATTTTACCTTTGCCTACTAGTGAGAGAGTTCATAATGATGCTAAGGAGCGTGCTGATTTTATTGTCAAAATGCATGAGACTACTAAGGCAAACATTGAAAAGATGAATGCAAAATACTGAGGATTCTTGGTAGTAAAGGTAGAAAGGAAGTTAAACTTGAGCAGGGGTGATTTTGTTTGGTTGCACTTGAGAAAGGATAGATTTCTGAGTTAAGAAAGTCAAAATTGATGCCTAGAGCTGCTGGTCCTTTTAAGATAGTTGAGAAGATAAATGATAATGCATATAAACTTGAGTTGCCTCCGAGTTTGGGGTTAGTCCCACCTTTAACATTTCAGATTTGAAGCCATACTTGGGAGAAGAAGATGAGGCCGAGTTGAGGACAACTCCGCTTCAAGAGGGGAGGATGATGAGGACATCACTTCTTCGGATACACACAACAATCCTCCACTTGACATTCAAGGACCAATCACTAGAGCTCGCGCCCGACAATTGAATTCTGGTGAGCTCGTTCCTAACTACTTCTTTTTGTTCATTTGAGAATCGATTGCTACCTAATGATTTAATTATGATTAGGAACCATGGCGAGGACCTGGAAGTACTTGGAGAAGGGCTACGAGGCGCACAAGTCCAGCGAGGGCGGTCGAATCATGTTGGAGTCCCAACTCAAGCCGACTTCGAATCCAATTCGGAGTCCAGGACCAGGCCGCACTAAAACGGACGCCCAGATCGCATCCGGGCTCCGTTTTGGACGTTCCACATATGTATGGAAAGCTGAGAAGACGACCTTTCCAATGGCTCTGGTCCCATGTCAAAATTCCTTCTGAGTCAACAGGAATCGTCAAAACAAGTGGGCATTCAGAATCTGTCAGGGTGCTGCGCCACCGTCTTTTGGGCCGTTCGGCTTTGTATCGTGTTGGAGCCCATTAGGGCGCATCCAGGGGTTTTGCACGCCCCTCAATCCTTTATATCCAGCCACCACCCCCACCATTAGGGTTGGGTTTTGCTTAGATTAATTCTGTCTTGAACAGTTTCACCGTTCATCGGTTTGTGAGACCCCAACTTTCGAGTGCTAAAACAATACATCTGCAATTCCGTTGTGTTCTTCCTTGTTCTTGCTTGTGTTCTTCGATTCGCAGCGAGATTAGCCTTCTTGGCGAGGTCAGCAGGCTACGCACGGTTGATAACTGAGGAGACGTGGTGCTGCGATTGCGGGGTTCGAACGTGTTGTTCGAAGCGAATCGATTTGTGTCGCGTCTCCACTAAATCGAACATATCCAGAACCTGTTGGAAGATCGGGACCCCGTTCCCATCAAAACCTACAATGGGTTACCTTACAACAAGCATAACAAGATAAATGTATTAATGATAAATGTTCACACAACTTGGGACCTTGCGCCCAAGAACACTCGCGGCTACACGCCCGAGAACGCCCGGAATCATGCTCCCAGGAACATTGGTTAGAAGCAATACTAATAAATAAAACATTACTATTGTATAGTCATAAATCATCATTCCTACGTGCTCTAACACCACTCATGATCCGCATAACTATGATAAAGTAATCAATGTTCACTAAGTAAAATATAGATAAATGCACCAAATCTCTTGGTTTAATTGTAGCAACTAAATAGTGATAACTTCATGATTAATAGCATGCGATGTGTAAGTGATACTCTCATCCCATACATGCCACCTTCAACGTTCACCTAAAAACAACAATAAAACAAAGGTGGGTCTAAGACTAAGCAAGTACATAATAGAACAGTAAACATACACATAAGAAGCTGAAGCTTAGCATTCAAGTATTCTATTGTCATCATCGTCATTTCATTAGTGCAATGCAATTCTACTCTACATGCTCATTTACTCATCTCATGGTTCATACCAGTCAGTCTCCACCCATTCATCAGTCCGTCCTCCACGGAATCTAGATTCTCTCCACTCCCATGGAGTCTCTACCATCAAAGCAGGTCTCACATGCCCACCCAAGGTGGTCTCCATTCACGACATGATTGTGCACATGATGAAAGAATACAACATATTCCAATATCCATTAACATGAACCATTATCATCACCATCATGGTCATATCAACATCATTATCATATCATCATCATGGTTATATCATTATCATTGTCATATCACACTACTACAAAACATGCAATAGCAGACGCCTCATCACAAACGGTTTAAAAGGAACCGTCTATGTTGGGTCTGTCGAGACCGGGCATAGCCTATCACAGACGGTTCTTATTATGAACCGTCAGCATAATGCCTATCACAAGCGGTTTTTAATAGAATCGCTGCAGGATCATTCACAGACGGTTCTATTAAAGAACCATCTGTGATAATCACCGTTATCACAAACAGTTCTTGAGGACAACCGTCTGTGAATTAACACAGACGGTTCTAGTTACAAACTGTCTATGATAGTTACGTATCACAGACGGTTCTTAACAAGAACCGTCTCTGATTGTTGGGCGGGAAACGAAAATTTGGACATAATGGGCGGGCTGCCAAAACTCGCTTTATATTAACCTTGCGCCTCTATCGTCTCTCCTCCTCACACCTCATACCTCTATCTCCTCCTCTACCGTCTCTCCTCCTCACACCTTGCGCCCTGGCCTCCCCCGAGCTTGTCGCCCGCGGCCTCCTCCAACTCGCCCCAGCCTCATCGTCACCGGTCTCCTCCGAACCATCACCCCCGGCCTCCTCCACCTCGCCCTGGCCTCGTCGTCACTAGCCTCCCACGACCTCACTCTCTCTACTCCCCCCCCTTTGCTCTGTGATGTGGATTACTGAGAGCAAGTATTAGTGCTCTGTAAATGGATTGAATTGATGCTACTGTGATGCGGGTGACGCTGTAGTTTATTGTTGGAGGCCCTCTGTGCATGTGTAGTTCATGTTGAGTTATTTGGTTTGGGCAAAAATATAGATGGTAGATCACGCACTGTCCGGTAAAACCGCCATAACTTTTGTATACGAACTCGGATTGCGACGTTCTTTGGCTCGTTGGAAAGTTAACAAAAAGTTCAATATGAAAATCCATAATTCCATATCAGATTCATTCGTGAGGCTCAGGAGACTCCAGACAAAGTGAAAACCCCAAAAAAAAAGGTCGTTTAGGGCCTCAAAACAGCCTCCGAAGTTTTAGCAGTCGTTTTTGGTTTTTTTTTTTGCAACAGAAAAGGCTATCACAAACAGTTCTAAACAAGAACCGAACCGTCTATGAAAATGTCATCACAGACGGTTCTTGTTCAGAACCGTCTGTGATGACGTTTTCACAGACAGTTCTTATTTAGAACCGTCTATGATAACTTTTTCACAGACGGTTCAAAAACCGTTTGTGATGACCTCATATCATCACAGATGAACAAATTCAGACGGTTCAGAAACCGTCTATAATGACGGTTCCGAACCGTCTGTGATGAGGTTTTCCCTAGTAGTGTCATCATCAAGACATCATAATAAGCATGGATAAAACATAAATATCTCGCGGCAAATTAACAAATAAAGACAAGTGACACACAAACCGATGTCTACCGCTCTACCATGCACCTGCCTTTTAGCCACGGAAACCAGAATGATAAAAAGGAGGCATAGAACCCGAAGCAGCACTCCTTGGACAAAGCTAATACTCATGTCAAAAACATGCTACAACAATGCAAAAGTATAAAGCAATTTAACATCGCTCCTACGCGTAAACCCAACAAAATTAACCCCTCCTCACTGGACAAACCACTCGTTGTCCCGGTGATCAAACAGTCATAACTCCTATTTCTGGAATCCGAGCATAGCAAATTGTCAGGACCTGAATATACAAATCCGGACCCTCTGTGTATACTGCACTAGTCCAGGATCAAACTCGTGCACACAGCGCCAACATAGATGAATATCATTCCACACAAGACGAATATAAGAAGAAACGACTAATTTGCATAGAAAATAGCAGTTTTGACCTTATGGTCGAGCTTACAATTATTAAGACACGCAGGGCTGACACTAAATGATGAAATAGTAGAAGAACGAAAGCAACTCCAACGGAAATGTATCGACTCGCCACAGGCAACCGACTAGGATCAAGACCTAACAATCACCATCCACATAAAGCTCCTCCTTGAAAGCATATGACAATTCCTCCACTTTAGCTAAATGATTGCGGCAAGAATGACTACTCCGAGTACTCAACAAGTTGTACCACAGAATGCAATTATAGATGATGGCTTATTCCAAAGGAAATGGCTATTTTGTAATAAAGCAGTATTTGTAATTGAATACAAATAATAGATTGAGAGCGTAATTCAAAACAAATAAACAATAATAAATTTCAACAATTCTTTTCACAAAGACACTAAGCCAGATTGTAGGGACCGCGGATCTCCGAATCCAGGATCCTCTGTGTATAACTGCACTATTCCCTGGATCAGTAGCTAGTGCACACAGTTGCAACATTGGTGTAATCAAAACCATACACCTAAACTATAGATGAAGTAGACAAATTAATATTTAATAGCAAAAGGACCTTATGGTCAAGTCTTACAAAGTTTGCCACGCAGGGCTTAGCAACAAAAGAGAGCTTGCAGCGGAAACCAAACATCCGGTGGAGGTCACCCAATATGCCCACAGGCAATCGAGTGAAGGACGCGACCTAATTCGCAAAGTCTTCAAAACATTCTTCTCCATAGAGCTCTAAGTTCACTGGTTCACCCTCCTCTGCTGATTTAAACAGAGGGCGCAAAGCCGTGAGTACTTTGAATGTACTCAACAAATCGCAGGCAAATGTATGCAAATAGTATTTATGCAAGGCTTGACAAGGACAGCTTTACGGTTACTTTGCAGAAAGCGGTATTTGACATTTAAATACAGTAAGTAGATTGCAAGGCACAATTTAAAAGATTAATACATAAGTGATCAATTTTCTTTGAAACAAATAGTGAACACCCTGTTCATTTCCCAACCAACAACCACAACCAAAACTAGATTCGAACAACCCATTCCAATATTTTCGATAAAAGATCTACCCCTTGCGTGAAATCACCAGGCATGTCCATAACCAGGGACACGGCTATTCGAATAGTTTTACACTCTGCAGAGGTTGTACAGCTTGACCCACAAGACACGAATTTTCTAGTTTGTTCGGCATAATTCTATGCCACCGCTCACTACCTTAGGTAAGCAGTCCAGAGTACGTGACAAGGCTTTTACAAAGTTCGGTTTTGACTCGGTCATGTTCGCTAAGGGGTTACCGTTACGGGCCCCCTCTTGCGCCATAATCAACCAAAACAGAACCAAACCAAAACCTTGCTAATTAGTCAGCTATGTCTATCCCAGTCTAGACATGTGGTTGTACGGTTAAGGCCCAGATCAATGGTTCAACGTTAAGTCCTTAGTTGGTTGCTCAGACGAGACGTTTTCGCATTCCAAATGTGCTTACGCACCCACCTTTTCCACCACCCACTCGTCCGAGCATAAATTATTTTCGTTCAACCTTGCCAAATCACAACATCTTTTATCAAAAGTGGCTTTGCCACGGTTCCATAATTCCTTTAGTCAAATTCATCTTTCTTGGGTTCAACCCAGCCATAGGACCACCCCAGTCCTAGCACCACAAATTTTAGTTAAGGTGACAACAAATGTCATGGTCTCACACAGGACCACACTTCATTTTAATCAGCAACACTGGCCGCTACTACACAAGCCCACGTCTTAGGTCTTGGCTGGGGTAAACTAATATTGAATGATTCATAGCGAGACCGACGTCTACCAAAGCATGGCTAAGTAAACACGATACCCATGTTGGTGGTACAATAATATCCAACTAAAATAATCCATCCTAGGGTGTCCAAGGATTTATGTCATTCAAGGATACATGTCATTCACAAATTATCAAGGAGGCATAATGGCAATTTGGTAATTAACTAATTCCCGAAACCGTTTATTATAAAATTAGCAATGCATGTTTATATCAAACAATATACTTTTATAAAGATGGGTTCAATATGATCAAAGGTCTACGACTTGCCTTCATTGAAGAGTAGAGGTGCTTGATTAAATCAGTTCTGCGAAATCTTAAAAACAGCAGGAATCTATACGTGCGAACAAAGCTAAATAAATAAAACAACTTCAAATAAAATCCAAATAAATACTAAATAAATACTAGTAGGAAGACAAGGAATTTAGATGAATTTAGAAATTTGAATCACTCGAATCGGAGTTCGAATGAAGAAGTTATGGCCAAAGGAAGAAAGGAAATTGCATAAAATCAAGAAAAAGGGATTTTCCTGATTTTTGGAATTATTTTTCAAAAGGAAAATCGAAAATGTCGCACGGGCGCCGACTGGGCGTGACGGTGCAGACATGTCAGCAAAAGGGGCTGACGTGGAGCCACGTGGTGCTGAGGTGGCGCCACATGGCTTGCCACGTCGGACCCGAGCCGGCGGCGCGCTCGGCCCGATGGTCGCCGGTGAACGGCGGCGCTCCAGCGACCAGCGAGGGTACCAACGCGAAGAGGAGCTCACGGGGATGCTGATGCACGCAGTGGTGAGGACGTGGCGGCCTGAGGAGGTTGGCGGCGAAGAGCGGCGGAGGCGGCTCGGCAGCGGCGGCGGGTTCCGGTGGTGCTCGGGGGAGGAGGCGCCGGGTGCGCGCGCTTAGCGATGCCGGGGATGGGGTTGCCGTCGCTGGAGGAGGCTTGACAGTGGCGGCGAGTGCGGCGGAGCGAAGCTCGGCGGCGGCGGCGAAAAGCTTCAATCACGGTCGAAAGAGAGCGCGAGAGAGGAGGGGATGAGAGGGAGACGCGTCCGGTGCTCGCTTAAATAGAGCTCGGGGAGGCCCGGAGGAGGAGAGGTGTCGCGACGGCCTTAATGGCGAGCGGCGGGGGGGTCCGGCTTGACCGCGTGGAGAAGGGGGGAAAGCGGGGCGCACGGGCGCGGCGGAGGCGGGGACGGGTGGTGCGACCGAAAGAGGGACAAGATGGGGGCTAGGTCCTGCGAGGGAGCGACGCGGCTCGGCGAGAAACGCGGCGAGGGAGCGTGGACGCGGCGGAGGCGGGAGGTAGGCGACGACCCGGGGCGGCGGAGGCTAACAAGCGGGGCCCGCAGGGCGGCGAGAGAGGGGAGAGACAACGGGGAGGGCGCGGCTGAACGTGGACTGTCCGATTTCGATCGGACGATGTCCGAAGGGGGAGGGTGCTGTGCACGCGGGATGGGCCGGCGAAGCGGGCTGCACGAGGGAGAAACAAGAACGGACCGGGAGAGATTCGGCCCAAAGCCAAAGGGGGGAATTTTCTAAGGTTTTTGATTTTAGAAAATACCAGAAAAGCAAAAACATTTTTAGAAAATAGCTTAAGACGTCCAAAAATTCTAGGAAAATTCACAGAAGTCCCTTGAATTATTTAGAACTTAATAAAAATATTTTTAGCTTAACTATTGCTTTTAGTTTTTGCAATTAATTATTTTTAACATAAGGCGAAAGGAAAAACCAACTTTAAGATCCAACGAAACTCAACTTAAACCAACTTCAATTAGTTCAAGTTTAATTAATTCAAATTAAACTTCTTTTAAAATTCTAAATTACAATTTAAGCTTTGGCGGATTAATAAAACCAAATGGTTAGTTTTAAAAGTTTTCAAAATTTTCAAAAACTCCAGAAATTTGGGATATTACAAACCTACACCCCTTAAAGGGAATCTTGACCCCGAGATTCGGGCTGACTAGAGAATAGGCTCAGGGAGATCCCATCAATTCACCACAGGCAACCAACTGAGATCAAGACCCTAACAATCAGCACCTTCGTAGAACTCCTCCTCAAAAGCAGGCGAAGACTCCTCCACTTCTGTTGAATGTTTGCAGCAAGCATGAGCACACAGCCATACTCGCAAGTCATACCACAGAATGCAATGTATATATGATGGCTTATTCCAAATGAATGTCTTATGTGGTTCTTTTGCAGAAATACAATATTTGCAATTTAATATGTATAATAGATTAAAACATAATGTAAAAACAAATAGACAATATTAATTTAACATTTTAGTTTCACAAAGAACACAAAGTCTAAACAAGTTATTCACATAGCCATATGACTTAAATCACACAGCTCTCTTTCCAAATGTTTTATGAACACTACCCCTCGTGTGAAATCCCCGAGCATATCCATGACCGCTGACACGGCTATTTGAATAGATTGATTTAATACTCTGCAGAGTTTGTACACTTTACCCACACGATATAACTAGTGTTGCAAGCACTAATCATAACAAAACCTTTTAGAAACTTTATCTCAAACATTGACACTCCCGATGTGCTTTACCGCCAGACTAACCCACAGAGAAAGCCAGTCCGACACACATCATTGGACCGGAAGAAGGCGAACCGCTCATAAATGTGTACTACATGGTAGTCCACACCTCCACCCATACACACAGCCTAACCTACTACCTGAGTAGTCCATGTCAAGAATTCATAACATACTAAGTTATGCTCGTCCCATCAAGCATGTGGTTGTACGGAAGGCCCAGTTCAATGGCGCACAAAGTTAAGTTCTTAATTGACCAAGGCAAGACTTCCAATTTCTAATTATGCCACGGAGATCATCATTCCCATTCACACAGCTCCACCAATTCACACAATATCCACCACTTGTCTCAGTCTAAATCCTTTTCCCACTCTGTTGATTAAGTGCAATACATGCCACCAATGAGTAATGACACATAGTGCACACAGTTTTATCACGAAGTTCCATAATCACTTAGTCAGATTTATATTTGCAATTCACATGGAATGATGACTCATGGCATGGCTAAGCAATCTACTCGTATCTAACCAACCCACGTTGGTGCTATGATAATACCAACTAAATAATGAACCAATTTAGGGTGACAAAATATTATGACATAACAATAAACTAGGTGGATATAACGAATTGGATAATAACTAAACCCAAAAGCATTTTAAATAAATACTGAAAGTAAATGCAATAATTTGAATCAAAATATTTTGAAAACTGGATTCAATATGGTCAAAGGTATAACTTGCCTTAGAATAGATCTAGGTACTGGTCTTGATCTTGATGCACTCCTTCTTGTTCAAAGTTCCCCGATATATCAACGTCTACTCGCAACCAAAGAAAATAAACAAAATAAATAAATAGTAGAGAGAAAACAAACTCCAAAAATTAAATAAAAATCTCAAATAAATAGATCTCGAATTTAGATGAATTTAAAATTTTGAATGGGCTCAATCGGAGTTCGGATGACGAAGATATGGCCTTTGAAAAATCAAAAATCTAAAGAAATAATCTAAATAGGATTTATTGGAATAACCTGAATTATTTTCCAACTGAAAAAAATCATATTATGACGTCGCCTGACGTCAGTCCTGGAAATTTCAACTGAAAAAGAGTTAAAACGAAAAACCTGACATGTGGGACCCATATGTCAGTGGCTCGGCTCACGGTGGACTAGATCCACCGAGCCTTGGATCTGAGGTTTGGTTGACTGCGCTATGCACGCGCTGACTAGGCAGCCACGCGGGATGACACCTCAGCAGAAAGATGACGCGGCGCTGAGATGGACGCCAACGTGAATTGCCACGTCAGCTTGACGGTGAGGCGGCTCTGGACCCGATGGTCAACGGCGAACGGCGGCTCTTCGCCGATGATGGGTGGTACCACTAGATAGCTAAAGCTATTGCGAACCCGATGGTACCCTTACTAGTGGTCAGGGACAACTGGATTAGCCGGCGGCGAGCTTGAAGCGGTGGAGAGCTTCGGGTTTTGTCGGACGGTGGCTCCAACGAGGTTTCGGTGGTGTGAGTGGTCGCTGGAGGTAGTCCGCGTGACGATGACAACGATGGTATGGTCCACGGAGGCAAGGCTTCAACGGTAGCGGCGCAATTCGAAGAAATCAAGTTTCGGCCAAAACCTTGTTCTTCAAATCGCGGTGGTGCTAGGGCTCTTGGGGCGATGAGGGTGGGGGCTTTGGGGTGTGGAGGTGCTGGCAATCCTAGGGGACTATTTATAGGGGCTCGGGTATGCCGAATTTAGAAATCCCCAAATCGAGTCCGAGATGAACACGAAAGAAATCGATAGAATCCGTTTCGGGTACGATTGGTTGCAGATATGGACACAGGATCGCTAGAGATAAGATTATACGCGAAAACCCAGGGTGATTTAGTTGGAGAATCTTCGTTGTCGTTACGAGCTCGAAGCTCAACAATGGCGGATGAGGGCAAGGGCTTGCGAGGTTGAAGACGACCACAAGGACAAAGGCAACACTGACAAGCAGGATCCACCGTCAGTGAAACACAACTGAACGCAAACATTCGAACTGGGCGAACGTTTACACGAGCCCACCCGTCAATGAACACCAGTCGCGACACGCTTTGGAACGATCTGAACGGCCACAGGTCCACTGTCGGCGACAACAAAGCGCGCAGCGAGGAGGAAATGAGAGGTCGTCACGCAGACCCGCATGTCAGTCGGTGGTGGGGCGTGCGTGCAGTGCTTAGCTACACAGAAACGGGCTAGGGTTTGGATAGGGTTGGGTTTCAGCCCAAGAATTATTCTGAGATTTAGTTCAGTTTTTTTTTAAGAAAATACTATAAAATCCAATTAGCAATTAGAAAATAGGAAATGAACTCGAAAAAATTCTAGAAAATATATCCATGCTCATAGAATCCAAAAAAAATAGTTTTAAATATTGTTAATGTTGATATTAATCATATTAAATTATTTGATACTGAAAGTACAAGTTAAGCTTTTCAATTAATTCCAAATAAGCCTCAAGGGTGAATACCACTAACTGATCAAAAGGATTTTTAAAAGCTCAGAAAATTGGAATGTTACGCTTTCTTCTGGCACAACGCTTCGCAATCACGCTAAACCCTGCTGCACAGTCACACAGAAATACCCATGCTAATATATTCGGACAATGTCACGACGAGGCCCTGCAACTGTAATTTAACAAGCCAAGGCAAGCAAGCTCAACGATGTTGCGCTGCACCATTAACACCAGCGAGATCAATCGACAGAAAGATGGGGAAATAGGAGAAGCCATAGACATTATTGTTCCAGTGCCTGTCGAAGGCTGCTACAGCATCCATCCATACTTAACAAAAGAAGGGATAACAAGGATACAGAAAAAGGAAGTGAAAATAGACCTCCCAGCGAACATACAGATCCGAGAAAAACATTAGCAAGGGCCGGGGGCCTTCTACTAGACTAGATAACCAAGGGTAACACTCTCTTTGACAACAATTACTGATCCGCGACGCGACGGTCTCTAAGGCCACGACTAGAGGCTTTGTTGCCCGGAATTGCTGCCCTGGACGACGGCTTCAGACGACAGCCAGACTCAGTGTGATGTCAGACGGGGCGAACGGGGCCGGACTGGTGTCTTTGACGGGCTCACCCTGCAGAGAGTAAGAAAATAGTATATTATGCTTGATGAGCCCTACAAGCTACAATAAGTTTGGAACATGCGCTGGAAGTAGGTGTTTGCCTGACGGGAAGCGAGCCAAGAACCATGCCACTGCAGTCCAGGGCTAGAATAGCACTCTCTGCCTGCATGAACAAATATTAAAAAGGTCAAAGTATAAACAAGAGCATAAATCATGGGGCCAAAATTGCATAGGAGCGAGGTACAATAGGTTTCCATGCCGAAAAGAAAATAAAAACAGAACAAGTAGTGGCAAAGAGGACAGCAAGAATTGTCAGTTGTTAAATAACAAAAGATAAACTGGTTTGACTAAGTCCCCATGTCACCCCAACACACAGTTGGGAAAAAAAATCTAATGATGGATATAGCACTGCTCAAAGGAGTGCTTCAAAAGCAATGTTGCCTCCCTTATATAATTGGCTGCATTGCATAGTTACCGGATTCGCTATAAAACCCCACGAATCGTGAACCGGATTCGTCGAATCCGAACCGGTTTAGGGTACAGGGTTCATGTTCGTAATGGAAATTGGAAGAAAAAGTGGCGAACTACGAACCTAAATCCTGTACCGCGACTCGGACAAACCGCGTTTCTGGTAACTATGCTGCAGAGGCTCAATTTAAACTGCGGCGATCTCATTGGTACATCTCTGGTTTAAGATTTTTATTACCCAATTCAGTTTTTTCATTTATCTTAAAGCCTCTGTTGCTTGGGCCATTCTGTGGTCTTATGTATTTAAATTGCAAAGCTGTACTCTCTTCTTGTTTCAGGTCTTGTAGACTTTCTATTTTTACATTTTATTTTAGTATTTTATATTATATACCTTCAGTAGCATGACTCCTCCCCTACTGTTTCTCTTTTTTTATATAAAAAAAAAGGATAAAACTCCTGCATCTACTTTTATCAGAATGATAATCACCTCTAACAAAAGAATCATTACATATTCAAAGAAATTTATCAAACTATGATATTATTATTTTTATTGGTTTTCCCGTGTGAAGCCCATATCAGTAAAAACAAACCAGGGTTTGACAAGTCTGATGTAAACTTTAAACCCTCCGGGAGATATCATTGGGTATCAGCATTGAGCACCATTTGTGTTATGAAATTACTTGCTATGTTGCTACATTATAGGAAAGAATAATTACTATCACAAACATGGGCTCATCTGGCGGCCCTGTGTTTTGCTTACAAACTTCAGAAATTAGGTAATCCACGAGGTAGTCATCGTAGCAAAGTCAATTAGATACAAAGTCTTCAATTAATCAGTGGCAACTGTATGTTAACACCTAACCTAAACCAGTACGCTTTTCATCAATTAACATCTTAAAAATAAACAAGAATATACCAGAGAAAACACTAATCCGTATGTTATGGCTCTTGAATGCATCATGCTTATAATGTAAGTGGGTAGAAAATGTCTAGCAAAGCTTCCAGATGATTGTTACAGGTAATGGAACTGAAGCAGGAGGAAAAAGAGACGCAAAGGTCAAAACTAAGGCCAGAAGAAAACATAGCTAAAATTACAACAAATTGTAAAGCGGTCATCAGAAAGTGATCTCCTAACTCGATCAGTTATGAACTACTAATGGCATGACATCAATTTCTATGATATGGATCTTATAAAAGATGTATACTTTTGGTACTCATTTTTCAATCTGGCCACACAACACAATATAACCAATTCAAACACGGTGATACTGCAGATTGCTAGCAGCCCTTACTTGAATAATCTAATCCTTCATAATCAAAAGATTGTGGCAACTGGATACAAAGGAATGACCAACCGTAATCTAAACAAGACACAAAAAAGTTTGGAGCAAACCAAATGTAAAAGGCTGGTGAACTTAAGTTCAGCTGTGAAAATAGCATTCTTCTATAGTACGAAGTAATTGGACAATTATACAAAACGTTGTTTCGGTTTTATCTTGCCAGTTGCCACTAGCGACTATTTATGTACACTTGTTAGCAAACTACATACTTGGGATTAAAAAGCACAGACAACAAGTTAAATTGTTTCTGCACTGTTGACTCCAATTAGCAGCATTTCAATGATGATAAAAAGATACATTCTTGATAACTAGTAATATATTAAAGTCAAATATCCTGTTTTACTTACTTGAAAAAACTCAACAAAGGCGATGCATGTCGAGTGCACATAATCACCAAGCAGCCTTAGTCGAGCAACCTAAATAAAACGGAAAAGCACCAACAATTTGATGAAATATTTAAGCTTAAGTCATATAACAATATGACCAGAAGATAAAAGCATTTGAACATACTTCACCACACATTCCCTCAAAGAAACTCTTAACAGCATCTTCTCCAACCTACACAGTTAGAGAGAGAAAAAAAGATTATTAAAGCAGAATGTTGCAGTACAATCATTCTATCAGAATTCAGAAAGAATCACAATACATATCTGGATCGTAGCATTTCAAATTGTCCTTTGTATTCACTATTTATCATTAATCTAGATCACAATTGAAATGTTCAAAGCTGAGAAAAACCAAACGAAAGAATATAGCTATAAAAATTAACTTAGGTCATGGCAAAGTACCATTACAAGTTTACAACATAAACGTCTCCTTTTTTGCAACACACCTATACTATTATAAAAAGCATGGGTTTCTAAAACATTCCCTTGTAGACATGATCTAGAACCATTCCCTTTAAGATCTAATATCAACCCTCCATCCCAGGATGGATAAGTGAAGTCTGTGTGCACATCCAAAACCACCAAGTCCTCTTTACTGCCAACTTTTGACCTTGACTAGTTTTTCAGTTTGTATGACGTGTAATTTCTTTAAGGAACACTTAAAAAATCAGCGAGAACTGGCAAGGATCCATCATAACTGGTCAACTGGGTGTAAATTAGTTCGAATCAGCAGGATTTCAACTCCGCTTACTAGATAGTCCACAACGTTTTTTTATCTTCTGTAGTCCACATACAAGGAACACCAACACAGCTGCACTGAATTGTGAAAATGCATTCACTTGACCATGGAGGCTGCAAAAGCTTGTTTTAAAGATCAAGAATTGGCATTTTGAATTTAAGATGAGCTCACAATGACTGCAGAGGGGAAAACTTATAATTATCATTTCTCAGCGGAAACTAAAAACAAAAAAAATGTTGTTTGTAACATATACTGCTTCCTTTACTGGCTGCCATTACATTCACACCGTCCCTTTGTTCCAGACACTTAGCAGATCAGATTAACTGGGTGGTGATTACACAATGCTAACATATCATGTGAGTCTTGGGTTGTTCATTCAAAACTATCACAAGAACATCCAACTCATTTGTGCGCCTTCTTGTTAGATATTATTTCAATTTACATGTGCAATTATAAGCATAATGGAAATGATAGAGATTAGCATACATTCTTATCGATGTTAGTACAATACACGGTCCTGGATACCATTTCTTTCTCGTCCTCTGTCTGCACAAAAAGAACATTAAGGCTAATATTATTACAGAGCTTGGAGATCAGCAAATAGTATACTCTTAAATTTACACAAAATTATGTGCTCAAATCTGTTTACTTACTCGAGGAAGAAATTTAGGGTTCACAGGCAAAATCGCTGTCTTAGATGGCAGCACTCTGACGGGATAATAACCAAGCATGGTTCCACCAAGTGTTAGAGCTGCTCTTGCACCAACTGCAGAAAAAAGCAGAACTTATTCAGGATTGCTGCTTACAACAACATAAGAGCATAAAAGATGACAATTTGTATGTTGAAGCTACTACCATCATCAGCAAACTCGATGAAGGCAAAACGCAGCACTGAGTTTGGGTCACCACAGATACGGCAATCTACTACCTACAAATGAAGAAGATGGTTGTAAGAAAATAACCATAATATCAACGAGATAAAAGGTAACCATCCAATGTTACCCATATACATAAATATCTTGGCAGATCCAGGAATTCCTAGATGAGGTTGCACTGACGGACCAAATATATGTGTGGACTTATTTACACCACTTGGCTTTAAACTCTGTGCATATGGATATTACTCATGTTTCGTGAAAGATACCTATTATTGGTCATTGATGATTGTACGCGGTTCGTCCGAGTGGCGGTACAGGATTCAGGTTCGTAGTTCGTCACTTTTTCTTCCAATTTCCACTGCGAACACGAACCCATACCTTAAACCAGTTCGGGCTTGACGAATCCGGTTAGCGATTTGCAGGGTTCTATAGTGAATCCGGTAACTATGGGTGCAATATTGCAGATTGATCCAGAGTCAAACATTCAGTTAGTAGCACCTAATAGTTTACAAACAAGCACTGCGACAAATACAACAAGGCTGCTTGTGCAAGTTTCAGCCAGTTCAATATGTTCATAGGTCCAATACCTAACAAAACGTGTTGTGAAGGATGGAAGTAGGTCGCAGCGAGACCAACCGTTTTGCCTAATTTCTGGCAGTGGTTCATAAAATCAACTTCGGATATATTTTTAAATTCTTCAAAATTTAACATAACAGCCTCCTTACCAAATATCAGTCATGGGCAGTGACACCACATATGCTTGACATTATAGAAACTTAAACAAGTATTCACATTGTTATTTTATCTCGAGTGTCTTTAGAATATCTGATCATCTGAACTAAAAGATCAGCTCAATAAGTGAAAGGTAATCCCAGAAAAGTTGGATTAAGTGCTACCATTAAAGGGACTTGTGTTTAAAATTTCCTAGAAAGGAATCAAACTTGAAGGTTCAAGGGACCTCGAATTTGACTTGGGTCGTTAACTTCAAAGAAACCATCTCTATAGAAGGTAGGTAAACAACACTGCTTTATGACTGAAATTTGGGTGGGGAAGAATATTATTAAATATGCCTAATTTCATGTTCCACGCATTTAATTCTAGCTCAAGCTAACAGATAAATTATTTTTGCTTACCAATTTGATCACCCAAGCATCTCGACTTTCCTTGATATATCAACAATTCTTAGCCTAGAAATAAGTCATTGCTATTTCATACACAAAAATATCAGATGCAGCCATTGCATTTGATTTACATTAACAAAATGGAAATATTGTTGTGTGCACACTGAAGTTTGAAGTTTGCATCAGTAAATTGCTAGTGTAGAGTTTTGGTTCACTTAAATGCCACAACAAAACACATAAATTAATTATTTGCCGTTTCCTACGAGGGGTGCCTTCCTACGAGTTTCTCCCATTTTCGTCTTAAGAGCTGGTGCAAGCACTTGGTCAAAGGGAGCCCAAGAAAAGGTAGGCTAGGGTGTACTTTCAGAAATGTTGTGTCCAGACCAAGCTGAAGCAGATGGAGGTGGACTGAAAGTAGTAAAGTACCTTAAGAGCTGGTGCAAGGCACTTGATCAAAGGGCATGTGCCTTGAGAATGAGGCCACTGAACTCAGGGCATTCAAGATGGTCTCATCCACAGCATTTCAGGGGCTACAGGCACTAAAGATTGACGAGCTTGGTGGTGATTTGAGTTAATTAAGTGAGATTCTTTGGTTTTGATTAATTTAGTTGGGTTTCTGAGATGAATAAACAAATGACAGCCTACCTTTAGTTGGCAGCAAGTACCAATGTAGCACAAATCTGCTGGTTCATGAATGACAACTTAATTGTACTAACTGATCGATTAACAAAATTAGAACATGTTTCTCTTGGGCAAGGGCCAAACTGGCCAAGAAAAATGAGAAAAGTGGTAAAAAAATATTTAAAAAAAACAGGGGGAATTCATAGGAAATGGCAAATAACTGATGTACTTGTTTTAGAGTGGCTTCAATTGAATCAGAACTTCAGAGTGGCTCCAAACTAGATTTCCGTTAGAGAAAAGTTGCATCTTAATCATACATTCGTACTTATAATGTAAACTTGTTCTTTGCTGATGTGGTGTTACAACGTACAAACAAAAAATAAGTTTAAGTATTACTCTGCAAAACATTACACAACCATGTCAATGCCCTAACTTGATCAGAAATATCCAACAAAATATAAAACCCATCATAGTTTTTTATTAAGCAAATATTTGTCTTCTTCACTAGCAATAATTTAAGTCAGAAAAGAAAAAAATCCTTCCAATCACTTATTTTGTTTTCAAGATATAGACAAATAAACATCATCATATTTCCTCACAAGCGTATTTAACATTAAAAAATATTAGGGCATACTTGTCCACAGTTTGAAAAAACATCCGCAAGCTTCTGTTCGGTGACCTGCAAGTCAATCAGGGATTTGGGGGTCAATCTATCAAGGAAAAGATGGAAAAACTAAACATAGTAGCATTCTCTTTGAGAACTCACATGCTGATCAATGTCGGAGACATAGACGGTTCGTCGCACACTATCCTCCCTATCAGCACGCCGTGGTCGGCCACCCATCCTTCTCCTACCCTGGTTGAAGACATTCCTTCTCTGTAACCACAGACCAAACGCAGCTTATCATTATCACCAGAACAAAGTACTCTCGCTGTACTACCCAAATACTTTCAATTGGATGTACAGTTAGCATTGATAAACAATGTCTTGTGATAATGTAACAACAAAAGTACAAAATAAAAGAAAGTCAATTACATGGTTGCAGTAAAAGATCAACACTGTATGACAGGAATCACAAGTAAATGATCATCTAAAATGCATCGATTAGACATCTCTTGTATAAGAGGGAAGATCAAGTGAATCGATCGATCCTTGAAACAAATCCATCCACCAAAATAACGTCCGCGTCATCTTAAATTGATCGTACTAATATCATAACCAAACAACACCTAAAACCCTCCAAATAAATCTACTTTCGAGACGATCGCGCAAGAAAGACCAAAACCACAAATCCATCAACATCACCCCAAATCCGATCGATCGATCAAACCACAAGCCGTCCACTCCAAACCCCCACACGGAAACAAATCGCACCAAACCCGAGTCCGCAATTCGGCGATTACCCGTCGATTCGGCTGTCCGTTGGCGGATCCGTCGCTGCTGGAGTCCCTCCCCCCGCCGCCGGCGCCGACCAGCTGCAGCACGTGCATCTGCTGCTGCTGCTGCTGCTGCTGGACCGGGTGACGCGCGTAGTAGTCGATTGCGGGCGACGCGAACACGGGCGCATCGGCCGACAGCTGGCGGCCGCCGTCCCCGCGGCGGCGCGAGAGCGGCACGAACTCCTCCGCGGAGGGGTTCAGCTTCTTGAACAACTCCTCCAGCTTCCTCACGTCGCTCCTGTACTCCCTCACATCCTCCTCCCCGCCCTTCGCCGCCGCCCCTCCCGCCGCCACATCCACCCTCTCCGCCTCCCCAGCCGCCGCCGGCACGGCGTCCGCGTGGATCGGGCAATCCGCCGCCACGGCAACCATCTCCGCCGCCGCCGAATCGAACCGCCGATCGCGAGCGCCTCGTGAATCCGCGAGGAAATCGAATCGAGAAATCCGGCCGGGTATAAAAAGAGGAGGGGAGGTGAGCGAGATCGCTTTCGGGGTGGTTGGCTATAAATAGGAGAGTACAAACCAAAGCCTCCTCTCTTTCTCTCCTTTTATTTTTACACTAAAAAATATCAGAATTCTGTTAAAAAAAGAGAGAGAGAAAATATCAGAATAATTTCTTGAGGAAATAAATGGATGGAGTCGGATGGTTGTGCAGCATGGCACGGCGGGCATCGGCATGGGCGGCACGTTGGCACGGGCGAGCGGACGCCGGCGGCGAGATCTTCTGCTGCTGAGCCTGGCTGAGCTGAGTTGATCAGCGGTGGTGTTACGTGTCACTAGTGCGCACGTAACGTAACTGTATGAGAGCTACGAGCTTTTCTCGGACTGGATAGCACTGGCAGCAACGTCCATGACTGATTAAACGGTGGTGTGGAAACGGTTGCGTGCTTTGAATGACAGGTGTCTGCAGAAGAGGTTAGAGTGCTAAGGTTGGTAGGGAGAGGGGGTGAATGTGTGTGTGTGATCTGTTTGTGAGAGAGGCTTAGCTGATCTTCTCTTGTTTTGGTAAGGACATCTCTAATGTATAAGACCTACAAAGGTTTTAAGGTCGGGTGATATAGCTTAGTGCTATTTTCTGCAATGTCTTGCAATGTATGAAACACATCTGGGTAATAAGGTGTGGCTCGCAGCTTAATAAAATATCATTCTTCCCGACCCCTCCCACTCTCTTTCTTCCCTACCTGTCTTCCTACACGTCCTCTACACTCTCCAACACAATCGGTGCCGTCCGCTCTCCTCCTCCGTGGCCTCTGGCCTCCATCACCGCACCACTCCTCCCCTCCAGACCCAACAACAGTCGCATCCCTCCCCGAATCGAGTGACAGCTTGCTCTGCTCGATCGGGCGGTGACTTCGCGGCTTGCTCCATCTTCGATCAGCGACGTTGGTAGCCATGTTGGTGGCGGTGCCCTTCCCACATCCTCGTAGCGGGCGATCGAATCTGACGACGACATAACTTCCTAAGGCGGTCGACTCCTCGCCTTGGTCCAAGAATGCTAGCCGCCACTCCTCGGCTTGGTCCAAAGAACGACGACGGCAAGGCCAAGCCGATGTGACTCCCTTGGCTCAGTCCAATGACAACAGCCATGGCGGTGCGAATCTCTCGGCTAGGTCCGACGACAACCGACAGGTGGAACCCATTTGTTTTGTATTTCTTAGAACCCACCCCCATGCTAGGGTCAACACCAACTTTTCCTACAATGTATGGAGTCGACCCTAGGCGTGCTCTCTCTCTCCTCCTTAGGACCTCTTCTTGGAGCACATTGAGGACACCTGAAGGGCAAGGCGAGGGGTTAAATTGTAACACACTGGCCTAAAATCTGCTCAATATCTAGCCCACCCATTGGGCGGACCCACGCATACATAGCACCCCCACTTAACTTTCGTCGTCGCTTCGTATAAAAGGTTAATCCATAGGTGTTACGTTTGGACCCAACAAGCATTATATACTACTACAACTCACTTTAGAACAACAATATGTGACTAGTCCTACCACACAACTCCACATAGGCAAAGACTACGAAAGGGATTGGTGTATTACATTCATCGCCTTTAAGGGGCGACGCCTCGGCAAAGATACCACATATGCGGCAAATGTCTAGAACCACCCCTTGGTACATGTCCATGCGTTTAGTGCCAACACATATGCCATGTCGTGTGTCCACTTCGGGCCCACACGCGCCATGCACAATATGCTCGTGCCCTTGTCCCGCACTTGTTCGTGCAGCGTAGGTTAATGCTATGATACTATCTGTAATACCTTGGTCCAAAATCCGCTCAATGATCAGCTCACCCAAAGGGTAGACCCGTGCATGCATAGCACATCACTTATACTTTTCTCCTCGCTTCGTGTAAAAGGGTTAACCTGGAAGTGTTACGTTTGGCCCCAACAAACATTATATACTACTACAACTCACTTTAAATAAAGAATGTGGGATTAATCCTATCACACAACTCCACATAGGCTGCATTACGAGCAGGTCGGGATGTTACATAATTGGTACGGTATAATGATTTTTTTTCAAAAAAATTGTATGGTACAATAAAATTTAGCACCAAAACTTTGTGGATGACGTTTCCGTTGTATTTCAAACTTTAACATATAAACCGTACGACGCCTACATGCCTTGCTGCAATTGCTGGTACAAGCCATTACATATGTACAGTGCAACCGCAAAGGGAGGTGGGGTATGCCATTATGCCACGCATAGAAAAACAAACTTGGATAATATTGATATCAACGAGGACTAGCCGGCATATAAAATTTAAGACATTCTCCTCCGGTCCTCCCTAGTCAGGGCATGTACAGTGGTACAGACAGCTGTTGTCTATACTTGTACTCCATGTCATCTATAGATAGCTCTAAAAACACCATCTACAATGAGTTGTCTATTTAGTTGTCTATATAGAATCCCACAATTGCATGAAACATGAAAATTTATTGATCAACACTAAATTATATCTTTGTAGCCTATCTTGTTGCTTTTTGCCACAACTTAAACACACTTGCATGAACAATATTATGGACATACTGCGCAAGAATAATATTATTATATATAAAGGGATTAGTTCTCACGCATTGGGCAAAGAGCGAATTGCATGTACCACCCCTATTTTATGAGTTGTCTATATAGAATAATACATGTTCCAGAAGTTTTATTATGAGTGAAATATATAAAATATGATAAATACAATCGCACGAAATTGAATTTGTAGGAACAAGTACATATCGAAATTGTGTACTAATAGAAGAAAAATATTACATAATAAAACTATCGATACTAGACATAATGATTTTAATTATTCCCAAAATTGTTCCAAATATGTCGAACTAAATCACTCTTGAGTTGTGTATGTGTTGGCCAAGCGCGAATAGACGAATTCATTCCAATTCATTCCAGAACCAATTCATTCATTCGACCAACTTATTCAAACAAAGATCATAGTGTGAATGGAGCATTCAACCAAATCATTCATTCAACCAAATCATTCAAACAAAGATCATAGTGTGAATGGAGCATTTGACCAACTCATTCCAGAACAGACTGGATTAGAATCTAACCATTCAACCAGCCATTTGACATAGACTTGATCATCACAAATATGTCTAGCAAAGGAAATAGCAGGCTACATTTTTCCAGCAAAGGAAATAGATCATCACAAATATTCGTGCCTAGATCATCACAAATATGTCCAGCAAAGGAAATAGCAGCTGTCTGTACCACAGTCAGAACAGATATAAAAAGAGTCACAACTCACAACAAAATGCAGACTGGCAGTATAAGTACATGAAGCAATGATTCTAGCCTGATAGCTGCTGAGGGGATGAAGTATCTTTTCCCCAGACTTCACATTTTCAGTTTTCTAACAACATAACCTCAACATAGCTAACAAGCTACTGTAAGAGTATAACCAAAGCATAGAAAAAAAACTGGCATGTAGAATTCCCTGAACCTTGCTATGCCGCCACCAGAAAAAGTAATGGAACATTCATCTTCAAGACTTTTAACAAGCCAAAATTGTTCTTGATGACATCTTCAGAGAATAACCTTCAGTGGAGCCCTACAAATGGATTCGTGTCAGGACAGAATTAGACACTAACAATTGATAGAGCAAATCAGCAAACACATAATCTAATCATAGTTATACTCTGATGCACACAATGTACAACAAGAATGGGATACATGTTTCTTCATATAGAAAGGGATAACTGGCTGGCCATAAAATGGAGCAAAAATAGGGCAGCAAGCCCACCTGTATAAGTTGTTGAGTAGTATAGTCATTCGTTCTCTCCTTCAACTCATCAATCTTGGCCTGCCTTTCAGCACGAAGTTTTTCAAGAGTATGTTGATCTCTATTGTCAACTGCAAGATAAAGTAGACCATAGCAGTTTAGACATGAAGCAATTTACTAGGTCATGGTTCATACTAATGGGACACCTGTTGGAAATTTAGCTGTTTCATAATGCCATTCATTAAGTGAATGATAAATAGACGATAAATAGACTACAGGCAAGGAAGCTGTTAAACTGGTAACGCCTTGAAAAGCTAACAGGATGACCACGCTGCGTGCTTTAAACATCAAATTTTCCCTTTCACGCAGAATTCTCCATTCCTCAATTCTACAGGATGGACGTGCGTTTGTCTACCAAACACGCGATTTGCTCGCTAACAACACACAAATACTTGCTAGAATTGAATGAAGCGGAATGAGATCGGGAGGGAGGGGGAGACCTCGGCCTTGCGGCGAGGGCGAGGACGCCAGGCGCCGACCGGGGAGGCGCGGCGCGGCAGTGGAGGCGGAGCGCACGGCCTCCTCCTCCTGGAGAGTGCTGCAGCAGCTTCTCGACGTCCTCGTGGCCCCGAATCGCCCTTCCACACCATGACACGAGCCCCGCCGCCTCCTCTTCTGCGTGGGCGCGTCCGGCAGCCGGCCGGAGACCTCAGCACGCGCGCGCGAGGACGAGGCGAGGCAGAGAGCGTCGCCGCCGGCTATCTTGGCCTTGATCGGCAGCGGCGGGAAAATAGCGCGAGAGGGTCAAGGGGAAAAACTTCATGCTGAGGGAAGGCGGCGGGAAAAAATCGCGAGGAGGCCGGGAGCACGGGATCGACCGGGGGAAGAAAACACGCACAACGGGGAAAATACTGTCGATAGAATCCGAAATATTTGGAACGAAGCCGTCGATTGTATAATAGACGACCTTTCTCTCTCTCTTTATTCTCTTACCTCCACCTCATCAAAAATCTTAGGTGGCATCTCTTACAGACAGCTGATGATGGACCATTGTACATGCTCTCATGTACTCTTGTTCCATAACTGTTATTTAGGTGGCATGTTTTTTTCCAGGAAATTGTTCATTGTTGTTCAATGTTATGAACAACTCATGGAGTGTTGGTGATGTAGTTTCCAACTCATTAGTCTAAACTCGCCATTGGACAATCTTCCGTGTCTACAAAAACGCTTCAATTTATAAGCTTCCAGAAGCTAAAGTTAAGCCAATCCAGTGGAGGATTCTCAGAATTATTATGCAAGTACTAATACTATAAACTAATTTTGTATTCCCCTAAAAAAAAATTGTCCTAGAACCCCTAAATAAGCGTAAACTAGTGAACAGAAGCTTTTAGAGCTTACAAGTTAAAGTCCCTAAATTGGTCCGTTGAATGTTTCTAAAAAAAAACTAGTGAATAAACAAACTTTTTAAAATATTGTAAAAAAACTAGGGCAAGGATGTTTTTTTTGTTAAATATCAATGAGCATGTTATCCTCTACAAAATTTCAAGATCAGACACAATATGATTTGTGATGTATGAAAAGACAAATTCTCGCAAATGCGGTTGGGTTTAGTTTTAAAATTGTGCAGAGATATAGAACATGAGCTCCGCTAGATATGGTTTTTTTTTTTAAAAAAAAAAAGAATTTTGCAAACTTCCACACATTTCTTTTCACGGGCATTCCCTCGGTTCTTTTTTTAAGATGTCGTTTTAGAATTCGTGCGGGTAACCTTTTAATTTTTTTACCACTAATATACAAAAAATATTTTAATTTGTCATGCGGAAATAATAAAAAAATAATTTCATAACATCACGTATTTAATAATTTTTACTAATATATAATTAGAAAAAGTAATTGTCAAATGTGTGTATTGTGAGACCGTGTCGATGTCCAAAACAACAGTACTTAGCTAGTTTTTGCGTACTTCGATCACTAATGACCTAAACATAGGAAAGCTAAACCGCAATGAAATGAAAAAATAATCATTTACATTCAGGGTGGTCCCAAAGAATCGAGCAAGGTCAAGGCGCCCGAGGTCTCGACGCCGAGGAACCCCCTCCTAGGCACCGGCAGTCCTTTTCCCTTTCCCCTTCCCCTTCTAGCCTTCCCGCTTCCCGACTTAGCGGCTTGACGCCTTCCTTCCACGGTTCCCCCAGCGGCCAGCGCCCAGCCCACTGCCTTCTCTAGAGGCCGACACAGTGGTGTAGACCGATGCCTGGTGGCTGGTGGCATGGCATCGGCGGTCGGTTGATAGCTCGAGAGGGCGCCAACATCGGCCTAGCGCGGCGCAGAATCTACACATTGTGTTCAAGGCCATGAGGCCAAAGCCGCCAGCGCCAGAGGGCGATAGGGGACAACAAGTCCACAAATATGAGGTGTTGAGGGCGTGTCGATGTGACGCCGTGACACTGGCTCACTGAGTTGCTGACGCGTGAGGCAGACAAAATCAAGAGAAAGCACTACAGTCTGCAAGAGCCCAAAACTCAACTCGTAACTTGCCATCTTGCTGACCTGATTGATGCATCATTTTTCAAGTAATCCTTTAGTTAGGGGAGGCATGGTCCGATAAAAGAACATAGGACATAGAAGCAAGACTACTTGCCCGAGAAAGTGAGAATTTTCTAATAGTAGCCTTCAGGCTTCAGAGTCTATAAAATATTCTTAGTCTTTTAAATCTCCCATAATTTATAGGAGCAGTAAGGTCTAATATTTCACCTTGTCGTATTAGTCGTAGAGCTTTTTTCAACTTCATCAGATGTGGAGTGTTGTTGCTTCAAGATAGATCTAATTAGGTTACATTGGCCTAACCATTTTAGAGTAAACTAGCCACCATTTATAATCATGTGCTAACATCAAATGCTATGTTCATTTTAAAAAGGGAATGGACGAATGGTGGAGAGGTAGTGGGTAGGGCAAGAAGGATTGGGCTTTGGATGAAACAGTTTAGCCCTTGGTCATAGCGACAATAAGGATTAAATCATTAAAAGCGATAATCATAGCTAGTTTCGTTTCGTCCTAATGTCCTATGCTGCTTCGGCGCGATGGCATCACGTGCGACGCAGCCGCGGAGAGGTTATAAAATCGGAGGCTGCAAGAGATCTCAAGTTCTCAACGTCTCGGACCGCTCAGAGGAGCTGACGCACGTGACCTCAGAAAAAAGGCATGTGTGATATTACGCACGAAGATATATACTGTATCTTTCTCCCTTTTTTCTTGAGCAAAAAGACAGTCTCCTTTTTCTATTTTTTTCAGAACCTTTTCAGTTTTTTTACAGAATAAAATAAAAAAAATACTGTCACCTATGATTAAAACGGAGGCGTTACCCCTCTTTATGAATCTGTACTAGTTAAATTTTGTCAATGGCTTAGGAAAATCGAAATGGCAAAGGACATGGAGTATAAAACTAATGCGCCAGTTCAACAATCCGGTCAACTTCTGCATTTGAGGAGTTAGGCATGTTTAACTTTGTTAGAGCATCTACAATATATTATTTCTTAGCTTGTTACTAAGAGGAGGGAGAGTACTTAATCTAATAAAAAGAAACAAGTCTTCCAATGTATTGTTTCTTGAGCTTATGTCTAAGACCTTAATTGCTACAAGTGTGTATGATTCTTGATTATCAATAATGAAGTACAACTTTGTGGCCTACATATTTTGGCTCATTTATCATATCAATAATAAAGTCAGGCTGCACAAGTGATCCGATGGATATTTTGCTTGGAGATAGTAGAACCCACAAAACGTGTTTTTAAGTAATAAGTAAATCTCCAATAGAGTATTTGATTGTTTCTTGTGTCTTGGTATTAATAATTTGTTGGTTTCTTCATCTAGAAACAATCTCGTATTCTCTCCTCGCCTTCTCTCCTCCACATCACCTAAATGCTGATATGGTAACCCCTTAGTAACAAATGACGTGGACGGTTGTAGATGCTCTTAGGGGTAGTGTTGTTGGTTCTTTCTTAGCACTGTATTTGTCATACTTGTGGCCAACTATTTACTAGCCACAAAAGTTGAGGCTACACTTTGGCACAAAAATGCGGCAAAACATGGTAAGCAACCGAACAGATTCTTGATCTCAGTTGTGATTTTTAGGGCTTGTTTGGTTCATAGCCAGATGTGCCATACTACGAGTTAGACAAGTTTAACCAAATTAGACGTTCATTTGGTTCGTAGCCACACCTATGGCAAAATTCATTTTGTCATTCGAGTCCTACGCTTCAGTGACTAAAAAAAGTATACGAAGTTTCCTTTTTACTAGCCAAAGCGTGACACCGAATTAGGTGTTTAGTTAGTGCCACATTTTCCTACACTTAAGTTAGACACCTTTGACTTTTTGTGACAGCTCTTTGGTTCGCTGCCAGTGTGACACCGAACTAGGTGTTTAGTTAGTGCCACATTTTGCCACACTTGAGTTAGACACCTTTGACTTTTTGTGACAGCTCTTTGGTTCGCTGCCACACTGTAGAATGCCATAATTTTCTAACATCCTACCTTTCTTTCGTATACATATTGCTTTGCAAGGTTTGTCTAACATGTGGCCATGAAATTGGGAGTTGTGTGGCAAATCATACCTTAGAAAGAGAATCGTGGCAAGCGGTGGGTTCCATCTATCCAAACATTTAATCTTAGGCGAGTTTGGCAAAAAAAAAAAAATTGGCAACCTTAGTATTATGAACCAAACAGGCTCTTACATCAAATTCACCTCTAGATCAACATGAAAAATTACAGTCAAGTTCATCAAATCACCGGCATGAATGTTTCAACTCTATAACTAGCATATCAAACTACAAGAGGAGAGCCAAGAATCCTCCATGGTCAATGCCTCTGACCTGAATTCTTTAGAGAAAAAAAATTCAACGACACACTAGAAATATTGACGATGGAAAATGATTCGATCTTCCAATCTCTCCAGTATGGAAAAAAGAAGCTGTTCAAGATTACCTTTCTATTCTTTCTCTAATTCAACGGCGATCTGGCAGCAGGAAATCATCGTTATCCCAATAGACCAAACTGGAGAATCCACCGCTATCACCAAAAGGACAAAAGATGAGGCCCTTCTCTCACACCGGGAATATATTATATTCTTCAGAACAAATGCAACTTTATTCACAATATTGCATTTGAAAAAGACTGATCCGCAGCAGCAGCTCAACACACAGGGATTTAGGCAAACGGGATAGTAGAGCACAAGGGATAGGGATACAAAAACAAATCCATGACGCAAAGGAAGAAGAAACCAAACGACCTGGTGTGTCACATAAGATATGAAAGATCAAAATCGGCACGATAAGCTCACGAGAGAGCGGTCGTTATCTCGACGAGTGGGGGATTGGGCAGGGACAAATCCTTGATCTGAATAATTGCAAGAGGCAAGCAGATACAGATATTACACGACACAAGGGCTCAATCATATGAAAAATGTGTTGTAAAATGTGCAGTTTTAGCAAATAATCATAATTAAAGCTAGCAATTACTTTCATCAATAAAGCATAATACCAGCATGTAATAAATGACCATAATAACATGTATCCATAAAATTCTTTCAAGTCATCTAAGCACAATATTATACTCAACATTAATAGCATGAAAACATCAATTAGCAGCATAAGGCACAACAGATTGATGATATTATGTGCTCTCAGAAGGAGAGTAGCTAAAGAACAAGTTTTTACCATCTCAATCCTATTGTCTATACTCTTCATTAATTGAACAAGACAATATAATTTCAAACTTTGAGCTCTAAGAATTATTTACTAAACTGTCTAAAGATCTCAACTGGAACAAAATATATTATCACTCTAATAGAAGATAACTAGGATCACAAACTGAACTCTAGACCATCAACAGAATTTGATCACCCTCAGAATAAACTGAACACCAACACACAATATCAGTAATGGCTAACAGTACAGTGATCAAATGAGATGCTAGAGATCAAAGTAATCAGCAGATTCAAAATCACTAGTTAAATCCGAAAGAACAGACTGCCAGCAGATCAATCATACAGAAGCAAGTAATTCAACAGAGCTCAAAATAAGAACAAATTATCTCATTCAATTTCAGTATAAGACAAGCTTCATCACTAAGCAGGATTCATAAGCCCACACCATGCACTTTGCAATATCTTAGTACCAGAATCAAGCAGAGCACAGAGATAAATGCCGAAAAACTTACAACACAGATGGTAATCAAAACCACCCAGAAGATATCAAGCAAGGCACGTCTTAAAGATGCTATCCTAGAAAAACTATCGCCTCGCTGAACCCAGCAAAAGACGAAGTAATTGGAGATTCAAGGCCCCTATTTGAATTTCGGAATCAACCAAAAAACAAAGGCGAGGAACAGGGAGACGCCGCACAAGAATCCACCACGAGATGCCCTGGCCAAGAACACCTCAGAGCAAGAGATCAACACAGATCAAAAGGAACCACACCGAGTCAATCTCCAGTGTCAATCAAATCAGCCAGGAGCTAGTCAAACCCAAAAACAACACAATATAACCCAAAATACTCTCACAGCACAATCGCTAGGATCGTTCAAGAGAGAAATCTGAGTATGCTGGGTTGAAAAAGGGTGCAAAACACTACTGCTGATCCAGAATTTTCCCACCGGCGGTGCACTCACCAACCCTAGATTGAAAAATCCCCAATCGTCTAACTAACAGGGCTAGAGATTCACTTACATAGATTTTCCTTCCAATCCTTAATGAGAAGAGGAAGTAGCAACTATTTTTAAGGAGGAGAGATCTGCACCCACCCACGACGTGGCCAACGAAAAGCAAAAGAATCACTCCCATCTCTGCCTTCGCCATTGAGCAAAAAAGGATGAAGTCCAACCGAGCTGGTTTCTCCAGGATGAAGACCAGCCGGCACCTTTTCACCTCCCTCTATTGTAATTACAAGTGGGCCCTACACCCCCTATCCTCTTCCCATTTCTTTCTGAGGGACCAGAAAGGCAACTAGATGGGGGGTGAATAGGAACACAAAAAACTTTTTCACTTTGATTTGATTCAATGCTATTTTTACTCCAATAGCTACAAGAACTATGAAGATCAATAAACAAGTATAGCGGAAGCCTTGTAATGAATTCTAATCAAAACCCCCAAACACAGCAATCAAAAGCACAAAGAGTGCTGAAGACAGAGAAATCGGTAATACCTCTGTATATGGGCGGTATTAGCAAATAACGGTAATACCTCTGTTTATGGGTGGTACTACCGATTCTACTGGAGCTCAGCCTGAACCAAAACAAAATTGACACAACTTTTGATCTATCCAACCAGAACTTATGAAACTTGAAACCTATCTTCTCTAGGAGGTCAGGAACCTATTCCAATCAACGATTGAGTAGATCCACGACAAAGTTCTGACCTTTTGCAATTTGAGCAAAGATCATTTCAAAACCGAGTCAAAAAACAAAACATAATCTAAATCTTGCTCTTGGGTTATGGTTGATCAAGATGATCTTAGATGGTCTCCCACACATCACAGCAAGCAAGATCAACACAAAGATTCAAGAGAAAACTGATGAACCATCTAAAACACCAAATCATCAAAAATAGAGAGCAAGAATGAAGAAGACTCATCTTAGAGAACTTGCTTGGATTGATTTGAGATTCGAGATTGATGTTTACAGCCACTCCATCTTGGAGGACACAACTCAATACATGAGCACACGATCAATCGATCCCTAGAACCCTAGCTCTCCTCTTCCTCTCTAAAACCCTAAAACCAACTAGGGTTTCTCTCAATGAAGTGCTTGGGGGCTGCTGGATAGCACCCTCTCCTATTTATAGTGGAGGCTAGCTTCTAGAAGACTATACCAATTGGGCACCCGTTAAGCCCACTAACAAATGGGTTTAACTCAAGCACGTATTTTAAAGCGTCGTCTTCATCTTCACTTGACCTAAACCGCTTCTCCTTGCGTCGTCTTGCGCCGCGGTTTAGCCCAAGGTCACTAAGGCGATATTTGGTGAAATTACCAAAATAACCCTTCTTGATCTTTCTCCGAAGACCAAGTCCAATCATGGTGAAGCAATCGCCTACTTCGCCACGTGTAGGTTGATCAACGACTCTTATCATGTCAGCAAGTCTCTCCCATCCGGCTCCCGCCGAAACCACCAAGGCACTTGCACCGACCCCCGCGCCGCTTGATCCAACTAGTCGCATCAAACTGCCTGTTCGATCACCCTTGTCCATTCTGCACCATGCTTGAGTCTCCTGACCTCACCCGGTATCCTTGATCGTTTTGGACCTCAGCTCTCCAAGCTTAGTCCCGATCATCCTCGCCGTCGACCGTCGTTGACCTGCAAGCCACCTGCACAGCAATAGACCAAGAAATCGTTTCTGGGAACAAGTTCTTCACAACTTGACCCATGTTAGCCAAATCATGCAATATGCAACACATATGCACTAATAAACATGAACTTGACTTAACCCAAATCAAATTCTCCAAGAGAATCGACAATCAGCACATAAGCGGTAACACCGCCATATAAACCCCAGATTACCGCCCTACGGAATATCACAAGAAAACATCATGGGTCTTACCGCTTCCTGAGAAACCCAAAATATCCCAAAATATCTCCTCTGCAAATTCCATACCGCCATGAACCAAATAGTACTACCGGACTTCGGTAATACCGATTCACGAAAAACGCTCGAAAGCCTTAGAACCAAACGCCCTGCCACGTGGACGTCCCAGATTCACAGGAACATTCGGACCAGACGTCCTAGCCATCCGATCTGGGCACTGTTCGGACTGTCCGAATGTCCCACTCGCTACGGACCGTTAGATCTCAATTAGACGTCCAAAAAAACCCCTTCATGATCGGACCACTTGACTTGTGGTAGTACCGCTCCACACTAGTGGTCATACTGCACTGCGGTAATACTGCAATATAAAGCCGGTGCTACCGATTATCCTAGCACTTTGCTGATCTTTGCTGAAAAACAGGAGATTCAACAAACCTTTAAACCAATTGCCAATTGTGTCATCACCTAAGATCATGAGCATATCCCCATGATATCCACAATCTCCCCCTTAATGAACACATCGGCAATTTCCCAAAAAAAATGTAAGTTTTGAGGTTTGAAAGTACAAGAAATCAGTTTTTCGCGCAAAGGCACAACTTGGTCCCAAGTCAAGAGAAAGCAATGGAAATGACTAAGTTGCCTTCAGAAAGATTTCAACAAGTGAGATAAGGCAGAGGAAGTCAAGAACGCTTCAAATTCCAGAAACGAGTTGAAAATCTCACTTAAGGTCCAAAAGAAAGAACAGTTGTTCAATTTGACCTTGATCATGGTGAGGATCGAAGATTTGCAAATCAAGTTCAGAAATGGCAAAAAAATATCACAAAAAATGCAAATGAGATGCTCCCCCTCACTAAGATCATCAATTTTCTTGAAAATTTTATTTTCTCCCTATTTGACCAAAAAGCTCTAAAACACAATATTTTTACCAATCTTTCTCCCCCTTTGACAATGGATTCATCAAGGAGCATAGAAGAAGATAGAGCAAGAATGACATAGAATGGCTGCAATTTATTTATTTTTAGCAAAGGGAGCCATGAAGATTATCTAAGAAGACTGTACAAGTATTACACCAAGCCAGATTATGCGAAGTAGCTATGTTTCATCATGGCAAAGCATACATAGTAAAGCTAAAGCCAACTGAGCACTAATCTGAGATTAAATAAAATTTTAGCATGACAAAGTGCTCAAGATCATACTTTAGCTAAAGGTATCCAAAAATAAGTCAAGCCATGTCTAAAAGCAAAATGGAGCCCAGAAGCTAGAACTGAGTCAATTTAGAGGCTATGAGTTCAAAAATGAATCAATTTGTTCAAGCACTTAGAATTCAGCACATTGAGCATTTGCAAAGATTTATTTTTTGTTTTATCTTAGCAAAGCAAGTCCTGGACTAGGAGCCATCCACAACTGCCTCCTAAGCTTCAACCAATTTTGACAATTTGTTTTTTTAGCATTGTTCTAGATCTCAAGCCTTGCCGCGACCATCCCAAGCAATAAGCTTAAGAGAGTGGTCTAGGTCATCCAAAACTCCCCCTGAGTTCATGCCTAGTGCAATGGCAAGCCGTCTCATGAGAAAGAATTGGTGAGATCAGTTTTTTCGCACAGAAAAGCTCATTTTTCATTTGCTTGACTTAGGAACTAGCATAGCTTAATTCAGATCTCAAATTAGGTTCAAGACTCAATTTAGCCTATTTGACATGGCAAGGATCATAAGAAGATTACTATGGCAAAACTAATCACAAGATCCAACAAGTCATATTTCAATTCAATTTTCTCACAGATAATAGAGCTTGCATGGCAAAAGCTAAGCTACACATGAAAAGCCATAAAAGAAATCTAGCAAGCTAGCACAAGACATGGCAAGGTATAAAGAATGAAAGCATGTCATACAAGGATAATAATCAAGGCTCTGTGAAGTTATATTACAATGCAAGTTGCTGATTTAAAATGCAATATGATATAATGAATGCAAAAGAGTCAACTCCCCCTCAAAACAGGCCAAGAGGACTAATAACTCCCAACTCTCCCCGCAAAGAAGCAAAGCGAGAAGAATCAAGAGCCTTAGTGAAAATATCTGCAACCTGATGCTCGGACTCTATAAAGTGAAGCACAACATCACCCTTCTCTATATGGTCTCTAAGGAAATGATACCAAATATTAATGTGCTTAGTCCTAGAGTGTTGCACTGGGTTTTTGGCAATGTTTATGGCACTAGTGTTATCACAGAAGAGAGGAACACTACACAAAGACAACCCATAGTCCCGCAGAGTAGATAAGATCCAAAGAACCTGAGAGCAACTACTGGCTACAGCTACATACTCAGCCTCAGCGGTGGACTATGCAATATAAGACTACTTTCTAGATGACCAAGAGATAAGAGATGTGCCTAAGAAATGACAAGTGCCAGAAGTACTTTTCCTATCCACTCTACACCGCGCAAAATCAGCATAAAAAAGCCCAAATGGAGAGAGAAGAATCAGAAAAAAAAAACTAGAGTCCAAAATTAAGAGTGTCCTGGAGGTACCTGAAGATGCGACACACTACTTGACGATGTGAGGCACGAGAGGAAGCATAGAATCGAGTGCAGAGACACACAACAAATTGTATGTCCGGCCTCGATACCGTGAGGTAGAGAAATGTGACATCCCAATTTTCTGAGCTTTAAAAATCTTTTGAATAGTTAGTAGGAGAAAATTCACCATTTGGTTTTATTTGAATTTAATTCAAAAGCTTAAACATGGATTTTGTACATCAAAACAATTTAATATGACTAAAGTCAACATCAACAATGGTCAAAACTATTTTATTTGGATTCTTTGTGCTTGGATACATTTTCTAGATTTTTCTAGAATTTGTCCAAGTTCATTTGCTATTTTCTATTGCTTATTTGGATTTCTGGTATTTTCTAAAAAGGAAAAACTATTTAATATCTCAGATAATCTTCTGGGCCGAATCACCCTTCGATCCGGCCCATTCCTATTCATTTCGGCTTTTCCTTGCGCCAGCCCGAGCTGCATTCCCCTTTCCTTTTTTTTTTGCTTCGTATGACCGGTGGACCTGTCGTTTTTTTTCCACGTACCATCGTCTTCCTCCAGGACTTTGGAGTCCATGTCCGACACGCGAGGCGTCGCCGTGCCTCCTGCGGACTCTCCCTCCACGGTGCTATATAAGCAAAGCCAACCGTGTCAATTTGTTTGCCCGTGCCTTCTCTCTCCAAAACCCTAAACTCTCCGCCCCAGGTTCATCTTGGTTGCGCCACAATCGCCAAAAAACCGAGGACGACCGAAACTCCTTTGCCGATGAATTGCTCCGCCGTCCGTCCACCTCAGGCCGTGTCATCTTCGCCTGCGGGTCCGCATCAACGCGTTCTTCACCGTGACGCCCTGCTCATCGCCCGAGGACCCCTATCTCGCCGTTGTCGGTTTCATCATCAAGTTCGACCGCCGACGCTGCTTTCAATCTAAACTTCGGTGAGCCCTTTTGCTCTTTTATCCGCGTCATCTTGTGCCCTACCTTATTCTCATCCAATTCCCTACCTTTCCTTGCGTTCTTGGCTGTCGAGATGCTGCCGCCGACTACTCTCCTTGTCTCCGGTCATCCTTGGATTTTCGCCGGCATGGTTCATCTCCTGATCTCCTGAACCTCCCTCTCAGAACCTCGCACACCCCCAACTCAGGCTTCTTCTTGCTTCCTCAAGCGACCTCATTTGCCATCGCCACGACCTTTTAGGAAGCTTCTCGCCAAAGTCGCCGCCATAGTTGTCTCGTCGCCGGACCTGCTGAGACGTCACCTCCAGAAGAACCCTCTCCTCCTTGGTGTCCCGTTTTGCCATCCCACCGAAGTCGTCGCACCGTCGTTCATTGTCACCACCGCCGTCTTGCCGCCAGCCGGAGCTATCTTCTCCCTCTCTCAGTTTCTCTCAGCTGATGTGGTAGCCACCTTGTATGCCACCTCACCTCCACCAAGCGCCATCTCACCTTTTTCTGCTTACTTGGCACCCATGTGTCAAGTCTATGTGGCAGGATCCGAACCAAAAGTCCTTAGACTCAATCCACCATACACCTTGTTTATGCCAGAGGGCCCCACATCCAATTCAATTTCTTTTCATTTGTTTTCCAAATTAAATTTTTGATGACGCCAAATTTCACGCCATAAACCCAGAATTTTCAATTGGAAAATAATTCGGGATAATTCAATAATCCAGTATTAGGGTTTTCTTTTTTATTCAAACTTCCCAAGCTCATATCTTTTGCATCCGAACTCCGATTGAGTCCATTCAAAATTTTAAATTCATCTAAATTCGAGATCTATTTATCTGAGATTTTTATTTAATTTTTGGAGTTTGTTTTGCCTCTGTTATTTATTTGTTTTGTTTATTTGCTTTCGTTTGCGAGTAGACATCGATACTTCGGGAAGATTTGAAGAAGAAGAAACACCTCAAGAGCAAGATCAGTACTTAGACCTATTTCAAGGCAAATTATACCTTTGATCATATTGAACCCAGTTTTCAAAAGTTATATTGATTCAAAGTATTGCATTTACTTTAATTATTTATTTCAATGCTTTTGGGATTAGTTAATATCCAATTTGTTATGACCACCTTGTCTAATTGTATGCCATAATCTTTTGTCACCCTAGTTTGGTACATTTAGTTGGTGCTATTGTATTACCAACGTGGGTTGGCTAGATACGATTAGTTTGCTTAGCCATGCTACGAGTCATCATTTCATGTAAGTCGCAATTATAAACTTAACTAAGTGACTATAGAACTATTTGATAAAATTGTGTGTACTATGTGTCATTACTCGTTGATGGCATATGTTGCACTTAACCAACAGGGTGGGAAAATATTTTGGACGGGTGAAAGTGGTCCTGTGTGCTTTTATGGTGGATCTGTGTTGGCGGGAATGATAGGTTAGAATTTGGAAGTCTTGCCTCGGTCAATTAAGGACTTAACCTTGTGCGCCATTGAACTGGGCCTTTCGTACAACCACATGCCTGGTATGGGATGGGGCCTAACTCAGTAAGTTATGGATTCTTGACATTGATTACTCAGGTTGTAGGTTAGCTATGTCAGATTGGGTGGAGGTGTGTACTACCAAGTAGTCGATTATGGGCGGTTCGCCGCTTACACCGCCCAACGGTAAAGGCGTCGTGGCGGCTAAGCATACCGGGAGTGTCAATGTTGAGATGAAGTTTCTGAACTGTTTTGTTACGGCTAGTGCTAGCTATACTAGTTGTATCTTGTGGGTAAAGTGTACAACATCTACAGAGTGTTAACCAATCTATTCGAATAGCCGCTTCCGCGGTCATGGATATGCTCGGAGATTTCACACGAGGGGTAGATTTTCATAAAACTTGGGATGGGACAGCTGTGTGAGGTAACTTATGCAGCTATGTGAATAACTTGTTTAAGACATGTGACTTTGGGAAACGACTGATAAAATTACTATTGGTTATTTGTTTTGAATTATGCTTTCAATATATTATTTGTATTCAAATTGCAAATGTTGCATTTCTGCAAAAGAACCACAGAAGCCATTCCTTTGGAATAAGCCTGCATCTATAAATTGCATTCGTGGGTATGACTTATGTAGTACGGTGTGTACTCATGCTTGCTTTAATAAATCAAGCAGAGGTGAAGGAATCGCTAGTCAACAAGGTCTACTTCAAGGATCGCAGAGAACTAGGTCGCGCTACCCCAGCCGATTGCCTGTGGGCATATGGATGGGCTTCACCGGGTTATTCTGCTTGTTCACCGCAGCCTTCATTGAGCTACCCGCCTCCAAGCATTAATTGTAAGCTTTGACATTAAGGCCTCTACTCTGATGTTTATTGTTATTTGCCTATTTATTAGTTATCCTTGTGAAAATGATATTTCACTGATGTTGCCACTGTGTGCACTAGCGTGATCCTGGACTAGTGCATTATACATAGAGGGTCCAGAATTGCATGTTTTGGGTCCCGACAAGAAGGGAGCCAATCATGCTGCGGTACTCCTTCTGGTCCACGGGCTCTCCATCCTCATCAGGATCCAGCACGGTAGAAGTAGCAATGGGAGTAGACATTGGCTTGCTGCTTCCCATGTCGAATCGCCGAAGAAGGTCCTTTGTGTACTTGCTTTGATGAATAAAGGTACCTTCCTTGAGTTGCTTGACTTGAAGACTAAGGAAGAAAGTCAGCTCACCCATCATACTCATTTCGAATTTCCTGCTCATAGAATCTGAAAATCTGGACACTAAAGCATGAGAAGATCCACCGAATATGATGTCATCCACATAAATTTGAACCAGTAAGAAATCACTGCTATACCTGAGAGTGAACAAGGTTTTATCTACCATTCCCATTTTGAAATCATTTTTAAGCAAGAAACTCTTAAGCCTATCATACCAAGCTCTAGGGGCCTGCTTCAATCCATACAAGGCTTTGAAGAGCTTAAACACGTGGTTTGAGAATTTGGGATTTTCAAAACCAGGGGGTTGCTTGACATAGACCTCTTCTTCTATGAAACCGTTAAGGAAAGCACTCTTGACATCCATTTGAAAAAGCTTAAAGCCCTTATATGTCGTGAAAGCTAGCAATATACGAATGGCTTCTAATCTAGCTGTAGGAGTAAAGGTCTCTTCAAAGTCTAAGCCTTCTACCTGGGAATATCCTTGAGCTACAAGCCTAGCCTTGCTGCGAACTACCAACCCATCCTCACTTTGCTTATTTTTGAAAATCCATTTTGTTCCAATTACATTGTGATTAGGTGGAGGTTCAACTAAGGTCCAGACTTAGTTTCTTTCAAGATTTTCAAGCTCTTCATGCATGGCATTGACCCAAGAGGAATCAGATAAAGTATGGGTGACATCTCGGGGTTCAAAAGAGGCAACAAAAGCAGAATACGCATGAGAATCTGGAGAGATATACCTGGAGAGAGTAACTCGCTCATAGAGATCCCCAATCATCTACTCAGTTGGGTGTTATCGCTGAATATGAAGAGGAGGTCCTGGTGCAGATGTGGCCTCTACCTCATGGGCTGTGGAGGTAGGAGCAGAGCCACTCGAATCGCCGGTGAAGACAGGAGGAGACTGCTCAGCTGAAACTGGAGAAGTAGAAGTATGCTCTCCAATCATCTCAGATATGACTAGAGGATGGATTGGACCTTCATCCTCTATGTCAGAGTCATCGTCGACGAAGATGCTTTCTCGAATATCAAGAACCTGTGTACCTGCAGCATCAGGTCTAGTACTAGGACTAGCCTCATCAAAAGTGACTTCACAAGTCTCAACAATTTTGTTAGTATCCAAATTAAATACACGATAGCCACGAAAATGAGCAGGATATCCAAGAAAAATGCCATCATAACATCTTGATTCAAATTTGTCCAAATCCCTCTCGGGTCGGGACGTTACAGTCATGTCCCCAAATCTAGCTCATGAGTACTCATGGAAGTATACCCATACCTTCCTTTAATCGCGACCCCATGATCATACTCAAGTAGGTGAATTCTTTAGGGAATCCTGTAGGACGATTCTCGATACCAAATAAGTCTCGAATTCATTGAGAGTTATTGCTCAACCTTCCATACAGAAAAGAGCACTGTAGCTAATGGGACCCTTTTATGTGCTCTATAATCCCACATAGTTTGTTGTCCTAGAGCCTATTTCACGGGATCTCCGATCTCCTAGGATAGGTTACCACCAATGTGAGCCTTTACACAGGTATAAGCCTCATTCCCTTTGATGCTGCAAGGATGGCCTTCCGCGCCAATCCTTTGGTGAAAGGATCTGCCAAGTTCCTTTCAGACTGGATGTATTCTACAGTAATAACACCCGTCTCTCTGGCATGCCTTACCGACTTAAGTTGTCTCTTTATATGTTTTGAGGACTTCATATTGTCCTTCCCACTCTTCGCCTTAACCAGAAAGATTTGGTTATCACAGTAGGTTAAAACGGCTGGAATTGGCTTTTCTAGCACAGGTAGGTCAGAAAGGAGTTCTCTAATCCATTCCACCTCTACAACAGCTGAGTCTAGAGCTACCAGCTCAGCCTCCATAGTGGATCGTGTAAGGATAGTTTGTTTAGAAGACTTCCACGAAACAGCCCCACCTGCTAGAGTGAATATATAGCCACTCGTAGCCTTCATGTCATCCGAGTCACTGATCCAATTAGAATAATTGAATCCTTCTAAGACTACCAGATGGCCAGAATAATGTATTCCCAAGTTAGAGGTCCTATTTAGGTACCTAAGTACCCTCTCTAGTGCTATCCAATTATCATCTCGTGGATTGGACGTATAACGACTCAATCTGCTTACAACATATGAGATGTCAGGCCTCGTTGCACTAGTTAAATACATTAAGGATCCTATAATTTGAGAATATTTAAGCTAGTCTTTTCCATGTCCAGTGTTTTTATGAAGCTTAGCATTTGGATCATAGGGTGTGGCTGCTGATTTACAGTCCATGAATCCAAATCTGGATAGGACCTTGTCCACATAATGGGATTGTGAAAGAGTAATCACATTCTCACCCTTAATAAGCTTGATGTTTAAGATAACATCCGCTTCACCCAGATCTTTCATATCAAAATTTTGGGAGAGGAAAGACTTCATTCTATTGATTGCATCTATGTTGGTCCCGAAAAGCAATATGTCATCTACGTAAAGACATAGAATGACACCTTCATCCCCACTAAACCGATAGTAGACACAGTTATCGGCTTCGTTTACACAAAAGCCGACCGAGGTCATAGTACTATCGAATTTCTTGTGCCATTGCTTAGGAGCTTGCTTTAGACTATACAAGGATTTAATCAAACAACATACTTTCCTCTCTTGCCTTTCAACCACAAAACCATCAGGCTGTTGCATATAAATCTCCTCATCCAACTCTCCATTTAGGAAAGCAGTCTTTACATCTATTTTATGTACTTGGAGTTTATACACGGCAGCTAATGCTATAAGCACTCGAATTGTGGGTAAACGAGTCACAGGAGAGTATGTATCAAAATAGTCTCCACCCTCTTTTTGTGTGAAACCCTTAGCCACTAAACGGGCCTTGTACTTTTCAATAGTACCATCAGGTCTACGCTTTCTTTTAAAGATCCATTTGCAGCCCACTGGCTTGAATCCACATGGGAAGTCCATAACCTCCCACGTTCCATTAGCTATGATGGAATCCATCTCGCTACAGACTACTTCCTTCTAGTAATCCACATCCGGGGATGCGTATGCCTCTGAAAGGGTCCGTGGTTCATCATCCACGACATAGGTGACAAAGTCATCGCCTAAGGACTTTTCAGTCCTCTGCCTCTTACTCCTCCTCAACTCCAATTCTGGAGCAGTGTTATCAACCCTAGGAAGAATAGAGTGTTCACTTGAACCAATAGGATCAATGATTCATTTGGTCTCATAGGAAACACATGCTCAAAGAATGTCGCATCACGAGATTCCATCACTATATTCGTAGCGATGTCACTTACCACGGATTTGACCACTAAAAATCTATACGCCGTGCTACTAGAAGCATACCCTAGAAAGACACAATCAACAGTCTTTGGACCAAGCTTTCTTTTTTTCGGTAACAGCACATGCACTTTTGCAAGGCATCCCTAGGTCTGAAGAAAGGATAAGTTGGGTTTTCTCCCCTTCCATCCTTCATAAGGTGTTTCCTCCTGATTGCGAGGTGGCACCCTATTTAGGACATAATTAGCTGTGAGAATTGTTTCACCCCACCAATAGTCCGACATACTTGAACTTTGTAACATGGCATTAACCAAGTCACATAAAGTTCGATTCTTCCTTTCGGCTATTCCATTAGATTGGGATGAGTATGGTGGAGTAACTTCATGAATTATTCCACTTTCTTCAAAAAATTGAGAGAAATCAAAAGAGACGTATTCACCGCCCGGTCCAACCTTAACCGTTTGATTTTCTTTTCTATTTGATTTTTAACTTCGGCTTTAAAGATTTTAAAGTGTTCTAGTGCTTCATCTTTCGACTTAAGTAAGTAGATATAACAATAATTGGTTGCATCATCTATAAGAGTTAAGAAATATCTTTTGCCACCTTTAGTTAATACTCCATTCATCTCACAAAGATCAGAATGGATTAGCTCAAGTGGAGAGGTGCTTCGCCCTTCAACGCTATGAAAAGGTTTTCGGGGTTGCTTAGCTTGCACACACACTTCGCACTTTGAACCCTTTACATAATTATAGCTGGGAATTAAATCCAATTTGCTTAACCACACAATAGCTTCAACGTTAACATGACACAAACGAGAATGCCAAACATCACGTAATTTATTGCAATGGGAAATATTAAAAATATTTACATTATTCGAATCAAGAATAGATAAGCGGAACATGCCTCCGCTATCATAGCTTTTGCCCACAAAAGTACTAAATTTGGCCAACATGACCTTATTAGACTCAAAAACAAGCTTTATTCCTTGCCTACAAAGCATCGACCCACTAATGAGATTGCGAGTCATTGCAGGCACATACAGTACGTCTCTCAGAATGAGTGTTTTGCCTGAAGTAAGCTTCAAGCAAACCTGCCCAATCCCACGATCAGAAAGGGCCGCTTGCTCCCCATCAGGACGGATCCACCACCTTCACCCTGAAAACAAGAGAAACATGATCGATCAGCACAAATATGTCTAGTAGCACCTGTATCAATCCACCAATCAATAGACGGACTTACCATAAAGGCCTTAGGTACATACCCTTCAGAATCGGTATTATCCGTAATCGACATTCACCTCGCCTTTCGCCCTTATGCCGAAATGAGAAGGACTCTTGCCTTTACGATTGCGGCAATGGTTGGCTTTATGGCCAGCCACTCCGTACACAAAGCAGACAATGCCCTCCTCCTTCTTCTTCTTCATATTCTTTCCTTGAAGCTTGATTTTGGGCTGATTCTTAAATTTCTGATTCCCAGAGCTACCAGCACTCTTGACCTCTACTAGATGAGCTTGGACTTGAGCCTTACCTTTGCTGCCACCGGCTCTTGCCCGCTCCTCGACATTGATAGCAGCTGACAACTCATTGAGTGTCAAGTATTCCTTTATATGTCGTCGGGCGGTTACAAAGTTACACCATGAGGGCGGTAACTTAGCCAAGATGACATTAACTTGAAAACTCTCAGGTAGGAGACAGTTGTACTGATTAAGGTCACGTACATGGAGTTGAAGCTCATGGAGCTACTCCATCATCGATCGTCCCTCTACCATCTTGTAGTTCAAGTATGCAGCAGTAATAAAGGACTCATTACCATTATCCCCTTCGGAATACTTCTCATCTAATTCATCCCAAAATTGTTTGGCATTAGTGAAAGTGACATAAACGTCGAACAGCCGGTTGGATAAGACTGCTAACAACCTAGTTAGGGCTGAATTGTTCGCATCCTCCCACCGCGTCATTTCAGCGGTTTCCAAAGGGAACATCGAAGGATTTGACATGCCCCAGAAAGTCTGAGGTCGGTCAGCCAAAATTTAGTTGTAGCTTGCCAACGCTTAAAGTTAGCACCATCAAACACTTCCGGCTTAACGACATCTGATGATGAAGCCATTTCGTCAAGTATAGTTTTTTTGGATTGTTGTAAAATGTGCAATTTTAGCAAATAATCATAATTAAACCCAGCAATTACTTTCAGCAATAAAGCATAATACCAGCATGTAATAAATGACCATAATAACATGTATCCATGAAATTCTTTCAAGTCATCTAAACACAATATTATACTCAACATTAATAGCATGAAAACATCAATTAGCAGCATAAGGCACAGCAGATTGATGATATTATGTGCTCTCAGAAGGAGAGTAGCTAAAGAACAAGTCTTTACCATCTCAATCCTATTGTCTATACTCTTCATTAATTGAACAAGACAATATAATTTCAAACTTTGAGCTCTAAGAATTATTTACTAAACTGTCTAAAGATCTCAACTGGAACAAAATATATTATCACTCTCATAGAAGATAACTAGGATCACAAACTGAACTCTAGACCATCAACAGAATTTGATCACCCTTAGAATAAACTGAACACCAACACACAATATTAGTAATGGCTAACAAAGACAAAGGATCAAATGAGATGCTAGAGATCAAAGTAATCAAGAAATTCAAAATCACTAGTTAAATCCGAAGAACAAATCGCCAAAGCAGATCAATCATACGTATAAGTAATTCAACAGAGCTCAAAGTATGAACTAATTATCTCATTCAATTTCAAAGATAAGACAAGCTTCATCATCGAAAGCAGATTCACAAGCCCACACCATGCACTTTGCAATATCTTAGTACCGTAATCAAGCGAGCACGAGATAAAGGCCAAAAACTTACAAAGACAGATGGTAATCAAAACCACCCGTAAGATATCGCAAGGCACGCCTTAAAGATGTCTGTCCCAGAAAACTATTGCCTCACGAACCCAAAGAAAAGATGAAGTAATTGGAGATTCAATGCCCCTATTTGAATTTCAGAATCAACTGAAAAACAAAGGCGAGGAATAGGGAGACGCTGCACAAGAATCCACCACGAGATGCCCTGGCCAAGAACACCTCAAAGCAAGAGATCAACACAGATCGAAGGAACCACACCGAGTCAATCTCCAAAGGTCAATCAAATCAGCCAGAGCCACCAAACCCAAAACAACACAAGATAACCCAAAATACTCTCACAGCACAATCGCTAGGATCGTTCAAGAGAGAAATCTGAGTATGCTGGGTTGAAAAAGGGTGCAAAACACTACTGCTGATCCATAGTTTTCCCACCAGCGGTGCACTCACCAACCCTAGATTGAAAAATCCCCAATCGTCTAACTAACAGGGCTAGAGATTCACTTACATAGATTTTCCTTCCAATCCTTAATGAGAAGAGGAAGTAGCAACTATTTTTAAGGAGGAGAGATCTGCACCCACCCACGACGTGGCCAACGAAAAGCGAAAGAATCACTCCCATCTCTGCTTGCGCCATTGAGCAAAAAAGGATGAAGTCCAACCGAGCTGGTTTCTCTAGGATGAAGACCAGCCGGCACCTTTTCACCTCCCTCTATTGTAATTACAAGTGGGCCCCACACCCCTAATCCTCTTCCCATTTCTTTCCCTTATATCAAATGATAAATTATTAAAAAAAGGACCTCATAATACAACAAAATGCTTCTCAACTTCTAAGGTCCTGTATAGCTTGTTAATCTGACAGACAGCAATAGCAACTTAGTTGCGGTGATATCCCTTATCCTGAAAGGAAAATGTCAACGTGAAGGGAAACGAGGAGAGCCAGATTGATATTATCAATGACTCTTCTTAACCTGCATTTGGGTTATGAAAATATTATGTTCCTCTTCAAAATTTGCAAATGAAAAGCAGACATGGAGGTTAGTTTTCTAGCTGACCAGCTTGCTTAGAAGATAGTCTTGTAGGGGCGGCCCATCAGCCGCAACGACCTGACGAAGACTTCAAGAAGACCACCGAAGGCACCAAGGCCAGCGGTGTACCTTAGCCTAGACGAGGGGTACTATGTACCCCTCACACATCGCGAAGAGTACGCGAAGGCCGTCGGGTTAGGTGCGCACCTCAGCCTAGACGAGGGTACCATGTACCCCCTCGCATAAGCGAAGGGTACAAAAATGCTACCGAAGACAGACCCACCACAAGGATACACACACCCTAAAGCGAAGGGGCCCTGAGGACCCTTGCCCCAGACCGCCTCGCAGGGAGCGAGGGGTCCTGGGGATCTTCGCTCCGAGGCAGCCACAGATGGAGCGGAGTGAGTCAAGGCCACTTGAGGACCAAGAGCATAGACATGGTGGACCAAGCCCATGAGAGTCTACCATACACCGGAGGCTACGCCTAAAGGGTGCAAAGACCTTGCATCCCCTATAAGCGTATGACCTGTTTAGTGGTAGAATTGTAATCACATGTACCTTGAATGTAACACTATAAATAGGTCATTTCCCCATGTAATAAGGATATGCCTTTTCAAAGTAATAACCTTTTAATACTTTAATACCGTTTCCCACCTTTGAGGATCTCTAGGATTTCCCCTTCACATCTACAGGGAGCTCAGGGTCCCCTTTTCTCTACTGTCTAGTTTATAGCTACGACAGATAGGACACTGGAGATGCGAATGCCATACCTGAAAGTCAATATGTTTGCACTGGTGTAACCACTAGAAAGTATAAAGGAGAGATTATGAAATTTTACAATAATGTACTCCACCATTGATGATCCTGCAAAATAACAGCAAGGGCATGAAGGTATACTCCCCGATGAGGGTATTTTTCCATAATAATATATCTATAGCACATGATATTGTAGGACGGTGATCCTGTACAGCAAGAAAACGGTCCTCACCACGTTTTGTCCATTGCAAAAATGGCCCACTAAAGGAAAGCTAGGCATATCCCCAAAAAATCATTCAATTGGTGGTACTTGATAAGCAACCCCACCCCACCTCCGAGTTGATGTAGGCCATTGGGGGATTATGTGGTTGGGCAAATCTGAAGCACTGGTAATGCATGAAAAGAGGTCCAACATGAATTTGCTGTGTGGTCCCATAAGTTAGATAATCGAAACAAAAAACCAAGCCCTACATGAAGCCATAAAGGGTTGTCAAGGTTTTGGGCTATATAAACAAATGATGTGCGTTTTCCCCTACATTCATAACAATACAGTGAAGCATTTTCAGAAGAAAAAAAAATGTAGGAGCTTAGTCACACCGAAGCATATCTAGACAAGATAATTGATCATTTGCCACTATAGAGTGGCATTCGATGATTTGTCACCCTACGACTCCTGTCCAACATTTAACATTCCCTAGTGCACGGATGCCAAACAACGAAGGGCAGTAACAGGCAGTGAGGTACGCACATTCATGAAAGAAAGAATAGCATAGATACATGATTGTGCTAATAACAGCACTTTCTACCTCTGACAAGCTTGCAATAGCAACAATATCTACAAATCCATCTTAACCCTGCATGCTGTAACTGGAAAAAGGATGCTATAAAATATTGCCTCATAAGGCACGACCAACAATTTCAGCGAAATTTATACGGGACCAGGCAGATGGGAGGGCTGGTTGGTGCATCTAGATCCGCATTTTCTATTTTTCTCAAACAGAGGAAGGGCTTTCTTTTAAGTGTGTGTGTGTGTGTTTTTTTTTTTTGGGGGGGGTGGGGGGGGGGGGTTGGATGTGAAACAGGGGCCTGTATCTATGGATTCCTGAAGTCACACAAACCAAGCTATATGATATATGTAACAAAATAGCAGCAGCAATGGTACAGTCAATATTGGTTCTAAATGGGAAACCAGATGAGTACGGTTCGCTTCTTGCATTTGGATATTGGATGTTATGCAATATCTCAGACTGTATGTTACACTAATATCAGGAATTCTAATTCATCTTTCCTTCCAAAAAAATCAAATTAATCTGCTAGTGGGTTTTGTTGACTGGACTTACGGAAAACTTGAAACACTTCAAATTGCTAAGACTTCTCCAACAAACACAGATTTTAATTCATACTATTCAATACTCGTATTTGCAGTTTAGTTTGATTATTGTAAACGCTCTGATTAAAACTTAATTTGGCGTGAGTTGGCTCTTAAACACGCCAGTCTTATAGCAACTAGTAGCCCAGGCACGCCCTTGGGCGTTTGTGTTTTGAGGATGCTCAAGAGACAACAGTTTGACGACAGTGTTGTTTGCATGTTCAGTCTTTGATCTATAAGTTTTGTATGACAGCGGGAAGTGGTTATAGCACAATTCTCTTTCCTCTCATAAAAAATAAACAAATCTATCTAGTTCTACAAATATACCATATGCAAGTTCTTTTGGTATCTATTTATGTGTCATGTTTTTTTAGGGTGCCCATTCTCAACATTTATCGAAGATGAAAACAAAAGCATTTTAATGAAAATGAGAAAAGTTATATTGAAGAAGCATAGAGACAACAGCATAGTCCATCGGCATACTGAAATAGTATCTTTTTTACAGGAAACCTCATATCTGGTTGCTGCACATTATTCTCCATGGCAAGTCCTAGTGAGTAGTATTCAACTTCAGAAAGAATCCACTACCAACCATCATATCGTACAACATCGGATATATGTTGTCGACACAACAGCCAAAATCACACATAGAACTCGTGCTTCGAGCTTCTTGTTCAGAGAAGTGATCCGGATAGCCAATGACACATTGTCCACAAGCTGTTCATTGAAGAAAATTGAACCAAGTGCTAGTACATGAACCTTTCAGAAGCCACCAACTTGCCTGTAGGGCTTGGGGCTCCAGAACTTCAGCATGATCAGGAACATTTAGTGATCCTCTCCAATGTGGTAATGAACCAGCGACATGAGGAATCGCAAATAGACCATGAGCAGAAATCTGAAGGGAACCTGTTATCATGTACTCCTGTTTGCAAATTTGAACATGAACTAACTAGAGTAATAACCTGAGGGGAAAAAAAGCGGACACCAGAATGTAAACATCCGCTTAATAAAATACTCATTTGAAAGTGCCATTTTGTCGAAAGAAACAGCTAACTGAAAATTGAAGTGTCAGTAAAGGCCATCTGTATTTGGTTTTTTTTTTTTGAGAGGTTGTATTTGGTACTAAATATTACACTCTGTTGTAGTATTTCGTAAAGATTCAGAGACACAAAAGGATGTCCAAATGCTCCTTCAATAAAATAGCAAAAGCAACAAACTGAAGCCTCTCCCCTAAAAGAACATTACCTTTGCTTCAGCATGAGATCACTCGTGAGCAGCAATTTGAGTCTAGCAACCGCGAAGAGAGAAATGAGAAACTAAAAGGAAGAAGCATCCGGCCTTCATCCCCCAAAACCGAAGCCAAGGGCGACCAAATAGGGCTAAAAGTCAGCAGAGGAGGCCACCGAGCTGGTGGCCGAGCCGCCTAGGGAGCGCAGGGCGAGCAGAGGCCGAGCCCGGGCCGAGCAGGGGAGCGAGCCGAGGAGGAGAGCGCAGCCGAGAGCCAGTGAGGCGACGGGCAAGCACTGACGGGCACAAGGCCTAGCCGGGAGGCGCAAGAGGAGGTGGCGGCAGAGAAAATCACCAGGGAGAAATGGAAGTTAAGAAACGGGGAAGAAAGGAATGAGGAAGACGGGGGAAAGAAGAGCTTGGGGTTTTCGGCTGGAAAGGATAAAGGAGGCGAGGCCGGATCGACGAGCCGAAGGCACGAGAAGGCAAGGCAGCGTCGACGACGCGAACTCGCGAAGGAACGGGCACGCAAAGAAAAAAAATCTAGTTTCGTTCGGTTTATACCGGAGGACTAGAAGGCAGCCCACGTCAATAGCGCGGAGAAACTCGGAGACAATGTCATCAGACCACCTTGTTGAGATTCGAAGGTGGTTAAATAAATGAGAATAATTAGGTAAATAATTGTGAGCGTAACAACACATCACATCCTTTTTATTTAGAGAACATTGTTATAGTCTTGTTATAGATTATGTATGGCCTAACTTGAAGGCAAAAACAGTGTTTATGCTACTTATTGATTTAACAGAATCGTAAAAAAAGATATTGTCATCGTAACAAAGGGCCAAAAAATATCAAATATGACAGGGTGGCACATTCAAGCAGCAAGCAGGAGTGCATAAACAACATATGGCAATTATCCAGAAGAGAATATAAATGCCTTATTTTGGTCTATATTTTAGTCTCACATAAAAAGAGAATCAAACATGCATAGATCATACTGAGCAGTCTTGCACGCTTCAACCCATTATAATGCTATTTTCGTAACCCCCTGGTGACAAAGAAAGGCTCAACCTGATTAGAAGGCTATTTAATTCAAATTAATTATATAACCTGATTGTCACACCAAAGCATTTTACACACATTTAAGTTGACCTGAGTATGGACACTGTTTCATTTGATGATAGATTTTCCCCACCATATTCGTTTGTTCTGTGCAAGAATGCTTTCAACGCAACATTGTGAGTTCAATTAATCAGCAGGTGCGATGCCTCCAAGGTAGCCATCTGCATAATCTAATAATATTATGTGCAAATATGTTGAAGCATGACCTTAATATTGTCATGACCAGGGAACTTAGTTGACACATCAATACTGAAATGCTAACACTGATAAAAACCATCAAAACCCTCTGAAATAACACTCATGATCCTATAAGCACCAAATGCTTTTACCACTTGTTCAGCTTTAGCATAGCCATCAATTAGTGCATCATATGTGTTAACATTTGGCTCTATTCCAGAACTGACCACGTCATGGAACACCTAAAATAAAAGCACACCATAAGTGATATAACATGAGGTATAGTATATTACCAAAATTTAAATGGCACCCCCCTACTTTGAATTTACGATTTAGTTACCTCAAACATGGCATCAACTTTTGCACACTTTGCACAAGTTCATACCAGTGTGGTGTAAAGTTTACAATCAGGTTTTAGACCAGTCTCTTTTAGGAGCAACATAACCTAGCGGGCCCCTGTAAAGGTTAAAACATTTTGTTATATTCAATATCCCATCTCCCACTCTAGCACACCTCATAAGAAAAGGTAAAATTTGAAGCTAGGTCAATTACCATCAAAATCTTGCGAATTAGCACAAACAGATAAAAGCATATTGAAGGTGCTCATTTTTGGACTGTCAATCAATCTGCAGAAGTGATCAGCTTCCATAATAGGCCTTTGCTTCTTACAGACACTAAAAAAGCTAGCATGTTGAATCTGAAAATATATGGAAATCAGGAACTTGAAGAAGACATTATAAAAGATAAATTTTAAAAAACATTGGACCATTAAAACAGGTACTACCTTCTTGATATCAAGTCTGGGCAGCAGGCAGAGCGGCGACAGCGCTAGGCGGGCACAAGGTGGGGGGGAGGGGGGGACGAAAGGGGAGTGAGGCGGCGGAGGAGGCTCCGTGGGCTGGGACGACCCGAGGCGCTGGGCAGCAGGCAGAGTGGCAATAGCGCAGCACGAGAAGAAGGGGCAGTAGACGGAGGCACATCGGCGCCTGCGCTAGGCCGGGGGGACAAAAGGGGAGAGAGTCGTCGAGGCAGTGGGTGAGGAATGAGACCGAAAGGGTGGCGAGGGAGGAAGAGGGGGGAAGCGGCGGTGGCTGTGGAGGGAGATCAAGGGGGCGGCCGAAGAGGATAGCTGCGAGGGGAGTCGAGGCGGCGCATGGTCGCTTGAGGGAGAAGATGGGCTTCTGTGCTGGAGGCCTTCCCCACCCCACGCGATCTGGAGCGTGAAGCGACGATCCGACGGGCGAGGTCCCCAGGGCGACGTGGAGCGCGTAAGGCGTAGCCTTCCCAACGTGAGGCGTGGCTCAGATCAGACAGCTCGGATGAGAACGCTGCATGATCCGACGGCGTCCGAATTCATGCCTGCGTAGCACACACGGGTGAGCTCCAATCCTTGGATCCTTTTATGTAAGCAATACACCAGGAAATGCATAAAATAAACAGATTAACCTACTAATACAATACATCAGAAAGCATAGTGTGGTAAAATTGTATTTCAGAACCATGTTGTGTACATTAATCAATTTTTAAATTAAATCTTCGAAGCATGCTTGTCAATCAATAATTCTGTTGTGGACTTACTATTAGGAAACTAGCAGCTACATACTAGTCTTGGCCGGTCAGTATTGGGCCTGTCATGGAATCAGTGGTAGTTTATTAGGAAAGCTTGAGGTTGGAGATAAGTAGAGTCGTATGCAGAGTCCAGTAGGAGTTCAGAACCAGACTCAGGCAGGCTACGGCAGCAGAGTCCAGTAGGAATTCTGAACCGGGAGATAGCTTCTATAATTAAGAGTCCAAGTCGTAGTTAGCAAGTCTTGATAGCACTAATAGTTTGGCAAGCACGAAATAAATCTTCTCCCTTCCGATTGCTACTCTTTGCCCATCTAATTTCTCTCTTCTATCCCGTTATCCTTCTACTACTACCGGCAACGGCTAGTCATCGCCGGACTCAATGTCCTCATCCTCCGGTGAATCACCCCTACAACCTTCACAGTCGAGGCCGGTTACAACAAATTCTTACCACAATATAAAATTAAAATGGGCATGATCAGTAACAAATGCTGAAACTGGAGATTGCAAGAACCCAATTTGCTAGACATGTAACTGTAGCATCCCATAATATATTAGAAGTTTCCTAGCCTGAATGTTGACACTTCCCAACAGAAACAGGCTACACCATATATGTACTTCTAGAGACTACATTCACTTGATGGGCCATAAACAGCATACACGATGCAAAAATAAATAAGATTGCAAATTATCTGGATACACAGCTAGAATATAAAATAGTATTCCATGTCTTACATTATTAGGACCCGAATATGTAAATTTGGACCCTCTGTGTATACCACACTAAAGATACAATATTATCCATACACAAAGGATTAAGGATAAAGATACTGAAATTGATAAGTAAATAAGAGTTGTGATCTTATGGCTGAGTTTACAATTATTTAGCATAAAGGGCTTAACTCTAAATAAAGATAATTGCAGCGGAATGAAAGAAACTCCAGCGGAATCCATTGATGTGCCATAGACAATCAACTGAGAACAAGACCTAACAATTGACCTCCTCGTAGTACTCCTCCAAAGCAGGTGTAGACTCCTCCACTTCGTCAACTGAGTGACGATTATCGCATGATGAGCACATAGAGTACTCAACAAGTTGTGCACATGGAATGCAAGTATATCTGATGACTTATTCCAAAGATATGACTTCTAAGTCTACTTGGCGCAAAGCAACATTTGCAATTGAATACCGATAATAATTTGAAAAACGGAAGTTGAAACAGTAATAGAACTATTAAGTAATCAAAAGTTGACACAAAGTTTCAAGCCTAATCCATTTGTTCACAACTTCGCATAGCCAACCTTCCTAGCTTTGTTTTGTAACACTACTCCTTGTGTGAAATCCCCGAGATGTCCATGACTGCGGACATGGCTATTCGAATAGATTTGATCAACACTCTGCAGAGATTGCACAACTATCCCCACAAGATATGACCAATGATATGGTTCTAACACGTTTCCAAGGACATGCGACCCGGTGGATGATAACAAAGCATATCAAAGACTTCGCCCCAACAATTGGCCCTCCTGGTAACCTACCTACACCCTTATTTCATACGCGGAGAATATCCAAACACAGTGAACAGGTGTAGGGGTACACTGTTGGATCTGGGAACGGAAGCCATCCATGATGTGGTTCATACACAACATACCACACTCTTCACCCTACACATACCTAACCTACTCCCTGAGAGAGCCAATGTTGAGACTCGGTAACTTACTACGCTAGGCTCTTCCCATTAGAGCACATGGTTGTATGATTGTGGCTCAATTTAATGGTGCACAAAGTTAAATCATTAATTGTTTAGGGCAAGATTATCCAATACACTAAGCCTACATATAGAAACATAAAAACCAACAAACAGTCCACCACACATAGTCTAACACTAAGTCTTGCCACTTGTCCTGGTCTAAATCATTTATCCACCTGAGTTGTCTACACATAGCACATAATTATCCACATAGTGATTCCATATTCAATTAATCAGGTGTAATGTTGCCATCTCAAAATGATACCAATAACCCAGCATGACTAAGCATCATACTCCACTAACCAACCCTCGTTGGTGCTGTAATAATTACCAACTAGTAGTTAACTATCCTAAGGTGATAAGTGATCATGGCATACAATCGACAAGGTGAAATAAATGATAATTTCGTTGCATAGCAAATTCCCATAAGTAATAAACATTTGGTAATTTAAATAGCATGCAATAGTTTTGAAACAAAGTAATTTTGTATATCTAGGTACAACATAATCAAAGCACAACTTGCCTTGGAATAGGTGCTAGTATTGTCCTTGAGCTAGCTCTTCTCCTCCGTAGGCTCTTGAAGTTTCAACATCTACACGACAATAAGCGACGAAAAACAAATAAATAACAACAAAGGCGGAAAACAACTCCAAAAATTATAATAAAAATACAAGAAGGTAGGGTTTGATTTGAGATGAATTTAGAAACTTAAACGAGCTCAATCGGAGTTCGTATGAGGGAGAACATGCTCTTGGAAGTGGCTCATGTGGATTAATTCAGGAAAATAACAGGGGAGAGAGGGTACAAAGACTAAGAGGTGGGACCAAGGGAATATTCCGAGAATCTTTACTTTCTAGAATTTTGGAAAAAAGCTAAGAGGTTGACATGTGGGGCCATGGTCTATAGACCGGGTTCACGAGTGTATGAACATTACTGACCCACATGACATAGGCCCAGCTCACCGTGGACGGGTCCACGCGATTTGGATCTAGGGTTAGGTTATGGCTGTGCCATGTGGGCGGCTGACTGGATGGTGACGCTGACGTAGCGCTAACGTGGCAACCACGTCAGCAGCGGCACGTGGGAACCGAGGGTCGGACTCCGGCGGACGGTGATGACAGCGATAGCTGCAACTTCGGCTAGGCGGGTAACACCACAAACAGGACAACGAGGCGAACTCAATGAGGCGGGTGTCAAGGTCAGCTATGAATGACGGTGAGCAGTGGCGCGACAACAACGACGACGGCGATGGGCTTCGTAGCGGCAACGACGAGGGAGTAAGGTTTGTCATAATCGTGATTATGAATTGAATCGGAGACACTCTAGTAGGATCGTATTTTAGGATCGAATCGTATAATATAAGATTATACCTGATTCTACCAAAAAATACATTTTTTTCAACGTGTATTGTATTCCAAGAGTGATATGAGTGTTTATTTGGTCATTTGACATCTAATTTGATTGATAAATGTCTAAATCACAGTTTACATTCCATATCATTCGGAGCTACAACTAAGATATTGATTTTAACATCCTGCCATTACTCGAACATTTTACATAAAAAGTAAAATAATTAATTAATTAAAATAATTTTTATTATTCCAAACCTCCAAATCTTAATGTCTAACCTACTAATTACTTAGTACTTATCATACAACTTGAATTGAGGGAAAGGACACAACCAAACACCTAATTTTTTTATAGTTTGAGGTGATGCGTGATTCTACCCGATTCTACGACTAGGAGCGCGATTCTACCACGATTCTACTAAATGCGATTCAAGGTGCGATTTGGATCGTATTGGTGTTGTAGGATCGTAGAATCGATTCGACAATTAGAGTCGCGATTTTAACAACCTTGCGAGGGATGGCACATCGGCGGAAAGCAAGTGCGGATAGGGTAGAACACGCGACAGCGAATTCAACGAGCGGCGGCGGAGACTTGCCAGTGACGGTGGAATCGAACGGTGAAGACGATGTGGCGAAAAAGATTTAATCGGCTTGATATCTGCGCACGAGGGATGAAAGATGAAATTGAAAGTTGGGATGGATAGATCGGGTTGAGGGACACAAGATGACATGGGTGGATTTGAGATTGCCTCACCGGTGCGACGAGGAACACGACGACAAGGGTGGGTGCGGCAACTTCTTTCCCCAGACACGAGGAAGATGACAGAGTGGCGGCTTTTTTCGGCGAAAACGATGGCTGCGGTTTGCGAGACGGAGGGCGATGTGTGCAAAGAGGCTCAGGCTTTTATGGCGGGTGGCTAGGTTGTGGCATGGCGTGCACGTCAAGGAAAACGGGGCGGCGGCAGAGTCCGGGTCAGGGACAGCTCAACAACAGCACGAACACTTGATCGGGCCTACCCATTGGCGATGGCAGAGCACGAGCGAATGTGTCACACGCAGGGTGACGCAACGGTGATGCAGTGCCACCGTCTGGGCCAGATGGGAGAGAGCGAGCGAGCGAAAGGAAATGGGCGGGAGATGGGGTTCGACTCGGGAAAAGAGAGGGGACAAGTGGGCTGGGAAAAGAAAGAGAGGAGACGAGTGGGCCGGGAAAAGGGTTTCAGGCATGCTTATTAAGTTGTTGACTAGTCATCGACTAGTCGATAAGTCGGTGGAGTAGAGCCGACTAGAGCTGGCGACTTGACTTGCGTTGGCAAGTCGGGCGACCGGTCGACTAGTCGTCAACTAGTCGACCAGGCGGCGGCAAGTTGGGCGACTTGGGGGGAGGAAAGTGGGGACCGGTTGTCATAGGCAGTGGACAGAGAGATAGAGGGGTGAGTAAGGGAGCTATCCAAAGAAGGGAGTGAGGAGGAGGAGGGCACCGAAGGACTTCGGAGCTCACGCCAGAAGCCAGATCCACTCGCCGCCACCCTTCGTCGTCCTGGAGGCACCATCACGCCACCACCTCCACACCCTCGTCCTTCGTCGCAGGCTCTCAGGCGCAGCTCCCTTCGCCCTTTGTTGTAGCTCCTGTCACAGCTCCCTTCGCCCTAGCCCTTTGTCATTGCCGCCTCACCCTTCATCATCGTCTGCCGCCGTTGCACCTCCTTCGCTCGGCTTTCGCCGCAACTCCTTCGACCGTGGGAGGAGGTCCAGGCCACAGCTCCCGCCGCTCCCAGGTATGCCCTTCTCTATTTCTCCGGTCGCCCCATCTCCCTGTTTTTTCTGTGCATATGGGTTTGGGGTTGGATGTTGGAGGGGAGGAGGAATCTGGGATTCTGCGAAGGAGAGGATGGATCTGCGATTTGGGGTTGGAGAGGAGGAGAGGAGGCATCTGCGAAGATTGGAGAGGAGGTTGGAGGTTGGGGTTGGGCTGTGCTCTGCGATTTTGCGAAGGAGAGGAGGGATCTGTGAAGGAGATATGAGTGTGATTGAGAGTGTTGACGTGGAAAGGGAGATATGCACAGAAGTAGATATCTGCAAAGGAGGTATGCATATGTTCTGTGCATAATTGCATACGTTATGAACTATTTTATGAACTAAAGATAGCTCTTTGTTCTATGCATATGTAGGCATTATGGTAGGGCAATCTTCAACTCCAACTCCAACTTCAACTCTAAATCTGACAGTGGGCACCGAAGGGTATGATCCGGCTAATGATCATAAGCGGAAGACTAAGTCTAATGATCCGGAATGGAAGTATGGCTTTTGGCTAGTTATTGGCAACCAATATTTGGTCCAATATTCGCCTTGTGACCGAAAGGTATCGGGAGGAATCAAAAGGTTTAAGGAGCATCTTGCGGGTGAGTTTGGAGATGTTAAAAAATATGCCAAAACTACAACAACAATCATGAAAGAGATGCGAGAGGTTTTGTGAAAGTACAAGAAGGGCAGACCACTCTTCCTAGATTATGATGATGAAGGAGAAGATGAAGATGTGAGTGTGATAACAACCAATAAGGAGTCACAAGTCTGTTGTGTTAAGCCATGTTGATGGGATGGATTGTGATGATTATGCTTTACTTTTGCTATTTGAGATTTGGGAACTTGTTGTCATGTTACTTACCTATCATATAGAACGCTATTGTCGTTGATAACTTGATGTTTTAGATGCTTAATTTCCTAATTACTCATTTATTTGTTGTTATGTACTTATGTTGTATGATTTGTATTGTCCTCTTTAATTCATGGCGCTATATTGCTCTCCCTTGAAGATATTGTATGAGTTCATCATAGTTTATCTTCATCAATCATCGTATGCCCATTCTTGTTTTTTAATTTTGCAGCATGAAGATCTCAAATCATGCTTCAAAGATGGATTCAACAAGTCAAATGAAAGGAGTTTGAACTCAAAACATATAAGTCATCAATCCTCTCTTTAGTTCAAGCTATAGATGTACTTTTCAATCACTGCAATACAATATATATAATATATACATGTGTACATACATAACACTGCCAGATGAACAGTATCTTTCGACTAGTCGGCAAGTCAGTCACTAGGATGGCGTAGAGTCAACTTGCCGACTTAATAACTATGGTTTCGGGCCACTCGGCCTTATAGTTTTTTATTTTTAGAAAATACAGAAAAAGAAAAGAGCCCAAATAAAACAGCAAATGCACTCGAAAAATTTTCAGAAAAATCTGAAAAATACTTCCATACACAAGGAATCCAAAGAAAATAATGTTATAATTAATTGATGTTGACATTAGTCACATTAAATCATTTTAACTTAGGAAATTTACAATTAAGCTTTATTAATTCAAGAAAATTGGTGGAAGATTTTTACGGAACCTATTATACACAAGGAAATTTTGAAACTTGAAAATTGGGATGCTACATACATCTACATTAGCATACATTTGTCACTCTCTAATATTGTACCTAGTAGGCTATGTTGGGTCCCAAATATCAAAATCATCATGAAATCATCAATGATGCCAGTATGTCACTAAGTGCTTCCAGCATTTGGTTAACACGACAAAACAAGGTTTAATCACTATCTAGGAGCTCATTACATTAAAGTAATAACATAACACCTGAATAGTTGTACAAAAAATTCACCAGTCAAAACTTCTCTAGTAAAAACAACGAAAACCCCCAAGGTTTATTAGTTTCCAACGTTGGAAGTGAATGCTTGAAGCAGTATGCAACACATCTCCCTTCCCTAGCATTCAAAATTCAGACGTCACAGGTCTGGTTTTCCCCCGACCTTGTTGTTTGTTTGTGTATATATCTGTGGGTGGGTTTGGCGGGAGGTTCAAACTAATGGTTGGTTGGCATGCATTAATGCGGTAAAATACTAAGTAATTGATCTGTTTGATGTCTCTTTTTGCCCTTTTTTTTTGTGTTCACTTTTACTCCTGTGGAATGCAGAGTGGCAGGGTTTAATAGTATTTAAAATGAGATGCTTTTGATGATGGCATCCTTTTGGTCAAGTATATTAGGTCATTCAACGCACAAACTGGATTGACTAAAGAAAAGTGATTCCCCGTAATAATAAAAGTATAGAATGAACAAATGATAACCATGACCATCACTAATATGGAGGTGACCACTACCTCATGCCCATGTTGCTGGAAACACATAGAGATGCACCCTGATAAATTCAAATATTCAATTATAGCATAATTCGTTCTATCACCATACCAACAAAAACTACTATATATGTGATGGGCAATTGACGGGGTAAATTCGGAACAGTAGTAGCCTATGCAACTGCAGAAGTTGACATGCAACACAAAAAATATGAGGATTAAAATTATGTTACTGGTTACACCATGTCTGAGATGGAAGTATGGAACATCATCCAGAACTTTCTAAAAGGGAATCCCACATAGATATGGTGAACATAGCAGTTCTTTGCAAAGAAAACAAATACAGCAGTTGGACTTGAAAAAGATGCTGGGGTCATCCTAAAGGACCTAAAATGTAGGTAACTTCAAATGTACAAGTACAATAATCAGCAAATTTTCCGAACAACAAAACAAACCACAATGTAAAAGGGTTAGTGATTAGAACACCAAATATGTTCTCTACTTCTCTCAAGATCCATAGTAATGGGAAAGAGTTAAAAGTTAAAGTACGACATCAATTAAGGATAAGAGGGCTCAACATGAGCAATGGTATGTCATAACATTGGGTTATTGCCTGTGAAATGCATAACCAACATTTATCAAATTCATCAACAACTTTGTCATCTCCTAGGTTTACCTGCATACATATTTATGTTTGACCTATCTAGTTATGCTAAATAACAAAAATGAGTTTGACCAATGAAGGAGAAAATCAACTAAGATAACTGAAGTTGGTGAAAAGGCAAACAAACTAAAACTTCCTGCACAAGCTGACCAGTCATGTTGAAAAAACATTATGTAATGATCCCAATGAGAGATGATTCCACATTTCATTTCGAAGTCTTGAGTTTGTGAATTGTGACAAGTATATAGAACAGTGGATTAAGATTTGATTCATAATCACTGAATTCATGTATTATAACTTATAAAAGGATTCGAACATGAGTTTTCTCTCAGCAAGAATAGTTCCTCGGATTACATTTAGTTTAGAAGCTCCACAGAAGGTAGCATTACGAAAGAAACTATGCATTACTGAATATTTAGAATTTGCACGGACTTCAGAAGAGGTTACGATTTTTATATTCAAAACTTACGATTCCTCGGATTACATTTAGTTTAGAAGCTCCACAGAAGGTAGCATTACTAAAGAAACTATGCATTACTGAATATTTAGAATTTGCACGGACTTCAGAAGAGGTTACGATTTTTATATTCAAAACTTACGATAAGCAAATTGAACTTCTCCCATGGATCACAAATGACAAAACTCACGTCAATCCAGTGTAGTGGGCTTCACCCTTACATGAAACATATTACAGTTGATCAATAAATTTGAGATCTCTAGTCGTTACTTGCTAGATTGTTTGACATGGATTTCCTTAAAAATGTAACATCTCAAACTTGAGTGATGTGTCCGTTTGGAATGCTAAATACCACAAAAAGGAAAAACACAGGAATAGGACAAACTGAATGTCACATCTAGTGCAATCCTACAAGAATAAAAAAACATGGCAATATTTTTACAGATTGCTTTGAACAACTGAAAGAAAAATCACCATGAGGCTAGGCCGCCTTTCCACATGTCCTTTAAAATCCTATGAACAAGTTCATTCCAAAGAAATTACAATGAACATTCCACATAGGAAACTTTCCATAGGATTTAAATCCTCATAAATTTCTCTATCTTCCCTCCGTTTCAAACATCCCCTAACTTCCCAAAACAATGACACTTTTTCATTTATCATCTACTTGTGAATTATGATAGCATTAGGAAAGGCTGTACAGTACATGTGTCATACTTTGATACTGTCACTGCATAGGAAAATAAGCATGCTAGTCTAACCGTCTAAGCAGTGGCGGAGCCAGGATTTCACAGAGTCTCGGGCCCAGAACCAAGGCACATATTTAATGCAAAATCAGGAAAAAGACTAACCAGGAAAATGTGAGAAAATTGCAAAAGTTGAAATCCAGAAAGCAGCAAAACCATGATACGTCGTATGCTCACAGTTAGCTTGAAGTCACACCAATGCAACAATCAACAAGATACACAAAAGAAATGCCAATTGATGCAGCAGAGAGGCTGTGGCACTAGCTAAATGAATAGTAGGCATGGTTAGGGCTTGTGTTGGACTGCTGATGACATGCTACAGGTACAAACAGACTAATGGTTGCACAGCACTAGATTTCCTAAGTAGCAATGGGGAAAACTTTTAGTAGTCAGTACTCAGTAGAGTAGAGGCTAGCTAGAGAGACAAACCAGCAATTCTTGTGCCTCCATAATATAAGTTCGTCATGAAAACATCAGGATAAACACCTTCCCCAAAAACATTTCTGCACAGGTCCAAATGGTACCTGGTGGTATTCAAAGCAAAGAAGCATAAGATACATGAACATACTTGACTTGCAAAACGTAAGAAACATATAACTACAGAACGTGCCCAGGATATATAAGTTCTAGCAAATTAGAGATGATGATTAAAGAAAAACTAATGTAAATCAGTATGCTGACACTACTTCAATTCCATATATTACTCTAATTAATTGTTTTATTCACAACTTTATTAGAGTAATCAGAAGATCACAACTTCCAACGAAGGTACCTAAGGCTTGATGAGAAATCAAAACACACAAAGAGAAAATTATGCAATATTACCTTGGGTTGATCTTTGCATAACAGATACTATCATTTTTGGGTGCCACTTGAAAATAGGCAACCTCACTGCAAACTTGGAACCACCAGAGTCTAGAACCTAAACAACATAATAGTAAATAACAAATAAGAGATGTCACAGTATTTCACTTCCAAATCTTAGATGTAAGCATATTTTTGTTTTTGATAAAAAGAAAACAAGTAGCGCTATCATTTACTAGAATCATTGGGGGTTGTTTTCTTCAAATATTCCTGATCATATGAAGATACTGTTGTCTCGAGTCTTCTAATGTAATAATCTTTCACATATTGAGCATATGTTTCCTGCAAAACCAGTACAACAAAGTGCAAAAGGCTTGAAATCCGTGAATTTAGTAACAAAAAACATGGACCAATGCAAGGTTCTTTCTATGCTCTCTCTAGCAAGACTTCACAAGATGCCTAAGAAACCAAACAAATCACACACGCTAGGGGCGGCGTCAGCAAACTCGCAGAGCAGAGCCAAAGCAAAGTATGCGACAGGGGCCATTGGGGTGAGAGAGAGCCACGCCGCCACGCTGGGGTGGGCAGGCAGTCGGGCAGGGGCTACGGTGTGCCTGTCTTCCGAGGCCTGAGGAGGTGTTGGCCGCTAGGGGGGGGGGGGAGGAGAGGAGTTGAGGAGGACGGAGCAGGAGCAGGAGGCGGTGGAGTCGTGGAGAGGAGGTTGGGCGGCCGCCACCTGAGCGAGGAGAGGAGGCGCGGGGGCTGGGGCAAGAAGCGGTGGAGGCGTGGAGAAGAGATTTGTAGGGGTGGCGTCAGCAATGAGAGCAGAAGGCCGGGCGACGCCAAGGCAGAGGAGGAGGGGGTGCGCTGGCCGTGGAGAGGAGCGCTTGGGGAAGGGGAACTGCCGAATTGGGGTCTGGCCATCTAGGGAAGAGGAAGACCGAAGGCAGCTAGGGCTACCGCTGGGCACTGGTCACGATGTCGCTGGGCCACTCAGCTGGGGGTGTTTGCCTCGGGCCTGTCTACTGTAGACTGATTTTTTTTATGCATACAAAAAAAAATCCTACTACTATTTTCTCTGCCCAACCGGCTCGAGGCCCATCTCCCGCCCAGCGTCTAAGGCTAGAATAAGTGTCATTTAACTTCTTAACAAGGTAAAATACTTAAGCCTGAAAGCAATTTCATTGATGACAAATTTTTGCAACTTAACAAGCAATTCAAAAATTGGTTGCCCAGTTCTGCTAATTTCACAATAACTACAAATAACATAGTGTTTCACCACTGTATAAACATTAAGTTTGCAAGGGAATCAAACAGAAACAAAATGGCATACATGTCTAATCATGATAAGTATTTTCGGGATAAGTCTTATCATGATATGTATTTTCAGGATAAGTAAAAGTGTAAAACAAAAATGAGAACAAATGAGTTTACCTTGATATCAGGTCAAATATTGTTGTACATGTCCAAACTTGTACTCCTGCACATCAGAATATCTACTTGATGATATATTTCTTTTGCTGATAAGTCATTAATATATCACCCATCAGTATTCTCTATAAACAATGAGGATTTGTCCGACAAAAGTTACTTCACAGCAGAAGATCTGCTTAACATGTAATTGATATATCACCCATCGGTATTTCTGTAAATGCATCCATGCAGGAACTTAGAAGTTAGGACTATGTATCCAACAGAAGCTACTTGTCCCCATTGGCAGCTTTATCATTATTCCTCCATTCGTTTAATTTCATTACAGACCTTTTATCATCATAAACACCAAAACTTTATAGTACCACACTATCCTAGATACATCATCCTGTGGTGAACTTATTTCCTGCTGTTTGATTGTCTTGTGAAGTTCACAAAAGAACTTTGGATCTTGCAGTTTAATATACTCGTGCAATACAAGTTCATGGTGAGGTACCCAGTTTCTAGTGAAAGGTGTGTAGTCGCATGATGGAATTGATGACATGCGTGCAAATTGTACGCCCTCAATAATATCAACAAGTCCCATTCTCAAGAGATCAGAGTATTCTGGCGCATCATTCCTTGTGCTCTCTCTCAATGGGCTGCTAAGATCACGTGATGCGATCTTGTAGACCTTAGCTCGAGATTTGAGTCTGTACCTTGCCGCATAAAGCTTTGCCAAAGAGCTCCTAATGACATATGCACAGAACCCTACAATCTTCTTCCTGTTGTCTGCATACCTATACCAATCAGCCATGGTCTCAAGAAATTTGTTCATCTGAGAATTAGTGTGCGCCTGCCCAGAGTACAGCATTGGTGAACATGGCAATGGCTCAGGATCCCTATCCCCCTTTACAAGCTCAAGCTTCCTGAAATGCCTTATGCACCTCTGCAAGCTTGCTGTTACAGACAACAATGTTCCGACACCCTTCTCGCTCACAATGTCCCCTCCACTGGCAGTATATCGCAAGGTTGGGTAGATGACCCGGCGCGTGATCACGTGATCCAAGAACTCAATCCCCCTCGTGATATGCTCAATCTCTACCATTGAATTCTCTGGCCTCAAACCAAATTTACTCTCACAAAACTCCATAAGTTGCCTCCTTATCTCAACCGCATCCTCCCTCGGCCCCCTGATCCCAATCAAGACATGGGAGTCAAATCTTAGGAAATCCATCTTCCTTGTCTTCTCCTTACCACTCGATGGGACAAACTCAGGCCAAGCAGGATTATGACATTCCTCATCACCTGCCTCCTTCCAAATCGAGTCATGCCTCGATGGGCGGAAGTACTCATGGATCCTCTCCTCCATCCACCAATCCAACTCGTTCAGGCACACATTGGCAAGCAAAGGACTGAGTATCCCACAATGCCCATAATTTGGCACATGATACGCCTGTTCTGGGGCAAACCCAAAGAACAGCCTAAGCCAATACGGGTCAGGCTTCGGCTCGTTCTCATTAAGCACCTTCTTCTTCCTGCTCTTCCTAAGCACCTTCCTTTTCAGCCTCTTCTTGGCCAGCCCATCGAGCTCCTTCTCCCGTGGCGGCACAGACCCAGACCGGACCGGGGTGTTGAGAGCCGACTTGAGCAAAGACAGCACCTTGCGGTCGGAGACAGCCTTCTGGACGCATGACAAGATGGTGTCCGGCGAGAGCGCGTCGACCACGGCTGTGAGGTCGGCTGTGACGAACCAGAGGTAGGCGGCGAAGCCTGAGCGGACGGAGCGGATGGCGGTGTGGGGCCCGCGGCCGGGGCGGAAAGCGTGGGACTTGGGGGAGAATCGGGGCTCGAAGACGGGCTCGAGGAGGAGGAGGAGGAGCTCCTGGACGACGCGATCCTGGAACGGTGGCGGGGCGTTGGCGAGGCGGGCGGCGAGCTTGCGGCGGGAGACGGGGACAGTGGAGGGTGGGTCGGCGGGGGAGCGGAGGAGGAGGTGGGTGGAGGCGCCCCAGGGGAAGGCGGGGTGGCGGCGGAGGGCGGCGGCGCGGAGGCGGAGGAGGGAGTGGAGGGTGGGGAGTGGGACGGCGTGACGCGGGGGGAAGGAGCCGGTGGCGTGGGCGCAGGCGCGCTGGTAGGAGAGGAGCCAGAGGTCGAGGCGGGAGGCGTAGCCAGAGAGGTTGGGGAAGGGGGCGGGGAGCGGGTGCGCGAAGGCGCGGCGCCACAGGGAGGAGAGGAGGTCGATGGGGTCATGGACGAGGAGGGAGTAGGGGTCGGGGAGGGGACCCTCGTCGGCCGGCGCCGGCGGAGGCGGAGGAGGAGCGCGAGCGCCCCGCGGGGTGGAGGTGGGTGGGGAGGAGGCGGCGGAGCGCCGTGCGCGGCGGCGGCATTGCGGCGGCGTGGGGGGGGGGGGGGGTTGGTCGAACAGGTGGTGGCCTCGTACTCTATGGGTTCAGTGGCTGTGGGCCTGTGGGCTGTGGCTCCTCCGCTCCCCTCAGGTCGAACCACGATCCATGTGGGGGCAACTGCGCCGCAAGCAGATGTGTGGCCAGGTGACCGTTATGATACAGAGGTGGCGCTGTGCTAGCCGGATCAACTCGAGATATGGTACCGTTGGTTGAGTTTAGGTACGTCACAATCCAATACGGCATGATAGATCGAGACGTGCTAGGCACAGAAGGAGTTCGGCACGACTTATGTGGCTCGGTTGCGGAGAGGGAAGGGGAGGGAAGGCCAGAGGGATAGAGGGTGGGGTCATTTAAACATTAATAAAACTTTTTATTATATTTTTAATATGTTTATATCATTTTTACAATTTTTATATGTATTTTTGAATTCTACACATTTTTTGGGATTTTTTAAACTTATGGGCTAAGTGGGCCGGACTTGGTCCGTCAGGCCAACCGGGCTCGGGCCGGCACGGCAAGACACGAAAGTTCGTCGGGTCATGCCTAGGTTGCCTCACCAGCACGTGGGCCAGCACAGCACATCTCGTTTAATTCACGGGCCAGGATGGGCCGTGCCAGAATGGGTCGTACCAGCATGGGCCCATGTTGTGCCGGACGGCCCATCTGGCTACCACTAGCCGTGCCACTCGGACTGGCCTGAAGCACGACACTATTGGCCTCACCCGAATCTGCAAGATGACCCACATCAGTAGTTAGGTTTGGGCAAGATGTACCGAGCGTCTCGTGTGTCGTGCTTGGTCCGCACTTAGCCCAACTGCCAAGACACGAGTGTTGTGTCGGGCTAGGCACAACTGACGACGATGCAATACCAAAGACGGCAATGCAAAGGCGCCGCACGGCGGAGGCGGTATGCGAGCACGACAGCGACATGGCGCGAGTACTACGGGCACGATCGGCGCTAAGGAAGAGGAGGAGGCTGGGTGGGGGCACAACAGGGCACGCCCAGCGCCGAGGAGGAGTAGGCCGAGCCCGGGCACGATGAAGAAGGATGGCCGCGGGCGCAACAGAGTAGGCCCGGGCATGGCTGGGCGCGGATGTGGAGGAGGAGGCCGAGCGCGGCGCAGTGGGTGCAGTCGAGCGCGGAAGCAGAGCGCTCGAGGGGAGAAGGCGCCACTCATGGAGATCGAGGCAGAGGCCGGGCTTGCACAACACGAATATGGTTGTTGGGCCCGTACCCAGAACAGCACGCTGGCCCTATTACGACACGGTTAGCCCGGCTAACGTTTGAATTTTTCGTAAATCCGATAGTTTTTTGGCGTTTAAGGTATCAAAATAGCACAAAATTTCAAAAAATCCTAAATTTTTTCTATAAATAGCCACCATACCTCCTCATTCAGCACTCATCCATACCTCACTGTCTTACAAATTGTATTATGCAAATTTAGATTCCTTGTGAGATAATTAGCCAAAATTAAAAAAAAAGTGCTAAATTTTAGGAAATTCAAATTCCAGCAACAAGTCAGCAAAAGAGGTATAATACTATTTTTTTTTGCATATTTTTAATTATTGTTATTATTTGTTATGCTAAGATGAAAGAAATAATAGTGTAAGTTTCGATTTTGTAGTTTTCGTTATGGAAAATCATAATAGCTTTTCGTTTGGTGATTACAGAATTTCACCAGACGATATTTCATCCTTCGAGAATGTTGCTGCCTCAAACCAACTGAAGTTATTACTAGAAGGGCAAGGAGGAGTATCATCATTAGGCTCTACAACAGCATCTTCGTCGGCAACCACCAGAGCAAAGAGATCTAGGACGAGTACATCGGGAGTCTAGGAGAATTTCGACAGGACAACTAAGGAAGATGCACAGGGAGTTCAGGTACTATATGCTGTTTGTAAAATTTATCGCCATGAATTGTCTGCAAAGTCTTGATGAATTGAGTTTGTATATTAAAGCTTTCCGCGATGCGATATTTTTCTTGAATAATTCTAACGTTAGAATAGCAACATATAAGAACTTCTGCAGAGCAATGGGTGTACGTCCAAGAAATTTTGGTTTGGACATGCCGGTAAGATGGAACTCTACTTATTTGATGCTTAAGAGTCTTTTACCATATAAGAGCATATTTTCTGTTTTTATTCAAACGCATTATCAGAGCATTGACGATAGTGTACTATTGACTGAGCAGCATTGGTTGGTTGCTCAGAAGATACTACAGTTTTTGGGAAAAATTATGAAGCCATTGTTTCTTTATCCGCTGTGTATTACCCAACATCTCCTATAATTATGCATAGTATTCTACATATTATTACTCAGTTGAAGATATATGTAAATTACATAGTTTTATGGGAGGCTATTATTGTTATGAAAACAAAATACCCGAAATATTGGAGAGAAATCCATTTCATATATGCATTTGCATTTATTTTAGATCCTATAGCGAAAAGACAATGATTTGATAATGTTCTTGATCTTCTTAGAGGTGCTACATACAGGCTTAGACTATTCTAACTATTTTGCGATTGTCCAACTCGGTGAAGGATCTCCTAATTTAGATGAATGAGCAATTGAACGTTCTATGCACAAACGTGGCTGCCGATATTGTTCGTGAGCTTCGACATCAACAAGATGATGCAAGTGTGTGTCAACCGGTGGTTGATGAGACTGATGAGGAGGTCGCTGTCTGTGCCACTCAAGAAGCTCAACGACAACGCGATCGAGTGGCAACTAATGCCATTCTCCCTCCACCACCCATGCGTGGTGGAGGAGGAGTCGCCCACAATCCGAGGAGGGGCCATGGACATGGGGGACGTGGTGGTATTGTCCTTGATGAGGAGGACGACATTTTTCTGCACCGTAATGATGTGTATCATCACTGGAACCGCAATGGCGATGATCGACACGATGAAGAGAAGTTGGTAAGCTTAAATTTTCTATGCCTAAGTTTTCAAGTGGTGCTAATCTGAAGGACTATCTCACTTGGGAACTCAAGTTGGACAAAGTATTCCGCATGCACAGCTACTCCGAAGACAAGAAACTTGCAATGGCCTCACTTCAGTTTGATGGTTACATGCTCTTTTGGTGGGAACAAGTGTTGACCCAAAGAGAAGAACATGTGAAGCGTCCCGTTGCATCATGGGCTGAAATGAAGCATGAAATGACAACAAGGTTTGTGCCTAAGTATTATAAACGTGATTTATTTGATAAATTGCAGAATTTGAAGCAAGGGAGTAGCACGGTGGAGGAGTACTACAAGAAGATGGAGAAGGCCATGATAAGAGCCAACGTGCATGAACATGAAGAGAAAACCATGGTGAGGTTTCTAGCTGGATTGCATCAACCAATCAAGCACATTACTGAATTTCAGCTTTACAATAATGTGGTAGAATTGGTGCACCAAGCTACAAAGGTCGAACGTCAAGTACAACAAGATTCTAGAGTGACAAGGACATCTTCTTATGCTACACGTTTAGCACCTACAGGAGGTAAACCTACATCCAAGTTCAATTCTTTTAGAACTAACAATTCTGTAGCTAGTGTTGCTTCCAAACTAGGTGTTACATCAAGTGGAAAGGAGGTGTCTAGTGCCATTACAAAGAAGGGTCCAACAATGAGTGCTACTTCCTCAATGGGTTCTACATCGAAGAGTAGTGGCATTCAATGTTTGAAGTGATTGGGGCGAGGTCACATGGCTAGAGAGTGCTCCAATAACCGTTCCATGATTGTGACTGAAGATGGTGGCTATGATTCCACAAGTGACAATGATGCTGGTCCTAACAATGAGGAGGGCCTTCCCGAAGAAGATGAAGATGAAGGAGGTACCTTTTGTGATTTTGAGACCGTTATCAATCTCATTGTCACAAAGAAGGTATTGAGTGTGCAACCAAAAGAGGACCATGACTAGCGGTGCACTCTATTTCAAACAAAAGCAAAAGTTGATGGTAAAGTATGCAAGGTAATCATTGATGGAGATAGTTGCCACAAATTGGCGAGTAAAGAATTTTGCAACAAGCTTGGTTTGAAATTTCAGCGCCATCCTTATCCTTATCATGTGCAGTGGTTGAGTGATTGTGGGGAGGTAAAGATTCAATACATGGTCAAGATGTATTTTCATATTGGTGGGTATGTGGATACCATTGAATGTGATGTTGTACCCATGACGGTATGCCACCTCTTGCTTGGTCGGCCATGGAAATATGACCGCTTGGTTAGACATGATGACCGAACCAACATGTATTCCTTCAACTGGAAGAATAAGGACATTGTGCTTCATCCTATGTCTCCAACTTAGATTATTGCTGATAATATGCAAAGAGTGAATGAGAAGAAAATTGAGAGTGGGAAAAGATAGGGAGAGAAGTTGGTAATGATCGCTAGCAAGTTGAATATGAGGGAAGTGAGGGATAATTCGGATTTGGTGTATCTTGTACTCTTGTACAAAGATGCCTTACTTTCGACTAATGACTTGATATCTCTTCCTAGTGTTGTTTCTGATGTTTTTGCAAGCATATGATGATGTGTTTCCCAAAGAGATCCCTGCTGGATTGCCACACATTTGAGGCATTGAGCATCAACTTGATTTGATTATCTCCCCAACCGTCCACCATATCGCACCAATCCGGATGAGACAAAAGAAATTGAGCGACAAATACAAGAACTACTACAAAAATGGTACGTACGTGAAAGTCCTAGTCCTTGTGCTGTTTCTGTCATTTTAGTGCCAAAAAAAGATGGTACTTGGAGGATGTGTGTTGACTGTAGAGCCATTAATAATATCACTGTTCGCTATCGTCATCCTATCCCTAGGTTAGATGACATGCTAGATGAGTTGAGTGGTTCCATGATATTCTCTAAAATTGATTTATGAAGTGGGTACCATCATATTAGAATGAAACTTGGAGATGGATGGAAAACTGCCTTTAAGACTAAATTTGGATTGTATGAGTGGTTAGTCACACCCTTTGGATTAACTAATGCACCTAGCACTTTCATGACATTAATGAATCATGTCTTAAGAGCATTCATTGGCAAATTTGTTGTAGTTTACTTTGATGACATTCTGATCTATCATAGAACAATGAAAGAATACACTGATCATATTATACAAGTATTGGATGTGCTTCGAATTGAGAAATTGTATGCTAATTTAGAGAAATACACTTTTTGTACACCTAAGGTTGTGTTCTTAGGCTTTATTGTTTCTGGACATGGAATTGAGGTAGATGAATAAAAAATTGAAGCAATTAAAAATTGGCCAACTCTTGTAAATGTTAGTCAATTTGTAGTTTTCATGGACTTGCTAGTTTTTATCGTCAATTTGTGAAAGATTTCAGCACCATTACATGCCCATTAAATGAGTTAACTCAAAAGGGGGTTCCTTTTGTGTCGAGAGAATCACAAGAACATGCTTTCCAAGAACTAAAGAAGCGATTAACCGAAGCACCATTTGCTTGTCTTACCTAATTTCACTAATATTTTGGAAATTGAATATGATGCTAGTGGAATTGGTATTGGTGATGTCTCAATGCAAGAGGGAAAACCAGTAGCATATTTTAGTGAGAAACTAGGATGAGCTCAATTGAACTATCCTGTTTATGACAAAGAGTTTTTTGTGCTTTGGTTCGTGTTCTTGAAACTTGGCAACACTATCTTTGGCCTAAGGAATTTGTTATTTACTCTAATCATGAATCTTTAAGGTATTTAAAAGGCCAATCAAAACTGAACCGTAGGTATGCCAAGTGGGTTGAATTTATTGAAACATTCCCATATGTGATTAAATACAAGAAACATAAAGAGAATGTGGTGGCTGATGCTTTATCTAGAAAAAGTGTACTTTTAACTCACTTGGAAGTGCAAATGCCTAATTTAGAGAGTTTAAAAGAGTTGTATACTTTTGATCATGACTTTGCTGCACCATATTCAAAACGTGTTGATGGGAAAGGTTGGGATAAGTTCCATGTGCATGATGGATTATTATTCTGTGCTAATAAGCTTTTGTGTTCCAGAATCGTCTGTTCGTTTGCTCCTTTTGCAAGAATCTCATGCATGAGGCTTAATGGGACACTTTGGGAGAGAGAAGACTATTTTAATGTTGGCCAGAAATTTCTATTGGCCCAAGATGCGTCATGATGTGGAGAGGTATGTCTAGCGGTGCATAATATGTCATAAAGCCAATCAAAACTCAATCCACATGGTCTGTATACTCCAATTCCTGTCCCTAGTATTCCTTGGAAAGATATTAGCATGGATTTTGTGTTATGATTGTCTAGAACTAAGAAGGGGAGGGATTCTATTTTTATCGTTGTAGATCGCTTTTCTAAGATGTCACACTTTATTTCTTGTCATAAAAGCTATGATGCGTCGCATGTAGCTAACTTATTTTTCAGGGAAATTGTGAGACTCCATGGTGTGCCAAGATTGTTGTTTTAGATCGTGACGTTAAGTTTATAAGCTACTTTTAGAAGACATTGTGGGCCAAGCTTAGGATAAAGTTGTTATTCTCTACAATTTATCACCCACAAGCTGATGGGCAAACTGAAGTGGTGAACATAACACTATCGATGCTTATAACAGGGCGGTGCACTCTACTACTCAATTATATCCTTTTGAGGTGGTGTATGGTTTTAAACCCACCACGCCACTTGATTTGCTACCACTTTCATTGCAAGAGCGTGCTAATATAGAGGCTTTAACATGTGCTGATTTTGTAAAGAAGCTTCATGAGAAGGCTAAAGAGGTAATTGAGAAGAAAGGTCGCTCCTATGATGAAAAGGCCAACAAGTTAAGAAAGAAAATATTGTTTGAACCTGGTGACTTGGTGTGGGTTCATCTCCGCAAAGAATACTTTCCGGAGAAGCGTAAGTCCAAATTGATGCCTCGTGGTAATGATCCATTCAAAGTGCTAGCCAAGATTAATGATAATGCTTACAAGAATGAGTTTTCGGGAGATGATTATGCGGTGAGCACTACTTTTAATGTTGCTTATTTGTCACCATTTTTTGGACTAGAAGATATAGAGTCGAAGTCGACTCCTTCTCAAGAAGGGGAGGATGACGAGGACATCCCAAGCTCCACAACTAGTCATGATGATTCTCATCCTATTTTGCATGATTCAAGCATTATGAAACTTAATGAAGAGATGCATGCATACAAAGGTCCCATGACAAGAGGTGGAGCTAAACAAATCCAACATGAGGTGACTTCTCTTCTTGTTGAGTATACTTGTGATATTTCTGAGAATTGGTGAAGAAGCATTTGGCATCAACAAGGAAGAGGAGAGGGCATAATCTATTTGGCCAAAGGGAGAAAGCCCATGCAGCCAAAGGGAGAAGGAAGGAGAGCCACCTACACATCCCACACAGCCAAGGAGGGCCCAAGTCAAGCCCATGCGATCGGTGGAAGCCACTCAAGCCCACTTCATCTAGTTCGGCCGAAAGGAACAAGAGGGGCTAAAATTCAGATTGGAGACCGAAGTGCAAGCCCACTAAATTTCATGAGAAGCCACCACATGGTCCTATGTGTCATGCATATTACGGCCTATATTTTGGCCATGTATCTATTTTTGAACCCTTCTACAAGTTTGAACACAATTTAGCTTTTAGATTGTGCCGAAAAGCACTTTCAGCCACTTGGGCTGAAAAAGCCATATGTTGGGCTTAGCCCATGCGTGGAGGAGAGGGGGGAGACCCCTACTTGCCCTAGCTAGCTGGCCTTAGCTTTGTTCACCATGAATTTTCATAAAAAAAAACAGATTGCTCTTTGCATGTTCTAGGGTTCTTGCTAGCTGATTGCTATCACTTGGAATTGTGCAATCCCTTTGGTGATTTTCTTGCTTGCTCTTGGGTTGAGATTGCTCTTTGCATGTTCTAGGGTTCTTGCTAGCTGATTGCTATCACTTGGAATTGTGCAATCCCTTTGGTGATTTTCTTGCTTGCTCTTGGGTTGATTGCAAGGAGATCATCTCCACTTGTTCGTGGCCAAGTCGAATCGTTCAAGCGTGTGGTTCAACGAGTTCTTCGTCGTAGGTCGTTGCATTGACATCGATTGGCTTTATCAAATTCGATGTGTTACTCGAGTATCTCAGATCCTAAGTCGTGAAGATTTAACACCCCATATCAAGAAGAAAGAAAAGGAAGAGAAAAATGGGAGGGTAATATGAGTATTTTTGAAAAAATTAATAAAAAAAACTAATGGAGTTGATGGCAGTGGCATAAAACGGTATGATTTCGAGTTTGCAGTGGCATGTAAGGGATATGTCAATGTGCAATGGCAGATCAGGGATTCAGAACATTTGTAATGGTATATATATAAAAAATTTCCCCCTACCATACTCTGCTACAATTATGTGTTAAAAGCCTTAAGGTCCCCAAGCTAAGGAATTTCACATGAATTTTACAAAAACCAGTTCAAATCCCACATGAATCGAGAAAAAAAAATCATTAAAGTGTGGTAAGCCATAGTTTTTTTAGCCAATCAAACGTTCTACGAGCCAGAGAAGAAAAGTTGGTCTAGCTAAACGAGTTTTTGACTCATAGTAGATGAAATAGTAAAACTAGCCACCGCAAACGAAATGGCAAAAGTGGCACCCCTACCACGCAAAATCACTACAGAAGTCGACATACTGCTGTTCCGGTTAGCAGCAGGTGGTTTTCCGTGGTGATTTCGCGTGACACATCGTCTTCCACGGTGATTTTGCATAGTAAGAGTGCCATAGCTTTCCACGGTGATTTCGCGTGACACATCATCTTGTGCGGTGATTTTGCACGATAAGAGTGCCATTTTTAGCTATTTTGTTCGTAAGGAATAGTTTTGCTATTTCTTCTAAAAAGGTCTTTTCAGCCAAAGGCTCTAGCTAAACAAACTCGTACCCAGTTCAAACTAGCTCATAATGCACAAGTACTCAAGGCATATACGAACATCCGATACCATCAAGTGCCGTACGTGGTTTGTCTTCGAAAATTACAAAAGCTTGCAATTACAAGTTGTTGAAGTAGGCGTGGAAGTACGCGATACGCATTCCACAGATCGGTTGCAAAACTATACCTGGAAAGTTCTAAGAGCATCTACAATAGTTTGTTTCTTAGATTGTTACTAAGAGGAGAGAGAGTACTCAATCTAATAAAAAGAAACAACCATTCCAATGGATTGTTTCTTAAGCTTGTATCTAAGACTTTAATTGCTACAAACTTGTTGGTAGGCAGTGGGACCCACAAAATGAGTGTTTAGGTAACAACTAAGCCTCCAATAGAGTTTTTTGTTGTTTCTTATGTCTTGGTATTAACAATCGGATAGTTTCTTCATGTAGAAACAGCTTCACCTTCTCTCCTCATCTTCTCTCCTCCATATCATCTAAAAGCTGATGTGGCAACTTCTTAGTAACAGCTGAGTTGTATTGTTGTAGATGCTCTAATTGAGCTAGCTGTAGGAAGCAGTGAATTAATGTGTCTTGACACTGTCATAGTGAATTGCAAAAGAACGTTAAAGTTTCCTTGTATGTTCCGAAAGTCTAAAAAACTAAAATATCTAAGCCAAAGCAATTTGTGTGCACCTCAAATCTCCTTGCCGCTGTATCTTCTGGAGATTTCATGTTTTCAAATGCTAGATGGCTAGCTTAATTTTTCACCTACTGTACCAAGTACTCATCTTTTCTAGAACCTCTTGCATGTGTATCCTAAACCTAAAAAAAGAATGTTCCTTCTTGCTAAAAGTTGAAGCTGAAACAACGAGCAAAAACTTTGTACCTCCAATAATCAACATTGCCAATGCTTAAGATTTAAACAAGCATTCAAAACCTCCAAGCTCTCTCTACCTATAAACACCATGTACAACACGGAGCCAATAACACCAGCATCATCACCAAGCAGGATCAGCTAACTAATCATCAGTGCCTCGTCTCAGCTCTCACTGTCTCACAGGAGCAACCATGAGCAAGAACGCGAGCTTTGTACGGGCCGGCCTCGCCGTCCTCCTCCTGCTCACGCTCCGGCAGCTCGAGGCCGACATGTCGTGCTCCGACGTGCTCTCCGACGTGTCGCCGTGCCTCGGCTTCCTGCAGGGCGACGAGGACCGGCGACTGCTGCGACGGCGTGTCCAGCCTCGTGGCGGCCGCGGACGCCACGGCCGACCGGCAGGCGGCGTGCGAGTGCTTCAAGTCATTGAAAAATTTGCATCTTTGTAAAATCAAAACCGCATAAAAGCTGGGACTACCCTTTTGTCTAAAAAGATCAAAGACATCATTTCTTTTTTACCAGAGTAGTAATTTCCTGGCCACAGATAAACAAAAACTCTCTTATCCGACCATTGAATTGAAATTTGTACAAAACTCTTTACTTCCTTGAGTCTGGACACCAGTGGCCCATAAACAAAAGCTAGCAAGATCATACAAAAATGTTGTCACTCACTTTTATGTGCTCTGAAAATCAGCAGCTAACTGTTTCATTTCATCTAGAGTGAGCACCTACCAGGTCTGCTTGGCATGGCTTCGAAGTTTCTGTTACTTTCACTGTCTTTCTGCTTTCATGTTTCCAATTAAAGAACTCATTCGTTGCAGAGGGATGCAAGTGCAACTAAACAATTCTTTCTTGCACGGGTCTCAAACAAGAACGAAATCAATCCTTTTCTCAAAAAGAAAAAAAAACAACGAAATCGTTCCAAAGATTAATCAACGAGAAACACGTTCGTAAGTTGCGTGTGACATCCGCAAAAAAAAAGAAAGAAGAAGGTGACATCATAGTAACAATATGTGAGCTTTGACCCCACTAAAAACAAATTTTACTGAAATATAAGACTTTTTTTTTTTTGCGAAAAGAGAGGAGAATTCGACCAAAGGGTAAACAGCAGCGCCGGAGATATGATGAACAGTGCAGCCGTAGCACGATTAGGAATTCAGGATGCCGTGCTAATCAGACATCTCACTCGGGCAAACACTTCTTTTTCCATTGATGGTTGGGCAGGATTGATTGATTGGGAGAACCGATCAAGTTTCAGCGACAGATGACGCCGAGCACTCCATGCTACAGACCCGGAATGGATGATTTGCTGATGTGACTAGCCTCCTTCCGCCGATGTGCGCGATCCATTACTGTATTCTCCTGTAAGCCAATCTCCATCTGTACTAGTGCGTGCTACCATACTGTACTCCTTTATGAACACAGCTTTTGTACCTTTCTACCATAAATAAAGTCTCAAGTGCATAGCATAATTGATGTCGATGACGACAGAACATTCACAATGCAAAGAACAAGGTGAACCAAGAAACTTTTGCATAAATCCCAACATACAGAAAATAATCAGACCTCTTCGAAGTTCTGACGCAGAAAAATAAAAAGAGCTAACTAAACCAGCAAGAAGCAACTCACTTCTGGGCTAGCCCTCATGCCGGCGGCGTGGACAGCGGCACAATCTTGCCCTGCTCGACGCTGTCGGCGGCAGCGTCGGCCGCTGCTGCCGTGCCCTCTCCGGAGCGCGACACGTCGTACGTGGCGTGCACGCCGAAGAGCACGTAGTAGACGAGCATGGCCACCGTGCAGATGCCGAAGCGCAGGTAGGCCATGGACCCGAGCGAGCCCATCAGGAAGAGGTTAGTGGCCACGGACATGGCCGGCAGCCACGGCATGAGCGGCACGCCGTACACCTTAGGCGCGCGCTGTTGTTCCGCGCACAGCGCCAGCCCCGCCGTGCCGGCCGCCCAGCCGGCCCCGAACGCGGCGTACCCGGGCCACCGCCGGGCGTAGCGCGAGTTGTAGTACGCCGAGAGGCCGATGGACGAGAGGACGATCAGCGCCAGGAAGGCGAGGAAGGTGCGGAGCTGCGAGGCCGGCGTCCTCCCGGCGACGTAGTAGCGGCGGACGAGGAGCGCGACGGCGACGAGCGCGAAGATGAAGAGCGTGCTGATGGAGGAGACGGAGGCGAGCACGTCGAGGCTGGAGAAGAGCGCGACGCAGGCGGCGCCGAGCGTGACGGCGATGGTGGCGTAGACGGGCGTACCGGTCCTGGGGTGCACCAGCGCGAAGTAGGGCGGGATCATGTGCGTGCGCGCGATCTGCGTGGTGTAGCGCGCCTGGCCGAGCGCGCCGACGAGGAGGCCGCTCGTCATGCCCTTGAGCGCGCCGAGCGCCACGATGTAGCGCGCCCACTTCATGCCGGTCGCGGCGAAGGCGACCGAGAAGGCGGCGTTGGCGTCGATCTCGCTGTACCGCTGCATCCCGACCAGCGCCAGCGACATTGCACAGTACACCACGGTGATGGCCGACATGGACGAGATGAGGCCGAGCGGAACGTCACGGCCGGGGTTCTTGGTCTCCTCCGCCATCGTGGCCACCATGTCGAAGCCCGTGTACGACCAGTACACCACGGCGGCCGCGCGGAACACGCCGGCGGCTCCGAAGGGGAAGAAGGACGGCGCGAGGTTGCCCGCGTCGAAGTGCGAGAACCCCACGGCCATGACGAAGGCGATGATGGCGATGCCGACCACGGACGCCAGCGAGTTGAGGGTGGACGTGAGGCGCGCGCCGGACATGGCCACCGCGGAGGTGGTGCACAGGACGACGACAGCGATGGGATCCAGCAGGTTGAACCCCTCGGCAAGCGCCGGGACGTGGATCCGGAGCGCGTCGGTGTCACTGCCGATGAGCGCGGCGAGGTAGGACGTCCACGACCGCCCCAGCCCGGCCGCCCCCACGACGGCCTCCAGCAGTATGTTCCCGGCGGCGAGGAAGGCCGCCATGTCGCCGAGCTCGACGCGCAGGTACGAGAACGACCCCCCTGCCGAGGGGATCTCCGTGGCAAGCTCGGCGTAGCAGAAGGACGACAACAGGGCCGAGAACCCAGCCGCGGCGTAGGCGAGCGGGATGGCGGGGCCGGCGTCAAAGCGCGCCTCCTGGCCCGTGAGCACGAAGACCCCGGAGCCCACGACGGAGCCGAAGCCGAGGAAGGCGAGGTCCACCCAGGACAGGCAGCGCCGCAGCGGGTTCTCGCTCTCAGCGAGCAGCGTGCCCGCCTCGACGGCCTCTGACGACCGGCTCACCACGCGGTCCCGGAGCCGCGGCACGGTGGCCGCGAGCGCGCCGAGGTACGCGCCCCAGCTCTGGAACGAGGGCTCCGGGAAGAAGTCCGCCTTGCTCCACCGCCAGTACCTCCGCCCCTGCTCTCCCGCAGCCGCCGCCGCCATCACGCGCAATGGATGGATGGATGGATGGACAATTCGCAATCGCGTGTTAGCTAAGCCCCCAAGAAACCATTGCTATTGAGATTGATTTGAGAGGATTTAGGGAGATCGGTTCGGAGGAGCAGACCGGTTCGGAGGAGCAGACGGTAATATCGTTGCCGTGCCTACTTATCTGCAGCGCGGAAGGTACGATTGCCACAACTGACACGAGTGGATTTCGGGGAGAGGGGCGTCCAAAGCTCCCCAAAGCGTGTGTAGTTCATTGGGCCTCTTTGGCGCGGCCATGGTTTTTTTCTAAAAAACGGTTTCGGCTGGCATGCATGACTGAACGATTAGATTGAATAAATTTGATGTTTGTCTATTTCGTTTTTAAGTAGGTTGACTGTAGCTTTTGAGATAGAAAATATCTGAAATATCTCTGAGAAGAGTAATGACTTGTTTGATACCGTTTAACGGTAATTAACACAATTAACGACAATTAACGATATTTAACGACAATTGATGATAAATAATGACAAATAACACAATTGACGACAATTAATGTAATTGGCGATGACTACCGCAATTAACGACGACTACCATAATTAATGACAACTACCGTAATTAACGATAATTAACTGTATTTAACAACGATTACATAAGTGTGGTACATTATTGCTGAATATTTACGATATACAGAGGTTTTTACATACATATATATCGAAAAGGGCACATCCTGTTGGCTCTATAGACAGACCTGACTTACTTATCGAATACCGTTAACAATAACATAAACGATCATGATGCGGTGGAATTAATTATGCTGAATCATAAATGGTACCATGCCGGAAATGGTACCAAGTGTGTAAACGATAATCACTCCAGCAATTGACCATGACCGCCAAGCATTTTGACACAGTATATCTCGACGTGCTAAATACGTGCTACACGTGCGATGAGAATAAAGGTGCTAATTAGGATGACAGCAGAAAATGACAGTAGGAAAGCCGTATAAACTCGAAAGGGCTTATGTACATATACCTATCAACGGTTTGCTCCAGCATTTCCTTTCTCATCGAGGAAATATCTGTTTTTATGAGTTTATTAAGCAACGTATCAACATATATAAATTAAAAGACTCAGTGTTAACTGGCCAAACCCATCAAAAGACTTGATGTGAGTATGGCTACCCATGATCACCATTCGTGTCATGACAATCATACACACAAAATAAAAGGAAGAATTAGACAAGCTACCATTTATGCAGGTTGGCGATTCACACATACAAATATTAGTAAGCCCGGTGATGCTTTGGTCTACCCACATTATCAGTATGTCAACATTTGCAACGTGTGAGAAATTTCAGGGAGAAAAATTAGCTTATTGTAAAATTAAGTGACAAAAGTTTGGTGATGCATATCTGACAAACTATAATGATTAGAAACAAATCACTCTAGGGTCTACCCTAGGAAGGCAATAGTAATGGTTGGGCACTTAGACTGAAATGTTTCAGTGTAGTTAAAACAAAAAAATGTATTCATGACGAATCAAAACATTTGTTCAAGTCGACGGAAAAAATGCATGAAAAAATAACTGGTATATTTCTCAAGAATGCACATATTATCATACTTTACTGCAATGCTTCTAAATTTTGTGAAGAATAGGTAAACTTGGAGTAAAACCATAGGCATTTGTAGCATCTTCCGGTAAACTTGGGCCTGGGGAGGGGGAAGCCGAGCGGCATGGGGGAGAAGGAGGCCCGGCGCGGGGGAGGGGGAGGTCGAGCGGTGCGGATCTGGTTGGAGGCAGCTTCATGGCAGCACCACGCGGCGTGGGGGAGGAAGAGGCCGAGCAGCGTGGCTCCCGTGTGGAGGAGGAGGCTGAGTAGTGCAGGGGAGGAGGAGGAGCGGCGCGGGGGCGTCGGCGGCTTGGAGGAGGAGAAGGGGATGGCGGCAATGAGGAGAGGAGGAAGGCGGCGCCGCGGCCAGGAGGAGGAGGGGGATCGCTGGCTCGAGGGAGGAGGAGGAGGGCGCCGCGCGTGGGGAGGAGGAGGAGAAGGGACGAGCCGATGGCGCGAGAGAGAGGAGGGAGGAGGACACGAGTGAGCTGGGGGCTAGGACGGCGCTAGGGCTAGGGTTCGGACATGGGAGGAGGTGGGAGGGGGGTTTTGTTCTGTGGCAAAAGCGGGTAATTTCCTCTGAACTTTAGGGGCAAAGTTGGAATGGGGGTTGCGGGAAGCCACAGAAGCTCACCGCGGGTGGCTTCCGCGCATTATAACGACTTCCAACTTGGGGGAAAAGTGGGGAAGAAAATTTATTGGGTTTTCTGTCACCAGGTTTCATGTTGAATTTTATTTGAATTTGGGTCGTTTTCGCCTATAGATTTCGACGAGTCCGGTGAGCCAGATTTGTGTGCCGTTTCAGAATAACAATTAATTAAGCAATGCAAGTTACATACTTTGACCATATTTGATCCCAGTAATATAAATTATTTGAATTTTGTTTTAAATTATTACTGCATGCTTATTTGTATTCAATTTAATTTAGAATCCTGTTTTAAAATGGTAGTTAATCCCAATACATTGGGATAGCCAATTTTGACATTGAAATATCCATACCTTGTCACCTTAGATAAAATCTAGTTGGTACAATAGTATGGATTAGAACATTTTGGAAAAAATTAAGTTTAGCCATGCTTAGACATGAAATATTTTATTTGGGAATTTACAGTCAAGAATCAAAAGTGGTTTAAATTGTATCCATAGCATTGGTATGCCATAGAAGTTTATAAAGGACTTTGAAAAATAAAATAAAATAAAAACTAGTTTGGACTTGGGCGAAATGGATTGTTGGTGGGTGCAAGTTTATGCATGGAAAATCGATTCAGTGAATAGTCGAGGCTTAGGGGTTATTTTTTGGAAGTCGTTCAGGTTAGTTAAGGACCGATCTTTGAGCCGCATCTTGTAAAGCCCCTCTGTACTACCACAAGTCTATTATGGGACAGACGGGGCTAAATAATTTCCAACATTCCATTGTTGGTTGTGCCATTTTGATGTGTGGGTGTCGGTTAGACAGTATTCCCACTTGGCGTAAGAGGGAGCTTCCGGCGGGTGGTACAACCTTTGCAGAGTGTAAAACTATCCGAATAGCCATGTCCATAGTCATTGACATGCTGAGCAAAACCACTCAAAGTTATACTTTGGTTTTCTTTTCAAAATGTATTACAAAAAGGTTTATGTCATGGATGGGTGTCTATGAGAAAAATTATGAGTTGAAGCCCTAGGTTGGTGCCTGTGTTTAAGTTAGTGTTAGGTTGGTGCCTACACTAAGTGTCGTAGGGGTGGTCCATCAGCCCCAACGACCCGGTGAAGACCGCAAGAAGGCCCCCTCGAGGGCCACGGGCCGGAGGCGCAGTGAAGGGGCCCCACAAGGGTACCTAGTACACCTACAGAAGGTCTCGAAGGACGCACGAAGGCCACCAACAGGCCCACGAGGGCCGAGAGCTGGAGGCGTGGTGAGGGGCCCTCGAGGGTACCAAGTACACCTTCAGGAGGGCCCCGAAGGGCGTGCGAAGGCTACTAGGAGGTCTAGGAGGGCCAAGAGTTGGAGGCGCAGCGAGGGCCCCGAGGGTACCAAGCATGTCTTTTTTTTGGGGGGGGGGGTCGAAGGGCATGCGAAGGACACTGGGAGGCCCCTAAGGGCCACAGGAAGAAGGCACACATCACCCACCCTCCCCCGAAGGGTACCACATGTACCTTCGGAAGAGCTAGAGGACACAAGGGGACAGCCGAGTGCTACAGCCAGGAGCAAGGAGGACCCCGGGACCCCTTCCTGAGGCCACCTTGGGGGCAAGGGTGTTTGGGGCCCTTCGGCCCAGGAGCACCCCGCACGGTGCGATGGGAGAAGGGTACGAGTGGACCATGTGCACCGACCTGATGGACCAGGACTAGGACTAGGAGGGTCCACCATAGACTAGAGGCAACATGTAGGGGAATGTAACATCCCAAAGTTATATTACCAAAATTAAAATCAATAAAGTTATTATTTTCTTAGATTTTCTGAGTTTTAAAAGAGTTTTCTTGGTTTTTCTTGAATTTCCTAGATTTTAAAGTCAAAAAGAAAATTTATTAGGTTTTCTAGGTTTTTCTTGAATTTAAAGTGAAAAATAAAAATTGAATTAATTTCTTAAATTTTCTGGATTTAAAAGGTTTTTCATATTTTCCATAAATAAAAAATAATTTATGTGAAAAATAAAAGCCAAATTTATGTTGAAAATAATTTTATTATGTTTAAAATAATTCAAGGAATTTTTCTAAATTGTTCTAGAATTTTTGAACTCTATTTGCTATTTTCTAAAAGCCTATTTGATTTGTTGTATTTTCTAAAATTCAGAAATCAAATTAAATTTTCGTTTTCTATTTTGGGCCGAATATCCCTCTCCCGGTCCATTTTCCCTCTTGCCCGCCAACCCACCCTGCCTCCGTCTCCCTTCCTCTCTCTCTTACATCCCAGGCCCATGTGTTGGCCTCTTCTTCTTTCCCCTTTTCCGTCCTCTTCCGGTCACAAGCACCCACTGCCATTAGCGTCCTCAGAAGTTTTTGAAATCTGGTGAAATCCCCTCCTTTCTCGTGCCTTCACAAGCATTAAAATCTCCTCTTTTCGCTGCTCCTATTCCTGCCAAAAACCCCCCTTCTTCAGTGCCCGTTTCGCCAAATTGCGCCATAGCCGCTTCAATCTCCACCTAATCGATCTCCCGCCTCCTTGCCCCTCTAGCCCTATAAATGAGAGCCCCGGGCACCCCTTCTCTCCCTCATCCTTCCCCTAAAGTTTCAGCCCTTCTCCCCTTTCCTCTAGCCAGAATCAATGTTTTCCCCACCGTCGATTGTGCCACCATCGAAGGAGCTCCACCGACGTCGTCTTCACCTTTGGCTTCACCTCGATGCGTTCTACACTATGCTTGCACTATCTTCATTGGAGTTTGGAATGAGACAGGCTGGGCTAAATAATTTGCAATGTTCCACTGTTAGTTATGCCATTTGATATGCAGGTGTCGGTTAGATAGTATTCCCACTTGGCACAAGAGGGGCCTCCGGCGGGTGCTTAGTGGGCATGACCACTTTGGGATGAAGCATTGTAAAGGCCCTATGACAATCACTTAGTCGCACACCAACGGAAGTGTGTAAAACAGACAGTATAAGTTGATTATCTCTTGTGAGTAAAGTTGTACAACCTTTGCAGAGTGTAAAACTATTCGAATAGCTATGTCCACGGTTAGGGACATGCTGAGTAAAGCCACTCAAAGTTAAACTTTGATTTTGTTTTCAAAATATTTTATAAAACAGTTTATGACATGTATGGGTATCCATGAGAAAAATTGTGGGTGGAAGCCCTAGGTTAGTACTTGTGTTTAATTTAGTGTTAGGTTAGTGCCTACACTAGCTTTATTTATTCAGTTAAAACTCAATTCTAGATATTGTAAAACTTGAGCTTTTGATCTTAGCTATTGTATTTAAAATGTCAAATATTTCTTTTGCACAAATAACCCTATAAGCCTTCTTTGATAATATCCATACATGCATTAACTCTGTTATGAGTGTAACTTGCAGAGTATATTTTTATACTCACCCCTGCTTAAAAAAATATTGTTCAAAGGAGAAGGACTTCACTACTGGTGTGGATTGTGAGACCCCGACATTTATTAGACTCATAATACTTAGTCATCCAATTGACCCTAGTATTATCAACCAAATAAACCCGGTCTCGAGAAATGTATACTCCCGAATGCGAGATACATACCTCACAACAAAAGAGTATATCAATTCCATACAACACATAGTACATAAGCAACAAACCGAAGTTAATATTAAAAAAAGGAATAGCTATTACAAAGAGAGGCCCTTAGGCCAAATAGCAACAAATAAAAAAAGATAACAATGAAGCAAAAGTGCCATAAAGATGGCTATAACACAAAGCCAATCGGTGTGCCTTAACCCCTAGGCATCGACCGGACCGCCAAGCTAGTCGTCGAAGAAAGCGCAACACGTGGCACGTAGTAAGGCTCTTGGAGCTCACCTCGAGTCTCTGCAACAAATTTGTTAAGCAAAGCAAATGAGTACAATAACTTGTTTATTGTACTCGCAAAACCGACGTGTAAGATAACAGAACTATAATTTAGCTACATGCAAGCTTTAATTAAGTGGATGGAGCTTTGGACTTACATTTTAGCACAAAGCAAGTTTCATTTGCAATAACATAATAGATTGAAGGCAATTTGATAAAGCATTTTTAATTGTTGGAATACAACGCGATAATAACATAATAACAACAACAAGAACAATCCTGGAAGTGACTAACCCTTAGTCACCACAACAATAGCATGAACTCCCCGTTCATACCAACCCATCAAGTTTTAATTAAAAGGTTGAGACTAGTCTTGAACGACCTTACCAAGCATGTCCATAACCTAGGGCGAGGCTATTGAATAGTTTTATCCTGCGGGGTGTACCAATGTACCCACACGTCGAGATCGCCTTTCCTTTAGGCACACGACCTTTGGTGTGCTTAAAGACGGCTAAGTCCTACGAGACATTTCCAATGGGCGATGCTAATTACGAGCCGAACCCACGGGGACAAGACACATTAGGCAGCCTAACCGGTGCGCCAATGCTCCCTCCCAACACCACACACACAGATTTTATTAAAACATACCCACCAACCAGCTCATAATTAACACCTCCCAAAGTACTTAGTCAAGAGAGGTCCCATATCCCCTCGTGTGGTTAGCACGCATAAAAGCGCTTGGCTTAGTGACCCAAGTACTCGGTCCTTAGGGACCCGGCATACCACCACATTCCAAGAACCGCACCATCCATCCAATATGCCCAAGTCTAAATCGACATTTTATTTTCAGTTTTGATTTTACAAATTAATCAAAGCACAAGTGCTGGACATATAGGAGGAATAATTATACTTGTGTGATCAAGACCATCGACTATGTCGATGATCGCCCATTACTACCGATAGCTAAGCATGTCTAAGCGGTTTAAACGCAACTACTAAGTGATAAGAGCTCATCCAACGAGCTCAAACCACAGCGAATAACCTAGGCTCATTGGTAGTAGAGGATAACAATTCCTCTGATTATGCAACTATAGGAAAACTAGCGACATTTAACACAAAGTAGCATGCATACATAGAAGTAAAACAAAGTAGTAAGCTTTAAAGTAATGGGACATGATGGGAGATGGTCAAACTGCTTGCCTTGTTGCTGGTCACTTTGTTGCGGAGGGTCGTTTGCGGGATCACCACAAATGTCGAAACCTAACGGAAAAGCGATAAAGAACCGATAAGAACGACGAAAGACAACAAAGACAACACAGCAAAAGAACTCCAAATACTATGAAATTTCTACAGCAGCAAGAGGGTGATTTTTAGGAGATTTTGCAACAAGAACCAATGGATTTGGATTCTTAATGCAAAAGATATGAGCAAAACAATTCTGCTCAGCCCCAAAAATACCAAACTGCACTATTCACTAATTTAATTATGAGGCAACATTTTCTAGAATAGTGGTGAGGCTGAAATTTTTACTGCAAAACCAGCACCTCATGAGATGAATAACACAAGTGAGTTCATCTCATTTGGAGCTATTATGCACTTTCTATAATTTTTCAAAAACAAGAACTTGAACAAAATTATAATGCACAAGTCCTCATTTTTCTAACAGTAACATGCTCAAAACTAATTTTCTTAGTGAGTTTATTAATAGAGAAACCAACAAAGTTGGTCTCACTCAAAAACAACCTCTGAGCAGTAGTTATGAATTTTACAAGCTAAGCATTAATTTGAATGTATATTTAAAAGGAGTTTTAAAATCTAGTGGCTAACTGTGCTCTGAAGCTGAACTCAACTTATAATCATTTTTAGATTAAAGTCAAGTTCAAGATAGAGCTAACACAACTTGAATGACCTCATTTGGATTTAAGAAGAAAAAGATATGAAATTTTAAAGTTTATACCTTATTCATTTATTATTAAGACTTTCTTGGCATTTCAACACTCACAAAGACATGGGAGGTCGTGAGCCACAGATCACAGATCTAACGGCTCAGACCTCCCAAGAGAACAACACACACGCACATGGGAGGTCCAGAGGTCTGGACCTCCTAACCACGCACATGCGCGAGGTGAGGGAGGTCGTGGCCGTAGATGGGAGATCCAACGGACCACAACAGGAAGGAGGTCCGAACGGACCAGATCTAAAGGGAGGTCCTCAGCGGGAGATGACCTCGAGGAGGTCCCAGAGGAGGTCCTCAACGTCGCTGCACCTCGAGGAGGTCTCGGCGGCTAAGATTGCGCCAAGGAGGTCTTGGGCGCTCCGGATCTCCTCGGAGGAGGTCCGACATCCTGCAGCTCGCGCGCCGCATGTGTTTGGACAGGGCATTAATGCGCGCGGGACCACGAGGAGGTCCGCGCGCGAGGGGTTTTAATGCGCGCAAAAGGGGACAGGGTTAATGGCAGTTAAGACGCCAATGATTGCGATGATTGGGCATTTAAAACGGCGAATTTATGTCCTAAAAACGACAATGACACGCTCGGGACATCCGACAAAATCCGGCGTGAAGAAGTGATCTCGCCAACGATGTAGAGCTCGGCCGCGAGATCAATGGTACCGCGGTTCGCATAACCATGCGCACCAACGGACCTCTCAACAAGAAGACGGCCTTGAACGCCGGGCGAGCCGAGAGGACCAATACGTCCCTGACGCCACAATACGCCCCTTACGGCCACAATCTGAAAATGCAAAAAGCGAGCTCAGCGCGACAATCAAGCTTGTGCCAAGAAAAGCTCCGCGAGATCATTCATGCGGTGCCGACATCTAAAGGACTAACGAGGGCTTACGATGGTCCTAAGGTCTTTGGGAGGTCGTGGAGGTGGTGGCCGAGTTGGGGAAGACAGGGCTCCACTACCAAAGCTCCAGCCTTCAAGCCCGACTTTGTCCTCCTCTGGCGCCCAAACAAACTAAGTTAGGGTTAACTTCGAGAGGTTTGGGGAGCACAAAATGAGCGAGGGTGGAAGAGGGAGCCACTTTGGAACCCTTGAGCTACCGAGATGCTCCAAGGACATCCACAATGGCCGCCACTAGTGAGGTGAGTGAGTGTTAGTGGAGGAGGAGCTCGGCCACGCACAAAGTGCAAGGCCGAGGTTAATTAGGTGCAAAGGAAGCCAAGGGAGGCTTCAAGGGTACTTTATAACCTGATTGAAGGTGATGAGTGGGGCTAAGCTCCATGGTGAGCTTAGCCCACGAGCCGGTCCATGAGGTGGACAAGACATGGGGGCGACAAGGGCGAGGCTCGGCTTGACTGAGAGGCTAAAAGTCGACACACATTAAATGCTGGTCGACAAAAAGTCTGATGAAGTGTACCCCAAGGTCGAGACACGCATTAATTCTTGCCGAGTTTGCCCGCCGCCAGAGGAAGGAGAAGAACAGGGAGGACTTTATGGCGTTGGATAAGACACGGAGAGGTCCTAACCATCGGATCCTATTTTGAACCGTTATGTTTTAAGTGGTGGGAGGAGGTCCCACCACACGATCAAGGTGAGGAGGTCGTGGCCTCCGATCTCCTTAACGTGAAAACGCGTGAGAAATGGACAGAGGTCCAAAGCGTTGGATCTCCATCCAGCAGTGCGGACCTCCGTTGGGACTTAACCGCCGCGAACATAAGAGGCGAGGGGAGGTCATGGCCTTTGGATGCAAATCCAAGGGCATGGACCTCATCAAGGCGGGAGGACCTTCTTTGTAATATTTTTCGAGAGGAGGTCGTGGCCTTTGGATGTAAATCCAGCAGCTCACGACCTCAAGTGAGTACAAAGGAGGTCAGCAGCTAGATTGGGAGGAGGAGGTCGTGACCATGGATTTTGATCCAATGGTGTGACCTCACGTGGTGGGATGTGGACTTGCTTAGTTTAACGGTGAGGGAGGTCGGGGCGCGGATCTTGAATCAAGGGCCAAGACCTCACATAGGTGGGATGACCTCGCCTGCGATGGCTTACAAAGACGAGGAGGTCCTTTGAGGCTTAACACGGGGAGGTCATGGCCGTGGATCTTTGATCCAGCGGTGTGACTGATGAGGTGGGAGGTCTGACGCCCACGTTGACCCGAGGAGGTCCACGAGGTCAAGAGGACCTCGAATGGGGAGGTCTGGGGGCCTTGGTTGAGGGAGGTCGTGGCGGTTGGATTGGATCCAACGGCTCACGACCTCATCAAGGTGGGAAAGGAGGTCGATGGGGTTGGGTGGACCCGGGTTTGAGTACTGGCTCACCCAAGGAACGAAGGCTCTGTTTTAAATTTAATTTTCTAACACTAAGACTTGGCAAAATTGTTTGAGATAGCAAATGAACTCCAAAATTCATAAGATTTTAACTGGAGCTAGCTGACAACATGATTAACCTTACATAAATTTTCCAGAGGTTATTATGCAATGCATTTTTCTCAGGAATTTCATTAAGGTTGTTCAATGATTCATTTACCTCCAAAATTATCAAACTAGTTTTACAACTTGTGATATTTTTCAGAGGGTCCCACCTCAGTTTTAGGACCAAGGAAGATACTTTCCAATTGTTTGGCACAAGATTTGAGAGAATTGGAAAACGAATTTGACTTTTGGTCAACAAGAGCTTTGTGTTCTTGGTTTACACAACTCTTGGACAAGAATTACATGAGATTGTAAGGGTTTTCAAGTTGTGAGAAAAAGTTTTAATTTCTACACATATAATTATACTTGAATAACCCTGATTATACATTTGGGATGTTACATGGATCTTGATGACTAGGCTGCTACCCTAGTCGATTGCATGTGGTAGATTAGTTGGGCTTTGCTACTTTTTCGTCTTCCGCTGTGTTCTTTTTGTTATTGGCTTGTAAGCCTTTCTTGTAATAAACTCTGATATTTATTAATAAAGTTGTGTGGATTATGGATGTTACCATAATTGTTTACTGTGTACACTAGCTACTGTTTTAGGGACTAGTGTAGAATACGCAAAGGATTTGGAGTGTTACACCCAGGCTCGACATGGAAGGAAAAACCCCCACGGCATATGGTCTTTCTAAGGGTAGATCTATAATCTCATGTACCCTGGTCGGAAGGCTATAAATAGTCGCCTCCTATGTAACCAGAGAGGACTTTTTTTCAAGGCAATTAACACACACGAACTTCTCTTGGCACCGGTCCCCTCTGTCAAGGATCCCCTGGCCCCTCTCATGGTGGCTAGGGTCCCCTTTTCTTTACTATCTGGTCCTGTTTCTACGATAGGTAGCACCGACCATGGGGAGCAACAAGGGAGTCACGAAGCATAGTCCCAGAGCACTGGTATGGCCCCTCGGAGGAAGAGCTCCGTGGCCGAGGCGACAGCGGCAGCCACTGCCCCTAGCACCCCGAGGGCTAAGCGCAGTAGGACCTCCGTAGTAGCACCAGCTGCTACCAAAGCTGCAGAGGAGGAGGCCAATAACTCCACGCACGGACACATCATTGGGAGCGACACCCGCCCAGAGGCATCCCTTCCCAAAAATCACCAGGCGGGTCCAACTCCGCCCATGGCCACGAGCGTGACCGGGAAGCATACGAGGCCCTTCAAAAGGAGTTGGCGAACCTCCGTCAAGAAATGCTAAGCCTACGGCAGCCGGTAGCGGTGGCCCTCGCGGCCTCGCCCTAGCTCACGATGATCACACAAGGAAAGGCCAACGAAGACGGGACCCCCTTGGCACCACCAGCAGCACCACCGGGACCACTATTTTGGGGGGACCCGAATTCCCCGTTAAGTGTAGGATTGGAGGCGGCTCGTTGGCCGACGGGCTTCAAAATGCTGGACATCAAGCCATACGAGGGAAACACAGACCCCTCGGAATTACTCTGGATATACGAGACCGCCATCGAGGCGGCCAGGGGAGATAACACCACAAAGGCAAAGAGCATCACTCTCGTACTCGGAGGGGTGGCGTTGACCTAGTTCTTCACCACCCCCTAGTCCATATACACGTGGGAATATCTGCGGGACCTTGTGCGCAACAACTTCCAAGGAAACTACGCCGAACCCAAGGACGAGGGACACCTGTTTGCAAGAAGACAAGCCCTGGGCGAGTCCTTGCGCGACTTCTTTAAAAAGTTTGCGGAGGTCAAGTGTTAGGTAAAAGGGGTCAATGAAACCATCGTTATAAACGTGGCCACATGCAGGCTTCAAAAGGGGCCCTTGTCTGAGAGATTGGCCCGCAAATCCATTCGCACTGTGGCGGAGCTCTTTGACAAGATGGAAGAATACGCCCGGGCAGAGAAAGACAGCAGCACCCAAAGGGCTGAAGTCCAATTGCCGCCCGGGAAGGGGGACCCTATAGCCACCACCATAGAGGCATCTACCAAACCACGGGCCAACGACTACCACCGGAAAGGGTGGGGTGTGTACCACATGGATGTTGAACAACCCCCTAAAGGGGGAAGACGAGGAGGCTGAGGGGGTCGCGGCCAAGGCCGAGGTCATGGCGCAATGGTGGTGCCAATCGACACGAGACCAATCTTGGGGCCCCTACTATTTTGGGATCTCCACGGCGAGGGATCGCAAGTAACCAAAGACAACCACACCATCACGACCATGCAGGACTACATGAACCGCGACCAGCAGTCAACCGAACGTGAAGATAGGTGAAGGCTAGGCAACCAGCTGCCTGGCCTGCCACAAAGGCCCCACATAAAAGGGGACTATGGGGAGCATACCCCCAAAGGATCATAAACATGATCACCAGAGGATCCTCGCTCGGCATGATGTTGAAGAGACAACGACATGCATATGCCCGACAAATAAACCATGTCACAATGTACCCCACCACAAGCCCACCTCGCTACGCTGAGATACCAATCACCTTCATACCCAAAGATGCTAGAGGCCTGTACTCCCCCCATCAGGACCCCCTCGTCATCTCCGCCAGCATCGCAGATTTCGAGGTCAGACATGATGAACATGGTGGCCCGATCTTCCGATAGGTTCGATTGATTTCGTCATGAGGACGTTGACGCTTTGAGGCTTCCGACCCGCAGATTGTCACCTCGCAATTTGCTACACCCGCACGACTGTCGTTATCGACCACGCTTGCACGCGATCGACCTTACCACGAGGGTTATGGTTCCTGCAAGCAATCGAAGCAACTCACAAGAACAAGGAAAATGCAATCTGAATTATATTGCGAATATGGATGAAGTTCACAAAGTGGGGTTCCTCAAACCAAACAATCGTGAAAGCGCAAAGTGGCGAGAATAATCTAAGAAAAACCCAACCCTAAACTATGATGGCTACTGTATATATATAGGAGGATGTGAGGAGGTCGACCCAGGGTTGTGCGGCCGGGAGAAGCGTACACAACCTAGGCTCCGACCTCGACACGCTTACAAGGCCCTATTAGGCCCAAAATGGTGTCGCAGCACCTTATTTCAACAACTCTAACTAACTCCCAATGAATCTAAGTGTGAGACCAGATCCATTGGAACGGGCTCGTCATAAAATTTCCAGCAAGTCCAAGAACGCCTCAATTGGACTCTGTATGCAAAAGTTATGCCCACTTTATTGACGTGTTGTCCTGAGATTCCGAACCGAATTTGGACTCCGACTTGAGCTCAATCTTTAGTCTGAGTAGACTTGGCCTGCGAGGAATGACCAGCACAAGAATTTAGTAGCATCCCATCCTTTACCAAGCAAGTATGGACAGTGAGTAACTGATGGTTTAATTGTCGCGCACGTGCTCTTGTAATTGGCCCTTGTATGTCTGAAGGAGAAGTGTCGCACGTATCCGAAGGAGTGATGTCCTCATCATCCTCCCCCTCTTGAATTGGAGTCATCTTCGACTCAAGCTCATCTTCAGTCTTCTTTGCTCCAAAATGCGCCATCAAACCTCCTCCATGCGTCTCCTGCAACAACAAAAGACGAACGGAACTAGCTGGAACGCATAGCTTGTTAGCACGTGTAACATCCCAAATGTATAAACGGGTGTGTGTTTCAAATGTAAGAAAATGTGTAGAAACTAAAACTTTTTCTCGCATCTTGAAACTCTTGAACTCACCTATATTTCTTGTCCAAGAGTTGGGGAGTTCAAAAGCCTAAACCTCCTGTTGACTAAAGTCAAACCCTTATTTCAACTTATCACAAATCTTGTGCCAATCCTTTGGAAATATTTTCCCATGGTTCTAGGGATGATGTGGGACCCCTCTGAAAAATATCATAAGTTTTAAAACTTGTTTGATAATTTTTGGAGGTAAATCAAACCCTAGAACAGCCTTGATGAATTTCCTGAGGAAAATGAAGTGCACAAAAACCTATAAAATTTTTATGAAAAGTTAATCCTAAAGTCAGCTAGCTCCAGTTAAAATTTTGGAATTTTTGGAGTTAGTTTGCTGCCTCTAAAAATTCCTCCAACCTCAGCTTCAAATTTATATTCAAACCATGCACTGTTCCTTGGGCTTGAGCCGCTTTCCAAAGCTGGTCAAACCCAACCGCATCCTCAGCTCACCAGACCTCCTTTTCCCACCCGTCTGAGGTCGTAACCGTTGGATCAGATCCAACCGCCACGACCTCCGCCACAACCAGCTCAGCCCAGTCGTCCTCCCTCGCGAGGTCTTGCGCCGTTGGATCAAAATCCACGACCATGACCTCCCTTCTTTAGCAAGCGCACTAGACCTCCCACCTCGCGAGGTCGTAGCCGTTGGATCAGCATCCAACCACCATGACCTCCCCTCGCTATCAAGCGCATCAGACCTCCCACCTCGCGAGGTCGTAGCCGTTGGATCAGATCCAACCGCCATGACCTCCCCTCGCTATTCAAGCACATCAGACCTCCCACCCGCGTGAGGTCGTAGCCGTTAGATGGAGATCTCACGGCCACGACCTCCCTTCTCATCTCGTAGCCGTTGGATAAAGATCCAACCGCTACAACCTCCTTTCTCTTTTCTGTGTTGTGCCCAACTGCCCAAACCTCCCGCACCTCAGTTAGTCGCCGTTAGATCCAAATCTAATGGCCACTACCTCCCACCATTGTTCGTTGCCGTTGGATTAAAATCCAACAGCCACGACCTCCGTGTGTGCTGTGCGTAACAGCCATGACATCCCTTCATTGTTGTGTGCCCTTGGATTGAAATCCAAAGGCCACGACCTCTCCTTGATGTTGTGTGCCCTTAGATTAAGATCTAATGACCATGACCTCCTTCTCTGTCGTGCGCACCAGCTCAAGACCTCCCTCCATGTTGTGTGCCCTTGGATTGAAATCCAAAGGCCACGACCTCCTCGCTCCATTGTGTGCCATTGGATGTAGATCCAAAGGCCATGACCTCCACATCCCCTTGGCAGTATCACGCGCTGCGGTTAAGTCCTCCACATCAGGTCCACGCCTTTGGATTCAGATCCAACGGCCAGGACCTCCTATCCCCTTCAGCGCACGACCTCCCCATTCCTTTCGCAACCGTGCGATGGAGATCCCACGGCTGTGACCTCCCCGTTCCTTTGCGCATCCGCGCGATGTCGATCTTAGGGTCACGACCTCCCCAGTCCTGATCCTATGGCTGCGACCTCCTCCCTTTCCATTTAATCTTACCGTTTCAGATCTAAGGGATGCAACCTCCCAATCCTTCTTATCCAACGGTTGAGAGCAGCTCCTGTTCTTCTCCTTCCTTAGTCACGCGTGCGTGCACCATGGCAGTGGGTGTGCAGGTCCTGTCATGTCCCAACGGCTCTGTGCCTGCGCGCATTTATTGCGTGTCAGTGCTTTCCGCCCCTAGGTCTGGCTCAGACCTACCCCCATCACCTCCACGTCCTGTCCAAGCCATGGACCGAGCCATGGGCTAAGCTCACCAGGGAGCTTAGCCCTAGCTCATGGTCTTTCTCCTCGGGCTATAAGACCTCCCCCTTGTCCTCCTTGGCTTCTTTTACACACTTCACCCTTGCTCTCGGTTCTGTGGAGCTCTAAACACCCAGACCTCCTTGGCCGCCATTGATGACCTTGGAGCTCCTCGGTGCTTTGAGTACTCCAGTGGCTCCCTCTCGACCTCTTGCTCTATTTTGCTCCTCTAACTTCCTGGAGTTTTAAACCCTAACTTAATCTTGGGTTGACCTCTTCAGGAGTGGGCTAAATTGGAGTTGAAGCTTTTGGCCGTGGAGCATCCCTTTCTTCATCGTCGCCAGTCCTCCTCTCCTCCGACCTCCTCAGCTCCTCCACGACCTCCAGGTAACCTCCTGGTAGTCCTTTAGAGCTGGGCACCCGCTTGTATGGTTGTTGCGGAGCTTTACTTCAAGTGTTGCTTTTGGCCATTTTGGTCACCTTGTAGCCATCTCCGTGCGCGCCGCTCAGTACACCCCATTGGCCGAATGGTCGGTGTGTGCGCAACACTATTGCGCACATGTTGGTGTCCTTGGATGGCGCCGGCGAGGTCCATGTCGCCGGCGGCAAGCCATGGAACGTCCTCAGTTGTTGTCGGACGGGGATGTCTCTGTGCCGTTGTCGTACAGGACCTCCCCGAGTTGATCTCAGCCATCTAGGTCCTCCTCGTGTAAATCTCAGCCGTCTAGGTCCTCCCCGAGTCGATCTCAACAATTGAGGTCCTCCCAGTGTCGATCTCGACCGCTCAGGTCCTCCCTCGATTGTTTTGGTCCGTTGGATGCAGTATCAATGGCCACGACCTCCTCCCCCGTTCGCGCGCGCGTTGCCGGGAGGACATGGACCGTTGGATCCAAAATCAACGGCCCATGTTCTCTGGACCTGTGCGGGCACGCGTGCGCGTTTTCACCGGGAGGTCTTGGGCCGTCCGATTGAGAATCAACGACTCATGTCCTCCCGCTTCGTTATGGTTTTTAGAAAATCCCGAGAGCTCTTATTTGTGAACTGAAAAAGGTAATAAACTTTGAAAATGCATAACTATTTCATTTTAAATCCAAATGAGGTGATTCCAATTTTGTTAGCTCTGGTTTGATCTGGGCTCTAATCTAAAAATGGTTGTGAGCTCAGTTCGGCTCCAGAAAATGGATTTGCAACTTGGTTTCAAAACTAATTTTAAATGTTACATTAAAAATTCATTTAAATTGTAAAATGCATAAGTAATTCTCTATAGATCATTTTTGAGTGAATCCAACTTTGTTGGCTTCCTCTGTTAGTGCACTAAATGTTAGAATAGGATTTAGGCATGTCACTATTTGCAAAAGAATTGTGGGTGCATTTTAGTTGTGCTCATTTTCATGTCTTTGAAAAATTATAGAAAGTGCATACTAGCTCCAAATGAGATGAATCCAATTGGGTTGTTCATCTTATGAGGTGCTTGATTTACTGTAAAAATTTCAGTTCCACCACCTTTCTAGAAATTTTTGCTAAACAATTTAATTATGTGAATAGTAGCAGATTACAATTTTTAGGCTGAGCAGAATTGTTTTGCTCATATCTTTTGCATTGAGAATCTAAATCAATTGGTTCTTATTGCTAAATTCTCTAAAAACCATGCTATAGCTGCTGTAGAAATTTTAGAGCATTTGGAGCAGGTTTGCTGTGGTGTCTTCTTGGTTTTCTTCGTTCTTATCGATTCTTTTCGCCTTTTCGATTATGTGTCGACGAGTGTGTTGATCCCGTGAGTGATACTCTGCAGCAAACTGAGCATAACCAGCAAGGCAAGCAGTTTGATCATATCCTATTATTGTCCTTTTACTTTAAAAGTTAATACTTTGTTTCACTTATATGTATGCATGCTACTTTGTGTTAAATTATCAATTAGTCAAGTCTATAGATGCATACTCTGTAGGTAAATGTTCATTCTCTACTATTAAGCCTAGGACTATCTTGCTGTGATTTAGAGTTCGATGGATGGACTCTTATCACTTAGTAGTTTACGTGATGATGCTTAGAAATGCTTAGATAACGGTAGAAATGGGCGGTTGTCGACATTATGTCGATGACCTTGATCACACAAAAATTATTATTCCATTATGTCTATCTTATGCTTTGTTACTTTGTAAAGAAATAAAAATGAAAACAAAACTGTTTGACTTGGGCACAATGGATGTTGGTGTGATCTGTTGGGTGTGAACGGAATGGTGCCTAGGTCCCCAAGGACCGAGTTACTTCGCCATTGATCCAAGCACTTTTATGCTAACCACACGAGGGGATATGGGACCTCTCTTGACTAAGTACTTTGGGGGGTGTTAATTATGAGCTGGATGGTGGGTGTTTTCAAAATGTGTTGTGTTGTGAGGGGAGCATTAGTAGATCGGCTGTAAGCTGGCTAATGTATCTTTCTCTCGTGGGTTGCGGCTCTTAATTAGCATCATCCATTGGAAATGTCTCGTAGGACTTAGCCGTGCCGGCATACCAAAGGAAGTGTGCTAAATATCTTGGCGAAAAGGCGGTCTGGCGTGTGGGTACATTGGTACGCCCCTGCAGGGTTAAATCTATTCGAATAGCCTCGTCCTAGGTTATGGACATGCTTGGTGATTTCCTGCAAGAACTAGACTCAACCATTTAATTAAAACTTGTTGGGTGGTATGAATTGGGTAATTCATGCTATTGTTGTGGTGACTAGTGGGTTAGTCACTTCCAGGCTGTTCTTGTTGTTGGTTATTATTATTGTATCGTTGTTACTTCAATAATTAAAAATGCTTTGTCAAATTGCTTTCAATCTATTATATTATTGCAAATGAAAACTTGCTTTATGCTAAAATGAGCCTAAAGCCTTCCACTTAAATAAAGCTTGCATGTAGTTAACTATAGTTACATTATACTACACGCGGTCTTCTTGAGTACATTTTGTACTCATTTGCTTTGCTTAATAACTTTGTTGCAGAGGAGGTAGAGCCCCAAGGGCTTTACTTTTGTGAGATGTGCGGTGGTTGGGAAGACTAGTTAGGCGGCATGGTTGGTTGCCTTGTGGGCTAAAGGCAAACCCTATGGCCTTTTTTTGTTATCGCCATCTTATGGCTTTTGCTTCCGCTGTGTTTACCTTTCTTGTTGTATTTGGCCGGTCGGCCCCTTTTGTAATAACTCTCTCTATATATTGTATGTCTTTTATTCTAGTCGTACTTTGGTTCTATGTCTTGAATGTAATTGATGCATGATTTTGTAAAGGGGTGTGTATACTGTATTTCTGGGAAGTATACATATCTCGAAGACACGGGTTATTTCGTTTGTAATGCTAGGGTCAATGGATGACTAAGTATTATAAGTCTAATAAACCGGGGTCCTCACAGCACGATAGACCAAACCGTCAATTAGCACATATTTATTCCATGTTTTTCCTCCTTTAGATTGTTCAAGCACTTCTTTAAAGTCCAAATCAGTAGCATATAAATCCTTAATGGTCTCCAAACCAAAAATCTTATGATCAAGTTGAGATAACATGGTATAACGTCTAGAAAGCGCATCAGCAATCACATTGTCCTTACCTTTCTTATGCTTTATGACATATGGAAACGACTCAATAAATTCTACCCATTTAGCATGTCGTTTATTCAGTTTAGCTTGACTTCTAATATGTTTGAGCGATTCATGATCAGAATGTATAACAAATTCTTTGGACCATAGATAATGTTGCCAAGTTTGAAGCAGACGAACTAAAGCATACAATTCTTTGTCATAGGTAGAATAATTCATACTAGGCCCATTTAATTTCTCACTGAGATATGCAACGGTTTACCTTCTTGAATCGAGACACCACCTATCCCAATCCGCTAGCGTCACATTCAATCTCAAAAGTCTTACCAAAATCGGGGAGTTGGAGTAGGGTCTTTGTGGTGAGCTTTTCTTTCAATAAGTTGAATGCCTTCTCTTGCTTGAGTCCCCATTGGAAATGCAATCCTTTCTTTGTCAATTCATTCAATGGTGCGGCAATGGTCTTTGAAATCCCACACAAAACGTCGATAGAATCCAACAAAATTTGTGGAAGCTCCGCTTTGTGTCACGATGGTAGGCATCGGCCAACTTTGGATGGCTGCAATCTTTGCCTCATCCACCTCAATTCCCTGTGGTGTCACAACATAACCAAGAAACACAACTCGATCGGTGCAAAAGGTGCACTTCTCGAGGTTACCAAACAAACGTGCATCTCTCAAAGCATTAAAAACAACACGTATATGATTCAAGTGTAGCTCATGTGACTTGCTATAAATCAAGATATCATCAAAATAAACCACCACAAATTTTCCAATGAAAGGACGTAAAACCTCGTTCATCAATCGCATAAAAGTACTAGGTGCATTAGTTAGACCAAAAGACATCACTAACCACTCATATAGTTCGAACTTAGTTTTAAAAGCAGTTTTCCATTCATCTCCCAATTTCATTCTAATAAGGTGGTAACCACTCCGCAAGTCAATCTTTGTGAAAATAGTAGAACCACTCAACTCATCAAGCATGTCGTCTAGCCTAGGAATAGGATGACGATACCTTATGGTAATATTATTAATGGGTCTACAATCAACACACATACGCCAACTACCGTCTTTCTTAGGAACCAAAAGAATAGGAACAGCACAAGGACTAAAGCTTTCTCGTACGTACCCACGGTCCAAAAGATCTTGGACTTGTCACTGAATTTCCTTAGTCTCCTCCAAATTGGTCCTATATGCAGCACGGTTTGGCAAAGTCGCTCCTGGGATCAAATCAATTTGATGCTCTATCCCTCGAATAGGTGGTAATCCGGGAGGTATCTCAGCTGGAAATACATCCACAAACTCCTGCAAAAGGTTAGCAACAGCAGGAGGCAAAGGGCTAGATGTATCCTCAAGTGAAAATAAAGCATCTTTGTATATCAAAGCATAGCATGGCAGCTCATTATCACAAATTTCAGCAAGTTCAGATTTAGTGGCAAGCATAACACACCCCTTCAATTTAATTCCCCCAGACTTAGAACTAGGCGCCACTTTCTCCACTTTAGGTGGGAAAACACGTTTTGCTACTTGCTGATTTTCAGAATCATGCTCATTGGTGTTTCTTTCATTTTCAGCATGCTCTACTTCATCTTTAAAAATTTCAGCGGGTGTCAAAGGCAACAACTTAATCTTCTTACCTCTATGTGAGAACGAGTAGGTATTAGCTCTACCATGGTGCAAAACATCATTATCATATATCCAAGGCCTACCAAGCAACAAAGAGCATGCTTGCATAGGCACAACATCAAAGTCGGTACTTCCTTTGTAATTACCAGCTGAAAATTGCACTCTCACAACTTTGTTTACCTTTAACTTACCACACGAATTGAACCATTGGATGTAATAGGGATGTGGGTGTGGCTGTGTGGTCAAGCCAAGCTTCTCGACCATCTCGGAGCTTGCAAGGTTATTGCAACTCCCTCCAACAATGATGACTCTGCAGGCTCTCTCCTTTACGAGAAATCTGGATTGAAACAAGTTGTGCCGCTGATTTTGCTCTGCTTTCTCCACTTGTGCGCTCAGCACTCGCTGTGCAACAAGGCTCACATGAGTCCCTGTGTTAACAACAGATACTTGTTCCTCTACATCCTCAGCATCAATGTCTATCTCATCTCCTCCACCTGCAATGTTAGCTGCAAGTACATATTCATCCTCAATATCACTAGCACTTATATAACCACCGTCTTGGTGGCAAGGTATCTTCTTGACTTGGCGATCCCTCATGGCGTGGCCCATTCCCTTACTGTGATGGCAAACAATCCCGGTCGTCGACCCGTGGAAGCAACCAAGAAGAACTCTTGGTGGGGCACGCACACTAGTAGATTTGCTTACCTCGGGTGCATGTGATGGTGTCGGAGGTCTTCTTTGAGCGCACCCTACTCGAGGAGGGCAGCGGACCGTGTGGCCGAAGGTGGGACTGTTTTAACTTGCCCTGTGTTGATCTTGGTGTAGGCGTGCTTCCAAAATTGTTCCTTGGCCTTTCTTTGTCGTCCTGCAATTCCTTTTACGCCAAACATGCAAGTTGGAACAATCTAGGGACACTATCATATTCTTTGTATTCAACTATGTCACGAATTTCACGTTTTAATCCTCCATAAAACGAGCCATAGCGACCTCTTCATCCTCAATAATATCACAACATAACATACTCATTTGTAGCTCGATAATATTCTTCTACATATCTATTGCCTTGGTTTAAGCGCTGCAATTTCTTCGCAAGTCATGTTTAAAGAATGTGGAACAAATCATTACGCATAGCAACCTTTAAAGCATCCCGTAGTAGGCGCTAATCCATCGTTGCATACCCTATTCCACTAAATGATGGCAAAGTTTTTAAATTCACTCGTGGCTTGCCAAACTCTATGCACTTCAGAACTAAGTGAGCATTAAATTTCATTCTCTAGTCAACTCCCAATCTAGATATGTTTCAGCATCATAAGCACCCGCAAAAGATGGTATAGTGAACTTGACTTTAGCATATGGATCATCATTAACACGTGCATTATGTTGCTGAGCGTTATTACCTCTCATACCTTGATGGTTGAAGTTCAACCAGTTCCGTTGTCGTGCATCAAATGCGTCGTGGTTGTGCATCTCATTATCATTGTCAAACTCATGGTCATGGGCTGCACCATGAGGATCCACACGCCCATTGTTCGGTGGTTGATTGGCCAAACTATCAATGCGTGTATTGAGCATTACAATACTATCATTGAGTTGTTGCAGTGTAGCATTTGTTTCCGCAAGCTTCCTATCAATGTCATCATTAATAGCATGGCGGTGCTCATCCAACACCCTCGTGAGCTCTTCGCTCAAAACACACTCTTGCGCCTCCAATTCCTCACCTGCCATGGTTAGTAGAAGACAAAAGACAACACAAAGATATTATCCTTATCAACTACTAGGTGGTGGGAGGTGGGATCACACACTCTCAAGCGTCTTACCAAGCTCTTATGAATTTCTTACCAATTGCAGCAGGTGGTATGATTGGAGAAGGTGGGATGTTTGACCGCGACAGAGGCGAATGCGAGGATCCAAATCTGAGGGCCGAAAGTATGTGGAGCTCGGATAGGCAAAATTTAGTAGCAAGGAATAGCAGTAATGAAATCAGATTAGCAAAGCTGAATCAAAGTCCACGGTACTCATCACAGTTGCTGGCTCGAATGCGTTCCTAGGACTAGCTCAAGCAAACCGAAAAAATAGGGTAGATACAAGCACAATGGAACAAAATTCGCAAGCAACTGATTTCTCCTTCTTCTTCCCTTTTTTTTTGAATTCCTCTTTTTTTTTGAATTCCCCCTTTTTTTTGGCACTCTTTGCTTCTTGCTTTCTTTTCTTTTCTTTTCCTTTTTTTTTTTGCAAACATGACACAAGCTCAAAACTCTTTTGCTACCTTTTCTGGGTCCAAAGAGGTGAGTGGGTCACAAACTATTTCTGGAGAGCAGGGGGTATAAGGGTAATAAAAATATACTCTCTCTCTCTCTCTCTAAACTTTGGCTAGCTCTGTTTCGGCTATAGAAATTCTTCTCGGACTTTGTTTGGCAGGGCATGATATGATGAGTGCGTTGGGTGTTCGAGATCAACCAGAAACAGATAGTCTTCGAGGAGGTTGTCGGGTGAAAATGAGTAGATGGTCGATCCCGAGTAGGTGGTCGAACTGACGATGTGGTCGAATCTGACTAGGTGGTCGAATCCGACTAGGTGGTCGAACCCGAGGAGATGGTCGAACCCGGGGAGGTGGTCGAATCCGACTAGGTGGTCAAACCCGAGGAGGTGGTCGAATCCAACTGGGTGGTCGAACACGAGTAGGTGGTCGAATTCGACTGGATAGTCGAACCCGAGTAGGTGGTCGAATCCGACTAGGTGGTCGAACCCGAGGAGGTGGTCGAATCCGACTGGGTGGTCGAACACGAGTAGGTGGTCGAATCCGACTGGGTGGTCGAACCCGAGGAGGTGGTCGAATTTGAGGAGGTGGTCGAATCCGAGGAGGGGTTGCACAATCTCGGCTATAGCAGACAAACCCTAAATGCAACGGATGTAGCCAAGGGCAAGCCAAGATTCACGATGACTAAAACATCAAAGAGTCGACGCTAGAAACTAGATCACGACGACTAGACCAGCAACAAAGACACCGACGATGGACTCGAACTCAACAACGCAAAAACTGAAAACAAAATTGCGAAAGGCACAAAGTGGTTTCGACAGCAGAAGAACTAATACCTAAAACTTTTTGTGGGGCAATTTTCTAGACTCTAGGTGATGGAACACAACTAACAAAAGGGGATAAACGAGATTACCTAACGGGCAACCTGAAGCTCTGGTACCACTTGATGAACACGGTGGCCCGATCTTCCGATAGGTTCGATTGATTTCGTCATGAGGACGTTGACACTTTGAGGCTTCCGACCCGCAGATCGTCACCTCGCAATTCGCTACACCCGCACGACTGTCGTTATCGACCACGCTTGCACGCGATCGACCTTACCATGAGGGTTATGGTTCCTGCAAGCAATTGAAGCAACTCACAAGAACAAGGAAAATGCAATCTGAATTATATTGCGAATATGGATGAAGTTCACAAAGTGGGGTTCCTCAAACCGAACAATCGGCGAAACTGCAAAGTGGCAGAATAATCTAAGAAAAACCCAACCCTAAACTATGGTGGCTACTGTATATATATAGGAGGACGTGAGGAGGTCGACCTAGGGTTGTGCGGCCGTGGGGAGAAGCGTGCACAACCTGGGCTCCGACCTCGACACGCTTACAAGGCCCTATTAGGCCCAAAACGGTGTCGCAACACCTTATTTCAATGACTCTGACTAACTCCCAATAAATCTAAGTGTGAGACTAGATCCATTGGAACGGGCTCGTCATAAACTTTCCAGCAAGTCCAAGAACGCCTCAATTGGACTCCGTATGCAAAAGTTATGCCCACTTTATTAACGTGCTGTCCTGAGATTCCGAACTGAATTTGGACTCCGACTTGAGCTCAATCTTGAGTCTGAGTAGACTTGGCCTGTGAGGAATGACCAGCACAAGAATTTAGTAGCATCCCATCCTTTACCAAGCAAGTATGGACAGTGAGTAACAAGTTCACTTGATGGTTTAATTGTCGCGCACGTGCTCTTGTAATTGGTCCTTGTATGTCTGGAGGAGAAGTGTTGCACGTATCCGAAGGAGTGATGTCCTCATCAAGACATATCCTCATGCACAAGGGAAGCTTTGCAGACCTACTCTTTGCAGACTCCTTCGACAAAATGATGATCTCCAGGGATCATCTATCACCCCTAGGCATACCCCTAGTAGGCTTCGGGGGAAGACCAGTTACGACTTTGGGCCAAATCGACTTAGCCATCACATTCAGCGATGACTTCACATCACGGATCGAGGTCGTCACTTTCGACGTCGTTCAGATGCCTTACTAGTACAACACCATCCTTGACCGTGCCACGCTAAAAGCCTTCGGCTCAATCGCATACCACAACTACCTGTGCATGAAAATCCCCGCACCCGAGTGCATAATTATGGTGCGTGGGGACCAGGACCTCGGAAGGCAAATGGAGTTCGAGGCAATCACACCGGCCCGCCATGTCCACGCAGTCGAACTAGATACAAGTGCCCACGCGGACACCCCTTCAGCAAAATGGGGGCCGAAGGCCAAACTAGAGGGGCAGTTCCGAAGGGTCCCCCTGAGAGAACCTCCCTGGAGAAGACGATGGCCCTTGGAGTAGACCTCTGGATGGAGGCACACGAAGCCATCCTCGAGGTACTCTTCAACAACGCGGACATCTTCGTATAGGGCCCCGAAGACATTCCCGGGGTAGCCCGGGAAACCATCGAACATCGCCTAACCATCAAAAGCGAGGCACCCCCAAGAAACAATAACTCCACCGCATGTTGGCAGAACGGCTAGAGGCGGATAAGAAGGAAATAGCCAAGTTACTAAAGGTGGGGGTCATGCGGGAGATCAAGCACTCCAATGGTTGGCCAACCCCGTTCTGGTATAGAAGAACACTAGCAAGTGGCGCATGTTCGTCGACTTCACTAACCTCAACAAAGCATCCCCGAATGATGATTTCCCCCTACCCCGCATCGATCAACTGGTGGACGCTAGCTCGGGCTGCGAGCTAATGAGCTTCGTCGACGCCTACTCCAGTCACCATTAGATATTCATGTTGGAAATATGCCATAGAGGCAATCATAGAGATGATTACATTTCATTATGTTCATAATATTGGATAATATGTTATCTTGTTCCTAGAATAATATTGTTAATATTGATTATCAACTATGTGACTTGATTGTGAAACTCTATATTTCTGCGATAATTATTCTTATACGATCCCTGGTCGGAAACATATGAGGACACATATAAATAGACTAGCACATGTATTGGTTGATGACTATGTTTCACAGGTCATGGATATGGAGATATCAAACCAATAATATAGACACATGTTAGAGAAGATGATGTTGGATAAGACCCACCTTGAGACACTATTGAGATTGTTATGATTCTATGTGTCGTTAGTTGGTCTCAAGCAATGATGATGTATAATCCTTAGACCTGAGATCAACATGGTTTCCTACATATGTAATAGCACTCTTAGGGGCATAAAACGCCTAAATGGCGGGTAGTTATAAAGGTAGCTTTGGGTATGCTATGAAACATGCGAGAGATCATTTGGTCGGATATGAGATTTGCCCCTCCTAACATAACAGGAGAGATGTCTCTGGGCCCCTCGTTGCGATCGGATAAAGAAAGTGCATAGCCATGCCACTAGTAGTTGAAGTGTTCAGCCATGTAAAGTAATCCGAAACTCGATCGAGAAAGTATTGAACAGTCCGTGGATGACACAACATCTCACCTAGAGTTCAACCAAACATCGTGAGACAAAGGGAGTATGCACGAGTAGGTCTCTTAGTTCGAACAGTTACGGACTGGTCGTATGGAGATACGAGCTAGTCGTAGACTGGTTGAATGTAATCACAGGTGGTGAAACACAGTCGTAAGGAGTTCTGGAATCGTCGTGACCAAATACGAACTGGTCGTATAGAGATAGGATCTGGTCATAAGTGATGAGGACCTGGTCGTAGATCATATTGTATTAAGGTTCATCCGATATAATTTGTGTGTATTCGGGAATCGCTATGTTCTGCTAGGAGCCGCTACGACCCGTGATCGGAAAGGGTTTTCGAGTCTGGCGATTACGCATGAACCTCTGAGGTCACACATTTAATGGGTTGGAACAAACCCGACGGATCTGATTAAATCAAGCGTGTTGGATAGGATCCGTCACGAGCACTATATAAGGAGATGCATGAGGCTATTTGGCAAGTAAGTTTTACACTACCGAAACCCTAGCCGCCATCTTCCTGAGAGCTCCGCCGTGCGACTTGGTGCTAGTACACCGGCGTACGGTTGTTCCTTCCTTAGACGTGTGGATATCGTAGAGGCGCTACTGCGACTGTTGCACTTGAGGACGATCCACGATCTTCATAAGGAACTGCGAGAGGTTCTTTGGAGGAGGCGATCAACTTCGCAAGGACGCCGGGGCGATCGACTCGACCCTTGCATCGGCGTGATCGGCGTTGGACGATCGACTATGACCACTACATCGGCGCGCTCTACGTTGGACCATGCTGCTCCAAACCTTCTTCCGCTGCTCTGCGCGTCTGGTGGTAACGATCTGTGATCATCTACTTGCTTGGCTTCTGGTTTTGCGTGGTAGAAATTTTTATTTGTTGCTATCGTAGCCTACTCGTACCCCAAAGGGTGGTATCGAGCCATCCTGCGTAGTTTTTGATCTGGATCAATCACATATACTTGATATGTGGTAGTAGTAGATCAGATCTATTACTGGTCGGGTCTTGTAACCTAGATCGGTTCATATAGATGGAACGATCTAGGCCCTGGTCGATATGATCGATCGGTTTCTCGGTGGTAGTAGATGGGTTTACGAGGAGGTATGAGCTATAAGGACCAGATGATTTATTGCGCTTGTTCACGACCAGACTGCATATCACTCCTACTGGTCGGAATTCTGCCATCGGAGTTTGCCGTAGTGTGTGGTCGTATGAAGGCAATGATCGGATTGGTTCGGAATAGGGTTAATATGATTAATCCGATGATTTCCAAGGCTCGGATACGTGAATAAGATTCATGTTTCAAAATTTTTTTCTGAGCACACTGCCCTCGACCAGCGAGGGGTGTTGCCCCTTCGAACCCCGCTCGCTAACTGGCTAGCGGGACCGCTTTGCTAGCTAATCGTACCGCGTGTTATAGGTGTATGTGTTCATGTCACCTGATAGAATTGGATTCCATGCATGACTTGTTTTGGCAGGGATTGATGTGAATAGTATGACCCATGATGTATGAGATGCATGTATGTGTGTAATGTTCATGACTCACGTGTCATGCTTATTGTAGCCCAAGCCTGTCCATATTTGTATAACGGCCTGCGTGTCGACTTGTGATACTTCTTTACTCCTTGTGATTCATTACTAGTGCTATTAGGAGTAATGGCTTAGTGGGAGTGCTTGGAGGAGTCGACCACTCGATCGAGAAAGTATTGAACAGTCCATGGATGACACAACATCTCACCTAGAGTTCAACCAAACATCGTGAGACAAAGGGAGTATGCACGAGTAGGTCTCTTAGTTGAAACGATTCTGAATGGTCGTATGGAATCTGAGCTAGTCGTGGACTGGTTGAATGTAATCCGCAGGTGGTCGAAACACAGTCGTGGGAGTTCTGAATAGTCGTGACCAAATCTGAACTGATGCGTTATAGAGATAGGATCTGGTCATAAGTGATGAGGACCTGGTCGTAGATCATATTGTATTAAGGTTCATCCGATATAATTTGTGTGTATTCGGAATCGCTATGTTACGCTAGGAGCCGCTCGACCCGTGATCGGAAAGGGTTTTAGTCTGGCGATTACGCATGAACCTCTGGTCACACATTTAATGGGTTGGAACAAACCCGGTATGGATCTGATTAAATCAAGCGTGTTGGATAGGATCCGTCCACGAGCACTATATAAGGAGATGCATGAGGCTATTTGGCAAGTAAGTTTTACACTACGAAACCCTAGCGCCATCTTCACGAGAACTCCGCCGTGCGACTTGGTGCTAGTACACGGCGTACGGTTGTTCCTTCCTTGGACGTGTGGATATCGTAGAGGCGCTACTGCGACTGTTGCACTTGAGGACGATCCACGATCTTCATAAGGAACTGCAGAGGTTGCTGGAGGAGGCGATCAACTCGCAAGGACGCTGGACGATCGACTACGACCACTGCATCGACGTGATCGACGTTGGACGATCGACTATGACCACTACATCGATGCGCTCTACGTTGAACCATGCTGCTCCAAACCTTCTTCCGCTGCTCTGCGCGTCTGGTGGTAACGATCTGTGATCATCTACTTGCTTGGCTTCCTGGTTTGCGTGGTAGAAATTTTTATTTGTTGCTATCGTAGCCTACTCGTACCCCAACAGTGGTATCAGAGCCATCCTGCGTAGTTTTTGATCTGGATCAATCACATATACTTGATATGTGGTAGTAGTAGATCAGATCTATTACTGGTCGGGTCTTGTAACCTAGATCGGTTCATATAGATGGAACGATCTAGGCCCTGGTCGATATGATCGATCGGTTTCTCGGTGGTAGTAGATGGGTTTACGAGGAGGTATGAGCTATAAGGACCAGATGATTTATTGCGCTTGTTCACGACCAGACTGCATATCACTCCTACTGGTCGGAATTCTGCCATCGGAGTTTGCCGTAGTGTGTGGTCGTATGAAGGCAATGATCGGATTGGTTCGGAATAGGGTTAATATGATTAATCCGATGATTTCCAAGGCTCGGATACGTGAATAAGATTCATGTTTCAAAATTTTTTGAGCACACTGCCCTCGACCGAGGGCGTTGCCCCTTCGAACCCCGCTTCGCTAAGCGGCTAAGCGGGACGCTTCTAGCTAATCGTACCGCGTGTTATAGGTGTATGTGTTCATGTCACCCGATAGAATTGGATTCCATGGATGACTTGTTTTGGCAGGGATTGATGTGAATAGTATGACCCATGATGTATGAGATGCATGTATGTGTGTAATGTTCATGACTCACGTGTCATGCTTATTGCAGCCCAAGCCTGTCCATATTTGTATAACGGCCTGCGTGTCAACTTGTGATACTTCTTTACTCCTTGTGATTCATTACTAGTGCTATTAGGAGTAATGGCTTAGTGGGAGTGCTTGGAGGAGTCGACCACTCGAAGACACGGTGAACAGGATGCATGGCGATGGAGATCACCATGGAGAAGGGTCATACTATATCACAATGCAATTTGATTGTCTGTGAATGCCTTTATATTCCTGTTCATTTATTTCTATACATGTTTTTGCTTTAAATGCTTTTAACATGGTAGAAGTAAAATTCCCTCACATAATATTAAGTTAAATTGATACCCTCCCAAATATGCTGCACCATCCAAAGTCATGTATTTTAATGGTAGGTCTTGCCAAAGCAGAGTGCCATTAACTCTCCTTGACTAGATGGGTTTGTGTCGAACACTTACACGCGAGCATTGGTTTAACTTAACAAGGTTATCATAACAGTTGTGGACCTTGGGGCATAAGGGTTGGGTGCAAAGCATAGAATCTTGCCCAACAACAAGAGTCATCTGAGATATGATTAGCAAAGGGTTGCTTACCATTTTCACTAGTCTTCTAGCAGTGATACCAAAGCTCACTAGTAGATTAACTGATTGTGGGTCTTGAATCATTTAATGTCATAAGAGGGATATGGTGTTTAGTGAGAGTATCTTTATTAAATTATTTAATAGAAGTTACTTTTCTTGAACATATGTCTTAGTTTTGCATATTTTATGTTGTAGATCATAGCACCTCTTCTTTGTACCTACATCGATTTTGCTTTACGTTCGATACTTAAAAGGAAAAAGCTGAATGGAACAAATTTTATGGATTGTCCATAACCTAAGAATTGTTCTTAGGCAAGATAAAAAGGAACATGTTCGAAGGATCCAATTCGGATGTGCCTCTGAGAGAGAATCTTCTTGCTACTCTTAAAACCGCTTATAAAAAGGCATGTGATGAATCCCTTGATGTTAGCTGTCTCATGCTTGCTGCAATGAACTCAGACCTTCAGAAGCAGTTTGAGAACATTGAGGCATAAGATATGATCGTGGCGCTCAAAGGCATGTTTGAGACACAAGCAAGAACTGAGAGATATGAGATCTCAAAGAACTTGTTTGGGTGTAGGCTAGCTGAGGGTGGTCCGGTGAGCCCACATGTAATCAAGATGGTTGGTTACACACAAAGCTTGGAAACACTGGGTTTTCCACTTAGTCAAGAGTTGGTTACAGATTTGATTCTTGCTTCGCTTCCTGCAAGCTATGGCCAGTTCATTTTGAACTTCCATATGAATGGCTTAGACAAGAATCTCACCGAACTACATATGATGCTTAAGGCAATGAGAGGCAAGATTAAGAAAAGCAACAATCATGTGATGATGGTGCAAAAGAGTACAAGCTTCAAGAAGAAGGCTAAGACTTAGGTCAAGAAAAGGGGCAAGGCTAAAGTTTCGGATGAGATCAAAATTGACAAGCCTAAGCCCAAGACTAAGTCCGGCCCGACTCAAGAGAATGAATGCTTTTACTGCAAAGAACTAGGCCATTGGAAGAGAAACGCAAGAAATACAGGTGATCGAGAAAAAGAATGGTGGGACTAAAACTTCCACTACGGTATTAATGTTATAGATGTTTTTCTTCTTGACTCTTACGTTAACTCATGGGTACTTGATCTGGGATCGGTTGCTCATATCTGCAATTCGATCTGAGTCTAACAAGGAGTAGGAGAATTACAAGGGCGAGATGGATCTTCGTGTCGGGAATAAAGCAAGGGTTCTTTGCATTAGCCGTCGGGACTTTGCCATTACTTTTGCCTTGAGTTTATTATGGAATTGAATAATTGTTATTACGTTCCGACCATTAGTAGAAACATTATCTCTACCTCATATTTGATGGCAGAGGGTTATAAATTCATTATTGAGAACAATGGTTGTTCTATATTTTTGAATGAAGTGTTTTATGGCTATGCACCTGTTTTGAATGGGTTTTTTATTTTAAATCTTGTTGATGCGTCTGTCTATAATATTAATGCGAAAAGGCTTGACCTAATGAAATGAATTCCACTTTCATTTGGCATTGTCGTTTAGGTCACATAAGTGAAAACGCATGAAAAGGCTCCATGATGATGGAACTCTAAACTCATTTGATTTGGAATCATTTGATACATGCGAATCTTGCACAGTCGGAAAGATGACCAAGACACCTTTCATCGGTCGAGTGAAAGAGGCGTTCAACTCGATTGGCACTCATACATCTTGATGTATGTGGACCAATGAGCACGACAGCAAGAGGTGGTTTTCAGTACTTCATTACTTTTACCGATGACTATAGTAGATATGGATATATCTATTTGATGAGGCACAAGTCGGAATCCTTTGAAAATTTCAAGGAATTCGAGAATGAGGGACAGAATCAACTTGGTAAGACAATCAAATCTTTACGATCTGATCATGGAGGTGAGTTTTTGAGCCATGAGTTTGGTAATCATTTGAAACAGTGTGGAATTGTTCCACAGCTTACACCACCGGGCACTCCACAATGGAATGGGGTGTCCGAGTGGCATAATAGGACCTTGTTGGACATGGTTCGATCAATGATGAGCCAATCAGATCTGCCAATGTATTTTCGGGGTTACGCTCTAGAAACTGCCGCTTTCATTTTAAATAAGGTACCATCTAAATCAGTAGATAAGACACCATATGAGATGTGGACTGGGAAGAGTCCTAGTTTGTCTTTTTTAAGGATTTGGGGATGTGATGTCCATGTTAAACGTTTGACGTCTGATAAACTCACACCCAAGTTAGATAAATGCTTCTTTATAGGATATCCTAGGGAAACCAAAGGATATTATTTCTACAACCATGAAGAAGGCAAAGTTTTTGTTGCCCGAAATGGTGTTTTTTTGGAGAAAGAGTTTCTTTTAAAAGGAGTCAGTGGGAGAAAGGTGCAACTCGAAGAAATTCGGGAAACGTCTGAAAGTGTTTCAACTCCTACTGAACCTCTATAGGATGAACAAAATGTTGTTGAACCTGTAGATGAGACACCAGCCCCACGTAGATCTAAAAGGCCATGTCAATTGCCTACAAGGTATGGGCATGACGTATTATTATTGAATAATGATGAGCCTAAGACTTATGAGGAAGCGATGATGGACCCAGACTCTAAGAAATGGCTTGGAGCCATGAAATCCGAGATAGACTCCATGAGAGAAAATCAGGTTTGGAACCTGGTCGATCCACTTGATAGTGTTAAAACCATTGAGTGCAAATGGATCTATAAGAAAAAGATTGATATGGATGGAAATATTCATATTCATAAAGCTCGACTAGTTGCAAAAGGGTTTTGACAAGCTCAAGGAGTTGACTACGATGAGACTTTCTCACCAGTAACAATGCTTAAATTTGTTCGGATCATTCTAGCTATTGCTGCATATTTCGACTATGAGATATGACAAATGGATGTCAAAACAGCTTTCCTTAATGGAAACCTAGATGAGGATGTGTACATGACACAACCTGAAGGTTTTGTCGATCCAAAGAATGCTAGTAAAGTATGCAAACTTCAAAAGTCCATTTATGGGTTGAAGCAAGCATCTCGGAGTTGGAATATATGTTTTGATGAGGAGATCAAAAAGTTTGGTTTCGTCAAGCAAAGAAGAATCTTGTGTTTACATGAAGGTTAGTGGGAGCGCGCTTGTTATTCTGATCTTGTATGTAGATGACATACTAATGGTTGGAAATGACATTCCTATGCTAGAATCCATTAAGTCATCATTGAAAAATAGTTTTTCCATGAAGGACCTAGGAGAGACAGCATATATCTTGGGAATAAGGATCTATAGAGATAGATCTAAGAGGCTAATTGAATTAATGTAACATCCCAAATCTGGGTGTGTGTTTCAAATGTAAGAAAATGAGTAGAAATTAAAACTTTTCTTGCATCTTGATGTTTTTGATCTTTTCTGTAATTCTTATAAAGAAATTGCGGGGAATTGAAAACCTAAATCTCCAATTGACTAAAGTCATGACCTCCTTGTTGGGAATCTTGTGTTCAACTCCTGAAAATATTTTTTCTTGGTTCTAGGGATGCTGTGTGACTCCTCTGAAAAATTTCATAATTTTTAGAAATTATTTGATAATTTTAAGGGGCAGTCAAACCAGTTTGACTCTTGGTCAAACCCTAGAACAAGCCTTCAGAAATTTCTGGAGAAAAATGCTGTGCATAAAAACCTTTGGAAAATTTACACAAGGTTTATCCTGGAGTGAGGAATCTCCAGTCAAAATTTCAGAATTTTTGGGATTAGTTTGCTACCTCTAAAAATTCTTCCAAACTCAGCTTGTTTCAAACCCTAGTCTTGTTCCTGTTCCTTGGGTCCGAGTCAGACTAGGGTCCCTCAGTTCGACCCAGCTGCCTAGGTGTACTCGGGTCTGTTCCTGTTGGCGCGTGCGTTTTGGATCGTTGGATCTCCATCGGGCGGTCCTCATTCGCATGGAGTCGTTCGGACCCCCGATCGCACGCATGGCTTTTCAGCCATTGGATCTCAATCCAACCGTCGGTGTTGGTCCGTGCCTGTTGGTTGGGCTCAACCCATTCCTTTCTGTTCCGGCTCGAGCCACCCCCATTCTCTTTCGCTGGCAGGTGGGCCCTCGTGTCGCTGGTCATCTCCTTCCTCGGTCGCTCGCTCGAGCGCCATGGCCAGCGCATGGTGTGGGTGTGGGTGAGGGCACTGCTTTGTCCCCTTGCTCGTCAACAGCTCTTAGCATTTAATGCGCGCCAGTGCTTTCGCCCCCGAAGTCGTGGTCTTCACCTGCTCCCGTCGCACAGCTCGCCCATGGCAGAGCCATGAGCCGAGCTCACCCTTGAACTTTGCCCTAGCTCCATTCCTTGCTCTCCAGCTATAAAAGGCCTTTGAACCTCTCTTTGGATTCTTTTCAGCACCCACCTTTATAAACCCTTGCTTCCTCTCGGGTTGCTGGTGCTCAAACCACCAGAAATCTAAAATCGCCATTGTCGACCCGTGAAGCTTCTTCATTGTCCTGGTGCTTCAGTGGTTCCTTTTCAAATCCAATCGCGTCACTTTGTGCCTCTGGTCATCTTGAGCATTTCCCCTAATCCAATTGCAGTTTGCATTCACAGGAATCAACTAATTTTGGATTTGCTCGTTTTCGGCCGAAGTTCAACCTTTTCATCCCCAACTCTGGTAAGGGCCTCCTCTCTTCAATTGTTTGCTCATGGACCATCCCTGAGCCCTATTGAAGCTATCCCATGACACGGTCAAGTTCGTTTTGCTCAGGTTGTCTTCTCCGCGTCGTCTTCCTCAGCTCCGGTGCGGTTCAACGTCGCCGGAGCTCCTCCGTCCATCTTTGAAGCTCTCCAGCGTTAAGGTAGCTCCTTGTTAGTCCTTAGAAGCTTGGGCACTCACCTACCTGGACTGCTGCGGAGCTATTTGCTGTTGTCGTCGTGGCCGTGCTTTGCATCGCCGCTCCTCTCCGGCTCGCCGCCGTTCTAGGCTGGCTTCGCCATCGATAGTAGCCTCTGTGTGTTCGCAAGGCTATTGTGAACCCGTGTGTGCAGTTGGTTTGCGCCGCCGTGACCGGAGTCACCGGCGGTGAGGCCATCTTTGCATCGGGCTCGTTGTTGGATGGGGACAGTACTGTAGCGACACCATTAACGCAAAGATCCGTCATTAATTTGGCTAATGATTGGTTTAACAATTAATGGCTGTCCTAATGGCTCAGTGTGTCTCTATCAAGTGGGCCTAGCATCTTTAAACCCCGGTGCGTGCGTGTGCAGTGTTGAGATCAAGTTTGGACCGTCCGATCTAGATCTAGCGATCTAGATCGCTTTGAACGTTCAGACCACCGAACCTCAGCCGTCCATTTTGAGATCTACGGTCGAGATCTGTGGGACTCTCTGTCACATCCTCAAGTTAATAAAGAGAATTATTATGCATCTCATGAGCATGCATCATTGTTTTCAAACTTTTGCATAATTTATTGCACTAGGAAAATCTTAAAGAAGTGTTAAACCTACACTTTGTAATTCAACTCCAAAAGAAAACAGGAACAAAACCTTATGAACATCCTCCAGAAATAATTTATTCAAATACTATAGTAATTATAATGAATTAATATAATTTTTCCCAAATTTTTGGGACTGGTTTAAACCTTGAGAAAATTCAAACATCATTTAATGACTTACACTAAGTTTGAATTTATTATATACACATTATGTCGTGAACAGTAGTGTTCAATAATGTTTCTGGGCACTAGACCTTCCAGGAACCCCTGTGATTTATTTCACAATTTTAAGAAATTTATTTCTATTTTTAGCACCATGGTCAAAGTGGAGAAAACAATTTAAATCGTAGTCAAACCCTAAACCCAACCGATCAAGTACTATTCATCAGGCTCGAGTCTAACGCTACGAGCCGGCTTGGTCCAACTGCCTTGATGCACCTTCACATGCAGGCGTTGGATCTAAATCCAACGGTCTAGACCGCGCACCCCTTCGAAAAGGTCCAAGCGCCCCTTTCTAATCTTGGCCGTTCATCCAAAATCTGACGGTCCACACCAACTCGTTTTCTCAGGCGATCGCGTGTGCGCTGAGTCGCTGCCGTGCCGGTCCCACCTGTCGATGCCGTCGTCAACCTCCCATTGCGGCCATGCAGACTTCGCCGCCACGCCCGCGGCCGCTTCGCCACATGTTTGTCATCGCCGTGACCGATCTTGCATCCGCTTAGCCCTCTCGGCACTTCTCCACTTGACGCTGCCTCCACTCCGTCATCTCCCTGGGAATAACACCCCCGCGGCTGCCCGTTCTTCCTCACTTCTCCTCTTTTCGGCTGAGGAGGAGGAAGCTCTCCCGTGCGTGTCTCTGGGGTAAGCTCCCACCGGGTGGTTGCCCTCGACTCCTCGTTCTTTGAACTCTCCATTTTTGCTAAGCCGAGTCCTTGTAAATGCCGTTTGTAGAGCTCGGTTAGTCTTGAGCTCTCGGCTTGTTCGAGCGCTCATGGGACACCTCCGTGGCTTCTCCGTGTCCGAGAGGTATTATCCTAAACCTTGCGTGTCACCAGGTGCCCTTGTACCTAAGGTTAATTTCCCCTCAACTAATTTGTATAATGCACGACAGGTTTTCTTTGATTTGGAGAAATCGTGCTTTCGGCCTAAAGACCAACCCTTCATCTCCCACTTGGTTTCGGTAAGCCATTCTCCGATTCATTGCTCTCTTAGCATCCTTGTTTGGTCCTTAGCATGTCTCGACCACTCATTTGCCCTCTGGTTCACCTGGTTGAGCTCCCCGCTTGTGCCGCGTCTTGCCGTTTGGTCTTGGCGTAACTTGACCTACTCTAAGCTTCCCGAGCACCCGCCTCTGCTTTCGGTAGTGTCTTTTAGTCCCTAGGACCCCGGCACCCGCTTGAATGATCTTGGCGGAGCTCTCTTTTGCTGTATGCACATTTGCCGTATTGGGCGTCGCCGCTTAGCTCGGCCACCACGCTGAGCCACCATTGGCGCCGCCACCACCACCAGAGGTGCGCGGCACTATTGCGGAGCAGATCGTGCTGGCCGGCCGCCGTGGTGCGTAGCCGCCGAGCAGCCGAACAATCGCGACGGTTCGCGTTAACGTCTGCGGACCGCCATCGTAACAACGACATTAAGCCTTAACTCCAATCATTAGTATTAATCTTTGTCTTAGCCGTCCTAATGTGTCATTGTCGGGTGGGGCCATGCACGTAAAACAGGAGAGTAAAGAGATCATGGGAGAAACCGGCGAGTGGGTCCCATATCCTTAAGCCCGTCGCTAGGCACGCAGCAGCGTCGTGGACCAAGTCCGTGGGCCGAGTCAGCGACTAAGGGACCCGCTGTCGAGGCGAATTGTAAAACCAAGAGTAAAAGGAAAACTTCATTGTTCATCGGGCCCGCTGGTCAAGTGACCACGGCTAGAGGCACACTCGGTGAGAAAAGTAATAGGTGGATTAGAAAAATCTGGAAATGAATTATCTGCACATTGTAAAATATGTATAACTTCAAAAATACATAACTAATTTATCTTAACTCCAAAATGGATGAAACCACTTCTGGTAATTTTCATTTTTGATGAACTTTATATTAAAATTGATTTCAAACATGTCTCTATAGCAGAGAGTATTATTATGGAAAATGATCCATAAACCTATTATTTTTACAATAGAAAAAGGCTGATAACTTTAAAAATGGATAACTAATTCATAAAAATTGCAAATGGGGTAAACTCAACTATTCTGGCCTTGTAATAATATTCCCTATTTATCCTTATAATCCTTATACCCTCCACTGCTCTACAAATTTTGGCCAAATAATTAAATTGCTCAATGAGAATATGTTTGAAATCTGAAATTCAAACCTTAATAACTTTTGCATACTAAATCCAAATGGAATAATTCTTTCACCTAAATTCATATAAAATCATGATTTAGCTACTGTAGAAAAATCATGCATTTTTGAGCATTTTGAATTTTTGAGTATTTCTCGATGCTTATTCGATATTATATTTATTTAGATACCGAGCCTATCGATATTGACTTATACGCTATTGAAGAAGAGCAACTGAGTTACCAGCAAGGCAAGCATCATTTGAACTTTCTTTTTGCATCATATTTGATCCCAGTTTTGTTAAGATAGTGCAATGATAATTGCTTGCATGCTATTTTTGATAATGTCGCTATTTTTGTGATGTGTAGTTTAGTTATCTCCTAATTCATTGAGGTTATACTTGAATTATTCCAGTACCACATGCTTAAGTTAGAATGGTTGAAATATATGGTTCGGGTTTGCTTAGCCATGCGAGTCTAGAACCGGTAGTTGATTGTCGGGAATAACCCGACAATTATGGGATAAACACCACTTTCTTTATATACCTTTGTTTCAGATCTTCGTATCTGTTTTATGAGTCAAATTTTATTATTTTAAATGAGCTTTTGGGTCTGGACAAGTGATGGTGCCTTCGTGCACGAGATTTGTGTAAGTGGTTGACTTGTTTGGACAATTAAGGACCGAACTTTGGGTACCTACGGTTCGAGCAAAACTCGTGCTATCACATGCGGTGTATGGGCACTGCTTAGTTAAGTAAGAGGTTGGTGTTGTTGAGTTGATGACTGGTGGTGTGAGGGTGTATATGTGTTCCATCGCATATATGTTCCATAAGGGTGCCGATTGCAATTCTTTATTGTGAGGGTGAGCCCTCTTTAAGCTTTATTAATTGGGTTGGCATTTTCGGCACAACTTGCGTGCCCGTTTAGTTGAAGGTGGCTAGCCTACACTTAAACGGGGTTACGTCGCGTATGGGCGAGTCAACTCAATGATATCAACTTGCTGAAAAATACTAAGTCTTGGTTTACCCGGCCGGCATACCATAGGAAGTATGCTATATTCGGAGGCATCTGGAGGCTTACGGGCTAATCAAGTCATGTGGGTAAAGTAGTACACCCCTGCAGGGTATAAATCTATTCGAATAGCCGTGTCCGCGGTTATGGACGACCGCTTGAGTTTGTGGCTACTTATCATTAGACTTAGAATTAAAATTGTGGTATAACTTGGTATGGTCATGAATGGGATGTTCATGTTTGTTGTTGTATCAAAGTGGACAGCCACTTTGTTATTTGGATGATTCATTTGTTATTCAATTTACTACTTATTCACATGCTTTAGTTCTACTTCAAATCTGATTTTGAAATGGCACTTGAAAAACTAGTATGTGTAGGTTGTAAATTGTTGCGTCTCTTTTGCAAAACTAAGCCAGTATGAGCCATCCTTTGGAACAACCTCTAGCATAAGTAATTTTTATTTGTGTAAGACTTGCGAGTACCTTTGTACTCAACCCGGTTGCTACAATTTCAGGTGAGGAAGTGTATGAGCCCGTTGAGCTTGTTAGCGCCGATTTTGGCGACGCTAATGAGTAATGCTATCATTTAACTCCCAGTCCGTTGCCGATGGGTTATGGGGCATACCATGTTGGATATTTTGGTTTATTTACTTGCTTCCACTGCTACTTAATACTCTTATTTGAATTTGGCCGGTTGGCCGTTTGTATGGATGTGATCAACGTTGTATGAGAGTATGAGCATATTGGTCGCTGATCTTGGGAGCCAATATGATTGCATACTCGTTGTTCATGGCTTCCTATTTAACTCACTAAGTGTAGTGCTTAACTTGTTGGAGAACCGACCATCATGTAGTGCTCGCAGAGGAGCAGCACGCATGATCGCCGGTGCTCTAGTTTGTAGTTAAGCCTTTCACTAAGATGGAGTTAAGTTGGAATCCATTTACTTGAGGCCTTAGAGTTATGTCTTTAAGACCATGCTTAGTCTCGATCTTAAGGAGATAACCCGGGGGTCCTCACAGCGTTGGTATCAGAGCCATACTGACTATAGGTTAGAGATAGCATGGGCGTTAAGTTTAGCAAGTCTCTTGGTCAAAATATTTTTAAGTTATAAAAAAAATTACTTTGGAAAGTTTAAGTTAGGAATATCTTTTATTCCTCATCCATCTTAGCATCATTTCTTACCTTATTCTGGTTTCGATTTACAAAACTAACTTACCTTGCCCTTCTTGTCCTTTAGATGAATCCTCAATACCTTGTTCGGGAGACTCAAGCTGAGAATGTGGGAGGATACCCGGAGTTGCTACGAGACATGATGTGGCAGGCCAACTTCACCTACCAGCCGACGTACTCCATCTATCGCCGAGACCGAGGGCCAGGAATGGAGGAGTACCTGGCCGTAGCCGACATCATTGCTAGGCGTGTTACTGGATGCATCCCTTACTGATTTCAAGCACGTGGCACTTCTGAGGCCATGGCACTTCAGGAAGTGGCTTGAGTGGCCAGTCGCCTTCGCTACGATTTGACCGAGCTTCTTAGCCGCCCTATGACCATTTCCCCATGCAAGCAAATGTTGGGGAAGTGAGCAGGTTCGCCAGGATTCAGTTCGGGGAGAATCCCCAAGTTCGACAACTGGCGAGGCTGGTGCACACTATGGACTTGATGCATCGTTGCACCGTGCTTGAGTTGTGGGAGACGCGGCGCCGTCTCATCATAGCTCAGGAGCACCTGCGACTCATGCATGATATGAGGCTTATTCATACTGATGTGTTGTATGGCGCTAATGTGATCTCTCCCTACCTCTCTGCGCCGCCAGAGTATCGCCTTCCCGTAGTAGAAGGCCATGTTAATGGCATAGGATCACCTTTGCGCCTCCCTAACCTAGGGGACCCCGACGATACAGGATCCCCTGGATGTCACCTGCTTGACGAGTTTCTGGTGAACTTTGAACGGAACAATATCTAGGATGTTAGGGTAGTAAGCTCGCTGTCCTGTCATGCGTTCAGCGATGCATGTATCTTTAAAATTCTTGTAATAGCCTAGTAATTGTTGGAACTTTCGTGTTATTTGCGAGAACTTTTATTCCGGGCAGTTACCATTCGCCTTCGGGCTAATCAATGTAATTGTACCAGAACTCTATGAATGGTTTTTATTGGATCTTGTATCGGCCCTAGTGCCTTGGTACCCCCCATTTGGTGTTATGTTCTTGCGTATTTTTGAATATTTATCATTATGCATGCTTATGTATAACTTATTAAATTTTTCTAACCATCCATGTCACTACAGGATGACAGGTCCCAACACTCGCTCGAGAGCGCAGCGTGATGAGGGGCCTCCACCCTTAGAACCACATTCAACTGCTTTGGGTGAACCTTCTCACCAGCATCATCAGCGGGGTCGCACGCCCGAGGAGACACTTCCACCGCCTCCCACCACGGCGGAAGTGTTGGCTCAAATAGAGAGGAACCGTATGGACCAGACCAGGATCCTTGAGGCTATCGCTCGCAACACCTCTCCTGCTCCTGCAGCAGCAGGGGGAGGTGGAAATCATAGAGCTCATGGAGGTCTCGCTGACTTTCAGCGGACTAACCCTCCAACCTTTGCGGGCACTGAGGACCCAATGGATGCCGAAGATTGGCTGCGGGACATTGAGAAGAAGCTATCTATTGCTCAGTGCACAGGCATTGAGAAGGTACTCTTCGCCGACTATCACCGAGGGCGCCGCCAACAAGATGGTGGGACAACTTCTCCGCCATGCAACTCGACGAGACGTTCGCCGTGGAATGAATTCCGCACCACTTTCAGGGAGGCCCATATTCCTGATGGGGTCATGTCCATCAAGTAGCAGCAGTTTCTTGCTTTGAAGCAAGAAAAGAAGACTGTCACCGAGTACCTTCACGAGTTCAACTCATTGGCTCGTTATGCACCTGATGACGTCTCCACCGACGCCCGTCGCCAGAGCCGTTTCATGAACGGCTTGATCGAGGAGATCTGGTGGCTCTAGTCAGTACATGACTTCCGCAACTTCCAGCACATGGTGAACAAGACCATAGTGGTGGAGCACAAGAGTGCGGCCGTAGAGGAGTCCAATAAGAGGAAGAAGTCAGCTTAGGGTGTAGCTGGCGGTAGTTTTCCCCGGCAGCGCACCGGACCGCCCCAGGCATCTCGATATCAAGCCCAGTGCCACCGAGGGCTTCCTCGACGACTCCACAGGTTTCTTTTCCAGTGGCACAGTGGTACAATGGGGGTAAGAAGCCCCAAAATAGCAGCCCCTACAGGCCCAATGTCACTTGCTTTCAACGCCTCAGATTGATTGGGCCGTTCGGACCGTCCGAACGTCCATTCAATCTGAGCCGTTTGTTTTCAATCCAACGGCTGTCGTTGAGCGCGGGCGTCGTGTGTGCTGTGCTCCCGTGCGCTTGGGCCATGCGATTCCAAATCAACGGCCCAGGTTTTTCCACTTTGAGTAAGGTTGTTTAAAATCCCGGTGAGCTTTATTTGAAAACTGAAAATTGTATTAAACTTCAAAATTGCTTAACTATTTCGTTTTAACTCCTTTTCGGTTGATTCAAAATTTGTTAGTTCTGGTTTTAACTAAGATTTAATCTAAAAATGGTTAGAGGCTTGGTTCTATTCCAGAAAAATTTGTTAGTAGATTTATTTTAGGTTTAGTTTTATTGGTTGCATTAAAAATTTAGTTAAGTTGAAAAATGCATAAGTATTTCTCTGTAGCTCCTTTTTGAGTGAAACCAAGTTTGTTGGTTTTCTCTGTTAGTGTGCTTCATTGTAGAATAGGTTTTAGGCATGCTACTATTTTGTGGTTGCATTTATTTTGTGCTCCTTTTCATGTTTTTAAAAAATCATAGAAAATGCATCCTAGCACCAAATGAGGTGAATCCAATTGTGTTGTTCATCTCATGTGGTGCTCTGTTTACCATAAAAATTTTAGGTGCACCACCTCTCTAGAAATTTGTGCCAAAAAATTAATTTCGGATGAACAGTACTCGAGATGAAATTTTTAGCATTTTTCCAACTGGCTGAATTTGTTTTGGACATAAAATTAGCATTGAGTATCCAAATCAATTGGTTCTTGTTGATAAATTCCTTAAAAATCATGCTCTACCTGCTGTAAAATTTTCGTGGCTTTTCGCAGAAGTTGGTTTTTGAGTCTTTTCGGTGTTCTTCGTTCTTATCGGTTCTTTTTGTTCTTTCGTTAGGTGCTGACAAGTTCGTTGATTACGAGAGTGATCCTCTGCAGCATATTGAGCATCTCCAGCAAGGCAAGCAGTTTGATCATGTCAATCCCATTACTTTTAAAGTCTAATACTTTGTTTACAAATTTTATGTATGCATGCTTTTGTGTCAAAGTTAATTTTCCCGATTAGAGGTAGCTATTCCTATTGCATGGTTGCCCTTAAATTGTTATCCCCTGCCACTAACCATAAGTTACTAATCTCGCTGGTGAATTAGAGCCTGATGATTGAATTATGCTCTTTTATTGTCTTTACGGTGTCATGCTTAGAAATGCTTAGCTACCGGTAGAATTGGGCGGTCATCGACTTAGTCGATGATCTTGATCACACAAATCTTATTATTATTCCATTATGTCCAGCACTTTGTGCTTTGTTAATTTGTAAAGTCAAAAACTGAAAACAAATTGTTATAGACTTGGGCACAATGGATGATGGTGTGATCTGTTGGGTGTGATTGGAATGGCGCCTAAGTCCACAAGGACCGAGTTAGTTGTGTCACTAAGCCAAGAGATTATTGCGTGCTAACCACATGAGGGGGATATGGGACCTCTCTTGACTAAGTACTTTGGGGGGGGGGTGTTAATTAATGAGTCGCGTGGTGCTTGTTGTATATATATTTGCAACATGGGACAGGAAGGGAGCACCCGCAGTTGCTTAGACTGGGTCGGTGTATCCTCCTCTTCGTATGGGTCCTTGGTGAGAGCCTGGGAGGCATTTCACTAAGGGTTAACCCCCATACGTACGACTCTTAATTAGCACATTCCATTGGAAATGTCTCGTAGGACTTAGCCGTCCCGGCATACCAAAGGTAGTGTGCTTCATCATGTGGCAAAAAGGCGGTTTGACGTGCGGGTACATTGGTACACCCCTGCAGGGTTCAAACTATTCGAATAGCCTCGTCCTAGGTTATGGACATGCTTGGTAAGGTCGTGCAAGAACTAGACTATAACCTTTTAATTAAAACTTGTTGTGGGTGGTACAAATGGGTAATTCGTGCTATTGTTGTGGTGGCTATTGGGTTAGTCACGTCCAGGTTGTCTTGTTTTTATTATTATGTATCTCGCTGTTATTTGAACATTAAAAACAGATTGCAAAAATTGCTTTAAATGTATTACATTATTGCAAATGAAAACTTGCTTTATGCTGAAAATGAATCTAGAGCCTTCTCCATTGATTAAGCTTGCATGTAGCTATGTATAGGCTATTACACTACACGTAAGTCTTGCGAGTACATTTTTGTACTCATTTGCTTTGCTTAATTAATTGTTGCAGAGGATGTTGATCCCCAAGGGATCGACTATCGTGGGACAGACTTCGACTTTGACGACTAGCTGGCGGCCCGGTCGGTTGCCTTGTGGGCTTAAAGGCAAACCGTTTGGCTTTTGTTTATCGTCATCTTATGGCTTTTGCTTCTGCTGTTTATTTATCTCTTTAGCTTGTGATTTGGCTGGTCGGCCCCTTTTGTAAGAACTCTATTATGTATGTCTTTTGTTTGGTTAAGTTCTTGCTTCGGTTCTGTGCTTGTATGGAATTGATGCATGATTTTGTAAAAGGGTGTGTGTACCGTACTTCTGGGAGGTACACATTGTCCTGAGGCACGTGATATCTTGTTTGTGATGCTAGGGTCAATTGGAAGACTAAGCATTACAAGCTAAATACCCTGGGGGTCTCACAAAGTTTGGTATCAGAGCCGTACTGGCCGTAGTAACCCTAGCTTGGTCATCTTTGGGATGTTTTGAAAAACTTAGTTTCAAAATATCAAATGATTATTGAAAGCTTAAGTAAATTCTTAGATTTTACTCCTTACCTATCCCAGATTGCTCGTCTCACCTTGCTCTAAATTGAGTTTGAAAAAGTTGTTTTCCTCTCCTTCTTTCAAAAGATAGTTGTTATCATTTAAATTCAGTTTTGGGGAACCAATGACAGTTCTAAAATTGAAGTGTTGGCTCCCTTTTTGGTGAAGAGTAGAAGCACTTGAAGCTAGAATCAAATCTGGACAGCAAGCAAGTTTTCTGGACAGCAAGCTCAAGTTAGTAAATAAGGTAGATAATGAGAGGATAATTCAACTAAAACTTGTGGGAATAAAAGGGTAAGATGTGATAATAGTTGGCTAAGTATCTAACACCTCCTTTGTTGGTTTTACCTTGTTCTTTAGGTGTGTTAGATCTAGAGTTGTGTTCTGAAATTTTGCCTTCTCAACCGACTGCTCGTTCCTTCGATACGGGTTCGTCGTGTCGGGAAGTTGGTCTTAAGTCTTGTGTTTCTTTGCTGTTTCTTGAGCCTTTTTTTGTAAGCTTTTAGAATTCGCTCTTTGCTATCTTGTTGGCTTTCGGTTAGGGTGATGTCCCATTCCCCTAGTCGATGGCCTTTTGCTTTCTTTAGCTTCTAGTTTTCAGGTTTCGTTGCTAACCCATCTCTTCGGAACAGGATGGCTGGAAGGACTCAAAGCAGTCAAGGTCAATCAGTTGGTCTGGATGAGGAGCTCCCGCCTCCTCCGACTATAGCCTCGGTTCTTGCTCATATCGAGCAAAATCGAATGGATTAGACAAGGATTCTGGAGGTTATCACGTGCAATACCTCCACTCTTTCTAGTGCCTTCGGATCAGCGGGAGGAGGTGGACATCAGCCGCGAGGGGGACTCGTGGAGTTCCTTCGCACTCAGCCGCCCACTTTCTCCCGGTCAGAGGACCCACTAGACGCAGACGACTGGCTACGTCTGGTTGAGCAGAAGCTCAACATTGCTCAGTGTCAAGATCAGGAGAAGGCACTCTTTGCCTCCCATCAGCTGGAAGGTGTAGCTCTTTCGTGGTGGGAGAGTTTCCAAGCCATGCAGCCCGCGGGCCAAGTCGTCTCTTGGGAGGAGTTCCGTACTACTTTTCATCGGGCTCACATCCCCGCCGGTTTGATGAAGCTCAAGAAGAAGGAATTTCTTTCGCTCAAGCAAGGACACAGATCTGTGGCGGAATATTTGTACGAGTTTAACCACTTAGCTCGTTATGCTCCAGAAGATTTAGCAACCGATGAAGCCAAGCAGGAGAAGTTCATGGATGGTTTGTCCGAGGAGCTATAGGACAAGCTATCTATTGTTGACTTCCTCGACTTTCAGACTTTGGTCGACAAGGCCATTATCGCCGAGCACAAGGGGAGAGCGCTGGGAGAGTCCTGCAAGCGCAAGTGGGAGTCCCAGAAGTCATCTAGGGCCAACTTTCCTCGTCCTCGTTTCGGGCAATCCCAAGTGCCCCGTCCTCAGGCTTCAGCACCACCGAGGCCGTCGGCACCTGCACCTCGTCCTCTGCAGGCCATGTCTCAACCACGTGCACCTGCGAGTCAGCAAGGTGGCCTCTGCAATCCAGCTGTCGGGGTCACTTGTTTCTTCTGCAATCAGAAGGGCCATTATGCGAATAATTGCCCTAAGAAAACTGGAGCGGCCCCTCATCCTAATGGAGGACGCGGACAAGGAGGTGGTCCTCCTCAGGATCAGAAGGTTGTCCTAGTGACTCAAGGTGTGGGAGGCGGCTGCGTCAACCACATCTCAGCTGAGGCAGCACAGGAGGCGCCTGATGTCGTGTTAGGTACGCTTCTTGTCAACTCTCATGCTGCTACTGTTTTGTTTGATTCAGGAGCTTCTCATTTCTTTGTGTCTAAGTCTTTTGCTGTTGTTGGTGATCTTCTTTTTGCTCCTCTGTTGGTCCCGTTGCTCATTCGCTCTCTCGGTTCGGAGTTGAGAGCTGAAATTGAGTGTCGGGATGTTCCTGTTGAGATTGAGGGAGTAGGATTTTTGGGAAATCTTATCCTCCTCAATTCTGCGAGTTTGGATGTGATTCTTGGCATGGATTGGTTGTCCCAGCACTTGGGACAAATCGATTGCGCCAAGAAGTTCATCTACCTCACAAGTCCCTCTAGTGGGCAAGTTTGTTTTTCGCCGAAGCTGCACGGACTGCATCTCTTCGCGCTTGAAGCGAAGCCAGCTCTAGATATTCGTGAAGTCCCAGCGGTGTGTGACTTCGTTGATGTCTTCCCCGAAGATCTTCCTGGGATGCCACCAGTTCGTGACCTCGAGTTCGTCATCGAGTTGGCACCCGGTACTGCCCCGATTTCAAAGAGGCCTTACCGGATGCCACCGAACGTGTTGGTGGAGTTGAAGAAGCAACTTGGTGAGCTACAAGAGAAGGGTTTCATCCACCCTAGCTCATCTCAGTGGGGTTGTCCAGCAATCTTTGTGAAGAAGAAGGACAATACTTTGCGCATGTGCGTCGATTACCGTCCACTTAATGAAGTAACGGTAAAGAACAAGTATCCTTTGCCCTGCATCGACGACCTCTTCGATCAGTTGTCTGGAGCTCAAGTTTTCTCCAAGATTGATTTGAGAGTGGGATATCATCAAGTTAGGATCAGACCTGAAGATATTCCCAAGACGACTTTCTCTACTCGTTACGGTTTGTACGAGTACACCGTCATGTCTTTCGGCTTAACCAATGCTCCTGCCCTGTTCATGAATCTCATGAATTCGGTGTTCATGGAGTATTTGGATAAGTTTATGGTGGTCTTCATCGATGATATTCTTATCTACTCCAAGAATGATGAAGAACACGATGAGCATCTGAAGCTTGTGTTGGAAAAGCTACGTGAGCACTAGCTGTATGCGAAGTTCAGCAAGTGCGCGTTCTGGTTGAAGGAAGTGGCCTTTTTGGGCCATGTTCTTTCAGCGGGAGGCATAGCTGTGGATCCTAGCAAGGTCAGCGATGTGCTCTCCTGGAGTCAGCCCAGTTCGGTAACCGAAGTGAGGAGTTTTCTCGGTTTAGCGGGATACTATCGTCGCTTTATCGAGAACTTCTCCAAGATAGCGAAGCCGATGACTGAGTTTCTCAAGAAGGATAAGAAGTTTGTGTGGTCCGCTGATTACGAGGAAAGTTTTCAAGAACTCAAGAAGCGTTTGACCACATCTCCCGTTCTCGTTCTTCCCGATGTCCATCGAAGCTTTGATATCTTTTGCGATGCTTCTCGTCGAGGACTCGGTTGTGTCCTTATGCAAGAAGGCAAGGTAGTGGCCTATGCATCAAGGCAATTGAGACCTCATGAACTCAACTATCCTACCCATGACTTGGAGCTAGCTGTTGTGATTCATGCATTTAAGATTTGGTGACATTACCTAATCGGTAATCGTTGTGAAGTGTATTCAGATCATAAAAGCTTGAAGTATTTGTTCACCCAACCCGATATGAACCTTAGGCATAGAAGGTGGTTGGAATTGATCAAAGACTATGACATGAGTATTCACTATCATCCGGGCAAGGCTAATGTCGTTGCCGATGCACTTAGTCGAAAGGTGTATTGTAATGCCTTGTTGCTCAAGGAGCAGCAGCCGACCCTTCTGGAGGAATTTCAGCGTCTCAACTTGGGTTTGGTTGAGCATGGATTTCTCACTACCTTGGTTGTGCAACCAACCTTGGTGGATCGGATCAAGGCCGCTCAGCAATCGGACGTTGGAGTGAACCGAATCAAGCAGAATGTCAAGAACGGAACAACCAAGTGTTTCTCAGAAGATGATCTTGGTGTTGTGAGGTTTGGATAACATCTTGTGGTTCCAAAGGACATGGAATTGCGGAATTTGATCCTCTGTGAAGCCCATGATTCACCTTTGTCCATTCATCCCGGGGCCACAAATATGTATCAAGATCTCCGGCAAAGATTTTGGTAGACCCGAATGAAGAGGGAGATTGCGAGGTTCGTTGCTGAGTGCGACGTGTGCCATCGTGTGAAGGCCGAGTATCAGCGTCCAGCAGGTCTGCTTCGGCCTTTGCTAGTGCCTGTGTGGAAGTGGGATTCGATCGGGATGGATTTTATCACCGGTCTGCCTAGGTCACCGAAGAAAAATGATGCCATCTGGGTTGTCATCGATCGTTTGACCAAAGTGACTTATTTCCTTCCTGTCAAGACTGACCTTCGGGTAAGTCTTTTGGCGGATCTCTACATAGCCTGCATTGTGAGTTTGCATGGCGTGCCAAAGATGATTGTGTCAGATCGTGGTTCTCTGTTCACTTCTCGGTTTTGGCATAGTTTGCAAGAGGCTATGGGAACTCGCCTTTCTTTCAGCTCATCATATCATCCTCAAACTGATGGCCAGACCGAAAGGGTCAATCAAGTTTTGGAAGACATGCTTCGTGCTTGTGTTCTTTCCTATGGGAAGCATGGGGAGAAATGCTTGCCATTCGCTGAGTTTTCTTACAACAACAGCTTTCAAGCCAGTCTTGGTATAGCACCTTTTGAGGCCTTATACGGGAGGAAGTGCAAAACCCCATTGAATTGGTCTGAGACCGGTGAAAGACCTTTCTTTGGTCCGGACTTGATCAATGTGGCCGAGAGTCAAGTTCAACTTATTCGTGATCGTTTGCGCACAGCTCAATCAAGGCAAAAGAGCTATGCGGATCGCCGTCGTCGTGAGTTGAGTTTTGAGCCCAATGACTTTGTTTATCTCAAAGTCTCTCCTTTGAAGGGCCATCAACGTTCTGGCATCAAGGGCAAGTTAGCTCCTCGATATGTTGGTCCCTACCGCATCATCGAGAAGAAAGGGGTTGTTGCCTATAAGTTAGAATTGCCTGTTGCACTTGAGGGGGTACATGATGTGTTCCATGTGTCCCAGTTGAAGAAGTGCCTCCGTGTTCCAACCGAGGAAGCTCTGTTGGAAACTCTTGATGTTCAAGAAGATTTGACCTACCGCGAGCACCCTGTTCGCATCCTTGAAGAGGCTGAACGACGAACAAGGAATCGTACCATCAAATTCCTTAAAGTTCAGTGGTCAAATCATTCCGAAGATGAAGCTACTTGGGAACGGGAAGATCGTCTGCGGGCAGACTACCCATCTTTCTTTTCCGAGTGAGCCAAATCTCGGGACGAGATTTTTGTGAGGGGGGAGGTTTTGTAACATCCCAAATCTGGGTGTGTGTTTCAAATGTAAGAAAATGAGTAGAAATTAAAACTTTTCTTGCATCTTGATGTTTTTGATCTTTTTTTGTAATTCTTGTAAAGGAATTGTGGGAAATCAAAAACCTAAATCTCCAATTGACTAAAGTCATGACCTCCTTGTTGGGAATCTTGTGTTCAACCCCTGAAAATATTTTTCCTTGGTTCTAGGGATGCTGTGCGACTCCTCTGAGAAATTTCATAATTTTTAGAAATTATTTGATAATTTTTAAGAGGCAGTCAAACCAGTTTGACTCTTGGTCAAACCCTAGAACAAGCCTTGAGAAATTTCTGGAGAAAAATGCTATGGATAAAAACCTCTGAAAAATTTACACAAGGTTTATCCTGGAGTGAGGAACCTCCAGTCAAAATTTTAGAATTTTTGGGGTTAGTTTGCTACCTCTAAAAATTCTTCCAAACTCAGCTTGTTTCAAACCCTAGTCTTGTTCCTGTTCCTTGGGTCCGAGTCAGACTAGGGTCCCTCGGTTCGACCCAGCCGCCTAGGTGCACTCGGGTTTGTTCTTGTTGGCGCGTGCGTTTTGGATCGTTGGATCTCCATCGGGCGGTCCTCGTTCGCGTGGAGTCGTTCGGACCCCCGATCGCGCGTGTGGCTTTTCAGCCATTGGATCTCAATCCAACCGTCAGTGTTGGCCCGTGCCTGTTGGTTGGGCTCAACCCATTCCTTTCTGTTCCGGCTCGAGCCACCCCCATTCTCTTTCGCTAGCAGGTGGGCCCTCGCGTCGCTGGTCATCTCCTTCCTCGGTCGCTCGCTCGAGCGCCATGGCCAGTGCATGGCGTGGGCGTGGGTGAGGGCAGTGCCTTGTCCCCTCGCTCGTCAACGGCTGTTAGCATTTAATGCGCGCCAGTGCTTTCGCCCCCGAAGTCGTGGTCTTCACCTGCTCCCGTCACTCAGCTCGCCCATGGCAGAGCCATGAGCCGAGCTCACCCTTGAACTTTGCCCTAGCTCCATTCCTTGCTCTCCGGCTATAAAAGGCCTTTGAACCTCTCTTTGGATTCTTTTCAGCACCCACCTTTTCAAACCCTTGCTTCCTCTCGGGTTGCTGGTGCTCAAACCACCAGAAACCCCAAATCGCCATTATCGGCCCGTGAAGCTTCTTCGTCGTCCCGGCGCTTCAGTGGTTCCTCTGGTCATCTTGAGCATTTCCCCAATCCAATTTCAGTTTGCATTCACAGGAATCAACTAATTTTGGATTTGCTCGTTTTCGGCCGAAGTTCAACCTTTGCGTCCCCAACTCCGGTAAGGGCCTCCTGTCTTCAATTGTTTGCTCATGGACCATCCCTGAGCCCTATTGAAGCTATCCCGATGATGCGGTCCTGTTTGTTTTGCTCAGGTTGTCTTCTCCGCGTCATCTTCCTCAGCCCCGGTGCGGTTCAACGTCGCCGAAGCTCCTCCGTCCATCTTTGAAGCTCTCCAGCGTTAAGGTAGCTCCTTGTTAGTCCTTAGAAGCTTGGGCACTCGCCTACCTGGACTGCTGCGGAGCTATTTGCTGTTGTCGTCGTGGCCGTGCTTTGCACCGCCGCTCCTCTCTGGCTCGCCGCCGTTCTAGGCTGGCTCCGCCGTCGATAGTAGCCTCTGTGTGTTCGCAAGGCTATTGTGAACCCGTGTGTGCAGTTGGTTTGCGCCACCGTGACCGGAGTCGCCGGCGGTGAGGCCATCTTTGCATCGGGCTCGTTGTCAGATGGGGACAGTACTGTAGCGACACCATTAACGCAAAGATCCATCATTAATTTGGCTAATGATTGGTTTAACAATTAATGGTTGTCCTAATGGCTCAGTGTGTCTCTGTCAAGTGGGCCGAGCATCTTTAAACCTCGGTGCGTGCGTGTGCAGCGCTGAGATCAAGTTTGGACCGTCCGATCTAGATCCAGCGATCTAGATCGCTTTGAACGTTCGGACCATCGAACCTTAGCCGTCCATTTTGAGATCTACGGTCGAGATCTGTGGGACTCTCGGACCCCCCGACCTCCCCGTAGCCTTGGCCGTCCATTTTCAGATCAACGCTCCAGATTGATTGGGCCGTTCGGACCGTCCGAACGTCCCATTCGTTGTGGACCGTGAAATCTAGTTTCAACGCCTCAGATTGATTGGGCCGTTCGGACCGTCCGAACGTCCATTCAATCTGAGCCGTTCGTTTTCAATCCAACGGCTATTGTTGAGCGTGGGCGTCGCATGTGCTGTGCTCCCGTGCGCTTGGGCCGTGCGATTCCAAATCAGCGGCCCAGGTTTTTCCACTTTGAGTAAGATTGTTTAAAATCCCGGTAAGCTTTATTTGAAAACTGAAAATTGTATTAAACTTCAAAATTGCTTAACTAATTCGTTTTAACTCCTTTTCGGTTGATTCAAATTTTGTTAGTTTTGGTTTTAACTAAGATTTAATCTAAAAATGGTTAGAGGCTTGGTTCTGTTCCAGAAAAATTTGTTAGTAGATTTATTTTAGGTTTAGTTTTATTGGTTGCATTAAAAATTCAGTTAACTTGAAAAATGCATAAGTATTTCTCTGTAGCTCCTTTTTGAGTGAAACCAAGTTTGTTGGTTTCCTCTGTTAGTGTGCTGAATTGTAGAATAGGTTTTAGGCATGCTACTATTTTTGTGGTTGCATTTGTTTTGTGCTCCTTTTCATATATGTTTTTGAAAAATCATAGAAAATGCATCCTAGCTCCAAGTGAGGTGAATCCAATTGTGTTGTTCATCTCATGTGGTGCTCTATTTACCATAAAAATTTCAGTTGCACCACCTCTCTGGAAATTTGTGCCAAAAAATTAATTTCGGATGAACAGTACCTGAGATGAAATTTTCAGCATTTTTCCAACCGGCTGAATTTGTTGTGGCCATAACTTTAGCATTGAGTATCCAAATCAATTGGTTCTTGTTGATAAATTCCTTAAAAATCATGTTCTACCTGCTGTAAAATTTTCGTGGCTTTTCGCTGAAGTTGGTTTTTGAGTCTTTTCGGTGTTCTTCGTTCTTATCGGTTCTTTTCATTCTTTCTTTAGGTGCTGACAAGTTCGTTGATTACGAGAGTGATCCTCTGCAGCATATTGAGCATCTCCTGCAAGGCAAGCAGTTTGATCATGTCAATCCCATTACTTTTAAAGTCTAATACTTTGTTTACAAATTTTATGTATGCATGCTTTTGTGTCAAAGTTAATTTTCCCGATTAGAGGTAGCTATTCCTATTGCATGGTTGCCCTTAAATTGTTATCCCCTGCCACTAACCATAAGTTATTAATCTCGCTGGTGAATTAGAGCCTGATGATTGAATTATGCTCTTTTATTGTCTTTACGGTGTCATGCTTAGAAATGCTTAGCTACCGGTAGAATTGGGCGGTCATTGACTTAGTCGATGATCTTGATCACACAAATCTTATTATTATTCCATTATGTCTAGCACTTTGTGCTTTGTTAATTTGTAAAGTCAAAAACTGAAAACAAATTGTTATAGACTTGGGCACAATGGATGATGGTGTGATCTGTTGGGTGTGATTGGAATGGTGCCTAAGTCCACAAGGACCGAGTTAGTTGTGTCACTAAGCCTAGCGATTATTGCGTGCTAACCACACGAGGGGGATATGGGACTTCTCTTGACTAAGTACTTTGGGGGGTGTTAATTAATGAGTCGCGTGGTGGTTGTTGTATATATATTTGCAACATGGGACAGGAGGGGAGCACCCGCAGTTGCTTAGGCTGGGTCGGTGTATCCTCCTGTTCATATGGGTCCTTGGTGAGAGCCGGGGAGGCATTTCACTAAGGGTTAACCCCCATACGTACGACTCTTAATTAGCACATTCCATTGGAAATGTCTCGTAGGACTTAGCCATGCCGGCATACCAAAGGTAGTGTGCTTCATCATGTGGCAAAAAGGCAGTATGATGTGTGGGTACATTGGTACACCCCTGCAGGGTTCAAACTATTCGAATAGCCTCGTCCTAGGTTATGGACATGCTTGGTAAGGTCGTGCAAGAACTAGACTATAACCTTTTAATTAAAACTTGTTGTGGGTGGTATGAATGGGTAATTCGTGCTATTGTTGTGGTGGCTATTGGGTTAGTCACCTCTAGGTTGTCTTGTTGTTATTATTATGTATCTCGTTGTTATTTAACATTAAAAAATAGATTGCAAAAATTGCTTTAAATGTATTACATTATTGCAAATGAAAACTTGCTTTATGCTGAAAATGAACCTAGAGCCTTCTCCATTGATTAAGCTTGCATGTAGCTATGTATAGGCTGTTACACTACACGTAAGTGTTGCAAGTACATTTTTGTACTAATTTGCTTTGCTTAATTAATTGTTGCAGAGGAGGTTGATCCCCAAGGGATCGACTATCGTGAGACGGACTTCGACTTTGACGACTAGCTGGTGGCCCGGTCGGTTGCGTTGTGGGCTTAAAGGCAAATCGTATAGCTTTTGTTTATCGCCATCTTATGGCTTTTGCTTCCGCTGTTTATTTAGCTCTTTAGCTTGTGATTTGGCCGGTCGGCCCCTTTTGTAAGAACTCTATTATGTATGTCTTTTGTTTGGTTAAGTTCTTGCTTCGGTTCTGTGCTTGTATGGAATTGATGCATGATTTTGTAAAAGGTTGTGTGTACCGCACTTCTGGGATGTACACATTGTCCCGAGGCACGGGATATTTTGTTTGTGATGCTAGGGTCAATTGGAAGACTGAGCCTTACAAGCTAAATACCCCGGGGGTCTCACAATTAAGCTAGTATATGTACATTGATAAAGTGTTGAATCAGTTCAACATGCAAGATTCCAAGAGAGGATTCTTGTCCATGGCACATGGCATTAATCTTAGCAAGAATCTGTGTCCTACGACCACTGATGAGCGAGATAAAATGAGTGATATTCTATATGCTTCGGCCATTGGATCTATCATGTACGCCATGATATGTACTTGACCAGATGTATCATATGCTCTAAGTGTTATGAGTAGATATCAAGCTGATCCCGGTGAAGGTCACTGGATAGCTGTGAAAAATATTCTTAAGTACTTAAGAAGGACTAAGGATGCGTTCCTAGTTTATGGCGGTGATGAAGAGCTCGTTGTAAATAGTTACACCAATGCAAGCTTTCAAACCAACAAAGATGATTATCGTTTGCAATCTGGTTTGTATTCATTTTGAATGGAGGAGCAGTGAGCTGGAAAAGTTCCAAGCAGGAGACGGTTTGTAACAGCCCAAAGTTCTGTTACCAATATAAAATTAATAAAATTATTATTTTAATGGATTTTCTGCAATTTGAAAGAGTTTGATTGCTTTATTTGAATTTCTGAAGTTTTAAAAGTCAAAAGTAAAATTTATTAAAGTTTTTGAACTTTTATTTGAGTCAAAGTTGAAAAATAAAAATTTATTAATTTCTGGAATTTTGTGAGATTTTAAAAGCTTTCCTTAATTATTTTAAAGCCAAAATAAATTATGTGCAAAAATAAAAGCCAACTTTAGGTTGGGATTATTTTATTAAGTTCAAAATAATTTTAGTAATTTTTGTAAATTTTTCTAGAATTTTTGGACTCTATTTGTTATCTTCTAAAAATCTATTTTGATTTGTTGTGTAATCTGAATTAATTTCGAAAATTAATTAATTAATTTTTTTTAAAAATGAACTTCCCATCGGGTCACCCCTCACGGTACTGCTCTTTGGGCAGCATGCTTAACTGTGGCAACCTTTCCCAAGCACTTGCCACCTTTCCCTTTTTCCTTTCTTAGTTATATCCTTTCCTTTTATTCTTTTGTTCCTTTCTTCCTACCCTTTCTTCTCCAAAACTGAAACGTTGTCTTGCTGTCCAGTAAACAACAAGCAGGCCGAACACCATTGATGCACACCCGAGCTCCGCATTCGGCGCCCCCAACCGCCCCTACCTCCCTGCGCCACACGCGCACGACCCTCGCTCCACCCCCACCTTCTCCCTCCTTCTCCGCGCCCAAAACCGCCCGTGCGCCACAACTGCCGCCGCCACGACCTTCACCAGCGCCTCGCCACCCCGGTGCCCCTCGGCCCCTATAAAAGGGAGCACGAGGAGCCCCTCATCTCACTCATTCCCCATTCCTCACCTGCATCTCCTCTCCTGAGAGCTCTAGAACCCGGTGCTACTTCTCCGGTTCTCCCTCCCCTTGAACTCCGGTGAGCATTTTCCGTCAAAGCAGTGGGAGCCCGGCTTCACGATTGCTACGAGCAGCTCCACTACGTCAACACCAACCTTGCTCACCTCCCCCTCACCAGAGAACCACCCTCCATGGCCGCCACCTTCCTCCAGGATGCGCCATGTTAGGTGAATAATCTTGTTTTTACACTTTTCTGCATCAGTTTATGTTTCTATCAGTTTATTTGTGTTGTTTCTGTTTTACTGTCACGTGTGACAGAGGTGCCTGAGTTATCTTTGTGTTAGTTTGTACTTAGTCAAGCTTGAGAATCGGTCTGATCCAGATCGTGAGAGTTAGTGGTGTTAGTGCCTGTTTTGTAGGAGCTAACGCTCATTCGATTGCTCGGCGTTTACGACGCTTGAATAAAAGATCAAACCAAAAGCAGACACCTTTGTATCTAGCCCGCAAAACTGAATTTCGCTCTCGTTGTTGTTCCTCCAACTCAAGCTCAATCCTTGATCTCGAGTATTCGTGTGTGTGTCTTCTTGGCCGCTCCTTTGAGGCCATCACGCCATGCTCTTCTCGCTTAATTCATGTAAGCCTCTTCTTGTAGCAAGAATATCTAGTCATGACCACACTTTGTACATAGAAATTTTAATCTTCCGTAAAATCTTTCTCTCACATACAAGCCCTAAATCCATTGATTCCTTCTCCTAAATTCATCTAAATTCAACTACTATTCCCAGATTTATTTCAGAATTTTAGATTTTATTTAATTTCAGTTAGTTATTCGGTCCATTTTGCGCGCCGCCGGCCGACCGTGCGCATTCCACTCCAACCAAGAAGAGCATTATGTTCCCCGCGGTTCCCTCTTCAAATCGCCGCCAACCTCATCCGCTAACTCCTCTCCGTTTGCCCGCAACGCCGATGTCCGCCATCAAGGTTTTATCTGTCGGATCGCCGCCATCGAATGTCATCTCGCTGAGCCGACCGCGTCGCGGCGTGCCCCTCGGCTTCATCGTCATACCCTTGGAATTCGCCCCTCTATCTCGCCACAAGCAAATTGGTTTTCCGCAAACGGCCGAACCACCTTCTGTCATCATTTTCGGTGCCGTTTTTGATTTCCCGATGACATCGTCCACGCCATTGGCTTCGCATCGCAACGCTCTACGCAGTGCTCCCTTCCTTTTCCCTGAAACACCCCAGGCTCATCGGTGCTACTATTCCCTGGCGCTTTTTACGCACGCCAAGACCGACCTCCGCCGATGATGCGACCACCACCATTGGGTCCGTCTCGCTCCCGGGATTCCATTTTAGTGCTTCGCCGGCTGTCGCTCCTTTCCTTTTCGCCAGCATCGCCATTTCTCCGCCAAGACCGAGCTTTTGTTTACTGTTCACGTGCATGGGTGAACAGTGCCATGCAAGCACATGCATCTAAATTTTTTTTTGAGAATTTATCTTCTACAATTTCGTTCTCCCCCATACGAACTCCGATTCCGTCGATTCAACTTTCTAAATTCATATAAAATTGATAAATTCCTAGTAGTATTTATTTTATAATTTTATTTTGTTATTATTTGGATTTTATTTGATTGTTATTTGAATTCGGATCGTTTACGCCGTATAGATTACTTACGACTTGGACGAATCGAATTTCAACGCCGCTTGAGAATAATCCATCAAGCAAGGCAAGTTACATTCTTGATCATATTGCACCCATTATTTCAAATTATTTAATTCTGTTTTAAATTATTATTGCATGCTTATTTATATTCAGTAATTTAAATGCCTGTTTCAAATTCCTAGATATTCCTAAATCCTTTGTATGGCCAAATTTGATAATTGAATCAAACACATTGTCACGCTAGATAAAACCTAGTTGATACGATAGTATGAACTAGGATCATTTGAAAATGTTGCAAAGACATGCTTAGATCAAAAATGTTGATTTGGGAAGTTTCAGCCAAAATTCAAATATTGTTTAAATTGTATCCATGACATTGGTGTGTTATGGAAGTTTATAAATGATCTTGAAAAATAAAATAAAATGATGGTTTGTATTTGGGCGAAATGGTTGTTTGGTTGGTGCATGTCAATGCACGGGCTCAATCTGGTTAGGGTTGAAGCCCAGGGGTTATTTGGAAAGTCGCCCAAGTCAGTTAAGGACCGGTCTTCGAGCCGCATCTTGCTATAACATATCGTGCAACCACATGTCCCGAGTATGGGTAGGGACTGGTGACTAATTTGCAAAGTGCCATCGCGGTCGATCCCATGATTGTGTGGGTCCATCTCGGATGGCTGGTCGTGTTATGACCTCGTTAGTCCCACTGGCGTAAGAGGGGGCCCCTACAAACTCTGCGGATTTCTATCCAAGGAGGGATGCGAAACCTTAACGGGGGTGGACTGCGGTGGGATGGCGTATTATAAAGGCCTTGGCATGTGCTCTAGACTGCTTACCTAAGGTAGTGAGCGGTGGCATAGATATATGCCGGATAAACTAGAGAATTCGTGTCATGTGGGTAAAGTTGTACAACCTCTGCAGAGTGTAAAACTATTCGAATAGCCGCGTCCGCGGTCATGGACATGCTAGCAAAGCCACTCAAAGTTAGACTTGGATTTTGATTTCAAAAAGACTTTGTCAAATGGTTTATCCAAATGGGAATTGGGCGGGAAGCCATGTGATAGGAGGGTATCCTTCACCATTCATGTGTGAATGTTATCTGACTATAAAATTGATTTAGAAAATGAATTTTAGTTATGTAATAACTGCTTTGGAACTTAGTACAAGTATTTAAAGAAAATGCTGCTTTATGCAAATTCAACCATATTAAGCCTTCCTTTGAGATATCCATGTATGCATGTCATTCTGTTATTCGACGGGTGTAACTTGCGAGCACGGTAGTTGTGCTCATTCTTGCTTATTGCAAATAATTTCAGAGGAGAAGAACTTTGCTACCGGTGTGGATCTCGACGACTAGGCCGCTTCCCATTGATTGCCCGTGGCGGTTAACAGACCCTACTACTTCTTCGCCTTCCGGCTGTGTTTATTTTATTGTTGGCCCAGAAGCCTCCTTTGTAATCAACTCCGTTGTTATTTATTAATAAAGTTGTGATATGATTTTGTTACCATATTTGTTTACTGTGTGAACTAGCTACTGATCATGGGACTAGTTCAGAAATGCACAGAGGATTCGGGAGTGTTAATCCCGGGTCTTACACGGTTGCTGATGCCACGACGGAGGCCGAGTACATTGCGGCTTCTGAAGCTGCAAAAGAAGGTGTTTGGATAAGAAATTTCATTGCTGAGTTGGGTCTGGTTCCGAGTGCCTCATCCGCTAGGTTTCGCTACCAAAGGTGGTTTCCTAATGCAATACAGCTACGCCACCCTTTGGACTCCTATCCTCCGGGTGGTTGTCATCTAAGACCATAGTCCATGCCACCCTCCGTAGCCTCCTTTTGCGCCGTAGTGGTTTCCTAATGTATTATAGCCGTGCCACCCCAGAGTGGTTGTCAACTAAGACTATGATACATGCCACATGAGTGGGATGAAGAAGCAATGTTGAGGCAAACAAATTAATCAGCCAGGTCGTACCCATTATAGACTTGTGGTTGCATTGTTTTTACATGACAGGTCATCACAAGAACTCGGTCCTTTATTGACTCGGGCGGTACTTCCCCATATCCACTCTGCCATACTCTTCCCAACACCCGCCATGCTTTCCAGCCGCCCGAATCAAAATCTATTTTTGGTTTTATTTGGTTTTGAAATACTTTTCGAGTCAACATACCAGCCAAGCTCCAACCTCGATTACCCAAATCCACTTTTCATGTTTTGAATAATATCAGGGCAAATCATTGCCCACATGCCAATGTATCTAAGCAAGGCTAAGCTTGACACTTAGATACAGACTTATTAACTAGTATGTATACCATTAGTTCTAGGGTGACAAAGGATAATATCCAATTTCAAGGATGGGAAAATTTATATTCAATTATCATTAAGGTATTAACTATGATCTAGGCCAACGTAGTTGTATAAATCATAGCAATGCAATTTTATAATTTAAAACAATATAATTGCATTTCAAAAGTAGGTGCAACATGATCAAAGTGTTGACTCGCCTTGCTCAATATTATGATAATCGTCTTGCTCAATGTTTTGGTAATCTTGATCTCGACCTCGTTCTTGTTGGGACTGCTATTCCATCATAGCTTCAGATTCTAACTACCCAGAATATGATCTAACCCAAGAACTTCAAAAAGCATCCAAATGAAATCCAATGACATTCAAACAAAAGGAAAACATTTCAAATGAGAGTAAATATATCTAACAACATCTTGAAAGAAGGAAGTACTCCAAATGAAACTAATCGTACTTAGTGGAGTTGACGAAGGAAATACTTCAGATGAAGTATATCCATGGAAGTTGATGAAGGAAATACTTCAGATAGAATGAGGCACATCCATGGATATTTGGAATGAAGGAGATACTTCAGACCAAAGTAGGTAAATTCAAACTCTATTTATTTGGTCTAGTGGTGGGGTTTTGGGTTGATAGTCAGACTTAGGGTTAGGTAACCATTTGATCCAGAGTGAGGACGAGAGGGATTGGGCTCTCAGAAAGTCCGCTAGTGCAAGGAGTTAGGACTCCAACGGAGGGAGAGAATATTCCTCATCGGTTGCCTATATGGGAGAGATCACCTTGCTAGGTAGGGTTCTCTGATTCATCTTTGGGTCACGAATTGTCTGACTACTGGGAACACATAGCAAGGGGTGATGGCTAGAGCCTAAACGATGTTGATTAGTGGTTGAACTACTATCATCCACTTGGGAACGTACCACCGCTACTCACACGTGATGCCTAGCTGATCTAATGATTTCTTTAGTTATTATTTCCTATTTATCGAGGAAGTTCCATGATAGTTAGATGAGACCTATGCATAAGTGCTAGGTGGTCACATAGGGTAGACATAAATCTCCCAACACAAGTGGCCTAGTTCACTCAATGCTTTCTTTTATTATTTTATATTTATCAAGGAAGTTCCATGAGCTAGGTGGAACTTCCAAGCATTGGCTAGACACTAGCCTTACATCTTTAGTAGTGTCTATGGTTGTGAGTTTCATCTTGGAGGTGATCTATACTTAGCCTTACTACCTACGTGGCCCGGCATATTTTAATGTAAGCCTATCATACCAGGTTGATCCTTATCTACAACACCTGCTAATGACTACTTCTAGTTAAGTAGATAACTACCTTACAAGGTCTATGGCTCCTGCCTACTAGCCTTCGTTTAGCGATCAACCCTATTGTCTTGATTAGGTTCACTATGCTTAGATATACTACAATTTCTTGATTAAATTAGTATATTGCTCTTGTGCAAATATTGGCATATTAATCAGCTTAGCTAGTTACCATTGGCATTACCCTAAATCATTCACTAGGGGAGGGCCTACTATTAGCTAGTCCTACCCAACATACACACACAGAGAGAGGAATAGCCATAGAGAGATGGAGGCGCCCACTTGTCATACGCCTATACACAGAGAGGGAGAAAGAGACTAAGGGGGAACAGGGGAGGCCAAACTGGGGAGACGCCTAGAGCTTCTCGGCTGGTGGTCGTCACCGACGAGCCAAGTCACGGCGGAGGTCGGAGGAGCCTAAAATGGGTTCCCCATGGGCACGCGACCCCAGGGGTACCAGCGGCGAGGGCCGGGGTGACCGGTAGTGGCGGCGCGGAGGAGTTGAGCAGCGGTGGCCTACGAGCTACGGTGGTTGCTACCACCCGACGGCTTTCTCAATGCACTAAGGCACGCATGAGCATCACTAGAAGGAGGGGAGCCTATCGGAGTGACATGGAGCGAAGGAGGCGGCCAGAGGGCGGTTGACCCGAGGCAGCGGTGAAGCTCTCACATGGCGGCGATGCCCTGCACAGAGGGTGAGGCCATGAGTGGGCGGTATTGCACGAGGGAGGTAAGGGATTGATCGGGGCGGAAGTAATTGGAGCAGAGCTCATCGAGGGAGGAGCGGTAATGAAAGTGGTGGTTTTGGACATAGGTGAAGAAGACAGCGATGCCGGTGTGTTCCTATGAACGAAATGGAAAATCAAATGGGGGCGGGGAGTTTTCCCAGGCCCTGGAACATGATATGACGCAAACAGCGAGGGGAGGGGCTCACTAGAGCAGTGGTGACACGACAGCGATGTTGCGGCTGAAAGCGGAACTCACACCCTTTTTGTGCTTGTGATCGATGGAGGGGAAAGGGAGGAGCGTGACCGGGGAGGGTGAGGCGAGCTCGGGGGTGCCACTTTTATAGGCGGAGGAGGAATGGTGGGGGTCGGTGGAGGATGAGACCGGCGGGACGGGGCGGCATTAATGCGGCATGGGCAGCGACTCAAATAGACTGGGGCAGGCGGTGCAGTGACAACGGCATGGCAGCTGACACGGGCACAGTCAAGGGCGTCACCTTCCGTGCAACACCAGTGGAGCAGGCGCGAGGGGAGGGGCGGTTTGGACAAGAGCAGGTGACCAGCAGACGCGAGTAGCATGGGTGCGGCTTTGACGGGTAGAGGAAAGGAGGGATGGGAGGGCCAGGCTGGTGCTACGGAGCTTAGCGTGGTGCACGGTGTGGTGCTATAGTGGCGGCAGGCGATGCGTGATGAAGCCATAGTGACACGGACACGATGTGGGCGTGGTGCTGAGTGTGGGCGAGGCGACAAGACCACGTGGGTGTGCGGAAACCAGGAGCACAATTGTGCGGGGGTGGCATGGGTGGCAGCAACTGGCTGCGTGGGCGCAAGGGTGGAGGGGATGGTGAGGACGTGGGTGTGACATGGCCACAATAGCGAGTTGATGGGTTAGCGGTAACAGTCATGGCGACAATAGTGGCGCAAAGACAAGGCAGACGAGACGATGCTGATGGGAGCGCAGTTGGCTGGCGTTGTGCTAGTAATCTGTTTGGGTGGCGTGCTAGCTTGGTGATGGTGACACGTCGGGGCAGAGCAAGCGGCGGTTTCATGTGGACGGCACGGCACCAGTGGAGGCGATGAGATGGGAGCGACAGGGCGGTTGAGCTCGGCATGGCGCTAGGAGAGCTAGAAGGGAGGAAAGGCCGGAGGCCGACAGGTCGTTGGGCCAGGAGTGGGCCAAGATAGAAAAAGAAGAGGGAAGAACAAGGAAAAGGATGGCTGGGCTGGGTTATGGCCCAAATTGCTCTTTTGAAGTCAAAGTTTTAAATAAAAACCCAGAAATTCGAACATCGACAAGGTGCAACAAATTTTTTTTAAAAGTCCCTCATTTTTAAACAATTCCAAATGCATGAAATTTTTGGGCAGTTACACCAGTGGGAAGGCCCCAAAGAGCAAGCGATGGCCACCAAGAGGCACATGAGGGCCAAAAGATGGTGGCGCGACGAGGGCCCCCCGAGGGTACCAAATACACCTTCGAGAGGGCCTCGAAGGGTGCACGAAGGCTACTAGGAGGTCTAGGAGGGCCAAGAGCCAGAGGCGCAGCGAGGGGCCCTCGAGGGTACCAAGTATGCCTTCTGGGGGGCCCCGAAGGGTGCGCGAAGGCCACTGGGAGGCCCCCGAGGGCCATAGGCAAAAGGCACACATCGCCACCCCTCCCCCGAGGGGTACCGCGTGTACCTTCGGAAGAGCCAAAGGGCGCGGGGGACAACCGAGCGCTACACCCAGGAGTGAGGAGGACGCTAGGACCCCTGCCCGAGGCCACCTCGGGGACACCGAAGGGTGTCCAGGGCCCCTTGGTTCGGGAGCACCCTGCACAGTGCGAAGGGAGAAGGGTACCAGTGGACCGCGCGCACGTATCAGATGGACCAGGACCAGGATGGTCCACCATAGACCGGAGGCAATGCGTAGGGGAAGGAAAAACCCTTGTGGCCCCTATAGGCATAGGGTCTTTTTAGTGGTACATCTGTAATCTCATGTACCCCGGTTGGGAGGCTATAAATAGCCGCCTCTCCCATGTAACCAGAGATGACTTTTTTTAAGGCAATTAATACATACTAACTTCTCTTGGCACTAGTCCCCTCTCTCAAGGATCCCCTAGTCCCCCTCGTCCTGTGGCTACGACACTAAGCTTTATTAATTCATTAAAACTCAAATTTAGATATTGTAAAACTTGAGCTTTTGAACTTAGCTATTGTATTTAAAATATCAAATATTGCTTTTGCACAAACAACCCTTTGAGCCCTCCTTTGATTATATCCATGCATGCATTAACTCTGTTATGGGTGTAACCTGTGGAGTATATTTTTGTACTCATCCTTGCTTAATAAAATATTGTTCAAAAGATGAGGACTTTGCCACTACTGAAGATCCCGACGACTAGGCCGCTACCCCAGTTGATTGCCTGTGGTAGATTTGCTGGGCCCTACTACTACTACTTCATTTTTCGCTGTGTTCTTTTATTGTTGGTGTAACGTCCCATGTTTTTTTTCGAGTTTTTGAGTTTTTTAAAAATAAAAATAACCATTTGGTTTGTTGAATATGCTCAAGCTTAACTTGGAGATTTCAAAAAATTTGTAGCGTTTTAACATGAACTAATCCAACTTCAACTAATTCGAGATTGGTTCTTTTTGAGTTGCTGGAGTTCTGTGGTGTTAGGACCTCTTTTCCTTGTTCGCTCCTGACCTCCCTCTCATTTAGACCTCCCTCTTAGTCTAGACCTTCCTCTCGTTTAGACCTCCCTCTTGGTCTAGACCTCCCTCTCGTTTAGACCTCCCTCTCGGTCTAGACCTCCCTCTCGTTTTGACCCTCCTCTCGTTTTGACCTCCCTCTCAGTCCAGACCCCCCTCTCGTTTGGACCTTCCCCTTTGTCCAAGACCTCCAGGTGGTCCTAGAGACTTGCCGCGACCACCCCCTTGGTCTTTTTGCAAAGACCACCCTTTGGGCCGCGACCACTCTTTGTGCCACGACCACCCTCTAGGTCTTTTTGCAAAGACCACCCTCTTGGTCTTTTTTGCAAAGACCACCCTTTGAGTCACGACCTCCCCTTGGGTGATGACCTCCTCCTTGGTCTCGACCTCCCCTTTGGTTGGACCACCTTTTTGAGTTGACTAGCCCCACCTGTTAGCTCTGTTCACTTTCTTTTTCCCTTCCGTTGCGTCGCTACTGACGCAAGGGTCCTTGAGTATTAAATGCTGTTGTGTCGCATTAAATGATGCTGCTTTTTGTAGTACCCGTTTCCCCCTCTTGTCTCCGCCCTGACCTGCTCCCATCTTCTCCTTCACCTACCCTTGACCTCGTGTGCTTCTGAGTTTCTTAGTAGCTCTTTTCGCCTTCCCCGGCTATAAAAGCCTGAGCAGCCCTCTTTCATCACCTTTTCTTCACCCAACACTCTCTTGCTCTCGCCCTGCTTTCTCGTGCTTGAAGCTTCGCCAAGGAGTCGCTGGAGCCTGCACCGTCTTCAATCACATCTCCACCGACGAGTTCACCGGAGCACCCGCGCCGTTCATCGTCCTCCTCCCATCTTTTCTCTCTCTTTGTGTCCGGGTGAGTTCCTCCGTGCCTTATTCTCTTTTTCTCTCATGACCACGTTGCGTAGTTGTATCCCTTTTTATACGACCACGTGGAGTAGTCGTATCCTCCTCTGGATCTCCTCCTCGGGACCTCCCCCTTTGGACCTCTCCCCTCAGGATCTCCTTTGGACCTCCTCCTCATTGGACCTCCATCCCAGTGCCGTTTCTATTTCTGTGCATTTTCTTTTGGTAGCTTTGGTTTTTATTTGGTTTTGGTTGTATTTATTTGGCTCTTTTCGCATGTGTAGATTCTGGCTTCTCAGAGGAGTTCTCAGACCCGGCGACCTCTACTAAAGCATCTCCACTCTTTATCGAAGGCAAGTCGTAGACCTTTGATCATGTTGTTCCCAGTTTCCAAGGTTATGTTGATTTATACCAACTTGCATAGCTATTTGTATAAAAATAGTTTGGGAATTAGCTAATCACCTACTCGACAGTATGACTCCTTGAATACTTGTGATGACATATTGACATGTACCTTTGGACCACCATAGGTTGGGTAATCCTAGTTGGACCTCTTTGTGATAACCAACCTGGGTGCGTATTGCTTAGACCTGCTGTAGTTATGCGATGTCTCTCGATCACTTGTCTCATTGATGATAAACTTGACTAAGTGAATATGGAATTGTGGCACGTGTTGTCTTGGCATACGTTGCCTTGTCATGTGTTGTCGTTAATAAAATTTGTTGTGCCATGGCCAGGGTGGTCATTGGCCTGGTGGAACCCAAAATATTTCTGCTCGGGCAAGTGATCGTGTAGTAAAGGGGGTGCAGGAAGCACATTGGGATGAGTAGGTCTCGCCTGAGCAACCACTAAGGACTTAACCTTGTAAGCCATTGATTCGAGGCATACCGTGCAACCACAAGACCATTATGGGGTGGTCCTGGCCAACTAATTGGCAATGCTTTGCTTCGATTCCGTTTTGGTGGAAGTGTGTAAGATATGGGATGGACACGCACACTTGGCGCAAGAGGGGGCCGGGAGGGCGAAACCTTAGTGAGCAGAACTGAGTCAAAGTAGAACCTTGTAAAGGCTTTGTGACATGCTCTAGCCTGCTTACCTAAGGTAGTGAGGAGGGGCATCAACGGTTGCCAAACAAACTAGAGAACTCGTGTCTTCACTACTACAGAAAAGGTATTCACAGACGGTTCAAAACGCGTCATCACGCGGTTTCGTGAGCCGCTCGAGTTTATGGGTCGATGATGACATGAGGTCATCACGCACGGTTTTGAACCGCTCGTGATGCATACTTTCGCTGCACGGTTATTAATCGAGAACCGCTCGTGATAAGTATATATCACGATAGTTTGTGGATAAAACCGTGCGTGATAGTACATATCACGACGGTTTCATCCACAAACCGCTCGTGATAAGTACATATCACGAGCGGTTTGTGGATGAAACCGCTCGTGATAAGTACTTATCACAGATGGTTTCATCCACAAATCGTCTGTGATATGTACTTATCACAGACGGTTTGTGGTTGAAACCATCTGTGATGACTTTTCTCTATAAAGACGAGCGGTGGTACTTGTGCCATTAAATCCGGCATCATATATATATATATATATATATATATATATATATATATATATATATATATATTTGTTCGTAGTCTCTCGGCCACTTTGGGATCATCCACCTGACATGAGAAGGATGAGGCGGTAGCCACGAGCAACCTCATTGAGCCCTGCAAGTTTAAAAAATATGAATGCCAAGAGAGCGTCAGGACATCCAATTACCTGGATGTTGTCGATAGGTAATTGGACCTAGGTTCAGAAATAGCGTGGATCTTGGGTATTCCATTGGGAAGTGGCATCATGTATCAGCAACTAACCATTCTTGAGCATGTAATCGTCTTTAAACCCAACAAGAACACCAAGCAACCATTCTCATATTTCAAAAGAATTCTCAACTTGTTGCTTGGTGTTCTTGTTGGGTTTAAAGACAATTACATGCTCAAGAATTGTTGGTTGCTGATAGATGATGCCACTTCCCAGTCGGAGTACCTACGCATCAACGTCACTTTCTGAACATAGCGACGTCCAATTACCTATCGACAACATCCAGGTAATTGGATGTCCTGACGCTCTCCTTGCATCCATACTTTTTAAAGTTGCAGGGGCTCAATGAGGTTGCCCGTGGATACTGTCTCATCCTTCTCATGTCAAGTGGACTAATTCCTAAAGTGGTCAGACTACTAATAATATATATATATATATATATATATATATATATATATATATATATATATATATATATATATATGATGCCGTTTTAATGGCACAAGCACCACCGCTGGAGACTTTATAGAGAAGAGATTATGAATGGAATGGTAGGACGACTGGGGCGCAAGAGGTAGGAGAACTTGACCGCATGAACAAGGAGACTATTAATATGAACTAATTATCAATTCAATTTCAGCATAAGACTATTGACATCATTACATCACAGAGCAAGGGACTATTAATATGAACTAATTATCAATTCAATTCCAAAGATAAGACTATTGACATCATTACATCACGAGCAAGGACTATTAATATGAACTAATTATCAATTCAATTCCAAAGATAAGAATATTGACATCATTGCATCACGCGAGCAAGGGACTATTAATATGAACTAATTATCAATTCAATTCCAAAGATAAGAATATTGACATCATTGCATCACGAGCAAGGGGACTATTAATATGAGCTAATTATCAATTCAATTCCAGCATAAGACTATTGACATCATTGCATCACAGAGCAAGTGGACTATTAATATGAGCTAATTATCAATTCAATTCCAGCATAAGACTATTGACATCATTGCATCACAGAGCAAGGGGACTATTAATATGAGCTAATTATCAATTCAATTCCAGCATAAGACTATTGACATCATTGCATCACGAGCAAGGGACTATTAATATGAGCTAATTATCAATTCAATTCCAAATAAGACTATTGACATCATTGCATCACAGAGCAAGGGGACTATTAATATAAGCTAATTATCAATTCAATTCCAGCATAAGACTATTGACATCATTGCATCACAGAGCAAGGGGACTATTAATATGAGCTAATTATCAATTCAATTTCAGCATAAGACTATTAACATCATTGAGCAGTTCATCAGCAAGACAACAAGACCAAGGGTGATATGAACTAATTACCAATTCAATTTCAGCATAAGACTATTGACATCATTACATCACAGAGCAAGGGGACTATTAATATGAACTAATTATCAATTCAATTTCAGCATAAAACTATTAACATCATTGAGCAGTTCATCAGTAAGACAACAAGACCAAGGGTGTCCAAACCCAACACACCAGTAGTAGCCCTCGGCATCCATCGCAGTGCACTAGCCATTTTCATCACAGAGCAAGGGGGGTAGAGACAGAGAGGGAGTAAGGTAGGGTGATACCTCAAGACTGGCCACTGACGGTGGTGACCCCACCACCAGCACAACCCTCATCCATCTCCTTCACCTTGCATAAATCACACAAACATCAGGACACAACTTAAGGCTCAAGCATAAAAATCAAACTCAACAAAAGACATTAAGCTAACAGATCTAGAGGAGAATAGAGGGAGGATGGGGAAAGCAAAGCCCCGCCAGGGCCCGAGCGCAGGAGGCCGAGCAGGAGAACCAAGCCATGGCGGCGCAGGCGACACGCGGGGTGGCGGCGTCACCGTAGTTGTGGCACGACCCTGACACTGCACAAGACACTACGACTATCGTACGATCTTGTGCAGTGCAGAGTGGTGTCACAACCTACGGCGACGGCGACGGGGTCGGCGGCGTCGAGGTGGGGAGGGGAACGGACGAGAGTAAATGTGCTGGGGAGTGACGAGTTAGGGCGAGCGCAAACCCTAGCGGCCGGTCTCCTACTAATAAAGAGATTTATCACGATTTGTTCTATTATGGAACCATCGGTGATAATTATCACGTAAGGTTCCATAATGGAACCGCTCGTGAAATGGTTTTTCTCAAGTATATTTATCTTGTATATACACTTACATGACATGAAGAAATTACATGTTTATATTAAAAAAGTAGAAACCTATAATTAAACAAAGTTTTTCTAGTGGCGGAGGTAGGTTGCTATCTCCATCTTCAATACTTCATAGGCGACGGTGTCGACATCGGATGGTTCCTGATCATCAGCGAACGAAGCTTGAAATGCGTCCACCCGACGACGCGCTGCTCGAAAGTGTCTTCCAAGACTTCAGATCGTTGAACTAAGAAGAATTGAGCCCATAGGCTCTCTTCCCTTGCTTGAGGGGTCTCGGCCGTCGACTTTGGCCGCCATCGCCTTTGATTACGCAGCCCAAGTGACGGCAAGCCTCTGAAGACGCAACATCGTTTTGGAGAACCACGCCGATGACGCGTAAACTCGCCGAAAGTGGAGATCACCCGAAGACACGGCGAGGAGGATGTCAAGACGGCGGAAGCTGGCCGTCATCTACTCCGGCAAATTCTCGGCCGATGTAGGAGTGAAGAAACTGTTGAAACAGTATTCTTCCGCAAAGACGGTTCAACGTCTGAAGAGAGAGGTGCTCAGACAAGTCGCGGCGGTAGGCCATCAATGCCGCGACAAGGAAGAGGCAGCCATTTCTGTTTTTTTATAAGTATGTGGGGATGATCATCTTCGATGGCAGATGATCCTTTTTATAAAACAAGGTATAAATTCGGAGCATGAGACGAAGAGACACATCGGGGAGCCGAAGCGGATCGATGAGATGAAGAGACGCATCGGGGAGCCGAAGTGGATGGCGACGTAGAAGAAAACACATTGGGCTGTAGCGATATTATCACAGATGGTTATAACAAAAAACCGTCTGTGATATGTGGTAATATCATAGACAGTTATTGTTAAGAACCGTCTATGATGTTTCACAGACAGTTCTTTGTTGAAAACCGTCTGTGATATGTAGAATTATCACAGATAGTTATTAATAAGAACCGTCTGTGATACTTCACAGACGGTTTTCAACATGAACCGTCTGTGATATTACCTCTTCACAGATGGTTTTTAGCGCAGCCAGTAACACAGACGGTCTCTAAACCAAAACCATCTGTGATTGCATGTAATACAGATGATTTTGGTCAACCGTCTGTGATGAGGCGTCCAGTATTAGCCTTTTTGTAGTAGTGCTTGTGGGTAAAGTTGTGAAACCTCTATAGAGTGTAAATCTATTCGAATAGCCGTGTCCCCAGTTATGGACCTGCCTGGTGATCTCACGCAAGGGGTAGACTTTTCTCAAAACTTGAGTGGTCTGGCTCATGACCAAGGTGGTCGTGAGTGGTCTGGGCCCGTGACCAGGGTGGTCACGGGAGGTCTGGGAAGTGACCAGGGTGGTCACGAGCTGTTTTCAAAAAAAAAAACTTGTTTACTTATGTACTACTCTTTCCAACTTGTGCTTTGCAATCTATGTATTGTATTTCATGTCAATTTGGCTTTCTGCAAAGTAACCATAAAGATATTCCTTATTGAGCCTTGCATGAATATTATTTGCATACAATTCCCTACGGCTTGCTGAGTACATTCAAAGCACTCATGGCTTGTGCCCTCTGGTTGATTAGCAGCTGAAGAAGACCTCCTAGGGTGCTCCGAGCTCTTTGAAGAGGAGGTCTTTGATCACCTCTCGTGCTAGGACGTCCTCCACTCGATTGCTTGTGGGCATGTCGAATGGCCTCCATGTGTTAATTTTGCTTTCCGCTGTGAGCTCTTTTGTTGTTAGCCCTGTGCGGCAGATCTCTGTAACAACTTTGACCATAAGGTCTTTTGCTGTATAAATGTTAATTTGTCTGCTTCTTCTTTGGTTTGTTGTATGGTTGTGATGACATCGTTGTTGAGACTGTGCGGACCAGCTACTGATCATAGGATTGGTCTAGTGTGCACAGAGGGTCTCGGGTTGCTACTCGGGGTCCCAACAAGGATGGTATCTGTTGACGATCGAGACGCCGATCTTGCGATATAAAATAGAGGAAAATGACACAGATCTCCTGGGAGATAATGAGGCTGCTCTTTATTGATACGAACTGGATTTACAGTGGTGTCTACGACTCGGCTGGGGACTAATCCTAATTACACTGAGTATGATCTTTGCTATGCTAATCAATTAGACTTAAAGCATGAGTCTAAAGATGATTGCATTACTCTTAATCTGATGCTGCTGTCTTGATTGTCTCAAATCGCCCTTTTGTCTTCTGCGCTCCACCCTTAAATAACTTTCGAAGAGGTGGCAGTTACTCCTGGAGAAGGCGTCCCTGGTGAAGCATCGCGACTGGTTGGAGCGAGGCGACAGTTGATAATGTATCAACTGTTCTGTGGTTGAGTGTCTGTGAGACACTCAACCGTATAGTGGTTGTTGTCAGTGTCTTAGGATTATGTAACATCGCATGGTATGGAATATACAGCACATGTTCCATTCATCACATGGTAAAGAATATACCTGGAGTCATATCCAGATACCAGTTCATAGCTTTTCCGAGCAGCTACCTGGTCGGAGACTAGGCACCGGACCTTGTCCGACCAGAGTACCCATTATGTAACCTCTAGAATCCTTATGACCAGTGAAGTTGTTAGCCTTAGGGGTTATGACCATGAAGACGTATGGTCTTTTATTATGTATTAAAGTAATACCTAGAGGTTTTAATCCTCGTCAGCTAGCCCTTGAACTTTAAATGAACAGGTCGTGTGAATACCTTCTTCAGTGAAGTCGTATCGAGTAGACCCTCATTTAATGTCATGACATACGAGGTGGTCTATGTTCACTTTAAAGTTGAGAACTTGCCTTGGGAACCGAAGAGTTTTTCTGTCTGTTGGACAAAAAGGCTTTGTCCGTTGGACTTTAAGCAACTCCTGATATAGTTTTAAAGATCATAAGCTATAAAATCGCCATTGTTGGGCTTTAGAGCTTGTACGCTTCTAGATCTTCTTTCAATTCCCTTCAGTTCCTTGCGAAGGAAACCTTTCTGACCTCTTGTTGTCTTTCTGACCTCAAAGCCTCCTCCGACCACTTCTCATCCCTTTGAGAAATTTCACCATGTCGGAACAAATCACAAAGTGGGTGGCTTCGGATCTAAGTGAGAAGAAGCTTGAGGCGCTGGAGAAGATCTGTGAGACCCCGACGTTTATTCGGCTCATAATACTTAGTCATCCAATTGACCCTAGTATTATCAACCAAATAAACCCAGTCTCGAGAGATGTATACTTCCCGAATGCAAGATACATACCTCACAACAAAAGAATGTATCCATTCCATACAACACATAGTACATAAGCAACAAACCGAAGTTAATATTAATAAGGAATAGGTTATTACAAAAGAGGGCCTTCGGCCAAATAACAACAAAACTACAAAGATACACAATGAAGCAAAAGTGCCATAAAGATGGCCCAAAATAAGAGCCAACCAAGTGCCTTTAGCCCACAAGGCAATCGACCGACCGCCAAGCTAGTCGCTATCCCAACCACCAAGACAAACTCACAAAAGTAAAGCCCTTTGGGCTCTACCTCCTCTGCAACAAAGTTGTTAAGCAAAGCAAATGAGTACAATAAATTGTTTATTGTACTGCAAGAAACGACGTGTAAGATAACAGACTATAAATTAGCTATATGCAAGCTTTATTTAAGTGGATGAGGCTTTGGACTCATTTTAGCACAAAGCAAGTTTTCATTTGCAATAATATAGTAGATTGAAAGCAATTTGACAAAGCATTTTTAATTGTTGAAATAACAACGAGATAAATAACAAGGTAACAACAACAAGAACAACTGAAGTGACCAATCCAAGTCACCACAAACAATAGCATGAACTCCCGCTCATACCAACCATGTCAAGTTTTAATTAAAGGTTGTAGTCTAGTCTTGAACGACCTTACCAAGCATGTCCATAACCTAGGGCGAGGCTATTCAATAGTTTTATCCTGCAGGTGTACCACTGTACCCACACATCGATCGCCTTTCCATTAGGCACACTACCTTTGGTATGCTTGGCACGGCTAAGTCCTATGAGACATTTCCAATGGACAATGCTAATTCTGAGTCGCACAACCCACGGGAGAAGGAGACATCACACAACCTACCCGAAGCTAATGCTCCTCCCACATCACACACACATTTTATCTTTAAAAACACACCAACCGAGCGACCCCAATTAACACCGCCCAAAGTACTTAGTCAAGAGGGGTTCCATATGCCCCTCGTGTGGTTAGCACGCAAAATCGCTTGGCTTAGTGACCCAAGTACTCGGTCCTTAGGGACCCAGGCATACCACCACATCCAAAAACCACGCCATCCATCCAATATGCCCAAGTCTAAATCAATCTTTTATTTTCAGTTTTGATTTTACAATTAATCAAAGCACAAGTGCTGGACATATAGGAGTAATAATCAGTTTTGAGTGATCAAGACCATCGACTAAGTCCATGATCGCCCATTTCTATCGAAAACTAAGCATGTCTAAGCAATTTAAATCGAAACTACTAAGTGATAGGAGCTCATCCAACGAGCTCCCACCACAGCAAATAACCTAGGCTCATGGTAGTAGAGGATGAACAATTCCTACAGATTATGCAACTATAGGCTTGCTAGCGACATTTAACACAAAGTAGCATGCATACATAGAAGTAAAACGAGATATTAAGCTTTAAGGTAATAGGACAATGATGGAAATGATCAAACTGCTTGCCTTGCTGTTGCTGGTCAATTTGTTACGGAGTGTCACTCTCGGGATCACCACAAATGTCGAAACCTAACGGAAAGGCGAGAAAGAACCGATAAGAACGACGAAAAACAACAAAGACAGCACAACAAACGAACTCCAAATTCTCTGAATTTTCTACAGCAGCAAGAGGGTGATTTTTAGGGAATATTGCAACAAGAACCAATTGATTTGGATTCTCAATGCAAAAGTTATGAGCAAAACAATTCTGCTCAGCCCTAAAATACCAAACTGCACTATTCATTAATTTAATTATGAGGCAACATTTTCTAGAACAGAAGTGAAGCTGAAATTTTTACTGTAAAACCAGCACCTCATGAGATGAATAACACAATTGAGTTCATCTCATTTGGAGCTATATTGCACTCTCTACAAATTTTCAAAAACAAGAACTTGAACAAAATTATAATGCACAAGTCCTCATTTTCCTAGCAGCAACATGCTCAAAACTAATGTTCATAGTAAGACCATTAATGGAGGAAACCAACAAAGTTGGTCTCACTCAAAAATAATCTACAGAGCATTAGTTATGTATTTTACAAGTTAAGCATTAATTTGAGTGCACATTTAAAGTTAATCTTAAAATCTAATGGTAAACTGTGCTCTGGGGCTGAACTTAACTTACAATCATTTTTAGATTAAAGTCAAGTCCAAGACAGAGCTAACACAATTTGAATGACCTCAATTGGAATTAAAATGAAAAAGATATGAAATTCTAAAGTTTATACCTTATTCTGTTTATAATTAAGACTTCAATGGAATTTCTAAAGAAAAACACACAGGCCAGGGAGGACATGAGCCACAGATCTCAGATCTGACGGCTCAAGACCTCCCAGGAGAACAACACACACGCGCTCACGAGGTTCAGAGGTCCTGGACCTCCTAGCAACGCACATGCGCGAGGTGAGGGGAGGTCATGGCCGTTGAAGGTGAATCCAACGGACCACAACGATGAGGGAGGTCCTGACGGACCAGATCTAAAGGGAGAGGTCCTCAACGGTTGAGATCTTCCAAAGGAAGATCTAAACTATCAAGATCTCCCTAAGGAAGATCTACATCGCCAAGACCTCACAGGAGGTCTGGACGGTCCAGATGTTCCAAGGAGGTCCTCGATGGTTCAGATCGTCAGAGGAGGACCTTGACGGTCAAGATCTACCCGGGAGGTCATGAACAGTGAGATAATCTAGGGAGGTCCTAACGTCCACAGACCTCCGTGGAGGTCTCGACAGCCACGATCGCGCAAGGGAGGTCTTGGGCGCTCCAGATCTCCTCGGAGGAGGTCATGGGCGTCCCAGAGCTCACGACCACAGCGCTTCGGACATGGAATAAATGCGCGCGGGACAACGAGGAGGTCCGCGCGCGGGAGGTCTTAAATACGCGCAAAGTGAGGATTAAATGCATTTAAGACGCCCAATGATTTCAATGATTTGAGCACATGATGAGGGCATTAACGCGGTGATCTTTGTCCTAAAACGACAACAGCGCTGCCGTTTCGTCCGACAAAGACCCGGGTTCAAGGATTTGGTTCTCGCCGGCGATGTAGACCTCGCCGGCGACATCAATGGTACCGCGGTCCGCCATAACCATGCGCACTCAACGGACCTCCTCTCAACGGCGGCGACGGTTTTGAACGCCGCGAGGCGAGCGAGAGGGCAAAATGAAGGCCAAGACGGCCAAAACCAAAACGCAAAGGAGCTCCACGCGACATCCAAGCGTGTGTCCAAACATAAGCTCCGCAACATGCATTCAGCGGGTGCCGGCGACTAAAGGACTAACAGGGGAGTACCGGAGGTCCTAAGGTCTTTGGGAGGTCGTGGAGGTGATGACCGGAGTTGGGGAAGACAATGAAGCTTCACGCCCCAAGGCACCACTCCAAGCTCAACTTTGTCCACCTCTGAAAAATGCCCAAACAAATTAAGTTAGGGTTAACTTCCAAGAGGTTTTGGGAGCAACAAAGGAGCGAGGGTTTGAAAAGGAGCCACCGGAACTCTGAACCACCGAGAAGCTCCAAAGACCTTGACAATGGCACCAGTGGAGGAGGTCGATGGTGGAGGAGGAGCTCACCACGCACAAAGTGCAAGGCCGAGAGCAATTGTGTGCAAAGGAAGCCAAGGAGGATTCCAAGGGGTAACTTATAGCCTGTGGTGAAGGTTATGAGTGGGGCTAAGCTCCATGGTGAGCTTAGCCCACTGTTGGTCCATGGGGTGGCAAGGACATGAGGTTGACAAGGTGCAGCTGAGCCGACCCGAGAGACGGAAAGTCGACCAAGATTAAATGCGGTCAAAGAAAGAGTCATGAAAAGTACACAAGGGCAAAGCGTGCATTAACTCACTTTGCTCGAGCTTGCAGGCGCGCCCGAGGAAGGAGAAGAACAGGGGAGGTCCTTATGACCGTTGGATAAGACCAGGGGGAGGTCCTAACCATCGGATGACAATTTTGAACCGTTACGCTCAAAGGACTGGGAGGAGGTCCCAGCCACACGATCAAGGATGGGGAGGTCGTGGCCCTCCGATTTCCTTAATGTGTAAGCGCACGTGGGGAAATAGGACAGGAGGTCCAAAGCGTTGGATCTCCATCCACCTCCTGTGAGGTCTTAACCGCACATGAACTTAAGACATGAGGGGGAGGTCATGGCCTTTGGATTAAAATCCAAGGGCACACAACCAAAGGGAGGTCTGAGGCTTTGCGTGAAGTGCGAGGGAGGTCAAGACCTTTGGATTTTGATCCAACGGTGTTGATCAAGACAGGAGGTCTGAGCCTCATGCGTGGCGCAAAGGAGGTCTTGAGCTTGCAACATACAAGGGAGGTCATGGCCATTAGATTTAGATCTAAAGGCAACGACCTCACGTCTTGTGAAGGACCTAGCCGTGATGTTTTTCAGAGGAGGTCGTGGCCTTTGGATGTAAATCCAACCACGCAACCTCAAGTGAGTGCAAAGGAGGTCTGATAGTTAGATTAAGAGGAGGAGGTCGCGACCATGGATTTTTGATCCAATGGTCGTGACCTCATGTAGGTGGGAAGTTTGCTTAGCTTAACAGTGGGGAGGTCGAGAGCGGTTGGATGTAAATCCAATGCCTATGACCTCGCCAAGGTGGAAGGTGGTTTTGAGGTTTGATAACAAGGGAGGTCGAGCGGTTGGATCTTTGATCCAACTGCTATGACTCGTGAAAGAGGAGGTCTTTGGGATTTAACACATGGGAGGTCATGACCGTGGATCTTTGATCCAACGGTTACGACTGATGAGGTGGGAAAGCCTTTGCGGTGTTGACCGCGAGGAGGTCTGGCGCCCACGCTGACGAGGTCCACGCGGTCCAGAGGACTTCGAAGGGGAGGTCCTGGATGCGTTGGTTGAGGGGGAGGTCGTGGCCCTTGGATTGGATCCAACGGCTACGACCTCATCAAGGTGGGAAAGGAGGTCAGATGGGGTTGGGCTGGACCAGCTTTGCAAAGTGGCTAGCCCAAGGAACAGTGTAGACTTTTAAATTTAGTTTTTAACAGCTGAAACTTAGCAGAATTATTTGAGATAGCAAATGAACTCCAAATTTGATGAAATTTTAACTGGAGCTTGCTGACAATGAGATTAACCTTGCATAAAATTTACGGAGGTTATTATGCAGTGCATTTTTCTCAGGAAATTCGTTAAGGTTGTTTAAAGGATTGTTTTACCTCCAAAATTTATCAAACTAGTTTTACAACTTGTGATATTTTTCAGAGGGTCCCACATCAGTTTTGGGACCAAGGAAAATATATTCCAAATGTTTGGCACAAGATTTAGACAATTGGAAAATGAGTTTGACTTTTGGGTCAACAAGAGCTTTGTGTTTTGGATTACACAACTCTTGGACAAGAATTACATAAGAGATTAGGGTTTTCAAGATGTGAGAAAAGTTTTAATTTCTACACATATAATTATACTTGAATAACCCTAATTATACATTTGGGATGTTACAAAATCTCCCCCTTACAAAAATCTCGTCCCGAGATTTGGCTCACTCGATAAAGAAAGATGGATAGTCCGCACGCAGAGGCGATCTTCTCTTTCCCAAGTAGCCTCATCCTCGAATGGTTCGACCACTGAACTTTAAGGAACTTGATGGTCTTATTCCTTGTCCTTCGCTCGGACTCATCGAGCACGCCAACAGGTGCTCGCGATAGGTCAAATCTTCCCGGACATCGAGGGTTTCCAACGGAGCTTCCTCGGTTGGAACACGGAGGCACTTCTTAAGCCGGGACACATGGAAAACATCATGTACCCCTCAAGTGCAGCCGGCAACTCCAACTTATAGGCAACAGCTCCTTCTTCTCGATAACGCGGTAGGGACCGACATATCGAGGAGCCAACTTGCCCTTGACGCCAAACGTTGATGGCCCTTCAAAGGAGAGACTTTGAGATACACAAAGTCATTAGGCTCAAAACGCAACTCACGCCGACGGCGATCCGCATAGCTCTTTTGCTCGATTGAGCTGCGGCGCAACGCCTCCCGAATAAGCCGGACTTGGCGCTCGGCCTCATTGATTGAGTCCGCCAAAGAGAGGTCTCTCACCGGTCTCGATCAGTTCAACGGGTTCTACACTTTCTCCGCATAAGGCCTCAAATGGTGCCATGCCGAGACCGCCTGAAGTCGTTGTTATAAGAAAATCTTCGGCGAATGGCAAGCATTTCTCCCAATGCTTCCCATATGAAAGGACACAAGCACGAAGCATGTCTTCCAAAACTTGGTTGACCCTCTCGGTCTGACCATCAGTTTGGGGGTGAAATGCCGTGCTGAAAGCAAGACGAGTTCCCATAGCTTCTTGCAAGCTATGCCAAAAACGAGACGTGAAAAGGGATCCACGATCCGACACAATCGTCTTCGGCACACCGTGCAAACTCACGATGCGGGCGATATAGAGTTCCGCCAAAAGTCCTACCCGAAGTTCAGTCTTGACGGGAAGGAAATGTGCCACCTTAGTCAATCGATCGATGACGACCCAAATGGCATCATTCTTCTTCGGGGACGTGGGTGGACCGGTGATGAAATCCATTCCGATCGACTCCCACTTCCACTCAGGAATTGGCAAAGGCTGAAGCAGTCCAGCAGGACGCTGATGCTCGGCCTTGACACGACAACACACGTCGCACTCGGCAACGAACTTCGCGATCCCCTCTTCATTCGGGTCCACCAAAATCTCCGACGAAGATCTTGATACATCTTTGTGGCCCCGGGATGAATGGATAAAGGCGAATCATGGGCTTCGCGGAGGATTAAATTCTGCAATTCCATGTCCTTTGGAACCACAAGGCGTTGCTCGAACCTCACAACACCATGCTCATCCTCAGAAAAGCACTTGGTTGTTCCGTTCTTGACATTTGCCTTAATGTGGCTCACTCCAACATCCGATCGCCGGCGGACTTGATCCGATCCACCAAGGTTGGTTGCACAACCAAGGCAGCGAGAGAACCATGCTCAACTAAACTCAAGTTGAGGCGCTGAAACTCTTCCGAAAGAGCGGGTGAAGCTCCTGGACAACAAGGCATTGCAATGCGCTTATGCGACTAAGCGCATCGGCAATCTACATTAGCCTTGCCCGGATGGTAGTGAATCCCCATATCATAGTCCTTGATCAACTCCAACCATCTCCTTTGCCCGAGGTTCAGTCAGCCGTGAACAAGTACTTTAAGCTTTTGTGATCCGAATACACTTCTACGATTCACGATTAGGTAATGTCGCCAGATCTTAAGTGCATGAATCACGCAGCACTAACTCCAAATCATGGATAGGATAGTTAAGCTCATGAGGTCTCAATTGCCTTGATGCATAGGCCACTACCTTGCCTTCTTGCATAAGGACACAACCGAGGCCTCGACGAGAAGCATCGCAAAAGATATCGAAGCTTCGATGGATATCGGGAAGAACAAGAACGGAGCGGTGGTCAAACGCTTTTGAGTATTTGGAAACTTTCCTCACACTCAGCGGACCACACGAACTTCTTGTCCTTCTTGAGCAACTCCGTCATCGGCCATGATCTTGGAGAAGTTCTCGATAAGCGGCGATAATATCCCGCTAAACCGAGAAAACTCCGTACATCGGTGACCAAAACAGTGACTCCATGAAAGAACATCGCTGACCTTGCTAGGGTCAACGGCTCGCCTCTCTGAAAGAACGTGGCCTAAGAAAGCCACTTCCTTCAACGAGAATCGCGACTTGTCAACTTCGCGTCAACGGTGCTCACGTAGCTTGCCTAACACAAGCTTCAGATGCTCGGCGTGTTCCTCATCGTTCTTGGAGTAGATAAGGATATCATCGATGAAGACCACGACAAACTTATCCAAATACTACATGAATACCGAATTCATGAGATTCATGAACAAGGCGGAGCATTGGTTAAGCCAAATGACATGACAAAGGTACTCGTACAAGCCGTGGCGAGTAGAGAACGCCGTCTTGGGAATATCCTCGGGCGAATCTGAACTCGATGATATCCCACTCTCAAATCAATCTTGGAGAAAACTCGAGCTCCAACCAATTGATCGAAGAGATCGTCAATGCGGGCAATGGATACTTGTTCTTTCCGTCACTTCATTAAGTGGGCGTAATCGGCCTTACATGCATAAAAGTACCGCCTTCTTCTTTACGAAGATTGCCGGACAACCCCAAGGAGATGATCTAGGCGAATGAAACCCTTCTCTTGCAGCTCACTTAATCGCTTCTTCAACTCCACCAACTCGTTCGGTGGCATCCGATAAGGCCTCTTTGAGATAGGGGCGATGCAGGAGCCAACTCAATGACAAACTCGAGGTCTCGAGCGGGTGGCATCCTGGAAGATCTGCGGGAAAGACATCAACGAAGTCACAAACTGTTGGGACTTCGCCAATATCTAGAGCGGCTTCGCTTCAAGCCAAGAGATGCGGATCTAGCGACTTGGCAAAAGCTTAACCCTTTCGCCGGAGGGACTAGATAGAGATGGGCCTCTGGCGAATCGATCCGCCCCATGTCTTTGGGACAACCAATCCATGCCAAGAATCACATCAAGACTCACTGAATGGAGAAGGATAAGGTTTGCTAAGAACCCTCGCCTTCGATCTCGATAGGAACATCCCTACACTCAAATTCAGCTCTCATCTCCGAACCAGAGAGCGAATGAGTAAGCGGGACCGACAATGGAGAGAAAAGAAGCTCTCCAACAAAGAAAGAAAAGACTCGAAACAAAGGAATGAGATGCTCTGAATCAAACAAAACAAATGGCGGTGGTGAGAGTTAACGAAAGTGTACCTAGCACGGCGTCGGGTGCCTCTGAGCCTCCTCTGCAGTGACGGCGTTGACGCGACCACTACCCACGCCTTGGGTAGCCGGGACGATCTTCTGGTCCTGCGATGCTCCACCACCTGGACCGCGTCCTCCATTAGGACGAGGGGCTGCTCCTATCTTCTTAGGGCAATTATTTGCATAATGGCCCTTCTGGTTGCATGAGAAGCACGTGACCCCAGCAGCCGGGTTGCGGGGGCCGCTCTGCTGACTCGTAGGGGCACGTGACTGAGACACGGCCTGCAATGAATGAGGAACAGGGGCAGGTAACCTCGGGGGCGCCGAAGAATGAGACCGGTACCCCGAGATCGCCCAAAGCGGGACGGAAGAACTAGCCTGGATGACTTATGGGCCTCCCACTTGCGCTATGGAGTCCATAAGCTCTCGAGCCGCATGCTCGGCGACGATGGCCTTGTCGACCAAGGTCTGAAAATCGTGAAAGTCGACAATGGATAGCTTGTCCTTCACTCCTCGGACAAGCCACGCTGAACTTGGCACCTTAGCCATATCGGTGGCCACGTCCTCGAGCATAACGAGCTAGATGGTTGAACTCGTGAGACATACTCCATGATGAGCTCGCCCTTGCTTGAGCGCAAGAAACTCCCTTTTGATCTCCATCAAGCCGGGCAGGATGTGAGCCCGACGGAAGGCGACTGAAACTCCTCCCAAGAGACGGTGTGGTTCGGGCTGCATGGCGAGAAAGCTCTCCCACCATGACAAAGCTGCACCCTCCACCATGGTGCGATCTGCGAGCAGCGCCTTCTCGTGCTCTCGCATGCAGCGATCGCGGAGCTTACGCTCCACCGACGGCCAATCGTCTGCATCCAACGGGTCCTCGACCGAAAAGGTAGGAGGCCGAGTACGAAGAAACTCCGCGAGTCCTCCACGCGGTGATGGGCGTTCCTTGCCCGGATCCCGAAGCTCCGGTAAGTGCGGTGGTGTTGCGCGCGATGACGTCCAAAGAGAACTCTCCTGTCATCCGCGGTTGCGCTTCGATCTCAAGAAGAACCTCGGCCATGGTCGGAGGAGGAGGAAGCTCCTCGTCCCACAGTGGCCGATCGCCTTGGCCGCTTCTGAAGGCCCCGGCCATCTGTTACAAGAAATTTCGGTTAGCAACTAAACTCGAAAATCAAAGCCTTAAAGAGAAGCAAAAGCGATCGACTAGGGGAATGGAATATCACCCTAACCGAATGTGAGACCCCGACGTTTATTCGGCTCATAATACTTAGTCATCCAATTGACCCTAGTATTTACCAAATAAACCCGGTCTCGAGAGATGTATACTTCCCAGAAATGCAGTATACATACCTCACAACAAAAGAATGTATCAATTCCATACAACACATAGTACATAAGCAACAAACCAGGAAGTTAATATTAATAAGGATAGGTTATTACACAAGAGGGCCTTCTGGCCAAATAACAACAAAACTACAAAGATACACAATGAAGCAAAAGTGCCATAAAGATGGCCCAAAATAAGAGCCAACCAAAGTGTGCCTTTAGCCCACAAGGCAAGCGACCAGGACCGCCAAGCTAGTCGCTCTCCCAACCACCGACAACTCACAAAAGTAAAGCCCTTTGGGCTCTACCTCCTCTGCAACAAAGTTGTTAAGCAAAGCAAATGAGTACAATAAATTGTTTATTGTACTCGCAAGACCGACGTGTAAGATAACGTAACTATAAATTAGCTATATGCAAGCTTTATTTAAGTGGATGAGGCTTTGGACTCATTTTAGCACAAAGCAAGTTTACATTTGCAATAATATAGTAGATTGAAAGCAATTTGACAAAGCATTTTTAATTGTTGAAATAACAACGAGATAAATAACAAGGTAACAACAACAAGAACAACACGAAGTGACCAACCCAAGTCACCACAACAATAGCATGAACTCCCGTTCATACCAACCATGTCAAGTTTTAATTAAAGGTTGTAGTCTAGTCTTGAACGACCTTACCAAGCATGTCCATAACCTAGGGCGAGGCTATTGAATAGTTTTATCCTGCGGGGTGTACCACTGCACCCACACGTCGCATCGCCTTTCCATTAGGCACACTACCTTTGGTATGCCGGCGCGGCTAAGTCCTCTGAGACATTTCCAATGGACAATGCTAATTCTGAGTCGCACAACCCACGGGAGAAGGAGACATCACACAACCTACCCGAAGCTAATGCTCCTCCCACATCACACACACATTTTATCTTTAAAACACACCAACCGAGCGACCCCAATTAACACCGCCCAAAGTACTTAGTCAAGAGGGTTCCATATGCCCCTCGTGTGGTTAGCACGCAAAATCGCTGGCTTAGTGACCCAAGTACTCGGTCCTTAGGGACCCAGCATACCACCACATCCAAAAACCGCACCATCCATCCAATATGCCCAAGTCTAAATCAATCTTTTATTTTCAGTTTTGATTTTACAATTAATCAAAGCACAAGTGCTGGACATATAGGAGTAATAATCAGTTTTGAGTGATCAAGACCATCGACTAAGTCGATGATCGCCCATTCTACCGAAAACTAAGCATGTCTAAGCAATTTAAATCGAAACTACTAAGTGATAGGAGCTCATCCAACGAGCTCCCACCACAGCAAATAACCTAGGCTCATGGTAGTAGAGGATAAACAATTCCTACAGATTATGCAACTATAGGCTTGCTAGCGACATTTAACACAAAGTAGCATGCATACATAGAAGTAAAACGATATATTAAGCTTTAAAGTAATGGGACAATGATGGAAATGATCAAACTGCTTGCCTTGCTGTTGCTGTTCAATTTGTTGCAGAGGGTCACTCTCGGGATCACCACAAATGTCGAAACCTAACGGAAAGGCGAGAAAGAACCGATAAGAACGATGAAAAACAACAAAGACAGCACAACAAACGAACTCCAAATTCTCTGAATTTTCTACAGCAACAAGAGGGTGATTTTAGGAATATTGCAACAAGAACCAATTGATTTGGATTCTCAATGCAAAAGTTATGAGCAAAACAATTCTGCTCAGCCCTAAAATACCAAACTGCACTATTCATTAATTTAATTATGAGGCAACATTTTCTAGAACAGAAGTGAAGCTGAAATTTTTACTGTAAAACCAGCACCTCATGAGATGAATAACACAATTGAGTTCATCTCAATTGGAGCTATATTGCACTCTCTACAAATTTTCAAAAACAAGAACTTGAACAAAATTATAATGCACAAGTCCTCATTTTTATAACAGCAACAAGCTCAAAACTAATTTTCACAGTGAGTTCATTATTAGAGGAAACCAACAAAGTTGGTCTCACTCAAAAATAATCTACAGAGCATTAGTTTTGTATTTTACAAGTTAAGCATTGATTTAAGTGTATATTTTAAAGTTGGTTTTAAAATCTAATGGCAAACTGTGCTCTGGAGTTGAACTCAACTTACAATCATTTTTGGATTAAAGTCAAGTCCAAGACAGAGCCAACATACTTTGAATGACCTCATTTGGATTAAAATGAAAAAGATATGGAATTCTAAAGTTTATACCTTATTACATTTATAATTAAGACTTTACCGAATTCCTAAGAAAATTCACAAGGACATGGGAGGTCGTGAGCCACAGATCACAGATCTAACGGTTCGAGACCTCCCGGAGAACAACACACACGCCAAGTGAGGTCCAGAGGTCTGGACCTCCTAGTAACGCACATGCGCGAGGTGTGGGGAGGTCGTGGCCGTAGATGGAAATCCAACGGACCACAACATGGAAAGGAGGTCCTGAGCGGACCAGATCTAAAGGGAGGTCCTCAGCGGTTGAGATCTTCCAAGGAAGATCTAAACTATCAAGATCTCCCTAAGGAAGATCTACATCGTCAAGACCTCACGGGGAGGTCTGGGCCGGTCCAGATGTTCAAGGAGGTCCTCGATGGTTCGGATCGTCAGGGAGGACCTTGACGGTCAAGATCTACCCGGAGGTCATGAGCGGTGAGATAACCTAGGGAGGTCCTAAGGAGGTCTCAACGTCCTGCACCTCGGGGAGGTGCAGGCGCTCTGATTGCAAGGAGGTCTTGGGCGCTCCAGATCTCCACGGGGAGGTCTGGACGTCCCACCCAGCACGCAGCAGCTGGACAAAGGCATAAATCTTGCGCGGGACCACGAGGAGGTCCGCGCAAGCGTCTTAAATGCACGCACAAGGGTGGATTAAAGGCGCTAAGACGCCAATGATCGCGAGATTGAGCAATGATTAAGCGCATCAAAGCCGAGGATCTCGTCCTAAAACGACAACGACGCCGCCGTTGTGTCCGGCAAAAATCCCGAGCTCAAAGATTTGGTTCTCACCGGCGATGTAGACCTCGCCGCGACCTCAATGGTACCACCGAGTGCACAATAACGTTGCACACTCGGTGGACCTCCTCTCAACGGCGACGGCTTTGAGCGCCGGTGAGCCGAGAGGGCAAATTGACCAAGACGCCAAACACCAAAAGCAAAATGAAGCTCATGCGACATTCAAGCTTGTGCCAAGAAAGCTCCGCAAAATCATTCAGCGGGTGCCAAGAACTAAGGACTACAGGAGGAGTACAGGAGGTCCTAAGGTCTTTGGGGAGGTCGTGGAGGTGATGACTGGAGTTGGGGAAGACAATGAAGCTTCACAGCCCAAGGCTCCAGCTCCAGCTCTAGCTTTGTCCACCTCTGAAAAAGGCCCAAACAAATTTGGTTAGGGCTTGGTCCCAGAGGAAAGGCACAAATGGAAGCAAGGAGAGGGAGAAGAGATCTCCAGCGACCCTTGCCCACCAAGGAGCTTCAACTCCAACAATGGCGGCCAAGGAAGGTTTCAGTGGTTTAGAGTTCCCAAGCCCGGGAGAGCGAGCAAGGAACAATGGCGTGTAAAAGAAGACAAAGGCATAGTGGGGGTGGTTTTATCCTTAGGGCAAGGAGGTCTTAGACCACCGCTAAGCTCATGGTGAGCTTGGCCCATGGCGTGGTCTATGACACTGGACAAGATGGTATGTTGACACAGTGGCAGGCTTGAGCTGACTAGAGGCGAAAAGTCGACCAAGCATTAAATCTGGTCGACAAAGAGTCATTATAACGTATCCCATGCACGAGACACGCATTAAATACATCGCCAGAGCTTCATGGCGTGTCGAGGAAGGAGAAGAACAGGAGGTCTTTATGACCGTTGGATAAGACCATGGGGAGGTCCTAACCATCGGATCCCATTTTTGAACCGTTACGCCTAAATGGTCGGGAGGAGGTCCCAGCCACACGATCAAGGATGGGGAGGTCGTGGCCTTCCGATTTCCTTAATGTGTAAGCGCCGAGGAAAATAGGACAGAGGTCCAAAGCGTTGGATCTCCATCCAGCAGTCGGACCTCTGTGAGGTCTTAACCGCACGCGAACATAAGACATGAGGGGAGGTCATGGCCTTTGGATTAAAATCAAGGGCACACGACCAAGGAGGTCTGAGGCTTTGCGTGAAGCGCTGGGAGGTCAAGACCTTTGGATTTTGATCCAACGGTGGTGATCAAAACAGGGAGGTCTGAGCCTCGACGTGGCGCAAAGTAGGTCTTGAGCTTGCGCAACACACAAGGAGGTCATGGCCATTAGATTTAGATCTAAGAACAACGACCTCACGTCTTGTGAAGGACCTAACTGTGATGTTTTCAGAGGAGGTCGTGGCCTTTGGATGTAAATCCAACAGCCATGACCTCAAGTGAGTGCAAAGGAGGTCGATAGTTAGATTAAGAGGAGGAGGTCGGGAGCGGTTGGATGTAAATCCAACGCCTATGACCTCGCCAAGGTGGAAGGTGGTTTTTGAGGTTTGATAACAAGGGAGGTCAGGGCGGTTGGATCTTAATCCAAGGGCTATGACTGGACAAGGTGAGGAGGTCTTTGGGATTTAACACGAGGAGGTCATGACCGTGGATCTTTGATCCAATGGTTACGACTGATGAGGTGAGGAGGTCTTTGCGGTGTTGACGCGGAGGAGGTCTGGCGCCCACGTTGACCCGAGGAGGTCCACGCGGTCCGGAGGACTTGAAGGGAGGTCTGGTGCGTTGGTTGAGGGGAGGTCGTGGCCTTTGGATTGGATCCAACGGCTGACCTCATCAAATGGGGAAGGAGGTCGATGGGGTTGAATGGACCAACTTTGCAAAGTGGCTAGCCCAAGGAACAATGTAGGCTTTTAAATTTAGTTTTTAACAAATGAAACTTAGCAGAATTATTTGAGATAGCAAATGAACTCCAAATTTGATGAAATTTTAACTGGAGCTTGCTGACAATGAGATTAACCTTGCATAAAATTTCCAGAGGTTATTATGCAATGCATTTTTCTCAGGAAATTCGTTAAGGTTGTTTAAAGGATTGTTTTACCTCCAAAATTTATCAAACTAGTTTTACAACTTGTGATATTTTTCAGAGGGGTCCCACATCAGTTTTGGGACCAAGGAAAATATATTCCAAATGTTTGGCACAAGATTTAGACAACTTGGAAAATGAGTTTGACTTTTGAGTCAACAAGAGCTTTGTGTTTTGGATTACACAACTCTTGGACAAGAATTACATAAGAGATTAGGGGTTTTCAAGATGTGAGAAAAGTTTTAATTTCTACACATATAATTATACTTGAATAACCCTAATTATACAGATTGGGATGTTACACGAAAGCCAAAACCGCGAGTAAATTAACTTTAGAAGCTTCTAAAAGACTCTAAAACAGCCAAGAAACACCAAAAGACGGCTCAACTTCTCAACTCAACTAACCCGTATTGAATGAACGAGTAATTGATCGAGAAGATTAAAAATCAGATTGTAAGATGAGATCTAAAACTATTAGAGAGCAAGGTTAATGCAGCGAAATAAGTGTTAGATACTTAGCTTAACTAGTATCACATCTTACCCTTTTATTCCCACAAGTTTTTGTTGATTTAACCTCTCATTCTCTACCCTAATTGGAACCTTTGAGCTTGCTGTCCGGAAATTGACGCTTGCTGTCCAGATTTTGCATCCAAGCTTCCAGTCGAAATTGTCCATTCCAGAAGCTTCAAAACCTTGTAGATGGGCAGCTAACACTTCAATTTGCCAAACTCATTGATTCCCCAAAACCCCATTAATCGATAACAACTATTTTGTAGAAGGGAAGAGAGGAAAACAACTTTTAAAACTCAATTAGAGTGAGATGAGAAGAGAAAGCTAAGATAGATAAGGAGTAAAATCTGAGAATTTCCTTAAGCTTTCAAAACTCATTTGACACTTTGAAATTAGGTTTTCAAAATATCCTAAAGGCGACCAAGCTTGCGTTACTACGGTCAGTATAGCTCTGATACCAACTTTTGTGAGACCCCGACGTTTATTCGGCTCATAATACTTAGTCATCCAATTGACCCTAGTATTATCAACCAAATAAACCAGTCTCGAGAGATGTATACTTCCTGAATGCAAAGATATACATACCTCACAACAAAAGAATGTATCCATTCCATACAACACATAGTACATAAGCAACAAACCGAAGTTAATATTAATAAGGAATAGGTTATTACAAAGAGGGCCTTCTGGCCAAATAACAACAAAACTACAAAGATACACAGCGGAAGCAAAAGTGCCATAAAGATGGCCCAAAATAAGAGCCAACCAGTGTGCCTTTATGTAACAGCCCAAAATTTCAATTTTGGTTAAAGTTTAAAACTTATTTGAATTTGTGAATTTCTGAAATTTTAAAAGCTTGTCTTTAAATTGTTAAAGCCAAAAAGAAATTTAAGTTCAAAATCTATTGTCAACTTTAACTTGGAAATATTTTAGTTAAGTCCAGAACTATTCTAAGAACTTATGTAAATTTTTCTAGAATTTTTAGAATCATTTTGCTATTTTCTAAAGCTTAAATGAATTATTAGAATTATTTTAATTAGAAAAGCAATTGGAAAATTCCAACTCGTTTTGGGCCGAAACCCTTCGGCCCAACCTTTCCTCACACAAGACGGCCCAAGCCGCCGCTGCCACTCAAATTTCATCTCATTCCCCACTTCCTATCTCCACCGTCGGATGCACATCCGACGGCCACATTGCTCCACGCCGCCCCTTTTCTTGGCCACCGATCTCAAATCCAACGCCACCACCCATCTTCCTCCCCACCTCCTTCTACCCCTAACCGCCTGAGAACCGCCATGGCAGCCGCTTGGGAGCTTGGGCCACCTTCCCAACCACCTCGACATACTCATGGCGTGCGTCTTGCGAACCGCACGCACGAGCCGCCCCCACTCCCCACTTCTCCCTCTTCTCCAGCGTGACTTCGGCCAAGACGCCGCAACCACCGCCGCCACGATCTTGCGACGTTCTCCCTCTCCTCCGCCTGGCCCCTATAAAGGGGCAGCACCTTGCTCTCCTCCTCAACCATTTCCCCAATTCGCTCCTCCTCCTCCCTCTGTTCACGGAATCGGAGTTTCTTCACGCCGCCACCGCGCTTTCGCTGTTTACACTGCCGCCGCTGCCGACGATCGGCCTTCCGCCGCCACCAGCCGCACCGCGCGTCAAGGGCTACCCGTCGGCGCCCCTCACTCGCCGGAGAGTCACCCGAGCCGCCAGCCACCGTCGCCGCCGCCGCCTTCTCTGCTGATCGTCCGCCCGTTTCCGTCGCGTCCGACCGCCGGCGAGGTAACCACCAAGGTCCCCGCGACCTCCTCTCCATTTTGCCGCCCTCATGGGACTCACTTAGCCGCTGCTCGGCGACCATAGGGTCCGCTGCCGCCGCCGCCGCCGCCGCCCACGCCGGCGCACGCGCATGCGCCACGCGAGCGCCACGAGCGTGCCACCTCGCCCAAAGCCCACGTGGTTGCCTCACGTGGCAGCCACGCCACACACCCGCCACCTCCCAAGGCCAAGTCCGTGGACTTGGTCCACATAGACCGTGTCTATGACACGTAAACCCACTGTCGTAAATCATTTTTAAATTAATTTAAATCCGAAAATTCCACCTCAAGGCGTCACCTTGCGCAATAATTAGATTTACTTTTAGAAAAATAATTCAGAAAATTGATTTAAATCACAGATTTAGAATTTAATTTGTAAAATTCATAACTTTTGCATTCTAATTCAAAATTAGGTGATTTCAATTTCTAAAATTTGATAAAATTAATACCTAGCTAAATAAAATATAAAAATTTGAATTGGAATAGGTTTAAACTGTCTGTTTGAATTTGAGATAATTTAAACCACTAATTTAGGAATTTAACTTGTAAAATTCATATCTTTTGAACCATAATTCCAAATTAGATGATTCAAATTGCTAAAATCTTAGAAAATTATTATCTAACTAAATAAAATATAGTTATTCAATTTGGAGTTCAGTCTAGTTCTATCTTGGAAATTTAGAAATCCTTTGAATTCCAAATTTAAATTAAAATTTGTAAAATTCATATCATCTGAATTTCAAACTCCAAATTTAGTGAATTAAGTTTCTAAAATTTTATAAAAAGATTATCTAGCTTAATAAATTAGAATTAGTTTAAATTGTTATTTTAAATTAAACTATTTAATTTGCAAATTTAGGATTTAAACTTGTAAAAGTTATATCTTTTATTTTCCTATCTCTAAATTGAATGTTTCAAACTTATAAAGTCTTATAAAATTGTTATCTAGCCAAATAAAATATAATTATTTTATTTAGAGTTAGTTTGAACTATTGTATTGTCTTCATTTGAATTCCAATTGATTGTCGATTTTCACGTTTAGATTACGACGATTAGGAATTTGATTCTTAGAAGAATTAGAATTTCAAGACTTCAGCGAAGGCAAGTTATACTTTGATCATCTTGCCCTAATATTTTAAAGTTAGTTAAATTCAGTTTTCAAATTATTAAATGCATGCATACTTTTATTCAAGTATTTTAAATTCTGTTTAAATGATTAGATATTCCAACTGTCATTGTATGGCCAATATTGAATATTGAAATGTCATCCTTGTCACCATAGATAAATTGTTTGGAAATGCTTAGCAAATGCTTAGACCATGAATTTGATTTTGGGAGGATTTAGCCAAATTATTACAAATTTGTTTAAACTTGAACCTATGGTATTGTTTTACCATAGGGAATTTTGTAAAGATGGTTTAATCAAATAAAACGCTAAAATGGTTTAGACTTGGTAAACGGATGAATGGTGGGTGCGAGGTTTATGCACGGGTTTAATCTGGTTAGGATTATTACCCGTGGTTTGATTTTGAATGACGCCCAAGTCGATTAAGGACCGGTCTTGGAGCCGCATCTTGCTATGCCTTATCAGTACCACCACACGTCTTATGCAGGCAAGACTTGGCTTAATAATTTGGGATACCTCGTAGATATTCGTGCCATTTTGTATGAGTGGGTGTTGGATAGACAAGTAGTCCCACATGGCGCAAGAGGGGCTCCGGAGGATGGATAGTCAATGGAAGCGAAACCTTAGCGGGCATGAGTTCTTTGGGGTAGATCATTATAACGACCTCGTGATAATTGCTTTGTCCCACGCCTTAGGAAGCGTGGATTGGCCGACACAAGGAGCAAATTATCTCGTGTGGGTAAAGCTGTACAAACTCTGCGAGTAGAAAACTATTGAATAACGCGTCATGATCATGGACATGCTAGCAAAGCCACTTTGAGTTAGACTTGTTTTTGGTTTAAAATGGTTTCAACAGATGTTTTCGGGATGGATAGTCTGTGGGGAAAATTAGGCGGTTAGCCATTGTGATTGGAGGATATCCATCACCTTTCGTGGAGGTTATCCACATTATTCAATTGTCATTTAAAATATGATTTTAATTAATGTATGAAAATGGCCTTGCAATCTATTACGATTATTTAAATTAAAGCTACTTTTTCATAAAATAACCACGCCAATGTCCTTTGTTTACCTTATGCATGCATTACAATTCCATATTGGGTGTAACTTGCGAGCACGGTAGTTGTGCTCATGCTTGCTTTATGCAACAAAATTTCAGGAGAAGACTACTATCGGGGCGGTGAGGACACCGCGCCTAGGTTACGCCCAGACGATTACTGTGGCGGATCGTTCGCCTACTACTATCTTTTTATTTCATTGTGTTATTTACTTCTTTATTTGGCTTCATGCCCATTTGTATCGAACTCGATTTACTATTAATGAAACGCGAGATTTGGTTATGTTATCATTTTTGTAATCGTGTACACCGGAAATCTGGATGGTGTATGAACACGAGGGTTCGGGATCTTTCGTTCGGGTCCGACAAAAGTGGTATCGAGCCATGTCGATCGAGGTCGTGGCCTTAGAATTGCCTTAAGGACTTATCTTCAAAAACTAAAACTATTTTGAGTCTATCGAGTCATGTCTCAACCTTTCTCTTTAAAATGTTTACTAACTCCTCTCCTTCTCAAAATTTTAGATGGTCAAATCTGGGACGCTACTTCCCACGGAGCCTTTCTTTGGATCTTGGGCGAGATACTTTGGGAAATGATCTGACACACTGGTTACGAAAGAGGCCAACTTTTCAAGGATTCAAGTACCAAGTGGAGAACAACAAGCGTGGAGAGTAGAAGTGCTCATTTACTCCAATCTCGCACCGACACCGTCTTCCACGTCTTTGGCGCCCGATCCGTGCGACACCTTTGATGAGGGCATGCGAGGATGCGGCAAGAGAGGCGATCCGCCACCTTCGCTACACCTACAATCATCGCCTTGAGGCACCGGTTTCATTATTACCCGATGCACATTCCGACCAGACTTCGGCAGACTTTCAACTCCGCTAGAGACGAAGATTCCCCGAATCGACACACCGTGGATCTGGCTAAGGCTTTGGATTATGCCTCTGAAACACCTTGAATGACTTGCTCACCGCTTCGAATGCACTACAAGAAGCGAAGAGAAGTCAAAACCGTATCATGAGACTCGCTAGCTACAAGGCCGTGAGGCTAGCTCGATGGGCGGATTATACCCCAAGACCCCATTATAGTTATCTTCCTGTTAGCTCGACCTTTAGTTGCGAATTATGAGCTACTATCTTATTTGTGGTAGCCATAATCTTTGAATAAAATGACTTAATAAAGGAACTTTTGGAAAAATCTGCTCTTTGTCTTGTGTGCTCTTTGTGTTCTTGGGTCATTAGAATGTACCCTTTAGAACTTCCTATCATCTATCTCTCCTAAATCTTTGGAGTTCTAGCAGATGGTGACCACCGTCATCGGCGATGGCGATGTCCGAGGTCGGGCAACGAAGACGCAGATTACGGGAGGATCCTGCAAAGAACCACCACCGCCACCACCAAGGACCAGTTGGCGTCGATGATGGAAAACCGAATCATCGATTAACCTCCTAGCTCGATCCCTCAACGGCGTGCGTAATGTGCAAGCAACAACTCGAATCGCACCACCACCTCCACCCGCGAAGATTGACCATGGCGATTTCATGCGCATCGCCCAACATTCTCCAAAGAAAGACTGAGCCGATGGATGCGATGATGGATCCGTGCTATCGGGAAGAAGCCGGATATCACTCGATGTCTTGACCGTGAGAGAGTCTGTTTGCCTCTCACCGACTCACCGGTCCCGCATCGGAATGGTGGGATAACTACAACATCTCCCATCTTGTGCTGAGACTATCTCTTAGGCGGAGTTTGTGCGGGCTTTCCGCCATGCACATATCCCCGAGGATAATGACCCTAAAGAAGAAAGAGTTCCAGCGCTCAAACAAGGCAACCACACGGTGGGTGAATACTGCACAAGTTCAACCAACTTGCTCGCTATGCCCCAGAGACGTGGCTAGTGATGAAGAAAGGCGAGAAAGGTTCATGGATGGTGCGAGCGATGAGATCTCGATCCACCTGGTCTCCAATGACTACTGCGACTTCCAGGCGGTTAGTGAATAAAGCTTTCGCCAGAGGCCAAGCATCTGCGGATGGAGAACTGCATAGCGGAGGATGGCGCCTGAAGTTCAACTCGGAGGGCAACCCAAGCCTCGCTTTGCTCGGCCTCGGCCACCTCGAGTGGAAGGTTCGATCTTCTACACCCAGAGCCCGATCTGCAAGACACAGCGCTCCAACTCTTCCGGCTTCGCAACAATGCATCTGCGAGGCGGTTTGAAGAAAAGAACCCAACTTCATCGGCGGCGGGAGTGACATGCTTCCATTACAACGGCCCGACACTCGCCAACAAGTGCGAAGAAGCGGCGATCTACAACACCAAACAAGCCGGCATCGAGTACCAGCCACCGGCGGCACCCCAAAGCGGCGGGCGATTCACGAAGGGCGTGTGAACCACGTCACAACAGAGGAAGCTCGGCGGCACGGATGTCGTCCTTAATGCGTTTCTCGTTAATATGATACCGCATCGATTCTGTTTGATTAGGAGCTTCGCATTCTTTTGTATCCAATAAGTTTGTGGGCAAAAATGGGTTACCTATTTCTCCATTAAGTAATCCTATGATAATCCATTCCCGGGCTCGAAATGAGGACCGATTTTCTATGCGAATCTTACCTCGAAATATCAGGAGTTTCCTTCATGGCGGACTTAATAGTCCCGCATTCTCAAAGATGCCGATGTAATACTTGGAATGGACTGCTAGCCAAGAATCAGGGCGGATAGATCGTGCCGATAGGTCTATCACTCTCACTAATGAGGAAGGACTCACGCTTGAATTCAAGCCCAAGACCTGCATCTGGGAAAAGTTCCATTCGACCAAACTTGAAGGAATTAAAGCTTGAAGATATACCAATAGTGCAAGAATTCCGGATGTTTTCACGATGATCTACGGCATGCCACCGGACGGGGGCGTCATGTTCTTAATTGACTTAGTCGAGGACCGCTCCAATCTCGGCGACCTTCTGAAATGCGGCCAATGAATTGGCGGAGATGAAGAAACAAATTGAAGAATTGCGAAGCAAGGGATATATTCGACCAGTTCATCACCTTGGGGAGCACTCAGATATTTGTCAAGAAGAAAGACAATAGTATGAGGATGTGTGTGGATTATAGGTCACTCAATGAAGTGACAATCAAGAACAAGTACCGCTACCTAGGATTGATGACTGTTCGATCAAGCTGAAAGGAGCAAGTGTATTTTCAAGATTGATTTGAGATCCGCTATCACCAATCAAGATCGGACGGAAGATATCCCAAGACTTTCACCACGGATATGGACTATCTGAGTTCTGATAATGTCTTTCGGTTTGTGACATACCTCGCTTCATGAATATGATGAACAAAGTGTTCATGGAATTCTTGGATAAGTTTGTGGTTGTTTTCATCGATGACATCCTCGTCTATTCAAGAATGAAGAAGAACATGAGGACCACCTCAGTTGATTTTGGGAAAACTCGGGGAGAACCGACTTTATGCCAAATTGACAAGTGCGAATTTTGGCTAAGTCAAGTGGCATTCCTTGGACATATTGTGTCGGCGGAGGAGTTGCCGTAGATCGATAAAAGTCGAGCGATAATGGATTGGAAACAACCCAAGTCATCACAGAGGTGAGAAGTTTCCTTGGATTGGTGGGTATTACCGCAGATTCATTGAAGGTTTCTCCAAGTTAGCAAGACCAATGACTCAACTCTTGAAGAAGGAGAAGAAATTTGAATGGACGGATGCTTGCGAGGAGAGTTTCCAAGAGTGAAGTCGAGACTAGTTTCAAAGACTGTGTTGGTCCTACCAGATATTCATAAAGATTTTATGATTTTCTGCGGCGCCTCGCCGTGGACTTCGGTTGCGTATTGATGCGAGGGCAAAGTCAGATCTTATGCATCCGTCGCTTGAGGCCGCATGAAGGAATTACCCAACTCATGATCTTGAGTTAGCGGCGATTGTACGCGATTGAAGATCTGGCGTCATTACCTCATTGGTAACATTGCGAAGTTTTCACGGATCATAAGAGTCTGAAGTACATATTCACACAGTCTGACCTTAACCTCCGTCAGAGAAGATGGCTGGAATTAATAAAGGATTATGACCTTGGAATTCATTATCACCCGGGCAAAGCAAATGTGGTTGCAGATGCCTGAAAGCGAAAGGCGTGTTACAACACCGTCTTAGTTCAGAAGAATCAACCAGAGTTGTACGAAGAATTGAAGCACCTGAACTTGGAGATTGTTAATCAAGGATGTGTGAACGCTTTGGAAGTTCAATCAACACTTCAGAGTCAGATTAGGGAGAAGCAGATAGAAGATGAAGACATCAAGGAGATCAAGAAGAATATGAGAAGAGGCAAAGCCCCGGGATTCACCGAAGATGAGCAAGGAACGGTGTGGTTCGGTGACCGCATCTGTGTACCGGATCAACAGGATTTAAAGCAGTCGATTCTGAGGGAAGCTCATGAGTCGCCTTATTCTATTCACCCTGGCAGTACCAAGATGTACCAGGATCTCAAGGAAAGATATTGGTGGGTCGAGATGAAGCGAAAATTGCCGAGTTAAGTAGCCCATTGTGATGTTTGTCGAAGTCAAGGCGAGCATCAAAGACCCGTTGGTTTCTCGCAACCATTACCAATTCCCGAGTGGAAGTGGGAAGAAGTTGGTATGGACTTCATCACGGACTTCCTAGGACCCAATCGGATGTGACTCTATCTGGGTGATAATTGACCGGTTGGAAAGTAGCTCACTTCATTCGGTCAAGACCACCTCTGATCTGACAAGTTAGCGAGTTATATATGGCTAAGATCGTTTGTCTACGGAGTACCCAAGAAGATCGTGGTCCGACGAGAGGATCACGATTTACGTCAAGATTCTCGCAGAGATGCATGAAGCTTTGGGAACCAGACTCAATTTCAAGATCGCATATCATCCGAGCGGATGGGCGAGAGAAACGAGTCAACCAGATTCTTGAAGACATGCTTGAGCTGCGCCTTTAGAGTACGGACAAAGTTGGGACAAGAATCGCCCTATGCGGAATTTTCAGACAACAATAGCTACCAAGCCGGTCTTGAATGTCCCCATTTGAGGCTTTGTATGGCGAAAATGCGAACTCCGCTTCTTTGGGATGAAGTAGGAGAGCATCGCCTCTTTGGGCGAGTTGATCAAAGAAGTGAAAGTAAGGTTAAGGCAATAAGAGAACATCTAAAAGTAGCTCAAACCCGATGAAGAGTTATCGCAGATAATCGTCGGCGAGAGTTGACCTTTTAGAAGGAGATTTTGTCTATCTCCGAGTTACTCCACTCAGGAGTAAGAAGGTTCCGAACCAAAGGAAAACTTGCACCCAGATTTGTGGGACCTTACAAGATTTTAGCAAGAAGAGGTGAAGTTGCATATCAGCTCGAGCTACCAACATCCTTATCCGCCGTCCACAATGTCTTCCATGTTTCACAGCTAAAGAAGTGCCTTCGAGTGCCTGAAGATCAGACCCTTCTAGAAAGCATTGATCTTCAAGAGGACCTCACCTATGTGGAGCAACCGATCAAGATTACGGGCGTCAGAGCGTGTCACACGGAACAAGATCATCCGTTCATACAAAGTTCAATTGGAGCCACCACCACGAAAGTGAAGCCACTTGGGAGCGGGAAGAAGACATTAAAGCTGGGTATCCCCATCTTCTCGCCAGTCAATCCTGAATCTCGGGGTCGAGATTCCCTTAAGGGGGGGAGGTTTGTAACAGCCCAAAATTTCAATTTTGGTTAAAGTTTAAAACTTATTTGAATTTGTGAATTTCTGAAATTTTAAAAGCTTGTCTTTAAATTGTTAAAGCCAAAAAGAAATTTAAGTTCAAAATCTATTGTCAACTTTAACTTGGAAATATTTTAGTTAAGTCCAGAACTATTCTAAGAACTTATGTAAATTTTTCTAGAATTTTTAGAATCATTTTGCTATTTTCTAAAGCTTAAATGAATTATTAGAATTATTTTAATTAGAAAAGCAATTGGAAAATTCCAACTCGTTTTGGGCCGAAACCCTTCGGCCCAACCTTTCTCAGCAAGACGGCCCAAGCCTACTGCTCCCTCTCAAATTTCATCTCATTCCCCACTTCCCCCTATCTCCACCGTCGGATGCACATCCGACGGGCCACATTGCTCCACGCCGCCCCCTTTTCTTGGCCACCGATCTCAAATCCAACGGCCACCACCCATCTTCCTCCCCACCTCCTTCTACCCCTAACCGCCGCACAGAACCGCCATGGCCGCCGCTTGGGGAGCTTCGGGGCCACCTTCCCCAACCACCCGATACTCAGCGTGCGTCTTGCAACACCACGCACGCGAGCCGCCCCACTCCCCACTTCTCCCTCTTCTCCGCAGTGACTTCGGCCAAGACGCCGCAACCACCGCCGCCACGATCTTGCGACGTTCTCCCTCTCCCTCCGCCTGGCCCCTATAAAGGGAGCACCGCGCTCTCCTCCTCAACCATTTCCCCATTCGCTCCTCCTCCCCGCCTCTGTTCGCGGAATCGGAGTTTCTTCACGCTGCCACCGCGCTTCCGCCGTCTACACGTCGCCGTCGTCGACGATCAGACCTTCCGCCACCACCGCACCGCGGCGTCAAGGGCTACCCGTCTGTAGCGCCCACCTCGCCGGAGAGTCACCCGAGCCGCCGCGCCACCGTGACCCGTCGCCGCCGCCGCCTTCTCTGTTGATCGTCGCCGTTTCCGTCGCGTCCGACCGCCGGCGAGGTAACCACCAAGGTCCCCGCGACCTCCTCTCCATTTTGCCGCCCTCATGGGACTCACCTAGCCGCTGTTCTTGGCGACCATAGGTCCGTGCCGCCGCGCCCGCCGCCACGTCGGCGCCACGCATCGCCACGCGAGCGCCACGAGCGTGCCACCTCGCCCAAAGCCCACGTGGTTGCCTACGTGGCGCCACGTCACACACCGCGCCACCTCCCGGTCGCCAAGTCCGTGGACTTGGTCACATAAACCGTGTCTATGACACGTGGCCCCACTATCGTAAATCATTTTTAAATTAATTTAAATCCGAAAATTCCACCTTTGGCGTCACCTTGCGCAATAATTAGATTTACTTTTAGAAAAATAATTCAGAAAATTGATTTAAATCACAGATTTAGAATTTAATTTGTAAAATTCATAACTTTTGCATTCTAATTCAAAATTAGGTGATTTCAATTTCTAAAATTTGATAAAATTAATACCTAGCTAAATAAAATATAAAAATTTGAATTGGAATAGGTTTAAACTGTCTGTTTGAATTTGAGATAATTTAAACCACTAATTTAGGAATTTAACTTGTAAAATTCATATCTTTTGAACCATAATTCCAAATTAGATGATTCAAATTGCTAAAATCTTAGAAAATTATTATCTAACTAAATAAAATATAGTTATTCAATTTGGAGTTCAGTCTAGTTCTATCTTGGAAATTTAGAAATCCTTTGAATTCCAAATTTAAATTAAAATTTGTAAAATTCATATCATCTGAATTTCAAACTCCAAATTTAGTGAATTAAGTTTCTAAAATTTTATAAAAAGATTATCTAGCTTAATAAATTAGAATTAGTTTAAATTGTTATTTTAAATTAAACTATTTAATTTGCAAATTTAGGATTTAAACTTGTAAAAGTTATATCTTTTATTTTCCTATCTCTAAATTGAATGTTTCAAACTTATAAAGTCTTATAAAATTGTTATCTAGCCAAATAAAATATAATTATTTTATTTAGAGTTAGTTTGAACTATTGTATTGTCTTCATTTGAATTCCAATTGATTGTCGTATTTTCACGTTTAGATTACTGACGATTAGGGAATTTGATTCTTAGAAGAATTAGAATTTCAAGACTTCAGCGAAGGCAAGTTATACTTTGATCATCTTGCCCTAATATTTTAAAGTTAGTTAAATTCAGTTTTCAAATTATTAAATGCATGCATACTTTTATTCAAGTATTTTAAATTCTGTTTAAATGATTAGATATTCCAAGCTGTCATTGTATGGCCAATATTGAATATTGAAATGTCATCCCTTGTCACCATAGATAAATTGTTTGGAAATGCTTAGCAAATGCTTAGACCATGAATTTGATTTTGGGAGGATTTAGCCAAATTATTACAAATTTGTTTAAACTTGAACCTATGGTATTGTTTTACCATAGGAATTTTGTAAAGATGGTTTAATCAAATAAAACGCTAAAATGGTTTAGACTTGGGCGAAACGGATGAATGGTGGGTGCAGGTTTATGCACGGGTTTAATCTGGTTAGGATTATTACCCAGGGTTTGATTTTGAATGACGCCCAAGTCGATTAAGGACCGGTCTTGGAGCCGCATCTTGCTATGCCTTACCGTACCACCACACGTCTTGTCTGGGCAAGACTTGGCTTAATAATTTGGGATACCTCGTAGATATTCGTGCCATTTTGTATGAGTGGGTGTTGGATAGACAGTAGTCCCACATGGCGCAAGAGGGGGCTCCCGGAGGATGGATAGTCCAATGGAAGCGAAACCTTAGCGGGCATGAGTTCTTTGGGGTAGATCATTGTAACGGCCTCGTGATAATTGCTTTGTCCCACGCCTTAGGAAGCGTGGATTGGCCGACACAAGGAGCAAATTATCTCGTGTGGGTAAAGCTGTACAAACTCTGCAGAGTAGAAAACTATTCGAATAGCCGCGTCCGCGGTCATGGACATGCTAGCAAAGCCACTTTGAGTTAGACTTGTTTTTGGTTTAAAAATGGTTTCAACAGATGTTTTCAGGATGGATAGTCCTGTGGGGAAAATTGGGCGGTTAGCCATTGTGATTGGAGGATATCCATCACCTTTCGTGGAGGTTATCCACATTATTCAATTGTCATTTAAAATATGATTTTAATTAATGTATGAAAATGGCCTTGCAATCTATTACGATTATTTAAATTAAAGCTGCTTTTTTACATAAAATAACCCCGCCAATGTCCTTTGTTTACCTTATGCATGCATTACAATTCCATATTGGGTGTAACTTGCGAGCACGGTAGTTGTGCTCATGCTTGCTTTATGCAACAAAATTTCAGGAGAAGACTACTATCGGGGCGGTGAGGACACCGCGCCTAGGTCGCCCGACGATTACTGTGGCGGATCGTTCGCCTACTACTATCTTTTTATTTCATTGTGTTATTTACTTCTTTATTTGGCTTCATGCCCATTTGTATCGAACTCGATTTACTATTAATGAAACGCGAGATTTGGTTATGTTATCATTTTTGTAATCTGTACACCGGAAATCTGGGTGGTGTATGAACACGAGGGTTCGGATCTTTCGTTCCGGGTCCGACACTTTAGCCCACAAGGCAACCGGCCAGGACCGCCAAGCTAGTCGCTATCCCAACCACCGCCTGACTCACAAAAGTAAAGCCCTTTGGGCTCTACCTCCTCTGCAACAAAGTTGTTAAGCAAAGCAAATGAGTACAATAAATTGTTTATTGTACTCGCAAGACTGACGTGTAAGATAACAGACTATAAATTAGCTATATGCAAGCTTTATTTAAGTGGATGAGGCTTTGGACTCATTTTAGCACAAAGCAAGTTTTCATTTGCAATAATATAGTAGATTGAAAGCAATTTGACAAAGCATTTTTAATTGTTGAAATAACAACGAGATAAATAACAAGGTAACAACAACAAGAACAATCTGGAAGTGACCAATCCAAGTCACCACAAACAATAGCATGAACTCCCCGTTCATACCAACCATGTCAAGTTTTAATTAAAGGTTGTAGTCTAGTCTTGAACGACCTTACCAAGCATGTCCATAACCTAGGACGAGGCTATTCGAATAGTTTTATCCCTGCAGGGTGTACCACTGTACCCACACATCAGACCGCCTTTCCATTAGGCACACTACCTTTGGTATGCCGGCACGGCTAAGTCCTATGAGACATTTCCAATGGACAATGCTAATTCTGAGTCGCACAACCCACGGGGAGAAGGAGACATCACACAACCTACCCGGAAGCTAATGCTCCTCCCACATCACACACACATTTTATCTTTAAAACACACCAACCGAGCGACCCCAATTAACACCACCCAAAGTACTTAGTCAAGAGGGTTCCATATGCCCCTCGTGTGGTTAGCACATAAAATCGCTGGCTTAGTGACCCAAGTACTCGGTCCTTAGGGACCCGGCATACCACCACATCCAAAACCACGCCATCCATCCAATATGCCCAAGTCTAAATCAATCTTTTATTTTCAGTTTTTGATTTTACAAATTAATCAAAGCACAAGTGCTGGACATATAGGAGTAATAATCAGTTTTGAGTGATCAAGACCATCGACTAAGTCGATGATCGCCCATTTCTATCGAAAACTAAGCATGTCTAAGCAATTTAAATCGAAACTACTAAGTGATAGGAGCTCATCCAACGAGCTCCCACCACAGCAAATAACCTAGGCTCATGGTAGTAGAGGATGAACAATTCCTACAGATTATGCAACTATAGGCTTGCTAGCGACATTTAACACAAAGTAGCATGCATACATAGAAGTAAAACGAGATATTAAGCTTTAAGGTAATAGGACAATGATGGAAATGATCAAACTGCTTGCCTTGCTGTTGCTGGTCAATTTGTTGCGGAGGGTCATTCTCGGGATCACCACAAATGTCGAAACCTAACGGAAAGGCGAGAAAGAACCGATAAGAACGACGAAAAACAACAAAGACAGCACAACAAACGAACTCTAAATTCTCTGAATTTTCTACAGCAGAAAGAGGGTGATTTTTAGGGAATATTGCAACAAGAACCAATTGATTTGGATTCTCAATGCAAAAGTTATGATCAAAACAATTCTGCTCAGCCCCTAAAATACCAAACTGCACTATTCATTAATTTAATTATGAGGCAACATTTTCTAGAACAGAAGTGAAGCTGAAATTTTTACTGTAAAACCAGCACCTCATGAGATGAATAACACAATTGAGTTCATCTCATTTGGAGCTATATTGCACTCTCTACAAATTTTCAAAAACAAGAACTTGAACAAAATTATAATGCACAAGTCCTCATTTTCCTAGCAGCAACATGCTCAAAACTAATGTTCATAGTAAGACCATTAATGGAGGAAACCAACAAAGTTGGTCTCACTCAAAAATAATCTCTGAGCATTAGTTATGTATTTTACAAGTTAAGCATTAATTTGAGTGCACATTTAAAGTTAATCTTAAAATCTAATGGTAAAGCTGTGCTCTGGGGCTGAACTTAACTTACAATCATTTTTAGATTAAAGTCAAGTCCAAGACAGAGCTAATACAATTTGAATGACCTCAATTGGAATTAAAATGAAAAAGATATGAAATTCTAAAGTTTATACCTTATTACATTTATAATTAAGACTTCAATGGAATTTCTAAAGAAAAACACACAGTAGGGAGGACATGAGCCACAGATCTCAGATCGGCGGCTCAAGACCTCCCAGAGAACAACACACACGCTCCACGAGGTCCAGAGGTCTGGACCTCCTAGCAACGCACATGCGTGAGGTGAGGGAGGTCATGGCCGTTGAAGGTGAATCAAACGGACCACAGCGATGAGGGAGGTCCGGGACGGACCAGATCTAAAGGGAGGTCCTCAGCGGTTGAGATCTTCCAAAGGAAGATCTAAACTATCAAGATCTCCCTAAGGAAGATCTACATCGTCAAGACCTCACGGGGAGGTCTGGGCGGTCGAGATGTTCAAGGGAGGTCCTCGATGGTTCGGATCGTCCGAGGAGGACCTTGACGGTCAAGATCTACCCGGGAGGTCATGAGCAGTTGAGATAACCTAGGGAGGTCCTAACGTCCACAGACCTCCGGGAGGTCTGACGGCCACGATCGCGCAAGGGAGGTCTTGGGCGCTCCAGATCTCCTCGGAGGAGGTCATGGGCGTCCCGAGCTCACGACCACAGCGCTTCGGACATGGAATAAATGCGGCGGGACAACGAGGAGGTCGCGCGGAGGTCTTAAATCTGGCGCAAAGTGAGGATTAAATGCATTTAAGATGCCCAATGATTTCAATGATTTGAGCACATGATGGCGCGTGCGGTGATCTTTGTCCTAAAACGACAACAATATTTGCCGTTTAAATCCGACAAAGACCGGGTTCAAGGATTTGGTTCTCGCCGCGATGTAGACCTCATGGCGACATCCAATGGTACCGTTGGGTCCGCCATAACCATGCGCACCCAACGGACCTCCTCTCAACGGCGGCGACGGCCTTGAACGCCGGCGAGCCGGAGAGGGCAAAATGAAGGCCAGCACGGCCAAAACCGAAAACGCAAAAAGGAGCTCCACGCGACATCCAAGCTTGTGTCCAAACATAAGCTCCGCAACATGCATTCAAGCGGGTGCCAGCGACTAAAGGACTAACGGAGGAGTACCGGAGGTCCTAAGGTCTTTGGGAGGTCGTGGAGGTGATGGCCGGAGTTGGGGAAGACAATGAAGCTTCACGACCCAAGGCACCGGCTCAAGCTCAACTTTGTCCACCTCTGAAAAATGCCCAAACAAATTAAGTTAGGGTTAACTTCCAAGAGGTTTTGGGAGCAACAGTGGAGCGAGGGTTTGAAAAGGAGCCACCGAACTCTGAACCACCGAGAAGCTCAAAGACCTTGACAATGGCAGCCGCCGGTGAGGAGGTCGATGAGTGGAGGAGGAGCTCACCACGCACAAAGTGCAAGGCCGAGAGCAATTGTGTGCAAAGGAAGCCAAGGGAGGATTCAAGGGGTAACTTATAGCCTGTGGTGAAGGTTATGGTGGGGCTAAGCTCCATGGTGAGCTTAGCCCACGGGTTGGTCCATGGGGTGGCAAGGACATGAGGTTGACAAGGTGCAGCTGGTGACCCGAGATGTAGAAGGCGACTGCATTAAATGCGGTCAAGAAAGAGTGATGAAAAGTACAGTGGCGGCGTGCATTAACTCCTTTGCTCGAGCTTGCGGTAGCGCTGAGGAAGGAGAAGAACAGGGAGGTCCTTATGACCGTTGGATAAGACCAGGGGAGGTCCTAACCATCGGATGACAATTTTGAACCGTTACGCTCAAAGGATGGGAGGAGGTCCCAGCCACACGATCAAGGATGGGGAGGTTGTGGCCCTCCGATTTCCTTAATGTGTAAGCGCCGCGTGGGGAAATAGGGCGGAGGTCCAAAGCGTTGGATCTCCATCCACCTCTGTGAGGACTTAACCGCACATGAACTTAAGACATGAGGGGAGGTCATGGCCTTTGGATTAAAATCAAGGGCACACAACCAAAGGGAGGTCGAGGCTTTGCGTGAAGTGCGAGGAGGTCAAGACCTTTGGATTTTGATCCAACGGTGTTGATCAAGGCAGGGAGGTCTGAGCCTCGCACGTGGCGCAAAGGAGGTCTTGAGCTTGCATAACATACAAGGAGGTCATGGCCATTAGATTTAGATCTAAGAACAACGACCTCACGTCTTGTGAAGGACCTAGGCTGTGATGTTTTTCGAGAGGAGGTCGTGGCCTTTGGATGTAAATCCAACAGCTGCGACCTCAAGTGAGTGCAAAGGTTGGTCTGATAGTTAGATTAAGAGGAGGAGGTCGCGACCATGGATTTTTGATCAATGGTGTGACCTCATGTTGGTGGGAAGTTTGCTTAGCTTAACGGTGAGGGAGGTCGGGAGCGGTTGGATGTAAATCCATGCCTATGACCTCGCCAAGGTGGAAGGTGGTTTTTGAGGTTTGATAACAAGGGGAGGTCAGAGCCGGTTGGATCTTTGATCCAACGGTTATGACCTGGTGAGGTGAGGAGGTCTTTGGGATTTAACACACAGGGGAGGTCATGACCGTGGATCTTTGATCCAACGGTTACGACCTGATGAGGTGGGAAAGCCTTTGCGGTGTTGACCGCGGAGGAGGTCTGGCGCCCACGTTGACGAAGAGGTCCACGCGGTCGGAAGGACTTCAAGGAGGTCTGGATGCGTTGGTTGAGGGAGGTCGTGGCCCTTGGATTGGATCCAACGGCTCGACCTCATCAAGGTGGGAAAGGAGGTCGAGATGGGGTTGGGGTGGACCAACTTTGCAAAGTGGCTAGCCCAAGGAGCAGATGTAGACTTTTAAATTTAGTTTTAACAAATGAAACTTAGCAGAATTATTTGAGATAGCAAATGAACTCCAAATTTGATGAAATTTTAACTGGAGCTTGCTGACAATGAGATTAACCTTGCATAAAATTTACGGATGTTATTATGCAGTGCATTTTTCTCAGGAAATTCGTTAAGGTTGTTTAAAGGATTGTTTTACCTCCAAAATTTATCAAACTAGTTTTACAACTTGTGATATTTTTCAGAGGGGTCCCACATCAGTTTTGGGACCAAGGAAAATATATTCCAAATGTTTGGCACAAGATTTAGACAATTAGAAAATGAGTTTGACTTTTGGGTCAACAAGAGCTTTGTGTTTTTGGATTACACAACTCTTGGAAAAGAATTACATAAGAGATTAGGGGTTTTCAAGATGTGAGAAAAAGTTTTAATTTCTACACATATAATTATACTTGAATAACCCTAATTATACATTTGGGATGTTACAAGATCGGAATGCTCTTGGACAGGAATCTGATCAAGTGGAGGTCAGCGGCTAGATAGCACTTTCCGAGCCGTGAAGATGGGGAAATCCCAGTTTTTCTCGCCTACATCGAGTGCGGGCTATGGGTGCCGATGCACAAATTCCTCCCCCGTGTTCTGGAGTACTATGGGGTGGAGTTGGTGAATTGGGCCCCGAACTCCATCGCCAAGATTAGCATCTTCGCCTACCTGTGTGAGGCGTACTTGGGAGTGCGACCAAACTTGAAGCTCTTTAGGTATTTCTATCGGATGATGATGTTAGGAAGATCCACGGCGGCTCCTGGAGAATGCACACTGTGCCTTCACGACAGGAAGGCCGACGAGTACATCCAAATGTATTCGAAGTCCTCATGGTCGTCATGAAAAAAGAACTGGTTTTACATGGCGGTCATGAAGGACAATGGCCTCTACTTTGCCGGAATCAGGGCGAACGAGAATCCCAAGTGGAGGGGGACCGTGGAGAAGACAGGGATGGTCGGAAGATGCGTGGATGCCACTCAAGATCTAAGGATCAAGGGCTTAACTTCCTGGCATGTGGTGAGAGATTTCACCATACACCGAATCAGTCCTCTGAAACAGTGAACCCAACCCCTGCTTTGGTTCATTGGTCGTGATGAAGCAATCACGGACTCACGAGATGGTAAGTCTTTGAAGAAGCTCTGACCAGTATAGTTTATTAACTGATTATCGTAAAACCTTAAAATCTCTTCTATCCTTTTTCTTGAAGCCCTTTGTTGTGACGAGGTCAGGGAGCGGATCAAAATGATCTGTGCCGGGGAGCCTAGCGAGAAGGCTACATTTCCCGGTATATTGTAACATCCCAATTTTCTGAGCATTAAAAAAAATCTTTTAAAGAGTTAGTAGGATAAAATTCACCATTTGGGTTTTATTTGATTTTAATTCAAAAGCTTAATATGGACTTTGTACATCAAAATAATTTAATATGATTAAAGTCAACATCAATAATGGTCAAAACTATTTTATTTGGATCCTTAGGGCTTGGATATATTTTCCAGATTTTTCTGGAATTTTTCCAAGTTCATTTGCTATTTTCTATTGCTTATTTGAATTTCTGGTATTTTATTAAAAGAAAAAAGTATTAAAATCTCGGAAAAATCCTTCGGGCCGAATCTCCCTTCGATCCGGCCTGCTCCTATTCAATTCGGCCCGATCCTTTTGACTTACCAAGCAGCCTTCGCGCCTCGTCCCGTCCGCGTCGGATCGGCGTTGAGCAGTCGAGATCGAGAATCGGCCACTCGCGCCCGCGTTCCGTTTCGCTGCTAGTGGGCCCGCCGAGGTCGTCGTCTCCTACTTGGTTTCTTCCCCGCGCAGCTCCGCAGCCGTCCGCCATTGAAGAGCTCCAAGCTTTGTACGACAAAAGTAAATCTCCAACTAAAACCTTCCTAATTTCGTTGCCAAATCTTATCTCTTAGCGTTCCGCACCCATATCTGCTCTCGATCGTTCCCGATTCGAACTCTATCCCATAGATTGAACAAACCCGAGAATATCCCGATTTGGGCGTTTCCTTATTCGTGCTCTCTCGACCCTATAAATAGACCCCTGAGGTTCGCCCTGCCCTCCGCATCCCAAACCCTCGCTCAATTCCACCCGAGAGCTTCAGCGCCGCCGCTAATTCGAGCTTTTAGGGTTTTGCCACCGCTGGTGAAACTCGAATTGCGCCACCGCCGTTGACGCCCTGTCTCCGTGGAGTGCATAGCCGGGTCTGCCGTCGCACGGGCTACGTCCAGGACCTTTCGCCGTCGCCGGAGCCTCACCGGAGGCCTTATCCGACAACGACCGTAGCCTCTCCGCCGCCTTGAGCTCTCCGCCGGCCGCCTCAGTCATCCCCGACCACTCGGAGTTGGCCCATCGGGATCACAATAATCCCAGCTACCTCTTGGTACCATCCGCCGCCGGTGAGTCGCCGCTGATTCGCCGTTCCTTGGTTCCCGTGTCGCCGCCGTCACCGACGAAACCCACGCCAGCCGCCACGTCACCGCCGAGACCTCGCCGCGTCGACCAAGAGCCCGTGTCGCTCGCGTGGCGTCCCTGTTAGTGCCCGCGTGGCACAACCACCCCTAACCCCAGATCCGATCTTCGGTGGACGTGGTCCACCGTGAGGCAAGTCACTGATGTGTGGGCCCCACATGTCAGTAATTCTTTTTAATTCTTTAATTCCGAGCGCTGACGTCATCGTTGCTTAATAATCCGATTTTTCTTTTAAGAAATAATTCGGAAATTCAGAATAATCAGTTTTAGGGTTTTCTTTTAGATTCAAACTTCCCAAGCTCATATCTTTTGCATCCGAACTCCGATTGAGCCCATTAAAATTTCTAAATTCATCTAAATTCAAGATCTACCTATCTGAGATTTTTATTTAATTTTTGGAGTTCGTTTTGCCTTGTTATTTATTTGTTTTGTTTGTTTGTTTGTTTCATTTACGAGTAGACGTCGATACTTCGGGAAGATTTGAAGAAGGAGTACCTCAAGAGCAAGATCAGTACTTAGACCTATTCCAAGGCAAGTTATACCTTTGATCATATTGAACCCATTTTTCAAAAGTTATATTGATTCAAAGTATTGCATTTACTTCAATTATTTATTTCAATGCTTTTGGGATTAGTTAATGTCCAATCTGTTATGACCTCCTTGTCTAATTGTATGCCATAATCTTTTGTCACCCTAGTTTGGTTTATTTAGTTGGTGCTAGTGTATTACCAACGTGGGTTGGTTAGATGCGATTAGTTTGCTTAGCCATGCCACGAGTCATCATCTCATGTAGTTGCAAATATAAACTTGACTAAGTGACTATAGAACTATGTGATAGAAACTGTGTGTGCTATGTGCTATTACTCGTTGATGGCATATGTTGCATTTAACCAACAGGGTGGGAAAGGATTTAGACGGAGGCAAGTGGATTGTGTGATATTTTGGTGGAGCTATGTACGTGGGCTTAATAACCTGTGTGCATAGGGATTTGTAGTTTATTTGGAAGTCTTGCCTTGGTCAATTAAGGACTTAACTTTGTGCGCCATTGAACTGAGCCTCTCGTACAACCACATGCCTGGTATGGGACGGGCCTAACTTAGTAAGTTATGGAGTCTTGACATTGATTACTCAGGTAGTAGGTTAGGCTGTGTGCATGGATGGAGGTGTGCTACCAAGTAGTCACATCACGGGACGGTTCGCCGTGTCCCTGTCCAACGGTGTGTATCGGGCTGACTTCCTATGTGGGGTTGTCTGACGGTTTGTAAGCACACTGGGAGTGTCAATGTTAAGATGAAGTTTCTGAACTGTTTTGTTATGGCTAGTGCTAGCTACACTAGTTGTATCGTGTGGATAAAGTGTACAAACTCTGCAGAGTGTTAAACAATCTATTCGAATAGCCGCGTCTGCGGTCATGGACATGCTCGGGGATTTCACACGAGGGGTAGTTTTTCATGAAAACCTTGGGATGGGACAGCTGTGTGAGGTAACTTATGCAGCTGTGTGAATAACTTGATTAGGCTATGTGTCTTTGTGAACTAAAACTGTCAAATTATTACTGTCTATTTGTTTTACTTATGCTTTCAATCTATTACTTGTATTTAAATCACAAATGTTGCATTTCTGCCAAAGAACCACAGAAGCCATTCCTTTGGAATAAGCCTGCATCTATAATTGCATTTCTGGGGTATGACTTGCGAGTACGGTGTGTACTCATGCTTGTTGTAAAACATGCAACAGAAGAGGAGGAGTCTTCGCCTGCTTTCGAGGACAAGTTCATCGAAGGTGCTTGATCGTAGGGTCTTGATCGATCGGTTACTGTGGTGAATTGATGGGATTCCGCTGAAGTTTCTTCGTTCCGCTGTGTAACATCCCCAAGTTAACTAATAATAATTAGTATGCATCTTATCAGCATGCATGACTTTTGGAAACATTTGCATATTTTATTGCACTTGGAGAATCTCAATCTAAGATTAAACTTACACTTCAAATTTAAGCTCCAAAGAAAACAGGAACAAAAACCTTTGATCATCTTATGGAAATAATTTTTCAAATAGTATAATAATTATCATGAATAAATATGAATTTTAATAATTTTTTTTAGAAGCACTGTTAACCCTATAAAAATCTCGAACACATCGCAAAGGCTGTATAGAAATTTAATTACTGCTCTCAATTGAAAGGTGATCAGTGTGTGGGGGCTTGAAAATTGGAAACTACACTTAATAGAGAAGCCACACAAAAATTTTCAGAATTTTTAGAATTTATTTACTATGTTAAATAGCTCAGTCAAAACTAGAACACCAAGTCTTGTATAAATTGAATTTCGAATTTCCCAACCTTTGCCCATTGCCTTACCCAGCCAAAAGCAGCACATGCCATCTTTCTTTCTTTTATTTAGTCACCTCACTGCCATCTCCACAACCAAAGCCACCTCTACCATTCCCTACTCTGCCACTTTCCTGCCCTAACCGAACCGAACCCAGCCACACCTCCCCATTTTTTTCTTCTTCCTCCAGCAAGCAGCCCCCCTTTCCTGCTTTCTTGAGCCCTTGTTCATCCCTTCTCTCCTCTAAATCCCAACCAAAAACTGAGAATCAACCCATGCATGCTATACCATTGTGATCCTCATCTCTTAAGCATCCCATTTATCCAATTAGATTTCACATGCATGTTCTTTTGAGTGTTTTGGAGAGGAGAGAAAAGAGGGCAGTGGCTGTTTTGGTATGGAAGGAATAGCAGCAGCAAAGCAGCAGCCAGCATGTAGTAGCTCGGCAACATGCATGCTTGTGATGAAGTTAATCTTGTTCGTTTTTGCTAGGGTCAGTTAGTTTCTTTTGTCCCCTTTGTCTGAAGCCATTTTAGTGTTTGAGTTCATCCTCTGTCAGAGTTCAGATTTCAGCAAGCATATTGAAATCTAGAACTCGATCAGCAGCTCAGACTTTCAGTTTGCTTGTAGTTTAGTAAGTTTCGGTCCCTGATCCGAGTTGTGGGGGATATGGCCAACTCCATGTTGTGGCCCTTGTAGGTTTTAATCTTGTTGTGTTTGAGTCTATTATGTTTTGTGTTATCAGAATAACCAAGTCTGAAACTTGGCTTTAGTCTAAAATTCAAAACTGTGTACTAGAGTTCAGAGTTGGTGTAGAAATTCAGTTCTTTAACTAAAAGCTGTCACGATTAAGTGTTGTCGGTCCATGATCGAAGTTATAAGTATTGTGGCCAAGTCTTAGGCTTATGGCTAAGGGTCCGGACTGGTTGTTAGCAGCATGGAGTGTGTGCATCTCTCTAAAAGTTGTCGTTTTTCGTTCAGAGTTTGGTGGCTCTTGCCCGATCTGTTTCAAGCTCATGGTCGGAGGATCAAACGTGGATGGATAGGCTCCAAACTTGGTGAGTTAGTTCTACACTTAGAGCACTTCGTTGTGATCAGTTGGTTTGAGGTTTGGTATAATTGAGCACCGGATTTGAGAGTGGTTTAGTTTGTTCTGTTTGCAGTGTAATCAGAGGTGTGTAATCTTGGTTCTTGATCGGTTTGGGGGTCATATGGTGTTGGATTGGGCTGAAATTTGGATAGAATGTTGAGGACTCATTGGACTGCATTCCTGCCAAGTTTCACGTGGTTTGAGTTAGCGGTTTGAAAGTTATGCAATAAAGACCAAGGTGGGCAGAAACAGTGCTAGTCTGTTTTAGCTGATTCTAGCTACCTCATGCCAAATGTGGTTGTTGTTGATGTTGATCCCAAAGTTTATAACTTGGTGATGATGTTGCTTCTAGGAAAGACTTCATGGTATCCACTGTTATAACAGTGGAAGAGCAGATGCGGACGAGTTCGGCGACGACTACGGCGAGCTCCGTCGCGTCGGCCCAGCAACAGGTGATAATCCTAACTTTAGCACTCAATCGATTTCTTAGTGTGTGACGTGTAGACCCCACCTATCATATACCGTGGCTTGAATCACCTCGGTATAAACGTAATTCTTTAATTCTGAAAATCCAACATAAATTGTTTTACAACATGAAATTGGTTTAGAACTTCAAAAATTCATAACTAAATCAAATCATCTCCAAAACGAGTGAAACCAATTTTGTTGGTTTTCATTCTTAAAGTACTTTAACTTGGAATAGGTTCGAAACATGTTAGTGTCCCAGAAAATTTCGAAATTGAAATTCATTTCGGTAAAGAATTATTTGTACACTGAAAATGGATTTAACTTTACAAATGCAAAACTAATTCGTTTTAACTCCAAATCCAGTGAAACCAATTTTGATAATTTTAATTTTAAGTAAAATTTATTTTAAAATAGTTTCCAAACTACTCACTGTCACAGAAAATATATTTTTGGGGAGTAATCCAAAACTGAGTTATTTTTGAACTAGAAAAGACTATTAACTTTGGAAATTCATAACTAATTCTTAAAAAACTCCAAATGAGATAAACTCAGTTATTTTGGTCTTATAAAATTATTCTCTACTTATCTATGTAATCCTTTTTCCCACTACTATTCTACAAATTTTGGCCAAATAATTAAATTAGGATGAACAGTAACCGATGGGAATTTTTCTGGATTTTCCAGAAAATCAGATCTTCAAACCTCTATAACTTTCACATACTAAGTCAAAATAGAATTAATCTTTCACCTAAATTCATCTAAAATCATGATCTACCCACTGTATAATTTTCATGCATTTTGAGTATTTTGATTTTTCGGCTTATTTGGTGTTTATTGCAATATCGTCTATCTTTAGGTTTTTCGACGATACCGATATATTCGTGAGACCTAAATTGAGTGTAAACTGAGATTGAACAAGTGGTACAGCAAAGGTGCGAGCACCCTCCTCTTGATCATATTGCTCCTATTGATTTTAAAATGTTTTGTATGGTTTTTAATCTCTCAATTGCATGCTATGTTGAAAAATATGTTCATGGGTAGAAATAGTTAATCCCCTACTTGCTGCATTGGCCATCCTTTGAATGTTGATTACCCTTTTACCTTGAATGATTAAGGCTATATGTTATATGGGATTGTTGCTAATTTGTAGAACGATGCTTAGTCGTGCTAGTAGTTGTAATTGATAACGGTTGATGGAGCTAGTCCATCGGCCGATGGATCGAATTGAATCTTAAATGAAATTTGAGGATTATATGGATTTGATTATATTGAAATTGAGGAGAATGTCCAGATCTTTGTATCTGAATATTATAAATTTGTTGACCAGTTGTTATGTGTTGGGCTTGGACGGGTGATAGGGTGATGAAGGGGTGGTCCCGGATTCATGTAGCCCCGTCTGGGTATTTGAGGACCGGTCTGTGGTGCGATGAACCAAGTCTTACGTACAACCACACGCCGGGTTTATGGGTGATGGCTTGGCTTAATAATTTGTTGTGTGTTAGCTATCAAAACACAATCAGTTAGCAAGTGTTGTTGTTTGGTTTTAATGGCTCTCTTGTCAATCTGGTGGGGCATGTTACACTTTTCTTTTCTTGCCCTTAAGGGTCTCTAGTTGATAGGGACTTACTTACACAACAGGTTCCCTGTGGTTGACGGACAAATACCGCTATGGAATTGTCCCATTTGGGTTGATAGTTAGGACATAACATTATAACGGCCTCGTTATGCTACCTCAGTCACACTCCAAAGGAAGAGTGCATTGGCCGACTTTACGAGGAATGCATATCGTGTGGGTAAAGCTGTACAACTCTGCAGAGTCAAATAAATCTATTCGAATAGCCGTGTCCCCGGTTATGGACATCACTTGTGGGAAAGCATGCACAGTTAGTTTTTGGGAAGTTAAGTTTGGGGTTATGGTTAAAAATGTGTGTCATTATGTTAGTTTGCTCGAATCTGAAATGATATCTTGAACGTGAAGTTCGCGTGTTTAATTGTTATGGAATGATATGTGTCACGAATGGTATATTCGTGTGTTGATTATTTTTGGAGATTATACTATTGATGATCATTACTTACTGTTATACCATGTTTTGTAAATGTTTTAGAAATGGCAATATGAATCTATATTGTTTATCTAATTGCAAAATTTGCTTTATGCTGAAAATTGACTAGTGTAGTAGCCTTCCTTTGATAGTTACATGCATCCTTATTTTTCTTGACAAGTCTCGCGAGTACAACTTTGTACTTAAAAATTAACCATTTGTTCAGGTGAGAAGTCATTCAAATTGGGTAAAGTGCTTCAGACGCTACGACTTTAACTCCAGTTGGTTGCTTGTGGGATTGTGGGCATGCCAACTCGGTTATTCCCTTTTTATTTTTGGTTTGTCTTCCGCTGCGATTTCTTATTTGATAATTACTTTTGGCCGATTGGCCCTCTTATGCAAACTTGTATATTATGTTTCTCTTCAATGATGTTGTATTTACATTTTCTTTATTCTTGTATATTGTGTATGGATGTGAATACAATGTTGTGTTTGGATATGTGCATGTTAGTCGCTGATCCTTGGGAGCTAACATGAGACACCTATCCGGGTACTCGGAATCGTTTTCATTTCATGTTAAGTATTGTGCTCTTTCAGCGTAATTACTTAACTTGAAACGGATCCGATCTCGGGGTCCCCACAGCTTTGGTATCAGAGCCATACTGACTGTAGGTTAAAACCATAGCAATGGACATTACTAGGATTTTGATTTGCAAAGAATATTTTCAAATTATCAAAAGTTTGGCAAAAATGCAACTAATATAATTCCTTCCTTTCTTACCCATCCTAGCATTTATTTCTTTCTTACCCGATCAGTTTATTGATCTTGCTCTAATTTTGTAGGCAGTCGGACTGAAAGTCATACAATTCGGTGAGGATCATAATCCATCGTGGTTCCGACCGATTCCTGCCTAGAGGCATTGGAAGAAGGTGATTCTCCCAAGATAATAGAGCATTTTGAAAGAATATATATATACACATATACTTTAGATAGAAAATTTCATCATCTAACCAAACTTGTTTTTTTGATTTAGGTGGAAAAGACCGATGGTCCGCAGAGCAGAGCTGCGGAAGTCGTAGACCCCAGAGTGGTCGTACACGACCTAACAGTTGTTACTAAAACAATTGATCTGCAGGTCGACGAAACCACACCCTCCGACCCGATGGTCCAGGACGCTATCCTCAACTAACTGGTTGAGAATATCGCTTCCGACCTCATGTTGGAGGATGTGAGGGGTTTAACCAACCCTACCAGCCCAGAGGCGGTGAAATTGGTTGAGAAGAAGAGGAAGGCTAGCGGTACGGAATTTATCCCACCGCGTTTCAAGGTCAAAACCAAAAAATAAACTAGGTATGTACAAATGAAAGAGTCGTATGAGTGCATACCTTTAATAGTTTTTGATGATTTGGAGTTTTGAGCTTCCTTTCTTCGTTTTGTACAGATCTTCTGGTGTTCCGATCGTTTCTGACCAGAATGTTCCTGAGGTCCAAGCACCCGAGGAAGTCCCCATCCAAAGCACTTATCAGGACAAAGTTCTTGAGGATAAAGTGGTCGAGAAAGCCCCCGAGCAGGTGTCGGTGCCAATGGTTGTTTAGGAACCATTGGTGATTCTAACTCCTTCTATAGAGGTAGATGCCCCTGAAGGCCCTCAACAGGTCCCAACCCCTGTTGGTAATCCTTCTCAACCTAACAAGTTCCCTTTTTGCCCCCAATTTATCGAGGATAAGGAGCTTGACGAGGTATGGGGATGAATATCGAACCATTAAGCCAAGATAAGTCCTGATACCATTTTTGCCGATTATAATAACGTGACAATTCGGGTAGGTATCTATGACCAGTTTCATAGCTTCTCTTTAAAAGTTTTATAGAAAACTTAAAGGAGAATGCTATTTTTGTAGCACATGGTCGAGAATTTTGCTATGGTTGGAGGACTGACCCAGCGAATAAAGGACCTGGCGCAAAAACACTCCGAATTGGAAAGTAAGAACTTTCTCCTTAACCTTCCTTCTTGCTCAATACTTTGTTCTTCTTTTGTTTAATTATTCTCCCTTATCATATTCGATAGATTTAGAGAAAATAAAAGAAGATGTCGTGGCTGATAAAGCCAGAATAACCCGGCTTGAAGAAGAATGTCAAGCTAAGGACCGGTCGATCGCAGATGCGATGACCAGACATGACTCTTCAAAAGACGATTGAAGGTAATTGGTCGTAGACTTGACTTATTAACCTCCTCTAATCATGTTTACTTACTACTTGTCTCACTCGTGTAGAGCAAACACAAGTACTGAATAAAGCAAAGAAGGCTCTGGAATTTGAGCAGGATAAGGAGGCAACTCTTGTGCAAAGTCTTGATGAAAAGATCCATGCACTTAACAAGATGATCTTTAATATGGGATCAGGATCAAGCATGCCTGAATTAAGAGATCCAACAGAGAAAATGAACTACTTGGACCAACTTCTAGAAGATCTCAATGGCCTGCTCAAGACTACTCGAGAGAACTATGCCCAGACTATGAAAGAAGGCGTTGCCAGTGGAGTTAGTTTTGCGTTGGTAAAACTGAAAGCTTCCGACCTCTCCATCCATCTCCAAGCTGTTGAAGAAGACTTCAACTACCTGCCTGATGAGGCGACCTGGTTTCTCAAAGAACTAAGGCCTCTTGGAGACAAGGTTGTAGAGAAAATGGAAGTCAGATCTCCATCAAGCAGTAATTAGTCTGGAGACATTCTGGAGTAGGACATTGTAATATAAGAATTATGAAATGTATAAAACTTACCTTTTTGTCATCAGCAAGTCTTTTGTTTATCCTTTTGACTTTTAAAGTACTCATATATTATCTAGCCCCCGACTGATTTATAGTAGAAGAACATTACTATATAAGCAGTAAGCGAAGAAAAGAGAACCTGAAGTCTCATCCATTTTTTTTATGTTGAAGGTGTATACTAATTATATGATAAAACTGATCGTAGTAATACTAGGAAATCAATTTGGTCGGAACCAGTGTATGATTTCAACTAGTTATAGATCTGTTTTGTAATAATCGCAATACCAAACAAAGCAGTATATGGTCGGAAGAAAAGACTTGCTTTGATGAAAAAAAGAAATTATGCAAAAATGTATGCAATGGATGATAAGTAATCTTATTCATATATATTATCCAAAACTAGCCGGAAGAACTGCTAAGAACTAAAGACATGAAATACACTTCGCGAAACATGCTCAGGCTCAAGTCCGACTGCCAACAAGGATCGTAAGAAAAGGACTGTCGCGAGGAAGCTCCTTCCAGTGGGCAGGACCACGTGCGAAAAAGGAGAGACTTGAACTAGGAGGCTTTCTGTGTCCCGACCAGTAGCCAAACGAGAGTAGAATATAATCTTGAAATGAGGAAATATAATCTTTATAATCTCAAGCATATGAGTCACTACATGAAGTTATTATTATTATGCTCTGGTTACTCGTATATTTCTTTGTGAAAAGAGTTTGGTCGCGTGTGGGAATTATTCAAGGAATGATCATGGCTAGGACCTATACAGCGTGTGACTTAGAAGCCGTTGCCAAAGAGTAATAGAGATCCTTGGAAAGGATGTCGGAGAGAAAGTTGTCTTTCTCCGACGAGTGTAAATAACAATAGTAGACGACCAGAGTATAGGTACATATATATAAGCAATACCACTTATCAAAATAAATAAAGGAATGGCTAATCTTTATTAAAATGAAAAGAATTGAAAGAATAATTAAACATAGAACTTACACAATTGATCAATGTTCCAAGAATTCGACAAAACTTGCCCATCAAACATGGCTAGTCGTACAGAACCTGGTCGGGTGACTTCGACCACAGTGTAAGGACCTTCCCACTTAGGACAAAGCTTGTTGCGATTTGCTTGGTTCTGAATTTTTCTGAGAACCAGATCACCTACAGTGAGGCTGCGAGGTTGTACCTTACGACTATGGTACCGTCGCGTGGTTTGTTGGTAGACAGCTTATCGTACCAGGGCTTGGTTTCATCGTTCTTCAAGGAAATTGATGTCGTCAAGTTGTCGTTCATTCTGATCGTGTTCATTGAAACAATCAGTTCGAGCAGAGCCAAACTTTAGTTCTGGAGGAAGCATGGCTTCAACACCATAATCCAAGAAAAATGACGTTTCACCGGTCGCACGACTGGTCGTGGTTCGAATGGCCCATAATACAGATGGGAGTTCTTGAACCCAAGCTCATGACCGTTTGATTAACTGGTCGAACACTCGGCGTTTGATCCCCTACATGATGATACCATTGGCTCGCTCAACTGCTCCGTTGCTCTACGGATGAGCAACAGAAGCAAAATGTACCTTAATACCAAGTTCCTTGCAGAATTCTTGGAATTTACCGCTTGAGAACTAGGCACCGTTGTCTATGATTATACGATTGGGTACACCAAATCGCGTGATCATGTTTTTTATGAGAAACCTCTTAGCGGCCTCAGTTTTTGTTTTAACAACAGGCTCGACTTCGATCCATTTTGTGAACGTGTCAATCACGATGAAAAGAAATTCAAAGCCCCTGGGTGCTCTTGGGAAAGGTCCCAAAATATCCAGTCCTTAGGTTGCAAAAGGCCAAGAAAGAGGAATTGTTTGCAAAGCTTGTGCCGGCTGATTTACTTGTCGGCTATGAAACTGACATTGTACGCACTTCGTCATGAGCTCTCTTGCATCATGAAGGGCAGTTGGCCAGTAGTATCCTTGCCTGAAGGCTTTACCGACTAGTGTTCTGTAGGAATGATGTGCTCCACAGACTCCTTCATGGATTTTGGTTAGAAATTTAATGCTATCCGTTTGAGATATGCATCTCATCAACACTCCGTGAGATCCTCGTTTATACAAGGTACTTTCGATCAAAGTGTATGATTTGGCTTTTCGTGCTATATGATCAGCCTCTACATCATCTTCTGGAATTATGTCATGCTGAAGATAATTGTAGATCGATGTCATCCAATCTCTACCTTGATCGTGGCGATTGCCAACCGTCAACGACACGTGGAGCATCCATGTTCTCTGTCTGTTTATGCGACACGTAAAGAAGCATGTATGTTCTCAGAAAGGTCGACTACCAAGGGTGAATCGAGTTGCTGGAGAAAAACTCCAGGCGGGACGGTTGACCTCGTGGAGGCCATCCGTGCCAACTGGTCTGCTAGAAAGTTTTTCTTTCTAGGAATATGTTGGATCTGGAAACCTAAGAAGTGCTTTGAGTTTCCGTACTTCCGCCGGATAAGATGACATCTTGGTACTCGAGCATTGATACTCTTTCCCTACTTGATTCGCTATTAGTTGAGAATCGTCTTTCACTGGTAATCTGTGAATCCCAAGTGAACGAGCTGCTCGGAGTCCTGCCAGTAAACCTTCATATTCTGCAACATTATTTGTAGTAGGAAAATTTAACTGGATGGCGTACTTGATGTGTTCGCCAGTAGGGGATATCAAGACAACTCCAGCCCCCGAGCCTTTGAGTATTAAGGAATCGTCAAAGTATAGTATCCACTCGTCGTGGTGTTCGTACTCGAGCCCTTGGGTGAGTTCAGGGTTTGTCCATTCGGTAATGAATTCTGCTATTGCCTGGGACTTGATTGCTGTTCGTGAGATGAAATAGAGGTCGAACACCCCTAGCTCAACTGCCCATTTTGTTATTCGTCCTGATGATTCCCTATTTCCAAGGACTTGACCAAGGGGATACCCAGTTGGTACGACCACTTTGTGGGGCTTGAAAGTAATGCCTTAGTTTCCTTGAAGCCATAAGGAGACCATACAGCAACTTTTGTACCTGTGGGTATCTTTCCTTTGGTCCATGCAAGACTTCGCTTACGTAATAAACTGGTCGTTAGACGTTCTCACGTTCTATGACCAATACACCGCTAACTGTCTGTGGTGTTGCAGCCACGTAAATTAGCAATGTTTCTCCTGATCTCGGAGAAACTAAGGCCAGGGGACTTGTAAGGTACTTCTTAAGGTTTTCAAAGGCATCGTTTGCCTCCTTAGTCCACTCAAAACTTCCATGTTTCTGGAGAAGCTTAAAGAAAGGTAATCTTTTTCCCCTAACCATGCTATGAAACGACTTAGCACTGCCATACAGCCGGTTAGTTTCTGGACTTCTTTCTTTGTAGTCGGAGGGCGCATCTGGTCGATGGCTGATATTTTTACTAGATTCGCTTCGATACCTCTAGCCGAAACTAGGAAACCGAGTAGCTTTTCAGCGGAAACTCCGAACACACACTTTTCCAGATTCAACTTGAGGTTATGACTTCTCAAGTTGTTGAAAGTCTCTTGTAGGTCATGGATGTGATCGCTAGCGTTGATGCTCTTTACGACCAAATCATCAACGTAGGCTTCTAGATTTCGACCTATCTGTGGATTAAAGGTTTTTTTGCATCAACCTTTGAAAAGTCGCACCAGCATTTTTGAGAACAAACGACATCTTAACATAGCAGTAAGTGCCATATGGGGTGATGAAGGAAGTTTTCTCTTCATTTGCTTTACTCATATTAATCTGGTGGTACCCTGAATATGCATCTAAAAAACTTAATAACTCACACCCGGAAGTTGAGTCTACAAGTTGGTCAATGCGTGGAAGGGGAAAATCATCCTTCGGACAAGCTTTATTAAGATTAGTAAAGTCAATACACATTCGCCATTTCTCATTATTTTTCCTAACCATTTTAGGATTAGTGAGCCACTGAGGGTGGTCGACTTCACGAATGAATCCAACCTTGAGGAGCTTGTCAATCTCCGACTGGATTGCCTCCTTCCGATCAAGTGCAAAACGTCGCAGCTTTTTGCTTGATCGGTTTCTTGTCATTTGGAGAGCTAGCTTGCGTGCTCGATCACCTCCCAAGGGACTCGGGCATGTCGGACGCTTTGCCAGCGAATCATACTGATTTGCTCGAAGGAAGGAGACGAGCGACTCTTCCTATTTGGGGTCGAGTCTTGCCTCGACCAATATCTTTTGGGTTGACGACTCAGTGTTTCTTGACCCAGGTGGCAACTTGGCACTTTTTGGAGAAGTGCCTTTGTCGAGCGGTACCTCCTTTGTCTGGTCAGAAGGTTTTGGTGTCATCTTTGGCCTCGAGTGCTTGACCTGCACGGTAGATGGATTAGCCTCTCAGTCGAAGTTCATCGACCGGCTCTAAGGATTTCGATCACATCGTAAGCCATTTTACGATCTCCTCGAACCGTGATGACTCCTTTTGGTCCCGACATTTTCAAACTTTGATAACCGTAATGCGTGGCTATCAAGAATTTTGCTAAAGCCGGACGACCAAGGATCCCATTGTATGCGGATTCGAAATCCACCACATCAAATGGAACCCTTTCTGTTCGGAAGTTGTCAGGTCTTCCAAACGTAACCAGTAGGGAAAGCTGTACTATCATCTTGGTGGTAGAACCAGGAACTATACCATGGAAGGTATATTTCCTAGGTTTCACCTTTGACTGGGGAACTTGCATTTCTTCTAATGCTCCCGCAAATAAAATATTTAAAGAACTACCTCTATCTATTAAGACTCGATTAACTCTACAGTTGTTAATCGTAGGCTCAACGACAATTGGAAACCTACCTGATCGAGTTGAAGGGATGGGGCAGTCTTCTTTGCTGAAGGAGATTACAGTGTCTGACCACCTTGATGGCTTGATGATGGTCGGAGGCTCGACAAGGTTGACCTCCCATTCCATGGCCTTCAGATGATGCCTTGATTCGTACGAAGAAGACCCACCAAAGATCATGTTGACCGTATGTTGAGGCTCCTAGTACTCCATTTCTTTGTCGCCATCTTTGTCCTTCTTGGAACTTCGTCTCACCGAAGTTCACAGATTGTAGGAGTGGACCTTTACGCATAGTAATCTTTCGACTTTTACGCCAAACTTGACGGTCATAAGTCATTCCACGTCTTTGGTGAAGTGGACACCACTTCTTATTTTCTTGTATCCTTTGGTGAGCTTTTCTTTTGCCTCGACCGGTATAGTCTTTCTTACCCTTTGTAAACTTTTCAGGAATCGTAAGGACTTCCTTATCGTCGGGTCTGCGGTTTTTCTTCTTCTCTGGTTTATCCAAGCCAGATTGAGGGATTTTATTTTTCCGATTGATGGGTTTCACACCATTCAACCGCTTCGCTAGTGGTTGCATATTTGTCAGCCATGTCGAAAAGTTCGATGGTTGTCTTTGGAGGGTGCATTGCTATGCCCTCCATGAACCGTCAATTCCTTAGACCTGCTTTGAAAGCTTGGATGACAGATGATTCTGCGACCTCTGGTATTGAATTACAAACATGGCGGAATCTTTTGATGTACTAGCGAAGAGTCTCGTTGGATCCTTGCCGAATTCAGTGAAGGTCATCCTCCTTTCCAAGGCGGTCGTACGTGCCTTGGAAATTTGCAATCAGAAGGTCGCAAAGTTGCTCCCAAGTGTAGATCGATCCGACCGGTAGGTTAAGTAACCATGACCGGGTGACCCTTCGAGTACTGTGGGTAGATAATTTTCCATCACATTCTCATCACCACCAGCAGATCTGATGGTGGTGGTATAGATTTGGAGAAATTCCAATGGGTTCTGAGTCCTATTGAACTTGTCCAGGTTGGTCGGTCGGAACCTATTTGGCCAACATACAGCTTGGAGCCCTGCAGAAAAGGCTCGACAACTTGTAATCGAATCATGGCACCTTCTTTGGAAAGATGCCGGATTGTAGTCAGTCAGAGACTAGTTCCTAAGATTGGAACATTGGAGCTCTGGTGTACCGATCCGGTCGTAGACATTGGTATAATGTCTTCGATCACCTGCTTGATTTAGACGATGTCGGAGATCGTCTGGTCCAAGCGGTTGCTCTTCTCGACGAGGTGAGGGAGTGGTTGCTTGAAATAGCCTTCTCCCCTCGTGACTCCTTAGTCAGAATCGTTGAGGAGGCCTTGGTATCGTTTGTTCCCCAATATGACCATGTTGCCCTCTACTGAGGGAGGAACGTTGGGATGAACTCATGGTTTGACTTCCTGAATTCCTTTGTTCCCGGTATGCTTCTGTTCGTTGCATGGTCTACTGAAGAATCTCTGATACTTGGCCTACAAGTTGTACAAAACCTAGGGTCTCTGCTAGAGTAGGGTTAGAATTATTTAAAATATTCTGAACACGTTTCAGGTTTTGTACCATTACCGAAGGTCTCGGAGGGTTCGTGCTAGTAGTAGGTGTTCGAAGATCTGAACCTCCCCCGACCTCCTGGTTTGTTCCGTCCGATTAGCTATTCTTGGTGGGGCAGAGCCAGACGAGTTAACTGATGGACGTCTATCAGTTATGTTACCTCCGGCATTTGGTGCTTGATGGCCCGTAAAATTTCTACCAGCATGTGGTGGCATGGCAGTGAGTGTAGGACCGTGCAAGGCATCTTGATTTGTATCTCTGATCACATTGACCTCGTGCCTCCAGCAGCGATCTTCCGACGAGCTTCCATCGTAACTAATGGAGAGCCTTCCAATGCTTCTGCTAGGAGTTTCCACGATGGAGAGTGGTCGGAGATGAGCACCTCCTAAGGTCTTCGTGGTGGGCACAGCCTGATGCGGCGGATTGCCGATCGTATGCTGAGTCTTATCATCCCCACTTGGTCTACGACTAGTGGGGTTTCATCATTTCTTGTTACGGATGTCGGTTGGCCCTGGAATCGCCAAGTCAGTAGGTGAGTACCTTTCGGCCATGATTTCATCGAGTCTGATGATTCTTGAGTTGTGGTGCTGAATTTTCGTCACCTTTTTTGCCAGTCGAAAGGACTGGGCTTGGAGAGGTCTTTGGACATTCTGAGCTGGTCAGAATGGCTTGTTCCTCTGAAAGTGCCACTTGTCATAGTGGTGTATCCTCATCCATCCAGTCGATTTTGCTAATGTCGGCGACATGCGAACCGGTGGAGGAAGGGGATGATGATATTCCATTTTCTTGCATGGCGTGGATGCATCCTTCCATATCGAGGTTGGAGTAGTCCGCCAAGTCGAACCAGTTCTCCTCGTCCCAAACTCCTGCCATAGCCGCATGTGCGATTACGAGGAATGGGTGAGGATTTGATGAGCAAAGAGTTTCTTCAGGAAACTTGCATCTTCTTCCCCACGGTCAGCGCCAGCTGTCAACAATCGAGTCGCCGATCTTACGATATAAAATAGAGGAGAATGACACAGATCTCCTGGGAGATAATGGGGCTGCTCTTTATTGATACGAACTAGATTTATAGGGGCGTCTATGACCCGGCTGGGGATTAATCCTAATTACACTGAGTATGATCTTTGCTATGCTAATCAATCAGACTTAAAGCATGAGTCTAAGGCTGATTGCATTGCTCTTAATCTGATGCTGCTGTCTTGATTGTCTCAGATCGCCCTTTAGTCTTTTGCGCTCCACCCTTAAATAACTTCCGAAGAGGTGGCAGTTACTCCTAGAGAAGGCGTCCCTGGTGAAGTGTCGCGACTGGTCGGAGCGAGACGACAGTTGATAATGTATCAACTACTTTGCGGTTAAGTGTCTGTGAGACACTCAACCGTATGGTGGTTGTTGTCAGTGTCTTAGAATTATGTAACATCGCATGGTATGGAATATACATCACGTGTTCCATTCATCACACGGTAAAGAATATACCTGGAGTCATATCCAGATACCAGTTCATAGCTTTTCTGAGCAGCTACCTGGTCGGAGACTAGGCATAGGACCTTGTCCGACCAGAGTACCCATTATATAACCTCTGGAATCCTTACGACCAGTGAAGTCGTAAGCCTTAGGGGTTACGACCATGAAGACGTATGGTTTTTTATTATGTATCAAAGTAATACCTAGAGGTTTTAATCCTCTTCAGTATCAGAGCCATATCGACTGTAGAACGTAACCTTAGTTAGCATGGTCGTTTTAGTCAAGAGTTTCAAAATTTATTTTATAAATCAAACCAACATAGTAACATGAGTAGCTGTTCGTTTCTCAGCTTACTCTATTCTATTCTCATCTTATTCTAGTCCCTCTTCTCCTCTCATTCTTAGATTCTTACCCCTTATCCCCTCTTAAATTTTGATTTCAAACTTAAATTGATCTCTCTTATCTCAGTGATCTCTATAGGATCGGGCTTTGCTTTAATTTGACCACCCAGATAAGTAGGGTTAGATGTGCTTTAGTAGAGTTGCCTCCTTAGTTTAGTACTGTTTAGACCTCTTATTTGAGTTTTGTTGCCTTTTCTAGCTCTCCAGCTATTTGCTCTTTGGGTTTAATCGACCTCCCTAACTAGGTTGTTCCATCTTTCTCTCTTGTTCTCGCGCACCTCTGTGCTTTTCCCTCTTATCTAGTGTGCTTTCTTCTTCTCATCTATTAAGTCTGAGAAGATTTGTGCAGATAGTCCAGACTCACAACTCGAAAAGTCAAGATGAGCCAGTGGACCCCTTTTCTCAGCTACCACCTCCTCCGGCAGGCCCTTCAGATCAAGGTTTGGGTCAGTTCATGGCAGCCCAGACTCAACTGATGAATGCTATGATGTAGAACATGAATCAAATGATGAATTAATAAAATCAGACCTCTGTCGTTCTTCTTGCGATGTTGAACCAGAGCAACCAAGTAGAAGATTGGTTGCGTTCAACCAAAAAGAAGCTTGCCATCACTCGGTGTGACGACCGTGAGAAGGTCTTGTATGCTACACACCAATTGGAAGGTCCCGCCGCAGAATGGTGGAAGAGTTTTCGTGCCGCCCATGCAGACCACTTGACCATCACTTGGGCTGAGTTTTCCAAAGCTTTACATCACTCTCATGTCCCTGATGGAAAGGTGGAGATGAAGAAGAATGAGTTCCATGAGCTGTGGCAAGGCAACATGTATGTGGGTGAGTACTTCAACAAGTTCACACAACTCTCTCGTTATGCTCTAGAGGACATCTCCATGAATGGTGCACATTAGAAGCGCTTTACAAGAGGTCTCAACCCTGGCTTGAAGGTCCAAGTCATTGGCAACGACTACAAGGATTTCCAGCACCTAGTGAACAAGGCTATGCTCGTCGAAGAGTCTCGTCGGGAGCTCGCAGAGTCTTATAAGAGGAAGATGGTGCAGCATGGTGCTCATCAAGGACATCCACAAAGAGCCGGGACGTCTGCTTGACCACCTGCCCGTTTTGTCCCTCCTGTTGCTCCCAGGACCACCTCTGCGACCACCTCTCGCTCGGTTACTCCAGGTCTTCATAGTCCTGGCATCATCAACTAGTAGCCAAGGACCACTAATCCAGCTGCAGGGATCACTTGTTTCTATTGTCAGCAATTGGGACACTACGCCAGCAATTGTGCCATGAAGCAAAGACCTCCTTAGGTCAAAGTCAACTCAGCACCTCCTTCGACCCGGACCTCCCTGCCAGGAGTAGGACGTGGAGCTCCTCAGACCTCCTCTGCCCCAGCCAAGACCTCCTAGCCTTTTGGAAGAGGTCGTGTGAATCATGTCATAATGGAGGAAGCCCAGACAGCCTCGGACGTCGTGCTAGGTAAGTTCCTAGTGCATTCAGCACTTGCTACTGTTTTGTTTGATTCTGGAGCTTCCCATTCGTTTGTTTCTCAGATTTTTGCTGTAAAGCATTAGTTGAGGGTTTCAACTCTTAAGACCTCCTTGTTGGTTCAATCCCCTGGAGGGAGCTCAAGCAGTTGATACTCAAAGAAGCTCATGAGACCTTGTACTCCATTCACCTCGGGAGCACTAAGATGTATCAAGACCTCAAGGAAATGTACTGGTGGCCTAGAATGAAGCGCGAGATCGCTAAGTATGTAGCCCAGTGTGATATTTGTCGGTGAGTTAAAGCCAAGCATCAAAGACCCGCTGGACTCCAACAACCTTTGAACATACCCGAATGGAAATTGAAAGAGATCGGCATGGACTTTATCACTGGTCTGCCAAGAACCCAAGCGGGATTTGATTCTATTTGGGTAATTGTGGATCGTTTGACAAAGGTTGCACACTTCATCCCGGTTAAGACCACCTACTCAGGAGGTGGACTAGCAGAGCTGTACATGGCTAAGATAGTGTGTCAGCATGGGGTGCCCAAGAAGATTGTGTTGGATCGAGGATCTCAGTTCACCTCCAGGTTTTGGCAAAAGCTGCACAGTGCTTTGGGTACAAACTTGAATTTCAGCACAGCATACCATCCTCAGACAGATGGGCAAAAGGAAAGAGTAAACCAGATCCTAGAGGACATGTTGAGAGCCTATGCACTTGAGAACCAGGCTAGCTGGGATAGAATGTTACCCTATGCAGAGTTTTCTTACAACAATAGCTATCGAGCGAGTTTGCAGATGTCCCCGTCTGAAGCCCTTTACGGAAGAAAGTGTCGGACACCCTTGTATTGGACTGAATCAGGAGAAGGACAAGTGCTTGGACCTGATATCTTGAAAGAAGCTGAAGATCAAGTCAAGTCCATCAAAGAAAAGCTCATAACAGCTCAGTCCAGGCAGGAAAGCTATGCGGATAACTATCGCCAAGATTTAGCTTTCGCTCTAGGAGATCTTGTGTATCTAAAGGCTTCACCACTCAAAGGAATATGATGCTTCAGGGTAAGTGGGAAGCTTGCACCTCGTTACGTTGGACCTTTTTCAATTTTAGACAGAAGGGGAGAAGTTGCTTATCAATTGGACCTCCCGCCCCAATTGTCGGACGTGCATGATGTCTTCCACGTGTCGCAATTGAGGAAATGTCTGCGTGTGCCAGAGGAGCAAATGCCTGTAGAAGCTGTTGACCTCCAGCAAGACCTCACCTACAAGGAGCAACCCATCAAGATCTTGGAAGTGTCCGAACGTGTGACAAGAAGCAAGGTCATCTGTTTCTGCATGGTCTAGTGGAGCAATCACACTGAAGAGGAAGCCACTTGGGAGCGTGAAGAGGACTTGAAGGCAGAGTTTCCACGCCTATTCTCTAGTCAGCCCGATTCTCGGGGTTGAGATTCCCTATAAGGGGGGTAGGTTTGTAATGTCCCAAGCTTTTTCTGAGTTTCTGAGTTTTCAAAAAATAAAAATAACCATTTGGTTTGTTGAATATGCTCAAGCGTAATTTGGAGATTTCAGAAAATTTGCAGCGCTTTAACATGAACTAATCCAACTTCAATTAATTCGAGTTTGGTTTCTTTTGAGTTGCTGGAGTTCTGTGGTGTAAGGACCTCTTTTCCTTGTTCGCTCCTGACTGCCCTCTCGTTTAGACCTCCCTCTTGGTCTAGACCTCCCTCTCGTTTGGACCTCCCTCTCAGTCCAGACCCCCCTCTTGTTTGGACCTTTCCCTTTGTCCAAGACCTCTGGGTGGTCTTGGAGACTTGCCGCGACCACCCCCTTGGTCTTTTTGCAAAGACCACCCTTTGGGCTGCAACCACTCTTTGTGCCGCGACCACCCTCTCGGTCTTTTTGCAAAGACCACCCTCTTGGTCTTTTTGCAAAGACCACCCTTTGGGTCACGACCTCCTCCTTGGTCTCGACCTCCCCTTCGGTTGGACCACCTTTCCGAGTTGACTGGCCCCACCTGTCAGCTTTGTTCACTTTCTTTTTTCCTTCTGTTGTGTAACGTCCCGTTTTCTTTTAAGTCCTTGCCAAGTTTTTAAAATAAAAGTAACCATTTGGCTTTATTGAGAATCCAAAGCTTAACCTGAGATTTTTGAATCTGGAGAGTTCAATTGGAATTAATCAAACCTTAACTAAGTCGTTGTTGGTGTTCCTTCTTTGGTTGTGGCTCTCTGTGGTGTCTTTGCCGCCCTCGGGTTGTGGTTCTCGAAGCCTTTACGTGTGCCCCAGGTTCGCCTCTTCTCTCTCTCTTAACTTCCCTTGTTGGTTTGAATCTCTTTGAGATCCAGACCTCTCTCACATCTCCCTCTGTTGAAACCTCTCCCTTGCTTGGGGTTTTCTGTCAAGGACCAGCTCGGGTTTGTGTTTCAAAACCTCTTTAGCCCCCCAAGCTCGCTTGGTTTTGCTTCTTCCGACCTCCCTTGTTGAGATCTAGCCGTTCAGACCTCCCTTGTTGAGATCTAGCCTCAGACCTCCCTTGTTGAGATCTAGCCGCTCGAGACCTCCCCTTGTTGAGATCTAGCCGCTCGAGACCTCCCTTGTTGAGATCTAGCCGCTCGAGACCTCCCTTGTTGAGATCTAGCCGTTCGAGACCTCCCTTGTTGAGATCTAGCCGCTCGAGACCTCCCCTTGTTGAGATCTAGCCGCTCGGACCTCCCTTGTTGAGATCTAGCCGCTCGAGACCTCCCTTGTTGAGATCTAGCCGCTCGAGACCTCCCTTGTTGAGATCTAGCCGCCTCCCCTTGTTAGGATCCCTTTAGGACCTCCTCTCGGAGATCTTAGCCGTCGAGGTTCTCCTTTAGTGGGATCCAAGGTTCCGACCTCCTTAGGTCCAAGACCTCCTCCTCGGCCCTTCTTTGGTCTTTTGTAAAGACCACCCTCCTAACCTTGAATATTCTGTTGGTCGGGGACCTCCTGCGCCCTTTGATCTGGGACCGTTGAGGTCCTCCCCTTTGAGATCTTGACCGTTAGATCTCCCTTTTGGAGATCTACTCGTCAGGACCTCCCTGCGCCCTTTGATCTGGACCGTTGAGGTCCTCCCCTTTGAGATCTTGACCCTTAGACCTCCCTTGTGCAGGTCCGAGTGTTAGGGCCTCCTCGTTGTGAGCTTTGAGGACCTCTTGTCCAGGACCTCTTCTTGAGTCCTTGGACCTCTGTCGAGACCTCCCCTTTGAGTGTCTTGGACCTCTTGCCCGGGACCTCGCGGTGGTCTTTGGCGGGAATGACCCTTTTTGGTGGGGCCACCTCTTTGACCAGTGGTGCACCCTTTTGGTGGCCCCACTTGCGGCCCTCTTCACCTTGTAATTATTGCTCTTGCCTCGAGAACTCATGCGCATTTAATAGGTGTCGGGTCACATTAAATGCAGTCACATCTGAGTACTTTATTCAATTCTTTTGGGCAAGCCCTGCCTAGTTATCCCGATTGTCTACGTCATTGAACCTTTTTCTTGGTGCACTCCACCAACTCGGCTATATATAGCTTTGGGAGGGTAGAGTCTTTGTAATCTTTGCTCATTTCTTCCTTCCTGCCTCCTCTGCTCGGTTCTTCCTTGCTTGAGACCCTCCCTAGGAGCTCTTTGAGGCGGTGTTAAGCCTCTTGGTTTCCTTTTGGCTGAGTTGGTTTGAGTTCCTTTTGGTTCTTTTGTTGTTCTCTGGCTTAGTGTGGTTTTGCTTATTTGGTTCTCTTGCTGACGTGTAGATCACGAGTTCGAGGAGATCTTGGACCCGCTCTTCTTTGCGAAGGCTCTCCTTTGCTTGACCAAGGCAAGCCACAGACCTCCTTTTGATCATCTTGAACCAAGTTTTGCAAATGTATTTCGGTTTAAATTATCATGCATGGCTATGTTTATAAGAAAATGGTTTGGGCTATAGTTACTTACCTACTTCTTTGTTATGCCTCCTTTATACCTTGTCTCCATCATGTTGTCATGATTCACCTTGTGAGCCTTAGGGTGGATAATTTAGTTGGTGTTCTCTGTTATTTGCCAACATGGGGGCCGTGGGTCTTATATAGCCTCGCTTAGAGCGTGGTTTGGCGTATCATGCTTCATCTCTAATAATCTTGACTAATAAGTTATGAAATGTGTGGTTGGTGCCATTGTTGGCGACTATGGCGGGATGCCTAAGGCTGTGTCGATCGTGGTGTGAGACCACTTGGTTAAAATTGTGTGCGGGTGGGTGGTCTTTTGGCATGGGCTAATACAAATTGTTTTGCTAAGGCAAGAAGGCAGGAGTGAGTAGTGGGTCTTTGTGCACCTTTGGTTTGTGGAAGTCTTGCCTTAGCACAATTAAGGACTTCACTTTGTGTCTGTCAATTTGGGCCAATTAGTGCAACCACAAGATCATTTTATGGGAATAGTGCAGGCTGAATAATTAGCAATGAGATGGCTTGGGGCTGTTTTGGTTGGCGTGTGATTAGTTGGCGCAGAGGGGCACCCATAACCTGTGGATTTCTAGACCCTTTGGAGGATTCGAAACCTTAGCGGGCAGCCCTAGTCAGTTCAAAGCTTTGTAAAGGCCTTGCTGCGCTCTCTAGGCTGCTCACCTTAGGAAGTGAGCAAGGGTGGCCGGAACCCATCCGCTAGAGATCGTGGATTGTGGGTAAAGTTGTACACCTCTGCGAGTAAAAGATCTATTGAATAGCCACGTCCTTGGTCATGGACATGCTCGGTGAAATGGTGCAAGGGGTAGATGTTTCAAAAGCTTGTGCCCTTTGGACACTTCAGCGAGATGCTTTGGCTTTGCCTCGAAGAGACCTTGGCCGGCTCGGAGGGGTCAAGGTTGGCTCGGGTAGTGGTCGGGGGTTGGTTGGGACCTCTGGAATGGGTGTTGCAGGTGGGTTTTGGGTGAGGACACAGCCTTTGGTGTGATCAGACCTCCCCAATTTTTGGTTGTGGCCGTGAGTTGGTGCTCACACCACCTTTTATTAAAACATCAAAAGTATTATGTATTATGGTTTTACCTTCTTGCCTTTCAATCTATTATTGCTATTATTGTCAAACTTGGCTTTGCATAAACTAACCATCTGACTCTCCATTGGTAAGTCCTTGCATGAATATTATTGCATCTTTGCTCTCTGTGACTTCTTGAGTACATTCCAAGTACTCATGGCTTAAGCCCCGTGTCAAAGCAGATTATGAGGATGACCAAGTGCGAGGCGGTCTGAGACCTCTTCGAGGAGGAGTTCTTGACGACTAAGATGCCTAGGGCGTCCTCCACCCGACGACTGTGGTGCTTGTTGGATGGCCTGCGTGTTTTGGTGTTTGAGCCCTAGAGCTCCTTATCGCCGATTGTAAGTCCTCGTTGGTTTTGTAAGCCCTCGATGGCGGACCTCTTGTTAACAAGCTTGACCATAAGGTCCTATTATATAAAGTTTAATTTATGCCTTCATCTTTGTTTGACCTTGTGGTTGTGGTATTGGCTTGTGTTCTTGTGCGAGCTAGCTCGATTGTCTGGGACTAGCTCGGATGCAGGCGGGACCACCGGGAGGTCCTCGGGACTTAGCTCAGGAGGTCTGCCGGACCTCTCTTGGTGATGTGCTGGAGGTGCTCTGGCGCGGTGGCGGCCACGACCTCGGGAGGTCCTCAAGACCTCTGGGAGGTCGATGGCGGACCAAGACCTCGGGAGGTCATAAGACCTCTGGGAGGTCTGGCAGACCTCCTCGGTAAGCTCCATGCGGTGCTACCACATCCTTCGTGGTGACTTGGCGCAAAAAAAATGGTCCTCCGGACCTCTTGCGGTACATCACGGGGAGGTCGTCACGGTTAGTATCGAGCCTAGGTGGTTTGTGGGGCGTGGCCATAAGCGAAAAGGTCGATTTAGTTTTTATCCAAAAGTTATTTTCTAAAGCAAGTCAACTTAAAATTTGTTTAGTAGTTCTTTCCTTGTCTTTGGTTCTATCTTGCCCTTATCTGCTTAAAATCTTTTCTTGTCTGTTCTACTCTCATCTTAACTCCTCCTTAGTTCCTTATCTTATCTCTGCTTGGAACCTTGATTTTGAATCTAACTTGACTTCCTTGCCTTTATAACTTCAATAGGGCCATTGTAGAAAGGTTAGGATTAGTGGTCCTATTCGAGTCTCGCTTAGCTTGGGTCTTGAAGACCTCTGTTTTGAAGCTTCTGTTGCCTCTTTTGGCCTCCTGGCCTTTTGGTTCTCTCTTGGGTTAACCAAGTCACCCCTAATAATTGTCCTATCTTTATTTCTCTGTATCCTCTTACCCTTTATGCTTTCCTTCTTACCTATTAAACCTTTAGAGTTTTGTCGAGATAGTGCAGACTCGGTGATCCACAAGTCGGGGTGAGCCCCAGGCAGTTGCCTCCACCCCCACCTCCTCCGGTGGCGACAGAGACCGGGTTTTGGGCGGTTTATGGCGGCCTGGCTCGAGATGATGAGCTCTATGATCACGAGAATATGAACGAGATTATGGCTCAACAAAGCCGGACCACCAATGCTTTTCTTGCCATGATGAGTCGAGAATAGTCGAGTGCGGCCACCACCACCTCCACCCCGGCTCACCCTCAATCAAAGTGTCGAGTTCATGAAGACACGCCCGGCTACATTCGAGCTCTCCGAGCCTTTAGATCTGAGATGATTGGCTGAGATCAGCAGAGAAGAAGTTGGATATTTCTCATTGTGAAGACAGGAGAAGGTTTTGTTGCCTCACATCAAGCTGGAAGGACTGCGGTGAGTGGTGGGACACATTTTGTGCCTCACATCTTGACCCCGGAGGATCACTTGGGCGAGTTCTCTGCGACTTTCGCCACTCCCATGTCACGATGGGAAGGTAGAGATGAAAAAGGAAGAGTTTAGAGAGCTCAAGCAAGGCGGCATGTCGATGAAGTGAGTATCTCACTAAGTTCACTCAATTGTCGCGTTATGCTCGCGAAGATGTGGCTCTGGATGATCTTGCGCAGAAGCGCTTTAGCGAGCCTCCATCCCACTTAAAAGTTCAAGTTGTGAGCAGCGATTATCACGATTTCCAGCATATGGTGAACAAGGCAATGCTCATTGAGGAATCCGAAGAGAACTCTCTGAGTCCTACAAGAGAAAGGTGCCACCCTCGGTGCTCGGCAAAAGACCTCCCAGCGCCACAAAGCTTTTTGCATTACCAACCCAAGCGCCAAGGACCTCTGGACCTTCGGGACCTCTGCCAAGACCTCCTTGGTGTCCACCTTTCGCGCGCATCCTTGGCAAAGACTAAGACAACCCTAACGACCTCCACGATGGCTGGGATCACACTTCAAGTGTCACCAAGTGGGGCATTTTGCTAATCAATGCCCACTAAAAGACAGAGCCAACCACCAAGACCTCTACTTGGGACCTCCCTCGGCCAAGACCCTCAGTCGCGGGGACCTCCTCAAGCAGAACCTCCCAAACTTTTGGAAGGGGCCGTGTGAACCATGTGGCAATGGAAGAAGCCTGAGACCTCCTCGGGCGTGGTACTAGGTATGTTCCTAGTAAATTCGATGCAGTGCGGTTTTATTTGACTCTGGAGCTTCCCATTCGTTTATTTCTCGGAGTTTTCTTTGCAAAGCACCGGTTTGAGTTGTTGCTCTTAAGTCTACCTTGTTGGTTCAATCCCGGCTCGAGAACTAAGCACGAACCAGGGTTGTCCACAAGTGAAAATGGTCATAGAAGGAGTAGAATTTCTAGCCAACCTTATCCTTTTGGACACCAGGTCCCTAGATGTGATCTTGGGCATGGACTGGCTAGCTAACCACCATGCCATGTTGGATTGTAGTGGCAAAAGTATCTCTTTGACCAGCCCTAGTGGTGCCCCTGTGAAGTTTACGGCCACCTCAGAGAAACTCCAAGGAGCCCTATCTTGTAGTGCTCAAGTTCAAGTTTTGAAGGATGTCCCTGTTGTTAAAGAATTTGTGGATGTGTTCCTGATGAGCTCCAGGGAATGCCCCAGAGACAGACCTTGAGTTTGTCATAAACCTTGTCCCGAGGACCTCCCCATCTCCAAAGGCCCTCTGATTGCATGTTGATGATCATGTGGAGTTGAAAAGTTGGAAGACTTGCGAGCAAGGGTTTTATTAGACCTAGCTCCTCACCTTGGGGAGCCCAGTGATTTTGTGCCTAAAAGGATGGCACTCAAAGGATGTGTGTGGACTCTGAGCTCTCAATGATGTCACCATCAAGAACAAGTATCCTTTGCCAAGAATTGATGATTTATTTGATCAATTGAAGGGGTGCTTTGTGTTTTCCAAGATAGATTTGAGAACAGGATATCACCAACTTAAGATTCGCAAGGAAGACATCCCTAAGACAGCTTTTTCAACTAGGTATGGGTTATTTGAATTCCTTTGTTATGTCTTTTGGGTTGACCAATGCCCTGCCTATTTCATGAATTTGATGAACAAGTGTTCATGGAGTACCTAGACAAGTTTGTCATTGTCTTTATTGACGACATTCTAGTGTACTCCAAGAGTGAAGAGGAGCATACAAGCCATCTCTTTTCGGTTTTGGAAAAATGAGAGCTCATCGACTCTTTGCCAAATTTAGTAAGTGTGAGTTTTGGCTAAAAGAAGTGGTCTTTTGGGGCATGTTTTGTCAAAAGAAGGAGTGTCTGTCAACCTAGTAAGGTTCAAGATGTGCTCAATTGGGAACCCCTAGGACCGTGCCTCAAGTTGAAGTTTTCTTGGCATGGCGGTTATTCTGAAGGTTTATTGAAGGCTTCTCCGGATTGCAAAACCTCTCACTCAATTTTTAAAGAAAGAAAAAAGTTCCTTTGGACCTCAAATTGTGAACAGAGCTTCCAAGAGCTCAAGAAAGTTGACCTCTGCCCAGATTTTGGTTCTTCGGATGTCGGGAAAGATTTGAAGTTTATTGTGATGCATCAAAGCAAGGACTTGGCTGTGTTCTAATGCGGAGACGAGAAAAGTGGTAGCTTACGCTTCAAGATAGTTGAAGCCTCATGAAACAAACTACCCTACTCATGACCTAGAGTTGGGCTGCTGTGGTTCATGCCTTAAAATTTAGCGCCATTACCTCATTGGTAATAGGTGTGAAATTTACTTGACCAAAAAGCCTAAAGTACATCTTTACACAAGCAGATTTGAATTTGAGGCGAGAAGGTGGCTTGAGCTTATTAAGGACTACAATGTGAAATTCACTACCACCGAGCAAGGCCAATGTGGTGGCGAGATGCTTTGAGCGAAAAAGTTTATGTCAATACTTTGATGGTTAAGGAGAGCCAACTTTGCCTTGTATGAAGAATTCTTGAAGCTTAGACTTGAGTTAGTGGAAGAAGGGTTTTTGGCAACTCTTGAAGTGCAACCTACCTTGCAAAAACAGATCAAAGCGACCCAAGATGGAGATGCTAGCATCCAAGAGATCAAGACCAACATAAGAGAAGGGAAGGTGCAAGGTTTTCTATGGATGACCTAGGTGCGATGCGGTTTGATAAGAGGCTCTGTGTGCCCAATAACACGGAGCTCAAGGGTATAATACTTAAAAAGCCCATGAAGCTTTGTATTCTATACATCCGGGAGTTACAAAATGTACCAAGATGTCAAGGAATTGTCTTGGTGGCGAAAATGAAGAAGAAATAGCAGATTTTGTGGCCAAATGTGACACTTGCCAAAAGGTTAAGCGATTGCACCAAAGACACGGAGGACTTTTAGTGCCCTTACCCATACAGAGTGGAAGTGGGAAGAGATCGGCATGGATTTTATTCTTGGTTTACCTCGTACCCAAGCTGGTTTTGATTCTATTTGGGTCATAGTGGATAGATTAACAAAAATGGCTCACTTTATTCTGTGAAGACTACTTATTCGGAGACAAGCTAGCCAAATCTACATGGCAAAAGTGGTGTGCCTTCATGGTGTTCCAAAGAAGATAGTCTCGAGACGAGAGGATCTCAATTCACCTCCAAGTTTTGGCAAAAGCTACATGATGCCTTGGGCACAGAGCCTCAACTTTAGTCTGACATACCACCCTCAAGCAGATGGCCAAAGCGAGAGAGTTAACCAAGTCCTTGAGGACATCTTTGAGAGCTTGCGCTCTAGAAAGACAATCTAGTTGGGACAAGATGTTACCATATCTGAATTTTCCTATAATAACAGACTACCAGCGAGTCTCCAAATGTCCCTTTTGAAGCTATTTATGGGAGAAAGTGTAGGACTCCCTTGTCTTTGACGAGAATCGGGTGAAGGCCAAGTTCTTGGCGGACTCTTGAAAAGCCGAGGATCAAGTGAGATCAATTAGGGAGAAGTTAAAGGCGGCCCAAACTAGGCAAAAGAGCTACTGCAGATGTTAGGCGTCGAGACCTAGCTTTTGTCCCGAGGAGACGAGTCTACCTCAAAGTTTCACCTCTCAAAGGTATCTGGCGGTTCGAGTTAGTGGGAAGCTTGCTCCAAGATTTATTGGACCCTTTCGGTCCTTGCAGAAGGGTGAAGTAACCTACAGTTGGACCTCCTCCTCGACTTCTTTGGAGTTCACAATGTGTTCCATGTGTCACAGATTGAAGAAATGCTTGCGAATGCGAGAGGACCAAATGCCTTTAGAAGTGTGGACCTCCAAGAAGACCTCACTTCTGAGAGAGCACCCCATCAAGATTTTGGGCGTGTCGAGAGAGTTACCAGAGCAAGACCACCAAGTGTGCAAGGTGCAATGGAGCAACCACTCGGCCGAGGCAACATGGGAGCGAGAAGAGGACCTCGGGAAGGAGTTCCCCACCTATTCCCTAGCTCGGCTGAATCTCGGGTCGAGATTCCCTTAAGGGTGAAGGTTTGTAGCGTCCGTTTTCTTTTAAGTCCTTGCCAAGTTTTCAAAATAAAAGTAACCATTTGGCTTTATTGAGAATCCAAAGCAACACGAGATTTTTGAATCTGGAGAGTTCAATTGGAATTAATCAAACCTTAACTAAGTCGTTGTTGGTGTTCCTTCTTTGGTTGTAGCTCTCTGTGGTGTCTTTGCCGCCTCGGGTTGTGGTTCTCAGAAGCCTTTACTGTGTGCCCCGGTTCGCCTCTTCTCTCTCTCTTAACTTCCCTTGTTGGTTTGAATCTCTTTGAGATCCAGACCTCTCTCACATCTCCCCTCTGTTCGAAACCTCTCCCTTGCTTGGGGTTTTCCTGTCAAGGACCTAGCTCGGGTTTGTGTTTCAAAAACCTCTTTGGCCCCCCCAAGCTACGCTTGGTTTTGCTTCTTTCAGACCTCCCCTTGTTGAGATCTAGCCGTTCAGACCTCCCCTTGTTGAGATCTAGCCGCTCAGACCTCCCCTTGTTGAGATCTAGCCGCTCAGACCTCCCCTTGTTGAGATCTAGCCGCTCAGACCTCCCCTTGTTGAGATCTAGCCGCTCAGACCTCCCCTTGTTGAGATCTAGCCGTTCAGACCTCCCTTGTTGAGATCTAGCCTCAGACCTCCCTTGTTGAGATCTAGCCGCTCAGACCTCCCTTGTTGAGATCTAGCCGCTCAGACCTCCCTTGTTGAGATCTAGCCGCTTCAGACCTCCCTTGTTGAGATCTAGCCGTTCAGACCTCCCTTGTTGAGATCTAGCCGCTCAGACCTCCCTTGTTGAGATCTAGCCTCGAGACCTCCCTTGTTGAGATCTAGCCGCTCAGACCTCCCTTGTTGAGATCTAGCCGCTCAGACCTCCCTTGTTGAGATCTAGCCGCTCGAGACCTCCCTTGTTAGAGATCGGCCTTTAGGACCTCCTCTCTGAGATCTTAGCCGTCCGAGTTCTCCTTTAGTGGGATCCAAGGTTCCGACCTCCTTAGGTCCAAGACCTCCTCCTCGGCCCTTCTTTGGTCTTTTGTAAAGACCACCCTCCTAACCTTGAATATTCTGTTGGTCGGGACCTCCTGCGCCCTTTGATCTGGACCGTTGAGGTCCTCCCTTTGAGATCTTGACCGTTAGATCTCCCTTTTGGAGATCTACTCGTCGAGACCTCCTGCGCCCTTTGATCTGGACCGTTGAGGTCCTCCCTTGAGATCTTGACCGTTAGATCTCCCTTTTGGAGATCTACTCGTCGGGACCTCCTGCGCCCTTTGATCTGGACCGTTGAGGTCCTCCCTTGAGATCTTGACCCTTAGACCTCCCTTGTGCGGTCAGAGTGTCGAGGCCTCCTCGTTGTGAGCTTTGAGGACCTCTTGTCCAGACCTCTTCTTGAGTCCTTGGACCTCTGTCCGAGACCTCCCCTTTGAGTGTCTTGGACCTCTTGCCCGAGACCTCGCGGTGGTCTTTGGCGGGAATGACCCTTTTGCGGTGGGGCCACCTCTTTGACCAATGGTGCACCCTTTTGGTAGCCCCACTTGCGGCCCTCTTCACCTTGTAATTATTGCTCTTGCCTCGAGAACTCATGCGCATTTAATAGGTGTCGGGTCACATTAAATGCAAATCACATCTGAGTACTTTATTCAATTCTTTTGGGCAAGCCCCCCCTAGTTATCCCGATTGTCTACGTCATTGAACCTTTTTCTTGGTGCACTCCACCAACTCCGGCTATATATAGCCTAGGAGGGCAGGCCTTTGTAATCTTTTGCTCATTTCTTCCTTCCCTGCCTCCTCTGCTCGGTTCTTCCTTGCGCGAGACCCTCCCTAGGAGCTCTTTGAGGCGGTGTTAAGCCTCTTGGTTTCCTTTTGGCTGAGTTGGTTTGAGTTCCTTTTTGGTTCTTTTGTTGTTCTCTGGCTTAGTGTGGTTTTGCTTATTTGGTTCTCTTGCGAACGTGTAGATCACGAGTTCGAGGAGATCTTGGACCCGACTCTTCTTTGCGAAGGCTCTCCTTTGCTTGACCAAGGCAAGCCACAGACCTCCTTTTGATCATCTTGAACCAAGTTTTGCAAATGTATTTGGTTTAAATTATCATGCATGGCTATGTTTATAAGAAAATGGTTTGGGCTATAGTTACTTACCTACTTGTTTGTTATGCCTCCTTTATACCTTGTCTCCATCATGTTGTCATGATTCACCTTGTGAGCCTTAGGGTGGATAATTTAGTTGGTGTTCTCTGTTATTTGCCAACATGGGGCCGTGGGTCTTATATAGCCTCGCTTAAGCGTGGTTTGGCGTATCATGCTTCATCTCTAATAATCTTGACTAATAAGTTATGAAATGTGTGGTTGGTGCCATTGTTGGCAACTATGGCGGGATGCCTAAAATTGTGTCGTATGTGGTGTGAGACCACTTAGTTAAAATTTGTGTGCGGACTGGGTGGTCTTTTGGCATGGGCTAATACAAATTGTTTTGCTAAGGCAAGAAGGGGGAGTGAGTAGTGGGTCTTTGTGCACCTTTGGTTTGTGGAAGTCTTGCCTTAGCACAATTAAGGACTTCACTTTGTGTGCATCGGCTGGGCCAATTAGTGCAACCACAAGATCATTTTATGGGAATGGTGCAGGCTGAATAATTAGCAATGAGATGGCTTGGGGCTGTTTTGGTTGGCGTGTGATTAGTTGGCGCAAGAGGGCACCCATAACCACGTAGTTCTAGACCCTTTGGAGGGATTCTGAAACCTTAGCGGGCAGCCCTAGTCGGTTCAAAGCTTTGTAAAGGCCTTGCTGCTCTCTAGGCTGCTCACCTTAGGAAGTGAGCAAGGGTGACCGGAACCCATCCGCTAGAGATCGTGGATTGTGGGTAAAGTTGTACACCTCTGCGAGTAAAAGATCTATTGAATAGCCACGTCCTTGGTCATGGACATGCTCGATGAAATGGTGCAAGGGGTAGATGTTCCAAAAGCTTGTGCCCTTGGACACTTCCGCGAGATGCTTTGGCTTTGCCTCGAAGAGACCTTGGCGGCTCGGAGGGGTCAAGGTTGGCTCGGGTAGTGGTCGAGGGGTTGGTTCGGACCTCTGGAATGGGTGTTCAGAGTGGGTTTTGGATGAGGACACAGCCCTTTGGTGTGATCAGACCTCCCCAATTTTTGGTTGTGGCCGTGAGTTGGTGCTCACACCACCTTTTATTAAAACATCAAAAGTATTATGTATTATGGTTTTACCTTCTTTGCCTTTCAATATATTATTGCTATTATTGTTAAATTTGGCTTTGCATAAACTAACCATCTGACTCTCCATTGGTAAGTCCTTGCATGAATATTATTGCATCTTTGCTCTCTGTGACTTGTTGAGTACATTCCAAGTACTCATGGCTTAAGCCCTGTGTCAATGCATTATGAGGATGACCAAGTGCGAGGCGGTCTGAGACCTCTTCGAGGAGGAGTTCTTGACGACTAAGATGCCTAGGGCGTCCTCCACCCGACGCACTGTGGTGCTTGTTGGATGGCCTGCGTGTTTTGGTGTTTGAGCCCTAAAGCTCCTTATCGCCATTGTAAGTCCTCGTTGGTTTTGTAAGCCCTCGATGGCGGACCTCTTGTTAACAAGCTTGACCATAAGGTCCTATTATATAAAGTTTAATTTATGCCTTCATCTTTGTTTGACCTTGTGGTTGTGGTATTGGCTTGTGTTCTTGTGCGAGCTAGCTCGATTGTCTGGGACTAGCTCGGATGCAGAGGCGGGACCACCGGGAGGTCCTCACGGGACTTAGCTTGGGAGGTCTGCGGACCTCTCTTGGTGATGTGCTGGAGGTGCTCTACTGGGGTGGCGGCCACGACCTCTAGGAGGTCCTCAAGACCTCTGGGAGGTCGATGGCGGACCAAGACCTCCAGGAGGTCATAAGACCTCCTAGGAGGTCTGGCGAACCTCCTCGGTAAAGCTCCATGCGGTGCTACTACATCCTTCGTGGTGACTTGGCAAGCAAAAAAAAACGGTCCTCCCGGACCTCTTGCGGTACATCACGGGGAGGGTCGTCACATGTTGCATCGCTACTGACGCAAGGGTCCTTGAGCATTAAATGTTGTTGTGTCACATTAAATGCTGCTACTTTTTGCAGTACCCATTTCCCCCTCTTGTCTCCTACCCAACCTGCTCCCATCTCCTCCTTCACCTACCCTTGACCTCGTGTGCTTCTGAGTTTCTCAGTAGCTCTTTTCGCCTTCCCCGGCTATAAAAGCTTGAGTAGCCCTCTTTTATCACCTTTTCCTCACCCAACACTCTCTTGCTCTTGCCCTGCTTTCTTGTGCTTGAAGCTTCGCCAAGGAGTCGCTGGAGCTTGCATCGTCTTCAACCACATCGCCACCGACGAGTTCACCGGAGCACCCGCGCCGTTCGCCGTCCTCTTCCCATCTTTTCTCTCTCTGTGTGTGTTCGGGTGAGTTCCTTTGTGCCTTGTTTTCTTTTGCTCTCATGACCACATTGCGTAGTTGTATCCCTTTTCAGACGACCACGTGGAGTAGTCGTATCCTCCTCAGGATCTCCTCCTCAGGACCTCCCCCTTTGGACTTCCTCCTTTGGACCTCCTCCTCATTGGACCTCCATCCCAGTGCCGTTTCTATTTATGTGCATTTTCTTTTGGTAGCTTTGGTTTTTATTTGGTTTTGGTTGTATTTATTTGGCTCTTTTCGCACGTGTAGATTTTGGCTTCTCAGAGGAATTCTCGGACCCGGCGACCTCTACCAAAGCATCTCCACTCTTCATCGAAGGCAAGTCGTAGACCTTTGATCATGTTGTTCCCAGTTTGCAAAGTTATTTTGATTTATACCAACTTGCATGGCTATTTGTATAAAAATAGTTTGGGAATTAGCTAATCACCTACTCGACAGTATGACTCCTTGAATACTTGTGATGACATATTGACATGTACCTTTGGACCACCATAGGTTGGGTAATCCTAGTTGGACCTCTTTGTGATAACCAACTTGGGTGTGTATTGCTTAGACCTGCTGTAGTTATGCGATGTCTCTCGATCACTTGTCTCATTGATGATAAACTTGACTAAGTGAATATGGAATTGTGGCACGTGTTGTCTTGGCATGTGTTGCCTTGGCATACGTTGCCCTGGCATGTGTTTCCGTTAATAAAATTTGTTGTGCAATGGCCAAGGTGGTCATTGGCCGGGTGGAACCCAAAATGTTTCGATTGGGCGAGTGATCGTGCAGTAAAGGAGGTGCAGGAAGCACATTGGGATGAGGAGGTCTCGCCTAAGCAACCACTAAGGATTTAACCTTGTAAGCCATTGATCTGGGCCTGCCGTGCAACCATAAGACCATTATGGGGTGGTCTTGGCCAACTAATTGGCAATGCTTTGGTTCAGTTCCATTTTGGTGGAAGTGTGTAAGACATGGAATGGACACGCACACTTGGCGCAAGAGGGGGCTAGGAGGGCGAAACCTTAGCGAGCGGAACCGAGTCAAAGCAGAACATTGTAAAGGCTTTGTCACGTGCTCTAGCCTGCTTACCTAACGTAGTGAGCAGGGTCATCGACAGGTGCCAAACAAACTAGAGAACTCGTGTCTTGTGGGTAAAGTTGTGCAACCTCTACAGATTGTAAATCTATTCGAATAGCCGTGTCCCCGGTTATGGACCTGCCTGGTGATTTCACGCAAGGGGTAGTCTTTTCTCAAAACTTGAGTGGTCTAGCTCATAACCAGGGTGGTCGTGAGTGGTCTGGGCCGTGACCAGGGTGGTCATGGGAGGTCTAGGAAGTGACCAGGGTGGTCACGAGCTGTTTTCAAAAAAAACTTGTTTACTTATGTACTACTCTTTCCAACTTGTGCTTTGCAATCTACGTATTGTATTTCATGTCAATTTGGCTTTCTGCAAAGTAACCATAAAGCTATTCTTTATTTAGCCTCTACGTGTTAGTTTTGCTTTCCGCTGTGAGCTTTTTTGTTGTTAGCCCTGTGCGGCAGACTTCTATAACAACTTTGACCACAAAGTATTTTGCTGTATAAGTATTAATTTGTTTGCTTCTTCTTTAGTTTGTTGTATGGTTGTGATGACATCGTTGTTGAGGCTGTCTTGCGACCGACTCTTGATCATGGGGTAGTCGGTATGCATAGAGGTCTGAGTTGCTACTCGGGGTCCTGACAGTTGGCTTGTAAGCCGTTCTTGTAAAACTCTAATAATTTTTAATAAAATTATGCGAGATGTAGATGTTACCATATTTATTTACTGTGTTAGCTAGCTACTGTTCCAGGGACTAGTATTAAATACATAGATAATCTAATATGTTACTCCTGGGTTCGACAGATGAACCTTTGCTAACAACGAGCGATGGCAGCGGTAGTGGTGGGAGTCTGACGAAGCGCCCGAAGCGATCTTGAAAGTTGCAGTGAGAGGTGGGCCAGCGATCGACGGGGAAACGAGATGTGGAGAAGAATCTCGAGTTAATGTGTGGGAGGGCTATCACGCTAGTACTCCCTCCAGTTCACAAAAATAAGTTATTTTGGAATACGTGCAGTCAAACATTGAAAAATTTGGCTATCGATATCTTTTTAAATATTTAGATTAGATATATGGAAATCATGTGCGTAGATTCGTCTCGGGTAGTTCTTTCATAATATTATAATTTTGTTGGATTTTACAAATAACTACAATAGTAATTAGTTTTCAAAGTTGTATTTTAGGGACCATATCGATGTCCAAAACAACTTGTTTTTATGAACTAGAGTGAGTATTAGATTTAGCGCGTTAGGCACGTCCAATGAATAAGAGAGAGCGAGAGAGCAAGAAGCAGAGAAAATAGGAGGTGATCAATACGGTTGCACCAAAGCAACCATAACAACTGTTCCTACATGGTGGAGGAGTGGTACTCTCAAATAATATTGTATTACATTTATCCCTTTCCGATTTTTAGATATGATTTGAGTTGTGACCTGATGAAAGAGATGTGCATAGCTTGCTGCAGATTTGCAGAAAACTTGGCACTTTTCGGTTCTCACCACCAAATTTTTGGGGACATGTTGGATTCTTCTTAAATACTTGCGTGCAGTGGTAAATAGGAGTTCATGTGAGAAGCAGAGTCATATTGTTGTATACCATCAGAATGGTCCTTATCTGTTGTACTAGTGGCCGTCTTATTTTCTTAAGTACTTGATTGTGTTGTCCATTGAGAGAGCAATGCAGTTTTGTATCCATATATTATCTTTCCTAAAGTCAAAGGATGTATGGTCTTCTATGTCGACTTTTTTTTTGTGAAAATGCCCTTAAGGTTTCTGAAATCACGTCCAAGTACTATACATCAGTTTTTTACGAAAAGGCTCCGGTTGTTTTCGAAATCATGTCAAGGTCCTCCACGTTAGTTTTTTTTGCGGAAAGCCCCACGTTGTTTCTGAAATCACCTCTAGGTCCCCATGTCGGTTTGTTTTTGCGAAAAACCTCCTGTGGTTTCTAAAATAATGTCGAAGTCCTGCTCCATTTTTGCGAAAAGCCTGCTATGATTTTCAAAATCATGTCGAGGTCCCTCGATCCACTCTACAGGTGCAGCGTATCGCGCTTGTCATCCTAGTTCTTAGATGATTGGGGGAGGCATGTAAGCCTGTTTGTGAGCTAACCGCGTCAAGGGGCAGCCGCGGAGGAACATAATTTGTCATTCTGCGCCATTTCTTCCTCTTCTTTTTTGCCTTATATAGTTACTGTTAGTAGATAGGTAGAGCTCAAGTTTCACTGGAATAGTTTTCCATATCAATTGATATGTAAATGTTCTGATTGTACTTTTGGATTGCAATAAAAAGAATTTTTGTTCATGGCTCTGGATCCTCGATGTTTTGTGAGAGAAAATGTTGTCTTAAACCTATAGAAGTGTTCATTATTTCCGAATGATCAATAGTGAATATAGCTGGGGCTATTCTTATACACTAAAAATACGCAAATTAAATACTGAAATTGGGCACTAGAACATCACATATATATAGTGTTTGTCAAATAGATATGACGGATTGACGGTATGGCTTCAAAAAAATATATATAGCTCACAACACTAGACAGTTAGCCAAAGCACTGCTCCGATGGCAATGGGCCTGGGAGCGACCCTTGCTCGAAGAACTGCAGTCCGAAGACGACGACAATGGCGGCGATTGCGAGGTACGCCACGCCCTCGGCCGCGCCGAGGAGGCCGTAGGGCCCGGCTGGGAGGCCCGACCCGGTGCGCGCCTTGGTGGTGAGCGACCACCCGACCAGGGCCGCCACCACGAGGTAGCTGACACCCTCCGCCGCGCCGAGCGCGCCGCCGGGACCTGGAGGGAGGCCACAGCCCGTCGTCTTGAGCGTGTAGAGGGACCACGCCACGGTCGCGCTGGACGCCAGCCCCGCCGCCCCGGTGGCGAGCTCGAGGGTGTTGTTGCCGCCGCTGGGCTCGGCCTTGCACGTGATCGGGCGCCGGTGTGTGGGGCGGCGCCGGAGCGTGGCTGCGCTGCTGCGGCGGAAGGGGTTGGGAGTTGTGGCTGCGGATGCGGCTGCGGCGGTTGTTAGGATGATGGGGTGGAGGGCCAATGGCGCCATGGTACGTTGCCTGCTGGCTGCGGCGCTGGCTAGAAGACGTGAGGTGGTAGCTCGGTGGATGAGGTTATCCTCTTCGGTCTTGGCGAGAGAACTTGGTTGGTGGCGGCCGGGAAGCGGAAATAAATTCTCTGGTGTCCCTCTGAACCGTCCGATCGAGGAGAGAGAGAGAGGGGAGAGACGGAGGGGGTGGGGCTGGGGATCCAACACTGCAGAGGGAGGGGTTTTGCCGAGGCCCTTTTCTATAACATTTATTTTTCTGATAAGCTTGTTGAGCAGTTGTAGGGTTAGAGATACAGACGTGTGTGTGTTTTATTTTAATGATTACCTCAGCTACCGCCTCAAGAGATTCTTAAGAAAGTACTCAAAATTGATATCTTTTCTTTTTTAAAAAGTTAAAATTGAAATCAAACATCCAACTAAGGATGTTAATTGGGTGGTGGGCGTAGTGGCCACTCAAAACCGTCAATAATTTTACTAGAAGGGAACTCGTGCCAATTGGCGTGGTGGGTGAGTCAGAAATAAGCTAATGATGTTGTAACATGAGCAATCACTCTTGTACTCTTACATATATTAGATTAAACACAGTGAACGATATTGCTCTAATCCATAAAATAGATAATAAGTTTGTTTTGTGGGTGTTCGTAAACTACGCATAATATGAGCAAGAATTCTAGTTTACGTAGCCTTAGAAATAAACAGAAAAGAAGGAGCGATTGGATTAAGCGAAGAATTTCGGTAGAACATTAAAGAAGCTAGTGATTGTAGCCTCACAAACCTAGAAGTAATTTGGTACTTGTAAATTGCTCACAACATAAGCATTGAAGCACTGCATATCTCTTTACTTTAGAGACTGTAGTAAATCAGAAATTAAGAGCTATTCTCGGGACAGTAGTATGTAATCTTACATGTTAGTATCGACAATATGATACTACATGCTGCGGCCTGCTCTACTCTGCTGTATAATGGCAGCAGTCTAGGAATAGAAAAATATAACATAACTATGCATAATGGGCAAGCATGATAGCTCAGTCCTCGGTTAGCACATATTAATGAGCACAAAAAAACCGTGAAGTAACATGCAAACCTTGGCTATGTCTGAGGACATGTCTAACTGAAGAGTATCCATGAATTAATTTTTTTGTTCCAATTTTCAAACAATCGTCATTATCTGATGCATTATCCTTGAAACTAAAAGCCTATAAAAGCTTAAACAGTATTTACTCAGGCAAAATTTCATATTACTTAATCTATAGTGAGATCGAGGTTTTCGTACGCACTTCGACATCATATATCATTCTAAACCCTATTTGTAGGCATGCTATGGGTACAAACAGTAACATCTTTGCACACATCTCCTAGTAAATTAGAACACATGCACAAGTTCGCTCTAAACAATACATGCTAAATGTAAATATGCCAACCGGTTTTTTTAGGAAAAAAATGTTCCATCACTACAACAGGAACATACATTTGGCAATGCTTACTTCGCAACGGAATTACATACATTGGCAACATAGTTGTTGTAGGCTGGAGTATCATGGTAGTGGGCAGTTTTGTTAGAGGAAGTTAATAAATTATGGTTACTGGGAGACCTAATTACAGCTGTTATTATCATGGCCACTTTCCTTCCCTCATCATGCACTCGCCCAAATTACTGCCGACGCCTTCTCGTGGTCTCTCGATCTTTCTGTTAAGAAACCGAGCCTAGGCCGGCAGTCCTGGCCCACGAGAACTCCTCATCCATCCAATAGCCTATATAAAGGAGGGGGGACCCCAACCATTGTACTACCATTTACAGAAGAGTAATAAAGAGAAGCCAGAAGTCCCCTCGTATCTATGTGTTCAATCTACTATTATGTTCTTGTGTTCTTGCATTGTTCTTACGATTCTGAGTTTATCTACAAGGTAATCGCTCAGACTGGACTCGCTAGCGACGGTTCCTCAACATGTTATCAGTATGATCGACTCTCCTCGGATCGAAAGGTAACCGTCGAAGAACGACACTCGTAGATCGAATCGTTTTTTCTAGATTGCTTTCAATTTTGCAAATTTGGCTTTCTAGATTGTATCATACGGTGCAAATTCGCTCTAATATACTGCGAGCTGACTTGAAATCGCTGGCACAATGCCGATCGGGTAGACTGCATGGAAAAGTGGATGTCGATTGTACCGTAGATTGGAAATTGTAAATATGTTCTAACCTACCGCGAGCCGACTTGAAGTCGCCGACCAAGCCGATCGGTAATTGCATAAACGGTAATCACACGAACAGTGCTAAGATGAACAATATAAGGATGAACAGTGCTTGCATGTACAGTACTCAGATGAATAGTAAGAAAGAAAAATCGCACTCGCAGCGCCTGCGCATCGCTCACCCATGCACGAGTGCACCGCCACCTGCCCCACACAGCGCCGCCTGCACACCGTTCGTCGGCCGCCCGTGCACCAACTGTGTGACGTCCGCGCCGCCCGTAAGCCCAAAGCACCGCTGCCTCCTACCGCAGTGTGCAGACGCTAGCTGCTAACCACACACTGCCGTTGTCTGCCGCCGTCCGTAAACGCTGGCCGAAGCTAAGTACGCAACGCCACAGTCGCCACCTCCCACACGGTCTCTCCGGTCCAGCACGGCCGAACCTCGCCGGACCCGCGATGGCGCACCGACAAGACACGATCAGGTTGCCAACCGAACCGCGCTGCTCGAAGGTGGCACCGCCCAGCCAACGCCGCCGGCCTGATTGCTGCATGCACCACCGCCTGCACGCAGCCTCGGGCGTCGTCGTTGGCCCCGCCCCCTAAACGGGGCATGCACGCCGTCGATCCATGCTTGAAGCCGCGCGCCACCGGGTGCCTTTCATGCCGGACTCCATGTGCCCCGCGACCCACCACACCGCTGCGCCTCGAGTCGCACTCACCGACCTCGCATGGCCATGGCGCCACCGCCTCCACATGGGCGGCACCATCGCATCCATTGCTCCCGCCCTTGGTTCCACCTGGCCGCTTGTCGCCGGCCACGACCCGTCATGCCGGACCACCTTGCCGAATGGGCTCGCCCGACCTACTTGCGCCACCACCGCTCACTCTGGCAAGAAGCGCCACCACCTCCATTGCACGGGAACCGCTACCACCGTTTTGGGGGTACAAGGCATGGGGAAACCCTAATGCCCCTTCCCCCTTTTGAACCTGCCGAACTGGGTCAACGACAATGGGCCCAACCCAAGAAAGAAAAAGGGGAGCGCGATCGAAGAGAAAAAGAAATTGTTTCGGTCGGTCCGAACATTTTCTGTGCAAATTTCGGCTGGTACGAATATTTTTGGAAAGAGAAAAAAAAAAGAGAAAATAAAAAAGGAGATTTTACAAAAAGGTCCTTCGAAATTCTAAAAATTTCAGGGATCCTTACGCAAATAAGGAATTTCTGCAAGAAGGCCCTCGGACTCTCTGAAAATTGCGTGAAAAATTTTCTGAATTGAAATTTAGCGGTTAAGCCCCTGGAAATTGCAGAATTCGTCGAAAATTCATATTCCAGCAGAAAAGGGCCTCGGGAATTCAAATTTTGAATCATTTTTTTTTTGCATTTGAAGCCTGTTTAACTTTGTTATTGTTATTTCTATGCAATTTATATATTGTATTTACTATTTTGATTATCTGTGATTGTTTATATTGCTCTTAATCACAGAAAATAGCAGTAAATCATGAAAAATGCATAGAAAAATACGGGATTACGAACCGGGAGTTCGAAGAGTATTACGAGAATTTTGCAACCATTTTATGCAAATTAGCAGTAGTAATCTTATTAACTCTTTGCATTAATATGGAGATGACTGGCATCATGAACCAGGAGTTCGAAGAACTGATCCAGCATAGCCAGAATTTGTACGGAATTAATGCTAGTCTTTAACTCTGTGATCAGGTAATCACGAATGAGCAGAAGATTGAGAAGACTATCTCTATCTTTCACCTGAATGCGGTGCAATCCGCATGCAACTATCGTCAAGATGGCTACAAGGAATATGCCAAATTAATTGACATCATGCAAGTTTCGAAAGCCCAAGATAATGTTCTAAGGAAGAACTAAATTTCACAGCCGCCTAGTAGCAATGTCGGCCATGAAGCCAATACTAGCAGTTACAAGGTGAGGAAGCCTCTCACGAAGAAGAGGGGAAAGAAGGATAAGGTTGTGGGTCACAACACGTTATTGATGCTTTCTAGTCTAAAAAGAAGGGCAAAGGACAGCATGAGGCACACCTCACCATTGCAGGCATAGAGGTTCCACAGCTATTAGTTGCACTCATGGATGTGGATAGCCCAGTACAAGCCCCCATCACCCCTCCTTTGGACATCGCAGCGGCCGCAGCCGTAGTTTCTCAAGAGGAGAAGATCGTCATGGAGCAGATTCAGGCAGAAGTTTCTACATACTTCGTTGATTCGATCTGGTGCACGCATTGCACTTAGATTTTTATAGTTATTTGCAGTTTATGGTTGCGATAGAACATTGAATTATTGAATAATGGTTGTAAGCTGGAGGAGAGCAAATAATTAAATTCTTATGATGAGTCATGCAAGGCTTATTTTCCCGTATTTATACTAGCAAGTTATGTTCTAATATCTGAAGTATTTTATTTATGTGTTGCTTGATTTCTACTGCATATTAATAAAGTATATTATATTAGAACGCATGTGGCGCCCTATGGAGGGAGTGTGCTTAGCAGGTAGCGGCACAGTAAATACCATCTTGAGAGAGACGGAACTTTTTCAGTCGATTAGCAAGAATGTTGGTAATCTTACGACAATCGCAGACAACGATACTTGTATAATAGGCTCAGGAAGGCCACAATTATACTCCTAATGGGCACAACTTTGGTCATTAAAGAAGCATAATTGCATCCAAAATCAACTAGAACTCTCAAGGACATTCGCGCTAACGGTTTCCACGTAGAGACTGAAAAAGAGTATGGTAAGGAATACCTGCTCATTGCGAAGCATGAAGAAAGTGGAAAAGGGTATTAGAATGACTTCCTTCATATAAATCCGGGCAATACTACACTAATATTAAGGCACTTGCAGCCTATACTATCCTCAAAACCATATTTAGAAGCTCTAAACTTTTCTATCTCTGGCATGATAGATTATGTCACCCAGGTCTTAGGATGATGAGAAATATAATTAAGAATCACAGGGGCATAATGCCAAGGTAATGAATTTCCCGAATCAGAAAGATTTTGTGTGCCCCGCATATGTCATCGGAAAATTAATTACTAGACCTCGTGCTCTGAAAGCGAATGATGAAGTCCCTGCATTCCTGGACCGTATCCAGGGAGACATTTGCGGTCCTATACAGCCCCTGTCAGGGCCATTTAGGTATTTTATGGAGCTCATCGATGCTTCCTCGAAATGGTTGCATGTATGTTTATTATCTACGAGAAATCACGCTTTTGCAAAGCTAATCTCGTAGATAATTAAAATTAAGAATAATTTCCCTGATCATCATGTGAAGTCCATCAGAATGGACAATGCCGGAGAGTTCGAAGGCATTTGATGATTATTGCATGGAAATGGGAATTAAAGTTGAGTATTCTATACCGCATGTCCACACCCATAGTGGACTAGTAGAGGCATTAATGAAAATGATTAAATTTTTGCCTGACCACTTTGAATAATTGTAATTTACCAACTACATGTTGAGGACACGCAGTCCTGCTCGCAGCAACTCTCATCAATTTTAGATCGTCGGCATATAACATCCATTCACCTATACAACTAGTGCAGTGTTTAGCACCAAAAATTTCCCATCTTTGAAGATTTGGTTGCAAGGTTTATGTATCTATACCACCGCCATAGCGAACTACAATGGGCCTTCTCCGAAAGTCTGGGATATATGTTGGTTATGAGACAACATCCATAATCAGGTATTTGGACCCTATGACGAGAGATTTGCATACTGCCCGATTCGCTGATAGTATATTAGATAAGGATAGTTTCTCGTCATTAGGGGGAGAAAATCAACCCCTTGATGAAAATGTCAGGAAATAGAGAACTCTAGAAGATAATTGAAGTCTAGAAGATAATTGAAATCTATGCACATGACCCACGCACTAGTGAAGCAAATAGAGAAGTCCAGAAGATAATTGAAGTCTAGAAGACAATTGAAGTCTAGAAGATAATTGAAGTCCAGAAGATAATTGATTTGCAAGCATTAGCGAATCAACTGCCAAACCTCTTTAGTGATTTGAAGAGCATGACCAAGTCACATATGCCTGCATGCAATGCACTAGAAAGGGTTGAAATATCAATGAAGGTATCCCTAATCTTGTCCTAAGGCCTCAAAAAGGATGAGAACTCTGGCCACTTGAATCTGAAGTAACTGGGGACACCTGGTGAAAAAGGATAAGAAGGACTTGACATAGCTGATCACCGAAGTTCTCCAGAACCAAAAGGGGAGCCAGTTGAGACCTGGCACCAGTATAGAACCTTCAAAAAAGGCATACCAGAATTGAACATCCCCATGAAACAAGACATCAGCTCTGATGTGTGCGCACACATCAGAGCTGAAAAACTGAAGGGACTTGCCCCCGTAATTGGAAGCAGCGGAGAGCAAGTAGAAGCATTAGAAGAATCGCCCATTGAAGAAATAGCTATAAACTTTATGACCTCGGGAGAATCTATAAATAAGACAGCAGCTATTGTTGACATTGATTTTACAAAAAAAATTGCCACAATCATCGATCTTGATCCAGAGCCTGCATCGCTCACTGAATGTAAGAAAAGATCATATTAAGAAGATTGGAAGAAGGCAATAGAAACAGAATTATTTTCTCTGAATAAAAGAGAGGTGTTTGGGCCTGTAAGCCGCACACCTCCCCATGTGCACCCCGTAGGGCATAAGTGGGTATTTGTTCAAAAGATAAATGAAAATAAGCAAGGCTCATTGCACAAGGTTTCACTCAACGTCCAGGAGATGATTATGAAGAAACCTATTCTCCGGTCATGGGCGGAATTTCCCTTTAGATATTTAATCTCAATGTCAGCTAACTTGAATTTAGAAATGAAATTGATGGATGTGGTAACTGCATACCTTTATGGAATATTGGATTCGGACATTTATATAAAGGTAACTGAATGTATTCCTGTCCCGAACCATGACAGAGCAAATATAAATCTGTACAGTGTGAAACTCAAAAAGTCACTATACGGACTTAAGCAATCAAGTAGGATGTGGTATAATCGCTTTGTGGCAACCCGACCCAGGGCTAACCCGAGAGGTCCCTCAGGACCTCCTGGGAGGTCCGTAAAAGGACTCCCAGGATGTCCCGTAGGACATCCCGGTAGGACCGCACAAACCTCCCGAGAGGTCCGAGAGGACCACTCGGAGGTCTGGGGTCCTGACCCGGGGAGGAGGTCTTTGGACCTCAGACCTCCCCAAGCTCCATGCACTGACCACTGGGAGGTCCGTGAGGATCCAACCCGAGGAGGTTGTGGGGCTTGGGGGCAAGCCTCAAGTCCACTGTGATCTTAACCGGTCCCCAAGGATCATCGACCAGTTCACACAGCGAGCAAGTGATAACATTCACATCCACAGAAGCTTTATTAACACAAAAGAGAGTTGATTACAAGGGGTTGCTTACAAGCTCCAGCAACCAGGAGCAACACACACAGCGGAAAAACCCAAAAGGACAGACTCCATCCATTACACCACAGGTGATTGGCTGGAGGGCGTGGCCTAATTGATTTGGTCTTCCTCATCATCAAAGAAATCTTCACCTGCTCAATTCATCAATCAAGCAAGAGTGAGCACAACTACCATGCTCGCAAGTTACACCCATCAAATAACAGTATGACATGCATAATGGATACAATAAAGGAAGGCATATTAGGGTTGGTTTGCACAAAGCCAATTTTATTTCAAATACAAGTATTAAGTTCTAAGGCAATTATACCATATCTAAAATTCATTTTTGTAAATTCCGTTTTCAGTTGGATAACATTCATCATCAAGATGGTGAAGGATACCCTCCTGTCAGAAGGCTCCTTGCCCAAGCCCAATTTGGATAAAATCCAAAACCTTTTCACAAGTCATTTTAAACCCAAAACTAATATCTAACTTTGAGCAGCTTTGCTAGCATGTCCATAATCGTGGACACGGCTATTCGAATAGTTTTACACTCTGCAGAGGTTGTACACTTTACCCACATGACACGACTTCTCTAGTTTGTTTGGCAACCTTCGTTGCCACCTCTCACTGCCGATGATAAGAGGTCTAGAGCACGTGACAAGGCCTTTACAATGCCTTATTCCACCACAGTCCACCCACTCTAAGGTTTCGCTCCCTTTGGACTTCCTGTCCGCAGGGTTTAGGCCCCCTCTTGAGCTAGGTGGGTACAACATAGTCATAAAAGATAGGCCATGAAAGACCACCCACTATTCCGCAGGATCAACCATGATGGAACTTTGCAAATTATTTGGCCAGGTCCTGCCCATTCAGGACATGTGGTTGCACGATAAGGCATAGCAAAATACACTCGCAGACCGGTCCTTAACTGACCTGGGCGGCCACCTCAACCCTGGGGCATCAGATCACACGACCCCCAGTGCATAAACTTGCACCACCCAAACACCCAATGCCGCCCAAGTCCAAAACCATTTTTCCATTTCTTTTGCCTTTCAAGCCTCCATGGCACACCAATGCCAGGGTCATTTGTAAAATCCCCATGACACACCAATGCCATGGTTGAAACCTCCATGACACACCAATGCCATGGTTGAAATCTCCATGACACACCAATGCCATGGTTGAAATCTCCATGACACACCAATGCCATGGCCCAAATCATTTGAACAAGTGATATTTTTGGCCAAAGCTTCCCAAATCAGGATTTTGGTCTAAGCAAGACTAAGCATCCATTTTTCAAAAGGTCTCTGGTCCTTACTATTGCAAAAACCAGGTTTTATCTAAGGTGACAAGGTGGTTGATTCAACATAGACAGTGGCCATACAATGGAATTCGGCATAGCTATGAACAGTAAGATAGGCATTGAAATAACTTAGTAAAAGTAAGCATGCATATATCTTTGAAATCAACATAAGTATTTTGAAGTAGTGGGTGCAATATGATCAAGAGTGTAACTTGCCTTACTCAAAGTCTTGAGCTTCTTCTTCCTCTAGGAACTCATGCTCCTCACGGCCTTCGTGATCTACACGGTGAAAACCAAATAACTCAAATGGGCTCCAACAAGATCCAAAGAAACCCCAAATTAAATTCCAAACATAAAACCAACTGAGAGGTTGGGGAGGTCAAGAGGAGATCCCACGAGCTTGCTGGAGAGGTCCTGAGAGCTTAGAGGGAGGTCCAAGGACTGCTCAGTTGAACCAGAGAGGAGAAATGAGGAAGGAAGTGAGAGAGGAAGGGTTGCCCAGGCTATATATAGCGGGAGCCAATGAACCATGACCCAAGATACGGGTGCTCAGGAGTTGGTAAAGAGGACAATGGAAGTAGGCAAGGGATGTGACAAAAGTATGACATGAGTACTGCAAAAGTGGTAGCATTTAATGCGATACAACATGCATTAAATGTGGGGGAGACTTCCTTGCACAAGGACTCAATCAAGGGATCAAAGAAAACTAGGTGTGACTGCCAAGTGGGTCCAGCCAAGACCCACAGGAGAGGTCCTGCGGAGACTTTGCGAAGGTCCCATAAAGGACATGGGGAGGTCCTGACGGTTGGATCTCTGAAAAGGAGGTCCAACGGCCAAGATCAAGTGCAAAAGGGGAGGTCTGCAGAGGTTAAGAGGAGGTCCTCACCCGCAAGGGAGGTCCTGACGGTTGGATTAAATCCAAGGGAGGTCTGGATGGTTAGGATCTAATCGGAGGAGGAGGTCTTGAACGGTTAAGATCTGCAAGGAGGGAGGTCTAGGCAGTTAAGATCTCCAAGGGGGAGGTCTTAACGGCCATATCTGCAAGGAGGGAGGTTTGGACGGTTAAGATCTCCAAGGCAAAGGTCTTAACGGCCAGATCTTCAAGGAGGGAGGTCTGGACGGTTAAGATCTCCAAGGGGGAGGTCTTAACGGCCAGATCTGCAAGGAGGGAGGTCTTAACGGCCAGATCTGCAAGGAGGGAGGTCTGGATGGTTAAGATCTCCAAGGGGGAGGTCTTAACGGCTAGATCTCCAAGGAGGGAGGTCTGGACGGTTAAGATCTCCAAGGGGGAGGTCTTAACGGCCAGATCTGCAAGGAGGGAGGTCCGGACGATTAAGATCTCCAAGGGGGAGGTCTTAACGGCCAGATCTGCAAGGAGGGAGGTTCGGACGGTTAAGATCTCCAAGGGGGAGGTCTTAACGGCCAGATCTACAAGGAGGAGGTCTGAGACAGTTAAGATCTCCAAGGAGGTCTTAACGGCCGATCTTCAGGAGGGAGGTGCAGACGGTTAAGATCTCAAGGGGTAGGTCTTAACGGCCATATCTCATGTAGGGAGGTGCAGACGGTTAAGATCTCTAAGGGGAGGTCTTAACGGCCAGATCTGCAGGAGAGAGGTGCGGACGGTTAAGATCTCAAGGGGAGGTCTTAACGGCCGATGCGCAGGAGGAGGTCTGAGACTGTTAAGATCTCCAAGGGGAGGTCTTAACGCCGAGATCTTCAAGGAGGGAGGTCTAGAGCGGTTAAGATCTCTAAGGGTAGGTCTTAACGGCGATCTGCATGGAGGAGGTGCGGATGGTTAAGATCTCTAAGGGGAGGTCTTAACGGCCAGATCTGCAAGGAGAGAGGTGCTCGACGGTTAAGATCTCAAGGGGAGGTCTTAACGGCCAGATCTACAAGGAGGGAGGTCTGGACGGTTAAGATCTCCAAGGGGGAGATCTTAACAGCTAGATCTACAAGGAGGGAGGTCCGGAACGAGACAAGAAGCAGGAGAAGCGGAAGCCATAAGATTCCAATTGGATCGCCCAAAATGATTGGGCCGTTCAGACCATCCGAGCTAGCGCTAGATCTTAGCCATTGAACTGAATCGGGCGGTCCAGAATAGTTGGGGCGTTCGGACCGTCCGAACGCCACCACAAATCGGACCGTCCAGCAAAGATCTAAGGGCTCAGAGAGGGTGGGACGTTCGGACCATCCGAACGTCTCACCAAGATCAAACCGTCCAATGCAAATCGGATGATTCTCAAGCGATACAGGTGCAAATAGGCAAGGAGGAGGTCCTGGAGGACATGGGAAGGTCCTGAAGGACACGGGGAGGTCCAATAAAGGTAAGGGGAGGTTCTAGAGGACATGGGGAGGTCCTGTAGGACACGGGGAGGTCCAATAAAGGTAAGGGGAGGCCCTAGAGGACATGGGGAGGTCCTGTAGGACACGGGGAGGTCCAATAAAGATCAGGGGAGGTCCCAAGAAACGATAGCACCGCAAGGTGCGGGCGGTGCTACCGGGTTGGCACCGAGGGAAACTTCCAGAGAGGGTTTCAAGGATTTTAAGCAACAGAGATAAATCCAAACGGACACAATGGCATTCAAAAGATACAGAGAGCGATTTTAAATGGGTTTGAGCAAGCTTTAGACTTGGAGAGGTCTAAACTAGGGAAGGAACCCCAGAAGGAAGTGTAGACCAGAGAAGATACAATTACTTGGGAAGGTTTGGACCTACAAAGGTCCGGTCCAAGGACGGACAGAACCTGGACAGAAAAAGGAAGATCACCAAAACTCCAACAACTCAACAAACCATCAAGGGTTTTTAGTTGAAGTTTGAGTTAGTCAATTTAAATCCATTCTGAAATTTCAAGTTAAGCTTTGAATTCTCATCAAAACAAAATGGTTCTTTTATTTTGAAATCTTCAAAAAGGCTTTGAAAATTCAGGGTGTTACACGCTTGAAGCGACTTTCTATGCAAGAAAGGCTACACGAACAATAAGAATAATCCCTATGTATTTATACGACGATCCCATGATGGATTTTGTATAATCTCAGTATATGTAGATGATCTGAATAACATTGTGACCTTAGAAGATATTAAGAAAGCAAGCTCTTTCCTCGAGTCGGAGTTCGAAATGAAAGATTTGGGTAAAACCAAATAATGCCTAGGCTTGCAACTTGAGCATACCCAATAGGGATTTTAGTACATCAGTCAACCTACACTCAGAAAGTGTTAGAAAGATTCGACTTTGAAAAGGCATACCCTTCGAAAGTGCCGATGGTCGGGAGATCCTTACAGCAAGACAAGGATTTGTTCAGACCTAAAGAAGAGGGGGAGGAAGTCATGTGACCGGAATTCCCATACTTAAGTGTAATAGGAGCACTCATGTATTTGTCAAACTGTACTAGATCGAACATTGCATTTGCCGCGAACCTATTAGTAAGGTATAGTGCAGAACCTACCAAAGGCATTGGCAGGGAACGAAGGACATCTTCCAATACCTCTAAGGAAGCAAAGAACTTGGTCCATTCTACACAAAGAACCAAGACCTAACTATGAATGGCTATGCAGATGTCAGGTATCGGTCGGACTCGCATACAGCCAAATCGCAAACAGGCTATGAACTCCTATGTGGTGGAACTGCAATTTCATGAAAATCGTCTAAGCAGACTCTTGTATCGACTTCGACGAACCACTCAGAAATTATAACACTGTACGAGGCCTCACGAGAATGTGCTTGGTTTCGGTGGATGATTCACCACATGTAGCAGTCGTGTGGATTGAATACCGCACAGACTCCCATTATTATCTATGAAGATAATGCAGCTTGTGTTGCACAAGTGCAGATGGGTTATGTGAAGAGTCATATCACAAAGCATATCAACCCCAAGTTCTTCTATGCTCATGAATTGCAAAAGATGGACGAAATTAAAATACTGCATACTAAGTCATGTGAAAATATTGTAGATTTATTCACTAAGTCACTTCCAGCATCTAGCTTTGATAGATGCATATGTGGAATTGGAATGATGAGACTTAGAGAAGTGTACAATTCAGGGGGATAATCTTCATGAACTCATTATTGAAGCTTGATCACGAAGATCGAGTACCCAAATAATAAATCCTGGAGATTAAATGAAATTGGGTGGATTGTACTCTTTTCCCTTGATGAGTTTTTTTGAAGTTTCTCGGCTAAGGTTTTTAACGAGGCAATTTGTGCAACGTAGAAGAACGTGTATCATGTACTCTTTCTCCAAATTTTTTCCACTAGTTTTTTATGGAGTTTTGATAAGACATGAATATGTCAGATGAGTGCTCAAGGGGAAGTGTTAAGAAACCGAGCCCAGGCCGGCAGTCCTAGCCCATGATGGACTCCTCATCCATCCAGCAGCCTATATAAAGGAGGGGGACCCCAACTATTGTACTACTATTTACAAAAGAGAAATAAAGAGAAACCAGAAGTCCCCTCATATCTCTGTGTTCAATTTACTATTCTGTTCTTGTGTTCTTGCATTGTTCTTACGATTCTGAGTTGTCTACGAGGTAATCGCTCGGACTGGACTCGCCAGCGACGGTTCCTCAACACTTTCCTCCTTTTCCTCTTAAATCCTCGGTCTACTCGATCTTGATCTCACCCCTTCCTTCACATAGGTACGACAGCAAAGCGCAGATTCGAGTGGGGGATTACAAGGTGGCAAGCAAATGTCGTGGCAGATCACCGACTCCTTCTTAACTAGTACATCCTGCCTTCAAGCCATTGCCGATCTACTCAATGTACAAAGATCCTTGTGCACTTATCGACAAGGGCGACCCTACCTTAGTTACGCTCATTCGCTACATACTCATTCCTAATTTCAGTAATTTTCCCATCAATCAAATCAACTATTGGTTTTTCTACAGGAAATCCAGATCGGGTCACCGATTCACCAATGCCCCTTGTTTCTAATAGATTGTTGTGTCCCCTTGATCCCGTTGGTGCCTTAGGTACTAAAGATGCCCATAAATTACCAATATCTAGCTCGACTTGTTATCTTCAAGATTTTTGTAAGAAGTTCAATTTATTGGACCTATAGTTCAATCCCATGATATTATTGTTCTTGCCAAATATTCTCTCTCTCTCTCTTTTAACTTATTAGAATCTAGTAAGATAGCAACACATGGACCAGAAACATAGTAGTATTACGTACATTACTTCATTGTTGTATTCGGCTACTGTCAGACCCTTCATTTTAATTGTTTGATCTAAATAGGAGTGTAGAACAACATTATAATTAAGGGTGACACATATCAAGATTTGCATTATAAATTTCTGTCACATTTTCATTGTTTTCGATATCATTGTTAATGGCACCGTCTTTATTAGTTCATATGCCGAATTGCTCCTTTATGCATAACATGTCATATGAACCCTATCAGATCAATTATGATATTCTGTGCTTATTTTCTAAATTAATTACTGGGTAGTTCCTTTCACAGAAAAAATATTAAAACTCAATTAGTTGCCATTAGATTATATGCTCTTGTGGATGGTAACAATACTCGTGTTCTATCAACTTTCAGATTAAGAGACTGGTACAAAAGGGATGGCTTATACTATTAATCTTTTGTGCCTGAACTGACAACAAAGGAAAAGGAACTATTTAATGAAAGTGACAATCTGATCCTCACAAAAAAGGGTAAAAAGGGGGAGAGTTGTAACCCTCCTGTTTATACTAACCACATTAATTTTGACATTTTTCTTTATTAAAATGCTGCCTTGGAAGGACCAGCAGCGATGTGCTTTAAACCATGTCTGATCTGGTCCGAAGCATTGTGAAGTGGTTTGTGCAAGCTTTCAATCTAGTTTAATTCCCTTTCTGATGATGTCTTTTTACACGTGGTTTTACTTCCTATTTGCTTTGAAAATCTGGACTAGCTTTTACATAAAAATATTATTCATGATTCTCGATGTGTGATTTACATATTGGAGTCATTTCTACTTAGATATTGTATCATTTTTTACACGATACATATTATATCTAGTTAACTTCAACTAAGTTTGTTCTAACATAATTATTCTGATGTAATATGTAAATGAAGCTTGTACATGCTTGTTTCCAACATTGCCTGGTTCTAGTCTTTGCAAGAGCTAGCCAACTATGACTGGTATATCATTGCTCAGGTAGTAAGTATTTCTACGTGCTGAACAAGTACAATTTTTTTTTGTTAAATTACTTTCTTGCAAAATATAAGTTTTACTTATACGGTTGTTTTTCCTATAGGTTGGAAAAATGGATATATCTCCACACGAACCAGAACAATGTATGACAAAGATGAAGAAGCCAGATTTTCTTAGATACCATGTATTACTTAGTTTGAAAAGGGAGTTTGAAACATAATTGGACATGCACAGAGGTATATGGAACATCCCTTCGATTGCCATGACCACGTCAGTTGTTGCAGTTGTTTTGGTCCATCTTGGAGTTGTTAGCCTTCTGTTTCCTAAGACTCAATGTTTTAGACAGAATCGTGTATTAAGAGTTATTCGGATGATGTCCTTGTAATACATTTTATCTTTAATGTATTTATTTTCTTACATGTATAGTATCGAATGATATTTTTTTTAATGAATTTCTACATTTCAGAAAGTATAATCAGTCCTTAATTATTTTCGATTGAATCATATTGTGTAAACTGATACAAGATAATTGGGCCAAACCTGACCAATATTAAAATTACCCAGCTAGAAAATGAGATATTCATACATTGCAAATGCCAACGCATGAAAAGTATTGCTACGATCGACGAATATCCGCTGCAACCTTGCAACGCCTATTCCTACTTGTTACCAATGCTTTTCTATATGTTGTCATAGACCCTTGCAAAGGCATCTATGGCAACGGATACTAAATGCGTTGGTAAAGAACCTAGCAGCATATTTTTCGACCTTTAGCAACACATGTATGCATTGTTAAAGGGATGTACATGTTGTAGTGCATGGGTTTCGATGTTCTATAGTAGGGATTTACATTTGGGACTATGGAAGCATAGCAATATAAATAAGGACGATAATCCAATGGAGCCTTTCGATCACTGCAAATCATAGAGTATGTCATAATAAAAAGCGCATGTGTGAATTAGAAATCATGCCAACGCAAGAAATTAGGTAACTCAGCAATAACCATAGCAGAGGATATCTACAAAACCCATAGGCGTTAGTTGCAACCCTACTCATCGGTAATGCTTAATTGTACAACTGAAATCAACCACGGAAGTAACCTTTTGTATAGGTGAACATGGAGAAAGATGGAAAACTAAATGGCGCAATAGCCAAATGAACTAAATTACTACCAATAGGAAGGAAAACTGTAGCAAGCTATCTTTACAGAAACTGTCCAGCTATTTTATAGGATAAGGTAACTTCTAAAAAATTTAGTAGGTGAAACTAAATTCCAAAAGCTATATGGTAAACGTAATTCTAGTAGGGAGTTCACAGAATATTCAACTTCGGAAGAACAACATCGAAACTTTCTGAATTGAACAGTCAATAAGCATTACTAATTGTAACATCCCAAATGTACAAATGGAACCAAATCTAGGTTTGTGTTTCAAATGTAATCAATTATGGGTGTTTGTTTCAAATGTAATTAAATGTGTAGAAACTAAAACTTTTTCTCACATCTTGAAACTCTTGAACTCATCTATCAATCTTGTCCAAGAGTTGTGGGATCCAAAAACACAAAGCTCTTGTTGACTAAAGTCCAACCCTTATTCAACTTGTCACAAATCTTGTGCCAAACTTGGGGAAACATTTTCCCTTGGTTCAATGGATGGGGGTGTGACCCCTCTGAAAAATATCATAAGTTTTAAAACTTGTTTGATAATTTTTGGAGGTAAATTAAACCCTAGAACAGCCTTGATGAATTTCTTGAGGAAAATGTAGTGTACAAAAACATCTAGAAATTTTATGTAAGGTTGATCCTGGAGTGAGGAAGCTCCAGTTAAAATTTCAGAATTTTTGGAGTTAGTTTGCTGCCTCTAAAAATTCCTCCAACCTCAGCTTCAAATTTAAATTCAAACCATGCATTGTTCCTTGGGCTTGAGCCGCTTTCCAAAGCTAGTCAAACCCAATCGCATCCTCAGCTCACCAGACCTCCTTTTGCCACCCGCGTGAGGTCGTAGCCGTTGGATTCAGATCCAACCGCCACGACCTCCGCTGCAACCAGCTCAGCCCTGTCCTCTCCCTCACGAGGTCGTAGCCGTTGGATCAGCATCCAACCGCCATGACCTCCCCTCGCTATCAAGCGCATCAGACCTCCCACCCGCGCGAGGTCGTAGCCGTTAGGTGGAGATCTCACGGCCACGACCTCCCTTCTCATCTCGTAGCGCCGTTGGATAAAGATCCAACCACTACGACCTCCTTTCTCTTTTCTGTGTTGTGCCCAACTGCCCAAACCTCCCGCACCTCAGTTAGTCGCCGTTAGATCCAAATCTAATGGCCACTACCTCCCACCATGGTTCGTAGCCCTTGGATCGTGATCCAACTGCCACGGCGCATCCCCGGGCGCTGAGTCGTTTTGAGCGCACCGACCCGAGCCAGACTGCGTCTCTTGGTTGAGCCAGATCAACTAAGGTTCTGGGCTCGTTACCATTAGATCTGAATCTAATGTTCGTAATTACTTGAGCCATTCAGCATTTCCGTTTGTCTCAATCTATCCCAGCCATTCAAACTGGATCGTGTGGCCGCAAATACATGAAAAGCCGTAGAAATTTTACAACTTCACATTCACTGTATTTTTAGCCTTCCATAAAAATTTCAGAAATTTTCAAGTATTTTACTAGGTTAATAAAATCCCCTAAATTCCCTCAGCCAATTTGGAAAAATCGGCAAATCCCCTGTTCCTTCGCCCCTGGTTTCGGACCAACCTTCGCCCCTGGTTTTGCTCCCTTCAGCGTAGACACGCTCATGCTGACCCGAAATGGAGCAGCATTTCTTGGCTTTAGGTGCTGCAGCCCCTTGCCCCCAAACCACTTTTTCTCAGCAGTCTTTTCTCCACCGAAATGGAGCCGTTGCTCCTGGCCCTGACCTCCTTTTACCCCCAGGCCATTTCTTCCTTAGGCCATTTCTTCCATTTCCTTTCTTCTCCACTGAGAAACCAAAGAAGCCAAGCTACTGGTCCTTGCCACCGTCGCCTCCCCCTGGCCCGGCCATGGCGCCGCCGGCCCTGATGGCGCCGCCTCTCCCTCCCCCAGCTGGCCGCCCTCATCTCCACCATGGCCCGGCCAGTGTCACATCCTCACCCACTGCCACACCTCCTCCCGGCCACTGGCTCTTTGCCCGCCTCCTCCAGGCCGGCGCCACAGATCTGCCACGGCCACCTCCCTTCACCACTGCCACCTGGTGGCCTCTCCTCCATGGCGCCACCACCCGGCCCGACTCCTCCCTCCACCGCCGATCCACCTTCCCCGTGGCGCCACCGCCTCCTCCCGGCTCATTCTTTCCGCCCTCCCGGCCGGCTCGATCCGTCGCCCTCGGCCGACAGCCAGAGCCCGATCCCCATCTCAACTCGGCGCCGCCACTACCACCCCAGCCCAGCCATGGCGCCGCTCACAGTGTATCTGCCGCCATTGCCGCCGGATCCGTGCGGCTTTTCCCTGTGCTTGCCGGATCGGCGCCGACCGTCTTTCCCGCTGGCGGCACCGACGTCACCTCCATCGGTGTCCTCAAGCCATTTTGGTTTCCTCTTGTGCTCTCTGTGTGTTTGTATGGATGCCTCAGAGAATGATTCTTGTTTCCCTATAGGTAGAGCTCGCCTCGGCCGCCCCTTTCCCTTTCACTGTCGCAATCACGCCACCACCCTTTGTCTTCTGTAGTCTCTACCCTAAGGTTGCCTCGCTTGTGTCGGTCTTGATTTCGCCATTATCGGCCACTGCCGGAGTTCTCCTCGCTGTCGACATTGAGCAGGCCCGAGCCACTGCAGCCTTTGGATTTTGATTCACCCCTATTCATCATTCAGTTGTCAGCTCCAGAATTATTTCTCTACACTATGTGCTCTCTGCTGTGTGTATGGATTTGAGTCCCTTTGATTAGTATGTCAGTTAGCATAAGTTATTAGCTGGTTTATTTGAATGCTCCCTGTTAGTAAATAACTCATTAAGATTAATTGGAAATGGCTAGTAGGCATTTTGGCTAACTGCTGGATTACTCAAAGAAGTTAACAAGCAGTGAGTGTTCAGTACTGTAAATGAGTTTGTTGAACTTCAGATTAGTAGATGAATCGGAATTGTAGGATTTACTGCTAGTATACACTTATACCTCTATTACATCAATTAGTGATTGGTTTAGAAATTTAAAGGTTGTTTTGTCAGTAAGTTAGTGGAATCACTTGAACATACTTGACTTTTGGTTATTGAATGTTTATAGTTATCACAGCAGTAGTCTTTTATTTGAAATGAAGAGCAGAGAAGGATTTAAAACGAAATCATGTATGTCATTGAACCCATTTGCTAGAACCCCCATTTTTTCCTCCAAACTAATATTAGGAATGTCAACTAGGTCTCTCAGATGTAGCAGCTAATCTAATAGTGAAGTCTGAATGTAGTAGCACCTTAGTACTTTTAGCTTGTGCTGTTGTAGGTTATAAGAGTAGTAGACCTTATGCCTTAGTCTCTTTTTCAAAAAGTTTCTTAACCAATTCTTTTCAACTCCAAATCCATTGTATATGTCTCTAAATTAATCCAAAATCATTATCTTTCTGTTGTTATAATTTCTTATTTGTTGGAGACTTTTTGGTATTCTGGTGTTTATTCGTTGTTTTTCGCTTTGGCAGTTTTTATCGTTAGATGACGTTGATTGCGAGAGTGATCCTCTGCAGCATATTGAGCATCTCTAGCAAGGCAAAGGCAAGCAGTTTGATCATATCCCGTTAATCCCATTACTTTCAAAGTCTAATACTTTGTTTAACTTGTATGTATGCATGCTTTTGTGTCAAAGTAATTTATCGTTTAGAGGTAGCTATTCCTATTGCATGGTTGCCCTTAAATTGTTATCCCCTGTCACAAACCATAGGTTAATAATATCGCTGGTGAATTAGAGCCTAGTGATTTAATTATGCTCTTCTATTGTCTTTGCGGTGTCATGCTTAGAATGCTTAGCTACCGGTAGAAATGGGCGGTTGTCGACATTATGTCGATGACCTTGATCACACAAAAATTAATATTCCATTATGTCCAGCATTTGTGCTTTGTTACTTTGTAAATAAACAAAAATTGTTATTGACTTGGGCACAATGGATGTTGGTGTGATATGTTGGGTGTGAATGGAATGGTGCCTAAGTCCCCAAGGACCGAGTTACTTGTGTCACTAAGCCAAGCGCTTTTGCGTGCTAACCACATGAGGGGGATATGGGACCTCTCTTGACTAAGTACTTTGGGAGGTGTTAATTATGAGTTGGTCGGTGGGTGTGTTAAAAATGTGTATGTTATGTGTGGTGTTGGGAGGGGAGCATTAACAGATCGGCCATAGGCTGGTTAATGTGTCCTTATCCCCGTGGGTTGCAGCTCTTAATTAGCATCATCCATTGGAAATGTCTCGTAGGACTTAGCCGTGCCGGCATACCAAAGGAAGTGTGCTAAATAGCTTGGCAAAAAGGCGGTCTGATGTGTGGGTACATTAGTACACCCCTGCAGGGTTAAAACTATTCGAATAGCCTCGTCCTAGGTTATGGACATGCTTGGTAAGGTCGTGCAAGAACTAGACTACAACATTTAATTAAAACTTGATGGGTTGGTATGAATGGATGTTCATACTATTGTTGTGGTGACTATTGGGTTAGTCACTTCCGGGCTGTCTTTACTGTTGTTATTATTATTGTATCGTTGTTATTTCAGCATTTAAAAATGCTTTGTCAAATTGCTTTAAATCTATTACATTATTGCAAATGAAAACTTGCTTTATGCTAAAATGAGTCCAAAGCCTCATCCACTTAAATAAAGCTTACATATAGCATATGTATAGGTCTGTTACCCTTACACATCAGTCTTGCGAGTACATTTTTGTACTCATTTGCTTTGCTTAACTGTAATTGTTGCAGAGGAAGAAGTGGATCCCCAAGGGATGGACTTTTGTGAGATGTGCTGCGGGTTCGACGACTAGGTTGGTGGTCCGGTTGGTTGCCTTGTGGGTTAAGGCACACTAATTGGCTCTTTTGTTATTGCCATCTTATGGCTTTTGCTTCCGTTGTTTATTTATCTTTTTAGCTGTTTAGTTGTTATTTGGCCGGTCGGCCTCTTTTGTAATATCTCTATTATGTATGTCTTTTGTTTAATCTAGTTCGTGCTTGGTTCTATGTTTGTATGGAATTGATGCGTGATTTTGTAAAAGGGTGTATGTACAGCACTTCTGGGATGTACATATTTTCCCGAGGCACGAGATATTTTGTTTGTGATGCTAGGGTTAATGATAACTAAGCATTACCAGCTAAATACCCCGGGGTCTCACACCAATATCCACCACAATTATGCCCTTACATCTAACAACTACACAACAGGATACGGTAAGGACGTGATAACTGAATTAGTCTAGGAGCTTGAAAAAAATTCGATCAAAACATGCAGCCATGAGTCACATGACCATAAATATTAAGATGTTCCATGCGTACAACTCTAAACAGTTTCGATCACCTGACGCTGCTGCTACCGGGCGACGCGGCTGTGGATGTCCTCTACCACCTTGCGGCACGCTTCGATGACCTGACGCTGCTGCTACCAGGCGACACTGCGTGGACATCCTCTGCCACCCCGCGGCACGTAGACCCGTGGCGTCCCGGTGCGTTTGCAAGGCGTCGCGGGCCGTCATCATCGCCCGCCACAAAGACGTCAACACCTGCTGCCTAGAACAACTAAGAACATGAATTAACTTGCTGACATAAAACACACTGATAAGGTTGGAATATACCTAGAGAACGAACATCATCATGAGGTTTAAAAAAATAGATAAGAAGATCGGCGACTGCTGTTTGGGGGAACCAAAAGGTGAGGATGGCCGCGATGGGAGGAGATCCTTAGGAGTAGACTGGTGGTGCACGGAGAGGGAGGAGGCGGGAGGTGGAGGGGAAGGAGCGAGGAGGAGAAGAGTGACCCGGTGCATGACAAAAGGAACTCGGGGCAGGAGAAGCATGGGCATGATGGGAGGAGAGACACGGCACCAGATACGCGATGACCGCTCAGGGGAACCAAGGAGGGAGGCAGATGGAGAGGGAGGAGACGGGAGTCAAGGGGAAGGAGCGAGGAGGAGGAGAAGGTCAACGCGGTGGCAGAGGGAGAGCTAGGGGGCCGTATATAGGGAGGGAAGGAGACAGAGAAAGGAGAGGGAGGGGAACGAGAGGTGGAAAGGGGGGCGGGCCCGCATGGCATGGAGGAGAAGGGCGATGCGGTGGCGGAGGGAGAGCCAGGGGCGACAAATAGAGAGGAAGAAAGGCAAAGAAAGGAGAGGGAGGGGAACGGGAGGCATTAGGGGGAACGACGGGCCCACGCAGCACAGGGCTCGAGCGAGCGCAAGGAGGAGTTGGCTGTATTAGGGATGATAGAGGAAGGAGAGGGAAGGCGTAGTGGCACTAGAGGTAGGAATGGTGCTGAAGCAAGGCGCGGGGAACGGAAAGGAAGAGGCGAGCGGCAGGCGGCGGAGAGGAAGAGGCACAATCGAGAAGGCTCCACCGACACAGGTGGAAAACGACGAACGGGGCTCAGTGCTGGGGCTGCTGCACACGATCGCAGTCATCTGATGGCGATCTGAGCACACAGATGGCCTCCCCACCCTGCACGATCTAGGGCGGCCGTCGAAGATCTAACGGTCCAATTTTTTCCAAGTGACGTAGCTAGCACGAGGAGGCGCACTTTCTTCTGCACAATCTGGGGTGTCTGTCGAAGATCTGATGGCCCATGTCTTTCGAGGTGACGTAGATAGCGTGAGAAGGCGCGCTTTCCACCAGGCGTTAATGTTAGTAATACCCGCAGGCATGTCCACCACTCGCGATGAGGAGTCCTCGCCCATGCCCGTCTGCCAACCAAAATTCATACCATAGAACATGAGATAAACAAGCGAAAAATGCAACAAAAGACATCTCATTTGACATAACAGTATGAAATATTATTACACCAATTCCACATCACACAAGATCAAGTTCGACAGCAAATAAAAAGATAGCAGTCCACAATTTCATATCTGACTTCGCAACTGGCTCAAGTTCAATAATAAAAATATAATCATTGAAAACTAGAAGCACAAGGAAGGGAATCACAAAGGAAGGGAAACACAGCACACATGACAAATAACCGGGCCGAAGATGCATTATATTGCCGAACAGGCTACAGTGTGCAACTGACAATTACAACAACCAAATCAATTGGTTAGGAAAGATAAGATCATAATCTCCTATACATGGTAATACAAATATGTGATCTGTTATACAACTTGTGAGTCAAGTAAAGAGTACGTGTACCTCTAACATCCCCCCGTAGTCGTGTCGCGAGGATTTCGAACGCAGAGACTGGACCGAAATTCTTGAAACAACTATATCAGAAGACCTTTGGTAATGATGTCAACAAACTGGTAGGAGGATGGCACATGAAGCACCCAAATGTGACCAAGAGACACCTCACGAACGAAATGAATGTCAATCTCAATATGTTTGGTGCGACGGTGCTAAACTGGGTTTGAAGACATGTAGACGATGCTGATGTTGTTGCCGTAGACTACTGTAGGCGAAGTGAGTGGATGGTGAAGCTCCTGGAGAAGTTTTCAAAGACAGCAACGTTCGACAACAGTGTGCGCAATAGCACGGTACTCCGCTTCTTCACTAGAGAGAGACACTGTAGTTTGATGCTTGGATGACCAAGAAATCAAGTTATCATCGAGATGGATGCAGTGGCCTTAAGTGGAACAACGAGAGTGGGGACAACTAGCCCAGTCGGCATCGAAGTATATAGTCAATGTCGAGGGTGAAGTAATGTGAAGCTGAAGGCCATAGGCGAGGGTTCCTTGTACATAGTACAAAATCCATTTGATGTGGGCGAGATGAGGCTTGTGAGGATCGTGCATGTAGAGACACACCTGTTGGACAGTATAGGCAATATCCGGTCGTGTCAGTGTGAGGTAGTGTAGTGCACCGGCCAAACTCTGGTACTCAGTTGGATCAGCAACAAGTGGACTATTGGAAGTGGAAAGCTTAGCACGAGTGTCAACTGGGGTTGTAGTGGAGTGACACTCGGCCATGTCGGTACGCTGTAGAAGGTTGGTGGCGTACTAACACTGAGAGAGGAACATACCATTGAAAATGGGTCACAGAGATGCCAAGGACAAAATGCAAATCACCCAAATCCATCATGATGAACTCGGAGTGAAGTAATCCAATGAGATGCTGAAGAAGATGACTAGAAGAGGCGGTGAGCATGATGTCATCGACATATAGAAGGAGATAAGGGAGGTGCTCACCATCCTTTAGCACAAAAAGAGAAGTGTTAGATGCGGAAGGAACAAAGCCAATAGTGCGAATGTATGTGGCAAAACACTGATACTAGGCATGAGGTGCTTGTTTGAGTCCGTACAAGGATTTTTGGAGTCGACAGACATGGGAAGAATGGGCTGGATCAACAAAGACAGAAGATTGTTGGCAATAAACATTCTCATCAAGATGGCCATTAAGAAAGGCATTCTTGATATCAAGTTAATGAATAGGCCAAGAGCATGAGATGGCAAGACCGAGAACAACGTGAATGGTGGAGGGTTTGATGACTGAACTAAAAGTCTTGTCAAAGTCAACACCAGGTTGTTGACAATAGCCATGAACAACCCATCGAGCCTTGTGACGACCAAGAGAACCGTTTGAGTGGAATTTGTACTTAAAAATCCACTTGCTAGTGACCACATTTGCACCATGGGGGTGGGGAACCAAGGACCACATATGATTATCAACGAGAGCCTTGCACTCTTTGAACATTGCATGATGCTAGTTCGGATCAGACAGAGCATTGTGATAAGTCTTGGGAACTAGAGAGATTGAATTGTTTATGGCCAGTGAATTCAATTTATCCACGAGCATGACTATACCATATTTTGTCTCGAGTAACCATGTGGTGTGGACTAGGTGCCGACCAATCAACTGGTGGAGCTGCCACAGTAGGTGAGGATGCTACCGTGACAGGGAAGTAGTCTGCTGTGGCAGGATTAGGCGACATCACGGCAGGTGGAGAAGGAGTTGTCACAGTAGGCGTTCGGGTTGCCGTAGTATGGGAGGCCTTTGTGGGAGAAGCTGGTGTGGCAGGAAGGAACGATGCCATAGCAGGGGAAAAAAAGGCACAATAGGCAAAAAAAAACAATGCTGTGACAGGATGTGTGATTGTCATTGTTGGGGGTGCGACAACGGATTACAACAGTGCGATAGGTGGTACTGAGGTGGTGGCGATGTCAAGAAGAAAGTCGAGGGAGGAGGGATCCATGGGAGTTGAAGGGGTTTCGAATGGGAAAATGGATTCGTCGAAGATGACATGATGGGATATGATGACCTTACAGCTAGAGATGTCTAAGCACCGGTAATCCTTGTGAGTGGATGGGTAGTTGAGAAAAATACAAGTTGTGGAATGAGGAGACAATTTGTGGGGTGTGGTGGAGGAAAGGTTGGGGTAACACAAACAACCGAAGACACGAAGGTGGTGATACGTGGGAGTTCGGCAGAAGAGTTTTTCATCGGGCATGATGGAGTTGATCGACTTGGAAGGACGTCGATTCAAGAGAAATATAGTTGTGTGAAGAGCCTCTACCTAATAGGAAGAGGGCATGTGAGACTGAAAGAGTGGAGTGCAAACAATGTCATTGATAGTGTGAAGTGTGTGTTTTACTTTCTAGTTCTGTTGTGAGGTGTAGGGACAAGAGAGGCGCAATGCAATACCATGGTGATGAAAGAACTCGAGAGAGAGGGACTTGACAAATTCCTTGCCATTGTCGGTTTGAACGGATAAGATTGGTAATTGGAATTGTGTGTGAATATAGGAGTGGAAAGAGATGAGGGTGTCACGAGTTTCAGATTTCTTACATAATGGAAAAGTCCAACAGAAGTGGGAGAAATCATCAATGATGACTAAATAATATTGGAAACAGAAATTGCTCAAAACAGGTGATGTTCACAAATCACAGTGTAGTAATTGAAAAGGAGCAATGGAAACAGAAGTGAAGCTAGAGAATGGCAGACTGACATGTTTACCTAGTTGACATGCATGGCAAACATATCGGTATGTGTTATTACATGTGATGTAAGGTAATTTTTGTAGAGAAACCATGGCGTCACGGCCGGGATGGCCCAAGCGGCGATGCAAAGAGTTTGTGTAGAGGTGGTCGGCAGGAAGGCATGAGGGGATGCCACTTGTGTAGCGGTTGGAAAGATAGTGTAGAGGCCCCCCTAGCTATTGCAGCAAAGAACCATAGTCTTTGTGTGTAGATCCTTGATAGAAAAACCAATAGAATCAAATTCAATTAAACAAGAATTGTCACGGGTGAATATGTGAACTGAAATAAGGCTTTTAATCAAGGAAGGGACAACAAGGACATCGGTGAGTTGGAAGGGAGCTGAAGTAGTGGAGAGATAGGTGTTACCCATGAAAGATATTGGAACGGTAGAGCCATTGCCGACTGTGACACGAGAGGTAGAGGGAAGGGAGACAGGTTGGGAAAGTATACCATTGTGAGACATCATGTGGGATGTCCCCCCCCCCAGTCCATGATCCAACCTCCCGGTGCTTGGAGAGAAAGGTTGTTCATGGCGGTGACGAGGCTGACTGAGTCCCAGGTTGGTGATGTAGGCGTGGAAGGAGGCGCGATGGTAGGATACATCATGGTGTACGCTTGGGGAAGAGAGGATAGGCATGGTTCGAGAACACCGGTGCCAGTGGTCGGTCGCCATGTGAGGTGCCCTTGCTGTCCCTAGTTTGACGCAACCCATGGGTTGAAGCATACCATGGCCCTTGCGGCGTTGGCGTCGACCGTGGTGGGGCAGGTGCATGATCTCCTCCGTTCTTGCCTTTCTTGCCCTTGTAGCACCCTTTGCCACGGGCGGAGGAGTTGGCGTCACTGCAATCATCGCGACATGAGGAGTTGTTGCACGAAAACAAAGATGTGGCTGAACTAGTGGTGGTGCTGAAGAGGACAGTGTTGGCAGCAATCTTTAATGCATTGCCACTGCACATCTCCTAGAGAAGCAGGGAGGAGCGAGCAGCTATGAATGTCGGGAACAGTGCCTACATGGAGAGGACAGTGGCGACATTGGGACCACACAGCATGTTGAGGACAAGCTGACGATCGGAGACAGGCTGATCAATGTCACGGAGATAATCCACGAGTGTCTTCTCGCGTTAGCAGTAGGAGGTGATCGGGAGATCACCCTGGACTAATGTAGTGAATTCGGCCTCAAGGTAGAGAACCTGTTCCTCCATGTTGTCACGGAAAAGGTCTTCAGCGCGTGTCCACATGTCATGGGCGCACTAGTCGGGCTCCATGATGATGTCCAGGATATCATCAGCGATGGAGCCATGCAATCATGTGAGGATCATGAAGTAGTGTTGAACCCAGTCGAGGTCGTCGGGCTGGGCGTCGGTGCCATCAGTGTGGGGGAGACAGAACTTGTCAAGCATGGAGAGGGAGAAGGTGCGCCACTTGGTATAGTTTGATGTCTTCAGATCGAGACACATAGGGATGTGAGTCTTGATTCTAGCCACGTTCATGGCTTGGGATGCGGGTGGGATTGCCGACACTGCCGAGGAAGCAACTAGAGGGATAAAGGCTAAGTTGAGGGTGCCGGTGGCGGGATGCTCACCGGCGGGTGTGTGGGAACCGGTGGCATAGTGCTTACCAATGGGAGTTGACATGATGCCGAATTTTGGTGGGAGGGAAGATCGGAGATTAATCTGATACCATGAAACATGAAGCACAAGCAAGGGAAGCACAGCACACATAGCAAATAACCGGACCGAATATGCATTATAAGATGCATTATATTGCCGAATGGGCTACAGTGTACAGCCAGTAATTACAACAATCAAATCAATTGGTTAGGAAAGATAAGATCACAATCTCCTATACATGGTAATACAAAGATGTGATATGTTAGAGAACTCGTAAGTAAAGGTTACGTGTACTCTAACAATCATAAATTAATTATGCATTTCAGCCCTTGTCTGTGGGAGCTTGTGCATGTAGGAAGAGAAATACACTTGGTTTCCAATATGAATCTACAAGAGATCAGAGAAAAATCGGAGGGCAATGAAGAGGACAGAGAAATCAAATAAGAGTAGCAACAAAGCAAAGGACGGTTATTGCCTCGGTAGTAGCTTGCTCAACTTCTAAATACTGGAAGCGTCATCACCTCCTTGTTGTGTCCTCGTCTTGTAGATCCTGGCATGCGGCAGGGCTCTAGACGGACGGCAGAGGGAAGGGCCAGTGGGGACAATGCATTGGGCGACGACAACGGCTTGGTGGGCGGCGGCGGTGTTAGCTTGGTGCGCGGCCGGCTTGGTGGGCGGCAGAATCAGCTTGGTGCGCAGCGGCGGCAGACGGGTTTGAGGAAGCATACTTATCAATTCTATTCTGGTACCGACCGCAATGATTGGAACATATCATACCAGCATCTAAACCGGCACACCGTAGCCTCAATACCAGCCATTCCAGCTCATTCCGATCCATTCCGGCCATTCTGTCATTCCAGTACTGATAAAAAAATCAAAATTGAAGTGTCCACTTGTTTGAATCAGCTCGGAAGGCCGAGTCCAATACTACTCCTTCCGTAAATGAAATTATGCTAAACTAGTATGCTAGACTATGGTAAAATATATAAAATTATGAACTCTTGTTGTATTATTTAACTACGTACGACCTTTATAGTTATGAGGTAATTGAACTATATGTCATTTTTATTCTATGGTTATGTATTTGAAGTGAGATTCCAAGTGAAATTATGTGTGTTTATAATTACATATATATTTATAAATAAATAAATATTATTATATTAAAATCTGGAATGGTGAGCGGGAATAGACTGGTACCGACGTATTCCATACCAAGAGGCAAACCAGAATGACCTCTGGAATGGAATCGATAACTATGTGAGGAAGTCAGGAATTGGGATGTTGGGCTTGTGTGCTGGGAAAGAATGTTGGGGCTGTGGGTGAGTAATTGAGGATGTTGTGGAGGTCAGAGTACCGGAGCTTGGGCCGGATAATCGGACGAAGCAGGTATGGATGAAGCACATCCATATTTCATACACATGTTTGTTTAGCTGTCGGATATATGTTTGTTCCATGCATATGCCCGCGGACACAAACAGATGAACATACCTATATTCGTTAGGATTTTTGTCCACAGGTAATCGGGTTATAGGATTTTTGCTGTTAGCATATATATTCCGAGCCTTGTTTCCAGGCCTAGGGAATAAGCCGGGATATATGGCAGATCTTCCAAGTCCAGCACCCGAGGTGGTATTTGGATGAGGGGTGGGCCAGAAAAATCCTAGCCAATCCATTCAAATCAACTGCAACACATGCGGAAACAAAATATAAGCGTCCCTAAAGCCCTAAAGGTGAAGGAAAAAATTCACCATCCGCTCTGCTCTTTTTTTGAAAAGGGGGAATCCGGCTTTTATAGAAAGCATATAAAAGTTCATACAAAAGAGTGAGATCAAACAACTGGGAATACCAGTTTATAATTCAAGCAAAGACAGAAAAAGGGACAATCATACTAAGAGATTACATGATTTACAACCAAGCTTAATCAAAATACAAAAGTATTTGGACCAGTCTTCGATAGCCTTCATGAAATCATCCAACTTACTACGTTCAACCCCGCTGATGAGAGCTCGCCAATACTGCAAACAAGATAGAAATTTGAAAATCACATCCATAGGTTGCCAAGGAAAAATCCCCTCAAACGCCATTCTGTTTCTAACTTTCGAGAAAATCCAAGCTGAAGCTGCAAAACTAAACAAAATAACATTGTAATCAGTAGCCCCCCCTCCTATCTAACCAATTCAATTGGAAATCTTCAACAGAAACTGGGGTATGCTCCCAATTAAGTATCTCTTTGATACAAAGTCAAAAGAATCTTGCCAGAATACAAGTGAACAAGATATGATCCAAAGTTGTTCCACCACAAAGAATGCAATTAATCCTCCCTTTCCACCCTATTTTACTAAGTTGTTCCAAAGTCTAAACTTTGTTATGATAACATTACCACACAAAAATTTTAACTTCTAAAGGATTTTGCTCTTCCATAACTTTTGCAATTTCCTACAAACAACACCTCCAAAGAGAAACTGTCTATACAGAGATTTTACTGAGAACATCCCAGATTTTTCAAAACACCACACAGCTCTATCCAGATTGTTATTAAGTTCCACTTCTGCTATCAACTTTTTAAAACTATCCCACTGATTTGCTTCCTCTTTCCCAAAACCTCTCTTGAAAGAAATATTCCAATTATCATCAACCAGTCCCTCAGTCACACTCATGTCAGGGAAATGGCAAATATTAAAAAGACTCTTGTATTTGATCTTAAATGGACAGTCTCCAGTCCAGACATCACCCCAAAAGGATACATTATGCCCACTCCCAAGCTTATATTTAGCACCCCATTTAAACAAGGTCTTAGCTTTAAGCTCCTGTTTCCAGAACTGGAATCTTCTGTGAGTTTTGACACCTCTGAAAGCACACCTGGGGAAATATTTAGCTTTAAGAATTCTAAACCAAAGTTCATTATTTGATGAATTTATTCGCCAAATCCACTTAGCTATAAGACAGTCATTCATAACCCTTGTGTTAATCACCCATAACCCCCCCCCCCAAAAAAAAAATCTTTAGGTCTGCAAACAGCATCCCATTTCACTATATGATACTTAAAATTGTTATTTGCCCCTCCAAAAGAATCTAAATCTGATGGTATCCATGCATTTGTGAACCTCCTCATTCAATCTGTAAAAACCCATGGTGTAAGTAGGGAGACTACTCAAACTGCTATTAACCAAAATTAATCTGCCCCCAAAAGATAGGAAGTTATTTTTCCAGTTATCAAGCTTTTTAGTCAACTTATTGATCCCATTATCTGCTGCTTTCACCCCAATAGACCTGTCTCTAATTAGGATCCCCAAATAAGTCTTAGGCAAAAAAAGTCAATTTGCAATTAAAAATGCTTGCTACTCTAGCAGATTCCTCTTTTGACACCCCAAGCATAAAAACTTCACTTTTATGATAGTTTATTTTCAAACCAGACATCCATTCAGTTCTCTTACAATTTAAGACTTCATGACACCTCCTCACCTCCTTGTGTTGCCTCCATGCTGGCCCCACCTCCTTGCACCCTATTGCTACTTGGCCCCACCCATAGCCACAGCTCGTGTCATCCACATGGCACATAGTGGTGATCTCCGGCAGAACACCCGTGCAGGGTGGTCAACGGTAGACGAGATGAAATAAGATTGGACGGTAGCCGTAGAAGAGGAAGACTGCAAAGTGTCAAATGGTTCTGGTGCTTGAGTGCATCGCGCGCGGTGGAGCTCAACCGGACCTGAATGAGGCAACACTCCATATTGTTTTTAAAGAGGCAAAGCTCAACTTTTATAGAAAGCTTATAGCAAGAACTACAAAGATTGATTACAAAAAGTAAAACACTGGGGATACCAGTTTCGCCAAACAAACCGCAAAGAAGTGAAAGAAAGCTGCAAAGGATGGCCATTCACACTGACCAAACTACTAAGTCATAAGAGGACAGCAGCAACACTAAAAACTGACTTAACACCCAGGCAAAAGGTCCATCAGTTATACAAGTGCAGCAAATCTATCTCCAGCAGCAAAATGTCAGAAGTCAAGGGCATTTGAAACTTCGCAGCCATTCCATCGTCAAGCCCACCAGCACTCCAAGCTTCTTCTAGTCATTTTTTCAGAGAAGGGCACGCCAATGCTTCAAACAGGATACAATGTTGAAAACAACTCCAAGAGGTTGATTACAAAAAGTCTTCTCAATCGCTCCTCTGTTCCTGCAATTCCAAATTGTCCAAGCATATGTTGCAAAACTGAATAACCCAAGATTGTAATCATTAGCACCCCTATAGTCTAACCAACCTAGATGAAAATCATCTAGAGACTTGGGACAGCTCTTCCAATGAAAGATTTCTCTGAAACAAGTCCAAACAAAGTTAGAGTTAAGCATTGGAAAAAAACATGATTAGAATCTTCTAGCACTCCACATAACCAACATTTGATATCCCCTTTCCAGCGCCTTAACACTAACTGGTCTGTAGTAGGAAGTCTATTCAAATATAATTGCCAAAGGAAAATCTTGACTTTCAAAGGAATCCTAATATTCCAGATGTGTTGAAATCTTTTAGCAATGACACCCCCAAAAATATTATGTCTATAAAGAGACTTGACATAGAACTGTTTGGATTTATCCAAACACCAAATAGCTCTGTCCTTATCCTTATGAAGAGTCACCCCTTGAATAAGCTCTTTCAGATTGATGGAAGCGAATGTAATTTGCTCATGCATAGAAAGCAAGCAAAGGAAAGAAAAAGAAGCTGATTCTATACTATTATATGCACATGAGATGGGAACCTTCTAACCACACATGCAAACATAATTGTTTAGTTGGTTTATCACCATCGAGATGATATCTATTGAGGAACCATCGCAAGCGAGTCCAATCCGAGCGATCATCTCGTAGATGGAAATCGATTCACACAGAACAATCAAGAATAGAATAGTAGATTGAACACAGAGAAGTAGAGGGACTTCTTTCTTCTCTTTATTTCTTTTCCTCAAAAACACGTACAATGGTTGAGGGTCCCCCTTTTATATAGTCTACAGGGTGGATGAGGAGCCCATCGTTGGCTAGGCCTGCTTCGTCTGAGCCTTGTTTCTTAACACTCCCCCTTGGGCACTCATTCGTTTTGTTCATGGCTCATCAAAATTCCATAAAAACCCAGTGAAAATAATTTAGAGAAAGAGTACATGAAACACATTCTGTTGTGCTGCATGAATTTCCTCATTAAAAACCTTAGCCGAGAAACTTCAGGAAAACTCATCAAGGGAAAAAGAGTATAATCCACCCAATTTCATTTAATCTCTAGGATTTATTCTTTGGGTACTCGATCTTCGTGATTAAGTTTCAATAACGAGTTTGTGAAGATTCTCCCCTTGAAATCTGCACTTCTCTAAGTCTCATCATTCCAATTCCACGGATGCATCTTTCAAAGCTAGATGCTAGAAGTGATTTAGTGAATAAATTTGCAAGATTTTCACATGACTTAGTATGTAGTACTTTAATTTCGTCCATCTTTTTCAATTCATGAGCATAGAAGAACTTGGGGTTGATATGCTTTGTGAGTTGACTCTTCACGCAACTCATCTGCACTTGTGCAATACAAGTTGCATTATCTTCCTAGATAATAGTGAGAGTTTACGCGGTATTCAATCCACACGATTGCTGGATGTGGTGAATCATCCGCCAAAGCCAAGAACATTCTCGTGAGGCCTCGTACAGTACTATGATTTCTGAGTGGTTCGTTGAAGTTGATACAAGACTTTGCTTAGACGATTTCCATAAAATTGCAGTTCCACCACAAAGGAATACATAGCCTGTTTGCGATTTGACTGTATGCGGGTCCGACAGGTACCCAGCATCTGCATAGCCAATCATAGTTAGATCTTGGTTCTTTCTATAGAATAGACCAAGATCTTTGCTTCCTTGAAGGTATTAGAAGATGTCCTTTATTCCCTACCAATGCCTTTTGGTACGTTCTGTACTATACCTTGCTAATAGGTTCACAACAAATGCAATATCTGGTCTAGTACAGTTTGTTAAATACATGAGTGCACCTACAGCGCTCAAGTCCTACTGCGCTCAAGTAGGGGAATTACGGTCTCAGGACTTTCTCCACCTCTTCTTTAGGTCTGTACGGATCCTTATCTTGCTGCAAGGACCTTCCAACCATTGGTACATTCAAAGGGTATGCTTTTTCAAAGCCGAACCTTTCTAACACCTTCTGAGTGTAGGTTGACTGATGTACTAAAATCCCTTCATAGGCATGCTCAAGCTGCAAGCCTATGCAATGTTTGGTTTTATCCAAATCTTTCATTTCAAACTTCGACTCTAGGTAAGAGCTTGCTTTCTTAATATCTTCTAGGGTCCCGATGATATTCAGATCATCAACATACATTGATATTATACAAAATCCATCATGGGATCGTCGTATAAATACACAGGGACAATCTTCATTGTTCGTGTAGCCTTTCTTGCATAGAAAGTCGCTCAAACGATTATACCACAATTATGCCTAATTGCTTAAGTCCATACAGTGACTTTCTGAGTTGCACATTGTACAGATTTCTATTTGTTCTATCTTGGTTTGGGATAGAGATACTTTCAGGTACCTTCATATAAATGTCTGAATCCAAATTTTCATAAAGTTATGTAGTTACCACATCCATCAAATTCATTTCTAAATTCAGGTTTACTGTCATTGAGATTAAATATCTAAAGGGAGTTCCGCCCATGAACAGGAAATAGGTTTCTTCATAATCAACTCTTGGACATTGAGTGAAACCTTATGCAACAAGCCTTACTTTATATCTTACAACTTCATTATTTTTATTTCTCTTTCGAACAAATACAAACTTATGCCCTACGGGGTACACATGGGGAGGCGTGCGTCTTACAGGCCTAAACACCTCTCTTTTATTCAGAGATAATAATTCTGCTTCTATTGCCTTCTTCCATTCTTCCCAATCTGATCTTTTCTTACATTCAACGAACGATGCAGGCTCTGGATCAAGATTGATGATTGTGTCAATTTTCTTTGCAAAATAAATATCGACATTGGCTATTGTTCTATTCATAGATTCTCTCGTGGTTACATAATTTATAGCTATTTCTTCATGGGGTAATTCTTCTAATGCTTCTACTCACTCACCACTGCTTCCAATTGCAGGTTTAAGTCCCTTTAGTTTTTTAGCTCCGATGTGTGCGCACACATCCATGCTAATGTTTTCCTCCGTGGGGATGTTCAAATCCGGTATACCTTTTACTGAAGGTTCCATACTGGTGCTAGGTCTCAACTGGCTCCCCTTCTGGTTCTGGAGAACTTTAGTGATCGACTGTGTCAAGTCCGTCTTTTCCTTTTTCGCCAGGCATCCCCGGTTACTTAGAACTCGAGAGGCCAGAGTTCTCATTCTTTTATTCCGAGGCCTCTGGATGGGATTAGGGATAGCTTCAATTTTCTTTAGTATTTCAACTCTCTCTGGTGCATTGCGTGTAGGCACATACGACTTGGTCACGCTCTTCAAATCACCAAAGTGGCCAGATAGTTGATTCGCTAATGCTTGTAAATCAATTATCTTCTGGACTTCTCTATTTGCTTCACTAGTGCGTGGGTCATGTGCATGGATTCCCGTTGCTTTCCACGTTATTTCCCGATATTTTTCATCAATAGGTTGATTTCCTTCCCCTAATGACAGAAAACTATCCTCATCAAATATGCTATCAGTGAAGCAGGCTGTATGCAAATCTCCAGTCATAGGGTCCAGATACCTGATTATGAATGTTGTCTCATAACCAACATATATCCCAGACTTTCGGAGAGGGCCCATTGCAGTTCACTGCGGTGGTGGTATAGGTATATAAACCTTGCAACAAAACCTGCAGAGATGAGAAATTTTTTGTGCTGACCCATACGCTAGTTGCATAGGTGAATGGATGTTATATGCCGACAGTCTAAAATTGATGAGAGTTGTTGCGTGCAGGACTGCGTGTCTCCAACATGTAGTTGGTAAATTACAATTATGCAAAAGTAGTCAGGCAATAAATTTAATTCGTTTAATTAATGCCACTGCTAGTCCATTCTGGGTGTGGACATGTGGTACGGAATGCTCAATGGTAATTCTCATTGTCATGCAATAATCATCAAATGCCTTCGAAGTAAATTCTTCGGTGTTGTCCATTATGATGGACTTCACATGATGATCAGGGAAATTTTTGTTAATTTTAATTATCTGCGAGATCAATTTTGTAAAAGCATGATTTCTCATAGACAATAAACATACGTACGACCAATTTGACGAAGCATCGATGAGCACCATAAAGTACCTGAATGGCCCTGACAGGGGCTGTACAGGACCGCAAATGTCTCCCTGGATACGGTCTAGGAATGCAGGGATTTCATCCTTCACTTTTAGAGCAGAAGGTCTAGTAATTAATTTTTTGGTGGCACATGCGGGGCACACAAAATCTTCTTGATTCGAGAAATTCTTTACATTGATATTATGTCCTTGAAAATTGTTAATTATATTTCTCATCATCCTAAGACCGGGGTGGCCTAATCTATCATGCTAGAAACAAAAAAGTTCAGAGCTTCTAAAAGTGGTTTTCAAGACAGTATATGTTGTATGTGCCTTAATATTAGTGTAGTATAACCCAGATTCAAATGAAGAAAGTCATTCTAATACCCTTTTTTATTTTATTCACGCTTTGTAATGAACAGGTATTCCTTAGCGTACTCCTTTTCAGTCTCTACATGGAGACCGTTAGCACGAATATCCTTAAAGCATAGGATAGTTCTAGTTGATTCTGGGTACAACAATGCTTCTTCAATAACCAATGTTGTGCCCATCGGGGGTATAATCATGGTTCTTCCTGAGCCTATTATACAAGTATCGCTGCCTGCGATTGTCGTGAGATTACCAGCATTCTTGTTGATCGATTGGAAACTTTTGTCTCTCTCAAGATGGTATTCGTTGTGCCGCTATCCGCTAGGCACACTACCTCCATAGGGCACCACACACATTCTGATATAAAGTATTTATTAACATGAGGTAGGAAGCAATCCACACATAAATAAAATACTCCAGAACAGAACTAACTTGCTATTATTAATACAGGAAAAAGTCTTGCAGGACTCATCGTAAGATTTTAATGCTTTGCTCTCCTAGAACTTACAACCATTATTCAATAATTCAATGTTCTATCACAACTATAAATTGCAAATGACTATAAAAATCTAAGTGCAATGCGTGCACTAGATTGAATCAGCAAAGTATGAAGAAACTTCTGCCTCAATCTGCTCCATGTCTCTCTTCTTCGGCAACTGCTGCTGTGGCCACTGCGATGTACAAAGAAGGGGTGATGGGGGCTGCTGCTGGGCTATCCACATCCATGGGTGCAATCAATAACTGTGGATCCTCTGTGCTTGCAATGGTGAGGTGTGTCACATGCTGTCCTTTGCCCTTCTTCTTAGACTGGAAAGCATTAATCACGTGCTGCGGCTCATGGCAAACATTTGACCAGTGTCCCCATGTGTCACATTTGTAGTAACTTTGGTCCTACTGGCCATAGGACTTCTCATCGTGCTTCTTTTGTCCGCCCTTCTTGGTTTGAGCATTCTGCTTGGTCTTGCGACCCATGACCTTACCCTTCTTACCTATTTCCTTTGAGTGAGGCTTCCTCACCTTGTAGCTACTAGCATTGACTTTATGGCCAACATTGCTACTAGGCGGCTGTGAGATGTAGTTCTTCCTTAGAACATTATCTTGAGCTTCCGCAACTTGCATAATGTCAATCAGTTTGACATACACATTGTAGCCGTCTTGACGATAGTTGCGTGCGGATTGCACCGTATTTGGGTGAAAGGTAGAGAGAGTTTTCTCGATCTTCCGCTTATCCGTGGTTACCTTACCACAGAGTTGAAGACTTGTACAAATTCTGTGCAATGCAGAATTGTACTCCCCATGGTCTTGTAGTCAGCAAAACGTAGTCAATTCCATTCCTGCTCTGTCCGAGAAAGAATGGTGTACTTGAACTTCTCGAACTGCTTCTTTAGTGCGATCCATAAAGCTAGTGCATTCTTCTCTATCATATACTCATTCTTGAGCATTAGGCAGTGATCGTGTCTGAGGAAATGAAGTGCCTGATCATTTTCCTCGGCAGTTGGAGTAGCATCCTTCGAGGTGCCAAGTCCGATAGTAGCACAGAGCTTCTTGGCTCCAAGTACGATCTCAACATATGATGCCCAAGTTAAGTAATTCCGGCCATGCTGGGCCAGCTCTTCGAACACCCGGTTCATAATGCCAGTTATCTGCATATTCATGCAAAGAGTTCATAAGATTCCTGGTAGTAATTTGCATAAAATGGTTGCAAAAATTCTCATGATGTTCCCGTATTTTTCTATGCATTTTTCATGATTTACTACTATTTTTAGTGATTAAAAGAAATATAAACAATCATAGATAATCAAAACAATAAATAAAATAAATAAATTGCATAGAAATATCAATAACAAAGTTAAACATGCTTCAAAAGTTTAAAATTATTCAAAAATTGAATTCCCGAGGCCCTATTCTGCTGGAATGTGAATTTTTGGCGAATTTTGCAATTTCCAAGGGTTAAATCGTGGAATTTCAGTTCTGAGAAAAAATTTCGCATAATTTCAAAAAAAAATGAGGGCCCATTTGCAAAATTTTCTTTTCTTTCAATTTTCCACCGACCAGGCCCTTCTTCTTTTCGGCCTGTTATTGAATGGGCTTACCCAATTTCATCACTCCATCCAAATTTACTCGCCTTCTTCAAAACAGGGAGCTAGGGTTTCCCTAGCTCCTTTGCTCGGTGGCGGTGCACAAAGGTGTCCCATGAGCTTGTGCGGGCGCTTCGAGTGGTTCTGCGCCAATGGCAAGTCGCGATGGAACCACTCGGAGCCGGTGGCGTGTGCAGGTGCAACCTTCGGCGTGCGACATGGGGCTGGCGCAAGCACAGCTCGAGGCGGCAGCACGTGGCCGTGCGGGGCTGGAGATGCGTGGTTCGACAGTGGCTAGGAGCCGACAACGCGTGCGGGCGGCCAGGGAGGCGCGATGGGGTCCGAGCCAGGCAGCGGTGCGGACCGAGCGGTCCCGGCGACGTCATGTCTATGGGAGGGACCGAGCGGGGGTGGTGTCATCTTCGGGCGCGTGTGGCTAGCGGGAGTAGATGGCGTGGAGGGCCGGCGGTCATGTGGGGCCAATGCCAGAGGCAGGTGGGACCAGCATCCATGCGGGGCCGCCGCCATGCATTTCCATGCGCGGAGCTGGTGGCGCTGCGGGCATGACCGCGCGGCATGCGGAGGGGAGCCCATGCGGGGACGGAGCCTGTGGATATCATGGGGATATGCCCATGATCTTAGGATGATGAAACAATTGGCAATGGTGCTTTTGGTTTGAAGTTTCAAGTGTTTTCGACAAAGTTTCAGATCTGTCAGGTCAGCGGCGGTCTGACCAACTTTTGTGCTGAATGTTGATGATTTTAGTTATGGTTTGATTTTGGGATAGGTCATATCCTTGTTGATAATGCATATGTGTTGCATATTGCATGTTTTGGCTAACGTGGGTCAAGTTGTGAAGAACTTGTTCCCGGATTCGTGTTTGCTTGTCTATTGTCAGTGCGGTGGCTTGCCTACTTAGCCCGCAGTAATCGATGGTCGTGGTCGGTTTTGATTTTCAGCGCTTTGTTGTTTGGATCTGTGGTTTTGGATTGACTGAGTCTTGACGTCTTGTTTTATTTTTGGCCCGCAAAAAGCGTCTTTGGGCGGCGGTGGCGATTTCTTCCTGATATGATGCTTTGCTTGAATCCTCCCGAGAAAAAATCTGGGCGTTTGTGCTTGTGTGCTTGCGTAGTCGCCTGAAGAAACCGAAAAATCTCAAAGTCGTGTGTCTTTGTGTTTTGCTTCAGAGCTAAGTCGGTTGGAAGAAAAGAGAAGCCTCTGGCGGCGCTTTTTCCTCTCTTCCATTGCCATCGATTTATCGCCTTGGGTGCCGCTTTGTTTAGTACATGCTTTCGACTCTGTGAGACTTGATCTTTTTGGCGTAAGAGTCGTGCTTGCGGTACTGCTTGATGCGCTTGTGCTTTAACTTATACCGTGCTAGGCTAACGCTTGGCTCGTAATGCTTTGAGAATTTTGGATTGGTTTATTTTGGTGGAGCCTTTTTGCTTGTCATGTGAACAGCGGCTTGTTTCTCTAGAGGTGAATGTATGCAGAAACTCCTTGGATTTTGTGTATGCGGCTATGACATGTTGATGTGCTTGATGCAGCTTTGAGTTGATTAGGCTATTTGCTTCGGGGTTTGATCGAATTCAACACAGGTCATTCGTTGTGCCTGTATACAGATCTTCGTAGCTTTTATAGCTATTGGAGTGAAAGTAGTGTTGAGTTCGATCGAGGTGAAAAATACAGAAAGCGTCTATTCACCCCCCCCCTCTAGTCGCCTTTCCGGTCCTTCAATTGGTATCAGAGCCAAGTTTGCTCTTTTGTGATCTTTATTGATCTTTGAGCATGGCGACTAGTGTGAGGACTTGTGAGCGTTTCCTTGCATCTTGTCGTGGTTCTTTTACCAATGGTGTTGGCCGTAACAAAATATTTGAATGCATGATAAGTCTAATGGCGATGGAGGAGGAAGTCTCCTGTGATATCTGTGGCAAATCATTTTGTTTTGATTGTCCTAGTTTCAGGGATGAGTCACTTTTGGAGCCCGAGGAGAAGAAGCCCAGTGGCATATGCACAGCAGCTTTTGAGGATGAACATGATGGAGAGGATTTTGATGATGAGCCTTTTGATGATCATGATGACTCTTCTGAGGACGATCCCCTACTCAAGCTAAGCAAGGTGAGCAAAGAAAAACTCATTGATGGCTTGATTTCATATGAATACAAATTACATGCTCTTAGAAAGAAAATGAAATTGCTAAAAAGAGAAAATGGTGATTTGTCTCATGAGCTTGCCGAATTGAAAACCTCCATGAATGCTTATGATTCATTGCATGTAGACATGGAGAACCTGAATAACTCTTTTGCATACCTAAAATCTGAAAATGAATTGTTGAAATTAAATGTTTCTATGCCATGTGATTCTTGTGTTGCCTTACATCATGAACTTGACAATGCTAAGTTAGAAATAGGCAATCTTAGATCTATGGCTAGAAATGATTGTGATTCTTGTGTAGGTATGCTTGCTGAAATTGAGAAGCTTAAATTGACTAATTCCATGCACCTTGAGCAATTAGAAAATGCTAGGGCTGAGATTATTGAAATTGAACCTAGGCCTTGTAGCATGTGCTTAGAACATGAAAAATTGCTTAAATATGGTTTAGTCTCTTGTAAGAATTGTGCTTGTTTAGAAACCGAAATTGATGCTTTGAACTGCATGCTTAATTCGAAAGCATCATTAATTCTCTTGCACATCTTGTATTTCATTGAAGAGCGAGATTGAGTCTTTGCGCGATGATATGAGCGCCAAGTCATGTGATTCTTGTATTTGCCTTCACTCCGAGATTGATGTTTTTAATATTTCTCTTGCATCTTTGCATTCAGAGTTGGAGTCATTTTGTGCTAAATGTGAGTCACTTGATGTTGGTTTTTGTAGCATCGCTTTGGATAGCTCTTCTTTACTGAGTTCGACTCTTTCAGACTCTTCTTGTGTTGTCCAACGGATTTCAAAAGACAAATGTGTTTCTTTCTCAAATGGTACTAAATCTTCAAAAAGGAAGTACCATTGCACATTTTGTAAGAAGAATGGACACACTCTTGGGTTTTGCTTTCGCCGTTTGAAACATGAGCGTCGAGTCGGCGTCGTCAGATCTAGGAACACACATAGCCTTTCTCATGGCATGTGTGGGTCTAGTGTCGATACGAAGACGAGTCATGATACTAGTTCTTCCAAGACTTCTTCTTTGAGCCATAATGGTGCTTTGTCCTCTCGGACCGTGTCTACTAGTAGACCTTTACACCATTGCTCATTTTGTGGGAAGAATGGACATCTTGCTGACTTTTGTTTCCGGCGTGCAAAACATTTGCGTCAAGCTCATGCTTCTAAGTCTCCTAGTGGGCATAGTCTTTCTTATGACATGCACACTAAAGAGCCAAGCACGAAGACTCGATTTGTTGATGGCTTCTTTGACACCTTTTCTAGTGGTGTCGGACAGCACCGTGGACTTGGTTTGCATAGTTTTGGTTTTGGTCCACGAGCTGCCCCGAGGCAGGATTTCCGTCATTTTCCAAGTGGTGGACCTCGTTTTGTTCATCGAGGTACACATCCACGGCGAGGTTGTGTGAGTTCTTTTGATGTTTTTGTTGGTTCTCTTCATGGTGCTTTCAAGCAAGGACATCGCCACTTTCCTAGAGATGGACCTCGTTTTCCTCTTCGAGTTGTCCACTCGCGGCATGCCTCCAAGGATGAGATTGGATCTTCTTGCATGGACCATCTTTTGCATCATGCTAACTCACATAATGGTTCGACTGCCTCTGGTGGTGGTGTGTCCAAGGTTTGGGTTCCCAAGCATTCGCTCTCTAACCCTTCGGGACCCAAGACTCGGACACCTTGCCTTTCTCATGTGTAGGTACCGAGAATGAGGGTTGGAGAACATGGACTTAAAGGATTCTGATCTTTTGCTTCATTGCTTGATCGAGACCCTTGATGGTTCTCCACACCAATGATGGCCTCCAAGAGGCATGTGCTTTAATGATCGGTATCTACACCTGTTTTGTGAGCAATCATATACCTTCATGCCCTTATCTTCATGATTATTCATACTTGGCATGTTGTGCTTGCTTTGTGCTCACCTGTACCATATTGGCATGTGTTACTTCTTTGATTTCCTTTATCATGCCTTTACATTGCTTATGTATCCATGGGCTAGATTGTTATTCATTATTTTCATGGGTGTATGAGCTTGGTTTTGTCATCATGAGCTTGTGCTGTCTTGCACCCTTATAATCTTGCTCGTGTTGATGTTTGCTGTATGTATCCACTTGTTTACTTGATATCCATGTTAGCATACTTCATTCATGATTCGCTCTTAAATGCTTTATGCTTACATGGTTTTTGTGCCTTACGGTTAATTGTGGATGCATGAGTCTTGCCATAGCTTTCACTAGCATGCTTTACTTTCGACTGTATATATGATGGGTGATATGCTATGTGCTTGTTTGCTTGCTCCTATGCCTTGTTGTGGATTAAGAATAGGTTGAGTTTTATCATATCTTGGATAGCATGTGCTGAAATTGTCTTGTCTATCTCCTTGCTCTTGTCTTAAATTATTGATTATATGCTCTTATGAGTTTTGGAACATTTGTTGCTATCCTTGCTAGTCATGTGTCTTGGTACTGTTTCCCTAGATATTGTTTCACTAACCCAGTACCAAGGCATAGACTTTTCTGTCTCTTTTGTGTAGTCTTTTCAGTTGAGAAGAAGAACATGTGGTCCAACAAGTGGTCAAAGACTCCAGTTGTTGGTTCTTCTTCATTTGTGTATTCATGCTGGCTATCACTTCTTGGAGACGAAGGAATTTGAGATGAGGATGATGGATGAGCGCAACTACCTTCTGAAGCTTCAAGGATTGGATCTTCATCTATCATGACTACATCTCACTGCCAAGCAGTGGGACTCAGGTTCGAGCTTCTATACCCTACTTTTGTGTATGGTATCCCTAGTCTACCTTGCATTGCATCTGGTTCGTGTCAGGTGTTGGGTTTGTTGTGTTCAGGGTAGATAGGAGGCTCTGTTCTAGCCGTGTCTTTTCTAGGCACTCTTCTTATCCCATGGTTTGCTAGGATGCATTCTTCTCACAGCCTAGGTCGAGCTTGTCTCCCAATCACTAGTGTTAGCAGGTTTTTGAGTTGCCTGTAAGCTTTTTAGTGTTGGTGTTTCGCTCCCTAGCTTTTTGAGTTGCTGTCCCTAGAGATCTTGTGGCGTTTGAAGTATTTGTGCTTATTTTTTGTGGAGTCCAAGGCCTTTTGGCAGATCTCCCCTCAAAGCTTTTTGACCCAACAAGGTTTGCCACCTTGAGATGCGAGTAAAGGATAATTTATCCCTATGGGTTGGTTTAAGGGGGAGTTGGTTCTTTTTTGAACCTTTCTTGTTCATCTGAACTTTCCTTGTTCATGTGAACTTTTGTGTGGATCTTTTCTGATACCTTTTTCAAGTGGTATCTTCTTCGGATCTTTTTGATCCTCGTGATCTTTTTAGGCTTTTAAGTCTTTTGTGCATCTCATTGTATCATATTGCATACAAATGAAAAATCCAAAAAGATGCATTGTAATATAAGCTTTACCGCTTCTTTCTTTTAATTAATGAAGCTTTGCTTATTACCCTCTTGAGCTTTAGTATTTCAATTCTTGCTCAAGATTGTGTCTAGTTCTTTGACTTGCTAGAATTATCATGCTTTTACATGTGGAGCAATGTCTTTGCTAAATGAGCTAGAACTTTTGAAATAACTTGAACTAAAAATTGTAATTTGTGGATCTTTTAGCTAGTTGCTCAATTAGTGATCCTTTTGTGACATTGGCCCTGTCAAAATTGCTTTGTTAGCTCTTGAATCTAGAATTGAACATCTTTGAGCTTTCAGTTCATTAAAGAATCTAAAATAGCCCTTGTGCAAAATGAAAAATGATCTCTTTTGTGCGAAAAAACTGATCTCACCAATTCTTTCTCATGAGACGGCTTGCCATTGTACTAGGCATGAACTCAGGGGGAGTTTTGGATGACCTAGACCACTCTTTTAAGCTTTTGTTGCTTGTGATGGTCGTAGTGAGGCTTGAGATCTAGCACATGGCTAAAAAGCAAATTGTCAAAATTGGTTGAAGCTTAGGAAGAGATTGTGGATGGTTCCTAGTCCAGGATCTTCTTTACTAAGATAGACCTTTTATCAACTTAAATATTCATTGCAAATGAAAAATAGTTGAAATTTGGGCTTTTGACAAAAATTGAGCTAAATGATTCAATTCAGGACTTTTTGTCTCTAAGATGGTCTTTGCTAGCTTCTGGATCTCACAATGACATTCTGATATGGCCATTATCACTTTAGGATAACTGTTGTTGAACTTGCTAATTTTGATGCATTGCTTAATTTAATTCAACAACATGTGATATCTTCAGCTCATTAGCCTAGCTTTGCTATATATGTCTTATCATGATCTTGCTAGCTTTGTCAGGCTTGTTGTATCTTGAGTAATGGTAGAAATACTAGCCTGTTCAATTGAGTAATCTCCAAAGCTTCTTTTACCTAAAAATTGAAAAATCAAAACAAAAATGAAGTCACCCCATTGCATTTCATGCATGCTCTTTCTTTTGCTTCTTCCTTTCTTGTGCATTTGTCATCTTTGGATGAGAGGAAGGGATGATTCCTTGATGAATCCATTGTCAAAGGGGGAGAAGATATAGAGAAAATGTAATGTTAATAAAAAGCTTGTTGGTTATGGGGGAGAAGTTTTGTAAGGGGGAGAAATGAAGAAATTGAAATTCTTTTAAAATGATGATCATAGTGAGGGGGAGCATTCATGCATTCGTATTGCATTCTTTTGGTCTTATTGCCTTTTCTGAGATTTTTGTCGATTCTTTGGAATTTGAAGCTTTTGTGCTTTCTTTTGCCTTATCTCACTTGTTTATGCTATTCTGGAGCCAGCTTGGTCTTTTCCATTGCTTTTTCTTGCATTTGGACCAAGTTGTGCCTTTGTGCGAAAACTGCGAGTATTTTTCTTTTCAAACCACAAACTTACATTTTCTGAGAGATTGCCAATGTGTTCATCAAGGGGGAGATTGTGGATATCATGGGGATATGCCCATGATCTTAGGATGATGAAACAATTGGCAATGGTGCTTTTTGTTTGAAGTTTCAAGTGTTTTCGATAAAGTTTCAGATCTGTCAGGTCAGCGGCGGTCTGACCGGCTTTTGTGCTGAATGTTGATGATTTTAGTTATGGTTTGATTTTTGGATAGGTCATATCCTTGTTGATAATGCATATGTGTTGCATATTGCATGTTTTGGCTAACGTGGGTCAAGTTGTGAAGAACTTGTTCCCGGATTTGTGTTTGCTTGTCTATTGCTGTGCAAGTGGCTTGCAGGTCAATGACAGTCAACGGCGAGGAGGATCGGGACTAAGCTTGGAGAGCTGAGGTCCAGAACGATCATGGATGTCGGGTGAGGTCAAGTGACTCAAGCATGGCGCAGAATGGACAAGGATGACTGAACGGGCGGTTCGGTGCGGCTGGTTGGATCGAGCGGTGCGGGAGTCGTTGCAAGTGCTCAGTGGTGCCGGTGGGATCCGGACGGGAGAGACTTGACGACATGGAGCCGTTGATCAACCTACACGTGTTGAAGCAGGCGTTTGCTTCATGATCTGTGGACTCGGTCTTTTGGAGAAGGATCGAGAAGGGGTATTTTGGTAATTTCACCAAATACCGCCTTGGCGACCTTTTTGACTAAGCCGCGGCGCGGGTCGACGCATGGTGAAGCGGTTTAGATCAATCGACGATGAAGACGGTGCTTTAATATGTGTGCGTGTGTGTTCTGTTGATGTTGGGCCTTAACAGAAGCCCATTAGGGTAAATCTTCTAGGGTTAGAGGCTACCCTATAAAAGGAGGGAGATAGAATATTCTTGGTGCCGCCGCTGTTGAATTGGGCCGCTGTAGGGTTGCGTGCCTGTAGCCACTGAGAAAAAGAGAAGCCGGCGGCGGCGTCCTGTGCTCCTGAAAAAATGGCATAGCTCCTGTAGAGGCCTGGAGTGGAGCGCGTGTCTAGAGCTTTGGCGGCGCTGTGTTGAGCTCATAGGAGAATTAGAAGCTGTGGCCGCTAGAGCCCCACAAAAAAAAATTGGCGAAACCGCAAGATCTAGTGATTCACTATTTGATTTGATATGTGCATGATCTTCTTTATTTGGCTTGTCCCATCCTGTTGCTTTGACTGCTATCCTGTGCGTGCTGTTTGAAGATTTTCTTGTGGCTGTAGGGGGGCTCCCGCAAGATCCTTTTTATTTTATTGCCTCCAGTTCTTGGCTGCAGCTTACCTGTTCTTTCTTTGAGTTCGCCCGCAAAAACCGAAGGATATGGAGCGGCTTTGAGCATCCCTGTTAACTGCTGCAGTTCGCTGTTCCGCCCACTTAAACCGAAGTCGTTTCCTGTGATTGGATTAATTCCGGTAGTTTAGACAGGAAAATCGGGATTTAATGTTTTGAGTTTGGGATTTGTTTCTTTTTCCGTGTCAGTCGGCATTTTGAGGTTCGGTGCTGCAGTAATAATCATCGCCTTTCTTCTTGCATTTTTTCAATTTGCTGTTTTGGATTGCTGCTGTTCGGCTGCTTGTAGGGCCATCGATAGACAAGAAGAAAGAAGTTTGGGGCAGCAGAAGTGCTTTGTGGCGGCGCTGAGTATACACACAAATATTGAAGAGCTTAGTGGCAGCCAGTTTCTCTGTAAAAAATTGGTTTCCTCGGCGGCGCTTTTCTTGCAAAAACCAGATCTTTGATGGCAGCCTGCTTAGCCCGCAGAAATTAGTGGCTGTGTCGGTTTTGATTTTCAGCAGTTTGCTGTTTGGATCTGTGGTTTTGGATTGACCTGAGTCTTGATGTCTTGTTTTATTTTTGGCCCGCAAAAACTGTGCTGGTGGCGGCGGCCGATTTCTTCCTGATATGATGCGCATGTTTGAATCCTCCTGGAGAAAAAAAATATGGGCGTTTGTGCTTGTGTGCGCCCGTAGCTGCCCTGAAAGAAACCGAAAAATCTCAGAGCTGTGTACTGCTGTGTTTTGCGGCTGTAGCCAAGTCGGTTGGAAGAAAAGAGAAGCCTCTGGGCGGCAGTTTTTCCTCTCTTCCGTTGCCATCGATTTACTGCCTTGGGTGCTGTTTGTTTAGTACATGCTTTCGGCTCTGTGTGACTTGATCTTTTCGGCAGAAGAGCTATGCTTGCGGCTGTTTGATGCAGCTGTGCTTGTGGCTGTGCTAGGCTAACGTTAGGCTCTGGTAACAGTTTGTGAATTCTGGATTGGTTTATTTTGGCTGGAGCCTTTTTGCTTGTCATGTGAACAGCGGCTTGTTTCTCTGGAGGTGAGTGTATGCAGAAACTCCTTGGATTTTGTGTATGCGGCTATGACATGTTGATGCGCTTGATGCAGCTTTGAGTTGATTAGGCTATTTGCTTCGGGGTTTGATCGAATTCAACACAGGTCATTCATTTGTGCTCAGATATCTGATCTTCGTAGCTTTTATAGCTATTGGAGTGAAAGTAGTGTTGAGTTCGATCGAGGTGAAAAAAACAGAAAGCGTCTATTCACCCCCCCCCTCTAGTCGCCTTTCCGGTCCTTCAGAGCCGATTTTGGGCGGCAAGGCATGCAGACTGGGCGTGGTTCTAGGCCGGCGTGGCTCCAAGCTAGCGCACTACAACAAGACCAATCTATTCTAACACACACCACCAACACATATAGCATATGTTGCAGGAAAACTTAACCGCAACACATATTCTTATGTTGCTACAACCTAAGTGTAGAAAGCTCCAAACATACTCAGCGCCTAGTATGTTACCACACTTTGTAGTGTAAGTTACAACACTTAATAGATGTGTTGCTAGGTCAATGAACAAATTTTATGACCCATTTAATTGCCACCTAATGTTATAGTAGTAATAAAAATAAATTGGTAATTATAGTAGTAGGAACGATTGGCTAAGATACTTTGTTGTTCTAATTCTACTAATCTGCTTATTTGTTTTTATAAGAAAGGAATATGTATGTCATCATAATGTGGTTGTTGATTATCTCACCATGGCAGTTGCATCCAATGTAGAGTGACTATATAATTTATTACATTGAAAAATGTATTATTTTTTATAATATTACAAGCAAACTAGTTCAAGATCAACGGTATCTGACAAACAATAGTTCAGTATTGAAGAAGCATATATATTATATGTACCGCTCTTTTTTTTATCTTGTGTTTTTAATTTATTTTTATTATTAATAATAAACTATAGTTTTTATAATCTTAACTACTAAAAATTTTAAGGTTTACCCATGCAGTGGGGACATCGTCCCGCCCCGCCCCGCACACGCACGAAAAAAACCATTGCCAATCAAACCCAGTACACGCACGAAAAAAAACCCGTCGCCACAGCGAGCCTCATCGTCCCACCTCTCATCGTCCTCAACTCCCCGTCGCCCTTGCCCCCCGCCGCAATGGCCTCGCCACTCCATCCTCCTCTCAACGCGTCCACCGCCAACCCGCCTCCACCGAGCCGCCTCGTCCCCCCCTCAACGACTTTCGCCCTCCATCCTCACGCCACGCCCCACCCGCCTCCACCGAGCCGCTTTGCCCCGCCAACGGCCTCGCCATCCGTCGCTCCCTCCCATCCGGCCACAAGACACCACCCGCCTCCACCGAGCCGCCCTCGTCCCCGCCTCAACGCACTTGCCACTCGCCTTTACGATCGCGAAGACACCGGTGCGGGTGCCCTCGAGGCGCTCAAGTCCACCGCCGCATCAACCACCGACTTCGCCGAGAAGGAGATCGCCGCCGTCCTCTCCTCCGCCTCCTCGCCGCTACCACGGCGACAATCGCGCCGCCGCCGTCGACCACCTCACCTCCCTCGTCTCCCGCCTCCACGGCCTCAAGCGCAAGGCACTGCCCTCAATCCCCACACATCCCCCATTCACTCGCCGAATCATGCTTGCCTCAGAAAAGATCCCAACTTGTTGATTCGTTGGTTCTTGTTTCGGATTCTATTGGAAAAATCGCTTTTTGGGTGTTTCCTGCGATGATTTTTTTAGACATCTTGCGATGAATTGAATCCTGATGATTGCTGATGAATTGATTCCTGATGATGCCTTTCAGATGGAGGAGGGTGCACGGGCGGAGGAACAACAGCTCCATGTTCCTTCGATTGAGAAGGTCAACATCTATGAAATTACATTCATCGGCGTCGAGCGTAACTTGCTATAGTTCCACTCATTGTGTGCATAAGGTGCTTTACTCGGATATTGGATCCTCTTGATGGTTTTGATCTTCCAACCACCGCTTCAAGGCCATGCTCATTGTGGCTACTAACTGCCCCATCAACAAGAATGATTAAGTCCCGTTAGATCCTCGCTAGTCGAATGCTTTGTGCAGCATTATGGCACCACAAACATATAAGTTTTCTGAATGAAGTATGTTTGCATACGCTTCTCGTTGAGGCACGTGTATGTAGGGCTCCTCTGCTCGTAAAACATGCAATGAATCAGCTTTTTCATGGAGGAACTTGATCCCAAGGCCTTGGCTACATTGAGGTAAACTATCATGTTTTCTTCGCCATGTTTGGTCTCGATCGATGATAGAAATTGGTTCACAATAATTGGTTCCACGATCCCTCTCGACATCCCATCACTATCCATCGATGTTTTTTTTCAAAATATACTATCCATCGATGTTATAGGTTGGTCTAGGAGAAACATGTCAACTGGATAAAAATGTTACTTTATGCAAGAGAGTGAGAGATTAGTGATCTTGACTGTACATATTCGAGTATGTCCATTCATAAATTGACCTGCAGAGTCAGCATAGATTTGTTTTCCGACAACCCGAAATGGTTGGTTCTCAACACAAAGAACAATATTGCTACTGAAAAAGAAAGCTTACCAACTTTTCTTTGGAATTCCTATAGGAAAAAAAAACATGACCAAAAGATTATAAGTCATAAAACAGGCCCTAAGAATGATGAACTTCATCATAGACTCCAACGACATTGGTCAAGACATGCAGAAAAGAAAATCTCATACAGTGGCACAGTGCAAGTCTGAACCAAGCAAATGTGTACAAAAAAGCAATTTACATTGCTTCAACGATACTCAAACCCAGGACCTCACCGGTTGCATCCAACACCGAAACCAACGGACCAACGCATCTTTACATTCCAGGGAGAGGATATAATGTATAATTTTTTTTGTCTCTGGTTGTGTGTGTGTGTGGCTGTTTGAGTTAAAACTAATGCATGAAACCCGCCTCTTACAATATTTTTTTTCGTTACAGATCCGGAAAAATCTGTTTGTGTAGTAACAGGACTTCCCGCCAAGTATGTTTTCTAAATACCTATCTACAGCATTGCTTATTGGCCTTCAATGTTCCTTTCCTCACATGTGAAGTTGAAATTTCTTTGTTGTGTTTATTAAGGACACTTTTCGCTTGACTAAAATTATGTGCACATGCACCTTTTGTTTAATAGCTGCACATTTTACAATCGGTGTTGGTTCATGCCGGTTTGTTTTGTTAGGATGTACTTTCTGGAGCACTTAAAGATTACCAGAGTTTGTATGAACCTCTGATGCGCCGATACACCTCCTGTGTCGCAGACTGCAGGTATCCCGACACGATCGGATACTGGATACTGACCCGATCGTGTCGGGAAGTATCGAATTCTTTTATTTTAAAAAATTAAATGCATTTCGACACGCCCGATACACCCCGATACACCGACGCCGGAAAAGAAGCCCACCACGATCAAAACCATCGTTCCTAGCCAAGCCCATGGCGAAGATGCCAAAGCCGAGAAGCCGACCGTGCCTTGTCTCCGTCTTGCAATCAAGAGGGACCGTCGCGGTGTCTTGCAGAGGCGTGACCGGCGAGGCGGCGACTGACGCTCCTCCTCCGCGCCACCTCCTCCGAGCGATCGGGCGAGGCGGCGACGCTGCCGCTCCCACGCTGCGATCGGCGGCGGCGATTCAGCCTCCCTCCTTCAGCGACGGTGCTCCTCTCCGGCGCGGAGGAAGCCGACGGAGCTCCTCTTCGGCAGCCGGCGCCTCCAGCAGGTGCGCTCTCCTCTCCTCTCTCAGATCTGGCGTTGTAGGGGGAGAGGCCGGTGGGGGAGATGTAGGGGGAGAGGCCGGTGGATTGATTTGAAGGTGAAGTGGGGAGAGGCCGGTGGGGGATTGCTAGTGTTGAGTGTTGATTTAATGGTGTTGATGATTGGGGATACTAGGTGTTGCTTGCTGTTTATGCAGTTTACAAATGGAGTACATTTACATACATACATGCACAAATGGAGTACATTTAAATACATACATGGACAAATTTGCATACATTGGTAAACCCTTGACTCAAAGTCTCAAACTTATCAAGTATCTTATTTTATATTTTTACTATTTTTAATATATATATATATATATATATATATATAGACACACACACACATCTGTATCGCCGTATCGGGTTTTTGGGAGAAATGGGGTATCGCTGCACTGCAGATCGCGTGATCGGTGCATCCTAGGTATGAACCGACAACCCTTAGATACGTGCATTGCTTGAATTTTGTTGTGCACATCCTTGTTGTTTGTCTGGTGAAATAGTAGTATGTTCTTGATTAAGTAATTTGAAATGATCCTCTGATAGAGTTGAAATAGGATTTGATATATTTATTTAACCATCGTAAGTAGTACATCCGAACCGATGCATTGTGTTGAGAGTTGAGAGTGGGTTATGTTTCCATGATTTGTATTCTAAATGGGTAAGTTTATCTCGAGGTTTACTTGTAGATACCGTGATCCAAGACAGGTTACCTTATGCAACAACGGAGGCATTTAAAATCATCCGGAGAGGTATATTTTCTTGCTTCTCTTAGAATTGCAAATTTTATTTCGGATTTGCTCGACCACTAGTGGCATACCGCTTGTTCGCTCCGGTGACTTAAAATCTGTTTTAAGTAAAATTGCGCTTAGTATCGATTGTAGATTGTAGACTTGAAACATATTAGCGCTTCCTCTCTCGATGCATGCATTCGCTTCTGAAAGAGGAGGCTGACAAGAAGAGGCCCAACATGTCAAATATGGGAGAGCTCTTTGAATCAATAACCGGCGAACATTGTACGCCTAAGAAGAGAAGAATTGAGGCAAGATCACCGAACATATCAGCAGACCTAAGGCACGGAGGACGCTTCCGACGAATACCTGCTCTTGATATGCTGGACGAGGACTGACCAGAGATATCTCCTCGTACTAGGAGATATTGCATATGATGCTGTGGTAGCATTAGATACAGTGACATTGTGTTCTTGATGTAGTTGAGATATTGCTGTGAAATGGTCGCCTCGCCTATGGCATCTTGTTGTAGTCTAAATACTTGTATCAGTTCATTGGGGCGTAAACAGCTCATGATTATTTGGAACAAAGATTGAGCAGCACTCGAGATTGAGAAACTGGACCTATATTTGTTTCCTGAATGCAATACAATCTACTTTTGGAATATTGATCATGTTGAGTTGTGTTATATATTCTGCAATATGACATGCTTAATTAGCAAATAAATTTTTTTGTAGCAATTATAATTTCTATGTACGTAGCACACAAATGAATCGTATTTTTCTCAGATACTAATTTGTGTTGCAATATATCAATTATATGTTGCTAACAGTGTTAGTTATGTCTCGAAAACATATGTTGTTACAAATAAAAAATTGTGTTGCAACTTTGCAACACCTTTTCTTTTGTATAACAACACCTAATTTGTGTTGCAATGACCTACCTTATAGCAACACGACCAACAACATCACTTATCACATGTGTTGCTATCCATCCTAGCAACACATATTTGTAGATATAACATCATATACGCGTGTTGCTATAACCTAGTCCTGTTGTAGTGGCGGTGGCATGGCTCCATGGCCAGTGCATGACTTCGGGCCGATTTCCACGTGAGAAGATAAAAATCCGTGTATTGTTCATCCAATTACTGTGCATGCAATGATCTACGGTGCAATCAACATCATCTCTTTCATGCAATCCCACAGATCGGCTTGGCCGGCGACTTCAAATTGGCTTGTGATAGATTAGAGAGGATTTGCACCGTAGGAATTAATATAGAAAGCCAAATTTGCAGAATTGAAAGCGATCTACAAAAATGATTCGATCTACGAGCATCGTTCTTTGACGGTTACCTTTCGATCTGAGTAGAGTAGGCCTAGAGGTAGGTCGGAGTTGATCGTGCTGATAACGTGTTGAGGATCCATTGCTGACGAGTCCAGTCCGAGCGATCATCTCATAGACGGAAGTCGATTCACACAGAACAAACAAGAACAGAATAGTAGATTGAATACAGAGATGTAGGGGGACTTCTTTCTTCTCTTTATTTCTTTTCCTCAAAAGCATGTACAATGGTTGGGGTTCCCCCTTTATATAGTCTACAGGGTGGATGAGGAGCCCAACGTGGGCTAGGCCTGCTTGGCCTAGGCCCAGTTTCTTAACAATATCATGCAGGTTATGTCGATCAGGAAACCGAGCGTACCCAAGAAGCAAGGACTCCTCAACGTGAATGGCAAGAAGGCGTACCTGTGGATTAGCAATATAAATAGGAGACAGAGGTCTTCCACTGAACTCGTCCACAACGTGTTGATCTACATCAGTTTCACATAACCTAAGAGTTGCTTCTGTTCGTTATTACTTCGCATCGATGTTTCAACCAGAAATTGATTTTCGCCTTCGGAATTAGGCAATCACTGTCAGTTCACATCTCCTTGCCGATTTTGGTCCACCGTGTGCTTGACCATTGCACCCTCCATAGGGACGCGATGTTGGTGATCCGGTGATTTTCCGACGGCAACAAAATCGTATCTTGGAGATCGTTTGATACCCTTGACTCTGTGTTTGATGGGAGGGAGTATGTTCATTAAAATGTTGTGGCTTTTATTAGAATGTTATGACTAAAGTACGAGGCTAGAGCATGCTATACCGTCCAAAAAGGCACCCAGTGGGACATATCAGAGCTATCAGATCAAATGTAATCGGATGATCACCCAACACTACTACAAAAAGGCTAATACTAGACACCTCATCATAGACGGATGACCAAAATCGTCAGTATTAAATACAATCATAGACTGTTTTGGTTTAGCGATCATTTATGTTACTAGCTGTGCTAAAAACCATCTGTGATATTACTAAATATCACAGACGGTGTTTAATACAAACTGTATGTGATAATTAACTTATCACAGATGGTTTGTATTAAAAATCATATGTGATATTTCCCTGTAGATTTGGCCACCCCCTTTATTAAAACTTTCAAACCGAAGCGGTGTCGCGACCTCTCAACTACTCCAGATTGGTTCCGCTACCCTAATCCCCTTATATATACTGCCTGCACGCGGCCAACTACTCCAGATCAATTTCTTCACCTCCTCGGCGCCGCCTCCCCCCAAACCGATCAAAGCGCCCAGTCCCCCCGACGACGCCAAATACTGCCGTGAGCTCCTCCGCCTCCGATTGTGATGCCACGATTCACTGTAGAAGGCACTCTTGTCATAAGAGTGTCTTGTGCAGTGTCACCGTCGTGACATAACGGTGACGCTACCGCCGCCTCTCCTTCATTGTCGGTGATATCCCCCATCCGATCCCCTCCCCTCTCTTCCTTGATGCTTTTTTCTGAAGTTACGAAATTGATGGATGGCTAGGGTTTTGGCCATGTAAATCCTGATACTTATGCGTGTGAGGCTGAGGCGGCGATTCTCGGCAAGATCCAGCATCTGAATCTACTGGCATTGAGGGCATACTACTTGGGGCCAAAGGGGGAGAAGTTGCTAGTGTTCGATTTCGTGCCCAAGGGGAGCCTTTCTGCATTCCTTCACGGTGAGATTTCCACTTTGCTATATATGCTCTGCAAGATTCTTAGTTTATGCTAAGTAGTTTATTAAGTAATCAAGCAACTTTTTTTAAGGAATACACTTTTTGTGTGGAAGGAATTAGTAATCAAGTAAATTTAGCTACACATTCTGTTAATTTAGTTATATCTGAAATTTCTAATTGCTTCTAACAGATAAGCAATTAGAAAGAGCAATTACTCTCAGAAATTACTCTGAGGAACAGAGATGTTCAGAAATTGCTAAGTTTGAACATTTACATGATTCTGCCAATGCCAAGATTGATATAGCTATAGTTCTGTCCGCAAGTGGATATGGAGGATGCTGACAATTTTGAGTTGTAGTGCTTTTAATTCAGCTATAAGAATGAACGCCTGACGTCACTATGAGTATAGATCTTAATGTCTGAAAAATCTCATGTTAGCTCAGAGCATTTCATGTTCATCGTCCATTCAGAAAGTTTAGTAATAAGATTATGAACATTTCCCATAAGAATGAACACCTCAAGTACTAACAAGTGAAGAATTCTGAACATTTTGGTCATGTTTTATTGCAGGATGAAGACATGGCTCCAAAGTCTATTGCACGATGGTAATATATCGTTCTCATAAATAGGCCTGCATTGGTTCATCTGCATTCTTTGATTATGCTATTTTATAGCGCAATCAGAGAATGTTGATGAACTGAAGGAGGCCTATTTATGAGAACGAGATCATCATCTTGCAATTGATAGTATAGCTATCACAGATAGTTCTTAACTAAAACCGTTTGTGATAATAGACTATCATAGATGATAAAATAGTAAGAACCGTCTGTGATAATAGACTATCACAAATGGTTCATTTGTGATAAGGGTTATCACAGACAGATCAAAAACCGTCTGTAATGCCGTTAGGGTATAACTGACCCATAAGCACAGACGTTTCAGGAAACCGTCTATGGTGATATTTTCGAATCATCTGTGATGAGCTTTTTTTGTAGTAGTGCGACCACCTAGTGACTACCTTCCACTTGAGACACTAATCCTCATCGAGTTCACCGTTCCCCACCTCATGTGAAAAAGCCAGCTCACACACGAAAACCTCGCCATCGTCCCTCCATGTGTGCACTCGCATATGAAAACCTCGCCATTGTTCATGTGTTTTAGAACTAAATTTTCCATTTTCAGAAAATAAAACTTTGAAACTTAGAGTTTCAAAAGGTGAGTTTCGAGTTCCAGAAACTGAAACATCGATATCCAAAAGTTAGTTTTAAGCAAGTTTCAAAAATTGAAGTGAGTTCCAAGCGACTTCCAACAAACTTTCAAAATTTCAAGCGAATTTCAACAAAATTTCATGTAGGTTTCATAAATTCAGAGAAGTTTCAAGCAATTTTCAGAACTTGCTTGAACTTTGAGATCCAAAAACCTCACCATCGTCCCTTCGTGCATGCGCTCGCATAAGAAAACCTCGCCATTGTTCATGTGCAAGCAAGTTTCAAAACTAAATTTTCTATTTTCAGAAAATGAAACTTTGAATCTCTGAGTTTCAAATGGTGACTTTGAGTTCTAGAAACTGAAACATTGAGATCCAAAAGTGAGTTTTAAGCAAGTTTTAGAAAATGAAGTGAGTTCCATGCAGGTTTCAACAAAGTTTCCAAATTTTGGGTGAATTTCAACAAAATTTCAAGTAGGTTTCACAAATTCAGAGAAGTTTTAAGCAAGTTTAAGAAAATCTCAACAAAGTGCCAACAAAAGGTTTGTGCAAGTTTCACAAAGCTCATAGAAGTTTCACGCAAGTTTCAGAAAATTTCAACAAGTTTCAACAAAAAGTCCGTGCAAGTCTCACAAAATTTAGAGAAGTTTCAACAAAAGGTCCGTGCAAGTCTCACAAAATTCAGAGAAGTTTCAGCAAGTTTTTGAAAAAATCAACAAGTTTCAATAGAAGGTCCGTGCAAATTTCACAAAATTTAGAGAAGGATCACACAAATTTCAGAAAAATTTCAACAAGTTTCAACAAAAGGTATGTGCAAGTTTCACAAAATTCCGAGAAGTTTTAGAAAATTTCAACAGGTTTTGGCAAATTTTAGCAAGCTTCAAACATATTTTGTCACAGGTTGAGCCTGTCGCCGTTGGGTTTTCACCTACCACCCCGCCTTCACACACGTTTGTGCCCACCCACCGAGCTTGCTGGCTGCATGTCGCCATCAAGCCTGCTCGCTGGTGCCGCTGTGTTCGCTCGCCCCGCCTACACGAGACTGCTCGCCACCATCCCCCCTCTATTCCCCAATCTCTCTTTGAAATTTTGGTGTGCAAATTCAAATTCGTTGTGAGATAGTTCGGTTTGGACATGCTGGTAAGATAGAACTCTACTTACCTGATGCTTAAGAGTCTTTTGCCATGTAAGAGTATTTTTTCTGTTTTTATTCAAACGCACTATCAGAGCACTGACTGTAGTATACTATTGACTGAACAACATTGGTTCGTTACTGAGAAGATACTCCAGTTTTTAGAATTTTTTTATGAGGCCACTGTTGCTTCATCAGTTGTTTACTATCCAACATCTCCTATCATTATGCATAGTATTTTACAGATTGCTACTCAATTGAAAATGTATGGAAATGACTTAGTTTTATGTGAGGCTATTGTTGCCATGAAAAGTAAATATCTTAAATATTGGAGAGAAATCCCTTTCCTATATGTATTTGCATTTGTTTTATATCCTAGAGCTAAAATTGAAGCATTTAGTAGTGTACTTGATCTTCTTAGTGATGCTACAGGGCTAGACTATACTAACTATTTTGCATAAGTTCGTTCTTTGTTACATGAGGTTTACCAAAGGTATAAAAATAAGTTCCGGGAGTCCGCTTGCAATGACCTCTAGTAGCCCAAGCCTTAAGTAGCAAGACAAATATGTAAGACAAGATCTTCGGTGGCTCTTCCTCCAGGTTCAGGTCTTCTTCTTCTACAACGAAGCCTGGTTAGCCAAGAACCCCAAGGAGTGGGGAACTATCCAACTATCTGGACAGCTATACGGTGGATTTCAACTCAGAAGGCTTCGAAATTTTGCAATGGTGGCAAGCCCATAAGTTAACATATCCCGTGCTATCTATACTTGCATGTGATGTATTAACTGTTCTTGCCTCGACGGCTTCCTTTGAGTCTGCTTTCAGTCTTTCAGGAAGAATATTGGAGGAGAGAAGAACAAGTCTCACAAGTGAGATGGTGGAGATACTTCTAACTGTGAAAGACTGAAAACAAGCTGATTCACGAACACAACACTCTGTGGAAAACCTAGAGTTGTCGAAGGTGTTTGAAAATCTGTACCTAGACAACGACACGTAAAACAAGGATGTATGTAGAGCTCTAGGTTGTACTCTTTTTCCTTTGACAAGATTTTCTCATGTTGAGTTTTTACTTGGAAAAGGTTTTAACGAGGCAGTCATTTGAACATTAATAAAGTTCTTTATTATAGCCACGCTCGTGGTCATGAGCATGCTTAGTGCAGCTGGTATGGCGGTAGCTTTGCTTTTCAAACTGTTTGTCATAAAAGATTGGGGTAATGATATGGGGTTTTCATTTGTTGAGTTAACTGCCATGTCTATGGCTGGATTGCTATGTCTATAGCGGAGCTACCATTTCTATGGCTGATTTGCTATTTCTATAGCAGATCTGCCATGTCTATGGCTAAATATGAATTTGTTAGTGCCATGTCTATGGCGGAATATAATTATATTTTTGCTTGTAACCGAGTAGGGTTGTAGGTGCTGTTGTTATTTGATTCAGTACTTTACTTACTGTCCTATACTCATTTATATTGCTCTTTCAAATTCCGTTACAAATTATTACTTATGAATACTGCAAATAAACCTAGCTTTGAGCAAAATAACTTGTAGGGCAGAGCCTCTTTATTTGACAGCCTTGCATCTAATATAATTTTTACGATACACTACAAGTCTTGCTGAGTACACAAGTACTCAATCTTGCTAATATTGTTGTTCAGAGATCGAAGATACACAGATGTCAGATGACGAGTTCTTTGCTCCCAGCACCGGAAGGTTCGGTGACGGGTCTACCTAGGCCTTTTTCCCTATCAGTTGCCTGTGGAATCGGATGGTCATGCTGCTAGACTTTTGCTACTACTATATGTCTTCTGCTGTTATTTGTTTTACTCTGATGACTGCTTTTATTTGGCCGGTCGGCCACTATTGTAATTATCTTGTTATAGCTTAAGTAGTGTACCATTTTACTTACTTAGCATGTGAATGTATGGATGTGATTGCTAAATATTGTGAATGTGTGTGCTAGCCTTTAATCCTGGGACTAGCATAGCCCGGGGGTTCGACACGTAGCGTCGTGAGAGAAGGCGAGAGGCTCAAGGCAAGTCCATAGCGCTCAAGGCAAGTTGATGCGGCACTGAGGCGAGCGTACGATGCAATAGGCGGTGTGCGGAGGAAGAAGCATAGTAAGTGGCCTAATAGGTGGGACCCACTTGTTAGCAAACACGAGTGAAGATGGGCTGTAGTGTGGCGCGCGCGGAAATGGGTCGCGATGCTAGCTGGGCCACGAGGGAGGCGAGCGAGCGCACAGCTAGGCCAAGGTCGTGCGTGAGCGGGCCAATGGGAGAGGAGAAGAGTAGGGATGGTGGGTTGGATGCGGCCTTTGGGGGGAGAGAGAGGGAAAAGATTTAAACTTTTTGTTTGGAGTTTCAGAGTAGAATTTGAATTAATTCAAATTCTAAGGAGATTTTAACACGTTATTAACTTGTGGATTTTCATACTTCCTACTTGCAGCATGGAATTTGATTGACCTTTTTGAAATGCAAGCCAAGTTTTTGGAAATTTAGAAAATGCAACAAAAAGTTTTGAAATCCCATCAATTTCAAGCAAGTTTCAAACTATTCATAAATTGGGCTATTACAACAAGGAAAGAGGTACTCCCCCATCACTAATACATGTCGTTTGGGATATATGTTGTCAAACTTTCACGTCTATGTTTATAAGTTATTGAATAAATGTTATTATGTTCCTTGAATGAATCATCAGTTATAAAGATTAACAAGTATGTGACTTGTTCGTGAAGCTCTTTAACTTATATGATGTCATTCTAAATGTATCCCTGGTCGAATGTTACTGGTCGGAACGCTACTGACTTATCGAGCAGCACATGTATTGATTGATGACCATGTTTCACCGATCATGGATATAGGGATATCGAATCAATAATGCGAACACATGTTGGAGAACATAGTGTTGGATTGACCCACCTTGAGACACTGTTGAGATTGTTATGATTTTATGTGTCATCAGTTGGTCTCAAGCAATGATGATGTATAATCCTTAGACCTGAGATCAGCATGGTTTCCTATATGTGTAATAGTGCACTTTGGAGTTGCCAAACGCTACTCCGTAACTGGGTAGTTATAAAGGTAGCTTTCAGGTATGCTATGAAATATATAGAGGGATGTGACTAGTTAGATATGAGATTTGCCCCTCCTAACATAATAGAAGAGATATCTCTAGGCCCCTCGATGTAGTCGGATAAAGAAAGTGCATGACCATGCCACTAGTGGTTGAAGAGTTGAGCACATGAAGTTATCAGACACTTGATTGAGAAAGTATTGAATAGTCCATAGATGACATAATATCTCACCTAGAGTTCAACCAGATATCGTGAGGCAAAGGGATAATACACGAGCATGTCGTTTATGTTGGAGATATGCCCTAGAGGCAATCATGGAGATGATGATATCACGTCTATGTTTATGTGTTAATTGAATAAGTGTTATTTTGTTCATTGAATGAATCATCAGTTATGAAGATTAATGAGTATGTGACTTGTTGGTGAAGCTCTTTTAACTTATGATGATGTCGTTCTAAATATATCCATGGTCGAATATCATTGGTCGAAACACTAGTGGCTCTATGACCAGCACATGTATTGATTGATGACCATGTTTTATCGGTCATGGATATGAGGATATTGAATCAATAATATGAACACATGTTAGAGAACATGGTGTTGGATTGACCCACCTTGAGACACTATTGAGATTGCTGTGATTGTATGTGTCGTTAGTTGGTCTCAAGCAATAATGATGTATGATCCTTAGACCTGAGATCAGCATGGTTCCCTACATGTGTAATAGCACTCTTAGGGGTTGCCAAACGCTACTCCGTAACTGGATAGTTATAAAGGTAGCTTTCGGGTATGCTATGAAACATATGGAGGGATGTGACGGGTCGGATATAGGATTTGCCCCTCCTAACATAACAGGAGAGATGTCTCTGGGCCCCTTGATGTGGTCGGATAAAGAAAGTGTATGGCCATGCCACTGGTGGTCGAAGAGTTCGACCACATGAAGTTATCCAACATTCGATCGAGAAAGAATTGAACAGTCCATAGATGACACAACATCTCACCTAGAGTCCAACCAGATATCGTGAGGCAAAGGGAGAATACACAAGCAGGTCGTTCGGTTCGACCATATAGGAGCTGGTCGTATAGAGATATAGACTGGTCAAACGTAGTCTCGCACTAGTCGTAGAACTGGTCGTATGGAGATACGAGCAGGTCATAGACTGGTCGAAGCTGGTCATAGAACTGGTCGAAGCTGGTCAAAAACTAGTCGTATGGAGATATGAGCGGGTCATAGATTGGTCGAACGTAATCACCAACTGGTCGTAATGAGTTACAAATTGGTTGTAATTAAGTACTAACTGGTCGTAAGGAGTTACGAACTGGTCGTAACTAATTATGGACTGGTCGTGACTAAGTACGAGCTGGTCGTAAGTGATAAGGATCTGGTCTTAGATCATATTGTATTAAGGTTCGTCCGATATAATTTGTGTGTTTTCGGGAATTGTTATGTCATGCTAGGTACCACTGATGACTTGTGATCGGAAAGGAGTTTCCAAGTCACAACCAAACTACGCATGAACCTACAGGGTCACACACTTAATGGGTTGAAACAAACTAGTATGGATACGATTCGTCAAACATGTTCAGATAGAATCCTTCACGGGCACTATATAAGGAGATGCTTGAGGCTATGCGGAGTAGATGTAACTTGGGAGACACACGACAAAAGTTGACGTGAGTTGCTCCAAACCCTAGCCGCCATCTTCTTGAGAGAGCCTTCCCGTGCGTCTTGGTGCTAGCACACCGGCATATGGTGTTCCTGCCCTGGATGTGTGGATACCGTAGAGGCGCTACTGCGCTTGAGGACGATCTATGATCTCAGCAAGGAACAAGATTGGTTTCTGGAGGAAACGATTGCTGCTAAGGACAATCGACTACAGTGTTCAATCGTCTATGACCACTACATCAACGCGCACTTCGTTGGAGCAGGCTGCTCCAATGTATCTTCCGCTGCACTGCGTATCAGGTGGTAACGATATATGATCTCTTGCTTGCATGGCATCTTGGTTTACATGGTAAATTTTTTGAATTATTAGCTAGCGTAGCCTACCCGTATCCCAACAGTTTAGTTCGATCAGATAAGGATACGAGCTGGTCTTAAGTGATAAGGACCTGACCGTAGATCATATTGCATTAAGATTCGTCCGATATTATTTGTGTGTGCTCGGGAATCATTATATTCTGCTAGAAACCGCTAACAACTCGTGGTCAAAAAGAGTTTCCAAGTCACAACCGATTACACATGATCCTACAGGGTCACACACTTAACGGGTTAGAACAACCGTGTACGGATAGGATCCGTCATGAGCCCTATATAAGGAGATGCATGAGGTTGTTGGGATATACACGATAGAACGTAAGTTTCACTGAAACCCTAGCCGTCATCTTCTCAAGAGAGCCTGTCGTGCGAGTTGGTGCTAGCACACCGGCGTACCGTAGAGGTGCTATTGCGGTTGCTGTTGCGCTCGAGGACGATCTACGACTTCGCAACGAACGCGATTGGTTGCTGGAGGAGACGATCGACACCGAGGGCATTGGACGATCGACTACAACCACTTCATTGACGTGCTCTATGTTGGATCAGGCTGTTCCAACTCTTCTTCCGCTGCACTGCGCGTCTAGTAGTAATGATCTATGATCTCTTGCTTACGTAGCATCCTGATTTATGTGGTAGATTTTTGAATTGATAGCTAGTGTAGCCTACCCGTATCCCTTCAGTTATAACTATGTTACAATAAAAAAATTAGTAGTCAAATTTGCATTTTACGGATGTGTCAATGTTCAAAATGATACGTATTTGTGACAGGGGAGTATCTCATTATCGGCAAACCAAGTTTCAATTCACAACAATAACATGCCGACTAAAAGAGAATCGCGCAATTTTGGATCCATCTACAGCCTGTGATTGCGCAATTTTTGATCCGTCTATCTGCCCTTCGATCCCACCCATCTCCATCTGTGGCTACAGTTTTGTGTTAAGATTTTTACATAAGTTTTGAATAAGAAAGAAAGTGTGGTGAAGACAGGGGAGGAGGTGAATGCCACAAATCGGGGCCACCAAGTGACGGCGCTCAAGGGCGGATCCACCGTAGTGGCAGCCATGGTAGATGCCTGGGCTTAGCTATTTCCCCGTGCCGGAGACGGCATGCAACCATGCAAGAGCTTCTGCCTAGTAAAGGAGGGAAAAGAGGGCGATGGGAGTAGGGGTGAAAACGGATTGGATAGTTTTCGATCGATCCGGACGAAAACGAATTCAGATTGTGTCGGATTAGATTTTTCTCAAATAATTCTCAGATCGAAAACGCATATAGATTTTTTTGTCAAAAATAAATACGACTACAGTAGCTTTATTATCCGTCGAATACGAGTACGGATTATTCAAATAATAATAATAATAAGCCGGACATCCGGCATTTCACTCGAGAGCGCAGACAAGAGCAGCCGAGTAGGCACGAGCGGCACCGGCCACCGAGCCATGGTGAGGCCGCCGCGCGCGCTGCTGCTCCAGCGGTTCCTCCTCCTGGGCACGCTCGCCGCCTCAGGCTCCTACTACCTCCTCGTCCTCTAGGCGCAGGCCTCCGTGCCGCCGCGCTACGACGGCTTCGCCTACGGGGGCGGCGCCGCCGCCGCCTAAAAGGACACCGTCCTCATCCAGGCCTTGCTCGACTCGCTCTGCCCCGACAGTCGCGACGCCTGGCAGCCACTCATGCTCGCCGTGGACCGCTACTCCCCGCGCGTCTCCCTCCTCGTCCACCCCTTCCCACTCGCGTAAGACTGCGCCACCACCACTTCTTTGATCTCTTCTCTCCTGCTGGTTTCTCGGTCTGATCAATCACTGTAGTTACACTGATCTGTCTTCCAGGGTCATGGGATTGTATTAGTGGTGCTCCAGTTCCAGTAGTATTTGTCATAAATGTGGAATTTTAGTGGTTTGGAGCACTACACAACTGCATAGTAACATGGGAGTGTCTTCTGAGTAGCTAATTGATCCTAAGACTCCTATTGAAGTGACTGACATGTTTTAACAATGTAATTTTGGCAAGTCAGAGTAGTCTTGCTAAAGTGATCTCAGATCAACTCGGTAAATCTGGGTAGATTAGCATATTAACTTGGCAAGTCTGAGTGGTCTCACTAAGTAATTCAGTAATTAATTTGGCAAATTTGGAGAATGGCAAACTCGGGGAGGGTCCTCACATATACACTGCAGTATTGAGTTGAAATTGATCGAAGAAATGACTAGAGTTTCAGTAACATTACAAACAGGTATGGTGTCACGGATTAGGTGTTGGTGGAAAGGGGTTGTGAATGGTCAGAAGATGGAAAGTACCTGATGGCAAGCCAATTGCTCTGTCATTGAGACTCGAATATTTAAGAATTGGACTGGATATTTCCTTGGATGTGCCCTTTGTTGACAAAAGGGATTCAATATGTATGTTATTTGGCTCAGATGTTGTTCCTGGTTGGTGTTGTACTATTGTGTGATTTGTACTGAATTTGAACATGTGCTGTTTCAAATGGTACAGAATGAGGTTCATAATCAAGCATGATATTTGGTAAAACATAACCTAGTTCTTGAAGGATCAGGTGCATGTGTAAATTCTCAATCAAGGTTAGGCTATTTCAAACCATTAGTTGTACTTCCCTAATCTGAGGATGTTAGCTGTTTTCAATTTAGGTAACACTTAGCCCATACATGGTTCTGGGTATCAGAGTTGCTTATCTGTGCTAGACTGCAGACATTATTTCTCACTGTTCTAGAGTAGATTTTCACAGGGTTAGCTTGCATTTTCAGTTGTGTAAACTGTAAAGTACAAAAGCATTAGCTATGATTGTTGTATCAGAAGGTGCCATTATTGCCATACACCTCACTTCTAATATTTTTACTGTACTACAAAACTGCATTCGGGGCCGCTGCTCGCCGGCGCCGGTATCAACTAAATTAGTTAAATGTTTTCATTAATTTTCGGCGTACAATTTAAGGGGTTTTCATGTTCCAGAAAAATATCTGTGACCGTATTCGTTTCGGTTCGTATTTGCTCCGTATTTGTATCCTAAATAATTCGTATATGTATCTAGAATATTCATATTCGTATCCGCATCTGAGAAAAAAAATATAAAAACAAATATGATATAGCCATTATCTGTCTTTATTCGATCCATTTTCACCCACACTCGCCTTTGCCTTACTACGTGCGCATAGCCCCACTTGGCAGGCAATCCCAAGCCGTTCTCACAGCACCCACTCAGCCAGTCTCTCCGACTGATCGTGACGATGTATCGCGACAAGACCATCGACTCATCGAGGAATGAGGCTTCGCGGCCAAACCATCGACGCATCCTGCAAAGAAAAACAAACTGTACCGGGGTGAGGCAAGCGGGGTCGGGGCGGTGGCATATAGCTGAAGTGCACAAGTGGCTGACACAGAGTGAACGGGTGAAAGCGAGCCGGCGGGCAGGGCACGGGTCTAGTACTCTGATGGGCACGGTGAGCCGGAGAGCTAGGAGACGTAGGCGCGTGGCGGCCGTGGCACAAGCAATCCGGCGAAAGAGTGAAGAAGAAATAACTCGGTAATGTGGTCAGAGACTTCTGGGAACTTGATTGTAGTTGAGACATGGACAGATTTAGAACATCGGATCAATTGGTTAATTTTGAGACGTTTGACTCCAGATGTCTGAAATGTGCCATACTGTCATACCTACCATAAATCACTGGCACATGTGCTATATGTGTTACTTACGTGATAAAATTAAGTTGTTCTTAGACCAGTTCAAGGCCTATGTCGGGTCGGGCCTGGAAAACCTTTCCTTGAAAGCCAGCCTTGAGCCCGAGACTGCCTGGAATTCTTTTTTTTTTCAAATAAAATATCGTTGCAATTATATTCCGAGTACAATTGTAATTTTTTTTGTCGGTTTTATCGGTCTTAGGGCCAAGCCTACAGACCAAAAACTTGGGCTCGAGCCTGGTTCGACATTATGCCTAAGCCCCGCTTGAGCATGTTAGAAACAGGCCTGGTCGGGCCCATTAACTGGTTTAGATGTGCTTGAAACACGAGGACTTTACTGGTGATCATCTCTTTTGTTCCGAGTTGTGAGCCATATATAGCATTTCGTTGCTAGTTGAAGACTTGAAGGACAATGATTGTTTTGTTCTGAACCCGTAGTTGCTAGTCTAATTTTAGCTTTCTGATATTTAATGCACTGATGTTTTTTAGGGCTAATCGTAAGAGCTTTATTAACTTAAAGCAGGATACAATCCTTGGAGATTGCCTCCATAAGGAAGTTCGGAGCGCAATTCATCTAAAGCACACATCACGTTCTCTGCCGAAGCTTGTTTCGCACAGCAGTGTGCTGCCCAATTGGCCTCACGGTGAACATGCGTAAGGTGAGATTTTCTTCACCTAGCTTGTTTATCAAATGGCATATTTTGGTTTCTGCCAAACAAGCTTACCAGATTCAAATATCTTGCTTGCTCATTCAAATATCTATATTCAAACATGTGTTTATACATTTTTTTTTATGTTATCATATTTACACTGTTTTAGGCAAAATATAAAGTAGATCATGTATCCAATTATTATGAAGTGTTGTATTTTTAAAGGCTAGTTGGTAATTTCGCATTTTGAGAAAAGAAGAAATAGAAACGAAAAGGAAAAATAGGTGGGGTCCACCTGTCATTGAGTTAGGGGGAGAAATAAGGTTGGAGACTATGTCTCCAACCCTAAACCGAGTAAGGTGCGTGGCTTCGGGGATTTTGGCTGGCGGCGGCGCGTGCGCAAAGCGCTCAGGCCAAGGCGGCTCGAGGCGCTGCTATGCGTGTCGGCCGTTGGAGCGGCACCCTAGGCCTCCTCCTCCTCTCATCTCCTTCTTCTTAAGGTGGCTCCTCTCCTCTTCCTTCTTGACCCGAAAAAGTGTGAGCTTTTCCCCTTTTGTGTGATTCTTCTTCTCCTCCAATTGGGCTTCGGTTTTGGGGCTTTGGAGCTCCCGCGCCGCCGTGTTGACCTAGCGACGTTGGTGGTGAGGTCTGGACCTTCCTCCTTGCACATTCCGCTAGTTCCTTCTTGTGCACTCTTCTTTGTTGGGTGTGCGGTGGAAAAACTTGGCAATTCTGCAATTAGGGCTTGGTCTTGGTTGGCTCTGGATTGATCTGGGAGTGGAGATGATCTTCGGTTTTGGTGCTTGGTGCTCTGTGGGTGCATTCGGCCACTGCACTGTGATTGACTCTTGTGTGGCTTTTCTCTGTACCTCAACTTTGCAATTTTGGTGTGTCCCAGATTGCAAGTTGGCATTGTCTCGACGACCTCGTCTATTCAAATGCGGCACAGCGAGGCGATTGGTTTTCTTATTTTTCAGATTTGCATTATTTTACTAAAGTGTGCTATGCTAGTTGAGTTTGCACTCTGTAATTCTTGACTAGTAGGGGGAGACTTGGTTTAGTAATGATGTGGGCTCGGATTAATGCTCAATGAGGATTATTGTCACTTGTCAGAATTGAATACAACAATTAGATTAAATTGGTCTTGAGCTTGTAGATTACTTGTTGTTTTCTATTGTACTATGCAATTGCTTCATTCGGTTACTACTAGCAGTCAACTGTGATCCTTATTCAGTCTGTTCACTGTAATTTTTTTCGGTTACTATTATACATTGTTGTCAATTGATATCTTGAGTGGTAGACTCAATTAGATGTTGTCAAGTGAATTCAGAATTGATTATTTGCTTTAAGTGACTAATTAAACTAGTAGGATTTTGTTTGAGTTCAAGGCCCAATTTATATCAGAGTATTGTTATATTTAATTTGTGATCAAACTTGACCTAAGTGGCGAGGAGGCCAAGATATCATCTTGAGCAGTTTGACATCTGAGAGCAACAAACATTTAATTAAATCTAAGCATTATGCTGATTTTAGTTGTTCTCAAGTTCTATCTTTTGAACATATTATTTTGTTTACATGACATGAAAAGATTACATGTAATTATGTCATTTCTATCGTTTATGTGCTGCTGAAAATATAGTTTAATTATGATTATTACTACTGGAATTATATATGAATATTTACTAAAACCGCTAATTTTACAACATAAAGTGCATTGAAGTTCCATTGGTGCGAAAACAAGGCCCTGATGATCAACGAAAAAGAAGGCCTACAGATACTTGGTTGACCCATTAATATGTATGTCGACGACTCCTTGGTGTCACTTGCTAGGACCAAATTTAAGAGTCCAACACTACAAGTTGAGAAGGTGGCAGACGCCATCCGGATCTTGCCGGAGAGCGCGACGGCACAACCGCAGAGGTCAGGGCTGGGCGAGGAACTCGAGCGGGGAAGGCGACATGTTCACGGAGCCATGGACGAACTCCACGATCAAGTGATGAGCGTTAGACTCAATATGAAGATCTTGGATCATATATTCTGATGCGATGTCGAGACATATTTTTATCAACAGAATGCCCAATCCCAAATTAAAAAAAAAAATCAACGAGACGGCAAACACCCAAGCCAGATGGGAGGTTGGAAGCAGGATCTTCTCCGTCGTCCACACACTCTCCCTCGTCCTTGGCTGTGATGAGAGAGAGAGAGAGAGAGAGAGAACCGAGGGAAAGAAGATGGTGTTGGTCCCACCTCGCGAAATCCCAGTCGTCCATTGAACGGGAACACGGTTGGGAACAGGAGAGATGCAATAAGGAAGCTGTTCCTGACCCTACCTGCAATTGGCTCCTGCAACGTGGACATATCACAGGGTTGCGCTAACTAGCGGTTTGCACTTGAAAAGGGAATGTTATGGATTTCAATACGTATGTGTGTACGGGTTGGAAATAAGCACATTCTAATTCCGACAAGAAAAAGGGGCGATTGAGCAGGGGAGCAACTAAAAAGTTCGTTGTCAAGCAAGTTATTAGGGCGATTTGAGTGATACTAACATCAACACAATTAATTCCGTAAACCAGTATGCGAAACTACAATGAAGGTTCCCAACTGTCTGATAAGGACATGAATGGCACCAAGATTTTAGAAGATACCACCGCTCTATGTCGACTTCACATTTTAGTAGTTATGTGCTCGTGCGTTGCAACATAAATTCATACTTGTACCGAAATTTTAGTATGTGATGCATACTAACTGTGTTTGAAGCATACTATTTACTCGAATGTGCAAATTTCCCACAAATTTTTTACTAACTCAAACTTGCGGAGGTTAACGCCAACCTTGGCCTTCCACTGCTTCGGAGACTCCGATCGCTTGAGGACTTGCTCCATCTCGCCGTCCGGATCGAGAACCCGCCTTGCCGCCGGAGAATCGTCAGTTGGCTCCCAATCAGAAACTTCTGAACCCAACCTTAAAAATCGTAGCAGCAACACGTCAGATCCCCAAATCGTAGCTGCTGGGATCACCAAGCAACCACCCAAATGCCCCACAAATCTCTCGAAATACACACAGAAATGACTGTCTCGTTCACCTGTGTAAGGCGGATCGCGATGGCAACGGCGGTGGGGCGGCTAGGCGAGGTTGAGGAGGAGGTCGTCCTTGGCGGCGACGTCTATTAGCAGTTGCGGCAAGGCGGTGGAGTCGATGATCAAACCCTATATCGCCTCAGCGCAAATGGGGGAGGAGGAGGCGAGCTAGAGAGAGAGAGAGAGACAGAGAGACGTTGGGGTGAGAGAGAGGGAAGCGAGAGGGATGGGTATAAAACATTGGGAAGGAAGGGAGACGGCCAGTCGGTGGCGGATCTGGTCGGGATCGAGCTTGGAACACCTTGGCGACGTGAGATCACACCGAATCTGGCTCGGGGAAGACGATGACGGCGGCGGATCCGGTTGGGATCGAACCAGGAATACGGTGGCGGCATGAAAGGCTTGACCCAGCGGCAAATGCGTAAAGAGTGGTGGGGCGGCTTGGATGCAGGGAGGGCGTCGCATATGAGGTAGGGGCGATGGCGAGTGGCGATGTCTGATAGGATAGGAAGTGGTGGATAGTTGGGATGTCGGGGACATAGCCGCGTGTGGGAGAGAAACAGGTCATGTGTAGGCGTGTGTAAGAGGGGCGGGGGAGAGGATTGTTTGCAGAGATACCGTCCATCGATTGTCATTTCAACAGATTAGACGGCTCCATGACTGCAACGGATCGGTTTCCGCCAAGCATGTCGGAAGAAGGCACCATTGGCAACTTGAAAGCGCTCGTAACTCTTCTCTGTAAGCGTCCGTGCACGCTAAATCTGTGATCTACAAAAGTAGGTTCCTTTTTCTCTCTCCTAGGAAAGTAGTAGTACTAGTAGGTAGTAGCAGTGTAGATTTCTTCTGACACGCAAACTACGTTAGGTGCGACGCATTCGATGCCCATAAAGAGGGCACTGATAGCAGCCGTTTCCTGCCCTGAGGAAAAACAGTTGCAGCCTCTCTAGTGCTCCCGGGCCCAAGTCCATAATAGCCAAAACTGTTGCAGCACTGAACTGGTTGTCATCATGTCGGGCTGTGGCTTGCTGAGATCTGAATCTGAGTAAATCTGCCATTTGGCTCTCGTATGTGGGATATACTAGGACGCCGTGTCCCATTAGTCATGCTACTAATTTTGGATATTGATAAGCATTCTACGGTTAGCTACTGTCGGATCTAAGTATGCAAATATAGATTTTCTATGTATAATACAGATATAGACTCTCAAGTCTTCAACTGCCAATATAGATAAATATCAATTCACACAAGACGGATATAAGAATAAATGATCAATTTGATTAATAAATAACAGTTGTGACCTGATGGTCGATTTTACACTTATTAAGCCACACAGGGCTAAGCACTAATAAAGAAAATAGCAGCGAAACATAAGCAACTCCAGCGAGAACCCATTGACTTGCTACAAACAACCGACTAGGATCAAGACCTAGGGATTAACCTTCTCGTGAAACTCCTCCTCAAAAGCAGGCGAAGACTCCTTCACTTCAGCTAAATGATGATTGCAACAAGAATGAGTACTTCGAGTACTCAACAAGTTTTACCACAGAATGCATTTATAGATGATGGCTTATTTAAAAGGGTATGACTTCTTTGGTTATTTTTCAAAAGCAATACTTGCATTTGAATACAAATAATAGATTGAAAGTATAATTTAAAACAAATAGACAATAATAATTTAACAAGTATTTCACAAAGATTACATAGTCTAATCAATTTCTTTCATACAACCGTATGAGTTAATTCACATAGTTGTCCCTTCCAATTGTTTTATGAAAATCTACTCATCATGTGAAATCCCCGAGTATTTCCATGACCACGGACGCGGCTATTCAAGTAGATTGATTAACATTCTGTAGAGGTTGTACATTTTACCCACACGATATAATCAGTGTAGCTAGCACCAATAAAAATAAAATATTTCGGAAACTTCATCTCAACAATGGACCCTCCCGTTGTGCATACTGTTGACACTAATCCCCACAGAGGTTGTTGGGCTGTCACACACCGTTGAACCTAGAGACGACGAACCGCTTATAAATGTGACTCAACCACCAAAAGGGAATGACACCTCGACCCTGGCACAAAGCTTAGCCTACTGTGGAGTAGTCAATGCCGAGACTTCGTAACTTTCTAAGTTAGGCATGTCTCATACCAAACATATGGTCGTACAGTTATGACTTGGTTCAATGGCGCACAAAATTAAGCCCTTAATTGACGAAGGCAAGACTGTCAACTACTCCAAGTTACCAATATTCATAACGCACACAGCTCCACTATATCACAATTCCTTCTACCTGCATCGGTCTAAATCTTTTCCCACCCGATTGATTAAGTGCAACACATGTCATGAATAATTGACAACATACCACACACAACTTTTCACAAAGGTATTCCATATTCACTTAGTCAAGAATAGATTCACAATTAAAAATGATATCAATGACCCGTTACATGACTAAGCATACTAATCGTATCTAACCAACCCATGTTGGTGTTATGATAATACCAACTAGTAATTAACCAAGCTAGGGTAACAAAATATCATGGTAGTACAATGAACAAGGTAGATATAATCAAGTAGGTGTATATCTAATCCCAAAGTATTTAAGAATTAAATAATTGAAATAACATGCAATAATTTGAATCAAAGTAATTTTAAAAAACTAGGTGCAACATGGTCAAAGGTACAACTTGCCTTGAAACAAGTCTTGTTACTGGTCTTGAGCTTGATCAACTTCTTCCTCAAAAGCTCCCAAAGTATCAATATCTACTCGTAAACAAAAACGAAAATATAAAACAGAGAAACAAATAAACTCCAAAAATTAAATAAAAACCAAAATAAGGGAGAGCTTGAATTTATATGAATTTAGAGACTTGAATGAGCTCAATTAGAGCTCGTATGAGGAAGAACGAGCTCTCCAAATATTTAAATCAAAGAAAGAGAGAGAGAAAATACTAGTTCGATTTTTTGGAATTTTCTTTCTATAGGAAATCTCGAATTATTGCGCCAGCAAGGAAATTAAATTTCGGAAGTAAAAGAAAAATCCCAAAAATTGGATAGAGACTAATAAGTGGGACCCACAGCCTATAGACCGGGTCCATGGATTTGGTCCATGGGTTTACGGGCTCACGGGTCTATGGTCTAGGGCTCTCACAAGTGGGGTCCACATGTTAATGGCTTGGTCCACCATGGACTATGTCCACACTGACTTTGACTTAGCGTTTTGCACGGGTGGAGGTGACATGGCACACATGGCACACACGTGGCCAACACAGACCAATGATAGGGTGACACGTGGGATGGGGGTGATGATGTGGATGGTGGATGCTGGCACGGTGTTGACATGACAAGGCGCACGTTGGCGTGCCGCTGACGCGACAACTAGGTAACAGACAGGTAGGCAGCGGTGGCGACGTGGACAACGATGTGGACGACGGTGACGGTGATAGCACTCGGGTCCCGATGGTTGCCCGAGTGCTGTCGCCGGCGATAGGGGCTACTACGATGGCTAGGGTTTTGTCCGAAAATTCAAAAGGCTTTTCAATTTCAAAAAAAAAGATATTAAATAAAACTGAGCTCAAAGAAATAGCAAATAAACTCCAAAAATTCCAGAAAATACTATGGAACTCAAGGAACCAAAATAAAATGGTTTTAAATTTAATTTAAATTTAAATTATCCGCATTAAATGATTTTAATTTCTAAAAATTCAAATTAAGGTTTAACTTAAACAAGAAATTTCAAATTGTTATTTTTAGTTTTAAAGGCTTCAAAAGAACTCCAAATTTGGGATGTTACAAATTTACCCCCCTTAAATGGAATCTCGTCCCTGAGATTTGGGCTGACTAAAGAATAGGTTCAAAGCTCAAAATTTTCTCACTTCTCTAAGTGGCTTTCTTTGCTGAGTGAAACAAAGCTTACAACGAACACTGGGCTAACTAGAGACTTGCCCGGAATGATGTTTTGAACTGATTAAACCTCCTCTATAGTGACATGATTCAGTTGTCCTCGTGTTGAAGGTGGTGGAGTCCTGGTGGCTTGACTTGGAGTTTGAGGCATTCCTCGTGCTGCTCCTGATGTAGACGTCCTGGCTGGTGTAGTTCCTAGGTTGAAAGGAATTGGTGTCGGGGCTTGCTTTTGTGGACAACTACTGGCATAATGACTTGTCTCACGACACTGAAAGAAAACAACTCGCGAGGCTGGATTGTTGGTCCTTTGAGGTTGATGGGTGTTGCTATTATTGATGCTGAAGGATCATGACGTTACTGTGTGAGATGTTGGTGCAAGGGTTCTGAACGTAGCAGGAGAGTTATTGAAATGAACAAGCTATTGTACGTTGGTTCTGGCTCTTTGCGGATGATTCTGATGAACTCCATGTTGTATCATATTCCTTTTGTGAGATTCTTCTAACTCACGGTGATGATCTTCTATGAGTACGACCTTATCAACTATATGCTGGAAATCCACATAGTCATTACCAACAAGTTGCACCTTTAGACTGGGATTAAGTCCACGCTTGAATCACTTTTGACATGCATTGTCTATTGCAACATCTTCTGGAGCATAACGAGAAAGTTGAGTGAAATCATGAAATTCATTCTTCTTCATTTCCACTATACCATCTGGAACATGTGCTTCATGAAAAGCTGCTAAAAAATCTCCCCAAGTAATAGCACGTGAATTCTCATGGGCGGCACTATAATTCTCCCACTATTCTGCGGCTGTAACTTCCAACTGAGGTGAGGCATAAAGAACTTTCTCATGATCATTGCATTGAGCAATGGTGTGCTTTTTGTCAATACAGTGAAGCTAATCCTCTGCTTCCAAAGGTTCTGAAGAATGAGAAAATGTACACGGTTGTGTTCTCATGTACTCTGATAACTTGGAATGTTGATAAACTGGTGGCAGTAAAGCAGCTGCTTGATTATTCTGATTCAATAAATTGACTAAGGCAGCGGCGAACTGATTATGTTGAGTTGTCATGTTTTTCATATTCTTCATCATAGCATTCATAAGTTAAGTCTGAGCTGCTATAAATTGTCCTATGTTTGGATCTGCGGCTCCAAGTACTAGTGACTGTCCACTGGAATTGATATTGGCATCAGCATTCTCTGGCTGAGTACGACTTGCTATGTTACAAGTGTCAACCATCTACGATGATTCTCCAAATGTTTAATAGATAAGAGGGGAAAACATGATAGGTAAGAGGGAAAAACACAATAGACGAGAGAGAACAAAGGAAAAGACAGAAACAACTAATTAGGGAAATAGATTATACCCAAAGATAAAAGACAAAGAAGGCATAGCTAAAATGCTATTAAAGAACAAGACAAAGAAACTCTTACAAATTAAAGCCTTAGTATGACTACAAACATAATGCTTGACAGAAAAACTGCAACTCCCACTTGCACTCAACCAAATAAAACCTAAGGCAACAATGATCTAACAACGCTACTAAAGCTTTAATCTGATGGCTCCCACTTTGGACTTGACAAGGAAGACTTATTAAACTCCGGCTCTGAATCACTGTAGAACACCCACAAATTGCGATCTGCAGGAGAAGACGACGGGGACTCTTGAGAAACTACTGGAATGAAGCGACGAAGATACTCCTGACGATTGCTGGAGATTTTCCACCTTTCTTCCAAACTGGCAGGAGTAGGTGAGGGTAACGAAACTGGCAACTGAGCCGAAGACTCTTCCAAATCTTCTTCTTGCGTAGGAGCAACTGGCATGGATGCTACTCAAAGAAATAGCAAATAAACTCCAAAAATTCCAAGAAAATTCTAGAAAATACTCTGGAACTCAAAGAACCCAAAGAAAAAGGTTTTGAATTCAATTGAAGTTTAAATTATTCAAAACAATTCAAATGGTTATATTTAATTTTAAAGGCTTCAAAAGAACTCCAAATTTGGGATGTTACAGGCATGCAAATGCAACTTCTTCGATGAGTACATTCCCAAGAAGAAACCTTCACCACCCTCAAACCAATCCATTGGGGGTGAGGCGGTGGGAACGTGAAATCCACTCTCAAGCAACTCCGAGAATGGCTATGTTCCAACTTATGTCCTAATTATAGAGACAAGTAACCACGATGCCAGTGTTGTGGCAATTCATGACGATCTCGGTGATGAAGACTATGCTGAGGCGATAGAAGAATCATTTTCAAAGCATCTACTCCATTAACTCTGAGGTCTCAACTTTTACCCCACTTGCAGTTCTGCATTTCCTGGTGCTTGTCCTCCTAGTGAATAGCTTTATTAGCAAACTACTGAAAGTCTGTGTAATCTTGAGAAATCAAATGGACGGAGAGTTCATCATTCAGTCCTTCTAAGAATCATTCCTGCTTGTCTTCATCCTTGGCCACATCTTCCGGAGCATAACGAGCTAGCTGATTAAACTTATGCAGGTACTCGTTCACCATGCGGTTGCCTTGGCGTAACGAGCGAAATTCCTTCTTCTTAAGGGTCATCATGCCAGAAGGAATATATGCACATCGAAAGGCTTGCACAAATTCATTCCAAGCAATGGCGTGGGCATTAGTGTGTGAGATATGCTGAAATATTATTCCACCACTACGAAGCTGGACCCATAAGCTGATGAGAGGCGAATACCACCCTCTCATGGTCATTGCACTAAGCAATGTCCAACTTCTTACCAATTGCCCGAAGCCAATCATCCGCATCCATGGGCTCTGTGTTGCTTGAAAAGGTTGGAGAGTGCATCCTCCTAAACTCTGACATGCTGGTCTTTTGGAGTGAAGGAGGCGGAGCTTGGATTGAAGCTGCCTGCTGGTTCTGATTCTGATTAAGTGATTGGGCAAGTAGATCCATCAAATAGGACTAGTTGGCCATCATCATACGCCAATCGGGTCCATTAGCAGGAGGAGGTGGTGGTGGTGGGATCAGGTTGTCTTGGTAGTCGGCGTTCTCATTGCCTTGAACGCCTGCGCTACAGCTACTGGTTCTGTGAGTGGTCACCATTTGCTAGATCTCCAAGGACATAGAAAAGAAGAAAAGAATACTAAAGGGGTATATCTAAAACAACCTAGGAACCAAATAAACACGAGGCAAAAGAGCAAATTTTTCCAAAATAGTTCTTATTTTATTTTATTTTATTTTATTTTATTTTATTAATCCATTGTGGTTGTCACAAAAGGAAACGACAACTCACAATTCTCATCTAAGCGGAAATTATAAATAAAAAGATCTAAAGTCTAGGATCTAGGGGTGTATTCCTCCATGTGGAACTGGCTGAGATATTCCTTCCTATTGCCCATCTTACGCCTCTTCGGCGCGGGCTCAGAAGGATCTACTAGGGTACAGGAACTAGCATCGCCTTCCTTGAGGGGGCAACTCCTCCTCTACTATCTGCAGCCTCAGGTGGGCGGTACGCAACTCATCCAGGATGGTATGGTAAGAGTGGTCCATCGCAACGGTCAGATCCATCTGGTGAGTCAAGTCTGAAAATTTTTCATCCCTAGCAGAGCGAAAAGTACTGCGGAAGCTGATGGGGTAGTAGAACAGGTTGTAATGGATGCAGTGCCATTGAGCCGATGGTCGTAGATGTGTCAAAGTCTGCGAACAGCCTCTTGAGCAGCGTTTTCAATGCCAGTGGGGAAGGTGTCGCGTGGAATCGGAGCATCAAAGGTGTGAAAGGTCGTGTCGTCTCGTATGTTGGCGTGGAGTAGCACCTCTACCCTCCAACGGTCTTGGGTTCCTACCATGTAGGTGAACCCTCTGGAACGTAGGCCTCCTCTTGACGTGTAAGTACTATATCACCCTCTAGAGCGCAGTTGCCCACTATCCTGTGTACACATCATGGGAGATGGCTGTGAGGGCTTTAGACATCTACAATTTTTTTTGAAAGAGACAAGAGTTAGAAATCTTTTTTAGAGAGAAAGGGTGAGTAAGGACACCAAAAGACAAGTAAATATTTTAGTTTTTGAAAAATAGTCCTTAAAGGTTTGTCTATTCTAACTAATTCCATGACCTATAGTCAATATAGCTCTGATACCATCTTTGTGAAACTCAGGAGTGAAAGGATCCCGAGTTCTCTGTGTTTACCACACTAGTCCAAGAATAGCTAGTGTACGCAATCGAACAAAAGATGGTAGCAAATCCATATCACGCATTTGATTGAATCATAATCAAAGTTTCTTACAAAAAAGCATAAGGCCAAAAGAAAAGTACAACGAAAAGTGTAAATAAATAAAGTAGGCCACACGATACACCACAGGCAATCGTCTGGGGGCGCAGCCTAGTCCTCCAAGTCCCCACCATCGTTGTAGTACTCCTCCTCTGAACAACAATTTATTAAGCAAGGGTGAGTACAAATAATTGCACTCCGCAAGTTATACCCAATAACAGATATATAATGCATGCAGGTATGTCAAAGGAAGGCTTATATGGCTGAGTTTTGCACAAAGCTACATTTTCAATTTTAAATACAATTACTAAGTCTCAAAGCAATTTAGTCTATATCTAAAATCAAAATTTTATTTTTATTCATCAACTCTTCAGTGTAGGATAAACCTCCATACACAAATGGTGAAGGACTAACCCGCTTACACTAGGCTTTCTATCCAAATTTCCAAATTGGATGAACTATCCAAAAACATCCGAGTTTAAAATTATTTTTAAAACAAAACCAAGTCTGATCCACGAAAGGCTTTGCTCAGCATGTCCATAACCACGGACACGGCTATTCGAATAGTTTAATACTCTACAGAGTATGTATAACTTTACCCACAAGAGATAGTTTGCTTATCATGTCGGCCAAGACACGCTTCTGAAGGCGTGCGACTAAGCAACTATGACGAGGCCTTTACCCTACACTATTTCAATGTAGTTATGCCCGCTAAGGTTTCGCCACCGTAGGTTTCACGCTAAATAGTAACCCCCTCTTGAGCCATGTGGGTTCTAAAAATAGGTCTTCACGACACCCACACCTCTGAATGACACAACTACAGTAAAATAGTACAATTTAATTATCCAAGTCTATCCCATACCAGACTTGTGGTAATACGATTATAGCTTAACAATTCATAGCTCACAGATTGGTCCTTAATTGATTGGGCAACTTCCAAAACAACCCCTGGGCCACAATCATTCACTGAATTGAGCCCGTGCATAAACCTACACTCACCAGCTATCCGGTTCGCCCAAGTCTAAACCCGTTTTATTTTATTTTACATGTCAAATCATTTTCTAAAATTTCTATGGTAAAAACAATACCGTAATCTCATTTTTAAATCATAGTTAAACATTTTAGCTAAATTCCCCTAATTCAATATTTTGGTCTAAGCTTTGACTAAGCATAAATTTTTCCAACGTGTTCTAGTTCATACTATTGTACCAACTAGATTTTTAACTAAGGTGACAAGGGATGGCTAATAAAATGTCAAAATTGGCTATAAAAAGGTAAAGGTATTAACTACAAATTTAAAATAGGAATTTAAATTAACTGAAATATAAATAAGCATGCAATAATAATTTAAAATAGAATTTAAATAATTTGAAACACTAGGATCAAACATGTCAAGAATGTAATTTTCCTTTCTCAAATGCTTGTTGGTCTAACTCATGAAATAACTCAGGCTCTCTAGAGTCGTTGAAATCTATACACGAAATGAGCCAAATTCAAATAATTTGAAATGAAACTCAAATTAACTCTAAATTAAATAATTTTAGTATATATAGGTAGATCTTGATTTTAGATGAATTTAGAAATTTGAATCATTGAAGCCAGAGCTCGTATGAAGGAGAACAAGTCCTCAGAAGATTAAATCCTAAAGAAACAAACTAAATTCAATTTTCTAGAATTAAGGAATTATTTTACTAAAGGAAAATCTAATTATGACGCAAGCATGACATTGGCATCTGAATTTCTTTTTCAGTCGAATTAAATTTCAACGGGAAATCCCATTTAGTCACTGACAAGTGGGCTCTTGGTCCATAGACCAGGTCCACGCGAATGCATCCGTCCACCGTGGACCGGGTGTGCCTAACAGTGGCGTGAGCCACGCATGTGCTGGCGCAAGGGCCACACATCACTAATGTGGGCGAAAGAGGGTGACGTAGCGCTCATGTGGCGGCTAGGTGATGCCACGTGGCTGCCACCTTACACCGGACGGCAGTGACGCATTGGGCCCGAGGGTTGCCGATGCTACGAGCCATGGTGACGGCTGGCGAGGGCACCCAAAGGAAGAGGGGGTCGAGGGGAACCTGATGCTCGTGTTGGCGACGACGAGGCGTGACGAGGTTGTTGGTGGCGAGATTGGGCCGACGACGGCGAGATAGGGTCGACAGCAGCGATGGAGCTTCGGTGATCCTCCGGCGACGGGAGCGAGTGCACAAGGTAGAATGCGTTATGACAATGACAAAGGTGAAGAAGGTGGCGGCGGAGCATCATCGACGATGTCGGGAACGACGGCGGAAAGGCGTTCGGCCGGCGATCTTCAACTTCGTATTGAAGTGGCGAGAGCGAGGGTGAAGCTCTAGTGAGTGGGGCATGGGATGAGGGTGAGATTGCGGTGCTGGGGCTCCCTTTTATAGGGCAAGGCGGCGTGCGGCGCAAGAAGGTCGGTGCAGAATGGCGGCAAGATTTGGGGGTTGTGGTAGCGAAAAGAAAGGGATAAGTGCCGGAACTGGCGCGGTGAGGTGGCGGGATAAGGATGGTAGTGGTGTCGCAGGAAAATCGGGCCGTTTCGACTAGATTTGAAAAGTTCTATGTGGGCAAAAATGGTGGAGGGGCACGCTGACATGAGGAAGAAGAAAGGGGGAGGATGAGGGGGCTAATGAGTGGGGCCGAGTGGCAGTGAGAGAGGGAGAGAGAGAGAGAGAGAGAAAGGGAGAGCTGACGGGTGGGGCCCACATGGTAGTGAGAGGGAGAGAGAGAGGCGTGGAAATGGGCCGAGTGTGGGCAAAAAAGAAAATGGGCTAGAGAAATTTGGCCCAAAAGCTGAAATTCGGATTTTTGAGACTTTAACAATATCAGAAATTGAGATAATTCAATTAGGCTTTTAGAAAATAGGAAATAAAATCCAAAAATTATAGAAAAATTTACAGAAATTCCCAAGTTATTTTGGACTTAAATAAAATAATTCCAACTTAAAATTGGTATTTAGCTTTGTAAATAAATTTATTTTTAGCTTCAAAATAATAGGAAAACACCTTTTATAATATAGAAAATTCAAGAAAAATTATTAAATTTTATTATTACAAGAAAAAAGAAATTTTGGGATGTTACACATGTTGATAGAGTACAAATACTCTCAAGCGCAATTGTCAACCACCCAACGGGAAATGATAGTGAACATGACCTTTTGTCATTCATTCACTAGTTGCTGACCTGCAAGAGGTGCTGTCAAAGTGCAATGCCTTTTGCTATCATCAAGAGCTCAAAGCAGTTTTAGAATAGACCAGTCTGATTCTAGATGTCGTCACCACAATGGCAATATTCATCAAGAAGACTGATACGGGTTGCCCGATCTTCACAATGTAGGATCAATGACAACTTTGGATCCGTGCAACCTAACGAACCGTTGGCACCAACCACTATCAACCCAACAACCTACGACAAAACAACCACACGCTTTTGATGTCGTCTACTTGACCACACAAAAGTAGACGCCTTGCAACGAGAACTCCCAATTCCCTCAAGGTGCACTTGGCTAACCTAGGAAATAAGAGTATAATTATCAAAATTTGTTCATTCATGGTCTCAAGATTACAATGGTCAATGCCCTGAATATATAATGTTCCCTTCCCCACCTTGGATGGCCAAAACTCCCCCTCTCCCTCTCCAATTCGGACTAGGAAGGGGGGAGAGAGAGCCACTTGGTTTCAGCTATAGAGGGAACTCCGAATTTAATTAGGATAATTGGCTAATTACTTTATGGATAAGCTATCTAAATTTCAGAAATTATAGGCTACTCTATTTGGAAATTATTTCCTGCTTCATTTCAGATTGCAAATCTTAATTCGGATTCCAAATCAGCCTCCCATGTAGATTGGAATTTCAGCATTGATTTTAGATTCCCTCTTTCCTTTCTTGGATTTTTGGCTGAATATGAGGGTTGTGTTCCCAGTTGTCTCCTTCCTTCCTTCTTGTTTCCTTCTTTCTTTATTTCTTTCTTTCTTCATGCATTCGGCCAACAGAGGTTCCCTGCTTCTTTCTTGTCTCATGGCCAAAATTAGTGTGTTCACATTTGTCTCCTTGATGGGTGACATATCTCCCAAAAGCCAACATGTCTCCTTGATGGTTAACATGACTTCTGAAATACAACATGTCCCCTCAATGGTTGACATGTCTCCTAAAATCCAACATGTGATTTGTTCTTCCTTTTTCGACATTTGGCCGAAGTGCCTTGATGTGCATTCTCCTTTGTTGTATTGATCTTCATCCTCTCTTGAATTGCACCAATCTTCCTCTTTGTCAAACCTAAGTAAACAAAGATGCAATGCTTTAGGTAGTAACCAATTCTCATGAGAATAAAAAGGAGATTCATTAAGGAGTAGATTCAGCTGTTGAGTAAGAAGCATAGCTTTAGCCTGAGTAATAGGGCTAGTTGGTACAATGGTGCTAGGAGGAGGGCTAAAAGTTGCCATGGTGGTAGGGATGTCATCATCAAAGACTCTCCGCCCCGACAGAACGTATTTGACATACTGTGCCCAGGTGAGTGCCCTAACTGTGGTCGTAGACGACCTTGTTCCCCTAATAATTAGGGTAAAGGTCATAATGTACTACCACGATTGGGACCTTACACATGGTGCAAGGCTTTCTCATTCGGGCTAAGAGATGCCAATTGTCCTTAGAAGTTCAAGCCAAGGCATCTGGAAATTTTCAATGGGACACAAAGTCCCTCGGAATTTCTTCAAATCTACACTACCGCTGTATAGGTCGCGGGCGACGACGAAAAGGTAATGGCAAACTATTTACCCACTGTCTTAAAAGGATCTTCTTGGACTTGGTTATTTAACCAGCTAAAAAATTCTATTTTTAGTTGGGAAAATTTATTTCATGCCATTATGGGCAATTTCAAAAGTTGCTACACAAAACCCGGAAAGGAAGATGATTTACATCATCTCCGTCAAATTTTCGGAGAAAACTTGCGTCAGTTTGTTAAAAGGTTTATGGAAGTGTGTAACACTATTCCTAATATTACTGATGGTTATGTTATTCGAGCATTTAAGTAGGCGGTGCGACATAAAAGGTTTACTGAAGATCTCAACATTAATCCACTAAGGACCGTGTCATATTTGTTTTACATGGCCAATCGCTATATGTATGCTAACAAAGCGGTGGAATGGATTTGTATGGTCGACAAAGGCCATACACTACCGCAACCAGATATGGAAGGTTTCGATTAAAAAGAGTTCAAGAAACTGACCAGACCTGACGACCACAAAGGTAAGGGCAAAAAGAAGAACAAATCAAGGCATGCACAAAGGGAGGTCATCGCTATAGAGCAGCGTCTGACCTATAATAAAGGCAAGGGTCCATGGAAAAAACTACTGGTCATTCAACCAACCAGTCTTTTTCCAAAGGCTCTAGTACGACCAATGGAAATGGCCGATGGTGCCAACTTCATAGTGTGTCTGGTCACGACCAACGTAACTGATGTATTTGGCAGAAATACATGGATGACTTCTACTCATGAAAAGGGCCAATGCCCACAATACCTGAAGGTGGTGTTCCCGCTAACACCTAAGACGCAGATGGAGATGAACAAATGGCATACCAAAAGCCTGACAATTAGGTCAATGTCATCTTTGGAGGATTAGCTGCCTATCCATCTAAAAGACAGTTCAAATCCGCATATAGGGAGGTCACCAATGTCAACACTCAACCAGGGAATCCAAGCTATCTGAAGTGGTCGGATGTTGTTCTAACCTTCAACAAAACCAATTGTCCAAAAGGTATGTCTACTCCTCACAAACTTCCGCTGCTGGTTTATCCTATTACCAGTAATTGTAAAGTAGGAAGAGTATTGGTAGATGGGGGTAGTTCCAGAATTAAACCAGTTACAAATCCTTTCTTTGGGGTAGTACATGGTCCCTCAATAACTCCAATTGGTTAAATTATGCTACCAATAATCTTTGGAGATTCTCACAATTTTTTAACAGAACAAATTATGTTTGAAATTGTATATTTTGAGTCACCTTACAATGTCATTTTGGGTAGACCTTCACTAACAAAGTTTATGGCAGCTACTCACCACGCCTACCGAAGCAATAAAATTCCTGGTCCTAAAGTCATCATTTTTGTGCAAGGTAACCATTCTACTGCACTTAACTATGATCGCAAATCCTTGGAAATTGTTGATCAATTACCATTAAGAGATCCTAATGATGCAGTGGATTCAAATAAGGCTGTGAAAGCAGAACGGCTGAAAGCAATTCCTCAGCCAAATGAAAAGGTTAAGCAATTAAAACTTACTTCCGACGACCAATCCAAGAGGGCGTGGATTGGGTTAGAAATGAATGGCAAATAGGAACTCGAGCTCATCGCCTTCCTCCAAGCTAATGTAGATGTGTTTGCATGGCAACCATCCGGCATGCTAGGAGTCCCAACGGAGGTGATCGAGCATAGGCTAGCCTTACGGCCTAACAAATGGCCAGTGAAGTAGAAGCTCTGGCATTTTGTTCCTCACCGGCAAGAGGCCGTTGAGCAAGAGTTGGACAAACTCTTAGACGTTGGCTTCATTCGCGAAGTCGGCCACCCAGATTGGCTCACGAACCCAGTCATGGTCAAGAAATCAAATGGTAACTAGGGCATGTGCGTTGATTTTACTAATTTGAATATTGCCTGTCTTAAGGGTGACTTTGTTTTATCTTGCATCGACCAACTGGTCAACTCCACAATGGGATGTAAATTAATGAGTTTTCTGGATGCTTACTCAGGCTACCATCAAATAAACATGGCAAGAGAAGATAAAGAGAAGACTTCTTTTTCCTTCATTACCCCTTTTGACATCTATTGCTATGTCAAGATGCCATTTGGGCTAAAAAAAAATATTGGCACCACGTACCAGCAACTTATGTAGAAGATGTTTGTCGACCAGATAGGGCGTAATCTAGAAGCAGAAATTGATGATCTCGTTGTAAAGAGCACCAAAAGCTCTAATCATCTATCTGATTTGGCAGAAACCTTTATCAATTTGAATAATAAAGGAATTAATTTGAATCCAAAAAAGTATACTTTTGATATTTCTTCAGGTAAATTACTTGGTTTCCTTATTAATTCTAGAGGCATTGAAGTTAATCCTAAAAAAATCTGTGCTGCTGAGTGTCTCCGATGACCATTAACTATGAAGGAGGTTCAAGGTCTAACTAGTCGAAAGACGTTATTTTCAATGGCATAAAATTACAGTACCATCGGCCTTTCCCTTGAGAGGTGTCCTTCACCATCAAGAGTCAACTAGTCGTATTACTAAATGGGCAGTAGAACTTGGATCTTTTGATACACATTTCATTGCCTGAATAGCAATCAAGTCTCCGATTTTAGCAGATTTTATCGCTGAATAGACTAGTTCTAACCAACAAGAACAGATTTAGTCTAGCCAAGATGACCACCTAGCAATTAAGTCTTAGGCTTTAGCAGATTTTATCGCTGAATGGACTAATTTTGACCAACAGGAACATATTCAGTCTAGCCAAGATGACCACCGGACATTATACTTCGATGGTTCTCGAGAATCCAGAGGCTCGGGGGGTGGTATAGTACTGGTCATGCCACAAGGCGACTAGTTACAATACGTAATTCAATTGCATTTCCCTGCTACAAATAATATGGTAGAGTATGAAAGTCTTCTAGATGGGCTTCGAGCAGCCAAATCCCTCAGTGTCCATCAACTAAAAGCGGTGGGTGATTCACTGTTAGTCATAAACCAGCAAGGAATTTCAATGTTTAGATGAGACAATGGCTCACTACCTGGATGAAGTGAGGAAATTAGAAAAACATTTCAGTAATTTTGAAGTCCAATATATACCGCGAAAAGATAATACTTTAGCGGACCAATTATCAAAATTGGATCCTCACGAGCACCGGTTCCAACATGTGTCTTTCCTGAATGTTTGTCTAAATCCTCCGTAATCATATCTACAAAAGTACCACTGACCACCTCAGAGGTCGTCATTCTTGAGCATGACACAGATTGGATCTTACCATTAAGAGCCTATCTAGCACATGGGACAATGCTTGAGGATGCATGTGAGAAAGGCAGATTAATTCGAAAGGGAAGATTGTACAAACTGAACGACAACGACCTATACAAAAAAGGAGCACATGGTGTTCTAATGCGATGTATTTCTCAGGGGAATGGTAGAACATTACTTCATGAAATACATGGGGGCTTATGTGGAGCACATGCTTCATATAGAATGCTTGTTTACAAAGCTTTCTGATAAGGCTTTTATTGGCCCACTGCCCTACAAGATGCATTCCATATTGTAAAGACTTGTGAGCAATGCCAATTTCATGGTAGACAAGTACATCAACCTGCAAATCAATTGCAGACAATTCCATTGACATGGCCATTTTCGACTCGGGGGTATCAACATAGTTGGAACTTTACATAGGGAAACTAATGGGCACAAATTCTTATTTGTAGCCTTTCATACATTCACTAAGTGGATTGAAGTTGAGCTAGTAACTGCAATTACTACATGTACAACAAAAAAATCTTTATGAAAAATATAGTGACCCTTTTTGGTGTACCCACTCATTTAATTACTGATAATGGATCACAATTTGTTAGTGGTATGTTTCAAGTTTATTGTGATAAAATAGGCACAAATATTTGTTTCACTTTTGTTGCTCATCCACAAAGCAGTGGAGCAGCTGAGCGTGCAAACAGTCAAATCATGAAAGGCATGAAGAAAAGTGTCTTTGGTAGACTCAAAACATGCACGGGTGCTTGGGTAGATGATCTCCATTCAGTTCTTTAGGCCCTACGTACTACGACTAGTAGAGCTACAGGTGAAACACCTTTTCAACTGGTCTATGGAGCAGAAGTGGTATTACCGAATGAAATTCATTTGGGTTCTACACGTGTCACTCTCCATGATACCGTTAATCAAGGCAAGCAACGTGAAGATGATTTCAGCCTTCTCTAAGAATAGAACATGATCGAGCAATTATCAGGTCGGCAGTCTATCTACATGGCTTACGACGGTACCACAATAGAAGAGTTCAATCATGTACACTAATCAGTCTAATATGAACGAATTTTCTACCAAATGGGAAGGCCCATTACCGTAGTTTCTACGACCCAATTTGGCTCTGTTTGACTTGCTATGGAAGATGTCAAAGTTTTATCCAATACTTGGAACATAGAACATCTTCGCAAATATTACGTGTAACATACTCTTGACTATTAATAAAGTTTATGTTTCGCAACCATTCTTTGATGTCTTTTTTCCAAATTATCTATTATGATTCTATATTGCTTTATGTTATGTGATAATGGCTAGTCTTAATGACTACCGACCAGTATCCTAACATGTACAAAGTCATTGGTCTGGTCTTCAAATAACTTTTAGTAGAGGCATATCCTATAATCATATTCTCACTGCTCGGAAACTCACTAAACTGCCTTTATCTGGGAGTTGCTGCCTGTTAGTACAGTGTATACTATCAAAGCTACACTAGTCGTCGACCTCTATTCACAAATAATAAGTCCCTGTGATATGTTCACCATATCACTGGTCGAATACATCACAGTCGAGGGGCTAGTAATATACCAAAAAGCAAACTCATGGAATTACAAGTCAAAAATGTTTTCATTCATTTATAGCATTTAGATTTAAAATCATTCAATTGTCTTTACATTGAAACTTTACATTTTTCATGTACTCAACTACAAGAGAAGTTACTTCTTCTCTCTTCTGTTGGATTTCCTATGCGAATTTAAACTCAAATCAGGGATAAGTTTCTCCAACTCCACTGCATCTTTGTAGTAATGCTTCAGCTTGACGAACAGTGTTCCTACATTAGCTGCACTAACGGACTAGAGGGAGTTCTTCATGGATTGCACCATCTTGGGAAGGTGGTTGACAATGAATTTCACTTTATCTTTGATGCCTTCGACCAATTATTCTACCGATGGTTTCTCCTTTGTGAGTTTAATCTATACACACTTTAACTTTACAACAATAGCTTGTAGTTGAACCAAAATAAAAGATAAGGCCGTATAATTAAACTCTTTACTGCTTTTGATCTCTTGGATAAAAGCTTCCTTTACTTTAAGAAGCTCTCTTTTCTCCACAACCAGATCATGTCGCATTTTGTCTACAGATTTCATCTCTACTTTGGTTTTCCAAGTTATTGTGCTTTGATCTTTCAATTTTAGCTGCAAATCAAATTATTAAGAAAGGCAGAATTTTCTGATAAGCTTGAGAAAATCATAAAAACAAATCAATTTAGAAAGTACAGTCTTTGCCTGCGTTCTCTTCTTCATATTTATGAAGAAGTGCTTCATGGTCTTGGTTGAGCTTTGACGAGGATTAAAACCTCTATGTATTAATTTAAATACATAAAAAGACCATATGTCTTCATGGTCGTAACCCCTAAGGCTAACGACCTCACTGGTCGTAAGGATTCCAGAGGTTACACGATGGGTACCCTGGTCGGACTAGGGTCCGACCAGGTGGCTGCTCGAAAATTCTATGAACAGGTACCATTAACCGTATGATGAATGGAACACGTGCTAAACATTCCATAACTTACGATGACATACAAGACTCTGACGATAAACCACCTTGCGGTTAAATGTCTCACAAATACTTAACCGCAAGGCAGTTAGCACATTGTTAACTACCTTAAACCTCCGACCAGCTTGTAACGCTTCATCAAGGACGCTCTTCCCAGAGTAATCGCCGCCCTTCGGGAGTTATTTAATGGTGAAGCGTGAAGACGAGAAAAAAGACACACAACAAATAACAAACGAAGGCAACATAGAAGCCAAGCAAAGAGTATTCAATACATTCAAGTAATTGGAGATAGTCCCTAGTCAAGTCTTGTAAACCCAGCTTATATAAATAAAGAGCAAATTTCATCTCTTCCGTGATACTCTACGCCATTTTTCTCCTTTTATTTTCATAAGATCGGCGATTCGATCGTCGATACCGGGCGCCGTCCGTGGGGAAGAAGACATAAGTTTCTGAAGAAACTCTTTGCTCATACAAATCTCGCCTGTTCTCGCAATCGCTAATGCGAATATGCCCGAGTTTGGAATGAGGAGAATTGGTTCGACTTGGCGGACTACGCCGACCTCGATATGGAAGGATGCATCCGCGCCATGGAGGAAAATGGCGATCATCCTCCTCTTCCTCCTCCGCCGCCGCACGTCGCGATTTATAGCGAGATCGATCGATGGATGAGGATGCGCCACCATTACGGTGGCGCAATCGGAGAACCACCATTCCGATCAGCTCGGAATGTCAGGACCTCTTCAAGCCCGACCGCAAAACAAAGCAGTGAAGAAATTTCAGCATCTTCACTCGAAAATCGCTATACCCTCGATGAAATCATGGCTGAAAGATACTCTCCTACGGCTTCTGGTAATTCCAGGAGTCAACCGACATCTGGTAATGGTGTCGATAAAGCCTCCACTAGTCATAGACCACGTGGGGATAATCACGCTCAGCATACGATCGGCAGTACGCCGAATCAGGCTGAGGAGACCTCAGGAGGTGCTCATCTCCGACCGCTCTCCGTCGTGGAAACTTCTGCCAGAAGCACTGATAAGCTCTCCATTAGTTACGATGGAAGTTCATCAAAAGATCGCTGTTGGAGGCATGAGGTCAACGCGATCGGAGATGAAAATCAAGATGCCCTACACGGTCCTACACTCTCTGCCACGCCATCACGTGTTGTTAGAGATGATCCGAGCCGTCAGGCACCAACTTCCGGAGGCCACGGAATTGATCAACGCCCATCAACTAATTACTCGCACCGCCCACCCAGAATAGTTGATAGGCGTATCAAACCGAGGGTCGGGGAGGGTTCAGTCTGCAGACACCCTACGACTACCGAACCGCCCGAGACCTTCAGAATCGTACAAACCTTGCGGCGTGTTCAAGATATATTAAATATTTCGATCCTCGCTTAGCAGAACTCTAGGTTTTGTACAGCTTGTAGGTCAAGTATCCCAAATTCTCCAACAGCACCATGCAAAGGTAATCAAGCATATCGAGAACAAAGGGTTTCAGGAGTCAAACTATGACTTCATCTCACCGCTCTCCTCAATAGGGGACAAAGATGGTCATACTCAGAATGGCCGATACCAAGGCCTCCTCGACGATTCCACCAAGGAGTCATGAGGGAGAAGGTTATTTCATGAAGCCACTCTCCCATCACGCCGAGAAGAACCATCGCTGGACTGACGATCTTAGGCAACGCTCTGAATCAAGTAGGTAGTCGGAGACATCATACCAATGTCCACGACCGGATCGGCACACCGGAGTTCCAGCTGCTCAATCTTAGGAACCGGTCTCCGACCGACATAATCCGCACCTTCCTAGAGAAGGCGCTATGAATCAATCACGTTGTCGGCCTTCTGCAGGCTCCAAGTCGGCGCTGGCCTAACCGGTTCCGACCGCCAATTTGGACAAGTTTAATGGAACTCAAAATCCGCTGGAATTTCTCCAATCTATACCACCGCCATCGTGGCTGCCGGAGGCGATGAAAATGTGATGGCCAACTATCTACCTACCGTGCTCAAGGGTCTCTGACGGCCGTGGTTATTGAACCAACCTACGGAACGATCTATACTTGGGAGCAACTCAGGACCTTCGATTGCAAATTTCTGTGGTACGACGACGCCTACAAGGAGGATGATCTCCACCGACCGCAGGCTCATGAGACTCTACGCCAATACATCAAGAGGTTTAGCCAGTTCGCAATTCTATTCCCGAGGTCGCAGAATCCTCTCGTTATTCAGCCTTCAAAAGCAGTTCGAGGAATCAACGGTTTACGGAGGACATAGGAATGAACCCCCAAGAACAACCGTTGAGCTTTTTGATATGGTCGACAAGTATGCCACCGCTAGCGAAGCAATCGAGTGGTGCGGCCATTGATCGGAAAGACAAGATTCTCACCCGGCGACAAACCAGAGAACAAGAACAAGAAGTCTCTCAAGAAGAAGAAGAACCGCAGATCCGACGACAAGGAGGTTCTAGCCATTCCCGATAAATTCATGAAGGGCAAAAGGACTACACCCCACGGGCAAAACAAAAGCTCCGGCCAAGGATTCCAGAAAAAGAAGAAGTGGTGTCCACTTCACCAAGCAGTAAGGCATGATCTACGACCGCCGAGTTTGGCAAAAGAAACCGAAGATTATTATGCGGTGAAGGACCATTTCGCAATACCGTAACCCGGAGAAACGAGCTCCAAAAAGGATAAGGATGGCGACGAAGAGATGGAGTACCAGGATCCCCAACATACAGTCAACATGATTTTTGGAGGATCTTCTTCATACGAATCCAAACGTCATCTGAAAGCCGTGGAGCGGAGGTCAACTCGTCGAATCTCCTAACACTATCAAGCAATCGGGTGGTCGGACATTGCAATTTCCTTCAGCAAGGACGACTGCCCCATTCCTTCGACTCGACCAGGCCAAGCACACAAGACCGAAGATGACACCAAAACCCTCCGACTGCATAAAAGAGGTTCCCTCGACAAAGGCACTTCTCCGGACAGCGCCAAGTCGCATTCGACCAGAAGATCCCGCCCACCGCCGCAAGGTTCGGCCGGGCAAGGCTCGATCCTAAATAGGAAGAGTCGCTCGTCTCCTTCCTCCGAGCAAATCAGACGATTCGCCGGCAAAGTCCGATATGCCCTGAGTCCCCGAGGTGATCGAGCACAGGCTAGCTCTCCACCGATAAAAACCGATCAAACAGAAGTCATGCGCGTTTTGCACCGATCGGAAGGAGGCAATCCAACAGAGATTGACAAGCTTCTCAAAGCCGGATTCATTCGTGAAGTCAACCACCTCGGCTCGCCAACCTCGTAATGGTTAGGAAGAATAATGGAAATGGCGAATGTGTATCGACTTTTACGAGATCTTAATAAAGCTTGTCCGAAGGATGATTTTCCCTTCCACGCATTGATCAACTGGTAGATTCTACCTCGCGTAATTACTAAGTTTTTTAGATGCGATTCGTGGTACCACCAGATTAGTATGTGTAAAGAGGATGAGGAGAAAACTTCCTTCATCACTCCATATGGCACTTATTGTTATGTTAAGATGCCATTTGGTCTCAAAAACGCCGGTGCAACTTTTCAAAGGTTGATGCAAAAACCTTTAGCCCGCAAATAGGTCGGAATTTAGAAACTTACGTTGATGATCCGTCGTAAAGACCACCAACGCTAGCAACCACATCTCGACTTACAAGAAACTTTCAAAGAACCTCGAGAAGGCATAACCTCAAGTTGAATCCTAAAAGTGTGTGTTCGAGTTTCACTGAAAATTGCTTGGTTTCCTAGTCTCGCTAGAGGTATCGGGTTTAATCCAAGAAAGATAGCGACCATCGACCAGATGTGACCTCCGACCACGAAGAAGGAAGTCCAAAACTAACCGGTTGATGGCGCATTAAGTCGTTTCATAGCAAGGTTAGGAGAAAAGGGTTACCTTTCTTTAAACTTCTCCTAAACATGGGAGTTTTGAATGGACTAAAGAGGCAAACGATGCCTTTGAAGAACTTAAAAGTACCTTACAAGTGCTCTCGGTTTTAGTCTCCAAGACCGGAGAAACACCGCTAATGTATCGGGCAAAGAACTCCACAAACAAGGAGCGGTGTAATCGGTCGTGGAAAGGATAACATCCAACCACCAGCTTTATTACGTAAGCGAGGTCTTACATGGACCAAAGGAAATATACCCACAGGTACAAAAGTTGCTCTATGGTCTCCTTATGTCTTCAAGGAAGCTAAGGCATTACTTTCAGGCCCACAAAGTGGTCGTGATCGACGGATATCCCTTGGTCAAGTCCTTGGAAACAGGAATCATCGTGATCTAACAAAGAAATGGGCAGTTGAACTAGGGGCGTTCGACCTCCATTTCATTTCACGAACAGCGATAAAGTTCCAGGTCGTAGACAAGTTGGTGCTCCTTGAAGTCATCTATGAGCTTCAAATTGAGATCAGCAATACGTTTTTGCTCAATGGTAGCTTCCTTGATGATCTCTTCTTTTTCTTTAAGGCTCCTTTCTTTGAGAACAAGCTAGAATTTAAATTCTTTGGTTTGGTTTTCAATAGTGACTAACTTGTTCTCATAGTCATGGATCAGCCGACTAGCATAATACTTCTCTTTGTTAAGAAGATTGAAATAACAAAGTTAGTATTTCACAAAATTATCATGTAATAAAGGTAAGAGTTAATTTCAACCTACTCTTTTAGCTTTTTAATTTCTATATCCTTAGATGTATGTTTGCTAGTCGCATCCTTAATGAAGGTCTTGAAAAGACCAAGCATTTCGGTTATTTTCTACAAATACTATAGTTAGAAGTCATTTCTCTTTTATTTAATAAAGAAATCAAAATACTTATGGAAAAAGATAATTGCCTTGTCATTCAAGTATTCGATTTGTTCCTCCAATTCACTATATCCATAGACCTTTGCTATAGTTGATTGGTCGACCCTTGAACTAGTCGGAGCATCTCTTGGTTCAGAGGGTGGCTTCCACGCCACCATGGCAATAGTGAAATAATTGAGGGGAGGAGAAAGGATAGTTTCCTATCCAAAGACGAGGATAAAAAATCTTAAACAGAACAAGGCAAAATGCTTAGTCATAATATATTAGAAGTAAGACCATTTACTTGTTTAGTAGACAGAAGAATGAAATCCTAACCAACACCCTGGTTGAAAATAACCTCCGTCCTTTCTTCAATAACAGGCAAAACTTCAGTGGTCGGAGCCTCTTCGACGACTGTAACATCCCAATTTTCTGAAGTTAAAAAAATCCTTTTGAGTAGTTTAGCCCTTGGAAAACTCACCCAAGATTTATTTGGTTTTTAATTAAGCTTAATATGGACTTTCAATAGCAAAACAATTTAATGTGACTAATCTCAACATCAATGTCGGGACCCAAAAATACGATTCAGGAACCCTCTGTGTATTCTGAACTAGCCTAAGATCAGTAGGTAGCTCACACAGAAAATAGTGATGAAATACCATCCATTTATTCGATTTAACCAAAAAGATTTTGAAATAACAAATAATAATAATAACTGGACCTTATGGTCAAAGTTTACTTAATTTGTCACGCAGGTCCAAAGAAATAAGTAAACTCTTGCAGCGGAATGGGAAAACTTGGAAAGGCCAATCAGCATGCCCACGAGCAATCGAGTGGAGACGCATCCTAATCCACAAAACCTTCATGGTACTCCTAGGCGAATAACTATTGAGCAGCTTGATATTCTTCAACTGAATAACAATGGCGTAAAGCCGTGAGTACATAAAGTACTCAGCAAGTCGTGGGGAAACGTATGCAAATAGTATTCATGCAAGGCTTGAACAAATGTTAGATGTATGGTTCTTTTGCATAAAGCAACATTGATGATAAATACAATAAATAGATTGAACGCACAATTGAAAAGAATAATAAATAAGTAAATAGTTACTTTGAAACAACCAATGAAGTCCCCATTCACTTCTCAAGACAAACCACCAAGTGAATTATCCATTCACCAAACAAACATTATATTCATCAAGTGAACTTCCCATTCACACTCCGACACATTTTATATATGAAGAAACTCTATCTCTCATGTGAAATCCCTGGACATGTCCATAACCGAGGACACAACTATTCGAATAGATCAATTAACACTCTGTAGAGGTTGTACACTTTACCCACAAGATATAACCAGTGTAGCGATCACCAATCATAACAAAACCTTTCAGAGATTTATCTCAACAACTGACACTCCCATTGTGCATACTATCACCCCAACCTCACCGTTGGTTTGATGCACACCGTTGGACCTGGAAACGATGAATCGTCCATCGATGTGACCTTAAACCAGGTACACACCTCCACCTATATACTACTTGAGTAGTCAAATGCCAAAACTCCATAACTTACTAAGTTAGGCCCATCTCATCAGGCATGTGGTCGTACGATAGACCTAGTTCAATGGCGCACAAGATTAAGTCCTTACAAATTACTCAGGCAAGTCTACCACAAACCCACAACGTGTTAAATCCACACCCTCGCTGCTCAACCGCTCGCCCGAGCGAAAATCATTTTGTTTAACTAAGACCAATGGCATACCCTGTCATGGTATACAAATTTTAACAACAGTGGCTAACCACCACGCTTCTATATTTCATTAAGTCAAAATTAATCATAATGACACATGTGATAATGAACCCATGATACCTAAGCTTGACTAAGCATCTGAACAATACCCATGTTGGTGATATAAATATGTCCAATTAAAATTATCCAAGCTAGAGTGACAAAGGATTCATGGCATTCAGTATTCAACGGAGGCATAATGGCAACAGGTAATAGCTAATCCCAAAATAATTTGTATAAAGATAGTATGCAGTTGTATAAAATAATGTACTTTTGAAATCATAGGTTCAATATAGTCAAAGGACCATGACTTTCCTTGGAATAGATCTTGGGATTGGTCTTGATCTTGGTGTACTCCTCCTTACTCAAAATTCCCCAAAGTATCAATGTCTACTCGCAAATAAACCAAATAAATACAAAATAAAGATTCAAAAATCCAAAAATTAAATACAAATCTCAGGAAAATAGAGCTTGAATTTAGATAAATTTAGAAATTTGAATGGACTCAATCGGAGTTCAGATGAAAAAGATATGACTTCTGGAAGATTGAAATCAAATGAAATAATGAAAATCATAATTTATGGATTTACTAGAATTATCTTTCTGAAGGAAAAATAATTAATTGCATCAGCTAACATCATCAACGATTTTCGGCTGAAAAGATAATAAAAGAAATTTGCTAACAAGTGGGACCCACTTGGCATTTTCTTAGTCCATGGAGAACTACGTGTATGGGCTTTGGGCTCGGGGCTTGCCACATGGACTATTGACCAAGACACCACGCAAGCTAAAAGTCCCAAGTGGCTGTTGAGGTGGAATTATGTGGAGGGGAAGGTGTAGGCCACATCAGCAGAGAGCAAATCAAGAGAGGAAGGGAGGGGAGCCGACGGTCGGATTTAGAGGGGACAAGGCAATGGCAATTTGGTGATTCTTCGGAGGAGATGGAGAGAGCACCACGTAGCTGACGATGATGCGATCCCGGCGGTGGTGGCGGAGCAGCCGAAGAAGTCTTGTGGAAGATGAATTTCAACGTTGAAGTAGCTCCGACAGCCGACGATTCTTCAACGATTGCGGCGTACGGAAACAAAGCTGGGGTTGGAGAGCTCTAGGGTTTCGGGGAGAGGAGATATAGGTGAAGATTATGACACAGGTTGACTCCTTATATAGGGCTGGGAAGTAGGAAATTAAGAGAGAGCCGGCGACACAAACGTGAAGAACATGGACACACAGGAGGAGTCCAGGACGAGGAAGACACAACTGACAAACGGGGCCCCACTTCAAGAAGAGTTGTTGCTTACTGGTCACAAGAAGAAAAGGAGAGCGGTCGCCAAAAGCTTTACGCGCGGAAGGAAATGGAGGCGCGGGCCGGGCTAAGGAAAACCGGAGTGGGCCGAAAGAAATAGAATAGGCCAATGACAAAGGGATTTGAACTTGAGGTTAATTCCAGATTTAAAATTGATTTATGATTTTAGGAAAAAGAGGTAAATAAAACTACGGTCAAATAAATAGCAAATAAATTCCAAAAATTCCAGAAAATTCTATGGAACACCAGGAACTAAAATAAAATAAATTTTAATTTAATTAAAGTTTAGATTATTCACATTAAATGTTTTTGTTTTCTAAAAATTCAGATTAAGCTTTGACTTTAACAGAAAAATTCAAATGGTTATTTTTATTTTTAAAACTTCAAAAACAGACCAAAATTTTGGATGTTACAATCAATTAATTTCAAAACTATTTTTTTGAGTTCTTTGTACTAGGAAATATTTTCCAGATTTTTTTGGAATTTTTCCTAGTCCATTTGCTATTTTCTAATTGCTATTTGGCTTTTCTGGTATTTCTAAAATACAAAATCTATTGAAAATCTCGAAAATATCTTTGGGTTAAAATCCTAAATCCTAGCCCAACCATATTTCTTTCTAGCTCACCACCTGCGGGTCTAACCGCACACCACTTAGCCCCTCACACAGATCGCCACCATCGCCACGCGGCCCTCGCTAGTCAAGACCATCACGCCGTTGAACCAAGCAGCGCCACGCCCCGAGCCGCCTCTGTAACTCACCGCCGCCGCTAGCCGACGCCGTTTTTGGATTCCGTGTAGGACACGCCTCCCGAACCTATTTAAAGCAGCGAGGACCCTTAGGTAGAGCCCCCAAGACGCATCGACCTCGAAAACCCTAGCTACCACCATCAGAGCACCATCAAGAACCCTAGTCGCCATCTTCATCTTCAACGCCAATCGAAGGTCTTCATCCTCACCGCCGCTGTTCCAGACGCCTTTGGACGCCACCTTCGGAAGCGTCGTGCCACCCACATCTTAGATCTGCGATCCACTTCGCCGAAGCGCCCCTCTAGCGTCGTCGCCATCAAGCCCGAAACTGTAGCATACTTTAAGATCTGTGATGCATACTTTCACAGACGGTTATTAACTGAAATCGTCTGTGATAAGAACCTATCACAGATGGTTTGTGGCTGCAACGGTTTGTGATAAGTATATATCACGCATTTGTTTGGCTCAAATCGCCTATGATAAGTATATATCACGACGGTTTGTGGTTGAAACCATCTCAGGATGACTTTTCTCTATAAAGCCCCAAGCTAAGGTGCTAAAACGTGCCATTAAAACCTATATCATATATATATATATATATATATATATATATATATATATATTATATATATTGTTCGTAGTCTCACCACTTTGGGGATCATCCACGCAAAGATGAGAAGGATGAGACAGTAGTCACGGGAAACCTCATTGAGCCCCTGCAAGTTTAAAAAGTATGGATGCAAGGAGTTCGTCAGGACATCCACCTGGATGTTGTCGATAGGTAATTAGACGTCACTATGTTCAGAAAGTGACGTGGACGCGTAGGTACTCCGACTGATTGCTTGGTGTTCTTGTTGGGTTTAAAGATGATTACATGCTCAAGAATGGTTAGTTGCTGATAGATGATGCCACTTCCCAGTCGGAGTACCTGCGCGTCCACATCACTTTCTGAACATAGCGACGTCCAATTACCTATCGACAACATCTAGGTGGATGTCCTGACGATCTCCTTGCATCCATACTTTTTAAACTTGCATGGGCTCAATGAGGTTGCCTGTGGCTACTGCCTCATCCTTCTCATGTCATGTGGATGACCCCTAAAGTGGTCAGACTATATAATATATATATATATATATATATATATATATATATATATATATATATATATATATATATATATATATAATATATGATGCCGGTTTTAATGGCACAAGTAGCCACCGCTGGAGACTTTATAGAGAAGAGTTTATGAATGAAATCGAGGGAACTATTAATATGAACTAATTATCAATTCAATTTCAGATAAGACTATTAACATTATTACATCACGAGCAAGGACTATTAATATGAACTAATTATCAATTCAATTTCAGCATAAGACTATTAACATCATTGAGCAGCCAACAAAGAAGACAAAGAAGACCAAGGGTGTCCAAACCCACCACACCAAGAGTAGCCCTCGACATCCATCGCAGAGCACTAGCCATTTTCATCACAGAGCAAGGGGGGTAGAGACAGAGAGGGAGTAAGGTAGGGTGATACCTCAAGACGGCGCAGAACCACTGCAAGGCGACCCCACCACCAACACAACCTCATCCATCTCCTTAGTTGTGGCATCTATTTTAAATCAAGACAAGACAAGATTATCGTGACGAGTGTCTTGTGCAATGCAGAGTGGTGTCACAACCAGCGGTGACGGCGATGGGGTCGGGCGGCGGCGTCGAGGTGGGTAGGGAACTGACGAGAGTAAGGGCGCTTAGGGAGTGACGAGTTAGGTAGGGCGCAAACCCTAGCAACCGGCTACTTAACGAGAGTAAGTCTAAGGCCAGAGTGACGAGTTAGGGCGGGCGCAAACCCTAGCGGCCGCTCCTACTAATAAAGAGATTTATCACGCATTTGCCCTATTATGGAACCGCTGCTGATATTATCATAGACGGTTCCACAATAGAACCGTCTGTGATATGTCTCTATATCACGCATTTGTTCCATTATGGAACCGTCTCGTGAAATGGTTTTTCTCAAGTATATTTATCTTGTATATACACTTACATGACATGAAGAAATTACATGTTTATACGCCAATTTTGTCATTTAAATACTAATGAAAATTTGATTTAACTATATATATATATATATATATATATATAGAGAGAGAGAGAGAGAGAGAGAGAGTAATAATTCAACATATAATTAATATTGTAACTTCACCTCCAAACTAGATTATTATTTTTTTACATTTTGGAATTTTCAACATATAACAAAGTTTTTCTAGTGGCAGGTAGGTCTGCTATCTCCGCCTTCAATACTTCAGAGGCGGCGGCGGCCAGGGGCGGACGGCTCACGATCGAACAAAGCTCGAATGCGCCCACTCACGACGCTGGCTGCTCGAAAGTGTCTCCCAAAGACCCTGACCGTTGAACTAAGAAGAATTGAGCCCATAGGCTCTTCCCTTGCTTGACGGGTCTCGGGCTGGTCGACTCCGCCGCCGACATAGCCCAAGTGACGGAAGCTCCTAGAGACGCGCAACGCCGCTTTGGAGGACCACGTTGATGACGCGGTAACTCGCCAAAAGTGGGAGATCACCCTAAGACGCGGGCGAGGAGGATGTCAAGACAATGAAGGTGGCCACACCGCTTCCAAAGAAATTCTCGACAGAGGAGTGAAGACACTGTTGAAATAGTGTTCTTCCACAACACGCTCAACATACAAATGAGAGAGGTGCTCGACAAAAGGCTCGTGTAGGGCATCAATGCGCGACAAGAAAATGTAAGAGGCAAATGCCATTTTTTTTTATATATAAGTACTAGATCATCTATATGGGGATGATCATCTTCGATGGCGATGATCCTTTTATAAAACAAGGGATAAATTCGAGCGTGAGACGAAGAGACGATCGGGGAGCCGGGCAGATGCGATGAAGAGACGCGATCGGCGATGAAGAAACTCATCGGGCTTCAACCGAGCCAGAAGCGATACTATTGCGTATGCTATTGTTAAGAACCGCTCAGGATGTTTCACTGACGGTTCTTGTTGAAAACCGCTCAGGATATGTAGAATTATCATAGACGGTTATTAACAATAACCGCTCAGGATAATTCATGCACGGTTTTAGCTATGAACCGCTCGTGATATTACCTCTTCACGATGGTTTTAGCGCACCAAGAATACAAATGCTTCTAAAGCAAAACCGTTTATGATTAGATATGTAATACTGCATTTATTTGGTCAATCGTCTGTGATGAGGCGTCCAGTATTAGCCTTTTTGTAGTAGTGGATCCCAGATTCTATGTGCTTACAGCACTAGTCTAAGAACAGCTAGTGTACACAGTTTACAAATATGGTAACAAGTCCACATCACGCACTTTATTGATAATATCAGAGTATTTATTATAAAAGGGCACTTGGCCTAAAGAAAATTATAGCGGAAAGCAAAAGATAGTAGTAGGCCAAACGATACGCCATAGGCAATCGTCTGGGGGCGCAGCCTAGCCATCCAAGTCCTCCTCGTCCACGAGGTACTCCTTCTCTGAGATTATTTGCAATAAGCAAGGATGAGCACAACTTTCGTGCTCGCAAGTTACACCCAATAACAGAATTTAATGCATGCAAGGATTACAAAGGAAGGCTTATATGGTTGATTTTGCATAAAGCCATGTTTTCTTTAAATATTTGTACTAAGTTCCAAAGCAGTTATTCTATAGATAAAATTCATTTTATAAGTTCTCAAGTTTTATAGTAGGATAACCTCCATATGAAATATGGTGATGGATACCCTCCTATCACATGGCTAACCGCCCAATTTCCCAATTGGATAAACTATCCAAAATCATTTGTCCAAATCTTTTGAAAACCAAAACCAAAGTCTAACTTTGAGTGGCAAATGCTAAACATGTCTATGACCGTGGACACAGCTATTCGAATAGTTTTACACTCTGCAGAGGTGGTACAATTTTACCCACAAGAGATAATTTGCTTTTGATGTCGGCCAATACACGCTTCTGAAGGCGTGCGACTAAGCAATTATCACAAGGCCGTTACAATGCTTTACCCTAAAGTATTTATGCCCGCTAAGGTTTCACTTCCATTGGATTATCCATCCTCCGAAGCCCCTCTTGCGCCAAGTGAGAATACTGCTCATCCAACACCCACACATCAACATGGCACAAATAATGAGAGTATTACAAATTATTAAGCCTAGTCCCCGCCCACTCGTGACATGTGGTAGTACGGTGGAGTTTAGCAAAAGCGGCTCTCAGGTTGGTCTTTAAACAACTTGGGCAACATACCAAAACCCTAGACTTGATCAATAAAAGATTCAATCCTGTGCATTAACCTGCACCATCCTGACATCCATTTTGCCCAAGTTTAAACCACCTTTGATTTTATTTTTATTTTTATTGTTTTCCAAATCATTTGCAAGAAAGTCCATGGTAAAACAATACCATGGCTTATTTTAAACAAATTTGAATCCTTGGCTAAATTCCCCAAATTAAACAATTTTTGGTCTAAGCATGTCTCTGCATAACATTTTCAAATGATCCTAGTTCATATTAATGTATCAACCAGGTTTTATCTAGGGTGACAAGATATTTAGTTCAATACCAAAATTGGCCATACAAGGGATTCACTACTACAGAAATGCTAATACTGGACGCCTGATCACAGACGGTTCATCGAAACCATCTGTATTAAACACAATCTCAGACGGTTTTTGTTTACCCACCGTCTGTGTTATTCTCCACGCTAAAAACCGTCTGTGAAGAGGTTATATTATAGACGGTTCATGTTTAAAACCGTCTGTGAACTATCACAGACGGTTCTGACCAAAAACTGTCTATGATATGACCTCTTCACAGACGGTTTTAAACATGAACTGTATGTGATATGACCTCTTCACAAACGGTTTTTGATGAAAACCATCCGTGATAATTAACTCATCACAGACAGTGCAGTGTACATATATAGCTCCCCAACATAGTCTTCTTGATCTCCATCTCTCGCGCTACGGTAACCGCGGGAGATCTCCAAGCCTGGTGAGTCCATCGCCACTCTATGACCGGTTTGAGTATCGCCTCACCTCACTGAGCCCGCGGAGCTTGTCGCCGTCGTGTCTATTCAGCTATTGTCGCCGAGGAACTTGTCGCCGTCGCCTCTGTTCACCGACGGTTTTTTCTCAAGTATTGAAGACGGAGATAATAGCCTACCTCCACCACTAGAAAAACTTTGTTTATTTATAGGTTTCTACTTTTTTTTAATCTTTTTGTAAGCGACTGGCCACGCTGTTTGGCCATATATATATATATAAATTCCAAAATAAAAAAAAAGTTTGGAGGTGAAGTTACTATATTAATTATATGTTGAATTATTACTATATATATATATAATTAATTAATTAATTAATTTGTTCCACTAAACCATCTTCGATATATATATATATATATATATATATATATATATATATATATATATATATATATATATATATATATATATATATATATATATATATATATATATATATATATATATATATATATATATATATATATATATATATATATATATATCTCTGTGTGTGTGTGTAGTTAAAGCAAATTTTCAAAGAAGATTTAAATGACAAAATTGACATATAAACATGTAATTTCTTCACGCCATGTAAGTGTATATACAAGAAAAATATATTTGAGAAAAACCCATTTCACGCATTTCCATAATGGAATTGTTGTGATATGGGACATATCACGGATGAGTTCTATTATGGAACCATCGGTGATATGGGACATATCACGACGGTTCCATTATGGAATCAGATAGATATTATCACCGACGGTTCCACAATAGAACCGCTCATGATAAGTCTCTTTATTAGTAGGAGCCCGCCGCTAGGGTTTGCGCCGCCCCTAACTCGTCACTCCTCAACAAGATTTACTCTCGTCACTCCCCACCACGACCTCGCTTCACGCCGCCGACTTTGCCGCTGTCGCCACCGGCAGACACCACTCAGACCGCACAAGACACTCAGCACGATAGTAGTGTCTTGTCCAAAGGTCGTGTCGTCGCCACAACCACGGTGACGCCGCCACCCAAGCCCCAGGCTTGGCCCCGCGGTCGCCTGCGTGACCGCCATGGCTTGGTTCTCCCGCCGGCCTCCCACGCTTGGGCCCGGGCCGGGCTTTGCTTTCCCATCCTCCTCTATTCTCCTCTAGATCTGTTAGCTTAATGTCTTTTGTTGAGTTTGATTTTTATGCTTGAGCCTTAAGTTGTGTCCTGATGTTTGTGTGATATATGCAAGGTGAAGATGGATGAGGGTTGTGCTGGTGGTGGGGTTGCCGCCGTGGTTGCGCTGTACTAAGGTAAGCCTACCTTACTTCCTCTCTGTCTCTACCCCCTTTGCTCTGTGATGAAAATGGCTAGTGCTCTGCGATGGATGCCGGGGGCTACTACTGGTGTGGTGGCCGGGTTTGAACTGCTCAATGATGTTAATAGTCTTATGCTGAAATTGAATTGATAATTAGTTCATATTAATCCCCTTGCCCTGTGATGTAATGATGTTAATAGTATTATGCTGAAATTGAATTGATAATTAGTTCAAATTAATAGTCCCCTTGCTCTGTGATTTAATGATGTTAATAGTCTTATGCTGAAATTGAATTGATAATTAGTTCATATTAATAGTCCCCTTGCTCTGTGATGCAATGATGTTAATAGTCTTATGCTGAAATTGAATTGATAATTAGTTCATATTAATAGTCCCCTTGCTCTGTGATGTAAACTGAGGGCTATTGGTGTATGTGCTTTAATTTTGTGTGCTTAGTTCATGCTGTGGGTTCAGATTGACAAAAATGAATGGGGGGGCAAAATGGTGGGTTCGGTTAATGCTCTCTGATGGGTACTGAGGGTTTTTGATGTCGCTTCTTTCTGCTTGGTTAGCTTACATGGGATCGATGTGGTTCGGATGGGGCTTGGCTGCAATTAACTTTTCAGATTTGTGTCACAGGTACGTATATGTCGTACACCATTCTATTCCTGATCTCTTCTCTATAAAACCTCCAAGCAAAGGTGCTTGTGCCTTTAAAATGTGCCTTTAAATATATATATATATATATATATATATATATATATATATATATATATATATCATTTTAGTCCATTTTCTTTCGGGTCGTGAGGAGGATGAGACAGCTGCCACGGGCAATCTCATTGAGCCTACAAGTTCAAGAAGTACGGTTGCAAGGGAAAGCACGTGGACATACAATTATCTGGATGTCGTCGATAGGTAATTGGACTTGACATCAAGGAAAGGTTGGTTGCTGATACATGAAGCTATCCGACTGGGAAGTGGCTTCATGTATTAGCGACCAACCATTCCTTGATGTCAAGTCCAATTACCTATCGATGACATCCAAGTAATTGTATCTCCACGCGCTTTCTCTTGCAGCCTTACTTCTTGAATTTGCAGGGGCTCAATAAGGTTGCCCGTGGCGCTTATGTCATCCTCCCTCATTAAAGTGGTCGATTAAAACGATATATATATATATATATATATATATATATATATATATATATATATATATATATATATATATATATATATATATCAGACGGTTCTAAATACTAACCGTCTGTGATAGATAGTTATCACAGACGGTTTCAGCCACAAACCGTCTGTGATAGGTTCCTATCACAGACGGTTTCAGTTAACAACCATTTGTGAAAGTATGCATCACAGACAGTTTGAAAACCGTTTGTGATGACCCATGGCATCACTGACCCATAAACTCAGACGGCTCATGAAACCGTCTGTGATGACGTTTTTGAACCGTCTATGAATACCTTTTCTGTAGTAGTGATTTTAGGTATATCTACGAATTTAAAACAGGTATTTAAATAATTGAATTTAAATAAGCATGCAGTACATAATTTAAAATAGAATTTAAATTTTTTTGAATACTGGGATTCAAATATGATCAAAAAATGTAACTTGCCTTGCTCAAAAGTTTGGTCGTTGATTAATTCTAGTTCTTCAGACTCGTCGAAATCTATACGTGAAAATAAGCCAAATTCAAATAAAATTCAAATGAACTTCAAATAAAATAATTTTGGTTTAGATAACTAGTTTATGATTTTATATAAATTTAGAAATTTGAATCACCTAAATTAGAGTTCATATGACGGAATGCGAGCTCCTGGAAGTTTAAATCCTAAAGAAATCCTAAATTTTGAATTTATTGATTTTCCCAAATTAATTTCCTAAAGGAAAATCGAGATTATGACATCAGCCCTCAGAAAAAAGATTTCCGGCTGAAATTATTTTTAAACCAAAAATCCTTGAGACACTGACATGTGGGCCCGCGGTCAATGGACCCGGTCCACGCTTGGTCAAAGGTTCATGGTGAACCCGGGGCACGCAACAGTGCGAAGGGGGTTGTGCGTGCGGGTGATGTGGCACACGTGGCGCCACGCAGGCGCTGACTCAGAAAAAATACGCACGTGGCGCTGAGGTGGCATCGACGTGGCCGAGCCACGTCAGCTCGACGGTGGTGCACAACCGGTGACGAGCTCACCAACGTTTTACGTCGAGACGAGGAGTGTGGATGGTCACAAAAGAGAGAGGGGGAGACGAGGAGTTTGGTGCGCTACCTTGGAGCGAAGGAGCGAGGCGTTTAGGTCGTCGGCGGCGAGGTTCGGTCCAAGGCGGCGAGGTCGGTCCGAGGCTGCTCCGGCGAAATTGATGCGCGCACAATGTAGCTCACGCGATAGCGAACACGATGGTGTGGTCGGGGGCAGCGGAGCGTCAGTGATGGCGGCGAATTTGACAGCGGTGCGCCTAGGGCTCTGATGGCTTTGAGCTTCGATTTCGGCGGCTAAAGATGTGTAGGAGGTCTAGGATTTGGGGGAATGAGTTGTGGGGGTGAACGTGAAGGTGATGCCCCCTTTTATAGGGTGAGGGCGAGGTTGAAACGACGGGAACATGCATGGCCGTTTCATGCCGGCATGGCGGTGAGGTAAATAGAGGTTTAAGAGGTTTTAAGGAGGAAGAAACAGGTGCCTTGAGTGCGTTCGTGAACGTGGGTTTAAATGGCATCGAATGCGAGCGAAGAGGAGAAGTAACGGGCAAGTTTAATGAGCTCGGTGAGGATGACAATGGTGGCGTCGCGAGGAGGAAGAAAAGGTGGGGACGACAACACTGTGGAAAGCGGTCCCACCGGTCAACGAAAGAAAAAGGAATTGAAATGGTAACGGGTTGTGGTATGGCCGTTGGATTTAGATCGGAGGGTTTGCATTGATTTGAACGTTCGGACCATCCGGAGATGACATCAAGATCTGACCATTCATTTTCAATTGGACGGTCCACAATGATTGAGATGTTCGGACCATCCGAATATTTCACAGATCTGACCGTTGAATTTAAATCGGACGGTCCACGTTGCTTGGGACGTTCGGACCGCCTCGAACAGCAACTTGATCGGTCCGTCCAGCTTTGATCCAACGGTTGAAAATGGTTGAGATGAAACGCGCGGGTGAGCGGGCCGTGTGGGCCGTGTGCACATGGAGAATAGGAGTGGGCTGGGGAAGATTTGGCCCAAGGACTGTTTGAGAGTTTGTCTTTAAAATATTTAAAGAAAAGCTTTTAAAAAGTCCAGAAATTCTAAGGAAAATAATTAAAGTTTTATTTTGCCAAAAGGGAAAATTTGGGATGTTACACGTGAGTATACCATTATGATCCACATTTCATTCTCTACCTATTGCGCACCTTCACTACTGCCGGGGAGCCACCATTCGTTAGAACCCCTTGGTTTCAGAGCCTCACCATTGTTTAGCCGTCATGGCCTGCCACCTCACTCACCACGTCGGCCCCTGCGCCCTCATGTCACCTTTATGTCACCCCATCACAGCCACATCAGCACACGCGTGTCGCACTAGATCCAAACCCAAAACCAAACCCTAGCTAAACCTAGCCTACAGTGAACCATGCCTATGCCAAGTGGGTCCCGTTTGTTAGAGCACTATGCTGTAGACCCATGAGCCGTAGACCATGAACCCGGTCCATAGAGCCTGGCCCCACATGTCAGCCTATATTATAATTTTTTCGGATTTTCTTTAATTCCTAAATTAGTTGTTGGTGTCATGCAGACACAATAAATTGGAATTTCCAGTAGAGAATTAATTCGGGAAATTAGAAAACAGTAATCCTTTTTCTTTTTATTAGGGTTAGATCTTCCAAAAGCTCGTTCTCCCTCACACGAACTCCGTTTGAGCCCATTCAAATTTCTAAATTCATATAAATTCAATATCTACCTTCCTAAGATTTTTATTTAATTTTTTGAGTTTTTTATCTCTCTATTTTATATTTACTTTGTTTATTGCTTTCATTTGCGAGTAGACATTGATACTTGGGGGAATTTTGAGGAATGAGGAGTTGATCAAGCCCAAGATCAGTACCAAGACTTGTTCCAAGGCAAGTTGTACCTTTGATCATGTTGAACCCAGTTTTTCAAAATTATCTTGATTCAATTATTGCATTTTACTTTAAGTAATCATTTAAATGTTTTGGGATTAGTTATATACCAATTTGTTTACATCCACTTTGTCTATTGTATTATCATGATCTTTTGTCACCCTAGATTGGTTAATTATTATTTGTTAATATCATAGCACCAACATGGGTTGGATAGATACGACTAGTTTGCTTAGCCATGCAACGAGTCATTCATGCATTTGAGTTGCAAATATAAATTTGACTAAGTGACTATGGAACTTGGTGTAAAACTGTGTGTTGTGTGCTATTTCTCATTGATAGCATGTGTTGCACTTAACCAACAGGGTGAAAAAAGATTTAGACTGAGGCGAGTGGATGGTGATGGTATTGTGTGATTGGGAAACATGAATCATGGTATTGTAGTTAGAATTTGGCAGTCTCGCCTTGGTCAGTAAAGGATTTAACTTTCTGCGCCATTGAACTGAACCACAACTGTACAACCACATGCCTAGTATGGGACGGGCCTAACCTAGGAAGTTATGGAGTCTTGATGTTGATTACTCAGGCAAGTAGTTTAAGCTGTGTGCCAGGGTGGAGGTGTGCTTCTGCCTATGTGGCGATTCACATTTATGAGCGGTTCGCCGTTTTCAGGTCCAACAGTGTGCGACGGACTAACCATCTGTGTGAGGGTTGGTGCCGGTAGGAAGCACAACATGAGTGTCAATTGTTGAGATGAAGTTTTGGAAAGGTTTTGTTATGATTAGTGCTAGCTACATTAGTTATATCATGTGGGTAAAGTGTACTACCTCTGCAAAGTGTTAATCAATCTATTCGAATAGCCGCGTCCACGGTCATGGATATGCTTGGGGATTTCACACGATGGGTAGATTTCCATAAAATACATTGGGAAGGGACAACTGTGTGACTTAATTCATATAGTTGTGTGAAGGAAAATGATTAGGCTATGTGTCTGTGAAAACAATTCTTAAATTATTATTGTTTATTTTTTTAATTATGCTTTAAATCTATTATTTGTATTCAATTGCAAATACTGCTTTATTGCAAAATAGCCACAGAAGCCATTTTCTTTGTAACAAGCCATCATCTATAATTGCATTCTATGGTACAACTTGTTGAGTACTCGGAGTACTCATTCTTGCTACAATCATTCAGCTGAAGTGGAGGAATCGTCGCCTGCCTTCGAGGAGGAGCTTTATGAGGTTACTGATCATTAGGTCTTGATCCCAGTCGTTTGCATGTGGCGAGTCGATGGGTTTCTACTGGAGTTGCTTTTGTTCTGCTGCTGCTTATTTCTTTACTATCAGCCATGCATGGCTTAATAAGGATAAACTCAACCATAAGGCCACAACCATTAATTGTTATTTAAATTAATCGCTTTATAAGTGTAAACTCAACCATAAGGTCATAACCATTAATTGCTATTTAAATTAATCGTTTGTTCTTATATTCGTCTTGTATGGAATGATATTCATCTATATTGATATTGTGTGTACTAGCGTGATCCTGGACTAGTGCATTATACTCAGAGGGTCCAGAATTGCATTTTTGGGTCCCAACAATGACCACTTTAGTTTGAATGGTTTCCTCTTGGACTGGTAGGATCTTCTCAACCACCACTTCAACAGAAAATGAAGCCTTTTCAACTGCTTCTGTGGGAATCTGTCCTGAGGAGGTTGGAGCATATCCGACCACCACTTCCACAGCGACCACCTCAAGTGTCGTTTGTCTCCTATAAACTTCCTTAGTGACCCTAGCTAACCCAGTCACAGGACAAGAAGACAGTGGCTCCTCACTGGATTCTTCAATTTCAGCAATTGAAGCAAGATGTAATATCCCATTCAAATATAAAACATATATAGAATTAAATATAATTAGAAAGGGAAAATTCAGAATTTTGGAGGAGTTTTAGAACTCGGGCCTTTGGCCCATAGCTCTTTGGGCCTATGTGGGGGGAACTAAACCCTAGCACCTAAATCTTTGAAGCCTGCTGTCATCAGAGCACGCCCTCCTCCGGTGCTTCTCCATTGTTGCCGGCCATAAGGAAGAGGAAGGAGAGGGAAGAAGGGAGGAGAGGAAGAAGAAGAAGGTGGGGGTGATCTTCGTGAGGGCTTCGCGAAGGTTTCAGCGGCATCTCACGTCGTTCTTGTGGGTAAATTCGTGATCCCAATTAGTTTTGATAGATAATTCGTATGCGATTCGTATTCATTAGCTGTTCTGAGATTTCTGTAGTAGATCGGTTCAATCTGTCTTTTTGTTGACACACGGTTTTTGGTTAGATCCGATCAGATTCAGGGATTAGTGTCTCCTGGAGATAGATGGGAATTTTCGTTATCTTCCCATAAAGTGCTAATTCATAATTTTTGATAAACGGTTAATTAGTTATGAATTTCGCAAGACAGGATGCTAAATCAGTCTCACGATTTGTGCAGCGAACATAGATCTGTAAATTTGATATGGGAGACTGCCTAATTTGGTCAGTTAGTCTCCTTGAGAGTTGTAGGTATTTTCATTGTGATTCCAGAAAGTTCAAGTTCATAATTTTTTGATTTTTAGATCAAAAGTTATGAATTTTAGAAGCTCAGGTTGTAATCTGCCTCTCTGTTGTGGACAGAAGAGTTTTACTTGACTATTTGCAACATTTGCTGCACAATGGAAATATTTGAGATAATTTTATTAAGATAGTTGGTTTCCTTTATTTTCCAGAGAGTATTAGAACAATGTGTTTGGTTGAACCAAACAAAAGTTATGAAATTCACAAGTTAATTGTACCGAAGATGGCAGATCGGTCTTCGGGATTAGAAATAAAGGCTTAGATGAACTAGTTTGATCTTTCGGTCACCTGAAAAGTTGTAGCTAGGCTTGTGTAGGTTCTAGAAAAATTGGATTCATGGCTTTTGGAGTTTTTACTCAAAAGTTATGAGTTTTTCCTTAATAGCTGTTCGTTTGGACAGATTTGGGAATTTGAGAGTGCTTTGATTAAAAGTTGGGATTGCGATTTGGGACACTTGTTCTCTTTTTGTTTCATTGCTTTGCTGTACACTTTTGGTTGGTGTACTTATTATATTGTTTTACGGCTGCCAGGTGGTGGTGAACCCTAGGGCTAGAGCTTTCTATCGTTGACTTCTGTATCACGGTTGAGGCAAGTACAATTGATCTGTCTTGTTTGTTGTTTGTTCCACTTGATTGATGAATGCGAAATGGGTAATTTCGGTACTCCTTATTTTCCTTCATGGTTGATATACCCTGATTCTTCGATAATATGTTTACGTTCAACATATACATTCGTTCTTTCTTTCGTGTTCACCACTGAACTGGGTAGTGAAGTCCCATCATTCCAACATGGGCAAGTACTTTAATATTATTAAAGCTAATGAATGCTAATTGCTTGTTGTTCGCACTGTGTTTTTCTATGACCTATGATAAAATTCAATGGTTATATTCCTTTCGTATTCGAGTATCCAATGATTACAGTTGGATGTCTTTCATTATTCATATTTCATTTCATGCATCCATTATTCATGTTTCATCCACGGGAGTGGATTATAAAGACCCATCAATTCCAAAGATAAGCACGTAAGACCCACCATTCCAATGTGGGTAGATTGGGACACCCGTATGAAACGTTCTTCATACGGGACTTGGATCCGTATTTTGTTAAATACGGGCTTAGAGTAGTACCGACGGGTGTGTCACTAGCTATACCGGTATATGCATGTGTGCAGTCCCTTCATTTCATTCATTCCATTCATTCAAATATTCATTCTATGTTATATTCATATTCTTCAATGATGTTGTCATGATCATGATTGTTGTATGTCCAATTATTCATTGTACTTGCTGAGTCTCGGACTCATTCTTGCTTTGTTTGTTTATTTTAGGTGATCATTGATGTTGGCTCAATTGGGAGGGAGTAGACACGCACTACTCATTCACTTCACCATATTCAAGTTCAACCTTACGATTTAGTTTCTATCTTTCATTCGTTATTGATGAACTGTAATAAATAAATTTAGATGGTGAATGATACCTAGTGCTATGTTATGGTTGATTAAGTATTACTTGTGATCTTTGATCATTCCTTCGATATAATTGCTTGGATTCAGACTATATTCATGCAATGGTTCTATTGAATATTGATCTCTTTATGTCATTAGATGAGATAGTGTTCAAAATTTTCCACATTATGGTTGTATGTTAGATTATTTAGGTGGCATATTGGCTTCCGAATAACCAGGGTGTTACACAAGAGGTGGTCGAGGGACTACATACAGATTAAAAACATTTATGTAAGTAAACATTGCAAAAAAAAACAAAAGAAAGCAAGTTTAAGTTAAAACACTTACTTGAAACTAAGACTAATATCGGTCTCAAATGAAAACATGACATCAGCATAAACCAATTTGCTACTGTCGACCTCAGTCATATTTACATTAGGATTGATAGTCCTAGGTTTTCACACCAAGATGAGAGGAATTCCTTTTTCCTCCTTGATATCATCTTACTTACCCTGAATAGATGGGAATAATGGAATATAATTATATGATTGATGCGAAATCACAACTCTTCGCTTCTTCTTCTTGCGCAGCTGGGTTTGTTGCGAAATCAAAACTCTTCGTTTCTTCTTTTTGTGCAGCTAGGTAGTAGCCTTGGCAATCTTTGCCAGCTTGTCTTGTGCTTGGCGTCGGTCGTGAATCCGCTTCGACCAAATTGCAGAAGGGGTGCTGGTCGTCTCTACTGCCACCTTGCTACTTGATTGTACATCATCAACTGGTGTTGTACTAGTCGTCGTAGCACTGGTCTCTTCATTAGCGACCAGAATAGCCGTAGGTGCTGCTGCAGCAACCTTCGCTCTGGTCGTCGATCTCTCGACCACGACCTGAGTATGCATCGCAGCAACAGTTTTGGTCTTTTTAGTAGTTGGAGCCTAACTACTAGACCCTGACTGGTTGACAGTCCTCTTCTTGCCATGCATTTGTAACATCCCAAAGTTCTGTTACCAAAAATAATATTAATAAAGTTATTATTTTATTCAAATTTTCATATTTTAAAAGTGTTTTCTTGGTTTTTCTTGAATTTCCTAGTTTTTAAGTCAAAAAAATATTGAGTTTTCGAGGTTTTCTCGGATTTCAAATAAAAAATAAAATGTTAATTAATTTCTTAATTTTTTGTATTTTAAAAATTTTCCTATTTTCTATAAATTAAAAATGATTTAGGTGCGAAAATAAATATTTTATTTAAGTTAGAAATAATTTTATTAAGTTCCAAATAATTTGGGAATTTCTCTGAATGTTTCGAATTTTTGAACTCTATTTGCTATTTTCTAAAAGTCCATTTGATTTCTTTTAATTTCTAGCAATTAAGAACGAATTTATATTCACAAACAAAAATAAATTTGTGTACAAAATATTTTATTTAAGCTCAAAATACCATATTTATCTACTCTGAAACTTTATAGAATTTTTAGAGCTATATTACTATTTTTAAGTTTAAAAATATTTTTAGCATTTTAAAAATAATTACTGTGTAAAAACATTATTATTATTTTACTTGAACTCAAAATATTGTATTTAGTATCCGAGAATTTGTTCGAATTTTTCAGAAATGAATTGCTATTTTTTCTGAATTAATTAGTGTCTTTTGGAATTTTCAGAAGATAAGTAATGATTTCAGTTACCCGGCGGAACAGTAATCGTAGCCTCAACTCCGGCCATAAGTTTGGCGATCAATTCTAGCCAAATTGTTACTCCTTTTCCCCTCGCTCAGTTTTGGCTAAAGCCTCCTGAAGCTCTCTCTGCTAACCCTTCTTCTCCAAGTCCGGCGAGCACTCCCGCGAACCCGATTTTCTCATCTGTTGCTCCGTAGTGCACCAAATTTTACTAGTGAGTTCCTCTTGAGATTCCCCACATTTATATTCAAGCAGAATTTTGATTTCCTTATTGGTTGACCACGGTCACAAAAGCACCAACGCCCACCTCTTCTTCCCTATCTCCGACGACATCTTCGGCGAGCTCTCCCGGCCTAACCCGTCAACCATTGATCATCAAATTTTTACTAGAGTATCCTCAAGATATTCTCTACAACGCCTTCGTTTAGTTTCACCTAAAGTTTACCGGAGCACCATCGGCCACCTCTTCTTCCCCATGTCCGGCTAGAAATCAGTCGAGCTCATTCTGTTCATCCGTTGGGTATTTTCGTGAGCCCTTTTACCTACATGTTCCTTTCAACATTATCTATATTTCCATTCAAACAAAAATTTTAATTTCGCAATAATTTGCCACCAGCCATGTCGGATTCTTACTTTGTTAATTTCCCAATTTTTTTATCATTTCATGTGAAATTCAATCTTCTAAGAGCCCGTTCTCCTTCGTTCTAGCTCTGATTCTAGTGATTCAATTTTTTCACTTCATATAAATTCAATATATATCTCCTAGAACCTAAAATTATTATATTTGAAAGTCAACTAAGGACCGGTTTGAGAGCCGCATCTTACTAAGCTCCACCGTACTACCACTCGTTTGGAGTGGGACAGACTGGGCTAAATAATTTGCAACATTCTACCGTGGTTGTGCCATCTGGTTCTGCGGGTGTCAAAATGACCTACTTTTTATTTATTCCCACATGGCACAAGAGGGGGCTTCCGGCGATGGTTTAGTCCAAAGGAAGCGAAACCTTAGTAGACATAACTATGTTGGAATGACACATTGTAAAGGCCTTGTGATATTCACTTAGTCGCACATGTACAAAAGTGTGTCAGACGGACATTATAAGATGATTATCTCTTGTATGTAAAGTTGTACAACCTCTGCAAAGCGTAAAACTATTCGAATAGCCGTGTCCACGATTATGGACATGCTGAGCAAAGTCACTCAAAGTTAGACTTTGGTTTTGATTTCAAAATATTTTATCAAATGATTTTGGATAATTTATGTATAAGGGGGTTAACCTTCACCAGAAGTGCATCTTGCACTAACTTGACAGTTTAAAATCAAAGAGTTTTAGATATCATATAACTGCTTTGGAACTTAGTAAATGTATTTAAAATGCCAAACATTACTTTTACACAAATAACCATATAAGTCTTTCTTTGTTACATCCCTACATGCATTATAATCTGTTATTGGGTGTAACTTGCGGAGTACATTTTTGTACTCACCCTTGTTTAATAACATGTTGTTCATAGGAGAAGGACTTTGCCACCGGTGTAGCTCTACTACTTCTTCGTCTTTCGTTGTATTCTTTATTGTTGGCTTATAAGTCTTTCTTGTAATAAACTCTGATGATCATTTATAAAGTTGCGCGAATTATGGATGTTACCATATTTGTTTACTGTGTACACTAGGTACTATTCCAGGGGCTAGTGTAGAATACACAGAGGATTTGGGGGTGTTACTCTCGGTTCTGACAGCATCTAAAAGAAATAAAGAAAATATACCAAATTACAGTCTTAAGAAAATATTTAGGACTGAAATTAAAATTTATACATACCTGTATGCGTTCTTTTTTGAATTCTGTAGAAACCCCAATTAGGTTGGAAGGCTGGTCGTCAAAGGAGATAGGCTCTGAGCCACCCCTCACGTTCTTCAGCATCAATGAGATCCTCTCCTCGACCACCTCCTTTGGCAAAACTAAAAACAAAAATTTACAGACTTAGTAATACTTAAATTACAAAGTCTTAAACAAGAAAGTACCGAGAAGAGAAACATACCTCCAGGGCTATCCTTGGTCGGGTCTCTCTCCCCTTCCAACATCCAAGCAAAGTAAGACCTTTTCTTCGGGGGGCTGATCTCGTGATGGAGGAAGTTATGGATGATCCACCGACTAGTTAATCCGGAAACCACTAAGGAGACAACTAACTCGACCACTTTTTCCACCTAGATGGTCAATCTCAAGGAGGTCTTCTCCTTCCTTGAGTTCTGAGCCGACCAGGTCAGCGGAGAATCTCTAGTGTACTTCAAGCAGCTACCCGAAAAGTATCTGAAAAGACAAGTAGAAGGGGGAATGCCAAGGAAAGCTTTACAAAAATGCAAAAAGACACTAAGGATTATGATAGAATTCAGTCCTAAGTGGAAAAGTTCTATCTTTAAGTAATCTAGGATGTCTGCTAAAAAATCACTTTTAGGCTGACGAAACCCTTGTTTTACAAAAGAAGAAAAAGGATGATCCGACCTTCTTGCAGAATTGGAGCGTCCTCATCATCGCAAGGATTCCATTTGACTAAAGATCGTGCTGGAATGTGTCCTTGATCCTCAAGTTTCTTCAATCTTGCTCTCATAAAGAGTTGAAGCATCGAGAATCCCCATGATCAAATATCAAAAAGGATTTTGGAAGAAGAGTTTGAGAGCAAAGATGAACTAGAGACGAAAAGGCTCTAAGGTGGGAGACGGAGATTGCAATGAGAGAAAATAATGGTGAAGGTAAAAAAAGATAGTACTTTTATCCCCTTTACTATAAACCGTTCGCCCACTTACCGCAACCTCCAGACACGATTTCCAAGAAAATCATAACCTTTTCCTTTCTCCCACGTTTTCACTAAATGATTTGAATGATTGTGCCAGATCGAATCCTATCAATGAACGTTTTGAGGCAAGAAAGCCTTAAGTAAATATTATTTTCTTAAGCCTTGGGGGCTACCTGATGAGGATTCTTAACCAAGTCAACCTTTTTTGGTCAAAGTCACAGTTCCTATCAAAGAACATGCAACTATTTTATAAAGGAAGTCTAATTCTCTTTATGACAGCCAAACTAGTCGACAATGGCTAGTTTGAGTCATGGACAACCAGCTATGGATATTGTCCGACTAGTTATACAGGTTTGCTGGTCGGGAGACATAGCAGTTATCCATGTGACTGGCGTGAAGGCGGCAACAATAGACTCTCTCGGCGAACGTGCGTGAGCATTAGAGGTGCCTTTAGCGGCAATAACTGACACCCCTTCAAATACTATAAAGGGGTAACCCACGTACTCTGTAAAATAAGTTCAATCATTCATTAGTCACGATCATTATGTAACATCCTTTGTATTCTTATACAAACACCCATTGTGTCCACAGCAACAAAATGTCTTCTTTTTATAGCGTTCTCATATTATTTCCCAAGTAAGTTCGATAGGGAACATAGTGTTCCGATCATCGACCTAGCACATTTCCCAATTCACTCCAGTCAATGTTTAGTAGTTTGCAATGATAAATGTGTACATTGGTTAATCCACATGATGTATTCACCGATAAAAATCGAAGGAAGAAAATTTTCATGGGAGAAGGTCCTAATCGTGTCTTTTAAAACCCCATCTAAGATTATGCCATGTAGCACCACCAATCTAAAAGCCCAACAAGTCCATCTCCTCTCCTTCCTCTGGTCCTCGCGTCCCATCACCTCCTGCGCTGCACACCAACCATAACGCAACTGCCGTCGATGCCCAACACGCCCCAGGCCTATCCAACACCGTGCTACCGGGATCTACCACGCTTTCAGGCGGCAACCCACCTCCTCCACCACCACACCTCCTCTGGCGCTGGCCTCGACAACCCCACTTTGCACCATCCACGTCACCTCTGTCGCCACCGGCATAGCCTCCGCCAGCTCCCACCACACTGCCTGTAACATCCCAATTTTCTAAGCTTTAAAAATCCTTTAAATAGTTAGTAGGAGAAAACTCACCATTCGAATTTTATTTGAATTTAAACCAAAAGCTTAATATGGACTTTGTACATCAAAATAATTTAATATGATTAAAGTCAACATCAACAATGGTCAAAACTATTTTATTTGGATTCTTTGGGCTTGCATATATTATCTAGATTTTTCTAGAATTTTTCCAAGTTCATTTGCTATTTTCTATTGCTTAATTGGATTTCTGGTATTTTCTTAAAAAGAAAAGTATTAAAATCTCGATCAAAGAGGTGGGTCAAGCCCATTTTTTTTCCATACGGCCGCTCTCCTCGGTACTGTTCCTCATTTTCGCCCGCTCATGCTGCCCGTTCTTTTTCCCTCACAAGACGCCAAGATGTGGCTGGCCCCACCGGCGATCATTGTCAGTCATCGCTGCGTTGCGCCCGATTCGAGCTGTTCTCACTGACGCCTGGGACCCGCTACCATGTCGTCTTCGTCTTCGCGACGGACTCTTCTTCTCTAACTTCTTCGCAGCCGCACCGCCGTCGTTTCCTTCGCGAACTCCTCGCTTCCGAGGCTATTTAAGGCCTCAAGGACCTGCGTTCCTCGCATCCCGAGCCACGCCGCCTCTTTTGCCCTAGCCGCCCGCGCTCAAGTTGCCGCCTGGAGCCCTAGCGCCTTCGCCTGCATCTTCGTCTTCAGCGCCGGTGGAAGGTCCTCGTCAGCCTCGCCGTGCTCCAGTGCCCCTCGATGACGTTCGACGCCACCTTCGGGCTCGCCTCCTCATCCGCATCCCGGAACCGCCCTCGCCTCCGTCGGGGAGCCCTCCTAACACCATTGCCGTCAAGCCCGAGGCTCAAGCTCCGCCTAATTGTTGCCACCGGCCGCCACGATCATCCGCGAGCACCCGTGAGCCCACCTTTGTGATCCTCATCTCGCCCTCTACCCCCTTATGTCACCCGCCGCCGTTGTGCCGCCGCCGCTCGCCGGTTTCCTTCGGAACCGAGCACCGCTCCTCTTGCCGATGTCCACGCTAGTGCCGCGTCACTGCCAGGTCATCACCGCGTCAGCCGCTGAGCCCGTGTGTCGCTCGCGTGGCGTCCCGTCAGCACCCGCGTGCCACCTCACCCGATCTCTAGATCCAATCGGTTCGGTGGACCGAGTTCACCGTGGACCGTCTCACTGACGTGTGGGTCCCACATGTCAGTATTTTTTTTAATTTCTTAATTCCGAGCGCTGACGTCATCGTTGCGCAATAATCCGATTTTTCTTTTAAGGAATAATTCGAAAATTTGGGATAATTCAGTTTTAGGGTTTTCTTTTAGATTCAAACTTCCCAAGCTCATATCTTTTGCATCCGAACTCCGATTGAGCCCATTGTAGGATCAAGGATAACCGACTAGAGGGGGTGAATAGGAGGTTTTTAAACTTTTTAACGCTTTAACAATTTAGCCAATTAATAACCTAGTCTAAACAAGTTATACTTCTAGCTAAGCAAATTAATCACAATAAACAAGCTAGAAATATAAATGCGGAAAGTAAAGACTAGAGATAACCACAAAGACACAACGATGTTTTTCCCGTGGTATCGAAGACTTGCCGGTCTTCACTAGTCCACGTTGAGGAAGCTTGACGTCTCAAGCCGGCTCCACGAATTAAGCCTTCCCTCGATTCACTATGGTTGTTCTTCCTCCGCTCCGGAGATGGTGAACATCAAACCACTCACAAGCACGCACCGGGCCTCTTCACAATCTTCTTTGAGACCAACCGTCTAGGAGTGCGGCAATACTCCAAGAGTAATAGACCAAAGTCTTCACTTGACAACACTTCAAATGCAAATGGATCAACTAGGAGTATGAATGCACTTGAATGTATCTCAACAAGCTCACAATGAATGCACAAGAGTGTTTTTGAGTGTTGAGTGAATGCAAGGGCTCTCAAGGCTCTATAGATGTCAAATAGGCACTAGCAGCCTATACAAGAGCAGTTGGGGGGGGGTATTTATAGCCCCCACCAACAATTATGACCGTTAGGGACGAAACCCAAACTACACAGACAAAATCGAACGGCCAGTAGGCATCTGGCAGATGACCGACTTCGATCGAGCACAGTCAACGGCTAGAACAGATACTAAAAAAGAAATACTAGCCGTTGGACACCCCAGTCGGAACGACCGCAGGCAAATGAGCGGTACGTCCGATTTGCCCGGCCGTCTGCTTTCTGCGAGATGCGACCGTTTGTAGGGTTTCGCGAATGCTGAAGATTACAAGCGTTCTGGAAATTTTGTACCGTCATATAAAAATCGGAATGACTGCAGGCTGGTACGACCGTTCCCAAGCGCGGAACGTCCGATTTCCAGATTAAGTTTTTGAGCAGATTTGCACTTGTTCTGTTTTTATTGAACCGCCTCACAAATTTCGGTACAACCGCACATCGGTACGACTGATTGTCACAAGCGGTACGACCGATTTTCATGAGACATTCTGAGGCAGGATGCATCGCTTCTGGTTTTCTTGAACCGCTAACTAAAGTTGAATGACCGCCCTGCGGTACGACCGTTCAAGGAGCCGGTCGTTCCGCTTGAGTACTTAGTTGGCTGTTCCCTTCAAAATGCGGTACTACCGCCAAGTAAAGTCCGGTCATACCGCACCAAGCGGTACGACCGCAATTATAACTGCGATACTACCGATTTTGAATAGAAGAACTTAATACTTTTCAATTTAATTTCAAGTTTAAATTCAAATGCATGCATGATCCTAAATTGATCCATATAGCACAAAAACATGCTATCAAGCTACTAGCCATGATCCGTCTTAATAGTACGGCGTTTATCCTATAATCCGGTCTTCCATCCAAAACTCCTAAGACCGGTAAAATAGAAAAAGGAACCTAGACTATTTGTACCTTGTCTTTGAGCCAAAGGATCTTCGTGTAGTCTATTTGCATGCCACTTTTGCATCAACTCGTTCGCCAATGGGATTTAACCTTGTAAATACTCAATAAACACGTTAATCCCATATTCACATATTATCATTAATTACCAAAACACTTTTTAGGGGCCTAGATGCTTTCAATCTCCCCCTTTTTGGCAATTGATGACAACACTAATAATATGTGAGAAAGATTGGTTTGAATATAGCATAATTGTATATTCTTTTGATGGCTTAACAATAAAACAATTCTTGCAATGAGCACAAATGAATGTATGAGAATTATTTTCTTGTTAAGTTCAATTTAAAGAAAGCCCCCCCTAAACATGTGCATATAAAGATAGAATATTTTGTAGAAATTTTGAGAAATTTTGGGCGGAGTTTCTTTAGCATATTTGAACTTGAGGAAATGCAATAGTAAGATATGACGATAATTGAGATTGCATTTAAGATAGTAACATGAACATGACAGCATCCAACAAGTTCAACAAGATAAAAGACGCAGAAATGACCTATTACAAGCACATAGGAGTTCAACATTACATAATAAGTCCAACATATAACCTAACACATATAAGTCAATGTATATAGTAGCAAAACCTTGCGCTTGCCTCCCCCTAAAGCTATGTCTTCCCACTTCTATATCTTCTCACTTCTCTGTCTTCTCACTTCTCTCCCCCTTTGGCATCAAGGTACCAAAAACAACTCAGACGCTGGGATCTTGAGGAGGAGGGACGACGTCTCTGGGCCGGGTCCTATCTTTGGAGCAGAGGCGGAACCTGAGCAAGATCCTGAGAGTCTGGGGCTGGAGGAGCAGAGTCCTGAGAAGCAGTGGCCTGCTCTGGAGGAGGAGTTGAAGACGGATCCTGAGGAACTGAAGCAATAGGTGCCGGATCCGAAGATGCGGACTCTGGCTGGGGCTGGATCCTGAGTCACTACCTCGGTGGTGGTCTTTGGAGCAACAGTGCCGGGCGTAAATCAGATCTGAGGTGCTGGCACTGCATCTGGAGCGGGAGGAGGTACAGGTGGCACAGAGGATGTCCTAGAAGGAGGAGGAGGGCACGAGTGTATCGCAGAGGGGTCCTCAAACTCTCTGCCAAGTCATGAAAACTCTCCATCAGGGCAGACATCCTGTTATGAGACTCATCGACGAAATCATTCTGAGTTTGCTCCATCTCAAGTAATCTGCCTCGAGTCTCACTTTGAAATTCAGCTTGTTCAGCCTTGATTTCTTGCAAAGAACTAAGAATGAGTTGCTGATTCTGAAGAATCTGTGCAAGAGTGCTATCAGCAGGAGCATCAGCAGCAATAGCAGGAGCCTCACCGGCATCATCCTCAGTACCATCACGACGTGGAGGAAGACCGTCTCATGGCCTATAGGACTTGTGAACAGTTCCCAAACCACCATGATACTCAATTTTCTTTGTTATCCATGCCATAATGTATGGAGCATAATAAATCCTCTTAATTCTGTCATTCTTAGAGGAAACTATCCCCTGAAGTATCACATCCACAACATCAAATTTGATTCCCCTCATAATATTATCAATAATATTCCATGCGTGACCACGGATTGCATCAAAGTTACCACTTTTGGGGTAGAAAGTATGGTTAATAATCCTGTTGATCATACTAGGAATTGGTCTTAGTCTAGTGATTGTGCCTAACTTGTTTTTGACAGTAGGATCATAGTAATCCGACCAAGCAGGACACAATAAAGCAGGCCTCTCAAAAACTTTATCCCAAGTTCTGGACTGAACCCTCAAAACTTGCTCAAACTCTTCCTTAGTGCTCTCCACATACTTTGCAGCTAATATCCATCTGATAGATTTCAAGTCGGGAGAGACATGCACTGTGGCATAGAATTGTCTGATAAGCTTGTTGTCATAGTTCTGTTTCAGTGCAACAAGGTCATGAAGACCTACTTGAAGAAAGAGCTGATAAATACCATTGTAATTGTCCAAAGAATTTAAGTGAGTCCACTTGATCCATTTATGATCTACGAATTTTCTGTTAGGACCATACAGCTGCTCAAACACTTGCTCCTGGAAGACAGTGTGAAAACCAAGGTGTACACTGTCTGACTTTAAGAGATATTGATTTACATGCCTTTTGATGGCATAATCATCTGCTGACAGGAGGTGTAAATCAATTGGAGACGCTGGAGGATCTCCCAAATTATCAAAAGCACCTTCTGGAGAGTCGGGTTCAAACTGAGTCTCATCATCAGAGAAATATTCCTCACTTTCTTCTGTCTCAGATGCTGGTGCTGGCCCTTTTCCTTTGCCATGCACGACCTTCTGGCGAACGGAGCGCGATTGCTGTACTGGAGCTACCGGACGTCGACGTTGTGTTGGAGTGACAGAGGATTGAGGTGACGACTGTCCTCTAGGAGGTCCATGAGATTTCCTTGTCGCAACCCTCATCCTAGGCATCTTTAGGAAGATAGAATAGGTTACAAGATATTCAAGGGAATGATTGGAATTGAATTTAGTGAAAAAGTATTGAAATTTCTGTTTTTTGTCAGGACAATCGGACGTACCGCCGTTCATTGGCGATGCGACCGCACTACTGATGTCGTCTGCATCCAAGAACCGATCGTTCGATTTTCTGATCGAAGTTCTAGGACTGTCAAATCTTGCATATTTGGTGATTTTTTTTATGGATTGAATCCATGGATCTAATGCGCAATCATCATTAGATACCAAATAACTACTTTTGCCCAATTAGAACTACAGAAATCAATCACATTTTCAATAAACCCTAAAAAGGGATATCCTAGGGTTCCAAAGATGATAAAACTTGAATCAATTGAGGTTTTACCTTCGGATTTGGAGGAGTTGAACCCTGGAGAGGCTGGCAACATGAAGGAATCAAAAAAATTGTTGAGATTTTGAGTGGATTGGAGAAGAGTTGAGTCGCACGGGCGAGAGAAGGAGAGAGAGAGAGAGAGAGCGAAGGGATGGGAGCGGAAGTACCGCTGCGAGGGGGTTAAGGCCGAGAAAAAATAACTGCTGGGAGTTAAGTTTTCTTCACAAACCGTCGCGGTCGTACCGACCAAAAGCTGTCGGTCATTCCGCACCCCGGTCATACCGCTGTTATAACGCCGGTCGTACCGCGCGTATAACGCCGGTTGTTCCGATTATCCTGGAGCTTTCTGGATTTTCTAGGAATCTTAGATAATTTTGCAAATGATACCTAGTTTTGCACTCAAATAAATATCATTAAGGATCATTATGCATAGAATAGACTATTGTCTATATAGGAACATAATTTTTATGATCATAGCTATTTTTAATAAAGATTTGAAAAAATATTTTCATAAAATACTCAAATAACATCAAATAGAGCACAAAACATGAGGCAAGAGTTCAAACAATATTTGAATAATCTATGATATTTAACTCATTCCTCAATTTGCAAAAGCGGCCTTCATCTAATGGCTTGGTGAAAATATCCGCTAATTGGTCCTCGGTTCTTATGTGGCTAATTTCAATATCTCCCTTGCTCATATGATCTCTCAAAAAATGGTGGCGAATATCTATATGCTTGGTTCTTGAGTGTTGAACAGGGTTATTAGCAATTTTCACAGCACTATCATTGTCACACAAAAGAGGCATTTTATCAATTTTAATTCCATAATCCATCAATGTTTGCCTCATCCATAGCAATTGAGCACAACAACTTACCGCGGAAACATATTCGGCTTCGGCGGTGGATAATGCTACGGAGTTTTGTTTCTTGGATGACCATGATACTAAAGATCTTCCTAAGAATTGACAACTACCAGAGGTGCTTTTTCTATCCACTTTGCAACCCGCATAATCGGAATCCGAATATCCAATTAAATCAAATTTAGCATCTTTAGGATACCAAAGGCCAATGCTAGAGGAATGCTTTAAATATCTTAGAATTCTTTTAACGGCCATTAAATGGCACTCTTTTGGAGTTGCTTGAAATCGTGCACACATGCAAATACTAAACATGATATTGGGCCTAGATGCGGTAAGATAAAGCAAACTACCAATCATAGATCTATAAAGCTTTAAGTCTACCGGTTTACCTCCCTCATTTAGATCGAGATGACCATTTGTAGCCATGGGAGTCTTGATGGGCTTTGCATCTTCCATGCCAAATCTTTTAAGTAAGTCCTTCACGTACTTGGCTTGACTTATGAAAGTCCCATCCTTGAGTTGCTTGATTTGAAGTCCAAGAAAATAGTTTAATTCTCCAATCATGGACATTTCAAATTTCCCAGACATCATATCACCAAATTCCTCGCCAAAATCTTGGTTAGTAGACCCAAAAATGATATCATCAACATAAATTTGACAAACAAAGAAATCATCATTTATGACATTAGTGAATAGAGTTGAATCAATCTTCCCAATTTTAAATCCTTTTGAGACTAGAAAATCTCTAAGGTGTTCATACCATGCTCTAGGAGCTTGTTTAAGACTATAGAGTGCCTTAGAGAGTTTATAGACATGATTTGGGTTCTTTGGATCTTCATAACCGGGAGGTTGTTCAACAAAAACAAGTTCGGATATTTTACCATTTAAGAATGCACTTTTAACATCCATTTAAAATAATTTAATATCAAAGCATGATGCAAAAGCAAGTAATATCCGAATTGATTCAAGCCTAGCTACGGGAGCAAAGGTTTCACCAAAATCCAAACCTTCGACTTGTGAATACCCTTGAGCAACCAACCTTGCTTTGTTCCGAACAACCAAACTATTCTCATCTTGCTTGTTCCTAAAAACCCATTTTGTGCCAATAACATTGTGTTCTTTGGGTCAATCCACCAATGTCCAAACTTCATTTCGGGTGAAATTGTTGAGTTCTTCATGCATAGCATTTACCCAATCCGGATCTTCAAGTGCTTCTTCTACATTCTTTGGCTCAATAGAAGAGACAAACGAGTAATGCTCACAAAAAGAAGCAACATGAGAGCGAGTTTGGACACCCTTACTTACATCACCCAATATTTGATCTATTGGATCTTCCTTTGCAATTGCATTGTGGATTCTTGGTGGTTGGTTGGATAGTTGACCATCTTCTTTATTGTTCTCTTCACTAAGTTGAACTTGATTTGTGGAAGAAGTGGGTGGTTCAACTTGAGTGGAAGATGTTGGATCGTCTTCGGGCTTGACGTCACCTATTTGCATATGTTCCATTGCTTTTCTTAAGGCTTCATTACCTACATCATCTAAATTCTCATGCTCTTCTTGAGAGCCGTTAGTTTCATCAAATTGCACATCGTGTCTTTCTTCAACCAAACCGGAGTTTTTGTTAAAGACACGATAAGCCTTGCTATTTGAAGAATAACCAAGCAAGAAACCAACATCACAACGACTATAAAATTTTGAAAGATGAACACCCTTCTTTAAAATATAACACTTGCAACCAAAAACTCGGAAATAAGAGATGTTCGGTTTTCTTCCTACAAGAAGCTCACAGGAAGTCTTTTTCAAAAGATGGTGCAAATAAAGTCGATTTATGGCATGACAAGCGGTATTAATAGCTTCCGCCCAAAAGATATCGGAAGTATTATATTCATCAAGCATTGTCTTAGCCATTTCAATTAATGTACGATTTTTCCTTTCTACTACTCCATTTTGCTCTGGAGTGTAGGTTGTGGAAAATTCATGCTTTATTCAAGTTCATCATAAAAGTCTTCAACTTTAGTATTCTTGAACTCGGAACCATTATCACTACGGATTTCCTTTATTTTGAAATCAAATTCATTTTGGGCCCTTTTTACAAATCTTTTGAAAATCCCGGAGGTTTCACTTTTGTCATCTAGGAAGAATACCCATGTATATCTAGAGTAATCATCCACAATGACTAAACAATAGCTATTACCTCTAATACTCTTATAGGTTGTTGGCCCAAACAAGTCCATATGTAAGAGTTCCAATGGTCTAGAAGTTGACATGATACTTTTGGAAGGATGAGAATTTACGACTTGTTTACCGGCTTGACAAGCACTACAAAGTCTATTTTTCTCAAACTTCACATCTTTCAAGCCAACAACTAAATCATGTTTGAAAAGCTTTTTGAGTTGAATCATTCCAACATGAGCTAGCCTTCTATGCCAAAGCCAACCCAATGAGGTTTTTGCCATTAAACAAGTTTTTAAACAAGATTCACTTGAACTAAAATCAACTAAGTAAAGATTTCCAAATCTAAAGCCTTTGAAAGCTAAAGAGCTATCTTTTGCATTAGAAATGGTTACATCTTCACTAGAGAATGAACAAATTAGCCCAAGATCACATATTTGGGCAACGGATAGCAAGTTAAAGTTTAATGATTCTACTAAAGAAACATTAGAAATGGAAAAGTCATTTGAGATAGCAATTTTACCCAATCCTAATACCTTTCCTTTGCTATTGTCTCCAAAAGTGATCTTTTTCATTCCTTGACCATTCTCGAATGTGGTGAACATTTTTCTATCACCGGTCATGTGTTGTGTGCATCCACTATCAAGCACCCAATGTTTTCCACCGGTTTTATAGTTCACCTACAAAACAAGAGTCAAGTTCTTTTAGGTACCCAAATTTGTTTGGGTCCTTGGAGGTTAGTAACCAAGTATTTACGCACCCAAATAGCATTCTTTTTAGCACGTAAAATTGAAGTGCCAACAAAACGAGCAATTATTTTACCATCCTTAGTCTTTTTAAGCATATAATAAGAATCATATATTCCAATGGATGGAGTGTTACCCTTAGGACAATCTTGTTGCACATGTCCTATTTCTCGGCATTTATGACAATACTTACCATTTTGCCTCACAAATCTTGTGGGCATGTTTGCCGGCTTCTTACCTTTCTTAGGCACATACCCAAGACCTTCCTTGTTGAATGAGCACTTTTGCTCACTCAAAAGTTTGTTAAGAGTGGCCTTGCCCTTGAAACATCTTTCCAAGCTCTTGCTTAGCTTGGTCACTTGTTCTTTTAGCTCATTGTTCTCATGAACAAGCTTTGAATCATTTTGCTCAACAATATTATGACTAGCATCAACATTAGAGCAATATGGCATAGCAAGAAGGTCATCACATGAAGTAGATGCACTAGTCTTAGCAATTTCTACACTAGGCACTTTATCAATAATATTGCATGTAATTCCTACACTAGAACAAGACTTATGTGAATACTCTTGGATAAGCAAGTTATGAGCTTCCTTAAGCTCCATATAAGAATCTTTTAGAGTATTGTATTCTTTACTTAAGACCTTATATTTTGATTTTTCTTTTCCAAGATATTCATTTAAATCATCAAGCATATCCATTAATTCATCATAAGTTGGTTCATCACTAACAGTGGATTTTACCTTATCTCCTTTTGCCATGAGGCAAGTAGGAGTGGAGAATAGCGATGAAGCTTCCTTGATGGCGATGCCAACTAGTCCTTTCTTCTTGGGGGACTCCTCTTCATCGGAATCGGAGCCGCTTGACTCATCATTTGAATCCCATTCTCCAATGTGAGCTTCATGCTTGCCGTCTTTGTGAAGCTTCTTGAAGAGCTTCTTCTTGCCATTATACTCCTTCTTCTTGAATGACTTGCCCTTGTCATCCTTCTTTTCGGGGCAATGGGAAGCAATGTGCCCCTTCTCTTCACAATTATAGTACCGAATGTTGCTATAACGCTTCTTGTCACTTGAGGATTGCCCCTTCTTGTACTTGTCAAAGTTATAGCTTCTATTGGGGCGTCTCTTCATGACCCTCTTCATCCTTCTTACAAGGAGTGCATACTCCTCATCGGAATATTCTTCTTCATCTTCATCATCACTTGATTCCGCTTTGGCCTTGAAAGCGGTGATCTTCTTCTTTGAGGAGGATGTCTCCAAGAGCTCTTCCTTGTCCTTCTTGAACAACTCATTTGTGATGAGGTTACCTAAGAGCCCCGTTGGTGTCATCCTTGGCAACTCGGGCGAGTTGAGAAATAGAGTCACCAACGTCTCATATTTGTCCGGGAGAGCCCTAAGCATCTTGCGCACAATATCAACATCAAGAAGGTTAGTCCCAAGGCCTTTGAGCTCATTCACAATGTTGTTGAGTCGTGAATACATCTCATTGATGTTTTCATGAGGCAACATCATGAATGTCTCATATTTGATTCGAAGCCTATGCAATTTGGTTTCTTTGACCGTGGATGTACCCTCATGGATTTCCGAGAGACTGGTCCAAATATTATGAGCGGTTTCCAAATTGCTCACTCTATTGAACTCATCCACGTTCAAAGCACCAAAGAGAGCATTCATAGCTTGGGCATCTAAATGAGCATTACGCGTCTCTTGATCCGTGGGAGCTAGTGAATTAAGAGGCATAACATAACCCTCATTTACGATTTTCCATACGCTTGGACTCATAGCCTTTAAATAAATTGACATTCTAATTTTTCAATAAGCATAATTTGAGCCATCAAATAAAGGAGCCTTTCCTATAGCAATTCCCTCACTAGCCATCCTTTTCTCTCTTAGACGGTTAAGTCTAAATCAATGAGAGACCAAGCTCTGATACCACTTGTAGGATCAAGGATAACCGAATAGAGGGGGGTGAATAGGAGGTTTTTAAACTTTTTAACGCTTTAACAATTTAGCCAATTAATAACCTAGTCCAAACAAGTTATACTTCTAGCTAAGGAAATTAATCACAATAAACAAGCTAGAAATATAAATGCGGAAAGTAAAGACTAGAGATAACCACAAAGACACAACGATGTTTTTCCCGTGGTATCGAAGACTTGCCGGTCTTCACTAGTCCACGTTGAGGAAGCTTGACGTCTTAAGCTGACTCCACAAATTAAGCCTTCCCTCGATTCACTATGATTGTTCTTCCTCCGCTCCGGAGATGGTGAACACCGAACCACTCACAAGCACGCACCGGGCCTCTTCACAATCTTCTTTGAAGAGATCACCGAGCTCCACCACCAACCGTCTAGGAGTGCGGCAACACTCCAAGAGTAATAGACCAAAGTCTTCACTTGACAACACTTCAAGTGCAAATAGATCAACTAGGAGTATGAATGCACTTGAATGTATCTCAACAAGCTCACAATGAATGCACAAGAGTGTTTTTGAGTGTTGAGTGAATGCAAGGGCTCTCAAGGCTCTATAGATGTCAAATGGGCACTAGCGGCAGACAAGAAGCGATTGGGGGTATTTATAGCCCCCACCAACAAGTATGACCGTTAGGGACGAAACCCAAACTACACAGACAAAATCGGAACGACCGCAGGCATCTGGGTGGTACGACCGCACTTCTGAATGAGCACAGTCAACGGCTAGAACAGATACTAAAAAAAGAAATACTAGCCGTTGGACACCCCAGTCGGAACGACCGCAGGCAAATGAGCGGTACGTCCGATTTGCCCCGGTTGTACCGTTTCTGCGAGCGGTACGACCGTTTGTAGGGTTTCGCGAATGCTGAAGATTACAAGCGTTCTGGAAATTTTGTACCGTCATATAAAAATCGGAATGACCGCAGGCCGGTACGACCGTTCCCAAGCGTGGAACGTCCGATTTTCAGATTGAGTTTTTGAGTAGATTTGCACTTATTCTATTTTTATTGAACCGCCTCACAAATTTCGGTACGACCGCACATCGGTACAACCGATTGTCACGAGCGGTACGACCGATTTTCATGAGAGATTCTGAGGCAGGTTGCATCGCTTCTGGTTTTCTTGAACCGCCAACTAAAGTTCGGAATGACCGCTCTGCGGTACGACCGTTCAAGGAGCCGGTCATTCCGCTTGAGTACTTAGTTGGCTGTTCCCTTCAAAATACGGTACTACCGCCAAGTAAAGTCCGGTCATACTGCACCAAGCGGTACGACCGCAATTATAACTGCGGTACTACCGATTTTGAACAGAAGAACTTAATACTTTTCAATTTAATTTCAAGTTTAAATTCAAATGCATGCATGATCCTAAATTGATCCATATAGCACAAGAACATGCTATCAAGCTACTAGCCATGATCCCTCTTAATAGTACGGCGTTTATCCTATAATCTGGTCTTCCATCCAAAACTCCTAAGACCGGTAAAATAGAAAAAGGAACCTAGACTATCTGTACCTTGTCTTTGAGCCAAAGGATCTTCGTGTAGTCCATTTGCATGCCACTTTTGCATCAACTTGTTCGCCAATGGGATTTAACCTTGTAAATACTCAATAAACACGTTAATCCCATATTCACATATTATCATTAATTACCAAAACACTTTTTAGGGGCCTAGATGCTTTCACCCATTCAAATTCCTAAATTCATCTAAATTCAAGATCTATCTATCTGAGATTTTTATTTAATTTTTGGAGTTTGTTTTGCCTTTGTTATTTATTTGTTTTGTTTATTTGTTTTTGTTTGCGAGTAGACGTTGATGCTTCGGGAAGGTTTGAAGAAGAAGGAGCACCGCAAGAGCAAGATCAGTACTTAGACCTATTCCAAGGCAAGTTATACCTTTGATCATATTGAACCCAGTTTTCAAAAGTTATATTGATTCAAAGTATTGCATTTACTTTAATTATTTATTTCAATGCTTTTGGGATTAGTTAATATCCAATTTGTTATGACCTCCTTGTCTAGTTTTATGCCATCATCTTTTGTCACCCTAGTTTGGTTTATTTAGTTGGTGCTATTGTATTACCAACGTGGGTTGGTTAGATGCGATTAGTTTGCTTAGCCATGCTACGAGTCATCATCTCATGTAAGTTGCAAATATAAACATGACTAAGTGACTATGGAACTATATGATAAAAAAATGTGTGCACTATGTGCTATTACTTGTTGATAGCATATGTTGCACTTAACCAATAGGGTGGGAAAGGATTTAGACGGAGGCAAGTGGACTGTGTGATATTTTGGTGGAGCTATGTGCGTGGGCTTAATAACCTGTGTGCATAGGGATTTGTAGTTTAATTGGAAGTCTTGCCTTGGTCAATTAAGGACTTAACTTTGTGCGCCATTGAACTGAGCCTCTCGTACAACCACATGCCTGGTATGGGACGGGCCTAACTTAGTAAGTTCTAGAGTCTTGACATTGATTACTCAGGTTGTAGGTTAGGCTGTGGGCGTGGGTGGAGGTGTGCTACCAAGTAGTCACATCACGGGGCGGTTCGCCGTGTCCCTGTCCAACGGTGTGTGTTGGACTGACTTCCTGTGTGTGGTTGTCTGACGGTTTGTAAGCACACTGGGAGTGTCAATGTTAAGATGAAGTTTCTGAAACGTTTTGTTACGATTAGTGCTAACTACACTAGTTGTATCTTGTGGGTAAAGTGTACAACCTCTGCAGAGTGTTAAACAATCTATTCGAATAGCCGCGTCCGCGGTCATGGACATGCTCGGGGATTTCACACGAGGGGTAGATTTTCATGAAAACCTTGGGAAGGGAGCTATGTGACTTAAGTCATATGGCTATGTGAATAACTTGTTTAGGCTATGTGTCTTTGTGAACTAAAACTGTCAAATTATTATTGTCTATTTGTTTTATGCTTTCAATCTATTACTTGTATTCAAACTGCAAAATGCTGCATTTCTGCAAAAGAACCAAAGAAGCCATTCCTTTGGAATAAGCCTGCATCTATAATTGCATTTCTGTGGTATGACTTGCGAGTACGGTGTGTACTCATGCTTGTTGTAAAACATGCAACTGAAGAGGAGGAGTCTTCGCCTGCTTTCGAGGAGGAGTTCATCGAAGGTGCTTGATCGTAGGGTCTTGATCCCAGTCAGTTGCCTGTGGTGAATTGATGGGATTCCGCTGAAGTTTCTTCGTTCCGCTGCTATTTTATTTCTTTGCTAGCCCTGCGTGGCTTAATAATTGTAAACTCGACTATAAGGTCAACACAACTATTTGTTATCAAATTACTCGTTTATGTTATTAATCGCTTGTGTGGATCAATATTCACCTGTGTTGACACTGTGTGCACTAGCGTGATCTTGGACTAGTGCATTATACACAGAGGGTCCAGAATTGCATATTTTGGGTCCCAACACTGCCCTATTGCCTCGTAGCCTCCACCTACTCCCACCAGCCCGCCACAGGTCATGCGGTCGCTCAGTATAGATTGGACCGAATTCAGGCATCGTCGGACCGATGGTGAGGGTGACAGTAGTGGAGGACAGGGGCATTGAAGGAGATGGAAAGTAGTTGGGTGTGGTGAAGGTTTTTAAGATTTGGAGTTTTGGCAAAAATGACTCTGTTGATGCCCTTAATAGCAAATCTAGCCCCCTCTCGACATCAATATCAGAAATGGCACCACGGAGCTTCCACCGCTCGCAACATCATCGAGTCTAGTCCCTGGAAGGACCACGCTCATTTGTGCCCCAAGTGCCCGGACCCCCCTTCTTCGTGCCTTAGAGGACCGGACGCCTCCTCCGCACGCCACGTGGCTAGTCCATGCCCCTGGGGGCCGGATCTAGCAAGTCTGTGCCCCTAGGGCACGGTGCTGCCGAGTTTAGTGCCCCTGCACACGGTCCAACCATGCTTTGGCCCCAGGGGCACGATCTTGTTGTCTGCACCGCGTGCACACCCGTGTGGGAGGGAATTTCCATCCCATCATGTCACACCAGAACGTCATTCATGCCCCGCATGCATGCAAAGCCGCCCCTGTATGCAAAAAAGGCTGCGTGAGGGAATCAGATTCCTTCCTTTGCTTCACGGTCGGCGGAAATTAAATAGACCATATATAATTTGTCAAAATTAATTATTCATAATTAATTTAATCATAATTAATTAGTCATAATTAATTTAGTCGTAATAAAATTTATCATAGTTAATTAGTCATAATCAAATTAGTAATAGTTAATTTATCGCAATTAATTAGTCGTAATTAATTACTTGTAATTAATTAGTGCTAGTTAATTAGTAATAATTAATTTAGTCCTAAGTAAATTAGTCATTGTTAATTTGTGAAAATTAATTAGTCATGATTAATTCAGTCTTAACTTAATTAGTTTAGTCATAATTAATTAGTCATTGTTAATTAGTCATAATTAATTTTGTTGTAATTAATTTTGTCATATTTAATTAGTCATAATTAAATTAGTCATAATTAAATTAGTTATAGTTAATTTATCGTAATTAATTAGTCGTGCTTTAGGTCAGGCAATTGAGTGAGCCAACCGTGCTCACCTACTAGGTCGACACGGCCTACTGAGACTGGCGGGTGTCCTAGCGCTCCCCGTCATTCATCCGCACAGCCGACCGGGGAGGTAAGTTGTGTTCAATTTACATCCTGATTATTTATTATGCCTTAGGTTGTGTTAACATTATATCGTTTTTCAGTCGTACATCCGTTGGGATGCATCTCTGCTGCGATCAATGTTCGCACATCCTACTCGGACTAGCAGCCATCCAAGCGCTCCCCGTAGGTTATCCGCACTGCACATCAGGGACGTAAGTGATGTTCAGTTTAGATCTTGATTATTGATTTTGCCTAACATCTGTGTCCCCAGCATGTCAAGACCGTGCCCGAGGGGCACTGAACTCGGCAACACCGTGTCACAGGGGCACGGACTAGCTAACTCCAGCCTCTAGGGCACGAACGAGCTAGGTCCGGCCCCTAGGGACACGGGCTAGCCACGCAGCACGCGGAGGAGGGGGTCCGGGCCCCTGGGGCACAAACGAGCAAGGTCCAACCCCCCTAGAGACTGGACTCGGTGACGTGGCGAGTAGCGAAAGCTTCGTGGTGCTATTTTTACTATTGATGTCGAGCGGTTGCTATATTTGCTATTCAGAACGTCAACAGTGGCATTTTAGTCAAAAAAAAAAAAACTCTTAAGATTTGTGACGTGCCACATGACCATATCCGGAAAAGTTCAAGGTCCTTTCCCATATTTTTTTTTTCCCCAAAATGAGACTATTCGATCTAATTCATTCGTGTTTTTCACTTTTACACGCCACTAATTCCTCTAAACAAATTCTCTGTTACCACTTACCAGCGACAAGAGGAAACAGGAATCTCACCCTTTTCCGTGCAAGTGACCAAACGCATATAAAAACAGCTCCTAGTCTCCTCCTCCTTCCCAAACTCTCCCGCAAGAAAGCCAAGAAAATCAAACCAAACCGACAAGAAAGAGACAAGAAACCCACCTCCCCCGGCGATGGCGTCGCAGTCGATCGAGGACCACCGCTCGGGCGCGGAGGTTCATACGGGCGGCGAGCTCTGCGAGCGCAAGGCCCGCGAGTTCCTGGTGGAGCTTGGCCTCCCCGACGGGCTCCTCCCGCTCCCGTCCCTCGAGGAGGTGGGCTACAACCGCGGCACCGGGTTCGTGTGGCTCCGGCAGAGCCAGTCCGGCGGCGTGACCCACACCTTCGACAGCATCGGCAAGCAGGTGTGGTACGCCGCCGACGTGACGGCGTTCGTGGAGCCCGGGCGGATGCACGGCCTGACCGGGGTCAAGAGCAAGGAGCTTCTCATCTGGGTCACCATCTCCGAGATCATCGTCAGCCCCTCCGGCCGCAAGATCGTGTTCCGCACCCCCGCGGGGCTCGGCCGCGCCTTCCCGGTCTCCGCCTTCCAGCTCAACCCGCCGCCGGAGGGGGACGCGCAGGCGGAGGAGGCGGAGAAGAAGGCCGCCGAGGAGGGCGCCGCCGCCGCCACCAACTAGTTGATTCGGCCGCGAGAATTTGTGAGATCCGGTGGTAATCGCGGCGTTGTTGTGCCGACTTGTGAGCTGTGAATCTGTGACCCCCCTCCCACACCTTCTCTGCAGTGTGAGAAATAAACGGTGCTTGTGGATTAATTCCGAATTGCTACTATGCTCTATTGTTGCTTCAGTTTGATTTGATGCATGGTTTGATGATCTTATCTAGATGCAAAATACTTGTTCCTACTCTTACAACGAATCTGGTTATTTATCGGTTGCATTTGCACCCGTTTTTTATCAATCTTTTAGCTACTGAATAGGGGTCGTAATGTCATCTCTAAGGGCGGATATACAGCGATACGACTTAATTAGAAAGGATTGACAAGAAATTCCTTCGACTCTCGGTTCGAAGGGATCGGATCCAATTCCTCCTCCCTACTGGGTTGGGTCTGCGTGTAGGAATGTGGACAAACGGAGAGTTCGATATCGAGTTACAGAGAAAGTTGATTTGAGTTGCAAATTTTGACGGATGAGAAAGAAATGGAGAGGCGAGAGTAGTTCTTGCTGCGGCTCCAAGCCCGTGCTCACCACCAATTTGCAACGTCGGCGACAGTGGTAGAGGGCTCCATAGGACCAGGAAAGAGAGACACGAAAAGTCCCGGGATGTAAATTTTGCTGGTAAATGTATGCCAAGATCGAAGATTTCGACCGGGTTTATCTAAAGGAAAAATTTAGAATTTGCCACTACTAAAGAGTGATATCTAGGATTTGCCACTCCATATGAGGATGACATATGGGTTCTGGACCCACATATCATCCTCACATGAGTGACAAATCCTAAATTTCCTATGAAAGTACAATGGCAAATCCTTGAATCTCCCATTAGTTTATAACTATATTGTAGCTCTCTAAACTTGTGAGGTTGCATCACTTTACTGATTGAACTTGCATTTTACTTTCTCGGCCCCCTAAACTTATGCTTGTTTGCCCACGGGTCCTTTACTCCATTAGTTAACGGAATAGTCTGATAATTGCACTGTAGCTCCTTAAACTTGTGAGGTTGTACCACTTTACTTTCTAAACTTACATTTTACTTTCTTAATCCCCTAAACTTGTCCCCGTTTGTACCGTAGGTCATATTCTCAGTTAGTTGACGGATAGGCTAACTTGGTATCCTTCGTAGCCGACATGGACGATGACATGACAAAAACGACATTCTTCCTCACCATTCCTTTAACCCTGCCCTATCATGGCCGCCATAAGACACCTTCCGTTCCCACCATTCCAATGGGTCTCTATCAAGATTGACTGCATCACACCGTGTTCCCAAGCCTCGCATGCGTTCTTCCATGTTCAATCGAAGCCGAACCGTAGTCGCTGTGGAGATTGTGCATGTGTTCTTGTACACCGGCAGCAAGTCTTCGTCATCCAAATTCACCACCACTAGTGAGCTTCTCCCCTCTTTATCCACCTCTCTAGCTTCACGTTGTCACGTTCTGCCCTATCTGCCTCTGTCTTATCGTCGCCCAGTGCCACAACTGTGCATCTTCGCTCGCAACACCACTGCCCATCTTCTCCTCGGAGTCGTGAAGAAGGGCGAGGAAGCCATCGGCCTTGTCAGAGGCGGCGCAAGCAGGAGAGAACTTCTAGATGAGAGGGTCAAGAAAGTAAAATACAAATTTATAGAGTAAAGTGGTACAACTTAGTAAGTTTAGATAGCAACCGTGTAATTATCGGCCTATTCTATCAACTAATGAAGAAAAGAACTAGCGGTACAAACGAGGATAAGTTTAGAGAATGAAAAAGTAAAATATAAGTTTAAGAGTTACTATGCAATTATCTCCGGTCCAAATAAAGCACTCGGATATGAATTTGTACAGTTGTACTGCACTTTCGCTTACCTGCACATTCGTACGGAGCTATTCATGCGGTATGTTCACGGTGGAGTCTGGCGACACCTATCAACTACACTAATTTCTCTCTACCAACCACCAACTATCCAGCTATTTAAGGCAGGAACCAAATGCATGTGCGAGTCAGATATAGACTAGGCAATCGTCATATCGAGTTTTTTTTTCATTGAAACTGATATAGTTTAATTTAGTATTATTTTATTTATATTTTAGAAGTATTTTTTAGAAGTGAGCTAACGAGTCGAGTCAGAGTGAAATCTAATTTCATTTGAAATTAACTTATTCCAATGGTTAACCAAATAACGAGTCTAATTGAAATAATTTTAAATCGAGCCAACGAGCCCAACTAACAAGTTTTTATGCGAGTGTGACATACGCATGTGCGAGTGTGATTTGTCTGGGCGTTTCTTTTTTTTCTTAGGGAAAATTGGCTCGATACGCATCGTATAATGGTGATTTCGCTAAGGCGTTCTCTGAATTTAGGCTGAAATCCTAGAATTAGAATTGCAATTTCAATTCCAAGGTTGTTTGGTTACTTTAGAATTCAGTCTCGGAATTTGACTCCCAACTCTTGTAGACATCCATGATACCCGTGAGGTCATGTCGCCGTCGCCATCATCGTCGGTGAGCTCCTATTGACCATCACCGCCGCCGCTGAGCTCTCGATGACATTGCCTCCAGATTCCATGGCTGCGGCGCTCCAGCTGTCAAGACCTGATTTGTGGTCACGATGCATCAGCGAGCCTTGGCCGTCGACGACAAGATCCCATTAGCCACCATTGCCATAGATCTGCTCCGCTGCCGCAGATCTAGCACACCTGATATGTCATTGTTGTCCTCTGTCGGGATCCAAATCTGTGAATACTGACCCTTTGTATATTTTGAACTAGTCACATGATCAGTAGCTAGTTCACACAGTGATAACATCAATGAAAATCATATCCATACAACGAAATAGCTAAGAAATAAGTAAATTATTATTAAATAGAAGCAGCGAGCCTTATGGTCATAGTTTACATACTTTGCCATGAAGGACTTAAAAGACTAATATATAAATCTTGCAGCAGAAGAAGATAACTTGTGGTGACCATCCGACATGCCCATAGGCAATCGAGCAGGGAGCGCACCCTAGTTCGTATAGTCTTCAAAATACTTCTCCTCCTAAAACTCTAGATTCCCTGATTCTTCCTCAGCAACTGATCAATAATGGTATAAAGCTGTGAGTATATAAAGCACTCAGCAAATCATAGGGAATAGTATGCAATTAATATTCATGCAAGGCTTGAACAAGGAATAGTTGTATGGTTCTTTTGCAGAAAATAGTATTGACAGTAAATACACTAAATAGATTGAAATGTGTAATTGAAAAGAATAATGAATAAATAGACAATTGCTTTGAAACAACCAGTGAACCCGCTCACTTCCCAACCAAACCACTATCCAAAGTTTCATGAAAAAATATATCTCCCATGTGAAATCCCTAGACATTGTCCATAACCGAGGACACAGCTGTTCGAACAGTTTAACACTCACGCTTCCATAGGCGTGCGACTAAGTGATTATCATAAGACCTTTACAAAGCTCTAACTTAACCCACTTCTATCCACTAAGGTTTTGTGAGAGCCCGGGGTATTTAGCTTGTAATACTTAACCATCCAATTGGTTCTAGCATTACAAATCAAATAACCCGACTCTCGGAGTAGTATGTACCTCCCAGGAGCGGTACATGTACTCCTTCACAAAATATAGCAACCATTCCATACACAAGTCATTACAATACCGAGTCTTCAATTTTACATTACAAAGACATACACATAATAGAGTTATTACAAAAGGGACTGACCGGCCAAAAGACAAGGTAAACAACTAAAGTAGCAGCGGAAGAAAAAGCCATAAGATGGCGATAAACAGAAGTTAACCAGTTTGCCCTTACCCACAAGGCAACCGACCAGGCCGCCAAGCTAGTCATCCTGCACGAAGTCAGTCTCACAATAGTTAACCCCTTGGGAGTCAATCTCCTCTGCAACAATCAAGCAATGCAGTTGAGTACAAAAACGTACTCGCAAGACTTACGGATAACAAACCTATACATAGCTACATGCAAGCTAAATCAAAGGAGAAGGCTATAGGGTTCATTTTCAGCACAAAGCAATATTTCATTTGCAATAGTGTAATAGGTTGAAGGCAATTTTAACAAGGGGAAATTCACTATTTGCCCTCCCTTTAGTTGTGTTTTCATATTTTGCCCTCTTTCCCGACCTAATACATTTTTTGCCCTCTCCTTTGTTTAATTCTTCAGATTTTGCCCTCTTTGCATTATTTTATTCTTTTTTGCTCGTTTTCCCATTACATGGCATGCAAAATGACTCTTTTGCCCCTAGGTCGGCATAGCCCCATTCCCGTCGCACCCGACCAAATCGCTCTCGGTCGCTTGTGCTCGCTAGGGTTCATCCTTTTCTCCCCAATCCCCTTCTCTTCTCTGTGCTCGCGCTAGTTGAAGGCGGCGACGCGGTGTGTAGTAGTGGTGCATGTGGACGTGGCTCCCCAATCCCTCGTGCTCCCAACGGCACTTGAAGGCAGCGACGCGGCGGAGCAAGCTAGTAGGGCGCCATGGATCCTAAGGAGATCCCAGTCGAGTATGTCCCCATTTCCCCGCTTACCATTGTTGCTTGCTCGATCTGTATCCCTTTTTGTTGTGCTTGATGCGTGTGAACAACGTAGCTTGGAACGATGAGTGATGAAATTTCTGTTTTTTCTTTGCACTGCCTTCTGTTGTGCCATTGTCGCGTAGGTATGAACTACTGATGAGTGATGAAATTTCTGTTTTTCTCTGTTGCAAATCCGGTAGGATTGACCCTGAATTGGCGTTTAGGATAAGCGTTAGAGTTGGAGCTTACATTATCGTGTTGAACGATGGTAGCACAACGGCTATGCCACGTACAGATTTAGAGTGGATAATAAATGTTAAGGGTTACACGATTGACAAGTTGTATGCTGATCTTGGAGAGAGGATTATTTGGGGACCTTCTCAGGAGGCATTTGCATACGGAGTTGACAAGATAACCAATGAACATGATTTCTGTTTTTCTTTGTTGCAAATCCGGAAGGATTGACCCTGAATTGGCGTTTAGGATAAGCGTTAGAGTTGGACTTACATTGTCGTGTTGAACGATGGTAGCACAACGGCTATGCCACGTACAGATTTAGAGTGGATAATAAATGTTAAGGGTTACATGATTGACAAGTTGTATGCTGATCTTGTATGCTGATCTTGGAGAGAGGATTATTTGGGGACCTTCTCAGGAGGCATTTGCATACGGAGTTGACAAGATAACCAATGAACATGTCAAGTTTCTATACACACATGAGTTGCAAGAGGCATTAATGGATCGATGGAACCTTAAATACTTGTTCTTATTTGTAGAGGTTGTCCCCAAAGCCGGATATCAGTGCAGCCAGTCTAGTGTGACCTGCCTTGATGAAGTTTTTAGTGGTAATGACCTAATTACAGCAAGAATTGATATCAGTGCAGATGGTCCTTGTGCCTCCAATGCACCTCATTGTCCTACTCCCATTGTTGTATCACAACCAGTTGGAAGTACTTGCAATAACGCTTGGGCATCAGAAGGTACAGTGGATTGGACAACTATTGAAATCACACAAGGTGCTCCATTTGGTGACGATGATAGAGATGTTTCTATGGGTGAGGATGACATGTATGTCTTACTTGGCTTGAGAGTCGATGATGATGCGTGGTTAATTCTAGAAGAACAACACCAATGGCAAGTCCTCTTCCATGTGGAATTGAGGAAGAATTTGTCGAGGCAAAGAATTGTAGTGGATGATGACATACACGGAGAGAGTGGGAATGTGTTTGATCAGATAATCCAACGATGAGTGTTAGCGGCGCCTTCCTCGACATGAAAGCATTCAGACCGGTTTGTCGAAAAGTATGCAATTAATGGGCAATTTGACATCCACACCATTAAATCTGACAAAACAAGGTTCAGGGGCAGATGCAAGGATGTGTGCTGCCCATGGATAATTAATGCTCATAGCACCAAGAAAGGAGAAACCATCAGGGTACTAACTATGTTTGATAAGTGCATCTAACTATCATGTTTGCTATATGATGTTGCTAACTGTCATGTTTGTATTTGCAGATGACCAAGAAGCCATTTGAACACACATGTTCATCGATTAGTAGGGTGAAGACCAGTATGGCATCTCAAGGTTGGGTGGCTGACAGGGTTGTGGGGATCTTGAGGAAGCACCCACATCTAGGGGCCAAAGAAATCCAAGAGAGGTTGCAGGATGAGTACAAAGTCACTTGCAATATGAGACAGTGTGGGCTGGTAGACAGAAGGCAATGGATAGGACATTTGGTTCCTGGGAGGACAGTTTTGAGGAGTTGTATAGATTCAAGGTAGAGATTGATCTTAGGTCACCTGGTGGTATTATTGAGATAGCAAATAGACAAATAGGTGACAAGACATATTTTCATAGATTTTTCATGGCTTTGAAACCATGTATTGATGTTTTTTTGAGAGGCTGCAGACCATACTTAAGTGTTGACTCAACAGCTCTGAATGGCAAATGGAATGGACAGCTAGCTGTAGTGACTGCTCTAGATGGACATAATTGGATGTTCCCAGTTGCTTTTGGTTGTATAGAATCTGAGACAACTGATAACTGGACTTGGTTCATGCAGCAGTTGAAGAAAGCAATAGGTAATCCTCCCACCCTTGCTATATGCTCTGATGCTTGTAAAGGTCTAGAAAATGCTATGCAGAATGTATTCCCTGCAGCTGAGCAGAGAGAGTGCTTTAGGCACCTTATGCAGAACTTTGTGAAGAAATTTCATGGTCCTATTTTTGGTAACATGTACCCAACTGCTAAAGCATACAGAGCAGACAGATTTGACCATTACATGGGCAGAATGCTTGAAGCAAGTCCTGAGGTTGGAGTCTATTTGAAGAAGCACCATAATTTGCTATGGATGAGGAGCAGATTCTCAAAGGACATCAAATGTGATTACATCAACAACAATCTGGCTGAGAATTTCAACAGTTGGATTAAAGGGCTGAAGGACTTGCCTGTTGTGGAACTAGTCGACGAGCTAAGAGAAAAGATAATAGAAATGTTTTACAAGAGGAGGAGAATTGGAGAGAGGCTGCAGGGGGAAATTCTCCCAGCCATAATACACCAACTCAATATGAAGACTAGGAATTTAGATCATTTGAAGGTGGGTACATCATCACATGAATCTGCAGAGGTAACTGAGGTTGACAATAATCATGAAGTTCACAGACATGTTGTTTACATCCTTGCACATGAGTGCACATGTGGGGAGTGGCAGTTAACAGGCAAACCATGCCCTCATGTAATGGCATTTATTACAACTGTAACAAATACAAATATGGAGGGATATGTACACAATTACTATTCAGTTGACAAGTTCAGAGATGCTTATGAAGGGGTTGTTCAGCCAATAACCGGTAAGAACCAATGGCCAAAAGTTGACCTAGGATTTAAGTTGTTTCCACCACTTGGGAAGAGATCACCAGGAAGACCTCGCAAGAGTAGGTTTCCATCATTCCTGGAGAAGGGGAAATCAAGTAGAGCAAGAAGGTAGTGCAAATGTAGCAGATGTGGGGAGCTTGGCCATCGTGCTGACGGCTGTAGTCTCAATGCAAACAAAAAAAGGTAACATCATGAGGCCTTTATACCTTTTGCATTACATGTTTCCTTGTTGCTTTGTGTAACTGCTGTGTATAATAGGAAGAGAACTGTTGTGAACAATAGGAAGAGAAAGGCTACAAAGAAAGGAATTGCAGAGGGTGCGTCTGTTTGTACACCCCCTGTCGCATTGCAGCTAGCAACTCTGAGCAACAGCCCTGATCCTGTCACTAGGAGGTATGGACTTGCATTTTGTCAATATGTATGGACTTGCATTTTGTTAGTATGTATGAGCATCTCACAATGGATGTAATATGTATGCAGGCAGCTAGCACTAACAATGGGAGGAGGTGACAGCCAAGACACTACTCCTAGGAAGAAGTTTGCAACTCCCAGGAAGAAGGTCACTGCTACTCCCAGGAAGAAGTTGACACCAATCAAGAAGAAGAAATGAGCAAAAACAACAATTTGTGTTCTAGACTTGTTTGCATGGACTTGTAGCCATTTCAGAATATTTTGTCAGTATGTTGTGTTCTGTAGTTTTTTTGCAATGTATGCCTATGGCTAAGAACTGGACCATATTTCCTATGTTCTAGACTTGATCTGCAGTCATTGTTGTGGACTACTGGACTGTATGCTATGTATGCCAATGAAAAATCAGCATTTGCCAACAGTGTGTTTGTTCTGTGATGAAGACCATCTTATTATTTGCTCTATAGAAGTATACATGTGTTATAGCAGTTCTCCTCCAATAGCAACTTAATATCTATATTATATCTTGCAGAATACATGTCTGGAGGAAGCTTATTTGATTTCTTGCACAATGAGCATAATGTCTTGGACAATGAGCATAATGTCTGGAAGAATTTGATGATGCTGATGAATTTGATTCTGAGATAACTCTAGCAATTTCTGATACCTGCTTCATGTGTACATGATAATCGATTTATGATACATAGCAATTGAGTTTGTCGGATTTCTGTTGCTCTTTATCAATGGTTTTGATGTAGTATCCTCCCTTCGCTGAAGGCCATGGATGGTATCAAAGTTGCTAATGGCCTTGAATGCAAGATATCTTGCAAGACCTCTAAGGTGTGTATCTTTATTTGATTGGGAATTCCACCGCATCCAGTTTTACTAGAATTTTAAGTACATCTTATCGCGCCATATATGCAGGTCTCACATGTCCTTGACACCGAAGATTTCTTATTTCGGTTAAGAAAGAGGAGACTTTCACCTGGTGGAGATGTTACTGACAAGTCACCTGTTTCAAAAATATATCTTTGCAAAAGTCAAATGGCTTCCATAGATTTCTATCCAAACCTTAGGGTCATCGGCAAAATACTGGTAATTCTACTGTATTCCAAACATCTTTGTATGAATCACTTTTTATACGAAACAGAAGCATCTTAGCGTGCTACCCTTTTTATCTTAGCGTGCTGCCCTGTCAGGATCACTTTCTTTCCCCTGTCACTATGGTTATTTGCATAGTAGCATGCTAGCATCTTCTGACTAGTGCTAGGAAATCAAGACTTCAGTTGTCAATATTACCTAGCATGATTTAGAAGTATCACATTATCTTTCAGAAAAGGGGCCCCTGCAGAAAATGCACATCCCAGGCTATTCAGGCACAAGCTCAAGTATGACCTTATGCCTTCACAGTTGCTATCTTCAGACTACTGATCTGGACATTCGATATTAACACACATATACAAAAGAGATAACAGTCATCATATCACATATGTTATGATGCTTGCCATTTTGAACAGATGAAATTACACATGATGTTCACTTTTGCAAACAAAATGATCACCACCTTGCTGACACCAAGCAACTAAAATGCCTCAACTAAGATCAGCACCTATTACACATCAAGTTGAGTTTCCATTTCAAGACAAAATGAGACTACTACTAGGTACAAGTGACAAACTACTTCCCCGATACAACAATTATAGCCATTACAACTAAAGCAACGACCAACAAGTTGAGAGCACCAATTATGATAGAAACTCTCCCTTGCTTCAACACCTTGTACATGGTGGCATCAGTGTTACCATTGAAAGCCTTTAACTCCGCGAGCTCTACTTTCATGGCCTCAAAGTCAGTCTTCAGAGTAGATGTGGCTTCAAGTAAATATGGAATTACATCTTTGGAGGAAGTGGTGTCCTCTTGAATCACCCCCTTCTTGGTCAGAAAATCTACATATTCTTCGGTCCACATGAAGAAGGAGCAAGTCTTTCGCTCCTACGACAAACCAAAAAGCAAAGGGGTCCCAAAATCAAATGAAGCAACCCCTCCCAACTTGAAACCCAAATCGAGCAAGGACTACTTACGTTTGGTTGGTTTATAGGACACTTGTACAACATCTTCCCCGCATTTGCACCCTTCCTGCAAGTGAGTTTGAGCAAGGCGGCCTTCTTGTAGTCCGGGCACTCCACAAGGGGAAGTCCGGTGTCGCCCCGAAGAGAATGCGTAGAAACGTTTATCATCGAAGAACCTGGGAAGTGTACCTGGGACCATCCCTTCGAACGCCTGGAGGAACCGCTCGACTACGACATGTCGTCCTTGCCAAGGCCAACCCGCCGTAGCTGCTGCGCTAAACCCTAAAGGGGATAGGGAGCAATGGAGGGAGAAGAGGGAAATGGATGAACCCTAGAGGCCGAATCGCCAGTCACGAAGAACAGAGAAGGGCGTGTGGGCGCGCACCAAGAAGTGGAAGAGGAGGAGGACAACAAGTGCGGCGATGGCGTCGAGGGCTCCCGCGACGGCGAGCAGCGCGAGACCGGAATGGATGAACCCTAGCGAGCGCAAGCGACTGAGAGCGATTTGGTCGGGTGCGACGAGAATGGGGTTGTGCCGACCGAGGGGCAAAAGAGTCATTTCGCATGCCATGTAACGGGAAAACGAGCAAAAAAGAATAAAATAATGCAAAGAGGGCAAAATCTGAAGAATTAGACAAAGGAGGAGGCAAAAAATGTATTAGGTTGGGAAAGAGGGCAAAATCTGAAAACGCAACTAAAGAGAGGGCAAATAGTGAATTCCCCCTTTTAACAAATCTGTTTTTATTTGTTTAAATAATAGTGAGACACATTTATAAACATAATTAGCATCCTGGAGGTGACTTCCCAACAACCACCACAACATAGCACGAATTACCCATTCGTACTACCCGATTTCAAGTTTTATCGAAAATGTTGTAGTCTAATTCTTGCGGGAAATAACCAAGCGTGTCCATAACCTAGGACGAGACTATTCGAATAGATTAAACCCTGCATGGGTTTACAACTTTACCCACATGTCAGATCGCTCCTTTTGCCACGTGATAAAACACACTTCTGAAGGTATGCCGGCAGAGCTAAGTCCTACGAGACGTTTTCGAATGGAATGAATCAATTAAGAGTCGCACGTATAAGGGTTAACCCTCCACGAATCGCCCATCCCGGGCTCCCACGGAGGACCCATACATTGTGTTGGACACATCGGCCCGGCCTCAGCAACTACCGATGCTCCTCGGGTGAGGGAACCTAAATCCGGAACCCACCCCGCACATTCTCAACAAAAACATAATAACAGAACATTTTTATCCTAACATCTACCACCAGCGACTCATTAATTAACACACCCCAAAGGACTGAGTCAAGAGGGTTCCCATATGCCCTCATGTGGTTGCACGCAAAAATGCTTGGATCAATGGCACAAGTAATTTGGTCCTTGTTGACTCAGGCACCAAGCACACACCCAAAAGCACACCATCCAACCAATGTGCTTAAGTCTAAAATATTTTATTTTCAGTTTTAGTTTCTCAAATACAATACATACATGGGTACTCTAACCCAAGTAATTTAAGTGATGATATAATGACCATCGCCGAAGCGATGATCACCATTCTACCGTTCTAAGCATTTCTAAGCGACACCAACTCGCATACTAAATATAAAGTGACTAGAGCCCATCCATCGAGCTCTAAATTATAGCGGATATAAACCTAGGCTCAGTAGTAAAGGATGGATATTTACCTAAAGTTCAAGTAACTAATCAGGTAAACTATCACGACCGAGAAAATACTTGTCAACATAGCATCCATACATATAGTTGAAACTTTGAAATATTAACATGCAAAAATAATATGATTAACATGCATCAAAGAAAAACTGCTTGCCTTGTTGGAGGTAACTTTCTTGCTGCAGAGGATCACTCTTGTATTCAATGAATTCATAAGAACCAACAAGGACGAATAACACTGAATAAACTCAAAAATTCAAAGTCATCCAAAAATCATGAAATTTACACGGAAGGTAGAGCATGATTTTAAAATAATTTAGCAACAAAAATAAATTAATTTGGATGTTGCATGCAAAAGTTATGGCCAGAACAAAATCAGCTTTTGCTAAAATGCTGAAAAAAATCCCTCTCGGGTACTGTTCATCCGAATTAAAAGTTTTGGCAAAAATTTCCTGAGAGGTGGTGAACAAGAAAATTTTATGGTAGGTAGAGCACCGCATGAGATGAATAATGGAATTTGATTCACCTCATTTGGAGCTAAAATGAATTTCTTATGATTTTCCAAGGTCATAAAAGTAGTGCACAAACCATATGTAAAATAGGATTTTCAGAGGTAGCAACATACTCAAAACCTATTCTATAATAAATTGCACTAACAGAGGAAACCAACAAACTTGAGTTTGCTCAAATTGGAGTTACAAAGAAATACTTATACATTTTTGAAGTTTAAATAATTTTTAGTGCAAGAAATAATGCTAAACTGAAGATAATTCTACTAACTAAAATTTCTTCAATAGAAACAAGATCCAAATCCATTTCAGATTAAAGTATATTTAAAAAGGAAACCAACCAAATTTGTTTCATGCAAAAAGGAGTTAAAATAAAATACTTATGCCGTTTTGAAGTTTAAAACAATTTAAAGTACATAAATAATTGATATACAGATTTTCTTATAAACCCTGAGTTGAGGACTTTTGTGTGGATATCATAGGGATATGCTCACGATCTTAGGATGATGATACAGTTGGCAATGGCGTCGAAGGTTTGTCGAAACACGCGTTTTCGGTGAAGTTCAAAATGATGTCAGGTCTCATGCGATCAGACCAGCCAATGTGTGGCGGTTAGACCGGCCTATGTGGCGGTCAGACTGGCCACCATTGGCGGTCAGACCGGCCAGGCCTCAAGTCAGGCTCAAGCAAAGTGGCTAGCGGTCAGACCTGAGTTTGGAGCTGGGCCAAAAATAGAGGGTGTAGGCAAGAGAGGGGATTCTCCTACACTTGGTCTCATAATTTTTGGAGTTTCGAGTCAAAAGTTCTATTCGTTTGAAAATTCCAGTAGGTTTCGGATTTCTAGGGAGGAAATTTGGCTAAGTCCCAGCTGGGTGGTCAGACCGGCCAATAGGTGGCGGTCAGACCGGCCAGGGGGCAGTCAGACCAGCCAAAGTGGCGGTCTAATCGGTTTTGACTTGTTCGTCGGCCAGCTTGGCGGCAATGTTTGTTGGTTAGGTCAAGTTCATGGGTTTTATTGCATAGATGTTGCATGATGCATGTTTTGGCTAACATGGGTCAAGTTATGAAGAACTTGTGCCCGGAAATGGTTACTTGGTCTATTGTTGTGCAGGTGACTTGGAGTCAACTATGGTCAACGACAAGGAGGACCGAGACTAGCTTAGGAGAACCGAGGTTCAGAACGGTCGTGTATGTCGGGTGAGATGGTTGGACTCAAGCAAGGCGCAAGATGGACTAGAACCATAGAAGGCTAAGTTTGAGCAAAGGCCTTTGTGAAGGTATGTGCTCATGCCTCATCAATTATGTGAATTGATGATTGTGCATATCGTGCGGTGCTATGTAACAGTTTGCTTGTTTGTGATGGTTGTAGGATACTTGAGCTAGGTCATGGTGAGGCGGACTAGATCGAGACTAGGTTAGGAGAACCGAGGTCCAGAACGATTGAGGTGGTGCTGAAAGATGACTGAGGCTAGCAGAGTGCTTACAGACCGAGAAGACAAGGAATCAGAGCGAAAGCTACCGATGATGAACATGACGGGCAGCAGCAAGATTGACCGGGACTAGACTCAGGGAGAAGTTGAGGTCCGGACTAGGCTCAGGGAGGAGCTGAGGTCCTGAACTGTGACTTGGTCCCAGTTGCAGTTATGGTGAGACATATAGTGCGCCAAGTGACTTGGTCCCAGTTGCAAGCGAGGACGGTTCGATGGGATCCGGACGCGTGAGAGGCTTGACGGGAAGTCATTGGGGCCACATGGATGATGACGGAGCATAGGAGATGCTTGAGGAAGGAATCACCAAAGGTCGGTAGAGGGCATTTTGGAAAATTGCCCCATACCGAAAAAGTGGTGAGTGGTGGTGTGTGAAACCACCTTCTTGGCCTTGGAGAAACCGCGGCGCAAGACGGCGCAAGGAGAGGCGATCTAGGTCAAGAGAAGATGAAGACGGCGCTTTAAAATGTGTGCGTAAGTAAAACCCGTTTGTGTGTGGGCATAACGGGTGCCTGTTTGGGATGTCTCTCTAGGGCCAGCCTCCACTATAAATAGGGAGGGTGCTGGTTGCACTTCCCAACCCTTTGATTCTAGAAACCCTAATTTGGGATTTAGGGCTAGGAGAGGAAAGTGGAGAGGCTAGGGTTCATGAGAGATGGATTGATTTGAGTGCTTAAGTGTTGTGCTTTATCCTCTATGGTGGAGTGGCTGTAAACATACAATCTATCTAATCAATCCATGCAAGATTTGCCCTAAGTTGAGTTCTATCTTATTCTTGCTCTCTCTTTGATGCCTTTGGGATTTTTTGGTGTTTCTTATGTTTTTATTTGGGATCTTGCTGTGATCTTGCTTGCTGGTATGTGTGGGGCATAATCTAAGGTCATCTTGATCATCATCCACCCACGAGCAAGCTTTTGGATCTAAGTTTTGATTTTGCCCGGTTTTGGTAAAAGAAAGGGTGATTTTATGGGGTTTTGCTCTTGAGGGCTTTTGGCTTGATTCTTCCTGTGATTGAGGATGCTACACTACTACAGAAAAGGCCTTTACAGACGGTTCAAAAACGCCATCACAGACGGTTCCGTGAGCCGTCTGAGTTTATGGGTCAGTAATGCTAATGGTCATTACAGACGGTTTCGAACCGTCTGTAATACATACTATCACGCACGGTGCCGTAGATGCAACCGCTCAGGATAGTCGACTACCACGTATGGTCCGTAGATAAAACCGTGCGTGATATTGACTACCAGACGGTTCAGATGAAACTGTGCGTGATAGATTACCACAGCGATGCAGTCAGATGAAACCGCTCGCGATGTGATGATGCAGACTACCGCGAGCGATATATGAAACCGCTCGTGATAGTGAACTATCACGCATGGTTTCATATACGCATCGTCTGCGGGTAGTCCATCATCACGCACGGTTTCATCTACGTATCGTCGTGGTAGTCGATTATCACTGCATTTCGTTTCATCTACGACCGCTCGGGGTAGTCGATCATCACGACGGTTTCATCTACGCACTCGCCTGTGGTAGTCTTTTGCATTGCTAAATTTATTTCGCTTATTGGCTAGCCTCGTGAAATGCTAGCCATGCCCTCTCAAACAAGCACATCCAATTCTCATTCATTTCGAAGCACATCAAAATTGCATTCATTTCGAAACAAGCACACATCCAATTCACAAATCAATTAACTAAAATTAACCATTAATGTACATTAATTTACACACATGTACCATTATGTTCAATCTATCTTAATCAAGTTCAATCGCTACATCGTGGAAACTCCCATTTGGATTTATGACCGTGTGTTCGTGAATGCCGCAAGGTGTGATCGAATTTTTATGAGCTCGCTCTGCTCCAACGCAGCTTCAATGATGTTCGCAACTTCGTCGATATGAAGGTTAAATTCGGGCTTATATAAATTGGTAAGTATATATGAAATAATTGTTGAAAGATTGACAAACCCGAGGATCATTGGTGATCGCGAATCGATGAGTAGTTGCATGTTGTGGCAAACATAGTATCCACAGACGCTATGCCCGACTACCGGGTGGCACCGCAAAAATAGAATTGGTTAGTTCGAGAGGCATTGCTACGGTGTTATATAGGATTAATGTGTACTAGCTAGCAAGTACAGGAATGTTTGATCATGTTGCAGCGTCCTTCCTTGATATTCCATCCTTTAGCATGTAACACGTCAACACCCTACGTGACTCCAAGAAGTTAGCCTTAGCCATTGCAAAGGAAGGAAAGACTACAATAGAGTTTCTATGGAGGAAATGTGTTTACCGATGATTAAACTCCTGATAGTCGTGAAGTTGTGAGTGGCCCTATGTAGGGAATCTAGGTATATTACGTATTTCGTTTTGGTATAATTACAATTAGAATCCAATGGAACCTACATTGTATGTCAAGATGGTCATTAAACCTAAGTTCGTGTTGCTTATAAAGTACAAATCAACAAGTATAGCCAGAGTGCAACACTACTTACTTACGGTTGTAGGGCAAAAGTATGAATTCCTTGTTGCGGTGAGCCATGAAAAAATCTATAACGTAATTCTCGGCGAATGTTGCATTCGCCGTGATGGTTTGCTCGGAGACAACGTGTGGGTCGAGGAAACCTACCGTGATTTCCTTCTTTCGGCTTCACGGATCATGTATCTATTATACAAAAGCTAGGAGTTATATATAACATTTATCGATATTACACCTAACATTGACCGTGATTGTACACACTTACGATGTCCAAAGATCGTATGATTGAGACGCCGAGCTCGCCGAGGTTGAAGAGATGAACAAGTCGTCGAAGGTCACCGTGAAGACAGGCGTCTTGATACACGTGGTTAAAATGATGCTCCTTGAACTTGACGGTGACACCCGAGCATCGTTGATCAACCGGCTTGTTGGATATTCCATGTACCATGCATGCAATTCCGTGCAATCCAAATCCTAGGGTAGGGTCGTCTAACTTCTCGAGCAACGGCTCGCTCGCTTGTATTTCTCGCCCAGCAAGAAGGGGATATCGGAGAGGACTCGATCGTCTTCGATTTGCCCTTGCCCTTGCTGCCTCACTTTGTATAGGTCGACTTCACAAGAGTCGATCGAGCACGAGGTGTAGATGCATGTGATGCAATGGCCCTTGCCATGTCAAGTCTGAGTAGCCGGTCTGATCGAGTCCGTGGACTTGATGCCGCTGCAGACATTCCGTGAAGTTGACACCGAGCAGTAGCTCGGCAGATGTCCTCCTTGGGCCACTTTGGATGAATGTTCCAACGGCTTGCCCTAGAGTCATGACCTCATCGTTTGGGGAATTTTCATGGGGCGGCCTCGAAATTGGCACAAACACCGCCCACATTCACTTTTGCGAAACCCGGCGCTAGATTTGCACTGCACCAAAGCTCCGATATCGGGATGGATACACCGCCCCAAGCAAAGATCTAGGGCAACAGAGACATATCTCACTTGGAGCTTGCACTTCAGAGCCACCTACGTACATAACGGTACAAAATTAGCTACTCCAACAGCTTATCAATGGATTGAGCATTCCAGAGATAATAATTATTACCGTATGTCATCGACGAAAATCTGTCATCACCTATTGTGGTAGGGTTAGGGTTGGACGCCATGACTACTCGGATGTTTGGGGGGCTAGCTAAGCGGTATAGTAGGGCGGGGGCTTCAACCGACTTGGCATTTGCAATCCCTAATCCTTTCCTCAAAAGTCTCTTTGCTTTTGCTCGAACGCATACGAATCCTTTCCTCAAAGGATTGAGTGACCTCTGTGTGACTTTTTCATCGACCTCCGCCTCTGATTTTTCAAAGGAGCTCATCTCTCGAGGGATGCACGAAGATCCTCTCGTAGCTTTGCATCATGCTCGGCTTTGGCTCTCCTCCTACTCCCAGACGATCCGCATCCGCTTGGAACCATTGTTCCCATGTAACAAAAACACCAGCGCCTCTCGTATAACCTGGATGCTCATCTTTGCTTCCTAGGGCCGCAGAGAGTATATCTTTCTCCCTATCTCGCTCGAATGAGCCTTGGGAAGATTGTGCACTCGCCGTTATCGCAATATAGCCCGACATGTCATTTCACTTCCTATGAAGTTATGGAGTAATTACAAACTAGGTAGTTCGACATCTTACCAGCGTTGGGACACTTCACGGTCTTCGGGTTTGGAAAGTACACTTCCCGAGGGCGAATAGATAATCTCACAAATAACCACCGCTTCGCCAAGACATCGCTGATCTCGAAATAGCAGGAGAGATTCAAACCGCTTGCTCGCTGTTCTGATCCTCCATATCGGGGCTTTACCCGCATACCAGTGATGCCGAGTCCGTGGGGTGCTTGTTTTTGCTCGAGGGCCGTAGCGCCACTTTCACTCTTAAATTCATCTGTCGTCTTCTTTCGCCACAAACTCGCCCAGACTCTTCCAAGAGTAGATACTTGTGGAAGGCGGCTCAGATCCTTCTCCACGTAGTTCTTGACAAGCGTTGTTTTGACCGGGAACGAAAGATCCCGAACCCTCTCGTGTTCATACACCACCAGATTTCCTGTGTACAAGCTACAAAAATGATAACATAACCAAATCTCGCATTTCGATAATAGTAAATCGTAGTTCGATACAATTGGGCATGAAGCCAAATAAAGAAGTAAATAACACAAATGAAATAGAAAGGTAGTAGTAGGCGAGAACGATCCGCCACAGTAATCGCCCTGGGGCGAGTTAAGCGCTTGTCCTCACCGCCCCGATAGTAGTCTTCTCCAAAATTTTGTTGCATAAAGCAAGCATGAGCACAACTACCGTGCTCGCAAGTTACACCCAATATGGAATTGTAACGCATGCATAAGGTAAACAAAGGACATTGGCGGGGTTATTTTATGTAGCAAAGCAGCTTTAATTTAAATAATCATAATAGATCGCAAGGCCATTTTCATACAAGAATTAAAATCATATTTTAAATGACAATTGAATAATGTGGATAACCTCCAAGAAAGGTGATGGATATCCTCCAATCACAATGGCTAACCGCCCAAATTTCCCACCGTGACTAACCATCCACGAAAACATCTGTTGAAACCATTTTAAAACCAAAAGCAAGTCTAACTCAAAGTGGCTTTGCTAGCATGTCCATGACAGCATGACGCGCTATTCAATAGTTTTCTACTCGCAGAGTTTGTACAGCTTTACCCACACGAGATATTATACCCTTTGTGTCGGCCAATCCACGCTTCCTAAGGCGTGTGACAGAGCAAATATCACAAGGTCATATAATGATCTACCCCACAATACTCGTGCCCGCTAAGGTTTCGCTTCCATTGGACTAACCATCCTCCGGGAGCCCCCTCTTGCGCCATGTGGGACTACTGTCTAACCAACACCCACTCATACAACATGGCACGAATATTTATGAGGTATCCCAAATTATTAAGCCGTGTCCTTCCCATACAGACATGTGGTGGTACGCTTTTGGCATAGCAAAGGAACGCCAAAGGCCGGTCCTTAATTGACTTGGGCGTCTTTCAAACTAAACCCTGGGCTTTAATCCTAACCAGATTAAACCCGTGCATAAACCTGCACCCACCTTTCATCTGTTACACCCAAGTCCAAACCATCTTGATTTTATTTAGTAAAACCACCTTTACAACAAATCTATGGTAAGACAATACCATAGGTTCAAGTTAAAACAAGTTTGTAAAGATTTGGCTAAATCCTCCCCAAAATCAAAATCATGGTCTAAGTATTTGCTAAGCATTTCCAAACAATTTATCTATGAGGACAAGGGATGACACTTCAAGATTCAATATTGGCCATACAAGGGCAGTTGGAATATCTAATCATTTAAACAGGAATTTAAAATACTTGAATAAAAGTATGCATGCACTTAATAATTTGAAAACTGAATTTAAATAACTTTAAAATAGTAGGTGCAAGATGATCAAAGTATAACTTGCCTTGCTTGGTGATGTTGTTTTCCTTAACAGGTCACCTAGTACTCACAAACACTCTCTCCAGGTTGCTTGTGTGTACAACCACGATGATCATACAGTCAAAATCAATCCTCTTATATGGTCTCCAACTACGTTGAAAATCGACTCAAGTCGCTTAAATCTATACGAAAACGATCCAAATTCAAACGAAATTCAAATAACAAATCAAAAGGCAATTCAAATTAACTCAAAACTAAATAATTACATTTTATTTAGCTAGATAATAATTTTATAAAACTTTATAAATTTGAAACACTCAAATTGGAGTTGGGATTTAAAAGATATGAATTTTACAAGTTTTAATCCTAAATCAAATTTAAATGAACTTCTAAATACAAGCAAGATTCAAATGAAGTACAATTTAAATAATTTTGGTTTAGTTAGCTAGATCTTCAATTTATATGAATTTAGAAATTTTAAACACTTAATTTGGAGTTAGGAATCAAAAGATATGAATTTTACAAATTTAAATCCTAAATTTGTAGTTTAAATCGTTTCAAATTCAAACAGACTGTTTAGACTTAAACAAAATCAAATAATTATATTTTATTTAGCTAGATGACAATTTTATAAGGTTTTAGAAATTGGAATCACCCAATTTGGAGTTGGGATGAAAAAGATATGAATTTTACAAAATTTGATCTAAATTTGGAATTTAAATGAATTTTAAATTCTAAAACAAGACTAAACTGAACTCCAAATTGAATAATTATATTTTATTTAGTTAGACAATAATTTTCTAAGAGTTTAGCAATTTGAATCATCTAATTTGGAGCTAAGATGTAAAAGTTATGAATTTCACAAATTTAAACCTAAATCATTATTTAACCAATTTCCTAATTATTTTTCTAAAGAAAATTCTAATTATTGCGCAATGCTGACCTCAGCCCTGAGTTTATTCGGATTTTTAAAATTAAACCGATATTGGGCCCCACATGTCATTCACACGGTCCATGTGAACCGTGTTCATGGACTTGGTGCACCGGCGTGGCGCGAGGTGGCGTGACTAGGTGCCACCCGCGCGCCACATCCGCGAAGCGAGAGGAGGTGGCGCCACGCAGACTACTACGTGGCGGTTACGCGCTTACAAGCCGGGCGCGTCGGGACCAAGGGTCACCGGCGTTTGGCATGCGCAATCATCCCATGAGACCATGAGTATAAAGAGGGGACGGAGGAGTTGAGGGCTCACCCCGCGAGGTTAGGGCATGAAGGGTTCGCGGCGACGAGGGCTTTGGCGGCGGCGCAAATCGGTCGTAGGTGGCGGCGGTTCTCCGTGGCCCTCGGGGCGAAGCTAATCGCGCGACGGATAGGCGTGGGGGCGACGGCGACAATGGGTCGAGGTGGCCGGAGAAGACTTGACGCACCGAAATGGAGAAGAAGAGGCCTCCGCGAACCTTCAATCTGCAAACTTCGCTAAACGAGAGCGGAGTGGGGAAAAGTGAATGAGGGGAAAAGATGAGGGGCTCAAGGGGCATCTCATGCTCCTATTTATAGGCCATGGGGTGGTGGGGAGGAGGAGATCATAAGTAGAGGCAAGGCGGCATGGCTTGGGCATGCTGGCGGAACGGCCACGAAACGGGAAGGACGGCAGAGCAAGGGATGGCGAGGCGCGGTTCAGGCGCACACATACGCGTGAGGAGCAAGCGCTTGCGATGGAGCCGCATGAGCTCCAAGCCCGCGTCAATGGCGGATGCGTCAACTATGTGGGAAGAAAGCAGGAAGAAGGAGATGGGCGCTGCCCACTTGGAAGCGAGGGAGGGGGCCAAAGGGACCGAGAAAGAGAGAGAGAGGAGGTTGGGTTGGCGGGATTGGGCGAAATGGGAGGGAAGAAATGGGCCGGATGGGTTTTACCGAAAGGGATTTTGGAAAATTAAATGATTTAGCAATTTAAATATTCCGGTTAATTCAAATGAGCTTTAGAAAATAGCAAACAAACTCCAAAAATTCTAGAAAAATTTACAGAAATTCCTAGAGTTAGTTTGGACTTAATAAAATTATTCCCAACTTAAAGTTGGCTTTTAATTTTGCAAATAAATTATTTTGGCTTTAAAATATTTAGGAAAAGTTTTAAAATTTTCATAAAATTCTCAAAATTCTTTTTAGTTTTTATTTTTTTCAACTTTAACTCAAATAAAACTTTAAAAACTTTGATAAATTTTATTTTTGACTTTTAAGACTTCAAAATTCAAATAAAGCAAATAAACTCTTTCAAATTTTAGAAAATTCAATAAAATGATAACTTTATTTATTTTTATTTTGGTAATGTAACCTTGGGATGTTACAAGCGTGTTCTTGAAGTTCTTCCACGCTTTGCACGCCAGAGTAACGCTGCGTGTCGTCAGACGGAGTCCGTGAGTTCTACCGGGATCTCGAACGATGCAAGAATTTCCGCCAAGACAATTTTTCAATGGTCCTGCACCACCTTCCACGAATCGTAGGTGATCTTGACCCGCTCCGTGCAACTATTCCACCATTCTCCGGAATGCGGACGCCGCTCGGCGAGGATTGATAGGGTCCTGCATCGACGACTCCGTGATGGTAAATCGCCCGGGCCTTTTCGATATTCCTCTTCTTCTACCGCGGTTGGATATTGTTCCAGAGGATGGTGCATCATCGACACATGAGGCTACCGACTCGAATGAGCGGAAGACATCTTCACAAGAAATAGAACATCATGTGAACAAATGAAATCAAAGATAAAGCTAAGATTTAACATTTTGATATTGCTATCGATGTAGAGTAAGCATTCCAATTAGAGCTCAAGTACAAACCCGATTATCAAAACAATTTCAAGATAAGACTATTATCATCACAGAGCATTCATCTCAAGCCCACCACACCACATTGCAATGTATTCCAATGGCGATATCAAACAAATACCATATGAATAATCGACTAGAACAAATACAAATTCCTAAAACAAGTACAATTATCATGAAGGACCATGACAGATTATTGATAGAAATAGTTAGGAAAGGGGCTCGGGGTCGATCGGTAACTTCGGCATTGGTTACCTTTGGGCATCGAGGAGAAGGACGAGCAGGAGCAAGACTCTGCAAAGCGGCGGCGGCCGAAGGGGAGGCGCCACGGCCTGGGGAGGGAGGAGGCGGCGGGTCGGGCAGGAGGCGCGCGGGGCTGGGAGGCGGCCACGGTCAGGAGGAGACTCAGCGGCCTGGGGAGGCGCCACGGCTGGAGGAGGAGGCGGCGACGACGGATCGGGAGGAGAGCGCGCTGCTCGAGGAGGCGGCGCCGAGGACGGTGGCGACGGGCTCGGGAGGAGGAGAGCGAGAGGAGTTGAGAAACTTAATCGTTTGAGAGTGGCGGGCGGCAAACCCTAGCTAGAGTCCTAATGTAAAGATGGACATCACAGAGGCGGTTCTAAATTAGAACTGCTCAGGATACATTACTATCGCTGCATTTGGTTCTAACTTAGAACCGCTCGTGATATGTGATGTATCACGAGCGGTTTTAATAAACAACCGCTCTGTGATATGTGATGTATCAGACGGTGTTAATAAACAACCGCTCGTGATATATATATATGCACGAGCGGTTTTGATAAACAACCGCCTCATGATATATATGTGAGACGGTTTGTAGTTCAAACCGTCTGTGATATTATTTTGTATTGGTTAATATCTAGATCGATTGCTTATTGGCTAGCCTCGAGAAATGCTAGCCATGCCCTCTCAAACAAGCGTAAAAGACAACAAGTACATGTATATACATCCAATTCACATTCATTTGAGAAACAATCACATCCATTTCACAAGACAAATCAATTAATTAACTCAAATGAACTAAAATTAACCATTCATCGAATGTATATACATATACACACATTGTTCAATTAATCTTTAAAAATTAGCCCTTCATGATGATCGACGCCAGTATGTAGCTAGTTTCGTCATGTTCTTCTTCCTCGACCCTTATGCTCGTTTCGAAAGGATGCAACTCGTCAAATTGATTGTATTCTTCCTCGCCCACTACATTCTCAACTCCGACAATCCTCCTTTTTCCATGAAGAACTACGTGGCGCTTCTTATTTGCCGGTCGGTAACATAGAAGACTTGAACAACTTGGTTAGCCAAGACGTAATGGTTCGTCTTTGTATCTAACACGCTCGAGGTCCACGGTAGTGACGCCAGCATTTGTCGACCTTCACCGTGGGAGATGGACCCAACGGCACCGAAATAGGGGATCTTGAAAAGCACGTGGTCGAGCTCCCATATCTCCTCTATTTGCCCATAGTAGGAGCTCCTCACCCCATCGTCTTCGAATGCATCTATGCGACACCGCTGATCGTTAGTGCTTTTTATATCCCGAGCTCGCAGATAGAATGTGTACCCATTTATGTCGTATCCTCGCCATGTTACAAGCAGTAATGTTGGCCCTTTTGCCAACCATGTCAAGATATCACTTGACGAGCTCCTAGCAAGTCGCTCCTTCAACCATTGGTTGAACCGTCTCATTGTGTTGTCTCGTGATCCAAACATCCGCCACGGATTACATTGTCAAGCACGCCCCTTGCCGGTCGATATACGGGACACTTCAGCCATGTGTTGCAAGACGTGAAATGGGCTTGAGCATACGCATCCATATTTGGAGTGATTGCTTTCCTTCCGATGGTCCCGATACCTCGAGCCTCCCTCAAGGCGAGATCGAGGCACACCTATCGGTTCGACTTGAGCCATGTAATCGAGGCGTAACTCAATGACCTCTTCGGGCTTGCATAACCTTCGACGATGCCGCCCTCGGCCGAGATTGATTCCGTACATATGACTTGAGAATTCCCATGAACCTCTCGAACGGGTACATGCTACGAGGAACACGGGCCGCACATCTTTATCTCCTCACAATATGAACAATGAGATGGACCATGATATCGAAAAACGACGGAGGAAAATACATCTCAAGATCACATAGTGTCGCTACCACCTCGTCTGCAGAGCATCTAGTCCTTCGAGATCGATGACCTTGAGTAATTGTGTTAAAAAAATAACACAGACCTCATGATTGTCTCTCGGACCTTGATCGGCAAAATACTTCTAATTGCAACAGGAGCATTTGTGTCATCAACACATGACAATCATGAGACTTCATGCCAATTAACTTCAAATCTTTTATCGAAACAAGTTTCTTCATGTTGGCGGAGTAACCGGACGGAACTTTCACGCCATGCAAGCACCGCAGCAGCTTCGGTTCTCTCGCCTTGGACAGAGTGTAACAAGCGGGGAAGGTACGTTCGTCCTTTATCGGTCCTTGTTGGTGCTAACTCAGTCGATGTCCATATCAACCAAGTCAAGCCGCGCGTTGACACCATCCTTTGTTTTGTCACGAATGTTCAAGAAGAGACCAATCAAGTCATCACATACATTCTTCTCTACATGCATGACGCCGATGCAAAGGCGAACTTCTAGGTGCTCCCAATAAGGTAAGTCCCAAAATATTGATCTCTTCTTCCACATGTTCTTCTTACTTGTCCTCGATTTACATCCCTTTCCAAGCACAACATCTAAATCCTTAACCATATCATAGACCTCTTTATCGCTTAAATGCCTTGAGCCGAATCGTCCTCCTTCTCTCCGTCAATTGTTTCTTCATCCTGCGGTATGGGTGAGCCCTCCGAAGGAACCTACGATGACGCATGTACACGGTTTTTGCGCGAGTGATTCACCACACACTCTCGGTATCATCTAAGCAAAGGAGTACAGCTTTGGCCCCTTTTGTACTCGCCCGACAGATTAGCAAGGGCGGGATAATCATTTATGGTGCGTAACAACAAGGAACGTAAAGTGAAGTTCTCTCGCTTATACGCATCCCATACCGCACTCTTCAATCCACAAGATTTTTAGATCTTCCATCAATGGTGCTAGGTACACATCAATATCATTCCTGTGTTGCTTCGCCCTTGGATAAGTATCGACAACAAAATATACTTCCGCTTCATACACAACCAAGGAGGAAGGTTGTAGATACAGAGCGCCACGGGCCAAGTGCTATGTCCAAACCTTATATTCCTCGGCCGCTCATGTTACCGAAAGGATTCATTCCATCTCAGACTCAATCCAAACCTTATATTCCTCGGTTCCAAGCACCGGAAGTCTTCAATTTCAGCAAACCTCCTATCGATGTTTCTCCACCGGCGTAATCGCTGCAGCTCGATGTTGTTAGCGATATCGTTGACTTCAAATAATGCATGACAAGACTATATATTCCTCCCCTTATTCAACATATCCTCCTCGTGTCTTAACTTTCCGTCATTCTTACGCTCTCTCGAAAGCCAATATTTATAAAATCTATGCAGCTCAAATGGGCTTTTGCATTCTTCCCCATCTTCGTTAGGATGGGGTCCCTACATGTAGGACTTCCTTTAGTCCCTACAGATGCAAGACTTTATCTAGAGCACACCGACTAGTCATGCAACTTTCTCACCGACCTTACGGATTAGTTATATGACTTTCTCACAAAAGTTAGGCGACCTAGCTCGATCGCCCATCATGCATTCTTGCCATGATGCAAATGCACGTGTCCATTGTCATTAACATGATTCATCATTGTCATCATTAACAAGATAGTCACATTGCTCACCTTGTCCCATCATCATTGCCATCAACATATAACTATTATCATATAAACATCATCATTTAACATTACCAAGTCAGCATTCTCATGTAAACACTACCATGCAAGCATCATCACATGAGTATTATCATGTAAGTATCCTCATGTAAACATTACCATGTAGGCATCATCACATAAACATTACCATGTAGGCATCATCACATAAACGTTACCGTGTAAGCATCATTACCTAAATGTTACCGTGTATCATTACCTAAACGTTACCATGTAAGCATCATTACCTAGACGTTACCACGTAAGCATCATTACCTAGATATTACCACATAAACATCATTACCTAAACATTACCAAGTATCATTACCTAAACATTACTACGTAAGCATCATCATGTAACCATTTCCTTGTAAGCATCATCATATAAACATTATCATATCACACAAACATCACATATTTCGTAGCACTAACAGGCTATCGCTCTACCATGCACTTGCCTGTTAACCAAGCGGAGCGGAGTGACGTGTAGTTGATGCCGTTTCCGAACCGCCACCTAAGCAGGCATTCAACCAGACTCAGAACATTTCACAATACATGCACTCATATGAATGTCGTTGATCCTACGCGCACAACGACACAAGCAACCCCTCTCACCGGCATTATTCCACTAACCCGGTACCAAAAATATATAATAACAATAGGTTAGAGTTCGAGTCGTCTAACCTTGCGAATGAAAATTTAGGTGTGCGTCCCTAATTTTCTTTCCTTTCCTTTCTTTCTTTCCTCCTTTCTCTTCTTTCTTTTCTCCTCCCCTTTTTCTCTCTTTGGGCCGAAGCCTCCCGAGCCCCAGCCGGCCTCATCTCCTACCTCTCCCCTTCTCTCACTCTCATTCTCTCCTCCTCTCGGGTTCCCTCTCGTCGAGCCGGCGCAGCGCGCCGCCTTCTGCTTCCCCTCGAGCCACCACCGCTGGCTCCGGCCGCGCTCCACGCCGCTCGCCTCGCTTCGCCCTTCTCGCCGCTCAGCCAAGGCGCTGGCCCGCCCGCCGGCTCCACCCCACGCGCCCTCATGCCTGGCCACAACAGCCTCCAGCCGCTTCCCCTCAGTGCACTGAGAGCAGCCTCTCCTCGGCTCACCTCCGGCCATTGGCGCGCATGCGCCCACGCGGCCCTTCTCCAGCCCGCCTGCGCCCAAGCTCGGCCTTTGGCCACCGGGCGCCTCCCCTACGGTATGCCCCTTCCCTCCTATTCCCTTGTGCTCTGTGATGGATCTGGATGGTGACGGGGGTTCGAGTTGGGCAAAACAAAATGGGGATGAAAAGGGTTGGGAGGAGAGATTGGACTGGGAGCTTGGTCTTATCCCCCCTCTCTCTCTCCATCTCTCTCTACCTCTCTCTCTACCTCTCTCTCTCTCTGTCTCTCTCTCTCTCTGCCCTGTTGGTTTTCTCTCTACTGTAGGGAGGAAAATTGGTAGAGTTGTGCTCAACCTTCACTCTCACTCTCCTAGGCTCAATACGGGTATTACACGCCCAACTCTGAATCTTTTGTAATTTAGGTCTATTTGCTTCGAGGTTTTGTTTGGGTTCAATACAAGTCTTCCACTGTGCTTGTATATTGATCTTTATAGCTTCCATAGCTATTGGAGTGAAATTAGTATTGAATCTGATCAAGGTGAAAAAGTGATCGTGCTCCTATTCACCCCCCCTCTAGTATCCATTCCGATCCAACAAGTGGTATCAGAGCGAGGTTTGCTCTTTTGTGATCTTTACCGATCTTTGAGCACGGCGACTAGTATATGGATTTGTGAGCTCTTCTTGTCATCTTGCCGTGGTTTTTTTTGCTGATGATGTCCATCATGACAAAAGGCTTACGTACGATGTTTATGTTGTCGATTGAGAAGAAATTCTCCTGCGTTATTTGTGGCGATCTCTTTTGTTTTGATTGTCCTAGTTTTAGGGATGAGATACGCTTAGAGCTCAAGGAGGTGAAGGAGTCTATTGGCATGTGTGGAGTGGCGATCGAGGATGATCATGATGTAGAGCTCTTCGAGGATGATCATGATGAGTCATCCGATAACAATCCCCTACTCAAGCTAAGCAAGGTGAGCAAAGAAAAACTCATTGATGACTTGTTGTCATATGATCTTAAATTGCATGCTCTTAAGAAGGAAATGAAATTGCTAGAAAGAGAAAAGGGTGATTTGTCTCATGAGCTCGCCAAATTGAAAACCTCCATGTATGCTTTTGATTCTTTGCTTGTGGACATGGATAACTTGAATAACTCTCTTGCATGCCTAAAATCTGAAAATAAATTATTGAAATTAAATGCTTCTATGCCATTTGATTCTTGTGTTGCCTTACATCATGAGCTTGATAATGTTAAGTTAGAAATAGGCAATTTTAGATCTATGGTTAGAAATGATTGTGATTCTTGTGTAGGCATGCTTGCTGAATTTGAGAAGTTAAAATTGACTAATTCTATTCACCTTGAGCAATTAGAGAATGCTAGGGCTGAAATTGTTGAAATTGAAGCTAGCACTTTGTAGCATGTGCTTAGAGTATGAAAAATTGCTTAAGGATAGTTTAGTCTCTTGCAAGAATTATGCTAGTTTAGAAAATAAAATTGATGCTTTGAATTGCATGCTTAATACGAAAGATGATTTTGAAGAGTTTTGAGTCAAGGTCACATTCGCAAAAAGAGAGAGAGAGAGAGAAGCAAAAAGAGAGAGAAAGAAGCAATCGGGTTTGCTTGCATCCTTCGAATCCTTTGTGTTTGGTCCTTGGTATCAGTCGGTGTTGTGCTAGGGCTAGGGATACTTTTAGACCAGCAACCGTGACAAGTACTTTGGACCCTTATTCAACTTTGCTAATCGGGTTACGGTTTTTGCTAATCCTTTGCTACCATATTGTGCCTTCCAAGCTCCACATACTCTTGATCAGAACAGGTCCCCTCTTGCAATCATACCCACGCTCGACACGGTATCATGAACCAACCATCGGCTGTACTACCTACTGCAGTGGTAAGAACACTTGTAAGAGTGTGGTAAAACGCTTGAGAGTGTGCGATTCCACCTTCCACCACCAAGTAGTTGGTAGGGATAATACCTTTGTGTTGTCTTTTATTTTCCACTAACCATGACAGGTGAGATGTCTGATGAGAAAGAGTGTTGTAAAGGGAGAGCTCATGACGCTCTTGGATGAACAACGCACTACCATTAATGAGGATATCGACAGGAAGCTTCAAGCTACTACGGCTACATTGCAGCGCTCAATCAATGATAGTATTGCAGCGCTCACTACACGCCTTCAAAGAATGGTGAATCGGCTACCAAACAATGGACGTGGGTATGGTCATGATGCAGCCCAAGATCTTGAGGAGGGAGATGATAATGAGAGGCAAAACCACGACGCCGGCGCTGCTCTTGCTGCCCAAGATGCACGTCAACGACACCGCCTACATCACAACCGCCACGGCATGGGAAGTAATAATTTTTAGCATCACAATGCTTGTGTTAATGACCCATTTGCTAAAGTTAAATTTACCATACCATCTTTTGCGGGTGTTTATGATGCTGAAATTTATCTAGATTGGAAGAGGACAGTTGAACAAAAATTTAATGCCCATCTAGTTCCTGAAGTGTATAGAGTCAGACAAGCTAATAGTGAATTTAAAGATTTTGCTATCATTTGGTGGAATCAAGTAGTTAATTCTGGCTTAACACGTGATTCATGGGATAGATTGAAGGTAGCTATGCGTGCTAGATTTGTTCCTCCTACTTTTAAACGTGATATGTGTAAGAAATTGCAGCGTTTAGACCAAAGTAATAGATTTGTTGAGGAATATTATCAAGAACTACAAATATGCATGCTGTGTTGTAATGTTGTTGAGGATGAGGAGGATAAGATGGCTCGCTTTTATGGGGGCTTAAGGCGTGAAATTTAGGACATAGTTGATTACAAAGACTATAATGATATCAATAAGTTGTTCCAGCTTACTTGTTTGGCAGAAAAGGAATTGCAGGGTAAGCAACAAAGGACTAGGAGCAACTTTGGAAGTACGTCTACATCGAGATCGACGTCGGGGCAAGCCAAGACAGCCCCACCTCCTATTTTTTGGTCTGCTGCCCCCTCTGTGAGTAGGGCACGTTCAGCAGCACTGCCACCACCGTCACGCGCACCCGAGACGAGAAAATCCACTAGTATGCAGGCACCAGTGCAGAGCTCTTCATTGGTTGCTTCAACGAGTCATACGACGGGAATTGTGTGCCATCGTTTTAAAGGGATGGGCCACTTCATGAGAGATTGCCCAAGTCAGCGAGCGTACATTGCGACAGAAGACGGTAGTTACGTAAGTGCTAGTGATGTTGAAGATGAATATGTTCTTGCAGCTAACCTTGTAGGTAGTGATGATGATGATGTTGAAGATGAATATGTTCTTGCAGCTAACCTTGTAGGTAATGATGATGATCACGAGGAAGATAGTAATGGTGAGGAAATTTTAGGTGCTTCTACTACGGAGAATTATAGGACCATAATTGTGTAGCGAGTGTTGAGCACTCAAAGGGAGCAAGCGGAGAAGCTACAACGCCATAATTTGTTTCAGATGTTCCTCATCGTCAAGGATTGCCTGTTCGTGTCATAATTGATGGCAGGAGCTGTAATAACTTGGTGAATTCAGAATTGGTCAAGAAGCTTGCCTTGACCACACGTGCGCATCCTTATCCATACCACATTCAGTGGTTCAACAATAGCGGTAAGGTGAAGGTAACACAATCTGCGAGAGTGCATTTTTCCATTAGGTCCTATTATCATGTTGCTGATTTCGACGTAGTGCCTATGCAAGCCTGCTCACTTTTATTAGATCGTCCATGGGAATTTGATACCGATGCAACTCATCATGGTAAGAGTAATAAGTACTCTCTTATGCACAAAGGAAAGAAAATAATTTTGCTACCTTTGACACCTGCTGAAATTGTGAAATGTGATAAAGAGATAGCTGAAAATGAGAGGAAAGAACGTGAACATGAATATGAAAATCAGTAAGTAGTGAAGAACGCTTTCCCAACTAAGAAGGAGAAGTTGGCACCTAGTTCTAGGACTGAGGGAATTAAATTAAAGGGTTGTGTCATGCTTGCAACCAAATCTGATCTTGCTAAAATTTTTGATAATGATATGCCATGTTATGCTTTGATATACAAAGATGCTTTATTTTCACTTGATGATATATCTAGCTCTTTGCCGTCTGCTATCACTAACATTTTGCAAGCATACGAGGATGTGTTTCCAACTGAGATACCCCCGGGACTGCCACCTATTAGAGGGATTGAACACCAACTTGACTTAATTCGGGGAGCGACATTGCCAAACCGTGTGGCGTATAGGACTAATCCAGAGGAGACTAATTAAGGAAATTCAGCGACAAGTCCAAGATCTTTTGGACCGAGGGTACATATGATAAAGCCTTAGTCCTTGTGTTGTTCCTGTTCTTTTAGTTCCTAAGAAAGACGGTAGTTAGCGTATGTGTGTTGATTGTAGAGCCATTAATAATATCACAATACGGTATCGACATTCTATTCCTAGGTTAGACGACATGCTTGATGAGTTGAGTGGTTCTATTCTTTTCACAAAGATTGACTTGCGTAGCGGGTACCACCAGATTAGGATGAAATTGGAAAATGAATGGAAAATGGCATTTAAAACTAAGTTCGGGCTATATGAGTGGTTAGTGATGCCTTTTGGTTTAACTAATACACCTATCACTTTCATGTGTTTGATGAACGAAGTTTTGCGTGCTTTCATTGGAAAATTTGTGGTGGTTTATTTTGATGATATTCTGATCTATAACAAGTCATATGAAGAACGCCTGGATCATTTACGTGTTGTTTTTAATACTTTGAGAGATGCACGTTTGTTTGGTAACCTTGATAAGTGCACCTTTTGCACGGATCGAGTCTCTTTTCTTGGTTATGTTGTTACTCCACAGGGCATTGAAGTTGATCAAGCCAAAATCCTCGCTATCTAGAGTTGGCCGTCTCCTAAAACAGTCACACAAGTGTGGAGTTTTCTTGGGCTTGCTAGTTTCTATCAGCGTTTTGTTCGAGATTTCAGCACCCTCGTTGCACCGTTGAATGAGCTTACAAAGAAAGGTGCCCCTTTTTCTTGGGGCACCATATAGCAATAAGCTTTCGACGCTCTCAAAGATAAGTTGACACACGTCCCTTTGCTTCAACTTCCTGATTTCAGTAAGACTTTTGAATTAGAATGTGATGCTAGTGGCATAGGTCTTAGTGGTATGTTAATTCAAGAAGGAAAACCTGTTGCTTTAGTGAAAAATTAAGTGGGCCTAGTTTGAACTATTCTACCTATGATAAAGAATTATATGCTCTAGTTCAAACTTTGGAAACATGGCAGCATTATTTATGGCCCCAAGAGTTTGTCATACATTTTGATCATGAATCTTTGAAGCATATTCGAAGTCAAACCAACCTGAACCGTAGACATGCTATGTGGGTTGAGTTTATTGAGTCTTTCCCCTATGTCATTAAACATAAAAAGGGGAAAGAAAATGTAATAGCTGATGCATTGTCTAGGAGATATACCATGCTTTCACAACTTGACTTCAAAATATTTGGATTAGAGACAATAAAGGAGCAATATGTGCATGATGTTGATTTTAAAGATGTGTTGCTGAATTGTCAAGAGGGACAGGGTTGGAATAAATTTGTGGTGCATGATGGGTTCGTGTACCATACTAACAAGCTATGCATTCCAGTTAGCTCCGTTCGTCTTTTGTTGTTACAGGAGCCGCATAGAGGATGATTGATGGGTCACTTCGGTGTGAAGAAGACTGAGGACATTCTGACCCACCACTTTTATTGGCAAAAGATGAGGCGTGACGTCGAACGCTTCATTGCCCGCTGCACCACGTGCCAAAAAGCTAAGTCATAACTTAATCCTCATGGTTTATACATGCCTCTTCCTATTCCAAGCACATCTTGGGAAGATATTTCTATGGACTTTGTTTTAGGGCTGCCTAGAACAAAGAAGGGGAGAGATAGTATTTTTGTTGTCGTGGATAGATTCTCTAAGATGGCTCATTTTATACCATATCATAAAAGTGATAATACTACAAATGTTGCTGATTTGTTCTTTAAGGAAATTGTCCGCTTGCATGGTATTCCGAATGCGACAGTTTCAGATCGTGATGCTAAATTTCTTAGTCATTTTTGGAGAACTTTGTGGGCTAAGTTGGGGACTAAGCTGTTATTTTTCACTACTTGTCATCCCCAAACCGATGGACAAACTGAGGTAGTCAATAGAACATTGTCTACTATGCTTATGGTTGTGCTTAAAAAGAACTTAAAAATGTGGGAGGAATGTTTGCCTCATGTGAAATTTGCTTATAATCGCTCGCTGCATTCTACCATAAAGAAGTGCCCTTTTGAGATTGTTTATGGTTTCATACCTCGTGCACCTATCGACATGTTCTCTCTTCCAGCTTCAGAGAAGGTAAATTTTGATGCGCAACAACGTGCAGATTTGATACTTAAGATGCATCAGACAACTAAAGAGAACATTGAGATCATGAATGCTAAATATAAAGTTGGTGGTAGTCAGGGACGCAAGCATGTTACTTTTGAACATGGTGATCTTGTGTGGTTACACTTGCGTAAAGAACGATTCCCTGAATTGAGAAAGTCTAAACTCATGCCTCGTGCAGATAGTCCTTTTAAAGTGCTTGAACGTATTAATGATAATGCATGTAAGTTAGACTTGCTTGCAGATTTCAGGGTTAGACCCACCTTTAACATTGCAGATTTACGACCTTTCTTGGGCGCGGAGGATGAGCTTGAGTCGAGGATGACTCCAATTTAAGAAAAGGGGATGATGAGGACATCACTTCTACTGATATGAACACTCCTCTTGTTACCGTCATGAATGATGTGCAAGGTCCAATAACTCGGGCACGTGCTCGTCAACTCAATTATCAGGTAAATTCGTTTCTAGGGCTGAGTGTATTATTTAAGAACTCTATGATGCTGCCTAATTGAGATGATTTGCTTGTCCTTAGAAATCTAGGAATGGACAGCAAAGAGTTGATGTGCATCAAGGAAGGAGAAGGCAATAACAATGGCAACAATTCCAGCAAAGACTTCAGGACTTTAAAGCCACCCTAAAGGAGATGAAGAATCTGTGGTCTCTAACTCAAAGAGTTTCGGCCACCCTCTACTTGGTGCTGCGCCACCTTTCTTTAGCCTACAAGGCTTGTATCTGAATCCCCTTAAGGGTTAGTTTGAGTCAAACCTTGTAATTGGCTTATTTGGCCCATGTAGCCCATATGCTGGCCGCCCCACTTGGGCTGCACTATTCACGGATGTACTGTTTACGTGAACAGTACCATGTGAATAGTACCACCCCCTTATTCCTTAGCTATGTGCGGCTCCCCCTCCCCTATTTAAGGAGGCCGCACCCTTTTAGTTTTCGAGAGGGTTTCTTTTTAGATTATTCTGCATAGCAGTCTCGCCGCACGTTCGGTTGAGGAACCCCAACTTTGTGAGCTTAATCATTATTTGCAAAACAATTTCAAATTACATCTTCTACTCTCTTGCTTGTGTTCTCTATTCTCTTGCAGGAGATAGCCTTCTTGGCGAGGTCAACCGCGTTCGACACAGTTGATAACCATCGGAGCAATGGTGTAGTGATTGCGAGGGGTTCAATCTGTTTTGGTCGGAACCTTTGAATCATTAACGTCGTGTTCTCTACAATTGACATATCAGTACCTTTCGGAAGATCGGATCACCGTCGCATTACTACCACTACTACGTACCACATTTGTAGGACCGGAAACAGGCGACTAGAGGGGGGGTGAATAGGAGCACCAAATCTTTTTTTACAAAGGATGGATTCAACTTGCAAATCACTCCAATAGCTATAAGAGTTATGAAGATGAATGCTTAAGCACGAGGAAGACTTGTATTGAATCCACTCCTAACCCCCAAAGGTACAAAGAAGAAAACCGATAAAGTCTGCCTGAAGTTTGAGAATCGGTACTACCACAAGGAAACCAATGGTACTACCTATAATCGGTACTATGAAGTACCTAAGCGGTACTATCAGACCATCATGTACTACATCGAGCAAATGAAAGGTACTACCGATTGTCCTGGAGATGAACCCGACAGCAGAAAAAGCAAATCTAAAATTGGCACAACTTTTGATCTACAAGGGCAAACTCTGCGAAACTTGAAACACAACTTCTCTAAGATATTAGGAACCTATTTTAATCAAAGATCGCAGAGATCCATGCCAAGGTTCCTACCTTTTTCAGTTTGAGAGAAGTCTGTTCCTAGAACAGTGAAAACAGCCCGAAATCCAAAACGAAAATTGGTCTAACTTTGATCTACAAGATGAAACTTGATCAAACTTGAGACACACCTTCCTAAGGATATCAGGAACCTATTGCAAGCAATGATTGTCCAGATTTATGCCAAAGTCCTGACCTTTTTCCATTTGAACGAAGGTGGTTTCAAAACCGGGCAAGAACGAAAACTTGATTCAAACACTTGCTCGTGGGTGATTGATGATCAAGATGATCCTAGATGTATTCCCACATATCACAACAAGCCAAAACACAGCAAGACCACAAGAGAAACTTGCAGATCAAAGAAAACCCAAAATCAACAAACAGAGAAGATGAACACAGAGGACAGAACTTGTGAAACCTTTGATTGGATTGATTTCAAATAGATGGATGATTGTTGTTTACAGCCACTCCCATATGGAGGACAAAGCTCTATCTAAGAGCACACACTCAATCCCCCCTCTAGAAACCCTAGCTCTCCTCTCTTCTTCTCAAACCCTAACACACAATAGGGCACAACACAATAGGGTTTGGCTAGCTCTATCCAACAGCCGCAGCAACAACAGCAGCCACCAACCCCTATCTATATGGAGACTAAGCATCTAGAGAATATTCTATTAGGGCACCCATTAAACCCTAACACATAATGGGTTAACACACGCACGCATCTCAAAGCGCCGTCTTCATCATCATCTTCGATTGGCCTAAACCGCTTCACCATGCGCCGACCCGTGCCGCGGTTTAGCCAAAGGCCACCAAGGCGGTATTTGGTGAAATTACCAAAATACCCCTTCTCGATTCTTCTCCAAGAATCGAGTCCACAGATCGTGAAGCAATCCCATGCTTCGCCACGTGTAGGTTGATCAACGGCTCCATGTCGTCAAGTCTCTCCCGTCCGGATCCCACCGGCACCACTGAGCACTTACAACTACTCCCGCGCCGCTTGATCCAATCAGTCGCACCGAACTGCCCGTTCGGTCACCCTTGTCCATCCTGCGCCCCGCTTGAGTCCTCGACCTCGCCCAGCATCTCGACTGCTTCGACCTCGGCTCTTCAAGCTTAGTCCCGATCCACCTCGCCGCTGACCGTCATAGACCTGCAAGCCACCTGCACAACAATAGACCAAGAAACCATTTCCGGGAACAAATTCTTCACAACTTGACCCACGTTAGCCAAAACATGCATCATGTAACACATATGCACTGATGAACATGAACTTGACCAAACCGAAAATTCAATTCTCCAATTCAAACAACATTTAGCACAATTCAATTCAAAATACGGTATTATCGCTTATTAAACCATTTGGTATTACCTAACGCGTCATATATCAAAAGCATCTTCTTGGGTCATACCGCACCCTGGAGAAATCCCAAAATCTCCAAAACATCCTCTCTGAAAATTCCATGCCGCTCTCAAGCGGTCTTACCGAAATGCGGTACTACCGTCGTACAAAATGCGGTACTACCGCTCTCCAAGAAATCTAAACTCAAAAGACACCTTCTCTGGAAAAAAAACGTACCGCCAAAAACCTTGCGGTATTACCGCATAACCCTGCGGTACAAATGTTTGTCAACCACGCTCAACCGCTCAAAAGCCACGTGGACGCCCCAGATTTCATGGCCGTTCGGACCGCATGTCACAGCCGTCAGATCTGGGCGCCGTTCGGACGGTCCGAATGTTCATCTCAATCTCAACCGCCCGATTTCGATCGAACGCCTCTCAAGCCCTATCACATACGGACGGTCCGAACGTTCATCACACTCACGACCGTCCGATTTCAATCTAATGACCAAAGGGATCCTACCCGGTCTGAACCAAGACTTGCGGTAGTTCCGCTCTCTCTAGCGGTTATACCGCCCACCGATAGTACCGCGGACACAATGCCGGTACTACCGCTTCCCAAGGAAACCAAAGATTCCAAAATCCTTCGGGAAATTTCATACCGCCAACACCCTTGCGGTTGAACCGACCTACGGTAGTACCGCAGCTTCAACACTGGTACTACCGATTTTCCTTAACACTTGCTGAAAATTCTAAATTTCAACAAACTTTCAAAGCAATTGCCAATTATCTCGTCACCTAAGATCATGAGCATATCCATATGACATCACAATATCCTCATGACATCCACAAAATTTATACTTTTTATACTCCTGTTAGCACTTTAGAAACCTCTTATGTAAATATTCCCATCTCAATTACGATCGCCATCTTAGTCCTTGTGCTTTACGTGTTATGCTACAAAGAACAGCTGTGTTGACTGCTTCAGATATGCCTTCCAGGTGCGTGCAATCTCCGATGTGTACCGTTCACCCTTTGACAACATCTTTTGTTTCAGCCATAACTGCTCTATTTACAGCTCTATTAGCCAGCCCTCAAAAGGTTTCTCTTACCATCACTGCTCCGCAGATTACATTCCATATCACCTTTATTACATTCTAAGAAATACGACAGCGTGCTATACAGACAGTTACAAAAAAAAACTTACACACTAGATTCCTTTAAAAAAATCATAACGTATAGAATCCACGCAAAACACGTATTCGCTACATCTATTCGCTTAAAATGAGACCTGAAAACACAACTAAAAAAACCTTATAAACTTTGTAAGCACGTATGCACGCCGATCGGCGCGGGTAAGCTTCTAGTAGGGGTAATTGTGGTATATTTGAGCTGTTTTCTCTCTAGATGTCATAAGATAACTTTTTAATCGTTGTGATGTCCCGTGGCAAATGGCCATGAATTGTAGTTTCTGCCAGCCCAACCATAAATATACAATTTGTCCTGGCACATATAATCTAAGTGTAGCGTACATCAACCAATTTTGCCTTTCTTTTTCTTTACAGGAAGTGACGTACTAGCAGTACACGTCTCAACTTGTATGAGCGGAACAACACGTGTCATGTGCCTAGGGTTTGAAGAGTTCGTTGGTAAGACCGGATACGAAAGCACCGGCCCGATCTTTTCTGGTCAGGCCGAGGGACGAAACAAGGCCGATTCTAGCTTAGACTTTTCACTGCGTACAGAGTTGGCCCAATCTGTCGGGACCACAGCTGGGCGAGAGGACGAGGAAGCTATTCGAGCGGGGAATACAGAGTAGGAGGCGTAGACTTTCAATGTGCGTTCAATTTATCTTCTTCTACGAGTATTACAAATATGTTTGAGATTGATTAGCCGGTATTTTAACAATTTTAAAGTCACAACTCCTAGTGAGAGCTAGTGCTTTATATTGATCTATCTGGTTATGTCGAAATAATGTTGTCACTAACCCACTGCAAGTTATCTTATTGAGTAGACACTGACTGAGGACTTAGGCAAATTACAGAAATCAGCCTAAAAGGAGTCTATGTTGGCCAGAAGCCACATGCTGGCACACACAATTACATTGTTGGTTCAAATTCATATCACGAAAATGTAAAGTTATTACATAATATTAAACAAAGCGTAAATATACTTTACTGACTTTTGACTTCGAGAATGGCGAAAGCGAATAAATACTTTCGTAAAATCGGCATGAAGTAGATTCAAAGTAGAACGCGTGGAACCCTCACGATATGCCCACCGGCAATCGACTGTGGGCTCACGACCTAGTTCTTGACCTTCTTGATCTTCAGTCTTGTCCAATGCTTATATTTATCCCTATAGTCTTCTTTTGTGCTTACTGACTAAAAGAATATAAATAGCGAGCATGAGTACACAACTGTACTTACGAGCCAATATACAATGCAATTATTATATATGCAAGGCTAATCAAAGGAAATGCTCATAGTTCTTTTATTTTGCACAAAGCCATTTATTGAAATAGATTAAGTAATAGCAAATCCCGAGACTTAGCATTTTAACTAATACAGGTTTTATAAACCGAGTTTGTGTTGTAAAGTACTAATGGAGATTCCATCTCCTATACCGTTGAGTGAGTACGTCCACTCAATGCTCAGGCTATCCCGTAATTACCACTGGTCCCCGACCAGGCTTTCTCAACTCTCTGGATTCCAACCTCAACATTTCCAACTGCTGGGCTCAAACCCACCTTTTTCATTCCACACACGCACACCAATGGTTTTATAAAAAGAAAGCTATATCAAGCAAGTTCTCAGTACCGTTCTTGACCGTGAGCACGGCTATCTAGATAGTTTTCTTACTCTGCAGAGTTTGTACACTTTACCCACAAGAGATAAATCAACTTATACTGCCCTGACACACTTCCGTAGGTATGTTGTTAATGTTGATTATCACAAGGCCTTTACAATGTCCCACCTTATCGTACTTTCACGCCGCTAGGTATCACCTCCTTAGGCCGTGCCCCCGGGAGGTCTCCCATTGGCGCCGTGCATATCGGCGACTCCCTTTGCCCTTTGTACACTCTACACATCCACCAGTGGTGAAATTGCGAGGAGGCGAACAAATTAGTTAGCCAGGTCTTAAGTGTTACAGACTTGTGGTTGCACTGCTTTACATAAGAGGTCATTACCAGATTCGGTCCTTAATTGACTTGGGCGATACATCTACATACCAACTTTCTCTCGTGCACTCGACACCAGCCACTCTTTCCAGCTGCCCAAGTCGAAATCTATTTTTCAGGTTTTTCTTTGTTTTCAAAATAACCTTTAATCCAATATACCAGCTAGGCTCCTAGCCTCGACTACCCAATTTCATTTTCAAAGTATTGATTGATGTCGGGCAACTTAATGCCTGAATAACATTGTATCTAAGCAAGGCTAAACATGACACTTAGATACAGACATATATCTAGTATGTTAACCATTAATTCTAGGGTGACAAGGATCGTGTCCAAATTCAAGGATTGGAAGTTTATACACAATTATTGTTAAGGCATTAACTATGAGCTAGACCAATATAATTGTTTAAAACATAGCAATACAATTTCATAATTTAAAACAATATAATTGCAAACAGTAGGTGCAATATGATCAAAGTATTGACTCGCCTTGCTCAATATTCTGATACAGCTCAATATGTTGATAATCGCCTTGCTCAATATTCTGATAAAGCCCAATATCATGATAATCCGGGTCTTATTCTTGTTCTGCCTCGAACTGCTGTCCCATCATAGCTTCAGATTCTATCTACGCAAAATACGTTTAAATCCAAGAGCGACTAAAAACAACCAAATGAAATCCAATAAATCCAAATACATACAAACATAAAGAAATGCTTCGAATTAAAGTAAACGCATCTAACGGTACCTTTAAAGACGGATTACTTCAGATGATATCAAAATATACTCATCTGGAGCTGATGAAGGAAATACTTCAGACAAAGTATAACCAAAGAAGTTGATGAAGGAAATACTACAGACAAAAGTATATCCAAAGGAGTTGATGAAGAAAATACTACAGACAAAGTATATATCCATAGGAGTTGATGAAGGAAATACTACAGATAAAAATATATCCATTGATAATTAGAATGAAGGAAATTTTTCAGACCAAAGTAGATAATTCTAAGAGAGAGAGAGAGAGAGAGAGAGAGAGAGAGAGAGAGAATGTTCACAGGAACATTCCTCACTGGTTAACGATATGGGAGAGATTATCTGGTTAGGTATAACTCTCGAATTTGTTTTCGGATCATGAAGGGTTTTATTACTAAGAACGGATGACGACAAACGATACCTAGAGCCTAGGTGATGTTATTTTCCTTAACAGGCCACCTAGTACTCATAAGTACTCTCTCCAGGCATTCTATGTATACATCCACGATGATCATACAGTCAAAATTAATCCTCTTATATGCTCTTTTAGTTACTACTTCCTATTTACCGAGGAAATTCCATGACGGTCAGGTGAGACCTATGCATAGTTGCGAGGTTCACATGGGGTAGACATACATCTCACCGACACATGAGACTTAGCGCATTTATTAGTTTATCTTATTGATTTATATTTATCAAGGAAATTCCATGAGCCTTAGCTGGAACTTCAGAGCATTGACTAGATTCTAGTGTTACTGCCTTAGTGTTAATATTACTAATGGTTGACATGGACACATTAATTGACCTAAGTAACATGATGACCTATTCGCATTACGTTATCATAAGTCAGTTACACTATATTGGGTTAGCCTCAACCGAAAGTCCAAAATAATGGCTATAGGTTAATGGTAATAGGTTATTATCTAACTATTCTATTAAATGGTTGTATGTGACATTGACATATTACCATCTTTATCATTTTCCTTGTTACAGCAATAGCCTAGGGTTTACTGTTTATTGAGACAACCATATCATATAGGATCTATTACTAAATCCTTATTCTTTGAGTTTTATAGCTAAAGGCAGACCAATTAGCCCTTAATTACCTTAACTTATTCATTAGTTGGATATGTACTTATCAAATGAAAGGTTCACTCACTAATTAACCATGAATTAGTCAACTAACTTGGTTTAGTTATTAACGATAACTAGTCATTATGCAATTTCTAGTCAACGATGTACCCTATTGCTATTGAAGTTAAATATAACTTATATTGTGATGAATTACTTAACTAATCTAGTTGTTCAATTAAACTCTAACTATTCTTGGTTTACATCCAAGTGCTAGTAATATACTAATTAACTTAACAAAATACAAGTTGATCTGTATGTTTAATCAGTAACCCTACCAATTATATTTAACTAATCAATTAAATGGGATGGAACCTACTGTCAGTGCTACTCTCAATTTCCGAACTAAAGTGCTACTAGCACTTGGATTTAACTAATTGCTACCTACAGACAACTCAAACTATTTCCAAACTAAAGTGCTACTCTTAATTTTGATCTTCAATTTTGTTAATCAATTTGAGTGACCTAAATGACATTCACAGAATTCGTTAGCAGCAGTTGGTTTGGTTTGACAAATGAGTTTTACTGTCATTTCAAATTTTCTCCTAATCCTCTTCTCTGGTCACTCATCTAGTTGCTTACATTAGGATGCTATTCAGATTGACCACATGGCTATTGCCCAAAACATCTCTTTTTCTAAGGACTATCCTCCTGTTAGATCCTCACCATTACTCACTGATTTATTCACTAGTCCCTTATCTCTCATACATACATATACTAAGGATCACAGAAGAATAGAAGGTCACTGACATTCACTGGATTATACCCACTAACTGATACTGTCCGACAATACAACTTATCCACCGAGCATTTATAAACTAACTAATCTGGTCTTTGCCATTTATTCTGCAATTTGCTAAAGTGTAGGACGACAAGCACACATTGTTCCATTGCACTGACAGGAATAGCACAGTGATGATTACAACGTGTAGCAACAGACTAAACTAGAAAGAATGATCAGCAGGTGAGGCCGAGTCTTCAGGAGATAGTGCCGCTGGTGTTTGCCGATGAAGAAGGCACTCATGTGTGCATGCATACAGATATCAAAGTTGTCAAACAAGACTAACCTTGATATAAACTCAGATAGAACTGAAAGGGGGAGCATTTCCTTGGCTCTGCTCCAAAATAGAGAATGGTCGGAGGTGGCTCGGGCAACACTCAACGCTGGCGTGCAGGACGACGGCGGTAGCCGAGCTCAGCCAAGATGAAGTGCGCAGGAGGAGGCGACCTCGTGGGTAGTCCTGGCATCGATGGAGGTGGGCCATAGAGGCAGCGTGGCTGCACCTGGCGGTAATGGCGGCGGGGTTCCTACGGCGGTGGCACTGGAGGGGGGAAAGACAGAAATTAGGGGGGAGCACAAGCACTAAGGGGGTGGTAGGAACTCACCTAAGCCGGTTGTGGAGGCGGAGTTGGTCTGTGGCAGGCCGGCGACATGTGCCGATGGTGGAGCGGTGAGGTCCACGGTGGCAGAGAGCTGGGGCGAGCGGCGGCCCAAATTGAGGGCTGGGGAAAGACCGAGGAGCCAAGGCGGTGCTCCATCCACGAGGAATTGATCCGGAGTTTGCCGAGGCGACCATGGTGACGGCGGCGGTTGATTTCGGCCGGCGGGGGGAGAAGACAGGCCAGCGCGCCGCTCTGGTGGGGGGAAACCTCCGATTGATTGGGGCTTCTACCCGGAATGAAGAGGGACACCATTTGACGCATGTAGTTGATGGCGAAGCTCATCGGGCAGCCGGAATGGCGAGCGGTGCTCGACGGATGCGGCCGGCCTGGCGGTGCGGCGGAGCTTGCCTTGCTTGCGGTTCCTCTCGGTGAAGATGAGGGGGAAGGGAGGAAATGGCAAGGGAGAGGGCGAGGCAAGTGTGGGCTGGCCTAAATAGGCATGGAGGCGGGCGACCGAAGGTGGAGGCGGCATGGGCGGCGAGACGGCGTGGCGGCTTGCATGGGTGAGCGCGTGGAGAGCGGGAGAAACGTGGACGGGGAGGGGCGGCGTGGCGGCCGAATCCTGGCCGGCATGGGCGCTAGCGCCTGATGCGGTCGGGAGGTAGGAGGTGACGGCGCTGTGCTGGCTCGGCCGAGGAAAATGGTGAAGAGAGAAGGAAGCGGGAGCTGTGATTCCAAAGTTGTTTCAGAGTTGTTAGACTTGGGACTCATGAACTTGAATTTGAAAAATAGCCGTGGATACACAAACTGAATCATTTGGAGCACGATGTCAATAGATCAGTAATCGATGATGAATAAACGAGTATCTTTTGTCATAGTATTGCTACTTCTTTAATGGCCGCAAGAGGATAAATAGATTACATTAATAAGATATGTACATCTTGCAGTGACAAGATAATTGCATCATATATGATCGAGTAATATTTTATTACTGTGTTATTTTGTTTGGTTGGCTAATATTTATTTTTCTATATTAATTTCTTTTATTACGCAATGTCCAAAATTAATACATGCATGCATGAACGAGCGATATGTTGTTATGAATAGGTTGCCTGTTATACTCCGTTCTTCTTAGATATACATCTTCAATAGATGTCAAGATTTACAATTTATTTGGATAAGCCGTGGTACACACATGCATGCTTGTACGAGCGATATCCATTTTGTTTCATATGTGCAAATGCATGTATCGTCATATTTTCAGATCTCATGCAAAAATCAGTTTAAATACATGCTTAATAAGGTCTTTTAAACCATTAAGGGCATTTCATACTTTTTATCCTTCACACACAATTCAATAAGTCAATATCCTATAAAAAGCCTGACTACCAAACAACACAGCTTAGCTTAAAAGTTTAGAGGCTTATAAACTGATTAAGCCAAAAAATTAACTTTAATCTACAAGCCAAAAAACCTAAGTCTAAACAAAAAGAGCCTATCTGTGGTGGCCTTACCTCGTCCAGAATTATGGAAAAGCAATAGAATACTGTAGCTGTCTTCCTCCTATCCTGTTCTCTGTTCTCTTTTCCATTCATCGACTCCTGGTAGATTGGTCTGATCTTGGGTACGGCATCTCGCGGACGATGAGGTTATGACACAGTTCAGCCAACCTAACGTGTCTGGCCTAATCATATCCGGCCCAATACTTGGCCCAAAACACGCTCACACAGTTGGCCTGCCCCTGATACCACACATCCTGAGAGCTCCGAGACGGTCGTCCTCCTCTCCGACGATCCTCTCGCTGCAGCCGCCGCGGGAGTCTGTCCCGAGCCCTCAGGTGTGCTTTGACCAAATGATATTCCTGTTCAATTCTTCACCATTCCGTGCAATTTCAGGAGCATCAAAAGTGCGATGTGAGTGCGTTAAGCTGTTGATTTAGCTTTCTTTTCTCGATTCTTAGGATGGAGCTCTTTCCCTTGTTTTATCCGTTTCATGAGGTGTTTCCAGCATTCGTTGTATTTCCAGAATTTGGTGCACCCTCAAGCTCAAGGACTTCCGAAGACAGGTAGAGCCTCCGTTTCAAGAATTCTACGTTTTTCCGAGGTGCTGTGCATTTGAGAGGAACACCCCGTAGAGGCTCATTAATAATTCTAGGGAAACGGTTTGAACTTTGAAGTACAGATCATCATGACTTACCATGCTGTGCTAATTGAAGTACAGATTTTAGTGCTAATCGATTTATCTCTATCTGAAAATTACGCGCAAAACGTGACGCAAACTGCTTCAGAATTCTGTGGCTTAATTGGAATGTAGCTATAGGGTTCTGTCTGCATTTATTTCGGTAAGTGCAGAAGGATGACTACCTAGTGCTAGGAAGGTTTGTCATGCTTTTAGTGAAGTATAGTGAATTCCCACACGGCCACACCTAATCTTACAATGCCTTTTTTAGTGTCATGAATTTTCCATGCATGGAAAAAGTGTGCCTTTTTTATAGTAAAAAATAGTTACATGATTCTATCAGGAAAGGAAGTTTCTAGAATTTACAAAATGTCCTGCTTCATCACATCTTGTTAATCTCTGCTTGCTTTGCCTTGTGACCTTGTTGGCATTCGAGACTTCTGAGTTAACGTGTTAGGCTGTTTTGTGCAGTGATTCCTATTAGATCTCAAGAAGAAATAGATGGTCACCATCACGAAAAACAGTAGTGTCCTCAATTTCTGCATAATCTGTGCTCCAAACCTTGGAAGGAGAGAAACCTGGGAATTTTTGATCTGCAGTGTTAAAAAGCACATGATGAGAGAAAATACATGTTCTACTCAATGCATTGTTGGTTTGTACAAGCATATCGTTTCTGCTTATTCGTACTCCATGGATAAAACTATAAATAAAAATGTTATACTTACTGCCAATTTTGAGAAGCTCCTTGTCGGAGACTTGGGCTGAAGACGAAGAACTTGAGCGCAGATTGTAGTCCTGCACAGGATTCGGCCGGAGACCAGGGCCTCGATATCGTGGCTGGGGCGCAATGATGGTCGCCGCCGCGAGGCAGAGCCCTGGAGTATTTGACGAACGAAACTCTGAAGAACAGAAGAGATGTGGGCAGTTTTCTGATTTCTTATTGCTGTAAATAAAAGTCGTTCTCTCCTTTAAATAGAGAGCTCCTAACAAAGTAGACTAAGAAACGAATTCTAATAGCAAAGCTAAACTATTACGGTATTCCGAAAATAACTATGTTTGAAAAGGAAACTCTGATACGGACTGTTCCTAATCCGGTGCAGTTGCAATACTTGCCGATTCAGCCGAAGCAAACTCTTCAGGCACAGCAGCCAGCGTTGGTTTCTTCCTGTGCGTATATTGAATACCCCACATGACACTCCTCTAATGATCTGGGCAAGTTGATGAGCTTCCTGTTCAATATTGCAGAAGTTGTTGCATTCTGAGGAGATACGTGGATTGGCACTCTTTTTTTGATTGATTTTGCACAAACACAATCCGGATTACTGCCTTTTGCATGTGCATGCAGCGGATTTCTACTGCTCATTTGTGCATTTGGCCATGCCATCTGGAGAAACCCTGGCTGAAACACTGCATAACTCATTCACCAATTGTTCACCGTCATGTTATCTTCATTACTTATGTCAATGCAAAAGTCTTTTGAGTCCTTGTTCTGCTTTCACAACCTTCATGAAGAACATTGGCTTTATGCACCATTGCATCTCCTGCCCAATGCTTACCACACAATTTATCATGGTTATTTTCTTTATTTGGCAAACTTTTTGTCACTCTTGAATGGGCTGTTTGTCCACTTAAATTCGTTTACTCTATATTATATACATATGTCGGAGGCTCATTATCTATATCCTTATCTTTCTGTTCTATGCAATGTAGGGATGATCGTGGTGTTACCAGCCACACTTGTCGTGGAACATAATAAAATCCCTCATGCTTGTGCAAGAATCTTCCAAGTAGCTTCCTGTTTATCACTCCTTGATCCAGTTGATTCACTTCTGCAGCTAAGATTTCTTGTAGTTCAGCCTTCTGTAAATTAGCATAAAATGTTGTGAACTACTCTGCCAAAATAAGTCATTCATTTCAACTGTATGTCAGTTGTGCTAACAACTGGTACTGTGAGCAGTGTTTTCTTGAATAATCTCACAGTCTTGTTCTGCTTATTCTCAAGAGCTGTGACAGTTCGGTTGTGCGATATGTTGAACAAGTGCTAAGCTCATCTGAACCATCTGCTGCAGTACACTGCAAATCCCTTCTATGGATCGATGTTTTCTATTTTGAGCTGGAACAACCTGTGGTTGGCATTATTTTGCCGGTAGCCTGTGCAATTATACACCCAATACTTGTTTGGAAGTATGGAGGTTGTGACTTGTATTTTTCTCAGATAACTATTGCTCTCATTTTTCTTGAATTGGATATGATCATAAGTTTCACGGCCAATTTTTTTTTACCAGGATGGCGGCCAATCATTAGAAAGGATTAATATCACTAGAGTGTGGAAATAATATTCCCTTACTTGAGTCAAGGGGGACAAATTTGAAGTCAAAGCTCTAAGAAAGGAGCACTTACAATGGCTTAAATTGTGCGAGCAATCTAGGACATTGACAGATGTACGTGAGAACCTTATTCCACATGTCTGCACACATATGAGAACCATAGCCAGTAGCCCAGAACCATACGCTCTTGAGGTACTTTGTTGTGGACTGTGTCATCTTTATATTCCTGTGGTAATGGAATTTCCAGTATCATATTTCTATATATTTGTCATCTCAGCTCATTAATGTAGATGGTGCTATGGCGTGGAATCCACGATGCAGGACTGCAACAGCACAGCGCGAGAAGAGTGCGTGGTACTGTAGCAGTGCCATGTGTAAACAGTATTCGAGTACTGTAGCATTAGGATTAGGAAAGGATTACCTTTCCCAGTAAGAATATCTATTTTCTTAGATAGTTGATTAGTTTCTTTGTATAGGGATTAGTTAATTGGAAATGTTATTTATTAGTTAGGAAAGTTATCTATTAGTTAGGAAGGTCATCATTCAGATTGATTTTATCCATAATTGATAGAAGAACCCTCTATATAAGGAGGCTTATTGTAATCGTTGGATTAAGCAATGAGAAATCAAAAGTTTAACTAAGCCTCAAAACCTTGTTACCTCAATAAGGAAGAGTCCTACCGGTGGTTAGATGAGGGCGAGTACTCTACCCTCGATCCTCGGACCTATACCCAACTAACGACCATAACATTTGGTATCAGAGCCAATCACCGCCCTTTCCACCATGATGGGCGACGAGGGTTTCGATTCCGATGCCGAAGAACTCAAGGCCATGAGGGGCCTCTACACTGAGCATCGCTCAGGAATCTAAGAGTGCATGAGGCTTACGATGGAGCTCAAGGTGGAATTCATGAAAGAGAAGAGGCAGCGTACCACTGCGCTGGTCATGCCACCACAACTAGTGACACCTCCGCTCACGGCCACGCCTCCACTATTGGCGTCACATCTGGAGGTGGCTAAGGTGCTGTCGGTGTCGACCGCGCTGCCAACACCCTTGGCTCTACCACTAGTGCTACTTGTTCCACCACCAGAGACACTTCCAACACCACCGGCGACGCTTCCGCTGCAAGTAGCACTGCCAATGTCGATGCCCTCGGCAGGGAGGAAGATCGTTGCGGTTTCGCAGTCTTCTCCTTGTTGTCGACCAACGTCGTTCCTACAGAGGTGCAAAACACGGTGGATGCCTTGTAGGGGATTGTGACGCCATCGCGCCTCTCACAAGGCCGTCGCGCTCCGTAGTAGGAAGGGTGTCGTTGCTGCCCCACACCGGCTGCCCATGCCCCCGAAGACTCCTATGACGTCAAGCCACGTCAAGGGGTTGTTGTCTATTGAAGGTTCGTTGCTCCTTGTCCACATGACGCGACGTCATCATCGCGCCCTTTCGTCGACATGGGGACACAAAAGTCTTAGCCCGTGGCCGCCACCTGACAGCTCGAGGACGAGCTGTCTCGTCGAGAGGGGTGTAATGTTATGGCATGGAACCCACGATACGGGACTGCAACAACACCACGTGTGAAAAACGCGTATGGTACTGTAGCATTAGGATTAGGAAATGATTACCTTCCCCAATAAGAATATCTATTTTTCTAGATAGTTGATTAGTTTCCTTGTATAGGGATTAGTTAATCGGAAAGTTATCTATTAGTTAGTAATGTCATCATTTAGATTGATTTTATCTATAATTGTTAGAAGAGCTCTCTATATAAAGAGGCTTATTGTAATTGCTGGATTAAGCAAGGAGAATATAATAATCTAAGTCACAATCCCCTTCGTCTCCCCAATCTATAGTTCTCCCTCTCCCCTAGCAGCTGACGCCGTCCGGCTATCCTCCCGGTGATATTTACCCCTATGATCTAAGGATCATAACAATGGTCAGTTAACACATACAAAATATCTTGTCAAGAATAATCTTAGCTTCCATGCTCTGATGCTTACCATTTATTGCCATCAAACCTTTCTCCAGTGCACTGATAAACCTTCTGTTTGCTTTGGACCATTCAGGACTGAACAGTCATTATCATGATTTTTAAGGAAGAAGTTTATTTAGGCACAATTTATATTGTTTGAGTTTGTTTTGTTTCGTAAATTCCATTAGTCCTTGTTTAGAGGATAAGCACTGCCTCATGTGCACTGTCATGGCCCCTCACAAAGACTCCAGAGAAGGCCAAACCTTATGGCTAGTTGGCTACACTAATTGGTATCCTTGTCCATGAAAACAGCAGGAACAATACATAGCTTACATATATACAGGATACTGCAGATGGCTTAAGGATCTGGCTAATGTCTTAATTTTGTGCGCAGGTGGTCCAGATATTCATGACTCTCCATTGTCCTATGATCATCATGCGATGCTTGCAAGCCAAACAAAACGTTTGCACATCCGTCCTGGAGCTATTCGACTGTACAACTCTGAACTATGGTTAGCCCTCTTGTTACATCAGTTTCTGAATCATTGTACCTCATGTTGGAAACCAGGTTACATAGGATTTCCTTTGGATATGTCTGCAGATTGCAGAGGTGTCTGAAAACGACACGAGGTTGGCTAGACTACCAGCCGTATGGTCCAAAAACCGATGCACTATGCAATGAATTCATTAAGGATGATGAACAATTATTTGTACAGGATAAGGTTTATTTTTAATTGTGTATGTCATAGCTTGTAGGTACCTAGTGTTTGAATTTGTATTTCAACCTGTTTCTGAATTCAGTCAACTGTATTTGTCTTTTACAATAGTTCATTTTATATATGTAATTTTTTTAAGATGCATATAGGTATTTTCTGATAATAATAGACTGGGTTGGCTTCTATTTCAACCTGTTTCTGAATTGAGACAACTGAATTTGTTCTTTTTATCCAGAATGGGCTTATACTTCAAGATAACTAGAAGTTCAAAGTCTCAGTTCAAGACCATGGTGATAGCTCTACCAATAGTCTCTGTTGTGTTTGTGGTCTTCAAGGTTGCTAGTGTTCTCCTACTCGTGCGGTGCCGCTACCACTGCGTAGAATTGCGCGAAGATTGGGAGGTCGAGTTCGGGGTGCACCGGCTCTTGTACAAGGATTTGATTCGGGCAACCGAAGGGTTCAAGAATCAAGAACAAGAACTTGCTTGGGATAGGAGGGTTTGGGAGGGTGTACAACAGTACAAGGGAGTGCTTCCCACTTCAAGTTTGGAGGTCGCAGTGAAGAGGGTGTCGCATGAATCAAGCCAAGGAATGAGGGAGTTTGTTGCCGAGGTTGCTAGCATTGGCCGCCTCCGGCACCGCAACCTTGTACAGTTGCTTGGCTACTGCCGGCTCAAAGATGAACTTCTTTTGGTCTACGACTACATGCCAAATGGTAGCCTTGAATAGTATCTGTACGGCTATGATGACAAGCCTGTTCTGAATTGGGCTCAGAGGTTTCAGATTATCAAGGGTGTTCCATCCGGCTCGCTCTACCTTCACGAGGAGTGGGAGCAAGTCGTCGTCCATCGAGACATCAAAGTGAGCAACGTACTCCTAGACAACGAGATGAATGGGCGGCTAGGAGACTTTGGGCTTGCAAGGTCGTACAACCATGACGCCGAGCTGCAAACCACAGTTCTGGCCGGCACCTTCGGTTACATGGCCCCCGAGCTAGCACTGACCGGCAAGTCATGTCCTCTCACCGATGTGTTCGCCTTCGGCGCGTTCCTTCTCAAGGTCACCACTGGCCGGAAGCCTATCGAGCAAAACGCTGAAGGCAACAGACTCGTGCTGGTAGACTGGGTGTTTGAGCATTGGCAAAAGGAATCGCTCATCGAGGTAGCTGACCTGAGACTTCAAGGTGACTATGATGTTGATGAGGTGAGCTTAGCACTGAAGATAGGATTGCTGTGCTCACATCCCTTGCCCAATGCAAGGCCAAGCATGCGACAAGTAATGCAATACCTTGACAGGGGCATTCCATTTCCAGAACTGACGACAACGCAGTTGAGCTTCAGCCTGTTGGCCTTGATGCAGAACCAAGGGCTCGAGTCCTATGTCAGGTCCAGTTCATCGTCGATGAGGAGCATAGGCAGATCTTTCTTTATCTTTACTAATTGGAGGCTCCTTCGGAAGACAACATGATTAATCCCAAGATTGAAAAGGCTAGAAATTCTCACATTACTCAGGAAACAATTAAAAAAAGCTAAAAATTCCCATATTAATCGGAGATCAAGAAAAAAAAATAACGTGTATATATTGTGTTGGACAGATGTATCCAAAAATATTGAGAAGTCGGCACAAATTAGAGTTGTGCATGCATTAGTTAAAAAGATGGAATCCCATCCGAGACTTAGTCGGCCGGTTTTATAAAACTCCAATCGGTGTACATGATGGCCTCCTGTCATATAGCAATATAGATTGAACTGTGTAACAAAGTAATTCCATATTGGCTTAACTTTCATATAGATTAGAAGTTAACCCGCGCCAATTGGCGCAGATGTGACTATTTACAGGTTTGAGGAGGTTGTTTTTTTTTGTGTGTTCGTTGTCGGTCGTTAGATTCATTAATAGATCAAATTTTTTGTCAATAGATTATCTCTGTAAAGGTGGGTCTGGTGGTCTTAAGCATCGAAAGGAAGGGAAAATGTGACGCCAAAAAGAAAAAACCATTGTAAACTAAAAGTAAGGTATATAGTCTTACCTGTAGTATTCTTTTTTTTCGTAAAAGGAGCAATTCAAATTATGGAATAAGAAGTATAATTCCTTGAACCAGATCCATCGAACAAATAGTTTTTAATTTATGCCAATGAGACTGGATCGACAATAGGTAAGACTACCAACATATATTTTTGTCAATATTATTGTTCAAGAAATAAATTTAACAACAGTGTAACAGTGTAAGAGGACGAAGTTAACATGATTGCCAGGTGAAGCTCACACAGTACAATATATTCAACAGCTAGTAAAAACACAGTAACAAAATGAATTTGTTATAGACCACAAAACAATTTACAATACAGCAGAGAACGTCGATGAAATGCTCATCAGCATAAGATTAGAACTGAATTATATATTGTAAAGATGGAACAGTGAAATCATGCAGAAGAGAATCTAAAAAGAATATGGCAACTTTAACATAGGGGTATTGAAAACTTGATTGCAGTATATAGTCTTACCTGTAGTATTCCTCTCTTTTTTCGGTAAAAGAAGCAATTCAAATTATGGAATAAGAAGAAGTATAATTCTTTGAACCAAATCCATCGATCAAATAGTTTTTAATTTACACCAATGAGACTGGATCGACAACAGGTAAGACTACCAACATTTTTGTAAATATTATTGCTCAAGAAATAAATTTAACAACACAGTGTAACAGTTTAAGAGGACAAAGTTAACATGGTTATTGAAAAATTGATTGCAGCATCAGGCAACCAAGGAGCGCATTTTTTTCCGAAAGTAAAACAGTTAGGCAAAGCTGGTCCTACTGTCTATATTTAGTAATTAAGAAGCAAAGAAACATTTACAATATGAAAAGAAGAAAGAACGCTCATCTCTGCACCGACCGTCTATTTCCAAGAAGATTTCTCCCATCGGAAATTCTCAAGAAAAATCATATGCACAACAATGCTATCAGGCGACTCAGAATCTGAACTTATTGCTGTAGGAAGAGCCTGAGAGTTCTGCAGTTCAAAGCAAAGCAATCACATATAATGAAGTTAAAGATAGTTCTCAAATATGAACGCAGAGATTTAAAGTTGATAGAATACCTCAAGGCGATTTGTTTAAAGCCGCTGACATGGTGCTACAATGGAAGCTACCACTCCTGCTTTACCTAGCTCAAGCAACTCATTAATTTTAGGACCAAGTTCCTCCCAAATTTGCTTCATCTGGCAAGAAACAAAAGAACTCTATTAATAAAGCACCATCAATTCATCAAATTGTAGGTGACAGATTTACGGTTGACAAACATTAGAAATGGAAACAAATCGAATATATGCTCTAAGCTCCATATCCTATATATGTAGAAGGAAAGTAGTATATTTGGACATGCGTGCAAGTGCGCACACAAGTAATCATCGCCTCAAAGATCTGTAATTACCAAGAAATGGTAGCACTGTCTATTGCAGAAGAGATAGTTGACCACACATGAGATTATGCATGATCATTTACATGGTTAGATCAAGAGAACATAAATCTATATGTTTTTTAAATAATGAAAGGGGCCCCTTACTTATTACTAATGTAATAGAAAATAAATCTATCGCTGTCATAAATAGCTAGGTCTCCTATTTTGCGGGTAACGTTGATCAAAAGTTAGCGAGGAGGAAAAAAATAGTGGTGGTTACCGACTATCTTTGAGTGTACACTGATTGGTGTGTTGAGTTTTAGAGGAATTATGTTTTAGACTGGACTGCTATAGTGTATAGCATATGAGAAAGATGCCATGGAATGCAAGTGACTGAGAAGCAATGGCACTATGAAAACCGGGGGGGGGAGCTCGTAGAACTATAGTGTAAGAAAGAACGTGCTACAACAACGGAGATGGGGTGTGAAAAGACATAGGGCGTCTAAACAGTGGAGCATATATACAATGGAAGAATATGTCCTCAGGAGTAATTAGCATAGCATCTATCCATATGTTGTGCATATAAAATGAAATGTAAGTATTAGATCACCAGAGTATAGTTTTGGGTGGACAACACCTGTGAGAGAAGTGATGGAGGGGATGAACCTCTTAGCTCGAAGAGTCTGTGTATCTTCATCAAATGGTATCATTGTTTTTCTAGTTTGCGCTCCATCAGTCGGTTGGTGTTTTTCTGTAAGGTGTGAAAGGGATTTTCAAGGAGAAGTACAAATAGTTCTTTCATGTAGATAAAATAATATACAGCAAGCATATTCTTATGAGTGAACCTGAAGAGAGTTTAAGTGCATGAGATAGACATCTAAGAGATTCTGAAGGAACTCTTGACCTTTTTTGGCACATGCGCAATCTAAATTAGGATGCGTGACCGGCTAAATTTTAGTTTTTTTTTTGTCAATTTTAGCCACGACAATAGCAACATAGCAATTGTTGGAAAGAACACCAAGGGGAAAAAACAATTAGATATAGCTATGTTTTTACACAAATGCATGGACCGAATAGGAATGGCAGAAATAAGAAGACATATTGTTTGCAAATACCTAGTAATGGGCTCTCTAACTAATTTCTATTAAGAACTGAGATGTATGCGCATGAGATGTAATTTTACCTTTGGACCAGTAGCGTCGTGTGTAGTTGTGTGTTCGTTATCTTTAAACAGTGGAACACAGTGTGTAGGTATAAGTTAGGTGACAAAGATAGCCATGCTAGTAAGGTATGTTGACTGATAGAGAGAAACAAAGTTTTTAGGATAGAAAGGTAAACACCTGGAGGAAACGATAGGAAGAACAAACTTTTTTTTAATCTTCGAGAGAGGTGTGATTTGAGGATGATCATCATCCAATTGATATTCTATGGAAGAGTAAATACAACATGTTAAAATAGGAGGAGTCAACAGAGGAGAAGCATAACAAACGGTAGTGGGGATAACGCTTAAGAGCAAAGTAACATAGACAAACACTATGTCTATGTTTTCACAACTACACGATTTGCTATGGGAAAAAGCAAGTCTCTTTCGTACATGTCTATGCTCAAGCATATAGAATTAGAAGCGCACTTATTAATATAACAGCTAAAGAGTAAATAACTCTGCAACTATGACCATTTATAGGAAACAATCATGCAAGCATGTAAATTTAGCGCTCTAAATGAATAGGAGCTGACTCTTCTTCGCTCGAGGAATCCTTATCTGTAGATCATTCTTTGTGATAGCAATCCGAGAGGACATGAATGGGCTCCCCACACTGCGAAATCTAGGGCGCCCGGCGAAGATCCGATGGACGACTTCTTTTGGGGTGTCAAAGTGAAGCATGTACAGATTCACTGTAATGTCAAATGGACCGAAAAGGAAAGCAATGTTCCTGAAATACAAAAATGATAATAAGATCCAATTAAAGTCCATGGATTAGGTACTAATGCTAATAAAAGGAAGCATCAATACAAATCTAATTCGGAAATAGTAACACATCACCGAATATATATATTTTTTGTTGGGTAAAGTTGTTTTGATGGATCTAATATTAGGTGCATGTCCGCTGGTGCAAAGCATGGAAAGTATCAATTCAACATTGCTTTCCACTGTACTTTACAGCTAAGACTCTCCAGTACCTGCAAATCCATGGGTAGCATACTGTACATAGAGATACAAAGGAAGCTAATGTTTTGGTATGCACTTGCATTTTCCTTTTATCTGTATCTAGGAATCTCGAGTTACATACTTTGAAAGCATAATTGGTTTCTATCTTTGTGCCGTACATTGACAAAATCATGTATTTCTGTATAGCTAGATAAAGATCTCTAGCCGCATGTAGCAGGTTCTGGGCTGGCCATGTACTAGAAAGCATGTAGCAGGTTCTGGGCTGGGCATGTACCAGAAGGATACTAAATGTGTTTCAGTAAAAAAAACTGGATATCTTCTGGCAAGCCTACTGGGGGTTTCTATAAAACGAATATGATTGGGACGCTAATTTACCTGGAACCAGAAATTCTGCGAAAGGACTTACATACAGGAAACTCAGATGTATATAGATCTACAATACCTATCAACTAAGATATGTCTCTTTTGGAATAATGTAACATAGCCCTGTATGCTTCACTGTTTCTGTCATAGAATTGCACTACACAAACATGCTCAGTTCTATCATCACCAGTCAATGGTAGCACAGGCCACAAAGCCAGCACAGGAAAAACTCTCTGGAGAGGTATATGTTACCAAAAATATTATCATAGACATTGTTTGTTACATAGCACATCTATTAATAGAATGACTCAAGAGTAACTAAGTCTGCAATTATGGCCATTTACAGGAATAAATCATGTAAACATGTAAATCTAGCAAATGAAATGGATAGGAACTTACTCTTGTTCACTCAATGAACTAACCAACTCCGATTGCTGGCTCTTTCTTGCCTATATAAAGCACACACAATGCCAACTATTGCATCAGCCTGAGGATTTATACTATCTGCTTTTATCAGTCTGCATCATCCAAGAAGAAACAGAAAAATGAGGAAAAAATTCCTAAAGCGAGAGAACAATACTATATATGAAAAATAGGACAAAAGATCGAGTCAGGAACAACCACATGATGAATAATGCCTTGAATGCAAGTGGGCGGAGCGACAAACGCGCCGCCAGCTTGAGCAAGAGCGGTGTCGTCACATAGAACTAGAGACGAGGGTGAAGGGGAGGAGCGAGCGGAGCGGGCGAAGGGGGGAAGAGCCAGCGACGGCAGGGAGCGAGAGCGAAGGGGCGGGGGATGGAAGAGGGAGGGAGCGACGGTAGGGAGGGAGAGCGAAGGGGCGAGGGCTGGAAGAGGCAGGACTGGCGGCGGAATCTGATGGGGCGGCGAGGGGAGCGAGAGCGAGGGAGGGTCATGTAGGACCACCGGGGGCAGGGGCGAAGGGGAGGAGCGGGCGAAGGGGAGAAGAGCAAGCGGTGGTAGGGAGGGAGAGCGAAGGGACGACTGAGGAGGGAGGGAGGGAGTGGTGGCTCTGAGGGAGGGAGGCCGAGGGGGCGGTGGGGGAGGAAGAGGGCAGGACTGGCAGCGGAGGGGAAAAAGCGAGGGGATGGACAGGAGGTGATGTACCGAGACAGCGGCCGGGGAGGTAGCTCGAGAGAGCTGCGGGGGAGGAAGAGGGAGGGAGCTCGAGACGGCGGCGGGAGAGGAAGAGGGAGGGAGCGGCAGTGGTCGTGGAGGGAGGCTTAGGGGACGGGCGAAGGGGAACGAAGCGAAGGGAGAATAGGCCCTCGCGTGCTTGTGGGCGACGTGGAGTGCTCTGGACCAAGTGTTCCGACGGAGCGCTTCGGGCTGATCGGGTAGACGTGAGCGGGCGCGAATGTGATCAGACGGACGACATTTTTTGGGCGACGTGGCCTGGCGGGAGGGGGAGAATTCCTTTAACTGTTAAATAGGGTAATGCTAGTTAGCTTTTGTTGTCAACTATGTAAGCCCAGCCATCAGGCCCAATACGTTAGTATGGACTAGCCTAGTACGCTGGGCAATGCATTTTTCAGTTGCTTTTGGTAAATGATTGACACATGTTGCCAAGTTTTTGCCTGATGGCCCACACTCCACATTTTTGCAAAGAGGGTCATACAGTTATTGGGCCGGACACACTACTCCGGCTGGTTCGGCATCTAGCTATTATATTATACATTATATAGGAAATAGTCTATTTTTCATCCTTGGACTATAGTTTGAGTTCGAAAAACAATCTTCAACTTTAATACCATCCATTTTGTATTCTTAAACTATCAAAACCATTCCCTTTTTACCCTTAGGCTAGTTTAATGAGTGATTTTTGTCACGTACCACATCACTGATTTGGCTGATGTGGCATCCAAGCTTATGTTGACGTGGCATCTAAGTGACATTCTAAACAACAATAACAAATTAAAAGGTAAATAGTATATTTAAAGCTTTGGTTCCACTTATTATGCTCTAATACCTCCTCTTCTTCCTCCTCTCCCCTTCTTGCTGGGTAGGTAAGCCATCATCTTCCTACTCTCCCCTTCTTGCTGGGTAGGTAAGCCATAATTAGTGATGTGACCGCCATGGTAGCAAGAACCACTCATGAAACCAGCCTATGTGTGAAATGTGAACAATTTTGATAGTTTGAGGATGCAAAGTGGATGATTTTGAAGTTGAAGGTTGTTTTTTTGGACTCGGGCAATATTTTAGGGTTGAAACTGGACTTTATCCTATATTATTCAATAAAAGAGAGAAATAGGCTTTGAATCCTCAAAAAATAAAAACAACTCTGCTAATCATGTGTGGTTAAAAGATCTCAGAAAAACAGAGACAGGATAGAAATCTTAACAAAAACAGAAAACTATCTGGCCCTCAATTTGGTGTCCTAATTATGGCTAATCTATAATAATCAATTGTTATGCAACACATTTAAAATTAAAACAAAAGAAAGAGTCATCGTCTTGATAAACAACTCCATATGTAATCGGAAAAAAAAACAACTCCACATGTAGTATACTTACTAGCCTTTAAGTCCAATAATATGTCCACCTCCTAACCCCTGTGATGTAGCCACTACCTTCCCCACCTCACTACCGCCGGTGACACCCTCTCCGCCTCCTTATTCGCCACCACCTAGGATCTATGGTCGGGGGCACGGGAGGGGATGAGGGGTTTCAATTATTTGATGCGTACAATGCAAATTTGCAACCGTATGCCACTACATACACTATCCTGGTCGTCGAGGCTGTTCTGAGATTCATTCATCTCCCCTCTCTCGTCTCCTCCACCACCGGCGAGCTGCACCTTTACCCCGCCGAGCCGGACTGTGCCGCTACATCATCCTCCATGCGATCTGCGCCACCGTCCTTCCCTCTCACGCCGCGAACGCGTTGAACTGCCGCTGCCACAAACCCTGCCAGAACACCCACCGCCACCGCCACCGCCACTGCCGCTCCAGCTGCAGCTGGTCGGTAGTGCGGCTTTGGAGCGGTGGCAGGGTGGCTTGGGGGAGGCAACTGCGCTGCTCGCCGGAGCCGATAGAGGAGAGAGAAGGGAGAGAAAGGGGAGACGTACAGATCTCGGAGCGTTCGGAGCCGTAGGATAGTGGGCGTAGTAGCAATGGGTTGTAGAATGTCCACTATGATTTGATGCCCAACTTCCATCCCACACTTAGATTTTTACGCATGGTTCATGCCCCTTTCTGGGTGCCATGATATTAAAATTTTACTCGCACTGACTAGCACCTCCCACAGGCCACGACCGATATATAATAACTCCCAGAAACAACCATCATTCTTAATTTGGAGGCTTGGTGAGTTGTGCTTGGTGGTGGTCATCCAAAATAGTGCCCTTAATATAATTAGCGATCCCTCTTCTCGCGCGCAGAATATTCTCAAACGACTAGTTAAATGAACTCTCAGAAATATTTCCTTTCATAATATAACACTAGCAATGATCGATGTGGTTGTGCTCCAATCAATCACAAGGCTAATAATTGATCGAACAAGAACAGAATCAGAAAAGAGCTTACTACCGATATGCTTCCTTGTCTCCATGGCAAGTGGCCATAACATCTGGGCCTGGAATCTTGTTGCCAGTCGACCAGGGAATTAAATTTCATTTTTGGAAAAAAATCGTTTGTGGCCGAAATAACCAAAATTTCGGTGGGTTTTCAAACTGGTTTGAATCAAACTTAAATTTAAAATTTAAAATAATCACAAAAAATAATGTCTTACATGGGATTCGATCCCTGGTCTCTAGCAAACCAACAAACGCACCTTGCCACCAGGCCATCTTCAGCTTGCTTTAACCCTCCAAATTCCCTCCAAATTCAAACCAACTGAAAAAATTTGAACGAATTGAATTTCTTTCGGATGGGGACGAAATGAACGAAATTTTAGACATTTCGGCGAAATTTGGCCGAATTTGTGAACCCTACGGTCGACCAAATTGTTGTGGGGCTAATTATAGGGAACATTATCTTTTGGTCAATCAAGGAACCAGGATATTCTAACCCAAGATAGCCTGCCAATTGTGTGTTCCCGTTTAAAAGTTACTACATTTCTTCGATTTTTTTAAGACGTTACGCATCCGAAAGGTCACATGATCAAATCCCGTAAAATGCATAAATAAACCCACGCCTAACGTGCATGTAATTTGTAAGACTCGAACAGGGGCGTTTAGCCACATGATGATATGCATACGCTTCAATTTAAGATGCGTGCATGCAAGTTTGTTCTGATCTTCCTACGTAGGAGAAATCCGATAATTTAAGTTGTGTCGTTGACAAAGGGGTGGGTAACTACGATCCAATCGAGACTAACAAACCTTGCAATCGTTATACCGCTCCTCAATGGGTTACCAACCATGTCAAACACAATTGGCTTGTTCATGAAGAACTGCTCGAGCGAATCTAGAGAAACACAAGAGCAACAACAGAAGATGAATCACTCGAAATTGAATGATTAAGTTGATACTTCAATTACGGTGAGAGACCTTACAATAGCAATAGCTAAATCAATAATCAAAGTTTGATTTATTGGTGGCGCAATAGCCAGGACCCTAACTCGTAACCAACTAAAACTCTAATACTATACAGATCGCTATCCATGTGGAGTCATATACTACTAGAATATATGAATAGGACTATGAAATCTTAGTGGAATAGGACTCTAAGTTGTATCCAAACTGAACTCTTTAAGTAATTCGAAGAAACTGGTTATCACGGTGACTATTCGGCAGAGCTGGCCATCACATAGACTGGTCGGCGGAGCTGGTCTACGGAGTTGGCCATCACATTGACTGGTCGGCGGAGCTGGTCTACGAAGCTAGTCATCACAGAGACTGGTCGGGCTTGATCAACAATTTCTCTATCAATTCTCACGTAAGTAGAACGAGCAAACAACCATCATTAGGCAATGTAGTTTGTTCTGTAATTAAATAATTAATTTTCCGAAGTAACAAGTTCACCTGTTGTCCAAGACAATATGCACGTGCTCATGTCATTAGCCCTTTCGTAGAAACAACTAGTGCCGGTGTTACATGTGTAAAAACAATGTCCTCAGCGATGTCTCATCACATGACATGGTGGATGTCACATCAGCTGGAATAACCATCGGTTGACTACACAGTTTTCTTTATTGCAAATGCTACTTTTATGCTATAAATTTCCTTTTTTTTAAAAAAAAGAAAGCAATGTTTCTAGAGTTTTTCCACTTTTCAAATCAACGGAGATTTAACTATGGACCACTTACAAGTTAAAACTGTATGGATATGTGTTAAAATGCGCCATATATAAAACACTAACTACCAATCTAGCCATTATATCGAATTTGGACGGTTACATCAACCACCGAAAGCCATTGACTTATTTTAAGAAACTCTTTAGGTCCAATTTGGAACACAGAAATTTCACATAAAACAACAAACAAAATTCTCGTATTCCAAACAAGGCGTACTTATTGACCCGGATCTAGCTACTCTTTTCTAATCATCAACACCTTCTAGCAATGGCTCCAGTCAATGGCTGAGAATAGCTAGAGTTCTAATATTTTTCTTTCTTAATTTGGAGTGCTTCCTACGTTACAAGGTCCTAGTCCTCCTGCTTTAGCCAGCTAACGCTCAAACCTAACTCTAAATCTCTAAGGGCATCTTCAATAGTGCTACTGTAGTTGTCTCAAAAGTTGTAATATAGGTTTTCTGGTGACGTAGAGGAGAGTGAAAGAGGAGAGAGAATGAGGTCGTCTTCACATGAAGCAACGGGTGCATTATGCGAAACAAGGCACTAGCGACAAATCTTTTTGCTGTTGGAGCTCAGCCGTCATTTATTCGTGCGAAGCACGACACTTGATTCATATAAAGCTTAAATGCTTGTGAAGGTTTAAAGAGACAGCTCAAGAGACAATGTATTTGAATAATTATCTCTAAAATTATCTCAAGATAACATAGAGGGTGTTAGAGAGAACCTATGTAACATCTTGATTTTCTAAATCCTTTTCAAATGTGTAAAATAAATCGACACTATTTTATTTTAATGAAAATTTCAAGTTGGTTCGGTTAGGAGAGGTTTGAAGCTGTTGAGACTTCTTTTGGTAGGCTCTGTGGACCTTCCCCTAGCAGATCTCCTTTGGATATGTAGGTTTAGACCTTCTCCATGGTCTAGACCTCCCCAGTGGCACGTGAGGTTAAGCCTCCCATAAGGCTTAAACCTTCTCTGGCCTGGACGTATCCTTACGTCGGGCTTGTTCTTTTGAAATTGGTCACTTGGACCTCTCTGTTGGTTTGAATCTCTTAGGATTCACCTCTTTTCTGTTCAGACTTCTCTTAAGTCTAAACCTCTTGCTGTCTGGGCACCTCTCTATGCCCAGACCTCCTTTCATTGGGACCTCCGTGTGTTCCAGTGAGCTTATTGTTCGCCTGCGGACCTCCTGAATTCATATAAATCCCCTTGATATCCTTTCTTGGCAGAAAGGACCTCCCTGTCTTTGGATCTAGCGGTCCGCACCTCTTCCCATTTCCAATCCAAGGGTCTAGACCTCCCATGCGTTATGTCCCTTTGTGGACCTCCCCTCAGATAAATCTAATGGCTTGGACCTCCCTCATTTTGAATCTAAATGCCTGCACCTCCCGTGCGTTATAACACTCTCTGCACCTCTTCCAGTATGTTTGATCTTGGCCGTTGGACCCGCCTTACGGAGATCCAACCGCCCAAACCTCAACTCACTTTTAATCTCAACCACGGGACCTCCTTAGAAGTTCCTTGGACCTCCTGTCCAAGACCTTCCCGTGGCTTTTTGAGAGCTGGCTTGGGACCTCCTCGCTAGACCTCCTTTGATGAGATCCTCACCGTCAGGATCTCCTTTGTTGATCCTGACCGTCAGGACCTCCCCATGTCCAGACTTCTTTTGCATGTTTGGACCTCCTTGACCTTTAGACATCCTCGAGGACCTCTATTGTGGGTCAAGACCTCCCTATTTTTGACCCGACTGTTCCTATATTGACTGGCCCCACTTGACAGCCTCGGTCATTCTCATTTCCTCCGCCACGTAAATATCTTGGGGCATTTAATGTGTGTCTTGTCACATTAAATGCATCGATATCGTGGTGTTTACTTTGAATTGGGTCACTTAATTGTACTCGACATACTTCTTTGTTCCTTCCCAAGCAACATACATTGTCCTTCCTCGTACCTTTTGTCCAGAGTGGCAGTGACATCTGCCCTGCCACTCACCTACCTTTGACCCATTTCTATACTTATCCTGGACTCGTGTATTTCTAGTTTTCTTCACCACTTTGACTACAACTTGTCTAAGAAATTCCACCACTCCACCTTCTCCATTTTCACCCTCTCGGTTTTGGATCAAAGGCCTTCCCGGGAGAGCTTGGTTCTTACGACCTCCCCTTTCATCCATAGCTTCTTGCCCTTGGTAAGTTCTTTGATGATCTCCTCCACTCTTGTGTTGACCACTACACTGAGCTGGTCATGTCCTTCACAGGACCTTCTCTTATGGGTTTCTTTTGGATTTCTATGAATATCATGTGAGGATCTCTCCTCTGGATTTGCGCAAGAACCATTGATCGGGACCTCCTTATTTATTGCTTAAAGCGCACCCTTGGGGTCCTTTGCTAAAAACCACCCTTCCCTGGTAAGCTCAGACCACTCCTAGAAGAACCTACTCTAAGACATAGACCTTTCCGGTTGGTTAAGTTTTGGACTTTCTCTGGGATTCTTTTGGTTTCTTGTTAATCTCAGTTGGATCTTTATTTGAATCTTCTTTGAATTTGCTCTTTCATACGTGTAGATCGTGAAGACTCCAGGGAGTCTGAGTGTACTGAAGAGGAGGATTCTCAGAGTAGTGAGCAAGGCAAGTTGCACTCTTGATCATATTGCACCCAGTAATTTAAACTAATTATGTTCTGTTTTAATGTGTACTGCATGCTTATTTTTATCAAGTTAGTTCAATACCAGTTTTAACTTCATAGTTACACCTATTTCCTTTATATGACCACTGTTGATTTTGGACTGAACATATTGTCGCCATTAGGTCAAACTTGGCTAATGCAGTAGTATGAACCAAGATCATTTGAAAAACATGTGCTTAGTTATGCTTAGACCAAAATTGTTGTTTTGGGGAAATCTTTACCAACATGACCAAGAACTGTTTTGAATGTTTTAACCATGACATTGGGTTGTCATGGAGGTATGAAAGTATTGCTGGGGAAGCAAAGTTAATGAAAATGGATTTAGACTGGGGCGAATTGGTTGGCTTGGTTGGTGCAAGTTTATGCACGGGATCGTGCCTTTATGGTAGATCGATGCCCTTAGGTTTGTGGAAGTCGCCCTAGTCATTTGAGGACCGGTCTTTGAGCGACCAATGCCATGCCTATAATGGGCTATGCCACAATCGTGCAACCACATGTCTCCAGAATGGGGCGTGGGACCTGGCTGATTAATTTGCAAAACTCCACCATATGCTGCTCCATTGGAGGTGTGGGAGGTCTTGTTTGGCCAATGGTCTTTTATAACCTACTGTTCCCACCGGTGCAAGAGGGGGCTTCCCGCCGGATTGCTATCCACAGGGGGGTGAAACCTTAGCAAGGAAAGGCTGTGGTGGAGCAATGCATTGTAAAGGCCTTGTCATGAGCTCTAGATCTCTTACCTTTGGAAGTGAGAGGTGGTATTGACGAATGCCGGACAAACTAGAGTACTCATGTCGTGTGGGTAAAGTGCACAACCTCTGCAGAGTTAAATCTATTCGAATAGCCGTGTCCACGGTCAAGGACGTGCTGGCAAAGGCCACTTGAAGTTAGATGTTGATTTTGGGGTTTTCCATAAATGTTTAACAAATCTGTTTTTGGGATTTTGTCCTATGGGTTTGGGCAGGGAGCCTATTGTCAGGAGGGTATCCTTCACCAACTAATGATGAATGTTATCCAACTGAAAACTTGCTTGTTAAAATGAATTTTAATTATTAAAGACCTGCTTTGGAACTTAGTAATGGTATTTGAAAGAAAATTGGCTTTGTGCAAGATCACCCTATTATGCCATCCTTTGATTATCCATTTATGCATGTCATATTGTTAACTCACGGGTGTAACTTGCGAGCACAGTGGTAGTGCTCACTCTTGCTCATTACAATCTTTGCCAGGAGAAGACATTGATAGTGAAGAAGATCAAAGTAGCTAGGTTGTGCCCTCCAGTCAGCTGCCTGTGGCGTGTTGATGGACCCTTTTGAGTTCTTTTGCTTTTATGTATTTATGTTTGGCCCAAGGCCACCTTGTAAACAACCTTGTAAATGTTTTGCTTATATAAAGGTGTGTTCTGGATGTCACCACCATTGTGTATATGCTGTAAAGAGTTAGCCATGATCCTTGGGACTAGCTCAAGTTTCACAGAGGACCCTGGAGCGGGCTACGACCTCTATGTCCTCACAAAGGGATGAGCGTGTGAGGTTCTGAGGAGGTCCCAGATCTCCACGACCTCCTCTGGAGGGTCGTGGGTGGTCTTGGTGAGCCCTCGGACCTCCTCGTTTGTTCCTAAGTGTGGCTATGGCAGGTCGTGGGTGCTCCCTGGTTCTGAGGCTCTCTCTCGGGTCATGTCCTCCTGGACCTCCGGGAGGTCTTGCTGGACCTCCTGGGAGGTCTTGGCGGACTGTCCGAGAGGTCCTTTATGGACCTCCTGGGAGGTCCTGGTGGACTTTCCAGAGGTCATGGAGGACCTCTTGGTGCCCTAGAGCTGGGTCGTCACAAAAGTGGTATCAGAGCAACTCCTGACTGTAGGACGTAACCTAGTAGAAATGGTTGTAGAATTTCAAAATCATTTTATGACAAAAGAAGAATAAAATGTTCTTTCTTACCTGGGTCATCTTTCCATTCTTACCTTGTTCTGGTTCTCTTTCTTATCTTAACCTCATCTTATCTTGTTTCTATCTACACACCCATTTACAATATTAAATGGACCTCCTTGCCTTTGCAACTTCCATTTGAGGTCTTTTGAGTTAGGTCTGGAGCTTAGGACCTCCCTCAAAAAGGTAAGACACGTGTAGTATGATGCTTGGTAATTATGGGTTCTAAAAAGGGTTTTCACTGTTGTTTTCTTTGCGTTGGATTTCTTTTGCCGAAATGTTTGATTGGGCTAGTTTTCCTTAGCCTCTTCTCTTTTCTTTTTCCAGCCTGGGTGCTTGGACATTATGGCCACCTCTAGGAATGGCAGTGGTAACTCAAGCCATCACATCCGACAAGCTGAGGAAGAGGCTGAGAACCCTGCTATATGGACCAATCAGAATAGAGGAGTTGAGGGTGAGCAAGGACAACCAACAACACAGCCACCCCCACCTCCAGCTGAAGGCCCTACTTGGACTCAATTGTTGGCCAATCAAACCCAGTTGATAAACCTACTTTCACAGTCCATTGCCAACACTCAGTCCCTGCAAGCTGCAGCAGTAACGCAACCTCAAGCCCAAGCTCCACCTCCACCAAGGTCTGGCATTGCAGAATTTATGAGGTTGCGCCCTCCAACTTTTTCCAAAGAAGTCTTGAGCTAATGGATGCCGATGATAGTTAAGGGCGTGGAGCAGAAATTAGACATGGTGCAATGTCTGCACCATGAGAGAGTGCTTTTGCTTCTCACCAACTCGGTGGACCACCTCACGAGTGGTGGGACAATTTAGTCAATCTCATGTTGATCCTCGAGCCATCACATGGGATGAGTTCAAGAAAGCATTTCATCGTGCTCATCTCCCACCCATGATGTCATTGAAGAGGATGAATTTCGTACCTTGAAGCAAGGCAACAGATTGTCAATGAGTATATGCATAAATTTAACCAAGCGGCAAGATATGCTCCTCGGGATGTTGCTCTTGATGAAAGCAAGCAAGAACACTTTTGGAAGGGTTGAATGATGACATTTCTGCTTCATCTGGTTTCCAGAACATACGGACTTCCAAAGACTTGTGAGCAAGGCCATCCGACAAGAGGATAAACTCCAAAAGATGGAGGGCCGAAAGAGAAAGAAAGCCGCAGAGGTTTAATCTGGAGAATTCCTAAGTCTAGGACCTCTCAGTCCCAGACCTCAAAGACAAGTCCTACGGACCTCCTCCTCAAGGGCATCGGGTCGAGCAAACAAGCAAGCAGTCAAGCTATCGAAGGACCTCCTCTGGCAGCCAGCTTCAAAAGAAGCCAAGTATGACCTCCTCTGCTGGTGTTACCTGTTTCTTTTGTAATGAGATTGGGCACTATGCTAATAAGTGCCCAAAGAAGCAACAAGTTGCTGCACCAGCCCGATCTGAGCAAGGGATATCAGCTCAAGGAAGTGCCTCGAGTGTGAAGCCTGCCACTAAGGTTATCAAGGGCCGTGTCACACATGTCACGGCAAAAGAGGCACATGATGCACCTGATGTAGTCCTCGGTACGTTCCCTGTTAATTCCGTACCAGCTTCCGTTTTATTTGACTCGGGGGCTTCCCATTCTTTTGTTTCTAGCAAATTTGTGGGAAAATGTGGGTTGTCTACAATTCCTTTGGTAAACCCCATGCTAATACATGTCCCGGGCATAGATATGAGGACTAATACCCTCTGCCCAAATCTCATCTTAGAGATTTCTGGAGTTTTATTTCATGCAGACTTGATAGTCTTGCCAACTCAAGGACTGGATGTAATCCTTGGAATGAATTGGTTGGCTAAGAATAAAGGGCAGATTGATTGTGCTACTAAGTCTATAACACTCACAAGTGAACAAGGAAGTCGAGTGGAGTTTAAACCAAAGACCTCCCTTAAGACAGGACCTCTTCTAACTAATGTAAAGGAGGTAGTGAAGCTGGAAGACCTCCCAGTGGTCAGAGAATACATGGATGTGTTCCCTGAGGAACTCCCTGGAATGCCACCCGATAGGGACATTTCTTTTCTAATTGAATTGGTCCCTGGGACTGCACCTATATCTAAAAGACCTTACAGGATGCCTGTAAATGAATTGGTGGAATTAAAGAAACAAATCCAGGAATTGAAGGAGAAAGGATTTATTAGACCAAGCTCTTCACCATGGGGAGCACCTGTGCTATTTGTCAAAAAGAAGGACAGTAGCTTGAGAATGTGTGTAGATTATAGATCACTCAATGAGGTCACCATTAAGAATAAATATCCATTGCCAAGGATAGATGACCTCTTTGACCAACTTAAGGGGGCAAGTGTGTTCTCCAAAATAGACTTAAGGTCTGGATACCATCAACTTAAAATTAGGCCAGAGGACATCCCTAAAACTGCATTTACCACCAGGTATGGTCTATATGAGTTCACTGTGATGTCATTTGGGCTGACAAATGCCCCAGCTTATTTCATGAGTATGATGAACAAAGTATTCATGGACTTCCTTGACAAATTTGTGGTGGTATTTATAGATGATATTCTCATCTATTCTAAAAGTGAAGCAGAGCATGAAGACCACCTTAGAATGGTGTTGGGAAGACTTAGAGAGCAGCAGCTCTATGCCAAGTTTAGTAAATGTGAGTTTTGGCTAAGTCAAGTAGCCTTCCTTGGTCATATTATTTCGGCTAAAGGTGTAGCCAGAGACCCTCAAAGGTGGAAGCAGGTCTTAGATTGGAGACCTCCTAAGTCGATGGTCGAGGTAAGAAGTTTCTTGGACTAGTGGTTATTATAGAAGATTTATTGAAGACTTTTCTAAGATTGCTAGACCTCTTACTCAACTTTTGAAAAAGGAAAAGAGGTTTGAGTGGACTGAGACCTGTGAACAAAGTTTTCAGAGGTTGAAGGAAAAACTTACCACAGCTCCTGTGTTGATACTCCCAGACGTCCAAAAAGACTTTGAAGTATTTTGTGATGCATCCCATCAAGGTCTGGGATGTGTGCTAATGCAAGATAGAAAGGTAGTGGCATATGCCTCCAGACAGTTGAGACCTCATGAGGAGAACTACCCAACACATGATCTTGAACTAGCAGCCATTGTACATGCTTTAAAAATCTGGCGACATTACCTTATTGGCAACCGTTGTGAGATATACATGGACCATAAAAGTTTGAAATACATTTTCACACAATCAGATTTGAACTTAAGACAAAGGAGGTGGTTAGAATTAATTAAAGACTATGACCTTGGGATACACTACCACTCGGGCAAAGCCAATGTGGTGGCAGATGCCTTGAGCCGAAGAGGTTACTGTAATACCTTGTCGGTCCAAGAACAGCAACCAAGACTATATGAGGAATTGAGGTACCTCAATCTGGAGATAGTAGAGCAAGGCTGTGTGAACACCTTGGAGGTACATCCAATTGTCCTGGACCAAATCAAAGAACAACAAGAAAAAGATGAAGACATCCAAGAAATTAAGAGAAATATGAGAAGGGGTAAAGCCCCAGGCTTCACAGAGGACGAGCAAGGAGTAGTATGGTTTGGTAGCCGAATCTGTGTGCCAAACAACCAGGAGATCAAACAGCTCATTTTGGTGGAAGCACACGGATCACCATATTATATCCACCCGGGCAGCACCAAAATGTATCGAGACCTTAGGGAGAGATACTGGTGGACTAGCATGAAGCAAGACGTGGCTAAGTATGTAGCCCAAAGTGATGTGTGTATGAGAGTTAAGGCTCTACACCAAAACCAAAGGTTTGTTACAACCCCCGCCCATACCCGAATGGAAATGGGAGCAAGTGGGCATGGATTTCATTACTGGATTGCCTAGGACCCAGTCTGGGTATGACTCCATATGGGTGGTGGTTGATAGGCTAACTAAGGTAGCACATTTCATACCTGTTAAGACCACCTATAATAGTAATGTCTTGGCAGACTTATATATGGCCAGAATTGTTTGCTTACATGGAGTGCCCAAAAGAATAGTATCAGACAGAGGATCTCAATTTACCTCAAGATTTTGGCAAAGTTTACATGAAGCTCTAGGTACTAAACTCAATTTTAGTACAGCTTATCATCCTCAAACAGATGGGCAAACAGAGAGGGTAAATCAAATATTGGAAGACATGCTTAGGGCATGTGCCCTGGATTTTGGGAAAAGCTGGGACAAGAACTTGCCCTATGGTGAATTCTCCTACAATAATAGCTATCAAGCTAGCCTTCAAATGTCTCCATTTGAGGCTTTGTATGGTAGACCTTCTAGAACACCTCTCCTCTGGGAGGAAGTTGGAGAACATCAACTGTATGGGCCGGACCTGATCAAAGATGCTGAGAGCAAAGTGAAAGTGATTAAGGAACGGTTGAGAGTGGCCCAGTCCCGACAAAAGAGCTATGCTGACACCCGACGTAGAGATTTATCTTTTGAGGTTGGTGACTTTGCATAACCTCGAGTAACACCAATTCGAGGAGTTAGAAGATTTCGGATTAGAGGAAAATTAGCACCAAGATTTGTAGGACCCTACAAGATTTTAGCAAGGCAAGGTGAAGTAGCTTACAAACTGGAACTTCCAGAGTCCTTGTCGGCAGTGCATAACATCTTTCATGTATCACAATTAAGGAAATGCCTGCGGTTTCCTGAAGATCACACATTAGTTGAGGACGTAGACTTACAGGAAGACCTCACCTATGTGGAGCAACCAATTAAAATTCTGGATATTGCAGAGAGAGTTACTAGAAGCAGAATTATCAAGTCATACAAAGTGCAGTGGAGCCATCATCCAAAGAATGAAGCTATATGGGAAAAAGAAGAGGACCTCAAGACCAACTACCCCTACCTTTTTGCTGATTCTGTTTGAATCTCGAGGTCGAGATTCCTTTAAGGGGGGTAGGTTTGTAACATCTTGATTTTCTAAATCCTTTTCAAATGTGTAAAATAAATCGACACTGTTTTATTTTAATGAAAATTTCAAGTTGGTTCGGTTAGGAGAGGTTTGAAGCTGTTGAGACTTCTTTTGGTAGGCTCTGTGGACCTTCCCCTAGCAGATCTCCTTTGGATATGTAGGTTTAGACCTTCTCCATGGTCTAGACCTCCCCAGTGGCACGTGAGGTTAAGCCTCCCGTAAGGCTTAAACCTTCTCTGGCCTGGACGTATCCTTACGTCGGGCTTGTTCTTTTGAAATTGGTCACTTGGACCTCTCTGTTGGTTTGAATCTCTTAGGTTCGAGACCTCTTTTCTGCTCGCATTCTCTTAAGTCTAAACATCTTGCCGTCTGGGCACCTCTCTATGCCTAGACCTCCTTTCATTGGGACCTCCGTGTGTTCCAAAGGAGCTTCTTGTTCGCTGCGGACCTCCTGAATTCATATAAATCCCCTTGATATCCTTTCTTGGCAGAAAGGACCTCCCATGTGCTGGATCTAGCGGTCTAGACCTCTTCCCATTTCCAATCCAAGGGTCTAGACCTCCCATGCGTTATGTCCCTTTTGTGGACCTCCCTCTCAGATAAATCTAACGGCTTGGACCTCCCCTCATTTTGAATCTAAAGGCCCAGACCTCCCCGTGCGTTATAACACTCTGCGGACCTCTTCCGCATGTTTGATCTTGGCCGTTGGACCTACCTTTTGGAGATCCAACCGCCCAAACCTCAACTCACTTTTAATCACAACCATGGGACCTCCTTAGAAGTTCCTTGGACCTCCTGTCCAAGACCTTCCCGTGGCTTTTTGAGAGCTGGCTTGGGACCTCCTCGCCAGACCTCCTTTGATGAGATCCTCACCGTCAGGATCTCCTTTGTTGATCCTGACCGTCAGGACCTCCCCATGTCCAGACTTCTTTTGCATGTTTGGACCTCCTTGACCTTTAGACCTCCTCGAGGACCTCTATTGTGGGTCAAGACCTCCCCATTTTTGACCCGACTGTTCCTATATTGACTGGCCCCACTTGACAGCCTCGGTCATTCTCATTTCCTCCGCCACGTAAATATCTTGGGGCATTTAATGCGTGTTTTGTCACATTAAATGCATGCGCATACGTGGTGTTTACTTTGAATTGGGTCACTTAATTGTACTCTGACATACTTCTTTGTTCCTTCCCAAGCAACATACATTGTCCTTCCTCGTACCTTTTGTCTAGAGTGGCAGTGACATCTGCCCTGCCACTCACCTACCTTTGACCCATTTCTATACTTATCATGGACTCGTGTATTTCTAGTTTTCTTCACCACTTTGACTACAACTTGTCTATGAAATTCCACCACTCCACCTTCTCCATTTTCACCCTCTCGGTTTTGGATCAGAGGCCTTCCCGGGAGAGCTTGGTTCTTACGACCTCCCCTTTCATCCATAGCTTCTTGCCCTTGGTAAGTTCTTTGATGATCTCCTCCACTCTTGTGTTGACCACTACACTGAGCTGGTCATGTCCTTCACAGGACCTTCTCTTATGGGTTTCTTTTGGATTTCTATGAATATCGTGTGAGGATCTCTCCTCTGGATTTGCGCAAGAACCATTGATCGGGACCTCCTTATTTATTGCTTAAAGCGCACCCTTGGGGTCCTTTGCTAAAAACCACCCTTCCCTGGTAAGCTCAGACCACTCCTAGAAGAACCTACTCTAAGACATAGACCTTTCCGGTTGGTTAAGTTTTGGACTTTCTCTGGAATTCTTTTGGTTTCTTGTTAATCTCAGTTGGATCTTTATTTGAATCTTCTTTGAATTTGCTCTTTCATACGTGTAGATCGTGAAGACTCCAGGGAGTCTGAGTGTACTGAAGAGGAGGATTCTCAGAGTAGTGAGCAAGGCAAGTTGCACTCTTGATCATATTGCACCCAGTAATTTAAACTAATTATGTTCTGTTTTAATGTGTACTGCATGCTTATTTTTATCAAGTTAGTTCAATACCAGTTTTAACTTCATAGTTACACCTATTTCCTTTATATGACCACTGTTGATTTTGGACTGAACATATTGTCGCCATTAGGTCAAACTTGGCTAATGCAGTAGTATGAACCAAGATCATTTGAAAAACATGTGCTTAGTTATGCTTAGACCAAAATTGTTGTTTTGGGGAAATCTTTACCAACATGACCAAGAACTGTTTTGAATGTTTTAACCATGACATTGGGTTGTCATGGAGGTATGAAAGTATTGCTGGGGAAGCAAAGTTAATGAAAATGGATTTAGACTGGGGTGAATTGGTTGGCTTGGTTGGTGCAAGTTTATGCACGGGATCGTGCCTTTATGGTAGATCGATGCCCTTGGGTTTGTGGAAGTCGCCCTAGTCATTTGAGGACCGGTCTTTGAGCGACCAATGCTATGCCTATAATGGGCTATGCCACAATCGTGCAACCACATGTCTCCAGAATGGGGCGTGGGACCTGGCTGATTAATTTGCAAAACTCCACCATATGCTGCTCCATTGGAGGTGTGGGAGGTCTTGTTTGGCCAATGGTCTTTTATAACCTCATCGTTCCCACGGTGCAAGAGGGGCTTCCGCGGATTGCTATCCACAGGGGTGAAACCTTAGCAAGGAAAGGCTGTGGTGGAGCAATGCATTGTAAAGGCCTTGTCATGAGCTCTAGATCTCTTACCTTTGGAAGTGAGAGGTGGTATTGACGAATGCCGACAAACTAGAGTACTCATGTCGTGTGGGTAAAGTGCACAACCTCTGCAGAGTTAAATCTATTCAATAGCCGTGTCCACGGTCAGGACGTCTTGGCAAAGGCCACTTGAAGTTAGATGTTGATTTTGGGGTTTTCCATAAATGTTTAACAAATCTGTTTTTGGGATTTTGTCCCATGGGTTTGGGCAGGGAGCCTATTGTCAGGAGGGTATCCTTCACCAACTAATGATGAATGTTATCCAACTGAAAACTTGCTTGTTAAAATGAATTTTAATTATTAAAGACCCTTTGGAACTTAGTAATGGTATTTGAAAGAAAATTGGCTTTGTGCAAGATCACCCTATTATGCCATCCTTTGATTATCCATTTATGCATGTCATATTGTTAACTCACGGGTGTAACTTGCGAGCACAAAGGGTAGTGCTCACTCTTGCTCATTACAATCTTTGCGAGAAGACATTGATAGTGAAGAAGATCAAAGCAGCTAGGTTGTGCCCTCCAGTTAGCTGCCTGTGGCGTGTTGATGGACCCTTTTGAGTTCTTTTGCTTTTATGTATTTATGTTTGGCCCAAGGCCACCTTGTAAATAACCTTGTAAATGTTTTGCTTATATAAAGGTGTGTTCTGGATGTCACCACCATTGTGTATATGCTGTGAAGAGCTAGCCATGATCCTTGGGACTAGCTCAAGTTTCACAGAGGACCCTGGAGCGGGCTACGACCTCTATGTCCTCACAAAGGGATGAGCGTGTGAGGTCTTGAGGAGGTCCCAGATCTCCACGACCTCCTCTGGAGGGTCGTGGGTGGTCTTGGTGAGCCCTCGGACCTCCTCGTTTGTTCCTAAGTGTGGCTATGGCAGGTCGTGGGTGCTCCCTGGTTCTGAGGCTCTCTCTCGGGTCATGTCCTCCTGGACCTCCGGGAGGTCTTGCTGGACCTCCTGGGAGGTCTTGGCGGACTGTCCGAGAGGTCCTTTATGGACCTCCTGAGAGGTCCTGGTGGACTTTCCAGAGGTCATGGAGGACCTCTCGGTGCCCTAGAGCTGGGGTCGTCACAACCTAAAAGACAAACATTGAACATGCCCTAAGCTATAATAAGCACTCTAATCGATATGGGGTTAATTCAATTAGGTGAGATGCCTTGCGCACTAGGCTGGCATTAACTAGTTTCAATCGTGTGTCACCAATTCCTCAGATCTAATTAACTAGTGCTATCCTATGTGCCTCTTGTCTAGCTAATAATACTTATTAGCAACAATATTAGGATGCTTAATTAAGTATGAATCCTTGCACCTCACATGGCATGATAAGTAGGATCGATCTGACTCATACTACGTGGGACCTGCTGTTTTTGTGCTCTCCTTTTAGGCCACTTGGGACAAATAATGCAAAGTGATGCCACACATTTTGTATGCGTGTGAGAAGATAAGATATCAGATCTAAGTGAGCGAATTGAAGAGCAACTTTGAACATTTGGAAGAGAAAGCGCTCTAAATTGGGTATTATGATGAGTTTGTGACAGTGAAAGGAAGCACTTTGCAACTGGATATGTTTTCGTCCAAGAAAGTAAAACCTCTGGATTAATTTGGTCAAGTCGTCTTCAGTACGATTTGTGCTTTCAGAGTTGAAGTGTGGAATCAACTAGCATTGAGTTGTGACCTTCACAAGGTTTTACACATTGGCAAATATTAGCTAGCACTTGACACGGAAAATTTTTTTATGTGTCCCCCACTTTGCGTTTTTTCTTTTCTTTTCTTAATTTATATTTATATTTATATTCATCTATTAAAAGTTAAGCATTCTTTACATAGCTCGCAGTAAAAAAAGCGTAGTTTTGGACATTGGTATGGTATTTGTTATACAAAGATTTATGGCTATTTTTTTTAACTCAATGTTGTTAGACATTAACTTTTTTTTTATGTCCGGGATAGTTTTTCCCTCCGGTTCACATTAAAAAGAAGCCTCGTGAGACACCCGTGAGAGCCAGCACTCAATCGTGGTGGGCTAGGAGCCTAAAACTCCCCTTTGCCAACTGAGCCCTACTCAGTTCTCATTAGACATTAACTTGAAAACTCAGTTTTAGACATTGAGTTACACGAAATTCTGATCGATAGTATATATATGAGGAATTTTTCTATATTTATTAAGGGATATATATATATATATATATATATATATATATATATATATATATCTGTGTGTGTGTTTTGTACATACAGCAAGGTATGTACTTGTAAACATTTGGTTAAAATAAAATTTAAGGTACTCTAGGGTTGACAAGTGAGTTGTACAAAAATCAAATTGTGGAATTAGTGAAACATGAATTCGTAAAAATTGTCTAAAATCAAATTTTCCACCTAGTATACACCAATTCTTCACTTTAGAGGCTATGAAGATCTGAAACTTTTGATCCATAGATCCAAAAGACTTGAAAGTTGAACCAATGCTGGATCACGACCTTAAAAAGTTATCCCAAACAAAAATCTTGAAAAAACTTAAGAGAATTAGGATCTTTTGGTTCGTGAAGCTCTGTTGCACCAAAACCGAATCAAAACCTAAAACTGAGCTAACTCTCAAACCAAAGCTCCAAATCACTTAAAATTTGGTATGCACCTTTTCTAGGATGTCAGGAACCTATTCCATTTAGCGATCAAGAAAATCGTAGCCAAAGTTCGGATATTTTCCAGTTTGAAGGAAGGTTGCACTAAAACGAGATAAAAACCAAAGACGGTGAATATGACTTGCTCCTGGGTGGATGATGGCCAAGATGGGTCTAGATGTATTCCCACATGTCACAGCAAATAAGAACACCAAAGAAATCGAGGCAAAAATAGTTGGATCAATAAATCACTCGGAAAGGCCAAAAAGAGCAAAAATCGGGTTTATTCATGAACCTGCCATGAAAGTGCATAGATGGGTAGAGATTGATTTCCAGAGGTTACCTCCATCTCTTACATGTCCTTGGCACAACAAGATCAAAAAGGGGAGAGAGGGGAGGAAAAACAAACCAAAGCAAGAGCAAAGTAATCAACACAAGAGAGATTCATGGAGATGAACAAAGATTAATGTATTGGTACTTGAGGATGAAGATTTTACAACCACTCTACTTGGATGACAAGAGAGCACACCACATCACTCTACTTCTCTTAAACCCTAACCCTAGAACTCAAGAACAATTAGTCTCAAGAGAGGATAGTTGGATGGATCACTACAAGTTTCCATCCCAACCCCCTTAAATAGATGGGCTAGCCAGCCACATCCAGCACTTAGTGGATACTATCCACTTAGCACAATGGGGGAAATCCGATAACACCACACACGGGTTTTAACTCACACTCTACTCTTATGCACGCTTTTCAAAGCACATAAGCCCAAATCCGCTAAATCCTTACCCTTGATCCAACGTGATCATACCAGCTTCTCCATGACCTAAACGGCCTTCCCAAGCGCCGCGGTTTTCTTTCGAAGCAATTTCCGGTATTTTGAGCCAAAGTACCAAACTACCCTTCCTTGATCCGGTCTTCTCCATCCATTGCAAGCAATCTCCATGCTATGCCACTAGTAGTTGAAGTGTTCGACCACGTGAAGTTATCTGACACTTGATCGAGAAAGTATTGAACAGTCCATGGATGACATAATATCTCACCTGGAGTTCAACTAGATATCGTGAGGCAAAGAGAGAATACATGAGCAGGTCGTTAAGTTCGATCAGATACGGACTAGTCGTATGGAGATACGAGCTGGTCGTAGACTAGTCGAACATAATCACTGAGTGGTCAAAACTTGGTTGTAAGGAGTCATGAATTGGTCATGACTAAATAAGAACTGGTCATATAGAGAAACGAGCTGGTTGTAAGTGATAAGGACTTGGTCATAGATCATATTGCATTAAGGTCCGTCCGATACAATTTGTGTATATTCGGGAATCGTTATGTCCTACTAGGAACCTCTACGACTCATGGTCAGAAAGGTGTTTCTGAGTCACAACCGAATACGCATGAACCTACAGGGTCACACACTTAACGGGTTAGAGCAAACGTGTTCGGATAAGATCCGTCACGAGGCTCTATATAAGGAGATGCATCAGGCTGTGGGACGTAACATAAGACACACGTGAGGATGTGAGTTGCTCCACTGAAACCCTACCCGCCATCTTCTTGAGAGCCCTACCGTGCGAGTTGGTGCTAGCACACCAGCGTACGGTGTTCCATCCCTGGACGTGTGGATACCATATAGGCGCTACTGTGATTGCTGTTGTGTTGAAGGACGATCCACGACTTCACACGGAACGCGATTGGTTGCTAGAGGAGATGATTGACATCGAGGAACGCTGGACGATCGGCTATGACCACTACATTGACGCGCTCTACGTTGGATCAAGCTACTCCAACTCTTCTTCCACTACACTGCACGTCTGGTTGTAACGATCTATGATATCTTGCTTGCTTAGCTTCTTGGTTTACGTGGTAGAATTCTTGAATTGTCAGCTAGTGTAGCCTACCCATATCCCTTCAAATTATACCTCAGCTTACTTACCAAAGTGACATCCTTAAGCATGAAATTGTTGTTGACGCACACTGTGTCCTTGGCTATCATGGTCCCGATAGAAGCATCCCCAAACGTGATCAACTCATTGTTGGATGCACATGTGAGGGAGAAGAACCATCTAGAGTCTCCGGTCATGTGTCGAGAACACCCGGAGTCAACAAGCCACACGTCCTCCTTCCTCGCACGCTGGACCTCGTCGGGATCACTGCATGTCTCGTCGTCGTCGGAGGATTAGATGTTGTAGCAGTCCTTGGCCATGTAGTACATGCTTGTGAAGTCCTGGACCTTCTTCTTGCCGTGGAAGTCATCCTCGTCGTCCTTCATCCTCGAGTCCACACCGCTCATATCCATGTTCTCATGAATAGCAAGGACCCGATTGATGAACTTCCGGTAATTGGGCTTATTGCCCTTTGCGTCTCGAGCTTGAGGACGCCTCCGGAAGTCCTTCTCCTCCTTGCCCTTTAGCTTGGGACACTTAGCCCGAATGTGGTTTTGCTCACCACACTCAAAGCAAGTAACAGGGTCACCTCTCCACTTGTTCCTCACTTTGTTGTAGGCTCTCGTGAATTTTGTGGATAGGAGAGCTAAGTCATCCTCAGGTAGCCTCTCTAGTTGCTCATCACTCAAGGAGTGCAAGGCAGACAATAAAAATCCAAATGAGACAAAATCCAAAGAATCAGAAGAGCTACTCTAAGAAGGGTCAACCACTAGAGCCATGAACTTTGTCTTGGGGAAACGCGAGATGAATTCAATCTCATGCGTCTTCAACCTTGAGTAGAGCTTATCCATGGTAAGCTCACTCATAACAGTGTTGTCATTGATGGAAGTGATCTTCATCCTCCAAACTCTCACATCAAGTGCACCCAAGAGCTAGCAGGCATTCTCAGACTCAGAAAATACAAGGCCAACAACACGTAAGTCATGAATGATCTTGGAAAACCTTCCCCACAACTCATCCAAAGATTCACTGGGCCTTTGCTCAATCTTTGAGTACTTTTTCTTAAGTTGGTTCTGTCTCACTTCCTTGATCGCCATAGAGCCCTCATGGTAGTCAACGAGGGTCTTCTAGATCTCGTGAGCAGACCTTAAGTGAGCGACACGCTCAAACTCAGATCTACTAAGCCCTTCAATCAAGAAATTCTAGGCCTTGCTGTTTACCTCCACATCAGGTGTGATCACATCGTCATTGGCTGGCACTACATAATGATTCTTGATCTTAAGCCAAATTGAGTGCCCTTGAGCCTCGATGTAGGTATGCATGCGAGCCTTCCAATAATAAAAATTGACTCCATCGAACATGGGTGGCTTAGTAAAATACTTGTTTGATGCCATGCCTCCTAAGACCAATTAAGATATATGAGAAGAGCTAACTGGACTCTGATAGCACTTTTATGACCGGTATGGCAACAGAGGGGGGTGAATGGTGCCTTCAAATTTTTCCCTAAGTATTCATCAATTCTTCACTTCAGAAGCTATGAAGATCTGAAACTTTTGATTTGTAGATCCAAAAGACTTGAAACTTGAACTAATGCTGGATCATGACCTTAAGAACCTATTCCAATGAAAAATCTTGAAGAAACTTAAGAGAATTTGTATCTTTTGGTTCGTGAAGCTCTACTGCACCAAAACCGGGTCAAAACCTAAAATTGAGCTAACTCTCAAACCAAAGCTCCAAATCACTTGAAATTTGATATGCACCTTTTCTAGAATGTCAGGAACCTATTCCAATCAACAATCAAGAAAACCGTTGCCAATGTTATGACATTTTTCCGTTTGAAGGAAGGTTGCACCAAAACCGGGCAAAAACCAAAGAGGGTGAATATGCCTTGCTTGTGGGTAGATCATAGCTAAGATGGGTCTAGATGCGTTCCCACATATCATAACAAACAAGAGCACCAAAGAAATTGAGGCAAAAATAGATGGATCAAGATATCACTCAGAGAGGCCAAAAAGAGCAAAAACCGGGTTTCTTCATGAACTTGCCATGAAAGTGCCTAGATGTGTGGAGATTGATTTCCAGTGGTTACACTACTACAGAAAAGGTCTTCACTGATGGTTTCATGAGCCGTCTAAGTTTATGGATCAGTAATGATATGACGTCATCACAGACGGTTTTCGAACTGTCTGTGATGCATTCTATCACAAACGGTTATTACGTCAGAACTGTTTGTGATAGTTGCCTATCACAGGCGGTTTTTAGATGAAACAGTCTATGATAGCTTATATATCATAGACGGTTTGTAGATGAAACCGTCTGTGAAAGCTGAATGTATCACAGACGGTTTGTAGATGAAACCATCTATGGTAGCTAAATTTATCACAAACGGTTTGTAGATGAAACCGTCCATGATAGCTGATGTGTCACAAACGGTTTGTCCTAAGGAACCGTCTGTGATATTCTTTTTGCATTGCTAAATCTATTTCTATTTATTGGCTAGCCTCAGGAAATACTAGCCATGCCCTCTGAAACAAGCAGAAACACAACAAGTACATGTACATATCCAATTCACATTCATTTTAGAAACAAGCACATACATTTTACAAATAAATTAACTCAAATGAACTAAAATTAACCATTCATGAACAAATAAACACACATGTTCCATTAAGTTCAATCTACATTGTGGAACTTCCCTTCTGGGTTTATGACCTCACGCATCAAGAAGGCCGCAAACTGTCTTTGAATGTGTTCGAGCTGGGCCTGTTCCAACAGAGTTTCAGCGATGGTCGCAACCTGTCACTAGGAAGATTAGAGTCGTGCATTTATAAATTAATAAGTATGAAATAATTATTACAAGATTGGCAAACCTGAGGATCTTTGGTCATCACGGAACCAAGGAGTAGTTGCATGTTGTGGCAAACATAGTATCCACAGATGTTGCCCACCGACTGCTGATGGCACTGCAAAGACAGAATTGGTTAGTTCGAGAGGCATTACTGTGAAGTGTTATATAAGATTAATCTGTACTAGCGAATACCAGAAATTTAAAATCGTGTCACGGGTTCACTCCCTTGCATCTCCCTCCCTTTGCATAGTATGTGATGAATGACCTATGTGATTCCAAAAATTTAGCCTTAGCCATTGCAAAGGAAGAAAATACTACAATAGAGTTATCTATGGAGGAAATGTGTTTACCTGTCAATTAAGTTTTGGAGAATTGTGAAGTCGTGATTGGACCTGTTTAGGGAATCAATGTATCTTACTTTGTTCCATTTTGTTATAATTACAATTAGAATCCAGTGAAATCTACACAGGTATGTCTCCATGGTAATTCAACCTAAGTTCGTGTTGCTTATAAAGTACAAATCAACAAGTATAGCCACTAGTGTAGTACTTACCGCTGGTTGTAAGGAAAAAGTATGAAATCCTTCTTGCGGTGATCCAGCAAAAACGTCATCATGTAATCCTCGATGAAGGTTGCATTTTCCTTGATGGTTTGCATGGAGACCAAGAGTGGGTCGAGGAAACCTACCAATGATTTACTTGATGTGGTTTCTACGATCATGTATCTATATTTATATACAAAAGCTAGGAGTTATATATGACATTTATCGGTATTACATGAACGTAGATCATGATTGTACACACCTACAGTGTCCAGCATCGCATGAGTGACGCGTCATCGAGGTTGAAGAGTAAGAACAAGTCATCGAAGGTCACCGTGAAGACACAGTCTTGAAACTCGTGTCTTGAAACTCGTGGTTAAAATGAATTTTCTTGAACTTGATGGTGACACCCAAGCACCATTGTCCATCCGTCTTTTTGGCCTATTCCATGTACCATGCATGCAATCTCTGGGAAGCCAATCCTAGGGTTTCGAGGTGCTCTACCGGGACGACCAACAGCTCGCCATGCACGAATTTCCAGGCCAATGACAAGAAGGGGATATAATCGGGTTTCTTTGATTTGCCCTTTCCGCCTCGCTTTTTAGAGGTCGTCCAGGCACGAGGTGTAGATACATCTGATGCACCGGGTCCTTGCCGCATCGGTGCAGGTAACTCTGGTGTAGGTAGCTTTGGTGCAGATACTTCCTGTGCAGTTGACACCAGTGCAGGTAGCTCTGGTGTAGACACTTCTCGTGAAGTTGACATTGGTGCAGGTAGCTCTAGGAAGATGTCGCTCTTAGGCCACTGGATGAATTGTCGCTCTTAGGCCACTGGATGAATGCTCCAATGGCTTACCCTAAAGTCACGACCTCGCCGTTTGGGGGTATCTCGAATTGGACGACCTCGAAATTGGCATAAACACCATCCACATTCACTTTTGTGAAACCCGACGCTATATTTACACCATGCAGCAAGGCCCCGACACCAGATGATAAGCCTGGCCCCAAGCAGCATCTAGTGCAACAGAGGCATATCTTACTTGGAGCTTACACTTCGTAGCCACCTACATAACGATACAAAATTAGCTACTCCAACAGGCCTATCAATGGATCAAGCATTCCAGAGATAATAATTATTACTAGGATGTCATCAACAGGAAATCTGTCGTTACTTTCTAAGTTATGGTTGGACGCACAGCTACTCGAACGTTTGGGGGGCTGGCTAGCATAGTAGCGGTGGGGGCTTCCAACTAATTTCCCCTAAGCCTTTCCTCTGTGAGGGATGCACGAATCTCCTCTCGTGTGACATCTCGCATCTCCTCTCTGAGGAATGCATGAATCTCCTCTCATAGCAATGCTTCGCGCTTGGCTTTGGCTCTCTTCCAACACTGGTACGCCCTAGAGTCCTATGGGAATCCATGTTTCCATAGAACATAAAGACCAAGGCCTCTCATGCAACCCAGATGCTCCTTGTTTCACAGGGCCGCGAAAAGTATATCTCTCTCCCTGACTGCCTGGAATGAGCCTTGGGAAGATTGTGTAGTACTCAGCACTTCCTGCAAGATGCTGACAAGTTATTTCACTTCCTATGAAGTTATCGAGTAATTACAAACTAGGTAGTTCGATATCTTACCAGGTGCTGCGACACTTCCTTCTCTACGGGATTTGGAAAGGACATGGCTCTCAAAGATGTAACATCCCAACTTTCTGAGCTTTAAAAATCCTTTGAATAGTTGTAGTGAGAAAATTCATCATTTGGATTTATTTGAATTTAATTCAAAAGCTTAAATGTGAACCTTGAGTAACAAAACAATTTAATATGACTAAAGTCAACATGAACAATGATCAAAACTATTTTATTTGGATTCTTTGTGCTTGGGTATATTTTCTAGATTTTTCTAGAATTTTTCCAAGTTTATTTGCTAATTTCTATTGCCATTTGGAATTTCTGGTATTTTCTAAAATAGAAAAGCTATTTAAAATCTCCTAATAGTGTTCGGGCCGAATCCTCCTCTTGCCCATTCTCATTCATCGCGCCCAGCCTCTAGACGCGCCCAGTGACTAACCCGCCTTTCATTCATGGCCGTCCGTTTGGATCTGGGCGGTCGGATTGATGCGGCAGTTCACGTGCGCGCCTCCGCGTTCCTCTGACAGGGGTCGCCGAGGTCGTCGTCTTCGCCGCGTTCTTCTCCGCGGAGTCCCGCGCGCGTCCGACACCGCCATGGACTCCTTCGCGAGCTCGTCCGACAAAAGGGGAAACGGCCCCGATTCTTCGCACGGACGACGCCTTCTAGAAGCCCTTTCCTTCCCGTATCTAATTCAAGCAGATTTGAATTTCAAATCCGTCTCTATCCCCGTTTTCTTCGCAAGCTCTTTTCGGGCGGTTTTGATCTCCGCCGCCGGCACGCCACCTTGAAGCCGCCCTGCGCCTATAAATAGGTCCCCGAGGATCGCCGTAGCACCCTTTCCAAAACCCCTCACCCAATTTCCCCTCCCAAGCCCTTGCGCCGCCGCATTTCCCCATCTAGGGTTTTCGGCCGTGTTTCGTCGCCGTCGAATTGCGCCACCGTCTTCGCTGCCACATCATCGTCGAGTGCACCGCCGAGTCCGCCGTCGCTGCCTCTACCTCCTGAACCCCTTTGCATTGCCGGAGCGCCACCGGAGACCCCGTCCGACAACACCCGTAGCACTCCGCCGCTTCAACCTCACCGCCGGCCGCCTCAGTCGTCCCCAACCACCCGGAGTTCGTTCACCAGGTGCGCAATAGCACTAGCTACACATTGGTTCCATCCACTCTCGCCGAAGCGCAGCCGTTCGCCGGCGACCATCGGTTCCAGAGCCGCCGTCGCCGCCGTTGTCATCCTCGCTAACATGGTCGCCGAGTCACCCGGCCACCTCAGCGCCCGTCACTTGATCTGCAGCGTGCGTGTCGACCACGAGGCGCCAAGCGTTAGCGCCACGTCTTGTGGTCGCCACCTCACCAGATCTCCAGATCCAATCGGCTCGTTGGACTTGGTCTACCGTGAGCCTACCCTCTGACTCATGGGTCCCATTGTCAGATCCACTGTTCCGTGAACCCATGAGCCATAGACCCCTGAGCCAATTTCGTGGACTCGGTCTATAGACCGAGGGCCCACATGTCAGCCACCGCACCTTTTCTCTAGATTTATTTTAATTCGGAAATTCCTTTGCTGACGTCATGCTTGCGCAATATTCCGATTTTCTTTTAAGAAATAATTCGGGATATTCCAAAAATAGGATTTTCTTTAGATTCAAACTTCCAAAGACCATAACTTTTGCATCCGAACTCCAAATCAGTCCATTCAAATTTCTAAATTCCTATAAATTCAAGATCTATTTAATGGATATTTTTATTTATTTTTTTGGAGTTATTTTGCCTCTGTTATTTATTTAGTTTGTTTGTTTGCTTCGTTTGCGAGTAGACTTCGACACTTCTGGAAGATTTGAAGAAGGAGCACAACAAGACCAAGATCAATTTCTAGACCTATTCCAAGGCAAGTCATGCTTTGACCATGATTGAATCCCAGTTTTCTAAATGTTGTTTTATTTCAAAATATTGCATTCTAATTCAAGTAATTATTTAAATACTTTTGGGATTAGCTATTAAATTCCAATCTGTTATACCTTCCTTGTTTAATTGATATGCCTTGATCCTTTGTCACCCTAGTTGATATTTAGTTGGTAATATTGTAACACCAACGTGGGTTGGTTAGATGCGATTAGGTTGCTTAGCCATGCCACGAATCATCTATTCATGTAAAGTGCAATTATTAACTGGGCTAAGTGACTATGTAACTTTGTAATAATCTATGTGTACTATGTGTCTTTGTGGCATGTGTTACACTTAAATCAACCGGGTGGTAAAAGGTTTGGACTAAGGCAAGTGGTGTGAACTGTGTGACATGGTGGCTAGGTGATATGGGAATATAAATCTGTGTGTCAAATTAATCTGTGTGCCTTAGTTAGAATTTGGAAGTCTTACCTCGGTCATTTAAGAACTGAACTTTGTGCGCCATTGAACTGAGCCCTCCTGTACGACCACATGCCTGTTATGGGACGGGCCTAGCAAAGTAAGATACGAATTTTTGGCATTGATTGCTCAGGTAGTAGGTTAGGCTATATGAAAAGGGTGGAGGTGTGTGCTACCATGTAGTCGCATCGCGGGACGGTTCGCCGCTTCCCTATCCAACGGTGTGTGTTGTACCATACACTGTGTATGGTTTGGTATGACGTAAGCACATCGGGAGCATCTATGTTAAGATGAAGTTTCTGAAATGCTTTGTTACGATTGGTGCTTGCAACACTGGTTGTATCTTGTGGGTAAAATGTATAAACTTTGCAGAGTGTAAACAATCTATTCGAATAGCCGTGTCCGCGGTCATGGACAATGCTTGGGGATTTCACACGAGGGGTAGATCTTCATAAACTGTGTGGGAAGAGAGCTGTGTGATCTAAATCATATGGCTATGTGAATAATCTGTTTAGGCTGTGTGTGTGTGTCTTTGTGAAATCAAACTGTTAAAATTATTATTGTCTATTTGTTTTACTTGCTTTCAATCTATTATTTGTATTCAACTGCAAATGTTGCATTTCTGCAAAAGAACCACAAAATGCCATTCCATTGTAATAAGCCTGCATGTATAATTGCATTTCTGTGGTGTGACTTGCGAGTGCGATGTGTACTCACGCTTGCTTTAAACTAAATCAAGTAGAAGAGGAGGAGTCTTCGTCAGCATTCGAGGAGGAGTTTATCGAAGGTGCTTGATCGTGGGGTCTAGATCCCAGTCAGTTGCCTGTGGTGAATCGATGGGATGCCGCTGCCGCATTTGTTTTCGCTGCTTTATTTCTCTGTTAGCCCTGCGTGGCTTAATAATTGTAAACTCGACCATAAGGTCAAACCATTATTTATTAATCAAATTATTCGTTTATGTTACTATTCGCTTGTGTGGATCGATATCCATCTTTGTTGATACTGTGTGCACTAGCGTGATCCTGGACTAGTGCATTAAACATAGAGAGTCCAGAATTGTATTTTTGGGTCCCGACAAAAGACATGGTAGATGACCTCGTTCTTAGCCAGTTTCGGGCGCGCTCATCAGAGATCCCGACAAATGGCGGGGATGCGTCCCACCGTCTTGCATGCTTGTCCTGATCCCTCCATTGCAGGATTTTACCCACATAACCCGCAGTGCTGAGTTTGTGGGGGTGAGTGTTTTTTTGCCTAGAGGGCCCTATGCACCGCACTTTCACTCCTAAAATCATCTGTCGTCTTCTTCGCCACAAAGTCTTTTCAGTACTCCTGTATGAACGGATACTTTTGGAAGGGCGTCAAATTCTTCTCCACGTAATTCTTGATAAGCGTGCCCTTGAAGTTCTTCCAAACTTTGCACGCCACTAGCAATGTATATTGTTGCACGGAGGCCTGTTGTTAGTCCAAGATCTTGAACGATCATAAAATTTCCATCACCACCCCAGCTTTCTCAACATCGGTCAACTCCTTCCACGAATCGTAGGTGATCCTAACCCGTTGGCGTGCAACTATTCCGACCGTTGTCTGAAATGTGGGCGCTGCTCGGCGAGGACTCAGAGGGGTCCCAGATGCATCGACAGCTGTGATGGTAAATCGGCCATCGGGCCTTTTCGATATTCCTCTTTCCTTGCGCTTGGATTTCAAGAGGACGGCACATCAGACGCATGAGGCGACGATGACGAAGAATAAGCGGACGATATCTTCACGAGAAATAGAAGTTTTGACATGCATGAACATATTATCATAAGATTCTCTATGTGTATGGGTATACACACCAATTAAATGACATAATTGACATATAAACATGTAAATCCTCCAAGTCATTTAAAATGAATAATATGCTCAACACAAACATCATGTGAACAAATAAAATCAGCATAAAGCTAAGATTTAACATTTTGATATTACTCTCAGATGTAGAATTGCACTTTAGTCTATATTCTTCATTAATTGGATTTGACAATATTAATTCAAACTTTGAGCTCTAAAATAGTGCTTTACTTATCTGCCAACAGGATCTTTAAACAAAAGACAACAGATAATACTTTCGGCCAAGAGGAGATCAAAGCAAAATGATCACCAAAACAACACTCTAGTCAGCCAACAAAACTTGATGTACTAACAGTATAAAAGATCATAGTTTAACAAGATCAAAAATAAGCCTAATTGACTAAGAGAAGGCATGTATTATTAATTGCTGAGGATCACAGAACCTGGAGTAAGCATTCCAATTAGAGCTAGAGTTCAAACTCAATTATCAAAACAATTCCAGTACAAGACTATTATCATCACAAATCTCAAGCCCAGCACACCATATTGCAATATATTCCAGTAGCAGTATCAAAACAAATACAATATGAATCACTGACTAGAACATATCAAACGCAAAGGGGTAATTATATTGAAATGCTGTGATACTCACGAAGTAGATGGCAATCAAAGCCACTGAGCAATCTGAGCAATGTGTGAGGGAAAGGGGCGTTGGGGTTGGCAACTCAGCATCTGTTACCTTTGGGTGTCAAGGAGAAGGACGAGCAGGGAGCACTAGAGCAACAGGGTAGCGTCGAAGGGGAGGCGCACCAGGCTTGCGGGAGGAGGAGGCGACACGTGCTCGGGGGAGGGGAGGAGGCGCGCTCAGGGAGGAGGGGCGTCAGGTTCGGGGAGGTGGCGGCTCGTGCTCGAGGAGGAGGTGGCGGGCTCGGGGGAGGAGGCACGCCGGGATCGAGGAGGAGGTGGCGTTGAGGACGGCGGCGACAGGCTCGAGGGAGGAGGGATGTTAGAGAAACTTAATCGTTTGAGTGGGGGGCCGCGGGCAAACCCTAGAGTTCGAATATAAATAGGATTGGACATCATAGACAGTTCTAAATTAGAACCGTTTGTGATATACATGACACAGACGGTTCAAATAAATAACCGTCTGTGATAGCTGATGTATCATAGACAGTTTGTAGATAAAACCGTTTGTGATATTTGATGTATCACAGATGGTTTTGTAGATGAAACTGTCTGTGATAGATAATCACAGACAGTTTGTCCTAAGAAATTGTCTATGATATTCTTTTGTATTGATAAATATATTTTTGTTTATTGGCTAGCCTCAGAAAATACTAGCCATGCCCTCTGAAACAAGCAGAAACACAACAAGTACATGTATACATCCAATTCACATTTATTTCAGAAACAACCACATCCATTTCACAAATTCACATATGACACATTCTCATATACCTAAATGCAAATTCAGAACATATGACACATAAATATTTCATTTATCATTCCACTTGCTTTTCTCCTTTAAAAATTAGCCCTTCATGATGATCGACACGTATGTAGCTAGTTTTGTCACGTTGTTCTTCCTCGACCCTTATGCCGTTTCTAAAAGGAGGAGACTCATCAAATTGATTGTATTCTTTCTCGTCCACTACATTCTCAACTCCAACAATCCTTCTTTTTTCATGAAGAACTACGTGGCACTTCTTATTTGTCTGGTCGGTTACATAGAAGACTTGAACAACTTGGTTAGTGAGTACGAATGGTTCGTCTTTGTATCCGACACGTTCGAGGTCCACGGTAGTGACACCGTACTTGTCAACCTTCACCTGTGGGAGATGGACCCAACGGCACCGAAACATGAGGATCTTGACAGGCACGTAGTCGAGCTCCCAAATCTCCTCTATGATCCCATAGTAGGAGCTCCTTAACCCATCGGTACTGAACGCATCTATGCGTACACCGCTGTCCTGTTTAGTGCTCTTTATATCCTAAGCTTGCATATAGAATGTGTACCCATTTATGTCGTATCCTTGCTGTGAGGACCCCGGTTTATTAGGCTTGTAATGCTTAACCATCCACTTGGTCCTAGCATCACAAAACAAATAAACCAAGTCTCGAGATATATGTACTTCGCAAGATGCAGTACATACACCTCTTTACAAAAGCATGCATTAATTCCATTCAAATGCATAGAACAGAAGCAAAGCAACAAACCAGAAGTTAATATAATAAAGGTAGAGTTATTACAAAAGAGAGGCTGACCGGCCAAATAACAATAGAGAAGTACTAAGATAAACAGCGGAAGCAAAAGTGCCATAAAGATGGCCATAACAAAAGCCAATCAGTGTGCCTTAACCCACAAGGCAACCAACCGGACCGCCAAGCTAGTCTTCCCAACCACAGCACATCTCACAAAAGTAAAGCCCTTGGGGCTCTACCTCCTCTGCAACAAAGTTAATAAGCAAAGCAAATGAATACAAAAATGTACTCGCAAGACTGACATGTAGTATAACAGAACTATAGATAGCTACATTCAAGCTTTATTTAAGTGGAAGGCTTTAGGCTCATTTAGCATAAAGCAAGTTTTCATTTGCAATAATTAAATAGATTCAAAGCAGTTTTGCAATTCATTTTTACTTTGCAATTAACAGCGAGACAATGACATAATAACAATAGATAGATGACAACAACAATCCTGGAAGTGACTAACCCAATAGTCACCACAACAATAGCATGAATTACCCATTCATACCACCCATGTCAAGTTTTAATTAAGGGTTGTAGTCTAACTCTTGCAAAACCTAACCAAGCGTGTCCATAACCTAGGACGAGGCTATTCGAATAGTTTTAACCCTGCAGGGGTGTACCAATGTACCCACACGCCAGACCGCCTTTTCGCCAAGCTATTAGCACACTTCCTTTGGTATGCCGGCACGGCTAAGTCCTACGAGACATTTCCAATGGATGATGCTAATTAAGAGCCGCAACCCACAAGAGAAGGATACATTAGCCAGCTTACAGCCGATCTGCTAATGCTCCCCTCACATCACAACATATTTTTAAAACACCCACCAACCAGCTCATAATTAACACCTCCCAAAGTACTTAGTCAAGAGAGGTCCCATATCCCCCTCGCGTGGTTAGCACGCTAGAATTGCTTGGAGAGTGTGACACAAGATGTTCGGTCCTTGTTGACTTAGGCACCATACCATTCACACCAAAAGATCACACCAACATTCCATTGTGCCCAAGTCCAATTCAGTTTTTCATTTTCAGTTTTTAGCTTTACAAAATAACAAAGCACAAGTGCTGAACATAATGGAGTAGTAATTTTATTTGTGTGATCAAGGTCATCGACATAATGTCGACAACCGCCCATTTCTACCGTTATCTAAGCATTTCTAAGCATTATCAACGTAAACTACTAAGTGATAAGAGTCCATCCATCGAACTCTACATCACCGCAAGATAATCCTAGGCTTAGTAGTAGATAATGAACATTTACCTACAGAGTATGTGTAACATCCCAAAATTTGGGTTTTCAAAAATCTTTTAAATAGTTTAGGTCCCAGGAAAATTTCACTAATTTTATTCGAATTAATAAAGCTTAATTGGGATTTTTCTAAAATCAAAATATTTAATTTGACTAATCTAAACATCAATTTAAAGAAAATCAGTTTTAGTTGGGTTCCTTGTGCTCCAAGGAATTTTTGTGTATTTTCTTGGATTTTTCTGAATTTATTTGCTAATTTATTGGACCTCTTTTGAATTTCCATCCTTTTTCTTAATTCGGAAATTGTTAAATCCTTTAACCTTCGTGGGCGAATTTGGATCAGCCCACCTCGCCTTCTCTCTCCTCCGCCCAGCCCCGCCATTTCCCACCTCCTTCGCCCGACGCTAACCCACCCGCCGCTAACCCTAGCGGGCAGCGCCTGCCTCGGCCACCACACTGTCACTGGTTCACCGCCAAGCCCTATCCGCACCAATGCGCAACCGCCGCCTTTGCGTGCAGCGATCGCCGCGCGTCGTCGTGTGTGTTTATCGTCGCCGCCATCTCATCGTGCGTCGCGCCTAACTCCCGCCGCCAGACGCCTCAGCGCTATAAAGGCCACCCGCACGCGCTGGCGGTGATGCCGCCTCGGCCGTAGGTGCCGCGGCCGGGCGTCGCCCTCGTCCGCGCGAGCTCGCCGGGTTGAAGCCAAGCCGCCGCCGCCATGGACGCCGACTCGGAGCTCCTCGCCACCCCGCATCGATGCCCTCCGCCGTGAAGCCTCCCGAGCGCCGCCGAGCCGTCGTCTTGGCCTTCTTCTCCGAGCTCGGCGCCGCGCCTCCTCACCGCCGTCGACTCCGTGCCGCGTCCACCTCATCGAGCCGCCCTCGTCCCACCGCCGCCAAGCCGTCACCGGTGAGATCCCCTTTCCTCTTCCTTCCACCTCGCCTGTTCTCGTCCCCTGTTTGAGCCGCCGCTGCTTGGCGTCTCGCCGCCCTCCTGCGCTTCGTCGAGCCGCTCTCGCCGAGCTCGAGCTCACGGGTGTCGCCACAACTAGAGCCGCCGCCGTGGATCCTGTGGGCGCCCTAACGCCGCCGCTGCGTCGCCGACGCCACCCTCCCTGCCGAGGTCGTCTTCCGCAAGTCCAATGCCACACCCGCTGCCCCTCTCCTCCGTCCTCCGTCGTGGCGCCTCCTCACGTCATCGAGCCCGCGTCACGGAAGCCGCGCCGCCCTCCTCCTCGTCCCGCGTTTGCCGGTGAGTCCTGTTTCCGTTCCTCTTCTCCGACCTCGTCGGTTTCCTTTTGCCCAACTCGTCGAGCAGCGCGGACATCCGTCCCTAATCCGAATAGTCTCTACCCGGTTTGTTGCGCCGTCCTCACGCTTTGTTGGTGCCGCGCCGACCTCACTCAACCTTGTCACCGCCGCCGTCGAACTCCACGGTGCCGCCACCGCCGCCATCACCGGAGATCCTCATGCGCCCTTTGTTCATGTATGTTGTGTATGTATATGTTCCAGAGATGTGTTCGGTCTCTCACATTTCTAAACCAACACATGTGTTATTTTTTCCTAATACATGCTCCTGTTAATTCGTTGGTTAAACCTTGCTTGCCATGTCAATTACCATCAAGCCATGGCAGCGCTAAGCCCTCAGTCCTGGCGGTGGGCTATCGTCACCGATCCACCACCGAGGCCTCATCACATTTTTGATCCGAAGCTTCGCCACCCGGTTTGTTTTCGCCGTTCTCACATGCTCGCCGAACCGCACTCACCCTCACCTGACCCACTGGTGCCGCCCTCAACCATGGCTAGCGATGTCGCCCTATCGACCATTGAGTCCAACCAGCCGTCATTCGCCGTCGACGCCGACCCGAGACGATCGTGGATGCCACTACCTCTGTGTCCTTTCCCAGTGGGCCTGTCCAGCTCTCCCTCTCTCTTTGGTATTTTGGCAAGTGGGTCCCGCATGTTAGGTCCGAATCAGGACCATGCCTGTGCCCTTTGCTCAATGCCATGCCACGTCACTTGCCTCGTCAGTCGCCACCTCATCCGGTGATCCTCCGTGGCCGCCACATCGCTGCTATGTGCATGCCACGCGATCACCTAAGCACCTAAGCCGCCCTCATGGTATCCACTAATCCGAAACCCTAGCAGCGGAACCATATATATAATCGGTTTACCGTGAGCCTTGCACCACGTCGCTGTCCCATCCCCGCCACCTCAGCGTCTGTGCACTTGTGGCATGCACCGTCGTCACCTGCGTGGCCTACACCTAACCAAATCCTAAAAGCCGGAGCAGTATAGACGTGGTTCATTATGAACCTAGTCTACGACCTGCGGGGCCTTTCTCGATCAATGCCACCAAACCTTAGCCTTGGACCAATCGCCTATGAACCTAAACCCTAGTCCGTGGATTGAGTGGTCTGGACCAATGGCCCACTTATCTTTCCTTCACCTTATTTCTAGAATTATTGAAATTCTCGAATTCAATTATCCTATTGGTCTCACATGTCATTCACTATCCTTGTTCTCTTTCACTTACCGGTGGACCCCACTTGTAAGTCTCTAATTCATTTTATTTTAATCTGAAGGAATATTCTCTGAATATTCTTTTCTCTCTCGATATCATCATTTCATGTGATCTTCCAAAGCTCATATCTTTTGATTCCGAACTCCGATTGAGTTCATTCGAAGTCTTAATTCATCTCAATTCAATATCCAGTTATCTGAGATTATTTATTTATTTGGAGTTGTTGCTTTCTGTTATTTATTGGGTTTATTTGCTTGTTTGCGAATAGACGTTGCTACTGCGAGAAGTGCTGATCAAGAAGGAGCTGAAGGTCAAGACAATAGAAGATTAAAGATTACATAAGATCGTCATTGCTCTAGCAAGGCAAGTCATACCTTGACCATGTTGAATCCCAGTGTTATAAAACTACTTTGAATTAAATTATTGCATTTACTTTAAGTATTTATTTAAATGCTTTTGGGTTTATTTAATAATCCAAATTGTTATACCTTCCTTGTATAATTGCCATGTCTTAATCCTTTGTCACCCTAGTTGGTATTTTAGTTGGTAATATTGTAGCACCAACGTGGGTTGGTTAGTGCGATTAGATTGCTTAGCCATGCCGCGAATCACTTGTCATGTAGATTGCTATTATAATTTGACTAAGTGAATATGAAACTGTGTGATAAAAACTGTGTGTACTGTGTGCTGTTATGGCATGTGTTGCACTTAACCAACTGGGTGGGAAAAGATTTAGACTGAGGCAAGTGGTGGAAACTGTGTGACATGGTGGCTGTGTGAATTGGTGGACTGTGTGGACTGTGTGAATAATAATAATCTGTGTGTCTGTGTGGTTTAGTTAGCATGTGGAAGTCTTGCCTCGGTCAATTAAGGACCTCACCATGTGTGCCATTGAACTGAGCCTCCTGTACGACCACATGCCTGTTTTGAGACGGGCCTAGCATAGTAAGATAAGGTATCCGAAATGCTTTGTTGTGATCAACTCTGATCCAGTTGATTGCATCTTGTGGGTAAAGTGTACAAACTCTGCAGAGTGTAATTTAATCTATTCAATAGCGCGTCATGATCATGGACAATGCTCGATTTGACACTAGGGTAGATTTTCATAAACTGTGTGGGAAGGAGCTGTGTGGTTTAAATCATCCAAATATGTGAATAATCTGTTAGGCTGCGTGCGTCTTTGTGAAATAAATTGTTAAATTATTATTGTCTATTTGTTTTACTTGTTTTCAATCTATTATTTGTATTCAACTGCAAAAGTTGCATTTCTGCAAAAGAACCACAGAATGCCTTTCCCTTGTAAAAAGCCAGCATGTATAAATTGCATTTCTGTGGTGTGGCTTGCGAATACGGTGTGTACTCACGCTTACTTTGACGAATCAAGCAGAAGTGAAGGAATCGCCAGTCAACAAGGTCTACTTCAAGGATCGTGGAGAACTAGGTCGCGACTGACCCGATTGCCTGTGGGCATATGGATGGGCTTCACTGGAGTTATCCCGTTTCGTTCCGCTGCAGCTTCATTGAGCTTTTTGCCTTCTAAGGCATTAATTGTAAGCTTTGACCTTAAGGTCTTTACTCTGATGTTTATTGTTATTGCCTATTTATTAGTTATCTTTGTATATGGAATTGATATTTCACTGATGTTGTCACTTTGTGCACTAGTGTGATCCTGGACTAGTGCAGTATACACAGAGGGTCCAGAATTGTATTTTTGGGTCCCGACAGTATGCATCTATAGGCTTGACTAATCGATAATTTAACACAAAGTAAGCATGCATACATACAAGTTAAACAAGGTATTAGACTTTAAAAGTAATGGGACATAAGGGATATGATCAAACTACTTGCCTTGCTGATTATGCTCAGTTTGCTGCAGAGGAGTGCTTTGGGTATCAATGTGCTCTTCGGAACCTAACGAAAGAATCGAAAAAGAACCGATAAGAACGAAGAAAACGAAAAGACTCAAGAGCAAACTTTCTCCGAATGCTCTGAAAATTTTACAGAAGTAGGAGCATGATTTTTAAGGAATTTAGCAATAAGAACCAATTGATTTGGATTCTTAATGCAAAAGATATGATCAAAATACATCTGCTCAGCCTGGAAATCCCAATCTGTTACTATTCATTGTAATTAAATTGTTTAGCAAAAATTTCTAGAAAGGTAGTGTTTCTGAAATTTTTAGGGTAAAACAAGCACCTCATGAGATGAACAACCCAATTGGATTCATCTCATTTGGAGCTATAATGCATTTTCTATAAATTTTTAAAGACATGAAAATGAGCAAAAGTTAAATAGATAAGTAATCTCTTTTAAAAACCGAAACATGTTCAAACCTAATTTTAACAGCAAGTTCATTAATAGAGGAAACCAACAAACTTGGTTTCACTCAAAAATAAGTTACAGAGAAATAGTTATGCATTTTACAAGTTAAATAAATTTTTGATATAGCAAATAAAACCTAAACATGGATTAAGCTATTAACATATTTTTCTGGAGTTACAAGGGGCTTAAAACTATTTTTAGATTAAAGTTTAGCTTACAACAGAATTATCAAAATTTATTTCAACCGAAAATGTATTAGTATGAAATAGTTATGAGTTTCTAAAGTTTAATAACATTTTCAGTTGAGAAATAAACCTACCGGGAAATAATAAAACCTTTACCGAAAGGAATAAGGCGTGGCCTAATCTGGGCCGCTGGCGCGCCATCGCACGGCCCACAGCGCCGCCCAGCACAGTTCCACGCCATCCTAAAACGGCAACAACGGTTGGATCCAAAACGAACGGTCAAGATTCACCACGCACTGTTTATGGTCCGAACGGCCCCATGAACCTCGACCATTAATCAAGCGATGGAGGGCTGCGATCGAAGGAGCGTTCGGGTGGTCCGAACGTTCCTTCGATCTCAGCCGCAGATCTGGAAATCAACAGCTAGTGTTGACTTGGCCATACGCGATGTGAACAGGACAAGCTGACAGGAGGGGCCCACTACCAGTGACTTGGAGTCACGCGCGCGGCTTGAGCGCACGCGTGGGAGAGAGAAAGAGGGCAGCCCCACATGTCAGTGGCACGGGGCCACATAGGCTTTCATGCGCTCGCGCCCACACGGTTTAAAAGGGCGGGCCCACAGGTTAGTGAGACTAGGACAAGGATTAAAGACAGAGATTAATGGCTAGCATTTAATTAGCCAATGATTGATGATGATTAGAATTTAATGGCCCGCATCCTAACCTTAATGACATGCACGCAGTAACCGGGAGGATTTAAAGCACCCGAGAGGTTTTGACAGCGCCGGGCCCACATGGAAGTGACCCATTAAGCCATTTTAAGACACGTACTCATAACTAACCAATCATTAACAGAAATCAACAATGATTAGCGCTATTAATGGGAGAATCAATGTCCAACCGGGCACGGCACAATGCCAATTTTCATCCAGCAAAATCCTAGTGGGCAAAATGGCTCGCCGCCGGCGACTGGGACCTCGCCGGCGCAAACTGACAACATGAATGGGTCCGCAATAACCTCACGGACCCAATGGAGGTGACCTTGCCAGCGGTGGCGGCGTAAATTGCCGGTGAGCCAGAGAAGATGACGACAACACATACGGCCGAAATTGAAACTAGCAAAAGAGCTCCGCATTGTTCACTTGAGCGGGTGCCAAAGCTTCCAAGGGCTAATAGGGAGTTACCTTGGCACAGTGGAGGCAAAGAGATGGCCGGGGTTGCTCCAGCGACGGTGGAGCTTGCCAGCCGAGGCGAAGATGACAAGGGGGGGTGACAGCCTGAGCATAAAATGACAGCACCGGTGGTAGGGTTAGCTCCAGCATATCACAAAGAAGGTTCATGAGAATCTAATTGGGGAATGGAGCCACTTACCGGCACTGAGGAAGAAAGGGGGTGATTTGGCCGACAAAGATCCAACTCCAATTCAAGCTGCCCCTGTAGAAGCAAACCTAAATTGAGTTAGGGGAAGGCATCAAGATGTTGAGAGGAACCAGCCGGAGCAAAGAGCTAAGCAAGAGAGCCACTGGAAGATGGGTTGCACCAGGGATCTCCAAGTGCATCAAAGGCGGCCAAGTGCTCCTGGCTGGGTTGAGCTCACAAGCAAAGGGCAAGTGAGTGAAAGTGTGTAAAGAAGGCCAAAGAAGGGAGCTGAGAGCTTCTTATAGCTGAGAGGGGTGAGGGTTGCAACGGCAACAAGCTATGTGGGGTCAAGCTTGCTGCCCTAGCCGAGAGGATGGGGGCAGGTGGAGAGCTGACTAAGAGGGCGCACTGGCACGCATTAATGGCTAAGAGTCATTGCCAAGGACAAGGATTAGACAAGGGCTTGAGCTCCCATCCTGCACACGCCATGACTCTAGCACACGCACGGGCGCGGGGAGAAGATGACCATGGACGTCGATGGCCCACCAGGCAGCGAGCGAGAAGAGAGCGGCTAGGATTAAGTGGTCGATTTGTTGAGTCCAACCCGGTCCAAGACTGCCGTTGGATTGGATTTGAATGGCCACGATGCACGCGCCACTGAAAAATGACCGGCGTGAAGGGGTAAGCTCAAGCAGCGTTGGATCAAGATCCTATGGTGGAAAACGCATGCGCGGGAGGTAAGCTGAGCTGGCTGGGTTGCACCGAGAAAGAAAACGGGCTCGAGTCTGACTTGAGCCCGAGCAACAATGCTATGACCAAGGGATTTAAAATGAAAGCTGATCTTTGGAGGGTCATAGAGATAGCAAATCAACTCCAAAATTTATGAAATTTTAACTGGAGCTTGCTGACTCTAGGATCAATCTTGTGTAAATTTTCCAGAGGTTTTTATGAATAGAATTTTCCTCCAAAAATTTCAGAAGGCTTGTTCTAAGGTTTGACCAAGCTTTTGACTGGTTTGACTTGCCCCCAAAAATTATCAATTAATTTCTGAAAATTATGAAATAATTTAGAGGTGTTACACAGCATCTCAAGAAACTAGGAAAGATATTCCCCCAAGACTGGCACAAGATTTGTGACAAGTTGAATAAGGGTTTGACGTTAGTCAACAAGAACTTTGTGTTTTTGAATACCACACTCTTGACAAGAATTTGTAGCAAAGTTCAAGAGTTTCAAGATGTGAGAAAAAGTTTTAATTTCTACACCTTTTATTACATTTGAAACAAACACCCATAATTGATTACATTTGAAACACAAACCTAGATTTGGTTCCATTTGTACATTTGGGATGTTACACTTGCCATGTCACAACTGTAAATGTTGGCCCTTTTGCTAACCATGTCAGCATGTCACTTGACGAGCTCCTAGCGAGTTGCTCCTTCAACCAATGGTTGAACCGACTATTGTGCTGTCTCATGATCCAAACATCCAACTGCTCCAGATTCTATTGCTGAAACACGTCCTTGTGCTGGTCGATATACAGGGACACTTCAGTCATGTGTTGCAAGACCGTGAAATGGGCTTGAGCATGCGCTCTCATCTTTAGAGTGATTGCTTTCCTTCCGATGGTCCCAATACCCTCGAGCCTCCCCTCATGGTGAGATCGAGGCACACCTATCGGTTCGACTAGAGACATGTAATCGACGCTGAACTCAATGACCTCTTCGGTTGCATAACCTTCGACGATGCTGTCCTCTGGTCGAGATCAATTCCGTACATAGGACTTGAGAATTCCTATGAACCTCTCGAACGGGTACATACTACGTAGGAACACGAGCCCGCACATCTTTGTCTACCTCACAATGTGAACAATAAGATGGACCATGATATCGAAAAACGACGAAGGGAAATACATCTCAAGATGACATAGAGTCATCACCACCTCGTCCTGCAGAGCATCTAGCCTTTCGGGATCGATGACCTTCTGAGCAATTATGTTAAAGAAATAACACAGCCTCATGATTGTCTTTCGGACCTTGATCGGTAAAATACTTCTAATTGCAATAGAGAGCATCTATGTCATCAGCACATGATAATCATGAGACTTCATGCCAATTAATTTTAAATCTTCCATTGAAATGAGTTTCTTCATGTTGGCGGTGTAACCGGACGGAACTTTCACACCATGCAAGCACTAGCACAGTTCAGTTCTCTCGACCTTATCCAGAGTGTAACAAGCAAGGGGAAGGTACGTTCGTCCTTTATCGGTATTTGTTGGTGCTAACTCAGGTCTGATATCCATATCAACCAAGTCAAGCCGTGCATTGACACCATCCTTTGTTTTGTCACGAATGTTCAGTAAGAGACCAATCAAGGTGTCACATGCATTCTTCTCTACGTGCATGACATCAATGTAGTGGTGAACTTCTAGGTGCTCCTAGTAAGGTAAGTCCCAAAATATTGATCTCTTCTTTTAGATGTTCTTCTCACGGGTCCTCGATTTACGTCCCTTTCCGAGCACAACATCTAAATCCTTAACCATATCATAGACCTCTTTTCCGCTTAAATGCCTTAGAGCTAAACTATCCTTCTTCTCTCCGTTGAATTATTTCTTCATCTTGCGATGTGGGTGAGCCATCCGAAGGAACCTACGGTGACGTATGTACACGGTTTTGTGCGAGTGCTTTAGTCACATACTCTCAGTATCATCTAAGCAGTGAGTGCATGCTTTGGCCCCTTTTGTACTCTGGCCTGATAGGTTAGCAAGGGTATGATAATCATTTATGGTGAAGAACAACAAGGAGCATAAAGTGAAGTTCTCTCGTTTGTACGTATCCCATACCTGTACCCCTTCGATCCACGATATTTTTAGATTTTCCATCAATGGTTCTAGGTACACATCAATGTCATTCCCAGGTTGCTTCGGCCCTTAGATAAGTATCGATAGCAAAATATACTTCCGCTTCATACACAACCAAGGAGGAAGGTTGTAGATACATAGAGTCACGGGCCAAGTGCTTTGTCGGCTACTCATGTTACCGAAAGGATTCATTACATCTGTACTCAATCCAAACCTTATATTCCTTGGTTCTGCACTGAAGTCTACAAAATTCCTATCGATGTTTCTCTACTGGGTGGAATCAGTAGGGTGTCTTAGCTTTTCATCCTGCTTACGCTCCTCCGAGTGCCAACGCAACAGTTTTGCCTCCTTTCGGTTCACCAAAAACCACTTCAAATGGGGAATTACAAGAAGATACCATGCTACCCTAGCAGGAGGTCCATTCTTCACCTTGATTCTCTCGTCGTCATCTGATTGATTCTTAGCTTGTATCGGGATACGTTGCACACCAGACATACATGTATGTTTGCGTACTCTTTACGGTAGAGGATACAGTCATTTGGACATGCATGTATTCTTTCTACTTCTATTCCCAATGGACAAAGAACATTCTTGGATCTGTAGGTGGTTTTGGGCAACTCGTTTCCATCCAGAAGCATGTCTGCTAAGAGACCTAACAGCGTCGTGAAACTCTTGTCGGACCAACCGTTGCTTGCCTTCAATTTCAGTAGTTCAAGCACGGATGACAACCTTGTGTATTCCGGCTTGCAGCCTAGGAACAAAGGCTTCTCCGAATCCTCTATCGAGCCCTTGAATTTACCAAAATCTCTCTTACTATAGTTCACTTCTGCATCACAAAGCATCTGATCCAGATTATCTTCGTGCAACCTATCCGAATAGGAACCACAATGGACATTATCCAGCGCCATATCGTTGACTTCGTCGGCGATGTCGTTATTACTACCTTTCTATATAATCTGCTCTTCACTATGACTGGTCCAACATGTATAACCCTTTTTGAAACCCCTTTGAATCAAGTGTGCTTTGATCTATGCTCAGTTCTTAAACATCTTCAGATTCTCGCAGTCAATGCATGGACAGTACATATATTCCACACCCTTATTCAACATATCCTCCTTGGCAGCTCTTGTAAAAGCAGACACGCCATTAATGTACTCTCCACTCACATGGTTCTCAGCGTACATCCAGCTTCAGTCCATCACACGGTTCGTATTGAAAACCCTAGAAATAAATACAAGGGTGGCATCAAAAGTAATAGGATTGGAAGCTCAAATTGGGCTTAGGGTGCCATCGCATTGCTAATAGCCATGGCTCAGGGCCCTAAGGTCGCCTAAGGTGAGCCAACAGTGATGCCCGTGGCAGCGCCATGAGCTTCGCTAGCGATTTCGGCGTAAACACCCAAAACTACTCAAATTAAAGGATATTTATGCTCCAGTAGCTCACCTCGATCACGAGAAAGGTGTCAATGAAGTCGATGAAGGTCCAAGGTGGCTGGTCATCGATGAGCAAAGGCGATGGCGGCAAGCTCCTCGGTGATAGGTCTTCTTGGTGGACATAAACTGAAACGCAGCACATGCGCAGCTTTAGGGGGACATATAGGTGGGGAAATCGACCTTGGTGCGGTCGAGGACTCACCGGAGAAGAGTTGGCATCGATGGTGGCGGCAGCGGTGATAGAGAAGTCCACGGTGATATCTTGGCGTGGCGACAATAGCTGAAATGGACCACACGAGCAGGCTCAGTGAGGTGAGGCAATACTCAAACCGGGTACCGAGTGGCGATGGACTCACCGTAGCACCAGAGATGGAGAAGAAGACTTCGTTGAGGAGCTACACTACACCGAATAGTCAGTAAGCGAGCAAAATGGCGAACCATCTGTGATGAGTTAATTATCAAAGATGGTTTTAAGAAAAAACCGTCTGTGATATATAGTAATATCATAGACGGTTATTGTTAACAACCATCTATGATATTACCTCTTCACACACAGTTTTTAGCTTAACTAGTAACACAGATAGTCTCTAAACCAAAACCGTCTATGATTGCAAGTAATACAAACAGTTTTGGTCAACCGTCTGTGATGAGACATCTAGTATTAGCCTTTGTGTAGTAGTGTTATCTCCATCTCTTATACATCCTTGGCACAACAAGATCAAAAGGGGATAGAGAGGAGGAAAACCAACCAAATCAAGAGCAAATCAATCAACACAAGAGAGATTCATGGAGATGATTAAAGATTGATGTATTGCTTCTGAAGGATGAAGGTTTTATAGCCACTCCACTTGGAGGACAAGAGAGCACACCACAACACTCAACTTCTCTCAAACCCTAACCCTAGAACTTATGAACACTAAGTCTCAAGAGAGAATGTTTGGATGGATCACCACAAGTCTCCATCCCAACCCCTTAAATAGATGAGCTAGCCAGCTACATCTAACTCTTAGTGGATACTATCCAATTAACACAATAGGGGAAACCCGATAACCCCATACACACGGGTTTTTAACTCACACTCTACTGTTATGCACGCTTTTCAAAGGACATAAGCCCAAATCTGCTAATTCCTTAGCCTTGATCCAACTTGATCGTATCAGCTTCTCTATGACCTAAACGACCTTCCCAAGCGTCGCATTTTTCTTTCGAAGGATTTTCCGGTATTTTGAGTCAAACTACCAAAATACCCTTCCTTGAACTGATATTCTCCATCCATTGCAAGCAATCTCCATGCTTGCCACGTGTAGATGCACCATTGGCTTGCCACGCGTCGGCAAGTCTCTCCCGTTCAGGTTCCACCGGACCACGTGTAATACCTCGGCCTACTCGTATGCGGCCCATGTGGCCCATGAGGAGTTGTGTGATGGGATTAGTCCCACATTGCTTGTCTAAAGTGAGTTGTACTAGTATATAATGCCTGTTGGGTCCAAACATAGCACCTCCGGGTTAACCCTTTTACACGAAGCGAGGACGAAAGTGTAAGTGGGGTGTTATGTGTGCGCGGGTCCACCCCACAGTGGGCTGGGCATTGAGCGGATTTTGGGCCAGGGTGTTACACCACGCCTTACATGGGCCGACCAAGCAACATGGCGCAATCCCGCCATTCGAACTTCCCTTCAACATTTTCCACCTTTCTCGTGTCATGCTTTATCTCACGATGTCACCCAGCATCCTCGATCATTCTGGGCCTCGGCTCCTCCATGAGCGTAGCCCTGATCCTTACCGTTGACCGTGGTTGACTCCAAACGACCCTACACATTCAAAGATAAGGAAATCGTTTTTGGGCACAAGTTTTTCACAACTTGACCCACGTTAGCCGTAACATGTCTCATAAAACCTATAAACCCTAGCCTAAGTCACCAAACTCATCCCACGACTCAAACTCTCCAAATCCAAAACCCTGGCTGAAGCACCTCTGCCAAGCAGATGTGACCGGATGGTCTACAAACAGCTCCAGAAGTCTGACAAATTTGCAAATCAATTTTTCGACCTTTCTAAATTGCAATGGTTCATCACAACATAATCCAGGACCCTCTCTTATGGTCCTTCGCTTCAAAAAATTTTCTTCATGAAATGCCACTCCAGAGTATTCATTCTTCGAGATATGCCATATGGACAATTTAAGACCATATTGCCCCTGCCTTCATAATCCTCCCTCCTCCTCGTCCATGGCTACTAAGAAAAAAAGAGATATGTAGATGTTGGGAGTTGGGACAGTGTTATAGCGGTGGAGCAACACACATGCCACATGTGGACCGCGCCAGAGATGCTTGAACTTTTCCGCGGTTCCCTTTCTCCTCAAATTTCATCATCACCTCTACATGCCCTGCCAAAGTCCAACCATCCATCTCGATTTGCAATCCTACACTTAAACTTTGGTTAGGACATCGCTGAAACCTCGAGAACTAACTTGGAACCAAACCGGAGGAATAACGGGTTCCAGAAACATTGTCCATACCTTTGGACACATTTTAGGGCTCAAATATGAGCTCAATGAATAAATGCATAACTACAACATTGTAAACCTCATCGAGAGCTATGATTTGGACTATTGGAACACATCATTTGGAATTCGGATGTGAAAGTTATGGATTTGGAAGGAGTATCCAAGTCCACACGTTGCTATAAAAGGCCATCCAAGAGGGGAGCTAGCCCGATCACACCCATGCCGGGGGAAGGGCGTCCTCTACCATCTATACTCCATCTCCATCACCATGGATTAGGAAGACACCATGCTAGGGTTCGGCCATGCATCAGGCACCATCGCGCCTCTCCATCCGCCACCTTCGCCACCGACGGCCTCTGACCTCCATTGTGTGTCTTCATCTCCACTGCAGTAGGGAGTCCCTGGACATCACCATCTTCATTTGTATGTGCATTTTTAATCATTCATCTTGTTGTATCTTGTGTTCTACTATATTGTAAACCCATTATTGCACCTTATGAGATATCATTTACAATCTTTATAGTTTGTAGACCTTGTCTTCTTGGCCCTTTACTGTATAACCTTCAGGTTGACTGACATACACCTCCTCGGTGAGATCACCATTTAAGAATGCCGACTTGGCATCCATGTGATGAACTTCCCAACCAAAATGTGCAGCAAGTGCAAGAAGTACTCTCACCGTTTCTATTCTTGTCACAGGTGCAAAAACCTCTTCATAATCAACTCCTTGTTTTTTAACATACCACTTAGCAACCAGTCTCACCTTATAGCGCACAATATTACCTTTGGTGTCTCTTTTCAGTTTATATACCCACTTCAATCCTATGGGTTTATGACCATGTGGGAGATAAGTCAACTTCCAGGTGTTATTTTTCTCAATTGCTTCCAACTCAACCTTCATTTCACTTCTCTAGTGCTCACCCTTCAATGCCTCCTAGAAGTCAGCAGGTTCTTCCACATCCATCATATACAGATCTCCCATATGATCCATCGGCTTAATGTGGTCATATATTTCCCTCAAGCTTCTGTATTTAGGTGCTACAGTTTCTGGTGTGGACTTAGCCGAGCTCTCAGTTGTTTCATAACCATTGTTGGTGTCTAAAACAGTTGTATCTAGAATTTGTGACTGTGACGCAGTTGGTGTTGTAGAGGCAATAGGTGAAGCGAGTTCATTATTGTCCTCTCCATCGATAGTGAAAGAAACCCAGTTTTGCATTTCTTGATTTGTTTCTTTTTTATCTTCCAACTGCCATTGTTGACCTTCTTGAAAAACAACATCTTTGGAGATAATGATCTTACTGTCAATAGGGTTAAGCAATCTGTGAGCTTTGCTGCCCGGCTCGACGTCCAAATATAACAACTTTTGATTTCTGTCGTCGAGTTTCTTCAAGTATGTAGTTACCTTAGCATATGCTAAGCAACCAAACACTCTTAAGTGTTCCAGGTTTGGTTTTCTTCCACTCCATGCTTCATACGGTGTGATGCCATCCAATGCTTTTGTCAGAACTTGATTGAGAATATACACCGCGTGTCATACCGCCTCAGCCCAAAGTTTGCATGGCATGGACTTTCTTTTCAACAGGCTTCGAGCCATGTCCATCACTATCCTATTTCTCCGTTCCACCACTCTATTTTGCTGAGGGCTATAAGGAGCAGTGAAGAATCGGGCGATGCCCCTCGTCTCACAGATTGACTCAAATTCATTGGATAGGAATTCTCCTCCTCGGTCTGATCTCAAAGCCTTTAACTTGTGTTCAGTTTCAGCAAGATTGATAAATTTCTGGAACACTTCTTTAGCTTTACTCTTCTTCTTAAGCATATGAACCCACATAACTCTTGAAAAACCATCCACTAGGAGGAAGTACCTGTTTCCAGCATCGGTAGTAGGTGTAATTGGTCCACATATATCAATGTATACTAGTTCCAATGGTCATGAGGCTCTATGACTCGCATGTGTAAGGAAAGGTAACCTCGTCTGCTTGGCAATGATACAACCTTCACAAACTTGAGTAGGATGATCAATATGTGGCAGACCAAGGACCATCTTCTTGTCTGATATCTGTTTCAAAGACTAAAAGTTCACATGCCCCAATCTCGCATGCCATAGCCATGTCGGGTTTTCAAGACTTGCATTTAAACATATCGATTTGCATATATCTAGTTGAATCTTGTATAGCATGTTTGGTGTACGAGGAACTTTCATCAGTAGCTTCCCATCTCGGTCATGTAGAAGTAGCAAAGAGCTTTGTAATGCTATATCACAACCATCTTTAGTTAATTGACCAAGGTTGATGATATTGTTGCAAAGTCTTGGGATGTAGTAAACATTTGACAATAGTCTTTGCTCTCTATTCTTGCATTGGAGTAGAATTGAGACTTTGCCTTCTATGAATACAACATAACCATCTCCGAATTTACCTTGCCCATGAAACACCTAGTTGAGTTCTGTGAATTTTCCCAACTGTCCAGTCAAGTGATTGGAAGCTCCATTGTTAAGGTACCAAACATCTGTGTCAATCACCTCTTCACCAATTCTCAGTAGCTTTGGGTGAATCCCTTCCTCAAGCATGACCAGCACAGACGATTTCTCTTCACCAATGGTTAGCAATAGAGCCGGTTCATTCTCCTCTTGGGCTTGTAACAAATTTGCTTCCACCTTTTCTTTCTTGTTTCGACAGTAAGAAGCATAATGCCCAAACTTTTGACACTCAAAGCATTTAATATGAGTTTGGCACTTACAAGCATAATGTCTAAATTTATCACACTCAAAGCATTTTATTTTCGGCTTATCTTGCTTGAACTCACCGTTGCCACGACTAGGTAAAATCTCCATGACCACCTCAGCCACGACCATGACTATGACCTCCTCGACCGCGCCAAGTAGAGCCACGACCACCTTGATTTGATGAAGAATCTCGCTGAGTCTGCTTGTTCTCTCCCTTCAGCTTAGCTTTCACAAACAAGGCTTGATCGTTGCGAGCCTTGCAACCTTTCAGTAGCCCATCATGTGCTTTAAGAGATCCAATTACCTCTTCCAGCTTCATGCTCTCAAGATCACTGGAATACAAAAGAATTGTGACCACAGGCACATACCTCTCAGGTAGGACTCGCAAGTATTTCTCGACCATCTCAATTTCCTCTAATTTATCGCCAAGAGCTCGAAGTTCATTGACTACCGCTGTAACAACCCAGCTAGGGGCCCGACCCGAGAGATTCTCCAAGACCTCACTGGGAGTCCATCAGGACCTCCCAGGAAGTCCGAAGGATCTCTCGGGTAGTCCTCCCAGGCCTCCTAGGAGGTCCAGCCGGACCTCTAGGAGGTCCAGGGTCCTGACCCGAGGAGGTCTTGAGGCTTAGGACCTCCCCAAGAACCACAACCAAACCTGGGGGAGGTCCAGAGACCAACCTGAGGAGGTCACGGTACCTGGAGAAGTCCCAGCCCTCTTGTGATCCGAACCAGTCCCAAGGATCAATGGCTAGTTCTCACATCAATTACAAGTGATAACACATATCCACACGAGATTTTATTAACAGCAAAAGAGTTGATTATAAGGTTGCTTACAGACCGACAAAAGCAAAAAAAAAAACACAGCGGAACAAAAGGCAAGTCCATCCAATACACCACAGGTAATTGGCTAGAGGGCGCGGCCTAGTTGATCTGGTCTTCGTCATCATCAAGGAAGTCCTCTTCTACTCAAAAATTTGTTTCAAGCAAGAGTGAGCACAACAACCGTGCTCACAAGTTACACCCGTGGGGTAACAAAATGACATGCATACATGGATATTCAAAAAGGAAGGCATAATATGGTTGCTTTGCGTAAAGCCAAGTTTATTTTAAATACATATACTAAGTTCCAAGGCAATTATACAGTATTTAAAATTTATTTTGTGTGAATCTCAGTTTTCAGTTGGATAACATTCATCATCAAGGTGGTGAAGGATACCCTCCTGTCACAAGGCTCCCTACCCAGCCCATGGGATAGATATCCCAAAAAGAAAACAGTTTATCCAAAACCTTTTGGAAACAAAACCAACATCTAACTTTGAGTGGTCTTTGCCAGCACGTCCATGACCGTGGACACGGCTATTCGAATAGTTTTCGCTCTACAAAGGTTGTACACTTTACCCACACGACATGATTCCTTTAGTTTGATTGGCATTCGTCAATGCCACCTCTCACTGCCGAAGGTAAGAGGTCTAGAGCTCATGACAAGGCCTTTACAATGCATCATTCCACCATAGCCCGTCCTCGCTAAGGTGTCGCTTCCATTGGATAGAAACCCGCCGGAAAAGCCCCCTCTTGCGCTAGTGGGAATCATAGGTTATAAGAGACCATAGGCCATGAAAGACCTCCCACACATCAAAGTGGAACAACCGCGGTGCAACTTTGCAAATTAATTGGTCAGGTCCCACGCCCCATTCTGGAGACATGTGGTTGTACAGTGGTGGCATAGCCCATTATAGGCTTAGTAAAGGGACGCTCAAAGGCCGGTTCTCAAATGACTAGGGCGACAACCATAGTACCCCGGAGCCTCAACTCTACCCAAGTTGAGCTCGTGCATGAACATGCACCAACCAAGCAACCAATTCGCCCCAGTCCAAAACCATTTTCCTTTTATTCGCTTTCCAAAAACATTTAGAAGCTTCCATGACAACCCAATGCCATGGCTAAAAAATTTAGACAGCAGTTGGTCATGTTGGTAAAATTTTTCCAAATTAAATACTTTTGGTCTAAGCGAGACCAAGCATACGATTTCACAATTGCTCTTGATTCTCACTAATGTAGCAACCAGGTTTTCCTATGGTGACAATATGTTTGATTCAAGGTCAACAGGGGCCATACAAAGGATTTGGGTATAGCTATGAATTTAATGACGGGTATTGAAATAGCTTAGTAAAGTAAGCATGCATAAACCTGTAAGACAGAACATAGTAATTTGAAATAATGGGTGCAACATGATCAAGAGTGTAACTTGCCTTGCTCAAAGGCCTGTACGTCTTCTTCTTCAGAGAGCTCTTGCTCCTCAGTGTCTTCACAATCTACACGAGAAAACCAAAGCAACTCAACACAAAGCTCAAATAAAATTCAAGGAAACTTCAAAATAAAACCAACAGAGAGGCTAGGTCAGTTTGGAGGAGATCCAAGGAGCTGCTGGAGGAGGTCCCAAGCTTCAGGAGGAGGTCTAGAGAGCTTTGGAGGAGGTCCAAGAGAAATGAGCCAAAGGGGTAAAGGCGAAGGGCTGCCCCAGCTTATATAGCCAGAGCCGCCTAGATACCCACGGTTACACATGTTCAAGAGTTGGTGAAAGGACAATGGGAGCAGGCAAAAATGGGACAAAAGCATAGCACGGTTGCTGCAAAAAGGTAGAAGCATTTAATGCGATACAACAGGCATTAAATGCGGGGAGACTCCCATGCGCAAAGGACACGGTCAAAGGATAAAGAAATAGGAGTGTGCCTGCCAAATGGGACCAGTCAAAGCTCAAGGGGAGGTCCTGCGAAGACCTAGAGGGGATCGCGCAAAGGTAAGGGGAGGTCCTGACGGTCCGATCCTCAAAAGGGTAGGTCTAGACGGTTAAGATCTCCAAAGGGGAGGTCTTAACGGCCAGATCTTAACAAGGGGGAGGTCTGGACGGTTAAGATCTCCAAAGGAGAGGTCTTAACAGCCTGGATCTTAACAAGGGGGAGGTCTGGACAGTTAAGATCTCCAAAGGAGAGGTCTTAACAGCCCGATCTAACAAGGGGAAGGTCTGGACAGTTAAGATCTCCAACGGGGAGGTCTTAACGACCAGATCTAACAAGGGGGAGGTCTGGACGGTTAAGATCTCCAAAGGAGAGGTCTTAACGGCCAGATCTTAACAAGGGGGAGGTCTGGACGGTTAAGATCTCCAAAGAAGAGGTCTTAATGGCCAGATCTAACAAGGGAGGTAAGCGATAGCGAGATAAGAAGCGGGAGAAGCGGGAGCCATTGGATTTCCATCGAACGGGTCAAGGCAATTGGGCCGTTCGGACCGAGCAAACGCCCTAACAGATCGGGGCCGTCCAATACGGATCGGACAGTTCCAAAGGAGTGGGACGTTCGGACCATCCGAACGTCTCACCAAGATCAAACCGTTCAACGCAAATCGAACGGTACACAAGCGATAGAGGTCTGGATCAAGCGAATGGATCGAACGGGTACGAGGGAGGTCCAAATGAGCACAGAGAAGGTCCCAGAGGACACAGGGAGGTCCTGAAGGACACGAAGAGGTCCAAATGAACAAGGAGGAGGTCCTAAAGGACACAGGGAGGTCCTGAAAGACACGGGGAGGTCCAAATGAACAAGGAGGAGGTCATAAAGGGCACAGGGAGGTCCTGAAAGACACAGGAAGTGAGTTCAAATGAACATGAGTAAGGTTTAGACCTAGGAAGGGAGGTCTGGGCCGGAGAAAATCCAACCTCTTGGGAGGTCTAGGCCTAAGGAGGCTTGGACCCGAGAAGGGTAAAACCAGCACAGAAGGGAAGGGATCACCAAAGCTTCAACAAACCCAACAACCAATAGAGAGTCTTTAGTTGAGGTTTGGTTTAGTCAATTGAAGTCCATTCTGAAATTCTCAAGTTAAGCTTTGAATTCTCATCAAAACAAAATGGTTCTTTTTATTTTGAAAATTCAAAAAGGCTCCAAAAAGGCAGGGTGTTACAACCGCCGTCAATTTTCTTGTGAACTCATCTACTGAGTTTCGCCCATATGCAATGCCTCATACTCCCCTCGGAGAGTTTGTAGACGAACTTTCTTCACTCGATCCACACCTTCGTGCATAGTACGAAGAGCAACCCAGACCTCCCGAGTAGTATCTTTCCCGACAAGTTGATTGAGCATCAAGTCGGGTATCGCAGCATAGATTAGCGCTAATGCCGTTTGATCAGTCTTCAAGTCAACCTCCATAACCTTTCCTTTTGGATCGATCTTTCTCTTTTGATCGACAGGATCGGCTACTGCGTCCGAGACCCCCTAGGCACGCATATTGACCCGCATCTTCATAGCCCAAGTCGAGTAGTTCTCTGAAGTGAGAACTAGGTACGGCAGCGAATTTGGTCCATCCTTCGTTGTCAACGAAGATTCATTGGGAGCCATCGGTCTCTTCTTCTTTGGAGTCGGAGGACCACGTGTAGTCGAACCACCTCCAACCAGGTAGTCGGAACCCTCCGACCAGTCAAATCACCTACGACCAGGATATAGTCGAATCTCCTTCGACCAGGATGTAGTTTAGCCTCCTACTACGATCATGTAGTCAAAACCTTTCGACCTAGGTGCTCGTAAAGAATAGTACGCGTGATGAACAGTACTCGATGATGAATAGTAGTCTCTATGAACAGTGCTCGTAATGAAAAACACACGATTGGTTTCAGGAGCAATTGCTTCTCTTTTTGTTTTCTATTGCTTTTTTGAACCCACGACTTTTTCTCTACGCACTACTAGAAAAAGGCTAATACTAGACGTCTCATCATAGACGGTTTACCAAAATCATCTGTATTAAATACAATCACAAACATGTTTTGGTTTAGCGACCGTCTGTGTTACTGGCTGTGCTAAAAACCGTTTGTGAAGAAGTAATATCACAGACGATTCGTGTTAAAATCATTTGTGAAGTATCACAGACGGTTCTTGTTCAGAACACACAAGAACCGTCTGTGATACTTCACAGATGGGTTTCAACATGAACCGTCTATGACTTACCGTCCTCATCACAGATGGTTTGTACTAAAAACCGTCTGTGATAAGTATTTCTGATTTTACCATGGCTTGAAATCACTAACTCTCTGATTTTATCATGGCTTGAAATCACTAACTCTCTGATTTTACGATAACTTGAAATACCAATCCTCTGTCGCACCCCTACCGTGGCACCTAATTCTCTGCTGCGGTAGGGTTTGGCAGGGTGACGACTTGCCGCGGTAGGGCTTGGCAGGGTCGTGACAGAGGAGGGGGTGCCACGGCAGGGGGCACGACATGGGATTGGCTGCCTAAACCCTACCATGGCACCCAATCCTCTGCTGCGGTAGGGTTTGGCAGGGTGACGGCTTGTCACGGCAGGGCTTGACAGGGGCGCGACAGAGGATGGGGTGCCACGGCAGGGGCGCAGTATAGGATTGCCTGCCCAAACCCTACCACGGCACCCAATCCTCTGCCACTGTAGGGTTTTGCAGGGCAACGGCTTGCCGCGGCAGGGCTTGGCAGGGGCGCGGCAGAGGATGGGGTGCCACAGTAGGGGCGCGGCATAGGATTGCCTACCCAAACCCTACTACGGTAGAGGATTGGGTGCCATGGCAGGGGCGAGATATAGGATTGGCTGCCACGACAGGGGCGCAGCAGAGGATTGACATTTCAAGTCATGGTAAAATCAGAGAGTTAGGCATTTCAAACCAAAGTAAAATCGCAGACGGTTCATGATACAAACCATCTGTGATATGTCATCACAGACGGTGTTTGTATGAAACCGTTTGTGATTCGCAGCGCGGGACTTCAAAAAATTTTGAACGTGTGCAGGGGAGCCAAAATGTTTTGGCACTGTCCTTATATATTATAGCCACCCTAGCTTTGTCTTCCATCAGTCTCTCCCTCTCCCCTCCCCACACCGAGCTCTAGCGACCACCCTCGATTCCCCGTCGTAGTTCGGCGAGGAGACACAGCCGACGATGACGAGGAGGAGGGATGCAGAGGAGCTCCTTGTCTACAGCAGGAGGTAGACTGCTGGAAGGTACGTGTACATCCCTAAAACATACATAATGTGTTGGCTGTTTGTTGTAAAAAAAATTATCTTAATTTTATGTTACCTAAGGTCGGAGCATCGCTGGAGGTTTTCAGTCGTCTTTCCTTGCCAACGAGATTGAGTCGAACTCGGACGACATGCAAGAACAACTTGTGATATGCTGGTGAGGTATAGAGAGAAGCAGTGTTGAACCAATCTAAGAAGCTGATGAGTTCTTCAGGAGCTTGGAGGCACATATGGTTTCTAGCTAGTTTAACTTTGTAACTTTATTCTTTTTTCCCATTCGGAGGGGGTGTTGTGAAACCTTTTGGTTTCCCTTTCCTATAATGTATTTGCAATCAGAATTTTAATTGGATTTTAGTTGTCTTGCTAGAAGTTGCATATGGAAACTACTGTCCAGCAATTGATTTGTTTGGCTCAAAATCCGATTTTTTTTTGCAATAGAAAAAACTATCACAGACAGTTCTAAACAAGAACCGTTTGTGATAATTACTTATCCCAGACGGTTCGTATTTAGAACCGTCTGTGATAGCTTTTTTCACAGACGGTTCAAAAACCGTCTGTAATGATATCATGTAATTCTTGACATAAACTCGGGCGGCTCAAACCTATGCGTAATGGCGTTTTAATAAATGCGTGAAGACCTTTTCTGTAGTAGTGAGAGATCAAGGCATCTAGCTTTACCTAATTAAGTTAAAGTAGAAAAATTAAAATTTTGATCTTAAATACAAAATCTCTCATTTCTTGGAGTATGCTATAATATTTTCGGAGTCACGAAACCGTACAACAAGTATAAACATTGGTGAAACAAGACAAACTGCAGTGAGGTATTAATTGATGCTATTGCTCGTGTTTCTTGCGCCAAAGATCTCAAATCAACACTGAAGAATCTGGCTACATATATTAAAAAAAATATTTCTTTTGCTTTTGGTGGAGATCACAATATATTCACAAGGGCAGATCTTTTTAGCCCCAACTCTAGCTTAGATCAATTCCATGTACGTACTGCGGCATCTAATAATGGAAGAACCAAAGAGAAGAAAAAAAACCTCAATTATTGGTTTCATTAACAGTGCCGGACACCCACGCAGGGACGAGAAAATATGCTTGGAAAGCTCCAAAAGATTGACATGGATGTTCATCCACTAGGGTACGGTGTGCGTGTGTGGTAAACGGCTGCACACACTCAGTGGTGGCCGTTCACTTTGCGTTAGCCATCGGCCTCCGCCACCACAACTACACAGGGAAAATTCCACAGACAAGACCTAGACTTGGATGACATAGCCAGCTATCAAACACACACAGATATCTATCCAGCTGTCATGTGCTTCGTGCCTCTCATGGCCGTAGTGCATGGTGATGGTGCAGGTGTGCATCTAGATGACTAGATCCATCTCTAGCTAGTCCGGTCAGAACATGTAGCCTCACAAAATGCATCAATCAAACCATATTTCTCCGGTCTTCTCTTGCACTTTTGTTTCTCACTTTGTCGGACACCGGAGGCCTTTGAAGCAAAAGAGTTTGTTTTGATATGGAATTATGGATCGTGGATTGCAACTTGGTGGGCGGGGATGTTGGATTTTTATGTGACTTTTAATATTTATTGTGGTTATTGTCTGTTTAACTCAATGTAGAATTGTTTATATTATTGAGGTATGTGAAAGGAAATATTTTGATGCGGAATTTAACTCGAGGAATTAATACTCGAGGTGCTGAGAACAGCTGTGCTGGAATATGGTAGACATATTCATTGAGATCGAGTTTACTGGAATTTAATATGCATGCATATATATTTAATCCGGATACAACACAAGGCGGAATAGCTGGTTTGTTTTGTAGGATCGGCTCTGCAGGCTATTGATCCACATGATTAGATTGTAATTGATCTCGTAAACAATTTGATTATAGCGCATGACTCATATGTATGCTAGGGACTAATATATTTTAGACTCATAAAACTGGCCTATCTGATCGTGGTTGGTAACATGGTTCAGAAGTCTCACGGTGTATCGGAAACAGGTGTGTCACCTTGTAACATTTAGAAGTGGAGTCTATCTGAAAGTGGAGTCTATAAATAGATCTCTACCTACTAGTCTCATTATGTAGTTATTAGCGTCACCGCGAAAAAAAAGATAAATAGAAAAAAAACTCCACAAATTCAATCTAAAGTTTACAAATTCAATCTAAAGTTTATAAGACCATCTTCAATGTTGTGTTTTAGCCGGTTCAAATGAGGAGAGAGAAGACATTGAATCGATTCAATACATTAGAGAGGTCGACTCCAACAAGAAAATGCATGGAACCGAACTCTACTTAGGAATCGATTCAAAGCATTAAACAATTTATATGAGCATTAAACAAGTACATAGAAGAGAGTGCGTTTGAGAGAGAATATTATTATTTTGTGATTTTTTAATGTAACGTGTGCCCCCGTTATTAATAGGAATCGGTTCAATACATTGAAAAAAAATAAGCTCAGTCCTAAAATACTTACGTGACATGATTTTGTATCGACGTCGATTCAATACACTAAAGTTACTCTAAAAGATTCAACATTGGTTTCAGAGCGAGGTTTGCTCGTGCGTTCGGCAGGACAGGCTACGGCAGTGCGTGCGCCGAATTAGTTGATTGGTCGACGTGCGTCCGGAGGCCAGCGATTTCTTTTTCCAGCACAACCACGCGTCTCGGTTTTCTGAAGCCATCACGTCTGCGTCCGGAAAAACAGCGGTGAAGGAATTCCTCGATAGCTGCATCGGCGTGGAGATCCATCGCTGTCTGTTTCTTCGTCCAGCACTGATTGGATCCACTGCGAAGGAACCGAAGGAAGCAAATCAGCTGTGTTCTGATTGAAGCACTACAGATTAAGGTACCTCGTAATAGAACTAATAGTGTTTTTTTTAATTGTTTAGATCTTATAAATTAGATGACTCAAATTTTACGGTTTAGAAAATAAAGAAAAATCATGTTTTTGCTTTCTGCTGAAAACATTGATTATGTAGGAAAAAGAAAAATTATACAGAAAAATATGAAACTGGACAAGGGATAATAAAAGGGTTCGCATTTTTATGTTACATCTATGAATGATTCTTTAGCTGCTGAGTATGAGGGTGAACAGAATGCGCGGAAGATAATACATAATCTAGAACAAGATTTTGGTGAAGTATATCTTATTAAAGTGCTTAATCTGAAACGCGATCGGGATGATCGTGAAAATTATAACTCAGTTCAGAGGAATGATAAGTACAAGAATTTCAAGTATCATAACTATGGTCAGTATGGGTATTTCAGAGCTGGCTGCTAGAAAAAGAAGAAGCAGAGTGAGCAAAAGAATCAAAACAATCAACTAGTTGAGCGTAAAGGCAATTAATCGCGTAACGGGGAAATAGATATGTCTTTTTGGGCACTAGTGTCAAAGCTGATGCACTTGGACTTGGAAATTATGTCCTAGAACTCCCCAATGGAGGAAAATTATTATTACAGGATAATTTATATTCATCTAGCATGAGAAAGAATTTAATCTCTGTTGCTCAGTTAGAATCAATTCGCTATGATATACTGTTTGAAAAAGAAAGAGTTAAAATATTGCTCAATGGTAAATTAGTATATATTGGAACTCATCACGAATGTCTTTATTTTCTTGATGAACTATTAAATGATGACAATATTGATTGCTTGGTTGGTGAAAATAACTCCGTAGTAAGGAATACTAATGATAGGAACACGTGCTTATAATCTTATTTATAGCATTTACGACTTGATCACATATCTAAAAACAGAATTAAGAGGCTTATTAATTCTAGAATTCTGCACTTTAAGTATGAGGATTTTGGTATCTGTGAGGCATGTATAATGGGTAAGATGACCTGTGTGCCTTTTTCCGAAGGCAAAAAGATCTAATGAGCCTCTTGACATTATTTATTCTGATATTTGTGATGAGATTTCTACTCCCACTAGAGGACAAAAGATTTATTTTTATCACATTTATTGATGATTATTCTAGATTTGGTTATGTATATCTTCTTAAACATAAGTCAGAAGGATTTGATGTATTCAAGACATTTAAAATTGAAGTAAAAAAAATCAATTGAATAGAAAGATCAAAGTCTTAAGAACTGATTGTGGAGGAGAATACACTTCAGAAATATTAAATAATTTTTATAAAGAGCATAGAATTATTCATTATTATACCATACTGTAACACCTCGGCTTAGTAAAAGCCCAAAATGTCAGCTACAACTATTATCGCTATAAACTTTTAAATCATACTCAAGTATTACTACCATTGTAGGCTCCACAATTAAACATTCAACAGTAAGGTAATAAAAAATTTCAGCAAGATGGTTAATCATAATTCAAATATTATACGATCCAAATAATTATCAAAAGCATTATAGGTAAATTTTAATTAAGGAAAAACAACAACTAGCAATAATATTAACCAAAAGGAACTAAGGGAACCACAATCTATTCAATTATTACAAGTCTAAAATGAATGAATTGTGAAGTGGAGTGAAGTGCTACACCAGTGCAAAAGTTCCATGTTCTACTTCCACCCCAAAGTATACCGTCATCAACGTTCACCTAAAACATCAAATAAACAAACGTGAGTCCAAGACTCAGCAAGTATAAATAAAAATAACAACAAGCATCATCTCATCAACAATCCAGTCTCATCTTTCATGAATGCAATGCAATGCAACTCATGCTCATGTCACACTTCACTTCTGCTTATACCGGTATAGTAGAATGTAACACCCGTCGATGTTCACTCATGCCCGCATTCTCAAATACAATGACCCATTTCCCGTCTTTTTTTAGACGGGGACCTCATTACCTATATCTTACATATGGGGACCTTAACCCACTCTTGTGGGTTATATCATTCCAACATGAATGCTTGATATGCAATGAAATGAATAATCAATATTCTTTTTTTTTAATAATCATCATCAAGTTATCGAAACATTTAAGAAAATGAAATAAGCATACTTCACATGAATAATCATAATAAGCATTCATCTAACCAAATGATATTGCCAACCATTAAATATCACTCAAATATGTACTTGCCTTTGTTTGTTGCGACAATCGAAATATAGTGAGGGTGATAACAAACCCGAAGCCACTCCGTCTACATCAAACACCCCACTCAATACAAGCCACGACAAAACAAATCAACGCATTATATAAACACGCTCTCAAATTCCACATTTCTGTCCAAGCACTAAAACTATCATAACTTTCAACTCCCATATAAAAAAAATAACAAACCATATCATTCTAGAATCTATACACAATTTTCCATAACTTCTTAGGTGATCAAAAGTTCAGATTATATTTTTATAAACCCCTATTTTTAACCCAGAAGACATATCTATTATCTTCTGGACAATCGACTTAATAATTTCATATCTTTTAATCTGCATATGCAAAAATAATGATATAGGACTTTTCCGAATCCACATGGAATTATCTACCATAACCTAGTTATACCAAAAATTCCATTATGCTGTTAAATTTGTCAAATTAATGTTTTCCCACGATTGTTTCTAGCAGCAACCCGGTTCTGGCCTACATTATTCCAAAAAATCATAACTTCTGTTATACCAGTCCAAAAATCATGTTCTTGGACTCTCTAGAATCCTTAAGAAGTTATATCTAAACTCCAAACTAACCCATATTCTATTTTTATGCACACTGCCAGAACTCGACAAACTAATCAAACAGTCAGCTTACTAATCAAACAATCAGCTTACAAAATACATAACTTAAAATCTACCCATCCAATCGACATAAACAAACATTCTACATAAATCTATCGATATCCTCTACAATTCTAGAGGATACAAAATTTCTCAAATTTCGCATTACTAGTACCCGAAACTATAATACAAGAAATCAGTAGTCTAAATCAATCTAGTTCCCTCTCTAATCTTGTTTTTAATCACTAAATACGAAAAAAAATCAGTGGGGAAGACTTGATCGTCACCCTTAGAGACCACAATGAGGATCACCGATTTTCCCATGGAATCCTCTCTTTCTTCCTCTCCTCTTGTTGATCTTTCTCTTTCTCTACTGTTGCAATGCCGATGGACAAGTGCAAATCATGAAGCACACTTTCTAGTAGCAAAGCAGAACTAACAGAGGTAGCACTGCTGGCGTAGGGAAAGCAAGGCACCAGGAGTGAGGGCGGCGCAGGGAAGCAGAGGGAGGTGCGGCCAGGAGGGAGGGTTGCAGCAAGAAGAGGTGGGAGCTAGGGTTTGGCGGCCCCCACCCTCTTAAGCCGGTTCCCCACTTGGGCCAAGGAGCTATGGGCTGAAGGCCCGAGTTCTAATACTCCTCCCAAATTCTAAATTTTTCTTTCTAATTCTATTTAATTTCAGTAATAATTGCTTATTTATTTTATGTTTAAATGGGATATTATACATACCTTACACTACGCAACAAAATGGTGTTGTTGAGTAGAAGAACAGAACACTTATGGATATGGTTAGGTCTATGATGGCTTATTAAGATCTTTCTTTGGTCTTTTGGGGTGAAGCTTTATATACTGTTGTTTATTTATTAAATCATTCGCCATCTAAGGTTGTAACAATCACTCCTTATGATTTGTGGACTGGAAGAAAATCCTCACTTCGCCACTTAGCTGTTTGGGGTTGTAATGCACAAATTAGAGTGCCAAATTAAAACTGTACAAAATTGTAGCTTAAAAGCACACCAGCAATTTTTATTGGTTATTCTTTAAAATCAAAAGGGTACAGGTTTTATGATCAAGAAAAGGATAAACTGGTGGAAAGTAGAGATGCAATATTTTTAAATCAAAACACACCTAACTGTGCTAAGCGAGCGAGGGTGGAGTTATTGGCAACTCCGCTAGAAATACAGATGGATACATTTGGTATTAATTCTCACACCGAAGGAGGTTTAGCTCCTAAGAAAATTTCTAGATGATTATTACTTGTTCTTGGGGGAAGTTCACCCTAAAATTTTAGATTTAGAGGAAGAACCAAGGACTTATAAAGAAGCAATAAGCTGCTTACATTCAAAACTATGGGTGGAAGCAATGCGGGAAGAATTTAACTCAATGAAAAGGAATAAAGTTTGGGAACTTGTTGATCTACCAAACAATCGTAAACCCATAGGTTGTAAATGAATTTTTAAAAGAAAATTGAATGCAGCAGATTTAGTGGAAAAATATAAGGCTAGGCTTGTTGCTAAAGGCTTTACACAAAGGACAGGTATTGACTTTGCGAAAACTTTTTCTCCTATTGCAAAATTTACTTCAATTCACATTATTAGTGCTTTAACGGCTTATTATGATCTTAAACTCCACCAAATGGATGTTAAAACTACTTTTTTTAATGGTCTTTTGGAGGAGCTTAGCCCCAAGATATGCAATATTGACCAGAATAAAGTGTGCTACCTTGGTTAGGCGGTCGATAATAACTCATATCGAGTCATGCATGTTTCGGGTTATTGGCAAGCTGGTAATGAAATCCATACTAACATTGTTCCATTTCTACTTGAGAACCTTCAGAGGTTGAAGTAACTCCACTGGTCACTGGTGTTCCACCTTGATGTGTTGACATACGTCGCGCATTGCAACATGTGTGACGATGTCCCGCTTCATACCGGGCCACCATAACTGCTCCCGGAGGTCCCTATACATCTTTGTGCTCCTGGTATGGATGGAGAGTGGCAAATCATGAGATTCTATGGGGATTAGCTCCTTAATATCATGATTATCTAGGACATATAGCTGTTGTCCACGCATAACCATTCCACTCGCATCTTCGGTGAATTCTGATTTTTCACTGTTTTGCAGTTTGCTCCTGATTTCAGTGATCGCTTGATCTTCGAGTTACGTAGTATTAATCTGAGATTCGAGGGTGGGTCATAGCATTAGGGAAGCTACATAACCCTCCTCCACAAATTCTAAGTTGAGCTTTTGAAACTCTTCATGCAACGCCGGTTGATTTGTGTGAGAACCCGGGGTATATAGCTTGTAACACTTAACCATCCAATTGGTCCTAGCATCACAAACCAAATACCCCGTGCCTCGGTGTACATGTACTTTCCAGAATTGCAGTACACATACCCCATACAAAAATTATGCACCCATTCCATACAAGATTACATTACTGGTAGCGGCAAAGATACATTATCCAAAAGACAACAAGTTCATAATACAAAAGTGGCCGATCGGCAAAATAACAAAAGAGATTAATTTGCAGCGGAAACATAGGCCATAAGATGGTAGTAAACAAAAGCCGACTGGTTTTCCTCTTACCCACAAGGCAACCGACCGGGCCGCCAAGCTAGTCGTCAACTTCGTAGGCAATCTCACACTGATCAACCCCTTGGGGGTCAAACTCCTCTGCAACAATTAAGCAATACAACTGAGTACAAAAATATACTCGCAAGACTTATGTATAACAAACCTATACATAGCTACATAAAACCTGAAACCAAGGAGGAAGCCATAGGGTTTATTTTCAGCACAAAGCAATTTTTCATTTGCAATAGATAATAGATTGAAAGTAGTTTGACAAAACTGTTTTTATCTGATTAAAATAATAGTAAGATAACAATTATAAGCATAAATAACAACCTAGAGGTGACTTCCCAACAGCCACCACAACATAGCACGAATTACCCATTCGTACCACCTGAATTCAAGTTTTATAAAAAAAAAAAGGTTGAAGTCTAGTTCTTGCATGACCTAACCAAGCATGTCCATAACCTAGGACGAGGCTGTAACATCCCAATTTTCTGAGCTTTAAAAATCCTTTAAATAGTTGTAGTGAGAAAATTCACCATCTGGATTTATTTGAATTAATTCAAAAGCTTAAATATGAACCTTGAGTAACAAAACAATTTAATATGACTAAAGTCAAGATGAACAATGGTCAAAACTATTTTATTTGGATTCTTTGTACTTGGATATATTTTCTAGAATTTTTTTCCAAGTTCATTTGCTAATTTCTATTGCCATTTAGAAAATCTAGTATTTTCTAAAATGGAAAAGCAATTAAACGGTCGGCCCATTCGCTCGCCGTTTCGCCCAATCTCGCGCGGCCCGTTCCGCAGCTGAGGCTCAACGCGTCGTCGTCTTGGCCCCACTTGATCGGCCAGCGCCCGGCACCTTTTTCCACTCGCACTCACCCGAGCCTCAACCACTGTCAAGCGGGCCCCACCTCGCTCTGTTTATCATCTCCGAATCCATCGGGGAGTTGGTTGCGCCGCCGCTCAGCCATTGTGGGCGTCCATGCCCTGGACTCTCCCGAGCCGCCGCATATTAAGGGGACACGAGGCCTCGTCCTCCGCATCCTTTCCGCCGCCGCTAGAGCCAGCGCCTAACCCTAGCCGTCGTAGGAGCCCTAAGATCCCATCTCCGCCGCCGCTTGCTCCGACGAGCAATTCCGTCGCACCCGAAGCCGTCGGCCGCCTCGATCGTCCTTGAGCACCAGTGAGCACACCCTCGAGACCCCCGCGTCATCCTCTACCTCCCTGTACCAACCACCGCCGTCGACTCGTCGCCGTTCGCTGGAACCATCGGTTCCCGTGCGCTGCTGCCCTTGCCGCCGTCCACGTCATCCTCCACCTCAACGCCCCCGCCTCCGTGGCGCGTGCGTGTCAGCCACGTAGGCGCCGCGTCAGCGCCACGTGCGCTGGTGCGCCACGCCAGCCCGAACCAAATCCCACGCCCTCGGTGAACCCGGTCCACGGTGCACCCGCCACTTACAGTGGGACCCACATGTCGATGGGGGCACTTCTCTGACCAACCCTCGATGGCGTCGGAAGGCGCAATATTCTGATTTTTCCATTGAGAAATAATTCGAGAAATTCAGTAAATACAATTTTTAGGGTTTTTCTTTAGATTCAATCTTCCAAAGCCCATAACTTTTGCATCCGAACTCCAAATCAGTCCATTCAGATTTCTAAATTCCTATAAATTGAAGATCTATTTAATGTAGATTTTTTTTTGTAGTTGTTTTGCTTCTGTTATTTGCTTAGTTTGTTTGTTTGCTTCGTTTGCGAGTAGACTTCGACGCTTCGGGAAGATTTGAAGAAGAAGGAGCACAACAAGACCAAGATCAATTTCTAGACCTGTTCCAAGGCAAGTCATGCTTTGACCATGTTTGAATCCCAGTTTTCTAAATGCTATTTTAATTCAAAGTATTGCATTTTATTTCAAGTAATTATTTAAATGCTTTTGGGATTAGCTATTAAATCCAATCTGTCATGCCTTCCTTGCATAATTGTTATGCCTTGATCCTTTGTCACCCTAGTTGATATTTAGTTGGTAAATATTGTAGCACCAACATGGGTTGGTTAGTGCGATTAGATTGCTTAGCCATGCCACGAATCATCTATTCATGTAAAGTGCAATTATTAACTTGACTAAGTGACTATGTAACTCTGTGAAAATCTGTGTGTACTATGTGTCTTTGTGGCATGTGTTGCACTTAAATCAACTGGGTGGGAAAAAGGTTTGTACCGAGGCAAGTGGAGGAAACTGTGTGATATGGTGGCTATGTGATATGGGAATGTGAATCTGTGTGTCAAATTAATCTATGTGCCTTAGTTAGAACAATGGAAGTCTTGCCTCGGTCATTTAAGGACTGAACTTTGTGCGCCATTGAACTGAGCCCTCCGTACGACCACATGCCTGTTATGGGGCCGGGCCTAGCATAATGCGATCTGAATTCTTGGCATTGATTGCTCGAGCGATGGGTTAGGCTATGTGAATAGGGTGGAGGTGTGTGCTACCATGTAGTCGCATCGCGGGACGGTTCGCCGCTTCCCTGTCCAACGGTGTGTGTTGTACCTTACACTGTGTATGGTTTGGTATGACGTGAGCACATCGGGAGCATCTATGTTAAGATGAAGTTTCTGAAATGCTTTGTTACGATTAGTGTTTGCAACAATGGTTGTATCTTGTGGGTAAAGTGTACAAACTCTGCAGAGTGTAAACAATCTATTCGAATAGCTGTGTCCGCGGTCATGGACAATGCTCGGGGATTTCACACGAGGGGTAGATCTTCGTAAACTATGTGGGAAGGGAGTTATGTGGTCTAAATCATATAGCTATGTGAATAATCTATTTAGGCTATGTGTGTCTTTGTGAAATCAAACTGTTAAAGTATTATGATCTATTTGTTTTACTTGCTTTCAATCTATTATTTGTATTCAACTGCAAATGTTGCATTTCTGCAAAAGAACCACAAAATGCCATTCCCTTGTAATAAGCCTGCATGTATAATTGCATTTCTGTGGTGTGACTTGCGAGTACGGTGTGTACTCACGCTTGCTTTAAACTAAATCAAGCAGAAGAGGAGGAGTCTTCGCCAGCATTCGAGGAGGAGTTTATCGAAGGTGCCTGATCATGGGGTCTTGATCCCAGTCGGTTGCCTGTGGTGAATCGATGGGATGCCGCTGCCGTCTCTGTTTCCGCTACTTTATTTCTCTGTTAGCCCTACGTGGCTTAATAAATGTAAACTCGACCGTAAGGTCAAACCATTATTTATTAATCAAACTATTCGTTTATGTTACTATTCGCTTGTGTGGATCGATATCCATCTTTGTTGACACTGTGTGCACTAGCGTGATCCTGGACTAGTGCATTATACACAGAGGGTCCAGAATTGTAATTTTGGGTCCCGACAGAGGTGGTATCAGAGCCATGCTGACTGTAGGTCCAGACCTTAGTTAGATCGGCCGTTCGAGTGTCCAAATTATTTTCTAAAGAAAATTTAACTTACAAGACTAAATGAATTGCTTAACACCTCTCATATCTCTCTTGACAAATCTATTGCTCGAATTTTTCCTCTCCCCGCTGTTTTAACTTAGTTCCTGCCTCTTGTCTATCTTGACAGATGCCTTACCTTCAAACCTTCAGAGATCGCAATGGAGGACTTGCCGTAGAGCTGTGGAAGCCGCTGCAGACGCTTGGAGGCTTCGACTGCCCAATGTATCGCGGCAGCGAGTACATGGTCAACTGGCGAGATCGTGGTGTGGTCTGCCGCCTAACAGTCTACGCTAGGAGGAACACTAGAGGCAGCCAGCCGTTGGACATCTCAGTCAGGAGGATCACTTTTGCGCAAGGAATCCAGGAGTCGTCACGGTTGGCCATTCTCCGAGTTTGCAGTGTCTACGCACAAGAGCTGCAGAACACTGTTTTCCGCTACCATCCCAGATCCCCTTCAGAGGAGCTAGCTGCATGCTTTCCATCTACAAATGGGGAAGGCAACGCCACAGTGGTGCACCTTGCTCAGTTCACAGCTGCTTAGGAGGAGTCGCTGGAGATGGCCACCACCGAGCTGGAGTGCGCCTATGAGGCTTGGGAAGAAGCCGAGGAAAGGATCGCCGTCTTAGAGCAAGCTCTCTACGGCCAGCATGAGCTCGAAGATGATCAAGAAGAAGATCAGGAGGGGAATCTAGAAGAAGATCAGGAGGAGAATCCGGGAGAAGATCCAGCAGAACCTGCACAGCCAGAGGAGCCAGCAGAACCTGCAGAGCTGGAGGAGCTAGCTGTACCTGCACCCAGCACGCCTGCTTCCTCTGCACCAGTCCCAGGGCATCAGAACCAGTTCGCGAGGATGCCAGCTCACTTCCGAGTCTACAGCAGGCAGGAGCGCAGCCGTGGCTGTGGAGGCTTTCTCGAGTAGTTTGTTTAAGATCCAGTTCAGTCGGGCTTAGCCAGTTTTCCTTCTTCAGAGTCGCCCTTTAGGCGGTAGCATGTGTGCTTAGGTTCGTCTTATTTCCTTGTGTGCAAGTGTGAGCTGCAGAAGCCCTTAGGCATTTGTTGCAGCCATGTTAAAACCCTAATAATAAAGTTATTTCATCTGAGTTTCTTGAGCTGTGTTTGTTGGGTTTAATCTATCCCCCTGTTTAGTTCTTAACTCATCTTGTGCTTGCTAGCTTATCTAACCTATGGAGCTTCACCAGATGGTTCAGACTCGTCACATCTTCTTTGCAAGTGGATCCGGCACCCAGTCAAGAAGAGAATGATCAAATCCCCGCAGGGACAGTGCCACCCCAAGCACCACCTCTTGACTTGCAGAACTTTGGGGCCTTTATGGCAGCACAAACACAGATGATGTTTGCAATGATGAACCAGATGCAGGCTATGAACAACAACAACAATCATCAGGGAGGAGCTCCAGTCGCTCATGGCCATCAGGGACCATCCAAGTTTGCTGAATTCATGAGGACCCGTCTGCCAATTTTCTCTAGGCATGTCATGCCAATAGAAGCTGATGATTGGCTTCGCGTAATTGAGAGGAAGCTGCTGATCACTCAATGCAGCGATCACGAGAAATTTTTGTATGCCACTCAACAGATGGAGGGCATAGCTGCTGAGTGATGGGAGAATTTTTGCACAAAGACATGAGGCACCGAGAATATCACTTGGGAAGAATTCTCCATGACTTTCCGCCAAGATATCATGTACTGAAGGGATCATGGATTTAAAGAAGGATGAGTTCCGTGCTCTTAAGCAAGGAGCTATGTCAGTGTCTGATTACCTGAATAAGTTTACTCAGCTAGCTCGCTATCTGCGAGGGGCGTCGCTACTGACAAGGCTCATCGAGTCGTTTCTTGAAGGATTGAACTCGAGGCTCTGAGTCAATCTGCTTGCCCACACCTTTCGATTTCGAGAGTTGATTAACAAGGCGTTGGTTATGGAGGACAAACGCAAAGAACTGGAGGACCACCGCAAGCTTAGAATGGCTCAGCAGGGAAGCCACCAGCCACAGCAGCAGAGGGCAAGGATAGTGCCACAGCCAGATTAATCGCTTCGGTAGCGAGTTCTTTCAAGACACTGCACGCCTTGACACCTCGTCCTTTTGTTCAGAATTCTCGCAACCCTACACCAGTCAACCCTACCCTAGGGAACAACAGGCAGAATGAACCAAGAGTGTGCTACAATTGCTTTGTCAACCGTGTCACTTAGCCAATCGGTGCCCTAGAAGGAACAATCACTCGATCTGCTTCAACCTTGGAGCAACACATGCCAAGACCCCAGTCTGCAGAACAAGCAAGGAGTTTCTCAGGGGACCATTCAACCAGGAGGAACGCCTCAGTCAGTTGTCAGAGGTCGTGTTAACCTCGTCACTCTGGAAGGAGCCCAGGAAGCACCAGACGTCGTACTGGGTAAGTTCCTAGTAAATTCAGTACCTGCATCAGTTCTGTTTGATTCTGGAGCTTCGCATTCGTTTGTTTCTGGAGTTTTTACAACTACGAATAAATTGGACGTTATGCATCTTAAGCATACTTTGTTAGTCCAGTCGCTTGGAGCAGAGCTAAGTTCTAAAGTGGGTTGTTTAGGAGCTAAGTTACTCATAGCTAGAGTTGAGTTTCTAGCTAACCTAATCGTTCTAGACACCCAAACCATAGATGTCATTCTTGGCATGGATTGGTTAACCAAGCACAAAGCCGTGCTAGATTGTGGCCGAAGAGCCGTTACAATCGAGGATACCAAAGGGAACAAGATAGAGTTCCTAGCTACCTCAGTGCGTAATGGACATCTGCTAGTCAATAGCCCGAAGACCGTTGCTTTGGAAGACGTGCCCGTTGTCCGAGAGTATCTAGATGTGTTTCCGGAAGAGTTACCAGGGATGCCACCGGATCGTGATATCGAGTTTGTCATCGATCTAGTGCCAGGAACAGCACCAATCTCGAAGAGATCTTATCGAATGCCAGCTGATGAGCTAGCAGAGATGAAGAAGCAGATAGAAGAACTTTTGGAGAAAGGCTTTGTGAGGCCTAGTTAAATGCGCCATATGGGCGCTAGTCTTGTTCGTCAAAAAGAAGGATGGAAGCATGAGAATGTGCATCGACTACCGATCTCTCAATGAAGTCACTATCAAGAATAAGTACCCATTGCCCCGGATAGATGATCTGTTTGATCAGATGAAAGGAGCCAGAGTGTTCTCGAAGATCGATCTGCGATCAGGTTACCATCAGTTGAAGATTTGTCCCAAGGATGTACCTAAGACCGCTTTCTCAGCAGCATGCAGACATTATGAGTTCTTAGTCATGTCCTTTGGTGCGACTAATGCCCTGCCTATTTCATGAACATGATGAATAAGGTATTCATGGAATATTTGGACGGTTAAGTAGTTGTATTCATCGTTGATATTTTGGTCTACTCCAAGTCGGAAGAAGAACATCTTTGAGCATTTGAGATTAATCCTAGAAAGCTCGAGAGCATTAGTTGTATGCTAAGTTTAGCAAGTGTGATTTACGGAAAAGGAAGTTGATTTCCTTGGTCATGTGATGGCAAACAGAGAGTAGCATTGACCTGGTAAAGTTAAGCGATTACTACATTGAGAACATTGAAGACTGTCACTTTCGATTCGCGATTTCTTGGGATTAGCGAGGATATTATCGTCGTTTTATTGAAGGATTCTCATCAATTGCTAAACCTCTTACGCAATTGTTGAAGAAAGAGAAAAAGTTTACTTGGACCCCAGCTTGTGAAGAAAGTTTTCAAGAATTGAAGAAGTGTTTGACTTCAGCCCTAGTGCTGATTTTACCATATATTCGCAAGGATTTTGATATCTACTGTGATGCTTCGCGTCAAGGATTAGGATGTGTCCTGATGCAAGAAGGAAGAGCTGTCGCTTATGCGTCAAGGCAATTAAGGCCTCATGAAGAGAATTACCCTACCCATGATCTGGAATTAGCTGCAGTGGTGCATGCTCTGAAGATTTGGCGTCATTACCTCATTGGTAATCGCTGCGAGATATACACAGATCATAAAAGCTTGAAATATATTTTCACCCAGTCAGATCTGAATATGAGGCAGAGAAGATGGCTAGAATTAATAAAAGATTATAATCTTGGAATCCATTACCATCCTAGTAAAGCCAATGTAGTTGCAGATACCTTGAGCCGCAAGAGCCACTGCAATACGATGGAAGTAAAAGAGGTTTGTTCAGAACTCCAAGAGGAATTTCAGAAACTAAAACTAGAAGTGGTATCCGAAGGATTCGTGGCTAATTTGGAAGTGCAATCTACTTTGGAGAAGCAAATTCGCAAGGCTCAGCCAAAAGATTTAGAGTTTTCAGACATCAAGAAGAAGATGGCAGAAGGGAAGTTCAAAGACTTCACCGTGGATGATCAGGGCATACTGTGGATCAATGGACGTATTTGCGTACCAGATGCTGATGGTTTGAGACAGCTAATTCTGAAGGAGGCCCATGACTCAAAGTATTCGATTCACCCTGGTAGCACTAAGATGTATCAGGATGTTAAGAATAAGTTTTGGTGGCCGAATTTGAAACGAGACGTCGCAGAGTTCGTTGCCTTGTGTGACGTGTGTTAGAAAGTCAAAGTAGAACATCAGAGACCAGCAGGTATGTTGCAACCGTTGAAGATTCCTGAGTGGAAGTGGGAAGAAATCGGAATGGATTTCATTACCGGATTACCCAAGACTCAATCGGGATATGATTTGATTTGGGTAATAGTGGACCGTCTGACTAAAGTTGCCCATTTCTTGCCAGTCAAAACCACATACTCAGGAGATCGTCTGGCAGAGCTGTATATGTCAAGGATTGTCAATTTGCATGGTGTGCCCAAGAAGATAGTGTCAGATCGAGGATCTCAGTTCACCTCTCGTTTTTGGCAGAGTTTGCATGAAGCCTTAGGGACTCATCTGAATTTCAGTATTGCATATCATCCCTAGACAGATGGGCAGACTGAAAGGGTCAATCAGATATTGGAGGATATGTTGAGAGCCTGTGCTCTAGCTAATGCTACCCGCTGGGATAAGAGTTTGCCATATGCAGAATTCTCGTACAACAATAGTTATCAAGCCAGTCTGCAAATGTCACCGTTTGAAGCTTTGTATGGTCGTGCCTGCAGAACCCCGTTGAATTGGTTAGAAACTGCTGAAGGTACAGTCTTTGGTCCAGATATCATTCAAGAAGCAGAAGAGCAAGTGTCCAGGATCAGAGAAAGATTAAAGATAGCTCAGTCAAGGTAAAAGAGTTATGCTGATAATCGCTGTCGTGATCTCAGTTTTGAACCCGAGGATTTTGTTTACCTTCGAGTTATGCCCCTTAGAGGTGTGAAAAGGTTTCATGCCAAAGGGAAGCTTGCCCCTCGATATGTTGGTCCGTTCAAGATTTTGGATCGCCGTGGAGAAGTGGCTTATCAATTGGAGCTACCTCCGTCGTTAGCAAGAGTACATGATGTCTTTCACGTCTCTCAGTTGAAGAAGTGTCTTCGTGTGCCAGAAGAACAAGCCCCGTTGGAGTCAATTGAACTGAAAGAAGACCTCACCTATAAAGAACAACCGGTCAAGATTCTGGATGTCGCAGAACGTCGGACTAGAAGCAAGACAGTTCAATTTTGCAAAGTGCAGTGGAGCAACCACTCAGAAGGTGAAGCCACGTGGGAGCGTGAAGAAGAGTTGAGAGCGAAATTCTGACCTTTTCTCCATTAGCACGAATCTCGGTCGAGATTCCTTTAAGGGGGGGGGGAGGTTTGTAACATCCCAATTTTCTAAGCTTTAAAAATCCTTTAAATAGTTGTAGTGAGAAAATTCACCATTTGGATTTATTTGAATTAATTCAAAAGCTTAAATATGAACCTTGAGTAACAAAACAATTTAATATGACTAAAGTCAACATGAACAATAGTCAAAACTATTTTATTTGGATTCTTTGTGCTTGGATATATTTTCTAGAATTTTCTAGAATTTTTTCCAAGTTCATTTGCTAATTTCTATTGCCATTTGGAATTTCGGTATTTTCTAAAATGGAAAAGCAATTAAAATCTCTAAATAGTGTTAGGGCGATTTCCAACTTCAGTCGGCCCATTCGCTTCGCCGTTTGGCCCAATCCTCACAGACGCCCGATTCATGGAGAGGCCTTGGCCGCGTCGTCTGCGGCCCACTAGTCAGCCGCGCCAGCGCGTTTTTCCACTCGCACTCACCCGAGCCTCAGCCACTGTGAAGCAGGCCCCACCTCGTTCTGTTTATCGTCTCCGAATCCGTCAGGCAGTTGGTTGCGCCGCCGCTCGGCCGTTGTGGGCGTCCGTGCCTTGGACTCTCCCGAGCCGCCGCATATAAAGGGGACGCGAGCCCTCGTCCTCCGCATCCTTTCCGCCGCCACCAGAGCCAGCGCCTAACCCTAGCCGCCGCAGGAGCCCTAAGATCCCATCTTCGCCGCCGCTTGCTCCGACGAGCAATTCCGTCGCACCCGAAGCCGCCGGCTGCCTTGATCGTCCTTGAGCACCAGTGAGCACACCCTCGAGACCCCCGCGTCATCCTCTACCTCCCTGTACCAACCACTGCCGTCGACTCGCCGCCGTTCGCCGAAACCATCGGTTCCCGTGCGCCGCCGCCCTTGCCGCCGTCCACGTCATCCTCCACCTCAACGCCCCCGCCTCCGTGGCGCGTGCGTGTTATGCGTAAGCGCCAAGCGTCGGCGCCACGTCTTGTTGGTGCACCATGCCAGCCTGAACCAAATCCCACGCCCTCGGTGAACCCAGTCCACGGTGCACCCCGCCACTTACAAGTGGGACCCACATGTCAGTGGGGGCACTGTACAGCCAACCCTCTGATGACGTCTGCAGTGCGCAATATTCCAATTTTTCTATTGAGAAATAATTCGGGAAAGTCAGTAAATCCAATTTTTAGGGTTTTTTTTTCTTTAGATTCAATCTTCCAAAGCCCATAACTTTTGCATCCGAACTCCAAATCAGTCCATTCAAATTTCTAAATTCCTGTAAATTCAAGATCTATTTAATGGAGATTTTTATTTTTTATTTGGAGTTGTTTTGCATCTGTTATTTATTTATTTAGTTTGTTTGCTTCGTTTGCGAGTAGACTTCGACGCTTCGGGAAGATTTGAAGAAGAAGGAGCTCAACAAGACCAAGATCAATTTCTAGACCTGTTCCAAGGCAAGTCATGCTTTGACCATGTTTGAATCCCAGTTTTCTAAATGCTATTTTAATTCAAAGTATTGCATTATATTTCAAGTAATTATTTAAATGCTTTTGGGATTAGCTATTAAATCCAATCTGTTATGCCTTCCTTGCATAATTGTTAGGCCTTGATCCTTTGTCACCCTAGTTGATATTTAGTTGGTAAATATTGTAGCACCAACGTGGGTTGGTTAGTGCGATTAGATTGCTTAGCCATGCCACGAATCATCTATTCATGTAAAGTGCAATTATTAACTTGACTAAGTGACTATGTAACTCTGTGAAAATCTGTGTGTACTATGTGTCTTTGTGGCATGTGTTGCACTTAAATCAACTGGGTGGGAAAAAGGTTTGGACTGAGGCAAGTGGAGGAAACTGTGTGACATGGTGGCTATGTGATATGAGAATGTGAATCTGTGTGTCAAATTAATCTGTGTGCCTTAGTTAGAACAATGGAAGTCTTGCCTCGGTCATTTAAGGACTGAACTTTATGCGCCATTGAACTGAGCCCTCCGTACGACCACATGCCTGTTATGGGACGGGCCTAGCATAGTACGATACAAATTCTTAGCATTGATTGCTTAGGCAGTAGGTTAGGCTATGTGAATAGGGTGGAGGTGTGTGCTACCATGTAGTCGCATCGCGGGACGGTTCGCCGCTTCCCTGTCCAACGGTGTGTGTTGTACCTTACACTGTGTATGGTTTGGTATGACGTGAGCACATCGGGAGCATCTATGTTAAGATGAAGTTTCTGAAATGTTTTGTTATGATTAGTGCTTGCAACAATGGTTGTATCTTGTGGGTAAAGTGTACAAACTCTGCAGAGTGTAAACAATCTATTCGAATAGCTGTGTCCGCGGTCATGGACAATGCTCGGGGATTTCACACGAGGGGTAGATCTTCGTAAACTGTGTGGGAAGGGAGCTGTGTGGTCTAAATCATATGGTTATGTGAATAATCTGTTTAGGCTATGTGTGTCTTTGTGAAATCAAACTGTTAAAGTATTATTGTCTATTTGTTTTACTTGCTTTCAATCTATTATTTGTATTCAACTGCAAATGTTGCATTTTTGCAAAAGAACCACAAAATGCCATTCCCTTGTAATAAGCCTGCATGTATAATTGCATTTCTGTGGTGTGACTTGCGAGTACGGTGTGTACTCACGCTTGTTTTAAACTAAATCAAGCAGAAGAGGAGGAGTCTTCGCCAGCATTCGAGGAGGAGTTTATCGAAGGTGCCTGATTGTGGGGTCTTGATCCCAGTCGGTTGCCTATGGTGAATCGATAGGATGCCGCTGCCGTCTCTGTTTCCGCTGCTTTATTTCTCTGTTAGCCCTGCGTGGCTTATTAAATGTAAGCTCGACCGTAAGGTCAAACCATTATTTATTAACCAAACTATTCGTTTATGTTACTATTCGCTTGTGTGGATCGATATCCATCTTTGTTGACACTGTGTGCACTAGCGTGATCCTGGACTAGTGCATTATACATAGAGGGTCCAGAATTGTAATTCTGGGTCCCGACAATTCTATTTGAATAGTTTATACCCTGCAGGGGTGTACCAATATACCCACACGCCAGACCACCTTTTAGCCAAGCTATTAATCACACTTCCTTAGGTATGCCGGCATGGCTAAGTCCTACGAGACATTTCCAATATTGTGTATTAACTACGAGTCGCCCGTATGATGGAAACCATATGTTGTGTCGGAGTCATCGATAGTGAGAGAACTTCCCGATGCTCCTCGGGGTAGGGCCGGGACTTAAACCCAGAACCCATCCCGTCACGCCCAACACACACAAATTATTTCCTTTTTCACACAACACACACAACCTCCTACGACTCGGAGCCAACACACGCCAAAGTACTAAGTCAAGAGGGGTCCCATATGTCCCTCATGTGGTTAGCACACAATAACGCTTGGATCAGTGACATAAGTAACTCGGTCCTTGTTGACTCGGGCACCAAGCACACACCCAACAGCACACCATCCAACCAATGTGCCCAAATCTAAAACATTTTATTTTCAGTTTTAGTTTCTCAAATACAATACATACATGGGTACCCTGACCCAAGTAATTTAAAACGATGATATAATAACCATCACCGAAGCAATGATTCCCATTCTACCGTTCTAAGTATTGCTAAGCGACACAACTCAAATACTACAAGTAAAGTGACTAGAGTCATCTATCGAGCTCTAAATCACAACAGATATAAACCTAGGCTCAGTAGTAGAGGATGGATGTTTACCTATAGTTTATTTAACTAATCAGGTAAACTATCGCGAACTACGAAATACTTGACAACATAGCATGCATACATAAAGTTGAAACATTTCAAATATTAACATGCACAAATAATAGGATCAACGTGCATCAATGAAAAACTGCTTGCCTTGCTGGAGATAACTTTCTTGCTATAGAGGATCACTTTCGTGCTCAGCGAATTCGTCCGAACCTATCGAAAAATTCGAGAAGACCAATAAGAATGAATAACATCGAGAATACTCAAAAATTCAAATTCATCCAAAAATCATGAAAAAATCACAGAAGGTAGAGCATGATTTTAAATGAATTTAACAACAAAAATAAATTGATATGGAGTTTGCATGCAAAAGTTAGAGCCAAAACAAAATCAGCCTTTTAAATAAATGCTGGAAAATTCCTCTCGGGCACTATTCATCCAAAATTAATTTTTTGGCAAAAATTTCCAGAGAGGTGGTGAACATGAAAATTTTATGATAGGCAGAGCTCCTCATGAGATGAACAATGGAATTTGATTCACCTCATTTGGAGTTATAATGAATTTCTTATGATTTTTCAAAGTCAAGAAAGTAGTGCACAAATCATAAGTAAAATACGATTTTCAGAGATAGCAACAAACTCAAAACCTATCCTACAATAAAGTACAGTAATAGAGGATTCCAAAAAAATTGATTTTGCTCAAAATGGAGTTACAGAGAAAAACTTATGCATTTTTGAAATTTAGAGCAAATAATAGTATACAAATAAAGCATTTCGGAAATTATAAAAGCAGTAAATACTTTTTATACCCAGCCTATTCTAGCCATGGACGCTGATCAGTGGGGCCATGGTCAAAGTGGACCTAGCTAACACAGACCCGGTCAGAATGCCTCGGGCCCTTGCGTCAGCGGAAAAGGAATGAGGTGCTGGAGGTTTTAACGTGCGGGCCAGATTTTGATCGTTAGATCCAGATCGGACGGCCCAAACGAGTGGGACTTTTGGATGGTCTGAATGGCCCAACTGATCTAGATCGTTGAATCTAAATTGGATGGTTCAAAAGGAATGGGACATTCAGATGGTCCGAACGACCCAATAGATCCGAGCGGTTGATTTGAAATCGGATAGTCCAAATTGAAGAAATGTTCGGACTCTGGGTTCAAGCTAACTGACAGGTGGGTCTTACATGTCATGGACCCTAGTTCTAACCTACGCTTAAGCCAACTATTTTCTATACGCAGGTCCCACAAGTAAGAGATACATTAACCCAATACTACTGGATTAACATAGAAAAGGGGGTTTAGGACAGCGATTAAAGGCTAATGATTGGGCTACAGTATGTGTCCAAATCCGACAAAAGGGCACGCTCTGGCCATGAGCTTCTTCGGCCAATCGTCGGCGAAGGAGGCTATGGCGGTGCTGGCCAAGGGCCAAAATGGATTCCTAATACTATTGCGCACCCACCGGTGGCCGGAGCATCGCTGGAGACGAGCTTACACGGCGGTGCAACGAGGTGGAGCGGAGGTGAAGCCACGGTGAAATACGACAACCGTGCTATGGCAAAGCTCTTAGCGATATAGCGCACGCACTAGCCACTAGAGATCACTAAGCTCATACCAGAGTGGAGAGATGAGGACCAGCTTGACGGAGTCGTGCCGGCGGCGAAGTCCAGTACCGGTGTTGAGGAAGACAACGAGGAGGTGGTGGCCTGAGCAAAAAGAAAGGGCCCAAGTTGTCCGGGAAGCTTCAGTAAGGCTCATAGATGGCACATGAGCAAATAATTGAAGAGTGAAGTGCCTTACTGGAGTTGGGGATGAAGGGGAAAATTTCGGCCGAAGAAATTTTAATCCAAAATTTGGTGATTCCTGTGAATGCAAACCAAAATTGTATTAGGGAAAATGATGATGGTGATGAGGGGCGCAGAGTGACACGAAAAGAATTCGAAAAGAACCCTGTGTCACGGATTGACTGCCGAGGACGACAACAATGGCCGGGCTTTCTTAGAATTGAGCTCAATTGAGCAGCGGAGAAGGTGAGGGAAAACTTGGTGGTGTCTAAAAGATGTGAGGAAAGCTATGAAGAAGCTTAAATAGAGATTGGGGCGGAGAAACACAAGAATGGAGGTCTACGGTGAGCTTGGTCCATGGCTCCACCGCGAGCGGCAGTGACGCGATGGCAAGGTGAAAAGAGCATGGGCGAATGCGAAACCATGGGCCAAACCACTGACGCGCGTCAAAAACCAGCGACGGAGCCATTGAAGGTGACGCACGGGCGGAGCTTGGCCATGGCGAGCTGGCACGGGCACGAGGGCCGCGTGGAGAAGATGACCTGACAAGCGGGACCCATCGCTCAGCAACACAAGGTGCGAAAGGTGCAGCACCACAGAGTGGCTCAGGCCAGTTTAAACGAGTGGGTTGATTTTCAACCATTGGATTGAAAATGGACAGCCCCAATTGAGTGTGTCGTTCGAACAGTCCGAACGGCACAATCGATGTGGATGGTTCGATCAAAATTGGACGGTCCAGATTGTGTGCACGTTCGGACAATCCGAACGGCCCACTTAATCCTGATCGTCGAGTTTCAATCGGACGGCCCACGCGAAGGTTAGCTTTAGTTGAGCGAGCTAGTGCAATTAGGCGGTTCAACCAAGTCAAGTGGCTCGAGCCAGGGTTGGGTCTAAGCCAAAGGAATAGTAAAATCTGATTTTTGAGGAGATGAGGCTGAAATGGTTAGCAAATTTTTAGGGTGACTTTAATAGCTCCAAAAATTCTAAAATTGTTATGGAAGGTCACTGGATCAGAGAACAACCTTGTGTAATTGTTCCAAAACTTTTCATGCACTGCATTTCTTTCTAGAAAAATCACAAGTTGCTGCCCTAGGGTTTTGACCAAGAGTCAATCTAGTTTGACTGGCCTCTTAGAAATAGCAAATGATTTCTAAAAAATTTCATAATTTTTAGGAAGACATCGTGTACTCCTTCAAGTGCAGCGGGCAATTCCAACTTGTAGGCCACAGCTCCTTTCTTCTTGACGATGCGGTAAGGTCCAACATATCGAGGAGCTAGTTTGCCTTTGACGCCAAATCGTTGGTGGCCCTTAAGAGGAGAGGCTTTGAGATAGACAAAGTCATTAGGCTCAAATCTCAACTCGTGATGACGACGATCCGCATAGCTCTTTTGCCTTGATTGAGCTATGCGTAATAGATCTCGAATCAACCAAACTTGACTTTCGGCCTCAATGATCGAGTCCGGTCCAAAGAATGGTCTTTCACCCGTCTCTGACCAATTTAACGGGGTTCTACACTTTCTCCCATATAAGGCCTCAAATGGTGCCATACCGAGACTAGCTTGGAAACCATTGTTGTAAGAGAACTCCGCAAATGGTAAGTATTTCTCCTAATTCTTCCCATAGGAGAGAACACAAGCACGGAGCATATCTTCCAATACTTGATTCACTCTTTCAGTTTGGCCATCAGTTTGAGGATGGTATGCGGTACTGAAAGAAAGTCGAGTTCCCATAGCCTCTTGCAAGCTATTCCAAAATCGCGAGGTGAAAAGTGTACCATGATCTGAAACAATCGTCTTTGGTACCCCATGCAGACTCACGATGCGGGCTAAGTAGAGATCTACCAAAAGACCTACACGAAGATCCGCCTTGACGGGTAGAAAATGTGCCACTTTAGTTAGTCGATCAATGACAACCCATATGGCATCATTCCCCTTGGAGGTACGGGGCAAACCAGTAATGAAATCCATGCCAATCGAATCCCACTTCCATTCGGGCACGGGCAAAGGTTGTAGCAAACCCACTGGATGTTGATGTTCGGCCTTCACACGACGACAAACGTCGCACTCGGCAACGAACCTTGCGATCTCTCGCTTCATTCGGGTCCACCAGAATTTCTGACGGAGGTCTTGATACATCTTTGTGGCCTTGGGATGAATGGACAAGGGGGAGTCATGGGCTTCGCGGAGGATTAAATTCCACAATTCCACGACCTTCGAAACAACAAGGTGCTGTCCGAACCTTACAAGACCATGGTGATCTTCTGAGAAACACTTGGTTGTCCCGTTCTTGATATTCTGCTTGATTTGGTGCACCGCAACGTTTGTTTGTTGCGCAGTCTTGATCTAATCTTCCAAGGTGGGTTGCACAACCATGGCAGCGAGGAAACCTTGCTCAACCACTCCTAAGTTGAGCCACTGAAATTCTTCATGAAGGGTGGGCTGCTCCTCCTTGAGCATCAAACTATTGCAATAAACCTTCCGACTGAGTGCATCAGCAACAACATTAGCCTTGCCCAGATGATATTGGAGACCCATGTCGTAATCTTTGATCAACTCCAACCACCTTCTTTGTCTAAAGTTTAGATCTGGTTGGATGAACAAATACTTCAAACTTTTGTGGTCTGAATACACTTCGCAACGATTACCGATGAGGTAATGTCGCCAAATCTTCAGTGCATGGACCACTGCAGCTAATTCCAAGTCATGGGTTGGATAATTGAGTTCATGAGGTCTCAATTGTCTTGATGCATAAGCCAAAACTTTGCCTTCTTGCATAAGAACACAACCGAGTCCTTGACGAGAAGCATCGCAATAGATATCGAAGCTTTGGTGGACATCGAGAAGAACGAGAACTGGAGTTGTGGTCAATCTTTTCTTGAGTTCTTGGAAACTCTTCTCACAATCAGTGGACAACATAAATTTCTTGTCCTTCTTGAGCAACTTTGTCATCGGCTTCGTGAACTTAGAGAAATTCTCGATAAAGCGACGATAGTAACCCGCTAGACCGAGAAAACTCCTCACATCGGTTACCGACTTGGGCTGACCCTATGAGAGCACATCGCTGACCTTACTAGGATCCACAGCTATGCCTCCTGTTGAAAGAACATGATCCAAGAATGCCACTTCTTTCAGCCAGAACTCGCATTTGCTGAACTTCTTTCTTCTTCACGAATAGCACGAGACTTCCCTATGGTGACGAGCTAGGATGGATGAATCCCTTGTCCAATTGCTCTTTGAGTTGTTGCTTCAATTCGACCAACTCATTATAGGCCATTCGATAAGGTCGCTTGGATATAGGTATTGTCCTGGGATAGCAAATCGATGACAAACTCCATGTCACAGCCGGGTGACATCCCCAGCAATTCATCTAGAAATACATCGGGATATTCACATACCACGGGCATGGTAGTTGAAGCAATGAAGGAATTCCATCACTTTCAGGTTCCCTTGCTTGAGTTCGTAGAACTCCTGCTTCTTGATGTCTATGAGACCCGCTGGTATGTGGGCGTCACGAAATGCCTTCTTGAAGGCGGGCCACGATGGTCTGGCCTTCTAGAAGGATGGCCTGATGGTTTTCCCACCAAGCAGCTGTTGCACCTTGCAGCTGATAAGATGCATATAGCACCTTCTCCTCGTCATTGCACTGGGCAATGACTAACTTGCCCTCGATGGAGCGGAGCCAGTCATCAGTGTCGAGGGGATCCCCACAGTTGAGAATGTCGGTGGCCGAGTTTGTAGGAACTCGCCCATCCTCGACTATGATTGATTCGCGGTAGCTCCACCTCCAGCGGCAGTAGTGACGAAGTTGGTAGTGCTCGGTACCAACTGTTGCAGTAGAAGGGTGTTCGTTTGCCGCCCTTGCTCGATTATGCCGAGTAGTTACACCATTGTGGGTGGTTGGGGCAACACTTCTGCTTCCTCAGCGGAGTGCTAATCCTCAGGCGCAGGTGGATGCAATGAGTTAGGTTGCAGAGGATTGGGGACCTCGCCTTCTGGTTGCCGTGATCTGGAGGCAGCTCTCGTTGCCATAAGCTGGTTAATGGAGCGCGTTACCGGCATCCTATTCATACAACATGCAGTTTAACAATTTGCACACAGAATGAGGGGGAATAAGCACAAGTTAAGTGGGTCGGCAAGTAATATCATCCCATGTTAACATAACTCTTCTAAAATTGAAAAATGAATGTTTTCATACCATAGGGATAGCATACATGCAAGTTTAACGTACTAGTTAAGTTTTACATGGCTCGCATGCCCGTTGCTTAAGCATTACAAAAAACAACTAAACCATCATAAGTAGCAAATTACAATCATCATACATCAGCACCTTACATAATTTAGCATACCAAAATACCCAAAATTAGCTCACACTAAAACCCTACTAGTGAGCTCCCGCTAAACGGTCTAGGCCTATGCGTCGTCGTTGCGCTCGATGGCGCGAGATGACTCCAATGCAGCGGAGGATGAAGGTCTTATGAACTCAATCATCTCATGCCCATCATGATGAAGACGGTGTCACTGCACCACTCGTGGCGGCTCCTACGTGACCGAGTAGATGGCCATCACGCGATGGTGGTGACCGATAGCTGACATACGAGAACATCGGGTACCCGGTCGGATGCGGATGGTGGGTTCCGGCAACTCCTCTGCAGGCGCTAGTACGACATCCTTCCCATACAATAGCTCCCACGAAAACAACCCCTGGGCCACCATTGGAGCAATGCTGTCCTCGATCGTGGGGATCCTCCAGCGGGTCACGCGACGGAGATATCCATCGTGTGATCTCACACAAGACCGGCGAGGTGTAGGTACGGAGTGATGAACGGCATACCCTCTACCCGGTAGGTATGGTCCTCTCTATCCATTGTCCGTACAGGGAAGTAGAAGAACATATCGTCCTGCTCGGGTAGCTCGTGTCATAGGCGTACATTGGCGATAGAAGCCGCATCGTAAAGTGACATCAGGGTGCAAGAGCTGTTGTCCTTGAATGAGAACCTGGGCGAGGTACTCACTGAAGGGCGTGCTGAAGATAGTGTACAGCAGCATATGAGGCAAGTGACACGGTAACATCACCCCTAGGGTGTGCTATAGTGTGCCCTCCTCAAAAGCGCTGGTCTGATACTACGGTTCCCATGGGGTGGTCATCTGCAATTTTAGGAAAAAGGGAAAAAGTTAGTGATCATTTCTACATGTAATGAGAGACATATGTAAGAAATGACACTAAGACAAGAAAAGAATGTAGCACAAGTTTTTATTCATTCTCTACAATATTTAACCAACACCTAGGGTCTATTTTCAAGTTATACTACCCCTTGGTCTTTATGTATAAATAGACCTCCATAATGCCCAATCAAATCAACACAAAATGAAGGTAAGAGGGGTTAAGGAATAGTACATCATATCATTTTTAGTACAAAACTAGGTTCTAAAATTTTTGTAAAGAGCCATCTAAAGTGGCATTTTTGCTAGTTTTAAAACGGGTTTTCAAAAGACCATGTATGATATTTTAGGGACTTTTCGAAAACATTTTGGCTCTATTTTAATACTTTAAATATGGTCAAAAACTTTTATTTTAAGAGGACACCTTTTCTTTTCAAATCAAAGACTATTTGAGAGAAGGTAAGAAAACAGAGCACAAGAATGACGAATGACTTGGATGAGAGGTAAGATTAGAAAAAACTCCTAAATTTTCACAACTATTTTCGTAATTTAAATAAGTTGCATTTTGAAAACCAAATCCTAATCTAACGACCATTCTAACTAGGGTTTGTCCTACAGTTAGTATGGCTCTGATACGAATGTCGTCAAACCCCGGGCGTTGAATACCCAAAATCATCGTCTCTGTACCGTACTAGCCCCATGATCAGTGGCTAGTACACACATCCACAACATTGGCATACACATCCATACACAATTACAACAACATGAAACAAATATGGTACATAAACTTAAATGATTACATAGTTTACAATACAAAGACCGCCCAGCCAAATAAAAGTTCAAGTATCAGAAGTAGCAGGAGAAATTTAATAGATTAAATGCAAAAGTCCAGTGGCATGCCCATCCAAACCATCAGACAACCGACAAGGAGTAAACCTAGAAAGACCCGTCCTCGTACCCCTCGGTATTTGATCATCCTCATCCTCTGAACAACAAATTAAGCAAGATTGAGTACATTGCGTAATTAACAAGACTTGTCATGTATCGCAAAATTTATATACATGCTTGGCTAACAAGGGATGGGGCTCTATGCTACAAGTTGTTTTGAGCATTAGGCAAATTTTATTTGCAATATCAATACATAGTATTTTGCAATAGAACATTAAAGATCAATTAAATAAATAAGGAACAACAAGTAAGTAACTTGATAAATAACAAATCACAACCCCCATTGGCTACGATCAACATCTTATTTTCAGCCATAGGCATGGTACTCAGATTTAACAACATGAAAATATCCATCCCAACATTTCCCAATAAGATAGTTTTTTTTGGCAAAAATAGAGACTATACCCGATGAGGCATCACTAGGTATACTTATGACCGCGAGCACGGCTATTTAAATATATTTATACTATGCAAAGATGTACAACTTTACCCTAGCATACGAGTTCTCTAGTTTATTCGGCATCCGTCGATACCACCGCACACAACATTATAGTATGCAGTCTAGAGCACGTATCGAAGCCTTTACATCACCTAGTCCTAACCTTGTACTAGCCTGGAAATGACAACCCTTACTTCAATCTTGGGTACCTCCTGTCAAAGTGAGGCATTAATCGTTGTGTCAGAAGGCTTTGGTCCCAACGCCACATTGAAGGGAGCCCCTTCGAGCAATCACACATGCATGCACTACTACGGCCAACCAACATGCAAAGCTAGTTTGTCATGACTTAATTAGTTAAGGTCGTCCCATACCAACACATATGGTTGTACGCTTAGGCTTAGATATGATTAACTAGCGTTCGGTCATTAATTGACCCAGGCGAGGATCTCTCTATATCTATATGCGAGAAACCCTCTCACATTCATCAGTTCATAATATAACTCGCCCGTGTCAAATCTAGCTTTTTATTTTTTATTTTTATACAAAATTAACAGAGGTAACCCCGCTGGACCATTATTCCAAAATTTCCCAAATCATGTTCACTATTTCATCCACTCTCAAATTTTAGTAAAGACTAAAGCTCAGTTAAGCATTTATGCGATATGCACATTCAAAAAACCCAATTCGACATCATTTATGCCTAAACCATACCCAAATGGCTAAAAGCGGCTTTTCTCATTTTTTTTCTATTTTTCCAAATTTTTGTAACTTACATGTGGGGCCTACTTGTCAGTTACTCATATTTTTATTTTCTTAATTTTATTTATAAATCAGAGGCGGTCCCACATGTCATAGATTCATTACTTATTTAACTAAAAGATTAATTTCTGATTTGATTTAATCCACTAATAGCTGGGGTCCACATGTCAGTCTCCCGATTTTTAATACACGTTTTAAAACCGAGAATAGTGAGTGGTCCCACATGTCAGTGACACATATTATAAATACGTTTAAAATTAGATTTATGTTAACCTTTTCAGCCCATCCCACTTGTCATAGACTTATTTTCTTTAACTTCTGTTACTTAACGCTAATTAACACTTTATTGTGTGGGGCCCACTAGCAGAGAAAGGAGGGGAGCAGCTGCGTGTGCGGCCGAGAGGGAAGTCAAGCTTGCTAGCGGTGAGACAGCGCGAAAAAGTTCGGGGGAGCCCGAGAATGGGGAGAGGGTGTCATTGCGATGCCAGGGAAGGTGAAGATGGCCGGAGAGGTGGACGGAGATGATGGCACGGTAGTGAAGAGCCGCAGGTTCAACATGGCTTTAGCGCTATGGGAAAGAGAAGTGGGATTCGAGGCTCAGAATGGGCTCAGGGGGCTATCGCCTTGCTAATGGTCGTGGCTTGGGACCCTAGGGTCACCTGAGGTGAGCCAACGGTGATGTCCCGCAATGGCAGCATGGGCTTCACTAGCGATTAGGGCATAAATGCACTACACTATCCAAAATAAAGGAGGCTTATGCTCTAGTAGCTCACCACGATCACGTGGAAGTTGATAATGAGGTCAGAGAAGGGTTGAGGCAGCTGGACGGCGATGAACAGAGGCAGTGGCAGTAAGCTTCACAGTGACAGGTTGTCTCAGTGGAAATCAACTGAAATGAAGCACATGCACAGTTCAGGGGGACTCATAGATGGAGAAATTGACCTTGGTAGGGTCAAGGACACATCGAAGAGGGGTTGGCGTCAGTGGCGGCAGCAGAGTCGGAGAGGTTCATGGCGACGGCTCGGTGTGGGCGAAGGTAGCTGAAATGAACTGCATGAGAAGGTTCCGTGAGGTGGGCGATGCTCAAAATGGACACAGAGTGGCTAGGGACTCACCGGGCGTGAAGATCTACCGCAACTACCATAGCATCGGTGATAGGGAAGAAGACTCGATTGTGGAGCTACACTGCATTAGAAGTGCAGAGAAGTAAGGGGTTGGATGAGTGAGCTAAATGGCGCAAAATGACTTGCATGTTGAGGGCTTGGCTCACCGGGACACGCTCAAGCTTCGGTGGAGTGCGCGCACTGGAGCTTGGGGCGATGAGGTGTTGTGGGCGATATAGTGGATGAGACTTACCAGCAAAGCGGAAAATGGAAACAGCAATGGTGGATTAGGGTTTTGGCACGGACAGAGGGTCATCAAGTAACAAGACGAAGACGAGAAGGTTGACGGGAAATTTGCAGGTGGCTTGGATTTTCGCGAGTTTCTCACGCGATGACGAGACCCTGGTGGAGAAAATCAATGGGCGAAGCAGGTGATACTGGGCGACCTTGGTCCTCTCCTGTGGGCGCTCGAGGATGATGACAACGACGGCATGGGTGTGAAGCTCTGGCACGCTACAGGGCAGAGGCGATGCGCAAAGCGAGGTGGAGAAGGTGCCTGACGTGCAGGCCTGGCACGTTAGTGAGAGAGCGGAGTGGGGGCTGGCACGTGCTAGAGCGAGCGCAAGCAAAGATGGGCTGTGGTAGATTTGGCGCATTGGCTCGGTGGGAATTCAAACCAGATTGCGAATTTTCAAACTAGCTAATTGTTGTTCGAATTTCTAAACATAACAACTGGGCTTCAAAATTTATGAATTTTTTTTGGAAGCTTCTGACATAGTATGGTTAGCTATATAAAAATTTTAGGATTTTATCTATTCTATGATTTTCTCAAAAATTCTTCCAAGTTGTTATTTTCATATAAATGCATAGTTGTTTTTGATGAAAATTTTCAAAACATGCTCAAATAAAATTTCTCACAAATAAACATGCTCAAAATTTTATTTCCTCACTTATTTTGTTACACTTACCCAGAATGTGTTTTTTGGGATGTTAAAAAACCACTGCATATGTTGCACCCCACTTACACTTCCGTCTTCGCTTCGTATAAAAGGGTTAAACTAGTGGTGCTACATTTGGACCCATCCGGCATTATATAGTACTACAACTCACATTAGATAAGCAATGTGGGACTAACCCCACCACAGAGCTCCACATGGGCCTTATAGGCTACACTACGAGCAGACCGAGGTATTATAGGTTGAGTCTTTTTAGTAGAATCTAGTGCAGCTAGGGTACCTATGCTGCGATTTGATGTCTCGTAATAAATTTTAGTCAAGCTACGAAACCTCTATGTTTCAACGTATAACAAAGACATCACTATTGTATTTTCATTTAACCTAATTTCTAAATAAAATATCTTTTCTTTGCATTAAAAAGAACTAAAATTTCTTTTGGGATATATATACCTGTAGTTAATTGGTCATTCTTAAGTTGGATTATTTTCCTCTATTGGACTGTATATAATGATTATATATTGTATCCTTCGTAATTGTATATTGATATGTGTTACACATATTATCCTTAATGAAACTTATTTTATTTGTGCATGGTTAATTGATAAAGCATAAATAATAGAGGCAGAGAGTTGCAGTATTTGTATCATGTCAATAGAGACACTCATGGCAAACGCCACCACCTCACCAATTCCATCATGCCCCTCACCACCTGACCCACCGGCCTTTCTTTCCTACCGTGAGTTTTGGCTTAAATGTCATTATTTCACGACGAGATAGCAAAAATAGCCCGCTCTGTGAACGAATTGGCAAAAATAGCAGCCGTGCTGCGCACAAAGTCCACAGCAAGGGGCCTACCGCGCGGTAGGCCATGTGGCGGCCTCCATTGCCTGTATCCCCCCTGCCGCGCCTCCACCACATGGCAGGTCGGCTTCCGCATGGTAGGGGCATGGTAGGGGGCACATGTCGTTTGTTGGCACATCCGCGGTGCTATTTTTGCACATCCGCTCCAAAGTGGGATACTTTTGCTATTACGACGGGTAACAGTGGCAATTAAGCCAAAGACTCTCCTACCGCGTCCTTCCTACCCACACCAGCACTGCCTGACCTACATATGATGGTGCAGATGCATAAGGGTGGATAATGAGCCAGCTCGGCTCGGCTCAGTCAAGATCGTTAAGGAACTGAGCTCAGCTTAGCTCGTTAAGCAAATGATAAAAAATGTCTGCTCGGCTCGACTCGTTATGAACTCGCAAGTTGGCCCATTTGGATTGAGACCGGGGAGGGCGCCACACCGAACACAAAAGAAGATGATGCTGGACAAAGGCCAGACGCGGAGGGGGAGGGCCCGGGCGGAGGCCGAACGCGGAGGGGGAGAGCACCGTGTGGAGGCTGAGCTCGAGAGGCAGGATGCCGAGCTCGGGAGGTCAGAGGCCAAGGACGGAGTGGGAAGTGGACACGGGAGACTTATTGGGTTGGGTTCTAACATAAATGAGCTTAACGAGTTGCTCGCTTGATGGGTCGAACTCAGCTCATTAAGATAACCAGGAGAAATGCCAGCTCAGTTCGGCTCATTTATGTCCCAAGTTCGAGCCGAGTCCTTAATGAGTCGAGCTGGATCGCGAGTTTTGAGCTTTTTTCCACCCCTACAGATGTATGGTGGGAGAGAGAGGAGCGACAAAGAGCGAGGAGATAGATGAGGCAGAGAGTCTAGAGACAAATTGAGGTCAGTAAAGAATTTGTGGATATTTTATTTGTTGTGTGATTACTGTGCCCCGTTAGCGCACATTTTCCTATATAGTAGGATGCCACGTTAGCAAAAAAAAAGGTGATTTAGTGCGTTGGGGTTATTTGCATAAGTTTTGAATTTCATTTGATTGAGTGATGGGAGTAATATAGACTTCTCCCTATAAACTTCTCCCTATTTTTATTTCAGACACCTTAGTTCTAACGGTTCTTCCCTAGCGGGAACCGTTAAGGAAAGGTCAATCCTAACGGTTTTGGGGTTTCCCTAACGGAATCTGGCCGTCGAGAATGTGTTGGATCCTAGTAGTTATTAATTGCCAATATTAATATGAAAAATGTCTTTTTTCTCCTCTTCTATCCTTTTTTTGTGAGGAAAAGAGAGAGCCTTATAAATTACTCAATGTTATGGATATAATCTTTAGCAACTAAGTGCTCAACACAAAAAGGAATCTACTAACGCCAAATCGCACAATGGCAATGGTTCAAGCGTTTTGCAAGTTGTGCAAGCTCATGTGCTACACCATTGTCGGGACCCGAACATGCATATCCGGACCCTTTGTGTATTCTAAACTAGTCCCATGATCAATAGCTAGCTCACACATTGACAACATCGATGAAAATCATATCCATATAATTAAATATCTAAGAAGAAGCAAATTATTATTAAATTATAGTAGTAGACCATATGGTCAAAGTTTACATACTTTGCCACGTGGGGCTTAAAAGACTAATAAATAAAACTTGCAGTGGAAGAAGAAACCTCGTGGTGGCCATCCGACATGCCCACAAGCAATCGAGTGGGGAGCGCATCCTGTTTTGTATAGTCTTCAAAATACTTCTTGTAGAACTCTCGATTTCCGGATTCTTCCTCAACAACTAATCAAGAATGGCATAAAGTCGTGAGTACATAAAGTACTCAGCAAGTTGTAGGGAATAGTATGCAATTAATATTCATGCAAGGTTTGAACAAGGAATAGTTGTATGGTTCTTTTGCAGAAAGCAGTATTGACAGTAAATACAGTAATAGATTTAAATGCATAGTTGAAAAGAATAATAAATAAATAGACAATTTCTTTGAAACAACTAATGAACCTCCTGCTCACTTCCCAATCAAACCACTACCCAAAGTTTTGTGAAAAACTCTGTATCCCATGTGAAATCCCCGGGCACTGTCCATAACCCGGGACACGGCTGTTCAAACAGTTTAACACTCTGTAGTGGTTGTACAGCTTTACACACAAGAGATAATCAACTTAATATGTCGGCTAAGATATGCTTCCGTAGGCGTGCGACTAAGTTATTATCACAAGGCCTTTATAATGTTCTGTCTTAACTCAGTTCTGCCTGCTAAGGTTTCACCACCAAATAGACCTCGCAGTCTCGCACCCATTTGGGGGCCCCCCTCTTGCGCCATTGTGAATATCCCTCACAGAATTCACGCTTCCAAAAATAGAACTAAAATGAAGACATTGCTAATTAATTAGCTAGGTCTATCCCATACTGGATATGTGGTTCTATGATAAGGCCCAGATCAATGGCGCATAAGATTAAGTCATTAGTGATTACTCAGGTGAGACTACCTCATCCAAAACAATGTGCCTCACGCACCCCCTTTATAGCATGATCACTCATTGAGACTTTGGGAACACCAGATTCTATATGCACAAAACAAGGCGGATAAATACTATAAATCCAAATAAAATTTAAAAAAAATAAAATAGGTACTGATAGAGAGATATTGAATTTAGGAATAAGATTCGACAAAATCAGAGTTCGTATGAAGGAGAACGAACACCCAGAAGTTTGTCGGAAATGGAAATTCCAAGAAAAAGAGAAGGAGGGGAATATTCCAGAGAATATTATTTTTCAAAATTAAAGGGTTAAAAGAAATGGCTGACATATGGGTCCCACTTCTAAGTGAGTAAAAGAGAGAAGTGAAGAACGAAACAGAGTAGAAAGCAGAGGAGGCGTAGGCGCAGGAGACAGTGGTGACCGGCAGCGGAGGGCAGCGTGACGGCAGGTGACGACCAGCAAAATGGGTCACTGGGACCCTATGGAGGCGATAGGAGGTGGCGGCGGTGGCGTCGGTGTTGGTGGAGGCGCATGGGCGGTGTGGGTGACGGTGCTCTAGTGGCGGCTGAGTGGGGGCGGCGCGAGCACCGGCTGCGCGGTGGCAAGTGGTTGTAGCCGGCGGGGTCGGGGTGGCCTAAGGATGGCCAAGGCGGTGCGGTGGTAGGGATAGATGAGTGGCGGCGGCGGCGGCATGCTCCGGCAATGGGAAAAACCGAGGGGGCATGCAATTGAACGTGAGGGATGATGGTGGCATGCAATTGAAGGTAGCACGACATGAGTGACAATAGTGGGATCGCGGTGCTACTGACGGAAGTGGAAATGGCACATTGTGCGCGATGCACGGTTGGCGGGAAGCGGCGGCGCACGGCGCGGGTGGCGGCTTGGTTGGGCTAAGCACGCGGCCGAGTGGAGGGGAGCTGGGGCTAGCATGGTTGGGACAGGGGTTGGTGCAGTCGGGGCGGAGCGGGAGGCATTGTCGGGACAAGTAGAGCCAGGCAGAGAAGTGCCAGGAAGAAAGAAAACGAAAAAGAAACAAAGAAAGAAAAAGGAAAAAGGAAAAGGAAATCCGAAAACTCCGAAAATAAAATAAATAAAAATAAAAAACCAAGAAAATTCCACATAAATTCCTTGGAACCTAAATAACTTGAAAAAATAATTTTGAATTTAATTGAAGTTTATTTTAATCATTTAAAATATTTTTATTTTCTGAAATATCAATTTAAGCTTTAATTAATTCAAGAAAAATTCAATTGGTTCCTTTTATTTTGAAAATTAAAAAAAACACGAAAATTGGGAAGTTACAACCATTTAGCTCTATTCGTATGTCGTATCACAAAAGCTGACAACTGATCAGCCTTCTCTAGCACCTCTGAAACAATAAACATTAGTCGGGATCGTTGTTCTTTCGGATTGGTCAGCAGGTGGACCAACAAAGCATAGTTAGTCTCCAACACTATCGCCTTGCAAATCCATTCTGCAGTGAGTCTGAATCCTTCATGACATGCCCAAGCTTTAACATCCTCATCATCACCTCCATTCTGAATTGTCCGCTACGAAGATAGCAAGACAGTACCCTTCTCATAACCAATGATTATCCCCACCCCTACATCTCTCGATTGATTTGAAAACGCACCATCGACATTGATTTTCACCCATCCTAGGTCTGGTGGCCTCCATCTATCCTAATGAATCGTCACTTGTGCAGGTCTAGACTGAGCACAAGCTACACCAAGCAGCTTCTTCCCCTTTACATCTGGCACATGATCATCTTGTCGGGAATGATACAATGTATAACAGTAGTCTTCTAGGAACTTGACTAATCCAAGTATCGAAACCTGCTTGGAAGCAAAGACAATACCATTCTGGACCTGCCAACATCTCCATAATACTAGCATAAACCCTTCCTTATCCTCCTTCGACATGGTATTTAACATAATCAAAAGCCAGTTTGGCCCTGAATGATGAAGCATGGATTCATCCGACATTGGCTAGTTGTTGTTCTTCATAATCGTGCGTTCGCATTTTCGTTTGGCGCTTCATTTTTCATTTCGCGCTGCGTTTTTTGTTTGCCCGGCAGTTCATTTGGTGCTATTAATTTGCCTGGATTTTCCCCGGCAAATATGAGGAAACACGATATGAACAGAAAAACAACAACAAGAGATTTGCATTACAATGGCCGTGCATACGGAATAGAAAAAAACAAGAGATTTGCATTACAATGGTATTTTGTAGGTAAGCAAAAAGAAAAATAAAAAACAGGCATTTCAAATGTTTGCAACGCATAAGTTTGCAATGCATGTTATCGATAGCCATTAACATGATTTACGATGAATAGGTTTTGCAACACATATTATGCGTAGCCATAGTATTACTTCGCAACGCATGCATAGAGCATTGCAATGTATGCGTTGGCAAAGGGGTGTTCATGTTGTAGTGCACGTCACTGTCACTTACCTCTCCTTCCAGACACCACCGAAGCACCCTCACCGTCGTAGCCCTAATGTTGCCACCGCTCAAACCTTCGCCGTCGGCCAACTCGTCACGCTACGCCACCGTTTTGGTAAGCGCCAAGTTCGTTGCAACCCCCTCTTTCTTTTGCGCGTACTTGCGTGGCTCGCCGTGGCACGAAGCGCCAGCGAGCCCATCACCGGAGCACCGCTATCCACGAGCCTACGTGGCACCTCCACGTTGGCACCACCTCAGCGCCACGTCCGCCCTAGTGCCCGTGTCAGCGCCACATGGCTGCCCGCATTAGCCTTTGCACTAGCGCACGCGTAGGCCTTTACTATTCTGCGGACCAAGTCCACCATGGACTGGTTGACCGCCATAGACCTAGTCCATTGATTGATGGGCCCACCTGTTAGTTTAGTTTTTCGTAGAAAATAACTCTACCAAAAAATATTTTCGGGCGATGATGTCAGCTTGTGCCATTAATCGATTTTCCTTTAGAAAAGTTAATTGATAATTCAATAAAATCTGAATTCTAGAATTTCTTTAGGGTTTAAACTTACAGGGGTTCGTTCTCCTTCATACGAACTCCGAATTTGACGATTCAAATGTCTAAATTCATCTAAATTCAAGATCTAGCTAACTAAACCAAAATTATTTAATTTGGAGTTAATTTTCATTTTCATTTTCATTTGAATTTAATTGTGTTTATTTGAATTTGGTTTATTTTCGCGTATAGATTTCGACAACTCTGGGGAATTTGAGGGAGTGGAAGAAGAAAAATTTGAGCGAGGCAAGTTATACATTTGACCATGTTTGATACTTTTATTTTAAATTATTTAATTCTATTTAAAATTATTATTGCATGCATATTTCTATTCAGTTATTTTAAATTTCTAGTTAATCTATTTCCTTTGTATGGCCAATGTTGATGTTTGAATAGTCATTCCCTTGTCATCATAGTTAAAATAAAATGAATTAGAAAAATTATATGCTTAGACAATGCTTATACCAAAATATTGATTTTGGGGAATTTTAGCCAAATGACAAATATGATTTAAATTGAAGACTATGGTATTGCTTTTACCATAGAAGCTTTATAAAATGTTTTGACCTGAAATATAAAATAAAACTGTTTTGAACTTGGGCGAATTGGACTATTGGTGGGTGCAAGTTTATGCACGTGCTCAATTCAGTGAATGGTTCAGGCCCATGGGATATTTTGGAAGTCGCCCAGTCATATAAGGACCGGTCTACGAGCTGCGGATTACTAAGCCAAACTCGTACCAGCACAAGTCTGGAGTGTGACAGACTTGGCTAACTAATCTATATTATTTCACCGTGATTATGTCATTTAGAGGTGTGAGTGTCGCGAAGACTTACTGTTAATACTCACATGGCGCAAGAGGGGGTTATCAATTGGTGCGAAGCCTATGATAACGAAACCTTAGCGGGCATAATTACGTTGAAATAATGTAGAGTAAAGGCCTCGTGATAGTTGCTTAGTCGCACACCTTCAGAAGCATGTCATGGCCGACATTTAAAGCAACCTATCTCTTGTGGGTAAAGTTGTACATACTCTACAGAGTATTAATCTATTCAAATAGCCGTGTTCGCGGTCATGGACATGCTAAGCAAAGCCTTTCGTGGATTAGACTTGGTTTTATTTTTAAAATAAATTTCAAACTCAGATGTTTTTTTGGATATTTCTGCCAATTGGGAAATTTAGGAAGAATGTTGGTGCAAGGGGGTTAGTCCTTCACCATTTGTGTACGGAGGTTTCTCCTACACTTGAGAATTTATAAATCAAAAATAAAATTTTGACTTTTAGTTATAACTTAAAATTTTGCCTTGGAAATTGTATTTAAAACTGAAAATGCTGCTTTATGTGAAATAAACCCTATCAGCCTCACTTGATTACACATGCATGCATTATATTCTATTATTCGGTGTAACTTGCTGGGCACGGTTGTTTGTGCTCAATCTTGCTGAATAAATTATTCAAGTGAAGATTATTGTCAAGATAGTGAGGATCAGGATGACTAGGCTACGCCTCTAGACGATTGCTTGTGGCGAATCGTGTGGCCTACCTTAATTATTTATGTTTCCGCTATATCTTTTATTTGGCCTCGGGCCCAAGTGTAATAAACTCCTATTTATATTCAATAAATGTGTGGTATGATTTTGCTATCACTTTTTGTTTCACTGTCTACACTAGCTATTCCTGGACTAGTGTATGAAACATAGAGAATCGGGGATCCTTCGTTCTCGGGTTCGACAACTTCATAGGGTATAAAATAACATGATGGCCGCTTGCAGCAAACATTGGATACTGAATCTTCCCAAGGCTCCTTCGAAGCAGTCAGGGAGAAAGATATACTATCCACGGCCCTGGGAAACAAGGATCACCTGGGTAGCACACGAGGCCTTGGGGTTTACGTACCTTGGAGGTAGGGATTCCCACACGACTCTGAGGTGTATAGGAGTAGGAAGAGATCCAAGGCCGAACGCGAGGAATGGTTGAAAGAGGAGATTCGTGCAGAATTTCAAGAATAGATAACATGACTGCAGGAACAAATGAATCAAGTTCTCAACTAGTCGCATGGCACCCCCATTATTTTGGGAGCCAGCCCCCTCAACATCGGAGTAGCTGCGTGTCCATGTCACTTTCTGAACATAGCGACATCCAATTAACTATCAATGATATCCAGGTAATGTACATCTCTGGAATGCTCAAAAGATGGAGCTGTAGGACGTCTTTGCTAATTGTGTATCATTTTGTAGGAGCCCACACCCTGCAAGCTCTAAGTGAGGCTGGTTGGGTCTATTTCTATTGAGGCTGGGCGGGGGATGGTGTTTCTATGCTAGGAAGGGACAGTGCTGTACAGTGCCCAATTGGTGCACGGTTACGCCAAGGTCCAGGTGGACATGGTACACGACACTTGCATGGCCGTCTCGTTGGCGTAGCCCCCGAACGAAGACATCATAACACTAGGGATGTCGTGCACACTTTTGTCCAGTGGCCCAAGAGGGACATCGCCCTGGACCCTACAGTGCTACGATCTCCATAGCACCATACCTTTTTAACAGAACCATCAAGGACTTCACCTCAACCTCCGCTTCAGAAGGCCGCCGTATCGACTCCCGTGAAGACGACATCGAAGGAACAAGAAAAGCGTGCCGAGTCTTCTCCCGAGAAGACGTATAGAAGGCGAGTCATGTCACATTCCCATTCTAATAAATAGAATTATTATGCATCTCTTGAGCATGCATCATGTTTTTGAAGCATTTCATAATTTATTGCACTTGGAAAATCTTATTCAAAGTTAAACCTACACTTCAAATTTGAACTCCCAAAAGAAATCAGGAACAAAAACTTTTGATCATCATCTAGAAATAATTTATTCTAACACTATGACATCTACCAAAAATAAATATAATTTTTTCCAAATTTATGGGACAAGTTTCAACACTCAGAAAATTCAAACAAAATTCAATGACCCATCCAAAGTTTGAATTTAAACTTTATGAATTAAATCATGAACGGTGAGGGTTAAGAATTTTTGTGAGTACTAGACCTTCCCAGGAACCCCTCTGATGTATTTCAGATTTTTAGGATTTTATTTGCTATTTTTAGTGGCTTGGTCAAAGTAGAATCAGTCTAAATCAAAACCAGTCAACTCCACACTATTCCTTAGACTCGAACTGGACTCGAGCTACTTGACTTGGCTAAACCACCTAGCCGCATCGGCTCACACCCGACCCTGACCGCGCCATCTCGATGTCAATGCCATCCCGGGCCCGCTCGTCAGGCGCTCCTTCTTCCTCGGGCAGGCGTGCGCATAGGAGCCTAACTCCACACGGCCGCAATGCCCTACAGCTCCCCGTCAATGCCGTGGATCCACCGCCCCTGGCAACCAGTCCCCGAGCTCCTCCGTTGGATGCCGTTGCCATTCCCGTTATCACCCGAGGATAACACTCTCTCCTTGCCCTCCATTTTTGCTCACTTCTCCTCTCGGTGCTTAGGAGGAGGAAGCTTGTCAGTGTTTTAGAACCGAACTTAAGTAAAGATTGTTTGATTCGAGGGTTCCCCTAGGCTCAAATCACGTAGAGAGAGGTGACACGAGGATTTTTATACAGGTTCGGGCCTTCTCCCTAGGAGAATAACAACCCTACTCCTCTGTGTATGTATTGAGTATGTTGGATTACAATATCAAGAGAAAGACTAAAATGATGTGCCTTGTGCTCTTGATCCCCCTCCCCTTCTCTCTGATGATTCTGCCTTTTATAGTACTCGGAGCGTGCTGCTGTTCTTCCAATCCAAAGGGCGCCTTAATGCTTCAGATAATGGAGCCGTTACTAGAGATTACTGTGGGAGTAGTAATGTTCCCACGTTGCGAGGCAGTGTCACCATGATAGGAGTTGATTCGTGCCGTTATTCCAGAGAATAACAACATAGTTTTCTACCCATATCTTTAAATATGGTGCGAAAGATTCCCTAGTTGATTAGGCCCATACGTTTGTAAGCCACATCGACTAGAGACTGGTCATAGAAGAGCTTACGACCAGGTAGTGGTCGTAGAATAGCTTACGACTATAAACTGAACGTAGAAGAGCTTACGATCAAGACATAGTCGTAGAAAGACTTACGACTATGGGGTAGTTGTAGAAGGACTTACGACTATAGGGTGGTCGTAGAAGAACTTACGACCTCCAGCTTCTCCCTTATGAATATTATGGGGTATACTCAAGAACCATATGATGTCATTATTATCCATAATATGAATTACAGATAAATAATTAAATGAGGATTATTATATCCTCGTCATCTAGCCCCCTAGCTTCAAGTAAAAAATAACTTACTTGGCAAAGGAGTAGTAGATGATCTTACGACTAATAGATGGTCGTAGAGAGGTGGTCGAAGGAAAAACTCTTCGACTGGTGTTTCATTTGACCAGAAATTGACTTGGTCAAGAAGGTTGTAAAGAGACTTATGACTTACAAGGTGGTCATAGGAGATCTTACGATCACATAGTAGTCACAGTACTGTAGTCGGAAGCAAATTCTTTCCAACTGTTGTTACTTTTGACCAGAAGTAGACTTGGTCAAGAAGGTAATTTTGCTTGAGGTGCGAAGACAAGCTCGGTTTTCTTGAGCAAACAAATTTAAGAATCTGAATCGACTCTCACAGACCTATCTATTGGAGCAGTTCCCGAAGTGGTGGCAACCGTTGGGTCGCCGCTTCTTTAACTCAGGCGTGCGGTTATAAATACTTACCGGGGGTAAGACTTAGGTTTTTTTATACTTTTCCCCAAATTGCTCTTGATGTTCATTGAGCTCTCACCCTCACCGCCGCCGACCAAATCGACGCTCTCCTGAAATCTTTCCAAATCCAAATCTTCGATCCTTGAGAGAGATGGCCGGAACTGCTTCCCAATGGGCCGAATCGGAGATAGATGCGACCAAGATCGAGGCTTTGGTCGCCATTGAGAAGATTCCAAAGAGCCAGTTCGTGAAGTGGATTAAAGCTGCTGGGCAGCATTAGCCGTCAGGGGAGATTGGGCAGATCCCTGTTTTTCAGGTGTTCTGTGTGTGTGGCCTTCGACTGCCCGCTCACCCTTTCCTCACTCTCGTACTCAAACATTTCGGGGTGGAGTTGGTGAACCTTGTTCCCAATTTCATCACAATGCTAGGTGTGTTCATGTACTTGTGTGAGGCCTACCTAGGGATTTCGGCCGACTTAGAGTTGTTCTAGTACTTCTATGGAATGACTCGTCAGGTTGGAGTTGCCGGTAGCTACAGTCTGAAGCTCCACGACGGGAAGTCGAAGGAGTATATTCAGATGTTCACTCGGTCGTCGTGGCCGGGGTGCAAGAAGAGGTGGTTCTATTGGGAGATAACTAATGAGGACAACCTCTCCTTCGTCGGAAAGCCGGCCAAGAAGATCTCTACTTGGGATTCGTCTCCCAAGGATCTTGGTCAGATCGCCCCCTTCATTCATGCCATTAAAGACTTGAAGGAAGATGGGCTTACTGGATAGCACGTGGTGAAGGACTTCATCACGCGACGTATTAGCCCTCTGAAGAAGAGGGCTCATCCCATGTGGAGGTACTTGGGGTTGCAAGACCCGGCCAGAGACTACGAGGAGGGTAAATAAACTTCCAGTCTTAGCCTTTTTCTGTTAATTTTAGACTTAGCTTATTGAGAGTTTACTTGCTCCTGTAGGCCTCTCGCAAGAAGAGATTGACGCTCGGGTCAAGCTTATTTATGAGAAGTCCCCGCCACCGAACATGGTGGCTCCTCAGATTTTGGTGGACCTGCTCACAGAGGACAAGATAGAGCGCCTAAACGTAATCAAGAATTGTTTTCATCTTTAGGAACTCGTAGTAATAGAAGAACTTACGACTAGGTACTAGTCGTAGAAAAGCTTATGACCAAGTGCTGGTCGTAGAAAATCTTACTACTAGGAGGTTGCCGTAGAAAAACTTACGACAAGATGATGGTTGTAGAAAAACTTACAACTGCTTTGTAATATCTCTTTTTCTAATTCTTGCAAAAAGTAGGCATGGAAAACCGTCGGGACGACGAAGAGGTCGTTCTGATGGTTGTTGGCATGGCAGTAGAGCAGTTTGATTCTCCATCGGCCAAGAGGCGTCAGCTTGTGCAAGTCGCCGACCAGGGAGGCGCAAGTTCGAGCACTACTACTTTGTCCGCGCCTTTTGCAAAATTTACTGCGGATATGGCTGCCGCAGAGGAGGCAAGGGCGATCGAAGCCAGTATCAAAGCTCTCAAGCCCAGAGCCCCCAAGATCAAGGTACCCTTCTATTATGATAATGAGACTTTCGCAGTTTCTGCCTCTTGTGGCATTGTCAAGCGACTAGAAAAGGAGAACTAGAAGAGTTTTATGTCTTTTGTGAAGGAAACTGCTGCACCAGCAGTACTTGTGGTCGAGGGCAGTACTGCCCTTGAGGTGGTCGAGACAGGTCTCGACTATCCAAAGAGCCAGGAAGCTCAAGGAGCAGTTGTGCTCGTTCAAAACCCACGACCAGACGTGGTCGTGGCCATTCCTCAACTCGAGTCTCAACCAGACGTAGTTGAGAAGAAGTCGAAGAAATCTTCCTTAGGGAAGGTTTCTTCCAAATTCAAGATCAAGTCCGGCACATGAAGGTATGTAGAAAGACAAAAGTGTAAGAATAGCATTTACCTTGTGCTTTTTACCATCTAACGTGTTTCCCTTTTTTTATGATCTTAACCCGGCTCCTTTAGCCATCAAGGATGTTCTTGTCGAGAAACCCACTGCAATCTCTCCAGTAGTCGGAGAAATGACGGTGGTAGTGATCGAAGGATCGTCCACCGTCCGAGTGGTGGAAAGTGTCGTTGTTGCTGAAGCGGCTACGACCACTGAGGTAGTCGTGGAGCCAAAAGCAACTACGACCATGGGAGTGGTCGTAGAGGCCGAGGTGAGGATGGCGCCTGATGCTGCGGAGGCATCAATTCAAGGCGATGGATTGTTAGTCCATCGCGCCGGGAAGGAAGTCGTCGTAGACGTTCCTCCTGGTCCTCAAGGAGGAGCTGGCATTACCGAATCAAAAGATGAAGAATATGCCAACTTTTCTTCTAAGTTCTTCAGTCCATCTCCCATCGTGTGACCTTCTGCCCCCAGATTTCGTGCTCGGGTTCCTCACCCTAACGACATTCTTGACAAAGGGGATGTCTTCGATGACGAGCGTCTCGAAAAGGTGTGGTGGGACCGAGTCTATGAGATCGATGAGCTGAAGAACCCCAGGAGGGTGTTGTCCTCGTTCGCTCGAACGACCATGAATATAAGTATCTATCGTTTCTCACCTCTTACTGTCTTTCTTTATGCAAAAAGCCTTAGAGCAAATTGTCACTGTTGTTGAGTACAACAGACAACTTGTTCAGCTCCGACAGGAGAAGGCGGTACTCTGCGAGCAGGCAGAAAGATAGTAAGTAGCTGGTATTCGTAGTCGTTTTTTGTTTCAACTACTCATACAATACTTACTGGGATTGTCGTAGAAGATCGTACGACTAGGTATTGGTCATAGAAAAACTTACGACCAGGTTCTGAACGTAGGAGGACTTACGATCAGGGTGTTGCCGTAGAAAAACTTACGACGAGTCTTCAGCCGTAGAAGAACTTACGACCGCTTGTTTGATGCTGATGTCTACTCTTTTCCTCTGTAGGTTTAAGAGCGACAAGAAGTCCTTAGCTGATTCACTCGACTTTGAGAAAGCCGAGACGAAAAAGCTAAGTGAGAAGAATAAAGACCTCCTGAATAAGCTTCAGGAGGCCAACTCTGTAATCCAAAGGTTAATTATAGGAAAAAATAAACGGTAAGTGCTGAACTTAGAACCGCTTACGACCTTCCTTTCTTTTTCTAACTCTTATTCTTTTTTAGAAAAAGAGGTCGAAGTGGGGAAGCTTGAAACCGAAGTCAAAGAAGTTATAACCTTCCTTTCTTTTTCTAACTCTTATTCTTTTTTAGAAAAAGAGGTCGAAGTGGGGAAGCTTGAAACCGAAGTCAAAGAAGTTACGACCTTCCTTTCTTTTTCTAACTCTTATTCTTTTTAGAAAAAGAGGTCTAACTTGAAACTTAAGTCAAAGAAGTTTTAGATTCTTTTTTAGAAAAGAGGTCGGTGGGGAAGCTTGAAACCGAGGTCAAAGAAAAGACCTTGGTTCTTAACAAGATTACCCGCATCGCCAAAAAAAAAGACCAAGAGGTTCAATCATGGGAGGAGCGCCATATAAAGAGCGCTGCCTCTCACTAGGAGGAAGTTAAGAAGTTGGATTCTCGACTAGTTGGTAAGCAAATCTTTACCTGTGATCAGTTTTATTTTCCTTTTGATGTCATTTTATCTGACTGGTCTTATTCCTTTTAGAGCAAGCAGTCGAAATAAAGCGACTCCGTGAGGCTTCGACTCGTAATCAGGAGGAGATGAAGTTCTTGAAGGTCAACCTCCAAGACAACATTTCTCTTCTGAACAATGTACTTGGTGGGCTTCATGCTGAGGGAATCACTCCTTAGGAAGACACGATGATTGCCCACTCGAGTGCTATTGGTGACCAAGTCGAAACTTTGCAGGAGTTGGTGACTACTCTGAAGACGAACCAAGTCGATTCGATAAAGGAGGCGGTCAAAGAGGGAATAAGTTTTGTTTTGGCAAAACTTAAAGCTCATACCCCTAGCCTTAATCTACAACCCGTCAAAGACGACTTCAACTGCTCTGAAGCAGAAGCGGAGCGGTTAATGACGGAAATGCAACCGATCGTCGAGGAAGTCATGGAGGATATGCAAATAAGATCCTCCTTGTCAGAATAGTCTGTACTTGAATCCTGTAAAGACAAGTTTTTTGCTGTTGATATATATAATCCTTTCTTCTTTCTGCAAATCATCTTGTCGAGTAGTTAGTAACTCATAAGATAATGAATGGAAAAAGAGATTAAGACTAAGAATTGAAGTCATATTAATAACTTTATCCTAGCCCCCGACTATTTGCTTGGTTTATTTAGATAAACCAAGTAAATAGTGTAAAATGGGTCTTATGAAAAAGAGAGGTTTACCTAACTTGTAGTTTTCCGATCTCGATTGTCCCGCACTGGTTGAAAGTGTAGGAACGAGTCGACACTAGGAAGTTCCTTCTAGTGGGTAGGACTACGTGCCGAAAGGAAAAGCTTCGACTAGGTGATGTTACCTTTTTTTACCAGTTTAATCAAGTCAAGAGCTGTCAACTTGAGTTAGACAAACGTCTAGAGTGCCTTTTAAAAATTCGTTCAACTCATTCCAGTGCACTCAGTAGGTTCGCTATGGTAGCAAGAGTTGGAAACAGGACGACGCTAGGAAGTTCCTTCTAGTAGGCAGGATCACGTGCAGAGAGGAAAATCTTCGACTAGGTGTTGTCTCTTCCTCTGACCAGTTGAAACAAAACGAGTTTACCGAAAGTAGTCGAGCAAATCGAAAAAGTGTAGTCTGCTTAGTTTATTTTTCAAAAATGAATGAAGAAATAATCTAAGATACTAAGAGTTGGCTTGAAAATTTTACGACTATGTGAATTGAACCCAAGTCCTTTGTATTGGCAGCAAAAAGGAGGAACAAGTCGACACTAGGAAGTTCCTTCTAGTGGGCTGAACCATGTGCAGAAAGGGAAGGCTTTGACTAGGTGATGTCACCATCTTTTCAACCAGTGTAAAGAAAGTTTGGGTGTTGGTCGTAGAAGCACTTATGACTAGGTTATGATCAAAAAATTATCAAAGCGCTACTCAAAGTAAGACAATAAAGATAGAAAGAACCTAATAATTTATTGTAGGGTTGGTCGATTTACACATAAAATTTGTGTAACTGGTCGATGTTCCAAGAATTGGAGAGAATTCTACAGTCTTTCATTGCTAGTCGTATCGAACCTGGTCGCATAACTTCGACCACAGTGTAAGGACCTTCCCACTTGGGGGAAAGCTTCTTCTGATTAGACTAGGATTGAATTTTCCTCAATACCAAGTCACCTACAGTAAGGCTGCGAGGTTAGACCTTACGATCGTAGTATTTGCATAGGGCTTGCTGGTAGACTGCTGAACGGATTAAGGCTTGATTTCTCTTCTCTTCAAGCAGGTTAATGTCATCAGCTCGAAGTTATTCTTGGATTGATTCGCTGAAAGTTTTGACCCTTGTTGACATGATCTTTAGTTCTGGTGGAAGCATGGCTTCAGCACCGAAAACTAGAAAAAAAAAAGGAGTTTCACCTGTAGCCCGACTAGTAGTCGTACGAACTGCCTATAATACTGAGTGTAATTCTTATACCCAAGCCCCCGAGCGCTTAACAAGCTGGTCGAAGACTCGAGTTTTAATTCCCTGCATTATTTGGCCATTTGCTCATTCGACTGCCCCATTGCTTTGGGGATGGGCAACTGAGCCGTAACATAGCTTGGTACCCAACTCGTCGTAAAATTCTTGGAATTTTACGCTCAAAAATTGTTTACCATTATTTGTGATTATTCGACTTAGGACCTCAAACCGAGTGATCACGCTTCTCATCATGAACTGTTTTGCTACTTCCGTTGTTATCCCAATCACAGGTTCAGCTTCGATCCATTTTGTGAACGTATCAATAGCCACAAAAAGGAACTCGAAACCTCCTAGAGCCTTTGGGAACGGTCCTAGGATGTCGAGACCTAGGTCACAAAAGGCCAAGATAGAGGTATTGTTTGTATTGCCTGAGCTGGTTGGTGTATTTGCTTGCTATAAAACTGGCATTGTACACATTTCTTAACCAACTCTTTGGCATCATAGAGATCTGTTGGCCAGTAAAATCCTTGTCGAAAGGCTTTTCAGACGAACATTCTGTAGGAAGCATGAGTTCTACAGATGCCCCCGTGTATATCATGAAGGAGGTTTAGTCCTTCTCTCTATGATATGCATCGCATGAGTACCCCTTGAGTGCCTCGTTTGTAGAGGACTCCTTGACCAAAGTATACATTTTGGCCTTTCAGGATAAACGATCCGCCTCGAGATCATCGTCGGGTATGGAACCCGTCTGAAGATACTCGGATGGGATTCGTCCAGGTATCCTCGTATTCTAGAGAGGTTGTCTCAATAGGAGGTGTCTCTGGTGTTTCAACCAGAGACGGCTTCTGGAGCTGTTCCAGGAAAACTCCTTTTGGTATTTGTGATCGGGAAGAAGCTATTCGAGCAAGCTGGTCTACGAGGAAATTATTCTTTCGATGGATGAATTGTACCTCGAAACCGAAAAAATGCTTTTAAGGCTTTTGAACCTCTGATAAGTACCGAGACATGGTTGGATTAGAGCACTGGTACTCTTTTCCTACCTGATTCACGAATAGTTGAGAGTCTCCTCTCACGAGTAGTCGTTGAATCGCGAGCGCTTTCACGGCTCGTATGCCAACCAGCAAACCTTCGTACTCTGCCACGTTGTTAGTGGCCTGAAAGTTTAATTGAATGGCATACTATAAGGTCTCTCCGTTAGGAGATTCCAGGACCACCCCAGCCCCCGAGCCACTTAAAGTAAGTGACCCGTCAAAGTACATCACCTACTAGTCTTGGGAATCGTACTGGGATCATGAACAGGTTCAGGATTTGTCTATTCGGCGACAAAGTCTACCAAGATCTGGGATTTAATGGTCGTTCGGGACATGAAATGGAGGTCGAACTCCCCAAATTCTACTGACCATTTTGACATGCGTCCCGCTGCTTCCCTATTATGGAGGATCACTCCCAAGGGAAACTCAGACGACACAATTATCTTGTACGCGTGAAAATAATGCCGCAGTTTTCTCGAAGACACGAGGAGGGCATAGAGAAGTTTTTGGACCTGAGGGTAATGCTCCTTAGGCCCGTGCAAAACTTCACTTACGTAGTAAACTGGTCGTTAAATGTTTTCACGATCTACGACCAGTACTGCGCTCACTGCTTGTGGCATGGCAGCTAGATAAATTAATAGCGTCTCTTCTGGCTTCAGAGAAACCAAAATAGGACCACTCGTAAGATATCTCTTGACATCCTCAAAGGCAGCGTTTGCCTCTTTCGACCACTCAAAACCCTCGTGCTTCCCTAGAAGTTTGAAGAAAGGTAGTCCTTTTTCTCCCAGTCGTGTGATGAAACGACTTCAAGCCGCCATGCATCCTGTGAGTTTCTAGACTTCTTTCTTCGTGGTTGGAGGGCGCATTTGCACGATAGCCTTTATCTTTTCAGGATTTGCTTCGATTCCTCGTATAGAGACCAGGAATCCAAGCAATTTTCCTGAAGAGACTCCAAACACACACTTCTCAGGATTGAGTTTCAAGCGGTGTTTTTTGAGGTTGTCGAATGTCTCTTGCAAGTCTGAAACATGATTAAGCCGCTTGATGCTTTTTATGACTAGATCGTCAACATAAGCTTCCAAATTTTGGCCTAGTTGAGGTGAAAAAGTCGATTGCATCAAGCGTTGAAAAGAAGCGCTAGCATTTTTTAGATCAAATGGCATTTTGACATAACAAAATGTTCCAAATTGAGTAATAAATGCGGTCTTTTCTTCATCTTCTAGACACATATTAATCTGATGGTAGCCAGAATATGCATCTAGAAAACTTAATGTTTCACAACCAGCAGTAAAATCAACCAACTGATCGATACGAGGTAAAGGGAAATCATCTTTTGGACAAGCTTTATTGAGATCAGTGAAGTCTACACACATTCGCTACTTGTCATTAGACTTCCTAACCATTACAGGGTTGGCCAACCACTCTGGGTGATCGAATTCTCTTATAAAGCCTGCTTTAAGTAGCTTGTCCAATTCTGACCTTATAGCATCTCGTCGATCAGGGGCAGATCTCCGTAATTTTTGTTTTGCGGGTACTTTATCAGACCGTAGAGCTAGCCTGTGCTCGATCACTTCCCTGGGGACTCTGCGCATGTCGGATGCTTGTCACATGAAGACATATGTGTTTGCCTGGAGGAAAGCGATGAGGGTGCCTTCCTATTTGGGGTCGGAAGTATCCCCGATGCGAACAGTCTTCGAGGGCTCCTCTAGATTCAAAGGAACCTCCTTGACCTGGTCGTTCGGCTTAGGTACAGCATTAGGCTTCGACTGCCTGGTCGAAGGCTGCCCTTTGTTTTCTTCTCGAGCTGGTATCTGGCCAACCATCTCGAGGGATCGACGATCACATGTGTGTGCCATCTTTTTATCACAATGAATTGTGATCACTCCTTTGGGACCTAGCATCTTAAGACATTGATACTCGTAATGAGTAGCGATTAAGAATTTTGCCAAAGTTGGTTGTCCTAGTATGGCGTTATATGCCGTATCGAAATCGACCACATCAAAGGAGATCTTCTCTGTCCTGAAATTACTTAGAGAACCAAATGTTAATGGAAGAGAAACTTGGCCAATAGATTTGGCCGAAGACCCCGGTACAATACCATGGAAAGTGTATCGTACCAGTCTTACCTTGGTCCTGGGTACCTACATCTCGTCCAGGGTACTTGTAAACAAAATGTTTAACGAGCTACCACCATCAATTAACACTCGATTTACTTGACAGTTATTGACGGTGGGCTCGACCACGATCGGAAAACGACATGATCGAGTGGAAGGAATCGGGCAGTCACCCTTCTTGAAGGAGATGGTGACTTCTGACTACTTTGGTAGTTTATTGACAAGAGGAGGGTCAATGGAGTTTACCTCACGTTCGACAGCCTTAAGCTATCGTCTTGACTCGTATGCCGATGATCCCGCATAGTTATGTTCGATGGTGTATTCAGGATCTTGGAATGGCATCTCCTCATTGTCGTTAGACTGCGTGCGACCACAGGCTTGCCCTACCTCTTTGAGGATAGGAAGTGGTCCTTTGTTGTTGTAGTAGTCCTCAATTTTTTGTTGGAATACTCAGTAGTTGCGAAGGTCATGTCCTTCCTTTTTATGGAAAGGACACCACCTAGGCTTGTCGTTCTTCCGCTCAGGGCGCTTGCCTTTGCCTCGATTAGAGTATGGCTTGGAGCCTTGAGGATTTTTATCGCTCACGACCAAGACCTCCTTAGAACCACCTCCTTAGAACCGTTGGCTTGGAGCTTTTGGCCCTTTGCCTTGTTCTTGGATTTCTTGGCCTTCTTATCCTTCTTCTTACCACTTTCGCCCATCTCTTGAGGAATTTTATCTTCTCGATCAATAGTGTTATTCCACTTGACCGCTTCAGCGATGGTAGCATATCGATCGGCCATCTCAAAGAGTTCGGTGACAGTGATGGGAGGATTCAAGGCGGTTTCCTCTGTGATCCTTCTACTACAGACTCTTCGCTTGAAAGCTCTGATGATAGAAGAATCAGAAACCTCATGAATAGAATTTTGAACTTGACTGAAGCATCAAATGAACTGGCGCAGAGTTTCATGGTCATTCTATCTCATCCTGTGCAGGTCATCCTCCTTCCTAGGGCGATGGTAGGTGCCTTAGAAATTCGCCAGTAGGAGGTCGCAAAGGTGTTGCCATGAATAAATCGACTCGAGTGGCTGATTTAACAACCACAATCGAGCAGATCCCTCGAGCACAGTAGGAAGGTAATTTGCCATTACATGCTCTCCTCCTCCTGCAGCTCGGACAGCAGTTGTGTAAATTTGGAGAAATTCAATGGGGTTTTGAGATCCATCAAACTTCTCCATGTTCACTGGTCGAAACCGAGGCGGCCAGCGAACTGCTCATAGGTCAGGTGAGAAAGCCCGACATCCGATAATAACTTCTTGATGCCTTCTTTGTAGCAAAGAAGGATTGACGTCACTAGGTGATCGTACACGACGATACCCGGTCATAGGCGGACCCAACCTGTGGTGGGTCTCAACCCTACGAGGGAAATACTCCTCACATTCCGTTTGCTGTCGCAGATTTCTGGGTTGGAGTGGTGAATGATTGCCTCTCTTGGGAACCCACTGGTCTTCAGGTGTTTCAAGGAACTCTCCTTCGGTTAGGGTGAAGATCTGGAGAGCGTCGTGATCGATCATCACGGCGATCTCCATGTGGTGAGTTCTTCGAGCGACTAGAAGCGGATGAGGTCGTACCGCCACGACTTCTAGGTTGAGGTCGATGAGGGTGCTCAAGCTTGGCCACCGTGCTTTGAAGCCTTTGCGCAATCTCTTCAGCAAAGAGGTCGTAGCCAGGTGTTCGAGCAAGTTCTCGAGATAGGTTCTCGAGAAGGTCATTGATGCACTGGAGTTCTTGAGTTTCCTCTAACTGATAGTGAACGTGCCTAGACGGATTTTTCTGGGCTGCGATTCTTCTCTGTCGGGTTGTCTCATGAGCGTCCATACCTGAGCCTCGAGCTTGCCTCAGTGGAGTACGAGTATTTCTAGAATCTCCTTGACACTCATCAGAATGTTGACTCTGTTCAACGCCGGAGGTGTCCTCGTCATTGCCACGAGGGGTCGCAGCGTGTAATTGTTGGGGAGCAACCTCAGTCCTATCTCTAGGAGAGCGATCGCCACCTAAGGGAAGGACAAAGACCTCCCATTGATGATCTCCACTTGCGCTTGAGGCCTCCTCGCTTGAGGAGTAGTCGAGAGACACCATCTAGTGACTTGGAGCAAACCCCTCCAGGAAGGGGAATTCCAGGTTATAACCATCTCCGTCCACAAGTAAGCCCTACGATGGGATGGTCGAACCTACAGAAAAAGCATGTTCGACCCCCTTCTTGGTGGGCTAACCTGAGAGAGACGACCACCAGGTGCTGATGAAGCTCCGGAATGATTGCCTCCAGGACATGTCGTGCGACCTCCAGCTTCTCCATTATGACATCATTATTATCCATGATATGAAGTACAGATAAATAATTAAATAAGGATTATTATATCCTCGTCAAAAGTAATTAAATTTGGTGAACAGTAACTGATTCTAATTTAATTGGATTTTCCAGAAATCTGAGATTCAAACCACCATAACTTTCACATACTAAATCCAAATGGAATACTTTGTTCACCTAAATTCATCAAAAATCATGTACTAGCCACTGTAGAAATTTCATGTATTTTTGAGCATTTTGAATTTTGAGGTATTTCTTAGTGTTTATTGATGTCTTTATTCCATAGAGCCCAAAGCGATCGACGTAGACTCATTTGCCACCGAGAGTGAGTAACTTAGCTTCCAGAAAGGCAAGCATCATTTGAACTTTCTTTTTGCATCATATTGATCCCACTTTTAATATCCTAGTGTTTGAAATGCAATGATATTGCTTGCATGCTATTTTCACATATCGATATGTTGTGAGTAGTTAGTTATGTCCTATACTTGCTAGTTATCCTTGATTATTCCTTTATACATATGCCTAAGATAGATGTTTGTGGTGTTATGTATTTGTGGGTTGAGTGCTTAGCCATTGCAAGTCTAGTAGACGCAATAGATCCATCGACGGGGTTAGCTCGTCGACTGTGGGAAACACATAACAATTCATATTTTCCTTTTTGTCCAGATCGTTGTATCTGGTTGTTGAGTCAAAAACTTTGCTATTGTAAATTGTTTTTGGGCCTAGACAAGTGGATGGTAGTGTGGGTGTTGTTATGCACGAGACTCGGGTTTGAGGTTGTCTTGTCCGAAACGTTAAGGACCGAGCCATGGGCTATCATTACAAGTAACAATCATGCTATCACACACAGGATATGGGTACCATTTGATCAAGTAAGGGGAAGTTTCATTGGTTTAGACCGCAGGTGGTGTGAGGACATAGAGACCGTGAAATCCTATGTTCCTTAGGAACCCAGTGTAATATATAATGTGCATACTAACTACCTTACACTGGCCCGTCCGACACAACGTGTGTGCCCGCTTAGCATTTGCTATATGCATATGTACTAAGTTGGGGTCTCATCTCGCATGGGTGGTCTGACTCAATGGGATCTTTTTACTAAAAAGTATCAAATCTCGATTTCCTCGGCCGACATACCTAAGGAAGTATGTCATTATCCGGAGGCTTACAGGCTGATCGAGTCGTGTGGGTACAGTAGTACACCTCTGCAGAGATAATCTATTCGAATAGTCGTGTCCATGGTTATGGACAACACTTGGTTTGGTATGCGTCATCGTTAGTATTGAAATTAAAATTTGACATGGTTATAACTTGGTTCGACATGAATGGGATGTTCATGCATTTTAGTTTATCAAAGTGGATAGCCACTTTGGTATTGATTGATCTATATAATTATGTATGTCTTGTGTACTTCTTTTCACAAATAAATGTTTGCAAAATTGGCAATTTCAAACTAGATGGTCTAGGAATAAGACTTGTTGCGTTTTTTTGCAAAACTAAGCCACTATTGCCATCCTTTGTTAACCTCTAAGCATAAATATTTTTAATTTGTGTAATACTTGCGAGTACATTTGTACTTAACCCGGATGCTGCAAATTCAGGTGAAGACGATTCTACGCCAGACGAGTTCGTTAGCACCGATTTTGGTGACGCTAACGAATAGTGCTATTATTTAACCCCCAGTCAGTTGCCATGGGTTATGGGGCACACCATGCTAGACTTTTGGTTTATTTTTATGGCTTCCGCTGCTACTTAATGTTCTTATTTGAACTTGGTCAGTCGGCCACTTGTAATAGATGAATACTTGAATTATTATGTTATATGTCTTTTGAACTATCAATGTATGAATGTCGTATGGATGTGCTTGACGTTGTATGTGAGTATGAGCATGTTGGTCACTTATCTTGGGAGCTAACATGGTCTCATACTCGCTGTTGATGAATTCCCTTTTAACTCATTAAGTGTAGACTTGGACTGTTGGATAACCGGTTATCATGTAGTGCTTGCAGAGGAGCAGTACACATAATCATTGTAGCTCTAGTTCGGTCAAGACTTCTCACTTAGATGGAATTAATTTGGAATTCATTTACTTGAGGCCTGGAGTTATTTTCATAAGACCGGGAAGGCCTTGGTCTTACGAAAATAACACAGGGGTCCTCACAGCGTTTGATATCAGAGCCATGCTGATTGTAGGTTAGAAATAGCACTGGTGTTAGTGTTAGCAAGTCCTTTGAGCAAAGTATTTTGAATTATCAAAAATTAATTTCAGAAAGTTAAGTTATGAGTCTCTTTTATTCCTCATCCATCTTAGAATCTTCTTGTTACCCTATTCTCATTTGGTTTTATAAACTGACCTTTTCTCTTACCATGTCCTTCCTATCTTTAGATGAATCATCAATATCTCGTCAAGGAGACTCAAGCTCAAGATGTGAATGGATACCCGGCGCTACTCCGAGATATGATGTGGAGGGCCAACTTCACATACCAACCGACGTACTCCATCTACTGTCAAGACCGAGGACTAGGAATGGAGGAATACATAGCTATGGTTAACATCATCGCCAGACGTGTGACGGGAAGTATCCCATACAGTTTTCAGGCGCGTGGCACATCTGAGGCCACGGCATTGTAGGCAGTGGCTCATGTGGCCATGAGCCATCTTCTTCATGACTTGACGGAGTTAGCTCAGCCACCATACGACCATTTCCCGCAACAAGCTTGTGGCGCGGAGGTGTACACCTTCGCCGAGATCCAGTATGGGGAGGATCCTCAAGTGAGACAGTTGGCAAGATTGGTGCATATCATGGACCGGATTCACCGTTGCACCTTGTGCGAGCTATGGGAGACTCAACGTCGTCTCATAGTGGCCTAGGGGAATCTTCAGCACCTATATAGGATGGGGCTCGTTGACCGTAGCATGCTTTATGGCGCCAATGAGATCTCCCTATATGCTTCTGCACCACCAGAGTACTGTCTTCCTGAAGTGGAAAATCATGTGATTGACGAATGGTCACCCTTGCATCTGTCTACTCTAGCGAACCCTGACGACACGGGATCACCTGGATATCATCTTCTAGATGAGTTCCTGGTGAATTTCAACCGAGATAACAGATAGGGTATTAGTGTAGTAAGCTCGCTGTCCGGGGATGAGTTCAGTGAGCATGTATCTTTAACTTTATGTAATAGGTTAGTAGAGTCGAACTCTTTATGTGTTGTTGCAAGAGCTTTTTGTTTCGGGCGATTGCCATTCGCTTATAGGCCTATATGAATGTAATCATACTGGAATACAATGATTTGCTTTAATGGATCTTATGATGGCCTTTGTGCCTTTGTGTATTCATTTGGTGTTAAGTTTTTGTGCATTTTATGTCATTATACATGCTAGGTTAAGTAGTATCCACCCGTTGTCCAAACTTCCTTCTACGCCCATTCAAGCATACCATTCCTCTGTTACTAACTATCCGAGAGGCAACAGATGGCCGAAGCTTCAACTTGCTCAAGAGCTCAACAAGGGGAGAGATCACCACCCCCTAAGATTCAACGCTCTATCACATGTTCGAATGTAGCAAGGAGGGTCACTATGTGTCCCACTACCCCGAGAAGCAGCTAACCCTAGGTGTTTTCTTTAGCGGTGGTGAAGTAGGGCACTTTGCTAAAAGTTACAAACTAAGGAAGTCAGATAGGGCAATCATGGAGGTCGAAGTCTATCGACGTTGTGGTAAGAAAGGACACTACATCAACCAGTGCACTACAAATTGTCCCAACTGCGACGGAGAACACCCACCAGGAAGCTGTCCGACTACCAAAGTCACTTGTTTTCTCTGTGAAGGACACGATCACTATCCCAAGGGGTGTCGTCTACACCGGATGATCACCAAGTCAGTTGAAAAATGTAGAGACCTGGGATCAGATCCGTTTCAAGCTAAGTGATTGCGCCAAAAGCGCAACACTTAACGAGAGACGAAAATGATTCCAAGTGCCCTGATATGTGTCTCATGTTAGCTCTCAAGGATCAGTGGCTAACATGCACATATCCAAACACAACATTGCATTCACATCTATACAAAATATACAAGAATAATATAATTGTATTTACAACATCATTAAATAGAACCTTAAGGTATACGTTTGCATAAGAGGGCCGATTAACCAAATCAAAACAACACAAATAAATCGCAGTGGAAGATAAACTTAGAAATAAAAGAGAAAGAGCCGAGTTGGCATGCCCAAACCCACAAGCAACCAACTGGGTTTAAAGTCGTAGCATCTGAAGTACTTAACCCAATTTGAACAACTTCTCACCTGCAACATGGAAAATGCAACCGAGTACAAAAATGTACTCACAAGACTTACGAATGGCAACATATAATAAATGCATTCAAGTGTCAAAGGAAAGCTTACATGGTTCATTTTTAGCATAAAGTAAGTTTTTCATTGAGATAAACAATATAGATTCAAATTGCCATTTGTAAAACATTTAGAAAACTTATATAATTAGTAGGTAATCCCAAATTTATGATTAACAATAGTAGATACTCAAAAAATAATCAACACACAAACTTCCCGTTTGTGACACAATTCATTCCTTAACAAATCAACACGCGAACTTCCCATTCGTGATAACATACAAGATCTGAACAAACTAACACAATGACATAACATTTCCAACCATAACCCAAACCCAATTTCCCATAAGCTAACTATGCATGCTTTCCCACAAGCGATGTCCATGACCGGGCACATGGCTATTTGAATAGATTTAGTTCTCTGCAGAGTTGTACAGCTTTACCCACACGATATGCATACCTCTCAATGTCGGCCAATGCACTCTTCCTTTGGAGTGTGACTGAGATAGCATAATGAGGCCGTTACAATGCCATGTCCTAACTATCAACCCACTCGAGGAACAGATCCCATGGCTAGACTGAGCGGTCGCCTGAACCACAGGGGAACCCCGTTGTGTAAGTAAGTCCCTTACAAACAAGAGACCCTTAAGGGCAAGAAAGAAAACGTTTAACATGCCCCCACTAGATTAACAAGAGTACCATTAAACGTTAACAACAACAATTATCAATCTAATTGTGTTTTGATAGCTAACACACAACAAATTATTAAGGCAAGCCTTCGCCATTATCCCGGCGTGTGGTTGCACGTAAGACTTGGTTCATCACACCATAGACCGATCCTTAATCACCTAGACGAGGCTACACGAATCCAAGACCACCTCCCTTCATCACCCTATCACCCATCTAAGTCCAACACACAACAACAACCTACCCAACAAGTCCACAACACCAGATTCGAAGATCTGGATACAATCCTCAATATCAACATAATTCAATCCATATAATCCTCAAATTTCATTAATATTCGATTCGATCTATCGGCCGATGGACTAGCTCCATCAACCGCTTTCGGCTACAACTACTTGCTCGGCTAAGCATCATTCTACAAATTAGCAAACAATCTCATATAACATATATCCTTAATCATTCAAGGTAAAAAGGGTAATCAACTTTCAAAGGAAAGGCCAATGCAGCAAGAGGATATAACTAATTCTGCCCAATTGACATACAAGTACTTGAAACTAAGCAACACATAGAATACTTAAAAATCAACATAGATAGTTTTCAAAATTAATAGGAGCAACATCCATCAAAGGATGAAACTGCTTGACTTTGCTGCGGATGGTCCATGTGCTGCTGAGTACCACTCTCGATCACAATCGCACCTTCACAAACTATCGAACTAACGAGAACATCGAATAAGAAACAATAACAACGAAAACATCAAAAAATTCAATATTATTCAAAATGCATGAAATTTATACAGTGGGTACATTATGATTTTAGATGAATTTATGTGAAAGAATTATTCCATTTGGATTTAGTATGTGACAGTTATAGCATTTTGAATTTCAGATTTCTGGAAAATCCAATTTAATTAGAATCGGTTACTGTTTACCGAATTTAATTATTTGGTCAAAATTTGCAGAGTAGTGGGGAGGCAAAGGATTACATAGGTAAATATATAATAATATTATAAGATCAAAATAACTTGATTCATCTTATTTGGAGTTTTTGTGATTTAGTTATGAATTTTTAAAGTTAATAGCCTTTTCTAGTTCAAAAATAACTCAGTTTTGGATCACTCTTCACAAACTATATTTTCTGGGATAGCAACATGTTTCCAACCTATTCCAAGTTATAGCACATTAAGAATGAAAACCAACAAAATTGGTTTCACTCGTTTTGGAGTTGATTTAATTTAGTAGTGAATTTTTGAAGTTTAAACCAATCTTTTTATCAACTATAACTCAATGACCTAGTGCCTCCATTGCTACTAACACATCTATGGCAAAGGGTTACTGTCAAATCTAATTACCCTCTACTCTCTTAACAACTTCACTAAGGAGAATTAGCTTCTTTAATTAGCTTACTAGCTACTTTGATAAATTCAATTATCTAATGGGGATTTACTATTTGTTTTCAATATTCATAACAAAATTTGTCCATGCACTTCATAAGGTTTTAGCTCACTATTATTTTGGTATTCCAATTCAATCCTTGCCTCCCATTTAGCTCTTCCTCTTATTAGATTAATTGCTAATGGTTACTATATCAACCTAATTTCCTATTTGCATAAGAACTACCCTTAGCTTATAGCCCTAATCAATTTCATATCAAAATCATTAGGTTGTTAAAGGGCTACTAAGCACTGTCAAATGACTTTAACTACTAGGCTTAACTATTATCCTGTGGTTTGTAAAGTTGAAACCTCCAATATTTATTTTACTTACTGTTTGGAGGTGTTGTTAACTTAATCTTCTCACTTAACTAAATCATCCAATTGTTAATTACTTTTAAACATCCACGAAAAATAAAATGCCATGTTTAAAATGATTATGCAACATGCACACTAATATCATAAATGTGGTAATGCAATTAATCATAAGGATTTTACCGTCGCACTCGCTGGCCGTGCGACTACCACCGACGACATCTTCTCGGTGCTCGTTCACGTCCACCATAGTTGTCGCCACTCCCGCGTCCGCTCGGCCTCTCATTCGTGCACACAACTGCGTCTGCGTCCTTGGTGCTGCCACATGCATGTGTATCCACCACCTTGGCCGCTTCGCCTCGGTCGCATACGCCGATGCATGCATCGCCATCGCCTCGCCATCACCATGCCACATCCAGCATGCGCGCCCGTCGCATGCACACGCCGCACAACGCGCCACATACACGCTTGGCTTCTCTCATGCCGTCAACCGCTAGCGTCCAAGCCTTCGCCGCTCATACGTGCTGCCTTAACATCGCTGTGCCGTAGCGAGCCAAACCACCGCCACCGGACAGCATCGCTTTGCCAGCCGGGCCGCCGTTGCAGCGCCGTGCTCCCAGCTACATGCATGTTATGTGCCAGCAGCCGCATGTACAGCGCCTTGATGCCATGCCCTGGCCAACCCTCCACGCCGAACTGCTGCTCCATGCCCCTATGCTGGGCCATCGCATGCGCCATTGGCTGCTCCTGCCCAGGCTACCCATGCAAGCTGCTCCTGGCCGTGTGCATTGCCATGCACCAAGCTAGCCGTGCCAACTGCTTCCACCAGTGACAGTGCTATGCACAGTGTGTGCCATCTTCCCCTTCTTGCAAAAATGCTCAAACAAACTCACATGCTAAAAATACTTGGATAATTGGAAAGCTTATGAGGAGATGAACATGATAGTATGACATGCATTGATAGATTTTCAGTTTTTTGGGGGGGGGAGAATGGAAAGAGAGATGTGAGGGAGATGAACTAGTACAAAGTTTGGGAGATGAAATGAGTTCGACTGCTAGTTGGAAAAATGAATTGGCTAGCGTGGAGTAGTGGCTATGAGTGATAGAAGGAAAAGGCAATGAGGAGATGGAAGAGAGAGATGGCAGTGCAAGCATTCGGTTGGGCAAGAAAAGAGGATAGGTAGTGGGTGGGGCTGGAAAAAGTAGCAGTGGCATGGGTTGATCAATTGGGGAGTTGGGATAAAATAGTAGTGTAGATGTATGATTTTGATTGATAGGGGAGATGATGAATAGCAGTGCAGTTCTTCCTCATTTTTCCAACTCGCTCAAACGATCTCGCATGCGCGAGCTAACCGCTAAAATAGAACGCTCTCGAGACAACGATCACAGCGGTATAACATGCGTTGCACGATTTTTAGATTTTGGTTGTGATTGCGAGGAGAGAAGTTGGGGAAAAGGATGGACATGCATATGTTTTATCTGCTACTTCTTTTCTCCTTTCGTGAAATCACGCAAACTTCCATGCATGTGGAAGCGAATTGCAGAATCGAGTTGGTCGTGCGATGACGATCGCGATGGTATGACATGCATGGCTTGGTTTTGAGTTTTTGGAGGAGATTTGAAGGAGAGAAGCGAAAGGAGTTAACAGTGAAGGAAAAAGGGAGATGACCGGAAAAGACGGGACACGCGGGCGTCTCACCTACGGTCGGTCGAACTAGAAAATGAGAACGGCGATACTAATGTATGCATAATGACATGATTTTTGAAAAGCATGCGAAAATAAGAAATTGATTTAATTTAAATGCTGTCTTTCAAACCATTCAATTTAATATTGATTATTATTACTTGATGTGTGAAGAATTGCAAACATGCTTTAATTAATTTCTCAATTTATATTTAGACTAATTATGCTGAGTTTAGATTTTTAATTATCAACTTTCCTTTCCATTTGTTTTATTTATCTGTTAGGTTTGTGTTTTAAATTAAATTTCAAAATTGAACATGCAATTCAAATAGGGAACCAAATAAGCTCCAAAAATTTTAGAAAAATTCAAACAATCATAACAGAACATATATAATCCAAATAAAATATTCCCAACTTTGGGTCCTACTATATTTTCAAAACTAAAAATCAGTTTGTAATTATGAGCTAGAGAAAGTATATTTTCAAACTTTGAATTTGAGAATGCTTTTGACATTACCTCAAGCATTCTAGGAGCTTTTGAGGTTTTACCCATTTTAAGATGAATTCTAAAATATACATTCCCACACTTGAGACCTTTTTAGTTTTTGTCCCAAATTCAATTTGAGCTTTTGAATTGGGGAAGGAGTATTGGAGTGCTAGGGTTTAAATTATAGCCTTCAAAAATCAAAAGATTTTCAACATAAGGTTTACACTCCACTTTGAAATAAGTTTCAAGATCTTGACAAAATTTTATTTTGTTTTAGAAAATTCAATTCTAGGATTTGGAAAACCAGGTTTCAGCTTATTTGGTTTACAACAAAAAGTCTTAAAAAGTCCAAAATTTCACAAATGTACATTAGATGCTTAACTAATCCAACTTAGGGATTTGGGGATGTTACAAACTACAACAACAGATTTTCCACGCAGCTGTCATCAAAATGATCCCTGGCCAAAAAGGTATGCAAAGGCAGCCTGAAGAGAAGCCAATAAGCCGTCACCAACAAAACAAGAAAGTTACCAAAGTTACTTGCTTCATTTGCGGCAATCCGTGGTATTTTGCGAATTTTTGTCCAGGGAAGCACCATGCTTTTACCATTCATGGTCAAGATCTTCAAGGGTCCATTGATCCGGGGTCCGATGTCACTTCTTAGCGCACTGGTCCACCCCAAGCACCCCGATTTCAAGCCCCAGCGCCATCGAACATTTGGGTAGCAAAAGAATGGGGGAAATCAGCCTCCAAACAGTGGCTACCTCTGACCAAGTGCCACCTGCTTTCACTGCGGTCGCCCGGGACACTACGCGCATCAATGCTTGGCGAAAGCACGTGGGATGCCCCGAGTCTTCAATGCCCCTACCCCAGCTCCAGCGAGACCACCACCACCTCCGAGGGCAGCAGCCAAACCCCCTCAAGCTCCAGCATGTGGCCGAGTAAATCACGTCACTACGGTAGGGGCAATCGACACACCAGACGTCGTTTTGGGTACGTTACATGTAAATTCGCATCCAGCTGATGTTTTGTTCGATTCAGGAGCATCTCATTCATTCATCAAAAGAAGGTTTGCTGCACAACATCAATTTCAAATGCATACGCTTCAGCCCTCATACCACATTCAGTCTCCAGGATCGGTTCTGCAAACCGATCAAGGCTGCCGAGACGTAACAGTGGAGATTCGAGGGACTAAATTCTTGGCACATCTAATAGTGATAAATTTAGTGGGTATTGATGCTATATTAGGGATGGATTGGCTATCCAAGAATCAGGGTAAAATCGATTGTGCTCAGTGGTCAGTTTCTATCACAAGTGAAGACGGCAATCAAGTCGTTTTTGCTCCAAAAACTGTCAGTTCTCATCTCTATACTGTAGAAGTGAGTACCACTCTTGAATTGGAGAAGATACCAGCGGTATGTGAATACCCAGATGATTTTCCCAAAGAACTCCTAGGCATGCCCACTAATCGAGAAGTGGAGTTCATAATCGAGATTGCACCCGGTACTACGCCCATTTCAAAACGGCCATATCGAATGCCTCCCAATGAATTGGTAGAATTGAAGAAGCAACTCAAGAAACTTCAAGATAAACACTTTATTCAGCTAAGCTCCTCACCCTGGGGATGCCCGGTTATCTTCATCAAGAAGAAAGACAAGAGTTTGCAGATGTGTGTTGATTGTCGTCCGCTAAACGAAGTCACTGTCAAGAGCTAATTTCCACTTCCTCGGATTGATGATTTATTTGATCAACTAATTGTAGCTAAAGTATTCTCCAAGATTGATTTTACGAATAGGCTATCATCAAATCAAGGTCAGAGCCAAAGACATACCGAAGACAACATTCTCTACTCGTTACAGTTTGTATGAGAACACGGTCATGTCGTTCGGATTAACAAATGCACCGGCGTACTTCATGAACCTCTTGAATTCAGTTTTTTATGGAGTACTTATATCGGTTCATCGTCGTGTTTATCGATGACATCCTCATCTACTCCAAGTCTGATGTAGAACACGAGCAACATTTGAGGCTTGTGTTGGAGACACTTCGTCAACATCAACTCTATGCTAAATTCAGTAAATGTGAGTTTTGGCTTCGTGAAGTCGGCTTTTTGAGTCATGTTCTATCCAAGGGCGGTATCGCTGTTGATCCTAGCAAAGTGCAAGATATATTTGACTGGAACACAACCCAAGAGCGTTACTGACATTTGCAGTTTCTCGGACTTGCGGGTTACTATAGCAGATTCATTAAGATTTTCTCTAAAATTGCAAGGCTGATGACCTAGCTTCTTAAGAAAGAAAAGAAGTTTGAATGGTTAGCGGAGTGCGAAGAAAGTTTTCAGATCTTAAAAGAATGTCTGACCGAAGCTCTAGTACTCATTTCGCCCGACATTCACAAGAAGCCAAAGAACAAGTTCGCCTAATCCGAGAACGACTTCGGGCGGCTCAATCTCATAAGAAATCGTATGTCGGCCGTCGTCGCGAGTTGAGTTTTGAGGTGAATGATCATGTTTACCTTAAGGTCACTCCGATGAAAGGATCACGTTGTTTTCAAGTCAAGGGTAAATTAGCACCTTGCTATATCAGACCATTCCAAATTTTAGATAAGCGAGGATCTATGGCTTATCAGTCGAAGCTTCCACAATATCTTCCATGTATCACAACTGAATAAGTGCCTCCGAGTCCCAACCGAAGCAACCAAGTTGGATGACCTCGATTTGCAACCCGATCTTTCTTATCGGGAGCACCCAATACGCATTCTTGAAGAAACGGAGTGCAAGACGAGAAATCGCAACATCAAGTTCTTGAAAGTTTAGTGGAGTACCATACGGAAGATGAAGCAACTTGGGAGCATGAAGACCAAATGCGAAATGAATATCTTAGGATATCTTAGCACTATCTTTGAAGGAAATCAAGACAACAGATATTGTATCTTCTTTTAGAACCTTCCTGTCCAATTTTCGACACACCTAGATCTCAGGGACGAGATCTTTTGTAAGGGGGGAGGTTTGTCACATTCCCATTCTAATAAATAGAATTATTATGCATCTCTTGAGCATGCATCATGTTTTTGAAGCATTTCATAATTTATTGCACTTGGAAAATCTTATTCAAAGTTAAACATACACTTCAAATTTGAACTCCCAAAAGAAATCAGGAACAAAAACTTTTGATCATTATCTAGAAATAATTTATTCTAATACTATAATATTTATCAAGAATAAATATACTTTTTTCCAAATTTATGGGACTAGTTTCAACCCTCAGAAAATTCAAACACACTTCAATGACCCATCCTAAGTTTGAATTTAAACTTTACAAATTTATTCATGAACACTGAGGGTTAAGAATTGTTTTGAGCACTAGACCTTTACAGGAACCCCTCTAATTTATTTCATATTTTTAGGATTTTATTTGCTATTTTTAGTGGCTTGGTCAAAGTAGAATCAGTTTAAATCAAAACCAGTCAACTCCACACTATTCCTCGAACTCAAACCGGACCCAAGCTACTTGACTTGGCTAAACCACCTAGCCACACTGGCTCACACCTGACCCTGACCGCGCCACCCCGGAGTCACTGCCATCCTGGGCTCGCCCGTCCGGCGCTCCTTCTTCCTCGGGCAGGCATGCGCATTGGAGCCGAGCTCCATGCGGCTGTGACACCCTGCAGTGCCCCGTCAATGCCGTGGATCCACCGCCTCTGGCAACCAGTCCCTGAACTCCTCCGTTGGATGTCATTGCCATTCCCGTTATCACCCGAGGATAATACTCTCTCCTTGCCCTCCATGTTTGCTCACTTCTCCTCTCTATGCTGAAAAGGAGGAAGCTCGTGTGAGCTCATCTCTCCAGTAAGCTCCTCACTGATGCATCCTCTCTTCTCCATGATCAGTGTCATTTCTATTTTTGCTAATGCCAGCACTTGGGTTATAGTTTCTGGACCACGACCGTGCCATTGCAAGTTCCATAGCGTGCACCCGAGTGACACCACCGTGCCATTTTCATCTACGGTGAGCATTATCCTAAATCTTTCGCGTCATATTGTGTCATTTAGCTTGACATTGAAAACCCCTAAACTTATTTGGACAATGCACGACCTCTTCGCCTCCCACCTTGATCTAGTAAGGCATTCTTCGATTCCTTGCTCCTATAGCATCCTCTTATTATCCTTAAGCTGCTCCGACCACTCATTTCTCATCGTTTTGATCCAGTCGTCCTCTCCTCGTTGAACCATCCTACCACCGTGAACCTCTTCGACGCCGGCCCAACTCCGAGCAACTCCGGCCATCCACGACCCCTCTGCTAGCTTCAGGTAGCCTCCTTGTAGCCCCTAGACACTCGGGCACCTGCTTGAATGGACGCTGCAGAGCTTTGTTTCTGTATGCACAATTGCCGTATAAGCGCCATCGCTCAACTCCGACTAGCCGCCGGTGTAGACCACCTCAGCTGCTGTAACCACTCCCATTAGGTGCATAGCACTATTGCACATCTATCCCAGGCCTTGGCCGGCTTCACCGTGGCGCGTAGCGCCGGCGAGCCGTCGGGCAAGCGTGCGGGATGGGAGATCCCGTTGTCGTATGCCGACAGCTACTACAGTTGGGCGGTTACGGCAAATCCCATTCAATTAAGTGCTAATGATTGGGTTAGCATTAAATGACTATCTTAGCCGCGTTAATGAGTCACCTACACGTGGGCCCCGTGCACAGAAATCGGGTGAGATAAGTAACACGTCGTAGAGACTGACGTGTGGGCCTAGCTGCTTAAGCGTTGTGTGCTGTGCACGTGCACCAGTGGACTTAGTTCACCGGTTTGAGTCTATGATGAGTGAGGCCCACATGTCACGTGCGGTTAAATCCAGAGTTTAAAAGAAAAACACACTATTCATTAGGTCCCACCAGTCAACGATTGTGGCTAGTGCAATGCTCGGTAGGAAAAGTATAAAATGGTTAAGAAAATTCGGAATCCATTTATCATGTAGTGCTTGTAGAAGAGCAGTGCACATGATCATTGGAGCTCCAGTTTGGTCAAGACTTCCCACTTAGATGGAGTTAATTTGGAATTCATTTACTTGAGGCCTAGAGTTATTTCCATAAGACTGGGAAGGCATCGGTCTTACAGAAATAACTTGGAAGTCCTCACAAGTCACTAAGGCCAAATCAAAATTGAAGAACATTAAGGCTCCTCGCAAGCCCTGAACGTTCTCCCTCGGAAAGTCGTTGGTCCCTGACACACTATTACCCTTCCTTCGAATGGGTTGCAAGAGTTTGTATGCCTGGTATATGCGGAGGACCAATGAGCGGAGGAAAAACCAGCCTACTAGAATCACCGTCAGATACATGGAGAGGCATTTCCTCCACGAGCTGGGCTTCTTCGTCGTGGGCTTCGAAGATTTATTTGAACTATTCAACCTCGACGGCCTCGACGCCTCACTTCTACGATGCTGGACACTGTAAGTGTGTACAATCAAGCTCTACATTCACGTAATTCCGATAAATGTCATAACCCATTGCTTATGTATAGATACATGATGCAAGAAACCCGACAATCGCAAGAATCGGTGGGTTTCCTCGACCCACAGTTGATCTCTGAGTAATGCATCACCCAAGACACATCCTATGTTGAGAAGTACATAACGACAGGATTGCTTGCTCAGGACAACAAGGACTACATACTGGTGCCCTACAACCATAGGTAAGTGCTTCACTACTTGCTATACAAAATTTATTTGTACTTTATACGTAACACGAACTTAGGTTTAATGACTATAGCGACATACATGAGTAGGTTGCACTGGATCCTTATAGCCATTGTACCAAAGTGAAACAAGGTAATATACCTTGATTCCCTACTCAACAATAGCCACGACTTCACCCTTGTGCAATAAATACTCGACAAGTATGCTCATTTCCTCCATACATAACTCTATTGTAGTCTCCTTTCGTTTCAATTGACCGAGGATAACCTTTTAGAATTTTGTAGGTCGTTCAACGCCTATGTTGCTAGTGGAGGGAGACACATGGAATTGAGCGCCACACTACAACATAGGACGTGATTTTCGGTACCCCCTACAACACAATAATCCTATATTACACTTCATAATAATGCCTCTCAAACTGACTATACCTATATATGTAAATTCTATTTTTGTAGTGCCACTAGCAACTACATGACCACCTATGTGCATTCTATGTTTGCCGTCATATACATGAAATCATGAGTGCTAAGACGAATGATCAAGAGGTTTGTCAATCTCGCAATAATTATTTCCTAATTATCAATTTAAAAATATATGCTTGCTACTTTACTCCTCCTAGCGACAGGGCATAACAATCAAATCAAGTAAATTCGATCTGGACGAAGTCTCAGACATTCGAGGACGGCTCTCCACCTTCATCATGACGGAGATCATTAACTCGAAAGGAGAGTTTCACTCCGGCGACAACGCTTAATACATGTTCAAACAATTGATTCACTTGTAATTTATTCAATTGTAATTGTAACTCACTTTGAGTTGTAATTCAATTGTAACTCTAGCGACAGTACATGAACATTCTTTTGTAATTGATGTTGAGTTGTAAATCATTTTGAGTTGTAATTCGCTTATCTGTGATTTATCTGTTTTCTACTTGCTTGTTTTCAGAGGGTATGACTAGCATTTCTTGAGGCTAACCGGAAAACAAAAAAATATTTAGGTATAGAACAAACTATCACAGATGGTTTTATGGTATAAACCGTCTGTGAAAACCTACTATCGCAGACGGCTACAACCAACAACCGTCTGTGATATGTCGGATATCACAGACGGTTCTTTTTTACTAACTGTTTGTGATATGTCTCCAATCACAGACGGTTGGTACATATAACTATCTGTGATGACCGATGCAGACGGTCTTTCGTAGAAGTCGTCTGTGATAGTAGGCTTTCACATACAGTTTATCCCACAAAACCATCTGTGTTGTTATTGATCACAGACGGCTCAGAAACTGTCTGTGATAACCGTCTGTTATTACAGACAAATAAATTCAGACAGTTCAGAAACCGTCTTTGATGACTGTTTATAATCGTTTGTGATGACCATTTGTGTAATAGTGACTGCTCCGTCAAAACCCTGGCGCCGCCAGGGTAGAGACGTAGCAAAGACTCAATAATGTTCTTTGTGTATTCAGAAAGGTCCCATCTGAAAACTGTGATGAATATAATTCAAGGGAATTAATGATCCCTCCTTTTCCTAATCTGTGTGAATATATTGTGAAACTGAAGGAGTGATAATAATGATCAGTGAGGCACACGGAGTGGAGTACACCAGAACGAAATTGGAGGGGCTTGCATCAATCAAGCGACAACGCAACTGGACGGGAAGAACTGACAATGCCTACCAGATAAGCGTTTCCTTGCCACGTCTATATTTTAGTCGACATTCTCTTCCAGACAAAACAAAAAAAGAGAAGACGAAAGTAACAAATCCTTGCGGATAACACCCATATTTCCAAGGAAATGTGACTAACCGACGCGAGCTGTCGATCGGAAAGGCAATCGAGAAAGCAAAACCGTCATTTTTTAGATATCATTTTAGTGTTATGAATAACGCTGGTATTCAATATGAGGTCAATGGACCAATATATATACACGAAGTACAGGTGGTGAATATGTAAATAACCCCTCATAACAATAGGGAATAACACACTATACATATATCTCTAACAACCCTCTCAAACTCATGGTGGATCAACAACACTGAGTTTGGAGAGGTAGAAGCCGTGCTGTGCTCGAGTATGGACCTTCATGGAGAAATCTGCTATCTGAAGCTCTGAAGGCACATACTGAAGAGCAATCACCTGATCATGCACACAAGACCTTACGAAGGAAGTATCAACACCAATATGCTTGATGAGCTCATGCTTCACAGGGTCACGGGCAATACTGATAGCACCTGTACTGTCTGACAAAAGAGGAGTCGGTGTAGTAACAGAAACACCAAAATCCTCAAGTAACCACCGTAGCCAAATAATCTCTGCTGTCAAGAGAGCCATAGCTCGCAACTCAGCCTCTGCACTCGAACGGGACACTGCAGTCTGTTTCTTCGTCTTCCAAGCAATGAGCGAATCACCAAGAAAAACACAGTAAGTAGATATAGACCGGCGATCAGAGGGATCGCTGGCCCAAGTAGCATCCGAATAAGCCTGAAGCTGTAACGAGCTGGAGTGTGGAAAGAAGAGACGCCGAGAGATAGTCCCACAAAGGTATCGCAGAACTCGAAGAAGGTGGCTGTAGTGGACCTGAGTGGGAACAGAGACAAACTGACTCAGAATGTGGATTGGATAAGTGATATCCGAACGAGTAACAGCACGGTAGACATGACTCCCAACAAGATGACGATAGCTAGTTGGATCAGAAAAAGGCTCGCCATCAGAGAGTCAGAGGTGAACATTGAGCTCCATGGGAGTCTCAACAGTACGCTGATCAGTGAAAGAGGCGCAATCAAGAAGATCCTGAATATACTTCTCTTAGGACATAAAGAAACCATCTGGAGTAGAAGTAACCTCAATCCCAAGGAAGTAACGAAGATGACCAAGATCCGACATAAGGAACTGCTCACTAAGACGAGCCTTGACAAAGGCAATGTAGTCAGAATCATCTCCGGTAATGATTATATCATCAACATACAGAAGAAAAAGAGTCCGGCCACGAGACGAAGTGTGGACAAAGAGCGCAGGATCATGATCACTAGCTGAAAAGCCAGCAGCAGTGACCATAGAGGAGAAGGGCTCAAACCAAGCACGAGGGGCTTGCTTAAGGCCATAGAGAGAGCGACGAAGGCGACAGACTATGCCCTCAGGAACAGAATACCCAGGTGGCGGATGCATATAGACCTCCTCACGCAACTCGCCATTAAGAAAGGCATTCTTAACATCAAGCTGAGAAACAAACCAATGGCGAACAGACGCCACCGAAAGAAGAGTACGGACAGTGGTCATGTGGGCCACAGGAGCAAAAGTCTCGTCGTAGTCATGACCATGCTCTTGCTGGAAGCCACGAGCAACAAGACGCGCCTTATAGCGCTCAAGAGAGCCATCAGAGCGAATCTTAATCTTATGGACCCACTTACACGTGATGGGACGAGAGTGAGATGGAAAAGGAACAAGATCTCAAGTACCAGTACGCTCGAGGGCAGCAATCTCCTCGGCCATGGCATGCTGCCACTCAGGGTGAGTAACAACATCCCGGTAGGAGACAGGCTCATGAGTAGCTACACTAGCAAAAGCAAAACGGGCAGGGGGCTGAATCGTCTGGCGATCGCAGAGAGCGTAGTGAGGAGAAGAGGACCCATCAGGGGAAGATGGAGCATCAGGAGAAGATGGCTCATCTGGAAGATCCTCAATACGAGGTCGACGAGTGTAGAAGAGAGGGGGAGGAGCCGCAAAAGACGAAGCAGGCGGCAACAACGATGGAGAGGCCACGGTAGGAATATGTGGAGACTCAGTGGGATGGGTGGACGAGGGCAAGACAGATATAGGTGTATCTCGAAAGGTCAAAAAAGACAGAGACTCTACAGAGGAAGCTGAAGGAGAGGCAGGACGTGGGTAGAAGGGACGAGACTCGTCGAAAGTCACATCCCGAGAAATCCGCATACGTCGACAAATAGGATCCCAGCACCGATAGCCCTTGTGCTCGGCAATGTATCCCAAAAAGACACACTCAACAGACTGAGCGGTCAGTTTGGTGCGTTCTCGAGGGGCGAGGAGAACGTAGCAAACGCAGCCAAACAGACGAAGGGCGGAGTAGTCAGGAAGAAGACCACAGAGACGCTCAACAGGGATTGCGCCTTGAAGAGCAGAAGAAGGCTGGATGTTGACGAGATAGGTGGCAGTGGAAATAGCCTCGGCCCAAAAGTGAGGTGGAATAGAGGCGGCAATCATCAGTGCACGAGCTGACTCAAGGAGGTGACGATGCTTGCGCTCAACGACACCATTCTGAGCATGAGCACCAGGACAAGAGAATCGAAGAGAGTGCTCGCCGAAGAAGAAAGGCTGCAGCAGTAACGAGAGAGGTACTCGCCAACAGAGTCAGCACGAAAGACACGAATAGGAGTGGAGAACTGTGTGCGAACCATAGTGGCAAATTTTTTATAGATAGACAAGGCCTCACTACGAGAAGACATAAAATATATCCAAGTGTGGCGAGAGAAATCATCTATAATTATGATATAATATCGATGACCCCCCTTTCGAAACGAAGGGAGCCAGAGCCCAAACATATGAATGAACAAGATCAAATGGACGCTGAGACACTGACTCACTATGAGGATAAGGAAGCTGAATCTGTTTGCCTAACTTACACCCCGACAATCTAAAGACACGTCTCTGAGAGCACCCGAAGGCCACGACGAACTAAAGACGACAGACGAGATCCACACAGATGGCCAAGACGGTGATGCCACTGCTGAAAAGAGCCGGTAGACGGAGTGGCAGAAGCGGAGAGACTAGCGGCGACGGTGGTAGCGGAAGGAAGGTGAAGCCAGTCAAGCTCCTAGAGATGTTGCGAGTCAAGACGCCAAGGGCCAGAACCAACCAGAGCTCCCGTGTAGAGATCCTGAACACAACAAGAGTCAGAGTCGAGAATGACCTGACAACCAAGATCAGTAATCTGCCCAACAGAAAGAAGCTGCATGGTAAGGCAAGGAACATGAGCAACAGAAGGAACATGAAAAGATGAGTTGCTAAGAGGTCCTCGACCAGAGACAGAAAGAGAGGTACCATCAGCAGTGAGAACACTAATAGGAGAATCAAGAGGTGTAATGAAGGACAGAGTGGAAGCATCAGAAGTCATGTGAAAAGATGCTCTAGAATCAAGAATCCACGGGAGGTACCGATCGTAGAGGGTGGTTTCTCGGTTCAAGAGTCGATGAGCGTAACTCATCGAGGGTGAACTGAAGCGGCAAGCAAGCATCGAAGTCCGCTATCTCTGCTCGATGAGAGAAACTGCCAAGGAGTCGGCGCAGACGCCGATGTAGAAGACACCGATGCGGTGCATAGTAGAAGAACGGCGTGAAAGATGCCGCTACTTCTTATAGCACTGGGACTCAATGTGGCTGACCTTGTCGCAGTAGGAGCAGTGAGGACGGCCACCGCCAGATGGAGGGCGACCACCACCACCTGTGGTAGCCACTAGAGGAGGTAGTGTGCTGAAGCGTGGAGCAGTCGGTGTAGCAGGTGGACGAGCGGCGAGCACGGAGGGGAGTGGCATCAGGCCAGCACCACTCAAGCGAGTCTCCTCTGCACGTATCTCGGTAAGAGCCTCTAGGAGAGTAACACGAGGTGGCGTGCAAGGAGCTGGGCACGCCTGCCAACTCGGGACGGCGCGAAGTAACGAAATCGAGACACGCTGAAACTCAGTCAAGACGCATGGCTAGGCAAAGACGACAAGAGCGACAGCCAAGAAGCGGAGAGAGTCCACCGACGCCGATGCAGAGCTCTAAGCGTAAAAAGTGTCAATAGTAGCATCACCCTGCTGAAGAGAGTGCTCCTAGCGGACCACAGACATGTAGAGGGCATCACCAGAGGGCTCAGAGGCCGACGGCGTGAGTCCACATCCGAAAGCCGAAGGGAATCCCACATCCTCGAAGAGAATCGAGGCCGACATCGGCGATGAAGACAAAGCGAGTCTGCAGCGCCATCGCTGCACCACCAAGTGTAGGCGGTCAGTCCATCCTTATAGGAATCCAGAGCCTCTTGGTAGGCAGAGGCAACCTCATCATCAGCAAGGCGAGCGGCCTCAACAAAGAAACCTTGTTTACGGTTTGGGCAAGACGACAGCGAGGCTCAGAGGAGGAGTAGGGCAAGGCGGGTAGATGACATCACTAGAGAGGACGCCCTAGAGACGAAGACCATGCATGTGGATGCGCATGTGAGACACGAAGTCAGTGTAATTAACACCATCGAAGATCACCGGGCAGCGAGGGAGGGAAATAGTATCTATTGGTAGGCGGCGTTGGACGGCCCAACGACTAAGGTAACAAAGTCTAACAGGCGGCGCTGGACGGCGCGGCGGTTAGAGCGACGTTTTTTTTATTTCTTTCTTCGGGCGGCCGACTAAAAACGCGCCCCAAATAACCGTCTGAAGCCACAGACGCGACGGGAAACAAACTAGGTTCCCCTCGCTTGTGACGGCAATGGCGGCGGCGGACTCGAAAGCGGCGGCGGCTAGCGATGACGGCGGGGGCCTCACCGAGGCGACGAGCGGCCGAGTCCGGATGAGGCGCCGAGCGAAGATTTATCCGGCGGCGGTGCAAGGAGTCCCGGCGATGGCGGCGGGTGGGAGCGCCGAGCGACGGCGTGGCGGAGTGAGACTCGGCAGCCCGAGCGACGGCGGTGGTGCAGACGGAGGCGGAGATGAGCGGCGGCGCGGCAGGCCGACTCAAGCCGAGGCGGAGACGAGCGGCATGGCACGGCAGGCCGACTCAAGCCGATCGGGAGACGTCAAAGATGACGACAAGGCGGCAACCTCCAGATCGGATCCGAGAGGCAGCGGCGGGGCGACAAGCGAAGCGACGCGAAAACCATATGTACGATCTGATACCATGTTATGAATAACGCTTGTATTCAATATGAGGCCAATGGACCAATATATATACACAAAGTACAGGTGGTGAATATGCAAATAACCCCTCATAACAATGGGGAATAACACACTATACATATATCTCTAACATTTAGAATGCATGCAGTTAGTGTTCTAAAACTTTGACTGCTTATATACAAAAAGTACTTGGATTTATCAGGTCGAAATGATATTACTAGATTTATCTTAAAACATTCTTTGATGTCGTTATATTTTTACTAATATATAAATCGAAAAGGTATTAGTCAAATGTATGTATTGAAGACTATCTCGAGACTCTCGATATCCAAAATAAAAGTAAAAAACAACGAAGGTAGCGGTACAACAGGTCAGTGTAGAAAAAGGCCTCTAAAAAATAGTAGAAGATGCAGAAAGGGAACGAAAAGAAAACACGGCGAAACCGAGAATTAATTCACGGGAGAGCAGCAGACAGCGAAGCATCAGTGGCCGCCCCGACGGCCGACCATCGACGGCAACGCGCGGTGTTGCGGTCAATTCGCCGCCCGCACGAGGCACCAAACGATCGAGTCCCTCTCTCTCCATTAATTACTTTTGGGCGTAGCAATGTGAATACATGGATGGAACGGATAACAACTTCACCGGACGTGCTAGTTTCCTCATCCCATACGGATTTTATATGGTGCAAGGGAAAACTTTTTTCTTCGTCTCTCTTTTCTTTTAATTTTTGCGAATGAAATGAGAGCTTTATTATTAATTAAAAAGGGATGTTTCTAACAAGGAGTTTGCGATTACAGACAGCACTATGCACTGTCCATTTTTCTTTACTCGAGACGCTAATGATTTCTAAATATAAGTCTTTGGTGAATCCTCGAAATGGATCCTCAGAGTATGTACACTAGTAAAGATGATTGTTGTCTACATACTCTTTCATGTCATTTAGAGACAAGACTAAAGACAACTTCAATAATAGGTTATCTCTTAAGTTTGTCTCCGTGGGATCCACAATCTTTAAATTACGCATGAAAAAGTGTTTGTTATAGACAACTTATACAATAGTGTTTTGTGTTTTATATATACCCTTATTTTATGGGCTTAGGTCTTCTCTTCGCGAATAGATAGCTACACTCTCTCTCTCCTCTATGTCAGCAAAAATCCTACGTGACAAAGTTTATAGATGGATGATATCACACCATTGTACATGACCTCGGCACAAATCTGGATTTTAGTAAGTTTCTCACATTGGCTTGAATGGTTTGAGCCTTGGGCTTCCTTTGGCATTGCGTAGCTATTAAAAGCACTATTTTGCTACCTTTGGACTCAATAAGGGCTAGTTTACGGTTGTTGTGCTATAGAATCTTGTTAGTTACCTGCATTTACTTATTTTATTAAGGTTTTTCTAGTATGGCTACAAAATGCTTTCAACTGATTGTTATATGCGTAAGTTGGGGAAAAAATGCTTTTGAAAAGATCGTAATGCCCCGTTTCAGAATGACCTTATCCTAGCTAGGGATATGGGGCACGGCGTGTCGTTTCGTATGCATGGGCCATCCATGATTTATGTGGCAAGATACTTTTCCTTGTTTTTTTTTCCTTTTTCCATTTGTGATAATTAGGAATGCATAACATGGTGACGACGATCAACTCATTTTATTCCTCAAACCAATTAATAAGAGTCGGCTCTAAGTGTTAAATCGAATAATCCATTCATCAAAACATGCACACCAACTCATTTCCTTCAAAAAAGAAACCACACACCGCATAAACTACACTTCCAAAGCACAAGAAATGCAAATAAAGTAAGTTGCAAAACTGACGGGATGCAGCTATGAACATTTCAACGGTATCGATCCCTTACACCCTCATGAACCATTGGCTGCCTGCAACAACGGCACGCATGCCGCAGTATGACAAGGAGATACACTCGTGCTGGATCTTGCCTACACCTTGTTTGCTGCCTTTTTTTGTCGTTGCCACATGAGTTTCTTTCTCGTTGCGCCCAAACCAATCCTTCCCACCCCTTCGCCGATACACAATCGCCTACTTGCTTTCTCCTTCCCCATGTGGGCTCCACCTTAGGCATGTGCTGGGACTTGGCAACTTGGCACATTCGGGCTACGGCCACTCAACCGGCTGCTCCACCATCGCGCATCCATCCAGACAGAAAGAGTCGTTCAATCCTCTAAGGACATGTCCAACGCGAGGATTGCTTTGCCACGGTGGCAATCAGCGATAGCAGTTGTGTCGGAGTCGCAGCTTGATGAGGAGGCCGACGCTTGGAGCAGCTCGCACGCAACGAAAAAAATTCCAGGAAAAGCGGCGCTTCGGCAAGCGTCTGTGCAATTGTTATTTCCACTCAAGGTTGTGGCTCTAGTGCAAATGCTTCACGATGTGTCATTGTTCTCTCTTTAAGCATCCATCCAAGCATCTCTTATTGCAGATGCCCTAATACAAACTCTTCGTTTCAAAGAACAATAATAATAATAATCCCACAAACTAACGAGAGCCCGGAATAATTTTAGAAATGGGTAGATATACCCTTGGCATGTTGGTACATATAGTTTTATGGAGTATGAACTTTGTTCCAATTTCCCTCGCGAAAAAAAAAACACTTTGTTCCAATTTTTGATCAATTAACACGTGGAAGACTTAGGTGTAAATTTCCATCTTTCTGCCCCTCCCACGCATGGTCATGGTCCTTACCGATCACAAGGAAAATACCCTAGAACCACCAGTGAAATCACCCTCCAGCAACAGCTCACCTTCCTTCTCATTTCATGACGAAGTGGGAAAAGGAACTTAAAAAAACACCGACGTTTGTGGTGCATTCTGTCAAGTCAGTTGCACATGGGGAACAAGTGCGCAACAATAATGCACGCTACATGTACAATACCGGCCTCTCCTCAAGTCTCACCATTGCCGCGTCCACTACTACTACTACGAAGCCACCAGTCCACCACTATATATATCCCGCGTCCTTCCCGCCTTTTAGCCCACCTCCACCACCGACTCATCGATCGTCTCATCAAGAAACTCTTGTCCTTCCATCGCAAGAACTACTCAATTCTTTGCAAGATTTCTCATATACACATAGAGAGATATACACATACATACATGGATCGCCAGAGCATGCAGGGTGGCGGCGGCGGCGGCGGCGGCGACGGAGCCGGCGCGGTGAAAGAGTTCTGCTACGGCGGCGGCGGCGGGCAGCCGGAGGTCGTCGACGGGGCGTTCCTGATGGAGCTGCTGGAGGACACGCCGGCGGCGAACCAGCCGCCGGAGGGCGTCGACTATCGGCTGAGCCGCGTCATCCGTTCCCTTGAGGCCGAGATCGGCAGCGGCACTGCACCAGAGCCGGCCGCGGTGGGGGACGCCGAGAGCACGACGGACGGGCCAACGAGCGACGACGGCGGGCTGGAGGGCATGCTGTCGGACTTCGACAGTAGCCCTGGCCCCTGCTGGGCCGAGGCGCCGGTGCCACCTGCCTTGGCGCCGTTCGAGTACTGGGCGGAGGTGCCGCCGGCGATGGGGCACGACATGGGCGGCTGGTACGTCGATGGCGACAGCGTCGAGGGCTCCGCTGTTGATCAAGTGTACAGCCCCCTGTGGGAATGAGTGGTGATGAAATTTGGGAAAAGTGGAAGTAGAATGTATGGAGGGTCATTCAACTTGTGGGGGTGTGTCCTTCGGTCACGATATTTTCTAAATGCATATTTAAATCATTGATGTGATATAAGTGGGTTATTAGTCCATTGTAAGTATCCAGGCATATTTCGTATACGTGGCATGACACGGATTCAAAGTAGTTGGTGGGACATTTGCAAAAAAAAAAAAGACCCGTCTACATAAAATTCGACTGTTTTCTTAGTCAAAAATTTAATTTTAGTTTATTTACAACTTCATTATATATAAATTATAGTAAATTATTTATGTATTTTTTCGTTTTTGGTCACCGTAATTATTCTCTAAAGTCTTTATAACTCATATTTCCATCACATAATTCAAAATATAATATATACTTTGAGAGAATGAGCAAAAACAAAGACAAAAAAAAGACGAAAAATAAAATTCTATACCAACAAAATACGGCAATCTGGTGAACCCGTTATGTTCTGAAGAAAAAAATCATAATAATGCAGACCCAATTCATCATATAAGAAGAAATGCAAATCTCAAAGCATATTGGATGGAAGAAAATTCGACTATTTTGACAAAAGAAAAGAGTCGAGTGTTGTATGGCAAAACCGAAAAAAAAACACTTGTGCAATCTTTTTTCCGTTTGGCACATGTGCCCTTACCCGAAGCTGGTCCAACAAGACCACATACATCACTACTACAGAGAAGGCTATAATTGACATCTCATCACAGACGGTTCCCCAGAATTCATCAGTGTTGTAATTATCACAGACAGTTTTATAAGCGTGACCGTCTATATTACTAGTGATGGCTTGAACCATCTGTGATACATAATGTGACATCCTAAAATCCACATTTTGGGAATACATACTATAAATACATTAGGAAAAATCATTTTGATCATTTTACATATGAAAAGCCAATCATGCATGAATTTTTGAACTTTTGTTTAAAAGCAAATAATGAAATACAAACAAACATGCACTTAAAGGAAATTTTGATAAACAAAATAAAAATAGTTGAGAGAATTATTTTGGGCATAATTGCTTAGGAAAAAGTCTACTAAACAACTTACATGAATTTTTCCTTAAGTGAGACAATACATTTACATAAGAACAGAAAATTATAAGATTTTTTGAGAAAATCACAGATAATAAAAAGTCCTGACAAATTTACATAATAAATTACACTAGGTCAGGAGCCCTCACAAAAAGTTTCATAAAATTTTTACTTCCCTCGCTAGGTATACAAATTCAGCAAACCTCACCCTTTAGATCCAAAAACCCTAACCTAATCCTCTCTCTCTCTCTCTCTCTCTGCAAGTCTTCCACCTCTACTCGCCTCAACACACATGCCCACATGAGCTCCGCCCCGCTCGCGAGCGTGTCTCCGCGCGCCCACCGTTTTGGCCGCACCGCCCTGGTTTCGCCGCCCAACCGCCCTGTCACCTCCCCGTGCCATGCCCTGCCCTGCCCTAGCTCACCCATCCCTGCTCGTTGCTCAGTCATCACCTCCGAGGTCGTCGCCGCCATGCCCGTGGGCACACGCTCTATCCCTCGCGTTTGTCCACCCGTCCATCTATAAGAAGGTCACCAGAGCTTCTTCTCTCCCTTTCCTCGACATTCCCCACCTTATCCTCCCCTCGGTTGAGCCCAAACACAAGAGAGCTTAAGCTCCATTGTCAGCCGCTGTGCCACTACCACCATTCCTACCGCCCCAAAGGGTTTTTCTTCGTGCCAACCGTGTCATATCACGTTCCAGAGAATGAGGAGCCTTTCCTCTCACTTGATTTCCTCTTTGGTCCACAAGAACTCACTGAACCTCGTTTCTTCCCGATCTCCGGCTATTTTCGCTGCCGCTCACCACTGGACCTTCACTATGCCTTGGACCAATTGGCCATGTCAAGAGTACCTCGAGGACATCTTCAACCTTCTCCAAGCCATCCTGAGCTTCCCCATCGTCTTCAACGAGCTCCCCACGTGAAGCTCCCCTTACCGCCGCTGTCCATCGCCGCTAGCTCATCTCCAGCTACCTCCTTCACTCCGCGTCACTCCAGTATACTCCTAGTACCCCTTAGAATCTCATGCTTGTGTTAGTTGGTGGAAGCATTGCTGGAACAACGAAACCGTCGTAGTCCCGAATGTCACCGCCGCCCTTCGGTGTAGCTCCGCCGCAACCGACCACCCCAACCCTCGCCGTCGGTACTGTTGGATGCGCAAGGGCGTAGGGAACCCATTTTGGGTGTCTCGAGCTGCCGCTGTGTGCCACCGTGTCGTGACAAGCGCGGCAAGCCAACGCCCAAGATCTCTCTGTTGTCAAAAACGGACACGCATTGTAGCAATGCAATTAATTAGCGTAATCTCGGTTGTTAGGACAAATCAGCATTTAAATGATTGGTTTAATTAATGCTTAAGTTACTGCCGCGTGGTCCCCAAAAAACAGTAAACAAGATTCATTAAAACCTGGTTTCACTTTGAGTCACTAACACTCGGGTCCCACGGCCATTAAGTGCACATTGCACCCTCCTGTGGACTGCGCACAGTGCGCATAGACCTTTGGTCTACGCACTGTTTTGTGAACCATGTCACTGACAGTGGACCCCACATGTCAGTAAATGATTTCCTTTAGAAAAATAAAAGAACAGAAAATACCTAGGCCCACCTGTCATACACTAGTATTTTCCAATAGAAAAATAAATCAAAATAAAAAGAAAAGGGTGTGGGTCCCACCTATTAGAGATATATTTCTCTCTCCCTTTTTCTTTTCCCGGGATTTTTCAAACTGAACCAATTTGAAACTTTAATAACTTTTACATAAAAACTCCAAATTGAATTATTCTTGTTTCTAAATTCATATAAAATCATGCTCTACCAGAATATGCAAAAAAAATATTTTAATTTTGTTACTGTTGAATTTATTGGTATTATTTAATTCATTTTTGGCTCTTTTTAGATTAGACGTTGATTGCTCGAGTGATTATTTCGACGACCAACCATCCTCATATTCAGAACAACAAGAGCAAGGCATGCGCCTTCTTTGATCATGTTGATCCCACTATTTTACTTACTGTACTTTGTTTTGCAAAATCTATTATGCATGCATGTATGTTTGGGTAGTCGGTAGTTGTCAATCCTATTCGATGCATATATCTCCTTGAAATATTGATCCCCTTACTGTTGTAGCCATTAGGTTATGGGTTAGACAATATATAATGTCATTTGGGAGTTGTCAAGTGCGATTATCGTACAACTGCTAAATAGAGCGATAGATTTTTCATAAAAACTATAAAAGGACAATATGATAAACATGAGTTTAGGAGATTTATGAAAAATATCTAGAGGGGTGTATCTATGTTATTTTGTCTAAAAACAAAAATGAAAAACCTAGTTTTTGACGCAGACGAGCTATATTATATTCTGAGAAGAGTGAGGGGTGTATCTCACTAGTAGATAGGGAAAGATTCTCGCCTGGATCAATTAAGGACTGGACGCCAACAACTCCAATCTAAGCCAAATGTACAACCATATGCGCTGGTATGGGACGGCCTTAGCTAATTAAGTCATTGAAAACTAGCCTTGCACGTAGGTAGGCCGTAAAGTGTGGACATGACCAATGTAGACCTGTTCAAAGGGGCTCCCTTCACCACGGTCTTGGGCACAAAGTTTGCTGATACAACTGCGAATGCCTCACTGAGGCAATGAGGTGGTGTTCCCGGGGTGAAGTGAGGATAAACATTCACTGGGCTAGTGCAAGGGTAGGACTAGATGATGTAAACGCTTCGACGCATGCTCTAGACTGCTTACCTACGGTAGTGAGCAGTAGCATCGATGGATGCCGAATAAACTAGAGAATTTGTGTACTATTAGTAAAGTTATACACCTCTGCAGAGTGTAAATATATTTAAATAGTCGTGCTCGCGATCATGAACGTGCTTAGTGCAGACGGTATGGGTTTAGTTTTGATTTTCACAAAAACTGTTTTATTAGAAAAACATCAGCAATGACTTGTGGGTTTTTATTTGAGTTAACTGCCATGTTATGGCTGAAAATGAAATGTGGCTCGCAACCGATGAGGGTTGCGAGTTGTTGTTAAAATTAAATGATGTTCGCAGCCGAGGAGGGTTGCGAGTTGTTGTTCTTATTTGTTGTTCATTCAATTACTTACTTACTGTCCTATATCTATTTAACTGCTTTTAAACTTTCGTTGCAAATTACTACGTATTATATTGCAAATAAAAAATGGCTTTAAGCAAATAACTTTTAGAGTAGAGACTCATCCTTTGATAGCCTTGCATTTATATAAATTTTGCGATACACTATAATTCTTGCTGAGTATGCATTGTACTCAATCTTGCTTATATTGTTGTTTAGAGTTCGAAGAAGAGCCGACCCCCAATGATACATTCTTCGCACCCGAAACCAGAGGGTTCGGTGACGGGTCTATCTAGGCCTTATTTCTTATCGGTTTCTTGAGGGTTGGATGGGGATGCCGCTGGAAATTCTCTACTTTTATTACTTCTTCTGCTGCTACTTCTACTCTGTTGATACCTGCTTTTATTTGGCATGTCGGCCATTGATGTAATAACTTGTAATCGCTTAAGTTAAGTACAATTTTGCTTTACTTTGTATATGTGAATGTACAGATGTGAATGCCCAATATTATGAATGTGTGTACTAGCCACTGATCATGGGACTAGTACGGCACAGACATAGGGTCTTCGGGTATTCCACGCCCAGGGGTCCGACACATAATTATCTCAGACAGTTTTTAATAAGAACCATTTGGGATAATTCACACATGGTTCTTGTTAAGAACTGTCGGTGATAATTGCAAACATCACAAGCGGTTTTTAATTTGAACCGTCTGTGATAATTCACAGACGGTTCTTAACAAACACCGTCTGTGATAATTGCTGACATCACAAATGGTTCTTAACAAGAACTGTCTGTGATGATTTTGTATCAAAGACAGTTTGTGGTTGGAAGTGTCTGTGATATGTACTATGTTATTAAATACCCGGCTCATCCCGATAGATCTATCTACAGTGAGGCCTCTCAAAAGGTAACGGAGGCGTACAAAGGTTTCCTCGAGCATTCCTATTTCCTTTGTTCTGCCAACTACATTGATTGGATACTGTTGGGCCTGCCTATGATTTGGGGCATTTGGTGAAAGCATATCGTAGATTTGCGAGTGTGCTTATAGATCTATTTGTTCTTTGTGATCTAAGGTTAGTATTTGCTTCAAATTATATGCATTATAATCAAGAGAGATGATATCTAGGTTTAGATCTAGATTTAGATCTAGCTTGGTAGTTTGCTCCAATTTAAGAATGGGTCTCACTACTCCTAGTCTACTTCAATATATTCTTGCTTGATACATATATTGCTTCATGAATAGTACGTAGCTAGCTACTTTAGATGGACAATTTAAAGTGAATGATATGTGTAAGCGTAATGGCTAGCTAGCTATAGGAGCATTAATCTAATTTAACACTAATTTGTTACATGTGTAGCGTAGATGGACCGAAGCTAGATGTGTATTGAGAACCGTGTGAGTAAAGACTACATTGATAGCATGACTGCTTTTAGAAGAGTTACCGAGCAAGATATGTTGAAGGAGATGAAATTTATGCACTGTTCATGCATTGATTGCGATAATTTGAAGATGTTTACCAACTTAGCACAGATCGAAGCGTACTTGAATCGAAGGGATTTCAAAAAGGGGTATCCATGTTGGACCAGTCACACTAAAGAGCAGATTATACAGGAAGGTAGTAACATCGTAGAGGGAGCCAACGATATGCCAGATGTGGATTGTACTTTCGATGAGGATAGATCACACGATAACAATCTGGATCAGATGCGATGCAGAAGGGAACTATAATGAGAGAGAGTTTAGTAAATTCAAGAGCCTAATGTAACACCCCGGCTATGCAGAAGCCAACATATTACCTAAAGTCTAACATAAAGCAACAATACGATTTAATTTCAACATTCTAATAGCTAAAAACAGGTAAAGATCATCTCACAAGAGAACGACTATAAGAATTGAATTGCATTTCAGCAACATATCAAAATTCTAAATATCCATTCATAATTAACCATTCAATTTAAAACTATCAAGAATCTATACGATGAATACTAAGCATTAACTATTTCAACCAAATTATAATGAATAACAATCTCAACCATCGAAACTCTATTTATTACAATCCAAAATTTATCATAAGAGAGATAATAGGAAGTCCATTGACTAAAAGATGAATTAAGTGAACTGAATGAAGTGATCCATGACTAATCCCTCCTAAGAATGTCGTCTTCAGTGTTTACCTAAAACAAACAAACACTAGCAAGAATGAGTTCACGACTCAACAAGTACAATATAATAATATGGAAACATACTAGAACAAGAACACGACATTCATAATATCCGAATATGAAATAGAATGGTAGAAATCTTATGCAAGAATGAAATGCATGCTCTTCTCTTCTGCTTATACCGGTATAGCCGGTGAACACCCGTCGGTGTTCACTCATGCCCGCATTATCCAAAATGTGGGGATCCAAGGCCCGTTTGAAGTAACATTCAAAACGGGGATCCAAATTGCCCATATTGGAATGATGGGTCTTTACTTCTCACTCCCGTGGGTGAATCATGAACGTATGAATGAATGAATGATTATATGAATATGAAAGACATAATCTCAAGAAGCATAGATTAACACACGTGGTAAGAAGCAGGAATCATTGGAATCTACTTATAGTCCATAGAATTTAATCATAGCATGAACATCAAGCACATCAAACAAATAACAGTCAATACAATCTACAATGTACTTGCCTTTCACGTTACGACGCGTTAGAAGGTAAGGATGATGCCACTAATCTCGAAGCCTCTCCTCCTACAAAATTAAATTACTCAAATAAGGACGACGTGATAACAAGACTGTACTCGCAACGCTCTATCTCATCTTCCCAAAACCCAAGGTTTATCTACTTGTTCTACTCAAGTTAGACGACATTCTAGTAGGAAGCTACATTGGACAGCAGCATTAAAAACTACATATCTTTCGCTCTGGAACTCAAAAAAGTGTGATCTCAGATTCTCTGGAAAGATAATGAAATCACCTACAATAACCTAGTTGGTGAGAATCTCAAATTCGGCCAACCTCTGAGTCTAACAATCAGATGAAAATCTAGAACTATAATCCGACAGACAGAATAAACAACAGTACAAGAAAACTCATATCTTTCAAATGGATGAACCAACATTTAACATTTTTAACAATATGGAAATCTTACAAAATTTCCTACAACAATCATGTTGAGTGAACCCCCTGAATCAGCCTTTAACATATTCGTATTTAATAAACAAAATGACTGCTAATATTCGTTAAATTTCTGGACAGCTGTAATGAAATCAACGTAACTTCTAGACCACAACTCCGAATTGGGTGATCTTTGAACCTATGGAAATCTGAAGACAAACCCCACAAATCTCTAGGAGACTCTATCCACCAATTCGGACTTTAACTACATGAAAATTGACGCAGAAGCATTGAACAGATTTCTGAAATTAATCGCAGCAGAACAACGATCCCCTAATCATGGCAATTTACGAATCTAATTCGATCCAACTAGCGAGGAGTCGTCCGTTACCCTTGAAGACACACATGCCCGCTGAATTCCCCCGCGAGGCTCTCCCCTCCTCTTCTTCTCCTCTCTCCCTCCACCTTTCTCCTTGGCTGACAGCAATAGGAGAGCACCACCAAGAGGGAGGGGAATAGCAATGGAGTGCAAGGAGGGGGGGCATGTACTGTAGCGGTGTGTGCTACAGTGGTGGGCTAGGGTTTCCCCCTCCGTTTATTAGTGGCCGGCCCCTCATGGGCCTCCTGGGCCAAGGCTCGTGCCACAAGTTGCAGGTTGCCGAAGAATTGCAGATTTCCCCTCCTGTAAAGTATAATTTCTCTTTTGACTGCTTTCTTCATTAGAATAAATTGAAGTATTACATTCTACACCCCTTAATATGATTCGACCCGAATCTACACACCGATCTACGCGAAAGAACAACCATAACTGGAAAATTAATAATGGTAACACTTACCCGCTATGAACAAATCTCAATACTGCTCGCGCATGTGAGACCCCAGCTCGCATGTGGCTTCTCTCGGATTGATGAGTCCAAAGCACCTTAACATACTTCAAAGTCTTGTTCCTCAGAACTTGCTCTAACTCTTCCAGAATTGCACTGGCCGGGATTCAAAGGTAAGATCTTGCTCAATTACCAAGGGCTCTAGCGGAATCACTTGCTCTGGATCTCTCAAATACTTTCTCAGCATGGAGACATGGAATACATCATACACGCCGCGCATGGACTCTGAAAGGTCCAAACGATTAGCCAACTTTCCAATTCGCACTGTGACCAGGAAAGGTCCAACATATCTTGGGCTAAGTTTTCCATTGGTACCAAAATGCCCAATGCCTTTGGTAGGAGATACTCTCAAAAGAACCTGGTCCCCCACTTCAAATTCCAACTCTCGCCTCCTCACATCTGCATAACTCTTCTATCGGCTCTGAGTAGCTAATAGATTCTTCCTAATCTCTATTACTCTGGCCACAGTCTACTGAACCCAATCGGGACCCAAAATTGCCCGCTCTCCAACTACATCCCAGCACAACGGGGATCTACACCTTCATCCATAAAGAACCTCAAATGGTGCAGCTCGAATACTAGCATGGTAACTGTTGTTATAGGCGAACTCTGCCAGACCTAGGTGATCCTCCCAACTTCCCTTCCAAGACATAACACAGGACCTAAGCATGTCCTCAAGTGTCTGAATTGTACGCTCAGACTGGCCATCCGTCTGAGGATGAAATGCAGTGCTAAGACAAAGCTGCATGCCTAAGGCACTCTGCAAGCTCTCCCAAAACATGGAGACAAACTTGGTGTCATGGTCAGAAACAATGGTCTTAGGCACACCGTGAAGTTGCACTACTTCTCGTACATAGATAGGAGCCAAATCGCTCGCCATATTCGTTGTACGAATTGGGATGAAATGCGCAGACTTGCTGAAACGGTCCATGATAACCCAAATAGCATCCTTCCCTTGCTGAGTGCGAGGTAGACCCACTACGAAATCCATGGAGATATCATCTCATGGCCATACTGGAACCTCCAAAGGTTGCAACAACCTTGCTGGACGACTATGTTCGGCCTTGACCCGCTGGCAAACACCACAGGACGCCACATACTAAGCAATATCCACTCTCATCCTTTTCCACCAGAAACTCTTTTTCAAATCTTGATACATCTTGGTCTCACCAGGATGTACGGTATACGGAATTCGATGAGCTTCCTTAATAATATCATCCTTGACTTGAGACTTCTGTGGCACACAAAGGCGGCCTTTGAACCATAATTCACCAAACTCATCAATGCTGAAATATCCTTGCCCTCATCCAACCGCTTCCTTGCCCGCTGAAGCATCTGATCTTGCTATTGTGCCTCCTGCACATGCTCTGGAATAGCGGACTCAAGAAATAAGTGTGTCTCAGCCTTAACAGTGCCCACAAAATAGAAAGAAATATCCATACGCTCAAAATCAGCAATCAGACAGCTGAGAGTAGGAGGAGTCGACTTACGACTGAGATCATCAAACACTACATTCACCTTGCCCGGGTGGTACTGAATCGTAAGATCATAATCTTTAATTAATTCTAACCACCTTCTCTGCCTCAAAGTTCAAGTCTTTCTGGGTGAAAATATACTTAATGCTCTTGTGATCTGTGAAAATATCACAAGACTCGCTATACAGATAATGGCGCCAAATCTTTAAAGCAAAAACCACTCCAACCAGTTCTAAATCATGAGTGGGATAGTTCTGTTCATGTTTCTTCAGTTGCCTTGACGTATAGGCAATCACCTTGCCATCTTGCATGAGCACACAACTAAGACCCACTCGAGAAGCATCTGAATAAATGGTGAACCGCTTCCCAGGCTCAGGAAGAGTAAGAACAGGAGCAGTCACCAATTTATCCTTTAAGGTACAGAAACTACATTCACAATCTTCTGACCACTGGAATTTAACATCTTTCTGAGTTAATCGAGTCATAGGTTTAGCAATGATGGAAAAACCTTCCACAAATCGCCGATAATATCCTGCTAAGCCCAGAAAACTCCTCACCTCTTTAACATTAGTTGGTCTTTTCCATTCCACCACTGTTGAGATCTTGCTAGGATCAACAAAAATACCTTCTTGATTAATCACGTGTCCCAAAAACCCAACTTCTGAAATCCAAAATTCACATTTCTTCAGCTTGGCATAGAATTGATTCTTCCTCAAGGTCTCAAGAACCATTCTCAAATGCTACTCATGATCCTCCTTAGACTTGGAATAGATCAGAATGTCGTCCATGAACACTACTACAAAGTCATCAAGATATGAATGTAGCGTACTATTCATTGCTTCCATAAAAACAGCAGGAGCATTGGTTAGTCCAAAAGACATAACCTTGTACTCATAATGTCCATACCTCATGGAGAAAGCTCTTTTCTCAAAATCTTGCTCCTGGACACGGATTTGATTGTACCCCGACTGAAGATCAATCTTGGAGAACACCTTTGCTCCCTTCATTTGATCAAAAAGATCCTCAATACGAGGCAAAGGGTATTTGTTCTTGATTGTTGCCTGATTGAGAGCGCGATAATCAACGCACATACGCCAACTCCCATCTTTCTTCTTGGTAAAAAGAACAGGCTCTCCCCATGGCGACACACTACGCCGAATCATCCTTTTAGACAACAAATCGTCCAGCTGCTTCTTTAATTCATCCTGAAAGGGCCGAGCCAAACGGTACGGAGACAAAGAAATTGGACAAGTACTAGGAATGAGATCAATCCGAAACTCCACATTCCATTCTGGTGGCATCCCTGTAAGTTTTGCAGGAAAAACATCAGGGTATTCACTCACCACGGGCATATCCTCGATGAACAGGGAATAATTTGACTTTGCGTCAAGAGACCAAAGCAATGCAATTCGCGAGGCTTGTCGGCTAGGGAACAAACTGGCCAATACAAACAGAGAATCAGACGTTGCACTTCCTTGAAAGACCAGCTCTTTACCAGACGCAGCTTGCAAGGTCACGGTCTTCCAATAGCAACATATCTTAGCACGATAACTGTACAGCTAGTCCATGCCAAGAATAACATCAAAAGGAGATAGTTGAATCACCAACAAGTTAGCTGTGAAATCCTCATCATCGATGGTAATAGAACAGCCCATACAGACTGTAGAATTGGAAATGAGACCCCTAGGAGAACTGACTACAATAGACTGGGAAATATGCTGCAAACTCAAACTCACCCTTCTAGCGAACTCAAGTGATACGAACAAATAAGTAGCTCCTGAATCGAAAAGAACAAAAGCCTTAAAGGAATCAACAAGTAAGGTACCTGTCACCACATTAGGATGGCCCACTATCTCTGGTGTAAGCATAGCATAAACTCCAGGTGGCGCCGGTGCAGAGGATGTCCCAATACTCGGTGAAGGAAGGGCAGGAGCTGTCGGTGGAGTAGTGAACTGAGGTGGTGTAGAAACTCCCTAGTTCCAATAATATTCGACAGGGTGCCGAGGGAAACACAACAGGAGGAGTCCAAGCTGGAGGACATTGTGGCATTGGAGCGGCCGCAAGCATGTGAACTGAGCCTCGAAAAGATGCAGTTGTAGCAGCCGCATGAGCCGGTTGCCACTTAATGAACTGGAAGGGTTTTGCTTGCAAACAGACATCTTATGGCCTTTTAGGCCACACTGACGACAAGTCCCTGTGAACGAACACTCCGAAGCACGATGCCCAGCACCACGCATGAAACAAATCATACCCTACCCTAGAGCAGGACGCATTGGTGACGTAGCTAAGGAAGGACGTGACACTAATGTAGCAAGCTGCCACTGCTAAACAAGACGAGAGAATGACTGCGTGCTGACTTCCTTGGAACCTCTTGGGAACGGGTCGCTAAGAAGACCCACCTCCCCCACCAAAACTCCACTTCTAACCACCGCCAAAACCACCAGCAGGGACAAAACCACTCGAAGCATGTCTCTACGAAGTAAGCTCCCCTTCCAACTCCATTCCCCTGGCCTGTTCGACCACGGAGCTAAAGTCACGCAGACCAGTCGCCCCCAAAACATGGCGATACTTCTGGTTAAGGCCCCTGCGGAACCTCTTGGCCTTCTCTCTGTCATCACCAGCCACTGCTGGTACAAAGCATACCAGATTGTTGAACCCAGAATTGGCCTAGATCAAGCTCAAGGAAAATAACAACTTTTCTAAAGAAACTCACGCTCAACACATATAACTATGGTATTGGGGTAAGTACTTCCCTATTACCATACCACGAACGGTGGTGTAGCCTAGCAAAGCCCAGGGCCACAACCACGACCTCAACCTCTCGACATTTCCGAACACCAACGATATATAGCTAACCATTCAGCTCAATAACAACAATAATAGTAGTATATAATCAATTCAATAAAAGTTCAACTTAATGAAACATACTATCAGAAACGCAGGTGCAATGGATTACCCAAATCCCACCTACTGTGCACAGTGTGTCATTTTAATATTTCAATTACCATAGACCTAATGCCCACTTTGATACCAACTGTAACACCCTGGCTATGCGGAAGCCAAGATATTACCTAAAATCTAACATAAAGCAACAATACGATTTAATTTCAACATTCTAACAGCTAAAAACAGGTAAAGATCATCTCACAAGAGAATGACTATAAGAATTGAATTGGATTTTAGCAACATATCAAAATTCTAAATATCCATTCATAATTAACCATTCAATTTAAAACTATCAAGAATCTATACGATGAATACTAAGCATTAACTATTTCAACCAAATCATAATGAATGACAATCTCAACCATCAGAACTCTATTTATTACAATCCAAAATTTATCACAAGAGAGATAATAGCAAGTCCATTGACTAAAAGATGAATTAAGTGAAGTGAATAAAGTGATCCATGACTAATCCCTCCCAAGCATGTCGTCTTCAGTGTTTACCTAAAACAAACAAATACTAGCAAGAATGAGTCCACGACTCAGCAAGTACAACAGAATAATATGGAAACATACTAGAACAAGAACATGACATTCATAATATCCGAATATGAAATAGAATGGCAGAAATCTTATGCAAGAATAAAATGCATGCTCCTCTTCTGCTTATACTGGTATAGCCAGTGAACACCTGTCGGTGTTCACTCATGCCCGCATTATCCAAAATATGGGGATCCAAGGCCCGTTTGAAGTAACATTCAAAACGGGGATCCAAATTGCCCATATTAGAATGATAGGCCTTACTTGCCCATATTAGAATGTTGGGTCTTTACTTCCCACTCCCGTGGGTGAATCATGAACGTATGAATGAATGAATGATTATATGAATATGAAAGACATAATCTCAAGAAGCATGGATTAACACACGTGGTAAGAAGTAGGAATCATTGGAATCTACTCATAGTCCATAGAATTTAATCATAGCATGAACATCAAGCACATCGAACAAATAACAGTCAATACAATCCACAATATACTTGCCTTTCGCGTTGCGACGCGTTAGGAGGCAAGGATGACGCCACTAATCTCGAAGCCTCTCCTCCTACACAATTAAATTACTCAAATAATAACGACGTGATAACAAGACTCTACTCGCAACCCTCTATCTCATCTTCCCAAAACCCAAGGTTTATCTACTTGTTCTACTCTAAACAACATTCTCGTAGGAAGCTACACTGGACAGCAGCATTAAAAACTACATATCTTTCACTCTGGAACTCAAAAAAGTGTGATCTCAGATTCTCTTGAAAGATAATGAAATCCCCTACAATAACCTAGTTGGCGAGAATCTCTAATTCGGCCAACCTCTGAGTCTAACAATCAGATGAAAATCTAGAACTATAATCTAATAGACAGAATAAACAGCAGTACAAGAAAATTCATATCTTTCAAATGGATGAACCAACATTCAAGATTTTTAACAATCTGGAAAGCTTACAAAATTTCCTACGATAATCATGTTGCGTGAACCCCCTGAATCAGCCTTTAACATATTCTTATTTAATAAACAAACGACTGCTAATATTCGTCAGAATTTCTGGACAGCAGTAATGAAATCAACGTAACTTCTAGACCACAACTCCGAATTGGGTGATCTTTGAACCTATAGAAATCTTAAGACAAACCCCACAAATCTCTAGGAGACTCTATCCTCCAATTTGGACTTTAACTACACAAAAATTGACGCACAAGCATGTAACATATTTTTGAAATTAATCGCAGCAGAACAACGATCCCCTAATCATGGCAATTTACGAATCTAATTCGATCCAACCAGCGAGGAGTCATCCGTTACCCTTGAAGACACGCGTGCCCGCTGAATTCCCCCACGAGGCTCTCCTCTCCTATTCTTCTCCTCTCTCCCTCCACCTTTCTCCTTGGCTGACAGCAATGGGAGAGCACCACCAAGAGGGAGGGGAATAGTAATGGAGTGCAAGGAGGAGGGCATGTACTGGCAGTACTGTAGCAGCAGCAGAGCACTATAGCAGTGCGTGCTACAGTGGTGGGCTAGGGTTTCCCCCTCCGTTTATTAGTAGCCGGCCCCTCATGGGCCTCTTGGGCCAAATCTCGAGGCCTAGGTTGCCGAAGAATTACAGATTTCCCCTCGTGTAAAGTCTAATTTCTCTTTTGACTGCTTTCTTCATTAGAATAAATTGGAGTATTACACTTGATGGAGGACTCGGAGAAATCTTTGTTCCCAGGCTACAAGCCGGACTACACAAGATTGTCGTCCGTGCTTGAACTATTGAAATTGAAGGCAAGCATTGGTTGGTCCAACAAGAGTTTCTCGACGTTGTTAGGTCTCCAAGCGGACATCCTTCTGAAGGAAAACGTGTTGCCCAGATCCACCTACCAAGCCAAGAAGGTTCTTTGTCCATTAGGAATGGAAGTAGAAAGAATATATGCATGTCCAAAAGATTGTATCCTGTACCGTAAAGAGTATGCAAACATACATGTATGTCCGGTGTGCAAAGCATCCCAATACAAGCATAAGAATCACTCCGATGACGGCGAGGGCATCGAGGTGAAGCAAGGACCTTCTGCTAAGGTGTTGTGGTATCTGCTTGTAATTCCCCGTTTGAAGCATTTATTTGTGAACCAAAAGGAGGTAAGATTGCTGCGTTGGCACTCGGAGGAGCATAAGAAAGATGGAAAGCTAAGACACCCTACTGATTCTTCCCAGTGGAGAAACTTCGATAGGTGCTTCGAAGACTTCGGTGCGGAACTAAGAAATATAAGGTTTGGGTTGAGTACAGACGGAATGAGTCCTTTCGGTAACATGAGCAGCTGAAATAGCACCTAACCCGTGAATCTATGTATGAACAACCTTCATCCTTAGTTGTGTATGAAACAGAAGTACATTTTAATGTCACTACTTATCCAAGGGCCGAAGCAACCTAGGAACGATATTGATGTGTACCTAGCACCATTGCTGCAAGATCTTGTGACACTGTGGAACGAAGGAGTACATGTATGGGATACATACAAACGAGAGAACTTCACTTTACGTGCCATGCTGTTCTGCACCAATAATGATTTTTTCTGCCCTTGGTAACCTATCAGGGTTGAGTACAAAAGGAACCAAAGCCTGGCTGCACTGCTTAGATGATACCGAGAGTGTGTGGTTGAACAACTCACGCAAAACTGTGTACATGAGGCACCGTAGGTTCCTTCCCAAGTATCACCCATACCGCAAGATGAAGAAACAATTCAACGGAAATAAGAAGGACGGTTCAGCTCCAAGGGCTTTTAGAGGGAAAGAGGTCTATGATATGGTTAAGGATATTGATGTTGTGCTTGGAATGGGACGTAAATTGAGGACCTGTCAGAAGAACTGGAAGAAGCGGTCAATTTTTTGGGACTTACATTATTGGGAGCACTTAGAAGTTCGCCACTGCATCGACGTCATGCACATGGAGAAGAATGTATGTGATAGCTTGATTGGTCTCTTACTGAATATTTGTGACAAAATAAAGGATGGTGTCAACGCACGGTGTGACTTGGTTGGTATGAACATAAGGACCGAGTTAGCACCGAAAGAGACCAACAAAGGCCAAACATACCTTCCTCCAACTTGCTGCACTCTGTCCAAGGTTAAGAGAAATAAACTGTGCCAGAGCTTACATGGTGTGAAAGTTCCGTCTAGTTACTCTACCAGAATGGAGAAATTTGTTTCTATGGAAGATTTAAAATTAATTAGTATGAACTCTTATGATTGTCATGTGCTGATGACACAAATGCTTCATGTTGCAATTAGAAGAATTTTGTCGAACAAGGCCCAAGTGTCAATCATGAGACTGTGTTATTTCTTTAACTCAATTGCTCAGAAGGTCATTGATCCCGATGGACTAGATGCTCTGCAAGCCGAGGTGGTGACGACTCTATGTCATCTTGAGATGTATTTCCCTCTGTCATTTTTGTATACCGTGGTCCATCTCATTGTTTAACTTCTGAAAGAGATAAAGATATGCAGCCCTGTCTTCCAATGTCATATGTACCCGTTTGAGAGGTACATAGGAATTCTCAAGTCCTATGTATGGAATCGATCTCAGCCGGAGGGCACACTACTACAAAACAGGCTATAGTAGACGCCCCATCATAGACGGTTCCTTTGGAACCGTCTGTGTTGGGTAAGTCCGAACCTGCGGCTGGTGCGGAACAACTATCACAGACGGTATTTTTTAGAACCGCTCAGGATAGTCATCTATCACGAGCGGTTGAGAATAGAACCGCTCGTGAATTATCACGACGGTTCTATTCACAAACCGCTTGTGATAATCCCTAATCACGAGCGGTTTTACGCTACAACCGCTCAGTAGTATCACGAGCGGTTCTTATTTAGAACCGCTCAGGATATTCAGTATCACGACGGTTCTTATTAAGAACCGCTCGTGATATCCCCGACATCGATCCTCTCATGCATCAAGGCTCAGGTCCACTGCCGCACTACCGTAGTGGACGCTGCCTCTCTGCCACTGCCGCAGTGGAGCAACCCGGCCGGCCCCCTGCCGCTGGCTCCAGATCAACATACCTACACACTACAGTACCGATGGGATGAGGAGCTCATACTATGGGCAAATAGATATAGTAACTTCACCTCCAAACTTTTTTTTCATTTTGGAATTTTCATATATATAGCCAAACAACGTGGCGATTAACTACAAAAAGATTAAAAACTAGAAACCTGCTGCCATAAAAAGATTAAAAACTAGAAACCTATCTAGTGGCGGAGGTAGGTCGCTATCTCCGCTCTTCAATACTTCAGAGGCGGCGTCGGGCGGACGGTTCATGATCGAACGAAACTCGAAATGCGCCCACTCACGACGACTCGCTCGAGTGTGTCCCAAGACCCTCGGACTATTGAACTAAGAAGAATTGAGCCCATAGGCTCTCTTCTCTTGCTTGAGGGTCTCGGCCGTCGACTCGATCGCTTCGCCTCGATTAAGCAGTCAAGTGACGACAAGCCTCCCGAGACGTGCAACGCCGTTTTGGAGGACCACATCGACGACACGGTAAACTCGCCGAAAGTGGGAGATCACCCTAAGACACGGCGGAGGAGAATGTCAAGACGGCGGAAGGTGGCCGCCACCCGCCCGCAAATTCTCGGACAGATCAGAGGAAGACATTGTTGAAATAGTGTTCTTCCGCAAAGACGATTCAACGTGACAATGAGAGAGGTGCGCGCAGACAAAGGCGCTGCATGTAAGAGGAGGCAGCCATTTCTGCTTTTGTGGAGAAAGGGGATCAAGGAGGTTGTGTGAAATACATTGTAGAAGGGACACATCTATATATAGAACAAGTTCTAAAGCCGAACGGAGACGAAGAGATATTTGGGGAGTCAGACGACGTTGGAAAATGAAGAGATGAAGCCGCGCCTGTGATCGTGAGACTAAGAGACACATGTAGGAAAATGAAGAAGAAGAGACACGCTGAAAATGAAGAGACTTATCACTGCATCGCCTGCTGTATAACCGCTCAGGAAGGAATCACTGAGCGGTTCTATTTAAAAACCGCTGATATATCCCATATCACGACGGTTGTAGTTAAAAACCGCTCGTGATAATTCCATATCATAGACGGTTCTTTTATAGAACCGTCTGTGATATTATTATCACAAACGGTTCTCGTTAGAAACCGTCTGTGATATACTTTTTATAATGCGGAAACGCTAGGGTTTTGCTCTCACTTGTCACTTCCTCTCCGCGCCCTTAGGCTCTCGCGGCTGCTCGCCTCCTCTAGGGTTTAGGGCTCGCCAGAGTTCACCGCCGACTACGACCTCGGCGCCGCCGCCCGACCTCGGTCCGCCGCCCCAACCTCGGTGCCGCCGCCCCAACCTCGGCGCCCTTGACCTCGGCGCCTTCAACCTCGGTGCCACCGCCCCGACCTCGGCGCCCGTGTTGGGTCACGGGTAGGCTACGATAGCTACAAACAAAAATTTCTACCACGCGAACCAAGATGCCAAGCAAGTAGATGATCACAGATCGTTACTAACAGACGCCAGCAGAGCAAATGGAAGAAGGATTGGAGCACCGTCCAACGAAGAGCGCCAATGAAGCGGTCGAGTCGATCGTCCAACGCCCAAATAATTGATGCAAGGGTCGAGTCGATCGTCCAATGTCCTCACGAGCCGATCGCTCTCCAAAGAACGTCTGCGGTTCCTTGTGAAGATTGCGGATCGCCCTCAAGCGTAACAATCGTAGTAGCGCCTCTACGGTATCCACACGCCCAGGAAGGAACAACCGAACGCCGGTGTGCGACTAAGTCGCATGGTGGAGCTCTCAAGGAGATGGCGGCTAGGGTTTCGTGGTGTTTCACGCGCCTCTCCCAACAAATTTCATGCACCTCCTTATATAGTGCTCGTGACGGATCCTATCCAAACACGCCATTTAATCAGATTCGCATTTGGTTTGTTCCAACCCGCTAAGAGTGTGACCTCAGAGGTTCATGTGTAGTTCGGTTGTGATTCAAAACCGCTTCCGATCACGAGTCGAAGCGGCTCCTAGAAGAACATATCGATTCCCTAAAACACACAAATTATATCGGACGAACCTTAATGCAATATGATATACCACTGTGTCCTCATCACTTACGACTGTGTCCTATCTCTATACGACCGGTTCAGATTTGATCACGCACCAACTCGTAACTCCTTACGACTTGGTTTCACCACTCGTGATTACGCTCACCGATCACGACTTGCTTGTATCTCCGCATTTACACTACCAGGGTCGGTCGAACTAAGTGAGCTACTCATGTATTCTCCCTTTGTCTCACGATATCTGGTTGAACTCCGGTGAGATGTTGTGTCATCCATGGACTGCTCAATACTTTCTCGATCGAGTATCAGATAACCTTATGTGGTCGAACACTTCGACTACTAGTGGCATGGCCATGCACTTTCTTTATCCGATCACAACGAGGGCCCAGAGACATCTCTCCCGTTATGTTAGGAGGGCAAATCCCATATCCCACCAAATACATTCCTCTCCATGTTTCAGAGCATACCCAAAGCTACCTTTATAACTACCCGATTCATTTGTAGCGTTTGGCAACCCCTAAGAGTGCTCTTACACATGTAGGAAACCATGCTGATCTCAGGTCTAAGGATTATACATCATCATTGCTTGAGACCAACTAATGACACATAGATTCATAACAATCTCAATAGTGTCTCAAGGTGGGTCTTATCCAACATCATGTTCTCTAACATGTGTCCATATTATCGGTTTGATATCCCCATATCTATGACTCGTGAAACATAGTCATCAACCAATACATATGCTAGTCTATTCATATGTGTCCTCATATGTTTACGACCAAGGATCGTGTAAGAATAATTATCGCGGGAATATAGAGTTTCACAACCAAGTCACATACTTGATTATAAATATTATCAATATTATTCTAGGAACAAGATAACACATTATCCAATGTCATGAACATAATGAAATATAATCATCTCTATGATTGCCTCTAGGGCATATTTCCAACAGTCTCCCACTTGCACTAGAGTCAATCATTTAGGTATCTAATACCGATAGCTCTTGTGTGTGCCTCATGCTTTGGTCAGTGAGAGGCTTTGTCAACGGATCGAACATTTAAATCTGTATGAACTTTGCATATCTTAACATCTCCTCTATCCACCAACTCGCGGATAAGATGATAACGCCTGAGTATATTTTTGGACTTCTGATGGGATCTAGGCTCCTTGGCTTGAGCAATGGCTCCATTGTTGTCACAATAGAGATCCATTGGGCTCGAGGTACTTGGAACCATTCCCAATTCAGAATGAAATTCCTTATCCAAACACCTTCTTTTGCGCCTTGAAGCCGCAATGTACTCGGCCTCTGTCGTGGAATCAGCAACCGTCTCTTGCTTGGAACTTTTCCAGCTCACTGCTCCTCCATTCAAAATGAATACAAAACCAGATTGCGAACGATAATCATCTTTGTCGGTTTGAAAGCTTGCATCGGTGTAACCATTTACAACGAGCTCTTCATCACCGCCATAAACTAGGAACACATCCTTAGTCCTTCTTAAGTACTTAAGAATGTTTTTCACTACCGTCCAAAGGACATTCACCGGATCACTTGGTATCTCGTCAGAACACTTAGAGCATATGATACATCCGTCGTGTACATATCATGGTGTACATGATAGATCCAATGGCGAAGCATATGGAATATCACTCATTTTGTCTCGCTCATCGCTGGTCGAGGACACCGATTCTTGCTAAGATTAATGCCATGTGCCATGGGCAAGAATCCTCTCTTGAATTTTGCATGTTGAACCGATTCAACACTTTGTCTATGTACATTTCTGGCTTAATCCAATTAGCCTCTTAGATCTATCCCTATAGATCCTTATTCCCAAGATATATGTCGATCTCCTAAATCTTTCATTGAGAAACTTTTTCTTAATGAAGATTTAACATATTCTAGCATCTAATGTCATTTCCACCAAGAGTATGTCATCTACATACAAGATCGTAATAACAAGTGCGCTCCCACTAACCTTCATGTAAACACAAGGTTCTTCTTTGTTCTTGATTTAAACCAAACCTTTTGATCTCCTCATCAAAACGTATATTCCAACTCCGAGATGCTTGCTTCAACCCATAAATGGACTTTTGAAGTTTGCATACTTTACTAGCATTCTTTGGATCGACAAATCCTTCAGTCTGTGTCATGTACACATCCTCATCTAGGTTTCCATTAAGGAAAGCTGTTTTGACATCCATTTGCCATATCTCATAGTCGAAATATGCAAAGAATCGCTAGAATGATCCTAACAGATTTAAGCATCGCCATCGTGAGAAAGTCTCATCGTAGTCAACTCCTTGAACTTGTCGAAAACCTTTTGCGACTAGTCGAGCCTTATGAATGTGAACATTTCCATCCATATCAATCTTTTTCTTATAGATCCATTTGCACTCAATGGTTTTGACACCATCAAGTGGATCGACTGTGTTCCAAACCCGATTTTCTCTCATGGAATCTATTTCGATTTCATGGCTCCAAGCCATTTCTCGAGTTTGGGTCCATCATCGCTTCCTCATAAGTCTTAGGCTCACCATTATTCAATAATAATACGTCATGCCCATACCTTGTAGGCAATCGACGCGGCCTTTTAGATCTACGTGAGGCTGGTGCCTTATCTACAGGTTCAACAACAATTTGTTCATCCAGTAGAGGTTCAATAGGAGTTGAAACACTTTCAGATGTTTCCCAAATTTCTTTGAGTTGCACCTTTCTCCCACTGACTCCTTTTGAAAGAAACTCTTTCTCCAAAAGACACCATTTCGGCAACAAAAACTTTGTCCTCTTCCCTTGTAGAAATAATATCCTTTGGTTTCTAGGATATCCTATAAAGAAGCATTTATCCGATTTGGGTGTGAGCTTATCGACGCCAAACGCTTAACATAGACATCACATCCCCAAATCCTTAGAAAAGACAAACTAGGACTTTTCCCACCACATCTCATATGGTGTCTTATCTATTGATTTAGATGGTACCTTATTTAAAATGAAAGCGCGCTTTAGAGTATAACCCCAAAAATATAATGGCAGATCCGATTGGCTCATCATTGATCGAACCATGTCCAACAAGGTCCTTCGATACGCTTCGGACACCCCATTCCATTGTGGAGTGCCGGTGGTGTAAGTCAGGAACAATTCCACATTGTTTCAAATGATTACCAAACTCATGGCTCAAAACTCACCTCCACGATCGATCGTAAAGATTTGATTGTCTTGCTGTTGATTCTCAGACTTCATTCTCGAACTCCTTGAACTTTTCAAAGGATTCCGACTTGTGCCTCATTAAGTAGATATAACCATATCTACTATAGTCATCGGTGAAAGTAATGAAGTAATCGAAAGCCACCTCTGGTCGTCGTGCTTATTGGTCCACATACATCAAGATGTACGAAGTTCCAATCGGTCGTACGCCTTTCACTACGACCGGTGAAAGGCGCCTTGGTCATCTTTCCCACTGTGCAAGACTCGCATGTTTCAAATGATTCTAAATCAAATGAGTTTAGAGTTCCATCATTATGGAGCTTTTTCATGCTTTCACTTATGTGACCCAAACGACAATGCCAAATAAAAGTGGAATTTATTTCATTAGGTCAAGCCTTTTAGCATTAATATCATAGACCGATGCATCATCAAGATTTAAAATAAACAACCCATTCAAAATAGGTGCATAGCCATAAAACACTTTATTCAAAAATATAGAACAACCATTGTTCTCTATAATGAACTTATAACCCTCTCGCCATCAAACATGAGGCGTAGATAATGTTTCTACTAATGGTCGAACGTAATAACAATTATTCAATTCCATAATAAATCTCAAGGCAATAGTAGTGGCATAGTCCCGACGGCTAATGCAAAGAACCTTTGCTTTATTCCCGACGCCAAGATCCATCTCACCCTTGCAATCATCCTACTTCTTGTTAGACTCGCATCGAATTGCAAATATGAGCAACCGATCCCAGATCAAATACCCATGAGTTAACAGAAGAGTCAAGAAGAAAAATGTCTATAACATTAATACCAGTAGTGGAAGTTTTAGTCCCACCATTCCTTTTCTCGATCGGCCGGTATTTCTTGCGCCTCTTCTAGTGGCCTAGTTCTTTGCAAGAAAAGCATTCATTCTCTTGAGTCGGGCCGACTTGGTCTTGGGTTTAGGTTTGTCGGTTTGGATCTCATCCAAACTTTAGCCTTGCCCTTTTCTTGATCCAAGTCTTAGCCTTCTTCTTGAAGCTTGTACTCTTTTGCACCATCATCACATGATTGTTGCATTTCTTATCTTGCCTCTCATTGCCTTAAGCATCATATGCGATTCGGTGAGATTCTTGTCTAAGCTGCTCATATGGAAGTTCAAAATGAACTGACCATAGCTTTCGAAGCGAAGCAAGAATCAAATCAGAGCCAATTCTGGCTAAGTGGAAAACCAAGTTTTTCCAAGCTCTGTGTGTAACCAACCATTTTGATTACATGAGGGCTCACCGAACCACCCTCAGCTAGCTTACATCCAAACAAGTTCTTTGAGATCTCAAATCTCTCAGCTTCTTGCTTGTGTCTCAAACATGCCTTTGAGCGCCACGATCATATCGTGAGGCCTCTATGTTCTCAAACCGCTTCAAGGTCTCGAGTTCATAGCGACAAGCATGAGACAGCTAACATCAAGGGACTCATCACATGCCTTTTATAGGCGCTTTTAATAGCAAAGAAGAAGATTTTCAGAGGCACTTCGAATTGGTTCTTCTAGAACATGTTCCTTTTATCTTGCCCGAGAACAATTCTCGTGTTATGGGACCAATCCGCAAATATTTGTTCCATTAAGTTTTTCCCTTTCAAGTATCGAACGTAAAGCAAAACTAGATGTAGGTACAGCAGTTGGTGCCATGATCTACAACACAAAATATATGCAAAAACTAAGACATATTTTCATTAAAGTAACTTCTATTAAACAATTTAATAAAGATACTCCCACTAAACACCATATCCTCTTATGACATTTAATGATTCAAGATCCATAATCATTTAATCAACTAGTGAGCTTTGGCTTCACCGCTAGAAGACTAGTGAAAATGGTAAGCAACCTTTGCTAATCATATCAACTATATGACTCTTGTTGTTGGGCAAGATCTCAGATGCTTCTAAGACCAACCTTTATGCCCCAAGGTCCACAACTGTTATGATAACCTTGTTAAGTTGAACCAATGCCAGCGCGTAAGTGTCTGACACAAACCCATCTAGTCAAGGAGAGTTAATGGCACTCTGCTTTGGCAAGACCTACCATTAAAAATACATGACTTTTGATGGTGCGGCATATTTGGGAGGGCATCAATTTAACTTAATATTAAGTGAGGGAATTTTACTTCTATCATGTTAAAAGCAATTAAAGCAAAATAACATGTATAGAAATAAATGAACAGAAATGTAAAGGCATTCACAGACAATCAAATTGCATTGTGATATAGCATGACCCTTCTTCATGGTAATCTCCATCGCCATGCATCCTGTTCACCATGTCTTCAAGTGGTGGACTCCTCAAGCACTCTCACTAAGCCATTATTTCTAATAGCACTAGTAATGAAACACAAGGAGTAAAGAAGCATCACAAGTCGACACGCAGTCGTTATACAATTATAGACAGCCTTTGGTCTGCAATTAATATGACACGCAGTCATGAAAATTACAAGCATACATGCATCTCATACATGAAACAAGATGGGTCATACTATTCACATCAATCCTGCAAAAACAAGATATGCACGTAATCCAATTCTAACGGACGACATGAGCACACACTACCTATAGCGCCATGCATACGATACCCAAAGACGGCGGTCCCGCTTAGCCGATTAGTGGGCGGGTTCGAGGGCAGCGCCCTCCGGGTCGAGGGCAGCAAGAAACTTTTTCCAAACATGAATCTTATTCACGATCCGAACCTTGGAAATCATCGTTAATCAAATTAGCCCTATTCCAACCAATCCGATCAATGCCTTGATACGACCACATATCGTGGCATACTCCGATGGCGGAATTCGACCGGAGGAGTGATATGCGATCGTGGACAAGTGCAATAAACCATCTGGTCCTTATAGCTCATACCTCGTAAACCCATCTACTACCACCGAGAAACCGACGATCTTATCGACTGTGGTCTAGGTCGCTCCATCTATATGAACTTATCTAGGTTACCAAAATCGACCAGTAATAGATCCAATCTACTACTACCACATATCAAGTATATGCGATCGATCCAGATCAAAAACTACGCAGGATGGCTCTGATACCACTGTTGGGTCACGGGGTAGGCTACGATAGCTACAAACAAAAATTTCTACCACGCGAACCAGGATGCCAAGCAAGTAGATGATCACAGATCGTTATCAATAGACGCGCAGAGCGGCGGAAGAAGGATTGGAGCAACCGTCCAACGAAGAGCGCGCCGATGAAGCGGTCGAGTCGATCGTCCAACGCCCAAATAATTGATGCGAGGGTCGAGTCGATCGTCAATGTCCTCACGAGCCGATCGCTCTCCAAAGAACGCTCTGCGGTTCCTTGTGAAGATCGCGATCGCCCTCAAGCGCAACAATCGTAGTAGCGCCTCTACGGTATCCACACGCCCAGGAAGGAACAACCGAACGCTGGTGTGCCAAAGACCAAGTCGCACGGTGGAGCTCTCAAGGAGATGGCGGCTAGGGTTTCGTGGTGTTTCACGCGCTCTCCCAACAAACCTCATGCACCTCCTTATATAGTGCTCGTGGCGGATCCTATCCAAACACGCCATTTAATCAGATTCGCATTTGGTTTGTTCCAACCCGCTAAGTGTGTGACCTCAGAGGTTCATGTGTAGTTCGGTTGTGATTCAAAACCGCTTCCGATCACGAGTCGAAGCGGCTCCTAGCGTAACATATCGATTCCTAAAACACACAAATTATATCGGACGAACCTTAATGGAATATGATATACGACCAGGTCCTCATCACTTACGACTGTGTCCTATCTCTATATGACCAACAGATTTGATCACGCACCAACTCAGAACTCCTTACGACTTGGTTTCAACCACTGCGGATTACGCTCGACCGCCTACGACTTGCTTATATCTCCATACGACCACTCGGAGTCGGTCGAACTAAGTGACCTACTCATGTATTCTCCCTTTGCCTCACGATATCCGGTTGAACTCTGTGAGATGTTGTGTCATCCATGGACTGCTCAATACTTTCTCGATCGAGTATCGATAACCTTATGTGGTCGAACACTTCGACTACTAGTGGCATGGCCATGCACTTTCTTTATCCGATCACAACGAGGGCCCAGAGACATCTCTCTGTTATGTTAGGAGGGCAAATCCCATATCCCACCAAATACATTCCTCTCCATGTTTCAGAGCATACCCAAAGCTACCTTTATAATCGCCTGCCATCTGGTGTAGCGTTTGGCAACCCCTAAGAGTGCTCTTACACATGTAGGAAACCATGCCGATCTCAGGTCTAAGGATTATACATCATCATTGCTTGAGACCAACTAATGACACATAGATTCATAACAATCTCAATAGTGTCTCAAGGTGGGTCTTATCCAACATCATGTTCTCTAGCATGTGTCCATATTATCGGTTTGATATCCCCATATCTATGACTCGTGAAATATAGTCATCAACCAATACATATGCTAGTCTATTCATATGTGTCCTCATATGTTTACGACCGTGGATCGTAAGAATAATTATCGCAGAATATAGAGTTTCACAACCAAGTCACATACTTGATTATAAATATTATCAATATTATTCTAGGAACAAGATAACACATTATCCAATATCATGAACATAATGAAATATAATCATCTCTATGATTGCCTCTAGGCATATTTCCAACACCCCGACCTCGGCGCCGACCTCGGTGCGCCGCCCGACCACCACGGCGCGCCTGCTCACCTCCTGGTCAGAAGCCCCGACGCCGCCGCCTCCGACCTCGACGCCACTGTCCTCCTCCCCTGTGGGCCTCCTCCCTCTGCACCGCCTTCCCCGCCCGTCCTCCTCCCGTGTCGACCTCCTCCTTGCACCGTGAGTTCTTGTGCGCATCCTCTCTGTGAGTATTGCTCCTTTGTGGCGCTTCGGCTTTGTTGATCAAGGGCTTTGTTGACATGCTCGTGATGAACTCTGTCTTATAATGAGATTGAATGTGATAGTTAGTTCATACTTGAGCTCTATTGTATTACTTGCTACCGCCAATATGATCTATCGTTAATTGGTTACTTTCGGTTGAGCTCATCGCTCATTGCAAATTGATCGAGGGCTTTGTTGACATGCTCGTGATGAACTCGCCTTATAATCGAGATTGAATGTGATAGTTAGTTCATACTTGAGCTCTATTGTATTACTTGCTACTCGTCAATATGATGTACTGTTAATTGGTTACTTTCGCTGAAAGCTAGTTATTCGATTCTTCATGTTCGCCTCTGTTGAGAGTATTCGCCGTTGGTAATCTAATGACTAGTTTGTGATTCTTCTAGTAGTCTCAGATGAGCTCATTCAACTTTTCATTTGCCATCTTGATCTCTATAGTCAACCTCTGCTTGATCGAAGTTTAATCTGTTGCTAACAATTGAGATCATTTGACAGCTTAAGCAAAGTATTGTTTAGAGCTCATAGTTTGAATTTATATTATCATATTCATTTAATGAAGAGTATAGACAATAGGATTGAGATGGCAAAGACTTGTTCTTTAGCTACTCTCCTTCCGAGAGCACATAATATCATCAATCCGTAAAGAAAGTTTTACTTGATTCTATTTTGTTTATATGTCTTCATTAAAGGCTAGTCTTCGGTACATGAAGCATTAAACCTTTGCTTAGCATTTTCTTCGTCGATCCTAACACACTTGAGTGTACCTTTGCCTCTTGCCAATCCTCCAAGGCAAAAGCAAATGGTACACTCCAAAGGTGTCGTGGTCGATGAAGTAGGCTCGAGCAAAGATAGGCTCGCAAAAGATTTGTATCACTAGTTTCTATCTATGCAAAGATCACAAGATCAAGGGCTTTGTTGACATGCTCGTGATGAACTCGCCTTTATAATCGAGATTGAATGTGATTGTTAGTTCATACTTGAGCTCTATTGTATTACTTGCTATTGTCAATATGATGTAATGTTAATTGGTTGCTTTCGGTTGAGCTCATAGTTCTATTGCAAATTGATCAGTTCTATTGACTAGTTTGTGATTCTTCTAGTTGTCTCAGATGAGCTCATTCAACTTTTCATTTGCCATCTTGATCTCTGTAGTCAACCTCTGCTTGACTAGAAGTTTAATCTGTTTTCGTTAACAGTTGAGATCGTTTGATAGTTAAGCAAATTATTGTTTAGAGCTCATAGTTTGAATTTATATTATCATATTCATTTAATGAAGAGTATAGACAATAGGATTGAGATGGCAAAGACTTGTTCTTTAGCTACTCTCCTTCTGAGAGCACATAATATCATCAATCCAGAAAGAAAGTTTTACTTGATTCTATTTTGTTTCTATGTCTTCATTAAAGGCTAGTCTTCTGTACATGAAGCATTAAACCTTTGCTTAGCATTTTCTTCGTCGATCCTGACACACTTGAGTGTACCTTTACTTCTTGCCAATCCTCCAAGGCAAGAAGCATATGGTACACTCCAGTGTGTCAGGGTCGATGAAGAGTATAGACAATAGGATTGAGATGGCAAAGACTTGTTCTTTAGCTACTCTCCTTCCGAGAGCGCATAATAGGAGCAGGAGGCGGCGAGCCCTACAGATTAAACCTTTGCTTAGCATTTTTTTCGTCGATCTCGACACACTTGAGTGTACCTTTGTTTCATGCCGCCCTCCACGGCAAGATGAAACAAATGGCACACTCCAAAGATGTCGTGGTCGATGAAGAGTATAGACAATAGGATTGAGATGGCAAAGACTTGTTCTTTAGCTACTCTCCTTCTGAGAGCACATAATAGGAGTAGGGAGGCGGCGAGCCCTACAGGATTAAACCTTTGCTTAGCATTTCCTTCGTCGATCTCGACACACTTGAGTGTACCTTTGTTTCATGCCACCTCCACCAAGATGAAACAAATGGCACACTCCAAAGGTGTCGGCCTCGATGAAGTAGGCTTCCTTAGAGAAGCTAGTGGATTAAGGAATGTTAGTACTCTGTATGAGCTCATTCAACATTTCATTTGCCATCTTGATCTCTATAGTCAACCTCTATACTTCTTCCTGAGATTAATTGTTTCATATTTATGCTGGAATTATTTATGATTATTTGCTAATATTGCACATGTTGAGCATATTATTAAGTTTAAATGTATATGTTAATTTGGGACACTTGCAATCCATTTTATTGCATATGTAACTTATATAGATAGCAAGTAAGTTTAGATGGCAGAGGCATCGTTTTCGCCGCCACCACCGACGCCATGAGATGGAAGAGGCGCCGACGAGGTCACGACACCGACGCCAGAGATGGAAGAGGCGCCGACGAGGCCACCGCCACCATCGATTTATAATGACACGAAGCGAGATGGCAGAGGACAATCGAAAATGCCTCACGGCCGACTAGTCATCACAGAGGTCAAGGACTTTGGGGTCCCTCTCGAGACCCAAGAGATTAGCGGCGAGATTCCTGACCATCTGCGGGATACTTGTAAGGAACGGGTCCTTATCACCACACCAACGTGGAAGGACTCGACGAAAGAAGCGAAGGCGCTACTGGGACAGTAACTTTCAGAGAAGTTCACTATTCCGTATATATGTGGCACGCGGCGACGGACGGCGATGCTCACGATGGGTAAATCGTGGAGGACCTTCAAGAGCATTCTTGTCACGGCACGTGAACACGGGTCAAACGCCTTCAAGAAGACAAATTCTTGACGCGGAAGCATGGGACACCTTTGTGGCTATGAAAACGACGGCGAATTTAAGGAGCAAAGTGCGGCGCACAAAGCTCTCCAGACACGAAACACTCACCAAGACAGACTCGCACCACTGGGTACGCGGTAAATACGAGGAATGGGCGGCGAGAAGGAGAACCTGCTTCGATGTCACGCACTGCTGCCCTAAGCTCGTTAAAAGCGAGGGCACAAGTCTCGCCTTCGGCAAAGATCTCCTTCACAAACCCGGCAGACAGAAGTGTCCCAACGTGTGGTAAATATGTCGAACTACTAAGTTGTTAATAAGTCCATAACTTCATAGTGCCTATAATAACATGATGACCTCTTGCAGCGTGACTTGACTGCCCAAGCTTCCCAAGGCTCCTTCCATGTAGACAGGGAGAATGATATACTATTTACGGCCTTGGGAAACAAGGAGCACCTGGGTCGCACGCGAGGCCTTGGGGTTAACGTACCTTGGAGTCATGGATTCGCGGACGACTACTACACGTATAGGACTAGGAAGAGATCCAAGGCCGAGGACGACAACCAGTTGGTACAGATGATTACTAACCAATTTCAAGTAGAGATGGCAAGATTATGAGTCAAATGGATATACTCATGAGCGGATGCGCAAGCCGCCCCGCTAATTCAGAGGCGGTCCTCCTCGATGTCGGAGTAGCGTCGGCGTTCACAAGATAATTGTGAACATGACGACGTCCGATTACCGATAGATTTACATCAAGGTAACGTACATCTATGGAATGCACCAAAGATAGACCTATAGGACGCCTTAGCTAATTGCGATCGCTTTGTAGGAGCCAACGCCTACTGTAAGCTCCAAGTGAGGATGGATGGGTCCTTTGTATTGAGGTCACAGAGGATGGTGTATCCATACGAGGAAGGGCGGTCTGACGGCAGTGCCACCGGCGCACGGTTACGCCAGGTCCGTGGATATGGTACATGTCAATTTCGAGCCGTCCCGTGAAGATTTGCCCGAACGAAGAGATCACAACACTAGGGATGCCGTCCTCTCTTTTATCCAATGGGTCAAGAAGGACATCGCCTCGACCCAAAGAAGTCGCGATCTAGACACGACCATTCCTCTCCAACGGGACCTCGATGACTCCACCTCATGTTTCACCTCATAAGGCCACCTCTTGATTCCCGTGGAGAAGACGCCAAGGAACAGCAAAAGCGTGCCGTCAGATCCGCTCCCGAGTCATCTCACAAGAAGACGATGCCAATCGCTAAGGCCAAATCGAATCCACAAACGCATAGCGCCTCCCAAGTCCGGAAGTCCGCGATACCCGAACTACATCATCGGAAAACCATTGTGCTCGATGCAAGATAATGCACGCCGGATATGCTTGTCGCTTTGCATGTCCGGTACTTGGCGAAGACCCAAAAGAAGGGTGCGACATCGAATCACCGCCGATACGAGGACAAGCATTTCTTCAACGGACGAGGTACTTCGTCGTGGGCTTCAATGACTTATTTGAACTATTCAACCTCGCTGGCCTCGACGCCTCGCTTCTACGATGTTGGACAATCGTAAGTCGCGCATAATCAAGTTCTACATTCATGTAATACCAATAAATATCACAACTCATTGCTTATGTATAGATACATGTCTTTGAAAAATGTCCGGAATGGAAAGAACCAAGGGTTTCTCGACCCACATGTGGTATCGCTGCAAACCATCCAACAAGACTCATCCTTCGTCGAGAAATACATAACGAGGTCATTGCTTCGCCGATTTAACATGAAGTACATAGTGGTGCCCTACAACCGTGGGTAAGTGTCACTACTTGCTATACAAATTTCATTTGTACTTTATACGCAACCACTAACTTAGGTTTGATGACTATAACGACATACATGAGTAGGTACCATCGATCCTTTTAGTTATTATACCCAAGAGGAACCATGTGATATACCTTGATTCCCTAAACCGCACTAAGCACGACTTCAACACTCTAAGAGGAATACTCGAGAGGTATGCTCATTTCCTCCTTACATAACTCTATTGTAGTCTTCATTCGCTTGAAATGGCCGAGGATAACCTTTTCAATCATGTAGGTCGCTCATCAATTATGTTGCCAACAAAGGAATATACAATGGAAAGAGTGCCCAACTAACACACAGATGGATTTTCCCAGACACGCCACAACACGATAATCCTATATCATACTTCATAATAACGCGTCTCGAATCGACTATACCTATATATGTAATTCTATTTTTGCAAAGGCCGCCAAAAAAAAGATGATGAGTTATGTGCAATCTCGCCGCGCTATCATATGCAAATTAATCCTTCTGACTAGGAAGAAGGATCCCGAGGTTTGTCAATCTCAAATAATTATTTCCTAATTATAAATTTAAATATATATATCTTACCACTTTACTCTTGCTAGCGATGTGCCTTGAATTTACAATGTGATTCACTCATTGCGGAAGAGATCAAGGACATTCGAGGAAGCTCTGCTTTTATCAACATAGAAATCATTAACGACAACGGAGAGTTTCAATTGCCGCCAACCCGAGCATCACCCCACTAAAACCTCTCAACGTAAACAATTGTAATCTAGTTGTAACTATAGCGACAATACTTGAACAAATGTGATCTTTTGTAATTTATTTTGAGTAATGATCACTTTGAGTTGTCATGGTCGCTTGAATCTGCTTTTGTGAATGCTTGAATCATTTACGTGAATGCTTGTTTTCAGAGGGCATGGCTAGCAATTCCCGAGGCTAGCCAGAAAACAAAGAAATTGTGGGCGGGGGATAGAGCTATCACAGACGGTTTTTGTTAAAACCGCTCAGGAAGGCAGTATCACAGAGCGGTTTCGATCGCAAACCGCTCGTGATAGGAGAATATCACGCATTTGTACTACACAAAAGCCGCTTGTGATATTCGTAAATCACAGCGGTTTTATTTAGAACCGCTGCGCGATATTCGCTATCACGAGCGGTTTTTCTTTAGAACCGCTCGTGATATTTCGAATCACGAGCGGTTTTCGCTGAAACCGCTCGTGATATTGACTTCACGACGGTTTTTAATAAAACCGCTCGTGATATTTCATATCACGACGGTTTTGTACCGCTCGTGATAATATCTCGTTATCACGCATCAATAAACATAGACGGTTCGAAACCGCCTCGTGATGACGCTTCCAACCGCTCGTGATGTCGGTTCCTATAGTAGTGGCAGCATCATCGAAGGTTATGCAACCAAAGATGTCATTGGGTTCTGCGTCGACTACATGGCTCTAGTGGAACTGATAGGTGTGCCTCTATCTCGTCATGAGGCTAGAGGGTATCGGGACCATCAGAAGGAAAGCGATCATTCCCGATCTGGATACGCACGCTCAAGCCCATTTTGTGGTCTTACAACACATGACTGAAGTGTGTCCCCGTACATGGACGAGCACAAAACATGGCACGCCAACAAAATCCAGGCCGGTCGGAAGTTTGGATCACGAGAGAGCACAACCGTCGGTTCAACGAATGGTTAAAGGTGTGATTCACTAGGAGGTGATCAAGTGATGATATGCTGCAATGGTTGGAAAAATGGCCAAAATTTACAATTTTGTCATGGTAAGGATACGACATAAATGGGTACACATTTTATACGACAGCTTAGGACAGGAAGAGCACAGTCCAGAATAGCGGTGTCCGCTTAGATGTGTTTCATGAGCAATTCAATACCGCTAGGCCAAAAATAATGAAACATGGGTTGAGCTCCTATTATGGGTTTGTAGAGGCGATTTGGGAGCTCGACTACGTACTTTTTAAGATCCCCCTGTTTCGGTGCCATTGGGTCAAACTTCCACAGGGTGTGAAGGTCGATAAGTATGGCGTCACTACTGTGGATGTCGAACGCATTTGATAAAAGGACGAACCATTCGAACTCGCTAACCAAGTTGTTCAAGTTTTTTATGTAACGGACCTGGCAAATAAAAACCGCTATATAGTACTTCATGGAAAAAGAAGTACTGTCGGAGTTGAGAATATCGTGGATGAGGAAGAGTACAATCAATTTGATGAGTTGCCTCCTTTCGAATACGACATCCGGCTCGAGGAAGAACCCACTGAGGAAGCTAGCTATATGCGCGTCAAACATCGTGAAGGGCTATTTATTTAAAGGAAATAGCCAAGTGGAATGATCTCACATGGTGAACACCTATTTGAAAATTGTTCCATTGTAATTAAGAAACTAGGCATGTAATTAAGAAATTATTCCATCTGTGATTGATTCAGTAATTAAGAAATTATTACATCTATGATTTTATCTATTTTCTTGTTTTCAAAGGGCATGGCTAGCATTTCTTGAGGCTAGCCGAAAAACAGAATATTTTTTAGCTATAGAAGGAACTATCACAGGTAGTTTAGTGGAACAAACCGTCTGTGATATGTATGACAGATAGTTCTAAAATAGAATCATATGTGATATGGTCGCATATCACAAACTATTTTAAAAATAGAACCGTCTATGATATGGTTGCATATCACAGATGATTATATTATGGAACGTCTGTGATACTTATCACAGACGGTTCTAGAATAGAACCGTATGTCATATAGAATATTACAGACAGTTCTTTAAGAGAACCATCCATGATATCCCTTTATTAGTAGGGCCCCTCTAGGGTTTGTGCCCTTACTCCTCACTCGCCCTTCCCCCTTCCTAGTGCCCTTACTTCTCACTCGCCCGTCCCCCTCCCCACCCGATCGCCCTCAACCTCAACGCCGCCGCCCGCGACCTCACCACCTTCACCCCCGACCTCGACGCCGCCGACCCTCGTCCTCCACGCCGCCACCCCTGACCTCCCGACCTTCACCTTGGGTGAGTCTTCCTCCGTCAAACTATATTTTCCTTAGCTATCACCAAATCAAGGTCTTGGGTGAGCAGAATTGAAATTGTGCTCGTAGCTGGTGGTTTTCTGGTAACCTATAGTTAACGTCTGTGGTTGTTCAGAGGAAGCTAAAACTGGCCTCATGTTATCAGGGAAACAGTTTAGTTCATAAGGTAGATTCTGAAATTAGAATAGTCCTGAACCCCAAGTGCATTCGTCATTCGTATAATGGAGCTGACTTGTTGTTTATGTGCAAATTTATATTTGTGCTCGCCTGTTCTGGTACTATATTATGTTGATGCACATTACTTCCTAGAAAGATCATAATGCTTAATATCCTTGCATTTTTTCAAGTGATTTACAACCTGCATCCCTGATGGTGATAGAATAGAAAATTGATTTGTGTATTATTTTTCCATGTTCTTTCCTTGGTGAAACATGTGCATAAATAAAAGTTGCTACATGCTATATTTGAAATAACATCAGGCTTTGCATGCCATAATCCAGTATAAGAAAAAAAATGGTGGGATGGGATGGCCAAATTTGGCAAGGCTGCTGATCTTCATCTACCATGGTGCATGAGCCTTCATCATGGGTTTGTGATATTGTGAATGGGTAGAACTTGGTTTGCTTATATGCTAAAGAAATTCTTTTGCATCTCCTTTTTTTCCCATTCTCTAGGGACAGGAGGATTAATCAATGTCTCTTGAAGTAGCTCCTCGCATATCTTTTGTAGCATTTGTGATTAAGATCCATGCCTTTAATTCCTTTTTTCAAAATCCCCTATTCAAATAGATTGTCATGGCCATTGTGTTAATTAATTAAACTCACCAAATCAAGACTATCAAATGTTCATCTCTCCTTCATTCATGTTTCTTTTATGTTACAAAGTTTATTATGGGGAGGGCATTTGTTGATTTCTTCCTATGTTGAGTTGCATTGCATTCCTAGTTTTAGACAAGAAAAAAAAATTTGTCTTTTGCTGAAAAGTTTCCATAGATAGCAAGTAAGCGAGATAGCATCCGCACAGTCTTCACCGCAGTCATCGACGTCGCCGAATGCATCTGGCGCTCCAATGAAAGGGGTACCTAAGCGAGATGGCAGAGGAATATCGAAAAGGCATGAGGACTGATGACCATCATGGAGGTTACTCTCGTTGGGGTCCCTCTGCATCCTAAGAAAGTAGCGGCAGCATTTTGGACCACCTGCGGGATAGTTGTAAGGGAACGGGTCCCCATCACCACACCAAGCTGGAAGTCTCTGACAAGAGAAGAGAAAGAGCAGATGTGGGATGAAATTTCAAGGTCGTTCGAGATCCTAGCAGAAGTCCAGGGACTCGTGCGACGGCGGGCGTTCCTCGCGATGGGAAAAGCGTGGAAGACTTTTAAGAGCACACTAGTCACGGAGTACGTGAACAAGAATCAGATGCCCTTCACAAAGTATCCTTTCGTATCACCGGATACATGGGAAGTCTTTGTGCGGTTGGAGATGACGGTCGAATTTTAGGAGCAAAGTGCAGCGCACAAGGCTATCGAAACACAGAACAATCACCTCCACAGACTCGGCACCACTGGGTACGTGGGTAAAATCCCACAATAAAGAAGGGAGGACGAGGAGGCAATCTGGTCGAAGGTCTCCCCACAATTTGCCGGGATCGCAGACGAGCAGGCTTGAAACTAGTTAAGAGCGAGGTCATCAACCATGTCTTCGGGCGCCATCTCTTTCTTAAACCCGGTAGACAAGGAAGTGTCTTAACATCTTGTAAGGTATGTCGAACTACCTAGTTGTTAATAAGTCTATAACTTCATAGGGTCTAACATAACATGATGGCCTCTTGCAACAAACATTGAGTACCGAATCTTTCCAAGGCTCCTTCGAAGCAGTTAGAGAGATGGATATACTATCCATGGCCTTGGGAAACAAGGAGCACCCAGGTTGCATGTGAGGTCTTGGGGTTTATGTACCTTGGAGGCAGGGATTCCCACATGACTCCGAGGCGTATAGGAGTAGGAAGAGATCCAAGGCTGAGCTTGAGGAATGGTTGAAAGAGGAGATTCGTGCAGAATTTCGAGGACAAATAGCATCATTGGAGGAAAAAATGAATCAAGTCCTCAATTAGTCGCAAGCCGCCAGTCCCCCTCAACATCGGAGTAGCTACGTGTCCACACTACTTTCTGAACATAGTGACATCCAATTACATATTGACGACATCCAGGTAATGTACATCTCTGGAATGCTACAAAGATAGACCTGTTGGACGCCTTAGCTAATCGTGTATCGTTATGTAGGAGCCCTGCAAGCTTAGAGTCAATCTTGTTGGCTCCATTCCTGTTGAGGGTGGGCGGGGGATGGCGTATCCATGCCTGCCAGGGATGTTGGTGCACGGTGCCCAGCTAGGGACCGGTTTCGTGAAGGTCCAAGTGGGCATGGTACATGACATTTTTAGGGATGTCCCACCGGAGAAGCCCCCAAATGATGAGATCATGACACTAGGGAATGCCATCCACACATTCATCCAATGGCCCAAGAGGGATATCGCCATGTACCCTTCCGTGCTGGCATCTACCCAGCATGAACAGCTAGCCTCTCCACACAACCATCTACAGCATGCGGCCTCTCCAACCCTCCCTTTGATGTCCCCACATGCACTTGATCCGCGTCAGCAGGCCACCATATCGGCTCCCATGAAGACCACATCAAGCATATATGAACAGCGTGCCCATTTGTCTCCTATGAACACAAACCAGGGTGTCAGCAAGACCAAATCGAATAAATTCAAGACGCCTCAAAAGCGTTGGACATTCTCGCTAGGAATGCCATTGGTCCCGAATATGCTCTTAGTCAGCCTTGGAATGGGTGCCGCTAGTTTGCATGCGTGGTACATGGGAAAGACCAACGAGACGAGGACACAACACCCTACGGGTTTCACCATCAAGTACATGGCGGGGCATTTTCTCCACGAGCCCGGCTTCTTCGTGGTGGGCTTCGATGACTTGTTCGATCTCTTCAACCTCGATGCCCTCGATGCCTCACTTTTAAGATGCTAGACACTGTAAGTGTGTACAATTATGGTCTACATTCATGTAATACCTGTAAATGCCATAACTCCTTGCTTATGTATAGACACATGAACCTAGAAGCCAAACGAAGAAAAGAACCAGTCGGTTTTCTCGACCCACACTTGATCTCTTAGCAATGCATCAATGACAATGCATCCTACGTCGAGGATTACATAACAACGGGACTGCATGCTCACAATAACAAGGAGTACATACTTCTACCCTACAACTAGGGGTAAGTGCTTCACTCATTGATTTGTACTTCATATGCAATACAAACTTAGTTTTAAGGACTATGGTGGCATACATGTGTAGGTGGCACTGGATTCTAATTGTCATTGTACCAAAGTGGAACAAGGTAATATACCTTGATTCCCTAATCAAGAGCCAGCACGACTTCACACTTGTGCAACAATTAATCGGCAGGTAAACTCATTTCATCCATAAATAACTCTATGTACCCTTCGTTTGCAATGGCTGAGGCTAACTTTTTCGAATCACGTAGGTCGTTCACCGCGTACATTGCCAAAAGAGGGAGACACGCGGAAGGGAACACCACACTGCGACATGGGACGCAATTTTCGATACCCGCTAGTACACAAGAATCGTATATCACACTTTGTAGTGATACCTCTCAAGTTGAACAAACATATGTATGTAATTCTATTTTTGCAGTGCCACCAGTAGCTACAGGGCAACGTGTGTATTCTTTATTTGCTGCCATATGCAAGAAATCATGGGTGGTAAGCCCAAAGATCTAGAGGTTTGTCAATCTCACAATAATTATTTCGTACTTATCAATTAATATATATAAGTGCTTACCACTTTACTCTTCCTAGCGCGACAAGGCATCAATATCTGTTTAAGTATAGTCCAAATGAATGAACTCTTCGAAATTCGAGGACGGCTCGCCACCTTCTTAATGACAGAGGTCATTGACCCAAAAGGAGAGTTTCACGCGGCCGAGACTGAACAAAATTTTTAGTGGCAAACAATGTTTTCTTATTGTGTTTGTAAACATGCTGTAAAAACATTATGACAATTCATCTATAGTCAATCAGTAAATTTGTTTATCTGTGATATATATGTGTATCTGTGATCGATATATGTGTATCTCTGATATATCTATGTATTTGTGTATTTGCTTGTATTTGTTATCTGCACATTGTTTTCAGAAGACATGGTTAGCGTTTCCTAAGGCTAGCCAAAAAATAGAAAAAAAAATCTATATATACATTGAACAATCATGGACGGTTTTGTGGTATAAACCGTCTATGAATATCCACTATCACAGACGGTTTTGTGCACCAACCGTCTGTGATATGTAGCTCGTCACAGACGGTTGGTAAACACAACCGTCTGTGATGGCCAAAATATCATAAACGGTTTCGTGGTCGAAGCCGTCTATGATAGTTGGCGTTCATAGACGGTTATTTACACGAACCGTCTATGTTATAACTTATCACAGATGGCTCAAAAACTGTCTGTGATAATCGCAAGTTATCACAGGCGCAAAAATTAGACGGTTCAGAAATCACCTGTATTAAAGATTTAAAACCGTCTGTAATAACCCTCTGTGTGATAGTGCATCCGTCTTAGTTATATCACGCACGGATCAACTTTCCATCCCTTCTGATTACTTCTTGTTCGATCTATTCGGTTTGAATTAATATTGCATTGTCGTGACCTGAGCATTAATGACACACTCTGTGTACGTATGTATTTGAGTGTGACTGTATATAACCGGAAGGAGGACCGGCTCACACAGCCACCACAATCATGGGACCTTGGGAGAGACTGGGAATCCTTGTGTGGGATGTAATGAGATATTCAAATCTACAACATTCTTCTCCCAAAGTATATTCGTGTTTCCACTTCAGGGCCACCAGGTTGATTCATCTTCATGACCGGGTTGGTGGAACCAATCCGAGCTGAGAGCTTCGCGATACGGTGCTAGGTAGAGCATGACGAGTCCCGCCGGACCAAGCCATACTCTTCCGCCGCCACCGCCACAAGGGTTTTCGTCGCAGGAGGGTTTAGTGGACGAAGACAATAAGGTCTCGAGACTGGTGATGATGAGTTCGGTCTACTTGACCAGACGAGATTAAGGGCAAAGGAATAGGGTTAACATAAATATAATATATATATATATATATATATATATATATATATATATATATATATATATATATATTATTCAAGGGTCTTGTGTTAATTTGAAAGCATTGAATGCATGTAATGTGATATCTCACGCCACATGTACAAAATATGCCAACATGGGCAGCTAGGTCGGACTAATGACCTACTTATGTCACATCAGTGACCCATGTGTGTATTTTGAAAGTATTGTGACTTGGATGACAGTCCCTCACAAGTTGTGACACACCATGCATTTTACTTGGGAAAGAGGTGACAAACAAAATATGTGAGTTAAAACTTCAAAAGAATCCTCGCAAACGGAAAAAAAAAACTTCAAAAGAGAAGGCAAATCGATCTGTGTACTTCTTCATTTCTAGGTCCTAACCACAAGTTCATGGATTTGCACTATTATTTTTGCATCACCGCTAAAATTTAGAGAGACAACCTTTTTTCCGAACCAGAAAAGAAAGACACAGAGAAATAAAGAAGAAAGTCAACTGAACCATCTGAACAGTTTTGATCTTTTGTCTTGGAACAATATTACTTCTCACTCATGCACTACTATAAAACAGGCTATAGTAGACGCCCCATCACAGACGATTTTTATGGAATCGTCTATGTTAGGTCTATCGGGATGAAGCATCGGCTCTGCCGGTTTATCACACACGATTTTGTTAATAACCGTCTGTGATAGACATCTATCACAGATGGTTCATTAACAAAACGTCTGTGATATATCACAGATGGTTCTTTTAAACAATCGTCTGTGATAATCTCCAGAATCACAGACGGTATATCACAGACGGTTCTATTCACAAACCGTCTGTGATTAGCTGGATTATCACAGACGGTTCTCATTAGAAACCGTCTGTGAATTATCACAGACGGTTTCTAATTACAACCGTCTGTGATTAGCTGGATTATCACGCATATTCTTATTAGAATCGGTTATCGCGAGCGGTTCTAATTAGAAACCGCTCGTGATATCTCGGCATTATATAAATTGCGCCCGACACATCTCTTCGCCAAGACTGCCGCCGCCTCTGCCCCAGACTACCGCTCTAGAGGCTCGACACAACCTTCGCCAGATCGCCGCCGCTTCTGCCGCAATGCCGCTCTGGAGGCTCGACACAACCGCGCCCTGCCGCTACCTCTGCCGCTCTGGAGCAACCCTGCCTCTGCCGCAACCCTACCGCTGCCTCTGTCGCAACCCTGCCGCTGGCTCCACTTAGATCTGCTCCTCCTCCCCCATGCGCCACTTCCCTGCCCTAGCTCCTCCAACCTGTGGCTCCTCCCCTTCTTGCCCCACTTAGAGAGGAGAAGGTTGGACCCCGTGCCCCTAGCGCCTCCTCCACCCCGCTGCCTCCTCCCCCATTGCGCCACCTGCACCTTGTCGTGCCTCCACCCCCATTGCGCCACCTTAGAGAGGAAAAGGAAAGGAGAGGAATCGTATTTTCTTCGTGAGCTTCGAGGGTAACGATCTATAACCCTTTATGTTTGCTATAAATTAATCGATAATCAATTTAAGTATGTTTGTGACGAGGATTAAAACCTCTATGTATTATTTTAATACATAAAAGACCATACATCTTCATGGTCGTAACCCCTAAGGCTAACGATCTCACTGGTCGTGAGGATTCCAGAGTTTACACGATGGGTATCCTGGTCGGACTAAGCTTCGACCAGGTAAATGCTCTGAAAAGCTATGAACTGGCATTTCTTACCGGTATGATGAATAGAACACGTGCTATATGTTCCAAACCGTGTGATGATATACAAGACATTGACAGTAAACCACCCTACGGTTAAGCTTTTCACAGGCACTTAACCGTAAGGTAGTTAACACGTTGATAACTGCCTTAAACCGCCGACCAGTCGTAACGTTTCACCAGGGACGCCTTCTCTAAGAGTAACTGCCGCCTCTTCAGGAGTTATTTAATGGTGGAATGCAGAAGACACACGGAGCAAGGCAACACAGAAGCCAAAGTAGTAGCATTCAATACATTTGGTGTAATTAGATATAGTCCCAAGCTAGGTCTTATAATCCCAGTTCATATTAATAAAGAGCAGCCCCCATTCTCTTCTAGGATACTCCACGTCATTTTCCTCTTTTTATTTCGTAAGATCGGCGACTCGATCGTCGACAGCTGGCGCCGTCCGTGGGGAAGAAGACATGAGTTTTCTGAAGAAACTTCTTGCTCATCAAAATCCTCGCCCAAATTCCTGTAATCGCTCATGCGATTATGCCCGGAGTTTTCGATGAGGAGAACTGGTTCGATTTGGCGGACTACGCCAACCTCGACATGGAAGGATGCATCCGTGCCATGCAGGAGAATGGCATGTCATCCTCCTCCTCCTCCGCTGGTTCACACATCGCCGACGTCGGTGAAGTCGACCCAATGGATGAGGATCCACCCGTACGAAAGGTAGCGGTTCTAGCCATTCCGATTAGCTCGGAAGGCCAGAGAACTTCCTCAAGCCTGGTCGCTCCGATCGGCAAAACAGGTGAAGAAATTTCAGCACCACAAACTGAGAATCTCTATACTCTCGATGAAATCATGGCTGAAAGATACTCACCTATGGCTTCTAGCAATTCCAGGAGCGAACCAACACCTGGTAACGGTGTCGATGAAGCCTCCACTGGTTGTAGGCCAGACGGAGATGATCAAACTCTGCATACGAACGGCTGTTCGCCGGGTCAAGCTGAGTTCGCTAAGAAAACCTTCGGAGGTGCTCATCTCCGACCGCTCTCCGTTGTGGAAACTTCTGGCAAAAGCACTGAGAAGCTCTCCATCAGTTACGATGGAAGCTCATCGGAAGACCGCTTCTGGAGGCATGAGGTCAATGCGATCGGAGATGCAAATCTGGATGCCTTGCGCGGTCCTACACACTCTGCCATGCCACCATGTGTTGGTGGAGATGATGCGGGCCGTCAAGCACCAACTTCCGAAGGCAACGGAGTTGATCGATGTCCATCAATTAACTCACTGGCGCCGCCCGATAAAAGTAATCGACGACGAGAACAAATCCGAAGGTCAGGGGAAGGTTTAGGTCTGCGTACACCTACGACCAGTCTGAATCCCCTGAGACCTTCGGTAACTATACAAAACCTGCGACGTGTGCAAGATATGTTAAATAATTCTGACCCTGTTCTAGTAGAAACACCAGATTTTGTACAGCTCGTAGGCCAAGTATCAGAAATTCTGCAACAGACTATGCAACGAACGGAGGCGTATCGAGAACAAAGAAGTCTGGAAAGTCAAACCATGACTTCATCTCAACGCTCCTCCCTCAGTAGAGGGCAACATGGTCAAGTTGGGGAACAAACGATACTCAGGCCCTCTCGGCGATTCCGACCTAGGAATCACGAGAGGAGAAGGCTATTTCAGATGGCAACTCCCTCACCACGTCGAGAAGAACAAACGCTGGAACCTAACGATCTCAGGCACCGTTTGAATCAAGTAGGCGGTCGGAGACATTATACAAATGTCCACGACCGGATCGGCTCATCGGAGCGCCTGTGTTCCAACCATAGGAACCGGTTTCCGACCGATTACAATCCGACGCCATCCCAGAGAAGGCGCCATGAACCCATCACAGGTTGTTGAGCTTTCTCTGCAGGGCTCCAAGCTGTGCGTTGACCAAATCGGTTCCGACCGGCTAATTTGGACAAATTCAACGGGACTCAAAACCCGCTAGAATTTCTCCAAATATACACCACCGCCATCAGAGCTGCAGGTGGTGACGAAAATGTAATGGCTAACTATTTACCCATCGTGCTCAAAGGGTCTGCCCGGTCGTGGCTTTTGAACCTACCGGTCGGATCAATATATACTTGGGAGCAACTCTGTGATCTTCTAATTGCAAACTTTCAGGGCACGTACGATCGCCCTGGAAAGAAGGATGATCTCTACCGAATCCGGTAGGGCTCTGATGAGACTTTACGTCAATACATCAAGAGGTTCAGCCAAGTTCGTAATTCCATACCGGAAATCGCAGAGTCTGCGGTTATTCAGGCTTTTAAGGCAGGCTTAAGGAACCAGAGGTTTACGGAGGACATGGCAATGAACCCTCCACGAACCACCGTCGAGCTTTTCGACATGGTCGATAAATATGCCACCGCTAGTGAAGCAATTGAGTGGTGTGAGGCCATCAATCGGAAAGACAAAATTCCCCAGCCTGGCCTGGACAAACCAGAGAAAAAGAATAAAAAGTCTCTCAAGAAGAAAAAGAACCGCAGACCCGACGATAAGGAAGTCTTAGCAATTCCTGAAAGATTCACGAAGGGTAAGAAGGACTACACCGGTCGAAGCAAAACAAAGGCTTCAACCGAAGGATTCCAGAAAAATAAGAAGTGGTGTCCACTTCACCAGCAGGCAGGGCATGATCTGCGCACTTGTCGTGTTTGGCAAAAGAAACTGGAGGATTATTATGCAGGTAAAGGACCATTTCCTACAATACCGGAACCCGGAGAAACAAGCTCCAAAAAGGACAAGGATGGCGACGAAGAAATGGAGTGCCAGGATCCACAACACACAGTCAACATGATTTTTGGAGGATCTTCTTCATACGAGTCCAAGCGTCATCTGAAAGCCATGGAGCGGGAGGTCAACCTCGTCGAATCTCCGAACGTCATCAAGCAGTCAAGGTGGTCGGACACGGCAATTTCCTTCAGCAAAGACGACTGCCCCATCCCTTCGACTCAACCGGGTAGGTTTCGTCTTGTTGTTGAACCAACTATTAATAATTGTAGGGTTAATCGAGTCTTAGTGGATGGAGGTAGTTCTTTGAATATACTATTTGTGGGAGCTTTGAAAGAGATGCAGGTCCCCATGTCAAAGGCGAAACCAGTGAAATATGTGTTTCATGGCATAGTTCCTAGCTCCACCGCTAAACCGATAGGACAAGTTTCCTTACCGGTTACGTTCGGAAAGCCTGGTAATTTCCGAACAAAAAAAATTCCATTTGATATTGTAGATTTTGAATCTGCATATAATGGAATCCTTGGTCGACCAGCATTAGCAAAATTCTTGATAGCCACACACTACGGTTATCAAAGTTTGAAAATGCCGGGACCAAGAGGAGTCATTACGGTTCGAGGAGATCAGAAAATGGCCTTTGTATGTGATCGGAACTCCCTAGAATTGGTTGATGAACATCCGACCAGAGAGGCTGACCCATCTACTGTACAGGTCAAATGCTCGAGGCCAAAGATGACGCTGAAGCCGTCCGACCAGTCGAAAGAGGTATCGCTCGACAAAGACGCTTCTCCAGACAGTGCCAAGTCACTACCTGGGTCAGAAATTGCTGACCCACTTGCTCGCAAGGTTCTGGTCGGAGCGAGACTCGATCCTAAATAGGAAGAGTCGCTCGTCTCCTTCCTCCGAGCAAATCAGACGTATTAAGCTAAGGCGGCGTCCGATATGCGAGTCCCCGAAGTGATCGAGCACAGGCTAGCTCTCCAGCCTGATAAGAAACCGATCAAGCAGAAGCTACGGCGTTTTGCACCTGATCGGAAGGAGGCAATCCAGTCAGAGATTGACAAGCTTCTCAAGGCTAGATTCATCCGTGAAGTCGACCACCCTCAGTGGCTCGCCAATCCTGTAATGGTTAGGAAAACTAATGGGAAATGGCGAATATGTATCGACTTTACAGATCTTAATAAAGTTTGTCCGAAGGATGATTTTCCCCTTCCGCGCATTGATCAACTAGTAGATTCTACCTCCGGGTGTGAATTACTAAGTTTTTTATATGCATATTCAGGGTACCACCAGATTAACATGTGTAAAGAAGATGAAGAGAAAACTTCCTTCATCACCCCATATGCCACTTACTATTATGTTAAGATGCCATTTGGTCTCAAAAACGCTGGTGCAACTTTTCAAAGGTTGATGCAAAAAACCTTTAATCCACAAATAGGTCGGAACCTTGAAGCTTACATTGACGATCTGGTCGTAAAGAGCGTCAACGCTAGCGATCATGTTCATGACTTACAAGAAACTTTCAATAACCTGAGAAGGCATAACCTCAAGTTAAATCCGGAAAAGTGTGTGTTCGGAGTTTCTGCTGGAAAATTGCTCGGTTTCCTAGTTTCGGCTAGAGGTATTGAGGCAAACCCAGTTAAAATAGCGGCCATCGACCAGATGCGCCCTCCGACCACAAAGAAAGAGGTCCAAAAGCTAACCGGCTGTATGGCAGCGCTAAGTCGTTTCATAGCAAGGTTAGGTGAAAAAGGATTACCTTTCTTTAAGCTTCTTCGGAAACACGGCAGTTTTGAGTGGACTAAAGAGGCAAACGATGCCTTTGAAGAACTTAAAAAGTACCTTATAAGTACCCCGGTCTTGGTTTCTCTGAGATCGGGAGAAACATTGCTGATTTACATGGCTGCAACACCACAAACAGTTAGCGGTGTACTGGTCGTAGAAAGGGATAACATCCAACGACCAAAGATATTACGTGTTTAAGTCTTGCGAGGACCAAAGGAAAGATACCCACAGTACGAAGTTGCTCTACGGCCTCCTTATGTCTTCAAGGAAGCTTAGGCATTACTTTCAGGCCCACAAAGTAGTCGTACCGACCGGATATCCCCTTGGTCAAGTCCTTGGAAACAGGGAATCATCAGGACGAATAGCAAAATAGGCGTTTGACCTCCATTTCATTTCATGAACAGCAATAAAGTCCCAGGCAATAGCAGAATTCATTGCCGAATGGACAAACCCTGAACCCACCCAAGGGCCCGAGTACGAACACCATGATGAGTGGACAATGTATTTCGATGGTTCCTTGATGTTAAAAGGATCGGGGGCTGCAGTGGTCTTGATATCCCCTACTGGCGAACACATCAAGTACGACATCCAGTTAAATTTTCCTGCCACCAATAACGTGGCAGAATATAAAGGTTTACTGGCAGGACTCCGAGCAGCTCATTCGCTCGGGATTCGCAGATCACTAGTGAAAGGCGATTCTCAACTAGTAGTGAATCAAATAGGGAAAGAGTATCAATGCTCGAGTACCAAGATGTCATCTTATTTGGCGGAAGTACGGAAACTCGAAAAGCACTTCTTCTGTTTCCAACAATTCCTCTTTCTTGGCCTTTTGCAACCTGGGGACTGGACATTCTGGGACCTTTCCCAAGAGCACCCAGGGGCTTTGAATTCCTTTTCGTCATGATTGACACGTTTACAAAATGGATCGAGGCCGAGCCTATTGTTAAAACAACAACTAAGGCCGCTAAGAGATTTCTAATGAAGAATGTGATCACACGATTTGGTGTACCCAGTCATACAATCACAGACAATGGTGCCCAATTCTCCAGCAGTCAATTCCAAGAATTCTGCGATGAACTTGGCGTTAAAGTTCATTTTGCTTCTGTTGCTCATCCGCGGAGCAATGGGGCAGTTGAGCGAGCTAATGGTATCATTATGCAAGGGATCAAACGCCGAGTATTCGACCAGTTAATCAAACGGTCAGGAGCTTGGGTTCAAGAACTCCCATCTGTATTATGGGTCGTTCGAACCACAACCAGTCGTGCGACCGGTGAAACGTCTTTCTTTTTGGTTTATGGTGTTGAAGCCATGCTTCCTCCAAAACTCAAAATTGGCTCTGCTCGAACTGATCGTTTTAATGAAAATGATCAGAATGAACGACGACTCGACGACATCAATTTCCTTGAAGAACGATGAAACCAAGCTCTTGTACGATCAGCAGTATATCAGCAAGCCATGCGAAGGTACCATAGTCGTAAGGTGTAACCTTGCAGCCTTGCTGTAGGTGATCTGGTTCTCAGAAAAATTCAGAATCAAGCTAATCGCAACAAGCTTTCTCCCAAGTGGGAAGGTCCTTACACTATGGTCGAAGTCACCCGACCAAGTTCTGTTAGACTCGCCATGTCGGACGAGCAAGTTTTGTCAAATTCTTGGAACATTGATCAATTGTGTAAGTTTTATGTCTAATTATTTTGTACTTTATTTCAATTCTTAATTTAGTATATTCATTCATTCGTTTTCGACAAGTGATACAGTTTATATATCTATACCTATATCCTGGTCATCTATTTTTGTTGTTTAAAGTGGCCGGAGAAGACGATTTTTTTCTCTTCGATATCATTTATCGGGATCTTTGTTACTCTTTGGCAAACAACATCAGTGTCATACGCTGTATAGGTCCTAGTCGTGATCATTCCATGAATGATTCCACACGTGACCATACGAGTAAACAGAGCATAACACAAGCAACAATGTATAGTTCATTATGCTATTAAGATTATGAAGACTATATTTCTTCATTTCAACATTCTGTTCTACTCTCGTTTGGCGACTGGTCGGGACACGGAAAGCCTCCTAGTCGAAGTCTCTTCTTTTTCGCACGTGGTCCTGCCCACTAGAAGGAGCTTCCTAGCGACGGTTCTTTTCTTACGATCCTCGCTGCCAGTCGGACTTGAGCTTGAACATGTTTTGCGAAATGTTTTTCTATATCTTCTATTCTTACTAGTTTTTTCCAACCAGTTTTAGGTCACATATATAAATACGATCACTTCTCTTCAACTGCATACATTCTTGCATTTCTTCTTAGGTCAATACAACAAGTCTTTTTTCCGACTATGTACAACTTTTGATTGGTATTTCGATCATGACAAACAAAGATCTATAACTAGACGAACTCATAAGCTGGTTCCGACCATAGTGATTTCCTAGTATTGCTACGATCAGTTTTGTCTCCATATCAGCACATACCTTCAAAACAATGGTTTCGACTTTCATTCTTTATCTTGGCTTCCTGCTTTCATAGTAATGTTCTTCTACTATAAAACAGTCAAGGGCTAGGAGGTATACGAGAATTTTAAAAGTCAAAACGGAATAAACAAAAGCTTTGTTGATGACATAAAAGGTAAGTTTTATACATTATTTTCAATATTCTTACATTTGCAGGGGTCTACTCTCGAAATATCTCCAGGTTAATTACTGCTTGATGGAGCTCCGACCTCCATCTCCTCTACAACTTTATCTCCAAGTGGCCTAAGTTCTTCCATGAACTTGGTCGCCTCATCAGGTAGGCAGTTGAAGTCATCTTTAACAGCTTGGAGATTAATGGAGGAGACGGAAGCCTTTAGTTTTGCCAAAGCAAAACTAACTCTACTAGCAACGCCTGCTTTCATGGCCTGGGCATAGTTCTTCCGAGTAGTCTTGAGCAAATTTTTAAGATCCTCTAGAAGTTAACCCAAATAGTTCATTTTCTCTACTGGATCTCTTAAAGTAGGCAGGCTTGATCCTGATCCCATATCAAAGATCATCTTGTTCAAAAATAGAATCTTTTCGCCAATGTTTTGCACAAGAGCTGCCTCCTTGTCTTGCTCAAATTTCAGAGTCTTTTCTGCTCTGTCTAAAGCTTGTTTTTGCTCTGCAAGAGTAAAATAGGTGATAAGCACAAAAATAATTGGAGGAAGATAATAAGTCAAGTTTGTGACCTATTACCTTCAATTTTCATATTAAGTTCTTCCTTGCCGGTCGTCGCTTTGGCGATCGACCGGTCCTTAGCTTTGATTTCCTCTTCAAGCAGAGTTGTCTTGGCTTTCTCAACCATAGTCTCTTCTTTTATTTTCTCCAAATCTATCGAATGCGATAAGGGAGAATAATTAGAGAAGGGTAAAGTTTCGAAGAAAGAGAAAAAGTTAAGTGGGAAGTTCTTACTTTCCTATTCGGAGTGTTTTTGCTCCAAGTCTTTAATTCGCTGGGTCAGTCCTCCGACCACAGCAAAGTTCTCGACCAGATGTTGTGCAAATAGTACTTTTTCTCTTTAAGTTCCTTGTAAACTCTTGAGAAGTACTATGGAACTGGTCGTAGATACTTACCCGGATCGCCAAATCATTATAACCACCAAATATTGAATCAGGATGCATTTTGATTTGATGATCCGATATTTTTTCCCATGCCTCGTCAAGCTCCTTATCCTCGATAAATCGGGGGCGAAAAGGGAACTTGTCAGGTTGAGAAGAATTACCAACATCGGTCGGAACCGGTTGAGGGCCTTTAGGGGCATCTACCTCCGCAAAAGGAGTTAAAACCACCACTGGATCCAACTCGACCGTTGGCCTTGACATCTGCTCGAGGGCTTCTTCGACCACTTTTTTCTCAGGAGTTCTACCCTGGGAAGCACTCTGATCGAGGATCTCCACGAATGCCTGGTCCTCAAGAAGAGTCCGGTAGGAAACAACTGGAACACCCGAAGACCTACGCAAAGCAAAGAAGGGAAGTTCAAAATCAAATCATCAATAAATCATTAGAGGTATGTGCTTATACGACCATTTTTCATTTGTACATACCTGGTTGATTTTCGAGATTTGACTCTGAATCGCGGAAGGGTAAACTCTGTGTCGTCACCCTTCCTTTTCTTTTCTCCTGCTTTTGCCGATTCCAAACCGGCAGGGTTGGTTAAACCCGTTGCATCATCCAACAATATTTTGGAAGCAATGTCCTCGACCAACTCGTTGAGGGTTACGTCTTTGACCACCTGGTCAGGCGGAATGGTTTAACCAACCTCTAGACCAGTTGCTTCATTAACAGCTGTCCGGTCGTCAACGACGGCTCGGGTTTATAGCCTCTGCGATCAAGACTTCTGGCCTCGACCTTCTCCACCTGAACCAATAAGTGAATTTGGTTAGGTGATGAAATCTTTTATCTAAAATACATATATATATTCATCAGAAATGTTCTATTACCTCGGGAGATTCATCCTCTTCCAGTGCATCAGGGCACGAATCGGTCGGAACCACGGTGGGATGTTGACCCTCACCCTGAATAATTCGTAATCCGACCAGCTGCGAAAATAGAACATGATCAAAAATCTGATCGGAGAATATGTATACATGATAAAAGAAGTTTTTTGATTATTTACCTTAAGCCTTGCTAGTTTCTCTTCAAGGGAACTATGGCCAAGATCTCGGGAATCTGCCTTCTCACTAGGTTCCCAGGCGGATCACCGATCCGCTCTCGATTTCCTCAGAGAAGGGGCTTTAAAAAAAGCAAAAGAAATAATGGCAGATTTTAAGGTAGTACTATAATCAAAAAACAAAATACTGGTCGGAGTTTCTCTCGAAGACTTACCACCTCCTGAGATCGCTTCATCACGACCAATGGACCAAATCAGGGAATGAGTCCGAAGCTTCAACGGGCTAATCTGGCGCTTGGTGAAATCTCTCACCACATGCTAAGAGGTCAAGCCCTTGACTCGCAGGTCGTAGATGGCGTCCACCCATCTTCCGATCACCCCTGTCTTCTCCACGGTCTTTCTCCACTTGGGATTTTCATTCGCTCTCATCCCGGCGAAGTAGAGGCCATCATCCCTCGTAACCGTCATGTAGAACCAGTTTTTCTTCCATGACGACCACGAGGATTTCGAGTATATATGAATGTACTCATCGGCCTTCCCGTCGTGAAGACGCAATGTACATTCTCCAGGAGTTTCCGTGGTTCTCCCCATCACCATTCGGTAGAAATACCTGAAGAGCCTCAAACTCGGAGGCACTCCCAGGTATGCTTCACACAAATATGTGAAGATGCTGGTATTGGCGTTGGAATTTGGAGCCAAATTCACCAATTCTACCCCGTAGTATTCAAGAACACAAGGAAGGAATTTGTGTACCGGTAATCTCAGCCCGCATTCGATGTAGGCGAGGAAAACATGAATTTCCTCATCTTCGTGACTTGGAAAGTGCTCTCCAATCGCAGGTCTCCATCTGATCAAATTCTTGTCCGGGAGCATCCCAACCTTCTCCAATGCCTCAAGCTTTTTCTTGCTCAATACCGAAGGCAACCACTTTGTGATTTGCTCCGACATGATGAAAATCCTCAAGGATGAGTAGTGTTTGTAGGAGATTTTGTGGTCGGAAGAACAAGAAAAGGGGACTAAAGATTTTTCTTTCTCGGCAAAGGGGATCAGAAAGGGGATCTGAAAGCGTAAAAACTCCAAAAGGTTTAGCGATGGGGATTTTATAGCCTCAGATCTTTAAATTACGATCGGAGGTTACCCACAAAAGTCTAAACGCAAAAGCTTTTTTTTGCCCAATCTGACGAGGAACTCTTCGGTTCCCAAGGCAAGTTCTCAACTTTAAAATGAACATAGACCACCTCAAATGTCACGGCATTAAATGGGGGTCTGCCCGATACAACTTCATCGGAAGAAGGTGTTCACACGACCTGTTCATTTAAAGTTCGGGGGCTACCTGACGAGGATTAAAACCTCTATGTATTATTTTAATACATAGAAGATCATTCTTCTTCATGGTCATAACCCCTAAGGCTAACGACCTCACTGGTCGTGAGGATTCCAGAGGTTACACGATGGGTATCCTGGTCGGACTAGGCTTCACCGTAATCGCTTCGGAAAAGCTATGAATGGCGTTTCTTCAGATGATGAATGGAACACGTGCTATATGTTCCAAACCGTGCGATGATATACAAGACACTGACAGTAAACCACCATACGGTTAAGCTTTTCACAGGCACTTAACCGTAAGGTAGTTAACACGTTGATAACTGCCTTAAACCTCCGACCAGTCGTAACGTTTCACCAGGGACACCTTCTCTAGGAGTAACTGCCGCCTCTTCGGGAGTTATTTAATGGTGGAATGCAGAAGACAACAGAAGACACACGAAGCAAGGCAACACAGAAGCCAAAGCAGTAGCATTCAATACATTTGGTGTAATTAGAGATAGTCCCTAGCCAGATCTTGTAATCCCAGTTCATATTAATAAAGAGCAGCCCCCATTCTCTTCCAGGATACTCCACGTCATTTTCCTCTTGATTTTGTAAGATCAGCGACTCGATCGTCGACAGTTTGGTAAATAGGAAGAGTACGTACTTTTGGTTTATTAATCTAATTTGACACTAATTTGTTACATGCATAGCGTAGATGGACCGAAACTGGATGTACAGTGTGAACCGTGTGAGTCAAGAGTACATTAATGGCGTGGTTGCTTTTAGAAGAGCACGAAAGGTGATATGTTGAAGAAGGAGATAAATTTTATGTACTTGTCCATGCATTGATTGCGTAATCTGAAAATGTTTAACAACTCTGTGCAGATCGAAGCGCACTTGATTCGAAGGGGTTTCAAAAAAGGGTATACATGTTGGACCAGTCACGGTAAAGAGCAGATTATATAGGAAGTTAATAATGATGACATCGCTGAGGAAGTCAACGATATGCCGGATGTGGACTGTGCTTTTGATGAGGATATGTCGCACGATGACAATCTGGATCAGATGCTACGTGATGCAGAAGAGAACTACAGTGAGAGAGAGTTTTGTAAATTCGAGGGCTTAAGGGAGGACTCGGTGAGACCGTTGTTCCCTGACAGCAAGCCGGAATACACAAGGTTGTCAACCGTAATTGAACTGCTTAAATTGAAGGCAAGCAATGGTTGGTCCGATAAGAGTTTCACGGCGTTGTTAGGTCTCCTAGTGGACATCCTTCTAGAGGGAAACGTGTTGCCCAGCACCACCTACCAAGCAAAGAAGGTTCTTTCTTCATTGGGAATGAAAGTAGAAAGAATACATGCATATCCAAACGATTGTATCATCTACCGTAAAGAGTATGCAGACATGCATGTATGTCCCGTGTGCAAAGCATCCCGATACAAGCGTCAGAATACTGCTAAGGTGAAGCAAGGACCTCCTACTAAGATGTTGTGGTATCTGCCTGTGATCTCACGTTTGAAGCGTTTATTTGCGAACCCAAAGGAGGCAAGATTGGTGCGTTGGCACTCCGGTGTACACAGTTACAAAAATAATAACATAACCAAATCTCGCATTGCATTAATAGTAAATCAGAGTTCGATACATTTGGGCATGAAGCCAAATAAAAGAGTAAATAACACAGCGGAAGTAAGAACAGTAGTAGTAGGCCAGAACGATCCGCCACAAGCAATCGTCTGGGGGCGTAGCCTAGGCGTCGGTGTCCTCACCGTCCTGATAGTAGTCTTCTCCTGAAATTTTGTTGCATAAAGCAAGCATGAGCACAACTACCGTGCTCGCAAGTTACACCCAATATGGAATTGTAATGCATGCATAAGGTAAACAAAGGACATTGGCAGGGTTATTTTGCGTAAAGCAGCAGTTTTAATTCAAATAATCATAATATATTGCAAGGCCATTTTCATACAGTATTTAAAACCGTAAATTTAATGACAAACGTATAATGTGGATAACCTCCAACAAAGGTGATGGATATCCTCCAATCACAATGGCTAACCGCCTAATTTTCCCACAGACTAACCATCCCGAAAACATCTGTTGAAATCATTTTAAAACCAAAAACAAGTCTAACTCAAAGTGGCTTTGCTAGCATGTCCATGACCGCGACGCAGACTATTCAATAGTTTTCTACTCGCAGAGTTTGTACAAATTTTACCCACACGAGATAATTTGCTCTTTGAGTCGGCCAATCCACGCTTCCTAAGGCGTGTGACAAAGCAATTATCACAAGGCGCTATAATGATCTACCTCAAAGTACTCATGCCCGCTAAGGTTTAGCCCCTTTGGACTAACCATCCGCAGTTCAGGGCCCCCTCTTGCGCCAGTGGGACTATAGTCTAACCGACACCCACTCATACAAAATGGCACGAATATCTCGAGGTATCCCAAATTAATAAGCCGTCCCGCCCATACAGGGCGTGTGGTGGTCTGATAAGGCATAGCAAAGGAACGCCAAAGGCGGTCCTTAATTGACTTGGGCGTCTTTCAAATCAAACCACAGGCTTTAATCCTAACCAGATTAAACCCGCATAAACTCGCACCCACCTTTCATCCGTTCTTTACCAAGTCCAAACCATTTTAATTTTGTTTTAGTGAAAACCATCTTTACAAACTCTCTATGGTAAAACAATACCATAGATTTAATTTTAAACAATTTGTAATGGTTTGGCTAAATCCTCCCAAAAATCAAAAGCATGGTCTAAGCATTTGCTAGGCATTTCCAAACAATTTATCTATGGTGACAAGGGACGACATTTCAATATTCAAAGTTGGTCATACAATAACAAATGGAATAACTAAGCTTTTAAACAGGGTATTAAAATAATTGACTAAAAACATGCACACAATAATAATTTTAAAAACTGAATTAAATAACTTTAAAATACTGGGGGCAATATGGTCAAAGTGTAACTTGCCTTCGCTGAAGTCTTGAAATTCTAAATCTTCGGAAGAATCAAATTCCCCGGAATCATCGTAGTCTAAACGTGAAAATACGACCAATCAATCGAAATTCAAATAAATTCAACAAGACAAATTAAACTGAGTCCAAATGAAATAATTTTATTTTATATAGCTAGATAATAATTTTCTAACATTTTAGCAATTGGAATTAGGGTTCAAAAGGTATGAATTTTACAATTTTAATCCTAAATTTGTAGTTTAATTTATTTTAAATTCAAACAGATAGATTAAACCTACTCCAAATCAAATATTTATATTTTATTTAGCTAGATATTAATTTTATAAGATTTTAGAAGTTGGAATCACCTAATTTGGACTTAAGAATCAAAAGATATGAATTTTATAAATTTAAAGCCTAAATCTGCAATTTAATCCATTTTCTGAATTATTTTTCTAAAGGAAATCTAGTTTATTGCGAAATACTGACATCAGCCCTGAGTTTATTCGGAATTTACACTAATTCTGACAAGTGGGCCCATGTGTCACACACATGGTCCACATGGACCAGGCCCACGGAATTTTGGGCTCAGTGGGGTGGTGGTGACATGGTGAGGCTTGTGCCACCCGTGCGCCACGTCAGCGGAAATGGGCGACGTGGCGCCCGCGTGGCGCGAGGTGGCGCTGACATGGGCAGGCGGCGACGGCGATGGCACTGGACCCCATGGTCACCGACAAGCGGCGGCCGGCGGAGCAGGCGAGCGGCAAGAGAAAGAGGAGATCGCGGGATGTCAATCGCCACCCACTCGACGAGTCGTGGGCCAGGCGGCCGGCCATGAGGAAGAGGCGGCGGGGCACGGCGACGATGAAGTCTGAACTCGGTCCTCCGGCGAAGAGAGCTGTGCGCCGCTTTGCGACGACGCGCGGTGGTAGGCGGTGTGGACGACGGGGGTGGAGCGGCTCCGGCGACGGCGCAATTGAAGATCCGAGCTCCTTCGGTCGCCGGCGAGAAAGCTCGAAATTGAGGCACTTGGGAGAGGGAGGTTGACAATGGGTGGCGGCTTTGGGTTCGGTGGAGGACTACGCACTCGGGGCGTCCTTTTATAGGCGTCGGGAGGCTCCAGAGCGGTGTGGACGAGGTGGGGGTCGTGGCGGCGGTTTCGGCGTCGTGGCGCATGCGCGCGAGAAGAGGGGGAGAGGGCGTGGGAGACGTGCAGAGGTGGTTGCGGGTCGCGCGCGCTCAAGCGGAGGAAGCGGAGGTGGTTGGGGCGGCCGCTGCGGAGCTTCCGCTCGGGCTTCAATGGCGGCCGAAACGGGCTGCCCCACGAGGAAGAAGAGGGGCGGGGAAGATGACCCGACGGCGATTGGATCGGCATCGGGCGGCCAGGAAGAAATCGGGCGGCGTGGGTGCGTGTGAGCCGTCGGATGGGCATCCGACGGTGGAGAGAGGGGGAAGGCGGGATGAGGGAGATGGGGCGCGGGTGGGCCGTGTTGGGCCGCGAAATGGTCGGCGCGTGCGGTGAATAGGGAAGGCCCGGGCGGTTTCAGCCCAAAATGAGATTGGAGCTTTTTAAAAAAAAATAATTTACCAATTTAAATAATCCGGTTTAATTAAAAGGGCTCTAGAAAAAGGTAAAATAATTCTAAAAAAATTCTAGAAAAATTCACAGAAGTTCCTAGAATTGTTTTGGATTTAAATAAAATAATTCCAACATAAAGTTGGTAATAGATTTTGAATTTGAATTTGTTTTGGCTTTAAATAATTTAAAGAAAAGCTTTTAAAAAATCAGAAAATTCGCCAATTCAAATAAGTATTAAACTTTAACCAAATTTGAAATTTTGGGCTGTTACAAACCTACCCCCCTTAAGGGAATCTCGACCCCGAGATTCAGACTTGACCGGCAAGGAGGTGGGGATACTTTGCCTTCAGATCTTCTTCTCGCTCCCAAGTAGCTTCACTTTCCGGGTGGTGACTCCACTGGACTTTGTAGGAACGGATGATCTTGCTCCGGGTGACACGCTCTGCGACGTCCAGAATCTTGATCGGTTGCTCCACATATGTGAGGTCTTCTTGAAGATCAATGCTTTCTAGAGGGGTCTGATCTTCAGGCACTCGAAGTCACTTCTTTAGTTGTGAAACATGGAAGACATTGTGGACGGCGGATAAAGATGCTGGTAGCTCAAGCTGATATGCAACTTCACCTCTTCTTGCTATAATCTTGTAAGGTCCCACAAATCTGGGTGCGAGCTTTCCTTGGTCCGAACCTTCTAACTCCTGAGTGGAGTAACTCGGAGATAGACAAAATCTCCTACGCAAGGTCAACTCTCGCGACGGTTATCGGCATAACTCTTCTGTCGGGTTTGAGCTACTTTCAGATGTTCCCTTATTGCTTTAACCTTGCTCTCAGCTACTTTGATCAACTCCGGTCCAAAGAGTTGATGCTCTCCTACTTCATCCCACAGAGCGGAGTTACGCATTTTACGCCATACAAAGCTTCAAATGGAGACATCTCAGAGACGGCTTGGTAGCTATTGTTGTACGAGAATTTCAGATAGGGCAAATTCTTGTCCCAACTTTTTCCATAATCTAAGGCGCAGGCTCGAAGCATGTCTTGAAGAATTTGGTTGACTCGTTCGGTCTGGCCATCCGTCTGCGGATGATTTGCAGTGCTGAAATTGAGTCTGGTTCCCAAAGCTTCATGCGGATCGCCAAAATCTGGATGTGAATGTGAACCTCTGTTTACCACGATTTTCTTGGGTACTCCATGTAGAGATTTATCTTGGCCATATATAACTCTGCCACTTGTCGCCGGGTAGGTGGTCCTAACGGGAAGGAAATGAGCTACTTTCGTTAACCGGTCAATTATCACCCAGATGGAATCACATCCTGATTGGGTCCTAGGATGTCTGGTGACGAAATCCATACCAACTTCTTCCCACTTCCACTCAGGAATCGGTAACGGTTGCAACAAACCAGCAGGTTTTTGATGTTCTACCTTGACTCGCTGACAAACATCACAACGGGCGACAAACTCAGCAATTTCTCGCTTCATACTGACCCACCAATATCTTTCCTTTAGATCCTGGTACATCTTGGTACTACCAGGATGAATAGAATAAGGCGACTCATGAGCTTCCCTCAGAATCGATTGCTTTAAATCATGTTGATCCGGTACACAGATGCAGTTTCCGAACCACACTGTTCCTTGCTCATCTTCAGCGAATCCTGGGGCTTTGCCTCTTCTCATATTCTTCTTGATCTCTTTGATGTCTTCATCTTCTATCTGCTTTTCTCTGATCTGACTCTGAAGTGTTGATTGAACTTCCAAAGCGTTCACACATCCTTGATCAACAATCTACAAGTTCAGATGCTTCAATTCTTCGTACAACTCTGGCTGATTCTTCTGAACCAAGATGGTATTGCAATACGCCTTTCTACTCAGGGCATCTGCAACCACATTTGCCTTGCCCAGATGATAATGGATTCCAAGGTCATAATCCTTTATTAATTCCAGCCATCTTCTCTGTCAGAGGTTAAGGTCAGACTGGGTAAAGATGTACTTCAGGCTCTTATGATCCGTGAAAACCTCACAGCGGTTACCGATGAGATAATGCCGCCAGATCTTCAATGCATGTACAATTGCTGCTAACTCAAGGTCGTGAGTTGGATAATTCCCTTCATGTGGCCTCAACTGACGAGATGCATAAGCGACAACTTTGTCCTCTTGCATCAGTACACAGCCGAGTCCTTGACGAGATGCGTCGCAGAAAATCACAAAATCCTTATGTATATCTGGTAGGACCAATACAGGTGCTGAAACTAATCTCGTCTTCAACTCCTGGAAACTTTCCTCACAAGCATTTGTCCATTCAAATTTCTTCTCTTTCTTCAGAAGTTGAGTCATTGGTCTTGCTATCTTGGAGAAACCTTCAATGAATCTGCGATAATACCCGGCCAATCCAAGGAAACTTCTCACCTCTGTGACAGACTTGGGTTGCTTCCAATCCATTACTGCTTCGACTTTGGCCGGATCTACTGCAATTCCTCCTACTAACACAATATGTCCAAGGAATGCCACCTGACTTAGCCAGAATTCGCACTTGCTGAATTTGGCATAAAGCTGGTGCTCTCTGAGTTTTCCCAAAATTAACCTGAGATGGTACTCATGTTCTTCTTCATTCTTTGAATAGACAAGGATGTCATCGATGAAAACAACCACAAACTTATCCAAGAATTCCATGAACACTTTGTTCATCATATTCATGAAATAAGCAGGGGCGTTCATCAAACCGAAAGATATTATCAGAACTCATACAAACCCATATCCGTGGTGAAAGCGATCTTGAATATCTTACGATGCGATCTTGAGTTGGTGATAGCGAGATCTCAAATCAATCTTCGAGAATACACTTGCTCCTTTTAGTTGATCGAACAGATCATCAATCCTAGGTAGCGGGTACTTGTTCTTGATTGTCACCTCATTGAGTGATCTATAATCCACACACATCCTCGTACTGTTGTCTTTCTTCTTGACAAACAGTACCGGTGCCCCCCAAGGTGATGAACTTGGCCAAATATATCCCTTGCTCCGCAGCTCCTCAATCTGTTTCTTCATCTCTGCCAATTCATTAGCCGGCATTCGGTAGGGTCGCTTCGAGATTGGAGCGGTCCCTAGGACTAAGTCAATTAAGAACATTATGTCCCTGTCCGGTGGCATGCCGGGTAAATCATCAGGAAAAACATCCGGGAATTCCTGCACCACTGGTATATCTTCAAGCTTCAACTCCTTCAAGCTGGTCAGTATGGGGCTTCCTCCGTTACAGGTCTTGGGCTTGAATTCCACGGTGACTCCTTCCTCATTAATGAGAGTGATAGACCTGTTGGCACAGTCTATCCGTCCTTGATTCTTGGCTAGCCAGTCCATTCCAAGTATTACATCCAGACCTTGAGAATGCAAAACTATCAAGTCTGCCATGAAGGAAACTCCGGATATCTCCAGGGTAAGATTCGGGCATAGAGAACTAGTTCTCATTTCCGAGCCCGGTGAATGGATTATCATAGGATTATTTAATGGAGAAATAGGTAACCCATTTTTGCCCACAAACTTATTGGATACAAAAGAATGCGAAGCTCCAGAATCAAACAGAACTGATGCTGGTATCGAATTAACAAGAAACGTACCAAGGACGACATCTGGTGCTGCCTGAGCCTCCTCTGCTGTGACGTGATTCACACGTCCCTTCGTGAACTTGACCGCCGGCTTTGGGGTGCCGCCGGTGGCGGTACTCTCGATCTCGGTTCGGTGGTGTCGCATGACCGCTTTTTCGCATTTGTTGGCATAATGCCCGGTCTCGTTGCAATGGTAGCATGTCACACCTGCTGCTGATGGAGTTGGGTTCTTCTGCTGGCCTTTCTTTGGTGCATTCTTTGCGCAGGCCGGAAGAATCTGGGCGTTGTCAGTCTTTGGAGCTCTGGCGTGAAGACTAGAATCTACCACGCTGGGGCGGCTGAGGCTGAGCAAGGCGAGGCTTGGGTTGTCCTCCAGAGTTAAACTTCTGAGCGGCCATCCTCCGCTTGTGGTTCTCCATCTCTAGATGTTTGGCCTCCTAGCGAAAAGCTTTATTCACTAACTGCTGGAAGTCAGTGTAGTCATGGGAGATCAGCTGGACTGAGATCTCATCGTTCAAACCATCCATGAACCTTTCCTGCCTTTCTTCATCACTAGCCACATCTGCTGGGGCATAGCGAGCAAGCTGGTTGAACCTGTGTAGGTCCTCACCCACTGTGCGGTTGCCTTGTCGGAGCGCGTGGAACTCTTTCTTCTTTAAGGTCATTATTCCCGCGGGGATATGTGCATGGTGGAAAGCATGCACAAACTCCTCCCAAGTGATAGTCTGCGCATCAGCATGGGAGATGTTATAGTTATCCCACCATTCCGATGCGGGACCGCTGAGCTGGTGAGAGGCAAACAGGACTCTCTCACGGTCAGTACACTGTGCAATATCCAACTTCTTTCCGATAGCACGGATCCAGTCATCGGCATCCATCGGCTCTGTGCTGCTGGAGAAGGTCGGTGGGCGCGTGCGCATAAAATCCACCATGGTCAATCTCTGCGTAGGTGGAGGTGGTGGTGCAGTCCGAGCTATTGTCTGCACATTCTGCACGCTGCTGAGGGACTGAGCTAGGAGATTAATCAGATGATTCTGGTTTTCCATCATCTGACACCAATCCGGTCCTTCAACTGGTGGTGGTGGTGGTTGCTGCACGGGATCCTCCTGGTAATCCGTGTTTTCGTTGCCCCGACCTCGGACATTTGCCCTTCGCCGTGCACGGTGGTCACCATCTGCTAGAACTCCAAAGATTTAGGAGAGATAGACAAATAGGAAGTTCTAAAGGGGGTAAATTCCAATAGCCCAAGAACACAGAGAGCACACAAGACAAAAAGCAGATTTATTTATTTATTTATTTTCTCCAAGAAGTTCCTTTATTAATTTATTTTATTCAAGATTATGGCTACCACAAGGGATTAGTAGCTCATAATTCGCAACTAAAGATCGAGCTAAAGGGAAGATAACAACTATGGAAGGGGTATAATCCAGCTCACTAGAGCTAGCCTCGCCGGCCTTGTAGCTAGCTAGCTCATGATTCTGATCTTGACTTCTCCTCTGCCTCCTGTAGTCTGTTCTGAGAAGTGAGCAAGTCATTCAAGGTGTTCCCATAGGCGTAGTCCAAAGCCTTAGCCAGATCCACCTGCTCCGTCAGCTCAGGGGAATCTTCGTCTCTAGCGGAGTTGAAAGTACTGTCGGGCCGAGTCGGAATGTGCATCGGGTAGTAATGAAACCCAGTGCCATGAAGGCGATGGTCGTAGGTGTAGCGAAGTTGGCGGACTGCCTCTCTCACCACATCCTGAATGCCGTCATCAAAGGTATCGCGCCGGATCGGAGCATCAAAGATGTGGAAGACGGTGTTCGGCGCAAGATTGGAGTAGATGAGCACCTCCACTCTCCACAATTGTTGTTCTCCCACCTGGTACTTGTATCCTTGAAAAGTTGGCCTCTTCCGGTAACCCAGGTGCTGCATCATCTCCCAAAGTATCTCGCCCAAGAACGATAAAGGCTCAAGTGGGAAGTAGCGTCCTGTCTTTCGACCATCTAAAATTTTGAGAGGAGATGAGTTAGTAAACATTTTAAAGAGAAAGGTTGAGGATGACTCTGGATAGACTCAAAATAGTTTTTAGTTTTTGAAAATAAGTCCTTAAGGCAATTCTAAGGCCACGACCTATAGTCGATATGGCTCTGATACCACTTTTGTCGGACCTGGGAACGAAAGATCCCGAACCCTCTGTGTTCATACACCAGTCCAGGATTTCCGGTGTACACAGTTACAAAAATGATAACATAACCAAATCTCGCATTGCATTAATAGTAAATCAGAGTTCGATACATTTGGGCATGAAGCCAAATAAAAGAGTAAATAACACAGCGGAAGTAAGAACAGTAGTAGTAGGCCAGAACGATCCGCCACAGGCAATCGTCTGGGGGCGTAGCCTAGGCGTCGGTGTCCTCACCGTCACGATAGTAGTCTTCTCACGAAATTTTGTTGCATAAAGCAAGCATGAGCACAACTACTGCGTGCTGCAAGTTACACCAATATGGAATTGTAATGCATGCATAAGGTAAACAAAGGACATTGGCAGGGTTATTTTGCGTAAAGCAGCAGTTTTAATTCAAATAATCATAATATATTGCAAGGCCATTTTCATACAGTATTTAAAACCATAAATTTAATGACAAACGTATAATGTGGATAACCTCCAACAAAGGTGATGGATATCCTCCAATCACAATGGCTAACCGCCCAATTTTCCCACAGGACTAACCATCCTGAAAACATCTGTTGAAATCATTTTAAAACCAAAAACAAGTCTAACTCAAAGTGGCTTTGCTAGCATGTCCATGACCATGACGCAGACTATTGAATAGTTTTCTACTCTGCGAGTTTGTACGGCTTTTACCCACACGAGATAATTTGCTCTTTGAGTCGGCCAATCCACGCTTCCTAAGGCGTGTGACAAAGCAATTATCACAAGGCCGTTACAATGATCTACCTCAAAGTACTCATGCCTGCTAAGGTTTCACCCCCTTTGGACTAACCATCCGCAGGTTCAGGGCCCCCTCTTGCGCCAGGTGGGACTATAGTCTAACCGACACCCACTCATACAAAATGACACGAATATCCACGAGGTATCCCAAATTAATAAGCCAGGTCCTGCCCATACAAGACGTGTGGTGGTACGGTAAGGCATAGCAAAGGAACGCTCAAAGGCCGGTCCTTAATTGACTTGGGCGTCTTTCAAATCAAACCCTGCGCTTTAATCCTAACCAAATTAAACCCGTGCATAAACCTGCACCCACCTTTCATCCGTTACGACCAAGTCCAAACCATTTTAATTTTGTTTTAGTGAAAACCATCTTTACAAACTCTCTATGGTAAAACAATACCATAGATTTAATTTTAAACAATTTGTAATGGTTTGGCTAAATCCTCCCAAAAATCAAAAGCATGGTCTAAGCATTTGCTAGGCATTTCCAAACAATTTATCTATGGTGACAAGGGACGACATTTCAATATTCAAAGTTGGCCATACAATAACAAATGGAATAACTAAGCTTTTAAACAGGGTATTAAAATAATTGACTAAAAACATGCATGCAATAATAATTTTAAAAACTGAATTAAATAACTTTAAAATACTGGGGGAAATATGGTCAAAGTGTAACTTGCCTTCGCTGAAGTCTTGAAATTCTAAATCTTCGGAAGAATCAAATTCCCGGAATAATCGTCAGTAGTCTAAGCGTGAAAATACGACCAATCAATCGAAATTCAAATAAATTCAACCAGACAAATTAAACTGAGTCCAAATGAAATAATTTTATTTTATATAGCTAGATAATAATTTTCTAACATTTTAGCAATTGGAATCAATCAATTTGGAATTATGGTTCAAAAGGTATGAATTTTACAATTTTAATCCTAAATTTGTAGTTTAATTTATTTTAAATTCAAACAGACAGATTAAACCTACTCCAAATCAAATATTTATATTTTATTTAGCTAGATATTAATTTTATAAGATTTTAGAAGTTGGAATCACCTAATTTGGACTTAAGAATCAAAAGATATGAATTTTATAAATTTAAAGCCTAAATCGCAATTTAATCCATTTTCGAATTATTTTCTAAAGGAAATCTAGTTTATTGCGAAATCTTGACATCACCCTGAGTTTATTAAGAATTTACACTAATTACGACAAGTGGGCCCATGTGTCACACACACGGTCCACATGGACCGAACCCACGAATTTTGGGCTCGATGGGGTGGTGGTGACATGGTGAGGCTTGTGCCACCCGTGCGCCACGTCGTGAAATGGGCGACGTGGCGCCAAGGCGCGCGAGGTGGCGCCGACATGGGCAGGCGGCGACGGCGATGGCACTGGACCCCATGGTCACCGGCAAACGGCGGCCCGGCGGAGCCCGGCGAGGGCGGCAAGAGAAAGAGGAGATCGCGGGGATGTCAATGCGCTCACCCACTCGACGAGTCGTGGACAGAGGCGGCCGGCGGTGAGGAAGAGGCGGCGGCGAAGTACGGGCGACGATGAAGTAGAGACTCCAGGGTCCTCCGGCGAAGAGAGTGGACGCACCGGCTTTGCGACAACGCGGTGGTGACGGCGGTGTGGACAACGGGGGTGGAGCGGCTCCAGCGACGGCGCAATTGAAGATCCGAGCTCCTTGATCGCCCGGCTTCGAAATTGAGGCGCTTAGGAGAGGAGGTTGACAATGGGTGGCGGCTTTGGGTTGGTGGAGGATCGCGCACGGGGCGTCCTTTATAGGCGTCGGGAGGCTCCAGAGCGGTGTGGAGGAGGTGGGGGTCATGGTGGCGGTTTTGGCGTCGTGGCGCATGCGCGCGAGAAGAGGGGGAGAGGGCGTGGGAGACGTGCGGAGGTGGTTGCAGTCGCAGCATCTCAGCGTGAAGCGGAGGTGGTTGGGGCGGCCGCTGCGAAGCTTCCGCTCGGGCTTCAATGGCGGCCGAAACGGGCTGCCCCGCGAGGAAGAAGAGGGGCGGGGAAGATGACCCGGCGGCGGTTGGATCGGCATCGGGCGGCCAGGAAGAAATCGGGCGGCGTGGGTGCGTGTGAGCCGTCGGATGGGCATCCGACGGTGGAGAGAGGGGGAAGGCGGGATGAGGGAGATGAGGCGCGCGTGGGCCGTGTTGGGCCGCGAAATGGTCGACGCGTGCGGTGAATAGGGAAGGCCGGGGCGGTTTCAGCCGAAAATGAGATTGGAGTTTTTTTTTAAAAAAATGATTTACCAATTTAAATATTCCGGTTTAAATAAAAGGGCTCTAGAAAAAGGTAAAATAATTCAAAAAAAATTTCTAGAAAAATTCACATAAGTTCCTAGAATTGTTTTGGACTTAAATAAAATAATTCCAACATAAAGTTGGCAATAGATTTTGAATTTGAATTTGTTTTGGCTTTAAATAATTTAAAGAAAAGCTTTTAAAAAATCAGAAAATTCACCAATTCAAATAAGTTTTAAACTTTAACCAAATTTGAAATTTTGGGTTGTTACATAGCTTGCTACACTCTGTCCAAGGCCGAGAGAAATGAACTGTGCCAGTGCTTGCATGGTGTGAAAGTCCCATCTGGTTACTCCGCTAACATTAAGAAACTTGTTTCTATGCAAGATTTGAAATTAATTGGTATGAAGTCTCATGATTGTCATGTGATGATGACACAAATGCTTCCTGTTGCAATTAGAAGTATCTTGCAGAACAAGGTCTGAGTGGCAATCTTAAGGCTGTGTTATTTCTTCAACTCAATTGCTCAGAAGGTCATCGATCCCTAAGGACTAGATGCTCTGCAGGCCGAGGTGGTGACGACTCTATGTCATCTTGAGATGTATTTCCCTCCGTCATTTTTTGATATCATGGTCCATCTCATTGTTCACCTTGTGAAAGAGATAAAGATATGTGGCCCTGAGGAGCTCCTACTATGGACAAATAGAGGAGATATGAGAGCTCGACTATGTGCTTTTCAAGATCCCCAAATTTCGGTGACGTTGGGTCCATCTCCCACAGGTGAAGGTCGACAAGTACGGCATCACTACCGTGGACCTCAAACGTATCGGATACAAAGGCGAACCATTCGTACTAGCTAACCAAGTTGTTCAGGAAAAAAGGAGGATTGTCGGAGTTGAGAATGTAGTGGACGAGGAAGAATACAATCAATTTGACGAGTTGCCTCCTTTCGGAGACGGCATCAGGCTTGAGGAAGAACCCAGTGAGGAAGCTAGCTATATGCAAGTCGATCATCATGAAGGGCTATATTTTAATTAAGATTTTACTCCATTGTAATTAATTTATTCCATAACATGAGACATGTCAATGTAGACTTGCCATGTGTTATGGACTTGTAATATCTTATATATTCTGATGTCAACATGGAATTGTCATCTCTGATTTTGATGTCAATGTGGACTTCATTGTAATGTGGAATGATAATATTATGCGCTTGTAATAAACAGACGATAAAAAGACCATATCCTTTTTACATCACAGACGATAAAAAAGGATTAGCGATTCTATCTTAGCCTTCAAATCTTCATAAGCCTTCTCGTCGGCTTCAGTGGTGGCGGGATCAGCGACTGTCAGATCAAACGCCTCCACCTACGACCTTGCACGCTCGATTCGCGCTTGTAGCCGTTCGGACTCCGCAACCAAGCCCCATATGCCGAGCGCAAGGACCGGTTGGTACAGATGATTACTAAAAAATTTGAAGGAAAGCTAGCAGCATTGCAAGATCAAATGAATCAACTCCTGAGCTAGTCGCAAGCCGCCCCTATTAATTTGGGAGCCAGTCCTGCTCGACATCAGAGTAGCATCGCGTCCACGAATAATTCTGAACATGACGATGTCCAATTACCGATAGACGACATCAAGGTAATGTACATCTATGGAATTCACCAAAGATAGGCCTATAGGACGCCTTAGCTAATTGCGTATCATTTTGTAAGAGCCGACGCCCTACAAGCTCCAAGTGAGGATAGTTGGGTCTATTTCTACTGAGGTTGGGCGGGGGATGGTGAATCCAAAGCAGGAAGGGGCAGTGCAGCACGGTGTCCAGGTGGCGCAGGGTTATTCCAAGGTGGAGGTGGACATGGTACATGAACATTTCATGGCTGTCCCACTGGAGATTCGCCCGAACGAAGAGATCACAACACTAGGGGATGTCGTGCACACTTTTATCCAGTGGGCCAAGAAGGACATCGTCCTGGACCTAGCAGTGCAGCGATCTCAACACGACCATTCCTCTCCAACGGGACCCTCGATGACTCCACCTCATATTTCGCCTCAGAAGGCCACCTTATCGGTTCCCGTCGAGAAGACGCCGAAGGAACAACAAAAGCATACCGCTGTATCGGGTCCCGAGTCATCTCGCAGGAAGACGCTGCCAATCCTTAAGGCCAAATCGAAATCGACGAACGTTAAGGCACCTCACAAGTCCGGAAAGTCCGGGATATCTGGGAACTACATCATCAGAAAACCGTTGTGCTCCGACACAGTATTAATACACGCTGGATATGCTTGTCAGGCTTTGCATGCCTGGTACTTGGAGAAGACCCAAAAGAAGGGGTGCGATACTAGAATCATCGTCAGATACGAGTATAAGCATTTCTTCAACGGGCCGGGCAACTTCGTCGTGGGCTTCAATGACTTATATGACCTATTCAACCTCGTTGGCCTCGACGCCTCGCTTCTACACTGTAAGTGCGTACAATCAAGTTCTACATTCACGTAATACCGATAAATATCACAACTCATTGCTTGTGTATAGATGCATGATGAAAAATGTCCGGGAATGGAAAGAACCGGTGGGTTTCCTCGACCCACATGTGCTATCGTTGCAAACCATCCAAGCAGACTCGTCCTTCATCGAGAAATACATAACGAAGTCATTGCTTCGTCAAAAGAACATGAAGTACATAGTGGTGCCCTACAACGAGGGGTAAGTGTCACTACTTGCTCTACAAATTTTATTTGTACTTTATACGCAGCACGAACTTAGGTTTAATGACTATAGCGACATACATGAGTAGGTACCACTGGATCCTCTTAGTCATTATACCAAACAGGAACCATGTGATAAACCTTGATTCCGCAACAAGCACAATTTCAGCATTCTGAGAGGAATACTCGAGAGGTATGCTCATTTCCTCCATACATAACTCTATTGTAGTCTTCATTCATTTGAAATGGCCGAGGATAACTTTTTGGAATCATGTAGGTCGTTCATCGATTATGTTGCCAACAAAGGAATATATGATGGAAAGAGCGCCGAACTAACACACAGGATGAATTTTCCGGTACGCGCTACAACACAATAATCCTATATCATACTTCATAATAACGCGTCTCGAACTGACTATACCTATATATGTAATTCTATTTTTGCAGTGCCGCTAGCAAAAAGATGATGAGTTATGTGCAATCTACGTTTGCTATCATATGCAGCTAATCCTTAGAGCTAGGAAGAAGGATCCCGAGGTTTGTCAATCTCGAAATAATTATTTCCTAATTATAAATTTAAATATATATAGCTTACCACTTTACCCTTGCTAGCGACAGGCCTTGAACATATAATTAGATGGACTCGTTGCGGAAGAGATCAAGGACATACGAGGGAAGCTCTGCACCTTTATCCTATCAGATATCATTAAGGACACCGGAGAATTTCACTCCGTCGCCGACCCAAAGCATCACCCTGCCGACACCTCTCAACCACCTGCAAACAATTGACTCAATTGAAATACAATTGTAACTATAGCGACAATACTTGAACAAATGCGATCTTTTGTAATTTATTTTGAGTAATGATCAGTTTGAGTTTGTCAACAATTGATTATCTGTGATGTATCTGTTTTTCTGCACGCTTGTTTTCAGAGGGCATGGCTAGCAATTCCTGAAGCTAGCCAAAAATCAGCAAAAATGTAGTTAAGATAATGAACTATGACAGATGGTTTTTGCATTAAAACCATCTGTGAAGGCATAGTATCACAGACGGTTCTGTCTAGAAACCGTCTATAGGACCGGAAAGGCGACTAGAGGGGGGTGAATAGGAGCTTTCCTAATTTTTCACCTTGATAAGATTCAACATCAATATCACTCCAATAGCTACAGAACCTATGAAGATCAACATTCAAGTACTACAGAGGACTTGTGTTGAACCCAAATCAAAAACCCCCAACGCAAAACCCAAAAGGTGAAGATCAAACCCTCGGGTCCGGTCTGACCGACGGCTATCGCGCGGTCAGACTAGCGGGCGGTCTGACCGGCGGCTAAAGCGCGGTCTGACCGGACCTGACCAGAAACAGTGCTGACAGCCCGAAATCCAAAACGAAAATCGTTCTAACTTTTGATCTACACGATGAAACTTGACCAAATTTGGAACACACCTTCCTAAGGATATTAGGAACCTATTCCAAGCAACGATTGAGTAGATCCACGTCAAAGTTTTGACCTTTTTTCCATTTGAACGAAGATTGGTTCAAAACCAGGCAAGAATGAAGACTAGATCCAAACACTTGCTCGTGAGAGATTGATGATCTAGATGATCCTAGATGTATTCCCACACGTCACAGCAAGGTAGATAGGGGCAAGAAACCAACCTAAAGATCAAGAGAACAAGAAAAGCCCAAAATCAAGAAATAGAGAGCAAGAACGAATAGGAACTCATCTTTGAGAAATCTTGCATAGATTGATTTGTGGTTGTTGCTGGTTTACAGCAACTCCCCCAAGGAGGACAAAGCTCACAACATGAGCACTCAAATCAATCCATTCTCTAGAACCCTAATCTCTCCATCTTCTCTCTAAGCCCTAAAAGCCAATCTAGGGTTAACACCATGAAAGGATTAAGGGTTGCTGTCCAGCACACCCTCTATTTATAGTGGAGACTAGGATCTAGAGAATATTTCACTTAGGGCACCCGTTAAGCCCACACACAAATGGGTCACACATACGCACGCATTCTAAAGCGCCGTCTTCATCTTCTCCTAACCTAAACCGCTTCTCAACGCACCGTCTTGCGCCGCGGTTTAGCCCAAGGTCACTAAGGCGGTATTTGGAGAAATTATCAAAATACCCATTCTTGATCTTTCTCCAAAGACCAAGTCCAATCTTGGTGAAGCACTCGCCTGCTTCGCCATGTGTAGGTTGATCAATGGCTCTCATCATGTCAGCAAGTCTCTCCGTCCGCTCCTTGAACCCACCATGGCACTTGCATCGACCCCGCCCGCAGATCCAACTAATCGCACCGAACTGCCCGTTCGGTCACCTTTGTCCATTCTGCGCCATGCTTGAGTCCATTGACCTCACCCGGCATCCTTGATCGTTCTGGATCTCAGCTCTCCAAGCTTAGTCCCGATCATCCTCGCCGTTGACCGTCGTTGACCTCCAAGCGTCTTGCACAACAATAGACAAAGAAATCGAATCCGTGAACAAGTTCTTCCCAACTTGACCCACGTTAGTGAAAACATGCATCATGCAACACATATGCACTAAAGCCTATGAACTCAACCTATCCCAAAGCCAAATTTCCAAAATGGCTGATGATCGGCCTAAAATCGGTCGACATGACCACTTTGGTGGTCTGACCGCCGACCGTCGGCGACGCCGCTTGAAGGCGGTCGACCGCCACTAAATTCGAAAAAAAAAACACAGGGCATGGCGGTCGGACCGCCGAGCTGACAGAACTATAACTTTGCCGAAAACGCTTGATTCGACAAACCGCAAAAGCCATTGCCAATTGTATCATCATTCTAAGATCATGCATACATCCCCATGATATCCACAATCTCCCCCTTGATGAACACATTGGCAATTTCCCAAAAATGCTAAGTTTGAGGTTTGAAAAGTAAAATACTCGGCGTTTTCGCACAAAGGCACAACTTGGTCCAAATGCAAGAGAAAACAAGGGAAATGACCAAGCTGGCTCCAGAATAGCATAGGCAAGTGAGATACGGCAAAAGACAGCAAGAAAGCTTCAATTTCCAGAAAATTGCAAAATCTCACTTAAGGTCCATATGAAAGAACAATTGTTCAAATTGACCTTTGATCATTGTGAGGTTGCAAGAATTGCAATTCAAGTTCAGAAAAGGCAATAAGATCACAAAAATGCATATACGATGCTTCCCCTCACTATGATCATCCTGAAAACAAAAAATTTCATTTTCTCCCTATTTGTCCATTTTTACCATTTCTCCCCCTTTGACAATGGATTCATCAAGGTGCATAGAGGAAGATAGAGCATGAATGATATGGAATAGCTGCAATTTATTCAATTTTTAGCAAAGGGAGCTATGAGAATTATCCTAGAGAACTGTACAAGTATTACACCAAGCCATATTATGTGAAGAACCTATTGTAAATCATGGCAAATCATATATAGCAAAGCGAAAGCCAGATGAACAATAATCTGAGATTAAATGATCGTTTAGTATGACTAGGTGTTCAAGATCATAGTTTAGCCAAAGGTATCCAAAAATGAGTCAAGCCATGTTAATAAACTAAATGGAACCAAGAAGCTAAAATTGAGCCAATTTTGAGCGCTATGAGTTCAATATTGAGTCAATTTGTTCAAGCACTTTGAAATTTAGCATATTTAGCACTTGCCAAAATTAATTTTTGGTTTTATATTAGCAAACCAAGTTCTGGACTAGGAGCCATCCACAACTGCCTCCTAAGCTTCCACCAATTTTCACAATTTGTTTTGTTTTTAGCCAAGTGCTAGATCTCAAGCCTTGCCACGACCATCCCAAGCAAAAAGCTTAAGAAAGTAATCTAGGTCATCCAAAACTCCCCCTAAGTTCATGCCTAGTGCAATGGCAAGCCATCTCATGAGAAAGAATTGGTGAGATCAGTTTTTTCGCACAGAAAAGATAATTTTTCATTTGCTTGACTTAAGAAATAGCAAAGCTCAATTTAAAACTCAAATTAGATTCAAGACTCAACTTAGCCTATTTGACATGGCATGAATCATAAGAAGATCACTATGGCAAAACTAGTCACAAGATTCAACAAGTCATGTGTTAATTCAAGTTTTTCATAATTAAAGAGCTATCATGGAAAAATCTAAGCTACACATGGAAAGTTATGATAAACCTAGCAACCTAGCACACGACATGGCAAGGTATAAAGAATGAAATCATGTCACACAAGGATAATAAACAAGGCTTCGTGATTTTATATTACAATGCAAGTTGCTGATTTAAAATGCAATATGATACAATGAATGCAAAAGAGCCAACTCTCCCTCAAAACAGGCCAAGAGGACTAATAACTCTCAACTCTCCCCGCAAAGAAGCAAAGCCAGAAGAATCAAGAGCCTTAGTGAAAATATCTGCAACCTACTGCTCAGACTCTACAAAGTGAAGAACAACATCACCATTCTCTACATGGTCTCTAAGTAAATGATATCGAATGTCAATGTGTTTGGTCCTAGAGTGTTGCACTGGATTTTTGGCAATGTTTATGGCACTAGTATTGTCACAGAAAAGAGGAACACTATCCAAAAACAACCCATAATCCCGCAGAGTAGATAAGATCCAAAGAACCTGAGAGCAACTACTGGCTGCTAGTACATACTCAGCCTTGTCGGTGGATTGTGCAACAGAGGACTGCTTCCTAGAAGACCAAGAGATAAGAGATGTGCCTAAGAAATGACAAGTGCGAGAAGTACTCTTCCTATCCACTCTACACCCATAAAATCAGCATCGGAAAAAGCACGAATGGAGAGAGCGAGAATCGAGAAGAATACGAGTCCAAAGTCAAGAGTGTCACGGAGGTACACGAAGATCGGACGCATAACTTGAGCGATGAGAGGCACGAGGAAGCTCTGAATCGGCGCCGCAGACACACGACAAAGCTGTATGTCGGCCTCGACACCGTGAGGTAGAGAAGAGAGCCAATCATCTTTGCGGTACTCATTCGGTCCACGGGCTCTCCATCCTCATCGTGGTCCAAAGACGGTGGATGTAGCAATGGGAGTAGACATTGGCCTACTGCTTCCCATGTCGAAGCACCGAAGAAGGTCCTTTGTGTACTTGTTTTGATGAATGAAGGTGCCTTCTTTCAGTTGCTTGACTTGAAAACCAAGGAAGAAAGTCAATTCGCCCATCATGCTCATCTCGAATTCTCTGCTCATAGAGTCTGAAAATCTGGAAACCAAAGCATGAGAAGAACCACCGAATATGATGTCATCCACATAAATCTAAACCAATAAGAAATCACTGCCATACCTGAGAGTGAACAAGGTTTTATCTACCAATCTCATTTTGAAGTCATTTTTAAGTAAGAAACTCTTAAGCCTATCATACCAAGCTCTAGGGGCTTGCTTCAATCCATACAAGGCTTTTGAGAGCTTGAATACATGGTTTGGGAATTTGGGATTTTCAAAACTAGGAGGTTGCTTTACAAAGAACTCTTCTTCTATGAAGCCATTAAGGAAAGCACTCTTGACATCTATTTGAAAAAGCTTAAAACCCTTAGATGCCGCGAATGCTAGCAAAATGTGAATGGCTTCTAATCTAGCTACAGGAGCAAAGGTCTCCTCAAAGTCTAAGCTTTCTATCTGGGAATAACCTTGAGCTACAAGCCTAGCTTTATTGCGAACTACCAACCCATCCTCACTTTGCTTATTTTTGAAAACTCATTTTGTTCCAATTACATTATGATTAGGTGGAGGTTCAACTAAGGTCCAGACTTTGTTTCTTTCAAAAATTTTAAGCTCTTCATGCATGGCATTGACCCAAGAGGAATCAGATAAAGCTTGGGTGATATCTCGGGGTTCAAAAGACGCGACAAAAGTAGAATGTGCATGAGAATCTGGAGAGATAAACCTAGAGTGAGTGACTAGCCCATGAAGATCCTCAATCATATGCTCAGATGGATGTTGTCGCTGAATGTGAAGAGGAGGTCCTGGTGCAGAAGTGGCCTTTACCTCATGGATTGTGGAGGTAGGAGCAGAGTCACTCGGATCGTCGGTGAAGGTGGGAAGAGGCTGCTCATCAGAAGCTGGAGAAATAGAAGCAGGCTCTCCAACTACTTCAGAAATGACTGGAGGATGGATTGGGTCCTCATCCTCAGAGTCGTCGTCGACGAAGATGCTTTTAGAAACGTGTGTACCTGCATCATCGGGTCCAGTACCAGGACTAGCCTCATCAAAAGTGACTTCTCAAGTCTCAATAATTTTGTTAGTATCCAAATTAAACACACGATAGCCACGAAAATGAGCAGGATATCCAAGAAAAATACCATCAGAATATCTTGATTCAAATTTATCCAAGTTGTCATGTTTAAGAATGAAACACTTGCAACCAAAAATCTTGAAATAAGAGACTTTAAGCCTATGACCAAATCTAAGCTCAAAAGAGGTCTTGCCTATGACAGATCTCAAGAACACCCTGTTGAACACATAGCAAGCAGTAGAGATCACCTCAGCCTAAAACCTCCTAGGTGTACTATGCTCATCTAGCATGGTTCTGGCCATCTCTACAAGGGTCCTGTTTTTCCTCTCTACAACACCATTCTACTGGGGAACTCTAGGTGAAGAGAACTGGTGCTCAAGTCCCCTATCAGTGCAGAAAGTGGCAAAGGAAGAGTTCTTGAATTCTGTCTCATTGTACTCCTAATGGTTCTCAAGGTTCTAGGAAGGTTAACAGCTAGTCTAAGGACCAATTCTCTAAAATATCCAAAAGCCTCGTCCTTAGAAACCAAAAAATACACCCATGAATACCTGGAGAAATCATCCACAATCACAAGCACATACCATTTCCCTCCTGCAGACTGGACTCTAGAAGGGCCAACAGTGTCTAATTGCAAGAGCTGACCAGGTCCATTAGTCATCACTAAAGTAAGAGGTGGATAAAAAGCAGAAACCATCTTACCATGTCTACAGGGAGTGCACACAAGGTCTCTAACAGGCTTAAGTCTAGGCAAACCTCTAATCAAGTCCTTACTACTGATCCTGGTCAAATGATCAAAGCCAATATGTCCAAGCCTACGATGCCACAAAACTAGATCATGAGAGACAGAGGCCACAAGACATCTAGGACTGGAAGCAGAAGAGATATTGAAATCAGCACAAAAGATCCTCTCAAACCTAGAAATCCCAAAGACATGCTCACCCGAGGAGTCTAGAACTGTACACTCACCACTCTTAAACCTCACCTCCAGACCCTCATCAAGAAGCTGAGAAATAGATAGCAAATTATACCTCAGCTTACTTACCAAAGCGACGTCCTTAAGCATGAAGTTGTTGTTAACACGCACTGTGCCCTTAGCTGTCACGGTCCCGGTAGAAGCATCCCCGAAGGTGATCAACTCATTGCCGGATGCACGTGTGAGGAAGGAGAACCATCTAGAATCTCCAGTCATGTGTCAAGAACACCCAGAGTCAACAAGCCATATGTCCTCCTTCCTCGCCTGACGGACCCACTGAGCCGCGAACAGAAACATCGTGCCTCGATGTTGGGGTTAGTGATAAAAGCCTTGGGAATCTAGTACTGAGTCACACGATGTTTAGGCAAAGCAGTAAAAGCAGCAATAAAATGGTTAGAGGAATAATCGTAAGAATGCACACGAGAATCACCTAGACCTCTCCGAGTCGACCTACCAAAAGGTCAGTACTCCCCCTATCTAGATGCTACCCGTGGTCTCTCCTCACGATATCCTAACCCAAAATGCTGCCTAGAGCCACCAAAAGAGTCAAAGAAGTCATCTATGAACCTAGGCCTATGTTTAGCAGGAAAAACTGGTTGCCTAGCTCTAGAGACTGTCACAGATGAGGGAACTCCTCTAATGGTCCTCAAGGCACTCATCCTCTCCTTCCTCTCACTCTTGGCTCTACAGAACCAGAACTCAACGATGTGGTCATCCTTCTTGCAGAAAGTGCAATGGTACTTGACCTTTTGAGGGGTCTGACCTGATGAAGTAGAAGCATCTGTCTTGCTTGAAGGGGTTTGGGCAAAACCTGCAGATCTAAAGACTACCTTAGATGGCTCAGGGGGTTCTACCTCGAACATGCCACTCTCAACAGCTCTCACAATCTTAGGTGGATGGTTCTTGGAATGCTCTAGGGAATTAAAACCTAGGCCACTTTCCTTCACACTCACCTTAGATTGGTCGAGGATCATGTTGAGATTCTTCTTCCTACTAGAAAATCTCTCAAGGGTATTTTTGAGGTAATCATTTTCTTTGGCTAGGTCCTTACAGGTGACACACCTATTTGACTTGATTATCCTAGCAAGCTTTTCTTTAACAAGAACTACCTCAACCCTTAAAGCCTCACAAGACACACAAGAAACATTCTCAATCCTACTCACTTGCTCTTTGAATTTAACTCTAAACGCCTCTTGTATCTCATCTAAATTTGTCCCAACTTCAGCACAAAAAGCACAAGAAGCAGAATCAACAACTTTCTTAGATGCAGTCATGGACATGGATTGTTCAATTTTAGCTTTCTCCTCTAGAGTCTTGTTTAGAGCTTCATTTTCTATTGTGAGTTTAAGGCAATTTTCACATGATGCAGATTTAGAATGAAGAACCATTTCAGTCATTTCTTTTATTTTAATCTTATTATCCTCACAATGAGAGCAAGTGTGACTAGCATCAAACTTCAGCAATTCTTTTGTAGCGCTATCCAATTTTAATTCAAGCAAAGCACAATTTGAGCAAGGTAAAGAAACAGCATCTACAGCAATCACATCTAGAGCAATAGCATTCATGCACACAGGACTAGAGTTGAGAGATTCTAATTCATCAAGAGCATCTTTAAATTGATTCACAACAGATGAATGAGCAGATTTCAGATTGGTCAATTCATTATGCAAGCTAGAGCAAGAATCACAAACATCAACAGGATTAATGGATTTTAGCCTAACAACTTCGAGGTTCATGTTATCAATCATGCTGTCTTGTCTCTTAATCATTTTAGCTTGCTTTTTTAGTTTTTGTTCAGCAACGACTAAAGCACATTTCATTTCATTGAGTGAGGGACATACCTCATCGGGATCATTTGAAAGAATTAAATAAATGCGTTGGAGGAGTCGACGTCGTACATGTCCTTGGCCATGAAGCACATGCCGGTGAAGTCCTGAGCCTTCTTCTTGCCATGGGAATCATCGTCGTCGTCCTCCGTCTCCGAGTCCACATCGCTCATATCAACACTCTCAAGAGCAGCAAGGACCCGGCTGATGAACTTGCGATAGTTGGGCTTCTTGGCTTTTGCATCCCTAGCTTGAGGACGCCTCCGGAAGTCCTTCTCCTCCTTGCCCTTCAGCTTGGGGTACCTGGCACCAATGTGGTTTGGCTCACCACACTCAAAGCAAGTGATAGGGCCCCCTCTCCTTCCACTCCCCACCTTGTTGTAGACTCTCGAAAATTTTGTGGATAGGAGGGCTAAATCATCCTCATGTAGCTTCTCTAGCTGCTCATCGCTCAAAGAGTGTAAAGCGGACAATGAAAACCCAAATGAACCAAAATCCAAAGAATCATAAGAACTGCCCTTAGATGGGTCAGCCACTAACACCATCGACTCTGTCTTAGGGAGACGCGAGATGAAGTCAATCTCATGCGTCTTCAACCTCGAGTAGAGCTTATCCATGGTAAGCTCACTCATGACAGCCTTATCATTGATGAATGTGATTTTCATTCGCCAGACTTTCACATCAAGAGCACCCAAGAGCTGACGTGCATTTTCAGATTCAGTGAACACAAGATCCACAGCACGTAAGTCATGAAGGATATTTGAGAATCTTCCCCACAACTCATCCAAAGATTCACCAGGCCTTTGTTCGATCTTTGAGTATTCTTTCTTGAGTTGGTTCTGTCTCACTTCCTTGATCGTAGTAGATCCCTCGTGGTAATCACTGAGGGTCTTACAAATCTCGTGAGCAGATCTCAAATGAGCGACATGCTCAAACTCAGATCGACTAAGCCCTTGAATCAAGAAGTTTCGAGCCTTACTGTTTGCCTCCACATCTCGAGTGATCACATCGTCATTGGCTGGCACAACATAAGGATTTTTGCCTTTAAGCCAAAATGCGTGCCCTTGAGCCTCGATGTAGGTATGCATGCGAGCCTTCCAGTAAGCAAAATCGACTCCATCAAACACAGGTGGTTTGGTGGAATACTTGTCAGACGCCATGGCTCCTCAGACCGATTAAGATCTATGAGAAGAGCTAACCGGGCTCTGATACCACTTGTAGGACCGGAAAGGCGTCTAGAGGGGGGGTGAATAGGAGCTTTCCTAATTTTTCACCTTGATCAGATTCAACATCAATATCATTCCAATAGCTACAGAAGCTATGAAGATCAACATTCAAGTACTGTAGAGGACTTATGTTGAACCCAAATCAAAAAACCCCAACGCAAAACCCAAAAGGTGAAGATCAAACCCTCGGTCGGTCGACCGACACTATCATGCGCAGTCGGACCGGTGAGCTTCAACCGACCGTGCTAAAGCGCAATCGACCGGACTGACCACTGTTGATCTTGACAAACGAAATCCAAAACGAAAATCATTCTAACTTTTGATCTGCACGATGAAACTTGACCAAAATTGGAATACACCTTCCTAAGGATATTAGGAACCTATTCCAAGCAACGATTGAGTACATCCACGTCAAAGTTTCAACTTTTTTCCATTTGAACAAAGATTGGTTCAAAACCGGGCAAGAATGAAAACTAGATCCAAACACTTACTCGTGGGAGATTGATGATCTAGATGATCCTAGATGTATTCTCACACGTCACAACAAGGTAGATGGGGGCAAGAAACCAACCTAAAGATCAAGAGAACAAGAAAAGCCCAAAATCAAGAAATAGAGAGCAAGAACGAATAGGAACTCATCTTTGAGAAATCTTGCATAGATTGATTCGTGATTGTTGCTGGTTTACAGCCACTCCCCCAAGGGGGACAAAGCTCACAACATGAGCACTCAAATCAATCCATCCTCTAGAACCCTAATCTCTCTATCTTCTCTCTAAGCCCTAAAAGCTAATCTAGGGTTAACACCATGAAAGGATAAAGGGTTGCTATCCAGTACACCCTCTATTTATAGTGGAGACTAGGATCTAGAGAATATTCTACTTAGGGCACCTGTTAAGCCCACACACAAACGGGTCACACATACGCACGCATTCTAAAGCGTCGTCTTAATCTTCTCCTAACCTAAACCGCTTCTCAACGCACCGTCTTGCGACGCGGTTTAGCCCAAGGTCACCAAGGCAGTATTTGGAGAAATTACCAAAATACCCCTTCTTGATCTTTCTCTGAAGACCAAGTCCAATCTTGGTGAAGCACTCGCCTGCTTCGCCACGTGTAGGTTGATCAATGGCTCTCATCATGTCAGCAAGTCTCTCCCGTCCGACTCCCGCCGAAGCCACCATGGCACTTGCACCGACCCCCGCGCCGCTTGATCCAACCAGTCGCACTGAACTACCCGTTCGGTCACCTTTGTCCATTCTGTGTCATGCTTGAGTCCATTGACCTCACTCGGCATCCTTGATTGTTTTGGACCTCAGCTCTCCAAGCTTAGTCCCGATCATCCTCGCCGTTGACCGTCGTTGACCTCCAAACGTCCTACACAACAATAGACAAAGAAATCGAATCCGTGAACAAGTTCTTCCCAACTTGACCCACGTTAGTGAAAACATGCATCATGCAACACATGCACTACAGCCTATGAACTCAACCTATCCCAAAGCGAAATTTCCAAAATGGCCGATGATCAGCACAAAAATCGATTGACACTGACCACTTTGGCGGTCGACGCTTACGACCGGTCGACCGCTGAAGGCGGTCGACCGCCACTAAATTCGAAAAAAAAACACGGGGCATGGCGGTCGGACCGCCCTATGGCGGTCGGACGCCGAGGCTCGACAGCTCGTAACTTTGCCGAAAACGCTTGATTCGACAAACCGCAAAAGCCATTGCCAATTCTATCATCATCCTAAGATCATGCACATATCCCCATGATATCCACACCGTCTGTGATACGCGGAATATCATAGACGGTTTTATCCTGAACCGCTCGTGATCGTAGAATATCACGCATCGCTCTATCCACGAACCATCTGTGATATTCATCATATCACAGACGGTTCGTGGATAGAACCTTCTGTGATATTCTGCGTATCACAGACGGTTTCTAGATAGAACCATATGTGATACTATGCCTTCACAGACGGTTTTAACGCAAAAACCGTCTGTGGTAGTCCGTATCACAGACGGTTTTAAACCGTCTGTGATAACCGCCCGTTATCACAGACGAACAAATACAGACGGTTTGGAAACTATCTGTGATGACGGTTCCGAACCGTTTGTGATGGCATGATCCATAGTAGTGACATCAGAGATGTTCCAGGAAATATATCTTGCCAGTTGCCACGGTATATAAAATAGAAGAGTAAAATGGCATACTTGACAGAGGGCCAATCCGCCTCCACCGCACTTGAGCATTGCTTGAAGAGGTAGCAACTACTAAGTAACCGTAAACGAATATAGGAAGAAGAGTTTGCCGCAAGCCAAAAGGTTGTGCCGGCCCTTCCTATTAATGTTGCCAAATGGGCAATAGGATCCAGCAGTAGAAGATTACAACCGGAGATTACAACCGATTACAGATTGATTACAGGAGATTTACAAGATCAAATATAATCTCAACTACCATAATCTATACAATGTACATATGAAAAGAGATATCGCTAACATTCCCCTGCAGTAGAATCGTTCGGCGGCCGAACGCATAGACTGGACCGAAAATCCTGAAACAACTAGATGGGAAGTCCCTTTGTCATGATGTTGGCAAACTGGAGGGAGGATGGCACATGCAAGACGCAGATATGACCAAGAGACACCTTCTCCCATACAAAATGAAGGTCAATCTCGATATGCTTGGCACATCGATGCTGAACCAGGTTAGACGACATGTAGATGATGCTGACGTTGTCACAGTAGACGATGGTGGCCAAAGAGAGTGGGTGGTGCAGTTCGATCAAGAGCTGGCTGATCCAGCAACACTCAGCCACCGCATGAGCAACAGCACGATACTCGGCTTCGGCACTGGAGTGAGACAGTCGTATGGCACTTCAAGGACCAAGATATGACGTTGTCTCCAAGGTACACGCAGTAGCCTGAGGTGGACCGACAAGAGTCCGGACAACCCGCCCAGTCGATGTCGGAGTAAGTTGTGAGAGAGTCGAGCCGGGAGGTGTGGAGATCGAGTCTGTGGTTGAGAGTGCCCTTTACATAGCTTAGGATGCGCTTGATAAGGGCAAGATGCGGCTCCCGAGGTGCGTGCATATGCAGACAAACCTATTGGACCGCATATGCAAGGTCCAGCCGTGTCAGAGTCAGGTACTGGAGAGCACCAGCGAGGCTCCGACACTCCATGGGGCCAGCAACAGGAGAGCTGTCAATGGCAGACAGCTTGGCCTGTGTGTCCACGGGTGTAGCGGTCATGTGGCACTCAGACATGCCGGCGCACTACAAGAGGTCAACGGCATACTAACGCTAAGAAAGAAACATGCTGAGAGGCGAGCGGGTGACGGTGATCCCAAGAAAATGATGCGATCACCAAGATCCATCATAGCAAACTTAACATGGAGACAATGAATGAGACGGCCAAGGAGAGCAGTGGTCGAGGCAGTCAAGATGATTGTGTCAACGTACAACAGGAGGTAAGCAAGGTCGCGACCATCCTTGAACAAGAACAAGGTGTCTGATGAGGAAGCGACAAAACCAATCGTGCGGATGTATGTGGTGAAATGCTGGTACCACACATGAGGAGCCTATTTAAGATGGTGGAGAGACTTGAGAAGACGACACACATGCTCACGACAGGTAGGATCAAGAAACCCGAATGACTGCTAACAATACACAGTTCTATCAAGTGTTCCGTGAAGGAAGGTATTCTTGATGTCTAACTGGTGGATGGGCCAACCACGGGAGACAGAAAGACTAAGAACAACATGAATAGTCGCGGACGACCCACCGGGCCTTCTACCGTGCAAGGGTATTGTTGGAGTAGAATTTGTCTTTGAAAATCCACTTTTCGGTTACCACATTGGCACCCGAAGTATGGGGAACAAGGGACCAAATGTGATTCTTGAGGAGGGCTTCATGCTCGATAGCCATATCCTAATGTTAGTTGGGATCCTAGAGAACAGCCCGGTATGTCTTCGGAATGGGAGAATGTAACATCCCAAAGCTATGTTACCAAAAATAAAATTAATAAAGTTATTATTTTATTAAACTTTATAAATTTTAAAAGGGTTTTCTAAGTTTTTATTGAATTTTAAAGTTAAAAAGAAATTTAATTTAATTTCTTTGAATTTTCTAGAATTCAAAAGGTTTTTCCCAATATCCGAAATTAAAAATAATTTATGTTCAAAAATAAAATCCAATTTCAAGTTGGAAATAATTTTATTAAGTTCAAAATAATTCAAGGAATTTCTACAAATTTTTCTAGAATTTTTTAACTATATTAGCTATTTTCTAAAAACCTTTTGATTTACTGCTATTTCTGAATTTCGAAAATGAATTAAAAATCCCAAAATCCTCCTCGGGCCGAGTTCCTTCTCATCCAGCTCGTTTCTCCATTTTCTCACCCAGCCCACCATCTCACGCAGCCCAATCCACCTCGCCCCCTCCTCTCTCTCCCTCCCACAGCGGTCCTAGCCTCGCGCGCCAATCTCTCCCTCTCTCTCTCTGTCTCCCACTACCATGCAGGCCCAACCTGTCAGCACCATCCCCATCCCTCCTTTCTTCTTCCTCCAGCCACCGTACCCGCCACCATTGCCACCTGGAGCAAGCTCCTCAATGCCCTGTTTTCCTTCCCCTTTTCCCCGCTCGTTGCCACGGCCGTTTCGGCCATCCCCCCTTTTTGTATCGTTACACCGGAATGCGCAACGCCCACCGCCATTTCCGCCATCGGCCCCACCATCACGTGCTCTACTCCATCCTCGTGTCACCTTCGCCGAAGCGACTGCGCCGCCGAGAATCCGATCGTGCCGCCGCCTGTCTCCTCGTCGCGGGCCATCCCTGCGCGCCCAACCGCCACCGAGGTGAGAACCGCCCTCCCCATTGTCTCCTCCTTTTTCCACCTCGCCGCCACCGGCCGCGCCGCCGTTCGCTGGAACCATTGGTTCCCGAGCCGCCGCCGTAAATCGTGTTGACAAGGCAAGCCACGTCATGGCCACCTCAGCACTGGTGCCCACATGGCCGCTGTGTGTTGGCCCTGTCATCACACGCATGGCCGCTAGAGCTATATCATGTACCTGGTCCACCATGGACTAGCGCAGATTTCGTGGACATGGTCCATAGACCAGGGCTCACCTGTCAATGGCTGATTTTTCATTTTCTTTAGGAAAATAATTCGGTCGAAAATTAAATCCCCTAACTAACATTCTGCTGACACAATAAATAGTTTTCCCTTTAGAAAAACAAGTCCATAAATTCAGAATTTCCAATTGTTATCATTTCATGTGGAATTCAATCTTCCAAGAGTCTGTTCTCCTTCGCTTGAGTTCCAATTCAATCGATTCAAATTTTTAAATTCATATAAATTCCTGATCTAGCTAAATATATAAAAAATATATTTAATTTGGAGTGAATTTGATTTTTTTTTTTATTTGGCTCGTTTTCGCGTATAGATTTTGACGACTTCAGAGAGCCAGATTTCGACGTCGTTTGAGAACAACAATTAATTGAGTAAGGCAAGTTATATACTTTGATCATGTTTGATCCCAATATTTTAAATTATTTAAATTATGTTTTGAATTATTATTGCATGCTTATTTCTATTCAATATAATTTAAATACTTGTTTTGAAATTGTAGTTAATACATTTGTATGGCCAACTCTTGATAGTGAAATATCTATACCTTGTCACCTTAGATAAAATCTAGTTAATGCAATAGTATGAACTAGAACATTTTGGGGGAAATTTAAGCTTAGCCAAGCTTAGATCTGAAATATTAGATTTGGGAATTTACAGCAAAAAATCAAATGGGGTTTAAATTGTATCCGTAGCATTGGTATGCCATGGAAGTTTATAAATGACAATGAAAAATAAAATAAAGTTTATTTGGAGTTGGGTAAAATGGATAGTTGGTCGGTGCATGTTTATGCACGGACTCAATTCAGTGAATGGTTGAGGCCCAGAGATTATTTTTGGGAAGTCACCCAATCAATTAAGGACCGGTCTACGGGCTATGGATTGTTAAGTCATTCCGTACTTCCACAAGTCTGGTATGGACAGTGTAACATCCCAATTTTTGGAATGTTATTGAAGCTTTTAAAAACAAAAGTAACGATTTGATTTTTCTTGTTTAAGTCAAAGCTTAATGTGAATTTTCATAAATTAAAACAATTTAATGTGAATAATCCAAACTTCAATTAAATTAAAAAGTTATTTTATTTGGGTTCCTTGAATTCCAGAGAATTTTTTGGAATTTTCTAGGAATTTTATTCTAGTTTATTTGCTTTTTCTTTGAGCTCGATTCTCTTTAATCTATTTTATGAAATTCGAAATTTCCTTTTTCTAGATTTTATCTTTCGGGCTGAATTATTTCCCTTATGGCCTATTTCCTTTTCCTTTTTCTCCATCGGCCCAGCCCATCCTTCCTTCTCCAACATTAGCGCTAGCCCTTACTCCCTCCTTATTTCTCTGCCGTGTGGCCCGCACCCATTAGTGCCCTGCCTTCTTCTTCCTTTCCTCTTCACGCATGACTTTGCTAACCGTGTCTGTTTGCTACTCGTTTCGCCGCCATGCTCCTTGCAAAGTCTCCCTTCCCGGCACTATAACGGTGTGCCTCCTGTGTCAATCTTTGCGCATCAATCTCCTCCTTCAGTTTCCCTAGCCGCCATCGCCGATTTCGTCCTCATCTTGCCACAATCCGCCGGGTTGCCACCTCTGCCGCAAGCCTTCCTCGTCGAATTGTGTTGCTGTCGAAGGTTCTTCGCCTGCATATTCGCCACCTTTGAGTTCGCCACACTATGTTCTTCGCCTTGCTCTCCTCGGCATCCCCGGAAGATCCTCGGCCCGCTACCACCACTTTCTTCTCCAAGTCCGACAGCCGCATCCGCGCCCGACCTCATCACTGGTGAGTCCCTTTGCTCTTCTGTGCATGTCACCCCGTGTCCCTCGTCATCCTCGTCCGATAATCTCCCTATTTGTTGTCTCTACGCCACTGAGGAGCTTCGCCACCGTCGTCCTTCTTCCTCACCGCCAATTGTCGTCGCCCCGCCCTTCCTATTTCTCTCCGGTCGCCCCGAGCTGCCCATCGTGACCCCTGTGCCACCGCCATCCTTGTGCTTCTCTCTGTTGTCGTCGGGCATCATTGTTTTGACGTCTCCGTCGCACGCCCGAGCCTTCTTCTCTGCTGCCGTCATTGCCGTCGTAGTCTCGCCGCTGCTCTTGCCGCGTCGTCACCGCCCAAGTTTTTGTCCTGCTGTCAGCATCTTGTTTTTGCCCTTTGCCAGAGTTCCGTCGCCGTGGCTACCTTGCACAAGCAGTCTTCCATGCCCATCTTCTTTCATCCTCTGTCTCTCTCTCTTTTCTATCTCTGACCTGTGGGTCCCAATTGTCATCCGCTCTCTCTCTGTTCTTTCTCTCTCCAGCCACCTTAGTCCCACATGTTAGCCAACTTTGTCTCTCTCTCACTTACGACTGGACCCTACCTGTCGGTTCCTTTTGTTTTTCTTTTTTCTTTTTCTTTTAATCCAAAGGAATATTCCATGAATATTCTTGTCTCTCTTTTTTTTCCTTTCCAGCAAATCTTCCGAGAACCCGTTCTCTTTCGTCCGAACTCTAATTCAGTCGGTTCAAATTCCTAAATTCATCTAAAATTGAGATATTTTTAAGAGTTGGTTTTCTATTTTTGGTTTTATATTTGAATTTCTTTTGGATTTAATTGTGTTTCGCCTGTTGTTTTCTCTCTCGTTAGACGATCTGTTTCAAGGAGCAGGAGTAGAAGCAAAATTTGAAGATCCAAGTGTGGTAACTAAGCAAAGCCAAAGCCAAGGCAAGTTGTAGTCCTTTGATCATGTTGAACCTTTTATTTCAGAATTATATTGTTTTATATCAAATTGCATGCTATCTTACACAATGTCATGTCCTAACTATCAACCCACCCGAGGAGCAGAATCCCATGGCAGACTGAACGGTCGCCTGAACCACAGGTGAACCTCATTGTGTAAGTAAGTCCCTTTGCGCACAAGAGACCCTTAAGGGCAAGTAAGGCGAAACTTAACATGCTCCCACTAGATTGACAAGACAACAATTAAACAGTAACAACAACAATTGTCAACATAATTGTGTTTTGATAGCTAACACACAACAAATTATTTAGCCAAGCCATCGCCCATAAACCCAGCGTGTGGTTGCACGTCAGACTTGGTTCAACACACCACAGACCGGTCATTAAGCACCCAGACGGGGCTACACAAATCTAGGACAACCTCCCTTCATCACCCTAACACCCGTCCAAGTCCAACACACAACAACTCCCACCCAACAAGTCCACAATAACCAGATTCGAAGATCTGGACATGTTCCTAAAATTCAATATAATTCAATCCATATATTCCTCAAATTTCATCAAGATTCGATTCAATCCATCGGCCGATGGACTAGCTCCATCAACGCTTTCAGCTACAACTACTAGCATGGCTAAGCAACATTCTACAAATAACAAACAAACCCATATAACATATAACCTTAATCATTCAAAGTAAAAGGGTAATCAACAATCAAAGGAAGGCCAATGCAGCAAGAGGATATAACTAATTCTACCCAAGTGACATACAAGTATTTGAAATTTAAGCAATGCATAGAATACTTGAAAATCAACATAGATAGTTTTCAAAATTAATAGGAGCAACATACATCAAAGGATGAAACTGCTTGTCTTTGCTGTCGATGGTCCATGTGCTGCTGCAAATCACTCTCGATCACACTCGTACCTTTGTAAACTATTGAACGAACGAAAACATCGAATAAGAACGAAAACATCCAAAAATTCAATATTATCCAAAATGCATGAAATTTATACAGTGGGTAGATTATGATTTTATATAAATTTAGGTGAAAGAATTATTCCATTGGATTTAGTATGTGAAAGTTATGGTGGTTGGAAGATTGGATTTCCAGAAAATGCAATCTGTTCCTCTTCATCCAATTAAATGTTTTGGTGAAATTTTGCAGAGTGGTGGTGGATGCAAGGATTACATAGATAAATAGGGAATAATATAATAAGATCAAAATAACTTGGTTTAACTTATTTGGAGTTCATAAACATTTTCTATGAATTTTCAAAGTTAAAAGCCTTTTCTAGTGTATAAATAAATGGGTTTCGGATCAATCTCCAAAAAACTATATTTTCTGTGACAGTGACAAGGTTCAAACCTATTTTAAAATAAATTTCATTGAAAATGAAAAATAACAAAACTGGTTTCACTCATTTTAGAGTTAAGATGAATTAGTTATGCATTTTTTTAAGTTAATTGTATTTTCAGCGTACAAATAAATGTATTCCGAATTTTCTTAAGTATTAAATACTTTTTCTATTGACGCTTACCTAGCCGCAGTTGCTTACATGTGGGGTCCACTACACAGTACGTTTCTCTTATACTCTGAGATAAACCGAACCGACACGGGGCCCCTAAAGTCATTGACTCGGTCTTATGAACCCAGTTCACGGTCTATGTGCACAGCTCACTTAAGGGAGCCAGGCCCACATGTAACAGACTCGGGGTCAATAAGTGCTAGACAAAACTCAGTTGACTGCTGATTTGCCGACAAAGATCGCCGATTAAATGCTAATGATTACGCTTAACCCTAACGACACCACTACAGGTATTGTCGGGTGTTCCGACAAACCGAGCTCCGGCTTCGCCGAAGCCCCGCCGGCGTTCCAGACCACGGTGACAAGATCTAATGACATGAATGGATTCCACTTAAGCTTGTGCATCTACAAGTGGCAGTGACAGCAGCTGAGATGGCCTAGATCGTCGGCTAGCCAGAGTTGGGCGGCGAGGCTAACACGGCAAACTTGCATGCCGCGACTCGATGCATTTTTGTGCAAAACAATGCATGCTCGAGCTACTAGGAAGTCAGTGGAAGCTTACCGGAGGGTAGAAGCGGCCGAGGAAGCTCAGAGACAAGCTAATGCTGAAATTGGCGACGGTGGCGGTGCGGTTCAACGAGGGAAGGTGAGCCTAGACAACAAGGAGGACGAAGAGGGGTCAAGGGAGTTCTAGTGGGACATAGAGAGGGTGTCCAAGTAAGGAATTGGAAAACGACTCACCTGATTGACAATGGACTGGGAATAGTGCTATTGGCCGAGAAAGGGGAAGAACTCCAAATTCAAGTGTCCCTATGGTACATTGCTAGAATCAGATGAGGGGAAATGAGGCTCATACCCCATGGCCCAGGATGACGCACAAGATAGAGGAGGGGCTCACCAAATATGAAAACGGCTATGGGGCGTCGCTCGGTGCGCGCTCCGGAGTGCTGAGAGCATCGGGTCTGGACCGAGGACTACAAACAAACACAGCAGCTCAAATTAGCTGGGACAGAAATGGCATACAAGTTAGGAGCTGAGGGACTTGGTTTTAGGAAATTTACCGAAGAACTGAGAAAGGACAAACCTCCCTCTCCTCAGCCAACCAGAGGAGAAGTGAAGGAGAAGGGGGCACCCAACGCAGTTTTAGCTCAGGAGAATGACGGAGATTGACACGGCCTTGAGTGACTACGCTTGAGGATTGGTTATTTTGGGCGGTGCGGCCCGTGCCCGTGATGACATCTGGCCGAGCCTCGTCGGCGGCACGTGGCGCCTGCGCGCTACTGGCGGCCTCTGCGAGGGAGACGGGGTGATCAGTGGGCCAAGCGCGTTAGTGGCACGTGGGCGAGCGGGTGCGGTTGGATTGTTCGGACCATCCGATTGAGATTTAACAGTCCGGATCGCGCAGTGAGTTCGGACAGTCCGAACGGCCAAATCAAAATGGGCCATTCGATCAAGATTTAACAGTCCGAATCACGTTGGTCATTCAAACGGTCCGAACGGCCCAACCGATCCGGACGATTCAATGGAGATCGGACGGCCCGCGCGTGCTAGCTTGTTTTGGATGCGACTCAAGTGGGTTGGGCTGAACCACTATAGGTTAGGTCCGGTCGGAAGGTTTGGACAGTGCAACAGTGTATGGCTCGGAATAGTGCTACGGTTGACTGGTTTTGAATTCTACTGCTTCTAATTTGACCGGGGCTTTAACAAAATAGAAATAAAATTCCTAAAAATCTTAAATAAATTAGAGAGGTTCCTAGGACATCCTAGTACTCAAATAAAATACTAAACTTCACTGTTCAACATTTATTTGCTTGTTTTAGATTCAAACCCACAATAGGTTATTGATTTGAGTTTGAATTTTCTGATGATCGAATTGAGTTCCAAAAATTTCGAAAAAAATATATTTATTCGTGGTAAATATTATTAGTATTTTAATAAATTATTTTACAGAGGTCTTTGTAAGGACTTATTTCTGTTTTGTTTGGAGGAGTTGAATTAGGTTAAAGTTTAATCTTTTGATTTAAGATTTTCCAAGTGCAATATATTATGCAAATGCTTGCAAAACACCATGCATGTTGATGATATGCATACTAATTATCATTAATTAATTTGGGGATGTTACACAGAGTAACTCGAAGATAAACAAAAATCCTCTGGTTCGAAGTTGAGATCACAACGACGATTGTTCGCATAACTCTTCTGTCTAGACTAAGCTATCTTCAATCTTTCTCTGATCATAGATACTTGGTCTTCTGCTTCTTTAATAATATCTGGTCCGAATACCAATCGTTCGGCTGTTTCTAACCAATTCAGAGGGGTTCTGCATGCACGACCATACAAAGCTTTAAATGGTGACATCCATAGACTGGTTTGATAACTATTGTTGTATGAGAATTCTGCATAACGCAAACTCTTATCCCAACTGGTAGCATGAGCTAGAGCACAAGCTCTCAACATGTCCTCCAATATCTGATTTACTCTTTCAGTCTGCCCATCCGTCTAAGGATGATAAGTAGTACTAAAATTTAAATGAGTCCCCAAAGCTTCAAGCAGACTCTGCAAAAAAACGAGAGGTGAACTGAGATCCTCGATCTAACACTATCTTTTTAGGTACACCATGCAAACTAACAATTCTTGACATATACAATTATGCAAGGCAATCTCCTGAGTAAGTGGTTTTGACTGGTCAAACAATCCACTATTACCCAAATTGAATCGTAGCCCGATTGAGTTCTGGGAAAGCCTGTGATAAAATCCATTCCGATCTCTTCCTATTTCCACTCTAGGACCTTCAGGGGTTGCAACAGACCTGCTGGTCTCTGATGTTCTGCTTTTACTTTCTAACACACATTGCATAGGGCAACAAACTCTGCGGATTCTCACTTTAAATTTGGCCACCAAAATTTATTCTTAACGTCCCGATACATCTTAGTGCTTCCGGGGTGAATAGAATACTTCGAGACACGAGCCTCCTTTAGATCAGTTGTCTCAGACCATCAACATCGGGCACACAGATACGTCCATTGATCCAAAACATATATTGATCATCCTTGGTGAAGTCCTTGAATTTTCCTTCTTCCATTTTCAACTTAATGTTCGAAATCACAGGATCATTTGGTTGGGCAGCACAAATCTATTTTCTAAAGTAGACTACACTTCCAAACTGGCCATGAATCCTTCAGGTACCACTTCTAACTTTAGCTTCTGAAACTCCTCATAAAGTTCTAGGTAATTTTTGCAGTAGCTCTTTCGGCTTAAAGCATCTACAACAACATTAGCTTTACGGAGATGGTAGCGGATTCCAAGGTTATAATCCTTTATTAACTCCAGCCATCTTCTCCGCCTCATGTTCAGGTCAGACTGAGTGAAAATATACTTCAAACTCTTATGATCTATGTATATCTCACAACGATTAGCAATGAGATAATGATGCCAAATTTTTAAAGCATGCACAATGGCAGCTAATTCCAGATCATGGGTAGGGTAATTCTCCTCATGAGGTCTTAATTGTCTCGATGCATAAGCAACGACTCCACCTTCTTGCATTAGGACACAACCTAATCCTTCACGCGAAGCATCACAATAGATATCAAAGTCCTTTCGAATATCTGGCAGAATTTGTACTGGGCTGATGTCAAATGCTTCTTCAACTATTGAAAAGTTTCCTCACAAGCTAGAGTCCAAGGGAACTACTTCTCATTTTTCAGTAAATGTGTAAGAGGCATAGCAATCATCGAAAATCCTTCAATGAAATGGTAGTAATATCCTGTCATTCCCAAGAAACTGCAAATCTGAGTCACTATCATGGGTGGCTCCCAATGCAACACTTCTTTAACTTTACTCGGATCGACTGCTACTCCCTGAGCTGTCATCACATGACCAAGAAAATCAACTTCTTGTTTCCAAAAATCACAATTGCTAAACTTAGCATGCAACTAATTATCTATGAGTTTCTCTAGTATCAATCTCAAATGTTCGTCATTTTCTTCTTCTAACTTGGAATAAACCAAAATATCATCAATGAACACAACTACAAACTTGTCCAAATATTACATAAATACTTTGTTCATCATGTTCATGAAATATGCAGGGGCATTAATCAGACCAAAGGACATGACTAAGAACTCATAATGTCCGTACCACGTAGAAAAAGCAATCTTCGGTATATCCTTCGGACAAATTTTCAACTGATGGTAACCTGATCGTAGATCGATCTTTGAGAACACTCTGGCTCCTTTCATCTGATCAAACAAATCATCAATTCGAGGTAGTGGATACTTGTTCTTGATAGCAACTTCATTAAGAGAACGATAATCAATACACATTCTCATGATTCCATCTTTCTTTCTGACAAACAAGACAAGCACTCCCCATGGCGACGAACTAAGTCTCACTCTCACGAAACCCTTCTCAAGAAGTTCTCCAGTCTGTTTCTCCATTTCTACTTACTCATCGGCTGGCATCTGATAGGGCCTCTTAGAAATTGGTGTTGTTCCCGGTACTAGATCGATAACAAACTCGATATCTCGATCTAGTGGCATTCTTGGCAAATCTTCTGGAAACACAAATGGATACTCTCTAACAACAGGTACATCCTCCAAGGATACAGTCTTCAAGCTATTGATTAACAGATGTCCACCACGCACTGAAGTGGCTAGAAACTCCACTTTCTTTCCATTAGTACCTTCAATTGTTACGGCTCTTCAGCCACACAATCTAACACAGCTTTGTGCTTTGATAACCAAGCCATACCAAGTATGACATCTAAAGTTTGGGTGTCTAGAACAATGAGGTTGGCTAAGAACTCTACTCCAGCGATGAGTAACTTAGCTCCTAAACATCCCACTCAAGAGTTTAACTCTGCTCCAAGCGATTGAACTAACAGAGTATTCGTAATATGCATAACTTTCAAATTGTTCTTGGTTGTAAAAACTCGAGAAACAAACGAATGCGAAGCTCTAGAATCAAACAAAATTGATGCAGATACTGAGTTAACCAGAAACTTACCCAGTACGACGTCGGGTGCTTCCTAGGCTCCTTCCAAAGTGACATGGTTGTGTGGCCTCTGATCACAGACTGCGGTGCTCCTCCGGCTTGACCGACGACTTGAGGTGCTCCTCGGTTGTTGCTTAGCACTGGTGTCTTGGCTGGTATGGCTCCAAGGTTGAAACGAACTGGAGTCATTGTTCCCTTCTGAGGACAGTTGTTCATGAAGTGTCTTGGCTCTCGGCAGGTATGGCAAACTCTAGGTCCACTCTGCTGGTTGCCTCCTGGATTGGGGTTGACTGAAGCAACATTACGAAACTTCTGAGTCACTGGACGGGGTGCTGAAGCAGGTTTTGGCATCCTGAACGAGTTCTGCGATGGAAAGCGAGTGAACTACTGGGGAACTATCCTCGCTCTCTGCTAAGATTGATGACTTCCTTCTTGAGGCATTCTGCGCTTGCAGTTGTCATCCAACTCTTTGCGCTTATCTTCAAGGATTAAAGTTTTATTGACTAGCTCTTGAAAGTCTGGAAATGTGTGTGCAATTAGACTGACTTGCAATCCGGTATTTAGTCCCTTCCAGAAATGACTCTGACGAGCCTTGTCCGTAGTGACGTCTTCTGCAGCATAGCGTGCAAGTTGCGAGAACTTGTTGAGGTAATCAGTCACCGTCATACCTCCTTGCTTGAGTGCACAAAATTCATCCTTCTTTAAGTCCATGATTCCTTCCGACACATGGTACTAGCGAAAGGCTGTAGAGAACTCTTACTAAGTAATGTTCTACGACGTCTCACGTGCAGTGCAAAAGTTGGCCCACCATTCAGTAGCAATCCCTTCCATCTGATGGGTAGCATATAGAACCTTTTTGTGGTCACTGCATTAGGTGACCATTAGCTTCCTCTCAATCACACGAAGCCAGTCATCGGCTTCCACTGGTGAGACATTCCCAGAGAAAGTCGATGGGTGAGTCCTCATGAACTCTACTAGCTTCGATGGTCCATGATGACCATGAGCAGTTGGTGCCACATTGTTGTTGTTATTGTTCTTATTATTGTTTATATTCTCCATCTAGTTCATCATTGTGTATATCATCTGCGTCTGAGCAGCAATGAATGCACTGAAGTTATGTAGGTCAATTGGGGGTGCTTGCGGTGTGTAACATCCCAAATGTATAATTAGGGTTAATCAAGTATAATTATATGTGTAGAAATTAAAACTTTTTCTCACATCTTGAAAAACCCTAAAATCTTATGTAATTCTTGTCCAAGAGTTGTGTAATCCAAAAACACAAAGCTCTTATTGACCAAAAATCAAATTCCTTTTTCCAATTATCTTAAATCTTGTGCCAAACATTTGGAATATATTTTCTTTGGTCCCAAAAACTGATATGGGACCCCTCTGAAAAATATCATGAGTTATAACACTTGTTGATAATTTTTGGAGGCAACACAATCCTTTAAACAACCTTCATGAATTTCCTGAGAAAAATGCATTGCATAATAACCTCTGGAAATTTTATGCAAGGTTGATCTCATATCAACAAGCTCCAGCTAAAATTTCATTAAATTTGGAGTTCATTTGCTATCTCAAATAATTCTGCTAAGTTTCAATTTGTTAAAAACTAAATTTTAAAGCCTACCTTTGTTCCTTGGGCTAGCCATATTCAAACTGGTCCAGCCCAACCATGTCTGCACCTCAGCAGACCTCATCTCCACCTTGATCAGTCGCGGTAGTTGGATTTACATCCAACGACCACGACCTCCTCATGATTAACACCGCAAGGACCTCCCCGCCTCATGAGGTCATTGCTTGTTGGATCCGTGATCCATGGTCATGACCTCCCGTGTGTTAAACCTCAAAGACCTCCTCGATTTGTAAACCATCGCGGCGAGGTCATCCCTTTGTTGAGGTCGTGGCCGTTGGATCAAATCCAACCCACGACCTCCTCCTCAACATACTCGGTCGGGTCTTCCCACCTCACGTGAGGTCACGGCCCTTGGATCCAAGATCCATGGCCTGACCTCCTCCTCTCAACCTAAACTAAACAAACCTCCCACCTAACCAAGGTCGTAGCCATTGGATCAAATCCAACGACTCACGACCTCCCGTGCTATCAAGCACTCACAACCTCCCTCATCTTTTGTTGTGCACCGTTAGATTAAAATCTCACGGTCACGACCTCCTCCTTTGTCTCATGCGCACTGAGACCTCCCAACGCCACGTGAGATCGTAGCCCTTAGATCTAAATCTAAAGGCCATGACCTCCCTTGTGCGTTGCAAGCTCAGGACCTCCACCTCCTTTGATCGGAACCCTTAGATCTAAATCTAGCGGTCTGACCTCCCTTATGCATTGCGCATCATATCGGACCTCCCCATCGGTCGGTGCCCTTGGATTTAAATCCAAAGGCCATGACCTCCCCTCATGTCCTTTTGATCGCGTGCGATTAAGTCCTCACTGGAGGTCCGCGTTGGATGGAGATCAACGCTTTGGACCTCTGTCCCTTTTCCCCGTCGTTTTCTCGATTAAGAAATTGGAGGCCACGACCTCCCCATCCTTGATCGTGTGGCTGGGACCTCCACCCGACCACTTAAAGCCTCTTGATTCGAAAATGAGATCCGATGGTTAGGACCTCCCGGTCTTATCCAGCGGTCACCAAGACCTCCCCTGTTCTTCTCCTTCCTCTGGCGCGCATGTGCTCTGGCGGTGGAGTTAATCTTGGCCAGCCTCTGTGCACCTTTAATGACTCTTTCTTGACCGCATTTAATGCAGGTCGACTTTCATCTTCAGTCGGACACCGCCTTGCTTGTCAACTTTATGTCATGTCCACCCCATGGACCAACCGTGGGCTAAGCTCACCATGGAGCTTAGACCCGACTCATAACCTTCACCTCGGGCTATAAGTGTCCCTCGAGCTCCTCGTTGGCTTCCTTTGCACACTTGGAGCTGTCATACAGATGTTTGGTGAGCTCCTAACTCACTCACCTCCCATCTTGGCGCCATTGTTGAGGACCTTGGAGCTCCTCAGTGACTCAAGGGTTCCAGTGGCTCCCTTCTTCAACCCTTGCTCACTTTGTGCTCCCCAAACCTCTGGAATAACCCTAACTTATTTTGTTTGGGCATTTTTGAGAGGTGGACAAAGTGAGCTTGGAGCTGGTGCTTGAGTCATTGCAGCTTCATTGTCTTCCCCAACTCGGTCATCACCTCCACGACCTCCCGGCACCTTAGGACCTCCGGTACCTCCTGTTAGTCCTTTAGTTCTTGGCACCCGCTGAATGCATGTTGCGGAGCTTAAGTTTTAACTGCAGCTTGAATGTCGCGGAGCTCCTTTTTGCATTTTGTCGTTTGGCGTATCTGCCTTCGTTGTCCTCTCGGCTCGCCGGCGTTCAAAACGTCGCCCCGTTGAGAGGAGGTCCTTTGGGTGCGCATGGTTATTGCGGACCATGATTTCGTGGATCTCGCCGGCGAGGTCTACATCGCCCGGCGATGACCACATCTTCTTCGGGTTTTGTCGGACACAGCAGCGGCGTCGTTGTCGTTTTAGGACAGAAATCCTCCATGTTTAATCGCTAATCATGTGTTCCAATCATTGTAATCATAGGATGTCTTAGCGCCTTAAATCCACCCTTTAATGTGTGCATTTAAGACCTCCAGCGCGACCTCCTTGATGTCCGTAGCGCATTTATTCATGTCCAGCGGCGTCTTGAAGTTAAAGCCCTGGTGCAGGGCGTCCGGACCTCCTCAGGAGATCTGGGCGTCCAAGACCTCCCTGCGCAATCGTGGCCGTCGAGACCTCCACGGAGGTGCAGTGGCGTTAGGACCTCCCTAGGTTATCTCGGTAGTTCATGACCTCCCGGGTAGATCTTGGCCGTCAAGGTCCTCCCTCGGACGATCCCGAACCATCGAGGACCTCCTTGGAACATCTGGACCGTCCGGGACCTCCTGTGAGGTCTTGGCGATGTAGATCTTCCTCGGGGAGATCTTGGTAGTTTAGATCTTCCTTTGGAAGATCTCGGCCGTTGAGGACCTCCCTTTAGATCTGGTCGTTTGGACCTCCTTTACGTGTTGTGGTCGTTGGATCTCCCATCTCTGACCACGACCTCTCCACACCTCGCGCATGTGCGTTGCTAGGAGGTCCGGGACCTCTGGACCTCTGGCTGCGTGTCGTTGTTCACTGGGAGGTGTCGAGCCGTTAGATCTATGATCTGTGGCTCACGTCCTCCCATGTCCTTATGAGTTTTAGAAATTCGGTGAAGTCTTAGTTAAGCTGAAATAAGGTATAAACTTTAGAATTTCATATCTTCTTCGTTTTGAATCCTTTTGAGGTCATTCAACTTGTGTTAGCTCTGTCTTGAACTTGACTTTAATCCAAAAATGATTGTAAATTGAGTTCAACTCCAGAGCACAGTTTGCCATAAGATTTTAAAACCAACTTTAAATATACACTCAAATTGATGCTTAACTTGTAAAATACAAAACTAATGCTCTAGAGATTATTTTTGGGTGAGACCAACTTTGTTGGTTTCCTCTCTTAGTGGTCTCACTGTGAAAATTAGTTTTGAGCTTGTTGCTGTTATAAAAATGAGGACTTGTGCATTATAATTTTGTTCAAGTTCTTGTTTTTGAAAATTTGTAGAAAGTGCAATATAGCTCCAAATGAGGTGAACTCAATTGTGTTATTCATCTCATGAGGTGCTGGTTTTACAGTAAAAATTTCAGCTTCACTTCTATTCTAGAAAATTTTGTGATGAACAGTAGCATATTTCTAATTAATAGGCTGAGCAGAATTGATTTCATCATATCTTTTGCATTGAGAATCCAAATCAATTGGTTCTTGTTGCAAAATTTCCTAAAAATCATCCCCTTGCTGCTGTAGAAAATTCAGAGAATTTGGAGTTCATTTGTTGTGCTGTCTTTGTTGTGTTTAAATCGTTCTTATCGGTTCTTTCTCGCTTTTCCGTTGAAGCCGACATTTGTGGTGATCCCGAGAGCGACCCTCTGCCACAACTTGGCCAGCAACAAGGTAAGCAGTTTGACCATTTCCCATCATGTCCCATTACTTTAAAGCTTAATACTTTGTTTTACTTCTATGTATGCATGCTACTTTGTGTTAAATGTAAGCTAGCAAGCCTATAGTTGCATAATCTGTAGGAATTGTTTATCCTCTACTACCATGAGCCTAGGTTATTTGCTGTGGTGGGAGCTCGTTGGATGAGCTCCTATCACTTAGTAGTTCGATTTAATTGCTTAGACATGCTTAGTTATCGGTAGTAATGGGCGATCATCGACTTAGTCGATGGTCTTGATCACTCAAAACTGATTATTACTCCTATATGTCCAGCACTTGTGCTTTGATTAATTGTAAAATCAAAAACTGAAAATAAAAGATTGATTTAGACTTGGGCATATTGGATGGATGGTGCGGTTTTGGATGTGGTGGTATGCTGGGTCCCTAAGGACCGAGTACTTGGGTCACTAAGCCAGCGATTTGGCGTACTAACCACGCGAGGGCATATGGAACCCCTCTTGACTAAGTACTCTAGGAGGTGTTAATTATGGCGAGCTCGGTTGGTGCGTTTTCAAAAACAAATGTATATGTATAGTGTGGGAGGAGCATTAGCTTAGGGAAGGTTGTGGGATGTCTCCTTCTCCCGTGGGTTGTGCAGACTCGTAATTAGCATTCATCCTTTGGAAAGGTCTCGTAGGACTTAGCGTGCAGCACACCTTGGAAGTGTGCGTAAAGGAAAGGCGATCGGCGTGTGGGTGCAGTGGTACACCTGCAGGATAAAACTATTCGAATAGCCTCGTCCTAGGTTATGGACATGCTTGGTAAGGTCGTTCAAGACTAGACTACAACCTTTAATTAAAACTTGACATGGTTGGTATGAACGGGGAGTTCATGCTATTGTTGTGGTGACTTGGGTTGGTCACTTCCAGGTTGTTCTTGTTGTTGTTACTATGTTATTATCTCGTTGTTACTTCAACATTTAAAAATGCTTTGCCAAATTGCCTTCAATCTATTATGTTATTGCAAATAAATGTTGCTTTATGCTAAAATGAGTCCAAAGCCTCATCCACTTAAATAAAGCTTGCATGTAGCTATTTATAGTTCTGTTATCTCACACGTAAGTCTTGCGGAGTACTTTATGTACTCATCGCCCGTGGTTGTGACATTTTGTGGCTTTTGTTGCGAGAGGAAGAAGGAGAGCTCCAAGAGCCTCTCTTTTGTGCTTCGTGTTGCGATTTCTTGACGACTAGCTTGGCGGTCGGTCGAGATGCCTAGGGGTTAAGGCACAGCGATTGGCTTTGTGTTATAGCCATCTTTATGGCACTTTTGCTTCATTGTTATCTTTGTAGAATTGTTGCTATTTGGCCTAAGGGCCCTCTTTTGTAATAGCTTTTCCTTATTAATATTAACCACGGTTTGTTGCTTATGTTCTATGTGTTGTATGGAATTGATACATTCTTTTGGTGTGAGGTATGTATACTGCATCCTGGGGAGTATACATCTCTCGAGACCGGGTTTATTTGGTTGATAATACTAGGGTCAATTGGAGGACTAAGTATTATGAGCCTAATAAACGTCGGGGTCTCACACGGTGGAACTACTCCTGCAGGTGTCTGATCATTTCCTTCCAACCCATTGGTTCCAAAACCACTGGCAGCAGCGTTACGAGTCTGGACCATCTGGCGAAAGCTCCAAGGGTTTGATAAGGTAGCAAGCACAAGATAAGTTAGGAACTAAGCAGGGGGTAGGTTAAACCCAACAAACACGGCACAACGAAATCAACTGAAACACTTATTTATTAATAAGGTCTTAGCATGGCTGCTACAAATGCCTAAGAGCTTTTGCAGCTCATACTTGCACACAAGAAAACAAGAGCGAACCTAACACACAAACTATCGTCTAAGGGACGACACTCCTAATCTATACTGATCATAAGAGCCTGAAGTATATATTCACTCAAGTTGATCTGAATATGAGGCAGAGAAGATGGCTTGAATTGATCAAGGACTACGATATGGGTATTCATTACCATCCGGGCAAAGCCAATGTTGTGGCTGATGCTTTAAGCAGAAAGTCACAATGCAATTGCTTATCGACCGTACCTCTGGCTAAGAGCTTATGTGCTAATTTTCGGCGCTTAAGTCTTGAAATGGTAGAAGATGGATTTCTCGCTGCCCTAGAAGTGAAGTCAACACTCGAAGATCAGATTCTGGAGGCCCAGAAAACTGATGCTGAGGTAGCTGAAATCAAGGAAAGTTTGAAGGCAGGTAAAGCCCACGAATTTTCTGAAGATGCCCGTGGTACCCTTCGATATCGCAACCGTCTGGTAGTACCTTCAGATCCTCATCTGAGAGGCTTAATTCTTAAAGAGGCTCATAATTCCAAGTTTTCTTTGCACCCTGGAAGTACTAAAATGTACCAGGATCTGAAGAAGACATTTTGGTGGAGCTAGATGAAAAGGCAAATTGCTCAATATGTTGCTGAATGCGACATTTGTCAAAGGGTTAAAGCCGAGCACTTAAAACCTGCTGGTACCCTTTAACCTTTGCCTATTCCACAATGGAAATGGGAAGAAGTCGGTATGGATTTTGTTACCGGACTTCCAAAAACTCAAAATGGGTTCGATGCCATCAGGGTGATAATTGATCGTCTAACAAAAGTGGCTCATTTTATCCCTGTCAGAACCACTTTCAATGGCAGGCAATTGGCAGAGTTATATATTGCCATGATTGTTTGTCTCCACGGTGTTCCGAAAGTCATTGTTTCAGATCGTGGATCTCAATTCACTTCCCATTTTTGGAATTGTCTTCATCAAGCTATGGGTACTGAACTCTCCTTCAGCACTGCTTATCATCCTCAAACCAGTGGACAAACTGAAAGGGTGAATCAAGTGATGGAGGACCTTCTTAGAGCCTGTGTGCTATCATATGGTAAAAATTGGGAGAAATCTTTGCCTTATGTGGAGTTTTCCTACAACAACAGCTACCAAGCAAGTATTCAAATGTCACCTTTTGAAGCCTTGTATGGCCGAGCTTGTAGAACTCCATTGAATTGGTCGAAGTCTGGTGAAAGACCATTCTTTGGTCCAGACTTGGTGATGGAAGCTGAAGAGCAAGTTCGTCTGATTCGAGACCGTTTGAAAACTGCCCAGTCTCGTCAGAAGAGCTATGCTGATCATCGTCGTCGTGAGCTAAGCTTTAAGGTAGATGATTATGTCTATCTTAAAGTGTCACCGATGAAGGGCACTCATCGCTTTCAAGTAAAAGGAAAGTTAGCACCTCGTTATATCGGACCTTTCCGAATTATTGCAAAACGAGGGGCCGTGGCATATCAATTGGAACTTCCCGACTCTATCTCGGCAGTTCATGATACCTTTCATGTTCCTCAATTAAAGAAATGCCTTCGTGTTCCTATCGAGGCTACTGCTTATGAGAGTCTTGATCTTCAACCGGATCTTTCTTATCAAGAACAACCGGTGCGTATCCTCGATGAAATGGAACGTAGGACAAGAAATCGCACCGTCAAGTTCTTGAAAATTCAGTGGGCTAATCATTCAGAAGATGAATCCACTTGGGAGCGCGAAGATCTGATGAAGATTGAGCACCCCCACCTTTTTGCTGTTTAAGAATTGCCTTTGAATCAAGAAAGGCAAGGTTAAACAAAGCAATGTAAAAGAAGCTGTAATAACAACACTATGTTGTTATGTAAAATTTTTCTTTTCTGTCTTTGAAAGAAATAAAGACAACTGATGTTATGTTCCTAAAAGCATCATTTCAGTCTCATCCCTTTCCAATTTCTCATCCATCCAAAATCTCGGGACGAGATTTTCTTAAGGGGGGTAGGTTTGTAATAGCCTCAGCCTTAATAAACAGTAATAAGATGTTGTTCATAGCATCACTGTTCATTTTGGCAAACTGGGCAACATGTTACAATCTATTTTCCCAATTTCTAACCAAAAACTCCAACTTGATCGAAGCTTCAAAAGAAAATACCACTCAATGTTGGTGTTAAGACCGGGAAGTATTTTATTTAAAAGCCAGATGAATTATTTTGGCCAAAATTTTTTTTTTTTTGTTGAATTTTTAGAAATTATTTTGATCTTGAGAAAAATGTTTGTCTTTAAATAAAACCTATTCAATTTAGATGAATTATTCATGTATTTCAAAATGAAAGCGGTGGTTTCAAAATTTTATTTGGGGAATATATCATCGATAGCCATTCGCAAAATTTCATAATTTTACAAATTTATTTGTTATTTTTAAAGCCGGTCAAACTTTTGAAATTTTAAATTGGGTTGGTCAATCTTTCGGTCTAAACCTAACCCTTTTGCCTTTATGGCGACGAGTGCAGGTCCAAATCGTGCAAGCCCGGCCTCACCCGACGCAGCGTTTCGCGTGTACCCGATTTCGACCAGCATGACCGTCGATTTCTCATGACGGCCAAGATTTCTTGTTGTCTGCGAGCCATCCATGCACGAGGCAATATCCACCGTTAGATTTCCGTCCTACGCGCCTCTCTTCATGGCCATTGGATTCTCAGCGAGCGGACCAGATTTTTGGGCGTTCGGACCACTCAATCCGCCCTCAATATTGGCCGTAGGATCTGAATTGTCGCGGTGCACGATTATCGAGTTATGCCATTTTTAGGCGGCGGAATTGAAAGCGTCGCGAGCGTTGGATCCTCAATGTATTGACCAGATCGGTGGGCGTTGGACGGCCGGAAGCACCAGCGATATCCTCCGTTGAATTTTGATCGGACGGACCACATCCATTGGGCCGTTCGGACCATCCGGACCTCCCAGCAATCTCGGCCGTTGATTTTAGATCCAACCGTGTCTTCCTTTTTGGGCATGAAACTTACATGCGCGCATTAAGTTTTGACCGTTAGATTGTGATCGAACGGTCCTTGTGGATTGTAACCTTCGGACCACCCGGACACGCCATCAATCCTAGCCGTTCCTTTGAGATCGCACGGCCCATATTGAAGGATACCGGTTAGATGTTATTTGTCCGCCTCATCGCGGCCGCTCATTTCTAATTGAGCGGTTGTGGTTCTTTGAAAGATTGCCATGTCTTTGTGCGTGGTATGGCGCCTTTGGGGCCCGCTCGTCGATGGCGACTCTCTCCTCCTTCTCTTCTTGTCGCCGAATTTTAACACCCTCATGGGAGCGGTGGCATTACCACGGGAATATCTGAATATTCCTTTGATATTTAGCCTCGATTGCCACCTCATCGGTTCTAGAGATTTCTCGCTTGCTCTAGGAGATCAAACTCTATATAAACCCTACTGTCTAAGCTTCTGCCATTGTTGACCGAGAAGAGCTCCTCTAGCTTGGCCTTCCTTCCCAGTGAAGCTTCCTTGCTCTTACCCTTGTTCAACTACAAGCATGCCTAAATCTCATGTTAATGTAGATTTCGAGCATCTCTTGTAGGGTTGGACCAAGGTTTACTCTCTGTCGACTTAAGTCAGTTGGAACACCACCTCGGTGAAATCTCATCCTGGTGAGCTAGACTCCATTCCTTCCTATCAAGAACATATATGATGGTCTTTAGAGCTTAAGTTTCTCCATTTTCGTTTTTGGTCAGACCAGAGAAGAGAACTTTGGGTCTTTACTGTTTTGACCAAGAACTTGACTTCATCTTCTCCAACCCTAGCTGGTAAGCTTAGACCTTGATTCTTGTCATCTTAAGCTCCCTAAGGACATCGTTAACTCACATGAATCACTCACATGATCTTGGGATGCTCCAATCTTGCTTTAACTGAAAAGTTGTTTTTATAACTTTTCGGTCTTTCATATCGTTTTCAAGATCTAGGGTTTCTCTTACCAAAATACTAGCTTATTTAGGTCTTAACTGAACCCTAGTATCACCAGTAATCTTTCTTTTAATTCTTTATGGCACCAACCTATTTATTGCTTCATATTCCTCTCTGTTGATTATTGTAGGTCAAAAGCAGAGCAAAAGCCTAATCTTTCTTTTCTTTCTATAAAGCTGGGCAATTAGGGTTAGCAATGATGGGTTGTGATATTACTAAACTCTCGAGATAGCTCCAACTCCAATTTAAAGCCTTTGTTTTGTGTATTTTTCCAAGTCAACCGAAATCTGTAAAAAGGCTCTTTGCTATTTTTGTTGTTGGTCAAACCGACAACATACACAGGAAGAGTTCAATTTCTTAAATTACTATTAATAATTATTAAATGATCAGTTAGGTCACAGCATTAATTTAAATACTCTTAGCTCAAGCAAAGTATTTCATTTATATGATGTTAGCTAGGCAAGCAAGTTAATTGTAAGCTGTCCTGTTTTTAGTTTCTGAAATCTGGAACCGTAGTTCAATCTAAACTCTAAACTGTGGTAATTAGTACTAACAAAGGTTAGTTGTAGTTTACTATTCTTAATTAAATCGATGTACTTTAAGCATGTTGCTAATGATGCATTAAGCCATTGACCATGCATTCTTTTTATGCATGTTGTTCTTTGTTTTTTCTTTCTCTGTATTCATTGGATTTTATTTTCTTCTAGATTCTGGTTCTTCTGAGGTTGTTCAGTCTATTGTTGAGCAGCAAGAACCTGAACAAGAGGTTATCTATTATTACCAAGGCAAGCTTCCTCTTTGCACCATGTTGGTCCCAAATTTGTGAACTATAGATTTACAAAATCTGGTGATCTTGTTGCATGCAATTTTCTAAAAATTATTTGTGATCTGTCCCTAGTTAGTTACAACCCAATCTTTGTGGCTTACCTTGAATTTAATCATACACTCAACTTAAGGTATTGTTTGTATTAAAATATTTATGTTAGAACTTTGCTTAGCCATGCAGTCCATAGAACGGTAGTGTTTGGCAAGCTTATCTTGTCAAACCTGGGAACAACAAATGAATTTTATTCATTTTGATTCTTTGTTCAGTCTATTTAAGTCAGAAATGACTCTAAATCTTGTTTGATAAACTGATTTCAAATATGGACAAGTGAATGCTAGTGATGGTGCCTTTGTGCACGAGAATTGGGAAATGTGGATGTCTTATGCGGGTTGATTAAGGACTAAACTCGTGACCCAATTCAAGTCCCAGCGTGCTTCCACACGCGATTATATGGGCCTTTGTTTGGTTAAGTAAAAGGTCAATGCTATTGAGTTGGGAGCAGGAAAGTAGGGACATGTGTATTGATCTCATATGGCATAGATGCTTAAGTCTTGGGCCGTGTCTTATCTTAGTGTGAATTTTATATCGATATCGGATGTTCTTAGAAGGGTGAGGCGTATATGTGTTACATCGCATGTACGTACCTTAAGAACTCGATTGCGATGTAGTATGTTACAACGAGCACGGTTGCATTTCTTTGATTGGGTGGGCATTCGGCACAACATGTGGACCCGGTTGAGCGGATGCTATCGATCGTTGTTTAAGCGGGATCGGTCTCACATGGGTTGTCCAACTCAATAGTGTCAACTTGTTGAAAACTACCAAATCTTAGTCTACGGCCAAACATACCAAAGGCGGTGTGCTATTATTAGGAGGCTTACGGGCTAACTAAGTCGTGTGGGTAAAGATGTACACCCTGCAAGGTTAAAACTATTGAATAGCCGTGTCCACGATTCTGGACAACACTTGAATTGATGTCACTGTATAGACCTTGCTCTAAATTCGGTTTTGGGAATTATTTACGGCATGATGGGTGTCATGCAATGTTTGATGATAATCTGTCACTTTATTATTATTCTTGTTTATGATTATGCTCTTATTTACTTCTTGTTTTAGTCCAAATTGATTTATAAAATCGCTTTGTCAAAACTTAGCAATTGTAGGTTAAGATGTCTTGCTTTACGCAAAATTGAACCATTATAACCCATACATTGTTAACCTTATGCATGTAAAATTTCTATTCCTTTGTATAGGTCCTATCACACACTTTCGTTTATTAGTTTGTGTAAGTCTTCTTTGAGTACCTTCCGTACTCGGGGTTATGACCTCTTGTTGCGGTGAGGATGGTTATCTGTATGAGATGCCGTTAAGCGCCCGATCCGGGTGGCGCTAACGAGTGAAGCTAGTTCTAGTCTCCACGCAATAACTGCGGGTGATGGGGCCATTGGTGGCTTTTGTTATTTAGTTTTGCTTCATTGTTGAACTCTTGTGATGACCAAAGTCATCTATTCTTGTAACACAACAAATTGTAACTTTGTTATGTATAATTATGTGAATGTATGCCTTGTATGTGTATGATGCAATGTTGTTTAAGGATATATGCATAATAGTCACTAATCACAGGAACTATTGCATGACATATATCGAGCACTGAATATTGGAATTGTTACTTGTTATTATTATGCTTCTAGTATGATTTTTAATGAGGGAATTGCACTGTTCCTTAATTAAGAATTATGCTACCAGTATAATTTTAATTCGGCACATTCCAATATTTGAGGATCTTACATGCACAAAGTTAAGTCCTTAATTGACCAAGGCGAGACTGTCAATTTCTAACTATGCCACGGAGATTCATATTTCCCAACCACGAAGCTCCACCATGTCACACAGTTCACCTACTCGCCTCAGTCTGAATCTTTTCCCACCGTGTTGGTTAAGTGCAACACATGTCATCAACGAGTAATGACACACAGCACACAGTTTTACATAAAGTTACAAAATCACTTAGTCAAGTTTACATTTGCAACTCAATTTAATGAATGACTCATTGCATGGCTAAGCAAACTACTCGTATCTAACCAACCCACGTCGGTGCTATGATAATACCAACTAAATAATTAACCAAGCTAGCGTGACAAAAGTTCATGTCCTTATAAAAGACAAGGTGAATATAAAACAATTTGGATGAATAACTAAACCCAAAACATTTAAATAAATACTTAAAGTAAATGCAATAATTGAATCAAACTATTTTTTGGAAAACTGGGTTCAACATGATCAAATGTACAACTTGCCTTGGAATAGATATTGGTACTTGTCTTGGTCTTGGTGAACTCATCCTTCCTCGAGATTCCCTAAAGTATCAACGTCTACTCGCAAACGAAGCAAACGAACCAAATAAATAAATAAAAAGAGAGAAAACAAACTCCAAATATTAAATAAAAATATCAGGAAAATAGAGCTTGAATTTAGATGAATTTAAAAATTTTAATGGGCTCAAACGGAGTTCGTATGAGGAAGAACGGGATTTTGGATGATCTAAACCTAAAGAAAAAAAAGATTACTGTTTCTGATTTTTCCCGAATTATCTTTCTATTGAAAATTCTGAATTAATGTGTGAGCATGATGTCAGCGATTAAATTCAAAATTAAGGAAAATCCAGAAAAATCCACACAGTGGCTGATAGGTGGGACTACGTTTGTAGATCTGGTTCATGGGTCTACAGTTCATGGGTTCATGGAACAGTGATTCTGACCAGTGGGACCTACCTGTCATAGGCTAGGCTCATGGTGGAACAGATCCACCGAGATCGGATCTAGGGTTTAGGGCTCGGGTGGCACGCAAGCGCTGACACGTCAGCCACGTGGGCGTCACGCAAGCGACACGAGGATGCGAAGGCTAACATGGCGTGTGAGGTGACGGTGATGTGGACGATGGAAAGGTGGGCGGCGCTCAAGTTTCGAGGGCATTTGGCAAACAGTGTTGTTTCATCGGCGCCGAAGGCGCACATTAGATAGACGGTGCTCCGGCGAACTCATTGATGTACCCTGTGGTGCTCGAGGATGATTGGGCTAGCCGACAACGAGGTCAAAGCGATGGAGAAGACACGGGCTTGACGGAATCTGCTCTCCAGCGATGCTCCGGCGGAACTAAGGTGTCCTGAACATAGCGTACTTCCTTGCGATGCCGAGGGTGGAGACAACAAAGCTCGAGCGGCTTTGGCTGTGGCGAAATCGCTCGTCGGAGCTTACGGTGGCGCACTTCCTTCTCTAAGCTTTTCCAGCGGCTAGGGCTTGGCGCTTGAGCTTTGGCGGCTAGGGTTTGGATGCAGAGGTTGAGGGCTCCCCTTCCCCTTATATACAGGAGGCTAGGAGAGTCCGAGATGCACACGTAGAGGAAGGCCCACGCGGTGGCGCAACTCAGATCGAAACAGAATTGGAGACAATGAACAGTATCCAGGTGGGGTCCACAAGTCAGAGAGACACTGACATGCAAGGTCTGCATGTCTATGGGAAGCGTGTTGCGCGTGTGTTGTTGGGTTGCACAATGCTGGGCCAGGGTTAGAATAGGAATGGGTTTCGACCCAACAGTTTTTCTGAGATTTTTAATAGGTTTTCTATTTTAGAAATAGCAGAAAATGCAAATAGCAATTGAACTCAGAAAAATTCCAGAAAAATCTGGAAAATATTTCCAAGTACAGAGAACCCAATAAAATAGTTTTAGAATTGATTAATGTTGATATTAATCACGTTAAATTATTTTGATACTGAAAGTCCATATTAAGCTTTATTAAAATTCAAATAAAAATTCTTGGGTGAATTTTCCAAAGGCCAAACTACTCAAAAGAATTTTTAAACTTCAGAAAATTGGGATGTTACAGCGATGCAACCATTAGATAGTAGTAATATTTGCAATGATGCACAACTTATTGCCATCCCAACGGCACACCCTCAGACCAAGTTTGGAAAGTTCAAAATAACCAAGTCGCCTGTCTTTGAAGGATCAACCGCACTTAAGGATGCAGAATCCTGGATTCACACCATAGAAGAGAAGCTAACTGTTGTGCATTACAACAATAATGAGAAAGTTTTCTATGCTACTCATCAATTGGAAGGACTTGCATTAGATTGGTGGGAAAACTTCCGCGCCACCCATCAAGACGAGCAGACCATCACTTGGGCAGACTTCACCGCTGCTTTTTGCCAACAGCATGCGATATCAAGCAAAAATGATCAAGAGAAACATGCTATTCCAATGTCCTACATTAAATCTAGTCGTTGTCATTTGAAGTGCTGCCAACCAAATAAGCTAGAAGATTATGCATGTACCCGTTGTGAAGAAATAGGCTATAGTGCTGATGAGCACAATATCAATTGTTCCAATTGCGAAGAAGACCATTCCATTGGAGAATGTCCAATGAGCAATATCACATGTTTCTTTTGTGAAGGCAAGGATCATTGCCCGAGCCAGTGCCCCATGTATTCTGTGGTGACTTCTACAACACAACATCAGCGAGAAAATTTTTAAGCCGCTACAGACAGGCATTAGCAACAAAATGCAAACCGTTATCAGTACAAGATTTGTTAGTTGAGGAGTCACAAAAGCATAATGTTGACCTTGGCAACCAGCCTCAAAAGAGAAGCAAGCCAGTATCGTCAGTAGAGTGTTTCGAGTGTGGTAAGTAAGACCACCGTGCTAAGAGATGCCCTACAAAGCAACAAGATTTAACCTTCAAGAAGGATAGTCGTTTTGTCATAGTCTTGTCAGAAAAGTCGCAAGGTTCGACACATTTATGCTACAACTGTCGTGGAAAAGGTCACTATAGCCACCAGTGTCCTCAGAAGAACCAGTCACTCACTCTAGATGCAAGAAGGACAGAAGTTGTTTCAGTCAAGATTGTAACACCCAGAGCAGGTGGTGAAGCAGTAGGATTCGTGTGTCCAAAGAAGCAGTCAAACAAGAGGTGTTTGAACGATGAAGTTACCAAGAAAGCCTAGATTTGTGGTACCAGATCATGCAGTGTCATGCCTCCGTTCATAGCAATAAAATCAGAGAATCATTATAACATTTCTTTGTTTGAGAGCAAAAAGGTGGACATCTTTGTATGTAAGTTATGAAGAAAAAATGATTGCTGGATATTAAATTATTGGATACCTCTCCAAGCATATGCCAATGCAAGTCGGGTAATCAGGCGTTGAATTATGATGATTGAAGGTCGTAGAGCCGTAATCTTGAATTCTAACTCATCATTTTGCATATGCAGTAAGGCAACAATAAATGATTGAAGAATTTAACCATGAGATAATGTTAGTATCTGTAAGAGTATACAATTGTCATTGCATGTGATCTATACAGCATGCAACTGTATTAGAAGTCAAGTTCGTCTTTGACTTGGTACCCAGGATCATCCAATTTCTAAAGGAATTACGTGAGAGGTGAATTATGTCAAAAGTTGTTAAATGAGTTTGCAAAAATGATAGAGCAGAGCAAAGGATTTTCTCATATAAAGGTATTGTCAAATCAAGTTTGTCAGTTTGGCAAGCACCAATGTTAATTGTAAAGTAAAATAGTAGCATAAGGATGTGCGAGAAGTTTAGTTTATTCAGGAGGTAACTATCAGAACTTCAGAATGTGTTTTGAGTGTTGACAAAGAGTTGCAGTTTCTTCAAGATCATCCGTGAACAGGACAGTGTTAGTTGAATACCAGCGAAATAGTCGTTTCGAGAAGTGTCTGTTGAAGATCAGTGAGATCATCATTTCAGGACAGCCAAGCCCCTCTCCCCATTGTAAAAGGAGAAGTTCACCTAGATCGTCAGAAGTGAACTGAGTTTGTGAGAATTTGTCGAACCCAGGAACAAAGGATCCTGGATTCTCTGTGTTTCATACACTAGTCCAGAAATAGCTAGTGTACACAGTCAAACAAAAGTGACAGCAAAATCATCACACATTTATTAACTGGTAATCAGAGTTTATTACAAAATTGGGCACAAGGCCATATATAAAGAAACAGTGGATGCAAAATAAATAGGTAGGCCACATGATTCGCCACAGGCAATCGTCTGGAGACATAGCCTAGTCATCCTGATCCTCACCGTCTTGGTAATAATCTACACCTGAATAAATGTTATTCAGCAAGAGTGAGCACAACTTCTGTACTCGCAAGTTACACCTAATAACATAATATAATGCATGCAGGTGTAATCAAGTGAGGCTAATAGGGTTCATTTGCATAAAGCAGCATTTTCAGTTTTAAATACTCATACTAAGTTTCAAGGCAATTTTTAATCTATAATTAAAATCAAATTTTTAACTTGTCCTTTTTATAGTGGACAATCTCCATACATGAATAGTGAAGGATACCCTCCTAGCACATGGTTAACCGCTCAATTTTACCATAAGGATTAACCATCCTAAAATTATTGGCTAAAACCATTTTAAAATCAAAACCAAATTCTAACTTGGAGTGGCTTTGCTTAGCATGTCCATGACCGTGGACACGGCTATTTGAATAGTTTTACACTCTGCAGAGGATGTACAACTTTACTCACAAGAGATAATTTGCTTTTAATGTCAGCCAATACACGCTTCCGAAGGCGTGCGACTAAGCAATTATCACTAAGCTTTTCCAATATTCTACCCAAGGTTAATATGCCCGCTAAGGTTTCACTTCCATTGGGCTAACCACCCGTCGGAAACCCCCTCTTGCGCCAAGTAAGAATAATGTCTAACCAACACCCACACAACATGGCATATTTAACAATGACGTATTATAAATTAATAAGCCTAATCTATCCTGTTCCAGACATGTGGTAGTACGGTAGAGCTTAGCAAGATGCGCCTCGAAGACCGGTCCTTAACTGACTTGGACAACATTCCACAACCCTAGACTCGATCATTGAAATGAATCGATCATGTGCATTGACATGAACCACACCAACATCCATTATGCCCAGAACTTTTTTTATTAAATAATCTTTTTTTAACTTTTATTTTAAAGTTAACCTCAAGCCTTACTTTATTTTTAAAAATAACCCTTTAGTCACACCACGCCCATGGCGTGACCAAACAACAACATCACGCTAGAACAAACTCTTGTCACGCCATAGGATAAGTTCGCAGAAAAACCCTTTGGTCACGCCACCACCCATGGCGTGACCAAACAACTTCTTATCACGCCACCGCCCATGGCGTGACAAGAGTTTGACGCAATTTGGCGTGGCGGTGTTGTTTGGTCACGCCATGGGTGGTGGCATGATCAAAGGGGTTATAAAGTGCGCCGAAGGTTAACTTTAAACTAAAAGTTAAAAAAAGATTATTTAATAAAAAAATTCTTATGCCCAAGTCTAAATCATTTTAATTTATTTCACAAGTAAAAGCATTTTCTAAACTTTCCATGGTAAGACAATACAATAGACTCAATTTTGAATCAAATTTCAATACCTTGGCTAAACTCCCAAAATTTAAGATTTTGGTCTAAGAATTGTCTAAGCATATAATCTTTCAAATTTTATTTTATTTTGACTATGGTGACAAGGGAATAACAATTCAAACATCAACATTGACCATACAAAGGAGATAGAGTAACTAGGAATTTAAAATAATTGAATAGAAATATGCATGCAATAAAAACTGAAGATAGAATTAAATAATTTAAAACAATAGGATCAACATGGTCAAAGGTATAACTTGTCTTGCTCAAATTCTTCTTCTTCAACTAACTCAAGTTCCTCGGAATCGTCGAAATCTATACACGAAAATAAGCCAAATTAAAAAAATACAAATTAATTCAAATTAAATCCAAATGAAATAATTTTGGTTTAGTTGGCTAGATCTTGAATTTATATGAATTTAGAAATTTGAATCGTCAAAAACGGAGTTCGTATGAAGGAGAACGAACCTTGAAAGGTTAAACCCTAAAGAAAATCCTAAAATTCAATTTTTGGATTTAACCGATTTATTTTTCTAAAGGAAATTTGATTAATGATGCAAGCTGATGTTAGCGGCTGGAAAATCAATTTTTGGCTGAATAATTTTTCTACTGGAAATCTTTTTGCATCTATGACATGTGGGCCCTTAGTCAACAGACTAGGTCCACGAATTGGTCAACGTCCACCGTGGACTTGGCTCACATAACAGTACAAAGAGGGTGGGTGAGGGCTAACACGTGCAGCCAGGTAGGTTGTGACGCAGACAGAGGGAAGGACGTGGCGCTAACGCGTGCTGATCTAGCGCTACATGGGCTACCACGCCAGCGAACAGAGCGGCGGCGCTCAAGGCCCAAGGCTCACCGGCAAACGGTGACGAGCTGGCCTCCGGCGAAGGTACCTACGGAACAAGCGTGACGCATTGATCAAGATGCTCACCTCGTTTGCTAACGGGCGCAGTGATTTGGTCGTCGGCGACAAGGTTTGGCAGTGGCAGTCCTAGGGTTGCGACGATGAGGTGCTCCGGAGGTCCTCAACGCAGAATAGTGCGTGCACAGAGTCGGCGGTGAAGCGGCGATGCCGAATCCGAGGTTGATGACAACGATGTGGCTTAGACGGTGCCAAAGATAAGGAAGTTTCCAGCTTCGGCGATGCAAAAGAAAACTCGAATTCACAATGATTGGGTAGAGGAGATGATGAAAGTCGAGTGTTTTGACGACGAAGATATCTTATCCGGTAGCGCTTAAATAGAGGCGGCGGGGCGGTGTCTTGGCGCGAAGGTCTAGCGGACACCGGTAGATTAGGGAATTAGGGGCGAGATAAAGGAAGAGGGGTAAAGCGGACGAGATTGAGAGGTCTTAAATGCACGTGAAATCTCGTTGAATGCGGAAGAGATCGCTTGGTTTTGGAAAGCTCCGATATTGTGCTAATGGCGGACGAGGCGCGGGGCTTGGGGCGAGGACAAAGATGGAAGGAGGACGAAGGGGTGACGTGGGTGATGGCGCTTGGCGAGGAGGCCCGCTAGGCATCGAGCAGAGGTGAGGGCGAGGTGACACGTTGGTCCGTATCGAGAGGAGGAAGACACGTCTGAGGCGGTGAGAGGTGGACCAGTCTTGGGCAGCATATGAAAAAAAGATGAGTTGGTAGGGGAGTTTGACCAAAGGTTTTCAATTTTTGAATTGATTTAGCAATTTAATTAATTCAGTTAATTTGTTTTGGCTTTAGAAATTATCAAATAAAGTCCAAAAAATATGAAAAAAAATTCACAGAACTTCCCTGAGTCATTTTGGACCTAAATAAAATACTTCCAACTCCTAATCGGTAATTAATTTTTGTAAATAATTTTATTTTTGCTTTGAAATAAATAGGCAAAAGTTTTTAAAATTCTAAAAATTCCAGGAAAATAATTAAATTTTCTTTTTTATTGGAAAATGAAAATTGGGTTGTTCAGAATTACAGAAGAGATTGACCACTGCTCTAGTGTTCATACTGCCATAAACAAGGAAGAACCATGGCATTTTCAAGAATGTTCTGTGTTAAGAAGTTTCGCCTACACTTCCTAACAACTGAAGTTTCAAGTAGTGAATTATCCTATTCATAATTCAAAGTTAGCTATCGTGGAACAACAAAGATGTTTTTATTGGATGGAGAACCATAAGGTTGTAATCCGTTACTTCTAGGTCATGTCAATGTAGTGGCCGATGCTTTGAATCAAAAGAGCTACCATAGGAACCTGTTGATCAGAGAAGAGTCGGCCAAAGTTACCTGTGAAATCCAGAAGTTGAATCTTGAGTTAGTGCAAGAGTATATCTGTTAAACCCCAGTGTTCAAGCCAATGCTAGAAAATCAGATTTGGCAAGATAGTGAGACGATAGTATGTCAAGGAAGTCAATTCCCCATGAAGCATGGTAAAGCTTGAGAATCCACCAAAGGCAAATGAAAATGATTCATGAATCAATGAGCATATCTACGTATGTGATCAGAAGAAACTCAAGTAGTTGATGCTCAAACCAACATTTGAGTGCAAGCATTCCATTAAGCAAAAGGTCACAGAATGTGATACCATGTGTTTGGTATGTTAGAAAGTTGGCTAACATGTCAAAAGCCAGTTAGAGTACTCCTATCCCTGAGAATTCAAACATGGGATTTCCCAAAACCCAATTGGGATGTAATTTCTTGAAGAGAGATTGTTGATCATTTGATAGAAATTTGTCGCTTCATTACTATCAATATCACTTAGTCTGGAGACTACCCGGTAGTGGTATCTGACGAGCTTGTATCTGACGAGTTGGTATAGTGTCGGATCGGCAGTAGTCGGTTAGTACGATGTGCCAGAACATTTAGCGTTAGACCAAGGATTCCAGTTCACCTCACATTTTGGCAAAGTTTGTATGAAGCCTTGGGTACTCATGTCAGTTCAGTACTGTGTATCACCTGAAACCGGTGGACAGATTGAAAAAGATTAAAGAGTTGTGCCTTAACTCATAGTACCAATTCGAGCGAAGTAAGTGTTGCACGCAGAGTTCCCCTACAACACCTGATGTCAACCAGTTCGTAGTTGTCATTATTTGAAGTTCTGTATGATCGGCCGTGTGAGACATCGCTCAGTTAGCAGGAGATCTAATAACAAAGTATGTGGACTTGCATCAATCAAGAGGCGGAAGGCCAAGTGTCTTTAATCCTAAACGGATTGTAAGTAGCTTGGTACAAGCAGAAAAGCTACGTAGATTATCACCATCGTAATTTCGTCTATCTTCATAATATTTGTTGAAAGGTGTTTAAAAGTTTCAAGCCAAGAAAAATCTGCGACAGAAGTGTTCAGAAAGTTTTGTGTTAAGAAATTTGCATCAAAGGTGTGTCAGTTAGTTCGAGATTCCGAAGCTCAGAAGAAGAAGTAACTTGTCAACAAGAGTTACCAGTCAGCAGCAGGAGTCCCTCAATTTCAGACATGTTTTCAAGACCGATCAAGCAACCCCGTTAGAAGCAATCAAGTTGCAAGAGGCCCTTGCCTGCCGAAGGTAGTTCGTCAAGTTTTTGTTGCAGCAAGAAGTTCAGCTAGGATCAAGGCGTTGTTCCATAAGTGTTCAGAAGAGCAGTCCCTTCAAAGTCAAAGCAATTTGAAAGTAAGAAGAGAAATCGAAGGCAAAATTCCCTAACCTATTCTATAGCCAGCCTGAATCTCAGTGTCGAGATTCCTCTAAGGTGGGAGGTTTGTAACATCCCAAAATTTGGGTTTTTTTAAAAAAAAAACTTTTGTGTAGTTTAGGTCCCTAAAAGTTTCACCAATTTTTCTTGAATTAATAAAGCTTAATTGGGAATTTCCAAAGTTTAAACTGTTTAATTTTCCTAATCCAAACATCAATTAAATGAAAAACAGTGTTAATTGGGTTTTTTGTGCTGCAAGGAATTTTCTTGTATTTTATTGGATTTTTTCTAAATTTAGTTGCTATATATTTTGCCTCATTTGAATTTTAGCCTTTTTCTTAATTCTGAAATCCTATTCTTTTCTCTTTTTCCTTCGTGGGCCGAATTCCTTCAGCCCATTTCCTTTTTCCACCCTTTCGGCCCATCCGTGCTGATTAGGACATCACTCCTTCAGATACACACACTACACAAAATCCTCCATATCCGGTTGCTAAACAACAAGGTCCTATGACAAGAGCTTGTGCACGTCACTTAAATTATGAGGTGAGCTCGTTTCTAGGTGCTAATAATTTATCTATGCAAAATGGTATACTACCTAATAATTATGATCTTTTGTTACTTAGGAATAATAGAGAGGATCTCTCAAGTCCTGATCATCTGCGCTGATTGAGCCCAATAAAAGGAAGTCCATCAGCACAAGATCTCATCCCCACGCTTTCAGCTCGGCCACAAGTTTTACATCTACTCCATCTTTTCCAGGCCGAAAGCATTAGGTGCTACACAACCTTCTATTGGACTCACTGGTCATGTAATAGGATAGAAAACTAGAGGCTATACGCACCCCTTGTCTTGTACGCCAACCCCTAGCCGAAATTCCCTCCCCTTTTTCTCCTCATAAATAGTTAGGAACCAGCACCTCTCTAAGCAGGTTTCTTTTTAGATTATTCTGCATAGCAGTTTCGCCGCACGTTCGGTTTGAGGAACCCCAACTTTGTGAGCTTAATTATTATTCGCAATACAATTTCATATTACATCTTCTACTCTCTTGCTTGTGTGTTTGGTAAGTGTGGGAATAAATGAAGGACACCAAGGTCATTTTCTGTTACTCATTAATTCCTGTGCACCAAAGCTAAAATGACTCAAATTTGCAATCAGAGGAAGTAGTCAATAATACGAGAGAAAGATTGGTCCACTACTTCAGACTAGTGCTGGGGTACCAGAATTGTATGATTGTAAAATCCCAACCACTAACTCCTTCCAACAACCATGATTAAAGCATTCAGGATGAAGGGTTTAAATGCTATGCAATGAGCATTCATTTTTACATGTAATCATAAGTTTTGTATAGGTCATTCAAGTGTACAAAATATATACTGCATACTAACATAGTAACATAAGATCTCCTATCCATCTTGAATTGAAGCATGAGTCATCAGGCAGTAATGATGACTAGGTCACTAGAAGCTTCTCACAACCCCATAATCAAGAATGCACATTCTGCTGCATGACTAAAAATATGCAGGCTTAAACCTATATTACATATTTGATATTTCACCCCAAAATGATCTCAACCCAACCAGCCAACCTGAAATACTATTTTGGTTTCTACGGAAAAAAAAAACTATAAAGGACACCGCCACACCGGTAATAATGTACTCAACCAAATGGATCTGTAGACCTCAAAACCAAGTCACACACTATTGACAAAAGATGGTTGCTAACGAGAAAAAAAAAGGGACAATTCATACTATACCACTCCAAAGATTGGCGTAGCTTGAGATACCACTCCAAAATAAAATCTTCAAACTATACCACTCCACAGTTTTCCCCCAAAAAAAACAAACACCCACACCCAATTTCCTCATTTTGCAGTTTTGGATCCATGGGAAAAGTCTTTTTTGTCCCCCAGTCGGAAGCGCCGTGCGACTGAACCAGACGATGACTTGCTACATACACAAATGGTACCGATTGATGGAGAAAGCAGGTCTCATGGCTAAAAAATCCAGACAAACAAGTTACTTTTATTGACAGGTCAAAGACATGCACCTTGAAACCTTCCTAATCAACTGAGGTTTCGTTCTGAAGTAACTAATAACTGAACCACCACTTATGACCCATACATGCAAGATCTTGATCGTTCCTGATTACTATACTAGCTAGCTAGGGTTTGTCACCACGCTCGTGCGCAGTCGGATCCGACCAGGGGCAAAAATGACTTTTTCCACGGGTTCAAAGCTGCAAAATGATTTAATAGGGAGGAAATGGGTTAATGGTATTGTGTGAATCCAAAAGTCTTTGGAGTGGTACAGTTTGAATAAAATTTCTTTGGAGTGGTATTCCAAGCTATGTCAACCTTTGAAGTGGTCTAGTATGAATTATCCCCCCAAAAAAATAACATCCTGGTGATTCCAAGTTGTAGCAATTCAGTGGGAAAAATTAATAGCAAGTACCACTAACTAAATTAAGGCAAGTCATAAATACCTCATGGTATGAATCAAGCATGTTGTTTCATTATTTATCCTATGAGTTTTACTATTTATTCTAAAATTAATTAAAGAAAAGGTACCGCATAAAAATATAGGGAAATTATTCAAACTATTAGCTTAGCAGTCTACAGCTCCAGAGATTACCGCATAAAAATATAGGGAAATGATTCAAACTATTAGCTTAGCAGTCTACAGCTCCAGAGATTATGCAATATGAATACATTCTGAAAAATACCGTAAATAAGAATTTCCCAACCATACAGAAAACATGACAGTCTCCTAACACTAACCATCGAATTCCTCCATATTACATGAAAGTAAGAAATTAGTTTATACGCTAATAATCCATGTACCTCTTGACTGTCAGAGAACTCATTCCTCTGTAGGCGGGGTTGCAACTTTAACTTTTCTTTTTTCCTTGAGAAGACCGATCTCCATAGCCAGTTCTTCCGTTCTGCTCCACACAGAGTGGACAGACTGTTTCCACCCATCAAGCTTTGAAAACCATTCATCCTGGAACTTTACGATCATTTCCTTTGCTGCAGCAAGTTTCTGCTGCTCCTTGAGAAGACCGATCTCCATAGCCAGTTCTTCCGTTCTGCTCCACAGAAAGTGGACAGCCTGTTTCCACCCTTCAAGCTTTGAAAACCATTCATCCTGGAACTTTTCGATCATTTCCTTTGCTGCAGCAAGTTTCTGCTGCTGCTCCTCCAACCGCTTCCTCTCCAACTCCTTGACACTAAGAACAAGACCACCACCACCAGCAACATCACCATAGCGGGGCTTGTCACAAGGGAACTTATTCCTATAGTTATCGAAAGAGGCCCGGCTCTGTTTCAAAGCCTTCTTATAGCCTGTGACCAACTGGGCCATCACATTCAGATCATGCTCAAAGCGTGTAAGCTCTGCTTGCCACTTATTCTGTTGCTCAAACCTGGCTGAGTTTAGTGATTGGACAATTGCTTCCTTCTCCTGCAGCAAGCTAGCCAAATATTGTTTCTCCAACAGCGCATCTTGAAGTTCTTTCTCTTTCTGTTTGTAGAACATGCTAGCCTTGACCATCAAGTTCTGTATGGGTTCTGAAAAATTTGCATCAAAGGCTGTCGATACAGGTGATATGCTATTATTGTTGCTGTTCCGTAACCTCTTTTGTTGATTGCTCTGCGGAAACTGCTCTTGTACCTGCATATGGTCGTTGTACCCGTCAATATCCCCAATGTGCCTCTTACCATTATTCCCAAAGAAAAATGAGCTCCCGGTCCCCAGGTCCACTCCATTCTTATGTGCATCAGCCCCCATAGCCAAGAATTGTCCGGAAGACAGGTCATGCGCATTATCCGTAACATTGTATGTCACGGGAATTGAATTCATCGCCTGGTGGAGGTTTGTTGATGTCATCCCATGCAAAGATCCCATTTTTCCAGAGAATCCATCATCAAAGTTCACCTCATCCCTCATGTCAACATCCCCTTTATTCAAATTCTCAAACTCCATGCCCGCAAATGCGCTAGAGTTACAGCGCTGTAAACAATGTGTCATGCCCCCATCCCCCTCCTCATCCCCAATCCTCCAATTCATGTCCTCCCCACCCCTACACTCGTTAAATGCATCATCCTCTGACTCCCCCGCCTCTTCATTGCCACTATCACCCTCATCCAGATTTTCCACATTTGCATCCTCTTCAACATCCATACTGTCATAATCATTGGCAGAGCCAACCCCCAAGCTCAACCCTGTTGCATCCTTCTCTTCCTCCTCATCCGGCACCGCCAGCACTTCCTCCTGTGTCACCACTATTGTCTCTGCCGATGGACCTGCATCATTCTCCGCTGCAGCCACTGCTGCACCTTCATCTCCCTCCGGTGCCATCTTTGCCGCATCCCCATCATTAGCAGGCATCACCTCACGCATAACAGCCATTCCTTCCACTGCTACAAACCCCAGCCCCAATTCACCCAAGCTCTTGTCCTTCGCATCCTCATCCGTTGCCTCCGAGTCATCCAATCTCGTGCCCTTTACATCCTCATCTGCCACCTCCAATTCCTCCAATCTCTTGCTCCTCGCAACAGCATCCGCATTCGCCGACTCCAATTCCTCTACGCTATTGCTCCTCACATCCACATCCCCTGACTCCAACTCGTCCAAGCTATTGCTCCTTAAACCCGCACCCCCTAACTCAGATTCCTCAAAGCTCTTGCTCCCCGCATCAGCATCTGCATCCCCCGACACCAGCTCCTCCAAGGTCTTGCTCTTGACATCCGCATCCCCATCCTCCTCGTCCATGTCCGCATCCACAGACAGGTCCAGGACAATCTCTCCTCTCTCTTCTTCCTCCACCAGCTCAAACAGCTTCGGCTTCTGCGCCCAAATGAGCCTCTGCAGATACGCCGCGTAATAGCACACCCCGTCGTCCCTCTTTGGTAACTCTAGCATCTCCTTCTCGACGAGTCCCCAGATCAGGCCAGCCCAGTCAACCCTATGCGCTGACCCGTCCCTCACCGCCTGCTCCGCGGCGGCCACCTCCTGGGGCAGTATGCACATGTCGTCGCCCTGGAACGGGAGTAGAACGTACGTCTGCATGAGCTCCAGGACCGCGGAGGCCACCGCGGTGGGGTCCACGTCGGGCGGGGGAGCCGTGGAGGCGGGCTTGGGCGGGAGGGACAGCGCGCGGGAGAAGTCCGTGCGGCAGACACCGACGCGGACGCCGCGGACGAAGCTGCGGTGGTTGGCCGGGTCGTAGTAGGCGATGAGCAGGGCGACGAGATCGGGGCGCGGGGTCTGGGAGGGGAGGTCGAACCGCGCGAAGTCGAGGAGGCCGAGGGCGCGGAGGGCGGCCTCGTGGGGCGACCCGGCGGCCACGAGGGGCCGCGCGGCCATCGGGTGAAGGCGGAGGTGGACGCGGAGGTGCGCGAGGCGCTGCTCCGCGGCGGCGCGCAGCTTGTCGGTGAGGGGCTTCTTGAGCTTGCCGCCGGCGGGGGCCCTCCGCGGCGGCATGTCCGGATCGGGCTTCGCGGCGGCGGCGGAGGGTTCCTGCGGCGGCTGGGAGGGGGGGAGGGGATCAGCGGAGTCGGGCATGGCGGTGGGGGATCTGGGGAGGTGGTGATGTGGGAGACGCCGCTCGGGTTTCTTTCTCGTGGGTTGGGGTTTGCGTTTGGGCATCGATGGAGGGGAAGAATAAGTTGAAGGGGTTTCTTGGAATTTTCAGGCCTTTTTTTTGGAGGTCTATTAAACCGAATTTTTTAAAAAAATAATCTATTTTTTATTAGAAATTACAAATTTATTCTTACGATCTTTTTTTTTACAGGATTATACTCCTGTCGCCTAATGGTTGGTATTGGAGCGATCGCCAACCGAACAAATGATTAGAATGTACTAGCCATACCGTTGGGCGACTAGATATCTGACGCCCAACCGTTCGGCAACAAGTCGTTGTCGCCCAACCGCTAGGCGTCTGAAGTCCTATCGCCTAACAGTTAGGCGACAATTCTTGGTTTTTTTATTTTTAATTCTTGTTTAATTGTCTTTGTAATGAATATTACATTTTGTAGGTTAATTATATTTAGCAAATCGATTTTATGATGTTATTTATTTTGAAAATAAAAGTATTATAACGAGGTTGGTTGGTCTGCATTTGTTATTTTCAGTAGAATATGAAGGGTCTGAAATTTGTCGGACTCGCATGATAACATTTTGTGATCGTCATATATTGTTGTAGTGCTCTAAATTTCTGTAGAATTTTGTGAGGATGATTGAGATAGTAATGAGTTGTAAGTAGAAAGGTAAGTGATATTCGTTCAGAGAAAGGATGATTGATAAGCCTCCCGTTATAGTGTTGTTGCTTCTGTAATATTTGTATAATTTTATTCGTTCAGGGAAAGGATGATTAATAAGCATACCAGATGAGGTATAACCTTGAGGATGTCGTCCAAGCAAACTTTGTATGCTGAAATACTTGTTGTCTTTTAGAAGTGGGATAAAAAGGCATCAGTACTATTGGAGTCTCTCCTCGATGAAGTTGTCTGAACATATACGCGTATATAGCCAGGCAGTCGATGAAGTACTTTATGAAGCTTATACAGAATATGATTGAAGGGGCTGAGAACGCTTGTTGTGATGATGAAGATGCCCCAAAACATGGAGTCTCTCCTCGATGAAGTCGTCTGAACGTATACACGTATATAGACAAGCAGTCGATGAAGTACCTTTTGAAGCTTATACAGAATATGATTGAAGGGGCTGAGAATGTTTGTTGTGATTATGAAGATGCCCTAAAACATGGAGGATTCGATGTCGATGCGAATGGTTTTTTCTGGAATTCCACAAGAAGAGGCATACTTGCAATATAGGCTTGCTTTGATGGCTTAGCGGAGACACGGAACCAAAACTACATTAGAGTCCGCGGACAGAAGCACACGACATGATGGTTCGGCTAATTGCTTTAGTCATCCTCGCTACTACTACGGTACACTGGGACACAAGCATCCGGACCATATAAGTATACATGCCTTTAGGGGATAGTAAAAAAACATGGGGGGTAGGACGGGGGATTACTACGTAATGACCTGACCTACTGCGTGGACCGGGGCCATTTTCCCTTCCTTGCTAGCTCGGCGTTGAACTCCTCGCCGGCCTTCCCTTTCCCTTTGTCGCGGGACTGTCCACGTCGGGTTGGTATGTCGAAGTCGCCCATGTCCTGCGATTCCATGATGTAAGTGCACCGTATAGTGAAAATCGTAAGAAGGATGTAAATTATTCATAACTCACGTCGTGAATCTGGATTCGCCGGGCGGCCAAATCTGTTGTGGCAAATTTGGGCTCGGCCAGATGAGCTTTTCCCTTGCCCTTGTCGCGGGACTGTCCACGTCAGGCTGGTATGTTGAAATCGTCCATGTCCTGCGATTCTATGATGTAAGTGCACCGTATAGTGAAAATCGTAAGAAGGATGTAAATTCTTCATAACTCACGTCGTGGATACGGATTACGCCCGGACGACCGGATACGCTGTGGCGGCCAGGCTCAGCCGCATGAGCCTTTCCCTTGCCCTTGTCGTGGGATTATCCACGTCGGGCTGGTATGTCGAAGTCGTCCATATCCTACGATTCTATGATATAAGTACACCGTACAGTGAAAAATGTAATAAGGATGTAAATTCTTCATAACTTATATCGTCGATATGGATTACGCCCGGCGAAGCATCTTGGGCTCCCGGTTCGGTCCTCTCTGAGTGCGCACGTAAGGTTTCCACCGCACGAAGTTCTCGGCCCGCACCGAGTAGTTCAGCATGTACTTCTGCTGGATGAATGTCCTGTCGTACATCTCCGGGCCGTCGATCCACTGGAAGAAGTGGCAATGCATCTCGGGCTGCCATTACGTGGGGATGAAGTTAAAAATTTAAGGAATTCAACGTTGGGAGAGGAAATCGATGCGCGCAAAAGAAACACTTACGAGGTGGTGCCCGCACGTGTAGTACGCCCGGGCGACGGTGTCTGGGTGTGTGGACTGAATGATCTCTGCCGGTTCGCCACACACACACTGCAGGATCGGAAAACGTGGTGGTACTTGAGCATCTTTCATTGAAAAATCTGGGTATTGTAGCTGTTTCCTCATCTACGCAAGCCACTTGCGCTTCTGCAACATCCTCGTGTAGAAGTTTGCCGAAGAGTCCATAACTGGGTATCTGTTGTGTAGTGTTGTGTAGTGTTGAGTTTGGTTCAACCCCTTTTATAAGCCCCGTCCATCTGAAAAGCTGAGGAGGCATAGTGTTGTCACGTCTTACTTTGCAGAGAGAAGTCATGTCTTGCTTTGCGAGTCTTTGTCTTATCGATGCGAAATCTTGAGGCGAGTGTTGTCACGTGTTTCTTTGCAGAGTCTTCTCTTTTCGGTCTGAAAAGCTGTGAGGCGGTCAAGGTTGGCAAATCGATTTGAACAGCCTAACCCTAAACCTAAACCCTAAACTGCGCAAAGCTGCCCCGTGTGGTCTTGTCCTTTGCACAAAGTCTCCTTTGGCCTTATCGTTCTTAATCTTTGCCGTGTGGTCTTGTCACCGCCTGACTATCTCGTTTGGTCCTCCTTTTCACAAAGTCGCCCGTTTGGTCTTGTCTCTGCGCCATGCGGCCAAATCTAGTCTTGTCATCTGCAAGCTAATACATTACCCGCTTTGTTAGCCTCCCCCCACGGGCTATAAAATGCTTGCCCCACGATCCAAAAGTAGGACCACTCGACCCTTGAAACCATTGGAAGAAGAACCTTCTCCGTCTTACAGTAACATACGATGGCAGACGCCTAGAGACCAGTCCAACCAGGGTCGCCGAAGCAAGACCTTCCCCACGAAAGGAGGGAGGACTTCGGCCTAACTACAGTGAGGACAGGCCGTGGGGAGCGCGGGCATCTAACTCCTGAGGGGAGTATGGTTCCCACCGAACGTCGTCCGCCGTGAGCCAGTCAAATTGCTCCACGAACGGCTCGTACGCCCGTGTCACCTACACGTGCGCGAACTATACCTACAAGGAACACAAGATATTAGATAGGACGATCGGTTATATGAAGAAATTAGTCGCATGAAAGAGTACGTACCCGTCGCCGACACCAAAGCGAGCCCACTGTCGGCCGGTCCACCTTGTCTGCGTTGTACATCTCCTGCCCGTACGGAGCGCTGTCGTCCAACAAGGGCCGTCTGAGGCTAAATCACTCGAACGACCACAGCTGCAGTAGGAGAGGACACCCCGTGAGGACGGAGTTCAGCCTCGACCTGAAGCACGCGTCACACAAGCCGCGATAGGTGGCGGCAAGTACGGTCGAACCCGGTGATATGGGGGCCTCTCGGTTAGCGATATTACTGGCGTACCACGATGAGTCACGGCCGATGGTGTCGCTGTGGCTGCTGGTGAACAGCACCCAACCGAACAGCCACAACAAGTAGGCCTCGAGGTGGCGTGACACCTGTTGGTCGTCCGCGGCAGGGTCCATCCGCTCGACCTGTTTACAAGGAAAAATATAGTAAGACCGTAGTATAGAAAGGAGAGCGCAATGCTTCCAACAGGAACGTCGTCAAACACGTACCCGGAACTACGACAGCCACCACAAGGGCGGGCCGTGCCTTTGTGCCTCTGGGAAGACGTAGTACCCGGTCGCGACCGCAGGTGGAAGGACTCCCTGAAACCTGGCCAGAAGGTCCTCGCGCCAATCGGCAGGAGGCTCCTGTGGGAAGGCATCACCTCCCGCGATAGGAAGGCCAAGAAGCAAGGAGACGTCCTGCAGAGTAGGGGCCATCTCCCCGAAACGGAGATGGAAAGTGTGAGTCTCCGGTCGCCACCGGTCCACAAGAGCTGTCAGCAAGGAGCGGTCGAACAGGAAGCATCGTGACCGCTCCGGCCCGGCATGGACGTCTCCGTCGTCGCCGACTGCGGGTGCTACCGGCTCATCCTCGTCCGTGGCTTGCACCATCTGGGCGAGAGGTAGTAGACTGGCAACGCTCAGCCTGCCAAGCAAGAAAAGGTCAGTACAAAAGGTACATATGGCGAGAACATAGTGTCGACGTATGCTAACCTGGCTGTCCAGCGTGGGTCTAGCCTCCAGGCCACCCGAGGTGTTCGCGTGCGGATCACCCCCAACACAGTCGTGTCGGCCGCACCCGCAGGATGAGGGACACGACGCGACACGCGATGTAGTCGGTCAATGCGCTCGTCTAGGAGGCCGAAACTCTAGTCGGATCCATGAAGGTCACGAGCCATACCTACAAAACAACTTGAAGTTAGTAAATACGTGGAAATAAAACATTGAATGTAAAGCAGGAGTAAATTTAACTTGTAAACAAATAAACCAAAAAGTACTAGGCCACCAGGACAATACTTTCAAAATTAATGAAAAAGGGATAGTAGTACAACACTTACATAAACATTACGTGTAACATACGATACATGTCTTACGGCAGTATGTACATCAAATGAAAATTGGGTAGTAGCAGAACAGTTACATAAACAATATAAAGTCTGAGATGACAATGTACATCGATTTGCAATTTTGGTCCCACTTTGCTGCTGCAAGAAGTGCTACCGCAAACCATGGCGATGCCTACTCCTCGGTGGTGCCTTGCATCGTCTCATTGTGTAGCCTCACGGCATAAAGCCCGCAGCGTCGACCCAACGCCCCGGCTTGTGCTTCATCCATATCATTGATAATCGACAACGCTGCCGACGACCCTTGCCACCCTTCAGCATGTCAATATCCAGAATCCAGATCCTGTTTGCAATATCCAAGGTAGCGAAGTTACCCACAACCCTGAAGCCCCTAAGCTCGCCAGTCCACGCCTGCACCACCCTGTCCTTCAAGAAGTATTCGAACACAAAGTTCAAAGGGCCATGCGCACAATCTCGCATGCGGCAAGGACATGAGAGCATGGCTTGTGTAAGAGCTTCAGTTTGTTGCACGTACAGCTAGGTTCGTTCACATGATCTCCAAGGCATACCTCGTGGGTGACTAGAGAACGAGCCATCCCAAATCCGGCTCTATCCCGGAGGAGCACGTCGAAACGATGCTCTGTATTGCCCATCACGTACACCGTGTGCGACTGGCCCTTCTCTGTCTTCGCCTGCATGTATGCCGTAATCTTCGAGTAGTATGGTGTTTGAGGGTTGGTGGCATGAAGTGTAGCATTTGAATGCATCTCCCTGAAATACCCGATTGTGCTGTGCAGAGCACCTTCCACGATGGCAACGAGGGGCTGAGAACGAAGGCCCCTAAGAACCCAGTTGTACACCTCCGCAAGGTTAGTGATCATTATGCCGTACATTGCCCCGTCCGTATCGTGCATGAAGGATCTAGCCCTGCCATTATGTGTTAATGGAGTTTTGGTGATTAATGACAAATCTATTTGCGATACTAACACTCTTATTGATATACCATGTGTTAGTCTCATTTGGATATAAAGGTGAAAATCAAAGAGGTATGCATTTGACATCATAATTCTTATATCTTGTTGCATTCCTCGGATCCAAAATATAGGTTGAACTCCACCAAAAGGTTAACTTGGATATGTGCATATGTTCCCATTACACATTTGTGTATGCACACATTTAGAGGGAGTTCATTCTATGTTTTGTGGTTTCATTAGTATTGATCCATATTCCCTTTCCACATATATTTGGGATCGTTACTTTGAAGCGTATCATTTGAATATATGTAACTTGCGTAGTTAATATATTCATATGTGTATATGAGACTTGTGTAGCTCATATATCCTTTGAGTATATATAATTTGTGTAGTTATATATATTCATTAGAGTATATAAGACTTGTGTAGTTGATATATACTCATTGTCTATTTACATTCAATTATTTTCTATTGAAGTGGTTATCATCAATTACCAAAGGGGAAAGACTGTGGTATCTTGTCCCAACCATTATGAGTTAATGGTATGTCATGGTAATTAATGATAATCATATTGTGTAACTAACATTTTCTTTGAGTTGGATGAATAGGTTGAGTTCCATGTGATTGGAGACTTTGGATGACATCATGTGTTGATTGTCATCAAGTCAAGGTTCGGGATGAAGGATGTCATCATGTGTTGATGAGCATCAAGTCAAGATCCGGAAGTGGAGAAGATCATCATGTGTTGATGATATTGAAGATGAATAGCTTGAAGTAAAGGAAATCATCGTGTGTCGATGATGTTCAAGAAAAGGAGATGATCATGAGTTGATCATCAAGTCAAGAAGAGATCCATCATGTGTTGATAGAGATCAAGTGAAAGAGATCATCATGTGTTGGTGATCATCAAGTCAAGGATCCGAACTTGAAGTAAGGATGTGCGTCATAAAGTTTCAAGAGGTTGTGCAAGGCAAAGGTATGACTAGCTAGAGTTTAGGATGTGTTCCTAGTCTTTTACCGGTCTTGGTGTTTGGATGGAAGACCAGATTGCTAGTATAGGTTGTTGTACTATTAATAGGGGTCTTGACTAGTAGCTTGAGTTAGTCATGTGTTGATAGTCCATTGTGTTTGCTCTAGCTCATCTTGGCATGATGCAATTATTTGCGAATGTGTTTTGCAAATAGTTGAGGCATATGCATAACCCTTGTAGCATGTGACTATAATTTGCAAATGTTTTTTGCAAATGGTCTAGGTCCATGCACCTTATCCTTGTGACATGATTCTATTTGTTTGCAAATGTGTTTTGCAAATAGTTGAGGCTCATGTATATTCCTTGTAGCATGTGACTATAATTTGCAAATGTGTTTTGCAAATGGTTTAAGTCTATGTTCCTTATTACTTGTGGTATTGATTCTAAAAGTTGGCAAATGTGTTTTGCAACTTGTTGAGAATCTTGCCTTTAATCCTTGTTTGCATCATGCATCAATTTGGCATATGTGTTTTGCAAATTTAGTTGAAGCGAATGCAAACTGTGCTTTTTCTTGAGAAACGGTAGTACCAGCATGTGTTGTGCGAAACTACCGCTGTGCGGTATGACCGGTGGCTCCTTGGCGGAACTACCGCGACCCTGTTGAGCATGTGTTGCTCCTAAGGTGCGGAAGTACCGGCTTTGTGGTCGCGGAACTACCGTGGAGCAGTAGTACCGTATGTGTTGGCGGTACTACCGGGTGACGTTCGGACCACCGAGCGTGTGACGTCCAATTGAAATCGGACGGTCAAAATCAAGTGGAACGTTCGGACCGTCCGAACGTCTCTCCGATCGTGTGGTTTAAACACACGGTCCGAACGACCATTTCAATCCTAGCCGTCCACGTGTCCCAGTCCGTGTTTGAGTGGCTGGACCTATGGAGCGGTAGTACTAGCACTATGTGCGCGGTACTACCGCACTTCGGTAGGACCGAATTATGAGTGGCACGTTATTTCCAGAACATGTGTTTGTGAGCTGTTCTAGATGTTTTGGTGGTGCGGTAGTACCGGCTCTGTGTGAGCGGTACAACCGCAACCCGGATGTACCGATCATGTGTTGGCGGTACGAAAATTCCAGAACGTGTCACTTTTGGTCCTTAGCCGTGTTTGTGAGCATGTGTTGCTCTCTTGGAAAGCGGTAGTACCGCAGTGCCTTGTGCGGAACTACCGGAGAGTGATAGCACCGCATGTTTGTTGGCGGTAGTACCGCACCGCCTTTTTCAACGGCTAGTTCAGTGCGCTGCGTGCGGCTAATCCGACCGTTGAGCCGTTGTGCAGTAATACCGCGACTTGGTTGGCGGTAGTACTGCTCGTGCTGATTTTTCAACATACTTTGCTTCCAACGGTTAGTTTTTGTGTGTGGGCTATATATAGCCACCTTGGCCGGTTGGGAGATGTCGCTGGTTGTGTGCTGGTGCCCCTAGTCATTCTATTGAGCTAAGAGCAAGCCTCTCATTCTCTTTTGTGCATGTGTTGCACTTAGTGAGTGTTGAGAGCAAACCCTAAGTGCATGTGCTGCCTTAGGTAGTGGATTTTGTATCCATTGAGCTTAGACACTTGATTGGTTCAAGTGAAAATTGGAGACTTGTTACTCTTGGTGTTTGCCGACACCTAGACGGCGTGGTGGCGTCGTTGCGCCGGTGAGCTTCTCAAAGAAGATTGAGAGAAAACCCGAGCAGTTTGTAAGTGGTGTGGTGCTCGCCATCTCCGGAGTGGAGAAAGGAGCAACCTTAGTGGAGTAAGGTGTTGACTCGGTTTGGAGCCGTTCCAATTGGTTTAGACTTACCTCGGAGGAAGGCTTAATTTGTGGAGCCGGCTCAATTGGTTTGGGTTTCCCTCAACGTGGATTAGGGGAGACCGGCAAGTCTTCGAACACCACGGTAAAAATCGCCGTGTCATCTTGTGGTTTGCATTCTTGAGCTTTACATATTGCAATTTATATTCGTTGTATTAAATTGCTTATTCACTGTGTATGAATGGTTGCCTTGCTTTGTGCTATTCACCTTGTTAGAATTGAATTGATTACAAGTCATATGCTTAATTGTTATTTTTTTTAATTAGACTTGTTGTTGGTGCACTTAGCGAACCTAGTTGATTTAGGTTAACCGAATTGATATTTAGCTTCCGCATTAGAAATCGGTTTTATTATTAGAGAATTTTAGAAACAACTATTCACCCCCCTCTAGTCGGCCTCCTCGATCTTACAGTGCAGCAGAGACCACTTCTCCAATGGCTCGGCCTCGATCTAGTGGGAGAAGCACTCAATGTTCCTCGAGGTCCTCCGCCTCGGACCAGCAAGATCAGACTCTGGTCCCTGGTTCCTCTCGTCCACGTGTTTCCTGCTGTGTTCATCCAATAGCGCCCATAAGGCGTCAAATTTACGCTGCTGGTTCTGCATAGCCAGCCGCTTGAATAGCTTCACCAAGGGTTGCTTCGGGAACTTCTTGAAGAAGTTGGCCCCTAAGCGGCTATACACCATCTACTCCTCATATCCGGCCAAGGGAACAGCTCCTCGGGGTCTTCCTGAAGCTTTCTTATGGCCTTCAGCATCCCGGCGTGGCGATCATGGATCACGCACACACCAGGACGAGCTCCAACAACTCCCACCCTCAGATGTCGAAGGAACCACAACCAGTTGTCGTAATTCTCACCTTCGACGAATGCGATGGACCATGGCAGAATTTGATTGTTCCCGTCAACGTCTATGGCCGTAAGGATCTACCCCTTGTATTTCCTGGTCAAAAAGGTCACGTCAACTAAGATCACGGGCAGCATATGCCTAAAAGCCTCGATGCAGGGACCGAAGGCTACGAAGGCCCTCTCCAATATCGAAAAACCTCACGGATTTTTAGATGGCATGTCCTTTACAGTAGTGTACGTGCCTGGGTTTCTCTCCTGCAGCACCCCAAGCATACGAGGAAGGTTGTCGTATGCCGCCTCAAAAGATCCAAACTGTCTTTCCAAAGCCTTCTGATTCGCACGCCACGCCTTCGCGTAGCTGATCATGTACTTGAATTTCTTCTCAATAGCCACCATAATGTGCTTGGCCTCCACATCCTTCTTCTCCACTATCTCACCATACATCAAATTGGCTACAAAGGTCGACGTTAGGTTACGATGTCTGGACAAAACACTACTGAGCATGCAGGAGTGCGGCTCTACCTTCGAGACAATCCAGTGAGTCTCATACTTCGGTCCATGTGTGTGCACTCACTAAGGACAACCGGCCAGCTCGCACTTGATGGTGTACTGCTCCTGGCTAGATTTGACGACTCGAAATGTCCGCTGCATGGACATAGCCTACAGCTTAATGGCATCCTGCAAGGATGTCTTATCAGCAAACATTGAGTGCAACCGAACCTCCGTAGCATGGTACTCCCACGGCGATTCATGCTCGTCATGCGTAGTTACACCCTCAACGTCAAATCTATTCCATTCATGGGGGATGGGAGCTCCGTCCTCATCGGAACTGTCCTCGTCGTCCTCCTGTAAAGCTTCCTCTTCAGCCAAGGCCATCCGGTCATCGCTATCCATTTGACGCAATATGTACTCCCTATGCTCTCCTTCATCAGCCTATCCTATAGGCTCACCATGCGGTGACCGGTCTTCCTCCCCTGTATCTACCGCGTCAGGCTCATCACAAGCAACATCCTTCGAACCCTTCGTGACACCGCCCTCTGGCTCCTCTTCTTCACCAACATGCTGGGCACCCGAGCTGCTCCCACCACCCGGATGATATCCGACGGCGGGGCCCTGCACAACTTCTTTTGGGCATGGTTGCACAAGCAGCACACACTCATATCCACAGCGCCGACAGCTTTCTATAAAGCCCTTCCACATAGCCGTGTGCATCAGTGTTCTCAACTCTCATCTGATGTACGTGGGAGACCAGCTCCAAAGCCCTTGTATGAAGACGCTGCACACCTCAGGGTCCAAGGAGAAGCTGCGGGTGAGCCAGTGCATCACATCTGCGATTCGTGCATTCTCGCCGTCTGGGTGTACCAGAGTGGCTTGCGGAAAACTGCTCAAGTCAACACCGCACGGACCTTCACGAACAGTGCCAACACCGTAATGCACTTTCAATGTAGTGGGTACAGGCATGACTTATTGCATGCATGCAAATATTTCCAATATTGCAACTAGTCATATCGCAACGCACGACATGCAAGTATTGCTACATTGTAATTTACATTTGTAAGGCCCTTCGCCTATCCTCAATAACTGCACTACAGCATGATCAAGACGTCATTCATTCCCTAAGGCAGAGGCCACAATGAGCGTCGCAAGACAATATTCATTCAACCTCAAAACCGATCTATTCCATAGCGTATTATCCGATTCTGACGCTAACTTGCAATCCAAAATGCTACAAGTGGCGTTCCAGTCTTCTACAGAGCTATACCAATTACCTAAGTCAATTAGTTCATACTAATTAACCTCTACTAATTAGTTTATACAAATAATTCATCCTCCTCATGCGCTCAGTCACACATTATTCACCTAATAATAGTCGGTCACGCATGCACCGACACAACTACAATACTTCTCATAAACAGCACTAATACTCCATCACGGACTATTTTTTCCTCTAAATAAAGTTTTCTATCGCTGCTACTTACATACAAATTAACAACATTTCAATTTTCTAATTTTTTTCTCTAACTAAAATTTCCTACAGGTGCTACTTATACTACTATTTTTAACTACATAAACTATTTTTCTATCATTTGCTACTTACATACAAATTAACAACATTTCGATTTTCTAATTTTTTCTCTAACTAAAATTTCCTACAGGTGCTACTTATACTACTATTTTTAACTACATAAACTATTTTTCTATCGCTGCTACTTACATACAAATTAACAACATTTCGATTTTCTATTTTTTTTTCTCTAACTAAAATTTCTTACAGGTGCTACTTATACTACTATTTTAACTACATAAACTATTTACTTACTAAAAAATATACACTACAAAGTAAAAAAACTTACCTCACAGACGAAGTCTTTTTCTTCTCCCTCTCCCTCTCTTCTTCTTCTTCTCCCTCTCCTTTTTTCCTCTCCTCTCCTCCCCCTTCCTCCTTCTCCTCCTCACGCGCTCATTCTCTGTTTTCTCTCTTTGCTCGCTCGCCCGGGGGGACCGCGCACGGCTCCTTATATAGGCCATCCAATCGCCTGACGGTTCGGCGACTGGAGCTTCCCATCGCTTGATGGTTCGGCGATAGCAGATATCGTCCAACTGTTGGGCGGTGCAGTTTAAATGCTGAACGGTTGGGCGACAGCAGTTCAATCGCTTTTCTGCTGGGCGACTGGAGCAAGTCACCCAACCATTAGGCGACAGGAGTATAATCCTGTAAAAAAAGGCGTAAGAATATATTTGTAATTTCTAATAAAAAATAGATTATTTTTTAAAAAAAATTCTATTAAACCCAGGTTTTTTTGTTCACTGGAGAAAGGGTTTATGTGTAGATATTCTGTATCTAACAACGTAGGGAGTATCTTGCGCAATATGGCCGAATTTTTAGTCGTATTGGCACGTTTTTGCACCGTATATACAGAAATAGCCGTCGTGGAATTTTTTTTTGGAAGATTTGGCCCCTGTCTGCCATGGTTCAAACCCTGACATCGTGTACTGCTCCCTAGTAGGAGCTGGGAGGCCCGTATCATCATCATCAGTCGTCTTGAACTGGCCGTCACCCCCACGGTCAACTGAAAGCTGCAAGACGAAACGATGTTAGTACAGATAAACACTCGGGACGTGAACTGAGAATCTCGTATCTCCCGGATGTGCAGCGCAGATGACCGACGGGGAGCGCTAGTCTGTGTACCGGACGTGGACGGTGGAAGTGAATCATCCCAACGGACCTGTGGCGGGAAAACGACATGATGTTAGCGCAACCTAAGGCATAACCGAAAAACAGAATGTAGATTCGTACATAACTTACCTCCCTGCCGCTCTAGGCTGCGAATGACCGAGAGGGAACACTACGACGCTAGCCGGACTGGCTAGGTCTTGGTGACCTAGTGGGTGAGCACGCCCCCCCTGGTGCCCGATGCGCAGGACATCGTCCGTCGAACGACCGCACCTCAAATTCTTTATTATCTTCTTCATCTCTACCGAGATGTGCTTTAAAAAAAATTATATCACGCTGGTGTTGTGTCTGGATGTGCTATGTCAGCCTCCGATGCACTATGGATGCACTGCACCCGCTCCAACTATAGTAACATACGTGACAGGTTCATTAACAAAGAGTACGAATGTCGTCAATGAAATGACTAGAGGTTGTAAGTGTTTTACGGTGTCGTCATGCCGCGAAGCACTGTGACGATCATACATGCGGTGGAGGCTCTCGTGGTGCGTCTCTGATGTCACCCGCTCCGGGCGCTCCGCTGGAGGAATGGTGGGTCTTGCGCGCGTCCGTGGCACGTACCACTCCAACTCCAAGTATACATCGTACGTCTCAGGGTTGTACGGACACCACTCACTCCAGACATCCATGTGCGCTCTGTCCGTCCATGTCGTAGTCCACTCGTGCTGGACCGGGCATCGGTCCTGAATATGCCCACCCACCCTCGATTGCCTGCATTTTCCAGAAGAATTGATGTTAGAAAAGAACACGTAAGGACTGTAAATATTACTCAGATGAAGTTTGACTCATAAGTGTACGGCTCGCTGCAGGAGCCTGCCGTCCGGGGGCATGACCTAGTACATACCAAACTGTTGCATTACACGCTGCAGTGCGTAAGGCTCCACCATATGTGCAAACACCAGTTGGCAGTCCATCCTCCATAACTCGATGCCCTGGGTGCAATGCACGGATAGCCTATGTGACACTACCGTGCGCACAAAATCTGGATACCATAGACACCAGATGATGTCGCTCTCATGCAAGGACTCAAACTCGTTGTGGTACAACAAGTAGCACCTCACAGGCATGTCCTTGGCCCAACGCAGACGGCCAGTAGTCCACCGTGAGCCCATGGTGGGCCCATCTATCGCATCGATCGGGGGGGTGTACAGGTGCACCGCTCTCTTGATGGACGGCCGCCTAACTGGGAAGTGCTCCCAACTCCACAGCTGCAAGAGCACGTAGCAGCTGGCCAGGCTGGGGGTACCACCGGTGTCACGCCGCGAAGCATCACACAACCCCCGATATGTGGCGCAAAGGATGGTTGACCCCAGCTATACTGAGGCATCGGCCCAGCCTCAGCGTCAACCGACGACTCGGCGAGGCGAACATAGCTAGGGTAGCAAAAATCATACTGTGTGGTTGGAAACAGGACCCAACCAAAGAGCTGAAGAAGGTAAGCAACGAGGTGCGTCCTAACGACCTCATTAGGTGCACCCTACGGGCAATCACCGAACTACCTCAACCAAGTCCGGGGGACGCCACGTGCACCCTCTTGGAGAGGTTGACCGAACCACTGCTCCAGCATGGCTTCCAGTGCACCGATGGAGAGCCTGGAACAAGTGGCTCACCCCAGATCGGGAGACCAGTGATAAAAGAGATGTCCTATAGGGTGACCGTCATCTCACCCCACCGAAAGTGGAAGGTGTGCATCTTGGGTCTCCACCTGTCGACAAGTGTCGACAGCAGACTAGCGTCTAGGATGAATGGACGTCCAAGGGACACCAGCTTCGTAAGGGGCAACAAGCCTGTGTCCTAGAAGATTGGGAAGTAGCGGTCATCTAGCTCCCAGGAATCCCTCCCTGCCCTAAGCTGCAGAGGTGAAGGGCCATCGGCGTCACTACCGGCGATCCACAACTTGCACCGGTGGTCCTCATCATAGAAGTGTTCCAGAAGCGCTGGTAGAGACATGGCTTGCCACTCATGAAATAGACGGAATATTAGTGAGAAGATTGATAATGACCATGAAACTAAATATTAACCATAGAATACTGCAAATTAAATAATACGATGAAACTAACACTACAGATTAATGTGCACTAATTTGTAGGTACAAAATTAAATACGGCTATTTAATAACGATAAAATAGTGCAAATATGTTCTTAAGGTACACTTATTCCTCGGCTTAGTGCTCAAATATGTTTCTTGCTCAAAAGTACAGAGCCACTCATGAGGTCTAACTTTATTATCCATGTATAGCAGTATTAGTGGAGGTGTTCTTAAGTTCCTTTACACATGGTCTTAAATACATTACTTTGTCCATGCATTGATAGCCTACAACATATATAATGTATGATAATCTCAGAACGCTAATTACATTGATAGCATATGTACTGACAATTACAAGGGACTCCTAAATCTCATAACGCTAATTACATAAGACTAACAACGTTAAACTAAGTCAATGTCTACAAAATTACAACTACTTAAGTACGCATGCACCGTAAAATTACGACTAATTACTTCATAACTAATTAACGAGCCCTCAAGAATTAAACGACGGAGATACAAATTACCTGCAAATGACAGCGGTCGATAGCGCTAAAATGTCCCCGAAAATATAATCGACAGAGCGAGTGTGCGAGCGAAATAGCAAGTGAGTGAGCGACTGTGAAATAAAATCGCGCTCGTTCGCTCGCTAATTTATAGTCGGGAGTGAATCCTCCCCCCTACGCGTGATCAATTTTAATCTACATGCGGCAGACAAGGATTAGACGCGGGAGACATTGTGAATAGATGGAGGTGATGGAGGTGACGGGATAACAAGATTGCTAGCTTTCGGTGGAAAAGAAAAGCAGATGGAGGGAGGGCCTCATTAGGATGTTTGTCTGCACAACACATAGCATAGTTTTCTGTTGATTTTTTTGTTCTCACCAAAATAGTACACGTTTATGAAAATGCGAGAAAAATCCAGAATGAATAAAATTATGCAAATTTACACAAGCAAGTACACTGTGTCGGAAGGCTCCACGTAAAATTTCATATTTTTTGAAGTCGTTTGCTATATTTGAAAATTCGTACGAACACCTGAAATCCTAACCCTAATTTAACTTAACCCTAATGGAGTACACGTGGCAGGCCGTGGACACTACCGCACAGCGGCCGTGCGGATAGGGTCCAAATTTGCAACAAAAAAATCAGATGACCATTTGTGTACATACGATGTGCGAAAACATGCTAATACGGCCAAAAATTCAACATGGCCCATCGAGACCAACTCTGTGTGTGTGTGTGTTTGTGTGTGTGTGTGTGTGTGTGTGTGTGAATCTTTTTTCTACTCTCGGGAGTAGTTACTCCCTATTTCGTATCTCACAACGTATGGAGTATTTTGCGCAACCGAGAGTATGTATGTGTAGTATACGAGTATATAAGACCACTTATATGGTATTTACACCTTTTTAGGGGTAGTATGTACAATTTTTTAGACATACTCCTTTTATGTGCGAATATGAAGGTATTTACAAAATATGCTAAAAACTATAGACCCTCTTGCAAATTTTTCATGTTGTTTGCATTGCAGTATCTTATAATTAGTATATGAGCATACCCAAAGTTATAAAGGAGTATGCCAAGTTCTTTTAGGTGGTATGTCTATGTGTATATATACATATATACTCCCACTTCCAATATACCACTTAAATTAATATATTATACTTCTTTATCACTTTCAAGATACTTAAATACCAATTATAAGATACTCCAATGTGACTTGCTTAAAAAATTTCCATTAGAGCCTTTTTTTTCATTTAACCTTTTTTTATATATAAAAGATGTATGTACACAAATTTTGCTATAAAAAGTGGATTTTAATGAATTTTTTATGGAACTCACTTTGGGGTATCTTATAATCATTACTGGAGTATGCCCAAATAGATAAAGAGGTATCATCATACGATTTAAGTGGAAGTACATACTCCCAGGAGTACCATACCATTTTCCTATGTGTGTGTGTGTGTATTAGTTATTCTATGCTCAGCCAAATTTAATTGTGCAATCAATCGAAATTGCTCTCTAAGTCTTGAATAGGCTATTTTACAAGACTAACCCACGATCCCCACGCGTCCAATGCGCGCTACGACGAGATTGAAAGTAATTATGATGGCAATTTTTACTGCCGCATATATCATCATGTTTATATTTTTTTTACGATTGTTTCGTACGCGCATCGCTGGATATGCTAGGAAACTATGAGTGGAGTCTAGAAATTTTTTTGCAACAGAGTAGTAAAGTTATGTGGAGGTTGTAGTAACTCTTTTTTAGCGATACAGTAAATCTTTTTTAGTTAACGCACAAAGAGGATTTTATTTGCGAGACTTATATCATTATGTTACCCTCATAGTCACCAAGCTACCCGTGAAAACCGTTCATGGTACGGGGCTTCCAATCAAAAGTTTTTTGCGAAAACAAGAAAAGAAACATTCGTGTACAAAACAGGCTACCAATTGTTTGCTAGTTGGTTGTCTACTTGTTTGTACTAGTTGGCTAATATGGCAATAAAGTTATATGGAGGTTGCAGTAAATATTTTTGTAACAGAGTAGTAAAATTATGTGGAGGTTGTGGTAAATCTTTTTTATAACAGAGCAGTAAACTACAAGTAGAGTCCAGTAAATCTTTTTGTAACATAGCAATAAAGCCATGTGGAGACTGTAGTAAATCTCTTTTAGCGATGCAGTAAGTCTTTTTTAGTAAACGCACAAAGATATTTTTATTTTTGAGACTTATATCATTCTATTACCCTCGTTGTCACTAAGCTACTAGTGAAAATCGTTCGTAAATCGGAGCTTCTAATAAAAAGTTATTGCAAAAACAAGAAAATAAACATTCATGTACAAAATAAGGAACTGATTGTTTGCTAGTTAGTTGTCTACTTGTCTGTACTAGTTGGCTAAGATAGTAGTAAAGTCATGTGGAGGTTGTATAACTCTCTTTTAGCGATGTTGTAAATCTTGTTTAGTAAACACACAGAGAGGTTTTTATTTGCGAGAGTTATATCATTCTGTTACCCTCGCTGTCATCGAGCTACCAGTGTAAACCGTTAGTGAATCGGAACTTCTAATCAAAAGTTATTGCTCAAAAAAGAGAAAGACGCGTTTACGTACAAAACAAGTTACTGATCTGATACGGGGTCACCCGATCTTCTCGACGTAGGATCAAGATACTCACATGTAACCTCTCGAATCGTAGCGATCCTCCTTTGCCAATGCAAGAACGAATACTCTTTAATTTGCGAGAACATATGCGCTGGACTTCACGACCACCAAGCGAAGCCCTATCGTGCTCCCAATTCCCAGCGGAAAGGTTGAACGATCTCTATTGCGAAGCACTCCCAATTCCCTCAATATGATGTACAACCATCATGAAGAAACAAAAGCAAAAAGCTTTTTTTTCAATCTATATTCGTGGTCCTCATCATCCTCCCCCTCTTGAAAAGGAGTCGTCCTTGACTCTGTATCATCGTGCCCAAAGAATGGGGACAAATCAGCAACATTAAAAGTTGTACTTACACCATAATCACCTCTCGGAAGCTCTATCTTGTATGCATTATCATTGATCTTGGCAAGTACTTTAAAAGGACCATCACCACGGGGCATCAACTTTGATTTATGCTTCTCCGGAAAGCGTTCTTTACGAAGGTGTACCCATACTAAGTCACCTGGTTCAAAGAGCAATTTCTTTCGAGACTTGTTAGCCTTAGAAGCATAAGCACGTACCTTGTTTTCAATTACCTCTTTAGTCTTTTCATGAAGGTTTTTCACAAAATCAGCACGCGTCGAAGCCTCCATATTAGCACGTTCTTGTAATGGAAGTGGTAGCAAATCAAGTGGCGTGATCGGTTTGAAACCATACACCACCTCAAATGGACACAATTGAGTAGTAGAATGCACCGCCCTATTATATGCGAATTCAACATGCGGTAGACAATCCTCCCACTAATCCTCCCACTCTTTTAAGTTCTTTTTTATCATTGTCCTCAGCAACATTGAGAGTGTACGGTTCACCACCTCCGTTTGTCCATCGGTTTGTGGGTGACAAGTTGTCGAAAAGAGCAGTTTTGTCCCAAGCTTGGCCCACAAAGTTTTCCAAAAGTAGCTCATAAACTTCACATCACGATCTGAAACAATGGTGCGAGGCACGCCATGCAATCTCACGATTTCCCTGAAAAACAAGTCAGCTACATACGACGCATCGTCGCTCTTATGACAAGGAATAAAATGAGCCATCTTAGAGAACCTATCCACGACTACAAAAACAAAATCCCTCCCTCTCTTAGTCCTAGGCAAGCCTAACACAAAATCCATGCTAATATTTTCCCAATGTGCACTAGGAATTGGAAGTGGAGTATACAAACTATGTGGATTAAGTTTCGATTTAGCTTTATGGCATGTGATACATCGTTGAACAAAACTCTCGACATCACGTCGCATTTTGGGCCAATAGAAATGATCGGCCAGCATCATGTATGTTTTCTCTCTCCCAAAATGTCCCATCAATCCATCTGTATAAGATTCTTGCAACAATAACAAATGCACAGACGAATCTGGAACACATAGTTTGTTAGCACGAAAAAGAAACCCATCATGAATATAGTACTTATCCCATCCTTTCCCATCTTTGCATTTAGAATATGGTGCTGAAAATTCATGATCAGAAGTATATAATTCTTTCAAACTCTCTAATCCTGATACATTTACTTCCAATTGAGTTAAAAGCACATTCTTTCGAGATAAAGCATCAGCTACCGCATTCTCTTTGCATTTCTTGTATTTAACAATGTATGAAAAAGTTTCAATGAATTCAACCCACTTAGCATGTCTACGATTTAGTTTAGCTTGACATTTTAAATATTTCAAAGCTTCATGATCAGAATGAATGACAAATTCTCTAGGCCAAAGATAATGTTGCCAAGTCTCTAAAACACGCACAAGAGTATATAATTCTTTGTCATAAACAGGATAATTCAATTGTGCACCGCTAAGTTTCTCACTAAAGTATGCAACAGGTTTTCTTTCTTGCATCAAAACACCACCAATACATATTCCACTAGCATCACATTCAATCTCAAAAGGTTTAATGAAATCAGGTAAAACAAGCAATGGTACTTCAGTCAAACATCGCTTTAATTCAACAAAGGCTTTATCTTGTGATTCTCCCCATTCAAAAGCAATGCCCTTTTTAGTTAACTCATTTAATGGGGCAGCAATGGTGCTGGAATCTTTCACAAAACGTCGATAAAAACCAGCAAGTCCATGAAAGCTACGAATTTGACTAACATTGACAGGAGTGGGGCCAATTTCGAATAGCTTCAATTTTAGATTCATCGACTTCAATTCCGTGAGCTGAAACAACATAGCCTAAGAATACTACTTTGTTTGTGCAAAAAGTACACTTCTCAAGATTAACATACAATTGTTCAGTTATTAGCACTGTTAGCACTTGTCTAATGTGTTCAACATGTCCTTCCAATGAGCGGCTATATATCAAGATATCATCAAAATAGACTACCACAAATTTACCAATGAAGTGTCTCAAAACATGGTTCATTAATTGCATGAATGTACTAAGAGCATTAGATAAACCAAAAGGCATCACTAACCATTCATACAAGCCAAATTTTGTTTTAAAAGCTGTCTTCCACTCATCACCATGTTTCATTCTAATTTGATGGTATCCACTACGCAAATCAATCTTCAAAAAGATAGTAGAGCCACTCAATTCATCAAGCATATCATCTAACCTAGGAATAGGATGACGATAACGAATGGTAATATTGTTGATAGCTCTACAGTCTACACATATTCTCCATGTACCATCTTTCTTAGGAACAAGAATGACCGAAACTGCACAAGGACTAAGACTTTCGCGTACATACCCTTTTTCCATGGGCGTTTGCACTTGCCGCTGAATTTCTTTTGTCTCCTCCGGGTTTGTGCGGTACGGCGGCCGGTTGGGAAGTGGAGCTCCTGGTACCAAGTCAATTTGATGTTCAATGCCTCGTATAGGCGGTAAACCAGCGGGTACCTCCTTCGGAAAGACATCCTCATAAGCCTGCAAAACTTGAGAAACCACGCTAGGAAGAGAGGTTAAGGGTGCGTTTGGTTCGTTGAATCATTTGGTCCTGAACCATCCGGTACGGGAAATAAGCTCGTTCAGGTGTTTGGTTGGTTGAATGGAACCAAACCATTCAAGATGAGATGATTCAAGAAATGAGAATATTCCATGTTTATCTTTGTATCATCTGTTAGGAAAAAATCACGAACCACGCCGCTTCACTCGAATTCCAAGGCGCCGCGGAAAAATAGTTTGATTCTGAGCTTCAAATGACCATATTTCCTAAACCGAGTATCCGATTTGCGATCCAATTGAACCGTTGTGTTCCTTGTCATTTAATCAACAAAACAAGACCACTCTTGGCATATTTTAGTGTAAAAAATATCATACGGGCCCCACATGTCATAACATCCCAAAGTTTAGTGCAATCCAAATACAACCTCATTCATCAAACCAAACACCATCCTGAACCAACCAGAACCATCCTATCCCACCAACCAAACAAAATCATGTATCATCCTATCCCACCAACCAAACACCATACTTATATCATTTCATCCAGGACGATCCCATCCTACCTGTACCATCCCATCCCATTCAACCTCATTCCACCAACCAAACGCACCCTAAGTCATTAGTAGAAAGCAAAACATCTTTGTACAGCAATACATAGTGCATCAAAGTTTTTTATAATTGGTATTTAAGTATATTATAAGTGATAAAGAAATGTATCATGGTCATTTGAGTAGTACATTGGAAGTGGGAGTACATACTCTAGAGTAATCGGCGTATATATATATATATATATATATATATATATATATATATATATATATATATATATATATATATATATATATATATTCTATTTCTTAATATTTATATGATTTAATTTCATTTTTAATACTTATATGGTTTTATTTTGTATTTTTAAAATTTTATATATAGTTCATTTTATAAGTATATGTAAATTTATTTTATTTATAAAAAATTCTAGGATTTCTTTTTACATTTTTAAAATTTTTCATATCATATAGGCTAAATAGACCAAAGACAGCCCTACTTGCTAACAGTGTTCTGGCCAAATTTTAGATGGCCTATGTGCTCGATGTGCCGTGCCTAGACCGACGGCCTAGCCCACGAGTGGACACGGCACGATCCGTTCACCTAGCCAGACCGCCCATTTGGACGACACTAGGGCCAGGTTCACCTGCACTAGGAATTTTAGTTGCAAGGGACAACGTCAGTAATAGATGTGATCTACGAATTACACTCCTACCTTTCAAAAAAAAGGAAATATGGCCCAGAAGGGCCTAAAGACTTTGGCAAAATTGGCTACAAGGCACTATAGTTTTGTGTCATTAGCTAGCGGACACACAAGAAACGTGGCTATGTCGGAAGACACTCAAATTTTCTGGATATTGGCTCTCAGACACTGAGGCGAGTATTATATTATTATCCGTTGTGAGAGGAGAGAGAAAGCACATGAAATGTCGATTTTGCCCTTCCGGACTCCTTTCCTATTCTTTCTTCTCTTCCCTTCTTCCCTCCCGACGGCGCCTCCTCGGGCCGCCCCTGCACCGCCTCACCGTCGCCTCCGATCGCGCCACCGTTGTCGCCGCCCTGGCAGCGCCATCATCTCCGAGATCCACCGCCGCCGCCATTGGAGCCGAGGGAGGCTCATCGCTCGGAGCGCGTTCCTCCCTCTATAAAACACGCACCACGACCGCACCACCCTCCTCTTTGTTTTTCCCAAACCCCAGCCTCTACCTCCTCCTCGTTCGGTAAAACGTCTTTGCGCCCTTTCTTCTTCTCTCCTTTCTTTGCTTTGCCTCGATCGATCTCCTCCGATGAGCATCTTCCAAATTCTTTTTGTGTCACGCTGTGTTTCTGATCTCCCTCTACCTTTTTCTCATCTCGGTTCGACCAACCAGCCACCGTAGCACACCCCCGCCGCCACCACCCTTTTCCCGACGCACCAATCTTGCGCCACCATCGACCACCTCCCGCCTCCCGTATGACCCGGTGGCCTCCCTTCTCTGTTGTCGTGCTCGTGCTAACTCCCGAGGTCGCCGCCGCTCTTGTCGCCATCGTCGTTCGTGCATCTCGCCGCCACTCGCCGCTACTAGCGCCGCCTCTGTGTCTCGCGCCTCCTGCGTCGACGCTCACCGCCGGCTCTGTCATTCAAAACCGACTGTCGCCTCCTCTGTTTTCTCTCTGAAGTTCATCTCTATTTCCTTCACGCGGGCCTAGTCGTCATAGAGGGGGAAGGGGATGGTATAAATGTCAGTTTGTAGTGTTTCTCTCTTCGAAACAATGGATAAAATATAATACTCGTTTCGGTGCCCGAGAACCAATATCCACGAAATTTGAGTGTCTTCTGGCACAGTCACATTCCTGTGTGTGTCCGCTAGCTAAGGGTACAAAATTGCAGCGGCTTGTAGCCAATTTTGCCAAAGACTTTGGTGTATATCAAAAGAAGGACTAGAGAAGATAGCAAATTACATCCAGGTCCTTTAACAACATAGAAAGGACCTACAATGAAATTGAAGGAAACCAAAGGTCCTACTGTGGGCGACGCCTCCAAGAATGGTGTTGTAGCTGCCGGCAACGCCTGTTCTCCACGCTGAAGATGCCCAGATCTGGACGCGTGGACCTCATCGCCGGTGATACCAGGCAGGGGGAGTTGAGGAGGGGCCTCCATGGCTCGTCTCTAGAGCAACCGGAGGTTGAGGATGGGGAAGCCAAGGATCTGCGACGGTGAAGATGTCCACCGGCGATGCACTCGGTAAAACGCCACTCCACCGAGAACATAAGATTGGGGGGCCTCCAATCTCGGCGGAGCTTTAGGTCGCTGGGCGTTGAGAAGATAGAACAGGGCTCGATCCGAAATCCTGAAGCAGGAGGGAGAGCACACGGCAGCCGGAAAGAGGCGGCATACCGGAAACGACGGCGATATACGCCAAGCCCATACGGGAAAGCCAACTGAGGAGATTATTTTGGGGGAAGACTCGCCAATAACGCCGGCGCCGACGAGGAAACAAGCCATGACCACAAGAGGGGTGACGGGCGCGACGGTGGGGAGTCCTTGAACTATACCAAGCTACTTGAACCCTGTAGACTGGTGCTGGAGAAGATTATTTACTCCGACCAGCAAGGATCTACTGGTCGGGGTACAACTAGATCTGCAGAGTTCTAGAACCAAAGAAGAAAAAGTACCAAAACTATGTACAAGGAAAGCTTCAGGTTGGGTCCCCTCACTCTTGCCGCCGGCGAGGCGAAGAGGAGGGGGGCCGGAGGAGACAGCTCCGAAAAACTAGAAGGGGTGGAAGGAGAAGAACAGGCGCAATTCGAGAGAGCTACTCCCTCGCCCAGCTTGTTATGTCATGTTACTTGATCAGATCTTTTTACCACCAAATTACACTCCTACCTGGCATTTCCTTTTAAGCTTAGCCAAATAATGTAGCATGTTGTTAGTCAACGATGACGTTTCACGTGTCACGGACATGTAAGTCGATTACATTGTTACATGTTCGTGAACATGACCCGTGTTGTAAACACAACATAATACGAATTTTCACATCAATTGCACGCTGTAAACACATAAAATAGGAATTCTCACATTCAGGGAGGAAAAAAATTTGACGGTAACAGGCCGATAACCAACTGTTATTGCGCGTACCAACCTGGGCCGGTAAAAAAAAATATCGAACCAAAAGGCTTTATACGCGATTGATGGCATTTAAAATTTAAAATTGGAATTTAAACCGATGAATAGTAATTACAAGCAAATTCAAATTTTAAATTTAAATATCATGAATGAAACTGTCATGTTGAAAACCGGTTACCGGTGCCAAGTAATGGGTACAGGTGTAACATTCCAAAATTCACATTTTGGGAATACATAATAGAAATGTTTTGGAAAAAACATTTTGATTATCTTGCATGTGAAAATCTACTCATGCATAAATTTTGAACTTTTGTTAAAAGCAAATAATAAAATTCATTCAAGCATGCACTTAAAAGAAATTCAGATAAAAACAAAATAAAAATAGTTGAGAGAATTAATTTGGGCAAATATTGCTCAGGGAAAACAATTTATATGAATTTACATTAAGGGTAACAAATGCAAATACATAAGAATAGGAACTTATAAGATTTTGCGAGAAAATCACATATAATTTAAAGTCCTGAAAAAATTACATAATAAACTACACAAGGTCAGAAGCCCTCACAAAAAGTTTCATAAAATTTGGACTTCGTTTGCTCGATGTAAAAATTCAACCAAATCTCAGCCTTTAAATCCAAAACCCTAAACCTATCTCCCTCTCACCTCTCGCTGGCAAGTAGGCCCCATCGTCAGGACTTGTCTTCCACCTCTGCTTTCGCCTCAAAGACACCCCACACGAGCTCACTTCGCTGTGAACGCAGCATCACATACCACCATTTTGGTCAGACCGCCCTAGTTTCGCCAGTCAAACGCCTCACACCTCCGCGCCCATGCCCTGCCCTAGCTCGCCCATCCTTGCCCGTTGCTCAGTCAGCACCTCCGAGAGCATCACCGCCTTGTGTCGGGACCCAAAAATGTAATTCTGGACCCTCTGTGTATAATGTACTAGTCTAAAATCACACTAGTGCACACAGTTTCAACATAGATGAATATCGATCCACATAAGGCGAATAATGGCATAAACGAGTAATTTGATTAACAAATAAGGGTTTTGACCTTATGGTCGAGTTTACACTTATTAAGCCACGTAAGGCTAACAGAGAATTAAAATAGTAGCGGAAACATAAACGGCAACGGCAACCCATCAATTCACCACAGGAAACCGACTGGGATCAAGACTCTACGATCAAGCACCTTCGACGAACTGCTCCTCGAAAGCAGACGATGACTCATCCTCTTCTGTTGATTTGATTTAGCAAGCATGAGTACACAACCGTACTCGCAAGTCATACCACAGAAATGCAATTATACATGATGGCTTATTCCAAAGGAATGGCTTATGTGGTTCTTTTGCAGAAATGCAATATTTGCAGTTTGAATATGAATAATAGATTGAAAGCATAAAGTAAAATAAATAATAATAATAATTTAACAGTTTGATTTCACAAAGACACATAGCCTAAACAAGTTATTCACATAGCCATATGACTTAGATCACATAGCTCCCTTCCCAAGGTTTTTATGAAAATCTACCCCCTCGTGTGAAATCCCTAGCATGTCCATGACCGAGGACGCGGCTATTCGAATAGATTGATTTAACACGCTACAGAGTTTGTACACTTTACCCACAAAATACAACTAGTGTTGCAAGCACTAGTCATAACAAAACGTTTCAGAAACTTCATCTCAAGTATTGATACTCCTAGTGTGCTTACAAACCGTCATACCAAGCCATACACAGTGATAGGTATGGCACACACCGTTGGACAGGGACACGGCGAACCGCCCTGTGATATAACTACTTGGTAGCACACCTCCACCCAATCAACACAATTTGACCTACAACCTGAGTAGCAATGTCAAGATTCCATAACTTACTAAGCTAGGCCTGTCCCATATCAGACATGTGATCGTACAGTAAGGCTCAGTTCAATGGCGCACAAAATTAAGTCCTTAATTGACCAAGACAAGACTTTCAATTTACTACAAATCCCTATGCATACAGATTTTTAAGCCCATGCACACAGATCCACCAAAACAATACACAGTCCACTTGCCTCTGTCTAAATCCTTTCCCACCTTGTTGGTTAAGTGCAACATATGCCATCAACGCGTAATAGCACATAGTACACATAGTTTTATCACACAGTTCCATAATCACTTAGTTAGGTTTATATTTGCATCTCACATGAGATGATGACTTGTAGCATGGCTAAACAATCTAATCGTATCTAACCAACCCACGTTGGTGCTATGATAATACTAACTAAATAAACCAATTTAGGGTGACAAAAGATTAAGACATAACAAATAAACAATGTGGATATAGCAAGTGGGATTAATAACTAAACCCAAAAGCATTTAAATAAATACTTAAAGTAAATGCAACAATTTGAATCAATATAACTTTCGAAAACTGGGATCGATATGATCAAAGGTATAACTTGCCTTGAAATAGGTCTAGGCACTAATCTTGCTCTTGAGGTGTTCCTTCTTCAAATCTTCCCGAAGTATCAACGTCTACTCATAAACAAAGAAAACAAACAAAACAAATAAATAACAGAGGCAAGGCAAACTCCAAAAATTAAATAAAAATCTCAAATAAATAGATCTTGAATTTAGACGAATTTAGAAATTTGAATGGGCTCAAACGGAGTTCGGATGCAAAAGATATGGGTTTTGAAAGTTTGAATCTAAAAGAAACCCTAATATTTGGATTATTCCGAATTTCCGAATTATTTCTCCAAAGAAAAATCGGATTATTGCGCAACGACGACGTCAGCAATGGATTTTTGGAATAAGCAAAAAGGAAATACTGACGTGTGGGGCCCACACGTCAGCCTCACGGTTCACAGTGCACTTGGTCTACCGAACCAGCTCACGGTTTGGATCTGGACTGCCATGTGTGCACGCTGACGTGGCTGCCACGCGAGCGACACGGAGGCACTAGGCTGACGCAACGATGAGGTGGCGAGGGCGTGGCTCAACGGTGAGGGCGGCGGTGCACTGATCCTAAGGGATCCGGCGAACGGCGGTGACCCAACGGTGGCGAGGGGTACCGGGAGGTAGAGGAGGACGTGGGGATCACGTTGGTGTGCTCACGGGTCCTCGAGGTGAAGTGTGGCGGCCGGCGGCGAGGTCGAAGCGGAGGTGGACGCTCGGGCTCGACGGTGACGGCGAAGAAGGGGTTCTCCAGCAAAGGCGACGGCAGATTTGAGGTACGGGTGTTGCGGCGATCTTGATGGTGGCGTCCAAAGGCGACGAGGACCACCGAAACGGCGATGGAGGCAACGAGGGCTTCTCAACCAGCGCTGAAGACGAAGACGGTGGCTAGGGCTTCCAGGCGACGAATCGAGGGTGGAGGCTAGGGTTTTGAGGGCGGCACTGCTCGAGGTGCAAAGAACGAAGGGCCTCACGGTCTTAAACAGCCCCGGGAGGCGCGGAGTCCATCTCCGAGACGGCAGCGGCGGCGAAGGAAAGAGGGAGAAGGAGTCCTGCTCGGAGACGATGAACAGCGGAGGTCCCACCGGTCAATGACACACGGACACGGGCCCACCTGGCAGTGAAACGCGCACACGAGTGAAAGGAAACTTTCGAATCGCTAACCCTGACCGTCGGATTTTAAATAGACGATCCAGATTGAATGTGACGTTCGGACTGTCCAAACGGCCCATCAGACCTTGATCGTTCATTCTTGATCGAACGGCTCACAAGGAGTGTGATGTTCAGACTGTCCGAACAGCACAACCGATCTTGACCGTCCATCCTTGATCGAACGGTGGCGAGTTGAGATAAGCGCGCGCGAAGGAAAGAAAACAGAGACTGGCAAGCGGGGCCCGCATGTCAGCGAGAGATGGGGCGCGTGCGCGAGCGAGCTGGGCCAACAGGAGTTGGGCCGAAATAGGATAGGGTTGGGTTTAGGCCCAAGAGAATTAACTGAGATTTAAATAGCTTTTTTATTTTATAAAATACCAGAAATTCCAAATGGCAATTAGAAAATAGTAAATGAACTTGGAAAAATTCTAGAAAAATCTAGAAAATATATACAAGCACATAGAATCCAAATAAAATAGTTTGGACCATTGTTGATGTTGACTTTAATCATATTAAATTGTTTTGATGCGCAAGGTTCAATATTAAGCTTTTCACTTGAAGCAAATAAATCCAAATGGTGAATTTTCTTCCTACTAACTATTTAAAGGATTTTTAAAGCTCAGAAAATTGGGATGTTACACCTTGCCCGTGGGCACATGCTCTCTCCCTTGTGTTTCTCCTCTCGTCCATCTATAAAAAGGTCGCTAGAGCTTCTTCTCTCTCTTTCCTCGACATTCCCCACCTTCTCCTTCCCTCGGTTGAGCACAAACACAAGAGAGCTTGAGCTCCATTGTTGGCCACCGCGCCACCACCACCATTCCCACCGCTCCAAAGGGTTTTTCTTCGCGCTACTCACTTCACCTTGTGTTCCATAGCACCAGGATCCTTTCCTCTCATTTGATTTCACTTTTCATTCATAGGAGCTTGCTAAAGCCCCTTTCGTCTTCGTCTTTGGCCAGAAGCAACACCCCTCGTCGTCGCAACCTCTCTGATCTACCCCAAGCCGATTCTCTGTGCCGGGAGCACCCCCAGGACTTCACCAATATTCCCCAAGCCTTGTTGTGCCTCCCCATCCTCCCCGGTGAGCTCCCCATGTGAAGCTCCTCGTCGCTGCCTCGGTACCACATCGCCGACCCTCTCCAAGCTTCCCCGGAGCCCCTCTTTGCTTCCAGTGAGATCCTAGGACCACGTTTGTTTGTTGGAAGCATTGCTGGAACGTCGTAGTCACCATAGCCGTAGCTCCACTACCGCCCTTCGGTGTAGCGCCGTTGCTACCGGCCACCCCAGCCCTCGCTGCCGGTACCATCGGATGTGCAAGGGCACAAGGAACCCATTTTGGCTTTCCCAAGACCGCCAGCGTCGCCATCAGCGCCCAATGACAGAAGCGCACCTTATTAAGCGCACTTCACATTTGCTCTACCGTCCGAACGAGACAAGCACTATAGCGGCATCATTAAGAGCTAAATCTTGCCCGTTAGGACAAATCAACACTTAGTTAGTTATTGCTTGAGTTACTAACGCATGGGCCCCGCAAATAGTTAACGAAGTTCATTTAAAACCGGGTTTCACTAATGAGTCAATTGAAGGGATACGGGTAGGCTACACTAGCTCGCAATTTAAAAATCTACCACGTAAACTAGGATGCCATGCAAGCAAGATATCATAGATAATTAGCACCGGACACGCAATGTAGTGGAAGAAGAGTTGGAGCAGCCTGATCCAACATAGAGCATGGCGATATAGTAGTCATAGTCGATCGTCTACCATAGTCGATCGTCCAATGTAGTCGATAGTCCTGTTTAGCAACCAATTGTGTTCCTCGCGAAGTCGTAAATCGTCCTCTAGCGCAACGGCAACCGCAGTAGCGCATCTACGGTATCCACACGTCTAGGGATGGAACACCGTACACCGGTGTGCTAGCACCAACTCGCACAGTAAGGCTCTCTCGAGAAGATGGCGGCTAGGGTTTCAGAGAAGCAACTCACGTCACGTCTGTCTCATATGTCCCAACAGCCTCATGCATCTTCTTATATAGAGCCTATGACAGATCCTATCTAAACATGTTTGTTCCAACCCATTAAGTGTGTGACCCTGTAGGTTCATGCGTAATCGGTTGTGACTCGAAAACTATTTTCCGACGACGAGTCATTAGTGGTTCCTAGCAGGATATAACGATTCCCGAATACACACAAATAATATCGGACGAACCTTAATGTAATATGATCTATGAGCATGTCCTTATCACTTACTACTAGCTCGTATCTCTATACTACCAGTTCCTATATAGTCATGACCAGTTCGTAACTCTTTACGACTAGTTCACGACCAGTTAACGAGCAGGTTCGGTTAGTCTACAACTAGCTCGTATCTTCGTATGACTAGTTCGTATCTAATCAAACTGAACGACCTGCTCGTATATTCTCCCTTTGCCTCACGATACGTGGTTGAACTCCAGGTGAGATAATTTGCCATCCATAGACTGTTCAATTCTTTCTCGATCAAGTATCGGATAACATCATGTGGTCGACTCTTCGACCACTAATGGCATGGGCATGCACTTTCTTTATCCAACCACATCGAGGAACCCAGAGTTGTCTCTCCTGTTATGTTAGAAAGGGCAAATCCTGTATCCGACTAGTCACATCTCTCCGCATATTTCATAGCATACCTGAAAGCTACCTTTATAACTATCCAGTTACAGAGTAGTGTTTGGCAACCCCAAAGTGTACTATTACACATGTAGGGAATCATGTTGATTTTAGGTCTAATGATTATACATCATCATTGCTTGAGACCAACTAATGACACATGAAATCATAACAATCTCAATAGTATCTCAAGGTGGGTCAATCCAACACTATGTTCTCCAAGATGTGTTCACATTATTGATTCTATATCCCTATATCTATGACCGGTAAAACATGGTCATCAATTAATACATGTGCTGGTCGATAAGTCACTAGTGTTCCGACTAGTGACATACGACCAGGGATACATTTAGAATGACATCATATAAGTTAAAGAGCTTCACCAACAAGTCACATACTTGTTAATCTTTATAACTGATGATTCATTCAAGGAACATAATAACATTTATTCAATAACTCATAAACATAGACGTGATACAATCATCTCTATGATTGCCTCTAGGGCATATCACCAACATCAATGACTTGTGGGTTTTATTTGAGTTAACTGTCATGTTATGGCTGAAACTGAAATGTGGCTTGTAGCCGAGGAGGGTTGCAAGTTGTTAAAATAAAAGGTTGCTCGTAGCCGAGGAGGGTTGCAAGTTGTTGTTATTATTTGTTGTTCATTCAATTAATTATTTACTATCCTGTATGTATTTAATTGCTTTTTCAAATTCCGCTGCAAAGTACTACTTATGAATATTGCAAATAAAAATAGTTTTAAGCAAAAATAACTTGTAGAGTAGAAACTCATCTTTTGATAGCCTTACAATTATATAAATTTTGTAATACACTACAAATCTTGCTGAGTACGCATTATACTCAGTCTTACTTATATTGTTGTTGAGAGTTCAAAGATGAGCCAACACTTGACGATACGTTCTTCGCACCCAAAACCAAAGGGTTCGGTGACGGGTCTGTCTAAGCCTTGTTTCTTATCAGTTGCCTAAGGGTTGGATAGGCATGCCACTGGAATTTCTCTACTTTTATTACTTCTTCCACTGCTATTTTTACTCTGTTGATACCTGATTTTATTTGACTGATCGGCCATTGATGGCCATTGATGTAATAACTTGTAATCACTTAAGTAAATACTCTTTTGCCTTACTTTGTATATGTCAATGTACATATATGAATGCCAATTGTTGTAAATATACTTACTAGCCATTGATCATGAAACTAATACGGTACACACCCAATCTTCTAGTATTCCACACCCAGGGATCCGACAGCAATTGATCATGAAACTAATATGGTACACACCCAGTCTTCTAGTATTCCACACCCAGGGATCCGACAGCAGGCCAGTGTCTGTATTTTTTGTTACCAGTTTTCGAATCCTTGCTCACATCAATTGCTCACAACAGTTCAACCTAAAATCGCCCTAGCTCCTTGCCTCCATGAGACAGTAACATAATGACGTTATCAAGCATTACCTTGGCTTGGAGAGGCACTAGCCGTGAAGAACTGAAGGTGACGATTGATCTACTACTCACCACGCAGAGGTAAGCGGCTACTAGTTTTGCTGCTAAATCAAAATTCTGATAAGTCGTTCAGTATCAGGTCCAAAAACAAAATGAACAGCAGCCAACCCTGCAAAACCTGGGATCCCAAAATGCTGATACAATACACTACTAAAACCCTTGTGCCCCTCATCAAACATATAAAAGCGGCACAGTTTCAAGTTGACACCAGACGACCCTGGAGGGCAAGCCACGTACAAACATTCAAGAAAGGCAACTCAGCAATGCTTCGCGTGCTAAATAAACGTTCTCCTTCATGGACTATTCTGGCTTTAGCACATAACATCGCCAATGCGGGCTCACTCCAACAGCACACAATTCTACTCTGGGATCATCTGTTCATTGTCTGCATCACCCTCCTGTTCGATCTGAGGTTGCTTTGGAGCTGAACTGGCTCCAGGAGCCTGCTTCTTCTTGATACCACTGACAATGTCATCAATCCTTAGAAGCATGCAAGCCGCCTCGATAGCTGTCTTGAACGTCTGTGCCTTGACACTGTAAGAATCCCAGATCTACAACAAGACAAATTGTGGTTCTTAGACGGCACACAGCACAAGCAGGAGGGGCCAGTAGTATGCATGCAGAAAAAGACCTACCTTTCGCTCTTTCATGTCAACAATATCACCACTCCTTCCATCGATGCCAACCCAAGCATTTTCACCATTTGCATGCTGAAGCAACAAAAGGCATTTAAGCAACATGAAACAAGCGGTAATACAAGTGCCATTAATGTTGTAATTATTATTTAACTGGAAAACAAACATTACACAGATGGAATATTAGTTTGTTTGGGATGGGGGACTAATCCTTAAAGCTTAATCCACTATAAGCCCTACGAGCCAATTTGCAATTGCTGTGCTATGCTGCGCTTTGCAGTCCAATTCCGGGGATCTTTGCCAATCCTAGTAAGATTTTTATATTACGGCTCCAAAAAAGATGCCTTGAAGTAGTAATGTATCCAAAAAATTGAAAACCAAAAGTGCTACAGAAAAACCATCGCAATGCCATTCGAAACCTAAGACTGTTTGGCATTGCAGTGGCTTTTCAAAAGCACTTCTTTATTTCTCTCTTTGGATGTCACAATTAGTTGAAACTTGAAATCATCCTTTTTGGAGCTATAACAGCATAATCTTACTGGAATTAGTAAAGATTCCTCTAACTAACTAGATTCCATCGCGCAGCACAGCACGACAACCACAAACTGACACTGAGTCCCTTCAACTGGCTCAGTTTCCAAGGGTGGCTTATCCAAAAAGCTAAAACTTAAAACCATAAACTTAAACCCATCTTCGCCAGATTATTTTCAAGGGTCGGGTTATGAGACTTTTATCTATATATTATATTAGCAAAGCACACTAAACAAGATCTACAGTTGAAATGCTCGAGTCCCCTTCTTCCTCGATTTTTTTGACAAGGTCAGCTTTTGATACTTCCGGGAGAGTTTAATCTCAATTAGAAGAGATAAGGAGTTACCTTTCCCTGGAGTTGTGTCATTGTCCTAATAACATTCAAACCGCAATTTTGAGCCAAAGTTCTTGGGATTGCTTCGAATGCTAAAGCAGCAGCTTCATAGGGCCACTGATACAAACAAACAAAAGAAAATCAGATACTAAAGCCATAACATAATCACAGAACTGATTGTTACTATTGGACAAAAATTCCATATTCTGTGCAATGCCCCAACACACAACATAAAGGACACATCATATTCAGTTACACTGTATTGGTGCACAAGTTATGTGAATATACAGTAGGCCTCCACATAAATGGCTTTGTCACTCATCAAACACGGACATTAATAATTCTGGAACTATACCTTCTCTACACCTTCAACTGAAGAACTATTTTGTTTCAGTGTTGCTGATACAGTCAATTCAGTAGCACCACCTCCGGGTAGAAGTTTTGGGTTTTTCAAAATGTTCCTTGCAACAGACATGGCATCCTGTGAATGAAAAAGAAAAAGATGAACACAGACATTCCTATGCAAAATAACAAGGACAAAGGGAACGGGAACAAATACCTGAAGGTTCCTCTCAACCTCGTTCAAGACATCCTTGCTTGCTCCCCTTAACAGAACAGTGCATGCCTTAGGATCTTTGCAGTCGACAATGAAGGCAAAGAATTCATCACCTATCTTCTTGACCTCAAAGAGGCCAGCTCCTGTTCCCACATCTGATTCTTGAAGCTCCTCTGGCCTGTTCACTATAACTGCTCCACAAGCCTTAGCAATCCTATTGTTGTCAGTCTTCCTAAGTCTACGGATTGCACTAACACCAGCCTTGCTTAAATAATGGATAGCAAGATCGCTGAGACCTTTCTCTGTGATAACTAAATCAGGCTTGAATTTTAAAATTTGTGCGCAGAGGTTCTTTATGTATTCTTCCTCCATCTCTAACAGAACCTGCCTGCAATAGCATATTACCAAATTATTCTACACTACTGATCCATAGCAATTCAATAGGAATATAGTTCATGAAAACAAATGGGCAGGAAAATTTGAATTTATACATCACTTACCAATCTTCTTCCTTCATCAACTCGGCATTGGTCTGATTTTCTCCTTTCTTGTACTCAACAGGACAATCCAGCAGGATGATGCGTGGGTTAACTATCTTCCTTCTCATTTTTCCAGGAGCCACAACATCTTTATTAATCATAACTCCTTTAAGAACCCTCGAATCCTCCAACTGGCCACCAGGAACCTTCTCTACTTTGATATATTTCTTGATATCAACTTCACGCATACCTTGACCTAGGTCAACACCTGCTGTTGTAGTAGCATCTATAGCAAGATCCTGAGTACAGCAGGACAAAATGTCAGATAATCTATAAATTGAACTCACAAAAAGTGAATTTAGCTGGTAGTCAACTTTTACATAGAAGAAAGCTACTTACAGCAATAAGGTCACCGAACTGACCAGTGAATTTTGTACCAATGGAACTCTTCACCAGCCCTAGCATTGCCCCACCTACATCATGGCACGTCTCAGTGGCGTCAGTTTACCAAAATAGAACATTATCTACGTAAGAAACAACCAATTTCTCCGAAAGAACAAATTATATAAGGTTTGTAATAAGCTGAATGCAGACTTACGGTCATTCACATCAACAGGCATTGCAATTTTGTCAAGGACAGCTATAGCATCATCAAGAGCTTTGTTGTATGCTAAAAATGAGAAACAATAAAAGCTTCAGAACAGATAAAAATCAAGTCTGAACACAATATTGTTAGGCCCTGAGCACTGAGCAAACATTACCTCGGCAAATAACAGTGGGATGGTAGTTCTTGTCAATGAAAGCTTCTGCAACATGGAGCATCTCACCAGCTATAAATAAATAAAAGTTAGTACAACAGAAAAAAAAAGGCTCAAACCCAATAAATTTGCTTGCCCACAGATAACTGATTTAAAGGTATCTATTGATCTTATAAAGGATCTATGACCACAAGGCTACCACTATTCTACCACCTATGAAGTACCAACATATCAAATGCAAGTATAGCCATTCACTCATTCTCAAGAATTGTAATAATGCAGGATTAGCTTAAACTTTGCATTCAAATAATTTTTTGCAGTTTATACTAATAGCCATATGCTAAGTTCGACCATAAACAGATTTGACAGTTATACCATAGTTAGATGATCTCATATGACATGCTTTATGAAAAATAATGAAACTGAAATGCATGTAAACACTGATCTTGTTATTCATCATAACTAAGTATCAAAAAGGAATGCGTCACAGGGAACATGCATACCTAGAACAATGACAGATGTTGTGCCATCGCCCACTTCTTCATCCTGTGTACGGCTTAGCTCAATCATAGACTGCTCAAAATGAAGAAAACAAAACAGTTAGATTGGTTATGAATTCATCTGCTTTACAACAATTAGTGACAGCCCATTAATAATCTCATAAGCATTAATTGCAGAACACCTAACATTCCACATACCTTGGCAGCAGGATGTGCAATGTCTAATTCTCGCAATATAGCATTCCCATCATTAGTAACCACAATACCTGCAAAAGCAGAAATAAGTCAAATACAATGAAACCTTGTAAAGAAAAAGGAAGTAATGCAAACATGAATGTAAAATCATCTAAAAAGTAATGCGAACAGACTGAAATTATCTTCAATCTCAATTCTCAGCATAATGCATCATGCAAACAATTCCTCAGTCATTTTAGATATGAAGTTCTATGCAAATGAAGGTGCAAGGTGCAAATAGCATTTGACACAGGTAAGCCTAAAAGGTCCGGCAAGCACTCTAATGAGGTGCAGAAGTTTGCTCTGGTTATCCATCAAGCAAAACCAGTTCATAAGGATATCATGCAAAACTAGCTACTCCCTTCGATGCAATTTCCTATGGGCATGTATATTTGTCCTCCCTTCTTTATTTCATAAATACTATTCCCTATTACTTATTATATTAACATAGCCAAATTTGCATAATTTCATAAACTATATGCAGAAGATTACTATCCCAAATGCACTAATGATAGTTGTGCAATTGAAAAGGGAGGAAAGACTATTAGTTCATACTGCGACAGATTTAATTTCCATATTTCAGTAATGTGAATATTTATACAAGGATCTGAAACCCCAGGCATTTAGGCAATAGAGCCAGCCACAAAGACCTTCAGTTTTTTGTAGGTCAAATATTTAGTGAAAAGCACCTCCTCAAGTCCTTACTCCTCAGGAAGCACAATATAATCATTGGGAGAAGTAGGCATAATTTTAACAAAACAAACTGTAAACAGAAAGGTTCACAGTCGTCCTTAAATCAAAATGATAATATATAGGCCTAACTGTCAATGGTAAATATAAGAAACTCCAGAGATTCCATAGGTCTTGAGTTTAAAAAGGGCCTACATTGAAATGATTAAGGCAGGCTAGCATGCCACACAAGATGAATGATGCAAGCATGATCCAACATGAAATAGAATGAAGAATGAATTATTGGTCACAGAGTTCTTCAGCACAAATTATTAATGAGTTCATAGCCATCAAATAGACTAATACTACGTGCGGACAACAAAAATGTAGTACTGGCGTACTGCAATATAGACTAGATTAGAGTCTGTGCAGTACCTCCAGCGGCATCCAGAAGCATCTTCAACATGGACCGGGGACCCAATGTAGTGCGTATGATGTCTGCCACAGCCTGCACAGCAAACAGTTACATTTTTACCTCATAGTAGAACAAAATACAGGCAAAATGCATTAACTGCTGTCATCACAAGTCACAAATATACAGCTAGGTCTTACTTTGTTGAGCTAAAACAGTGGTAAATCAAAACTAAACTGCCAGGCAACCGAATAACCAATGACATGCCCACCACATCCAAAACGTCAATTTAAGCTACTAAGAAACCTAAGGCCCCTATGCATTGTCCAGAGCAAGGAGATAACAAAATACTTTCGCATCTTGGTTTGCACCACTTGTGCAGACATGCAATTAACAAGAAGATAACAAAACACGTTCGCATCTTGATTTGCACCACTTGTGCAGACATATGCAATTAACAACGAAACGTACTTCTTACACTGAGCTATCAGCTAATTGACTAGGATCTACCGCATACTGCCTGGTAATCATCAACGACAACAACAAGGACACACGGAACTAGTAGAACAAAGCTTAAGAGCCCACACCTTGGCGGCCTGGATGTTGGCATGGTGGACCTTCCTGCCCGACTCCCTCTTCAGAGAGTCCTCTGCTCAAATCGAAACAGGAAACAAAAAAATCAGCGAAATTTTACACAACCATAAACGGGTGAGATCAGATCAGAATTGAAAAAAAAAACTTGCAAAACTGAAGCAACAAAACCAAATCGTGGATTTCTAGCATGGGATCAAGTAAATTTCCACAGAAGGAGTTCAAGAACCAAAGCATAAGCGAGAAAACATCGTCTTTATCGAAAAACCCGGGGGGGGGGGGGAGGCGCGGGAACCCTAGGAGCCAGGAGGGGTGGGAGGGGGCGAGGGGCGCTTACTCAGCACAAGGACGGGGGCGTGCAATGCCATGGCGATCTCGCGCGAGAGCCGAGAGGAGGGGGAGGAGGCGGCGGCGAGGAGTTGGAGAGGGGGAGAGCACAGGAAAGGAGAGGAGGGTGGTGGTGGGCTGCTGCGCCGCGCGATCCTCCAAGCTCGAGGGTTTGTTTGGTTTAGTTTTGGGTTTTGAAGTGAAACCCTGCCTCGTGGCCTCGAGAGGGTTCGCTGCTCACGTGCGCCCAGCGTGCGCCCGACTGCCCGAGGTTGCCCTAGAGACTAGAGTAGAGCTCTCCAGCTGTCCAGATGGGTCATGCTGGTCGGTCAGTTCGAAGTACAAGACTGTTGGTCTGATCTAAATATAGTATAGTCTGATATTATACTTTGGTTGGGCCAGTACGGTCCGATCGGGTGTGTCGTGTTTAGGTCAAGATCTCGCTGCTGCACGCACAAATCTTGGGACTAGGAACCAGATCTTGTCACGATCGGCAATAGAGGAGGAGGTGGTGGCAGCGGCGGCCAGGTGTGGAGGCGGCCGGCGGTGGCCGAGCTCGGCATGACCCAATTAGCTAGCCAGGTCGGTCGTGCATGCCTAATCGGGATCGTGCCGACACTGGCCCGTGCCAACCGTCCATTTGGACAGGTCTACCCTAAAGTACTGCAGTGGAGCTGCTGATTAGGGGTACTCTCTATATTGTTTTTTTTTATAGTAGATAGGGAAGAAAGAAAGAATTTTTTCAGATAACCCAAAAACTTTGGGCAAGATCCACTTAACTCCTGAATTATGAACAAGAGCTTTTTTATTGAGAAAAAGATGAACCAAAGCACTTATTAACAGGGTGGAACTGGGTCTCTAGACCAATGGCCCGAGGTCTAGAATTAAAAATCTACATAAAAATCTTTAAAAAATTAGTAAAATATGACTTTGGCCTAAAAACAGCTGGACCGGCCCAAGGCTTGGTCCGTATCCAGCTGCCCCTGTTTATTAACGTCATGTGTTTTTATAGGTGATTTTGTCGTCTAGACCGTCCATGCCACCAAATTTTGTACGGTTAAAACAATCTTTACGCTAGCTGCTAAACAAAAATTCACATCACTGATCTCCCCTGTCCACCAAACCTAAACGAAGTTTTTGAACCAATAATATCTCTTCTAACATTCAAGTGAGAAAGATCTTACTCTGATCTCTCATTCTCTGCCCCGTCTCCCTCTTTCTTACAGGTGGAAATTAGGTTAGTAGCACTCTATTTGCTCGATTTTAGAGAAATAACACCCAATCCATACTCGACTGCTAAATGACACTACAAACGAGTGAAATTGTGGAAAATAACACTCTGAGGGTGAATTGACGATATTGCCCAGTCTCTCTCTTCTCCATCTACTGCACAACCATCTTCTCCAAATAGAGGAGGTTGATGACTAAGCCTCGGCTCGCGGAACGTCGGCGACGAAGAACAGCAGAGGCTCAAGATCACGTCAAATGGGTTGCTCACATCATGGAGATCTCGGTGGTGGTGGTGGTTTCGTCGGAGACTCACCGGAGTTAGCACAATGATAAGCGAAGGCGGCAGCGATGACATCTCGGGCGAAGTTGAAGGAGGTGTTACGGTTGTCGAGAAGATGCATCAGGCACGTCACAACCGTATATGAAGTCACAGGGAGCACTCTGCTACAAATAAATCGAGCGAGTATGGTCGAACGACAACGCACGAAGCCAGGGAAGGCAGACAACACCGAGGAAGAAGAAGAGCTTGTGCGGGCCACTGGGAGCAAGAGAAATTCGATTAATTTTGGGGAGAGGATGAGTGATTGGTCGAACACATGGTGACACAGTCAAATTAGAGGATACCTCACCGGAGCGGGAGATCCGTGTCATCATGTCATCTTGTTCCCCAACTCAGCTACCTCAAGCTCTCGGCACAACGAGTGTCGAGCGACATTTTGGGTGGTGAGACGCCATCACTACCAAGGTTGCAGTGGTGGAGGGAAGTGTGGTGGTGAGTTCTATTGGTGATTATTAGAGGCGACGGTAGAGATGGACGACATTGTTGTGAGGTAAGCATTCTTCACATGCGGCCAAGGATGTACTCCGAGGCGCTCGTGCTCTGCCACCACCGTGACTCGCGGACTTTGAGTCGGCCACATGGGTCGGTGCAGACAGGGGCCGCGCCACGGGGCTCGTGGGGACGCCCCACTATGTGGCACCCGAGGCGGTGGAACAGCAGAGGAGGCGCTGCGCAGCTCGCCGGAGCGAGATCGCAAGATAGACGCTAGAGTTGGGGGAGAAGGGCAATTATGTCTTTTTGAAAAATTTGTGATGGAATATTCCTTTGGAGTGTTGTTTTCTAGATTCTTTAACCTTTTGAATGTTATTTAGCATTCAAGTTCTATTGGGATGTTATTTCTATAATTTCTGTTTTTTGCAATGTTACTAACCTAATTGACCCTTCTTACAGTGGAGCAATGGACTACTGGACTAACAGGCGGCCCCTCCAATGGCTTCGTTAGCATGAGCAAGGGTGGGGCCACTTTGTAGTTCTCTCTTCATCTTGGCCTTTTACTCTTCTAATTTTCTTTCCTTTCTCTTCCATTGCAATATGTACCTTCTTCCCTGTAAGGGTTTCTCGGTGCCGCATCGCCATATAGACTTTAACACTCACCTCTTCATGCTACAGCCGTAATCGATGTCATTTGTACCCTTCCTAGGAAAGGGTTGTGCGTAAATAAAAAAATCTACCCCCAGGCCCCAGTTGCTTCTCTCCCCAATCTCGAGTAGAACTATCCTTTTTATGACACAACTCTTATATGGATCCAACATGGCTATCCAAAAAGTCATCTATATATAGGGGATAATGATAGATGTCCTATATTTGATGTCTTTGCTCTCATCGTAGGCTTCGTCCACTAAAAACCCACACCAATATCCTCATCCACCACGCATTTCTCCCCATCCATTCATCCACCCGAGAGCCCGATTCAGTTCAAGAAGAAGAATCCAACAACACACCAAGACACGTGTATGCAGAGCCTCGATGAAGCTCGCAGCGCGTTGATAATGGCGAGTGATGCGAGGGAGAGGTATTGCGTGCGAGCGGCACTACTGGCCGCGTACGAGATGGGATGAACACCACCTAGCCACCGGCACCCACTTCGTTGTCAAGATCCTTGACCACGGTAGGGTCCTCTCCCTCCGCGTCGATGACCAGATACGTAGAGAGATCGGCACGCTCAAGTTGCTCAAGCACCCCAACGTCATCCACCCCATCTCGTACGCGCCTCCTCCTCCAGGTGGCTTGTTGTAGACATTTATTTGGATTGTTTCAGCGCTTTATCTTAATTGTTACATGAAGCGTACAATTTTGTTGTAAGTGTCTTCTCAATTTTTGTTGCAAAGGGTATTTGTTGCCGATGACATTTTGATTTGTTGCACAAACTTAGACAAAAAAACATTGAACAAAAAATTACCTCCTCTTGATGTCGAACTTTCTGTACTAATATCACTGCTCTAAACACTTCTTAATCCACAGTAAAATAGGAACTCGCTCGCTCTATTCTCTCTGTCTCTCTACGCCGAGCAAGAGCAACGCTGATTATTAAAGCCGTGTGAACGCAATTTCCACCGACTGTGAAGCAACGGGACTCCCATGGGTTGTTTTTCCATGGGGGACATTGGTGTGACGGAGGGAAGCGACGAGAGGGTACGATGGTAGAGGACAGTGTCGTGCCCTAGGGGTACTATGCTCGGTAATACCATGTCCTAGGGGCATTGACCTCGGTAGCACCGTGCCCCTAGGGCACGGGCTAGCTAGCTCGAACCCCCCGAACCCCTAGGGACGCAAACAAGCTAGGTATGGCCTCCATGAGCCCGGACTAGCCACGTGACGCGCGTGGAGAGGGGGGATCCAGCCCCTAGAACATGGTGGAGGGGAGTCCGGCCCCTCGGGACCGGACTTTGCGAGGTGTCGAACGGCGATAGCTTTATGGTGCTATTTTTGGTATCAACGTAGGAAAAGAGCTCCATCAACACTACCATTTTACGAAAAAAAAAGGGAAAAAAGCACAGCTGATTCCTGGGTCTACCGCCCACTGGAAAGCCGAAGCGGAAGAGAAAAGCGAAAGCGCCTCAAAACGCGCCGTCGCACATTCCACCACCACCACGACACCAGTCCACTTCAAGCCGCGCCCCTCAGCTCCCGACCTTGCTGTTGCTGTCCCCCTCCCCTCCCTCCCGCAGGCAACGGTAACATTTGCTGATTTGCATCCCAAATCGAAGCCACCCAAGCGAACCCAATGGCGGCGCCCTCGCCTCTCCCCCTCCTCTTCCTCTCCTTCGCCGTGCTCGCGGCCGTCGGCGGCTCCGCGGGAGCGGGAGTGGCGGTGAGCAGCGGGGGCCAGCTGTGGTGCGTGGCGAAGAACAACGCGGAGGACGGCGCGCTGCAGGCGGCGATCGACTGGGCGTGCGGCCCCGCCGGCGGCGCCGACTGCCGCGCCATCCAGCAGGGCGGCGCCTGCTACGACCCGCCCGACCTCCAGGCGCACGCCTCCTACGCCTTCAACGACTACTTCCTCCGCGCCGGCGGCGCTGCGAGCCCCGCCGTCTGCGACTTCTCCGGCGCCGCCGCACTCACCGCCCTCAATCCCAGTAAGCACCGACCTCGGATCCTCTCGTGAATGATACAGCATCCTCGGAAAGTATTATTTTTCTTCGTTAAATGTTGGATTCTTGATACGGAGATGTAACGCTGTGGCGTTGGTGCCGCCGCCGCCACTTGTTTTTGCAGGTCATGGGAACTGCGTGTTTCCTTCCAGGTTAGTGCACTGCCCCCAGCCTTCATTCTTTGGGTAGTATCTTTGTATACGCTATGGTGGAGTATCAGTGTAATCTTCTGGCCTCCTGCCTAGATTTTAGATACTGGTCCTAATCCTATAGTTTCAGGAACTGAATACGTCATTTCGAAATTCTATAGAACCGAAAAGTTAACTTTGAATTGGGTCACTTACACTCAAATTGGATATGGCTATGGGGATTGGGGACATGCCATTCTCATGGTCTGGGGGAGCAATGTAGTCAATATTTCGGAAGTATAGAACGCATCATTTTGACAAACACCTTAAGGTCAATGCTAGAAAGTCAACATTCACATCTCTAAAAATAGAAGTTCTTGTAAAGTACGCTACAACACCAATATTGTAAGATAGGGGGCATCAAAAGAGCAACTATGAGATGCACCATATGAGCAACTATGAGATGCACCATATAATATCTTCTTTATCATTTTTTTTGCAAGCTTCAACTATTTTCCAGCTATTACCGAATCTAAAAAATTCATGGACAATATGTAATTTTAAGTCCTTGTGGATGTTTAAGATCAATAGCTTGATCGGAGATCATATCAAGTATTCGATAAAGTCGGTACATGTGAATGCATGGGTTCCTCTGTGGTAGACCTATTGAAACGCCGGGCTTCGGGCCGGGCCTAAAAAGCCCGGCCGCAAATGGGCAAGCCCGAGCCCGAATTTTTTTTCCTGATTTAAAACTGTTATTTTATTTCTTTTTCAGAATAAAAAGTAATATTTAATTCATTTCGAGAATAAAAAAGGGTTTATTTTTTTAATTACATTCATCGGAGCTTTGACCGAAATCCATGATGGATAAATCTCTTTGTGTCGACTTTTGACTAGCATCTTAGCGACTTTAGACTAGCATCTTAGCGACTTTTGACTAGCATCTAGACAAAGATCTTAGACTAGCATCTTAGCGACTTTTGACTAGCATCTAGGACAAACATCTTAGCGACTTTTGACTAGCATCTTAGCATATGCTTGGTCGGTTAGCGACCTATAAATTTGTATCCCCAACCCTCGAGGTTGGAATGGCGTTAATGTGAGAAATAAACAAAGAAAATTGCCCCATCTCCAAGTGTCATCCTCCGATGAGAGTAAGGATCTTGCTATCACCAAGTGCAAGAATCCAATGACTAACAAGTGGTATCGAGTCAGATTATCCTCGCAACTTTGAGCATCTCTGCTCAATCCCTTCTCCACCTCGCTTCGGCCCGCAGAAGAAATTTCCAACCAGAGCGCGCTCTCTCCACGTAGTGATTCCCGATGGCGCGCCATGTCCGCAGATGATCTCGGCCTTCGATCGCCTCGAAAGACGCCGGCAAGGCAGAAGAAGCCGACCATTGTGTGGCGAGGAACGCGAGCAGCGGCGGCGAAAAAGGCGTCGAGGTCGGCAAGAATGGAGCCGGCAAAGCGGCAGAGCGAGGCGGAAGCAACAGCGGCAGATGCAGCAGCGTCAGGGCAGCAGAATGAGGTCGAGGTTCTCATGGCAAGAATAAAGCAGCTCCATCTCTGCCGATGATAATCTTGACGCGACCTTGAGCCGCTGGAGAAGGAGGCAACATGAGATGAGTGGCGCGATGGGCAACCGCAAGACGCCACGAGCGCGCGGCGCCCAGAAGCAGCGGACGCGCATGCGGCGGCCTCTGGAGGAGACGCACGGCGGCGGCGACTGGTCGACGGAGAGCGCGCCTTCACAGCGACGCGTTTCTCCCCGGTTGATCTGCATCAGGTCACCACGAGTACCAGTCGTCGTCGAGGACGTCGGCCCGGCGGCGGGTGGCCTACCTCACCAAGACCAACTACGCCGAGCGGGTCGCGGTGATGAGGGTAAAGCTCAGCGCGGCATATGTGGGATGCAATCCGGACGGAGACGCCGACCACGACCAGATCGACGGGCGCCGGATGCTCTCATCGCCGTAGTCCCGCCGAGATGCGCTTCGCTTACCAACAAGCGGTCGCCAAAGAGGCTTGGGACGCCATCGCCGCAAAGACGATCGGCGGCGGCAGCGCGCTACCGCAAGTCTACATTGCGTGCACTACGCAGGAGCTGGGAGAATCGCCTTCAAGCCAAAGTGAGGACGTTGATGACTTTGCTCTCCGCCTCAACACTCTGTTGCGGTTGGTGCGCCGGGCGACGACACCTACGGCGAGGAGAGAGCGTGGAGAAGCTCTTCCGCAAGCCCCCGAGAAGTACAAGCAGATGGCTCGCTCGATCGAGTCTCTGCTGGACCTCACCACGATGACGATCGAGGAGGCGCGGTCGCCTCAAGGTCGTTGGATGGCGATGAGCCACGGCGTCTCTCGGGACCCGTCACCATTGGCGGAAGCTCCTCCTCGCTCGGGAGCAGCTGGTCACGGCCAAGGTGACAGAAGAAGGGAGCCTTCTTCCACGACAAAGATGCCGCAGCGTGGCAAGCGCAAGCAGCGCAAAGACGCCAGGCGGCGCGAGGACGCGTCTTAGGGTGATGACCGTGGGCGCCAGTGCGGCTGGCAAGCAAGCAAAGCCGCAAGACGAGACGACTCTTGCCACAATCTGCGCAAGCTCGGTCATTGGGCGAGGATTGTCGATACCACGACGCGGCGAGCCCACGTCGCGCGGTGGAGGAGGAGGCCGGCTCGTTTATTGCTCATGCGAGCATCGAACTACCTCCACGCACCGGCCGCGCGCTTTCCTCCACCTTGACGAGCCAAAAGCACACGCCTCCTCCTCGGCGGCGATTAAAAACGACAAGACCGACGGGTGGTGCCTCGACACCGCCGCCACCCACCACATGACCGGCGGCGGAGTTCTTCTCCGAGCTCGACTTCAGCGTTTGAGGCACCGTCAAGTTCGGCGACGCCCGCCGTGGAGATCAAGGCGTCGGCTCTGTCGTCTTCGCCGCCACCGGTGTCACTACATCCCCGCTGAGAACTCCATCATCGACTTGGGACACCGGATGAGAACGGATCGCGCGTGGAGATTGAGCACGGTGTCTTTGCAGATCTGGGATCATAGTCACGGCTCCTCGTCAAGGTCAACAGAGCAACCGCCTTACGCCCTTCACGCTGCAGTGGCGCAACCTCTTTGTCTTGCGACCCGCCGCGACGACGACGCTTGAGGTGGCACGAGCGCTTTGGGCACCTCAACTTTGAGGCCCCGAGACGGCTTCGGCAGCAAGGAGATGGTGCGGGGCATGCCGCGCGTCGACCACGTGGAGCGATTCTGCGACACTGCGTCCTCACCAAGCCGCGGCGGCTTCTTCCTCGCCAGCGCGAGTTTCGCGCCAAGGAGAAGCCGGAGCTCAGACACGGTGACCTCTGTGGCCCGTGACACCGGCTACACCTCGAGGCCGCTACTTCCTCCTCCTCGCCGACGACGATCCCGCTACATGTGGGCCGTCCCGCTTTCGGCGTCAAGGCATCCGCGGCGGGCGCCATCAAGTGCCTTCAAGCCGCCGCGGAGGCGAGCGCGCCAAGAAGCCGTCCTACGCGGACAACGGCGGTGAGTTCACGGCGGCCGAAGTTCGCGGCGTCTTCGCGCCAACGAGGATCCATCGTCACTTCTCCGCCGTACACCCCGCAGAAGAAGCGTCGTCGGCGAGCGACGAACCAGACGGTGGTAGCCGCGCGCGCCCTCCTCAGCGAGAGGATGCCGGCATTCTATCAGGGTGGCGTTGATGATCGCCGCTCACTTGCTTAACCGCTTCCCCACCAAGGCCCTCGACGGCAAGACGCCATACGAGGCACGCACGCGCGAAGCTCGCGATGAGCCACCTCCGTGTCTTGGTACCGCCGCCTTCGCTGGCGAGCTCAACCACGCCGGCAAGCTCGACGACCGAGCACGCCAGAGTCTTCATCGGCCACGCGAGGCGCCAAGGCCTACCGCGTCCTCGATCCTACGACACGGCGGCGTGCGCATCACGCGTGACGTCGTGTTCGACGGCGGCGAGGCCGGCGTGGGACAAGATGGTGGATGACGGCCGACTCGACGACCAGCGATTTCGTTGTCGACCACGCCCACTTCGAGGAGGCGGGGAGCCAACAGCTTCGTCTTCACCGAGCTCGCCTACCCCACCACCCCTGCTTCGCCACCACCTCCGGCGAGTCCTTCACCACCGCCACCATCGGCCGGCAAAGCCCACGTGCTCCGCGAGTTCACCGCCAAGATCACGGCCACGCCTCGTTCTCCCACACCGCGCCTTACTCTTTCAGTTTTCAAGACCGGCGGCCGGCACACACACGAAAGAAAGACACGGTGGAGTTCGCCATCCGCCGTCTAACGACGAGGATCGCGATCGACGCTTACCACGGCGGCGAGCCTCTGCGCTACTCGTACCATGGGCGACCTCCTCGGTGGCGGCCGGTCCTCGAATCATGCAATATGACTTCGAGGCAGAGTCGCGCCGCGACAGATTTACGGCGAGCCTCGCTCCTTCGCCGAGGCGGAGAGAAACGCAGCATGGCGTGCCGCGATGCAGGAGGAGATGGACGCCGTCGAGCGAAACAAGACGTGGGAGCCGGCCGATCTTCCAGTCGGCCACCACGCCATCTCTCTCAAGTGGTCTTCAAGCTCAAGAAAACGAGGCCGGAGAGGTGATCAAGCACAAGGCGCGTCTCATGGCACGAGGCTTCGTCCCAAGCAGGGGAGTCGACTTCGACGATGCCTTCACGCTGTTGCGGATGGAGTCCGTCGTCTCCTCTCGCCTCGCAGCCTCAGAGGGTCGGGCGTCCATCACATGGACGTCAAGTCCGCTTTCTCAATCTGGCGACTTGAAGGAGGAGGTCTCGTCCGCCACCGCCGATTCATCATCCCCAAGAAAGCAGGTCCTCCGCTGCGCAAAGCCCTCTACGGCTTGCGGCAGTACCATGCGAGCTTGAACACCAAGCCGACTCCACCTCAAGCAAATGGGATTCCAAAGAGAGCGCCACGAGGTCAGGGTCTCTGGGCGGGCAAGGGAGGCAATGCCTATTTGGTAGGCGTCACGCCGACGACCTTGTGATCACGGTACCAAGGAGAAGGAGATCGAGGCGTTCAAGGCGAGATGAAGGCCACCTTCCGATGAGCGACCTCGGGCCCTCTTTCTACCTCGGGATCGAGGTCCACCAGACAACTCGGATCTCTCTTCGCCAGATCGCCACGCCAAGCGCATCGTGGAGTCTGGCGGCCTCACCGATCGCAACCCACCCCACACTCCTATGGAGGAGAGGTCGGCTAAGTCGTGAGAGTACGGCGGAGGAGGCGGACGCGACGCAAGACATTAAGATTGGGGGACCGCCGCTACCTTGTCCACACGCCGACCGACTTGGTGTTCGCCGTCGGCCACGCGTCGGCCGGTTCATGCAATGATCGACGACGAGCACCAAAAAGAAGTCGTGAAAGGATCCTCCGCTACGTCGCGGGCACCTCCGACCACGGCTTGCACTACCCAAGGTGCCCGTGGCCAAGACTTCATCTGCATACTGACAATGACCACGCCGGCGACATCGACACGAGCAAGAGCACCGGTATCAGATTTCTCGGCAAGTGTCCGATCACCGGCAACGGTCAAGCAAAGGTAGTGGCTTTGTCTAGTCATGGGCGAGTACATTGCGCACCACTACCGCTTTACTCAGTTCTGTGGTCGCACGGCCGCTTAGCGATCTCCTTGGCGAGACGCAGAGGCGCTGGAGCTCGGGGTGACAAAGAAGTCCGCCTTGGCCTTGGCGAAGAACCCCGTTTTCCATGAGCGCAGAAGCACATCCGGTGAGGTATCACTTCATCGGTCGCTGGATGAAGGGCGCCCGCCAACTACATCAACACCCAAGACCAACTCGCCGACCTCCCGACCAAGTCTCTTGGGCGGATCAAGTTCCAGGAGCTTCGCGCCAGGATCGGGATGGCTCAGATTCCTCACAAGGAGACATACAAGACTTAGGGGGAGAGTGATGGATAAGTCTCTTTTGTGTCGGCTTTTGACTAGCATCTTAGCAGCTTTAGACTAGCATCTTAGTAGCTTTTGACTAGCATCTAGGACAGCATCTTAGACTAGCATCTTAGCGACTTTTGACTAGCATCTAGGACAAAGATCTTAGCGACTTTTGACTAGCATCTTAGACTAGCATCTTAGCATATGCTTGGTGGTTAGCGACCTATAATTTGTATCCCCAACCCTCAAAGTTGGAATGGCGTTGTGTGAGAAATAAACAAAGAAAATTGCCCCATCTCCAAGTGTCATCCTCCCGATGAGAGTAAGGATCTTGCTATCACCAAGTGCAAGAATCCAGCGACTAACAATCCAGTCCCAAGCCCAGGCTCGGACCGGGTCGCCCGTGAATAGGTCTACTCTGTGGTTGTGTATAATATTCTGGCCCAAAATCCGCTCAAAGCCCAGCCTACCGTGGGGCAGACTTATGCATGCATAGCATCCTGCTTACACTTTCGTCTTCGTTTCGTGTAAAAGGGTTAACTTAGAGGTGCTACGTTTGGGTTCAACAAGCATTATATGCTACTACAACTCATTTTACATGAGCAATGTGGGACTAATCCCACCACCGCTTCACATGGGCCACCACATTAACAGTCCAGGGTATTTTACATTCACCCCCTTTAAGGGCTGACGCCTCGGCAGCACGCTGCATATGCGTCAAATGCCCAGAATCACCCTTCAATACACGTCTGTGCCATGTGTCCTCCACAGACCCACACGCACACGCGCCCGTGCAACGAAGGTTGATGCTCAGATACCATCTGTAGCACTTTGACCCAAAATCCGCCCAAAGCCTAGCCCACTGTGGGGCAAGCCGATGCATGCATAGCACACTGCTTACACTTTTATTCTCGCTTCGTGTAAAAGGGTTAAATTGGAGGTGCTACGTTTGAGCCAAACAAGATTATATGGTACTACAACTAACTTTACATAAGCAATGTGAGACTAATCCCTCCACCACTCCACATGGGTCACCACACTGATGGACCAAGGTATTACATTGGGACTGTACATACTTGGAATGCGGTACCTCTTGATTGCAGTACATAATTGTCGGGACCTCGGATCTCTGGATCCAGGACCCTCTGTGTATATCCGCACTATTCCCTAGATCAGTAGCTAGTGCATACAGTCGCAACATTGGTGTAATCAAAACCGTACACCAAACTATAGATGAAGCAGACAAATTAATACTTAATAGCAAAAAGGACCTTATGGTCAAGTTTTACAAAGGGTGCCACTCAGGGCTAAAGATAACAGAGTAAACTTGCAGCGGAAAATAAACAAGCTCGTGGAAGCCATCCGACATGCCCACAGGCAATCGAGTGGAGAACGCATCCTAGTTCGCATGATCTTCAAAGTATTCCTGATCTTAGCTTCCTGTATTCTCTGGTTCTTCTTCTGTGACTGATTAACCAGAGGGCATAAAGCCGTGAGTACTTTGAATGTACCAAGTCATAGGGAAATGTATGCAAATAGTATTTATGCAAGGCTTGACAAGGATAGCTTTATGGCTATTTTGCGAAAAGCAGTATTGACAGTAAATACAGTAATTAGGTTCAAAAGCACAATTTAAAAGATTAATATATAAGTAAACAATTTTCTTTGAAGCAACTAGTGAACACCCTGTTCACTTCCCAACCAACAACCAACAATTACTCAGATCCATCCAACTTATTTCAACATTTTTATGAAAATCTACCCCTTGCGTGAAATCACCAGGCATGTCTATAACCGGGGACACGACTATTCGAAAAGTTTTACACTCTGCAGAGGTTGTACAACTTTTACCCACAAGACACGACTTCTCTAGTTTGTTTGGCATCCGTCGATACCATCGCCACTACCTTAGGTAAGCGCCTAGAGCACGTAATAAGGCTTTACAAAGTTCGATTTGACTCGGTTACGCTTCGCTAAGGGGTTACTGAATTCTGAGCCCCTCTTGTGTCGTTCCCAACCAAAACAGAACCGAACCAAAACATTACTAATTAGTCGGCTAGGTCTATCTCAGTCTAGACATGTGGTTGTACGATAATGACCCAGATCAATGGTTCAAGGTTAAGTCCTTAGTTGGCTGCTCAGACGAGACGTTTCCGCATCCCAATGTGCTTTGCTGCACCCACCTTTACCACCGCCCACTCGTCCGAGCATAAATCGTTTTCGTTCAACCTGGCCAAATGACAACCCTTGCCATGGCACAACAAATTTTATCAATGGTGGCTCCACCACGGTTCCATAATTCCTTTAGTCAAATTCAATCATTCTTGAGTATGTGATCATGAACCTATCATATAACTAAAGCACTGGTAAGCATAAAACGGTACCCATGTTGGTATTACAATAATGTCCAACTAGTAATTAACCACCCTATGGTGTCCAAGAAGTATGTCATTCAAGGATACATATCATTCATAATTTATCAAGGAGGCATAATGGCAAATAGGTAATTAACTAATTCCCGAAACCATTTATTATAAAATTAGCAATGCATGTTTATATCAAATAATATACTTTTATAAATTGGGTTCAATATGATCAAAGGTCTACGACTTGCCTTCGTTGAAGAGTTGAAATGCTTCGGTCGTCGGGTCCGAGAATTCTTCCGAAACGTTGGAATCTATACGTGCGAACAAAGCTAAATAAATAAAACAACTCCAAATAAAATCCAAATAAATACTAAATAAATACTAATAGGAAGATAAAGAATTTAGATAAATTTAGAAATTTGAATCACTCGAATCGGAGTTCGAATGAAGAAGTTATGGCCAAAGGAAGTTTGAAGAACACATGAAATGATGAAATTAGGGTTTTCCCTAATTTCGGAATTATTTTTGCAAAGGAAAAGATTTAATATGACGTCACCGACGTCATCGAGGGATTTTAGCGAAATAATTAAAATAAATGAAATTGACATGTGGGGCCATCACAATGAGATGGGTGTATGTGGACCGGGTTCACACTTTTGGAAGGGTGTTTGGGGTTGATCGCCACGCTGGGCTTGCCGACGAGGCGTACCACGCCGCCAAAAAAGAGGTGGTCACGACGGGCGCCACGGTGGCGCCCACGTCGGACCAGTCGGCCAAGGCTATCTGATGGTCGCCGGCGATTATACATGGCGGCGCGAGACACCAACGCGAAGAGGAGCTCACGGGGAGTTTGTTGCCGAAGAGACTGCACATCGCCTTGGGCTCTCCCTTGCTCCCCGCAATGGCATGAATGTCGCCGTCGCTAATGGCGATCGCGTCAAGTGCGTAGGCCGTTGTAACAATGTGACACTGGCCATCGACGACGAAGCGTTCAACATTGATCTATTTGCTATTCCTCTTGATGCCTTTTAGCTGATTCTAGGAGTCCATTGGCTGTGAACCCTAGGACCAATCATCTGGGATTTTGAGCTCCTATCCATGTCATTGTGGCGGGTCGACCATCGTGTCATATGGCAAGGAGTGGCAGCTTCGGAGAAACAGCATGCACATAGTTTGACGGGGGAAGACATGATGTCAGAATTACAGCATAAATTCAGACCTCTTCGAACCACCTCGGCGTCTTCCACCTGTGCGGCGCCAAGACCACCACATTCGGTTCAAACCGAACACTAAGGCAGTAGCTGTATGTCCCTGTCGCTATCCGCAGTTGCAAAAAGACGAAATCGAGAAGCAATGTGAAGACATGCTTGCCCAAGGTATCATACGCTTGGACACATCATATCTGACCATGGAATGGCTATGGATCCAGAAAAGGTATTAGCTGTGGCAGATTGGCCGCCTCCTAAATCTGTTTGTGCGTTGCGAGGATTTCTTGGACTTACGGAGTATTATCGTAAGTTCATCAAAGACTATGGCATCATCGCGGCTCCATTAATGCAGTTGCTCAAAAAGGAGCCTTTTGCTTGGTCGGGGGCAGCAACAAATGCGTTTGCGGCACTCAAGTTGGCTCTCACATCAGCTCCTGTTTTGCAGTTACCCGATTTTTCCAAACGATTCATGGTGGATTGTGACGCCTCAGGTACTGGAGTGGGCGCAGTTCTTCATCATGGGGAAAGATACATTGCATTTTTTAGCAGGGCAGTGGGGAAAGATACACAAAGTTGGTTGCATATGAGAGGGAACTTATTGGTCTTGTCAAGGCAGTCTGCCATTGGAGACCATATCTTTGGGGTTGTGCCTTCACCATTCATACAGATCATTGTAGCCTTAAGTTTTTACTTGATCAACGGTTGTCCACAATACCTTAGCATCACTGGGTTAGCAAGTTATTCGGGTTTGATTTTCTTGTGGTGTTTCGGCCGGGCAAGCAAAATGCTGTCGCAGACACGCTTTCTCGTCGAGATGAGGGGCTTTCTGTTCATGCTATTTCAATGTCACAGTTCAATGTATTCAACAAAATTCGTGAGAAGGTTGCCAACACATCAGAGCTGGTCTCTCTGCGTGATAAAATTCTTGCAGATCAAGCAGATGACGGTTGGAGTTTTGTCGATGGCTTACTGCTATATAGAGGACGTATTTTTCTGTCAGCATCTTCATCCTTTGTGGCCACAATTGATTGCCGATGTGCATAATGCAGGATATGAGGGTATTAAGAAAACATTGCATCGTTTACGAGCTTCTTTTCATAACCCAGCCTTGTCTAGATTGGTGCGTGAATTTGTCGCGGGCTGTATTGTGTCAGTGTAATAAAACATAACACTTACACCCAGCGGGACTTTTACAGCCGCTTGCCTTGCCGACTACAGTTTGGGCAGAAATATGCCGCCTACAATTTGGGTAGATATTTCTATGGATTTTGTGAAAGGGTTACCGAAGGTACACGACAAGTCTGTTATTCTTTCAGTGGTTGATCGCTTCTCCAAATATGCCCACTTCATTGCATTAGGTCATCCGTATACGACAAACATTGTTGCCCGAGCATTTTTTGAGGAGATAGTGCGTTTACATGGTATACCAGCTTCCATTGTAAGTGATCGCAATCCAGTCATTACTAGCAATTTTTGGTCCGAACTTTTTCGTTTAGCAGGTGTTAAATTGCATTTGAGTTCGGCATTTCATCCCCAATCTGATGGACAAACCGAGGTTGTGAATCGTGTGATTGCCATGTATCTTTGCTAGACCACGACAACGGGTACAATGGTTATCTTGGGCAGAATTCTGCTATAATTTATCTTTTCAAACAGCTTTGAAGGCTACTCCATTTCGTGTCATCTGTGGTCGTGAGCCCTTGGCTTTGATTGCTTATGAGCCAGGTGTTGCACGTGTGGCTGCTGTGGATGTGCAACTACTAGATCGTGATGAGTTCCTTTCCGAAATTCGAGAGCGTCTTCTGCAGGCTCAAGACCGTATGAAAGAACAACATGATTCTCGGGATCGCGATGTCACATTTTCAGTTGGACAGTGGGTATGGCTTCGTTTGCAACACCGGCCAATGTCCTCTATATCATCCCAGCCGCGGTCCAAGCTGGCTCCCAGGTATTATGGTCCTTTTTGGGTTTGGAAATAATTGGTTCTGTGGCCTAGCGTTTGGAATTACCCACTCGTGCTCGCATTCATAATGTGTTTCATGTGGCCTTATTAAAAGAACACCGCGGTGATCCTCCGGAGCATGTGGTCGCTTTACCGGAGATTTTTTATGGCTGAGTTGTTCCAACCCCAGAGCAGATTGTCAAGTCTCGTCTACGCCGTGATATTTGTGAATTATTAGTTCAATGGCAGGGTCTATCTGTTGCCGCCGCCACTTGGGAGCAACTGCCAGATTTTTGTCGTTGCTACCCAGACTTCCAACTCGAGGACGAGCTGATTCTCCAGGCGGGAGGAAATGTTATGGACTCGTATTGGGGAAGGACTTACGGTCGCCGCAACAAGCCTCGCAGAAACATCAGCAGTGCATGCGATGTGGATTCCGAGTAGAACTGCTAGTCGGAGTTTGTGTCGATTACGATGAATAGTTTCCTTTACGATGAGTAGTTTCCTTTTACAATTAGTTCTGTTTTTAGCTAAAGATTGTTAGGGGATGTCTCTATATATTAGAGGGGCAACCAGACTTGAGAATCATCAATAAAGTAGAACATTAAGAAGTATACACAGTTCAGAGCCCTTGTCGCGACAGCCGAACCGCCTCATCGTGATCAGGAGGGCGACTGCCCGTCTCCACCTGCACATCGCTATCCCCTGCGTTCCAATCCCCTAGCTCACAAATCCCTTCTTCCTCCTCTCACGCATCACCGGAAGTCTAGCCACAACAACTCCATTACACATATCAGCCTTTTCTTGTGCCATCAAAATGTTCTGGTTGTACAATTTCAGTAAATAAACATTAAAAATGATCAATTGTGGATCTGTTTTACTGTGTGACAAGTCAAGATTCCTTGTTCTCTTCTGCAAGATTAACCAAAAGAAAGTTGCAGTTTGATAAATGAAATCCTTCACCATTATTTTGATATCCTTGAATTGTTGAGAATGATCTAAGATGAGCATGCATGTCTATATATAGTTATATTGCTTATATACACAATCACACATCAGATAAATTTTACCAGAGTGATGTTCATCTGCTAAATTTGGTGAGGCATTTGTTGTAGTTCTGTTCTTAAGCATTTACTCAAAATTAATTGGAAATTCTTTCAAAACAAGTAGTGTATTTGTTGCATGAAAGAAGAAGAAAATTATTTAGTAGGTTACTCAAGATGCACACTTAGTATTTTAAACTTTGCCACTTTGCCCATTTTCAGTTCTTAAAACTGGAACTGTGCTGATTAAGGGTAATCTTTCCCATGTTGAACATGCATAGGGAAAATCTTCTTTCAGTTACATATGCAATAATATGTCAAGTCTCTTCCAAACCATTAACCCCATACTTGTACCACTGCAGTGCATCCCCTAAAAATGGCAGCTTCACAGGAACAACAACCTATGGTCCAAGCGGTGCAGATTTAAGTCAAAGTTCTTCATGGCAACTCAACCTCTGGTCATTGCTCTTATGCATCTCTCTATCTGTAACATTGTTTGTTGTTACACATTTCTGACGAATTTGCTTAAACTCCTGTATGCAAGTATATGATGAACTATTGGGCTGCAGCAACGCAGTGTGTTCTCTCTGTGGTTGAAGCATTGCTTTAGGAAGCTATGGAGGGGAAAAATTCCTCTCTGATGCTTCCCTTTTTTCCTTCTGCTATTTTAACTGAGCATTCAAAGGGGTCCTTACCCTCTTCCGTCTCATGTAGTTGATTCAGTTTTGCTTCGCTCTACTCTTATGTCTTCATCCTTCTGTTGAATGTAAATCATATTATAGCATATTGGTGATTACAATGACCTGTTGTACTGACGTATATATTATGCGGGACTACTGCAACGCCCTAAATTTTGTCTATCTTACATGTTGACACTGGAAGAGCCTATGCCTATCTATAATCTGAAGCTGGCAATTCATGAAACCCTGATGATTGAGATGTCAATACGCTTTTCCTTTTCAATGAATACTGCATGCACATTCGCATAATACACCATTCCACACTGTATACATCAGAAGACATGCAGGTTTATCTTAAAAGTTCAGTAAAAGAAAAAAGGATCCTAGGACATACATTTCTTGCAGGTGTGACGATCATCTATGCAGGTGAAGTTGAGCAAGCTGTCGGGTCGTCTCCTGGCCAGCTCCTGAGTGATCAACCCTGCACCGGCAGAGGGGGCATGTCGAGTGTGAAGACAGCCACAAGTCGATGCAGTCGACGTGATAGACGTGGGCGCACGCCGGCAGCAGCTTCACCGTGGCGCCGACCTGAATCATACCGAGGCAGACCGCGCACTCCGTCCAGCTCGCACCCTTGCCGCTGTGACGGACCAGCCGGTTGTACATGAACGGGGGGAGGCTCGAAGCCACCGTGAGTGGCTGGTGCTCCTCTGAATCTCCGGCGGGATGCACTGTGCTGGGGTGGCGCCGGCGCGCAAGGCGCTTGTACAGCGAGAAGAGGCCAAAGGCGGCGGCGACCGACGCCGTGACGGAGCAGAAGAGGAGACTGTCAGGTGACATTGCGAATCGCATTATGCTAGGAGCTCGAAATGGGCACTGCATAGGCTTAGGCTGAAGTATACATGATTCAATTTATGTTCTCCGGTTGCGTACACTGCCTCTTTTTCCGCAGTTTTTTTTAGCTGAAATGGACTGTACTGATGATTGGGTTGGTTTGTTTGAATCATTGAGACCTGAACAAACGCTTCTCTGGTTGTTAACATAGTAGCGAGAGCGACTATTTTCATTAATTTGAAAGTGTCAGTAGTACGGTTTCGTAACGAATGCAAGATCCTTGTCTGCATCAGACGGGGCACATGACCCATATTTTACCAGATTATGTAAGTTCAGGGTTATGCTAATGTGTCATTGACAAGGACTAGCCAGTTGAACGAAAACGCCAGGCATACCGATTTGGCAAACGATCGCATCAGAACTTTGCGAAGAGAGGTTGTTGGATAGACCTAATACAACCAATCAGTTATTTTTTTTACAAAAAGAATTAAAATAATAAAATTTCTCGGTGTGGAAACGAAAAACACGTTCCAAAGGCAAAAGGAAGCAACCTCTGAAGTCAGAACTCACCTGATCACTGATCGCCACCAGTACAGGGATGGACAAACACCAGTTACACCATCCGACAAAAAAAAAATCAGTTACCGCAATATATGTATGTGATCCTAGTACATACATTTCTTGCAGATGTGATGGTCAATTCTTGCAGGTGTGAACGTGTAATGATCATGTATGCAGGGCAAAAAAAATCATAGTACATGCATTTGTTACAATTTCAATTCCGGTAGTAATAAGGAACACCTTATTCCTGCGTCCGAAACATGGCCTAAGCAATCCCACGTATGGTTGAATCTGTGGCTAAGCGCATATACAATGGTACAGACAACTGGTGTCTATATCAGTTATCCATGTCATCTATAGACAGCACTAAAGATGGCTCATATAATGAGTTGTCTGTTAAGTTGTCTATATGAGATCCCATAATCTTTTAGTTTTTGCTTGGAAAAAATATTTATTATAGACAACAATTCATACAATGGTGTTTTGTGTTGTCTATAAGAGTTTTATAGACTGTCTGTTACATGCTAGACAGCTTCATTCTTTCTCCTTGTTCTCTCTCATCCACGTCATTAAAAATCTTACGTGATAAAGATTATAGACTGCTGATGTCACCCACTGTACATGCCCTAAGAATCCACGGTAATTAGGATCTCATCAAAGCTAGTTTTCTACGACGGTTCAATTTACTTGTCGTTTTTGCAAGTAAGTTTAAGTGTTCAAGTACCTGCAGTTTTAGTTTAAGTTATCCTATTTCTAATTTGCCTGATTTTTTTAACTCTAAGTCGATTTTCATGACATTTAGATTGTCCTTGAGATGAGTATGTCAGATTCTAATTCAATGGTTAAAAAATGTGACCATTTAGTTTTACTACATAACATTTCGGTCGGAATGCCCTTATTACTCTTCCGTTCTTTTTTTATATCTTTTTAGAACGTGTATATTCAACTTTTTAAATCTTTGACCATTAATATGTATTAGACCTGACCAAATGGGCGGCTTATCCCAAGACGACACGAGCATAACGAACCGACCGTTCCTACCAAATTGTTAGATGGGTCATGCTGTCTTACCCACGTCTTGGTGGCGGCCAGAACCTGACTGTCGACCATTCGTCTTCTGCCAAAGACGAGTCTGTTTAGCCCATCGGGCCAAGTGTGACCTGTTTAGCCCGTTTGGCCCAACAGAATCGAAAAAATCCAGAAAAAATCCAAAAAAATTAGAAAAAAATGTATAGAATTCATAAGTAGACATGAGAATTGAAAAAAAATGAGACAATCATATTAAAAATGTAATAAAGAGCTTTATTAATGTCCAACTGGCTGCCTCATTAAAACCTTTGCCAAGTAAAAACTCAAAATGAGAAAACCTTGACAAAGAAAAAAAGAGTACAACCTATAGCTCTACATACATAATACATCATTGTTCTACATGTCGGTGTTACTGTCATTGTCTAAATACAGATTTTCGAACACCTTTGACAACTCATGGATTTTCCACAGAGTGTTGTGTTCGTGAATCAGCTTGTTCCCAGTCCTTCACAGTTAGAACGATCTCCACCATCTCACTTGTGAGACTTATTCTTCTCTCCTCTAATATTCTTCCAGAAAGACTAAAATCAGACTCGGAGAAAATCGTAGAGACAGGAACAATTAACAAATTGACAAGGATATAATAATCCTCATTTTATCTTTTATCTATAACTCCTTAACCAAGTAAATATGACGTCATATGATTCCTGAGTATACCCCTTAAATGTTATAAGGGAAGAGCCTACTGGATGGTCGTAAGTTCTTCTACGATCACCCCCATAGTCATAAGTTATGCTACGACTACCCCATAGTCGTAAGTCTTGCTACGGCTACCTCATAGTCGTAGGTTCTTCTACGACTAGGTCAGCTATGACCACCTTATAATCAATTAAACCTATAGACAAGTAGGCCCAATTGATTAAGGGATTCAAACAGTCATCATACGCTGTTACTCTGCCAAGTAATATGTAAGACCCGGGATTAACACTCCCGAATCCTCTGTGCATTTCTGAACTAGTCCCATGATCAAGATCTAGTTCACACAAGAAACAAATATGATAACAAAATCATATCACAACTTTATTAATAAGTAACAACGAGTTGATTACAAAGGAGGCTTACAGCCAACAATAAAATAAACACAATGAAGACGAAAAAGTAGTAGGGTCTCAAAGATACGCCACGGGCAATCAAGCTGGGAAGCGGCCTAGTCGTCGAGATCCACACCGTAGCAAAGTCCTTCTCCTCTGAAATTATTTGCATTAAGCAAGAATGAGCACAACTACTGTGCTTTCGCAAGTTACACCCACAAATAATGTAATGACATGCATATGTGGATATTTCAAAGGAAAGCTTAATACGGTTGAATTTGCATAAAGCAAAGATTTTCTTTAAATACTTGTATAAATTTCCAAGGCCATTTTTATACCATATCAAAAATCAGATTTTAAATGATAGTTTTATAGTGTGGATAACCTCCATAATGAATGGTGAAGGATACCCCCCTATCACATGGCTTCCCGCCTAAATCCCATTTGGATAGAAATCCAAAATTATTTATGTCAAATCATTTTGAAACCAAAACCAAAGTATAACTTTGAGTGGCTTTGCTAGCATGTCCATGATCATGACGCGCTATTCAATAGTTTTACACTCTGCAGAGGTTGTACACTTTACCCACAAGACATGAATTCTCTAGTTTGTCCCAATATATCTATGCCACCGCTCACTACCTTAGGTAAGCAGCCTAGAGCACATGCCAAGGCTTTTACAAAGCTCTACCCAAAAGTATTCGTGTTCGCTAAGGTTTCACTTCCATTGGACTACCCATCCTCCTAAGCCCCTCTTGCGCCAGTGGGAAAACTGCATCTAACCAACACCCACACAAACAAATGGCACAAATAACAATGAGGTATCACTAATTATTAAGCCAGTCCTACTCCCCATCTTGAGGACATGTGGTTGCACGGTGAGGCATAGCCCATTATAGGCATAACAAAGGAACGCTCGAGGCGGTCCTTAATTGACTTGGGCGACTTCAATTTAAACCACGGGCCTTAATCCTAACCAGATTAAGCCCGCATAAACTCGCACCAACCTTTCATCCATTTCTCCCAAGTCCAAACCATCACTTTATTTCATTTTTCAAAGTCATTTATAAACTTCCATAACACACCAATGCCATGGATACAATTTAAACAATATTTGATTTTTTGGTGAAATTTCCCAAATCAACATTTTTGGTCTAAGCATGTCTATGCAACATTTTCAAATGATCCTAGTTCATACTATTGTATCAACTAGGTTTTATCTAGGGTGACAAGGGTGAGGGATTCAATGTCAAGGTATTGTCAGTCACGAGACCAGAAGTGAACCATCCGTACTGTGTTCATCCAATCTCTAGCAATTGTAAAATCCTATACTCCAATATCAATTAGTTCAATTTACACCATATACGTCTATTTCTATAATCCAACTTCAATTGATCCAACATCTAACTATACTCTAATTCTATAATTCGATATCCATCAATCCATTATTTCTAAATAAACTACTTCTACTAATTCAACATCAACCCAATGACTATGTACTCCTATAATCAAATTATCGGATAATCCGATATCCAATAACAATCTATTTCTATAATCTATTCTTCGATAATCCGTTATCAACAATTATCTACTCATAGAATCTAATCAAGTTTTATTTCTATAATCCCACCAAGATTTAATCTTATAATCCAACATCCAAGCAAATCAATATTCTACAATGACTACTTCTATAATTCAATCTTAATAGTCCAATATCAATAGTTAACTATCTCTACAATTCAGTATCCATCATTCACTTATTTCTTCATCCGTTAATAATGCATTCCTACGATTCAATCTCCAACAATTATTCTACCCTATAATCCAACAATCAACAATTGTATAATTGTATAATCAATATCTAAGCATCATGTATTCATATAATCTAATACCCAATAATCACGTAATTCAATATCCATCCATAATGTATATCTACAATCTCATGTCCATCAATTGTGTAATCCTATACTTCCATCTCCAATATTCTGATGCCCAAAAATATATTTCTATAATTTAATCTCAACAACAAATCAATTTCTTTAATCTCCTATCCAACGATCATGTTATCTTATAATCCAATAATTTCACTTTCTACTTCCAGTATATATATCACATTCGGAATGGTTCTCCATATGATCTATACCGACAGTAAATGGCTATACACAGGAGTTGGGAATAACTATAAAGCTTAAAACAGGTATTTAAATTACTTGAATATAAATACGCATGCAATAATAATTTTAAAACAGAATTTAAATAATTTAAAATAATGGGTGCAATATGGTCAAGAATGTAACTTGCCTTTGCTGAAGTCTTAACACTCTAAATACTCTGAAGGATTGAACTCTCCGGAATCGTCGAAATCTATACGCGAAAACGATCCAAATTCAAACGAAATCCAAATAACAAATCCAAAAAGGCAATTCAAATTAACTCAAAACTAAATAATTCTATTTTATTTAGATAGATAATAGTTGTATAAAATTTTAGAGATTTGAAACACTCAAATTGGAGTTGGGATTTAAAAGATATGAATTTTACAAATTTTGATCTAAATTTGGAATTTAAATGAATTTTAAATTCTAAAACAAGACTGAACTGAACTCCAAATTGAATACTTATATTTTATTTAGTTAGACAATAATTTTCTAAGATTTTAGCAATTTGAATCATCTAATTTGGAGTTAGGATGCAAAAGTTATGAATTTTACAAATTTAAACCTAAATCTGTTATTTAACCAATTTTCCGAATTATTTTTCTATAGAAAATTCTAATTATTGCGCATGGTGACGTCAGCGACAGGATTTCGGAACTTAAATTAAATAAAACTAATTTTCTCACAGGGACTGGTGGGACACATGTGTCATAGACACGGCTCATGTAGAACAGGTCCACGCGGCTTTTGGCTCATGGGAGGGTGTTTGACGTGGCGCCACGTCAGCGGAGTTGGCGACGTGGCGCCCACGTGGCTGCGAGGTGGCGCCACGGTGGCGCTGACATGGAGGGGACGTGGCACCACGTCGCCCGACGGGGTGGTGCTCGGGTCCTATGGATCCGTGAACGACGCACGCCCGGCATGAGATGCCAGGAGGAAGAGGAGGCGATGGGGAACATGGCGCTTACCGAGGTGGGGTGAGGGCGTGAGGGGAATGCCGACGGCGAGGTGAGAGGCGGCAGGGAGGTCGGGGCTTCTTGGCGGCAGGGCGATCGGGGTTCTCCCAAGAAGGACGCACGACGGGTGCCCTTGAACAGCGGCGCCGATGGTGGCGGCGGCGAGGCCAAAACGTCGGCGATGGTGGCGGTAGAGGCGGCGTCTTGCAAAGGCCGACGGAAGATTCGCAAAATCCGGCCAACCGGAGAGGGGAGAGAAGGAGTAGGTTGAGGGGTTTAGACGAGGAAGAGAAGGGCTACCTCGTGCTCTATTTATAGGGGCCGGAGAAGGTCGGAGCGAGGAGATCGTGGGGCGGGCATGGCGGCGGCGGTTGTGGCGTCTGCGAACCCCACAAGGAGTGGAAAGAACGTGGGGATGAGGGCGTGCGTCAGGTCGAGTCGTGCGCAAGCACGAGCGGGAGGAACGGGCGCGGTTGGAGGCCGTCGTGGAGCTCCCAAGCGCCAAAATGGCGGCCGACCTGCTGACCGCATGAGGAAGACGGCAGAGGAAGGAGATGGCCACGGCCGTTGGATTAGGATCGGTGGCGAAAAAAGGCGGCGTGGGCGTGATGGTCGTTGGATGTTGATCCAGTGGTATCTTGCGATGGGAGAGAGGCCGAGGAGGAGCGGTCGAAGGGCCACCGTCGTAGGTGTGCTTGAGAGAAACAGGCGGAGCAGCTTTACCCAAAGCACTATTTATGATTTTCTTTGATTTACCTATTAAATTAATTCTAGTAATTCAAAAATGCTTTAGAAAATAACAAATAAAATCCAAAATTATCGAAAAATTCACGAAATTCCTTTATCCATTTTGGACTTAATAAAATTATTTCCAACATAAAGTTGGCTTTTAAATTTTGCAAATAAATTATTTTGGCTTTAAAAATATTTAGGAAAGCTTTTAAAATTCCAAAAAATTCTCAAAATTAATTTAGTTTTTATTTTTCAACTTTAACTCAAATAAAACTTTAAAAAACTTTGATAAATTTTATTTTTTGACTTTTAAATCTTTAGAATTTCAAATAAAGCAATCAAACTCTTTTAAATTTGAAAAATTCAATAAAATAATAACTTTAATTAATTTAAATTTGGTAATGTAACTTTGGGTCATTACATAATAGCACGTAACGCCCATTATCTACGGTATATAGCTATTAGGCGACGTGGAGGAGTTATCGCCGGTGATTACTACCAACGTCTTGATTCTGAGATGTGATGGTAGCGCTTCACTGGAGAAACCGCCGCTCCTTCACGCACTATGTAAAGGCGCAATCGAGAGAAGGAAGGGCGTCGTAAATACAAGCACTATCATCTGTAATAGTATGAGTTTTTCCCGATTGTTGAAATACACTCAATACCATACACACACAGAGTAGGGTTATTATTCTCTCCGGAGAAGGCTGAACTCGTATAAAAATCCCGTGTCAATCTCTCGTGATTTCATTCTAGGAGACCCCGAATCAAACAATCTTTACGTAAGTTCGGTTCTAAAACACCGCGGTTAGGCGCCGCCGTGGGGATCTTCCGGTAATCTCTTGTCAACATACTCTCTGTTTTCCAAATCTCATGCACTCATGGCGGAGAATGGAGCGAGGAGAACTGGTTCGACTTGGCAGACTGCAGACGTCGACATGGATGCGGTTTCGATTCTGAGCCGAGTGATGACTCATCCGATGGTACTGCTGCCTCCGGTGATCTTCCCGCAGATCCAGGAGACAATGCCGCTGATGGGGTTGAGGAGGATCCATATCCCCACAACAAGATGCGTCCAAGAGAGGAATCTACCTCTCAAAGGACAAGGGTCAATTTGACCAGACTACACCTGTGGACTCACAACACGACGAGAGTTTTGCCTCGAAGTGTCCGAGTCCCCCTAAGGCGGTCCGACTTGGTGAGGCAAGTTCTGGAAGCCACAATTCCAGGACTTCACCAGCATCTGGTGATTCTCTCTCTCCGGATGACGCCATAGAGAGTGGGATCAAGCATGCTTTTCCTACAAATTCGGCCATCTCTCCGCAGATCACGCCTGCCAATGGAGACGATTATAACCCGGACTTCCCCTACCTGGAGGGGATTACTCCAAGTCGCCAGATGGTGTCTCTCGATGACTCCTCAAGCGGGGAGGCCTCGAGCGCAAGTGAGAATCATCAACGGGAGGTCTTCGTCCTTCCCTCAGATCAAGGTCACTCTCCTAGAAACCGAACTGGAGACTCTCCCGAAGATCACGCCCGCGCCTCATGGCGATGGCAAGAACACCACCGATGGCGGACACGACCAACACCTTCATGAACGCGAAGGAAATCCTCGACATACTCGCACTTCATTGAGGCAGTCTCAAGAGTCTGCTAGGGAAGATCTTGAAGCTACTCGACGAAGGAAGATTGCGGCACAGAAGAGTTTACCTGGGCGCATCCAATATCAATCAGAGGAAGCTCGAGAACTCCAGTACATCAATGACTTGCTCGAGAATCCAACTCAAGAGCTAGCCCGAGCGCCAGGCTACGACCTCTTCGTTGAAGAGATCGCACAAAGGCTTCGGAACACGATGGCAAGGCTGGAAGCACCTCGCCGACATCATTCAGGAAGTCGTAGCAATATGACTTCTTCAGCTACCAGTCGATCGAACATATCACCACAGAGGAATCGATGCAACAAGAAGTCGACGATCTCCTACTCAAGAAATGTCTTTCGAACGACTAATGATCAAGAAACCCCTCGAGAGGTGATCGCCACCATTCCGACATGAGAATCTGCGAAGAAGAGATGAACTACGAGGAGTATTCCCTCAGAGGGTCGAGATCTATCATAGGTCTGGTCAACCTATTACTGGGTATCGTCGAGTACGACCACCTGATGATATCAACCCTTCTTTCCTGCAAAGGAGACGTCAAGAAGTCATTAATGGATGTTGGGCATTCTCGCCTGATCTCCGAGCCGCTTCATCGCCACCTCGTTTTCAACCAAAGAACATGGAGAAGTTTGATGGTTCCCAAAATCCCATCGAATTCCTTCAAATCTACACAACAATTTGTCAGAAGCGGCGGGAGGAGAGAGCATGTAATGGCAAATTACCTTCCAAGCGTGCTCGAAGGATCGCTTTCGATCGTGGTTATTGAACCAACCACTCGAGTCAATTTACTCTTGGCAACACCTCTGCGACCTTCTACTGGCAAATTTCCAAGGCACTTACAATCGCCCCGGGAAGGAGGACGACTTGCACCGGATGAGACAGAACGACAACGAGACCTTGCGCCAATTCATCAAGCGCTTTAGTCAGGTTCGTAACTCAATTCCGGAAGTTTCTGATTCATCTGTCATCAGGGCTTTCAAGCAAGGAGTCCGCAGTAGAAGGATAACAGAAGACATTGCTTTGAATCCTCCTACTTCTGTCGCTGAACTCTTTGAGATGGCTGATCGATATGCAACTGCCTCTAAGGCGGTCGAGTGGAACAACACCATAGATCGAGAAGACAATACCTCTCGAGAGCTAGGTGACATTAGTAAGAAGAAAGATAAGAAAGCAAAAAGTCCAAGAACAAGGCGAAGGGTCAAAACTCCAAGCCGCCGTTCCAAGGAGGTTTTGGTCAGTGAACGATAAAGAGCCACGCACCTCCAAGCCGCACTCGACCGAGGCAAAGGTAAGCGCCCGATCGGAAAAATGATAAGCCTAGGTGGTGTCCTTTCCATAAAAAGGAAGGACATGACCTTCAAGAACTCTAGGGTCTTCCAACGAAAGCTTGAAGACTACTACAACGAAAGGACCACTTCCCACTCTCGGCGGTAGGGCAAGCGAGTGGTCATAAGTCATCGATGACGAGGAGGAGATGCCGCTCAAGATCCGCAACACACCGTCGAGCACATCTACGGGGATCATCGGCATATGAATCAAAGCGGCGGCTTAAAAGTCGCCAGACGTGAGGTAAACTCCATAGATCCTCCTCTTGTCAATAAAGTGCGAAGTGGTGGAAGTCACCATCTCTTTCGAGAAGGGTGATCGCCGACTCCTTCGACTTCGACAGTCGATATCCAATCGTGGTCGAACCCACCATCAACAATTATCTGGTCAATCGAGTTTTGGTTGATGGTGGCAGCTCGTTAAATATTTTTTTACGAGTGCCCTGGATGACATGCAAGTATCCAGGACCAAGGTAAGACCGGTACGATACTCTTTCCATGGAATCGTACCGGGATCTTCGGCTAAACCAATTGGCCAAGTTTCTCTTCCTTTAACATTTGGTTCACTAAGTAATTTCAGGACAGAGAAAATCTCCTTTGATGTGGTCGATTTCGATACGGCATATAACGCCATACTCGGACGACCAACTTTGGCAAAATTCCTAATGGCTACTCATTATGGATATCAATGTATTAAGATGCCAGGTCCCAAAGGAGTAATCACAATCCATTGTGACAAGAAGATGGCGCATACCTGCGACCATCGATCCCTCGAGATGGTTGGACAAATACCAACTCGAGAAGAAAGTCAGCCTTCGACTAGCAAGTCGAAGCCTAAAGCTGCACCAAAGCCGAACGACAAGGTCAAAGAGGTTCCTCCGACGCAGGGAGCCCTCAAGATCGCTCGCGTGGGGGAAACTTCCGATCCCAAATATGAAGACGCCTCATCGCCTTCCTCCGAGCTAACGCAGATGTCTTCGCGTGGCAAGCATCCGACATACCCGAGTCCCGGGGAGGTGATCGAGCACAAAGCTAGCTTTTACTACCGACAAAGTACCGTAAAACAAAAATTACGGAGATTTGCCCCGATCGACGAGATGCTATTAAATCGAAATTGATAAGCTACTTAAAGCGGGCTTTATAAGAGAGGTCAACCACCCGAGTGGTTGGCTAATCTGTAATGGTTAGAAAGTCAAACGGCAAATGGCGTATGTCGTGAGACTTTATCGATCTTAATAAAGCTTGTCCAAAAGACGATTTTCCTTTACCTCGTGACGATCGGTTGGTTGATTCTCTGCAGTTGTGAAATGTTAAGCTTTTTAGATGCATATTCGGATACCACCAGATCAATATGTGTCTAGACGATGAAGAAAAGACTGCATTTATTACACCATTTGGTATATTTTGCTATGTCAAAATGCCATTTGGTCTAAAAAATGCCGGTGCTTCTTTTCAACGCTTGATGCAAGCAACTTTTTCATCTCAATTAGGCCGAAATCTAGAAGCCTATGTTGATGATCTAGTTGTTAAAAGCATCAAGAGACTTAATCATATTACTGACCTGCAAGAAACATTCGATAATCTCACAAAATATCGCTTAAAACTCAATCCTGAGAAGTGTGTGTTCGGAATCTCTTCAGGAAAATTGCTTGGATTCCTAGTATCTATACGAGGAATCGAAGCAAATCCCGAAAAGATCAAGGCCATTCTCCAAATGCGCCCTCCAACCACAAGGAAAGAAGTTCAGAAACTTACTGGGTGCATGGCGGCTTTAAGTCGTTTTATCGCACGACTGGGAGAAAAAGGACTACCTTTCTTTAAACTTCTAAGGAAACACGAAGGTTTTGAGTGGTCAAAAGAGGCAAACACTGCCTTTGAGGATGTCAAGAGGTACCTTACGAGTGCTCCTATTCTGGTCTCTCCGAAGCCAGAAGAAACACTCTTAATTTACCTAGTCGCCACGCCACAGTAAGATAAGCGCAGATCTTGGTCGAGAACGTGAAAACGCACAACGACCAGTTTACTACGTGAGTGAAGTTTTACACGGGCCTAAGGAGCGTTACCCTCAGGTCCAAAAGCTTCTATATGCCCTCCTCATGTCTTCGAGGAAACTGCGGCATTATTTTCAGCGCACAAACTAGTCAGGTCTTGTCTGAGTTTCCCTTAGGGCGATCCTCCACAATAGGGAAGCAATGGGGCGATGGCAAAATGGTCGGTCGAACTTGGGGAGTTCGACATCCATTTCGTGTCCCGAACGGCCGTTAAATCGGATCTTGGCGGACTTTGTCGCCGAATGGACAAATCTGAACTGCTCAGATCCCGATCTGATTCCCACGACCAATGGGCGATGTACTTTGACGGTCGCTTACTTTAAGTGGCTCGGGGTGGGTGGTCTAGTATTTCCTCTGGAGAGACCTTAAAGTATGCCATACAATTAAACTTTCGGGCCACTAACAACGTGGCGAGAATCTGAAGGTTTGCTAGGCGGCATACGAAAGCAATGAAGCTCTTGATTCGCCGACTACTCGTGAGAGGAGACTCTCAACTAGTCGTGAATCAAGTTGGAAAAGAGTACCGGTTTCTAACCCGACAATGTCTCGGTACTTATCGGAAGTCGTAAGCTAGAAAAGCATTTTTAGGTTTCGAGGCACAATTCATCCTCGAAAGGATAATTTCCTCATGAGACCTTTTGCTCGAATAGCTTCTTCCCGATCGAAGTACCAAAAGGAGTTTCTTGGAACAACTCGAGGCCGCCTCTCGATTTAACCGGAGACACCTCCTATTGAGACAGCCTCTCTAGAATACGAGGATACATGGATGGCACCCATCTATGAATATCTTCAGAAGGGTTCTGTACCCGAAGACGATCTCAAGGCAGATCGCTTATCCCGAAAAGCCAAAATATATACTTTGGTTGAAGGAGTCCTCTATAAACGAGGTACTCAAGGGGTGCTCATGCGATGCATTCCGCAGAGCGAAGGATTAACACTCCTTCACGACATACATGATGGCATCTGTGGAAATCATGCTTCCTATAGAACGCTGGTCGGTAAGGCTTTTCGACAAGGCTTTTACTGGCCAACAGCCCTTTATGATGCTAAAGAGTTGGTTAAAAGTGTGTCGATGCGGTTTCATAGCAGTAAATACACCAACCACTTCGGGCATTACAAACAATACCTCTATCTTGGCCTTTTGCGACTGGGTCTCGATATCCTAGGACCGTTCCCCAAAGCTCCGGGAGGTTTCGAGTTCCTTTTGTGGCTATTGATCGCTCACAAAATGGATTGAAGCCGAACCTGTGACTGGGATAACAACGGAAGCGGCAAAACGGTTTATGATGAGATGCGTAATTACTCGATTTGGAGTACCGAGTCGAATAATTACAGATAATGGTAAGCAATTTTCAAGCGCAAAATTTCAGGAATTTTGCGACGAGTTGGGCACCAAACTATGTTATGCTTCTGTGGCCCATCCCCAAAGTAATGGGGCAGTCGAACGTACAAACGGCCAAATAATGAGAGGAATTAAGACTCGAGTCTTCGACCAGCTCATCAAACGCTCGGGGGCTTGGGTACAAGAGTTACCCTCTGTATTATGGGCGGTTAAATGCGACTACCGATCGAGCTACGGTGAAACACCATTTTTCTAGTCTTGAGTGAAGCCATGCTTCCTCGGAACTAAAGATAAGGTCAACACGAGTGAAACTTTCAAAGACTCCAACCAGAATAACTTCGAGCGGATGATATTAATCTACTTGAGGAAAGGAGAAACCAGCCTTAATTAGCTTCGGCGGTCTACCAACAAGCCCTCTGCAGATACTACAATCGAAGGTCCAACCCCGCAGACCTTCTTTGTCAGGTGACTTAGTATTGAGGCTCTGCCAATCCAAGTCTAATCGGAACAAACTTTCTCCCAAGTGGGAAGGTCCTTACAAAGTGGTCGGGTTACTCGTCTAGGGCTCAGATGCGATTGGCAATGGAAGACGGCGGTGTTCTCTCGAACTCTTGGAACATCGACCCGATTCACGCAAGTTTTATGTGTAACCAATCATTCGCACAATAAAGACTCGTGTTCTCTCTACCTCTATTGTCTTACTTTTGACTAGTGCTTTCATAATCTTTCGACTATATTCCAAATACCCAGATTCCTTTATACTTTGGTCGAAAGACAGGTAACATCACCTAGTCGAAGCCTCTCCTCTCTGTATGTGGTCCTGCCCATTAGAAGGAGCTTCCTAGTGTTGACTCGTTACTCACTTTTGCTGCCAACACAAAGAGCTCGGGTTCTATTTAGTCGAAATATTTTTAAAGCCTCCTCTTTTCACCTTAGTTTATTTCTTCAGTTCTTTTGAAAAATATTCTATGTTAAGTACACTTTCTTAGATTTATTCAACTGCTTTTGGGGTATTCGATTAAATGCAATGGTGGGAGGAAGAAACACATCTAGTCGAAGTCTCTCCTCTCGCGCGTGGTCCTCGCCCACTAGAAGGAACTTCCTAGCATCGTTCGCTTTCCTATTCTTGGTACCGGATGACTTATCGAGTCCTCCAAAGAAGGGCTAACAGATTTTTCTTTTGAAGTCCTCTGGATGTTTGTTTAACTTAAGTTCTTTGTTCTCGATTTAATTAATCTAGTCTGAGATGGTGACATCACCTAGTCGAAGACTTTCCTCTCTGCATGTGGTCCCGCCCACTAGAAGGAACTTCCTAGTGTCGATTCATTACTACTTTTTCGCGATGCATGACAATCGTGACCAAAAACTACAAGTTAACCAAACCTCTCTGCTTTAAACCCTTTTTAATACTATTTACTTAGTTTGTCTAAACAAACTAAACAAATAGCTCGAGGGCTAGGATAAAGTTATTAATTTGACTTCAATTCTTAGTCTTTCATTACTTTTTCATTCGTTAATTATCTTTTGAGTTACTAACTACTCAACAAGATGATTTGCGAGAAAAAAAGATGCATTATATAATACATCAACAAAAGCTTGTTTTTCACGTGTTTTTACAAATCACTCAAGAAGGAGAGCCTAGTCGCATTTCCTCAAAAACTTTTTACCGAGTGGTTGCATTTCTTCAATAAGACGACTTATACCTTACAGGCGTCGAAGTCGACTTCGATTGGTTGCACATTAAAATTTGGGGTCATGAGCTTTAAGTTTTGCCAATGCATAACTTATAGCACTTTCGACCGCCTCCTTGATGGACTCAGTTTGATTGGCCTTCAGAGTGGTCACCAGTTCTTGCAAAGTCCCGACTTGTTCCCCAATAGTACTTACGTGAGCAGCTATCGTATCATCTTGAGGAGCTTTTCCCTCAGTACGTAGCTCACCAAGTACATTGTTCAGGAGCGTGATATTATCTTGAAGATTAATCTTCATCGCCTCCATGACCTGTTGGGTACGAGTCAAAGCCTCGTGTAGTTGTTTATTTTCGACCACTTGTTCTGACAAGAATAAGACCGGTCGAGTAAATAAACTTCTAGAGGAGAGAATAAAATAGTCACAGGTAAAAGAATTTCTTACCTGCTAGACGAGAATCTAACTTCTCGATTTCGCATTATGAGAAAGCGGTCTCGGCATGCGCTCCTTCCATAACTTGACTTCATCTCGTTTGCCTTAGCAATGCGACGATCTCGTTATAGATCAAAGTCTTATCCCTAAGTTCATTTTCGAGTCTTCCTGCTCAAGATCCATTTCTAAAAGAAGAAATGAGAATTAGAAAAGGAAGGAACTTCGTAATGGATTGCAGAAAAAAATGCTTACGATCGGCGAGATCTCGGCCTCTCAATTTCTTGATCCTTCTCTTTGGATATCTGAAAAAGCTCGCGAATAACCACGCTTTTTTCCTTAACTTCATCCTGAAGTCATCTCGTATCATTTTCTTTTTACGAAAAGAAGTGACGATCGTAAAATCAACAATATAAGCAAATCCTAAGTCCGGCACTTCATCGTTTATCTTTTCTGCATTTCTTGATTCTGCAGAGTTAGCTTCTTTAACCTTCCTCAAGAGGAATTCTACTTGTTCACATAGCTTTCTCGACTCCTCTTTTTGATAATCGGCGAGTCGGCGAGTCTTTAAATAAGCTTTTTTAACCTTGTAAAGGTTAAAAGTGGACATGAACATTATTAAATTGGTTGTAAGCTCTCCTACAACCATTGATCCAGTCGTAAGTTCTTCTACGACTATGGATCTAGTCGTAAGTTCTCCTACGACTAAGCATCTGGTTGTAAGCCTTTTTACGACTAGTACCTAGTCGTGAGTTTTTCCACGACAAACCCTGTAAGCACTATATAAGTAGTCAAGTCGAAAGCGACTATGAAAAATAGTGACTTACCACCTCTCTACTGCTTGCAGAGTTCCTCTTTTTCTGTCATAGACTCTAGAAGTTGTCGGTGATATTCACCGACAACGGCAATTTTCTAGAGCTTTACGCAAAAGGAAAGACAATGAAAACAAGGAAGATCACATATATAAGTATTCTTAAATACTTACACTCATGGTTGATCGAGCAAATATCGAGTAAACCACTCTGCATGCTTGACTTGTCTACTCTATCGACTGATCCCACCAAACCTTCTCAAGACGCTCATTGTCAAAAGTGTCCCTCTATTGGGAATGTCTTTGGGATGAGGGACTCGATGGCGAGATCTAAAGGCAGAAGACCCTACTATGGAAGCAGGGCCAAAGAAATCAGAACAGAAGTTGAAGTATTCCTCATCTTCCGATTCTGAAATTGTAGCATCTCTTTGGGTACCAGGAAGGAGGTCTGCAACAATTTCCTTTCCCACACGGTGGTCAGGAACATCACCACCTTGGGCAGAGGCTTCTGCGACTGTCTCTGCTAGTCCCACGACCACATTAGTGGTCATGGCAGCTATTTCTGTGGTTGTAGCCACTACCTGAGTGGTTATAGCCGCCACCTCAGCAGTTGTGGCCGCTACCTCAGCGGCCATGGCTACAACTTCAGCGGTTGTGACAACCGCCTCGGGAGCCACGACTTCTTCCACCACCCAGGCCGAAGATGATCCTTCGACCACTCCCGCTGTCAGCTCTCCTATCGCTGGAGAGGCGGAAATGGGCTTCTCGATAGAAGCCACCTCGGGGACTGAAGAAGTCGAGCTAAAACAAACAAAAGGATAGCAAGTCAAATTGTGAAAATCAAAAGGTAAATGATGTTCTTACACTTTAGCCTGTTTCACAAACCTCTGCATCCTGGACTTGATTAGAAACTTTGAAGCCATCTTCCTGATGGAAGGGTTCTTCGACTTCTTTGCTACGACTACGTCTGGTCGTAGCTCAAGTTGGGGAATAGGCTCGGCCACGACCACGTCTGGTCGGGGATCTTGAACAGGGACCATCTCTCTGGTCTCCTGACTTTCCGGAGGGCCGAGATCGGTCTCGACCACTCCAAGAGTAGCGCTACCCTCAACAATAGGGACTGGATCAGTGTTGTCCTTCACAAAAGACATAAACTCCTTCCAGTTCTCTTTTTCTAGTTGCTTGACAAAACTAGAAGTGGCGTAAACCGTGAAAGCTTTCTCGTCATAATAAAAGGTACCTTGGCCTTGTGGGCTTTGGCGCCTAAGAGGTTCTTCAACCTCCACGGCCTCCTCACCGCAGTGCTTGATCTCGACTCTTCTTTGTGGTCATGTCCTTGGTCTTACGGATCTTGCGTATAAGAGTTTCTTCATCCTCCTCGACTTCAGTTGTTTCGACTTCATTTTCTGCTGCGACTATGCGTGCCGCAGACCTTAACGAGGACCTGGTCGAAACGAGGGGACTTGAGCTTAATCCTCCTTGTCGCATTTACTTTTGAAAGTCGACGCTTTTACTGGGGAGCTGAGTCTTTGTCCACTATCGCCCCTGCGCCAATGGTCATCAGTTCGACCTCTTCGTCATCCCGGCGGTTTTCCATGCCTACTTTCTGTAAAGAAAAACAGAAAAAGAAGAATCAATGACCAGTCGTAAGTTTTTCTACAACCAGTACCTAGTCGTAAGCTTTTCTATGACATGTCCCTGATTGTAAGATTTTCTACGTCACTACCTAATCGTAAGTTCTTTCTACGACTATAAAGTCCTAAGGATAAAATCAGCTTTTGGTTACCTTTAGGCGCTCAACCTTTTCCTCTGCGGACAAAACCGCAAGGATTTGAGGAACCGCCATTCCGGGTGGCGGGGGCTTCTCACAAATGAGTTTGACTCGACGCCAATCTCTGCTCAGGAAAGATCTCAGATAAAACAGATAAAGATACTCGATTGGATAATTTCAAGAAGACCAAACCGAGAGTTAAGTCGAAAAACTACTTACCCTCATCGTAGTCCTCGGTCTGTCTTTTGGCCCGTGTACTTCCACATAGGAGATACTCGTTTCTTCAAAGGGCTAATTCGACGGTGATGAAATCCTTCACCACATGCCATCCATCAACCCCTTCTTTCAAATCCTTAATAGCTTGAATATAGGGGCAATTGATTGATATCTTGGGGAGTCGAATCCCACGAAGATTTCTTTTAATGACCTTCCTTTGGAAGGTAAGGTCATCTTCGGAGGTGACTTTCGAAAAAACCACCTCTTCCTCCATCCCGCCACGAGGACCTAGTGAACATCTGGATGTACTCCTCAACTTCTCGTCATGGAGCTTGGACCACGACTTAGGCTATTCCAAATTTTGTCGAGCCATTCCAGTAGAAATACCGAAAGAGCTCAAGGTCCGGAATTCCAGTGCACGCCTCATAGAGATACACAAATCGCCAAGATTGTGATGGAATTGGGACCAAGGTTCACCAATTCCACCTCAAAATACTCGAGTATAAGTGTAAGAAAGGGGTGAGCAGCAATCGAGACCACACTCACAAGATGCTGGAAGACGGAATTTGTCCATCCTCCCCGACGGCCATTCTTTGCTGATGCTCACGAACCACTCCACGAGAACTCTCTCGAATCTTCCCAAATTGACAAGGGCTTGCATCTTCGCCAGATCCATCTCGACTTCGCCCACTCGGAGACCCTCCGCCATTTCTCTCGAAGGGAGATTCTTGATTGAGTTGGTGGCGGAGAAGACAAGAACTTGATGAACAAAGGGATGATTTGAGGAAAAGTGTGAACCCTAAGTCTTACCCCGGTAAGTATTTATAACCGCGGCCTTAGGCCGAGGCGTGGTATTCCAAAGGTTGCCACCGCTTGAGAACCGCTCAGCAGACGACAAAGTTAATCTGTGTCGTTCAAATTCCACAACGTGTCTGTTCGAGAAAATCAGGTTTGCTTTTACACCTCAAATGAAATTACTTCCTTGGTTAGATTCTTTTTAACCAAAGGAAATGTCAATCGGAAAGGTTTGTCTTCCGATCACCATGCTACGACCACCTCGTGATCGTAGAAATGTTCTACGACTATTTGATAGCCGTAAGTAATTTTCTTGACCAAGCATACTTCTGGTCAAAGTAGTACACTAATGTCGAAGAGTTTTTCCTTCGACTATCTTTCTACGACCCTCTCGTGGTCGTAAGACCAACTATAACTCCTTAACCAAGTAAGTTGCTTTCACTTGAAGTCATTAGATGACGAGGATATAATAATCCTCATTTTATCTTTTATCTATAACTCCTTAACCAAGTAAATATGACGCCATATGGTCCCCGAGTATACCCTTAAATGTTATAAGGAAGAGCCTCTTCGATGGTCGTAAGTTCTTCTACGATCACCCCCATAGTCGTAAGTTATGCTACGACTACCCCATAGTCGTAAGTCTTGCTACGACTACCTCATAGTCGTAGGTTCTTCTACGACTAGGTCAGCTATGACCATTTTATGATCAATTAAACCTCTGCACAAGTAGGCCCAATTGATTAAGGGATTCAAACAGTCATCATCTGTTGTTACTCGCCAAGTAATAGCACGTAATGCTCCATTATCTCGGTATATAGTTTGTAGGCGACGTGGAGGAGCATCGCGGTGATTACTACCAACGTCGCTCATTCTGAGGATGTGATGAGGCGCCGCTTCACTTGGAGAAACCGCCGCTCCTTCACGTACTATATAAAGGCGTGTCGAGAGAAGGAAGGCGATCGAAATACAAGCACTATCATCTGTAATAGTCTCGAGTTTTTCCCCAATTGTTAGTAATACACTCAATACCATACACACACAGAGTAGGGTTATTATTCTCTCCGGAGAAGGCCTGAACCTGTATAAAAATCCCCGTGTCAATCTCTCTGCGTGATTTCATTCTAGGAGACCCCCCGAATCAAACAATCTTTACGTAAGTTCGGTTCTAAAACACCGACACACATCACGTGCAAATATGGATATCACATGATATGTTAACTTATGGGCTTGCCACCATTGCAAGATGTCAAAGCCTTCTGAGTTGAAATCCACCGTATCGCTGTCCAAATATGTGGATAGTTCTCCACTCCTTGTGGGTCTTGGCTGAGCAGGCGACGGTGTAGAAGAAGAAGAAGACCTAGACCTGGACATAGAGGAAGAGGCACTGAAGATTGCGCCCCACATATTTGTCTTCCTACTTGAGGTGGGGGCTATTGGAGGTCGTTGCGAGTGGACTCCCCATAACTTATTTTCATACCTTTGGTATACCTCGTATAACCAAGAACGAACTTCTGCAAAATAGTCAATATAGTCTAGCCCTCAGAGCATCACTAAGAAGATCAAGTCATAGACCAAATGCATCAATTTTAGCCCTAGGATCTAAAAAGAAATGCAAATGAATATAGGTAAGGGATTTCTCTCCAATATTTAAGGTATTTAGATTTCATGGAAATAATAGCATCGCGTAAAACTAAGTCATTTTCATACATTTTCAATTGAGTAGCAATCCGTAAAATAGTATGCACAATGATAGGAGATGTTGGATAGTAGACAGTGGACAAAGCAACAGTTGCCTCATAAAAATTTCTAGAAACGACAGTATCTTCTCAACAACGAACCAATGTTGCTCAGTTAATAGTATACTACCGTCAGTGCTATGATAGTGCGTTTGAATAAAAATAGAAAAAGTGCTCTTGTATGGTAAAAGACTCTTAAGTATGAGATAAGTAGAGTTCCACCTTACTTCCATGTCCAAACCGAACTTTCTTGGACGTACACCCATCGCCTTGCAGAAGTTCTTATATTGCACTATTCTTATGTTAGAATTATTCAAGAAAGAAATCGCATCGCGAAAAGCTTTAATATACGAACTCAACCTCTTCAAACCACATTTGACTATACGGTTGATAATATGATAAGTGCATCATTGATGTAGCAAGAAGGAATCAGCATATGTACTCAATACTGGAGTAAGAATGTCCATGTCCCTGGAGTTTGAAGTGGCGTTGTCTAAAGTAATTGCGAATATTTTGTTTGTAAGACCAAAGTTTTCCACGACTTTGATAATACAATCCGCAATATTCTCACCCGTGTGTGCTACATCAATTAATTTCAAAGCTATAATCCTTTTCTCTATTACCCAGTCGTCATTAACATAATGCGCAACTACGCTAAGGTAATCCTCCCTAGCCTGACCACTCCATATGTCCAAGGTCAGGGCCACCGAAAATGTGCACGTACTAAATAGTTCCTTTATTTTATTACGACGTTCATTATAGTATTTTACTATATCCCTAGTTGTTGTCTGTCTAGAAACAGAAGAAAATCTAGGATTATGCGCCAGTCCTAATGTAATTTTGAAAAGAAGCAGACTCACCAAATCCTAATGGTAAATCCTCAAAAGCAATTAAACGACAGAGAGATTGGCGGTGTAACATCCCAATCTTGGGTTTGTATTTCAAATGTATAAAAATGTGAAGGAATTAAACTTTTGATGCATCATGTTGTCAATTGAATTTTTTTTTTGGATTTTATTTCTAAGGTTTTGTTGATTTTGAAAACCTAATGCTTCAATTGACTAGAAGCATAACCCTTTGAAACTTTTTAAAACAAATCTTATGATCGTCCTCTGGAATTATTTTTCCTTCATTATGGAACTTCTAAGTGACTCCTATGAAAAATTTCATAATTTTTAGATTTTATTTTCTATTTTAAAGAGGCTAGTCAAACTAGGTAGATCCTTGGTCAAAACCCTAGGACTGAACCTTATAACATTTCTAGAGACAAATGCCGTGCATGAAAAACTTTGGAATTTTACACAAGATATTTATCAGAGCCTTTAGCCTCCTGTAAAAATTTCAGAATTTTTGGAGCTAATATTCTAGGTCTAAAAATTCCTAACTTTCTTAGCCTGTTTTCAAATTCTGGCTTAGCCCTGTTCCTCTGATTCGGTCGGACCCGAGCCACACGGTCGAACCCAACCCCCTAAGCCAAACTGGCGTGCCACTTACCTCCTTGCGCCGCTGACCGGTGGGCCCCTACTGCTATTCTTCGTCTCCACGTCATGGCGCGCTTGCCCGGCTCAAGCCTTGCCGTTCGCTCTCCGCCGAGCCAAGCGCTCCGCCATGATAATTGGCGCCGCACAGTTTACAGCATGCGACGGGTTTAGCCATGTCGATCGCCTTCACGCCCCGATCACCTCTCCCACCCGCCCCTGTCACTCGTCACTCGTGGGCGTCCATGGGCCGAGCCCATCTCCAGCCGCTCCCTCTCGCATTCTCCGTCCTCTAGCCTTTATAAACCTTAGAGCTCCCTCTCCATTTCTTTTCACCACCAGAGCACCCCCTATATCCCTTCTTCCTCAGAGCCAAGAGCAAGAGTGAAGCTCTAGCTCAAGCCCGAGACGCCGTCGTCGTGTTCCCGTCGTTCCAATGCCGCTCTCTCCCTTCTCTTCGTGCCAGTTTATGTTCTGGGATCCTAGAACAAAATCCTCTAACTCAATTTCATCTTTCGTCCTCAGGGACCGACGTAGTTGGGATGGTCTCATCTCTAGCCAAAAACAGTCCCCTTCGTCCCCAACTCTGGTAAGATGCTCCACTCTTCAATTGCTTGCTCTTGTACCATCTCCGAGCCTTACTTGAGTTTTCCGTGCCACTCGATTTCCTTCTTGTAGCTTGAGTCATCCTCTCCACATGGAAGCGTCGACACCAGTTCGGTTCCTCGCCGCTGGCACAACTCCGTCCAGTTCGTGCTCCCCTCTCCCTTCCGGTATGTTCCTATGACCTAGTAGCTACTAATGTGTGCGCTAATTCGGCTGAAGAATTGTTGGGTTGTTAAGTGCACGATGGCCGTAGTTCCTTCTCCGCCTCTCTCCGGTGCACCGCCGCGTCGGGCCTCCTCTGGGCTCGCCACCGGTGCTCATGGGTGAGCAAGGATGCGGTGGTTCCGTTTTAGTACTTGACTGGCGCCGCCATGCCCTCCGCCGCCGGCGATTCACCGACAAAGCTCGCGGTCGAACACGCCTTGCGCTGGCAGCTTCGGACCGTTCCTATAGCATGATGATTAGGTGTTTAATTGCTGTTGTTAGGGTTAAGTAATGATAAGTATTGATTAGATGTCGGTTTAGAGTTCTAATGTTCCACTGATGTGTGGGCCCCGCGTACGGAAACCCATGTCTTTAAATCCTGAGATTCGCATTAAGTGGCTAACAAGTGGGCGTGGTTTACATAGTAACCCGCGGTGGTCCATGGACCGGCACAACGCTGTGCTATGAACCGTCGGTCCACCCACTGTTTCGTAGACTGTGAGCATGACAAGCGGGACCCGCTTGTCAGCAGCCTTTTTCCTTAGGTTTTTAAATGAAAAATAAAAAGAAAACATGGGACCCTCTTGTCAGCATCTATGGCTAGGAAGGTTTCTGTAGAAAAAAAATATTTAATGTATTTTTAAATTCCGAAACGATTTATTTGTGTACTGAAAATTGGAAAAACTTCAAAATTGCATAAGTAATTCATTTTAACTCCTTTTTGCATGAAACAAATTTTGTTGGTTTCAATTTTAAATGTACTAATATAGAATTGTTTTTAATCTTACTTCTATCACAGAAATTTTTTTTAATAAAATAACTTTCGGCTTAGCTTTATTTCTTGCACTAAAAAAATTGTTTTAACTTAAAAAATACATAAGTATTTCTTTGTAACTCCAAATTGAGTGAACTCAAGCTTGATGGGTTCCTATGTTACTGTACTTTAATACGGAATAGGTTTTGTGGATGTTTCTATCTCTGAAAAGCTTGGTATTCAATTTGTTTATGCACTACTTTCTCGACTTTGAAAAAACCATAGGAAATTCATTTGAACTCCAATTTGGGAGATTCAAATTGTGTTTTTCTTAGAATGTTGAGCTCTGTCTACCATAAAATTCTTATCCTCACCACCTTTCTGGAAAATTTCACGAAAAATTAGGTTTCGAATGAACAGCACCCGAGCCCTGTTTTTCCTGATTTTATTTCTTGGCAGTTTTGTTTTCGCTATATATTTTGCATGCAACATCCAAATCAATTGATTTTTATTGATAAATTCATTTAACATCATGCTCTACCTTCTGTGTAAATTTAATGATTGTTTGATGATTTTGAATTTTTGGAGTTTATTCGGCGTTATCCGTTCTTAGTGTTTCTTCTCGATTCTTTCGTTAGGTTCTGACGAATTCATTGAGTACGAGAGTGATCCTCTGTAGCAAGCAGGTTATCTCCAGCAAGTCAAGCAACCCCCCCCTTTGACCAAATTGCTCCTAGTACTTTTGTTAAAATTATCTTGTTTGCAAATGTATGTAAGCATGTGCTATGTTGAAGTTTAATTTCTCATTAAGGGTAGTTAATCCGAATAGATGCATGAGCTGTAGGTAAATGTTCTCATTACTACTGAGCCTAAGTTAAATTATTGCTAATGATTTGGAGTCTGATGGATGGACTCTGGTCATTTATATATGTATAGTATGCGAGTCGGTTTGCTTAGCAATGCTTAGAACGGTAGCATGGGGATTATCGCTTTGGCGATGGTCGTTATATCATCACTGTAATTACTTGGGTCCGGGTACTCATGTATGTATTGAATTTGGAAAACTAAAAACTGAAAATAAAAAGTTTTAGACTTGGGCACATGGTTGATGGTGTGTTGTCGGGTGTGTGGTTGGTGCCTAGGTCAACAAGGACCGAACATCTTGTATCACACTATGCAAGCACTTTTGTTTGCATCCACATGAGGGGGATATGGGACATCTCTTGACTAAGTACTTTACTTTGGAGTGTCATAATTAATGAGTCGCCGGTGGTAGTGTTAGAAGGAAAAATTGTTCTGTTCTTGTTGGGCTTGTGCGGGGAGGGTTCTAGGTAGGTTCCCTCGTCTGAGGAGCATCGGTAGTTGCTGAGGCTGAGCCGATGTGTCCGACATAACGTATGGGTCATCCGTGGGAGCCCGGGAAGGGCGGCTCACGGAGGGTTAACCCTCATACGTGCGACTCTTAATTAATTCATTTCATTGGAAAACGTCTCGTAGGACTTAGCCTTACCGGCATACCTAAGGAAGTATGCTCTATAGCTTGGCGAAAAGACGGTCTGGCATGTGGGTAATGTTGTACACCCCTGCAAGGTTTTAATCTATTCGAATAGCTCGTCCTAGGTTATGGATACGCTTGGTTAGGTTTTACAAGAGTTAGACTATAACATTTTCATTAAAACTTGAAATCGGGTGGTACGATTGGGTTTTCGTACATTGTTGTGGTGGCTGTTGGGAAGTCACCTCTAGGATGTTAAATATGCTTATAATTATTATCTCACTATTGTTTAAATAATTAAAAACAGATTTGACAAAATGCTTTACAATCTATTACTCTATTGCAAAGAAAACTGCTTTACGCTGAAAACTGTTTAGTGTAGTAGCCTTCCTTTGTTACATAAATGCACCTACATATTCTTTTGCTTGTAAGACTTGCGAGTATAATTGTACTCAACTCGGGTGCTGCAATTTCAGAGGAGGTTGATCCCCAAGGGATCAACTATTGTGAGACGGATTTCATGCAGGACGACTAGCTCGACGGGTTTCTGGTCGGTTGCCTTGTGGGTAAGGGCAGCCAGTTGGCTTTTGTTTATCGCCATCTTATGGCTTTTGCTTCGGCTGCTACTTTAGTTATTTACCTTGTCATTTAGCCGGTCGGCCCCCTTTTGTAATAACTCTATTATGTGTATGTCTTTTTGTGGATATCATGGGGATATGCTTATGATCTTAGGATGATGAAACAATTGGCAATGGTGCTTTTGGTTTGAAGTTTCAAGTGTTTTCGACAAAGTTTCAGATCTGTCAGGTCAGCGGCGGTCTGACCGGCTTTTGTGCTGATTGTGGATTTAAGTGGTGATTTGATTTTGGGATAGGTCATATCTATATTTGTTAATGCATATGTGTTGCATATTGCATGTTTTGGCTAACGTGGGTCAAGTTGTGAAGAACTTGTTCCCGGATTCGTGTTTGCTTGTCTATTGTTGTGCAGGTGGCTTGCAGGTCAATGACGGTCAACGGCGAGGAGGATCGGGACTAAGCTTGGAGAGCTGAGGTTCAGAACGATCATGGATGTCGGGTGAGGTCAAGTGACTCAAGCATGGCGCAGAATGGACATGGATGACCGAACGGGCGGTTCGGTGCGACTGGTTGGATCAAGCGGTAGCGAGTCGTTGTAAGTGCTCGATGGTGCGGTGGGATCCGGACGAGAGAGACTTGACGACATGGAGCCATTGATCAACCTACACGTGGCGAAGCAGGCGAGTGCTTCGCGCAGATGGATTCGGTCTTTGGAAAAGATCGAGAAGGAGTATTTTGATAATTTTACCAAATACCATCTTGGTGACCTTTTGGCTAAACCACGGCGCGGGACGGCGCAAAGGAAGTGGTTTAAGTCAAGAGAATTGAAGACGACGCTTTTATATGCGTGCGTGTGTGTTCCGTTGATGTTGGGGCTTAACGGAAGCCCATTAGGTTTAATCTTCTAGAAGCTCCAATTCTAAAAGGGTTTTAGGGTTGGGGGCTGTCATATAAAAGGAATAGGAGATGGGACATTAGGGCTTGGCGCTTTTGGAGCCATTGTGGCGGCGCCCCCTCCCGGAAAAACGGAAAAACCCTTGGCGGCGCTACTTGAAAATCAGGTTGAGGCGGCGGCCTCTCTGCCCTACAGAAAAGCAGAGGCTTTGGCGGCGACCTGTGCTGCCCGAAGAAATAGAGGTAGGCGGCGGCTTGTAGAGTGATCACTAGACAGAAAAAATCGGAGCTTGCGCCGGCCTTTTGCCTCTGCGTGAGTGCTATTGATCTTGGTTGTAAGTTTTTTATTACTTGTCACATCAGTGTGTACAACCGAATCATTTGCTTTGTTTATTCAGCTCGACACTGTGAGGTTTGCTGTTGGACTTGCTATGGTGTGGCGGCAGCCTATTGCTTGTCCTTCGTTGGATGCGGGTCACCTAGTTGTGTTGCTCCCGGGAAAATAGGCTTTGGCAGCTTGCATCTTCTTGCTGCCCATGTACTTGTATTGAGTTGTAAAGCAGAGCCGTGGCGACCCCCTGTAGCCTGCAGAATCATGATTCTCTGAGCGGCAGCTGTAGCTGTTTGGATTGCTCCATCGGATTGTGAACCGAGTCTTGCTTTGAGTTTAGTCCCTTTTTTATTCCCTTGGGTGCAGGTTTTGTGTGGTTCAGATCACTAGTGTGCTGCGCCCATCAGTGATGCGTTCTGAATTTTTGCTGCTGACAGGCGGCCTGTGCACCATAAAAACCGGCGCTTTGTAATCTGCAGAATGAGGAACCCCAGGGCGGCATCTGCTCAGTAGTTGATCGCATGTTCTAATCGTTCACGGTTTTGCCTATTTTGATCGGTATCTTTTCTTCCTGTGAGCGAGTGGATTTTTCCAGTTCTTGGTTGAGATTTGGTTATTAGCTTTGACTGCTGTCTCTTTATGGGTGTTTGTCGGCCGGATTGGTGTGGTTAATCCCGGCGTGGCGGCGACTTATTGTTCATCCATCAATTGGTGTGCAACTTGTGTTAAGTGGCACTAGAATGGCTTTTGAGCGTATGCATGTATCTTGATCTTTGCCGATTCTAGTAGCTACTGCTAGGAAGGCTTAAAGATTTCCATCCATCATTGATGTGACTAAACTTTTGTTTATTGTTACTGTGACCGAATCTGTTTAGTCTTTTTATTAGCTTGGGCTATCATCTTGATTGGACTGAATCTCTGTTTGCTGTGGGTGTGCGTGCGGTCTTGAGATGTTTGTAGTCTTGAGCTTCGGGGTTTGATCGGACTCAACATAGGTCATCTGCTGTGCTTGTATATAGATCTTCATAGCTTTTATAGCTATTGGAGTGAAAGTAGTGTTGAGTTCGATCGAGGTGAAAAATAGAGAAAGCGTCTATTCACCCCCCCTCTAGTCGCCTTTCCGGTCCTACACTTTTGGATGTTGCAATTATGTCATTATCGGTATTGTATTATCTTCAGTATGGAATTGATGCTTTAAAATTTTGTGAGGTGTGTGTGTAACGCTCCTGGGAGGTACACAATACACCGAGAGCGGGATATTTAATTTGTAATGCTAGGACCAAGTGGATGGTTAAGTATTACAAGTTAAATACCCCAGGTTCTCACAAAGCTTGGTATCAGAGCCATACTGACAATAGAAACCCCTAGCTTAGTCGTTCTTAGGTTATTTGAAAAACTTAGTTGCAAAATATCAAATATTTGATGCAATCTAAGTAAGTTATCATATTTTACTCCTTACCTATCTTAGATTGCTCGTCTCACCTTGATTTTGTTTGAGTTTCGAAAAGTTGATTTCCTCTCATCTTCTTTCAAAACATAGTTGTTACCGTTTAAATTCGGTTTTGGGGAACCAATGATAGTGAAAATGTGAAGTGTTGGCTGTCCTTTGGTGAAGATTAGAAGCACTTGTTGTTGGAAAATTTAGCTGGGAGCTCGGTTACAAAATCTGGACAGCAAGCGCAAGTTTTGGGACAGCAAGCACATAATTCTTCATTAGGGCTAAAGACGAGAGGAAAATTCAACTAAAACTCATGGAAATGAAAGGGTAAGATGTGATTATAGTTGGCTAGTGCCTAATACACACCTAGATGGTTTTTACCATGCTTTACATTATGAAATCTTTGTCCCAACCGATTGCTCGTTCATTCAATACGAGTTAGTCATGCCGGGAAAATTAACCTTTTGAATTATGAGTTGGTACTAGTTCTTATACCTTTATACAAATATTTGGAGTTCATTTCTTGCTAATATTTGTATGCTCTTGTTAGGGATGGCTGGAAGAACTCGAAGCAGACAAGGTCAACAAGCTGGCCATGATGAGGAGCTTCCACCTCCTCCGATCATGGACGAGGTTCTCGCTCAGATTGAGCGAAACTGAATGGATCAGATGAGGATCCTGGAGGTCATTGCGCGGAACACCTCCACTCTTTCTGGTGCCTCCGGATCAAGGGGAGGAGGTGGATATCAACTGCGGGGAGGACTCTCGGAGTTCCTTTGCACGCAGCCACCTACTTTCTCCCGGTCCGAGGACACACTTGACGTAGACGGCTGGCTGTGTCTAGTCGAGCAAAAGCTCAACATCGCTCAGTGCCAAGATCATGATAAGGCACTCTTCAACTCCCATCAACTGGAGGGGGCAACACTTTCATGGTGAGAGAACTTCCTCACCATGCAGTCCGCGGGCCGAGCCATCACTTGGGAGGAGTTTCGTACTGCCTTTCGACGGGCTCACGTCCCCGCCGGCTTGATGAAGCTCAAGAAGAAGGAGTTCCTTGCGCTCAAGCAAGGGCGCAAGTCAGTGATGGAGTATTTGCATGAGTTCAACCATTTGGCTCGGTATGCTCCAGAAGATGTGCCCACTGATGAAACCAAGTAGGAGAAGTTCATGGACGGCTTGTTCGAGGAGCTGTAGGACAAGCTGTCTATCGTTGACTTTCCCGACTTCTAGACGTTGGTCGACAAGGCCATTGCCACTAAGCATAAGGGGAGAGCATTGGGCGAGTCTTGTAAGCACAAGTGGGAGGTCCAGAGATCAGCAGGGGGCAGCCTTCCTCGCCCTCATGTCGGGTAGGTTCCGATGGCCCGTCCTCAAGCTCCACCACCACCGAGGCCATCAAATTTTGTACCTCACCCTCTGTAGACCGTGTTTCAACCACATGCACCTGCGGGATAGCAAGTCAACCTCCGCAATCTGGCTGCCGAGGTCACTTGTTTCTTCTGCCATAACAAGGGGCATTATGCGAATAATTTCCCTAAGAAGACTGGAGCGGTCCCTTGTCCTAATGGAGGGCGCGAGCAAGGAAGTGGACGTCCCCTAGCACAGAAGGTTATTCGAAGGACCCAGAGCTTGGGAAGCGGCCGAGTCAACCATATCTCAGCCGAGGAAGCGCAAGAGGCAGCCGACGTCGTGTTGGGTATGCTTCTTGTCAATTCAAAGCCTGCTACTGTATTATTCGATTCAGGAGCTTCGCATTCTTTTATATTGCACTCTTTTGCTGCACTTGGTGACATTCCGTATGTTCCTATGCATGTCCTGTAGGGATACGGGTAGGCTACGATAGCAACAATTCAAAAATTCTACTACATAAACCAGGAAGCTAAGCAAGAAGATGATCACAGATCGTTACCACCAGACGCGCAGAGCAGTGGAAGAAGAGTTAGAGCAGTCTGGTCCAACGTAGAGTGTATTGATGTAGTGGTCGTAGTCGATCGTCCAGCATCGAGCACATCGATGCAGTGGTCATAGTCGATCAACAAGCATCCTCGCGAGTCGATCGTCTCCTCCAGTAACCTCTGCAGTTCCTTATGAAGATTGCGGATCGTCCTCAAGTGCAACAGCAACCGCAGTAGCGCCTCTACGGTATCCACATATCCAGGGAAGGAACAACTGTACGTTGGTGTGCTAGCACCAAGTCGCACGACAGAGCTCTCAAGAAGATGGTGGCTAGGCTTTCGGTGGAGCAACTCACGTCAACTTGTCTGTCTTCCCAACAGCCTCATGCATCTCCTTATATAGTGTCCATGACGGATCCTATCCGAACATATTTTGTTCCAACCCTTATATAGTGTCCATGACGGATCCTATCCGAACATATTTTGTTCCAACCCGTTAAGTGTGTGACCTGTTAGGTTTATGCATAATCGGTTGTGACTCGGAAACCCTTTCCGACCACGAGTCGTTAGCGGTTCCTAGCAGAACATAGCGATTCCCGAATACACACAAATTATATCGGATGAACCTTAATGCGATATGATCTACGACCAGGTCCTCATCACTTACGACCATATCCTATCTCTATATGACCAGTTCGTAACTTCTTACGACCAGGTTACGACCACTCTATGATTACGTTCGACCAATCTATGACCAGCTCGTATCTCCATACGACTAGTCCGTAACTGATCGAACTAAGCGACCTACTTGTGTATTCTCCCTTTGCCTCACGATATCCGGTTGAACTCTAGGTGAGATGTGTCATCCATGGACTGTTCAATACTTTCTCGATCGAGTGTCGGATAACTTCATGTGGTCAACACTTCGACCACTAGTGGCATGACCATGCACTTTCTTTATCTAACCACAATGAGGGGCCCAGAGACATCTCTCCTATTATGTTAGGAGGGGAAAATCCCATATCCGACTAGTCACATTCCTCTGCATGTTTCATAGCATACCCGAAAGCTACCTTTATAATTACCCAGTTACGAGCAGTGTTTGGCAACCCCTAAGAGTGCTATTACACATGTAGGAAACAATGCTGATCTCAGGTCTAAGGATTATACATCATCATTGCTTGAGACCAACTGATGACACATGAAATCATAACAATCTCAACAGTGTCTCAAGCTGGGTCAATCCAACCCCATGTTCTCTAACATGTGTTCACATTATTGATTCGATATCCCTATATCCATGACCGGTGAAACATGGTCATCAATCAATACAATGTGCTGGTCAATAGAGTCACTAGTGTTCCGACCATTGACACCCGACCAGGCATTCATTTAGAACGACATCATATAAGTTAAAAGAGTTTCACCAACAAGTCACATACTTGTTAATCTTCATAATCGATGATTCATTCAAGGAACAGTATAACATATTATCCAATATTATGAACATAATGAAATATAATCATCTCTATGATTGCCTCTAGGGCATATTTCCAACATGTCCCTTTGATTATTCACTCTTTGGGGTCGGAAATGAGAGCTGAACTTGAGTGTCGGGACGTATTGATCAAAATTGGAGGAGTGGGATTTTTGGCGAATCTTATTCTTCTCAATTCAACGAGTTTGGATGTGATACTTGGGATGGATTGGCTGGCCCAATACTTGGGGCAAATCAATTGTGCCAAGAAGTTCATTTCCCTCACAAGTCCATCCGACGAGCAAGTTGGAATTTCACCGAAGTTGCAAGGGCTGCATCTCTACGCACTTGAAGCAAAGCCGGCTCTGGAAATTCATGAAATCCCAGCAGTGTGTGACTTCTTCGATGTATTCCCCGAGGAATTGCCTGGGATGCCTCCAGTCTGGGACATCGAGTTCATCATTGAGCTGCTGCCCGGTACCGCCCCGATTTCGAAGAGGCCGTACCGAATGCCTCCGAATGAATTGGAGGAATTAAAGAAGCAACTTGGTGAGCTTCAAGAGAAGGGTTTCATCCACCCAAGCTTATCTCCATGGGGCTGTCCGGTGATCTTTGTGAAGAAGAAGGACAAGACTCTGCGTTTGTGCGTTGATTACCGTCCGTTGAATGAAGTGATGGTGAAGAACAAGTACTCGTTGCCCTGGATCGATGACCTTTTCGATCAATTGACCAGAGCTCGGTTATTCTCCAAGATTGATTTGAGATTGGGCTATCACCAAGTCAGGATCAGATCTGAAGATATTCCAAAGATGACTTTCTCTACTCATTACGGATTGTACGAGTACACTGTCATGTCTTTCAGCTTGACAAATGCTCATGCCATTTCATGAACCTTATGAATACGGTATTTATGGAGTATTTGGATAAGTTTGTGGTGGTCTTAATAGATGATATTATCATCTACTCGAAGAATAATGTAGAGCATGCCCAACACCTGAAGCTCATGTTAGAGAAGCTGCGCGAACATCGACTTTATGCGATGTTTAGCAAGTGCGAGTTTTGGTTGGAAGAAGTGGCATTATTGGTCCATGTTCTCTCAGAGGGAGGCATAGCCATGGATCCTAGTAAGGTTAGTGATGTTCTCTCATGGGGTCATCAGTCCAAATCGGTAACCCATGTGAGGAGTTTTCTCGGTTTAGCGGGCTTCTATCATCGCTTTATCGAGAATTTCTCCAAGATCGCGAAGCCGATGACGGAGTTGCTCAAGATGGACAAGAAGTATGTGTGGTCCGCTGACCACGAGAAGAGTTTCCAAGAACTCAAGAAAAGATTGACCACAGCTCCAGTTCTCGTTCTTCCCGATGTCCACCGAAGTTTCGATATCTATTGCGATGCTTCTTGTCAAGGACTCGGTTGTATTCTTATACAAGAAGGCAAGGTGATTACTTATGCATCAAGACAATTGAGACCCCATGAGCCCAATTATCCAACCCATGACTTGGAATTAGCTACAGTAGTCCATGCACTGAAGATTTGGCGATATTACCTCATCGGTAATTGTTGCGAGGTTTATTCGGATCACAAGAGTTTGAAGTATTTGTTCACCCAACCAGATCTGAACCTTAGACAAAGAAGGTGGTTGGAGTTGATCAAAGATTATGATATGAGTCTCCAATATCATCCAGGCAAGGCTAATGTTGTGGCCAACGCACTCAATTGAAAGATTTATTGCAATACATTGATGCTCAAGGAGCAACAGCCCGCTCTTCATGAAGAATTTTAGCAACTCAACTTGGGAGTGGTTGAGCATGGTTTTCTCACTACCATGGTTGTGCAACCCACCGTGGAGGATCAGATCAAGGCTGCGCAATAAACAGACGTTGGGGTGAACCAAATCAAGCAGAATATCAAGAACGGGACAGCCAAGTGCTTCTCAGAAGATGACAGTCGAGACCCCGGATATGCAACTCCAGGACCCTCTGTGTATTCTGAACAAGTCCCAAGATTAGTAGCCAGCTCACACAGTTGCAACATTGGTGTAATCATATCCACACAACCAAACTGTAGATGAAGCAGACAAATTAATATTATTTAGCAAAAAGACCTTATGGTCAAGTCTTACAAAGTTTTCCATGTAGGGTTTAACAACAAAAGGTAGCTTGCAGCGAAAACCAAACATCTGGTGAAGGTCACCCAATATGCCCACAGGCAATCGAGTGGAGGACGCGACCTAATTCGCATAGTCTTCGAAGTAGTCTTCTTCGTAGAACTCGGTGCTTTCTGGTTCTTCTTCGGTGACTGATCAACAAATGGCGTAAAGCCGTGAGTACTTTAAAGTACTCAGCAAGCTTCAGAGAAATGTATGCAAATAGTATTCATGCAAGGCTCGACAAGGATAGCTTTATGGCTATTTTGCAGAAAGCAACATTGATAATAAATACAGTAATTAGATTGAAGAGCATAATTTAAAAGATTATTACATAAGTAAATAAGTTTCTTTAAAACAACAAGTGAATACCCCGTTCACTTCTCAACCATCAGCCACAACCATCTACTAGATTCGACCAACCCATTCCAACATTCTTGATAAAAGTCTACCCCTCGTGTGAAATCACCAGGCATTGTCCATGACCGGGGACACGGCTATTCGAATAGTTTTACACTCTGCAGAGATTGTACAGCTTGACCCACAAGAGATAATCAGTTTATACTGTCCGTCTAACACACTTCCAATGGTGTGCGACTAAACGATTATCACAAGGCTTTTACAAAGCTCTGTTTTGACTCGGTTCTGCCCGCTGAGGTTTCACCATTCTGGGCCCCCTCTTGCGCCGCTTATCAACCCTTGATAGAACTGAACCAAAACATTGCTAATTAGTCGGCCAGGTCCACCCCATAAATGGACTTGTGGTTGTACAGTATGGCCCAGATCAATGGCACACAAAGTTAAGTCCTTAGTGGTTATTCAGGCAAGGCAACCTCATCCCAAAATTCTCCCTCTTTATTGCACTATCATTCGCCTGAGTATAAATCATTTTTGGTTCACCTGGCCAAATGGCAACCCTTGCCATAGCACAACATCTTTTAATAACAGTGGCCATGCCACAATTCCATATATCATTAAGTCAAATTCATTCTTTCTTTGAGTAAGTGATCATGAATCCCATCGCGACTAAGCATGGCTAAGCATAATGCGCACCCGTGTTGGTATTACAATAATGTCCAACTAAAAATTAACCATCCTAAGGTATCCAAGGATTTATGTCATTCAAGGGTACATGTCATTTGCAATTTATCAAGGAGGCATAATGGTAATTAGGTAATTAACTAATTCCCGAAAACCATTTATTATAAAATTAGCAATGCATGTTTATATCAAACAATATACTTTTATAAATTGGGTTTAATAGGATTGAAGGTCTACGACTTGCCTTCGTTGAAGAGTGGAGAAGCTTCGGTCGTCGGGTCCACGAATTCTTCCGAAACGCCGGGATCTATACGTGCGAACAAAGCCAAATAAATAAGACAACTCCAAATAAAATCCCAAAAAATATCAAATAAATACTAATAGAAATATAATGAATTTAGGTGAATTTAGAAATTTGAATCACTTGAATCGAGTTTGGACGGAGAAGATATGGCCTTCGGAAGTTGAAATTACATAAAATGATGAAATTTGGATTTTCTTGATTTTTTCAAATTAATTTTCTAAAGATAATCCGGAAAAGCCGCGTGGGCTTGCTGACGGGGCAACCACATCAGCGGAGGGCTGACGTGGCCGCTGACCAGGCACCATGGTGGCAGTGCCACGTAGGCACTGAGCGACGGCACGCTGGGCCTTAGGGCTCGCCGGCGATTGGCGGCGCGGTGGTCGGCGATGAGGGCACCAGGAGGAAGGGGAGCTCACAGTGGTCTCGGTGCTCTAGGTCTCGAGGACACGACGCTACGGGGTGACCGGCGGCGAGGACGAAGAAGTGGCGTTGGCGGCGGCCGGAGGTGGAGGTGGGGTTCTGGCGGGCTTTTGGGGATAGGGAGGCACACACGGGAGAGGCAGCGTCCTTGCGAACTCAGACGTGGAGGCGGTGGCGCCGGAGGGGGCTCGACGGTGGCAGTAGACATGGCGGAGTGAAGCTCGGCGACGGTGGTTGAAGCTTGAAATACGGCGAGCTCGGAGGGAGAGAGGGGGAGTGAATAGGGGGGAGAGCAAGAGGCGGCTAGGGTGCTCCCGTTGCTCGCCTTATAAAGGCCCGGAAAGGTCTGGAGGAGGAGAGTGCGTGCTGAGCGGCGGCAAGATTTGCGGAGGGCTTGCGTGCTCCGGCGAATCCGCGCGGAAGGGACGGGACACGGGAGGGGGAGGCGCGCACGACAATGGGCGCGGCGGAGGACCCCACATTTATTGCTTGCGACGGAGCGGTGTGGGCAACGGATTTGAGGCAAAGTAGCCGGTGCAAAATCTTGACGCGGCGCATAGCTCGACGCAAAGCAAAAGGTGGCGGAGACGTGAGGAGGAAGATGACCAGGAGGTGGCGGCGTGCGGCTGATAGGGCGGGCCCACCTGTCAGCAAGGCGAGGGGAAAGGGGCGCGGGGCTGTGCAGCGGAATGGGCCGACGTGGGCCGCGCGAAAGGAACGGAAAAATGGGCAGAAGGAATTCGGCTCAAGAGGTTAAGGGGATTTAAAACTAAATTTTGATTTAAATAAATACTAGAAACGAAAACCCTTTTTAGAAAATAGCTAAAGCCGTCCAAAAAATTCAAGAAAAATGCACAGAAATCTCTTGAATTATTTAGAACTTAATAAAAATAAATTTTATTTTTGACTTTTAAATCTTTAGAATTTTAAATAAATCAAACAAACCCTTTCAAATTTCAGAAAGTCCAACAAAATAATAACTTTAATTAATTCTAAATTGGTAACAGAACTTTGGGCTGTTACAAAACTACCCCCCTTAAAAGGAATCTCGTCCCCGAGATTCGGAGTGGCTATAAAGAAAGCTACGGATACAAGGTTTTCAACTGGAGTTGTTGTCGTCTACATTGTACTCTTCATCTGACGGGACCTGAGCTGTGACATTGTTCAGGTATCTTTTCCAGAATTCTGCGGCTTCTTGTTTGCTTGCATGGTGTTGACCTTTGGAACTTCAGTGTTGGCTGGATTAGCTGCCTGCTGCCTCTTTGGACATTTATTGGCATAATGTCCCATATCCTGACAATTGAAGCATTGTATTCCTGCCCTTGAAGTTTTGTTCTGCTGAGATTGGCCACCATTGATGTTGCGGAACGTCTTCATTGGGGGTCGCAGTGCTAATCCTGGATTCTTGAGTGCGGTCATTGTTGGTGCTTGGTTGGGTTGGGGTTGAATCACACGAGTCTTGGGGTTTCTTGCAACATTCCGCTCTTGATCTTCTAACATCCTTTTATGACGATTGTCCGTCTTGTTTTTGAATTGGCTGGAATTCCGTTTAGCTGACTCTTGAGCTTCCTCTGTACTGACTTGGTTCACTTGGCTTCTTATGATGGGCTGAGATATCCTTGCTACTTGATGTGTCGTCCGGGATTCTTCTGTCTCGTCCTCCAATGCTGAAGTTGCTTGTGCCAAGAATGCTTGCAAGGGGCATTGCTTGACAAAGTGTCCTTCCTTGCCACAATGGTTACATACTTGATACTGGATCACCTTCTTCTTGGGACACTTGGTGAAACAATGTCCAATGCTATGGCAGTTAGCACAATGGACTTCTTGTCTTGGCTTTCCCTTTTGAGGGCATCTATAGGCGAAGTGTCCTGTTTCCCCACATCTATAACAGATAACATACTTCCATGGATGGTGACTTTCAGGAAGAAAGTGGCTCACGTCGTCATTATGTGATCCTTCTGGTGACTTGATCTTTTGTAACTCATCGCAGGAGCACTGTTCATGTGCCATCGGAGCAGGTTGTGGGGATAGTGTTGTTGTTGTTCATTTGTTGCATCAGTAGTTGCATCAGTTGAGTCTGGGTGACGAAAAACTGATTCAAATTTCGAAGGGTTTCTGCCGTCAGTGGTTGGTTGGCTTTAGCACTGGCATTTCTAGGGACCTTGTTGTCTTGATTGTTTCCACTTCCTGAATGACGAGTGTTCACCATCTGCCGGTTTCTCCAGAGGGTTAGGAAAGGAGACAAAGGATAGAGAAGAGACAAATAAGAATAACTAAGGGGATAGAGCGAAACAACACTCACAAACGAAAGAACCAATTCAAAAGCTTTCCGGAAAAACTTTAATAGATTTAAACAATGTTCTATCGATTAAAACTCTTAATCTGGTGAAATGACTCAATGCACAGAATGAGTCTTGGCAAACTTAGACTATATGGCTTGGTTGACATCGTATCTTCTATTCGTGATCTTTGATGATTCTTGTACGATGATGCTCTCTTGATAGCTTCATGACTTGTGGTCTTGAACGTATGTGTTAAGAACGTGTTGACCATCTATAGAAATTTTCAAGGGAAAGAGGATCCATTTAACCTTATAAAATAGTGAAAGAAGAATTAGGTAAGGAAGAATTGCTATAAAGAAGTTAAAGATAGACAGATGACCAAGATAAGGAGAGAACAAATTATTTTTCTTGTTTATAAAATAAGTTTTGAAGTTTTCAACTAACGACCACTCTAACTAGGTCACGACCTACAGTCGATATGGCTCTGATACCATCTTGTAAGACCCGGGATTAACGTCCCAAATCCTCTGTGCATTTCTGAACTAGTCCCATGATCAGTAGCTAGTTCACACAGTTAAACAAATATGGTAACATCCATAAATCGCATAACTTTATTAATAATCAACAGAGTTTATTACAACAGGGGCTTACAAGCCAACAATAAAAACACAGCGGAAGACAAGAAGATGTGGTAGAGTCCAGTTAATCTGCCACAGGCAATCGACTGGGGAAGCGGCCTAGTCGTCGAGATCCACACCGATGATGAAGTTCTTCTCCTCTGAAATTTGTTTGCAATAAGCAAGGATGAGCACTACTACCGTGCTCGCAAATTACACCTCAAATAATGTAATGACATGCATATATGGATGTAACAAAGGATGGCCTAATATGGTTCTTTTTGCATAAAGACATTTTCTTTGAATACTTGTACTAAGTTCCAAAGCAGTTAATCCATAACTAAAATTCATTTTATAAATTCTCAATTTTATAGTCAGATAACATTCACTCATGAATGGTGAAGGATACCCTCCTATCACATGGCTTCCCGCCCAATACCCATTTGCATAATCCATTTGATGAAGTCTTTTGAAATCAAAACCAAAATCTAACTTTGAGTGGCTTTGCTAGCATGTCCATGACCGTGGACACGGCTATTCGAATAGTTTTACACTCTGCAGAGGTTGTACACTTTACCCACAAGACACGAAGTTTAATTTCTCATTAAGAGTAGTTAATCCGAATAGATGCATGAGCTATAGGTAAATGTTCTCATTACTACTGAGCCTAAGTTAAATTATTGCTAATGATTTGAAGTCCGATGGATGGACTCTAGTCATTTATATATGTATAGTATGCGAGTCAGTTTGCTTAGCAATGCTTAGAACGGTAGCATGGGGATCATCACTTCGGCGATGGTCATTATATCATCACTATAATTACTTGGGTCAGGGTACTCATGTATGTATTGAATTTGGAAAACTAAAAACTGAAAATAAAAAGTTTTAGACTTGGGCACATGGTTGATAGTGTGTTGTCGGGTGTATGATTGGTGCCTAGGTGAACAAGGACTAAACATCTTGTGTCACACTATCCAAGCACTTTTGCGTGCATCCACATGAGGGGGATATGAGACCTCTCTTGACTAAGTACTTTGGAGTGTCTTAATTAATGAGTCGCCGGTGGTAGTGTTAGGAGGAAAAATTGTTCTGTTGTTATTGGGATTGTGCGGGGAGGGTTCCGGGTAGGTTCCCTCGCCCAAGGAGCATCGGCAGTTGCTGAGGCTAGGCCTATGTGTCCGACACAACGTATGGGTTCTCTGTGGGAGCCCGAGAAGGCCGGTTCACAGAGGGTTAACCCCCATACGTGCGACTCTTAATTAATTCATTCCATTGGAAAACGTCTCGTAGGACTTAGCCTTGCGAGCATACCTAAGGAAGTGTGTTTTATCGCTTAGCGAAAAGGCGGTATGGTATGTGGGTAAAGTTGTACACCCCTGTAGGGTTTTAATCTATTCGAATAGCCTCGTCCTAGGTTACGGACACGCTTGGTTAGGTTTTACAAGAGTTAGACTATAACATTTTCATTAAAACTTGAAGTCAGGTGGTATGATTGGGTTTTCGTACTATGTTGTGGTGGCTATTGGGAAGTCACCTATAGGATGTTAAATATGCTTATAATTGTTGTCTCGCTGTTATTTAAAAAATTAAAAACAGATTTGACAAATTGCTTTACAATCTATTACTTTATTGCAAAGAAAATTGCTTTACGCTGAAAATTGCTTAGTGTAGTAGCCTCCCTTTGTTACATAAATGCATCTAAATATTCTTTTGCTTGTAAGACTTGCGAGTACAATTGTAGTCAACCCGGGTGCTGCAATTTTAGAGGAGGTTGATCCCCTAGGAATCAACTATTGTGAGACGGACTTCATGCAGGATGACTAGCTCAGCGGGTTTCCGGTCGGTTGCCTTGTGGGTAAGGGCAGCCGGTTAGTTTTTGTTTATCGCCATCTTATGGCTTTTGCTTCCGCTACTACTTTATTTATTTACCTTGTCATTTGGCCGGCCGGCCCCTTTTGTAATAACTCTATTATGTGTATGCCATCTGGATATTGTAACTATGTCGTTATCGGTATTGTATTATGTTATGTATGGAATTGATGCTTTAAAATTTTGTGTGGTGTGTGTGTACCGCTCCTAGGAGGTACACAATACACCAAGAGTGGGATATTTAATTTGTAATGCTAGGACCAGGTGGATGGTTAAGTATTACAAGTTAAATACCCCGGGTTCTCACAGGCGGGCTACCTGAGGATCGTTGTCCCAGCTACATACTGTACCATTGGGGTTGTATTCTAGCTGCGCCTGCCTCATCACCAATCCTTGCTTGGCTCGACATCTTGTAACATGTCTAAGCAAGTGCCCTGTTCCACCTGTAGACTTTGCAGACAATTCATTGTGACAAATTTTACAAACAGCATATGGTACCTCATTTCCCGCTGCGTCTTGCTTGGTTGTCCTGTTGAAATTCTCCCACACTCCCGATGTAGACAGTCTCAACCTCTTTACTCCGGTTGCCGTGGAGCCTGATGCTACCGTAGAGCCTGATGATGGAACTTCACCTTGCTCCGGTTCATTTGAGGCAGCTGCAACCGCCTCTATGGATGCAATTTTCTCTGGTGAAAGTCTGTAATCACCAGGAGCAAAGCTGTCGTAAGGTTTGTCCATAACGAAAATTGTAAAATCGAAACTAACACTATTATTACTTTTATCTTAACACAACAAGCACTAACAATAAAAGTATGCAAAAAATATTACTATACCTCGTTCGCTGACATGCTGCCAAAACTTGAATTTTCCAAATTTTGGCACAAATTTTTTGAATTTTGCCAAATTAGCTCGACACGAATTTGAATTTGCACAACATAATTTCAAAAAGAGAATGAGTGATGGAGGGGTGCTGAATAGGGAGGGGGGGGGGTATGGTGACTATTTATAGAATTTGTTTTGGGTTTTTTTTTGACTTTTTTTTCCTATTTTTAAAGAACCCAACGGTAAAAAACGGTCCAAAAAACGGCCAAAATCCCCCAACGGCCGGATTTTCTGGGGACCACGAGCACGAAACAGCCCGCCTGCCCCCGTCCCTTGGCCTTCTTCTCCCCCCGACTATGCCCCCGCGTGTTCCGCGGTAGTGACGCATGGGCCACGACACTGTCGCCTCCTCACCGCACCGTCGCCGCCCCACCTCCTCACCGTCGAGCCGCCTCCTCGCCGCACCGCCACCTCTCCTCTCCTCCTCGTCTGCAACGCTGACGCCGAGCCTCCTCTCCTCGCCTCCTCATCTGCAACGTCGACTCTGAGCCTCCTCACCGCACCGCCGAGGAGCCAAGCCGCCTCCTCGTCTCCTCTGCTCCTCGAGTCCTCATCCGCACCGCCCCACCACCGAGCCACCTCCTCGACTCCTCGTCCGCACCACCTCCTCGCCTCCCCGGCCCTATCTCTTCTCTCTCCGCTCCAGCCGCCTCCCACGCCACCGGCAATTCTTCCTATCCTCCTCCTCCCGGACCTCCAGGCTCCCTCCCGCATTGCCCCCGCCCTTCTTCCTCCGTCTTTGGCTGGCCTGCCATTGGCAGCATTGGCTCTCACAGCCGCCAGTAGTGTCGCCCCGCTAGGCTCGTCTTTGTGCTTGGCGAGCCCGACACCTTATTAAATGCCGTGCTAGGCCGGCCCGGCTCACCGTGCAGATGTGGCGGCCCAGGCATGGCCCGAGCTGTCGTGCTGGGCCAGCACGACCCATGAACAGTGTGGGCCGTGCCTGGGTCGGTCGTATAGTGCCATGCCTCAGGCCAGCTCGGCAGGCACGACCCATCTGGCCATCACTAATATGTACAAATTAAAATATTTGAATTTGTTATGTGGAAATAATAGTACCAGATTTGTTATAAAAATGCTTGCATGTCATTGTATTTTAATATTTTTTGTTAATATTCCTTCCATTTCTTTTTGTAAGGCGTATTTTGGCTAGACATTATGATTACGGAGGCCGTAAAACCAAGAAAAGACAAGAGGGAATGACTACGCTACCTATGCTATATAAATGCCTTGAAAATGTGAGAGAATAATTTGTGAGAAGTTACTTATAAATACGGAAGAGAGAATATGTGATAAAACAAGCAAACAAGGAAAAACATCAATAAATTCGCATACCCAACTTATATTTTAAAACAAATTTACAAAAACTATCTGCCTTATATTTTAAAACGGGGAGCATATAATTAGACAAAAAGTAATGGTCGTGTATTGGATGTCCAAATTGACTATGAAAGAGCGGAGGTAACTAAATAGCCTCTTACTAAGCATGTGACAATTCACTTTGCTTTCGACATTTGAAGAACTAGGTCATCAATGATTTTTTCGTTTCTCTAAGACGCCATTGAAATGACTACTGACAAAAGGCGAGGCACCTGACAAGAAAATGACTTGGGGTATGCCTGCTGTTCTCCACGGGGCACGTCAGGCTAGGGCACATATGTCCGGGAGCACGCAGATGCGCGACCAAGAGTCCGACATCGAGACCCGCGGCGCACGCGATCGTCGCCGCGCCCGCCCCGCCCCACGGATGAGCCCGGGGACAGAATAGGGGTGGGCGGCCCGCGCGCATCCGCGATTCGACGTCAAAAGCTGCAGCGTAATAGTATCCGATCGACGGGTTACTTATATCATCGGAATATATTTAATAAACAATCTTGAGTACAAAATTGTACTCCGCAAAATTTTATAGCAAATGTTATATAGTATGTAAGGTTGTGTCAAGAGAGGTGAGTGACTTTATAAAATTTTCCATTTTACATAAAATAAGCTTTCATTTGCAGTAATAAGCAATAGATTGCAATTAGAAGTTGTAAAAGCATTTGACCTTTAATAAACAATAATTAATAAGGTATAAATAGCAATAATTAAAAAAGTGTCTTGCTACCATAACCTCAAAACAACGGCAAAGTCCTTTTGCGAACAAGCTACGTATGGATTCCCAATCCATACGTTACCCAAACCAATTTGCAAAATATAAAACTACTTATTGAGGGATACTACCAAGTGATGGCTATATCCAAGGACACGGCTATTCGAATAGGTTTACACTCTACAGAGGTTGTATAATTTTACCCACTCGATATAAACATCCCACTATGTCATCCATGTCTCATGATACCGAAGGTACCCGATTTGAGAGTTCACGACAAATTTTTTACATTACTGGTTCTAGAAACAACTATGCTATGACACCTTCTTAAAATATAGAGAGCTCTCCAAAATCCTAAGAACTCATACATTGTGTTGGTAAACTCTGTGTTCCTCGCAAAGTCCCTACAAACATGGGGTTCCTCCTCCATGCCCGCACCATCCTAATTGCGTACTACAATTTTCCACCTATAGTTTGATTTGCTAGAACCCAATAACTTATTATGCCAGGGCCTTCCATAAGGCACATGTGGTTGTACGAATGTACTTGGGTCTGGCACAATTGATCAATCTTTAATGACTCGGACGAGACAACCACAAACCACAATCTTGTGCACCTGCACTGGTCTTATCAACCACTCGCCCAAGTCTAAAACATATTTTTAGTTTTTATTTGATAACCAAACTAGCATATGTACATCCTCTTGACATATATATACAAGTGTTTCCCATATATGAAGAATTTATCAAGCTTTTCCAACCTAGCAAGACTAATACTATTAAGCCTAGCTAAGCATCAACTAATCCGTATCGACTAAAATTCCACAATATTTTTTACCAATAGTGGATAATATTACTAAGGTGACAATAGTGTGGATACCAATTTATCAAGGTGGTGTTAATGCAACAATTAAGTATAACTACCAACCTTACCAACATAGCGACTTTTACTGAAATTACGCACATGCATAATAATTTCGAACACAATATACATAACAGTGAAAATATGAGATCAACATGGTCAAAGGAGGGTGCTTGCCTTGCTCGTTGAACACTTGATCTTACTTTGGATCGACTTCGGAGATTTCCAAGACGTTGGCATCTAATTGGTAAAAGCTAATTAACACCAATAAGATCCAAATAAATTTGAACAGAGAGCAAAGTAAAATATTTTTGCATAATCTGAAAGTGCATGATTTTATAAAAATTTAAAAACAAATTTAAATTAATTTGGAGTTCATATGTAAAAGTTATAAACATTTGAAGTTGGTCGAGTTAAGAAAATCCTGGAAAATAAAAACAGAGGGAACGTCGAAGGCGTATTTTCCAGAATTATGCTAGCCTACGGAGAAAGTGTATTTGCTTATAACAGGAGGCATCTTTCTAATTTTTCAAATTTATAAATTGATTTAAAAGGGCGGGACTCACCTGCCAGTGACACAGAACAAGTGGGAGGTGACTAAGCTCGTTGGTGAGCTCCGCAGCGACACTACGCCGACGATAGGTTGATGGCGATGGTAGAAAAGGAAGGAGGGAAGGGAGGAAAGGATGGGAAGGTGAACGGAGGTGGTTGCTGGCCACGAAGATGACCGGATCCTTGCTGGTAGCGACGAGAGGCGGCGGCAATGGCATGATTGCGACGACGAAAGCGAGTGGGGCTAAAACAAAGTGAACGTACGCACGCAAAGACTCTCGGAAGCAACAACGATGCTAACTGCGGTGGCTTGGAGACCTATGGTTATCGGAGTTGCGCCGGCGACGGGCAGTGACAGTGAGAAGCTAAACGGTGACAACAACCTAGAAGGCACAAAAACCCTATTTAAACATCGGACTCGTACTCATGAGGGCCCAGGAGCTCACCAAGGTGGTTGACAATGATGGAGCAGCTTCGGGATGACTAGGCGGTGGCGAACAGCTACGGTGGAACACAGTCCATGGTGACAGTGAGTTTGAAACAGAACTAAGCCACGAGAGGCGAGGCATTAGTATCTAGAGGATCTAGAGATGATAAAAGGTCAACGAATCGAATGGTAACTCACCGGACGGCGAGAGACGATGAAAATGGTGGCGATGGTTGGAAATGGGGAGGATGACGTGGGCTCAGCAAAAATATGCAAGAACTCCTAGTTAGCAGCAGGTTTTAGCATGAGGGACCAAGGGGCACGAGAAGAAGCAAGAAAACCCGGATGGAGGTCACTAGAGGTGGAAAAACATGGCAGGTGCGCTTAGTGCGCTTGCTGGAGACGAGGAAGATGGCACAGAGTCCACTCTACCAAGCTTCAACTATGACATTAACCAACGAAAATCAATGAGAGAGGTTCAAGAAGGTAAAGGACACAGATGTTGCGGGGAAAGGAGTTCACCAGAGTGAAGTTGAGCGGGTGGTGTGCTCGCCGGAGCCGCGAACGACACTCACGTTCTCGTCTCGCTAAACCAGAGAGCGTGAAGCTCTGATTCTTGCAAAAAATCGAATGAGTGGCGAGCTAGGAGAGAAGTGACGTGCACGGAAGGCTTATGTACCTAGTAGAAAACACGAGAAGAGATGGCAAGAAAATGGTGGCCGCGGTGAGAACTCGAGAGCATGCTCACGTTCTCTGCCCGAACGGACAAAACGAGGTGACTAGGGGCATGCGCACGGGAGTTGGTGTGGTTCGGACGACGGCAACACGACGCTTACCTGCGCGTGGATTGGCGGTGATGGGTGAGAGTGACAGCCGAGTCCACTGGCGGCGACAAAGGGTGCAAAACGAGCGATGAAGCAGCTCTCCACGCTGGCTAGCATGCAAGTGAGCGGCGAACAGGCGGGCGCGAGAAGAAAGACGAAGGCTAGCGCTCGGGCCCCATGCGTAAGCGGCTGTGAAGGCGGGGAGACAGTGTGCAAGCCGTTGCTGGGCCGAAACAGGAGCGGGCTAGGTCAAGGGGAAGGAAATCGACCTAGGAAGGAAAATTCAGATTTTTATTATTTCTTATTTAAATAACTCCAATAACCAAGTTTCAATTTTTTTTAAAATTAGCAACCAACTCCAGAAATTATGAAATTTTTTGGAGAGGCTCTTGGAACCATCTAGTAGTTAGAGAATTATTGTGAGGCTTTTTCTAGCTTTATTTTTTTTGCAAGAAAATATATTTTGTTTCTATCTTTAGTAGAAATAGATTTAAATAAAATGCCAAAAATGCAGAAATTATTATTTTTAAGCATAAAAACAGAGAATACCAATTTTTGGGCTGTTACACCTGTCCAGGTTTCTTTCTTCTCTCCCAAGTCGAAGAGGTTGGCGCATACTAAATACCCTGTAGGCTTTAGTAGTATAAATACAGAGGAGATGCTATTGTAAAACAGTGGCGGAGCTAGAAATTAGATGATGAGGGTGCACACTTCACACTCATTCCTATAGTTTGTACAATGGTTTTATAACATCATAAATCTAACACATATGTTCCAAATTTGTCAAAGCACAATGCAACTAGTTCAAATAAGGTCGTACATGAATAGAAAATTACAAAATATGCAACTATGCATTTTTTTTTTATAAAACTACTTTACGCGTTTTCATGCCTTGAAAATGTTTCATTAGATCATCTTCGCTAGCCTTCAAGAAAATTTCTCTCTCAATAAATGTGACTAAACAATCATTCAAGAATTGATTGCCTACACTCAAAGAGTAAGAGCTTTATTGTAAACATATTCTCATATAGTGATATTGACTTTATGCGCCCATGGTTTTTCCCGAAAGAGTTTTTCATGTAAAATTTGTGTCCTCCGTTCCCATTTTCTCCGTTCCCATTTTTTTGTAGATGTGCTTATGCATTGTAGTACGTTTGTCCTATGGTTATGCAAATTGTCTGCCTTCAAGATCCGTCGTATATATATATATATATATATATATATATATATATATATATATATATATATATATATATATATATATATATATATATATATATATATATATATATATAGGAACACATTTTTGTAGTTTTTTGAGGTGACTATTTATTTTTGTAATTATCTTTTAAAAAAATTCGTGTAGGTGAAATATGACGGCGTAGTGTAATGAGAGTATGATTAGCGAAATAATCTAATCGTTAAAGAAAATAATGAGATAGCCTTAGTGAGTAACACTATGAGAATTAGAATTTTTCTAAAGATAATTTGGTCAAAAAAATATTTCCATGTTGATGTTAATGAGTGAGTATGTTTCGATTGTGGGAATTTTAGGGATTTAATTTGAGGCTTTCCCTATCTTCTAGATGAGAAGTTCGTTGTAGGGGTTTTGGAGGTTAAATTTGGGCTTTGCATTTTTATGCTAGAACTTTGATCGCCCAATGATTATGTGTAGAGGAAGTAGAATAAGGGTGGATTCTGAACAGTGGAATGATCATTGATAGAACCCTTTTGATATAGTACATGAGTGTGTGCGCTAAGAATTTCAAGTTGTTTATTCTTAAAAGATTCAGATGATGTGATTGCGTGTGAGATCTATTTTGATATGCATTGGGAGTCATCTGTCAAATTAATTCCATCGGTAGAGGAGTTGTCTAGAATATATTTTTGTGGGGTCAATAAAGCCTCTTTACAAAGTTGCGAATGATGTATTTGGTTTGAGCATAGCGTTGAGGTTGCCAATTTAAGATAAATGAGTTAGTATGTTATGTGATGATTTGGAATCTCATGGTTTAAGGGAAGTTAAATTCTTAAAAGAAAGAATGAGAAAATGGTATTTTCTTGGGTACTGAAATACTCTATTGACTCTTGTTTGAGCTATGTGTTTATGACAGAGGTCATTTACAACCTGAGTTGGCTTTATGTTGGCATGATGGTTCTTTACGGTTTAGAAAAACAAAGGAAATGATTGTTTTGGACATTCGAGTGATTTTGTCTTTGGGTTACGTAGTGTTTATTTACAAACTGCCTATTTGGAAGGTGGAAAGGTTTTCGTGAGGAATCTTCGATTTTGGATTTGGCCTTTTGGTGGGGAGTTGGCATTGTGGTGTTGTGATGAGAATCCTTTATTTTCAATTTGGTTCTGCATCAAAAAAGGATTGTTTAAAGTGAGTTCTGTTGTGCACCCCTTGTTAAAGGAGGTGCTCCTTGTTTAAGTGAAGAGATCGATTGAGAGATAGAATAAGAGTTCCATGTATTATGTGCCGGTTGTGTGATTTGGTACCAAAGGGAAGGTTGGCCCAAGATACATTAGCTTGTTTCGGGTAGTTGCGGGAATTTTTGGAAGTTGGTGTATCGCTAGGACTGTCTCAGGACCTTGCGCGGGGTACACGACGTCTTGTATGACCCGGTGTTGGAAAAATACTTGAGATATCCGAAGTTTGATGTTTTGTTAGAGCCGTTGATCAACGAGTAAGAACGTGCCCTCGAGTCCAATCCGTTGAGTGCCTCTGGAAAGGTCGGGTCGAGTGATGAGGCGTGATACGCCAGTTACGTCAAGGTGTTGTGGTTGCATCAGTACGAGAGAGAGATGACATGGGAGCTGGAGTCTCGCATGTGTGAGAAATATCCGGAATTATTCACATTGGGTACGTGTTAATTTGTTTAGTTTCATTTGCGGTTGTTCTTTCATGAAGATCAACGAGTAGAATTTGGGGTTGAATTTTGTTTAATGGGGTAGAATGTAATATCCCGCTTGAACATTAATAATTTGGAATTAAGAAATGAGAGTGTAGTAGTTAAAATTCAGAATTTGAGAAAGTTTTGAGCCGCCAACCCATAGTCGCAGGGGGAAAGAGCTAGCCTTAGAGGCCTAAGGCCCATGGGAGGCCGGCAGCCCACTTGAAGGCAAGGGAGGGGGATCAAGCCACCAAAAACCCTAGCCTCTGCTACAGTTCCACCACCTCCATAAAGGCTATCGTCACATACTTTCTGATCTGCCGCCCTTAGCCCTTGCTGCCATGGAGGAAGAAGGATGGAGCCAGCAAGAGGAAGGAGAAGTGGGGAAAGGGAAGAAGAAGAAAGGAAAAGAAGTGGGAGAAGGAAGAGGAAATGGAGATCTCGCAGATTTTTCAGCATCGTCATCGTGTTCTCATCGTGTTCTCCATGGGTGACCTTCAGTTTCCCTTTGCTTTGTTATTACTTTTGCGATTCGGGCACTATCGGGTAGCAGATCGAGTGTAGACAGTTTGTATTGCACTGTAGATTTGGATTTTGTGATGGCGAAATTTGGTTTGGTCATCTCTTCGAGAATTGTGGACAAAATCAGTAGCTTTCCATAGAGTCTTAGTTCACCTTGTTTGGTAGAGTAGATCTCGAGATATGAATTTTACAATACTGCTGTCCAAAATCTCTATAAGGTTATAACAGTCGTATAATTGATAGATTAAAGATATATAACGGCCGAATCAGAGATGTTGACCAACATGATTTGTGTAGACAATTCTTTTATATTTTTATAATGTTAAAGAACACAATTTTTGGATCAGCCGAATGAAAGTTATGGCTATTTTAAGTCTTCTGTCTAGAATGTCTGTCAGTTTCTGACAGTGTTATTAATCTGTTTGTTAAAATTAGATAAAGGCATAATTAGGGGAGCATATCAGGTGCACAAGCACCATTTGGTGCACATATGGAAAAACTTTTGTTTGGGTATCAAATTAGCATAAAAAATTCTGAAAAAAATTCTAGATGTAATTTATGGTGTTTTGTTCCACATTTAAAATTTGAAGTTCAAACTCAAAGTATGTTAGAAGATACAAAAAAGAGAAGTTTATTGTGAATAGTAACATTTGCCTTTTTTTTTTCCAAAGACCATTTGATCTATCATATGTCAGAAATTTCTCTTTTGTATCTTCTAACATACTTTGAGTTTGAACTTCAAATTTTAAAGGGTGGAACAAAACACCATAAATTACATCTAGAATTTTTTCAAAATTTTTATGCTAATTTGATACCCAAACAAAAAGTTTTTCCATATAGCACCAAATGGGCTTTGTGCACTTGATATGCAGCCCATAATTAGAAGATCTCGACAACTTAACTATTGTAGACAATTTCGTAAAATTTCCAGAGAGACTGAAAATGCATTTTTATGATAAGCGGAATGAGAGATATGAATTTTAGAAAGTTGTTGTCCAGTATTGAGTTACTACTAGTTCGTCATTCTGTTTAAGTAGATTAAATATATGAAGTGTTGGATTTTGGAGTGCGGTTAAGAGTGTAGGACCGGAAAGACGACTACAGGAGGGGGGGGGTGAATAGGAGCAGGCTCACTTTTTCACAAAGGATGGATTCAACACAAATTACACTCCAGTAGCTATGGAAGCTATGAAGATCAATATTTAAGTACAACGGAAGACTTGTATTGAATCTAATCCAAAACCCCAAAGCATGAGACCGGCATGATGCTCAAACCCTAAAGGGGCGGTCTGACCGCTACCATAGGCGGTCTGACCGGCTGACTGAAGAACAGAGAAAAACAGCCAAAACTGAAATTGGTCGAGCGGTCTGACCGACGTTAGAAATTGGTCTAACCGGACCTGAAGCAGAACAGTAAGAACAACCCGAAAACCGTAACTCAAATCGGTCTAACTTTTGATCTACATGATGAAACTTGACCAAACTTGAGACACACCTTCCAAAGGATATCAGGAACCTATTCCGAGCAACGATCGTCCAGATCTATTACAAAGTCCTGACCTTTTTCAAATTGAACGAAGTGTGCTAAAAAACCGAGTCAAATCGAAAACATAATCTAGAAACTTGCTGGTGGTTGATTGATGATCTAGATGGTCCTAGATAGGTTCCCACAGTCACAGCAAGCTAGATCAAGAGAAAAAACCAATAGAAAACTCGGGGAACAAAGAAAGACCCAAAATCACCAAATAGAGAGCAAGAACAAATAGGGACTCATCTATGAGGAATCTTGCATAGATTGATATGGGATTGTTGAGGGTTTACAGCCACTCCCCTAGGAGGACAAAGCTCACCACGTGAGCACACACTCAATCCAAACCCTAGAACCCTAGATCTCCTCTTTTCTTCACAAAACCCTAAAACCAAAATAGGGCATCTCTAACAAGGGCTTTTGCTCAGCTCAAGCCTGGTGCACACTACACCCCTCTATTTATATGGAGGCTAGCATCTAGGGAATATTCCATTAGGGCACCCGTTAAGCCCACACACAAACGGGTTAACACACGCACGCATTTTAAAGCGCCGTCTTCATCTCCTCTTGACCTAATCTGCTTCACCTTGCGCCATCTTGCGCCGCGGATTGGCAAAAGGTCACCAAGGCGGTATTTGATAAAATTACCAAAATACTCCTTCTCAATTTTTTTGCAAAGACCGAGTCCCATCTTCGTGAAGCACTTCTCATGCTTCGCCACGTGTAGGTTGATCGACGACTCTCATCATGTCGGCAAGTCTCTCCCGTCCGGCTCCCGCCGAAGCCACCATGGCACTTGCACCGACCCCCACGCCGTTAGATCCAACTAGCCGCACCGAACTGCCCGTTCGGTTACCTTTGTCCATTTTGTGCCCCGCTTGAGTCTTCTGACCTCACCCGACATCCTTGATCGTTCTGGACCTCAGCTCTCCAAGCTTAGTCCCGATCCTCCTCGCCATTGACTGTCAAGCAACCTGCACACCAATAGACAAAGAAATCGAATCTGGGAACAAGTTCTTCACAACTTGACCCACGTTAGCCAAAACACGCCTCATGCAACACATATGCACCGAAACCCATGAACTTGACCTAACCAAACAATCATCGCCACCACGAGGGCCGACGAACAAGTCAAAATCGGTCAGACCGCCGTTCTGGCCGGTCTAACCGCCCCCTGGCCGGTCTAACCGCCTACACAAGGCCGGTCTGACCGCCCCCTTGGGACTTAGCCAAAATTCCTCTCGAGGAAATCCGAACCTCTCTGGAAATTTAAATCGAATAGAACTTTTGCCTTGAAGCTCCAAAAATTGTGAGACCAAGAGCAGTAGAATCTACTCTCTTGCCTACACCCTCTATTTTTGGCCCAGCTCCAAAAACCAAAATCTCTTTATGGTCGGTCTGACTGATTTTCCAAAGCCGGTCTGACCGCCACTCATGGTCGGTCAGACCACCACTTTGGCCAGTCAGACCGCCCCTTGCCTGACAGCACTTTGAACTTTGCCGAAAACGCGTGATTCTACAACCCTTCAATGCCATTGTCAATTGTATCATCATCCTAAGATCATGAGCATATCCCCATGATATCCACAATCTCCCCCTTGATGAACACATTGGCAATCTTCTCAAAAATGCAAATTGGAGGTTTGAAAACGAAAAAACTCGCGTTTTAGCTCAAAGACACAACTTGGTCCAAATGTAAAAAAAAGCATAGGAAATGACCAAGTTGGCTCCAGAATAGTGTCGACAAGTGAGATCGAGCAAAAGAAAGCAAGAAAGCTTCAAATTCCAGAAAGGTGACAAAAAACTCACTTAAGGTCCATATGAAAGAACAATTGTTCCACTTGACCTTTGATCATTGTGGGTCTTTAAGAATTGCAATTGAAATTCAGAAAAGACAATAAGACCAAAAGAATGCAATTTAAATGCCCCCCCTCACTATGATCATCATTTTTTAAGAAAAATTTCATTTTCCTCCTTTTTCTCCAAAAAGCATTTCTTCTCCCCCTACAACCAAAAAACTCTTTTTAACATTTTTGCTAAAACTTCTCCCCCTTTGACAATGGATTCATCAAGGAATCATGCCTTCCTCTCATCCAGAGATGACAAGTGCTGAAATAAGGAAGAAGCAAAAGAAAGAGCATGCATGAAATGCAATGGGGTGGCTACAATTTTTGTATATTTTTCAATTTTTAGTAAAACAAGCTTTGGAGATTACCCAAAAAAACAGGCTAGCATTTCTATTATCACTCAAGACATATCAAGCTTGACACAACTATCAAGATCATGTTAAGACATATATAGCAAAGCTAAGCTAAAAGGCTCAATATACCACTTTTTGTTGGATTAATTTAAGCAACGCTTCAAAATTAGCAAGTTCAACAACAGGTATCCTAAAGTGATATTGACCTTGTCAGAATGTCAATGTGAGATCAAGAAGCTAGCAAAGACCACAATAAGAGACAAACAGGTCCTGAGTTGAATCATTTTGCTCAATTTTCTCAAACGCCCATTTTTCAACAATTTTTCATTTGCAATGAATATTGAAGTTGATAAATGGCCTATTTTAGTGAATAAAATCCTGGACTAGGAGCCATCCACAAACTCTTCCTAAGCTTCAGCCACAAGTTGATTAAAGGTCTATCTTAGTGAAGAAGATCTTGGACTAGGAGCCATCCACAACCTCTTCCTAAGCTTCAACCAGAGCGATAAATCTTGAGGTTCATATCAATTTTGACAAGCAGTCCCCATGAGATTGTCTGGATCATCAAACTATCTCCAAGTTCATGTCTTTGACATGCAGTCTTGTGAGAGTAGTTTGGCACATTTTAAACACAAGACAATCTTTAAATGATTTTTCATTTTGCACAAGAACAGTTTTAAATTCTTAAAAGAACAAGAAGCTCAAGTAATGATCAAAACTAGATTCAAGAGCTAACAAAGCAATTTTGACAGGGCCAATATCACAAAAGGAGCACTAATTGTGCAACTGGCTAAACAATCCACAAATTTCTTAGTTCAAGTTGTTTTAAAATTCTAGCTCATTTAGCAAAGACTTAGCTATATATGTGAAAGCATGATAATTCTAGCAAGTCAAAGAACTAGACATGGCATTGAGCAAGAATTGAAATACTAAAGCTCAAAAGGGTAATAAGCAAAGCTTCATTAATTTAAAAGACAAGCAGTAAAGCTTATATTACAATGCATCTTTTTGATTTTCATATGAATGCAATAAGATACAATGAGATGCAAGAAAAAGCATCAAAAGCCAAAGAAGACACTTGTTGATACCACTAGATGGAAGTTGGAGAACACACTTGATGAGAAGATCAACAAGGGTCAAAAAGATCAAGAAGATCAGAAGAAAAGATCAAAAAGATCAAAATGCTCAAAAAGCCTAAAAAGATCAAAAGGATCTAAAGAAAATACCACCTGAAGAAGGTATCAGAAAAGATCCACAAAAGTTCAAATAAACAAAGAAAGTTCAGAAGAACAAGGAAAGTTCAGAAAAGAACCAACTCCCCCTCAAACCAACCCATAGGGATAAATTATCCCTAACTCATTTCTCAAGGTGGCAAACCTTGTTGGGTCAAAACGATTTGAGAGGATATCTGCCAATTGTGCCTCGGACTCCACAAGACTAGCACAAAGACTTCAAACTCCACAAGATCTCTAGGGAAAACAACTCGAAAAGCCAGGGAGCGAAACACCAACACTAAAAAGCTTGCAGGCAGCTCAAAACCTGCAAAGGACTAGTGACTGAGAGACAAGCTCGACCTAGGCTGTGAGAAGAGTGCATCCTAGAAAACCATAGGATAAGAAGAGTATCTAGAAAGGACACGTGCTAGAACAGAGCCTCCTATCTACCCTAAACTCAACAAGCCCAACACCTGACACAAACGAGATGCTATGTGTCGACGATCGAATCGCCGATCTTATGAAAATAAAAGGAGGAAAATGACGTAGAGTATCCTGGAAGAGAATGTGGGCTGCTCTTTATTTATATGAACTGGGTTTACAAGACTTGACTAGGGACTATCTCCAATTACACTGAATGTATTGAATACTACTGCTTCGGCTTCTGTGTTGCCTTCTGTTGTTCGCTGTTGTGTGTCTCTCTCCTCGTCTTCTGCGCTTCACCATTAAATAACTCCCGAAGGGATGGCAGTTACTCCTGGGAAAGATGTCCTTGATGAAACGTTACAACTGGTCGGAGGTTTAAGGTAGTTAACAATGTGCTAACTGCCTTGCGGTTAAGTATTTGTGAGACATTTAACCGCAAGGTGGTTTATCGTCAGAGTCTTGTATGTCATCGTAAGTTATGGAACGTTTAGCACGTGTTTCATTCATCATACGGTTAATGGTACCTGTTCATAGCATTTCCGAGCAGCCACCTGGTCGGAACCTAGTCCGACCAGGGTACCCATCGTGTAACCTCTGGAATCCTTACGACCAGTGAGGTCGTTAGCCTTAGGGGTTACGACCATGAAGACGTATGGTCTTTTATGTATTTAAATTAATACATAGAGGTTTTAATCCTCGTCACTATGCAAGGTAGACTAGGGATACCATACACAAATGTAAGGTATAGAAGCTCAAACTTGAGTCGCACTGCTTGGCAGTGAGATGTAGTCATGATGGATGAAGATCTATTCATTGTATAGCTTGATTTGAAGCTCCAGAAAGTAGTTGCGCTCACCCATCATCCTCATCTCAAATTCCTTCGTCTTCAAAAAGTGATTGCTTTCATCGAATGCACAAATGAAGAAGAACCAACAGCTGAAGTCATGACCCACATTTTCTTCTTCTCACCTAAAAAAACTATACCAAAGAGACGGAAGAAGTCTATGCCTTGGTACTGGGTTAGTGAAACATTATCTAAGGAAATAGTACCAAGACACATGACTAGCAAGGATAGCAGTAGATGATCCAAAGCTCATAAAAGCATATAATCAACAATTTAGGACAAGAGCATGAAGATAGACAGCTCAATCGCAACACATGCTATCCAAGATATGATAAAGCTCAAAATAATCTTAATTCATAATAAGGCATAGGAGCAATCAAGCAAGCACATAGTATATCACATAACATACATCCAGTCAAAGATAAAACATGCTAGTGAAGCTATGGCAAAGCTCATGTATCCACAAATAACAATAAGGCGCAATACCATGTAAGCATAAAGCATGTCATAGAACAATTCATGAATAAAGTATGCTACCATGGATATCAAGTAAGCATGTGGATACATAAAGCAAAAATCAACAAGAGCAAGATAAATCATGTACAAGACAATACAAGCTCATGATGAGAAAACCAAGCTCACATAACCATGGAAATAATGAACAATAGTTTAATACATGGATACATAAGCAAGAATCAACAAGAGCAAGATAATAAAGGTACAAGACAGCACAAGCTCAAGTTGACAAAACCAAGCTCATATAACCATGGAAGTGATGAACAACAATCTAATACATGGATACATAAGCAAGAATCAACAAGAGCAAGATAATAAAGGTACAAGACATCACAAGCTCATGTTGACAAAACCAAGCTCATACACCCATGGAAATAAAGAATAACAATCTAGCCCATGGATACATAAGCAAGATACTAGCAAAGGCACGATAAAAGATATTATAAAATTCACACATGCCGATATGATACAAATGAGCACAAAGAAAAGCACAACACGCCATGAATGAATAATCATGAAGATAAAGGCATGAAGATGTAAGATAGCTCACGAAAATAGGTGAAGACGCTGATCATGAAAGCACAGGCCTCTTGGAGGCCATTATGGGGGTGGAGAACCATCAAGTGTCCCGATCACGTGATGAAGCAAAAGACCAGAACCTTTCAAGTCCATGTTCTCCAACCCGTGTCCTCGGTACCTATACATGAGAAAGACAAGATGTCCAAGTCTTGGATCCCGAAGGGTTAGAAAGCAAATACTTGGGAACCCAAACCTTGGACACACGGCCACTAGAAGCAATTGAACCATTATGTGAGTTAGCATGATGCAAATGATGGTCCATGCAAAAATATCCAACACCATCCTTGGAGGCATGCCGCGAGTGGACAACTCGATGAGGAAAACGAGGTCTATCTCTAGAAAAGCGACGATGACCTTGCTTGAAAGCACTATGATGAGAACCAACAAAGGCACCAAAAGAACTCACATATCCTCGCCGTGGGTGTGTACATCGATGAACAAAATGAGGTCCACCTCTTGGAAAACGGTGAAAATCCTACCTCGGGGCAACTCGTGGACCAAAACCAAAATCACGGAAACCAAGTCCACAATGCTGTCCAACACCACTAGAAAAGGTGTCAAAGAAGCCATCAACAAAGCGAGTCCTCGTGCTAGGCTCTTTAGTGTGCATGTCATGAGAAAGACTATGCCCACTAGGAGACTTAGAAGCATGAGCTCGACGCATCTGTTTTGCACGCCGAAAACAGAAATCCACATGATGTCCATCCTTCCCACAAAATGAGTAATGGTGTATAGATCTACTAGGAGACACGGTCCGAGAGGACAAAGCACCATTATCGCTCAAAGAATAAGTCCTTTGGGACAAGCGGGAAGAACCAACATCATAACACGTCCTCGTGTCGGCACTAGGTGCACACATGCTATGAGAAAGACTATGTGTATTTCTAGAGGTACGACGACGTACTCGATGCTCATGTTTCAGACGGCGAAAGCAAAACTCAACAATGTGTCCATTCTTCTTACGAAAGGTGCAATGGTACTTCTCTTTTGAAGATGTAGTACCATTTGAGGAAGAAGCACCCTTGTCTTTAGAAATCCCTTGGACAACACAAGAAGAGTCACAAAAAGTCGCACTTGCCAAAGAAGAGCTACCCAATGCGATAGCACAAAAACCAACATCAAATGACTCACATTCAGCACGAAAAAACTCCAACTCCGAATGCAAAGAAGCAAGAGAAATCTTAAAAATATCAATCTCGGAGTGAAGGCAAATACAAGAGCCACATGACTTGGCGCTCATATCATCGCGCAATTTCTTCAAAGACTCAATCTTACTCTTCAAGGCAATACAAGATGTATAAGAAATTAATGATGCTTTCGTATTAAGCATGCAATTCAAAGCATCAATTTCATTTTCTAAATGAGCACAATTCTTGCAAGAGACTAAACCATCCTTAAGCAATTTCTCATATTCTAAGCACATGCTACAAGGCCTAGCTTCAATTTCAATAATTTCAGCCCTAGCATTCTCTAATTGCTCAAGGTGAAAGGAATTAGTCAATTTAAGCTTCTCAAAATCAGCAAGCATGCCTACACAAGAATCACAATCATTTCTAGCCATAGATCTAAAATTGCCTATTTCCAACTTAGCATTATCAAGCTCATGATGTAAGGCAACACAAGAATCACATGGCATAGAAGCATTTGATTTCAATAATTCATTTTCAGATTTTAGGCATGCAAGAGAATTATTCAAGTTCTCCATGTCTACAAGTAATAAATCAAAAGCATTCATGGAGGTTTTCAATTCGGAGAGCTCATGAGACAAATCACCCTTATCTTTTTCTAGCAATTTTACTTTCTTCCTAAGAGCAATCAGTTTAAGATCATATGAAAACAAGACATTTATAAGTCTTTCTTTGCTCACCTTGCTTAGGTCGAGTAGGGGATCGTCCTCGGAAGAGTCATCATCGGAAAGCTTTCCATCATGTTCATCCTCAATCGCTATTGTGCATATGCTATCGGACTCCTTCTCCTCCGGCTCCAAGCGTATCTCATCTCTGAAACTAGGACAATCAAAACAAAAGAGATCGCCACAAATATCACATGAGTATTCCTCCTCAACCGCCATTATAAATATCACACGTTCAAACATCTTGTTACGATAGACATCACTGGCAAAAGAACCACAACAAGATGCAAAGAAGCGCTCACAAGTCCTCATATTTGTCGCCATGCTCAAAGATCGGTGAAGATCACAAAAGAGCAAACCTTGCTCTGATACCACTTGTAGGACCGGAAAGGCGACTAGAGGGGGGGTGAATAGGAGTAGGCTCACTTTTTCACAAAGGATGGATTCAACACAAATTTTACTCCAGTAGCTATGGAAGCTATGAAGATCAATATTTAAGTACAGTGGAAGACACGTATTGAATCTAATCCAAAACCCCAAAGCATGAGACCAGCATGAAGCTCAAACCCTAAAGGGGCGGTCTGACCGCTACCACAGGCGGTTTGATCGGCTGACTGAAGAATAGAGAAAAATAGCCCAAACAGAAATTGGTCAGGCGGTCTGACCGACATTGTGAAATCGGTCTGACCGGACCTGACGCAGAACAGTAAGAACAGTCCGAAAACCGTAACTCAAATCGGTCTAACTTTTGATCTACATGATGAAATTTGACCAAACTTGAGACACACCTTCCTAAGGATATCAGGAACCTATTCCAAGCAACGATCGTCCAGATCTATGCCAAAGTCCTGACCTTTTTCAAATTGAACGAAGTGTGCTAAAAACTCGAGTCAAATCGAAAACGTAATCTAGAAACTTGCTGGTGGTTGATTGATAATCTAGATGGTCCTAGATAGGTTCCCACAGTCACAGCAAGCTAGATCAAGAGGAGAAACCAACAGAAAACTCGGGAACAAAGAAAGACCCAAAATCACCAAATAGAGAGCAAGAATAAATAGGGACTCATCTTTGAGGAATCTTGCATAGATTGATATGGGATTGTTGAGGGTTTACAGCCACTCCCCTAGGAGGACAAAGCACACCACGTGAGCACACACTCAATATAAACCCTAGAACCCTAGCTCTCCTCTTTTCTTCACAAAACCCTAAAACCAAAATAGGGCATCCTTAATGAGGGCTTTTGCTCAGCTCAAGCCTGGTGCACACAACACCCCTCTATTTATATGGAGGCTAGCATCTAGGGAATATTCCATTAGGGCACCCGTTAAGCCCACACACAAACGGGTTAACACACGCACGCATTTTAAAGCGTCATCTTCATCTCCTCTTGACCTAATCCGCTTCACCTTGCGCCGTGGGTTGGCAAAAGGTCACCAAGGCGGTATTTGGTAAAATTACCAAAATACCCCTTCTCGATCTTTTTGCAAAGACCGAGTCCCATCTTCGTGAAGCACTCCTCATGCTTCGCCACGTGTAGGTTGATCGACGACTCTCATCATGTCGGCAAGTCTCTCCCGTCCGGCTCCCGTCAAAGCCACCATGGCACTTGCACCGACCCCCGCACCGCTTGATCCAACCAGCCGCATCGAACTGCCTATTCGGTTACCTTTGTCCATTCTGTGCCCCGCTTGAGTCCTCTGACCTCATCCGGCATTCTTGATCGTTCTGGACCTCAGCTCTCCAAGCTTAGTCCCAATCCTCCTCGCCGTTGACCGTCGTTGACCGTTAAGCAATCTGCACACCAATAGACAAAGAAATCGAATCCGGGAACAAGTTCTTCACAACTTGACCCACGTTAGTCAAAACACGCCTCATGCAACACATATGCACTGAAACCCATAAACATGACCTAACCAAACAATCATCGCCACCACGAGGGCCGACGACCAAGTCAAAATTGGTCAAACCGCCCCTTGGCCGGTCTGACCGCCAGCACAAGGCCGGTCTGACCGCCTCCTTGGGACTTAGCCAAAATTCCTCTCGAGGAAATCTGAACCTCTCTGGAAATTTAAATCAAATAGAACTTTTGCCTTGAAGCTCCAAAAATTATGAGACCAAGAGCAGTAGAATCTACTCTCTTGCCTACACCCTCTATTTTTGGCCCAGCTCCAAAAACCAAAATCTCTTTATGGTCGGTCTGACCGATTTTCCAAAGCCGGTTTGATAGCCAATCATGGCCGGTCAGACCGCCGCTTTGGCCGGTCAGACCGCCCCTTGCCTGACAGCACTTTGAACTTTGCCGAAAACGCGTGATTCGACAAACCTTCATTGCCATTGCCAATTGTATCATCATCCTAAGATCATGAGCATATCCCCATGATATCCACAAAGAGCGTAGTGATTAAGTGTTGTTCTACTTTGTCAAAGCTTGTTTTGAGTAAAATATTTGTTGTAGGCGGAGTGATCTTGGGTTTGGTTTCGCCTTCTCTATATTCCAATTTGTCCCAACACGAAAGACAAGTACAATATAGAGTCATATTGGATGCTTGATTGTACAAATTAGTTGAATGACTATGATATGGATAATCTTATAAAGTATGAGTATTGTTTCACTGATTGCATGTTTCAGTTAAATGTTTATAACAATTGGAAGGTATAGAAGTGTTTATTTTGTTTCATTACATTCATTCCACGTTTTCATGTTTAGCCCACAGGAGTGGGTACTGAGGTTCATTTTATTTCATTCAATTCAAGCATTCATGTTTAACCCATGGGAGTGGGTATTGAGATCTGTGGATATCATGGGGATTTTTGCATGATCTTAGGATGGTGTTACAATTGGCAATGTCATTAAAGGTTTGTCGAAACACGTGTTTTCGTCAAAGGTTGAAATGCTGTTAGGACAAGTACGGTCAGACCGGCCTTGGGCGTGCGGTCAGACCGGCCAAAATTGCGGTCTGACCGGATTTGTGCTGTTCATCGGCCACTCGGTGGTGATGAGGTTTGGGTTAGGTCGAGTTCATGGGTTTCATGGCATATGTGTTGCATGATGCATGTTTTGACTAACGTGGGTCAAGTTGTGAAGAACTTGTTCCCGGAATCGATTTCTTTGTCTATTGTTGTGTAGGTTGCTTCGAGGTCAATGATGGTCAACGGCGAGGATGATCGGGAATAAGCTTGGAGAGCTGAGGTCCAGAATGATCGTGGATGCCAAGTGGGGTCAATGGAGTCAAGCATGGCACAAAAGGGACAACGGTGACCGAACGGGCAGTTCGGAGCGATGGGTTCGATCAAGCGGCGCGGGGGTCGGTGCAAGTGCCATGGTGGTTTCAGTGGGAGCTGGATAGGAGAGACTTGTTGACATGATGAGAGCCGTTGGATCAACCTACACGTGGCGAAGCATGGGAGGTGCTTCATGAAGATGGGACTCGGTCTATGAAAAAGATCGAGAAGGGGTATTTTGGTAATTTTACCAAATACCGCCTTTGTGACCTTTTGCCAACCCGCGGCGCAAGACGGTGCGTGAAGAAGCGGATTAGGTCAAGAGGAGATGAAAATGACGCTTTAAAATGCATGCGTGTGTGACCCGTTTGTGTGTTGGCCTTAACGGGAGCCCATTAGGGTTCAATCTTCTAGAAGGTGTAAGCCTCCACTATAAATAGAGGAGGGAGGTGGCTGCACCCCCTTCAACCCTTTCATTTGTTTTGAAACCCTAGTTTGCTTAGGGAGAGGATTAGTGGAGGTTAGGGTTCTAGAGAGTTGGATTTGATTTCGTGTTCATGTATTGAGTCTTTGTCCTCCATTGATGGAGTGGCTATAAACCAATACCATATCAAATCAATCCAAGGAAAGTTTCTCAAAGATGTGTCTCTTTGCTTTCCTTCTCTCTATTTGGTGATTTTGAGTCTCTCTTTGATCCGCGAGTTTTTGCTTGGTTTCTTGCCTTGATCTAACTTGCTGTGATATGTGGGAACCCATCTAGGATCATCTTGATCATCATTCACCCACGAGCAAGTCTCCAGATCATATTTCGTTTTTGACTCTGTTTTGGAGTCACCTTCGTTCAATTTGAAAAAGATAGGAACTTTGACATGGATCTCTATGATCTTTGATTGGAATAGGTTCCTAATATCTTAGAGAAGGTGTGTCTCAAGTTTGGTAAGGTTTGGAGTCACGAATCAAAAGTTAGACCGATTTGAGTTTTGAACACGGGCTGTTTTTCTTCTGTTCATCGTCAGGTCCGGTTAGTCCAAGCTTTTGCCTCCAGTTAATCCAGCCTCCGGTCAGTCCGTGCGTGTGCCTCCAGTCAGACCGGCCCGAGCGGTCAGACCGCAATTTGGCCATCGGTCAGACCGCCCTCTGGATTAGGGTTTTGGTTTTTGGTCTTTTGCTTTGGGGTTTTGATTTGGATTCAATACAAGTCTTCTGCTGTACTTGTAGATTGATCTTCATAGCTTCCATAGCTACTAGAGTGACATTCATGTTGAATTTGTTCTTTGTGAAAAAGTGAGCGTGCTCCTATTCACCCCCCCTCTAGTCGCTTTTTCGGTCCAACAAGTGGTATCAGAGCCCTGTTAGTTCAATCTTGATCTTAACCGGTCACTGAACTTGGCGATGGATAAGGACTCGACCAAGCCGCATGTTTTCGATGTGCTCGACTATGCCTATTGGAAGAATCGCATGCGAGTCTTCCTTGAGAGCGAAGGACAAGCTATATGGGAGGTTGTTCAAGCCCCGCTCGTTTTGCCTGAACTTGCTACGTCGACTTCAGTAGCCCTCTTGGCTAACAACAACAAGGCAAAGAACATTCTATATGCTGGGCTTGGTAGGTAAGAGTACGATAGGATTTGCAACCTTGCGACCGCACATGAGATTTGGCACACCCTCGAAACTTACCATGAGGGATTGTCCCAGATCAAGCAAGTGCGCTAGACGGTCTACAAGCAAGAGTACAACAAATTCGAGATGCGTCCTGGCGAGAGCATCGATGACGTTTTTACTCGCTTCAACAAGGTTATCAATCAGATGAGAGCTGTTGACATTGAGTACTCTCAATCTGAGAATGCCACCCACCTCTTGGCTACAATCAACACCAAGGAGTGGGAGATGAAGGCTACTACTATTGAGGAGAACGTCGATCTCTCTACTCTCACTTTGGAGCTGCTCTATAGCAAGCTCAAGACTCATGAGATCAAGAGAGGCAGTCTTCCTAAGAAGGATAACATGGCTTTGGTAGCTGATCCTTTGAAAATAACTTCCGATGGTTCTTCCGAGTCTTCTTCTGGTTTTTCTCTTGCGTGTTTATCTGCTGTTCAAGAAGAAGAGTTTGAGAGTCTTCCTGCCTGATTTAGCTCTTTTAGTCAAGAAAGTCACACGGGCATATAACAATGTTAGAAACAAGAAGAGAGGTGGCCCTGTGACGTGCTATGAGTGTGGAGAGCTATATCACATCCGGGCAAACTGCCCCAAGCTGAAAGGTAAGGGCAACCGAAAGGATGAAAAGCCTGTCTGGAAGAAGCCTCAGGGGAGCAAGCCCAAGTATGATGCTTTCAAGCTCATGAAGGCTGCTCACCGGGTCCTTACCGCTTTTGGAGAGCAATCCATGAGCGATGTGGACTCCAGGAGCGAGGAGGACAAGGAGGAGGAGGAGCTCCCTCAAGACAAGAAAGGGAAGGCCAAGGACTTCACCGGCATGTGCTTCATGGCTGACTCCGTCGACGTCGATGACAACGATGAGGTACCTCCATCCTATGATGTTCTTATTGCTAGATGTGACAACATGTTTGAGTAACTTATGAGTCAGGATAAGGCCTTAGAGTTTACCATGGCTAGGAATAAGGACTTAGAGTCACAAGTAGATAATTTGACCTTAGAACTTGCTAATACTAAGACTCTTGAATCTGATGAATGTTCATCTTTCCTTGCCTTACATTCTGAATTTGCTAAACTGCAATCTGCTCATGACATTGCTTTGCATTAACTTGAAAATGCCAGGACTGAGCTAATTGATGTCAAATCTGCTCACTGTGAAAAATGCTTAGAGTCTAGCAAGTTGGATGCTTCTGGTAATGTTAAATCTAGCTTTTACTCTTTTTGCGTAGAACGTGAACATGAAGTTAAGGACATCTTAGAAGTAGTTAGAGCTAAATATGCCAAGCTTAAGGACACAATTAAATCTATGCCTTGTGCCTCATGTGCAGCCTATAAGCTTGAAGTTGCTTTTCTTAAGGAGAAACATGCTAGAGCCGTTAATGCCAAGAACTATGAATCATGTGTTAATGTTGGAAAAGAGAATGCATATCTTAAGAATACTCTAGAAAGATTCTCTAGTGGTAAAAAACAATTGAACATGATTCTAGACACATCTAAGACTCCTTATAAGAAGCAAGGGTTAGGATATAACTCTGCCATGGACAAGTCCAATTCTAATGTTATTCAGGTTTTGGAAAATGGCTTAGTTGAATTCACAACCCAACCTGCAAAGACAATCTTCAAATCTGCAGGTTTTGTTCAACCTTCTTTTGAGACAAAAGGTGCTTCTCCCAGTGGTACAAAATACCATTGCACCTATTGCAAGAAGAGTGGACATTTGGTTGAGTTCTGTTGGTGTAGGTTGAAGAACGCTAAGAAAAGTATTGCTAGAATTTTATCTAATCAACCTAGAGCTTTTATGAGACATGGTCAAGTAGAAAAGAGGAAACCTGGTTTAGGATTTGTTGCATATGCTCATCATCATGTTTCTAGACAGGATGCATTTCACGCTATTGTAACCATTGCTCATAACAGAACTTTGAATAAAATCAAGGATAGCACTTCTACTTTGTATACTACTCGCAGACATATGTCTCAGTACTGGGTTCCCAAGTCAATTTTAACTAACCCCAGTATTAAGACACATCGATCTATTGTGTCTTGATTTTCAGGATCGCCGTGGAAGGAGGAAGAACACGTGGCTCGTTGACTCCGGCTGTTCACGCCACGTGACCTGAGACTCAAGATGGTTCACTTCCTTTACGCGGTCGACGGGTGATGACTTCATCACCTTTGGGGATGATACGCAAGGGCGAATTGAAGGAATAGGATCAATCAAGGTGAATAACATATTCATCTTGAAGGACGTCGCCCTTGTGGACAAGTTAAGGTACAACTTGCTTTCTATTTCGTAGCTTCTTGATGATGGCTACGAAACTCGTTTTAAGAAAAATATCTGTCGTGTGCTTTATTCTACCAGTGAGCTTGTTTTTGGGATTTCTAGAGTTGGTAGAATTTTTAGAGCTGATTTTTCTGAATCTCTTGCTAGATCTCTCAAATGTTTGATTGCATCTTCTTCTGATATCTGGCTTTGGCACCGACGGTTGGGGCACATTGGTTTTGACCACGACACGAGTTAGCGGCCTTGATCTCATGAGAGGTTTGCCTAAACTCAAAGTCACAAGGATCTTTGTATATAGCGCCTGCAGTATGGCAATCAAGTTGCCGCCTCACACCCTTCATTGACTATGGTCATGGTACCGATGCATCGAGACGGTTGCTTCATATGGATACTATTGGTCCTGCTAGGGTTCGGTCAGTCGGTGGCAAATGGTACATTCTTGTCATAGTCGCTGATTTTTCGAGATACTCTTGGGTGTTCTTTCTTGCTTCGAAGGATGAGGCTTTTGATCATTATCATGATCTTGTTCTTCGTTTGGCTTTTGAACTTCCTAATGCCTTGAGAGCGATCCGCAGTGACAATGGTACGGAGTTCAAGAATGCTTCTTTTTCCTCTTTTTGTGCTAAGCGCGGTATTTAGCATCAGTTCTCTTCTCCACACGTCCCTCAACAAAATGGCGTTGTGGAAAGGAAGAATAGGACTTTAGTCGAGATGGCTAGGACGATGCTAGATGAGTATAGCAAACCGCCGAGGAGGTTTTGGGCTGAAGCTATTGCTACAGCTTGCCATATTTCAAACTGTCTCTTCTTAAGACCGTCTTTGGGCAAGACTTCATATGAGCTTCGTTTTGGCAGAAAACCCTCTATCTCTCACTTTTGAGTCTTTGGATCGAAGTATTTTATTCTCAAGACAGGAAAGCTAGATAAATTTGAATCAAGGACTTGTGATGATTTATTTCTGGGTTATCCTGCTCATTCGAGGGGCTTTCGGGTTTTTAATGTTGAAACTAACATTGTCCAGGAGACATGCAATGTCACTTTTGATGAGACTAGCCCTAGAGCTAGATCCGATGTTTCAGGTGACTTACAGGTGATAGAGAGCATTTTTGTTGAAGAAGATGATGATGAACTTGATATTGCTCCTTTACCTGCTGCTGATGCTCCTGTTCAAGCTCCAGAACCTGCGACGTCTGTTTCACCTCCAATTGAGGCTCCTGCTGTATCTTCATCATCAGCAGTACCTACGGAGGTTGAGGAGACGCTATCTCCCCTAGGCGCTCCATTGCACATCCAGAAGCAACATCCTCCGGATCAGATGATTAGTAATCTTCACGAGCGAGTCACTCGCTCCAGGTATCATGGTCTGAGTCTCTTCTCCTATTCTGCATTTGTAACTTCTTTTGAACCCCGCGATATATCACATACTTTATCTGATGCTAGCTAGGTCAATTCCATGCATGAGGAGTTAGAGAATTTCGAAAGAAATAAAGTCTAAAACCTTGTAGAACCTCCTAGTGGTCATAATGTGATTGGCACCCATTGGGTGTTTAAAAATAAACAAAATGAGGATGGTTCTGTGGTTAGAAACAAGGCTAGGTTGGTAGCTCAGGGCTTTAGCCAGGTTGAGGGGTTAGATTTTGATGAGACCTTCACTCCTGTTGCTAGACTTAAAGCCATTCGTATTCTGCTTGTATTTGCTGCATCTAAAGGTTTTAGGTTGCATCAAATGGATGTTAAGAGTGCCTTTCTGAATGGTTTTATAGAGGAGAAAGTGTATGTTAGGCAACCCCCTGGCTTTGAGAATCCCAAGCACCCTGATCGTGTCTTTAAGCTATCCAAAACCTTGTATGATCTTAAACAAGCCCCTAGAGCCTAGTATGATAGACTTAAGACCTTCTTGCTTAAGAATGATTTTGAAATGGGAAAACTAGATAAAACTCTTTTCATTCTTTGGCATAGCAATGACTTCTTGCTTGTTCAGATTTACGTTGATAATATTATCTTTGGTAGTTCTTCTCATGCTCTTGTTTTCAGTTTTTCTGAGACCATGTCCAGGGAATTTGAGATGAGTATGATGGGAGAACTCAACTACTTTCTGGGGCTTCAAATCAAGCAATGCAAGGAAGGGATCTTTATCCAACAGACGAAGTACACCAAGGATCTGTTCAAGCGCTTCGAGATGGGTGACTACAAGCCGATCGCCATTCCCATGGCGACCTCAACTGTTTTGGATACAGATGAGGAAGGAGAAGCCGTGGATCAACGCGAGTACCGCAGCATGATCGGCTCTCTTCTGTACCTGACGGCCTCAAGACCGGACATCCACTTCGTTGTCTGCCTCTGCGCGAGGTTTCAGGCGTCTCCGAGGACTTCACATCGCCAAGCCGTTAAGCGTATCTTCAGGTATTTACACTCTACCATCCAGTATGGCATTTGGTTTTCTTGCTCTTTTTCGCTGTCCATTCGGGGGTTTTCTTATTCTGATTTGCGGGCTGTCGACTAGATAGGAAGAGTACCTTTGGCACTTGTCATTTCTTAGGCACTTCTCTTGTCTCTTGGTCGTCTAGGAAGCAGTCCTCTATTGCACAATCCACTGCTGAAGCTGAATATGTAGCTGCTGCTAGTTGCTGTAGTCAGATTTTGTGGATGGTGTCCACTCTTAAGGACTTTGGGTTAAACTTTGCTAGTGTTCCTCTTTTCTGTGATAACACTTCTGCTATTAACATCGCTAAAAACCCAGTGCAACATTCTAGGACCAAGCACATAGACATTCGCTATCACTTCCTTGAAGACCACGTTGAGAAGGGTGATATTGTGTTGCATTTTGTGGAGTCCGAGGCTCAGTTAGCCAATATCCTCATCAAGCCTTTAGACCCAACAAGATTTGCCACCTTGCAGAGCAAGTTAGGGGTAATTTATCCCTATGGGTTGGTTTGAGGGGGAGTTCGATCTTTTTTGATCTTACCTTGCTCAATTGATCTTTTCTTGATCTTCTTTTGAACTTTTTGATCCTTTCTGATCTTTTTAGGCTTTTTGAGTTTTTCTTGCATCTTATTGTATCATACTGCATTCATATGAAAAACACAAAAAGATGTATTTGTAACATAAGCTTTTCTGCTTATCTTTTAAAATTGATGAAGGTTTGCTTATTACCCTTTGGAGCTTTAGTATTTCAATTCTTGCTCAGTGCCATGTTTAGTTCTTTGACTTGCTAGAATTATCATGCTTTCACATGTGTAGCTAAGTCTTTCCTGATTGTGCTAGAACTCTAAAACAACTTGAACTAAAAACTGCAGTCTATGGATGTTTTAGCAAGTTGCGCAATTAGTGCTCCTTTTATGATATTGGCCCTGTCAAAATTGCTTTGTTAGCTCTTGAATCTAAAATTGATCATTACTTGAGCTTCTTGTTCTTCTAAGAATCTAAAACTGCTCTTGTGCAAAATAAAAAATGAAAAATCAATTTCAAGATTGTCTGATGCTTACAATGTGCCAAACTACTCTTACAAGACTGCATGTCATAGACATGAACTTGGAGATAGTTTGATGATCCAGACGATCTCATGGGGACTGCTTGTCAAAATTGACTTGAACCTCAAGATTTATCGCCCTGGTAGAAGCTTAGGAAGAGTTTGTGGATGGCTCCTAGTCTAGGATCTTCTTCACTAAGATATACCTTTAATAAACTCTTGGTCGAAGCTTAGGAAGAGTTTGTGGATGGCTCCTAGTCCAGGATCTTCTTCACTAAGTTAGATCATTAGTCAACTTCAATATTCATAGCAAATGAAAAATGTTGAAAAATGGGTGTTTGAGAAAATTGAGCAAAATAATTCAATTCAGGACATGTTTGTTTCTTAATGTGGTCTTTGTTAGTTTTTTGATCCCACATTGACATTTTGACAAGGCCATTATTATTTTAGGATCCCCGTTGATGAATTTGCTGAATTTGAAGCTTTGTTTAAATTGAAAAAATTCATTGCGTTACATTGAGCCTTCTAGCTTAGCTTTGTTATATATGTCTCAACATGATCTTGCTAGCACTGTTAGGCTTGATATGTCATATGCAATACTAGAAATGCTAGCTCGTTCTTTTAGGTAATCTCCAAAGCTTCTTGTAATCAAAAAAGAATTGAAAAATACAAAAATGAAGCCACTTCATCGCATTTCATGCATCCTCCTTCTTATGCTTTTTTCCTCATTTTGCTTTTGTCATCTCTGGACGAGAGAAAGATGTGATTCCTTGATGACTCCATTGTCAAAGGGGGAGAAGATATATCTAAAATGTGTAAAGGGAAGAAGATATAAAATGTTAAAATGGGAGCTCTTTGGAGAAAATTGGAGATTTTGAGATTTTTTTGAAAAATGAGGATCATAGTGAGGGGGAGTATCTTATTTGCATTCTTGTGGTCTTATTGCCTTTCTGAACTTGAATTGCAACTCTTGGAAACTCACAATGATCAAAGGTCATTTTGAACAATTGTTCTTTCATATGGACCTTAAGTGAGATTTTGACTCTTTTCTAGAAACTGAAGCTTTCTTGCTTTCTTTTGCCTTATCTCACTTGCTTATGCTATTCTGAAGCCAACTTGGTCATTTCCATTGCTTTCTCTTGCATTTGGACCAAGTTGTGCCTTTGCGCAAAAACGTCGAGTTTTTACTTTTCAAACCTCAAAATTTGCATTTGTGGGAAATTACCAATGTGTTCATCAAGGGGGAGATTGTGGATATCATAGGGATATTTGCACCATCTTAGGATAATGTTACAATTGGTAATGTCGTTAAAGGTTTGTCGAAACACGCGTTTTCATCAAAGATTGAAATCTTTGAAGGACAAGTCTTGGTCGACCGCCTTGGGCGTCTTGATCGACCGCCAAACTAGCGGTCTAATCGGTTTTGTGCTGTTCATCGGCCACTCGGCGGCGATGAGGTTTGGGTTAGGTCAAGTTCATGAGTTTCATGGCATATGTGTTGCATGATGCATGTTTTGACTAACGTGGGTCAAGTTCTGAAGAATTTGTTCTCGGAATCGATTTCTTTGTCTATTGTTGTGCAGGTTGCTTCGAGGTCAATGACGGTCAACGATGAGGATGATCGGGACTAAGCTTGGAGAGCTGAGGTCCAGAACGATCGGGGATGCCAGGTGAGGTCAATGGAGTCAAGCATGGCGCAAAAGTGACAAAGGTGACCGAACGAGCAGTTCGGTGCGACGGGTTGGATCAAGCGACGCGGGGGTCAGTGCAAGTGCCATGGTGGTTTCGGTGGGAGCCGGAAGGGAGATACTTGCCGACATGATGAGAGCCGCTAGATCAACCTACACGTAACGAAGCATGGGAGGTGCTTCACGAAGATGGGACTCGGTCTTTGAAAAAGATCGAGAAGGGGTATTTTGGTAATTTTACCAACTACCATCTTGGTGACCTTTTGCCAATCCGCGGCGCAAGACGGTGCGTGAAGAAGCAGATTAGGTCAAGAGGAGATGAAGACGGCGCTTTAAAATGCATGCGTGTGTGACCCGTTTGTGTGTGGGCCTTAACGGGAGCCCATTAGAGTTCAATCTTCTAGAAGGTCTAAGCCTCCACTATAAATAGAGGAGGGAGGTGGCTGCACCCCCTTCAACCCTTTCATTTGTTTTGAAACCCTAGTTTGCTTAGAGAGAGGATTAGTGGAGGTTAGGGTTCTAGAGAGTTGGATTTGATTTCGTTCTCATGTATCGAGTCTTTGTCCTCCATTGATGGAGTGGCTGTAAACCAATACCATATCAAATCAATCCAAGGAAAGTTTCTCAAAGATGTGTCTCTTTGCTTTCCTTCTCTCTATTTGGTGATTTTGAGTCTCTCTTTGATCCACGAGTTTTTGCTTGGTTTCTTGCCTTGATCTAACTTACTCTGACATGTGGGAACCCATCTAGTATCATCTTGATCATCATTCACCCATGAGCAAGTCTCTAGATCATATTTCGTTTTTAACTCGGTTTTGGAGCCACCTTCGTTCAATCTGAAAAAGATAGGAACTTTGACATGGATCTCTGCGATCTTTGATTGGAATAGGTTCCTAATATCTTAGAGAAGGTGTGTCTCAAGTTTGGTAAGGTTTGGAGTCACGGATCAAAAGTTAGACCGATTTGAATTTTGAACACGGGCTGTTTTTCTTCTGTTCATCATGAGGTCCGGTTAGTCCGAGCTTTTGCCTCCAGTTAGTCCGGCCTCCGGTCAGTCTGTGTGTGTGCCTCTGGTCAGACCAGCCCAAGTGGTCAGACCACAATTTGGCCGTCGGTCAGACCGCCCTCTAGATTAGGGTTTTGGTTTTTGGTCTTTTGCTTTGGGGTTTTGATTTGGATTCAATACAAGTCTTGCGCTGTACTTGTAGATTGATCTTCATAGCTTCCATAGCTACTGGAGTGACATTTGTGTTGAATCCGATCTTTGTGAAAAAGTGAGCGTGCTCCTATTCACCCCCCTCTAGTCGCCTTTTCGGTCCGACAAGATCCCCATATTTTCAATATGGGCAACTAGATCCCTGTCTGAAAGATTCTTCATATAGGCAATGGATCCCCGTATTTTGAAAATGCGGGTATAAGTGAACACCGACAGGTGTTACACTAGCTATACCGGTATATGCAGAAAAGAAGTGGAGTCATATTCATGATTTGCATCAAGTGCACAGCTTTTACATATGTATTCGATATGTATTGAGAATGATCTTCCTTCGATTCATTGTTTCATATGTTGTTCATATGTACTTGTTGAGTCTTGAACTCGCTCTTGCCATTCAATGTTTTAGGTGATCGTCTTAATGTAATAATTAGTTATTTGGTACTTCCAATAGTTTCATTCAGAGTTTTTTAAAATATTAGATGATGATTCTATCTAATTGGAACTTATCAATGATGTGCATTATCTTGTTTGGGTTGTAATATCTGAGGTTTTGATTTTAGTTCCTTGCTGAAATTTATGTTAGTAATGTTATTAGAACTGACTAGTTGATGTCTAGCTGTCATTCGTTGTTCAATTGATAAAGAAAATTTGTAGTTTTGGTTTTAAATTTTAAATCTGTTATATGGACTAGTGATTAAATTTTAAATCTGCATCAGAGCATATGACAAGAGTGTATGGTCATGCCAATTGTAGAAGTAGAAGCGCACGCGCGCACACACACAAACATACATACATATATCGCCAGTTGAACTGGCGACAGCTTCCTACCGCCAGTTCAACTGGCAACAATATGCCATCTATAAAAGCCACAAAAAAAATCCTCCAAATCTCATTTTAATTCCAGAAAAAAAAACAAAAGAGAGGAGAGGAAGAGAAGAAAGGTAGTGAAGCTCTGCTTGTTCGTCGCGGAGGAGAGGGATTGACAGAGCATCAGATCTAGTAGGCCGACCATCTTGTAGGTACATTTTTTTTGCAACCTTGTACATTATGTCAAATTATGTAAAATTAAGTATATGATTTGAGCTGTAGCGAGTAGAATAGCAAGTAGAATTAAGTATATAGAATTAAGTAGAATAGCGACTAGAATGAAGTAGAATAACGACATAGAATTAAGTAGATTAGATAATTGTAGTCAAATTATGTACTACATTATTTGAGATGTGTATAGTTTAGTTCGTCGTACACATGTTATGAATGTTACAACAGTCGAACGATTTAGGATAAATCTGCAGAAATAGGAAACGACTATTAGAAATATGTAAAAAAATAATGTCAACTCTATTTAGCTTCCCATTCGTGCGTGGTAATTATGTTGGTAATGTCGAAAATTAATTTTAAACTACGAAACTAGTTAGTAAAATAGGAAGAACTTTGTTTATTGTTTATATTTGCACTTGAAAAATATTTAAAAATATCCTCTACATTGGAAGACCCTATTACAAATCTGTTTAAATTGCCGAGTAGCATTAATTAGGTTTACATTTTTGTGTGATAATTATTCAGTTAATGCCAAAAATTATTTTTAAAGTAGGAATTTTGGTGTTTGTACATGTTTCGTAGTCTTTACAATGTATGCACTTAATTTGTAGATATGGCGGACGGAGGCTAGTACGAATTGCTTGACCCGGTGATTGACGCACGTCACCGTAGCCGCCTCAGTACCATGCTCCCCCGGAGGGCGAGGCACCGATTGAGCTTGGCGCGTTGCGCCTGCGCACGCCCATCAGGGCATGGAGGCTGCACCCAGCATGGGTTCCGAGGTACATATAGTTATGACCTTAATGCACTCAATCGTGGTCTGACTACTTTGCACACAGTCATGTTTGTTCTTAATCGTTTCGACGTAGGTTGAGAGCGGCATGCCTCCTTCCACTAGCGAGGATGGTGGAGGCGACGTGAGAGGACGACCAGGACCGCGGTGCTGGTCATATGTCTAGGCGTTTTTCATACGACCGGGCCCTACTGACGGCGCTGGTTGACCACTGGAGGCCAGAGACACATACGTTCCACCTTCCATGTGGGGAGATAGCGCCGACGCTCCAAAACATGACCTTCCTGACCGGGTTGCCATGCACAGGCTCCCCCCTAGCGGCGTACGACATCTCAGCCACGTGGCGCATGGACCTCCTAGCAAGGTTCCACGATGTACTGCCGCTGGGCAGCGGGTACACCGAGTTCAGCAACTCGTATGGGCCAACGTTGAGGTGGATCTGCTAGTTTTACGTATGTATTTGTAACCATTGTCATCTTGCTTCAATTCATATGTGAACCTTGCTGACGTGTACATGTCTTCTTGCAGCCCGAGCGTATGGCGCAGAACACAGGAGACGTCATTGTCAGGAGGCACTTTGAGGCCTACCTGCTATGGCTGTTTAGGTGGGCCATGTTCTTGGGGTCCCACGGCGACAGCGTCAATAAGCACTACGTTCGGTACGCACGTGAGGTGGCGGACTTGCTGGTTGACGAGATCCCCTCCTACACCTGGGGTTCGACCATACTGTGCGCGACGTACTACGCACTGTGCGACTGTTCCACCTTGCCCAGGACAGCTCCATCCTCTCCGGATGTTCGCTACTTCTGCAGCTGTGGTCCTTTGAGCGCTTCCAAATCGGACGACCACAGCTGGACTTGGGAGCTTACGCGGTCAGCTTGTACGCTATGGGTGACGATGTGGATTGGCTGACCATGGGCACGGTGTAGTGCCGCCGACGGGTTATTTGCATGATCATTTATTATTTTTTGTATTGTAAGCACAATTTCGTGTGCTAAGTTTGTGGTGTTCTATTGCACAGGTCGCCTACACGCCGATCACTTCGTAGGGGTCCTACCCGGAGTACGTTGCGATGTTCGATCAGCTGACCGATGACCGCGTCATTTGAACACCGTACACTCAGGAGAGGGTGAACGTGCGCGCACCTGAAGGACTGTCGATCCTATGCACGCGAGACTACGTGTATTGGTACACACGGAGGGCCTTAGTGCATGATGTCTTCGTGGAGGAGTACCAGGTGCAGTAGGTCCTGCACCAGTTCGGTCTGCGATAGGAGGTCCTAGCCCCTTTGGGGGGGGGGGGACGCGGGTGCCGGCGCACGTCCATGCGTAAGTTCACTCTTTACTTCTTTCGTACAATGTGCTAATCAAATAAATGTTTTGCCGTCCACAAGTACACTAGGAAGGGAGTACGTGGTACGATGTCCTGGTTGGACAGGATGATGCCTTAGGTTGTGGCTTGGAGTGGCACGCACGAGGACCCCATCCAGTGTGGGGATGATTCCTACGACCCCGAGACGTACGGGGAGTACATGGAGTGGTACGTTAGTCGGGCGAGGCTTTGCTGCGTTCGGGTCACGGTCGACCCACCACAACATGAGACTGCAACGTCCGACACGTACCCCACCCAGCCGGACTCCGCTTTCCACCGCTTGGTACGTATTGAGGGACCCTTAATTCATATTTAATTTGTCAGATTTAGGTTTTCAACTTGTTCATCACTTGTGCAGACAGATCTACACCCGGAGATTCTCAAGTTGGCAGCCTCAGTGCAGCACATGACGCTGGGGGACACCAAAGGGGTCCTGCAGCAGATCATAGAGGCCTCGAGACGAGGCATCCGGATCGCGACCTGTCGCACGCCGAGGGACTCGGTGGACCGAGCAATACAAGGACGAGGGGTCAGCCGAGGTGGTTAACAGCCACGGGCTCCTGCCCTGGACGTGGCGGGCGTGTCATCGTGGCACCGTGGTGGGAGCACCGCAGGACATTTTGGAGGTGAGCACGAGACATTTACTTCTGCTTCTTTATTTCTAACCGCGCAACTTACTAATGATAATCTTCTCTTGCAGGTCCTGTGCTCCACCGGCACGCGGGGCAGGAGTATGCGGAGTCATCGGGGCACGGCTTCGTGCCACTAGGTATGACCACCCTGTTTGCTTACGTAACTTAATGCTTCTTTATTTCGAACCCCAATAGTTACTAACGACAATCTTCTCTTGTAGGTCCTGAGCTCCACCAGTACGCGGGGCAGGGGTACGCGGAGCCGTCAGGGCATGTCTTCGGGCTAGTAGGTATGACCACCTTGCTTGCTTGCGTAACTTTCTTTTTTGTGCTTTTGCCATGATTACGTTTGTAATGTAATACTTCACAAGAACGCCTTGGGAGGACGATTCATTATCGCATGACGAGGCACACCTATCAGCACCCCTCGAGGACTTTTTCATGGACCCACGTGACACCTCGTTCTCCTTGGAGGCTTCTCAGCTACACGGTGCGCCGGGACTGACCCAACCCACGCAGGACCTCCCCTCGCAACACCACCTCAGGCTACTCGTGCTGGTCGGGTAGTCAGGCAGCCTGATCCTCTAACATACTCAGACTATCGTTGGGCAAGGCCAAGGGCGACACACGGGGTGCGCCCCAAGAGGGGCCACCAGTAGATATTTGTTCCTCCAAATATCAGTCATGCCATGTAAATATTAATTTCTGTACAACTATTATTATGCTAGTCTCGTGTTTCGATATCTCTTTTTTGCTTGCTTGAAAACTACGACCACGTGTATGATTCTGCATCGGGACACCCTACACCACCTTCTTTCTATGACTTAAGCCATCCTTACTTTGCGCAGTGACGTGACCCGACGAGTCAGCTTTGCGCAGTGACAAGACTAAAGGAGACAGCCTTACACAGTGACAAGACCAAAGGAGACAGCCTTGCGCGGTGATAAGACTAAACGGGGCAACTATGTGTAGTGACAAAACCTAACAGGGCTGGCTGCTTTACGCAGTGACAAGACCAAAGGAGACAGCCTTGCACAGTGACAAGATCAAACGGGGCAGCTACGTGCAGTGACAAGACCTAATGGGGCTGGTTGCTTTGCACAGTGACAAGACCAAATGAGACAGCCTTGCGCAGTGACAAGACCTAACGGAGCTGGCTGCTTTGCGCAGTGACAAGACCAAATGGGGCTAGCTGCTTTGCGCAATGACAAGACCAAACGGGGCAGCTTTGCGTAGTGACAAGACTTAACGCCAGTAACTTTTCATAATGACAAGGCAACACTCTACCTCACAGGCTACTCATATGAGATTAACCACACCATGCCAACCCTTTGGCTTATAAAAGGAGGTGGAAGACATCTGAAAGAGAACACTACACAACCAAACCCAACACTACACTATAGCTTCCTTCACCACGCGCGGGATGGACAAGCTGCAGAAGCAATGGGATGAGATCCGCGAACTAGCAAGGGTTGTTGGGGTGCGGGACGACCAAGCAAGGGTTGCTGCGGCCCGGGTTCGGCAAGAGGAGCTTGCCAAGATGGCAGCTCTCTGCAATGAGGCCCCCCGTAGCAGCAACGCCTTCCAGAACGTTCCACTGAGCGTTCACCGCAACACCCGCTAGAGGGGGAGACGTCGCCCCTCTGTTGGTGCAGGGACCCATGCAAGTTCTTTAAGTCTAAGTAGCGGCTGAGCCTGTGCATACGTTACTGGGGTTGCGCGAACTACTCCAGTGACTATCTCGGCCGACGTTAGAACACGAGTAGCTATCGGCAGCCGGTAAGGACTAGTTAAAGTGTGTTCCCCTACTATTTCCCTTTCAAAGTACGTATTAACAACCTCTTTCATCTACCTATAGTCCTCGGATCCGCTATGTGGCCACCGCAAGTGGATCGACCAAGAGATCGACCCACATGATCAATGGTCTCTCGACTTTGACGAGTGGGATGCCAAGAGAGCCTACGAGATCCGAGAGGAGGAACGCCGCACCCATGAGCAAAACGGGCGGATACGTCGGGAGACGAAAGCTCATCTCGAGGCATGCAGGCGTAGGGAGCACGAGGCTCACGAGAGAAAGAGGGAAATGGCGGCCAAGGCCAAAGAGGCCGGCGAGGAGTTCAACACCGAGCTAGCAAGGAAGGGAAAATGACCCCGGTCCACGCAGTAGGTCGGACCATTGTTACTAGTCCCCCGTCGAAGGTTGAATCTATTTCCATTCCAAAAAGGCACATATGTATCGTAGGAGTACTTCGGTTTGTTGCATCATGTATGATGTTGTTTCTTATGCACGTAACCAAACCCTATGTGTCGTGTTATTCCCAGCTTCATTATAAAGTCTATTTTCATTCGTAACATCAAATCTCCTTGTCTTTTCGCATTCAATTCTTCCGTGTTATTCCCAACATCATTATAAAGACAGCCAACAACATGTATCACTTCTGGCAAGGCCTGAAAATATTGTTTGTGAAGGATATATACGCTGAAGTGTCAAAGGTTCCCAATCCACAGTAATTTGTAAAAAAGTATTAAATAAAAAAATGGTGCCTCCGGCCGCCTGTCGCCCCGTGTTATTCCCTGGCGCATCGTAATATCACTTACCTTCCTACTTACAAATCATTCATACCTCAATCATCCTCGCAAAATTCTACAGAAATTCACCGCACTAGAACAAAATACGATGATCACAAAATGTTATTGCGAGTCTAATAGATTTCGCACCGTTCAAAATTTATGAAAATCACAAGTACACAAATCAAATTAGGGTTTGAGAAAGCTATCGCCAGTTCAACTGATGATATGTACCTGTCGCTAGTTGAACTAGAGACAGGAAGACTGTTCAGTTCCTATTGCCATTTGAACTGGCGACAGGTGGTTGGACCGACGACAGGGGGGGAGAGGGTCCCTGTCGCCAGTTCAACTAGCGATAGTTTCTTGTCGCCAGTTGAACTGGCGCAGGAACACATTTTTGTAATTTTTTGAGGCGACTATCTATTTTTGTAATTATCTTTTAAAAAATATTATTTTTTTAAAAAAATTCTCACCTACACAACCTTGCGAATTACTCAATCACGATACTCTACAAGGTTGATCAAGATTCTCACACCTTTTTGATAGTCCCAACATCCTAACATGAACTAAGATTCTTGGATTACAATTCAATATAGGTTCTACTAGTTGCACAATGCAATTAGTTTAGCCCCAAAGACAAACGTTCTATTTAAATAAAATTATCTCTAGGAGTTATATCACAAAATCCATTCATCCTCCAATGCTCCTCAAATAACTTGCAACCCAAAGTCTCACAACAATTTTTAGAATATACACTGAAAGACCCTTGTGAAACGGATCGGTTGATCATTTCTCAAAAGAAAAGGCAAATGAAAACAATTTTCATCATCTAGAAAAACGTTTACTACCCGCCGTAAACACAAGACTAAGGGAAAATAGTCAAATAACAACGGTCTCAGAAAAACAAAGACGAGACCGCAGTTTAGGGCACAAGTCCCACAAGAAGAGAATATCAAATCTTAACAAATAAGAACAAGCATTTTTTTGAAACATGAGAAACTCTCATGCGGCAATTAGAAAGGTTAAGCACACTTCAAGTAAGCTGCAAGTTACCAAACTTGACTCCAACCTCAAATACTTATACTACTCTCTTTCATTTAACAAAAGAAACAACTTCCTTTGACTACAACAACACTTTGCCAACTCAACAAAAAAGGCTTTAGGAACAAACCACTAGAATCTCTTAAGAGCCAATAGAACCTTCCAATACTTCACTTTGTTCAAACTTATTTCAACTACCACATAAACCATGAACTCCAAAAGATCACAAATGCAAAGCGTGAAAATATTCTCAATAAAGCATTATCACGAAAGGCAATCAAATTACCTTCTCTATAGAAGAATCCAACATGTTAAAGCACTTGCAACAGAAAACTTTTAGTATCCGAAATACCACTACTACAGAAAAGGTCTTCACAAACAGTTCAAACACGTCAAGCTAGGGCAATCCTCATCACCCCTATTGTAAATCTCAGACCACAATTAACATATTTGACTGCTTTTGCATCAATAGCATTCAACACTTGATTCTTCCAAGAAGTTTGGTGAAGGTCGACAACATGAAGGGGAATATGGCGTTATTCTTCCAAAGACCATTCTGTTTTTCTGTCTGGAATTGAGAGATTGGTAAAACTCCACTTGGTGGTCGAGTGAAGTACATGTGAGATTGGATGAATTAAAGAGTTGCAAGTTCATGTATTGGTATCGGGTGAGCAACTATGATTTATCAAGTCAAGCGTGCAAGTTATCTTCGATCCTATATCGAAAAGATCGGGCACCACGTATCAGTTGCTTGCCTTGCACAGTTAAATAGTGGCTATTCAAAAGTGTTAAGCACATCGCTCCCAAATTATTTTATTCTCACAATTTCACGAAGAATAGTTAGATAAGTGTGTAGAAGACTAAATATTGTGATAATCTAGTAGATTTATTCACAATAACATTACCTATGTTTTATTTTTGTGATTATGATATTGGAGCAGGAAGATTCCATTAGATGCCATCTCGAGGGGAGCATATATGCTAGCTAAACCTAAATCATCATACTTTATACTATGAAAGTCTTAGTTTTATTTACCTAGAAGGAATCAATTAATGACCACCGCCTGAAGTTACCTAGAAGGTTTTACCAATTAGAGATGAGCAAACTTTAGTGGGAGCATATCCCCGAATTATGGCCCATATATCTTTGATTTTGAAAATTCAAATACTATGCAGAAAGGATAGTAACCAGAAGATGATATGATCAAGAAGATCAAGTGTTGTACTTTTTTTTTCCCTTAGTGAATTTTTACTATAAGGTTTCTCATATATATAAAGATTTTTAATGAGGCAACATGTGCAATGCAACTTGCATATGCGATGTACTCTTTTTCTCCTATCCTTTTTTTCACTGGTTTTTTAAAGAAGTTTTTAACGTTGCATGTGCATGTTGCAGTATTCGCTCAAAGATAAGTGTTATGTAATGGGCTCCCTAAGGGGGAGGCACAGCTGGCATTGGTGGCCCCGCTTAGGTTTCTTTCTTCTCTTCCAAGTCGAAGAGGTGGGCGTATACCAAATACTCTATAGGCTTTAGTATTATAAATATAGGGGAGATTATTGTAAAATACAAAAAAAATCTTGGGAATAAAGTAGATCGCTGGTTGCTCTCTCTCACATCTTGCTTCTAGTTGTTGATTGGTCGTATAGATAGTTATACGACACGGGTTATTTAACAAAATGAACATTCATAAATCCTTTTCTCCAACCTTTGCAAGGCATGTGTCGGTACTAAAAATATTGCTATCATGTTATTCACCGGCAATGACAAAAGAATCCCTCATTTCCCCTGTTTCTACAGAGAATTTACAGTGCAACTGCAATGGCACGTTGGTGGCACAAAATTCTCCGTTCGATTGATCCCGTCCGTACTATCGAGCACGAATATTTATGGTAGTAGTACAATATGCATCTCTCCACGTACGTACGTCACCGCGCGTGCCTAGCTAGACAGGCGGCAACCGGCCGACGTCCATCGTCAGGTCGGTGTCCGAGCGACAGAGCGGGCACGTCGAGTGCTCAGCCAGCCACGGGTCGATGCACTCCACGTGGTACAGGTGCAGACACACCGGCAGCAGCCGCACTGTCTCCCCGAGCTGGAACGCGCCCAGGCACACCGAGCACGTCGCGGCCGCCTCCTCGCCGCCGCTCGTCACGTTGTGCTTCACCGACCGGCTATACGTGAACGCTGGCAGCCCGGCCGTCGGGCTGGCGCGCCGCGGGCGGGCGTCGCTGGCCCTGCTACGGATCTGTATCTCCTCGTCGCGCGGTCGAGGTGGTGGCCGTGGCCGTGCGGCAGCCGCGGCGGCCACAGCAGCGGCGGTGGCGGCGCGACTGTTGCGGTGGCCCTGGCAGAGGCTGCACACGATAACGAACGCGAGCAGGGAGGCCACGAAGGCGATGACGAGGTCGGCGACGAGCCCGCCGGAAGAAGACTTATCGGCGACGAGCCCGCCGGAAGAAGACTTATCATTCGAGGGCGGTGACAGCAGTGGACGCCAGGGCGACGGTGGTGGCGGGGACAGTGACCACCGTGGCGGAGGTGGAGCAGGAAAGAGGGAGCCCGGCAGCACGTAAGCCATTGGTGCAAGTGCAAGTGCAAGCTAAGCTAGCTAATTATTTACGATGCTGTTTGGTGTATGGTTTTATATTACAATTTTTGAGCAAATTATACCTGAATCAACGGCAGCTACCTGGAAGCAAATTCTGAGGTCAAGGCCTCAGGGGTTAATTGCTGAATCATTGCCAAATGCGCAGTCAGAGAGAGGAGAATGACGGATTTTTGGCGCAGTTTCTTTTGTTTATCCGTGATAGCAATGGCGGCCGGCGGCCGCACGCTAACGTTGTCAAGGTCGTTCATGTGAATGTGATGTGGTAATTAAAGATCAGCATGTAGAAAGAAGCTTGCATCTTGGTGTCATTGGTAGTGGAATTGTATATGTTATAGTTTAATCAATTGGTTCATGTTAAACAAAGGAGTAGAGCCAGTATAATCTGCCAAATGGGATGGGTCGCCACGTTGTCGAGGTCAATTTCTAAACTTTGGATACATATATCTCTGGACACAAAAATAATATGGGTATATTTATCTAAAAAAGTATTTACATATTACGGTTTTGCTAATTTTCAGGCGACTGAAATTGTCTAATCTTTAAGTCGATTTTTGTACCGTTTGATTGTACTAAGATTCGTGCGAAAGGATGATATCTCAAATATGTCATGAGCTTTCAATATTTTCCTTTACCATTGGATGTAAATCTAATAGTGAGAAAAAGTGACCGATAGATAACAGATTTTCAGGCAACTTACAACTAGACAGTCCCTACATATTATTATAATTTCACTACTACAAAAAGGCTAATACTGGACACCTCATCATAGACAGTTGATCAAAACCGTCTGTATTACATGCAATCACAGACGGTTTTGATTTAGAGATCGTCTGTGTTACTTGTTGCGCTAAAAACCGTCTGTGAAGAGGTAATATCACGCAGCAGTTCATGTTGAAAACCGTCATGAAGTATCACGAGCGGTTCTTAATAATAACCGTCGTGATAATTCTACATATCACGAGCGGTTTTCAACAAAGAACCGTCTGTGATGTTCAACAAAGAACCGTCTGTGAAACATCACAGACGGTTCTTAACAATAACCGTCTGTGATATTACAACATATCACGAGCGGTTTTATTATAACCATCTGTGATAATATCGCTCTGACCCAATGCGTTTTCTTTTAAATCGCCATCCGCCCGGCTCCCGTCGTCGCATCGATCGCTTCGGCTCCCGTCGTCGCATCGATCGCCGGCTCCCGATCGTCTCTTCGTCTCACGCTCCGAATTTATACCTTGTTTTATAAAAATGATCATCTGCCATCAAATATGATCATCCCTACATACTTATAAAAAAACAGAAATGACTGTCTCTTCCTTGTCGCCGGCATTGATGGCCTACCTGGCCGCACTGTACGAGCACCTCTCTCGCTGTACATTGAACCGTGCTGCGGAAGAACACTGTTTCAACAGTGTCTTCACTCCTACGTCGGTCGAGAATTTGCCGGAGCAGATGACGGCCACCTTCCGCAGTCTTGACATCCTCCTCCGCTGTGTCTTCCGGGTGATCTCCCACTTTTGACGAGTTTACCGCGTCATCGACGTGGTTCTCCAAAACGACGTTGCACGTCTTCAGGAGGCTTGCCGTCACTTGGACTGCGTAATCGGGGCGGTAGGCGACCGAGTCGACCAGGCCGAGTCCCCTCAAGCAAGGGAAGAGAGCCTATGGGCTCAATTCTTCTTAGTTCAATAGTCGAGGTCTTCGGAGACACTTTCGAGCAATAGCGTCGTGAGTGGGCCTTATTCGAGCTTCGTTCGCTGATGATCAGGAACCGTTCGATGCCGACACCGTTGCCTATGAAGTATTGAAGATGGAGATAGTAGCCTACCTCCGCCACTAGAAAAACTTTGTTTAATTATAGGTTTCTACTTTTTTTAATATAAACATGTAATTTCTTCATGTCATGTAAGTGTATATACAAGATAAATATACTTGAGGAAAAACCATTTCACGAGCGGTTCCATTATAGAATAAATGCGTGATATGGGATTTATATTACAGACGGTTCTATTATGGAACAAATCAGGATAATATCACCGCGGTTCCATAATAGAACCGCTGCGTGATAAGTCTCTTTATTAGTAGGAGACCGGCCGCTAGGGTTTGCGCTCGCCTAACTCGTCACTCCCAGTATTTACTCTCGTCCGTTCCTCCCCACCTCGGCCGCCGCCGCCGAAACCCGTCGCCGTCGCCGTGAGGTTGTGACACCACTCAGACTTGCACAAGATCGTCTGAAAGTCATAGTGTCTTGTGCGGTGTTAAAATCGTCCACAACTATGTTAGCGCCACCACCCAGCGTGTCGCTTTCTTGCCATGGCTTGGTTCTCTGCTCGGCCTCTGCGCTCGGGCCTGGTGGGGCTTTGCTTTCCCCATCCTCCTCTATTTTCCTCTAGATCTGTTAGCTTAATGTCTTTTGTTGAGTTTGATTTTTATGCTTGAGCCTTAAGTTGTGTCTGATGTTTGTGTGATTTATGCAAGGTGAAGGAGATGGATGAGGTTGTCTTTGGTGGTGGGGTCGCCACCGTGGTTCTTATTTATCTTGAGGTATTACCCTACCTTACTCCCTCTCTGTCTCTACCCCCCTTGCTCTGTGATGAAAATGGTTAGTGCTCTGCGATGGATGCCGAGGGCTACTACTGGTGTGGTCGGTTTGGACACCCTTGGTCTTGTTGTCTTGCTGATGAACTGCTCAATGATGTAATGATAATTAGTTCATATTAATAGTCCCCTTACTCTGTGATGTAATGATGTCAATAGTCTTATGCTGAAATTGAATTGATAATTAGTTCATATTAATAGTCCCCTTGCTCTGTGATGCAATGATGTTAATAGTCTTATGCTGAAATTGAATTGATAATTAGTTAATATTAATAGTCCCCTTGCTCTGTGATGTAATGATGTCAATAGTCTTATGCTGAAATTGAATTGATAATTAGTTCATATTAATAGTCCCCTTCTTCATGCCGGTCAGGTTCTCCTACCTCTTGCGTCCAAGGTACGTCCTACCATTCCATTCATAATCTCTTCTCTATAAAGTCTCCAGCGGTGGTGCTTGTGCCATTAAAACAGGCATCATATATATATTATTAAGTAGTCTGACCACTTTAGGAAATTAGTCCCACATGACATGAGAATGATGAGGCGGTATCCACGGGCAACCTCATTGAGCCCTTGCAAGTTTAAAAAGTATGGATGCAAGGAGGCGTCGGGACATCAATTACGGATGTTGTCGATGGGTAATTGGGCGTCGCTATGTTGAAGAGTGGCGTTGATCTTGCGAATACTCCGGTAGGAAGTGGCATCATCTATCGACAACCAACAATTCTTGAGCATGTAATTGTCTTTAAACCCAACAAGAACACCAAGCAACAAGTTGAGAATTCTTTTGAAATATGAGAATGGTTGCTTGGTGTTCTTGTTGGGTTTAAAGACGATTACATGCTCAAGAATGGTTAGTTGCTGATACATGATGCCACTTCCCAATCGGAATACCTGCGTGTCCACGTTACTTTCTGAACCTAGGTCCAATTACCTATCGACAATATCTAGGTAATTTGATATCCTGACGCTCTCTTGGCATCCATATTTTTTAAACTTGCAGGGGCTCAATGAGGTTGCCCGTGGCTACTGTCTCATCCTTCTCCTCGCTATGCGGACTAATTTCCAAAGTGGTCGAGAGATTCACAAACAATATATATATAATATATATATATATATGATGCCAGATTTAATGGCACAAGCAGCCACTGCTTGGGGCTTTATAGAGAAAAGTCATCACAGACGGTTTCAACCACAAACCGTCTGTGATAAGTAAATATCACAGACGGTTTGTGGATGAAATCGTCTGTGAAAGTATGCATCACAGACGGTTCAAAACCATCTGTGATGACCTCATGTCATCACTGACCCATAAACTCAGACGGCTCACGAAACCGTCTGTGATGACGTTTTTGAACCGTCTGTGAATACTTTTTCTGTAGTAGTGTTTACCGGTTTTATAATTATATCGGTTTTGCTAATTTTCAGGCGACTGAAATTGTCTCATCTTTAAGTCGATTTTTGTACCGTTCGATTGTGCTAAGATTCGTGTGGAAGGATGCTATCTCAAATATGTCATGAGCTTTCTATATTTTCCTTTACCATTGGATGGAAATCTAATGGTGAGAAAAAGTGACTGATAGATAACAGATTTTCAGGCAACTTACAACTAGACAGTCGCTATATTGCAACAGAAATTAGTGCTGAAAGTTATGTTTTGGGAGAACTTTTTTTATTATTTAACCTTTTTTTAAATTTTATTTTAAAGTTAACCTCTCGCGCACTTTATTTCCAATTCTGATCCTTTTGGTCACGCCACCACCCGTGGCGTGACAAAATAATGCTGTCACGCGTCAGGATAAGTCTCCAAAATAGCATTTTTTTGTCACGCCACTGGTTGTAATGTGACCAAACAACACTGTCACGTTACGGGTAGTGGCGTGACAATAGATTGCCCAGATACGGACTGGCGTGATAGTGTTGTTTGGTCACGCCATGGATGGTGGCGTGATCAAAGAGATCAGAATTGGAAATAAAGTGCGTGGGAGGTTAACTTTAAAATAAAATTTAAAAAAAGGTTAAATAATAAAAAAAATCCGTTTTGGGACTGTCAATATCCAAACATCACTCTTTCCCGACAGAGCGAGTAATTTGCAAGAACTCCATAAAAAATTGGCTCCACGCTACTCAACAAAGGTCATGATGCTGCAGCAGTGTCAAGAATTTCACCCATGGCCATCGACTCAAAGGGCACTCAAAATTTGATATCACAATTCTGTGGAGGGCATTGTAGCACGGGTATAGTGATTGACATGGTTCCTGCCTTCCTGGGATGATTGTTGTTAGCTTCTCAAGTTTTTAGAGGTACAGGTAGACGTACAAACTCAACTCACGCTTCACTTACACCACCACACGTGTGCGCACGCACACGCATGCGTGTCCCCTTACATACGCTGGGAATTTTACGAAGGAACTGATGTCTCACGGAGCACGGACACATGCTTTTCTATTGAACACGTACACATATGTGTATCCGTTTTTATTTGGTAAGCACCGGCGTCGAATCGGGAGTTCGAACATGGGTGAACAACATGCACGAAGGCAATGCTTGGCAACTGAGCTATGGCTCAATCCTGGCTTATGTAGTCCTGGCTTATGTAGTTTTTAGACGATTCTATTTCCCTTTAAAATAGAGAAATTTTACGGTATATTCTACCAATAGTATATGGTAGTAGTATAAATTAAATCTAACCATTGATTTGTTAAGGGTGCAATAGACTTTTATTTTTTATTTATAATTTTTCATGAGGGTATTATAGATTTTTTAAACTAGGATTGAAAATATTAATCTTGTATCATGTGATCCCTACATACACAATTACAATTCTTCCCCTTATGATTCTACTACTTATACTACCTAGTATAGTATAACTAAAGCATAACTAATCTGAACCATTAGATGAAAAAATGAATGAACCATGTTAAATTGAGTATTGAGTGTACTGCTAAAAAAAATCTTTTAAAAAAGGCTAGACAGTTCCAGGTGCAGAAATTTCTCACGGCACCTTTGCATCCAATGGAAAGGAAATCTATCCATTTATGGCCCAGTTTGGAGATGGGTGAATCCTGTTGAGTAACCATCGCTGGCGAGTTTAATCCAAACGATTATCTCGTAGACAAGCGTAGAATCGCTTAGAACAATGCAAGAACACAAGAACAGAATAGTAGATTGAACACAGAGATATAGGGGGCTTCTTGCTTCTCTTTATTCCTTCATCAATCGATCAAACCTTTACAATGAATAGCACCCCTATTTATAGGCTAGAGACCCTGCTAGGGTTTGGGATGGGGAGCCCATACATGGGCCGGCTTCTGGGCAAAGCCCATAGTTTCTTAACACTCCCCCTTGGGCACCCATCCTCACATGTTCATACCTCATCAAAACTCTATAAAAACCCAGTGGGAAAAATTTAGAGAAAGAGCACATGATATAAGTTCTGTTGCGTTGCACGAATTGCCTCATCAAAAACCTTAACCGAGAAACTTCAGGAAAACTCGTCAAGGGAAAAAGAGTACAATCCACTCAATTTCACTTAATCTCCAGGATTTACTCTTTGGGTACTCGATCTTCGTTATCAAGTTTCAATAATGAGTTCGTGAAGATTCTCCCCCTGAATTCTGCACTTCTCTAAGTCTCGTCATTACAATTCCACGTATGCACCTTTCAAAGCTAGATCTTTGGAAGTAACTTAGTGAATAAATCTGCAAGATTTTCACATGACTTAGTATCTTGATGCTTTAATTTCGTCCATCTTTTGTAATTCATGAGCATAGAAGAACTTGGGGTTGATATGCTTTATGAGATGATTCTTCACATAACCCATCTCGCACTTGTGCAACACAAAGTCGTATTATCTTCATAGATAATAGTGGGGTTTGTGCGATATTCAATCCACACGATCTTTGGATGTGGTGAATCATCCGCCGGGCCAAGCACATTTTTGTGAGGCCTCGTACAGTGCTATGATTTTCGAGTGGTTCGTCGAAGTCTATACAAGACTCTGCTCAGACGATTTCCATGAAATTGCAGTTCCATCACATGACTTAGTATGCAGTACTTTAATTTCATCCATCTTTTGTAATTCATGAGCATAGAAGAACTTGGAGTTGATATGCTTTATGAGATGATTCTTCACATAACCCATCTGCACTTGTGCAACACAAGCTGTATTATCTTCATAGATAATAGTGGGGGTTTGTGCAATATTCAATCCACACGACTGCTGGATGTGGTGAATCATCCGCTGAAGCCAAGCACATTTTTGTGAGGCCTCGTACAGTGCTATGATTTCTGAGTGGTTCGTCGAAGTCTATACAAGACTCTGCTCAGACGATTTCCATGAAATTGCAGTTCCACCACATAGGAGTTCATAGCTTTGTTTATGATTTGGTCAGTATCTTGGGTTCTCTGGTGCAGACATCTGCATAGCCATTCATATTCAGGTCTTAGTTCTTTCTGTAGAACAGACCAAGTTCTTTACTTTCTTGGAGGTATCGGAAGATGTCATTCATTCCCTACCAATGTCTTTGGTAGGTTTTGCACTATACCTTGTTAGTAGGTTTACAGCAAATGCAATGCCCGATCTAGTACAATTTACAAAATACATGAGTGCTCCTACTGCGCTCAAGTATGGGAATTCCGGTCCCAGGATTTCCTCCCCCTCTTCTTTAGGTCTGTACGAGTCTTTGTCTTGCTGCAAAGATCTCCCGACCATTGGTACTTTCGAAGGGTATGCCTTCTCAAAATCAAACCTTTCTAACACTTTCTAAGTGTAGGTTGACAGATGTACTAATATCCCTTCAAGGGCATACTCAAGCTGCAAGCCTAAGCAATATTTGGTTTTACCCAAATCTTGCATTTCGAACTCTGACTCCAAGTAAGAGCTTGCTTTCTTAATACCTTTCAGGGTTCCATTGATATTCAGATTATCTTCATACACTGAGATTATACAAAATCCATCCTGGGATCATCGTATAAATACACAGGGGTTATTCTCATTGTTCGTGTAGCCTTTCTTGCATAGAAAGTCGCTTCAAGCGATTATACCACATCCTGCCTAACTACTTAAGTCCGTACAGTGACTTTCTGAGTTTCACATTGTACAGATTTCTATTTGCTCTATCTTGGTTTGGGACAGGGATACATTTAGGTATCTTCATATAAGTGTCCGAATCCAATATTCCATAAAGGTATGCTGTTACCACATCCATTAATTTCACTTTTAACTTCAAGTTTGCTGTCATTGAGATTAAATATCTAAAGGGTGGTTTCGCCCATGACCGGAGAATAGGTTTCTTCATAAACAACTCCTAGATGTTGAGTGAAACCTTGTGCAACAAGCCTTTCTTTACTTCATTATTTTCATTTCTCTTTCGAACAAATACCCACTTATGCTCTACGGGGTGCACGTGAGGAGGCGAACGGCTTACAGGCCTAAACACCTTTCTTTTATTCAGAGATAATAATTCTGCTTCTATTGCCTTCTTTAAATCTTTCCAATCTGATCTTTTCTTTCATTCAGCGAGCGATACAGGCTCTGGATCAAGATTGATGATTGTGACAATTTTCTTTGCAAAATCAATGTCGACATTGTATGTTGTCTTATTCATAGATTCTCCAGAGGTCACAAAGTTTATAGCTATTTCTTCAAGGGGCGATTCTTCTAATGCTTCTACTTGCTCATCGCTGCTTTCAATTACGGGGCAAGTCCTTTTAGTGTTTCAGCTCCGATATGTGCGCACACATCCATGCTGATGTCTCCCTTCATGGGGATGTTCAATTCTAGTATGCCTTTTCTGAAGGTTCCATACTGGTGCCAGGTCTCAACTGGCTCCCCTTCTGATTTTGGGGAACTTCGGTGATCGGCTGTGTCAAGTCCTTCTTATCCTTTTTCACCAGGCGTCCTCGGTTACATCGGATTCGAGGGGCCGAAGTTCTTGTCCTTTCAAAGGCCTTAGGACAGGATTAGGGATACCTTCATCGGTATTTCAACCCTCTCCGGTGCATTGCGTACAGGCATATGTGACTTGGTCACACTCTTCAAATAACTAAAGTGGTTAGGCAGTTGATTCGCTAATGCTTGCAAATCAATTATCTTCTGGACTTCAATTATCTTCTGGACTTCAATTGTCTTCTAGACTTCTCTATTTGCTTCACTAGTGTGCGGGTCATGTGCATGGGTTTCAATTATCTTCTAGACTTCAATTGTCTTCTGGACTTCAAATATCTTCTGGACTTCTCTATTTCCCGACATTTTCATCAAGGGGTTGATTTCCTCCCCCTAATGATGGGAAACTAGCATCATCTAATATACTATCAGTGAATCGGGCAGTATGCAAATCTCTCATCATAGGTTCCAAATACCTGATTATGGATGCTGTCACATAACCAGCGTATATCCCAGACTTTCGGAGAAGGCCCTTTGCAATTCGCTGTGATAATGGTATATGTATATAAACATTGCAACCAAACCTTCAAAGATGAGAAGTTTTCTGTGCTGACCCTTGCATTAGTTGCATAGGTGAATGGATGTTATATGCCAGTGGTCTAAAATTGATGAGAGTTGCTGCGAGCAGGACTGCATGTCCCTAACATGCAGTTGGTAAATTACAATTTTTCAATGGTGGTCGGGCAATAAATTTAGTCCTTGTAATTAAGGCCTCTACTAGTCCATTCTGGGTGTGGACATGCGGTACAGAATGCTCAACTTTAATTCCCATTGTCATACAATAATCATCAAATGCCTTGAAGTAAATTCTCCGGTGTTGTCCATTCTGATGGACTTCACATGATGATCAGGGAAATTATTTCTAATTTTAATTATCTGCGAGATTTAGCTTTGCAAAAGCCTGATTTCTCGTAGACAATAAACATACATGCCACCATTTCGAGGAAGCATTGATGAGCACCATAAAATAGGACTTCACATGATGATCAGGGAAATTATTTCTAATTTTAATTATCTGCGAGATTTAGCTTTGCAAAAGCCTGATTTCTCGTAGACAATAAACATACATGCCACCATTTCGAGGAAGCATTGATGAGCACCATAAAATACCTAAATGGCCCTTATAGGGGCTGTATAGGACAGCAAAAAGTCTTTCTGGATACGGTCCAGGAATGTAGGGACTTCATCCTTCGCTTTCAGAGCAGATAGTTTAGTAATTAAATTCCCGGTGGCACCTGCAGGGCACACAAAATCTTCCTGATTCGGGAAATTCTTTACATTAACATTATGTTCATGTGAATTGTTAATTATATTTCTCATCATTCTAAGACCTGGGTGGCATTGTCTATTATGCCAGAGATAGAAAAGGTTCAGAGCTTCTAAATACGGTTTTCAGGGCAGTATAGGCTGCAGATGCCTTAATATTAGTGTAGTATAGCCCAGTTTCAAATGAAGGAAGTCGTTCTGATACCAGTTTTTCTACTTTCTTCACGCTTTATAATGAGCAGGTATTTCTTACCATACTCTTCTTCAGTCTCTACGTGGAAACCGTTTGCGCGAATATCCTTGAGAGTTCTAGTCGATTCTGGGTACAACGAGGCTTCTTTAATGACCAAAGTTGTGCCCATTAGGGGTATAATTGAGGCCCTTCCTGAGCCTATTATACAAGTATCACTACCTACGATTGTCGTAAGACTACCAGCATTCTTACTGATCGATCGAAAGATTTTCGTCTCTCTTAAGATGATATTTATTGTGCTACTACCGGCTAAGCACACTTCCCCCAATAGGGCGCCACACGCGTTCTAATATAATGTACTTAATTAATATGTAGCAGAAAGCAAGCAACACATAAATAAAATACTTCAGATATCAGAACATAACTTGTTATTATAAATACGGAAATAAGTCTTGTAGGACTCGTCATAAGAATTTAATGCTTTGCTCTACTAGAGCTTACAACCATTATTCAAAAATAATTCAATGTTCTGCTTCAATTACAAACTGCAAGTTACTATAAAAGATCCAAGTGCAATGCGTGCACTAGATCGAATCAGCGAAGTATTCAGAAACTTCTGTCTCAATCTGCTCCATGGAGATCTTCTCCTTTTGGGCAACTACGGCTGCGGCCGCTGCGATATCCAAAGGAGGGATAATGGGGCTGCTGCTAGGCTGTCCACATCCATGAGTGCAACTAATGGGTGTGGATCTTCCACACCTGCAATGGCGAGGTGTGCCTCATGCTGTCATATGCCCTTCTTCTTAGACTGGAAAGCATCAATAACGTGCGACTCACGACCTTACCCTTCTTACTCCTCTCCTTCGTGAGAAGCTTTATCACCTTGTAGCTGCTAGCATTGGCTTCATGGCCAACATTGCTACTAGGTGACTATGAGATGTAGTTCTTCCTTAGAACATTATCTTAAGCTTCTGCAACTTGCATGGTGTCAATTAATGCGGCATACTCCGTGTAGCCGTCTTGACGATAGTTGCGTGCGGATTGCACTGCATTTGGGTGAAAGGTAGAGAGAGCTTCTCAATCTTCTGTTTATCTGTGATTACATTATCACAGAGTTAAAGATTTGTACAAATTCTGGCCATACTGGGTCAGTTCTTCGAACTCCTAGTTCGTGATGCTAGTCATCTTCATATTCATGCAAATAGTTCATAAGATTACTGCTAGTAATTTACATAAAATGGTTGCAAAATTCTTATAATGCTCTTCGAACTCCCGGTTCGTAATCCCGTAGTTTTCTATGCATTTTCATGATTTACTGCTATTTTCAGTGATTAAAAGTAATTTAAACAATCGAAAATAATCAAAACAAGTAAATATAATAAATAAATTGTATAGAAATAACAATAACAAAGTTAAACATGCTTCAAATGCAAAAATTGATTCAAAAATTGAATTCTTGAGGCCCTTTTCTGCTGGAAAATGAATTTTCGGCGAATTCTGCAATTTCTAGGAGTTAAAACGCGAAATTTCAGTTCGGAGAAAATTTTCGTGTAATTTTCAGAAACTCCAAGGGTCTTTTTGCAAATCGGGATTTTTCTTTTGTGTTTTTTTTTCGATTTTCTTTTTCGGCACCCCCCTTTTTTCTTGGGCCATCTTTGCTTGGCTCATGAGGCCCACCCGTGGCCGATCAAAGAAATCGGGAGGGTAGGTTTTCCTACCCTGTTCCCGAGTGTGGTGGCGTCTTTGCTAGCCTGTGCTGCGGCCGGGGTTCAAGGCGACGTCGTCCGTGGCGGCGCGACGGAGAGTGCGGCGTAGCGTCGTGGTCGGAAGGGCAGGTCGGGGAGGTGGCGACTTCGAATGCGGTCTGTTGATCGTTGCAGCGTGGAGTGCGGCGAAGCTCGCCATTGGCCGGCGGGCGGCGGTCTTTGCGAACGCGTGGCGTCTTGGCGTGGCGGCTGCTGCGCGCGAGGCGGCGCGCGCCGGCGAGTGCGGCGGCGGCTTGGCGGCGTGGCGCATAACCACGGTGGGTCGGCGCGCATTGCGAGCCGTTAGGTCTTCGCGGCGGGCACCGACGGGCGGCTTCAACGCGGCTTTCGGCGGTGTCGTGGCGGGCTCGGGCGGCCATGTGGTGGCGCTGCTCGGCGGCGCCCTGCTGGTCCGCACCGAGTCATCTCTCCCGCGCTCTTTTTTCTCTTTCGGCGGCGCCATACGAGGCTTTGGTGGTGGCTGCTGCATCAAGACGCGAGCCGGAGAGGCGGCCGTGGATGGTGAACCGCGTGCGGGTGGCCTTGGACGGGGATGCGGCGCTTCAAGGTAGCTGGAGGCGGCACTGTGCGCAGGCGGCGGCGGCTTCAAGCCGGCGGGAGGAGGGTGCCCCGTGCTGTGAAGGCTACAGGCCGTTGGCAAAAATATCTTCATATTTACTGTTCATGAGATACAATGTGTGCTGTTCGTGCAATTACCAATCGGTTTGGCCGGTGACTCCAAGTCGGTTCGTGGTAGATTAGAACGAATTTGCAACTTCCAATCTACGGTGTAATCGACATCCGATCTTTTGTGCAATCTACTTATCGACATTGTGTCGGCGATTTCAAGTCGGCTCACGGTAGATTAAAACGGATTTGCACTGTAGAAAGTCAATCTATAAAGCGAATTTGCAGAATTAAAAGCGATCTAGAAAGAAAACGATTCAATCTACGAGTGTCGTTCATCGACAGTTACCTTTCGATCCGAGTAAAGTAGGTCTAGAAGTAGGCCGGAGTCGATCGTGCGTAACCATCGTTGGCGAGTTCAGAGAACACAAGAATAGAATAGTAGATTGAACATAGAGATTTAAGGGGCTTCTTGCTTCTCTTTATTCCTTCATCAATCGATCAAACCTTTACAATGAATAACATCTCTTATTTATAGGCTAGAGATCCTGCTAGATTTTAGGATAGAAAGTCCAAACATGGATCGGCTTCTAAGCTAAACCCATAGTTTATTAATAAATCCCTCCTTGTTCGTCCATTGGAATCGTAAGTCATGGGGGCAACCGGTTCGGATAGCCCTTGCCTAGCCAAACCCTAGACATTCCACTGAGCTGTCTCCCGCCTGCTCTCTTTCTCTTTCCCCGACCCTCCCTCGCGCCCCTCTTCTCCTTCCCTGCAGCACCACGTTGCACCCATGGACGGCTGACCTTCTGCTGGCCGTTGCTGTTTTTTTTATTGGTTGTGAATGGCCCGCCGTTGCTGGTTGCTGCACTCTCAGCCGGATTTTTCTCTTTTTGGGCTTAAGATTCAAGAACAAACATATCTACATTTTGAGTGTCAACTAACTAAATCATATGGCTATAAAAAAAAGTTAATTAGGCCCCAACGTTAAAACAACGACGTGTTGGATTTCTTTAATTATCAAGGATCTCTATGAATGTGTAAAACCCATTGTCTGATAGTAGTATTGTGAGTAAAGTCCATTACCGGTCCTTAAACTTTTTATGCTGTGTCATCCCGGTCCATAGACTTTCAAAGTGTGTCATCCCGGTCCCTAAAACACTGTTTGGGTTTCAAATTAGTCCTTAAACTTTTTATCTTTGTGTCATCCCGGTCCATAGACTTTCAAAGTGTGCTATTACTGTGCCTAAGCAAGAGAGCTATGTTTGAGACCCAAACAGTGTTTAGGGACCGGGATGACACACTTTGAAAGTCTATGGACCGGGATGACACAGCATAAAAAGTTTAAGGACCGGTAATGGACTTTACTCTAGTATTGTTCATAACAAGATACCTGAAGGAAATTTATTTGTACCCTACTCATGGATATTTGGCTGTAGACGTCAACATAGTTACGCATGGGAATTTGTTTCGCAAAACCCAGACAAAGAAAATGTACCTGCCCCATAACCCATTGGACAAGGGCTTGTTTGGTTCGAGCATGGGCATCCTGTCTAGCAAAAAGTGCTGCCTTTATGAAGTTAGAAAATTAATGATTTTTATCTGACCAGACAAGCTTAGAGCATCTCCATTAATATATTTATTGTTGTCTCTTAGTTATGTTATGTCAACAAAATTCTACGTGGAGGAGAGAGGGAGAGGAGAGAGAGCACAGATTGTCTCTTCCTGAAGAGACTGTCGTGCACACGAAGCAAGACATGATACATTAATCTACTCTAATTGACATATAGACCCGTTTTAAAAAGAAATTATAAAATATAAATATTAAAGAGTGTGCTAGAGATTGATGCGTCGTATTGAAGCCTAGTGCCCGGACGCTCATTTTCGGTAGCTAGGATCAGTAGCCTGGATCAGTCAATGCATGCCTGGGCCTGGATAAACTTCAAGACTCTAACCAAACAAGCTCCTCCAGGTTGATACCAGGAAGGGGCCGGGCCAAGCCAGGCCAAGTTGATCCAGGCAAATGCCCATAGCCACTTGGATGGACTCATGCCTCCGAAGATTTGGTTCCTTCCTCGCACCGCAAAGGAGGAAGAGGATCCTTACAAACTATGCAAAGATACTACAGTTGCCTGCATTAAGAGCACTTTGCAGCGTTTGATAAAGGTGGATGGCTAGGATTGGGCTACTATAGTGCGACCACTATAGTATCAAGTGTGCGGCTGACCCGCTACAATCCTACTGGTTAGCAGAAAGGAGACGAGAAGACAGACCACAACGTCTTTTTTTTGAGCATCCGATCTTGTTTCCTTCGTTTGTCCGTCGTCCGATTTTTCTGTGTGTTGTGCCTTACCGCTTGCTTCTTCTCCTCTTTCTGCATCGCTCCTTGTCTGCGACTCTGCGCCCCTCTCCCTCTTTGCCTCCCATCCCCCTCCCCCTCCCTCTCCCTCTCCTTCTCCCTTCCCCGCCGCATCTCGAGCCCCACGTCGCGCTCCTCCTCCTTTCGCGTCGCCCTTCTCCTCCTCACGCGACGCCCTGCTTCGCCGGCTTCTGCCACCGTCGAGCCCCTTCCCTTACGATCTGCCGTGTCGGTGTAGGAGGATTGTGTCACGGACCGTAGCTACTTACGTTCCTCCGCAACAGCAATCGAGAAGGAAGGAAGGAATAAGAAGAAGGTTCTGTTCCTTTTTTTCGATTCATGTTTTCAGTAAGTATACAGTAATCGATTATATACATTCACTCCATCACTGATTATATGGGTCAGGCCCTCTTTCTCAGCTTAACTCAAAGTCTAACTATGGCCCAAATAGACCAGCCAATGCACTCTTGATTCCTATCAAAGCTCTACGCACCTTCCTCTGCTACTCCTGGCGCCTTTGCACTCTGCGATGTCACAGATTGGAGGAGGAAGGGAGCTCGGGGTGGACACGGTGGCGGTGCCGGCCGACACCATCACAGATTGGTTCAGCGAAGAGCAGCCAGGTGGCGATGGCGGTCCACCACCGACGCCATGCCACCTCTCCACCACGTCCTCCTCCTCGCCTTTCTCATGGGTCCTCGCCACCACCACCTAAGCCCTCTGCTTCTCCACCTCACTGGAACTCCTCTCATGGACTTCCCTGCTGCTCCTTTTTCTAGGTTTTTTTGGGTTTCTTCTTTGATTATCAGGTAGAAATTTATTTTGAGTCCAATTGCTTATTTCCATGATTCTAGGTTTTGATTCGTGTTTGTGTGGTGCACCCATTGTTGTACCAACTCAATCAGGTGTGTTTTCCCTACCTCTACTTCTCCTTTTTGCGATATGTTATTGCTCTTACTTGTTGTTGACCTCTCCCACAGATCAGCATAGTCACTGAACTTTTCATATTTTACACCACTGAGACGCTGCTGCTTTTCGATGATCTTCTTGAGGTACTTGCCCTGTGCCTCAATTTGCAACTGCAGCTGCCTTTGTACCAAAAGAAAATGTTTATCAGACCATCTTATTCAAACAAGAGTGGATGACATTTACACTGGTGTTCTAGAAGCAATGAAGTTTCCTAACAAATATTTCTTACACCTGAAAATATGTTCCGACTTAGTTCAAGAATTATTATATGGTTGTTTGTTTTTCATAAGTATTTGTGTTGTCCTTTTGCTATGGAGAATTTGATGTTTTCCATTGAATTCTAATACAAGTGACAGTTTAGAAACACTGGCTAGCACATTATATGTGTTACATCATACCATCAGAGAATCTGTTACTATAATCTATTCCTCCAGAGTTCAGAACATTGGATAAGCAAGTTCAGAACATTGCTATTAACCATTGGACGTGATAGCTTTTTGGAGGTGCTTTTGAACCCCTACAGATGGCTGATAATAGCGAGTCAAAGTCCAGATCAATCCTTGATCACCCTGTCCAGAACCCGTTGTTTGATGAGGTAATTATCAATAGGTCTTCTTTTGCATGCTTGAAGTGCAGAAGCACTAAGTTTGCAGTGAGAAGTGTAGGATTTTTTTCTGTATCAAATTGAGCATATTATTACTATTTTTTCTGTCCAATCAAAATTGAGCCTGTGTGATGGCCTGAACACAATACAATTGTTGATCGATTTTGTACCCTGCCACAACAAACCTGCATTACAAACTACTTCCGAAATCATCTTGGGATCTTTGGACGCTTTAACATTAATAACTCATTGTTGATTTTTTTTTTACCAGAATATCTGTAACCAATTATGTTGTTTAGTTGCAAGCCCCAATGTTGCAGTTTTTTTTTTCTAATGGAGACATGATAAGCCAGCATTCCAGTGATGGTCTCTTTGTAGTTACTAATGCTATCTCATATAGTTTTGTAGACAGCAGTGCCAGTTATGTTGTGTGTTGTGCTTGTGCATTTGATATTCTAGGAGTGTCAGATAGTCTCTTTTGTAGTCTCTTTGTTTCAACTTATGTGCATTTGATATTCTTGGAGTATTTGCTGGATTAGGAATTATAGTTCATTGTTTTGTAGGTTGAAGAAGCCATGCCATCAATGCTTGATCAATTTGAGTATGAACAAACCACAAGTTTTACAACAGGGTTAGAATGTTTGGCTGTGGGTATAGCCAAACTTTTGCCTAGCGACATCAGGAACTCCTACGAAGGCGTTCATGGTACAATGAATGAGGGCAAGGGGGCTAAACCTTACAATGTGCATTGATGTCTATTGTATTCATCGGCCCTTACAATGCTGTTCGATCTCTTGGCCCGAACAAAACGGGCCATTCATAAAGCCCACGACAGAAACAAAAAGCCCACGAACAAAACCCAATATTACAGTAACGGGTTGGAACGGGTGCGGACCCGTTAGGATTTTTAGTTGTGCTGTCGTCTGATCGTGTGGTTGATATGCTTCATATGAGCGTTATCGTGTGGTGCACAATCTAACTGATTTTGACTGACAAAACAGTCGAATTTTCTATAGGCAGTCCCCGTGAGTTATTGTTGATTGCACTTTTTTTTTGGTATATGAGACAGTTTGTGATTCAACGGGAGTTGTTCTGAATTTGTCAGAATTCGTTTAGTATATTGGCAATTATGTGTAGCGACTTGCGACAACGGCGAACCGGTATTTCGAAGAAAGTTTGGAACTCAACTATGTATTATATATTCACAAGCCCAGTTTGTTTATGCGAGATAGCTTACTGCCGGTGCTACCGTAACAAGTTAATTAGCAAAAACTTGTTTGTTATTATTGAAAAATAAATATAATTTGGTGTGTTTTTAAGAAATAATTTGGTGTATATTGCAAAAGAAAGTAGAATATTGAATAAGCATGCCAAATTGGATTAGATGATGCAGGTATATCTAGTGGTTCTGCTGTTGAAAATATTGAGTTGTATTCATCAATAAGTTCATAAAAAAGACTAAACTGATAAGAAAGGTGGGTAATATACTTCAACACCCCCCCTCATGTCTAGGGATGGCAACGGGGCCATTCCCGAGCGGGGAGTGGTGGAACATTCTTGTCCCCGAGAGAAGGAAAATCCTCGTTCCCCGTCCCTATCCCCGTCCTGGGGTGTTATTCTCACTCGTTCCCCATCACTGTCGGGTTATCGGGGCCTCACGGGGACCCAAACTCGAAAATTAGATCTCCAACCTCTTCTACACAGATACACATAGAGACGACAGAATGAGTGTTCCAAATGATTTAAACAATCCTTATCAGTGTTCCAAATAAATAATTTCAACAATATTCTTAAAGATGGTGTTCCAACTCCTAAGCAAATAAGCAAGCAGACCTTTAAAAATTTAAACAATACGGTAGTAGGCTAATAACCCACATATCATAGGGTTATCGGGGGCCCATGCGGGTACCAGGGATGTGGAGTAGAGGAATAGTCCCGGCTCCGCTTCACCCGATGGGGAATTGTATTTGCATATTAGCATCCCTGTAGGGGGAGAAATAGTCCCAACCCCGACCACTACCAGGAAACGGGTATTCCCTTACGGTTTAAAACCGTCAGTAAAATAGGAAAACCCGTCAGGTTTTAATTTCCTGACGGTTACCCATCAGGCAAAACCTCTCAGCCCTAGCCGGTAAGGAAAATTCACTTTGGTCGATTGCACCGTTAGTGAAATGAAACTTGAGCGGTTTTACCGTCAAGAAAAACGTAATTTTCCGAGGGCCAAACCGTGAGGAAAATTTATTTCACGACGGTTATGTGACTGTCAAGAAAATTATCTATTTTATCGACCGCTTCGATGACCCGTCAAGAAAATTAGATATTTTATCGACCGCTCGATGACCCGTCAAGAAAATGTTTTGTAATCGACGGTTTATACCACAAGAAAATTGATTCGAATGCCAAAAATATATCTCGACAGCTTTACCGTCAAGAAATTGTTTTAAGCGAAACAACAGATTTACAAAATGGCTTGGCAACAGATAGAAAATAGCAGACAATAAAATGGATATCCGAATCATATAATCAAATCACAACACCATCTAATCAAACATTATAATTAATGAACAAACATTCATGTTCACTAGCACATGCATACCAACATTCATAAACTTCACCTCCAAATTGGTTCATCCATCCAAAAGACATCTAAAGTGAAGTACCATATACAAAAGTCACAAAAGTCCACATTTCCATTACATTCAAGTTCAACTAGTCAAGAACTACAAGAGATCGCTGAAAGTCACGGAATAGCGAAGATGGTTGGTGTCGCCATCAATGTCGCCATCGTTGTTGTCCTGCTGCTCACATCAGCGTTACCATCGACAAAGACCATCATCCGGCCAGAGCCCGCATGGGAGGATCCATCCCCCCTTCTTGTCAGAAGTTGAAAACATTATGTCAACTTGAGTAGGTGAGTTGAGTATGAAATCAACTAACAACACGCTAATTGGTGTCCTTGTTCCTCTGTAAACTACTAGTACTATAGACACAAAGCGTGCAATAATCGGGCCATATCATATCACGTTAGTCAGATACATACTATGCGCCAAAACAAAACAACAAAGTTACAAACAGTGGGACATGCTCAGATCAACAAAAGAAAATTAAACCGACGATACACCGAATGGAGGGCAGCTATATGTCTTTGGGAGAATTTGGTGAGATTTTAAAACCAAGAACAGGCACAAAGACCTAGGTTAGATAGTGGTTCTCAGTACTATAAAGGTTAATTGCATTTGTAGTCCTAGATTAGAAGCATCTTTGTCCGATCAATCAAGCAAACAGCAAGAAAACAAAGATTACCTCGTGCATTATTCTCGTGACCATTCATAAGTTAAAGTTCGCTCTCTCTCTCTCTCTCCACCCAATTGCCCTCTTGATTTGTTGCAACGAACCGTATGGAACAAAGCAGTGAGTTGAGTATGAAATCAATTAACGACCGCTAATTGGTGTCCTTTTATTTTTAGTTCAATTTCGCATCCCTTCAAAGAGAGAAAGAAATTAATGTGGTAATATGCAAGAGAATAAGTTCCTAAAAGCAAGCAAACCATCACCTAAAAATGAAGTGCTTGTTCAAATATTTTGAAGCATCAATCTCAAAAGCACCAAGAAACCTTTACTCAAGAATATGTAAGCTTAAAATAGTCAGCTTAAGAACATGTGACACTTGGCATATACTCAAGATTAGTTTAGCCTCGTAAACAACTCACAAGTATGGGTGTACTAACTAGTACAAAAATCATTTGCCACCTTACCATCAACTATAAGTAAATGAGATTCAGGTTATGCCCATGTTTAGAACATTCAACATGAATCCACTCGCCACCATTGCATCTTTGCTTGTTGACACCGACACACCAAAAAATATTAGTTATCTAGTACAAATGGTCCTCCATATGACAAAGGTGACAGATGAAAAGTACCACTTGAAGTCGAACTATGCAACAAGGCAAAATAATAGTTCGTAGGGAATTTTGTTTGTACACAATGCAATAATTGTAGGTATTAAACGATATTACCTGTGCTTGTGTAGGTGTTCCACGGCGTAGCATCTCTGGTGGTGGTTGTTCGCCTATCTTCTCAAAAAGCATCTATAGTTGAAAAGTACCATTTGAAGTTGAACTATACAATCTGTACTAACCATACAATGCAAACAAAGACATATATGTACAATCTGTACTAACATGGCATTTGGACTAGCATTGAGCAAAACCATGTAATATGCCGGTTAATATCACCAACAGAACACATTTGGACCAACATTGAGCATTCAGCAAATCAGTGAAAAATCACATAAAGGGAATGGCAATAGTGCTAGTATATTAGCTAATGATCTGCTTTTGAGCAAAACCAAACTTGCCACATCGATCTTTATAGTTCGTTCTTCATTTGAACTTCATACTTCGGTAGCCAATCGATAAAAACAAACAGTTAATTAATTTATTAATTGTATGTACTAAAATACAAGATACATGTATAGGAGAAGTAGAACAAATTATGCCTAGTCATTTTTAAATTCATTATTATGAAATAAAGATCATGTATATTCCTTTAGAAGAGAAAAGTAGAATAAATTCATTATTATATCGACAAGTTATTATATGACATAATACAAAATTGTATTCAACAATCAAATTTAGTACACCTTAGTTACTTCAAATATATTGGGTTTTAAACAATATTTTTGGTGGGTTGAGCCTCACCGTATTCCTTTTTAGGTAGATTTAGTTTTCGAAATACTTTGAAGGACTATCAGTATGCTTCTCGGTGTGGGTTTGCTTTGGCCATTTATGCTTGGGAAAATGCCCTTTTGCTGCAGACCTAAGGTGACCCATGATTGACTACATTTGATCCAATCCATACTAGATATTCTTGTAAGCTAGTTAACATTATCTTCGATGTTTGAAAGTCCTTAGAACCGAGACTAAGTTTGTTTGATGTCAATTCTTTACTAGTACCAAGTCGACTTAGTTTGTTGGATGTCAATTCTTTACTAGTACCAAGCTAGGTATGTACATACATAGCTACATGTCAAATGGTGAAGACTTCAAACCATTTTTTACAAAGTAAAAAAAAAAGCAGCATCCGCTATTTTAAACCACTCAATACGGGTGCTTGAACTTCTCCATGCAAAGGTCAGATCTAGCTTCTATTGGAAAGGAAACAACAATGAATAAAAAGCTAGTCCATTAATTTTTGTCTGAGCCTAGCATATATAATAATATAATTTTGAACATTCTAACCATACATATATACCCTATAACTAATTCACTAGAAAATGCATCAAATTATAGTTTATCGATTAGATGATACTTGTTATTAAAAAACTAGTCAAAAGTTCAACTCCAATGAAGTTGCGGATTAAATAAAGCTATTTTATTTAGTTAGTAATTCTAACTGTTTGTCTGAAATTTGCTATCATGAAATCGTTAGCAACATAAGAACTGAAAATAGGCTAAAATCATAACGAATACCCCCCCACCCCTCAATAACCAGAATATATTAATGAAAATCAACTTACATACGAATGAAAAAAAGTCCTCCCTTAACTAACACCAATCAAATGCAAAACGGTGCACCATGTTCTTATTTTTCACCAAGCGAAATGTTGTTCTAGAATATTAAACTTCAGAGGACGTTTACCCTACACAAAATCAAAGGTTGCAAAACATAAGATTAACAAAGAACTGTCGTACAATTTAAAGGCCTATTTCAACATATATAGAGTTATAGAGTCAATTTGAGGTCACCTTACTAATACAAACAAGAATTGCATTTTATTTAGTATATGTGCCAAACTGACAATCTTAAAATTGTTAACAAAATCAACTTTTTCAAAATTTCTTTTCTGCCAGCAAAGATATGATTTCGATTTCGAAAAGACGCCACCTTTCACAACTAGTTAAGTTCAGTTGACATTTTATCAAAATATTAGAGAGAGAGAGAGAGAGCGCGTCGCTCCATCATTGTCAACGGTAGGGTTGCCAACTTGCCACAACTAAATTAACCAGATGTGACATTTCTTAATTAATACTAGCTATACTAGCTTTGCAATGATGTTTATTGTGATCAAATTCTTTATCTATCCTTCCTGTCCAGAAGATCATTATTAATTAGAGAATGAATCATAGTTAATTTTGAGGACTACTCTATCTTTTGTAGCAATTCCACTCCAGATAAATTCTACGAAAGATGAAGCTTCTCATCACATGAAGAGAGCAAAAGTCACACTTTTGGTGAAGAGTTCTAATTTTAGTAGTGTGATTCTATACATGCCTACTCTTATTTTGACAATGACAGTGAAAAAAATCATTGAAAAATTCCTTTTATGAAATGCTAACCATGTAATATGCGAATATGTATGCACCAGTTTATGAAACTAACATGTATAGAAACAGAATGGCAAATTGGTCTCTCACAAGCACAACTCATGTGCACACTCATGGATAATGCATTGGTATGACCACAATGTGTGTGAATGAACATTATTACCAAGATCATCTGGCGGTGAACTTCTTGTGTCTGGAGTAGTTCTTGATTATGTCGAACCACATTTCCATAAGCGGTGGAATTGGATGGCCTGATGTTTCTTGATTTGGCAGCTGCTAGAACAACATTCTTCTTGATAGCACCATTCGCTATTGGTACACGGCCATGGGGCATGCCACCGTTGATGTTGTACAATATGCTTCCATCGAGTGGTCGCTGCTCCCAATCATCTTCGTATTGAGCCGCAGCAAAGAATGTAATAATCATCCTAGAACAAAAGCAACATTTAAGCATCTTTCCTGAAAGCTAAGTTCACTTGTAAGAATACAAACAAGGGAGCACTTACAATGTATTTTTGTGCTTTGTGGCTGCTGACTGGACCACTACTACCACTACTATCCCCATTTTTCATGCCTGACTTCATCACAGCATATGTGTTTAGCCAAGTAGCCTTCTGTGGTCCATATTTGTGTTCCTACAATATGGTGAAACTCTAGGTTATAGCCTTAAATAGTGTTATAAGTTGTAATGCGACATGTTTTGTTAATTGTCATGGTCTAGAAAGCTTGATTCATACCAGGTATTGTTGGGTCTCCATGTATGGTCGCGAACCTCCTCGATTTTGAGCAACATCGTCAGATTTCAACCGTGCTTCCTGGCCTCTCTTTCGTTTTGTCTTGAATTGCTCGGTGCACCAATTACGACAAAGATGTGGCCATACTATGTCATTGCACCACCAAATCTTGCCATCCAAGTATTGCTCATACTGGAGTTCCCTTGGACGTGCCAACACGTCGTCAATATCCTCTCCTTGTTTTCTGTAGTACTCCTTGACTACATCAACACGAGCTTGATACATCATCTGCTTCACACGGTCCACAACATAATTTTCAAACACAAGATCTGCTTCTTCCTTGTCGTTTATGCTAACTTCAAACAAATGCTACATAGGGGACAAGGGTAGTTACTAGTTAGTAGTCGACTAAAGTATTTACGTATATGAACTAACAAGTAAATATTAGTTACCCAAAACTCTAGCTTTACTCGATCTGCGACGGTTATTCCCTCATCGTCTTCATTGACATAATAATCATCCCATGTCAATGCAGGACGGGTATTGAAGATAGTACCGTGCTCATCCTTGTCGTCCACAACACCTGGGTACTCATGTTTGAGAATAACTCCAAGCTGTGCTTGATATGTGTAGTCTTTCTTGGGCTGGTAATTGGTATACTTGAATTGCCTACACAGGAATTAACCACGACAAGGTATGCAGCAAAATATAGCTGGTGTGAGCCATCAAAACCTCCTTTTTTTTTCCAAAACAGAGATCAAAATATAATGCATCAATGCAGTTTGTACTCACTTGTCACCCTCAGGTATTAGGGCGATCTTGCCGGCACGCGACGGCATATGTAATTTGGTCCGCGACTTCTTCTTTCTCCCCCTTTGTTGAGCAACTTCATTGCTTCTTTGGGAGCCATTGCCACTACAATTACTGCCAGCACCACTCGTCCTTTGCGTAATGTTGTCACTATTGTTGGTACCAGAAGCACTTCTCCTCTCCGAGGTACAACCTCCAGGTTGGCGACCTCCACTTCGAATGGGATGAATATGATTCATATCCTACATTGTTAAAATATGAAGTTAGTGCTAATTTATCAAAATGTAGATATACAAAGCATGAAATAAAATGCAATCAAATGACCATTTGTTAGCACCACATGGAAAATCAAAACAAAGATATAGCATGAAACAGAGAACAAGTTAATTGGTAGTTCCAATAGTCCAGCTCCAAACATCAAACAAACATGTACAAACTACACAAGGTATTTTGCAAGAAACAATTGAAGCACAACAACAAAAAATTTAGAAGTCATTTGGATCATAAGTTGGAGGTTGGAGCTCGTCATCTTCATCTTCCTCATCTTCATCCTCATCGTATTCATCTTCATCTTCAACAATTTCTTTTTGAGGATCAACATTCTGGTGTTGCAAAATTTTCAAATCTTTTGGATTTGTTATTTCGTCTGAGATCAACGGAAGTGTAATTTCGAAATCATTCCCTAAGTCGATGACAAAGGTGCCTTGCAAACCATCCTCCTGATAGAACTCCATTTGTTGTATTGGTCCTTCAGGAGGGTTGAAACCACCATCGGTGCTATTTGGAGGAATATATCCATGTGGGGCTACATGATATGTAACCACCATTCCAATATATCCGATCTAGTCTTACACGGGTATGGCAGGTAATAGACTTATGTAACATGACTTGCCATGACAAATGGATCAAAATTTGAAAGCCTAGATGTGTGATTGACCTCTATCAAGCCCAAATTTTCAGTTCGCCTAACTCCATTTGGTGTTGGGTCAAACCAATGGCAATCAAATAAAACCAGCTCAAGATGCATGCTGCCTTCCCAAGTAATTTTTATGATGTCTTCAATGACACCGTAATAATCCAACATATTGTTGTTCTCGTCAACACTAGACACACAAACACCACTGTTAGTTGTAGTCAGTCCAGATTTCCCGCTCTCATACTTTGATGAGCGAAATCTGTATCCATTCACATCATAGCATCCATAAGTGGCAACTCTTGTGCGAAAACCGTAAGACATTTGGCGTAAGGTATTAGAAATGGTAGATAACTTTATACACTGCAAATAGACAATTAATTGTATTAGCTTTAGGTGATTTCAGATTGCTACAAAGATGTTTCTCAAGTGTTATAAGTTGAAGTGATGACGATAATTACTTGAGTTTTGAACCAATCAAAAAAATTGGGCCCAGGATGCATAGGGCGGCTCGATTTCCAACCATTTAACCTTAAATCCCGAAGTTGCTTTTCAGTTGGTTTCATTCTACTCTTCCAATGTTCTTTACAAAATTTACTACATAAAAAGAGTTAGTTATAATTACGTAAATATAATTAAAGAAATGTGAGTTGGGTTGCATAATTTCAGCACATACACGAAGTAATCATCCATCTCTGGCACATTTGTCAATATGTACAAGAAAGCAACCTTGTACTCTTTTGTTGTGAGATCACGACAGCCAAGAGGGCTAATGCATCGACCCGGGTATTGAAATATGACAAGGTCACATAAACTTTGAAATGTGGAGGCACCATCATCGTACCGAGGTGTCTTGTTTCTAATTGACCGAACTTTAGGGTAAAAATATAGTGATAGAAAATTTGTAGCCTCCTCAACAAGGTAAGCCTCAACAATAGAACCCTCAACTCGAGCCTTATTCCGCACTTTCTTCCTAATTTTTTGTATGTACCTACATGGAGTAAACCAATTAATTACATATATCATTAGGATAGAAAGATAAAATAGTGGTATTACTTATTTTACCTCTCATATGGGTACATTCAGCGGGCCAGGACAGGGCCTCCTAGTCGAGCCTCATAAGGAAGATGTATGATTAGATGTTGCATAGGATTAAAGAACCTAGGAGAAAATATTTTCTCTAGTTTGCATAGAAGCACTGCAACATTCCGTTCTAGTGAGATTATGTCATCCTTGCTAATCTCTTTAGCACACAACTTCCTATAGAAAAAACTTAGCTCAGCCAAACATAGCCATATATTTTCAGGAAGGAAGCCACGGAATGCAACTGGTAGCAAACGTTCCATGAATATATGGAAGTCATGACTTTTGAGACCAAATATCTTCCTTTGTAGAAGGTTAACACCTCGCCTAATATTGGATGCATATCCATCGGGAAACTTCAATGTTTGAAACCACTTAAGGATGGTTGTCTTGTCATTATTATTGATGCAAAAAGGTGCCCTAGGCTTGTGCCACTTCCCATTGTTCTTTAGCTCCAAGTGCAGTGAAGGACGGTGACAAATCTCAGCTAAATCTTGTCTAGCCTTCACATTATCCTTGGTCTTATCGGGTATGTCAAAGCATGTGTTCTATATAGCTTCAGCTACATTTTTCTCATTGTGCATCACATCAATGTTGTGTCGAAGCTTTAATTTATTGAAGTATGGAAGTTGCCAAAAGCAGCTTTTGTGGGTCCAATGGTGAAGTTTACCAAAGTTTTTCGTATCACCTACAAACTTGTCTATTTGGGCTTCGACTTCCTCTCCCCTTAAATGCCTAGGTGCCTCCTCAAGCACTACTGTGTTCTTTCGAAATGCATTACCTTGGGTTCTGAATTCATGGTCTTTAGGTAGGAAGCGTCTATGATAATCAAACCAGCAAGCCTTGCGACCATTACGGAGTTGAAATGCTTTACCGTCACACAAGCATTGTGGACACGCAAACGAACCATGTGTGCTCCAACCAGCAAACATACCATATGCAGGGAAATCATGAACTGACCATAGATATGCTCCCCGCATTGTAAAGTTTTGCTTAAGTGAAGCATCCCATGTTTGTACCCCCTCCCACAACTTGATAAGATCGTCAACTAAAGGTTGTAATAGAATATTAAATTTTTTCCTGTGATGTTCAGTTTGGGGATAACAAGGCCAAGGAATATGTACTCCGGCTTCAAGAGCATGCCCGGTGAAATATTTAATGGAGCCACAAACACTGGCCAACATGAGTAAGGAGCAGCACCCAAACTAAATGGTGTGAAACCATCAGTTGCTATAGCAAGGTGCACATTTCTAGGATCACTTGCAAAGTTTGGGAAGTCCTCGTCAAATTGTTGCCAAGCTTCCCCATCACATGGGTGCACCATCTTACCAGACGTTGACTGACTATGTGACCACATTAGCTTTGCTGTCTCCTTGTGTGCATACAACCTTTGTAGTCTATCTATAATGGGGAGGTACCGTAATACTTTACGTGGGACTTTATTATGGCCTACCTCGTAGCGAGAGGTATCACATAAGTCACACTTGTCTTTATGCTCATTGTCTTTCCAGTAAAGCATGCAGTTATTATAGCACACATCAATTTTCACATATGGCATTCCGAGACCCTCTAACAACTTTTTTGAACGGTAGAAGTCCTCGGACAACTTAGACTCTGGAGGCAAAAGTTCATGAATTATCTGTAATACATCGTCATAGTGTGCAATTGACATATTGTATTGTGACTTCATAGCTAGCAAACGAGCGGCAATGAGCAGACTTGAGTGTGTTGTGTTCTCATGGACTAGTTCGTCAGCGCTAGCGACCATTCTATAGAAAGCCTAGGCAGAGGCCGTTGGCTCCTCATCAATTCCTGGTGGATGGTCACCGCCTAGGTCAATCAACAAATTGTCCATCCGATTACATTCATTGATTTCCTCGTGATCTATTGAAGGGTCGTGTTCATCATGTGTTGTCCATGTTTGATAGTTTGACCTAAACCCATGTTTACTTAAGTGCAACTCTACAATTTTCCTGTTGTGCCTAAAATACTTCCCAAGACATTGCACATAGACACTTAATGGTGTCACCTTCAACTTCCTCGGATTTGAGAACGCATGATCTAAGAACTGTAGTTTGTTCAATCCATTCATTTGAGGGAGCTTTACCACGCCGACCACTATACATCCATTCATGGTCTACCATGAAATAGTTCTGTGTGTACAACAAGAATATATTAGGTACAAAATTATATTTATTAAAACTAGGTATGTTGCATCTGTACTGTTGAAATATCCTATAGTGTTGAGCCCAATTTAAGATTAAACCACCGTAGCATATAGCAATTTATTAGACAAGATTCTATACTATGCCTGCAAACAACGGAGAAAATAAAACGCACTCTCACCGGCATGCAGAAGTAGTCTCTACATCCCTACAAAGCAGTGTGTTCAACCCAAGGTGGACCACTGTCTCCTTTTTAGATTCACTTCATTTAAGGTATAATATTGCATTGTAACATGCAAGTTCAGCCGTGTTAAAGAATCAGTAATTATTCTACACAGAGTTCCAAGAAGGGTGCAAATCATATTGTTTATTTAAGAGTAGTCAAAATTGATCCGAATTTATGATGCACTAGTACTCTGGTGCTACTAAGCTAGTTGCATGAGATTATTTTGTAGTATTGAAGTAGAGATTAATTGATGCCGTTACCAAGAATTAATTAGTAGTGTTCTGGTGCTAATGAGGTTGTGTTGTTCTTCACTTAACTAGATTGGAATTCCATCAAGAAACTAACTATAGTCTTGAGTAGTGGCGATCTATCCTCCGGATCTTCCCACCACACCCCAGGGAGCAGAGATGAGTGAGTGCCTTCGAAGATAGAGCCATGCATACGATTATGCTCCTCACTAAAAGTCGTCACGCGACAGCCAAAGAAATTGTATCACTCTTCAAAGAATTTGTGTACATTTAATTTTGTGCCTCAACAATCTAATTAAAGGAGCAAAACATCTCAGACATGTATACAGGAAAAACATACCATCAAATCACTGCCTCAAAGATGAGAAGTCATGGAAAGGAAAATTTTGAGAATACAAATGTGTCGGTTGCAAGCACCAGTGGAAACAAGAAAGACATGACCAGGGGAACAATAATTGTGGCAATTGGTGTGTTATTTGTCTGTGTATGTAATAGATATCCATACTGGACAATTTTGTTCAATAAATAGTGTGTGGAAAATTCTTGTTAACAGAAAATACCAAGTTGAATAGCATCTGTCCATTTTACCAGTGTATGAACTCCATTTCAGATCCTTGGGATCATTACTAAGTTGATTTAAGTACAAGTACTAACTACTTTGGTAACAATCAAGCCTATTAGTATTCATACCGAACCCTGTAGAACTGGATCTTTTCTTCAGATAACTAGACAGGTCACATCAGAATTGGATCGGACCAAATCCATAGTGATGACATGAGGCGGATCTCTTTCTTATGAGAATACAGTCCTAAAAGAAATATACCATACATCACATAAAACTAATAAATTAAAATCAGTCTCAATCTTGGCATAGACACTATCTTTCTCTTGAAGGCTAAAAATCAATTGATTTTAAGGTAGCTTGAAATTAACCAAGAAGCAATATACATAAGATTGATCTATATATCGTGGTCAAGTATGTTAAACTCAGTAAGTTATCCCTTGCTTGCATTGCTAGTTATGCTTATCTTGCACTGCAAGGGATGGGACATAGCCAATCAAAAAAGACGCCAGTGACATATGCTACATGCATGTGGATTGCATCATTGCATGCATACAAGACTAGACAGAGCGTGGGATCAAGTGCATATACGCCATTCGGTCACAGATTCTGATCAAGATATTAAATAATTAGGAAAATAATTTGGTCGATCCATTGATCGATCTAATGTGTACTTAGTGGTACGATATGTATGGACTAATTAATTTATCTAACTAGCTAAGCTGTTGGGGAGCACTATCTATCGATCATGCACGCCACTTGAACTGATCAGCTAGTGGGGTGGCGGTGGACTACATTACTTTTGAGACATAACACCATTAGTGTCACGAGTGCAGGTGAAAAAAGCAAGTGAAGGCCTTTTACGTGGCCGGGCATGCACCTGCTGCATCGCTAGTTTATGTACCCACCAACGTATTAGTGCATGACCAGTATCCATGTGGACACACATGCGCGCATGATAGATGGATGCACAAACAACGCACTGTAGTGGACGGAGTACTAGCTAGGAGTGCATAATTTCCAATTATTAATTTACATTGTTTCATGCTTTAACTGACTGTTGTAGGATACAACCTGAATTTTGTTAACTATTCAACACATGTAGTTGGCTAAATCAAATAGAAATCAATATCCTATCTTTAAGACTGAAATGAGATGACTGAACTGATTTGGGTTTTAAGATCCCAAAATTCTACTAGCTGCACATAGTAACAAACGAAACAAACTGAATTTTCTGAACTGAATATCACAGTTTTGATTTCCATATCAAGGTTGAGTGTGCGTATGTGACTACAAGATGATCTTTTCCATTAACCAATTGTCTTCAGACCATCTTTTAGCATCTGTACAAAGAGCGATAAATCCACAAGGTAGACTGTAAATACCTACTTTTTTTTCATTCAACTGCTTTTGCTTATGCCCAATAGTTTTCGAATAAGTCCCAAATCCTAATTAAACATAGTATACTGTTTCTTTCAATCACAAGTGGGTAAATCTTTACTAAATCATGACTCAGGAGATCATGCACATCAGCAACAATATCTGTTGACCTCCTTGCAATGTGCACAACAAACTCAAGACTACAGAAATAAAGTGAGCATATGCTATGGAACATTTGCCAACAAAAGAGAAGCAGATCGATGATCAATGGGAACATAAAAAGTCTCACCTCTCGACCCGGCCGTGAGAATATGTTGCGACAACAGCAAACAGCCCTATCACCAGGTTGATCACAAGAACCCCATTGAACAGTGCCCCAAGAGATCCAATCAGCACACAACCAATCTAAAAATTTGAAGAAAAAACTATGCAAGTCAATACCTCAGTTTGAAGTTAATTCGATTTTCTGCTAAGTAAGAACTCATTTTGACATTGTAAGCATTAAAATTACATAAAAATCAAAAGAACTGTACATAAGGCACGAACCCTAAGTATAAATTAGGATAAGCATGTTGAATGTAAAACCATGATTCAAGTGTCACAACATTTGAAGTGGACCAGTTTTGCCTTGTTCTTTTACCAAACCTGATCAAAGATTCAACACAATAATGTCTACAAGACTCACTAAGTCGCACTCGATTAAAAGTTCAAAACTAACTTGTTTCCAACATTGTAAGCATCAGGAAGACAAAAAACTGCCCAAATTCAGAAGAAGAAAAAAATTGCAATACCTTAACCAAGGCATAATTATCACTAATGATAGTGTGATAGTAAAATTGTAGCGCTTGTCTGATTCCAGCACAAAGTTATCTTTGTTCTTCTCGTTACCATTTCCTAGGCTGCTACAACGAATCAAAAAATAGTCGAATCATGAAGCTCATCTAGATCGTACTGGCCAAAACTAATTGCTAACCAATGAAACCATCAAGAACTGCTCGAACATGGACACTTTGTGCTAATTCTCGCTTTAAAAAGGCGGAAGCAAGTAACCTTGCTTCTAAAGCATTGGCGTTGATTACGCAAGAAGCAAGGCACATCATTAACTCTAGGATGCTATAACTGCAGCATACTAAGAATTGATTCCAGCATCAAGTTATCGCCCTTCCTCTCATTCCCATTTCCAACATAGCAATTACCGATAAATAAAGAAGAAGAAAATTGGAAGTCCATCCAAGAGGGATTAAACCAAAAGAACTACTAGAATTCAGATAAATTTAAAGTCCTAAGAACCAAGGACCAAATTATGACAAAGCTAGTAAAAAGTAAAAGTAAATAGCAAGTTGTGTCATCTCCTTTCATCCCTTTCATGCTTCCAAGGTTACCATCGAGCATAAAAAGGAAGAATTGAAATTTTGAAGCTCATCCAAGAAACAAATTGATCTGGCACTATACATTTGCAAATCAGGACAGGCTTCACTAGCCTTAATATTTGCATCTGGCACTCTGGAATGCAATCGGCCACTAAACATATAAAGATTGTGTGGGAGAGGGTGCTTACCAGGTGGAGAACAAAGTTGGGGCCAGGTATGCGACGGTGGTAGATCTTGGAGAAGGACACGACCTCAGGCAGCCTTTGGTGGATTGCAGTCGCTGGCGAGGATATGGCGTACACGGTAGGGTGAGAAGGTATGGAATGTTAGGGAGGCTACGAATGCCACTGATATTTGGGCGGCAGGCGCACTGGGTGGCAGGCGCACTGGGCGGTCTTGGGTGGAGCTGGGCAACGGGCGGACCTAGGGCGTCAGGGCGACGGGGTGGAGTCGAGGCAGCCGGGTGGACCTGGGATGGCGGGGTGGAGTCCAAGCGGCAAGGTAGACCTGGGGCGGCGGGGTGGTGTCGAGGCGGCGGGGTGGAGTTGGGGCCGCGTGGTGGAGCTGGGGCGACGGGGTGGAGTCGAGGCGGCGGGGTGGAGCTGGGGCCACGTGGTGGAGTCGAGGCGGCGGGGTGGAGCTGGGACTGCGTGGTGGAATCGAGGCGGCGGGGTGGAGTCGAGGCGGCGGGGTGGACTGGGCGACGGGTGGGCGGGGTGGACCTGGGGCGGCGTGGTGGACCTAGGGCGACGGGTGGGGTCAGGCGGCGTGGTGGAGTCGGGGCGGCGTGGTGGTGGAGTCGAGGCAATGGGTGGTGTCAAGGCGGCGGGGTGCACCTGGGGCGGCGGGGTGGAGTCGAGGCGGCGGGGTGGAGTCGGGCGGCGTGGTGGAGCTGGGGTGGCGGGGAGAGGATTTGGGGAAATTGCTGAGTTTTGTGGGAAGCTCTCCCTCTTATTTTTTCAGCTTCCCTCTCTTTCTTTTATCTCCCGCGCGCACACAGGCTGAACTAGAGGCTTCCCTCTCCCGCGCGCACTGGAGGCTTCCCTCTCATTTTGTACCCGTCAGGAAATTGTATTTTACTGATGGGTTTATTATAACCGTCAGGAAAATAGGAATTTTCCTGAGAGAGTTACTATTCCCGTCACCAAAATGGTAAAGCTTGACGGTCATTGCGGGCCCATCAGTATAATTCCGGCCCGTTAGGTTTCCTCCGCTTCCTGGTAGTGGACCCCCTAATGGGTGAATTCCCCGTCGGGGAACGGGGAATGCCCCATTGCCATCCCTACCATAGGCATAAGAGGTGGACTCAAAGTGGGCCGCAAATACCTTTTATTAATATCGTATTAGCCAGGTTTTAAACTTAGAACCTCAAGGCTCTAATACCATATTTTTTTTTAAAGATCAGGGAGGGACAAGAGGTTTTAAGTTCAAGACCCAACTGATACAATTAAAAAATAATAATCACAACCTACATTTATTCCACGTTTTAGGCCTGAGATAGTCTATAAATGAGGAGGAGTGTTAAAGTATAAGTGAATTGCCCGCTATTTTCTTATCAGCTTTATGCTTTTGGATGAACAGTTGGTGAGTTGTAGGTAAAAAAAGAAACATATGTTACGGAAATTCTGTGGCTTAATTGCAACTTTGCAAGCATGTAAGGAGCTAACATGTGAAAAGGAAGACATCAGGATGATTTTGTATGTATGCGACTCCCCATCAAATTCATCTTGTATATACATTTACAACTAGCTACAAGCTGTACTAATTGATAGACAAGAAGAAGTGAACACACCGGTTGACAAGCTACAAACTAAAATGCACCTTGCCGGAGACAAGATAGATTGCCGGCCGGTGCCCTACACCGGCAGCACCGGCGGCTGCTCCGTCGGCGAGGGTTGGCCGTTGCAAGCGGGTCGACCTCCGACCGGCAAAGCGGGCTCGTCGCGTGCCAGGCCAGCGGCCAGCCACATGTCGATGCACTCCACGTAGTAGAGGTGCTTGCATACTGGCAGCAGCAGCCGCGCCATCTCGGCGACCTTCACCGTGCCGAGGCCGAGCACTACGCCCCGTCGCAGCCCCACCGCTGTGCACGCAACTGCTCCGCGGATGGCAGTAGAACTGTAGAAGCCGTGAAGCGTGGCCCAGACCTAAGCTGAGAGGCTCACGTGCTTGGCGTGGTGCCGCGGCCCGCTCAGCACGGGACAAACTCTTGCCTCTTGCGGCAACGGCCGCAGACTTCGTACGTTGCTTACGCAGTTCCTTGTTCGGGCACACGCGTTGGCCCACACGTACACAAGGCGATGAACACAAATAAATTTTGCGAGGTGTAACTACTTGCATCTTTTTCTCTTCTGTTATTCTATTACTTATTACTTTATATACTAACAGATAGACTCTTAAATACATGAGCTAACAAATTTACTTGCCTAACAATGCGCCACAACTCCTGCACGTCTTGCTTGACCCAGACTTTACGCACGCACGATTCAACGAGCCAACTAACACACGCACTCCACAACTATCGGACTCTTACCGAGTCTTAAGCCTAAACACCACTACGTGTGCATGTATACTACTCTGATGCACACACGCCTTTGCTACATGCAGACACATGCATCACGTCAATGACCCACTAATCCACTAACTCTATCATGCAACTGACATACAAACTGAATTAACATGCAAAACACTAAGAAGTCAATAATATATCTAACAATTTTCCCATAATCTTCACATGCCAACTCACCTTTGCGGATCGCCTGTAACCTCTTGCCACGCGCAGCGGCTTTCTCCTTGCCACATGCAGCGGCCTCTTGCACGACTCATCGCGTCATTGATGGTCTTTAACACTTATTTCCGAAAAGTTTTGCCTTCCCACTAGGCCCAGGTTAGCAACACAAACTCTCTTTATGTCTCACCGAACCCACGCAGCCGCTTCTCTACCACGTGGTGCACTCCTTGAGGGACAATACAGTCACACTCGCCACGCGATCACTCTTAAGGGTCAATACATTCGCCCTCGTCATCAGCGACCGTGAACATAGGCACTACCGTAGCCCATGCACCTGGCAGTTCTTCTCTCGGAGACACAGAGATGGCCACCAATGCTATCTTGCCTTGCCGGTTGTCGACGACGCTCCTTGGTAGTAGGTATTTGGGAGATATGCCGCCTCCACTCTTCACCGCTACCTCTTTGCCACCACAACTTCGTCGCTAGTGGCACGACTCACGGGGGACTCCAACCCCCGATTCTTCTTGCGACGACGGCCTCAATGCCATCGCCGTTTGTTGGCCTCATGCCGACTCATTTCCCGACGGCTTCACATAACCTCACCTTGTTGCCGCCGGTCTCCACCTCCGGTGGAGACTGTCGTTGTCAGCATACTTCACGGCGATCGTGTTGTGTAACACCCCAAAGTTTCAATCTTGATTAAAAATAAAACTTAAATATTTTCCTTGAATTTCTGGATTTTAAAAAGAGTTTCCCTATTTATTTTTAAAGGCAAAATAATTTATTTGCAAATATAAATATCAATGTTAAGTTGAAAATATTTTATTTAAGTCTAAATTATCTCAGGGGACTTCTGTGAATTTTTTCATAATTTTTGAACTTTAATTACTATTTTCTAAAAACCTAATTGCATTCTCATATTTTTTGTAAATCAAAAGTCATTTAAAATTCCGAAAAACTCTTCAGGCCGAATTCCTTCACCTGGCCTGCTTCTTTTCTTCGCTTCGTAGCCCACTCGGCCCAATCCACCAGGCACCTCCCTTCTCCCTATATCTCTCACTGATGCGTGGGCCTCGCGCGTCGTCCTCCTCCTTTCTTTTCTGCTAGCCATCTTCTTGCCGAAGCTCCCATGACCATACCGCCACACGGCCACACCGCTCCTCCCGCTCGCCACTTGGCGCTACCGCCCTGCCATCGCGCCACCTCCCCATGCGCTCGAGCACCACGCCGCCCCATGCCTTGCTGCCTCCTCTCCCTCTCTATTCAAGCCGGCCAAGCCTACTCTACCCCTTTTCCTTTTCCCCTTCACCCCCCACTCCACTTCTTCCTCGCCAAGCACTCGAGAGCCACGACCACGTTGAAGCCACGCCGGCCGCCTGCGCCGCCCCGTCGCCATTCTCCCTCTCTGGTGAAGCTCCGGTCCCCGTAGCCACATCACAACACGTCCCCGAACCCCCTCTTTCTCCCGGTCAATTGCGCACCATCCCGTGCCGCCGCCGCTGCCCCTTTCTTCTTCACCACCGGCAGCGCCGCCGCAATTCCTCGCTCGCTCCCGAGCCTCCCCGAGTAGCTCCGCCCGCTCCACGTGCGCCCGCTGTGCCCGTGCACGCGTCATCTTCCTCGCATCGCTGTCGAGCCGCCTGTAACATCCCAAAATCATAATCTTGGGATTAAGTAATATAAAATGCATTAGGAAAAATTTCTTTGAACATGTGCATTTAAACTTTGTCCTTTTGAAAATCTTGTGTTGGTTTTAAAACTAAAACTTTAACAACTTTAGGTGCTAAAAAGGAAATAGAGAAACCAAAATAAAATTTCTCTAAGTGAGAGAATGGTTTCGGGCTTTTATCCCAGGAACTATTCAACCAAAATTTCTATATGAAATTTTTAGGAAAATCTTTGTAAACACCTAGGATCAGCACCTCGTTTGAATTTTGTAGAAATTCACGAAAGGTTTTAGCCTCTAAAAATTTTACTGTAGGAACTAATTGAGCTCATTAGCGTACATAAAATGTTTTATAAATTTTGGACTTCATTTGGGTGGTGAACTAAATCGGCAAAGAAATTAGCTGATAATTCAAAACCCTAAAGCCTGTACTGTTCATCGGGCTCGAGACCAACCCTCACGGTTGAACCCAACCCTTTTTGCTATCAGACCAGCCCAACAGAGCGCAAGAGATTTGGGCCGTTGGATTTGCAAATCAACTGCCCAGATCTAATGTGCCGTTCAGACCATCCGAACAGCACAACCCTTGTGAGCTGTTGGATTTCAAACCAAGCGTCCAGATCAACTAGGACGTTCGGACCGTCTGAACGTTTGCGCAATCTAGGCCACTCATTTTTGATCGGGCTGTTTCAGCAAAACACATGTGCGCACCATTGGATCTTTATCGGACGCAACAGATCGAGTGGGCCGCTCGGACCACCCGAACAGCACATCTAATATCAGCCGTCGGCTATGAAATGAACGCTCCAGATTAGTTGGGCCGTTCGGACCATCTAAACAGCACAACTCATCTAAGCCTTTCAACGGTCATGATTTGATCAACACATAACGTTTCGCTGAGCCACTGGCTAGTGGGCCCCGAGCGCAGGGACCTTCGTCCACCTCGTGCCCGGGAGCTCCAACGTAGCACTTTGTTGAGCTCTGTCGTCCACCGGTTTTGACCTCACCGCTAGTGGTTTTGCTGCAACTCAGCTACTCTAGTCGTATATCCATTCAACGCCGCGCCCATGCCTGCCCGTGCCAACTCGTAGCTGCCCGTACATCATTGGAATGCTCCGCCTTGTTGACCGCCATTGCCCGAGCCATTTCTTGTTCATCTCCGCCGCTCAGCCTATAAAAACGCCACCCTGAGCTTCGCATTCTCTTTTCCAACTCCGTGCACTCACCCATTTCTCATTTCATCCACTCAATCCAACTCTTGAGCTCCGAGACCTAAAACCCTAAAATCATCGTGCGTCGTCGTCTTTGTATCTAGTGCCGTGAAGGGTTTGGTGCCATTTTGTTCGTGTCACATCGTGTCCTTTGATACCTTGAGTATTTCCCCTCACTCAATTTTGCCTTTGATCCACAAGAGCTCTCGATTGGGTCTTTCTTCTTTGTCTCCGGCTAGAACCACCGCGAAGGCCTCACCGGCGACTCAGTGCACCTCGAGCCAATTCACTGCACCTGAAGCATCGCCAAGACTCACTGAAGTTTCTACGATCATTGGATTTCACTCTCCTTCACCTGGATTTCTTCTTTGTGAACGACCAACTTTATCGCCGCCGCTCATCGTCGACAAGCCAGTTCAGACCATCTCAGCTCCTCCGCGTCATTCCGGTACATTCCTAGTAGTCCCTAGTTGCTTATGCGTGCATTAGTTTGTCACGAGCTTCGCTCGTTTGCCTTGTCGTCGTTTGCCGTAGCAGCCTTTCCGCTCGCCGCCTGCGCGCCACCGTGTTGTGCCACCCCATGCCACGCTGCTGGTGCCGGCAGGTGCGCAATAGTAAGTAGATCCCATTCCAAGCACTCATTTGCCTCGCCGAGCCCCACATCGCCGGCGAGTAGTGCAACTGTGAAGCACCATCGCGCGGCACCACGATGACGGCACTGTAGCACATCATCAACGTGCCTAATCTTGTCATTAGTGTTAATAGAATGTTAAACTATTTAGTTAGTTCTAATTAGTCGCTTACATGTGGGACCAAGCTTTTAAGTTAACTCAAACCGTTAACCTCGCTTGAGTCTATGACATGAGGGCCCCACGGTGTAAGTACACAGTGAGAGCCAGTGAACCTAGTCACTGATAGTAGGCCCCACCTGTCAGCATAAATCGGAAATCCAATGAAAAATGAAAAATACGCTTACTCTATTAGAAAACGTACTTTTTATTTATTTAGGATTTGTCAAACCGAGTGTAGTAAAAGCTTAATAACTTTTGCTACACAACTCCAAATTTAGTGAAGTCAGTCTCTAAATTTGTATAAAATCAGGATCTACCTAAATATGTAAAAATATTTTATTTTGGTTGCTGTTGCTTTTGTTGGATATTATTTTAATTCTTTTTCGGCTCTTTTTAGACATCGATTATTCGGGTTATTCTTGCAACGATCAATCCGTTATACCTCCAGAACAGTAAGAGCAAGGCAAGCACCCCCTTTGATCATGTTGATCCCAGTATTTTACTTATTGTACTTTGTTTTTCAAACTCTATTATGCATGCGTGTATGTTTGTATGAAAATGCTATTATCGGGAAAATGTAGTTGTACATCCTACTTGCTGCATATGTCTCCTTGGATTATTGATCTCTTACTGTTGTAACCATTAGAATATAGGTTAGACAATATGTGATGTTATTTGGGAATTTTTGAGTGCAGTTATTGCACAAATGCAAGTAGAGCAATAGAATTTTTGAAAAATTGATTAAAGGGCAATATGATAATTTGTGAATTTGGGATTATTTTGCAAAATGTCCAGAGGAGTTACCTCTGTTATTTTATATGAAAATGACATGAAAACTTTAGCTTTTAGACATGGGCAAGTTATTGCTGTATTCTGAGAAAGTGAGGATTGAAACTCACTAGTAGATAGGGTGAAGATCTTGCCTGCAGTCGGTTAAGGACTGAAGCCAGCAAATCCAGGACTAAGACCTAATCGTACAACCGTATGTGATATTATGGGATGGTCGTAGCTAACTAAGTTATCGAAATCTTAGCCTTGCATGATAGTAAGTACAAGTAGTGTCCGCATTGCCAGGGTATCGGTAATACCGACACAACTGCAAATGCCTCACTTCGACGGGTTTCCATCCGGGCGAAGTGAGGGACTTGCTCAATGGGGTTTGTCCGGAGAGTAAGGCTCCTCATCCGATGTGTTACCTTGTTACTATCAGTGTTACTATTATTATTTTTCCTGACGGATGAGGATAATGATTCGCACGGCTAGTGCAAGGTTAGGACTAGGTAATGTGAAGGCTGCGTCGTGAACTCTAGGTTACTTACCTTCGGCAGTGAGCAATGATATAGGGATATTTCAGGCAACTGGAATACCACGTACTATGGGTAAAGTCGTACACCTCTGCAGAGTGATAAACTATTCGAATAGTCGTGCTCGCGGTCATGAGCATGCTTAGTGCAGCTGGTATGGTGGTAGCTTTTGTTTTCCAAACTGTTTTGTCATAAAATGTTGGGGTAATGGCATGGGGTTTTACTTTGTTGAGTTAACTGCCATGTCTATGGTTTGTTGCTATATCTATAGCCGATTGTTATTTTATGACTGATTTGCTATTTCTATAGCAGTATTGCCATGTCTATGGTTGAATCGAATCTGTCAGTGCCATTTCTATGGCGAAACATTGATTATATTTTTGCTTACAACCGGGTATGGTTGTAAGTATTTGTTGTTACTTATTCAGTTACTTTACTTACTGTCCTGTACTTACTTTTTCATAAACTGCTCTTTCAAACTCCATTGCAAATTATTACTTATGATTATTGCAAATAAACTTGGCTTTGAGCAAATGAACTTGTAGAGTAGAGCCATACACTTGTTAGCCTTGCATCTAATATAATTTTTGCGATACACTACAAGTCTTGCTGAGTATACAAGTACTCAATCTTGCTATTGTTGTTGCTTTAGAATTTGCAGATGATCCAATGTCAGACGACGAGTTCTTTGCACCTAACACCGAAGGGTTCGGTGACGGGTCTACTTAGGCCTTGTTTCCTTGTCGGTTGCCTGCAGGATCGGATGGGCACACCGTTAGACTTTTACTACTACTACTACTATGTCTTTCACTGCTATTTACTTTGTTTCTCTAATGATTACTTTTATTTGGCCGTCGGCCGTGTTTTGTAATAACTCTTGTAATCACTTAAGTAGTTTACACCCTTTTGCTTTACTTTAGTATGTGAATGTATGAATGTGATGCCAAATGTTGTGAATGTGTGTGCTAGCCTTTATTCCTGGGACTAGTACAATATACATATAAGATCCACAAGTATTCCACGCCCGGGGGTCTAACATCGCCGGCGATGCCGCACGCCTGCTCCACCGACGCCGCCACCTCGTGTTGCCTCCTCAAGGTCCCGGCGACCAAGACGCCGCCACCTCATGTCGCCTCCTCAAGGTCCCGACGACCCATGTTGGCCGCCGGGCAAGCTCCTCGCGCCCCGCCTCGCCGCCGACCGCCGCTTGTCTCAAGCGCCGCCTCCTCCCCTGCTTCCTCTCTGTGCATGTATGTTAGTAGCCGACAGTGGGCCCTCTCATCTCTCTCACTCTTCCTGTGAAGTGGTACATAGGTTTTCAGTTAGAGGAGGGTTTGTTAAGTGATTAGTAAGAGGATTAGCAGGAGCTTGATTTAAAATAGTTGGCTATTTATAATAGGTTAATAAGCTACTTAGCCAGTGTATGTTCTTGTAGCATGGTGTGCTCAAATAATGTTAGTTACTGAATGAGTTGAGTAAGCAGAGGATTGTTAGAAATTGTTAGGGTTTAGTAAAGTGATTGGTTCAGTTAAAATATTAGTGGGACGCTTTGTAGCTAAAGGATTGCCTCAAGTCGTTTAGTGATTAGTAAGATAATGCAATCAAGTTTAGACATACTTACACATTACGTGATCCAACATTAGTGCACCCTAGCGTATTGTTGGAATAAAATAAATAATAAGGTAATCGAATAGTTAATCGGAATTAGTAGAGTAGTTAGATAATAATTAAGTATCTTTAATCTTTAAGCCCTAAGTATAGGAGTGGCCGTAGGAACATAAGGTGGTGTACTTTAATCTAACAACATCGGTTCTAGGGTTAAGAACCAATTAACCATCAGCTAATCACAACACTCACTCTCAAGAGTGACCCAGAAGTCAGCATTCCTTCGTCCTAGATCCTGAAATGGAATATTCTAGCATATTCCATTTTGTATATTTTCTATCATTTTATGTGATCGCAATCTTCTGGACGTTCATTCTCCCTCATACGAACTTTGATTCCGTCGATTCTCATTTCTAAATTCATATAAATTTAGTACCTTTCTTTTGGTTCTAATTTTATATTTTTTTGGATTTTATTTGGAATTATTGTATTTATTTGGCTCTTTTCGCTCGTGTAGATTCCGGCGTTACCGAAGAATTCCCGGACCCATCGACCGAAGCATATCAAACCTTCAACGAAGACAAGTCATAGAACATTGATCATGTCGTACCTATTTTATAAAATTATTTTGTTTTATATCAGCATGCATTGCTAGTTTGATAATAAATGCTTTCGGGAATAGTTAAATGCCTAATTGTCGTATCGCCTCTTTGTATAATTGAAAATGACATGTACCCTTGGACACCATAGGTTGGGTTAATATTAGTTGAACATATTCAATTACCAACTTGGGTGCGTATTATGCTTAGCCATGCTTTAGATCGCGCGATGGGATTCATGACCTCATGCTTATAAAACACTGAATTTAACTTAATGGAATATGGAATTGTGGCGCGGCCACTGTTATTAAAATTTGTTGTGCCATGGCAAGGGTTGCTATTTGGCCGGGGTTGAACCAAAAATGATTTCGTACTTAGGTGAATGATCGTGCAGTAAAGGAGGAGAATTTTGGGATGTGGTTGCCTCACTTGAGTCGACACTAAGGACTTAACTTTGTGCACCATTGATCTAGGCTATATCGTACAGCCACATGTCCAGGGTGGGGTGGACCTAGCTTTAGCAATGTTTTGATTTGGTTCTGTTTGGGTTATTTGTAGGACCGAAATGGCGACAGAGGGGGGTGAATGTCGACTTAAAAAAAAATGCTCCTCTCACGGGCGAACACTACACCAAGCAAATAAAAACTACAGAGCAGAGTATGAGCAAGAACTACAACCGCAAACAATTAATGTATGCATAACCGTGTCAATCCAAAATCATCAAAACTAAATGCAAGGCTTTGGATTTGGAGATCACGCCGCGCGCACACACAGGCGATCAAACAGTAAATGTAAAACTAAACTAACTCGGTGAATCCCACTACCAATTAACTCACAACTAGCGAGGCGACCAATCAATAAACAATTCAACAGTTTGCGACCACTAGCGAGAATTGAAACCGAATCGCATCCAAGCAATAAAAAGGAAAAGCGCAGCCCAAGCTAATCAACTAGGCAAAAACAAGCAATAAAAGAACTAATCAAAACGCAAACCCTTGAATAAGCTAGGCAATTTTGTGGATGCGCAGGCGACGATTCGCTTCGCAACGCCAGAGCTCTCTACAGCACATAAGAACACGCCGCCAAGTGCTCCTTTTTCATGAAGTTTTTGGTATGCAGCAGAAGAACGAGCCGATCAAAACCTCAACAACCCGAGCCGACAAAGCAGGCAAATAATAGACTAATCCCACACAAAGAAGCAAAGAAGAATTGAAACAAGGATTAGGTAGCTTCACAAGAGACTAATCCAAAACCAAAGAAAAGGATTCGGTTCACAAGAATCAAGATGGGCATAGCCAAGTAAAATGATCTCAAACTGGATCATCCCGATGCACCATCAAATCAACACAAAGTACTAGATCTCAGCAATTTCAACACCGAGTAGTCAAGACCGAAACAATAAACAAACTCAGAGCTACCCACGCCTCTTTGATGTCGCAATCAAGTCGACATGGTAGTTAAGATAAACAAATATAAACTATGTGTTTCAAAGACCCAAGACAAAGAAATGGAAGGCCCTCAAAACCCGACTTTGGTCGGTTCATTTATGGCGACCAAGCACACACAAGGTCAATCCATTCACATGAAAGAAAAAGAAACGCTCACAAACAAAGCCAAAACGGCGATCGCCGCAGACGCCGCCAGATCCGGTTTTTATGAAGCCTCTTCCACGGCGCGCCGACTCGGACTAATTTTCTATCGCTTTCAAAGCCGCCAGAGACCACATTTTTCTCGAGAAAGACACGGCCGCCACTAAGAGGAATGATTTCGTGGAGCACAACTCTCAACAACTAAAGCCTCTTTTGACCCTAGCAAACCCTAACTATCTCCCAAAAGCCCACCAATACAAGCAGCCACTCACTCCTATTTATAGCCCTTGGCTAATGGGTCTCCAACCCGTTCGCCCGCTAAATCCAACGGAGCTCCGCTTGTGCGCACCTTGCGAAATTCTGCTTCGCCCTTCGCACCTTCCGAAGCTTCAGCTCCTTGTCTCGCAAGACGCCTCGCAACCACCTCGAGTCCACGTTGTCTTCGACACATCCCGACCGCTTCGACCTCGGCGCCACGCACCTAGTCCGGTCCACCGTGTCTCGCCACGACTCCACCCGATGTCCTGCAATCACACGCACAAGAAACACATCAAATAGCACCGCCGATACATGAAAGCGTAAATACCAACAACTTACCATGACAAAATCCAAACTTGTCAAATCAAAGAATATGCATCCTAATCCCATACGACCAAGTTTGACCAAACCGATCGAGCTCAAGCACCACGCAACGACATGGACCAAACCACCCAAACCAAACTCGACTTCCTAAACCTATGTCAATTACTCATCACACACACGGACGACCTCCACATGGTCTCTCAATCTCCCCTTGATGAGTATATTGACAAACTCCGAAAAAGCGCAAAGTTGAGTTTGAGTTTGAAGAAACCAACATGGTCCAAAGAAGAAGAGTGAAACTAATGACCATGTCGACAGAAGGAACACTAGAGCAACAACTAAAAGAGCAAATTGTTCACCAAAGCTCTAAAAATGATCCCAACTAGCTTTTTCTTCTCTATTCTCCCCCTTTTGGCAATAAACACATCAAGAATGCTCAAGAGAGAATATGACATGTCAATGGATGAAAATGGCTGAAGTTTGATTATTCTAAGCAGTTAGAGCCATGAGAATTATCCAGAATGACCATAATGTAATACACCAAGCCATAACTTAATAAAAAGGCTAGCTAGATCATGACAAGATATGTATAAGCTAGCTAGTACACATAGATGACAATCTGAAAATGAGGTACATTATGTGAGCAAGTCAAGTCATCAATGAGCAAAGTCTCGCTAGAGATATCCAAGGATGATGCAGGCCATGTCAATAAGCTAAGCGAGCTAAGAAGCTTAAATTGAGACCAAATAGAGTGCTATGCTCAAGATTGAAACATTGGTTAAAGTACATGATACTTTTTGTGGCTTTAAGCACATTGAACACATGAAACATATTTTCTTTTGAAATTCATGGTGGTTTCCAACCAGATTTTTTGTTTTATCATGTGCTAGGTCTCAAGCCTTATGCGACTACTCCAAGCGATAAGCTTAAGAAGATAGTCTAGGTCACCCAAAACTCCCCCTAAGTTCATGCCAAGTGCAATGGCAGGCCGTCTCATAGGAGAGAATTGGTGAGATCAGTTTTTTCGCACAAAAGAGATCTTTTTGCCTTTTAACAAGTTGTACTAACTCATGCATCATCAAGAGACTAAAACAAATTTCAATCTAAGGCTCAATATAGATTCATCACTCTACCCAAATATTTGACATGGCATGAATCATAAAAGGATAGCTCAAGAAAGACTAATCTCGAGTGCTAACATGACAAGTTTTAGTTTAAGTTGAGCAATTTTAATTATCTTATCATGGCAAAAGCTAGGCTACACATATGAAGTCATGATAAATCTAGCAAATAAGCACAAGTCATGGCAAGGTGTAAATCATTGTAAACATGTCATAGCAGGATAATAATCAAGGCTCAATGTAGTTATATTACAATGCAGAATGCTAGAAATGCAGAAGATCCAGCTCCCCCTCAACAATAGATGCAACTTTTAGTTCAAGTTGAGTTAAGTCAATATTAAGCTCGAAGCTCCCAAATGAACTCCCTTGAACCAAAACAATAAATCGAGAAGTCGGCAAAGAAAACATAAAAGCAAAGATCCTTAAAGCATAGATAAGATATAGAGAATACTATGGCTCAGATCGACTCTCATCTACCCCATATGACTCTAGGACTATCAACCGCCCACTTAACACACCTAGGAGCAAACACGCACTGCCTGTCCCGAGGGTGGCCCAACCTCGCTAGAACCTACAAGAAGTGAGTGAGCTCAACCTAGTGAGATAAGTAACTGACTAATAAGCAAGATCCTAGAATCACAAGATAAGAGCAGTAAATCTAAACAACTAGACAAAAGAAGCACTCTAATCTATGCTAGGAGGACTAATCCCAAAAGCACCCAAAATGCAAGGCAATAGTAAGGAGCTAGAGCATAAATAAGATAGAAAAGCAGTAAAACCCAAAGCTCCCCCTCACTACAGTCCATAAGGACAAACCACCCCAAGCTCTCCTCATTGAGTCAAAACCTCGAACTATCCAATGGCTTGGTGAAAATGTCACCAACCGGTGGTCACTCTCCAAACCGAGCACTATATCGCCCTTCTCTACATGGTCTCTAAGGAAGTGGAAGCGGATATCGATGTGCTTGGTCCGGAATGTTGACCGGGTTCTTGGCAATGTTAATCGCAGAAGTGTTATCACAAAAGAGTGGAACACTGCCGATAACTAACCCAAAGTCCCGCAGTTGTCGAAGCCATCCAGAGCACTTGGCTACAAAGAATCGGCCGCAAAGAACGTGCTTTCGCCTCTGCGGTGGATCAGGCAACACCGGACCGCTTCCTCGAAGACCAGAAACAAGAGAAGTGCCAAGAAATTGGCAAAGCGGGAAGTGCTCTTCCTATCTATCCTCTGACCAATAAGTCGCATCCGAGAAGGCTCTCAAGGAAAGACAGATGAGGAAGAGTACCAGATACCATAGTCAATGGTAGCTCGCAGTCTCGAAGATGCGCTTCACCGCTGGCGATGAGAAGCGAGGAGAAGCTCAAAACGAGCGCACAAACACACGTAAAAATGTATGTCCGGTCTCGAGGCGTTGAGGTACAAGAGGAGCCAATCATGCTTGCGAAACTCCTTTTGATCAACGGCTCGCCATCCTCATCTGGTCAAGATAGGTCAGAGAAGCCATGGGAGTCGACACAGCTTACCATCACTCATATCGAGCGTTGCTCAGAGATCACGAGTGTACTTGCCTCGATGAAGAAAAGTACCTCCCGAGTTTGCTTGATTTGGAAGCCAAGAAAGAATGTCAACTCACCCATCATGCTCATCTCAAACTCGGTGCTCATGACATCGGAGAACCGAGAAACAAGAGTATGAGAAGAGCCACCAAAGATGATATCATCCACATAAATTTGGACGAGTAGAAAGTCACCGCCATGCTCGCGAATGAACAAGGTCTTGTCAACTTTACCCATTTCAAACCCATGACTCAACAAGTAGGACTTAAGCCTCTCATACCAAGCTCGAGGAGCACGCTAAGTCCATACAACTTTGAAAGCTTGAAGACATGGTTAGGGTATTTGGGGTTCTCGAAACTCGAGGTCAGTCTTGACGAGACTTCCTCCTCAATAAGGCCATTGAGGAAGGCACTCTTCACGTCCATCTGGTAAAGCTTGAAACCCTTAGAAGCTGCAAAGGCAAGCGAGATTCTAATGGCTTCAAGTCGAGCTCTGAGGGCAAAGGTCTCCTCAAGTCTAGACCCTCAACCTGGGAAAACCCCTGAGCTACCAATCTAGCCTTGTTTCGGATGATTACCCCATCCTCACTCTGCTTGTTCTTGAACACCCACTTGGTTCCAATGATATTGTGGCCTCGTGGGGGCTCAACAAGCGACTGCACCTTGTTTCTCTCAAAGTTCTCTAATTCCTCATGCATGGCATTGACCCAAGACTCATCGAAAGGGCGTGACAAACATCCTTGGGCTCAAAGGAGGCAACAAAGGCGAGAATGGAGACAGAATGAGAAAAGCGAGACTTAGAGCGTGTGACACGCTCGAAAAGGTCTCCAATCATCTCTCTGAAGGATGCCTTTTCCGGATAAGTCGGGAGGTCCCGGATGAGAAGAAGAAGTGGCCTCTACCTCGTGTGCGACGAGGCAGGACAGAGCCACTAGCTCCTAAGGCAAGGGTGATCATCTTGAGGTGCCGTGGAAGAAGGCATCTCAAGGGAAGGAAGAGGAGCTGGATCGGAGTAAACAACCATCGTCTCCTCGTCCTCATCATCCACAAAGATAGTCTCGGATCGCTCTAAAGAACTCGAGATATCTGGCCTAGTCCCGGACCGCCTCGTCAAAAGTCACCTCACGTGTTTCTACCATTCTACTAGACTCGCAGCCTGCACTTATAAGCCCGCCAAGAAGTCGAGTAGCCTAGAAAGATACCGCCACAGAACGTGACTCGAATTTATCTAGGTTCCCGGACTTCAAAATAAAGCACTTGCAACCAAACACACGAAAATGAGAGACGCTGGCTTTCACCGTATCTCAGCTCATAAGAAGTGCGGTGTAGGAGTGCCCGAAGAAAAACTCGATTCGAAACATGGCACGCGGTCGCAATGGCTTCAGCCCAAAACTTCCTCGGTGTAGAGTACTCATCAAGCATCGTCCTGGCCATCTCGACCAAGGTACGGTTCTTCCTCTCCACAACGCCATTTTGCTGAGGGACGTATGGAGAAGAGAACTGGTGCTCTACACCTGTCTCACCGCAGAAACTCTCAAAGTAGGAATTCTTGAACTCCGTGCCATTGTCACTGCGGATCGCTCGTAAGGCACCCGGGAGCTCAACAGACAGCCTACTAAAAAGACCTCGGAAATGTGTAAATGTCTCGTCCTTCGAGGCTAAGAAAAACACCCAAGAGTACCTCGAGAAGTCATCAACCACAACAAGAACATACCACTTCCCTCCTGCTGACTGCACTCGAGCTGGTCCAACTGTGTCCATGTGGAGCAGCTGTCCCGGTGCATCGGTCATAGTAACTGTGACCGGAGAATGAGAAGCGGCAACCATCTTGCCGTGCCGGCATGGAGTGCAAACAAGATCTTTGACCATCTTGAGTTTCGGCAGACCACGAATGAGATCATGGCTGCTAACTCGGGTCAAATGGTCAAATCCAATATGACCAAGTCTCCTATGCCAGAAAGAGAGATCGCGGGACTCAGAAGCAACCAAACACCGGAGAGGATCACCAGAAGAATCAGAAAAATCAGCACGAAAGATCCTCCCATAACGAGAAATCCCGCAAACCAGACTACCCGAAGAATCAAGAATTTTGCAATTGTTTTTCTTAAAGCTCACCTCGAAACCGTCATCGGTAAGCTGAGAAACTGAAAGCAAATTGTACTGCAGCTTACTAACCAAGGCAACATCCTTAAGAATAAAAGAAGCATTAATACGCGACAAGACTTTGGCGATGACGCGCCCAGACGAAGCGTCTCCGAAGGTGATCGCCTCATCACCGGAGCGCTGGCTAGGAAGAGAACCAACGGAGTCTCCGGTCATATGACGAGAACAACCGAGTCTACAAGCCAAACCTTCTCCTTCCCTACCCGCGAACTGAGTCAAACAGAGTAAATTCTCGATCGATAAATCAACAATGATTTTGGCACCCAATCTTGAGTAACACGCCGAAAGATGAAGTAGTCAAGCCCGATCGACCTCTATCTACCCTCGCGCTCTGTCACTCACAGCAGAAGGTCTAAGAGCAGACCGGTTCGTTCTTTGAGTCCAACTGCTCTGAAGGAGCGAGTCGAGCACACGCAATAGATCGAACACGCCATGGTAGCTATCTCGATAGGGAAAACGAGATCTACCCTCGGACGGCGGAAGTCACGATCGAAAGCAAAGATGAGGACGAAAACCGTAAAACTCGGAAAAACCAAGTCCTCGATCTTCGCACAAACCCATCGAAGAAACAAGCCTAGACCTCGTGTTGGTCTTAGGTGCACTCAAGGTCCGGGGTCGACCACAATGCGCCTAAGAGACTCAACATGGTCTCTACGCTACGATCTTGGCGCTGAAGCACCGATCGATTGTGTGTCCATCCTTCCGATGAAGGTGCGGTGATACTTCACCTTCTCGAGAGGTAGAAGCAAAGATGTGAAATTACCTTCTTGTCGAAATCCCTCGACATAGCCCGCCGACTTGAATTGGACTTTCTCGGTCCCAGGCTCGATCTCGATCACACACGTGCTATGGGTCCGAGCACGGCGGTGGATGCTTCCTCATGTCCTCAAAGAAGTCATATCCTAGACCCTGATTAAATCTGCAGATCTTAGATTGGTCTAGAATAAGATTGAGCTTCTTCTTGCCTCCTACAAATCTCTCGAGAGTGTTCATAAGGTACTGACACTCCCGAAAGAGAGAGGTGCAAGAAGAGCAGGGGGAAGAAGAGACAGTAGAAGGTAAGGGAGCAAAAGAAGAACCAAAGAGAGGGAAGAATGGCTTGTGCACGCACACCGACTCAAGGGACATCCTCATCGCTAGCCAGCTTGGTTCACGCTGCTAAGCGCCTCATCCTTACCACGGGCTTCTCCCCCTTCTCCACAATCATATTGCAAGCACAATGTGGCTTCTCTAGAAGATCCTTAGTTAGCTTCACACATTTCTCATCCAAAGCAATCAAGTCAGATTTTAGTTTGTTACACTTAATGCATGGTGAGCTAACAGGTCCTTAGAAGCAAACCGAGCAAACTTCCTTTCATGATCAATCATATCTTGAAACTGTTTGGAGACGACCTCAAGTTCAAGCAGCTTAACTTAGGACAGTTCAAGCATGAAACAATCGGCTCAAGTAAAGAAGCTTGTAGTTCAAAATTTTATGATCTGCCCTGCTTTAAGTTCATCTTCAAGTTATTGCAATTCTCACAAGACTCAGGCAGATCAAGAAGCATGGCATAAGATCCTCTAGCAAAGAATGTCCTTACCCTCACATGAGGTGGGAGAAGTAGTCTCATCAAGAATAAGTAGGGTAATGACCATCCTACTCAACTCTAACTCAAAGAAGCGCACTAACATTCTCCACCTTAACACTATCAAGTTCGGAGGACACACTATCATGTGAGATCCTTAACTTCTCCATATCAACCAAACAAAGCGAGCATGTATCACAATCATCACTAGAAGGGCGGATGTAAGAGCAATAATCTCTAGTGACACTCTATCTATTTCCTTCTCTAACTCAAAGACACCTAGCCTTAGCTTTAGCATGAAAACCTCCTAGCTTAAGAAAAACATGATTAAGCTGTTCAGAGGTGGGATCTACCTCGTCCGAGTCGGAGTACAGCCATTGTCACGAGTTCGCCCTCGAGGGCCATGAAGCACATGCTTGAGAAGTCGTCGCCGCCATCCTTGGGCTCTTGGTCACCCGTCCGTCATCGTCGCTCCATCCCTCCACCTCGCCGAGGTCGAGGTCGTCAAAGCGTGAGGACGCTGGGAAGAGCTTCTTGGCTTTGCCAAAGTTACGGAACTTCTTCTTCTTTGGGCCCGAGCTGGAGGTTTCTTGTTGCGGTACTTGTCGGTGTAGTCGTTCTTGCCCGAACCGCCGTAGTCGTTCTTGCCCTTCTCCGCTTAGGGCGGTTTGCTCGGATGTGGTTGGGGCCACCACACTCGAAGCAAATCACAGGTCCTCCCTCTTCTCGTCCCTCCTCCTCTTGTAAGCATGAGAAAACTTCCGAGCTAGGAGGGCCACCGCTCATCCTCGAGTGCTCTAACGATCATCGCTTCGCCACAGAGAGCAACAAGGAGAAACCACACAACGAATCGGCAAAGAGAACCGAAGCGGCGGGATCGGTGACTAGGGCCATCGATCGTGACTTCGACTTTCGAGACAATGTCAATCTCGTGAGTCTTGAGACGCGAGTCTGGCGATCAAGAGTCAAGGTCGAGAGGTCTGTGGTGTCCTTGATGGTAGTCACTTTCATCTCCCACACGCCTTGCAGATCGAGTCTTTGTAAGTATCGGACGAGCGTTGTCCGAAGTCGGGTATGTGAGACCGACCGCTCGGAGGTTGCTCAAGATCTTGTGAAAACGCTGAAGCACTCATCTAGGGACTCACCAAAAAGCATCTCAAATTTGTTGTATTCTCGTTTGAACCGGTCCTGTCATCTGCCTTGATCTGGTGGTGCCCTCATGGTATGCGCCGAGGGTCACCCGGATGTCGAGGCGGACGACAGTGTGAGATATGCGGTCAAACTCGCTCGACTCAAACCACGGATGATGATGTTCCTTGCCTTTGCATTTGCCTCAACATCAGCCATGTTCCGACATTGATGTTCTCATCGGCAGAACAAATGAATCGAACCTTGACCTTCGCCAGATGGCATACCCACCTCGATGTATGTCTCCATTCGGCTCTTCCGGAAGGTAATCGATGCCATCGAAAACGGGCGGCTTGGTCGAGTACTTGTCCATCGCCACGGCTCTTGAGACCGGTTAAGATCTATTGAAAAGAGCTAACCGCTCGATACCAATTGTAGGACCGAAATGGCGGCAGAGGGGGTGAATGTCGACTTAAAAAAATGCTCCTCTCACGGCGAACACTACAAACCGCAAATAAAAACTACAGAGCGAGTATGAGCAAAGAACTACAACCGCAAAGAATTAATGTATGCATACAAGTCAATCCAAAATCATCAAAACTAAATGCGATTACTTTGGATTTGGAGATCACGCCCGCACACACAGGTATATCAAACAGTAAATGTAAAACTAAACTAACTCAAGTGAATCCCACTACCAATTAACTCGGTCACAACAAAGAAAGTACCAATCAATAAACAATTCAACAGGTTTGCGACCACTAGCGAAATTGAAACCGAATCGCATCCAAGCAATAAAAAGGAAAACCTATGACCAAGCTAATCAACTAGGCAAAAACAAGCAATAAAAAGAACTAATCAAAATCGCAAACCCTTGAATAAGCTAGGCAATTTTGTGGATTGCAGGCGACGATTCGCTTTCGGCAACGCCAGAGCTCTCTGAGCACATAAGAACACGCCGCCGCCAAGGTGCTCCTTTTTCATGAAGTTTTTCAGTATGCAAAGAAGAAGAACAGCCGATCAAAATCTCAACAACCCGAGCCGACAAAGCAGCAAATAATAGACTAATCCCACACAAAGGAAGCAAAGAAGAATTGAAACAAGGATTAGGTAGCTTCACAAGAGACTAATCCAAAACCAAAGAAAAGGATTCGGTTCACAAGAATCAAGATGGGCATAGCCAAGTAAAATGATCTCAAATCGGATCATCCCGATGCACCATCAAATCAACACAAAGTACTAGATCTCAGCAATTTCAACACCGAGTAGTCAAGACCGAAACAATAAACAAACTCAGAGCTACCCACGCCTCTTTGATGCTGCAATCAAGTCGACATGGTAGTTAAGATAAACAAATATAAACTATGTGTTTCAAAGACCCAAGACAAAGAAATGGAAGGCCCTCAAAACCCGACTTTGGTCGGTTCATTTATGGCGACCAAGCACACACAAGGTCAATCCATTCACATGAAAGAAAAAGAAACGCCACAAACAAAGCCAAAACGGCGATCATTGCAGACGCCGCCAGATCCGGTTTGCGAGCCTCTTCCACGGCGCGCCTCGGACTAATTTTCTATCGCACTCAAAGCCGCCGCCAGAGACCACATTTTTCCGGAGAAAGACACGGCCGCCACTAAGAGGAATGATTTCCAGGGAGCACAACTCTCAACAACTAAAGCCTCTTTTGACCCTAGCAAACCCTAACTATCTCCCAAAAGCCCACCAATACAAGCAGCCACTCACTCCTATTTATAGCCCTTGGCTAATGGGTCTCCAACCCGTTACGCCCGCTAAATCCAACGGAGCCCGCTCCCGCTTGTGCAGCCTTGCGAAATTCCTGTTTAGCGCTCTTCGCACCTTCCGAAGCTTCAGCGCCCTTGTCTCAAGACGCCGCAACCACCTCGAGTCCACGCTGTCTTCGACACATCCCGACCGTTCGACCTCGGCGCCACGCACCTAGTCCGTCCACCGTGTCTCGCCACGACTCCACCCGATGTCCCAGTAGTCACACGCACAAGAAACACATCAAATAGCACCGCCGATACATGAAAGCGTAAATACCAACAACTTACCATGACAAAATCCAAACTTGTCGAATCAAAGAATATGCATCCTAATCCCATACGACCAAGTTTGACCAAACCGACTGAGCCTGTTGCACCACGCAACGACATGGACCAAACCACCCAAACCAAACTCGACTTCCTAAACCTATATCAATTACTCATCACACACACGGGACGACCTCCACATGGTCTCTCATTATTGAATTGGCGCAAGAGGGGACCCAGAATGGCGAATCCTTACGAGCAGAACCGGGTCAAAACAGAACTTTGTGAAAGTCTTGTGATAATTAATCACTTAGTCGCACGCCTTCGGAAGCATGTAATGTCTGACATTATAAGATGATTATCTCTTGTGGGTCAGCTATACAATCTCTACAGAGTGTTAAAAACTATTCGAATAGCCGTGTCCCCGGTTATGGACAATGTCTGGTGATTTCACATAAGGGGTAGATTTTCTCAAAAATATTGGAATGGTTTGGTTGGGATTCGAGTATGTAGATTTGGTCGATGGTTGGGAAGTGAAGAGGGTGTTCACTAGTTGTTTCAAAGAACTTGTTTATTTACGTACTTAATCTTTTAAATTATGCTTTTCAATCTATTTACTGTCAAAACTGCCTTCTGCAAAATAGCCATAAAGCTATTCTTATCAAGCCTTGCATGAATGTTATTCGCATGCATTTCCTTATGACTTGCTGAGTACTTTAAAGTACTCACAGCTTTGTGCCGTTGTTGATCAGTCACCGAGAAAGAAGCAGGAACCGCAGAGTTCTACGAGGAGGATTATTTTGAAGACCATGCGAACTAGGATGCGTTCTCCACTCGATTGCCTGTGGGCATGTCGGGTGGCCACCACAAGACGTTTTGGTTTCCGCTGCAAGTTCATCTTTTATCGTTAAGCTTTTCGTGGCAGCTCTGTAAGACTTGACCATAAGGTCCTTGTGCTACTAAGTAATATTAATCTGTGTGCTTCCTAGCTATTTCGTTGTATGGATATGATTGTCATTGATGATGTCACTATGTGAGCTCCAAGAGTGCTCCTCATCGCGGAGGCGCATGCTCCGCCGGTCACCGCCGTCGCAGCCACGCACACACTGTCGCACTGCATGTGCGACCTATCGCGCGCCTGCCTGACCTCAAACTTGCGCCGGTCATGTCGCCTACCACTTGCTATGCAGCCACGACCACTGTGCCTCTGTCGGTTCGCTCGACGTTGTGCCATCGGCTCCACATGGCACCAGTGCGCAACTGGGCTGCTCTTTGACGGATGGCTGAACCTTTTCAGACCATCCACACATACGGAGTGCCTCACTAACCTCCCATACGTAGCTCCAGTCGAAGAAAGAGATGGCCATGACGTGCAGACTCAACGCGCCCTGCGTGCTGCCTTGACATGCTAGTACAGTGCCTCCACGTTGGACACCATCTTGACGAGCGCTGCACGGTCACCGTTTTGCTCTCGTCGTTGTCGCTGTGCTCCGTTCGGCGCGCAGCAGCACCATCACGCATGCGCACCTGAACCGACGCCACTCCTCGCATGGAGCCGATTGTCGCACGCCATTCCCGATCGGCGAGTCATCATCAGACAGCTTCTCCTCGCATCTCGCTTTGATACCAATTATTGGCCCAGCTCCCGGAGAGAACTCGCACATTGTTTCCTCTCTGGAATGCGCACACACAAGAAGATGAGCACAGATGAGTTTTATGACGTCTAACCACTTGTGTCTTTTCTCTCTTCTGTTATTCTATTGCTTATTACTTTACAACTAACAGATACACTCTTAAATACATGAGCTAACAAATTTACTTGCCTAACAATGCGCCACAACTGTTGCACGTCCTGCTTGACCCAGGCTTTACGCACGCATGACTCCACGAACCAACTAACACGCACTCCACAACTATCAAACTCTAACCGAGTCTTAAGCCTAAACACCACTACGTGTGCATGTACATGACTCTGATGCACGCACGCCTTATTTGCTATATGCAGACACATGCATCACGTCAATGAACCACTAATCCACTAACTCTACCAATTACCATGTAGCTGACATGCAAATTCAATTAACATGCAAAACACTACGAAGTCAAGATTATACGTAACAACACAGCCCCATGTTTCTGCGCACCTCTTGACGCACGTCCCCGGCCGTGCGCGCCTAAGCAGGCGGCAGCCGGCCGACGCCCATCCTCGGGTCGGTGTCCGAGCGGCAGAGCGGGCACGTCGAGTGCGCGTCCAGCCACGGGTCGATGCACTCCACGTGGTACAGGTGCAGGCACACCGGCAGCAGCCGCACCGTCTCCCCGAGCTGGAACGCGCCCAGGCACACCGAACACGTCGCGGCCGCCTCCTCGCCGCCGCCCGTCACGTTGTGCTTCACCGACCTGCTGTACGTGAACGCCGGGAGCCCGGCCGTCGGGCTGGCGCGCGGTGGGCGGGCGTCGCTGGCCCTGCTGTGGATCTGTATCTCGTCGTCGCGCGGTCGAGGTGGTGGCCGTGCGGCCGCGGCGGCGCTACTGTTGCGGTAGCAGAGGTGGCACACGATAATTAACACGAGCGGGGAGGCCACGACGGCGATGACGATGATGGCGACGATCGCGCCTGAAAACGAAGACGTATGATTCGATGGCGGCGACGGCGGTCGACGCCAGGGCGGCGGTGGTGGCGAAGACAACGTCCGCCGCGGCGGAGGTGGATGAAGGAAGGGGAAGCGCGGCGGCAAGTAAGCCATCGGTGCAAGTGCAACTGCAAACTAGCTAATTATTACGTTGCTGTTTGGTGTAACACCTGGACGGTTTTATAATACAAGATTTGAGTCAATTATATGTGAATCAACGGAAGCTACCTGGAAGCCAATTCTGAGGGCAGGGGGTTAAATTTCTGATCCATTGCCAAGTGCGCGTTCAGGGAGAGGAAATGACGGACTTTTGGCGCGGTTTCGTTTGTTCATGCGCGAAAGCAACCGGCCGGCTGTTAGAAATAATCTTTGTATTAGTTTATTTGTTTAGTATTTTGGTACGGTTTGCTACTGTAGCAGTCCGAGTCCGACCCACTATTGCAAACAGAGCCGGACAATGTAACGTGAGCAAGAAGTGTCGGGCGTGATAAGAAAAAGCAAGAAGAAAACGTTGCATAGTGCAAGCACCAAAATATCTTCGGCCAAGTCTTGTTTTTTTGTGCCCGTGTATTGGTTTGTTCCAACAATTGGTATCAGAACTCTAAGTTTGAAACCCTAACTGCTGCTCCGGGAGGGGTGATCTCGACTCCCGAGGTTACATATATGGTGGGAGTGCACACGCGATGGATCCCAGCGGGGCATCAGGCGTGGCAGCACCGGAGCGCACGGCGCAGTGCGGCGGCGAGACCGATGCACTGTATGGTGCATGCGGCTCCATGACGAGGAGGAGCCTGAGTTTTTTGTTTTGTGCCCATGATTATGTCGCGTTCTCCCGGGAGTGGTATCACCGGTGACGAGGCAACGTCGATGCTATTCCTATTGGCCGAAAAGGAGACGGCCAAAGCTATGTGAAAGGCGTTGAACACGATGCATCTTGGTGCCGATCATCAAAAGGCGAAGACGAGGGACGTTGAGAAGATGTGTTCGCCGTCCTGAGTCGAGTCCGTGTGTTACTCAAGTTGAAGTCGTGACCAACTTGAAGTTCGAGGACGAGTTGGGGCGCAAGTCGTAGTTGAGACCGACTATCCTGAGTTGAGTATGAGTTAGGGTGCAAGTCGTAGTTGAGACCGACTGCCTCAATGAGTAAGAGTCCAAGACGTGTTCGAGTTGTGCCACTGTCTTCGGACAAGTAAGTGTGAGCCAAGTTGAAGTTGAGTCCAACTGGCAACGTCCAAGACGTGTTCGAGTTGTGCCACCGTCTTCGGCCTAGTGTGTGGGAGCCATGTTGAAGTTGAGTCCAACTGGCAGCACACAAAAAATAAGTAAGTATACAAAGATTAGGGAGTGAATGTTAGAAATAATCTTTGTATTAGTTTATTTGTTTAGTATTTTGGTACGGTTTGCTACTGTAGCAGTCCGAGTCCGACTCACTGCTGCAAACAGAGCAGGATTACTGTAGCAGTCCTAGTCCGAGTATTGTGACAGTAGTTGTGGCTATAAAAAGGGTCATATGTAATCAAGTAACCAAGTAACGTGAAGAAGAAATGTAACGTGAGCAAGAAGTGTTGAGCGTGATAAGAAAAAGCAAGAAGAAAACGTTGCATAGTGCAAGCACCAAAATATCTTCGGCCGAGTCTTGTTTTTTTGTGCCCGTGTATTGGTTTGTTCCAACACCGGCGGCGGTACGCTAACGTAACTAACGTTGTCACGGTCGTTCACCCGTTCGCGTGAATGTGATGAGGTAATTAAAGATCAGCATGTAGAAAGAAGCTTGGGTCTGGGTGTTGGAGCATATATGTTATAGTTTAATTGGTTCATGTGCGACAAAGGAGTAGAGTCAGCAGAATCTCCCAAATGGGATGGTCGTGAGATGGGGCATGGTGGGCATAAATAACTGGCAGGTGAAAATACTGGAAGCGTCTGTTTTTGGAGATTTCATAGGGACAAAGAAAATTGCCGTTTTTTGCGAGTAATACTCCCTGAATCCTCTCCACACTACCCAAGAAAGTTCATGATCCTGCAGTGGCGTCGTGAATTTCACCCATGGCCATCGAATGAAAGGAGTATTTTGAAATGGAGGTAGCATGGCCTGCAATTTTTACTTTTTATGTACGCACTTCTGGACGCGGCGTCTAAAGAGGCGGGAGCTGGCCGACGTCCATCGTGGGATCGGTGTCCGAGCAGCAGAGCGGGCACATCAAGTGCGCAGCCAGCCACGCGTCGATGCACTCGACGTGGTACAGGTGCAGGCACACCGGCAACAGCCGCACCATCTCTCCGAGCTGGAACGCACCGAGGCACACCGAGCACGTCGCGGCCGCCTCCTCGCCGTCGTCCGTCACATTGTGCTTCACCGACCGTCTGTACCTGAACGCCGGGAGGCTGGTCGTCGTCGGGTTGGGGAAGCTTGGGCGGTCACAGCCGCTGTCAAGCTGCTCGTCGTCGCGCGGTTCCGGTGGCGGCCTCGGGCTCGGCCGAGCGGCTTCAGCAGAAGCGGCGCGGTTTCGTTTGTTTGAAGCTACTGGCCGGCGGCGCTAAGATCGCCTAACTTGTCTACTTCGTTCATGGGATTGTGACGTGGTAATTAATCGGAATGTCGAAGAAACCTGTATCTTGAGATGGATCGTTATGGGCCTTATGGCTAATTATGGAGTATATTCAACGGATTTGCTAATTTTTAGTTGCCTGAAATTTTCTTCTCCATCAGTCACCTACAGTTGCACAGTACTAAGCTTAAAATTGCAGTATCAAGTGATGTGCAATTTTAACACAGCTTTACTGTAACTTTGAGTTCTATTTGTTTTTGTATTTTTTTTGTATTTGTTTTTGTATTTTTTTTGTATTTGTAGGGTTGTAGGGTTCACTTAGATTTACTTTTGTCTAGTTTAGAATTTTTTTGTAATACTTTTGTCTATTTTAGAAAGAGACAATCTGGTCTATTGAATGTTGATCCAACAGAGAGAAAGGTGACTGATAGATTCACGTGAAGCGTAGACACTCCCTATATTTAATTTCATAGTTTCATGTCGAAACAAGAGAGGCAGTAGGTAGAATCTACCAAAAGATCAGATGGTTGGCCAGATGATGCGTCGTGGGCATACCTGTTTTGGAGATTCTACGAAAGATCAGTTTTTAGTTAATTGTTTTTGCTAGCTTTCAGTCGTCTGAATTTTTTTAAAATCCAGTCATCTATAATTGTACAGTACTAAATCTATAATTGAATTACCAAGCGACGTGCAATTTTGGCACAGTTTTACTGTAACTTTTAGTTCTATTTGTTTTTGTATTTGTAGGGTTCATCTAGATTTACTTTTGTCTAGTTTAGAAATTTTTTTGTTTTGTTTTTGTATTTATAGGGTTCACTTAGATTTACTTTTATCTAGTTTAATTTTTTTAATATAAAAAACAGAAACCATTGGATGAGATCCAATGTACCGAAGAAAATAGCTGGATTTAAAAAAATTCCAGACGACTGTAGTTTAGTCGACCGTCTAGTTAATTTCTAAGCACTGCTTCAGAATTGGGTCCTCCACAGTTCACACTACCTGAGAAAATTCATGTATCGTTTTTTTCGATGGAGAAAAATTGATGGTGCTTGGCCATAGTACAGATAAGGACCCACAAGAATTGTTCGGGGTAGTGTAACAGTTAAGGTAGTGTAGCAACTGGGTATGATCTTGAAAATTTTCATAGCTATGTAACATGTCATCCCTTACATCTTACAAAATTTCAGGATATTTTGAAAACTTTTACACATATAAAATATGTAGCTAACATGCAGTGGCAGAGCTAGGAATTTTCTAAAGCTCGGGCAAACTGCAAGCCCAGAGCGCGAGGAGACATTGGTGCCTGGGGATGGCGGCGCTGCCCTAGCCGCCAACTTGGCTGCCGCCGTAGGGGGCGCGATGCGGGATGTTAGAAATCTACTGAATTCCAGAGAAAAATCAGAAGGAAAACAGAGAGGCGAGGGATTCTGCTGCACAAAAAACTGCTTGCAGCTTTTCTGTTGGTTTTACTCCACTTATTCAATAGCTATTACTAGTTTGTTACATGCAAGTCGAGGTCCTTTTCTTGCGCAGAAGACCCGACCATCGAGGAAAACTGAAAAATGAAATCCTGCAATGATGCTTCCTAAAACAGAGGGCACGATGGACACTCCTCAAATGCCAGACATGACTATGCAACTACAAACTCCTCGTCGATGTGGTAGACGAAGGAGCCGAACGAGTAGGTGCGGCGGTCGTCGCGTGCGTCGGACGAGTGGCGGTTGCTAATGTTGCCGATCTCAATGCGGAAGCTCCTAGAGTTGTTGTTGCTCCTTGAGTCGAGGGTCTCCTGTTGCCCACGCACAGGCGACGGTGGAGGCGGTGGGGAGGGGCGGGTGTGGGAGCGAGACGGCGGCGCGGCAGAGCGGGTAGGATGGGGTGGTGCGAAGCCAGGCGTCGACGCAGGCGGCTTGGAACCTGTGGCTGTGCGCCGGGAGCAGCCGCAGCTCGGCGTCGAGCACGAATGGCGAGAGGCAAACAACGCAGTCGGGGGAGCTCTTGGGTAGCACCGCTAGCGTAGACGCCATCATGGAGAGTGGCAGCGACGCGATCAGCCACTCCTTCTCGTCGTCGACTGCCTTCCCCTCGCCCCTCGCCGCGGGCCTCACTGAGGAGGCAGCCGCCTCCGCCTCGGACGCGCCGTGCGCCCTCGGGAGTGGGCTCGAAGCCGGACAGAATGAAGACGACGGCCGAGAGAAGCAGTGGAGGAGGAAGCCCGGGCAACTGTCTAAACTAGAGGGACTGTAAATCCACCGCTGCTAATACGTAAAGTGGGGAAACACTATATATTTCTGTGTTGGATGAGGTACCATGGCGATTACCCTGAGGATATTCGCTTGTCCGCAAGTTGAATTTAGAGGCGTCTACGTGTTAGTTTTTGCTGAGATATACCAAAAAGACATAATTTAGCTGATATTGCAAACCAATAACCAATGTTCATTTACTGGCGGAGCTTTTGCTTCCCAAGCAACTACTCACTCTAGTAACAAAAGAATGTCATTTTGGACTACATAGAGTCAAACTTTTTAAACTTTTGCTATCGATATATTTTCAATATTTAGATTGAGTATATTAAAATGGTATTCATAGATTTGTCTCCTAATTTTTTTTCATAAAAATATAATTATATTAGGTTTTATAAATCTATTATAATATAAATTAGAGATCAAAGTTGTACCGTGTCAATGTCTAAAACGACATTATTTTGTGACTGAAGGGAGTATAGAATTTTGTTTATTTGGTACCGCAAATGATCAAAATTTTGCATTATGGGTCATCTAAACAACATTTCTATGGTGTATCTTGGCATGCAAATACCAAAGAAATGCAGTGTCCAGTAACCAATTTGACTAGTTTTCTTAACAAATGCACGAGGCTCAATCGAAATGTTTATGTAGTTAATATTTGAAAATGTAGCATCACAGAAAATAAAGTAGGAAGGAAATTGTTAAAGCTAACGGAAACGTGTCTTGCTGGCCCATAGACATCTTAGCCTGTTTCTACAAAGACCACCCGAAGGCATTTGGCTCCTTCCCGGCACCTTTTTTAAGCTCTGCAACCAGGGGCGTAGCCAGCCAGCCGGCCAGCCCAGCCGAAATGCCAGCGGCTTAGTCCAGCCAACATGGTGAGTCTAAAAATCAACGAGTGATTTTGGACCGGGCCTCGAGTCATTACCCCGACGGCCCAAGGCCCAGCTCCGCTACTCGGGCTGAGCCGACCTACGGTCATTGACCAGTGCAGCCTAAAGTGGTGTTGATCGGGTCACTTGACCCAATGTGGTGACAGCGAAGCGAAGGCGTATTCAAGCATCGCCTTGACTTTCAGCGTAAACTTGAAAATATGCACAAACACTTAACCAGCCGAGGGCCCACAAGTCATCGTCTCTAGTATTCAAAAGATTTCAATAAAATCTCTAATTACCCTTAACCTCGACGGGACCCACCTGTCATACAATTAACTAATCACCATTTAACCCTAATGACTTCAACCTTAATGGCGCCGACGACTTGACGGTGGCTTCGCGCGCGGCCGCAACGGCGAGGTAGAGGATCTGGCGATTGAGAGGGTCTCCGGGCTTGAGGAAGGCACGCATGGGTGCGCAAAGACCTGACGAAGCTGGTGACGGTGACCCGGGTGCTCGAGGAGGCCGATGGTGAGCTAGCGGCGACCAGAGGTGGAGACGACGACTGGGTCCTCGTGGAGAAGACGCCACAGACGCCTAGAAGCTTCAGGAAGGCGCATTTCGGGTGCGCCTCGGCTCCAGGAGCAAAACCCCCCATGTCCCGTCGCCGATGGAGGTCGGAGGTGGCGAAATTTGAGGCGGCGACGGAGGATGAAGCTTGGAGAAAAATGGCAATTGTGGGCGAGAGAGGGCGAAAGGAAACAATTAGATGAGCGGAGAAGGTTAAATAAGGACCGGCGATACTTCCCGCGCGGACACGCGTGCTCCAGGTGGCGTGAAAGGGCTTCGTGGCTGCCATGCACAGCGCTAGCGCACGGGCTTGAGCGGCGATGGAGACGATGGCAGTGCTGACCAGTGGGGCCCGCTCGTCAGCGACCCAAAGGAAAATGGTGCGGTGAGTCAAGTTCTTATGGACGATCCAGATGACTTTGGGCAAAAATGGACAGTCCAGATGAGGAACAAGTTCGGACGGTCCAAACGTTCAAATCAATCTGAACAGTTGAATTAAAATCAAACGGCCCAGACAAGACACACTCTAATGGTTGGATCTAAATCAGACAGTCCACGTGAAGGGGCGCGTTCGGATAGTCCGAACGGCCAAATCAATCCAGACCGTTGAGATTCGATCGGATGATCCACATCGATAGGGATGTTCGGACGGTCCGAACGTCTCCGATCAACTCGGGCCACTAGTAGTCGAAGTGTTCGACCACGTGAAGTAATCCGACACTCAATCGAGAAAGTATTGAACAGTCCATGGATGACACAACATCTCACCTAGAGTTCAACCAGACATCGTGAGGCAAAGGGAGTATACACGAGTAGGTAAATGCTTAGTTCGAATAGATTCACGGTCTAGTCGTATGGAGATCTGAGCTGGTCGTGGATCGGTCGAACGTAGTCCTGAGGTGGTCGTAACACGTCGCAAGGACTTCTGAACTGGTCTGACCAAATACGAATTGGTCGTATAGAGATAGGACCTAGTGGTAAGTGATGAGGACCTGATCGTAGATCATATTGCATTAAGGTTCGTCCGATATAATTTGTGTGTATTCCGGAAATCGATATGTTCTGCTAGGAGCCGCTACGACTCGTGATCGGACATGGTTTCCGAGTCACAACCGATTACGCATGAACCTACAGGGTCACACACTTAACGGGTTGGAACAAATCAGTACGGATACGATTCGTAAATGTGTTCGGATAGAATCCGTCACGAGCACTATATAAGAAGATGCATGAGGCTGTTGGGGACGTAAGTGATGAGGGCATCCCTACGACACCTTTTTCTCCTCCACCTACTGCTTATGATATACGCCTCGAGTTGCCGACAGGACCAATAACAAGAGCATGTGACGAGGAACTACAAACTCAGGTGAATTTACTCCTTAATGAATATGTTGTTGATTTAAATGAGAATTTTATACTACCTAAAAATAGTGTTTTATTTGTGCTCAGGTTTGAAGATTCAACGATGGACGGAGATCAAGGATATACGGCCGTCATCCAAGGAAGGCCATCAAATGAGGAGATCAAGGCGCTGGCCTATGGCCCATTCAGCCAAGGAGGAGAGAGCCCAGGTCCATGCGGCCAAGCAAGAGATCAAGGTCAAAACGGTCAAGCACAAAGCCCATGTGGAGGAACCAGGAAGGAAGCCGAGGCCCGCGTATGAATAGTAACCGGCCATGAACAGTACCGCGCGCTACAGTAATTGGTCTGTGAACAGTAATTGGGCCCGTGAACAGTCACGCGCGTATGAATAGTACCACATGGAAAATTAGTACCGAATAGTTCTTAGGCCAAGACTATATATTGAGAGGTAGACCCCCATTGTAACTCAGACCAGTTTATGCATAAGAATTGAAACATAGCTATTTCTTGTTCTTTCTAAACCAGAGTTCATGCGAGGACTTCTGAGAGAGAATTAGGCGATCAATTGTTCGTTTTGCATTTTTAAGGTCAAGTTTGCTTTTCCGCTGGGAATTGAGGGCTTGGCGATCTCCACTCGTGGTCTAGCGGCGATCATCCCGGTGCGTGTTGGCGAATATCCATAGAGCTGCAAGTCCGTGCACTGGCGCGTGGTGTACAGCTAAGCGTTATTCGTCATCAAGCGCTATTTATCCACGGTTCTACTCGAGAAGATCGGGCCACCCCGTATCATCGTGGTATCAGATTCCAGGCCACTCGGTAGAATCTCTCTTTACCCGTAATTTAGTAGTTTATTTTTCTGTCCTATACACCGAAAAAGCCACAAAAAAATATATATCGTCTTTCGCCATAGTTTAATTCAGTATTTTTTTAGTGCGTTTTGTTAGGTCTTAATCCACTCGTTCATCGTGTTTAGTTGCTGGTCGTGTTCCGTTCGCGTCTCTTTTTGTTTTCCCCTTGTTACGTGTAATTTTTCTTCACATATATCAACTCGATTGCACGATAATTGTTGGTTAGCGAGCCCCACATCTTTGCGATATCTTGCATACCTATTGAGACTAGCTCGTTGTTGTGCTCGAGGGACTACTCCTAGGAAATTTTTTGGACACCAAGTTTTTGCGTGTGTGCATTGTTCACATTGTAGTGCACTGTTCACATGCGAATCACTATTCACGTGTGCGCGTAAGATCAAAAAAAGACTACTGTTTTGGCCGTGTAAGAAAAGATCCTTGTGTGATTAGTGCTCGGCGGCTGAAAAAAAAACACGGCACAAGTTTCGGCCATAGTGTTATTTTCTCTTGTTAGAGTACATCCACTGTTGTTCGCGTACCATAATTTGAGCAATCTTGTGCCCTCATATCCAATTTTTGAGCACTAGCTAGCGTCTCTCCTTGAATCAAGGTAATCTGACGTTAAGCCTCAATACAACTTTGTTCTTGCTAATCGCTCATTCCTTTGTTTGCAATAGTCCCAATATCTTCGTGCGTGTGTTGCTGTCTGCTCTTCACTTATATATACCGATAAGCAATTAGGCACTGTGAGTCTCGTTTGGATTACTACCTAGCTAGACAATCTTTAAATTCTGAATTGTTAGGATTCCTCACCTAGCTCCACCTAAAACATCCGTGTCAAGTATTGGCTGTCGTTCTTGGTATTCGCTCGCACAATCTGGGTTGGTCGTTCGTTGCAACGAGCGTAAGTTTTTGCTACTCTTAATTTACTTCGGAACGGTGCAATTTGCTTTGTTTCAGAACAGTAGTTGAGAGATTTCCACTTATTTTCCACATATATTGTCACTTGGTATTTTTGCTACTGTAACCATGTTAGGAAGTGAGCAGGACAAGGATCTGGACGGTAACCTTACTGATCCGATCACAAAGATGCACTACTATACACTTCGTGCCACGCTTCGAGACGAGCTCCGGGCTGAGGTCGACCAGGTGCGTGTCCAAAACAACTTGGATGGTCTGGGGTCAGACTTCCAAAAGCTGTCCGTGACCGTTGACGACAACCACAAGGTACTACTCGATGCAATTGCAAATCTCACCGCTTCGATGCAGTTGGGTACACATGGTGATGCGGGGAGTGTTCACCTCCCGTACGAGCCGCGCGACGAGACAGATGTGGAAGCTGCCGCTAGAAGACAGCGCGAGGATGAACCACGCCAACGACAATTTAACGAATAGGCGCGTGTACACGAGGTGGCGCAACAGCGCCGTGTTGTTGCTGAGGTTGCGGCGCGTCCCCCTGCACAAGGGCGCGGCCGTGGCATTGGCGCAAGAGGAGGCGGTGCACACCTAGACGACCACGATGGCATCCATGATGGCGCCTATGGAGGCGCGCATGACGACGCCTTTGGGGGTGCCTACTATGGTGCCCATGGAGGAGGCTGTGGCAACCGCCACAATGACGATGACGGCGACGAGTCCGTGTTCGACGACTATTTGCCGCGTCGTCAACATAATCAGTATGCCCGCAATCGTCGGTGTGATGAGGACACCGATGATCTGGTTGCAAAGCCCAAGTTTGCGATGCCGTCCTTTGAGGGTACTACAGAGGTAGAGGTTTATCTTGCATGGGAGCTGAAAGTTGATAAGCTCTTTCGCATGAACCGCTATTCTGATCAGCGTAAGTTGGATCTTGCCGTTGCTGCTTTAGACGGATATCTTTGCTACATGGTGGGAACGCTGTGTGCAACAACAGATGGAGCGACCACGAACCACGTGTTGTTACATGGGATGAGTGAAGCGACAGATCTTGTGGCGCTTTGTACCTACACATTACAAGCGCTCGCTACATGAGAAGCTGATTGGGTTGCGACAGGGGTTGAAATCTGTTGATGAGTATTATAAAGAGATGTAGCAGATTATCATACATGCTGATGTGCGCGAGACTGAGGAACAAGCCATGGCTCGCTTTCTTGCTGGGATGAATTATGCTATTCGACGGATCGTTAATCATCATCAATACAACAACATGGTTGAGTTGATGCATCAGGCACGTGAGGTTGAGAAACAGGTGATTGAAGATGCTAAGTATGCTGCACGGCAACGTTATTCAGCGAGCACAACACCTCCGTACAGCACGGGACAGCCAGGCAAGCCCGCTCCATCAGGGGGCAATTCTGCGATGCGTAGTTCAACACACAAGAAGACAGATAGTACACCGCCATCGGCACGCCGACCACCGGCGCCCGCTGCTAGCGTGGCATCCTCGATGGGTTCTACAGGCCGGTCATGTGATCTGACATGCTACAAGTGCAAGGGAGTTGGTCATTTTTAGAAAGATTGCCCAAATAATAAAGTTATGATACTTACTGATGATGGGTATATTTTAGCTAGTGATGAGGACAATACTACTCCGTTTGCTGATTTTGCAGAAGATCCCACAGAGGATGAGAGAATGGACTGTAGGCCAGGGTCGCCAGATGGAGAGCATATGCTAGTGTGCACACCTCGTGTACTTAGCGTGTCCTGAAGTCGATCTACAACGGTGCAATTTGTTTCAGTCATGGGCGACAGTGGGTGGTAAAGTGTGCAAAGTTATAATTAATAGAGGAAGTTGTCATAATCTGGCCAGCAAGGAGATGTGCACAAAATTGGGCTTAAAATATTTACCGCATCCTCATCCTTATCATGTGCAGTGATTGAACGATGTGGGAGAGGTGAAAGTCAGTCATATGGTGAAGGTGCACTTCAAGATTGGCAAGTATGAGGATACCATTGTTTGCGATGTGGTGCCCATGTCAGTTTGTCACTTGCTGTTGGGGCGCCCATGGCAATTTGATCGGCATGTTTATCATGATGGGCATACAAACTGCTACAAGTTTAAGTGGAGCGGTACAAATGTGATTTTGTATCCGCTTACACCGACAGAGATAGTTAATGCTGATAAGAAGAAAGTTGAGGTGAAAATTGAGAGTACACCAAACAGAGTGATTCCACCTTCGGTGAGTGAGAGCCACAAGCCAAATTTGAGCGGTAAAAAGAAAAGTGAGGGATAGAAAAGTTTAGTAATGTTAGCCACCAAATCAGAGAAGAGAGCTTTTTGTGAGAATCCCAATTTGGTGCACTTTGTACTTTTGTACGAAGATGCATTGCTTTCGACTGACGACTTGACGTCTTTTCCTAGTTGTGTATCTCATATTTTGCAGGAAATTAGCGACGTCGTTCCGGAAGAAGTGGCCGCTAGTTTGCCACCAATCCGCGGACTAAAGCATCACATTGATTTGATTCCGGGAGCGATGCTGCCAACTCGACCACACTTTCCGGATCAAGGCAAATTGAAATTGCTGCCACAAGGAGATGGACCTTTCAAAGTGCTTGAGCGGATTAATGATAATGCATACAAAATCGAGCGTCCGGGAGATGACTATGGCGTGAGCTCGACATTCAACGTTGTTGATTTATCGCCGTTCTTCAGTGCTGATGATCTAGCGTCGAGGACGACGCCTTTTCAAGACAGGGAGGATGATGAGGGCATCCCTACGACACCTTCTTCTCCTCCACCTACTGCTTATGATATACGCCTCGAGTTGCCGACAGGACCAATAACAAGAGCATGTGACGAGGAACTACAAACTCAGTTGAACTTACTCCTTAATGAATATGTCGTTGATTTAAATGAGAATTTTATACTACCTAAAAATAGTGTTTTATTTGTGCTCAGGTTTGAAGATTCAACGATGGACGGAGATCAAGGATATGCGGCCGTCATCCAAGGAAGGCCATCAAATGAGGAGATCAAGGCGCTGGCCTATGGCCCATTCAGCCAAGGAGGAGAGAGCCTAGGTCCATGCGGCCAAGCAAGAGATCAAGGCCCAAACGATCAAGCACAAAGCCCATGTGGAGGAACCAGGAAGGAAGCCGAGGCCCGCGTATGAATAGTAACCGGCCATAAACAGTACCGCGTGCTACAGTAATTGGCCGTGAACAGTAATTGGGCCTGTGAAACAGTAAACCGGCGGATGAACAGTATTGGCCCGTGAACAGTAATTGAAACATAGCTATTGCTTGTTCTTTCTAAACCAGAGTTCATGCGAGGACTTCTGAGAGAGAATTAGGCGATCAATTGTTCGTTTTGTATTTTTAAGGTCAAGTTTGCTTTTCCGCTGGGAATTGAGGGCTTGGCGATCTCCGCTCGTGGTCTAGCGGCGATCATCCCGGTGCGTGTTGGCGAATATCCATAGAGCTGCAAGTCCGTGCACTGGCGCGTGGTGTACAGCTGAGCGTTATTCGTCATCAAGCGCTATTTATCCACGGTTCTACTCGAGAAGATCGGGCCACCCCGTATCAGTAAGTTTTTACACCACCGAAACCCTAGCTGCCATCTTCCTGAGAGCTCCACCGTGCGACTTGGTGCTAGCACATCGGTGCATGGTTGTTCCTTCCTTGGACATGTGGATACCGTAGAGGCGCTACTGCGACTATTGCGCTTGAGGACGATCCGCGATCTTCACAAGGAACTGTAGACGTTGCTGGAGGAGACGATCAACTCGTGAGGACGCTGGACGATCGACTACGACCACTACATCGACGCGCTCTACGTTGGACCAGGCTGCTCCAACCCTTCTTCCGCTGCTCTGCGCGTCTAGTGGTAACGATCTGTGATCATCTACTTGCTTGGCTCCTGGTTTGTGTGGTAGAAATTTTGATTTGTAGCTATCGTAGCCTACCCCATGGTCCAACAACCCTAGCTATAAGTTCACCTAGTTTCTTCTTCAACTCCTCCAATTTATTTGGAGGCATCCGGTATGGCCTTCTTGAAATCGGGGCAGTATCAAGCAACAATTCGATGACAAATTCGATCTCCCGGACTGGAGGCATCCCAGGCAATTCTTTGGGAAAAACATCAGTGAAATCACATACTACTGGGACTTAATGAATCTCTAGGGCCGGTTCTGCTTCTAGGGCAAAAAGATGTGGCTCCTGCAGTTTCGGAGCAATTCCAACTTGTTCGCCGGCAGAACTTGTGAGGGATATGAATTTGCTAGCACAATCGATTTATCCCAAGTGTTGAGACAACCAATCCATGCCAAGTGTCACATCCAAACTTGATGATTTGAGGAGGATAAGATTTGCCAAAAACCCAACTCCTTCAATCTCGATAGATACGTCCCGACATTCGAGCTCAGCTCTCATTTCTGACCCCTAGGAATGAATAACCAGAGGAATAAGCATAGGAACAAAAAGAATATCACCACTTGCAGCAAAAGATTGCGATATAAAGGAATGTGAAGCTCTGGAATCGAATAAAACTGTAGCAGGACGAGAATTGACGAGAAGCGTACCCAACACGACGTCGGGTGCCTCCTACGCTTCCTCGGCAGAGATGTGGTTGACTTGCCCACGAGCAACCTTCTGAGCTTGCTGGGCCACCTTCTGAGCTAGGGGAGGACCACGTCCTTGTCCTTGCGCTTGCCCCAGTTTAGGGCGAGCAGCTGCTTCAAGCTTCACTGGACAGTTGTTGGCGTAGTGTCTCTTGTTGTGGCAATAGAAACAGACCACCTCAGTAGCTGGATTGCGAAGTCCTCCCTACTGTCCCGCAGATGTACATGGTGGAACCATGGCCTGTGGAGGGCGAGGCGCAAAAGTTGACGGTCTCGGTGGTGGTGGAGCGTGAGGGCAGGGCACTGAACTCTGCCCAGAACAAGGACAGGTATTGCTACCACTAGCTGATCTCTGTGCCTCCCACTTGCGCTTGCAGGATTCACCAAGTACTTTACGTTTGTGCTCAGCAACGATGGCCTTGTTCACCAGAGTCCGGAAGTCAGGGAAATCAACAATAGACAGCTTGTCCTGCAGCTCCTCGGACAAACCATCCATGAACTTATCTTGCTTGGCAGCATCGGTAGGCACATCTTCTGGAGCATACCGAGACAAGTGATTGAACTCATGTAAATACTCCATCACCGATTTGTGCCCTTGCTTGAGCGACAGAAACTCCTTCTTTAGCTTCATAATGCCGGCAGTGACATGGGCCCGACGGAAGGCAGTACGGAACTCCTCCCAGGTGACAACTTGACCCGCGGCTGCATAGCAAGAAAATTCTCCCACCAGGAGAGTGCTACCCCTTCCAACTGATGAGAGGCAAAGAGTGCCTTCTCATGATCCTGGCATTATGCAATGCTGAGCTTCCGCTCAACCAGACGCAGCCAGTCGTTTGCATCAAGTGGATCTTCAGATCTTGAGAAGGTCGGCGGCTGAGTGCAAAGGAACTCTGAAAGTCCTCCTCGCGGCTGATGCCCACCTCCTCCTGATCTAGAGGAGCCTGAAAGACCAGATGTGTTCCGAGCGATGGCCTCGAGAATACGAGTCTGGTCCATCTGGTTCTGCTTGATTTGAGCGAGAACTTGAGCCCTAGTGGGTGGAGGTGGAAGTTCCTCATTATGGCCAGCTTGCTAACCTTGCCCATTGCGGGTTAGTCCAGTCATCCTATTCCAGCAAATAGGGTTACCGACATCACCCACAGTAGATACAAAGATAGCAGCTGAAGGATTAACCTACTAAGAAATTACGCGATATTACCCTACCACAAACACATACAAATTTAACAAGAATCAAACTCCAAACAAAAGTAAAAAAACATAACAACCAGCACCAAACCATAAATCAAGTGATGACTTTTCCTGACACGACTAACTCGCAATGAAAGAACGAGCAATCGGTTGGGACGAAAATTTTTCAGAACCAAAATCAAGTTTTAACACATCTAAAGAGCATGGTAACAACCATGTAGGGGCATTAGGCACTAGCCATATAATATCACATCTTACCCTTTCAATTCCCACAAATTTTAGTTGAATTATCCTCACATTTTTAGTCCTAACAACGAACTAGCAGCTTGCTGTCCATATTTTGTGTCCAAGCTCCGGGATGACTTTTCCAACTCAAAAAGCTTCTAATCTTCATCAAGGGACAGTCAACACTCTATATTTTAAACTCTCATTGAACCCAAAACAAATTTAAATGATAAACAACTATCTTTTGAAAAGAGATGAGAAGGAACATCTTTTCAAAATTTCAATAAGAGCAAGGTAAGATAAGCAATCTAAGATGGATAAGGAGTAAAATCTGAGTACTCACTTAGGTTTTCATCAAATACTTGATATTTTGAAGCTAAGTTTTTCAAATATCCTAAGAACGACCAAACTAAGGGTTTCTACTATCAGTATGGCTTTGATACCAACTTTTGTGAAAGCCGCCGGGTGATTTAATTTGTAATGCTTAACCTTTGCATTGGTCCCAGCATTACAACCCAAATTTCCCCGCTCTCAGTGTATATGCACTTCCCAGAAATGCAGTACACATGCACCGTACAAAATTTAAGTATCAACTCCATACACAATATATTACATTATTGAAGTCTTCATAATTTACAACATTTACATCATACAAAAGAGAGTTTGCAGAAGAAAGGATGCCATAAGATGGCTGAACATAACACCAATTAGTTTGCCCTTACCCACAACGCAACTGACAGGAAACGTCCAAGCTAGTCATCCACAATGTAGTCATCCTCACACTCGTCGACCCCCTTGGGGGGTCAACCTCCTCTGCAGTAAACAAGCAAAGCATTTGAGTACAAAAACGTACTCAGCAAGACTTATGATTAACAAGCCTATACATAGCTACATGCAAGCTTAATTCAATGGAGAAGGCTTCAAGGTTTATTTCGGCATAAACCAACATTTTATTTGCAATAGTTAAATAGATTGAAAGCAAGTTTAGCAAATCAATTTTTAGTGAATCAAATAACAATTTGACAACAATAATAAACATAACTAACAACCTAGAGGTGACTTCTCACAGCCACCACAACAATAGCACGAATTTCCTATTCGTACCACCCAATTTCAAGTTTTAACAAAAAGTTATAGTCTAACTCTCGAAAGACCTCCCTAAGCGTGTCCATAACCAAGGACTTGGCTTTTCGAAAAGATTAAACCCTGCAGGGGTGTACAACTTTACCCACATGTCAAACCGCCTTTTTGCCACGCGATAAAGCACACTTCCTTAGGTATGCTGGCACGGCTAAATCCTACGAGACGTTTTCCAATGGAATGAGTTAATTAAGAGTCGCACGTATGGGGGTTAATCCTCTGTGAACCGCCCACTACCGAGCTCCCATAGAGGACCCATACGTTGTGTCAGAGACATTGGCCCAGCCATAGCAACTGCCAATGCGCCTCGGGCGAGGGAACCTACCCGGAATCTCTCACCCGTCACATGCCTGACACAGTAATGACACATTTCTTTTATCCACCTAAACCTACCACCAACGACTCATTAATTAACACTTCCCAGAGTACTAAGTCAAGAGGGTTCCCATATACCCTCATGTGGTTGCACGCAATAATACTTGGTTTAGTGTAATAAGATGTTCGGTCCTTGCTGATACAGGCACACAACCACGCACCCCAGAATCACACCAACAACCATGTGCCCAAATCAAAATCCTTTTCATTTTCAGTTTTAGTTTTTCCAAATATGATATAACATGAGTACCCTGACTCAGGTAAATAAAGTGATGTTGTAACGACCATCGCCGAAGCGATGATCCCTAGACTACCGTTCTAAGCATGGCTAAGCGACACAACTCGAATACTACAATATAAAGTGACTAGAGCTCATCCATCGAGCTCTAAATCACAACGAGTATAGCCTAGGCTTAGTAGTAAATGATGGATATTTTGCCTACAGTTCAATTTAACTAATCAGGTGAACTATCGCAACTACTAAAATACTTGACAACATAGCATGCATACATACAGTTGAAACATTTGAAATATTAGCATGCGAAATATAATGGGATCAATGTGCATCAATGGAAAGCTGCTTGCCTTGCTGAAGAAAGTCCACCTGCTGCTGAGAATCACTCTCGTATTCAATAGTATTGTCGGTACCTATCGATCGAACAAAAGAGCGAATAAGAACGAATAACACTGGAACCACCAAACACAAATATTTTTGCATAAACAGAAGGATTATGATTTTAGAAAATTTTTGAAACAAAAATCATTATATTTGGAGTTAAGAAGAATTTTCTAGGAATTTTCCAAGTTAAAAAGGATTTTTAAAGTAACAAATAATCCTAATTGGAGACTAATTATAATAAATTTTTTTCTGTGTTAGTGACAAGTTCAAAACCTATTTCATAATAAAGTACAAAAAGAATGAAAACCAACAAAATTGGATTCACTCAAAGTGGAGTTAAATTGAAATAGATATGAATTTTGGAGGTTTAATTGAATTATCAGTGCACAATACTTCAATTCAAGAATTCAAAAAGGAATTAATCCTTTTGACACTCGGGCTGAGCCGACCCACGGTCACTGACCAGTGCAGCCCGAAGTGGCGTTGACTGGGTTAGCTTGACCTAGTCGTGGCTCACAACGACGCCGAAGGCGTATTCCAAGCATACGTCTTCAGTTTTCGAAAACGTAAACTTGAAAATATGCACAAACACTTAACCGGCCGAGGGCCCACAAGTCATCGTGTCTCTAGTATTCAAAAGATTTCAATAAAATCTCTAATTACCCTTAACCTCGACAGGACCCACCTGTCATACAATTAACTAATCACCATTTTACCCTAATGACTTCAACCTTAATGGTGCCAGCGACTTGACGGTGGCTTCGTGCACGGCCGCGACGGCGAGGTAGAGGATCTGGCGATTGAGAGGGTCTTTGGGCTTGAGGAAGGCACGCATGGGTGCGTAAAGACCCGACGAAGCTGGTGACGGTGACCCCGAGTGCTCAAGGAGGCCGGTGGTGAGCTAGTGGTGACCGGAGGTAGAGACGACGACCGAGTCCTCGTGGAGAAGAAGCCACATATGCCTAGAAGCTTCGGGAAGGCACATTTCAGGTGCGCCTCGGCTCCAGGAGCAAAACCCCCCATCTACCGTCGCCGATGGAGGTCGGAGGTGAAATTTGAGGCGGCGATGGAGGATGAAGCTTGGAGAAAAATGGCAATTGTGGGAGAGAGAGAGAGAGAGGGTGAAAGGAAACAATTGGATGGGCGGAGAAGGTTAAATAAGGACCGGCGATACTTCCCGCGCAGACACGCGTGCTCTAGGTGGCGTGAAAGGGCTCCGTGGCCGCCATGCATAGCGCCAGTGCACGGGCTTGAGCAGCGATGGAGACGATGGTGGTGCTGACCAGTGGGGCCCGCTCGTCAGTGACCCAAAGGAAAATGGTGCGGTGAGTCAAGTTCATATGGACGGTCCAGATGACTTTGGGCAAAAATGGACGGTCCAAATGAGGAACAAGTTCGGACAGTCCGAACGTTCAAATCAATTTGAACGGTTCAATTGAAATCGAACGGCCCAGACAAGACACACTCTGATGGTTGGATCTAAATCAGACGGACCATGTGAAGGGGCGCGTTTGGACTGTCCGAACGGCCAAATCAATCCAGACCGTTGAGATTCGATCGGACGATCCACATCGATAGGGATGTTCGAACGGTCAAAACATCTTCGATCAACTCGAGCCGTTGATATAAAATCGGATGGTCCACAAGGTTTCGCGCTGGTTGGACTTGGCGTGCTAGGGTTTAGTTTGAAATTAGTTTTGACCGAAAACAACCAAGTTTGACCGGGCTATTTTATATAGAAATAAATTTCTAAAAATTCTAAAATTTTTTGAGGGTGCTCTCAGGTTTTACTAGGACTTATAAAAATCAATTCGGCCAATGTTGGTTTTCCAGTTGCCTAAAATAAATTCTTTTTTCAAATTAGCCTTTTTGATTTGGTTAGAATTTTGAGGAGGTCAAAATAACTTTAAAAAATTTGATAAAAATATGATAATTCGTGATAAATAATCTATTATTTTACAAAATTATTTCTAAAATAAAAAGAAGCTTGGTTTCAAGTCAAAGGTTTGAATTGCTAGAACAAAATTTTGAACCCAAGTACAAACTTATGAATTTCAACAAAAGTTTTTGAAACTCTCATACTTTTATACATTTAAAAGACAAACCAAAATATAGGATGTTATATGAGTGCTCTGCGCCCTCCCGTGCGCCTCTGCCCTCCCACGCCGCCTACTCCCTCTACAGCCGTCACCTCGTCTTGTCACCGTGATGCCATGCGTCCTTGCCGCTCCAGAGCGCCGGGTCGCGCTGTGCTTGCGCACGCACTCGCGTCACCGGCTTCGTCACCACATTAGTAGGCCACGCAAGTTGTCGTCCCCCTCGTCATCCCTCGCTGCGCAAGCACCTGTGCTCACCTGCCTCTGCCTTGTCACTTCGCCTAGGTCGCCCAAGTCATTGCCACGCCCGAGCTTCCAGAGCCGCCCATGCTGAGCCGCCTCGGGACTGTGCGTCGCCCATGGCCCCAATGGCTCCTCCCCCCTCCCTTGGCCTATAAGAAGGACCTCTGTGCTCCTCTTACCTCCCCCTCGTCGCCCCTTTTGCTCCCTGGTAAGTCCACCGGAGAATCTCCGCTTTCCACCTTTTTGTCCGAGTCGACTCCGCCGGTGTCTAGCCGCTCTGGCGCCGCCTTCACCGCGCCACCCCCATCACCGTGCACCCCCGACGCCAAGGAGCCTTTCGCCCCAAACCGATTCAGTTTTGGACCACCACCGCCGCCGCACTCGGCCTTCTTCACCGACTCTAGTCGGTTTTGTTTTTCGGTGACTCAATGACAGGTGGGCCCGCATACAGTATGCACCCGGTGCACCATGAACCAGTGCACAGTGCATGTTGACCTCCGGTCCATGAACTGTGCACATGGACCAGACACTATTCATGGGTCCAACATGTTAGTGGGCCACTTTCTCTCTCTCCTTTCTATTTTCTTGATTTAATTCAATTTCAAACTTCAGAAGCTCCGTTCTCCTCCGTTATAACTCCAAAAATTATAAAATTTGTTTCTAAAATTTTGTAAATTCAAGATCTTACTAATGGCACTAATCTTGTTTTATTTGGAGTTCATTTATTATTCCTTTAGTATTTATTTGTTCTCTTTGCTTGTTTGTGCCTTTTTCCAGTACGTCCGTCCAAATAGGATTCGAAGACGCGGGAGATCTCTAACTTGATCAAGCACAAGACTATTAAACTCTCTTACCCTTAACCAAGGCGAGTCAATACTTTGATCATTTTGAGCCTACATTTTATGTAAATTATATTCATTTGAATTACCAAAATTGCATGCTTTAATTCTTTAATCAAATATATGTTAAATCTTAAGGTAGTTAAATACCCATTTGATGATTAATTAATTATTATGCCATCCCTTGATAATTGAATCCATTATTCCATGTCACCCTAGTAACTATGTGGTAATTACTAGTTATAGGTTGTATTTAAGGGACATGCTTGTCTTGCTTAAGTACTAGGGAATTAAAATGCCCTAATCATCATCTTTTAGACATGAGAGTGGTTTAGGGCAGTCATTGTGGGCAAATGACTGAGATGGTTGAGTTAATGTATTTGCTCCTCAAAAACCCTAATAACTTGTTGTTACCATCTGGGTGGATGTTATGATGGATGGTATGTTGATGGGTGCTAAAGCAGCCTAAGGAATGTATGGTACGTGGAATGAACTGCCTAGATGACCCTAAGGGCTTAATCTTGTCATGATCTCCTATGTAAAACAAGTACAACTATAAGTCTGCAAAGTGCAACTTGGCTTAGTAAATTTATTGAACCCTGAAAATCATCTCGCTGGAAGGGTAATAAGGGAAAGTGCAAGCGCATGACATGTGTCGACTTGAATGGGACACCAAAGCACAGTGAAGTTGCCAGTCCGTGTAGTCCAGCTACCGCAGTCGCTAAGGTGAACATCCCGCACAACGTATGGGTGTAACCCCATATGGGTGAGATAACGGAAGGGGCGAGATATTTAGAAAGGTTACTGTGACGGTCGCTCAACTACATGACTAAGGAATCATGTGGGCAACGAGCATGCTTGTCTCTTGTGGATACAGTGTGCAAGCTCTGCAGAGTCTAAACTGTTTAAACAGCCGTGCCTACGGTCAAAGGCGGACATGAGAACTTAAATAGAGTTAGTTCTATTTCAAAAACCTTTGTAGTGGGATGAAAAATGTGGTGGGCTCACCTAGCCCTAAGATTAGATTTTCCTGAGCCGTCGAGCTCAATAGTGTTAATAAGTGGGGATAACCCCAATCAAAAGAAGCATAAGGTAGAGTTTCTAACGGAGGGAACCTCTACTGATATAAATATTGCACAATTACACTCTTTAATAAAACACAATTTGGTTAAAATGCTAAGTGATAGGAATTTGTAATTATGATAATTGAAAACATTGCTTTAGCATATAAAAGAATCCGAGCCATCCTTATTAAGCCTTGCATGTATTATTATTGCATCTTGTGTGTTGGCCCGTGAGCACGGAAGTTGTGCTCATCCTCGCTCTTTCCCCTAAATCCCTTAGAAGTAGGAAATCTTGGAGATTACGCATATTACGAGGATTCAGAAGTTGGAGGCCCAGGAGATGATGAGGAGTAGTTTAGTTCTTTTAGTCTAGCCCTCACCTCAGTCCAGCTGACTCCGTCGGTGCTTGCGTGCATCCTATATTATCTGAGTTTTCGGGTAATATCGGACGCACACGGGTTTCCCTAATCGCTTGTCTGTGGAGAGATGTGCTCTCACCCTTTTGATTCCGTTGTCGCTTCCGCTACTTTTTAATGTAATTAGTTTGGCCTGTTCGGCCTTTATTGTAAAACTTGACCCGATGCAGTCTATGTAAACCCTGATGTGTTAAATTAATAAATGGTATGGTTGTACGCTATGTATGAAATGATTCAGCAAATATGTCTGTAAGTGCTATCTACTGATCCAGATAATAACACAATATTTGCACAGAGGATTTGGATTTGGTCCGACATCTTTGACAAACAATAAATTCCACTGCATACACATTGTGGACTACTAAGCTAATAAAGCGCCTATTTGGAACTAAAGAATTTTAAAGTTTCACACGAAACAGTTTTTTCCCCCGCAGAAATCAGGAAAAAACTCGAGCGTTCATTTTACTGCCATCAGGTCGATCGGCTTCTGACCGCCATGGCGTGCACGCTGACTGGGCTCCCAGCCACCAGTGGCAGTGGATGCACGCGACATGGTACGTGTTCTGCAACTGTCAGAATTAACTACTATATGAATTATTATGACTACACGTTTTATATATAAGAGTGCAGTTCGGAATTCAACGGGCGTTGTTCTGAAACTATCAGAATTCGTTTTAATATGTTGGCAATTCTGTGTCGCGACTCGCGACTTGTGAATTCTGATAACAACGAACCTCTACGTACTTGGAAGAAACTTCTGAATTCAACCAAGTTTAATATATAGGCGAGGTTTGTTTATGCGAAAATCGAGATAGCTTACGGCCGGTACGGTACTAACTGACTTCAGCAATCTTGAAGGTCGTAGGTTCGGTGATGAGAATGTCAACGAAGCTTGCTTCTAGGTGGGGAAATGTTCTTGGTATTCTTTTTTTAAATAATAATTTGGAGTATATATTTAGATTGATCAAATGTGCCAAATGGGATTAGATGATGCAGGTGCCGCTAATTGTCCAGCTGCTGAAAACAATTACAGGCAAATGAATTGAGAAACAAGCGCGCGTTATATGTGGAGATTTTGTGAGTTGCAAGCTTGCAATTTGCAGAGAGAAAACAATGTAAAAAAAAGTGATGATATTGTATCTACAAGACTCCCCAACAAATTCCTCTTGTATATGAGTGCATTTACAACTGCGCACGGTGTACACATAGATAAGTAGAACACACAGGTGACAAGCTACAAACTAACACGCACTTTGCCGGAGACGACATAGATGACCGGCCGGTGCCCTACACCGGCAGCGCCTGCGGCGACGGCGGCTCCGTCGACGGCGCGGGCTGGCCGTCCCCCAGCGGGTCAACCTCCGATCGGCAAAGCGGGCACGTCGCGTGCGAGGCCAGCCACATGTCGATGCACTCCACGTGGTAGAGGTGCTTGCACACGGGCAGCAGCCGCACCATCTCGCCGACCTGCAGCGCGCCGATGCACACCGAGCACTGCGCCCGGTCGCCGCCCCCGCCGCTGTGCCTCGCGGACCGGGTGTACGCGAACTCCGGCAGCTTGGCGACGTCCACACTGACGACGCGGTGGTCATCCGGACCGCTCTCCGCTGATCCGGCGGCGGTGACCGGTGCGCGGCTGCGGGTGAAATGGTAGCAATAAAAGAAGATGACGGAGAGGAGCGGCGCCCGTGAGGCCGACGAAGGTGTAGCTGAAGATCACCGTTCCTTTGGACGCGGGCCGGTGCTCTGGCTCTGACAGGGTAGTGGCTCCGAGAGGAGAAGCCATGGCGCCGGCCGGCGGCGGCGGCGGCTCTGGCGAAGGCACTGCTTCCGCTTTGAGCTTTCCCGTAGATGAATGAGCCGCAGCCTGCGGGGGCCTTACCGTGTGAGTGATATGGATGGCACAGCGTTGGCTGAGTACGTTTATTTAGTGTTGCGGCGGTGAGAGGATTGTTGTAGTCGCAGCTCTCAGTAATTTAGTCTGGATATGTCGTAGGTAGCACTCCTGGAAGCTTCAGAGTTTTAGATGTAGTTTCCGGCACGAAAGTGACATTAGTAATTTAGATGAAGGTGGCATCGTCAACACTTTGCCCGGTAAGAATTTTAGATGCAGTTTCACACTTCCGATGACGATATAGCTATTTTAAGTACTTTTTAGGACTTAATGGCCTAGATGACATATGATAAAACCCAGAAATCATCGAATGAACCCGCATAATATGTAGTTAACGATACTTGAACTGTAGCCTTACAACATGGTGCAACACTAGTTAGATATGGTAAATGATGGTGTGGTGATTAAACACAGGCCGACAAACCATTTGGCCTAATTCTTGATAACAGGGCGCCTTTGCTATTTCACTTACCTATTTGGGTATGTCAGTACATTCGACATGGTACGAACTTTTTTTTATTAATTAACCTTTTTTTGAATTTTATTTTGAAGTTAACCTGGCGCACATTATTTTCAATTCTGACCCTTTTGGTCACGCCATGGCGTGACAAAACAACACTGTCACGCGCCAGGATAAGTCCCTAAAATAGCACTTTTTGTCACGTCACTGGTTGTGGCGTGATCAAATAACACTGTCACGCCATTTCCAGTGGCGTGACAAGAGTTTGATCAGAAATGGGTTGGCGTGACAGTGTTATTTTGTCACGCCACGAGTGGTGGCGTGACCAAAGGGGTCAGAATTGGAAATAAAGTGCGTCGGGGGTTAATTTTAAAATAAAATTCAAAAAAAGGTTAATTAATAAAAAAATTCACATAGTACTTGCTACTATAACTCCTTACCTATGAAAATATTTGCTATTGTGTGGGTATCCGATGGATACTGTAACATCCCAAAAATCTTAATTTTGGGAAAGTATAATGCAAATAGGTGGGAGAATTATTTTGAGCATGTTTTGTGTGGAAAACTATTTTTGCATGCCTGTTGCATATATCAAATAGTGAATTCACATGCAGACGAGCAAATTGTAAGAATTTTCGAGCAAAACACCAAGTAGATAAAATCCTGAAATATTTACACAGGAAACTATACTGGTTCAGGAAACCCCATTTTTTTTTTCATAAATTGTTGACTCCGTTTTGCTAAGTACAAAAATTCGGGAATCATTCAGCCAGTTTTGGAAAAAAATTCAAAAAGCCTAAATTGAATTTCCCCCGGACTTTGGGCCGAAACCCACCTCGGCCCATCTCCCTCTCTCGCTCACTCCAGCCCGCGCATCCCTCTCTTGCTAACATGCTGGGCCCGCATGTCAGCATCTCTCTTCCACCTCTCGCCTTTGCCAGCTCCGTTGCTCGCCCACGGGACGCGACCGACGCCTACAGTTTCATCATCAACCACCCTCCTGTCACCTCCGCCTGCCTTGCCCATGCTATCTACCCCATTGATTGCACACTTTTCCCGCGAGGACAAAGAGACCAAAGCAGCTCTACAAGGATCTCGCGTGGTTGCTGGCATCTCGCTGCTCTTCTTGCATAATTGTCCTAGCTACTTAAGCGCGCAATGTCATCCTCAGCTCGTCCACATTCCATTTCGCGTAAACCTGAGCTTCATCGCTCCTTAGTTTTGCGGGAACGCTTCCATCATTCTCAACGCCGGTGAGCACGCTGCCGCGCCATTACCACTCTGGTGAGCTTCCTCACCCACGACGTTCGCGTCATTGTGATCCTCTTGCATCACTCATCTTCCTCCTTTGCTCAATGCAGCCCCAGGAGTCCCATAGCTTGATTGTGTTCGCCTTCGTCCTCGACTCCAGCGCGCACCAGATCTTGCCACTGCGTTCCCGTCGCTCCGGTGAGTTCGAGCTCCACCCGAGAGCGTCACAACGTATTCCATACCCTATTGATGCTATTCCCTCACTCAATGCAGGCAAACCCGTTGTGAATTCAAGCTCCACCGCTATCTCTTTCTCTCACAGCAGCCACCACTATTTTCATTCTTCCTCGAAGCCCGGTGAGTCCCAGTCAAATTCATTGTGTTCACACCATCCCTAGGATGTTAGTGAACTAATGCAATGCTCCTTGTAGCACCTCCATCGTTGTGGAGGGCTGTCACCGTGAGCTTCTCCTGCACCACCGCTGCTCGTCATCGACAAGCCGCCACAACCCTTCCCCACCCTCATTTTCTTCACCCTCGTGGTCGTGGTGAGTCACTGATCCTCATGCGCCTATCAATTTGCCAAGGGTGAGCCTCTACAGTATACTTTCCCTCTTAGCCACCCATGGCGCCGCTGCGGTTGCATGCCGCCGGCTCGTCTCCAGTGACCCTAGGTCCTCACGCTTGGTCCATTAGCATCGCCTGGACTCATTGAGCCTAGTGCACCACTTCTTTAGCCCGGGGAATGCCTCTTTCGCGAAGTACATTGCGGACCGAAGGCATTCCGCTACTCCTCGCTGCCGTAATGTTGCCTCTGGCCATCTCCGTCGTCGCCACCACCACCCATAGCTTCGCCCGGCTTCCCTCTTTCCATTCTACTGCTCAACGTTGCCTCTCATCGTGCCGTTTGCCGGCGGCAAGATCGCCATGGCGCTTGGCCATGTGCACAGCTCTGCTGCTTTCTATCTCTCTCTCTAACCAGTGGGCCCACTCACAATTAGGATTTAGTTAACACTAAATGACAGTGATTAAGAGTACAAAGTGGATTACAGGTTGGACCAGCTAAGAAAGTTAACAAGAATCTAATTTTAAATGTTTTTAGGAAATGTGTCTATGACATGTGGGACCACGTACTATTCCCAGTTTTAAAACACGTTTTAGAAACGAGAGACTGACATGTGGGCCCTAGTCGTCAGATAATAAAAAATAAAAATAGGTTAACCATTTAGTTAATGAATAATGAGTCTATGACATGTGGGACCGCCTCTGTTTTATAAATAAAAATCCGGAGGATAAAACTATGAGTCACTGATAAGTAGGCCCCATATGTAAGTTAATAAAAATGTGGAAAATGAGGAAATCACTTTTAGTTTAGAGGAAAATACACATTCTCTGTTGGAAAGCATAAACCTCACTAAAGCTCAGAGAAAAATATGCTTTCTCTGTTGGAAATCGTAAATATCAAAAAATACGCTTTCGACGTCACCCTTTTTATAATTTCCAAAATTTCAAAACCGAAACAAATTGAATTGTTAATAAATTTTGCATACGAACTCGAAATGAGATGAAACTTTTTTCTAAATTCATGTAAAATCATGATATATCTGATTATGCAAAATATTTGGATTTTTTCTATTGAAATTATTTTTCTATATTTAATTTGCTTTTGGCTCCCTTTATTAGACGTCGATTGTTCAAGCGAATTTTACAACGATCCTCCATCCTCATATTCAAAGCAACCAGAGCAAGGCAAGCACCCCTTTGACCATGTTGATCCTACTATTTTAATTATTGTACTTATTTTTGCAAAATCTATTATGCATGCATGTATGTTTGCTTAAAATTGATATATTTGGGGATAATGGTAGTTATAGTCCTATTTGATGCATGATTCTCCTTGAAATATTGATATACTTATTGTTTTAGCCATTAGGGTATGGTTTAGACAATGAATGATGTCAAATTGGGATTTTCGAACACGAATATCACATAAATGCTTAGCTTGGCGTTAGTCTTTACTAAAATGGAAAAAATGGATGACATGTTGAATATGAGTTTGGGAGATTTTTAAATGATGGTCCAGAGGTGTTTACCTCTGTTATTTTGCATAAAAAAAAAATAAAAAACTTAGTTTGTGACACATATGAGTTATATTATATTATGAGAAGTGTGAGAGGTGTATCTCACAAGTAGATGGGGGGAGATCCTCACTCGGGTCAATTAAGTACCAAAGACTGGTATATCCAACCTAAGCGTAAGCATACAACCACATGTGCCGGTATAGGATAGCCTTACCTAATTAAGTCATCAAAAACTAGCCTTGCTTGTTGGTAGGCCATGGTAGTGTGAGTATGACCGGCGTAGGCATGTTTGAAGGGGCTCCCTCCACCACGGTGTTGGGAACAAAGCTTGCCGACACTAATGCTGGAAATAACCTATAGCATAGAGCTTCATCCGTTGTTAGTCATGCATGTATGTAAACTTTGCGATACACTACAAGTCTTGTTGAATACGTAATATACTCAATCTTGCTTAAATTGTTGTTCAGAGTTAGAGGATGAGCCTATGCTAGACGACGAGTTCTTTGCACCAGGTACCGGAGGGTTCGGTGATAGGTCTTTCTAGGACTTGTTTCTTGTTGGTTGCCTGAGGGTTTGGATGGGCATGCCGCTAGACTTTTTGGACTTTATACATATTATGCTTTCGCTGTTTCATTTGCTATTTCTGATACTTGAGCTTTTATTTGGCCGGTCGGCCCTTGTAATGTAAAGTTTGTAATCGCTTAAGTTATATAACATATTTGTTTTATTTTATATGAATGCATGTATGGATGTGTATGCCATCGTTGTGGATGTGTGTACTGGCTACTGATCATGGGACTAGTATGGTACACACACGAGAGCTTTAGGTATTCAAAGCACAGGGTCCAACAACACTTGGCATTAGAGCCATACTGACTGTAGAACAACTCCTAGTTAGAATGGCTGTTAGATTAGGAATTGGTATTCAAAAATCAATCTATTTAATCATAAAAATAGTTATGAAAATTTAGGAGTTTTATGAAAAATTAGGAGTTTTTGCTACTCTTACCTCTCCTAGCATTCTCCTCTCATCCAAGTCATTCTTTTGTTATCTCCTATCAACTTCCTTCAAAATAATCCTAGTTTTGGGAGAAGATATACTCTCTGAAAAATAAATGTTTTTAATCATATTTAAACCATTAAAAAGAGACAAAATATTTTTTGTAAAAGTCCCTAAAACATCCTACACGAAGATCCTTTTAAAACCCATTTTTAATCTAGCAAAAATGTCACCCTAGATGGCTCTTTATGAAAATTTCAGAACCTAGTTATATTCTAAAAATGATGTGATGTACTATTCTTTAACCCCTTGCACTTTCATTTGGAGTTAAATTGATAGGATATTATAGAGGTCTATTTATACCTAAAGAGCAAAGGGGTAGTATAACCTGAACATAAACCTTAAGTGTTGGTTAAATAATGTAGAGAATGAATAAAAGTTTGTACTACAATTCTTTTCTTGTCTTAGTATTATTTTTGACCTATGTTTCTCATTATGTGTAGAAATGATCACTAACTTTCCCTTTTCTTAAATTGTAGATGACCACCCCATGGGAACCCTAGTATCGCACCATCACTTTTGAGGAGGGCACACTGCAGTACACCCTCTCGGTAATGCTACAGCATATCCACTGGCCGTACATGCCTCAGTACACGGTCTTCAGTACACCTTCTAGTGCGGCGTCCACTGAGTGCCTCACCCAGGTGCTCATCCAGGGATGACACTTTGGAGACCCCTCTTTCCGTTACTACGGGTGGGGCTCATGCATCATGATGTTCACTGTATGATGTGGCTTACGTCGTCATCGTACGCCTGCGACACGAGCTGCCTGAATTAGAGGACTTATTCTTCCATTTCCCTGCTCGGACGGTGGATAGGGAGGAGCATACCTACCGCGTGGAGGGGATGCCATTCCTCACTCTGCCGCCGGTCTCGTGAGATCACTCGATAGATATCTCTGTCACGTGACCCGCAAGCTATTGGAGGCTCGCAGGAGGATCTCCACCCACGAGGACAACATCGCTCTGATGGTGGCCTAGGGACTCTTTTCATGGGAGCTATTGTACGGGGAGGATGCTGTACTAGCACCTGCTGAGGAGTTGCCAGAGCCCACCATCTGCATCTGGTCTGGCACCCGAGGTCCCGGTATGTCGGCTATCGGTCATCACCATCGCATGATGGCCATCTACTCGGATATGAAGGAGCCGCCACGACTAGTGAAGCGATGCCATCTTCATCACGATGGGCAAGAGATGATTGAGTTCATCAGACTGTCCTCCTCCGCTACACCAGACTCGCTTCGCGCCGTTGAGCGCAACGATGGCATCCAGATCTAGACTAGCAGTGGGAGCTCACTGGTATGGGATTAGTGTGAGCACTTTTGGATATTTTGGTATGATAAATTATGTAAGGTGCTAGTGTATGATGTTTGTAATTTGCTACTTACGGTGGTTTAGTTGCATTTTGTAATGTTTGAGCAACGAACATGCGAACCATATAAAACTCAACTAGTATGTTGGAGTTTCGTGAGTTCTGTCCTTATGGTTTTAAAAACATGCTTATTTCAGTTTTAGATGTGTTATTTTAGTATGGGATGATGTTACTTGCTGACCCACTTAACTTGTGCTTATTCCCCCTTATCCTACGCTTATTTGTTAACCTGAGTGTTGTATGAACAGGATGCCGGTAACACGCTAGGTTAACCAACTCATGGCTTCAGGAGCTGCCTCCAGATCACGGCAATTGGAAGGCGCGGTCCCCAATCCTCCGCAACCTAACCCATTACACCCATCTGCTTCTGAGGATTAGCACGCCGCTGTAGAAGTAGAAGTGTTGCCTCCACCGCCTACAATGGCGTAAGTGCTCGCCATGATCGAGCAAGGGCGGAAGATGAATACCTTACTGCTATAGTAGTTGGGTGTAGAACACCACCATCATAGGCACTGCAGCCACCAGAAGTAGAGCTGCAGCCATGCCACAGTCGAGGATGGGTGAGTTCATGTGAACTCAGCCATCGACCTTCTCAACTGTAGTAGATCCTCTCTACGCCAACTATTGGCTTCAAACCATCGAGAGCAAGTTGGTCATTGCCCAATACAATGACGAGGAGAAGGTGCTATATGCATCTTATCAGCTGTAAGGCGCAACAGTTGCTTGGTGGGAGAACCATCAAGCCATTCTTGGAGAAGGCCAGACCCTCACTTAGGCCACCTTCAAGAAGGCGTTCTGGGACGCCCACATTCCAGCTGGTCTCATGGACATCAAGAAGCTGGAGTTCTATGAACTCAGGCAGGGGAGCATGACTGTGATGGAGTGCCTCCATCGCTTCAACTACCTTGCCTAGTATGCTGCTTCTGAAATACTGAACGAAGGGAGGAAGATTGGTCTCTTCTAGGAGCACCTCAATGATGAGTTGAAGTGGTCACATGCTGCCCACGGCATCCCCAACTTCTAGAACTTGATTAACAAGGCAATCTGAGTTGAAGATATCACTCGGACGGTCGTGGAGAGTCGCAAGCACAAGTGGTTAGAGCAGAAATCAGCAAGCAACGACATGCAGAGACCGCACGTTTGGCAACCATCAAACGTGCATCCTTCGGTACCACCACCTCCGAGGTTTCAAGCACAAGGTCCCCGCCTATAGCAAGCTACGGTTTAGCAATATAACCATGGAGGGCAGCCATCCAAGACACAAAACCGGGCAGCAATGGTCACTTGCTACAACTGTGGTGAACGCGGACACTTTGCGAATGAGTGCCCAAAGAAGAAGTTTCCAACACCTCAACCATAACCCCTTGGTGTCCAGTAGCAACCCCAGGGCCCCACGTGAGGTCAGGGAGTGTAACATCCCAAAATCAGAATTATGGGAATATGTATTATAAATGCACTAGGAGAAATGCTTTGACCATTTTTCATATGAAATTATACTCATGTCTGAATTTGACTTTTGATTTAAAAGAAAAACATGAAATACAAACCAACATGTACTCAAAAGAAATTATATGGAACAAACTAAAAATATTAAATGATAGAATTATTTCGGGCATAATATCCCAGGAATAATTCACCAAAAGATTTATGTGCAAACTTGTTTAGAAAAATAAATACAAAACATAAGAACAGAAATTTACACGAATTTTAGAGAAATTCAAAGAAGGTTTAAACCTCTAAAAAATTTTCAAGAGAAAATACATTAGGTCAAGATCCCTCACAAAATTTTTCATTAAATTCCAAAGTCATTTTCTTGGTAAATAAAATCATCAAAGAAATTAGCCAAAAATCCAAAATTACTAAACCTAATCTCCCTCTCTAAAAATCGGCAGCCGAAAAGAAATCGGTAGCTGACGTCATTATTTTGGAATTTCCTTTGTAAAGATAATTCCGAAATTCTAAAAAATCCCATTATTCATCATTTTATGAGATTTGTAAACTTCTCGGGGTTCGTTCTCCTTCGTACGAACTCCGATTTCGTCGATTCAAATTTCTAAATTCTTATAAGTTTAAGATCTAAACTAAAATTATTTAATTTGGAGCTCATTTGAATCTTCATTTGAATTTTGTTTGAATTTGGATCGTTTTCGCGTATAGATTTCGACAACTTCGGAGAGCCGGATTTCAACGCCGTTTGAGAGCAATCAATCAAGCAAGGCAAGTTACATCTTTGATCATATTTGCACCCATTATTTCAAATTATTTAAATTCTGTTTTAAATTATTACTGCATGCTTATTTATATTCAAGTAATTTAAATTCCCGTTTTTAGCCTTATAGTTATTCCCAAATCCCTTGTATGGCCAATAATTGTCAAGAGAGGTGGTAGGAAAAATCTTTCCGATTGCGATGTAATCTAGAGCTAGAATTTGATGTTTGGATAATGAAAGTAGATTGTGGGTAGATGTTAATGATAAGGATAGAATGTTGATGGATATCGGATTAATGAATATTGAACCACAGGAATAGAGGTTATTAGACTATTGATGAATATGAATGATGGAACTTCCTGATTATTGGATATTGGGCTATAGAATTTGATTATTGTTGAGATTGAATTATAGATACATATATTATTTTTGGGCATCGGATTATCGGAGATGGAATTATAGAATTACATAATTAATAAACATGGGATTGTAGATATACATTATGGATGGATATTGAATTATAGAATCACGTGATCAGATTATATGAATACATGATGATGGGATTAGCAACTCATGATGTTAAACTTTGGTGGATTAGTTGAATCAAGCATTATGTATAAAACTTTGTGGAATTAGTAGGAAGAATTGGTTATATTGGATTATCGAATTATATTAATATTGGATTATAGGAGTAGATTGTTGTTGAGTATTGAACTATAGGACTAAATGATTCTTGGACTATAGCCTTACATGACTGTTGGATAATAGGTATACATGACTGTTGGATAATAGAGATATATTATTATCAGATGTTGGATTGTAGAAGTAGAATATTGTTGGAGAATGGATGGACAATGTCGAATTACAGAGATAGATGATTTATGGATATTGGATTACTTGAAATTGGATTATAGGAATACAATAATGGAGGTTGACCTACTGACCTTGAAATTGACAATTCTTGAATATTAATCCATCATACCTTGTCGCCCTAGATAAAACTCTTGTTAATACAATAGTGTTAACAAAATGCTTTTGATTGAAAAACATTATGCTTAGCCATGCTTAGACCCAAAATTATTTGATTTGGGAATTTTCAGCCAAAAATTCAAATGTTGTTTAAAATGTATCCATAGCATTGGTGTGCCATGGAAGTTTGCAAAAGCTTTGAAAATGAAATAAAATTGAAAAACTGGTTTGGACTTGGGCGAAATGGATAGTTGGTGGGTGCAAGTTTATGCACGGGCTCAATGCAGTGAATGGTTGAGGCCTAGGGTTTGTTTTGGGAGTCGCCCAGTCAATTAAGGGCCGATTTGTGAGCTGTGGATTGTTAAGCCAAATCGTACTACCACATGACCTGTATGGGCGGGACCTGGCTAACTAATTTGCAATGTTTCAATGTGGTTGTGCCATCCGGTTGTGTGGGTGTCGTGAAGACTTATTGTTAATACTCACATGGCGCAAGAGGGGGTTATCGTTTGGTGCGAAGCCTACGATAGCGAAACCTTAGTGGGCATAACTACTTTGAGATGGCGCATTGTAAAGGCTTTGTGATAATCACTTAGTCGCACACCTACGGAAGTGTGTGGGTGGACAGTAAAAGTTGATTATCTCTTGTGAGTAAAGTTGTACAACCTCTGCAGAGTGTCAATCTATTCGAATAGCCATCTCCACGGTCATGGACATGTTGAGCAAAGCCTTTCGTGGATTAGACTATGGTTTTGTTTTAAAAATGGTTTGACAAAAATGATTTCATGGATATTTATTCCATGTGGGAAAATTGGGCAGAAAGCCTGGTGCAAGGGGGGTAGTCCTTCACCACTTGTGTATGGAGATTTATCCTACACTTGAAAAATGATGAACACAAAAATGAAATTTGATTTTAGATATACTATAACTGCTTTTGAACTTAGTATTGTATTTACATTGTTAAGTATTGCTTTTGCGCAAATCAACCATATTAAGCCTTCCTTTGAGATATCCATGTATGCATATCATTCTATTATTTGACGAGTGTAACTTGCGAGCACGGTAGTTGTGCTCATACTTGCTTTATGCAAACAAATTTCAGAGGAGAAAGACTTCGCTACCGGTGTGGATCTTGACGACTAGGCCGCTACCCCAGTCGATTGCCTGTGGTAGATCAGCTGAATTCCACTACGTCTTCTTCGTCTTCCGTTGTGTTCTTTACTGTTGACTTGTAAGCCTCTTTTGTAATAAACTCTATTGATTATTAATAAAGTTATGCGATTTATGGATGCTACCATATCTGTTTACTGTGTGAACTAGCTACTGATCATGGGACTAGTTCAGAAATACACAGAGGATTTGGGGTGTTAATCCCAGGTCCGACACCACTGGAGATTCACTGAGCCCCGAGTCAATTCCTTGCACGAGAAGCATCGCCAGGACCTCCTCATCCTTCCCCGACCACTGGACAACGCTCTTCTTTGGCCGAACTTCTTCTTCGCGAATCTCCCTGCACCGCTGCTATTCTTCATCGCCGATGATACTTCGACCACCTTTGAGCATCCTCCTTGCTCTGGTATAACCCTGGTAGCCCATAGATGCTTATGTGCACGTTTGTTAGCTGTAAACATCGTCGGTTTGGGAAGTGCGTCATTGTCGTGGCTTTGCCGTCGCCTAGCTCTGTCACGCCGCTGTGTTGAGCCACTCCAGGCCTTACCGCCAGCACCCTTAGCTGTGCAATGGCATGGGGAACCCATTTTGGGATTTCCCCGACACCGCCGAGCACCACCACGCCAGCGACAAGCACGGGCGCGAGCGCCATTGCGCTACCCTACACTATCTAAACACGACACTGACTGTAGCTTGGTCATTAAGTGCGTAATCCCGGTCGAATTTGGACAAAGCAATCATTAGCATTAATTCAATGACCGCTCGAGTTGCTGACCAGTCGGACCGAGCTATAGATTAAATAAAAACTAATCGAATTGTTATTCACTTAAGTCACTGACACGCGGGACCCACAACCACTTAAGTGCGTAGCGCATAGTCCTGTGGACTATGCACTGTGCGTATAGACCATTGGTCTATTTGCTGTTGCGTGGACCGAGCCACTAACGTGTGGACCCCACATGTCAATGGGTATTTGCGTTAGAAATTTAAATCAAAAAGAAAAAGAAAATCCTTGGGACCCACCTGTCATTGACTGAGCATTTTTCAAATGGAAAAGAAATCAAAAAGAAAAATAAAAGGCTGTGGGACCCACCTGTTAGAGAGAGACTCTCTCTCCCTTTTCTTTTTCTCTAAATTTTTCAAACCAAACCCTATTCAAACCTTAATAACTTTTGCTACAAAACTTTAAATTAAATGATTTTTGTCTCTAAATTTGTATAAAATAATAATATACCTTAATATGTAAAAAAATTTGATTTTAGTCACAATTGAATTTATTGGTGTTATTTAATTCATTTCCGGCTCTTTTTGATTTAGACGTCGAATGTTCGAGTAATTATTTCGACTACCAATAAACTATATTTCTAGAACAGCAGGAGCAAGGAAAGCACCTCCTTTGATCATGTTTATCCCAGTATTTTACTTATTGTACTTTGTTCATAAAATCTAATATGCTTGTGTGTATGTTTTGTATGAAAATGCTATGATTGGGAATTTGGTAGTTGTAATCCTATTTGCTGCACATATCTCCTTGTAATATTGATCCCTTATTGTTGTAGCCATTGTAATACGAGTTAGACAATATGTAATGTCATTTGGGATTTTTTGAGTGCGATTATCATACAAATGCAACTACAACGATAGATTTTTCGAAAAATGTCCAGAGGAGGTACCTCTATTATTTTGTATAGAAATCTCACTCATGGTCGATTAAGGACTAAAGCTAGCAACTCCGGGACTAAGACCAAATCGTACAACCATATGTGCTAGTTTGGGATAGTTGTAGCTAGCTAAGTCATTGAAAACTAGCCTTGCACATTGGTAGGCCGTAGAGTGCAGGCATGACCAGGTAGGCATGTTCGAAGGGGCTCCCTTCACCACAGTGTTGGGTACAAAGCTTGCCGATACAAGTACAAATTCCTCACTTGACTGGAGGTCCCCAGGTTTAGTGAGGGTATCCATTGGTTGGGATAGTGCAAGGTTAGGACTAGGTGATGTAAAGGTTGCGTCACGAACTCTAGACTACTAACCTACGGTAGTAAGCAGTGATATAGAGAATTCTAGGATAACTAGAATATTCACGTACTATGGGTAAAGTTGTACACCTTTGCAGAGTGAAAATCTCTTTAAATAGCCACGCTCGCGGTCATGAGCATGCTTAGTGCAGCTGCTATGGCTGTAGTTTTGATTCTTTAAAAAACTGTCTTGTCACAAAACTTGGGTAATGACACGGGGTTTTATTTTGTTGAGTTAATTGCCATGTCTATGGCTGAACATGAATTGTGGCTTGTAGTCGAGGAGGGCTACGAGTTGTTGTTATACTTCTTTTTGTGCTCGTAACCGAGAAGGGTTACAAGATGATGTTATTATTTGTCCAGTTCTTTACTTACTATCCTGTACATATATTTAAATTGATCTTTCAAATTCCATTGCAAATTACTACTTATGAATATTGCAAAGAAAAATGGCTTTGAGCAAAATGACTTGAAGAGTAGAGCCTCTTCCATTGATCTCCTTGCATTTAATATAAATTTTGCAATACACTACAAGTCTTGTTGAGTACACAAGTACTCAATCTTGCTAATATTGTTGTTCAGAGATCGAAGATGAGCCGACGCCAAACGACGCATTCTTTGCACTCGGAACCAGAGGGTTCGGTGACGGGTCTACCTAGGCCTTGTTCCTTGTCGGCTGCCTACGGGATCAGATGGGCATGCCACTGGAATTTTGCTACTTTAATTACTTCTTTCATTGCTATATTTTACTCTGATGACTGCTTTTATTTGGCCGGTCGGCCGTTGTTGTAATAACTTATAATAGCTTAAGTAGAGTACCCTTTTCTTTACTTTGTATGTGTGCGTATGGATGTGAATGCCAAATATTGTGAATGTGTGTATTAGCCACTGATCATGGGACTAGTACAGTAGACACATAGGGTATGCAGGTATTTCACGCCTGGGGGCCCGACAACGCTTGATATCAGAGCCATACTAACTGTAGGACAAGCCCTGGATAGAATGGTCATTAGAATATGACTTAGAATTAAAATTTGCAACCTAATCTAACCATATGAATGGATCTGAAAACTTAAGAATTTTTTGCTAATCTTATCACTCTTAGCATTCTCCTCTCATCTAAAGTCTCTTTTTAATCATCTTCTCTCATCTTGCTCAAAATAATTCTAGATTTGGGAGAAGGGATGGTCTCTGAAAATAAAAGTGTTTAATTACTTTTAGAACTTTAAAACAAAGTGAAAATGATTTCAAAACGTCTTTAAAACATCCCACACAAAGTCCTTTTGAAGAGTCTTCTTTAAACTACTAAGGATATCACTCTAGATATCTCTTTTTCCAAAAATTTCAGAAAATATACTTGCTGAAATGCATGTGATGTAATATTCCATTTAAACGTCTCCTACCTTCATTTGGAGTTATTTTGAGTAATATTATAAAGGTCTAATTATATAAAGACCAAGGGGTAGTATTACCTAACTATAAGCCATAAGGATTAGTTAAATGAACCAGATAATGGTAAAAGTTTGTGCTGAAATTTCTTTCCTGTCTAATGTCATTTCTTATCCATGCCTCTTGTCATATGATAACTAACTATCCTTTTCTTGAATCATGTAGATGGCCAACCAATGGGAGCCTCAGTACCGCACCAGTGCCTTTGAGGAGGGCATGCTACAGCATAGTCTGTGGGTGATGCTGTAGCCCATTAAGTGGCCGCATGCACCCCAGTATACGGTCTACAGTGCACCGACGAGTGCAGATTCCACCGAGTACCTCACCCTGGTGCTCATCCAGGGGCAGATTTTCGGAGACCCCATCTTCCATTACTACAGGAGGGGCTCGACGGTGCTGATGTTGCTGTATGATGTAGCTACATCATGATTGTCTGTCTGCAGCATGAGCTGTCGGAGATGGTAGACCCGTTCTTCCATTTCCCAGCACGGACCCCAGACCGAGAGGAGCACACCTAGCAGGTGGAGGGGAGGCAGTTCCTCACTCCTCACTTGCACCTCTCCAGCCTTATGAGGTACCTCGACGAACATCTCCGTCGGGTGTCCCGCGAGTTGCTGGAGGCACGTCGGAGGATCTGCACCCTGGAGGACAGCATCGCTCCGATGGTGGCTCAGGGGTTCTTCTCTCGGGAGCTACTATACGAAGAGGATGCCGTACTAGCACCCGTCGAGGAGTTGCCATAGCCCATCATCTACCTCCAGCCCCGTACCCGACGTCCTCGTATGTCGGTAACTGGTCACTGTCGTTGGGTGATGGCCGTCTGCAACGATACGGGGGAGCCTTCGCGGATGGTGCAGTGCTACCGTCACCCTCACGCTAGACACGAGGAGACCGAGCACTAGAGTACTCCACCCTCTGCTGTCCCCGAGTCCTCAGGAGCCACTTAGTCGACTACGACGTCTAGACTACAGCAATTAGTCTAGAGCACACCTATAGGACTTAGTGTGAGCGCTTTTGGATATTTTGTAGGGGTATAATGAGGTGTGACCTCACTACAAAATTATTGTAATATGCTACTTATTATGTTTTATCTGCCCCCTTTTGTAATAATGTACAACGGACATGTGCACCATGCAATATTTGACGTTTGTTGAAAATTCATGTGTGCTGCCCCTAAAGTTTAAAATTATGCATCATTTCAATTTAGGTCAAGTTAAGTTAGATTAGGATGGAAATACTTGTTGACCCACTCAACTTATGTTTATTCCTTCTCATCCTGCGAACGTTTATTTACACTACCTCTTGTTGATCAGGATGTCGGTAACATGTTCAGTTCGTCAGCTCATGGCGACCGGAGCCACCTTCAGATCACAACAACCAGGGAGCAAGGCTACTATACCTTCTCAACCTAACCCTCAGCATCCATCCACATCGACGCCAGTTGAGCAATCTCAGCTTGCCGTCCCCGATGAACCTAAAGTTCTACCACCACCGCCCACCATGGCGCAAGTACTTGCCATGATCAAGAAAGGGTGGCAAACCAACACTCTTCTACTTCAATAGTTGGTGTAGAATACCACAGCCGTCGGCATTGCTGTCGGAGGAAACATAGCTGCTATCAACCAACCATCGTCTAGAATGGGGCGAGTTCCTGCAAACTCAGATGCCAACCTTTGCATCAGTAGCCGACCCTCTCGACGCTTAGGATTGGCCCAGCACAGTAGAGAGCAAGCTGATCATTGCCTAGTGTAATGATGAGGAGAAAGTTCTCTATGCATCTTATCAGTTGCAAGGAGCAGTAGCAGCTTGGTGGGAAAACCATCAGGCCCTCATGCCAAAAGGCTAGACCATCTCTTGGGCCACTTTCAAAGAAGCGTTTCGTGATGCCCATATTCCCTCGGGTCTTATGGATATCAAGAAGAGATAGTTCTATGAACTCTGGCAAGGGAACCTGACCGTGATGGAGTTCCTGCACCACTTCAACTACCTCGCTCGCTACGCAGCGTCCGAGATATCGAATGAGGCAAGGAAGGTAGCCCTATTCCGGGAGCGCCTGAATGATGAGATGAAGTGGTCGTTCGCTGCCCACGACATCCCCAATCTTCTAGATCTTGATCAACAAGGAGATCTAGGTCGAAGATAGCACTCGGATGGTCGAGGAGAGCCACAAGCACAAGTAGCTTGCGCAGAAATCAGCAAGCAGGGTCCGCCGAGACCTCATGTCTGGCAACCGTCGAACGTTTTCCCTTCAGCACCACCACCTCTGAGGTTTCAAGCACTAGCTCACCACCCTCAACAAGCAGCGGTTCAGCAATATAATCGTGGAGGACAGCAATGCGGTACTCAAAACTGGGCAGCAGATGTCACTTGTTTCGGCTGCGGAGAGCATGGACACTATGTCAGTGTATGCCTAAATAAGAAGTTTCCAGTGCCTCAACCACAACCTACTAGAGTTCAGCAGCGACCCCAGGTCCTTGCTCGAGGTCAGGGAGGACAGCAAGCACCCAAGCAAGTGCAAGGTTTCGGACGCAGCCGTCTGAACCACACAACTGCTGAGGAGGCTGACGCATCGCCTGATGTGGTGACGGGTATGATTCTCGTACATGTCGTACCTACATTAGCGTTATTTGATTCTGGATCAACTCATTCCTTTGTCTCTAAGAAATTTGCCATGCAACAACAACTGGAAACTACATCACTAGATAACATCTTACTAATTCATTTATCCGGGTCCGTCCTACGGGCGAAACTCGGATGTTTTGAAGTTCATATAGAAATAGATGGGGTAAATTTCAGAGCCAGCCTCATCATGATAGATACCTCTGGGTTAGATAGAATCCTTGGGATAGATTGGCTAGCCAAATGCCAAGGATTAATCGATTACGTAAATCGAGCAGTTTCTCTAGTCAACTCTGACGGACAATGCGTCATATTTATTTACCTCCACATATGCCGCTCCATCGTAGCAGCCCAAGCTCAACTCTTCCAGAGCTTAGTAAAGTGCCTGTGGTATGCGAATATACCGACATTTTTTTGGATGAGCTGCCAGGAATGCCACCGGATAGAGACATGGAATTTGTCATCGATCTGATACCTGGAACAACACCTATGTCAAAGTGAACTTATCAAATGGCATCTAATGAGTTGGTCGAATTGAAGAAACAACTCAAGGAGTAGTTAGACAAGGGATTCATTCATCCTAGCTCATCTCCGTGGGGAAGCCCCGCATTGTTCGTAACGAACAAAGATGATAGCCAATGGATATGCGTCGATTATCGTTCTCTGAATGAAGTCACCATGAAGAACAAATATCCTCTCCCAAGGATTGATGACTTGTTCAATCAAATGAATGGCGCCTGCATCTTCTCTAAGATTGACTTGAGACTTGGATATTTTCAACTCAAAGTCAAACCAGAAGATATTCCGAAGACTGCATTTACCACTCGTTACGGTCTGTACAAGTACACCGTGATATCATTTGGACTTATCAATGCTCCTACGAATTTCATGAATCTTATGAATAAGATTTTTATGGAGTATTTGGATTAGTTCATGGTGGTCTTCATCGATGATATTCTTATCTACTCCAAGACTACAGAAGAGCACAAGCAACACTTGCGGTTGGTGCTCGACAAGCTGCCGAGCATCAACTGTACGCCAAGTTCAGCAAGTGTGAATTCTGGCTAAGGCAAGTTGGCTTCCTAGGCCATGTTCTATCTGAAGGGGGTGTGGCAGTAGACCCGAGCAAGATGCAAGATGTCTTATCTTGGAAACAGCCTCGCATTGTTCTTGAAGTCCGAAGTTTCCACAGTCTGGCAGGATATTACCGCTGGTTCATCGAGAACTTCTCTAAGATTGCCAAACCAATGACTCAACTTCTGAAGAAGGAAAAAAGTTTGAATGGTCAGTAGCTTGTAATGAAATCTTCCTTGAGCTAAGGAAAATTCTCACATGATGAGGACATTAGTTCCATGCATATAACCAGCACTCCTCACAACAGCGCTGAACCTGTGCAGTTGCAAGGTACAATCACAAGAGCTCGTGCACGTCAATTAAACTATCAGGTAACTTCATTTCTAGGAGTGCATTCTATTTCTAATAAGGATATGCTGCTACCTAATGCATGTGATGCTCTTTTAATCAGAAACTTAGGAGCTGATCATGAAGGGGAGCATGTGAAATTCAATCCGGCCTCCGGAGATAGTACCGACTTCAAATATACATAACTTTCACATACGGAGTCTGTTGGAGGTCCACGAGTACTTGATGAAAAGCTTATCTCGTCCTCTTTCCAATGTATCTAGCCCCACCTCTAAATTCCTTCTGAGCGTTCGGCAATCACCAAAATAGTTAGACACTGTTTCTGAGTCCACTTGGGCCCATGGGCCTTGTAACCCTAGGCAGCCTATACTGTTCATGTGGTTACTATTCATGTGTGAACAGTACCACCGCCCCTCCCTTCTCCTGTTCCTCCTATACATAGTGGCCGCCACCCTTAGGGTTTGGTGGATTTCGTTTGCTTAGTTTCTCCATTGTGAAAACTCTTGTTCTTCGCTTGTGTCGACTAGACCTACCGTAAAGAACCTCTGCGGAATCCCACCTTTCTAAACTCAATCATATATTTGCAATTCAGATTGCTTGTTACTTCGTTCTTACTTGTTCTTCGATTGCTTGCAGGAATTGATCCTCGTGATCAGGTTAGTTGGGTCTTTTGCACGGTTGATAACGACTTAGTGATTAGTTCAATGATTGCTTGGTTTGTACGTGCTGTGTTCATAGCCTGGATCGTGAGAGTTGATCATCGTCCAATCAAAATTTATCATTCTCATCGAAAGATCGGGACAACATAGTTCATCATCACATTAGCCTCAGTGCTTACTCTGCCCGACATACATAAGGATTTTACTGTGTATTGCAATGCATATCGCCACAGCCTTGGTTGTGTGCTGATGCAAGAAGGCAAAGTGGTGGCTTATGCCTCACGTCAATTGCAGCCACATGAAGTTATCCAATCCACGACTTGGAGTTAGCGACAGTGGTTCATGCTCTCTCAAGATTTGGAGGTATTATCTTATCTGTAATTGGTGTGAAATCTACTCAGATCATAAAAGACTAAAGTACTTTTTCACACAGCCAGATCTGAACCTAAGGTAGCGAAGATGACTTGAATTAATCAAAGACTATGACTTAGGTATTCATTACCACCCTAGTACATCCAACGTTGTAGCTGATGCTCTCAGCCGGAAACTTCACTGCACGAGTGCATCGATCGAAGAAAGTCAACCGATGCTGCATGAAGAGTTCTAGAAGCTCAACTTAGAAGTGGTGGAGGAAGGTTATGTCGCTGCTTTATCACTACAACCTACTCTCGACTCATAGATCTAGGCTGCTCAGCTCAAGGATCCAGCAATCGCCGAGATCAAACTCAACCTATGAGATGGTGGAAAATCAGAATTTTCTAAGAATGTGAGTGGATTAGTTTTGTGTGGATATCATGGGGATGTGCCTGAGATCTTAGGATGATGTTACAATTGGCAATGTCGCTTACGGTTTGTCGAAACACATGTTTTTGGCAAAGTTGAGAATCTTTGTCGGTCGGTCTTGATCGGCCGTTGAAGCATGCAGTTTGACGGCCAGTGATCCGACCGCCATTTTAGCGGTCGACCGCCCCGCCTCGAGTGGATTTTGGCTTTGTCTCAGAGTGGTCGGACCGCCAAAGTGGCGGTCTGACTGGTTTTCACTTGTTTCATCAGCCAACTGGTGGCGATGATTGTGGGGTTAGGTCAAGTTCATGGGCTTCATGGCATATGTGTTGCATGATGCATGTTTTGACTAACGTGGGTCAAGTTGTGAAGAACTTGTTCCCGGATTCGATTTCTTTGTCTATTGATGTGCAGGTTGCTTGGAGGTCAATGACGGTCAACGACAAGGATGATCGGGACTAGGCTTGGAGAGCTGAGGTCCAGAACGATTGTGGATGCCAGGTGAGGTCAATGGAGTCAAGCATGGCGCAAGAGGGACAAAGGTGACCGAACGGGTAGTTCAGTGCAACGGGTTGGATCAAGCGGCGCGGGGGTCGATGCAAGTGCCATGGTGGTTTCGGTGGGAGCCGGATGGGAGAGACTTGCCGACATGATGAGAGCCGCTGGATCAACCTACACGTGGCAAAGCATGGGAGGTGCTTCACGCAGTTGGGACTCGGTCTTTGCAAAAAGATCAAGAAGAGGTATTTGGATAATTTCACCAAATACCGCCTTGGTGACCTTTTGCCAACTCACGGCATAAGATGGCGCAAGGTGAAGAGGATTAGGTCAAGAGATGAAGACGGCGCTTCAAAAGGTGTGCGTATGTGTCCCGTTTGTTTTGGGCCTTAACGGGAGCCCATTAGGGTTCAATCTTCTAGAAGGTCTAAGCCTCCACTATAAATAGAGGAGGGAGGTGGCTGCACCCCCTCAACCCTTTCATTGTATTTGAAACCCTAGTTTGCTTAGGGAGAGGATTAGTGGAGGTTAGGGTTTTAGAGAGTTGGATTTGATTTCGTGCTCATGTATTGAGTCTTTGTCCTCCATTGATGGAGTGGCTGTAAACCAATACCATATCAAATCAATCCAAAGAAAGTTCCCTCAAAGATGAGTCTATTTGCTTTCTTTCTCTCTATTTGGTGATTTGTGGTCTTTCTTTAATCCGCGAGATTTTGCTTAGTTTCTTGACTTGATCTAACTTGTTGTGACATGTGGGAACCCATCTAGGATCATCTTGATCATCAATCACCCACGAGCAAGTCTTTAGATCATATTTTCGTTTTGACTCGGTTTTTGAACCACCTTCGTTCAAACTGAAAAAGATAGGAACTTTGGCTTGGATCTTCACGATCTCCAATTGGAATAGGTTCCAAATATCTTTGAGAAGGTGTGTGTCAAGTTTCGTGGAGTTTGCCCTCACGGATGAAAAGTTAGATCATTTTGAGCTTTGAGTTTTCGGGCTGTTCTTCTGTTCTAGACGAAATCGGTAAGACCGAAGTTATAACGCCGGTCAGACCGCCCTCCAGTCTGACTGCCCACAAGCTGCCGGTCTGACCGCCCTTTAGGGTTTGAACCTCGTTTGATCTTTTGCCTTGGGGATTTTGGTTTGGGTGCAATACAAGTGTTCCGCTGTACTTGTAGATTGATCTTCATAGCTTCTATAGCTACTGGAGTGAGATTGGTGTTGAATCTGACCTTTGTGAAAAAGTGAGTGTGCTCCTATTCACCCCCCTCTAGTCGCCTTTTCGGTCCAACAAGTGGTATCAGAGCCCGGTTAGTTCAATCTTGATCTTAACCGGTCACTGAACTTGGCAATAGATAAGTACTCGACCAAGCCGTATGTCTTCGATGGGCTCGACTACGCCTATTGGAAGAATCGCATGCGAGTTTTCCTTGAGAGTGAAGGACAAGCTATATGGGAGGTTGTTCGAGCCCCGCTCATTTTGCCCGAAGTTGCTACGCCGGCTTCAGCTGCCCTCTTGGCTAACAACAACAAAGCAAAGAACCTTCTATATGCTGGGCTTGGTAGGCAAGAGTACGATAGGATTTGCAACCTTGCGACCGCACATGAGATTTGGCACACCCTCGAAACTTACTATGAGGGATCGTCCCAGATCAAGCAAGTGCGCCAGACGGTCTACAAGCGAGAGTATAACAAATTCGAGATGCGTCCTAGTGAGAGCATCGATGACGTTTTTATTCGTTTTAACAAGGTGATCAATCAGATGAGAGCTGTTGACATTAAGTACTCTCAATATGAGAATGCCACCCACCTCTTGGCTGCAATCAACACCAAGGAGTGGGAGATCAAGGCTACTGCCATTGAGGAGAATGTCGATCTCTCTACTCTCACTTTGGAGCTGCTTTATAGCAAGCTCAAAACTCATGAGATCAAGAGAGGTAGCCCTCCTAAGAAGGATAACATGGCTTTGGTGGCTGATCCTCTCAAAAGGGACTCCTGATGGTTCTTCTGAGTCTCCTTCTGGTTTTTCTCTTGCGTGTTTATCTGCTATTCAAGAACAAGAGTTTGAGAGTCTTCCTGAGGCTGATTTAGCTCTTTTAGCCAAGAAAGTCACACGGGCATATAACAATGTCAAAAACAGAAAGAGAGGTGGCCCTGTGACATGCTATGAGTGTGGAGAGCTATATCACATCCGGGCAAACTGCCCCAAACTGAAAGGTAAGGGCAACTGCAAGGATGAGAAGCCTGCCTAGAAGAAGCCTCAAGGGGCAAGCCCAAGTATGATGCTGCCAAGCTCATGAAGGCTGCTCACCGGGTCCTTGCCGCTTTTGGAGATCAATCCATGAGCGATGTGGACTCCGGGAGCGAGGAGGACAAGGAGAAGGAGATCCCTCAAGACAAGAAAGGGAAGGCCAAGGACTTCACCGGCATATGCTTCATGGCCGACATCGTCGACATCAATGACAATGATGAGGTATCTCCTTCCTATGATGTTCTTTCTGCTAGATGCGATGACATGTTTGAGCAACTCATGAGTCAGGATAAGGCCTTAGAGTTTACCATGGCTAGGAACAAGGACTTAGAGTCACAAGTAGATAATTTGACATTAGATCTTACAAATGCTAAGACTCTTGAATCTGATGAATGTTCCTCTTGTCATGCTTTACATTACGAATTTGCTAAACCGTAATCTCTGCTCATGATATTGCTTTGCATCAACTTGAAAAATGCTAGGGTGAGCTAATTGATGTTAAATCTGCTCCTGTGAAAAATGCTTAGAGTCTAGCAAGTTGGATGCTTCAGGAAGGTTAAATATAGCTTTTGCTCTTTCTGCATAGAATGTGAACATGAAGTCACGGACATTTTAGAAGCAGTTACAGCTAAATATGCCAAGCTTAAGGACACAATTGAGTCTACACCTTGTGCCTCTTGTGCAGCCTATAAGCTTGAAGTTGCTCATCTTAAGGAGAAATATGCTAGAGCCATTAAGGCCAAGACTTGTGAATCATGTGTTAACTTTGGGAAAGAAAATACTTACCTTAAGGACACTCTAGAAAATTTTTCTAAAGGTAAGAAACAGTTAAACATGATTCTGGGCATGTCTAAAACTCCTTATAAGAAGCAAGGTTTAGGATACAACTCTGCCCAGGACATATCCAAGCCTAATGTCATTCAGGTCTCGGAAAATGGCTTAGTTGAATTCAAAACCCAACTTGCAAAAACTGTTTTTAAATCTGCAGGGTTTGTCCAACCTTCTTTTGAGGCAAAAGGTGCTTCTCCCAGTGGTACCAAATACCATTGCACCTATTGCAAGAAGAGTGGACATTTGGTAGAGTTCTGTTGGCGTAGGTTGAAAAATACTAGGAGAAATATTGCTAGATTTTCATCTCATCAACCTAGAGCTTTTATGAGACATGGTCACTTAGAAAATAAGAAACCTGGACTAGGATTTGTTTTACATGCTCATCATGTTCCTAGACAGGATGCTTCTCATGTTAAAGTAACCATTGCTCATAATAGAACTTCTAATAAAATCAAGGATAGCACTTCTGCTTTGCATACTACTTTCATGAGCGTGTGTCTCGATCTTGGGTTCCCAAGTCGCTTTTAACTAACCCCAGTATTGAGACGCATCGTTCTTTTGTGTCTTGATTTTTTAGGATCGCCGCGGAAGGAGGAAGAACACGTGGTTCGTCGACTCCGGCTGTTCACGTCACATGACCGGAGACTCAAGATGGTTCACTTCCTTCACACGATCGACACTGGATCAATCAGAGTGAACGACAGGTTCATTCTCAAGGATGTCACTCTTGTGGACAAGCTAAGGTACAACTTGCTTTCTATTTCGCAGCTTCTTGATGATGGCTACGAAACTCGTTTTAAGAAAAATACCTATCGTGTGCTTGGTTCTGCCGGTGAGCTTGTTTTGGGATTTCTAGAGTTGGTAGAATTTTTGGAGCTGATTTTTCTGAATCTCTTGCCGGATCCCTTAAGTGCTTGATTGCTTCTTCTTCTGATATCTGGCTTTGGCACCGACGTTTGGGGCACATTGGTTTTGATCATCTGACACGAGTTAGCGGCCTTGATCTCATGAGAGGTTTGCCTAAACTCAAAGCTGTCAAGGATGCTGTATGTGTGCCCTGTAGGCATGGCAAACAAGTTGCCGCCTCACACCCGTCATTGACTATGGTCATGACTGACGGACCGGGACAATTGCTTCATATGGATACTGTTGGTCCTGCTAGGGTTTGGTCAGTCGGTGGCAAATGGTACATCCTTATCATAGTCGATGACTTTTTGAGATATTCTTGGGTGTTCTTTCTTTCTTCGAAGGATAAGGCTTTTGATCATTTTCATGATCTTGTTCTTCGTTTGGCTCCTGAACTTCCTGGTGCCTTGCGAGCGATCTGCAGTGATAATGGCACGGAGTTCAAGAATGCTTCTTTTGCCTCTTTTTGTGCTGAGCGCGGTATTGAGCATCAGTTCTCTTCTCCACACGTCTCTCAACAAAATGGCGTTGTGGAAAGGAAGAACAGAACCTTAGTCGAGATGGCTAGGATGATGCTAGATGAGTATAGCACTCCGAGGAGGTTTTGGGCCGAAGCTATTGCTACAGCTTATCATATTTCAAACCGTGTCTTTTTGAGACCATCTTTGGGCAAGACTTCTTATGAGCTTCGATTTGGCAAAAAACCCTCTGTTTCGCATTTTCGAGTCTTTGGATCGAAGTGTTTCATTCTGAAAACAGGAAACCTAGATAAATTTGAATCAAGGACTTGTGATGGTTTATTTCTGGGTTATCCTGCTTATTCGAGGGGTTTTCGGGTTTTTAATGTTGAAACTAACATTGTGCAGGAGACATGCAATGTCACTTTTGATGAGACTAGCCCTGGAGCTAGATCCGATGTTTCAGGTGACTTACAGGTGACAGAGAGCATTTTTGTTGAAGAAGATGAGGATGAACTTGATACTGCTCCTCCACCTATTGCTGATGTTCCTGTGCAAACTGGCCAAGCTCCAGAACCTGCTACGACTACTTCACCTCCAATTGAGGCTCCTACTGCAACTTCTTCATCAGCAGTACGTGCGGAGGTTGAGGAGACGCTATCTCCCCTAAGCGCTCCTTTGCACATTCAGAAGCAACATCCTCTGTATTAGATGATTGGTAATTTCCATGAGCGAGTTACTCACACTACAATATGAACACCCCTTTAGCAACGCATATATGCGTTGGTAGAAGTCAAATAAATGTTGTTAGGGTCTATACCAACGTATTTAGTATGTGTTGCCATTGAGGCCGTTGCCAAGGTGCGTGACAACACATATATAGCGTTAGTAACATGTAAATAAAAGCGTTGCAAGGTTGCAAGGCATACTTTGATATAGTGGCAACATATATATATATATATATATATATATATATATATATATATATATATATATATATATATATATATATATATATATACACTAGCGAATAGCTAATCGCTTCGAGGATTGTTTACAACGCATCTAACCATTGCAAAAGGTGTTCTTTTCATATCGGCTTATCAATTAGGGCCTGAGGTTAAACACAACACACATATCAAAGTGTATAACACAATTTTTTTCATTGACATCAATAAAAATTGTTTGATTACAAAGAATTTCCAACTGGCTTCACAAATCTAGACTCGAGGCATGCACAGTTGGTACCATCATGATCTAATAGCATAATACACCCTAAAACATAAATGTAAGTACATGTCTATACTTTTAGTGGAAAGTCTTCGTTCTCTATACCCTCATGGTTCTATAAAAAAATTCATCATTCCCCATCATTCTTTGTTCTACACACAAGTTTGCCGAACAGTCCAAACCATCAACATATCTTCTCAATCTGAAAAGAGAATTAAAATTCTTTTAGTGCATTATTAAAGTAAAATGTAACATTCCAACTCTTTCAAACAATTGACAGGTACATACAAAATGTAACATTCCAACTCTTCAAACAATTGACAGGTACATACATGGGGCAGCAATTCCCAATCACTAGAAGGCAACCCGTGCCAAATGGCGCGGATGTGGCTGTTGCACACAGGTGGCAAGGTTATAACTGAGCTTATTTCTTTTTGAACATTAGGATCTGACCTGTCAGGTCATAGCACATAAGGCAAATCTGCACCAAAAAAAAGATAAATATACAAAATAGCAATCCATATATGTGTGAAGACTCATCATCCTTCATTATATAAGGGAAGTGAAGTGGAAACAAACAGCATAACTACGAACCACTTGCTATTTCCATGAGAATTGAGTACATAACTAGATAGATTGGACGTGTTTTGTTATGAGAACTGAGTACATAAATTACAAAACCGCAAGAGCTTTTAATATGAATTGAGTACATAAATGAGGGAATCACAAGAGCAACGCACGTGCACATGAAGACACTTGTTTTTCTAAAGAGTAATGTACTCACAAACTTTGATAGGAAGCACTTCAGTGTCTTGCCATGTTTCAACCTTTGCAAGGCATTCCATGATATAGGATGTTGCACAGCACTAAATAATGACATCCTAGCACAACTAATGCAAAAGGAATACAATTACCAGCTTTGGTTCAAACATGTGTCCATTGTCTAAAAAACTTCCTGGAGATAGAAAATTACGTCATGGTTAGAATTGGAAGGTCATTCTCCTCCCTAAGATAAAGTACATTGGAGTACCAGCTATCCTACAGGAAATTTGCTTGTCAAACATGAGCAATATTATATAATTTACGGAACTCGTAAGTTGCACAAATGGACTGAAAATAAAATCTCAATAGTGTCATATTTATATCCATGGATGCAGTAGCATTAGAAATTTGTCCATTCATGTCAAGAAAATGTTAGTTTAATTTTTCAGTTTTTAATGTACTGAAACAAGATTCTTTACATTGTTTATGATGTCAAAAGAGTTTCAAATCTAAGATACCATTCCAAATTTTATGCGAACTAGCCTTTGGGTAATAGGTGATACAAAACACTTCTAAGCCCAGATGAACTGACGATGACCAAAGAGGCGGTATTGGTATTTCCTATTTCCTTACCAAAAGGGCCACCATTAACGATGCGTCTTTGGCAAGAGCCTTGGTATTTAAAAGACAGTCATCCGGGTAAAAGTGACAGACGCTGCCATGGGAAAGGAAGAGGTTGGTAATGTCTTTTAAAGAGGATTGCTGTAGTTATGATGTAATCTGGAGAAATACATGTTTGGCCACTGTTACAGCTCCATTTGCCCACAGCAATCCTCTTAACAGCAACCTTCAAGAGAAAAATCCGTTAGGAAAACTCCAAAAACATCTTTAAGAGTGATAATTTACGAAGTGATGGTTTACATGAAGATCAACGTTAGAATCAACAATAACGGGGCATTTTCCACCGAGCTCTAGAGCCACTTGGGTTAGATGCTTTGCATTCTTTGCCATCACTCTGTGCCTACATTTCCATTACCTGCAATTTCATAGGAATATATGCACTTTATGTGAGGACCCCCGGGTTATCTCCGTAAGACCGAGACTAAGCATGGTCTTAAGGACATAACTCTAGGGCCTCAAGTAAATGGATTCCAACTTAACTCAATCCAAGTGAAAGGCTTAACTACAAACTAGAGCCCCGACGATCATGAGCGTTGCTCCCCTGCGAGCACTACATGATTGTCGGTTCTCCAACGAGTCAAGCACTACAGTTAGTGAGTTAAATAGGAAGCCACGAACAGCGAGTATGCAATCATATTGGCTCCCAAGATCAGCGACCAATATGCTCATACTCTCATACAACGTTGCTCACATCCATACAACAACATACATAGATAGTACAAAAGACATACAACGTAATAGTTAAAGTTTACATCCATTACAAACAGCCGACCGACCAAATTCGAATAAGAGTATTAAGTAGCAGTGAAAGTAAGTAAATAAACCAAAATATCCAGCATGGTATGCCCCATAACCCATCGGCAACCGACTGGGAGTTAAATGATAGCATTACTCATTAGCGTCGCCAAAATCGGCGCTAACAAGCTCAACGGGCTCATACACTTCCTCACCTGAAATTGTAGCAACCGGGTTGAGTACAAAGGTACTCGCAAGTCTTACACAAATAAAAATTAGTATGCTAGAGGTTATTACAAAGGATGGCTCATATTGGCTTAGTTTTGCAGAAAAGACGCAACAATTTACAACCTACACATACTAGTTTTTCAAGTGCCATTTCAAAATTAGATTTGAAGTAGAAGTAAAGCATGTGAATAAGTAGTAAATTGAATAACAAATGAAACATCCAAATAACAAAGTGGCTGTCCACTTTGATACAACAACAAACATGAACATCCCATTCATGACGATACCAAGTTATACCACAATTTTAATTCTAAGTCTAACAATAAGCAGCCACAAACTCAAGCGGTCGTCCATAACCGTGGACACGGCTATTCAAATAGCTTTATACCCTGCAGGGGTGTACTACTTTACCCACACGACTTGATTAGCCCGTAAGCCTCCAGATGCCTCCGAATATAGCATACTTCCTATGGTATGCCGGCCGGGTAAACCAAGACTTAGTATTTTTCAGCAAGTTGATACCATTGAGTTGACTCACCCATACGCGACGTAACCCCATTTAAGTGTAGGCTACCCACCTACAACTAAATGGGCACGCAAGTTGTGCCGAAAATACCAACCCAATTAATAAAGTTTAAAGAGGGCTCACCCTCACAATAAAGAATTGTAATCGGCACCCTTATGGAACATATATGCGATGGAACACATATACGCCCTCACACCACCAGTCATCAACCCAACAATACCAACCCCTTACTTAACCAAGAGGTGCCCATACACCGCGTGTGATAGCACGTGTTTTGCTTGAACCGTAGGTACCCAAAGTTCGGTCCTTAATTGTCCAGACAAGGCAACCACTTACCCGAATCTCGTGCACAAAGGCACCATCACTAACCATCACTTGTCCAGACCCAACAGCTCATTTAAAATGACAAAATTAACTTATAAAACATATACAAAGATCTGAAACAAAAGCATATAAAGCTAGTTGTGTTTAACCCATAATTGTCGGGTTATTCCCGACAATCAACTAACGGTTCTAGACTTGCATGGCTAAGCAACCCGAACAATATATGTCAACCATTCTAACTTAAGCATGTGGTACTGGAATAATTCAAGTATAACCTCAATGAATTAGGAGATAACTAAACTACACATCACAAAAATAGCGACATTATCAAAAATAGCATGCAAGCAATTATCATTGCACTAACTTAATAAAACTGGGATCAAGTATGATGCAAAAGAAAGTTCAAATGATGCTTACCTTGCTGGTAACTCAGTTGCTCTTCTTCAGTAGCGTATAAGTCAATATCGATAGGCTCGGTATCTAGATAAATATAATGTCGAATAAGCATCGAGAAATACCCAAAAATTCAAAATGCTAAAAAATGCATGATTTTTCTACAGTAGATAAATCATGATTTTAGATGAATTTAGTTGAAAGAATTATTTCATTTGGATTTAGCATGTGAGAGTTATTACGATTTGAATTTTCAGCTTTCAATATGCTCTCTTTGAGTAATTTAATTATGAGGTCAAATTTTGTAGAGCAGTGGAGGGTGTAATGTTTATATGGATAAAGAGGGAATGTTATTACAAGACCAAAATAGTTGGGTTTACCTCATTTGGAATTTTTATGAATTAGTTATCCATTTTTAAAGTTATCATCCTTTTTCTATTGTAAAAATAATAAGTTTATGGATCATTTTCCATAATAATACTCTGTGCTACAGAGACATGTTTGGAATCAATTTTAATATAAATTTTATCAAAAATGAAAACTACCAGAAGTGGTTTTATCCATTTTGGAGTTAAGATGAATTAGTTATACATTTTTGAAGTTACAAATATTTTACAGTGTACAAATAATTCATTTTCAGATTTTCTAATTCATTCACCACTTTTCTTACCGAGCGCGTGCTAACCCCAGCCTCTACTAGTGGGCCTGCTTTGCCAGTGGCCCACCATGCAGCGCGGGCGCACGAGAAACACAGGATAGGCTTGTGAGCCGTTGGATTTAAATCCAACGGTCACCAATCGCGGCTCGATGGGGTGGTCCAATCAGCCCATCAATCGCGACCGTTCATTGCACAACGTATGGCCCAGATTTGTGGCACGTTCGGAGCGGTCCGAACGGCCCATCGGAGCAGAGGCGTTGATTCTACATCCAACGGCTCAAAACGATCTTAGTGTTTTGGGCTGTTTAAGTTGAACAGGGGCGGCTTACGTGGCTAGGCCCACACGCTAGTCTCACAAGGGCAAGTATTAGTGCCAGATTTCTGTGCAAGGGGGCCCGCGTGTAAGTGAGTGAATTAGTGTGTTTAAGACGGAGTTTAAATGCTAATGATTGTAAATTAAGTCCTAATCATATGCTACAGTGCGGTCGGAAAACGACAACGGGATTTCGCCTCGTGGTTCACCGGCGGCTTGCCGGCGCTGTGCGCCACGACGGCGCGTGCTAAGGCCATGTCTAGGTGCGCAATAGTGTTGCGCACCCATTGAGGGCACTCACGGCACCTGAGCCGGCTCAGAACGGCGGCTAGTCGGCGGCGAGCGGCGCTACTAAATACGGCAAACGAGCAAAACGAGGTAAAGCTCCGCTGCAGCTCAAACAAGCGGGTGCCAAGGACCTAGGGATTAATGAGAGGTTACCTAAGCGAGAAAAGGTGCCTGAGGAAGCTTGGAGTTGCTGGAGCTCGGCCGAAGCTGAAGAAGACGACGGCAGCGGCACGGCTTCAAGAGGATAGGGTACTGGGCACAACACGAAGGACAATGAGTGAGTTGGGGGGATTAAGGAGGCTAAGTAGAGGATGAAAACACGAGGAAACGGTGAATGACCTACCCGAACGACACTAGGGAGTGAAATGAAGCTCTTGCCCGAGAAGGGGAAAAATCCCAAATTACCTAGCTCCTGTGGACAATTCGATGAATTAGTTGAGGGGAAAACATCACTAGGTATGGAGGCACAAAGTGACGCGAAAGGAATGGAGAGGATCTCACCGTAGACGAAATTGGCAACCAGAGTTAGCCTCGGGCGTGCTCTGGTGTCGCCAAGAGCACGCAGGTGTTCCATGAGCTACAAGTGAAGATAGACGCCCGGATTAGCTCAAACGGACATGGCGTGGCTAGGAGAAAAACGAAGGGCACCAAAGGATGGAGCTTACCCGTGAGGTTCACCCGAGCAAGCGTCCCTCTCCTCTGCCAACGGGAGGAGAAGTGAGGGAAATGCCAAGGCTTGGAGACGACTTATGCTCAGCCGAGAGACGGAGCGGAGGCGGCGTCAAGTGGAGAAGCACTACGATAGGCTGGGGAGGGCGGTGGATTGACGGCGTCGAAGAGCCGTTCTGGGCACGTCGGGCTTGCCCGGCGTGGGCGGTAAGCTCTCTGCTTGTGACGGGAGGTTGAAGACAAAGTGGCGGCGGGCCCCCTCTTCGTCGATGACACACACTGCAGCAGCGCGCGAGCTTTGAGTAAGTGGATTAGTGAGGACCGTTAGATCAGATCTGGACGGCCAAGGTTTAGAGGGGAAGTTCGGACGCTAGAAGAATGCGTAATTTGGGCCGTCGATTTCCAATCGGACGGCTCAGATTGGATGGGTGTTTCGGACAGGTCGCAAGGAGGCGAGAAACTAGACCGTTGAAGTTAGATCCAATGCTTGCATGCGATGGTGCATCTAGGCGGTTGGGTGAGTCGATTCACGGTCGAGTTACTTTTAGATGAGCGATGAGCGACTAGGTTTGGGTTCTAGGGTTTGGCTGAGTTTAACTTGGCCTCCCTACTTTGACCAGGGTGTTAAATATAGGAATAAATTTCCTAAAATTGTGAAATAAATCACAGAGGTTCCTGGGAAGGTCTAGTGCCCAAAAAATTATTGAACACCACAGTTCATGATATAATGTATATATAATAAATTCAAACTTAGTGTATGTTATTAAATGATGTTTGAATTTTCTCAAGGTTCAACCCAGTCCCAAAATTTGGGAAAAATTATATTAATTCATTATAATTACTATAGTATTTGAATAAATTATTTTCAGAGGATGTTCATAGAGTTTTGTTCCTGTTCCCTTTTGGAGTTGAGTTACAAAGTGTAGGTTTAACACTTGTTAAAGATTTTCCTTGTGCAATAAATTATGCAAAAGTTTGAAATCAATGATGCATGCTCATGAGATGCATAATAATTCTCTTTATTAAGTTGAGGATGTGACACTTTAGAAACTTAACATTGCTGCATGCCTAACATGTATTCATACAAAATAGAGGAGTGATATACAATTAAGTACAAGAACCAGCAAACAAGGAAAAATAATTAATGCATTCCTATACAGGAAGAACATTTCAACCATGAAGTTTTCACTGGTAAGAAATTAACCTGTGTAGAAGATCTTATCCCATTTTTGTTCCAAGAGTGCGGTTGTTTGGAATGCCTCCCTCCACAACTTTTATCTGAGGAGTTATCAACATACTCGGTAGCGACTTGGCGAACAACGATGAGGTGGTGGCGCAATTCGATGGCTTCGAACAACAACGTTCCTAGCGGCGATTGCTCCAATGGCGAGGTCGATAGAGAGCACTATAATGAAGGTGAAGTGATTAGTTGTCTTTATTACGAACAACCGACAAGCGAGCTAACATACCAAATTATCATTCATAAGTCATGACACAAACAGGATGGTCAAAATAATTTGGTTATTTTTAGTTCAGATTAACTAGTAACTGTTACTTCTTTCACACCCAAAGCTCAAAAACTATGTTAGAATTATATGATGTGCCTCGTAACATAAACTCTCAACTATTGCTGTATATATCGCAAATCCTTTTACTGACAAAAGAAAGCATAATAAGAACTAGGCATACATATTGAAAGAAAACAAAAGTATGGAAGTACTTACAACCAAACTTTCCCTCCACTGAGCAATTGTTCTAATTTTGGATGCAACCTCTTCACTAGCAGTTTCCAATGTGTTTTGCTCAAAGCTCAAAGACTAAGATCAACCTCATATGCTTGAAGTGCCGATAACAGCTAACGAGCAGGCGAGAAAAGTAGAAATTCCTCGGCTAATTAGCTTCCAGCATGTTTCCTTATGATGAAAAGTTGGAATCTCAGGCATACATCAAGTAGCTTGTGGCAATAATTTAAATTGAACTGACAAAGGCACCTTCTAATCATCTATTAATCTAGATTCCATTAGACTACAACAATTAAAAGAATTGGGTAAATTTGACAAATAACAGTTGGACCACATGCAACACACACAAAATCCAAAGGGAAGGCCATCTATAGAGACCAAAACATCAAAATTATAATTGAACATTTTGTTTAAGTTTTAACAAAATGGATATTGTCTTAAAATTTACGTACTAAATGTGAAGATATCCACCGTGAAGCATGATAACAACACCTGTAATTGTTGAGACGAACACAAAAGGTCCAGGAACAAATTTGTAATTGTTGAACCAGCATACCTGATGCCCTGCATGCAAATAGAAGGCAGGAATCAATTGCCTCTTTGTAGTCCGATGCTGCACAATGCGTATGCGGCGCAGAATCAATTCCTAAAGCTTGTCCCGCAACACCAGATTCAATCTTTAGCACAAATCAATGGGTTTCTTTGATCGAAAGCTCATTGAGTAGCAGTGTTTCACACAGAAGACACCAATATTCCCAAAGCAATAACAAAAAACCAAAACTTCGTATCTCTGAGAGAGCAAGATCGCCCAAATCCGTCTCACCCATGCTTCTTGTAGACCTTATAAACCCCATCCTTCTTCTAACCTACAGGGTGTATTCCCATCTGCCCCCAAGTTCAGCAAATAAATGGTCAATTCAGTTAAACAAGAATAGAGGAAAAGTGGAAACCCTAGAAATTGAATTCATGTAATTAGAACCAGCATAGGGTGCAGATTCGCAGTTACCTTAGCCTCCCGGTGCTTGCGTCGCTTGCGGATCACGGGGGTGGAGAACTGGAGATTGGGGGATGGATCGGGAAGGTTGGTGACAAGATGGGATGGGGAGAACACGAGGAGGAAGGAAAGGGGCGGTCGTGCTTGCGTCCCCTTCCCACAGCCGCCGTGGTGGCATGGCCGTGGGCGTCATGGTCGACGATCGACATGCAAGAACTGGGCGCCGACGCGCCTTGACCGAATCGAGCATCCTCATCCTCTTCTGCGTCGGTGGCGGCAGAGGTGATCGGGGAATTGGGGGTTGAGGTGGGATCGGGCGGGGGATTTGGTGATTTGTGGTTTGCGTTCGTGGGTGGAGGAGAGGATGAAAGAGGAGGGGAGGGAAGGAGGTGTGGCTCCCCGCGGCGACGGCAGTGGCGCGGGAGAAGGGGAAGAGGTGGGCGAGGCGGGCGAGGCGACGATTTGGAGGGGAGGGGGCGAGCGGAGGTTGCTGCGAGAGAAACTGGGGAGCGTAGAAAAAGGGAGGAGAAAATGTGGGTGCGGTGGGAACGCCAACGTATACGTTTTTCGTTGCGAGCTATGTGTTATTCTATGTATATTTTTCTTGTAGTGTCACTCCAGGTATCATGATCCGAGTCTTTTCTCTCACTCTGCTTTTGTAGCTTCCTTTGAACCCAAAGATATATCACATGCTTTATCTGATGCTAGTTGGGTCAATGACATGCATGAGGAGTTAGAGAATTTTGAAAGAAATAAAGTTTGGAATCTTGTAGAACCTCTTAGTGGTCATAATGTTATAGGAACCCGTTGGGTGTTAAAAAATAAACAAAATGAGGATGGTTCTGTGGTTAGAAACAAGGCTAGATTGGTAGCTCAGGGCTTTAGCCAGGTTGAGGGGTTAGATTTTGATGAGACCTTTGCTCCTGTTGCTAGACTAGAAGCCATTCGCATCTTGCTTGCATTTGCTGCATCTAAAGATTTTATGTTGCATCAAATGGATGTTAAGAGTGCCTTTTTGAATGGTTTTATAGAGGAGGAAGTGTATGTTAGACAACCCCCTGGTTTTGAGAATCCCAAGCATCCTGATCGTGTTTACAAGCTATCCAAAGCCTTGTATGGTCTTAAGCAAGCCCCTAGAGCTTGGTATTATAGGCTTAAGACTTTCTTGCTTAAGAATGATTCTGAAATGGGCAAAGTAGATAAGACTCTTTTCATTCTTAGGCATGACAATGACTTCCTGCTTGTTTAGATTTATGTTGATGATATTATCTTTGGTGGTTCCTCTAATGCTCTGGTTTTCAGTTTTTCTGAGACCATGTCCAGGGAATTTGAGATGAGCATGATGGGTGAACTCAATTACTTTCTGGGGCTACAAATCAAGCAGTGCAAGGAAGAGATCTTCATCCATCAAACGAAGTACACCAAGGATTTGCTCAAGCGTTTTGAGATGGATGACTGCAAGCCGATCGCCACTCCCATGGCGACTTCGACTGTTTTGGATCCAGATGAGGAAAGAGAAGCCGTAGATCAACGCGAGTACCGCAGCATGATCGGCTCCCTTCTGTACTTGACGGCCTCAAGACCGGACATCCACTTTGCGGTCTGCCTCTGTGCGAGGTTTCAGGCATCACCGAGGACTTCACATCGTCAAGCCGTTAAGCGCATCTTCAGGTATTTACACTCTACCCTTCAGTATTGCATTTGGTTTTCCTACTTGTCTTCTTTGTCCATTCGGGGGTTTTCTGATTCTGATTTTGCGGGCTGTCGGCTAGATAGGAAGAGTACCTTTGGCACATGTCATTTCTTAGGCACTTCTCTTGTCTCTTGGTCATCTAGGAAGCAGTCTTCTGTTGCACAATCCTTCTTTGAAGCTTGAATATGTAGTCTTTGCTAGTTCTTTGTAGTCGATTTTGTGGATGGTGTCTACTCTTAAGGACTTTGGGTTAAACTTTGCTAGTGTTCCTCTTTTCTGCAATAACACTTCTGCTATTAACATTTCTAAGAACCCAGTGCAACATTCTAGGACCAAGCACATAGACATTCGCTATCACTTCCTTAGAGACCATGTTGAGAAAGGTGATATTGTGCTGCATTTTGTGGAGTCCGAGGCTCAGGTGGCTGATATCCTCACCAAGCCTTTAGATCCAATAAGGTTTGCCACCTTGAGGAGTGAGTTAGGGGTAATTTATCCCTATGGGTTGGTTTGAGGGGGAGTTTGATCTTTTCTGATCTCACCTTGTTCATTTGATCTTTTCTTGATTTTCTTTTGAACTTGTTAATCTTTTTTATCCTTTTAGGCTTTTTAGGCTTTTTGAGCTTTTTTTGCATCTCATTGTATCATATTGCATTCACATGAAAAATACAAAAAGATGCATTGTTATATAAGCTTTTCTGCTTATCTTTTAATTGATGAAGCTTTGCTTATTACCCTTTGGAGCTTTAGTATTTCAATTCTTGCTCAATGCCATGTCTAGTTCTCTGACTTGCTAGAATTATCATGCTTTCACATGTGTAGCTAAGTCTTTACTGTATGAGCTTGAACTTTAAGACAACTCGAACTAAAAACTGCAATCTGTGGATGTTTTAGTTAGTTGTGCAATAGTGCTCTTTTCGTGACATTGGCCCTGTCAAAATTGATTTGTTAGCTGTTGAATCTAAAATTGATCATTACTTGAGCTTCTTGTGTTTCTAAGAATCTAAAAATTCTCTTGTGAAAGTGAAAAATGAAAAATCAATTTCAAGATTGTCTTATGCTTAAATTGTGCCAAACTACTCTTACGAGACTGCATGTCGTATAAATGAACTTGGAGATAGTTTGATGATCCAGACGATCTCATTGGGACTGCTTGTCAAAACTGACAAGAACCTCAAGATTTGTCGCCCTGGTAGAAGCTTAGGAAGAGTTTGTGGATGGCTCCTAGTCCAGGATCTTCTTCACTAAGATATACCTTTAATCAACTTCTGGTCGAAGCTTAGGAAGAGTTTGTGGATGGCTCCTAGTCCAGGATCTTTTCACTAAGTTAGACCATTAGTCAACTTCAATATTCATTGCAAATGAAAAACTGTTGAAAAATGGGCGTTTGAGAAAATTGAGCAAAATGATTCAATTCAGGACTTGTTTGTCTCTAAATGTGGTCTTTGTTAGCTTTTTGATCTAACTTTGACATTTTGACATGTCCACTATCATTTTAGGATCCCTGTTGACGAACTTGCTAGATTTGAAGCTTTGCTTAAATTGATCAAATTTATTGCTTTACATTAAGCCTTGACGTAGCTTTGATATATATGTCTTATCATGATCTTGCTAGCTATTGGAGGCTTGATATGTTGTTTGTGCAATTTTAGAAATGCTAGCTTGTTCTTTCGGGTAATCTCCAAAGCTTCTTGTAATCAAAAATTAAAAAAAAATGAAGCCACTCCATTGCATTTCATGCATGCTCCTTGTTATGCTTTTTCCTTATTTTGCATTTGTTATCTCTAGACGAGAGGAAGACGTGATTCCTTGATGACTCCATTATCAAAGGGGGGAGAAGATGGTTGAAAAAGGGGAGAAAAATGGGAGTTACGAAAAAGGGGGAGTTATTTGGAGAAGAATTGAAAATTTGAGATTTTCTAAAATTTGAGGATCATAGTGAGGGGGAGTTTCTTATTTGCATTTTTATGGTCTTATTGCTACTTCTGAACTTGAATTGCAATACTTGATCCTCACAATGATCAAAGGTCATATCGAACAATTGTTCTTTCATATGGACCTTAAGTGAGATTTTGCCCTTTTCTGGAAATTGAAGCTTTCTCGCTTTCTTTTGCTGTATCTCACTTGTCTATGCTATTCTGAAGCCAACTTGGTCATTTCCTGTGCTTTCTCTTGCATTTGGACCAAGTTGTGCCTTTTCAAACCTCTAAATTTGCATTTGTGGAAAATTGCCAATGTGTTCATCAAGGGGGAGATTGTGGATATCATGGGGATATGCTTGAGATCTTAGGATGATGTTACAATTGGCAATGTCGCTTACGGTTTGTCGAAACACGCGTTTTCGGCAAAGTTGAGAATGCTGTCAGGTCAGGTGCGGTCTGACCGGCGTTGGGCGCGCGGTCTGACCGGCCAGCGGTCCGACCGGCCATTTTGGCGGTCGACGACCGCCCCGCCCTCAGTGGATTTTGGCTTTGTCGAGGCGGTTAGGCCGCCAAAGTGGTGGTCTGACCGGTTTCACTTGTTTCATCGTCAAGCCGGTGGCGATGATTGTTGGAATTAGGTCAAGTTCATGGGTTTCATGGCATATGTGTTGCATGATGCATGTTTTGACTAACGTGGGTCAAGTTGTGAAGAACTTGTTCTCGGATTCGATTTCTTTGTCTATTGATGTGCAGGTTGCTTGGAGGTCAATGACGGTTAACAGCGAGGATGATCGGGACTAGGCTTGGAGAGCTGAGGTCCAAAACGATCGGGGATGCCGGGTTAGGTCAATGGAGTCAAGCATGGTGTAAGAGGGACAAAGGTGACTGAACGGGCAGTTCGGTGCAACCGGTTTGATCAAGCGGCGCGGGGGTCGGTGCAAGTGCCATGGTGGTTTCGGTGGGCGCCGGATGGGAGAGACTTGCCGACATGATGAGAGCCGCTGGATCAACCTACACGTGGTGAAGCATGGGAGGTGCTTTACGCAGTTGGGACTCGGTCTTTACAAAAAGATCGAGAAGGGCTATTTTGGTAATTTCACCAAATACCGCCTAGGTGACCTTTTGCCAACTCACGGTGCAAGATGGTGCAAGGTGAAGAGGATTAGGTCAAGAGATGAAGACGACGCTTTAAAAGGCGTGCGTATGTGTCCCATTTGTTTTGGGCCTTAACAGGAGCCCATTAGGGTTCAATCTTCTAGAAGGTCTAAGCCTCCACTATAAATAGAGGAGGGAGGTGGCTGCAGTCCCTCAACCCTTTCATTGTGTTTGAAACCCTAGTTTGCTTAGGGAGAGGATTAGTGGAGGTTAGGGTTTTAGAGAGTTGGATTTGATTTCGTGCTCATGAATTGAGTCTTTGTCCTCCATTGATGGAGTGGCTGTAAACCAATACCATATCAAATCAATCCAAAGAAAGTTCCCTCAAAGATGAGTCTATTTGCTTTCTTTTTCTCTATTTGGTGATTTGTGGTCTTTCTTTAATCCGCGAGATTTTGCTTGGTTTCTTGACTTGATCTAACTTGCTGTGACATGTGGGAACCCATCTAGGATCATCTTGATCATCAATCACCGACGAGCAAATCTTTAGATCATATTTTCGTGTTGACTCGGTTTTTGAACCACCTTCGTTCAAACTGAAAAAGATAGGAACTTTGGCTTGGATCTTCACGATCTTCGATTGGAATAGGTTCCAAATATCTTTGAGAAGGTGTGTGTCAAGTTTCGTGGAGTTTGCCCTCACGGATCAAAAGTTAGATCGTTTTGAGCTTTGAGTTTTCGGGCTGTTCTTCTGTTTTGGACGAAATTGGTCAGACCAAAGTTATAACGCTGGTCTGACCGCCCTTTAGGGTTTGAACCTCGTTTGATCTTTTGTCTTGGGGATTTTGCTTTGGATTTAATACAAGTCTTCCGTTGTACTTGTAGATTGATCTTCATAGCTTCTATAGCTACTGGAGTGAGATTGGTGTTGAATCTGACCTTTGTGAAAAAGTGAGCGTGCTCCTATTCACACCCCCTCTAGTCGGCTTTTCGGTCTAACATTTTGTGCGGACAGCAGATCTGTGTTCCAAAGGATTGCGATATCAAGGAACTAATCCTCAGGGAAGCTCATGATTCTCCCCTCTCCATTCATACCGGAAGCACCAAGATGTACGAATATCTTAGAAAGCAGTTTTGGTGGCTCAGTATGAAGCAAGATGTTGCTGCGCATGTTACCCGATGCGACGTATGCCAACGTATCAAAGCAAAGCACCAACGTCCAGCGGGATTACTTCGACCTCTGAATATTCCCGAGTGGAAATGGAATGAAATCGACATAGATTTCATAACAGGGTTACCAAAGACCCGAAGTGGGCATGACTCCATATGGGTTATTGTCGATCCACTACTACAGAAAAGGAATTCACAGATGGTTCAAAAACGTCATCACAGACGGTTTCGTGAGCCATCTGAGTTTATGGGTCAGTGATGACATGAGGTCATCAAAGACGATTTTCAACCGTCTGTGATGCATACTTTCACAGACGGTTATTAAGTTAGAACTATCTGGGATAAGTATATATCACAGACGGTTTGTGGCTGAAACCGTCTGTGATATGTACTTATCACAGACGGTTTGTGGCTGAAACCGTCTGTGATGACTTTTCTCTATAAAGCACCAAGCAATGGCTGCTTGTGCCATTAAATCCGGCATCATATATATATTGTATATATATTGTTAAGTGATCTCTCGGCCACTTTAGGGCATAAATCCTGCAGACATGAGAAGGATGAGGCGGTAGCCACGGGCAACCTCATTGAGCCCCTGCAAGTTTAAAAAATATGGATGCCAAGAGAGCGTCAGGACATCCAATTACCTGGATGTTGTCGATAGGTAATTGGACCTAGGTTTAGAAAGTGATATGGACGCGCAGGTATTCCGACTGGGAAGTGGCATCATGTATCAGCAACTAACCATTCTTGAGCATGTAATCGTCTTTAAACCCAACAAGAACACCAATCAATGCTTGGTGTTCTTGTTGGGTTTAAAGACGATTACATGCTCAAGAATTGTTGATAGATGATGCCACTTCGATCGGAGTACTACAAGATCAACGCCACTTTTGAACATAGCGATGTCCAATTACCTATCGATAACATCCGTAATTGGATGTCCCGACGCCTCCTTGCATCCATACTTTTTAAACTTGCAGGGCTCAATGAGGTTGCCCGTGGATACCGCCTCATCCTTCTCATGTCTAACTAATTTCCAAAAGTGGTTGGGGATCATTTAACAATATATATATAATATATATATGATGCCGTTTTAATGGCACAAGCAACCATTGCTTGGAGACCTTATAGAGAAGAGATTATGAATGGAATGGTAGGGCGTGCACAGGATGCAAGAGGTAGGAGAACTTGGTGGCATGAACACAAGCTATACGCACAAAGGTGAAATGAATGGCGAGAGACATCATAAGACTATTAACATCATTACATCACGAGCAAGGGACTATTAATATGAACTAATTATCAATTCAATTTCAGCATAAGACTATTGACATCATTACATCACGAGCAAGGGACTATTAATATGAACTAATTATCAATTCAATTTCAGCATAAGACTATTGACATCATTACATCACAGAGCAAGGGGACTATTAATATGAACTAATTATCAATTCAATTTCAGCATAAGACTATTAACATCATTGAGCAGTTCATCAGCAAGACAACAAGACCAAGGGTGTCCAAACCCACCACACCAGTAGTAGCCCTCGGCATCCATCGCAGAGCACTAGCCATTTTCATCATAGAGCAAGCGGGGTAGAGACAGAGAGGGAGTAAGGTAGGGTGATACCTCAGTACAGCGCAACCACGGCGGCGACCACACCACTAGCACAACCCTCATCCATCTCCTTCACCTTGCATAAATCACACAAACATCAGGACACAACTTAAGGCTCAAGCATAAAAATCAAACTCAACAAAAGACATTAAGCTAACAGATCTAGAGGAGAATAGAGGGAGGATGGGGAAAGCAAAGCCCCATTAGGGCCCGAGCGCAGGAGGCCGAGCAGGAGAACCAAGCCATGGCGGCGCAGGCGACACGCGGGAACGACCCTAACACTACACAAGACACTATGACTACCGTAGGATCTTGTGTAGTGCAGAGTGGTGTCACAACCTACGGTGACGGCAACGGGGTTGGGCGGCGGCGTCGAGGTGGGGAGGGGAACGGATGAGAGTAAATGCGCTGGGGAGTGGCGAGTTAGGGCGAGCGCAAACCCTAGCGGCGCCGGGGAGTGACGAGTTAGGGCGAGCGCAAATCCTAGCGGCCGGGCTCCTACTAATAAAGAGACTTATCACAGACGGTTCTATTATGGGCTATCGGTGATAATATCCTGACAGTTCCATAATGGAACCATCGTGAAATAGTTTTGTCAATTTTGTCATTTAAATCTGCTGAAAATTTGTTTTAACTATATATACATATACATATACATATACATATGCATATACATATATATATAAATATATATATACATACATATATATATATATACATACATACATATATATATATATATACATACATACATACATATATATATATATACATACATATATATATATATATATATATATATATATATATATATATATATATATATATATATATATATATATATATATATATATATATATATATATATATATATATATCACAGATCGGATATATAATTAATTAATTAATTTGTTCCACTAAACTAGTCAGTCTTTGATATGATTTTTTCCACAAAACCATCTCGATATATATATATATATATATATATATATATATATATATATATGTATATGTATATGTATATGTATATGTATGTATGTATATAATAGTAATAATTAAACATATAATTAATATAGTAATTAACTTCACCTCCAAACTTTTTTTTTCATTTTGGAATTTTCATATGGCCAAATAGTGTGGCCAGTCGCATACAAAAAGATTAAAAAAAGTAGAAATCTATAATTAAACAAAGTTTTTCTAGTGGCGGAGGTAGGCTGCTATCTCTGTCTTCAATACTTCATAGGCGACGGCGGCGCCGAATGGTTCACGATCATCGTGACGAAGCTGAAATGAGTCCACCCTCTGACGCGCTCGTTCGAGTGTCTCTTGAAGACTCTCAGACTGTTGAACCAAGAAGAATTGAGCCCATAGGCTCTCTTCCCTTGCTTGAGGGGTCTTGGCCTGGTCGACTCGATCGCCTACCACCTCGATTACGCAGTCCAAGTGATGGCAAGCCTCTTGGAGACGTGCAACGTCGTTTTGGAGGACCACGTCGATGACATGGTAAACTCGCCGAAAGTGGGAGATCACCCGGAAGACGCAGCGGAGGAGGATGTCAAGACGGCGGAAGGTGGCCGTCACCTGCTCTGGCAAATTCTCGGCCGACGTAGGAGTGAAGACACTATTGAAATAGTGTTCTTCCGTATGCAGTTCAACGTCTGTGAGAGGTGGTGCTCGTCAAGGCGGCAGTAGGCCATCAATGCCGGCGACAAGGAAGAGGCATCCATTTCTGTTTTTTTTATAAGTATGTGGGGATGATCATCTTCGATGGCAAATGATCCTTTTTATAAAACAAGGTATAAATTCGGAGCGTGAGACAAAAAGACGCATCGGGGAGCCGAAGCGGATCGATGCGACGAAGAGACGCATCGAGGAGCCGAAGCAGATGGCGACGAAGAATAAAACGCATTGGGCTATAGCAATATTATCACAAACGGTTATAACAAAAAATCATTTGTGATATGTGGTAATATCACAGACGGTTATTGTTAAGAACCGTTTGTGATGTTTCACAGACAGTTTTCAGCATGAACCGTCTGTGATATTACCTCTTCGCAGACAGTTTTTAGCTCAACCAGTAACACAGATGGTCTCTAAACCAAAACCATCTGTGATTGCATGTAATACAGAAGGTTTTGGTCAACTGTCTATGATGAGGCTTCCAGTATTAGCCTTTTTGTAGTAGTGATCGCCTAACTAAGGTAGCACATTTCATTCTGGTTAGCACCACATACAATGGAGCCAAGCTTGTAGAGCTTTATATGGATAATATCATCTGTCTGCATGGCGTGCCAAAGATCATAACCTCTAATCAAGGACCTCAGTTCAGCTCCCGATTTTGGGATAGTGTCCACGAACTATTGGGAACCGAGCTATTCTTTAGCATGACATTCCACCTACAAACAAGAGGTCAAATAGGGAGAACAAATTAAATTATGGAAGACATATTGCGAGCATGCATGTTGTCCTATAGCACGAATTAGGAGAGATGCTTAGCATTCATCGAGTTTTCCTATAACAACAGATTCTAGTCCAGTCTTCAAATGTCCCCATCCGATGCGCTTTATGGGAGAAAGTATAGAACACCCTTGTTCTGGTCTAAAGTCAGAGAACGATAATTCTTTGGACCAACTGTCATCTAAGAAGCACAAGAGAAAGTTGATGCGATAAAGAGGCACTTGAAACAAACACAGTCGCGATAGAAGAGTTATGCCAACAGCTATTGCCGTGAGCTGATCTTTGAAGTGACTTTGTTTATCTCAAGGTCTCACCACTGCGAGGTATCCACTGTTTCCAAGTCATTGGGAAACTGGCACCCCGGTATATTGGTCCATAGCAAATTATTGCATGGAAAGGTGAGGTAGCATACCAATTGGAGCTACCGTGTCAACTTTCAGATGTGCATGATGTCTTCCACATATCGCAGCTCAAGAAGTGTCTTCAAGTTCCCACCGATTTCATTCAGTTGGAGAACATCGATCTCCAACCGAATCTTTCTTATCGGGAGCACCCAATTCGAATTCTAGATGAAGTCAAGCAACACACACGTAGCCGTGCTATCAAGATGTTGAGAATCCAGTGGAGCAACCACACCAAAGACGAAGCTATATGGAAACGAGAAGATTGTCTTAGAGCCGAATTCCCCAACTTCTTTACCGAGTCCTCTGAATCTCGGGGACAAAATACTCTGTAAAGGGGGTAGGTCTGTAACATCCCAAAATCTGAATTCTGGGAATATGTATTATAAATGCACTAGGATAAATGCTTTGACGATTTTGCATATGAAATTATACTCATGTTTGAATTTGACTTTCGATTTAAAAGCAAAACATGAAATACAAATCAACATGTACTCAAAAGAAATTATATAGAACAAAGTAAAAATATTAAATGATAGAATTATTTCATTCATAATATCCTAGGAATAATTCACCAAAAGATTTATGTGCAAACTTGTTTAGAAAAATAAATACAAAACATAAGAACAGAAATTTACACGAATTTTAGAGAAATTCACAGAAGTTTTAAATGTCGAAAAAATTTACAAGAGAAAACAAATTAGGTCAAGAACCCTCACAAAAATTTTCATTAAATTCCAAAGTCATTTGATTGGTAAATAAAATGAGCAAATAAATCTGCCGAAAATCCAAAATTCCTAAACCTAGTCTCCCTCTCTCCCCTGTTGACCGATGGGCCCCAGGCGCAAGGTTCATCATCCACCTCATGCCCGGGAGCACCAACGCACCCCTCTCGAGCTCTCTGCCGTGTGCTCGTGGTTTCACCAGTGCCTACCGTTTTCTCCACTAGCCAACCTACCCCGTCACCTCGCCATCACTCCGCGCCCATCCCCTACCCAGCCGTGCCCTGTCACTACCCGTACAATGCCGAGAGCTCCGTCACTTGCTCGCGGTTGCCTAAGCTCCTCCTTGCTCTCTCCACCCCATTGTCTATATAAAGGAACCCCCGAGCTTCATTTCTTCTGTCCTTACCCGTGCACGCTTCCCTTCTCCTTCTTCACCACTCACCCGAGGTCAAACACTCGAGCGCTCTGAGCATCATTTTGGCTGTGCGCCGCCACCACCATTCCCGATGCCTTGAAGAGTTTCTCATCACTCTTCTCGTGTCATATTGTGTTCTAGGGCATCTTGATCCCTTTCCCTTACTTAGTTTGGCTGTTGATCCATAGGAACGACCGAATCACATCTTCTTCCTCGTCTCCGGCCGACAACACCGCCTCGGTTGCCGCTGGAGATTCACTAAGCCCCAAGTCGATTCCTTGCACAAGAAGCATCGCCAGGACCTCCTCATCCTTCCTTGACCACTAGACAACGCACTTCTTCGGCCGAACTTCTTCTCCACATGAAGCTCCCTGCGCCATCGCTGGTCTTCATCGCTGACGATACTCTGACCACCTTTGAGCTTCTTCTTGCTCTGGTATAACCCTGGTAGCCCATATATGCTTATGTGTGCATTTGTTAGTTTTTAACATCGTTGGTTTGCGAAGTGCATCATTGTCATGGCTTCGCTTCCGCCTACCTCCATTGCGCTGCCGTGTCGGGCCACCCCAAGCCTCACCACTAGCACCCTTAGTAGCACATTGGCACGGGGAACCCATTTTGGGTTTTCCTTGGCACCGCCGAGCACCACCGCACCAGTGACGAGCGTGGGCACAAGTGCCATCGTACTACCCTACGCTGTTCGAACATGAAAGTGATTGTAGCTCGGTCATTAAGTGCGTAATCCCAGTCGGATTAGGACAAAGCAATCATTAGCGCTAATTGAATGACCGCTCGAGTAGCTGACCAGTGGGACCGAGCTAAAGATTAAATAAAAACTAGTCGAATCGTTATTCACTTAAGTCACTAACACGTGTGACCCACAGCCACTTAAGTGCACGGTGCACCATCCTATGGACCGCGCACTGTGCGTATAGACCATTGGTCTATGCATTGTTGCGTGGACCGAGCCGCTGACATGTGGACCCCACATGTTAGTAGGTATTTGCGTTAGAAATTTAGATGAAAAAGAAAAAGAAAATCCCTAGGGCCCACCTATCATTGACTGAGCATTTTTTGGATGTAAAAGAAATCAAAACAAAAAAGAAAAGGCTACAGGACCCACCTGTCAGAGAGAGACTCTATCTCCATTTTCTTTTTCTTTGGATCTTTCAAACTGAACCCTATTCAAACCTTAATAACTTTTGCTACAAAACTCCAAATTAAATTATTTTTTGCCTATAAATTCATATAAAATCGTAATATACCTGAATATGTAAAAATATTTGATTTTAGTCACTGTTGAATTTATTGGTGTTATTTAATTCGTTTCTGGCTTTTTTTTATTTAGACGTCGATTGTTCGAGTAATTATTTCGACTACAAATAAACTATATTTCTAGAATAGCAAGAGCAAGGCAAGAGCCTCCTTTGATCATGTTTATCCCAGTAATTTACTTGTTGTACTCTGTTTTGTAAAATCTAATACGCACGCGTGTATGTTTTGTATGAAAGTGCTATGATCGGGAATTTGGTAGTTGTAATCCTATTTGCTGCACATATCTCCTTGTAATGTTGATCCCTTACTATTTTAGCCATTATAATATGGGTTAGACAATAAGTAATGTCATTTGGGAATTTTTGAGTGTGACTATCGCACAAATGCAACTATAACGATAGATTTTCTGAAAAACTGATGAAGGGACAATATGATAATTTTTGAATTTGGGATATTTTGAAAAATGTCCAGAGGAGGTACCTCTGTTATTTCGTATAGAAATGAAATGAAATGAAAAAAAAATTAGTTTTTAGACTCGGCCGAGTTATATTGTATTCTGAAAAGTGAGGATTGTGACTCACTAGTAGCTAGGGTGGAGATTTTCGCCCGTGGTCGATTAAGGACTGAAGCCAGCAACTCCGGGACTAAGACCTAATCGTACAAGCATATGTCCTAGTATGGGATAGTCGTAGCTAACTAGGTAATTTGAAACTAGCCATGCACGTAGGTAGGCCGTAGAATGCGGGCATGACCAGGTAGGTATGTCCGAAGGGGCTCCTTTCACCACGGTTTTGGGCACAAAGCTTGCTGATACAACTATGAATGCCTCACTTGATAGGAGGTCCCTAGGTTCAGTGAGGGTATCCATTCATTGGGCTAGTGCAAGGTTAGGACTAGGTGATGTAAAGGCTGCGTCACGAACTCTAGACTGCTTACGTACAGTAGTAAGCAGTGATATAGAGAATTTAAGGATAACTGGAATATTTGCGTACTATGGGTAAAGTTGCACACCTCTACATAGTGAAAATCTATTTAAATAGCTGTGCTCGTAGTCATGAGCATGCTTAGTGCTGTTGGTATGGCTGTAGTTTTGATTCTTTCAAAAACTATCTTCTCACAAAACTTGGGTAATGATATGGGGTTTTATTTTGTTGAGTTAACTGCCATGTCTATGGCTGAACATGAATTGTGGCACGTAGTCGTGGAGGGCTACGAGTTGTTGTTATACTTCTTTTTGTGCTCGTAACCGAGAAGGGTTACAAGATGATGTTGTTATTTGTTCAGTTCTTTACTTACTGTCCTATATATATATTTAAACTGCTCTTTCAAATTCCATTGTAAATTACTACTTATGAATATTGCAAATAAAAATGGCTTTGATCAAATTCCATTCATGCCGAATCCCGAGTTGTACCCACAAATTTTAATTCAAAGTTAACAATAGTAACTACCGAACTCAAGCGATCATCCATAACCACGGACACGGCTATTCGAATAGATTTATCTCTGCAGAGGTGTACTACTTTACCCACACAACTCGACTAACTCGTAAGCCACCGGAATTAACACACTTCGTATGGTGTGTCGACCGGGGAGAATCGAGATACGGTTGTTTTTAGCAAGAAAATTCTATTGAGATAAGTCCCCCTTGCAAGATGGTCCCTTACTACAAGAGATGGATAGCACTTGCTAAGCGGCTCACAAGTTGTATTAGAAATACCGATGCAATGTAAATAACTGAAATTGGTGCTCCCATGCACACTATATAAATTTACATCAGCTCCTAAGGACAAATGATCAACACAAGTGCCCTTACACCACCTTGGGACTTAACACAATAAAACCTTCCCCTTACTTAACCGTACAACACCCATATACTGCATGTGGTAGCACGAGTTTTACTTGAAGCAACGATGTTACCAAAGTTCGGTCCTTGTTAGTCCAGACAAGTCAACCACATACCCGATCTCGTGCACGAAGGCACCCTCACTAGCAACCACTTGTCCAGACCCCAAAACTCATTTAAAATGACAAAATTTGACTCATAAAACAAATACGAAGATCTAGAATAAAAAAATATATAAGAAAGTGTGTTTCTCCCATAATTGTCGGGTTAATCCCGACAATCAAACTACCGTTTCTAGAGCATAATTGTTGGGTTAATCCTGACAATCAAACTACCATTTCTAGACTTGCATGGCTAAGCAATCCCACACAATATAATTCACACAACCTAACTTAAGCATGTTGGTACTAGAATAATTCAAGGATAACCTCAATGAATAAGATATAACTAACTACATCTCACAAAAATAGCGACATAGTAAAAATAACATGCAAGCAATTATCATTGCACTTATCTAATCAAAATCTAGGATCAATATGATGCAAAAGAAAGTTTAAATGATGCTTGCCTTGCTGGGAGTTAACTTTCTCACTCTCGGTTACTTACTTGCTTACTTCCGGCAACTCGGAATCTATAGAAAGACGATATCGAATAAACATCGAAAAAAGCCGAAAAATGCAAATTGTTCAAACATGCATGAAATTTCTAAAGTAGCTAGATGATGATTTTAGATGAATTTAGGTGAAATAATTATTCCATTTGGATTTAGTTTGTGAGAGTTATAGCAATTTGAATCTCAGTTTTAAGAAACAATCCAATTTAATTGTAATCTGTTACTGTTCACCAAATTTAATTATTTGGTCAAAATTTGTAGAGTAGTGGGGAGACAAAGGATTACATGGATGGATAAATAATATTAATATAAGACCAAAACAACTTGGTTAATCTCATTTGGAGTTTTTATGATTTAGTTATGAATTTTTGAAGTTAAATGACTTTTCGGTGTAAGGATATTTGTCTTCCGAATTTTCTATTGCACTTAATACTTTTTACACTCAACTTAACCTAGCCTCTGCCATGACAAATGGGGCCTATGTTTCTTCTTTTCTTTTCCATTTAATTCCTAAAGGAAAACATCTATTGACAAATCTAATATTCTCATAATCATTGACTTAACCGATTCTCCGGTGTTGAATCCACTCACATGCATAACACTTTCCGATCATATTCTCATATCTTTATTTAAATCCCATACTAACCTCCACTAAGACATTATCAAGGTAATCAATCCATCGAGTGATGCCCGAACTCACGATCTTCCAACTATACAACCCATCTGATAATTATACGAAATCTAGCGACATCTGGGCATATGACCATGACTAAATCCATCAATCATTCTCTGACATATTATTTAAGCTAATACTAACTATCTAGCTCTACTAGTCTTGCCTCGGCAAATCACATTTGCAACACCAAAATTTCCACCGATCGAGATTTATTTGACCAACCGACACCTAATGAGCTTAACAATTTTAATAACACATCCAACATCTAATGGCTTACTAATCGATCAACTCATATTCATTTCACGGCACTAGTCATCTAAGACATTTACCAATTCACTCACATATGTGCTTGTACGATCGACTAATAATTATTTATCCACTAATCCAATAGAGGCACAATTCGATCGACTCAGCACATAGGACTTATCTTTTAATTACATGGCAATCCGAATATTTATCTGCAATCAAATAATCCATTCTACCATTTCCCAAATTCTAGCATATATGATTCGCATAACTATCAGTTAATATATCCGATCAAACAATCCAATAATGTACTTAATTCGATATCCAACGAGCAGCAATACACATATATAAAAGATATATCATTAATCATCAACACATACGTCATCCATCAAGTAATAAATTATAAAAATCTTTATGTGTCCTATCTTCAAAATTACTAATCCAATGTGAGAAGAAACCTCCAATTAATTTATCCTCAAAAGATCACCACTAGCTTCCATGCGACTTCACAATAATATCGGCTGGTCAAATAATCAACTCATATATTTAATCTAGCATCTACCGATCAATACGCTACATATTCCGCTAAAACGATAAAAATATTCGTATCTACCAACATATCGATACATAATCACGCCTTCGCACAAATATGACCTATCTGGAGAATTATACTAGTCTTAAGCTACCAAATCATTTTTATAATTAAACATGCATAAATAGATGCCATGCTCATGACTAATATGTAACATGCACGACTAAAATCATAACGCGGTAACAAAAATAACACTAAAGATTTTACCACAGCGCTAGGTGTGCGTATCTTCACCGGACGACGTCTTCTTGGTTCCGCGTCCACGTCCACTGTAGTCGTCGCCGAGCTCGTCCGCGTCCGTCTCCGCCTTTGCCGTAGTCGTCGCCGAACTCGTCCGTGTCCGCGTCTCGTCGGGTCTGCCATCTCTTGCCGCTGCATGCACTGCGCCCTCGACGCTGCATGTGCCACACCGTCCTCTATCATGGCTCTCCCTCGACGCCGCGTCACATGCATGCATGTCCGCCGAAGTGCATGCGTGCATGCGCCGCGACATGCACGGCTCTGGCCGCCTCTTGGCCATCGTCGCGTGCATGCATGGCAGTGCCTTGATGTCGCTACGTAGCGCACCACCAAGCCTCGGTCGTGCGCCGAGCTGCCAGCCACCCGTTGCCGGCCACCGAGTCAAATTCATCTCGTTGGTTTGTACAATTCGGATAAGAGCAACACATTGCTACCTTTTGTACGTGCATGCATATTGCTACCTTTTGTACGTGCATGCATGTCTACAATGGTTAAGAACAACACACACCGACATTTCAATGTTTCAAGCATCATGTGTTTTCCACCTTTGTTCCTCTCTGCTCTTTTCTTCAATTCGTCTCGACGGGGCAACCGGGGCTGGCCGCCTCCCTTTGCCGGCCACGCCGGCGCTGCTGGCCGCTTTAATGCTGCACCGCCAAGCCGTCTTGGGCTCGACCACCTCCGTCTTGGTGTCGTGGATGCCGCGTCTCCACGCTGTGCCGCACACCGATACCACATCGCTGCTGGCCGCCGTGTGCCCGGCCGTCTTGACGCCGCTGCGTGTGCATGCCACTGCTCGTTTGCCACCGTCTTCGCGCCGCTGCCGATGCCGCTGGACAGCGCCAGCCTTGCTCAGGCTGCCACGCCCTCGCCTAGGTGCCGCGCCACCCACCGGGCCGAGCGTCGGCCGAGCCGGCTCCGTCGTGCCTCCACTACTCTATGTGCCAATAGCCGCCACTGTGCCGTTGGCCGCTTGCATGCGCATGCACTGCCGAGCAGAGGCATACATGCATTGCTTGCGTGTAGGGCAGCATGTTGGTGGTGTGCCGATCCTGTGCTGCTAGCACAGTGCGTCGCCTCACCCAGCTCCCTTTCTCTCTTCTTGCAAAACATTCAAACCAACTCGCATGCGAAAACTAATGGTATGGATGGGAAGCTAAGGCGAAGATGAATCTGTCGTCGCAATCTAGCACTTGGAACACACCTGGAACACACGCATGGAACACACGAAGAAGAAAAACAACGCAGGAAGGAGAGACGGGAGTTTTTGCCGCTGCTTAACAACTCAGCGATTTTCAGTTTGCTTTCCTCCTTTTATCTCTTAGTTACATACAACTACAGCTGAGCTACCAACTAACTCCACGAGTTACATGCAACTAACTAACAGATGCCATTGTGCAGTTCTAACTACTAATAGAGATAGATTACATGCAAACTAACTGCTAAACAAACTCACGTAGAGCTCGTGCACACGAGGTGCGCATGACACAAAAACGTGAGAGCGACGTGATTAACATTAACAAATCACCCCCTTAATCATGGCGCCCGGACTTTAATTCTACCACGCCAAGCTTCTGTCTCATCTCTATGAACTTGATACGACCAAGGGCTTTTGTCAAGATGTCGGCGAGCTAGTCGTCAGTACTCACGTGTTCAACGTCAATCTTGCTGTCCTCAACACATTCACGAATAAAATGGTACCTCGTGTCGATGTGTTTGCTGCGGTCGTGGTGCACCAGATTCTTACACAACACGATCGCAGATTTGTTATCCACCATCGGCTTGACCCTCTTCGTCTTCACGCCCGTCAGGTCAGCAAGTAGCCTGCTGAGCCACATTCCCTGACACACCGCCGTGGCTGCCACAATGTACTCCGCGTCACAAGATGAGAGCGCGACAATCTTCTGTTTCTGCGATGCCCACGTGATCAGACTAGCACCCAGGTAGAACGCCATCCCCGAGGTGCTCTTGCCATCGTCCACATCACTGGCGAGGTCGCTGTCATTGTATCCCAGTAGCTCGGGCTCCAGCGCATCACGCTGCTTGTAGCAACATCCATAGCCAACTGTGCCGCTCACGTATCGTAGGATGTGCTTCATGGTCGCCATGTGCTGTGAGGTGGGCGCCTCCATATAACGGCTGACAATGCCCACAACGTAGGCAATGTCAGGCCTGGTGTTCACCAGGTAGCGTACGCTCCCGACAACGCTGCGATACTCAGTGGCATCGACCGTGGCATTGTTGTCCTTCCTGGTCATCTTCAGCCGGTTCTCCATCGGCGTCAGACATGGATTGCACCCAGCCATGCCTGCCGACTCCAACACCTTGCAAGCGTAGCTGCACTGGCACAAAGTGATCATGCCGGCAGCCTGCTTCACCTCGATCCCAAGGTAGTAACTCAGAAGGCTGAGGTCGCTCATGCTGAACATGCTCATCATCTGGTCCTTGAACTCGGTGATGTCATCGACACTTGACCCAGTGATGATCAGGTCGTCGACGTACACCCCGACGAGTAGGAAAGTCCCGCCCTTTGCCCTCTGGTACACTGCATGCTCAATTTTGCTACGTTCGAACCCGAGTGTCACCAACGAGCTATCCACATTTTGAGTTCCAAGCTCATGGGTGCTCGCCGCAGCCGTCTGATGCCTTGTGCAGCTTGAGCACCATGTGCCCATGCTTGTCGTCGATGAAGCCGGGCGGTTGCTGCATGTACACCTCTTCGGTGAGTTCACCATTGAGGAACACCGATTTTACGTCCATGTGGTGGATTTCCCAGTCGCTGTGTGCCGCCAGGGCGATCAGCACGTGCACCGTCTCCATGCGCGCCACTGGTGCGAACACCTCGTCGAAATCCACCCCCTGTCACTGAGCATAGCCTTTTGCAACCAGACGAGCTTTGTGCTTGACAACGTTACCTTCTGGATCTTTCTTTACCTTGAAGACCCATTTGAGCCCGATGGCTTGGTGTCCCACCGGGAGTGTGGCGAACTCCCACGTGGCGTTCTCATGGATGGAGCATATCTCATCCTCGATGGCACGCCTCCCTGAGTGCCTACTCGACGCTTGTGGGCTCCTTGGTGGCCAACAAGCAGAGGCTGCTGTAGTCGACGTCGTGGACTGATGTCGCGTCGTAGACATTTGACACCATCCGGTACTGCAGCGGTGCACCCTCTGAGTCATGCGATGCACCAGTGGGTGGGGTAACCCACTCGACGCCGGTTGGTGTAGCCGTTGGAGGAGTGACTAGTGTGTGTGGCTCTGCCGCCTACGGTGCCACTGGACTTGCACCTAATGTAGATGCCGCGCTGTCATCGCCGTTCACTGGAGCGCCATCTGCCACATGCTCGGTGGTCACTACAACATGAACACCCCTTTAGCAACGTATATATGCGTTGGTAGAAGTCCAAATAAATGTTGTCAGTGTCTATACCAATGCATTTAGTATGCGTTGCCATTGAGGCCGTTGCCAAGGTCTGTGACAACACATATACAAGTGTTGGTAACATGTAAATAAAAGCGTTGTAAGGTTACAACGCATATTTTGATATAGTGGCAACATATATATATGCGTTGGCATTGGACACTAGCAAATCGCTTCCATGATTGTTTACAACGCATCTAATCATTGCAAAAGGTCTCCTTTTCATATCCAGGCTAGACTTATCAATTAAAGCCCACAGGGTTAACCAAAACACACATATCAAAGTGTATAACAAATTTTTTTCATTGACATCAACAAAAAATTGTTTCATTACAAGGAATTTACAACTGGCCTCACAAGTCTAGACTCGAGACATACACAGTTGGTACCATCATGATCTAATAACATAATACGCCATAAAACATAAATGTAAGTACATATCTATACTTTTAGTGGAAAGTCTTCGTTTTCTGTGCCCCTATGGCTCTATAAAAAAATTCTTCATTCCCCAATATTCTCCATTCTACACACCAGTTTGCCAAACAGTCCAAACCATCAACATATCTTCTCAATCTGAAAAGGGAAATAAAGTTCTTTTAGTGTATTATTAAAGTAAAATACAACATTCCAACTCTTCCAAACAGATGCAGGTGTTGACATGCATCCAAGGAAAGGAAAGTACCTGATTTTGATTTTTCTTGTTTTTCACATGAGCTCCAATGCACTTACAAGCAAGGTAGTTAGGATCGCGATCCTACTCTTAGAGTCTTACGATTCTCTTTAACCCACGACGACTTGTCGATCCAAATCGCCTTGTCGATCCTACTCAGAGAGACTTAGAGCAAAAAAAACTTTGCAATTTTTTTTAGAGACCAGGCTTTGCTGATATTTTGTTTTAGAGCAAAATTTGTTGACATTAATTTCTGAGAATGAAACTATAAATAAACAAGGAGCATGCAAAATATTGTATCAGTGTGGTAATGCTAGTACAAATATCTATATTATGGTATGAGCAATCTTGAGCTTGGTAATGATAAGCTATTTTTATTCCTGGAGTATATCTAGCTGCTTTTAAAGAATACGCAAGTGGTAAACCATATAAGAATCATACAAACTTATAGTATAGATAAATATGTGTTTTTTTATAATTCTGTAGAATCCCCGATTCTACGATTCGATACTACGATTTCGATCCTACCGAAAGCAAATCGATCCAACTCAGGATCTCAACTCTAACTACCTTGCTTACAAGTTACTAGAGAAAGCTCAAAAGAATTGCCCATAGGAATTGCATTCTTTAAATACCTATTTGTAAATGAAAAAGTTAGCTCATTCTGAATCCTCTAAACAGTAAGATCTTGCCTAAGAGACTTCAGTTGATCACATTTGTAGAGATAATTCTTTTGAGATGTTTCAACCATGTGAAGAGCCTTCTCTAAGGCATCTTCGGTCTTACTCCGCAAAAGGTGTGATCGAAAAACTAATACAAGAAAACAAAGATCAAGAGTTAACGACCCGACTAGAGCTAATTTTTCTATCAACAATATGTTTTTCGGCCTACAATTTATAAGGCAATTAGCAAAGTATCCTCACTGTGGTAGGATCAGTCTTGATGTAAGGCGTAGGTGTCGTTTCTTAATTTCCTGACATGTTCCCTTGATTGTCAAGACATCCCAATCCAAATCCTCCATCGCCAATTGGCGGAACCAGAATTTTGAAGACCCGGCGACGGTTGACCCATCTTGTCTTTGGCTCGGTGGCTCGCCAGCGCCTGCCGAAGTCTCAACCCATTAACGCAACCGCCTTAGCCTCACTTTCTTGCAGTGCATCAAGACTCTCCGCGCCGTGCCTCGAAGCTCTGAGGACAAGCTAAGTGGCGCCATTTGCACACTATCAAGAGTAACTCTGCATTGTGAATTCACTCAGTACACTAATCCATTGTTTATCACCATTGATTATTCTCATGTTCAACCATGAAAAAAAGGAATATTGAAGCACAACAGAGCAACTATTAGAGCATAGACAATGCGAAGGAAAAGTAATTGCTTTGAAAATGATCTTGACTGCATGGAACATTTCATCATAAGTGTAGTACAACTGCTTTGAAACTGAATATATAAAAGCATAATAAAATAGGCTTTGACAGAAAGATGGAAGCTCATTAATCTAATGCCAGGAAATATATCATACAGCATGAGTAGCATATGACCCTAAGGTTTCGTCATAGAGTGCACTAACTAGTTCCTTGAAACTGACAGAAATGACTTGATGGTCCATTTAGTAAACCATAGGGTTTTGGAGCTTACCATGCTCATGAAACACACTCTATCAATGACATCAAACAAGTTAAGGACCGGGTCCGCCACTGTCCACTGCCAAGCTAGCACCATCTCCATTACTTTTACTAAGAAGCATTGTTTATTTGGAAGCCACACTTCAATCTGCAATGATAAAGTTAGGGTGTTAGACCTAAGCAATATCTTAAATGCGAAAGCAGGAATGAAGAATGATTTGCAGCACCAACCTACAAGTTATCATCAACCTTGTTTTCATCAGAAGATCTAACCAAACTTGCTAAGTCAGAATACTTGTGCATAGATTGCATTCTATAAGTATGCCTGTGCATGCAAATAACCTTGTGTTTCCTACACAAACCATGTTTCAGATCATTAATTAGTGATGATCAAATACAAATGAGGAAAAGTAATGATCATATTACAATATAATCACCATTGAATGAAGCAAGTGAGACAACATTTTGAGACAAATTCGAAGCAACTTCTTCAAGGCTCAAAGGCTCACAGCAGCACATCAGAGAGCACATCCCAGCCTCGTAGGCTCACAGCACGCAGCAGCACTAGGAGGCAGAGCAGCAGAGGAGGGGGAGCTACGGCGCGAGGGTGGAGCAGAGAAGCTGAGAGGAGGCATCAACATATTTTCGTCCTCCTTGTACGCCTAATTCAACAATTCACCCTAAATCCCACTAGTAATCCTTCTTGACAAGAATTCCCAGAATAAAATCACCAGGAAAAGAGGGTTAAGGGATAGATCGAGCGATTGGAGGGGGAGAAATTGTGCACTTGATGTTCATGTCCTTCTTGTTGGCCTCAAGCTGTCTCCCTACAAAACACAAAAGAAATCCCCACAAAACCAGATCAATAACCTCTCTCTCTTCAAGAAGACAAGATTACATTCGAAGGAGTTGTGAAAAGATTAGGCGCGTTGAGGAGGCCGGCGCGGAGGATGGGAGGAGACGGAGACGGGGGCTGCCGGGACTGGTGCAGAGAGGAGGGACAATGGATCCGCCCCTCTGCCACCAGTCGGATCTGCCGCCGCCATGGCCCCTCCGCAAGGATCCGGTGAGAGACGGCTTCGCGGCACTGCATGGAGGACGAGGAAGCCCGAATCCGGTCGGAGGCGGCTTCACAGCGTGGAGGAGGAGACCACCCAGCATGGGGAAGGGGGAAGTCGAGTGGCGTGAAGGAGGAGGAGGTTTGGATCCGGCCAGGGTCGTCTTCACGCCGAGGGGGAGGAGGCCATGGGGCGTCTCCACATGGGGGAGTGGCAGGGGAGGAGGCGGCGCCGGTTCCACGCGTGGATGTAGCCGTGGGGAGGAGGCAACGATGGCAGATCCGCACGGGGGTGAGGTCGGAGGAGGAGGAGGCGCCGGATCCGTACGATGGCGAGGCCGGCGGCGGTGGGGAGGTCACCCTGCAATTTCCTGGGAGGGGAGACAATGGGAGCGATCCTATCGGATAAGATGGTGGCAGCCGAGCGATGTGGGAGGTGGTGGGTCGAGTAAACTTATACGTGGTGAATAAGTTGGCTCTGCAAACACATACATTTTCCGTTGCGAGTTATGTGTTGTTATATGTATATTCTTCTTGTAGTGGGTGTACTTGCTGGTGAACGTGTCCATGGCACCAGGAGCACGATTAATGGACATCGGCTCCTAGTCCCAATGCTTCTCCTCCTCGAACACAACGTTGCGGGTGATGTGCAGCTTGTTCGTCTTGGGATCATAGACGCAGTAGGCCTTGGCACCCTCCTTGTAGCCAATGAATACCATCGGCGTTGACCTATTCGACAGCTTCGTGATGCCGGGCCCAACCTTCTTGACGTGTGCAAAGCATCCAAACGTCCGGAGGTAGCGCACATTGGGCCACCACTTGTGCCACACCTCATATGGCGTCATGCCATCAAGGCTCCTCGTCGGTGCCCAGTTCAGTATATGCACAGTGGTCTTCATCGCCTCGCCCCAGAACATAGCCGACACACGCATGCTTTTCAGCAGGCTCCACGCCATCTTGACGATCGTTTGGTTCCAGTGCTCCACGACACCGTTCTGTTGCGGTGAGTAGGGAGGGGTGGTGTACCGCTTAATCCCATGCTCATCGTAGTAGTCGTCCAACTCAATGGAGTTGAACTCCCCACCACGATCTGTGCAGAACGCCTTGAGCTTGACGTCGCGTTCATTCTCAACAAGCGCCTTGATCTTGCGAAAGAACCTAAACGCTTTGTCCTTTGTCCTCAGCATCTCCACCCACATGTACCTGCTATGATCATCCACGATTAGCAAAAAATACCGATTACTGCTCAGTGTAGCAGGTGTGATGGGACCACAGAGATTACCATGCACCAGCTCCAGTCCATGCACAACACGGTAAGACGAAGCCCAAAAAAACGGAGCCCGGTGCTACTAGCCAAGTGCACAGCCGTCGCATAATTTCTCCATGCGATCGATTATGGGCACGCCATCCACCATTTTTTTAGCGGTGAGATCGTGGAGCATGCGGAAGTGTAGGTGGCCATAGCGCGCAGGGCCGATGTGTATAGCCTGTTCCTGGACCGCAACACTCGCGCCAGCAGCAGCCGCTCGCGATCGAAGATGCACAGCTCCCTGCCTTCAATGACGATCTTGTAGCCACTCTCATCGAGCTGTCCGAGGCTAATGATGTTGCTTCGGAGCCGTAGTGTGTAGTATACCTCGGTGAGCACCCGGTGCTCCTGGTTCTTGCACTGGTACATCACAGCTCCTTTGCCACAGATCTCTACCACCGAGTCGTCGCCAAACTTCACGGTGCCCTTCACTGTTTCATCAAGCGATGTGAGAGTCGACCGGTTGCTGGTCATGTGGTTACTGGCACTAGTGTCGAGGTACCACATGTCACTGCCAGCGTCCACCGGGAACACTTTCTCCTCGTTGAGGAAGACTGCTTCCTGCTGCGCGCCATTAGTAGCTTGCACAAGCACATGGTGCTCGGCCATGAGGAGCGCTGGTTGCTCCTCCTGAGCACGTGACAGGTCGGCCTCCTTCTTGCACTCACAGCGTGGCTTACGGTATTCACGTTATGATGTGGTCAATTTGGTCGGACGATCATCGGACATGAGGAAGACAACGAGTGGCGTCGCACGTTGTTGGCAAACGAAGAAGAGTTGGACAACAGGGCTTGGGGCGAATTGAAGAGGGGAGCGAGGGACACGCGGTGTTCCTCTTATAGCACGAAGGTGATACTTGAGTCGATGGGGAACACTCGCGGATTAAAGTGACAGTTTTTAGTTGATAATGAAGAGCGACGAGGAAACGACAACATTTATTGAGAGGGGTGGAGGTGGCAATCAATTGATGGTGGGATAACATGGGTGAGGGTTGTGGGGACGTGGTGCTTTAGACGGAAATGGAATTGATGCTTCATGTGCGAAGAATGGAAGGCGAGAGTGGCCGACGGCCGATGCGGGCTAGGCGACAGTTTGGGCCAAGCGCTGGCCCAAGGGGAGAAAGGAGCTAGGATGGCGCGCGGGGCAAAGGGGAGGAGCTGGGGTGTCGCGGCACCGTGTCGCGAGTCTGCCTTGGGACATCCCTCATTGTGGTCAGATTGACCCTTGTCCTCTGAGGAAGCTGGTTCCCCATCTAGACGTACAGTTGTGGGGATAAGGATCCCTCCTCAACTCCATCGATGGTTAGGTCTCCTAGAGAAAGATCTCTGAAGGCGATATCACCATCGGATGATGCATCGCTCGGCTCATAGTCAAAACCGGCATCCATGTCGATATCTGCATAATTGGCCAAGTCAAACCAGTTCTCCTCATTCCACTCTCCTGCCATGAGAGCATGAGAATCGGAAAGACAAAGGAAAGCTGATGACTCAAAGATCCCCACGGTCGGCGCCAACTGTCGGTGTTTTAGAACCGAACTTACGTAAAGATTGTTTGATTCGGGGGTTCCTCTAGGCTCAAAATCACACAAAGATGGAGACACGGGGAATTTTATACAGGTTCGGGCCTTCTCCTGGGAGAATAACAACCCTACTCTTGTGTGCATGTATTGAGTATACTGGATTACAAGATGGAATCAGAGACTAGAGTATTGTCCTTCTAATCTTCTTTCACCTCCTTCCCTCTTCCTGATGATCCTTGCCTTTTATAACGCCTCGGTGCGCCGCTGGATCTTCAAGATAAAGGTCACATTAACGCACTGCATCGTGGAGTCAGCACGGAGGTTATTACGGAGTAGTAACGCTCCCACGTTGCCGTGCAATTATCACCATAACAGGAGTTAAGTCGTCTTTGTTATTCCGAGCAACAACAACAGAATTGATTGCTCATATCCTTGGATACGGTACATGAGATTCACTGATCGACTAGGCCCACATGTCCGTGAGTCTTGTCGACCGAGGACTGGTCGAGAAGAGCTTACGACCGGTGGTGGTCGAGGAGAGCCTACAACCACGGATCGATCGTAGTAGAGCTTATGATCACGGATAGTCGTAGAAGGGCTTACGACTATGGGGTAGTCGAGGAAGACCCACGACTACTGTGGTGGTCGAGGAGAACTTACGACTTCGAATTTTCTCCCTTATGAATATTAAGGGTATACTCAAGAGTTATATGAGGTCATTATTATCCATAATATGAATTATAGATATATAATAAAATAAGGATTGTTATATCCTCGTCATCTAGCTCCCCAGCTTAAGCGAAAATAACTTACATGGAAAAGGAGCAGTAGATGGTCTTACGACCAGTACGTGGTCGTAGGGAAATGGTCAAAGGAAGAACTCTTCGACTGGTGTTTCATTTGACCAAAAATTTACTTGGTCAAGAAAGTTGTGAAATAATCTTGGAACTTACAAGGTGGTCGTGGGAGATCTAACGGTCACCGAGTGGTCGTAGTACTGTGGCTGGAAGCAGGATCTTTCCAGTCGCTGTTGCATTTTGACTAGAAAAAGACTTGGTCAAGAAGGTAGGTGTAAAAATAGACCTGAATTTCTCGAGCAGACAAATTTAAGAGTCCCAATCGATTCCCTTACCCTTGTCTATTGGAGCAGCTTCCTGCGCTGGCAACGTTGGCTAGTAGCCACGTCTTTTGGACTTCGGGTGTGCGGTTATAAATCTTCACCGTGGGTGAGGATAAGGTCCTTTACCTTCCCCCAAATTGTTCTTGCTGTTTGAACTCCCGAGTTCTCCACCGCCGACCAAATCAAACTTTCTTCTTTAATCTTTCCACATCCAAATCTTTGACTTTTGGGAGAAATGGTCGAAGCTGCTTCCCAGTGGGCCGAATCGGAGATGGATGCGACCAGAATCCAGGCTTTGGTCAACTCCGAGAAGATTCCGAAGATGGAATTCATGTGGTGGATTGAGGCCGTCGGGCAGTATTGGCCGTCGGAGGAGATTGGGCAAATCCCCGTTTTCCAGGCATTCTGTGAGTGTGGTCTTCGATTACCCACTCATCCTTTTCTCACATTGGTACTCGAATATTTCTAAGTGCAGTTGGTGAACCTTGTCCCCAATTCTATCACAATGTTAGGGGTGTTCATGTACCTGTGTGAGGCCTACCTGGGAATTCCGGCCGATCTCGAGTTGTTCCGGTATTACTATGGAATGACCCGATTAAGCGGAATCGCCGATAGTTGTAGTCTGAAGCTCCACGACGGGAAATCGAGGGAGTACATTCAGATGTTTACTCAGTCGTCGTGGCCGAGGTGGAAGAAGAGGTGGTTCTATTGGGAGATCACCAACGAGGACAACCTCTCTTTTGCCGGGAAGCCTACCGAGAAGGTTCCCGCTTGGGATTCGATTCCCAAGGATCTTGGCCGGATCGCCCCTTTCATTCAAGCTATTGCAGACTTGAAGGAAGAGGGGCTTATCGGATGGCACGTGGTGAAAGATTTCGTCACGCGCCGCATCAGCTCTCTGAAGAAGAGGGTTTATCAGATGTGGAGGTACTCGGGCCCAACAGACCAGACGAGGGACTACGCGGAGGGTAAGTAAACCTTGAGCTTTAGCCTTCTTTCTGTTAGTTTTAAATTAGGCTTACTGAAGGTTCTCTTATCCCTGCAGACCTCTCACTAGAGGAGATTGACGCTCGGGTCAAGCTCATCTGTGAGAAGACCCCAGCCCATGTTGTGGCGCCTCCAATTCTGGCTGACTTGTCTCCAAAGGACAACGTGGAGCGCCTAAAGGTAATCAAGAGTCGATATCATCTTGAGGACTTTGTAGTCATAGAAGAACTTATGACTGGGTACTGATCATAGGAAGGCTTACGATCAGGTTTTGGTCGTAGAAAAACTTACGACCAGGGGTTTGTTGTAGAAAGGCCTACGACATGGTGAGAGTTGTAGAAGAACTTACAACGGCTTTATAATATCTCTCTTTCTGATTTCTGCAGAAAGTAGGCAAGGAGGACCATCAGGACGACGAAGAAGTCGAACTGATGGTTGATGGTGCGGCCGTAGAGCAGTTTGTTTCTCCCCCAGCTAAGAGACGCTTGCTTGTTAAGGCCCTAGACAAGGGAGGCTCGAGCTCAAGCCCTGCTATTGGGCAAGCAGATGCTCCTCAGGCCAGGGGGAGGAGGCTCACACAAGTTGTTGATGAGGGCGGTGTAAGCTCGAGCTCCGCTACTACGTCTACACCTTTGGCTAATCTTGCCACGGAAATAATTGCTGCAGAGGAAGCAATCGCGATAGGAATAGCTAAAGCATTCAAACCCAGGGCTCCCAAGACCAAGATACCCTTCTATTATGATAGTAAAACCTTCGTAGTTTCTGCCTCTCGTGGCTTTATCAAGCAATTAGAAAAGGAGAACTGGAAGAGTTTCATGTCTTTTGTGAAGGAGACTGCTACGCCAGCAGTGCCCATGGTCGAGGACAGTGCTGCTGTTGAGGTGGTCGAGACAGGTCTCGGCCAACTGGAGAGCCAAAAGGCTCAAGGATCAATGGTGCTCGATCAAGCTCCATGATCAGACGTGGTCGTGATTGTTCCTCAACTTGAGTCTCGACCAGACATGGTTGAGAAAAATTCGAAGAAACCTTCCTTAGGGAGGGTTGTTTCTAAACTTAAGATCAAATCTGACACTCGGAGGTATGTAAAAGAGACAAAAGTATAAGAACAACATTTACCTTTTGCTTTTTACCACCTGATCATGTTTTCCCTTTTATGATCTTAGCTTGGCTCCTTTTATCATTAAGGACGTTCCTACCAAGGAATCCACTACAGTTTCTTCGGCACGTGAAGAAATAGAAGTGGTGGTGGTCGAAGGATCGTCCACCGTCCGAATGACTGAAGATGTCGTTGCAGCTAGCTTGGCTACGACTATTGGAGCGGTCGTAGGGCCAGAAGCGGCTACGACCACGGGAGTGGTTGTAGAAACAGAAACGGCTACGACCACTGGGGCGGTCGTAGAAACAGGGGTAAAGACGGTAGCGGCGGAGACATCCGGCCATGGGGGTGAAACATCTATTCACCGTGCTGGGAAGGAAGTTGCTGCCGATGATCCTCCCAGCTTCCAAGGCCAAGCTACTGGTGTCGCTACCCCCGAAGGAGAAGAAGAGTTCGATCTCTTTGACCACACCTTCAGGTTCTTCGCTCCTGCCACCGTTGTGGGCTCCCGTGCGTTCAGATCTCGTGATCGCATCCCTCACCCTAAGGATATTCCCAACATAGGGGATGCTTTCGATGATGAACGTCTCGAAAGGGTATGGTGGATCCGAGTCGATGAGATTGATGAACTGAGGGACCCCACGAGGGAGGTGTCTTCGTTTGCTCGGACAGCCATGAATGTAAGTACCTAAAATTTGGTATTTACATCTATGCCTTTTCACGCTTCTCATTGCCTTTCTTTGTGCAGAACACATTGGAGCAAATTGTCACTATTGCCGAATATAACAGGCAACTTGTCCAGCTACAACAAGACAAAGCGCTTGTGAGACCCTCAAATATTGGAATGTACCGAATTATAATTATACTGGTAGCATAATTCTTAATTAAGGAACAGTGTAATTCCCTCATTAAAATCATACTAGAAGCATAATAATAACAAGTAACAATTCCAACATTTAGGTTCCCGAATATATGTCTAGCAATAGTTCCCAGGATCAGTGACTATTGCACATATATTCTTAAACAACATTGCATCATACACATACAAGACATACATTCACATAATTATACATCACTGATTACATCATATTTCGGTTGCTACAGTAACAGATTTGCTACAGTAACAGATGACCTTGGGTCATCACAAAAGAGAAACAACGGAAGCAAAATAAACATAAACCACCAATGGCCCCATCCCGCAGGCTATTGCGTGGAGACTAGAACTAGCATCACTCGTTAGCGTCACCCACATCGGCGCTAACGGGCATCTCATAAAGATAACCATCATCACCTGCAACAAGAGGTCATAAACCCTGAGTACGAAAGGTACTCAGCAAGACTTACACAAACTAATAAAAGAAAGTGTTTGATAGAACCTATACACAGGAATAGAAATTTTACATGCATAAGGTTAACAAAAGAAGGTTTATAATGGTTCAATTTGCAGAAAGCGATACACCTTAACCTACAGTGCTAAGTTTTAACAAAGCACTTTTTAATAAATCAATTTTGGACTAAAACAGTAAGTAATTGAAAGCATAAGCATGAATAGTAACAATAATAAGACACAATTCACTATCAACCGTGCATAACACCATCATGCCGTAATTGTTCCCAATACCAACTTAGAGCAAACTCTATACAAGTGACATCAATTCAAGTATCGTCCATAACCGTGGACACGGCTATTCGAATAGTTTTAAACCTTGCAAGGGTGTACATCTTTACCCACACGACTTAGTTAGCCCGTAAGCCTCCGGAATAATAGCACACTGCCTTTGGTATGCTTGGTAGGGAGACTAAGATTTGGTATTTTTCAACAAGTTGATACTATTGAGTTGGATGACCCATGTGGAACTAATCCCGCCTAAACAATGACTGATAGCATCACTCAGCACCGGGTCCACATGTTGTGCAAGGAATCCGACCCGATCAATTAAATGCAAACTCGTGTTAGCCACACATATTAGACGCGATCGGGGCCTGAAGAATGCGTACATGCGATGGTACACATCTCGCCCTCACCCTTCTAAGAACATCGATATCAATATAAGCTCCACATGGCATACGACACGGCCCGAAGACTTAAGCATCTATGCCATATGAAATCAATACACATGTCCTCACTCTCCTGTTTCCAACTGAATAACATTAACCCTTTACTTAACCAAACAGTGCCCATACACCGCGTGTGGAAGTACGTTGGGGCTTGAATTGGGTAGTCAGAGTTCAGTCCTTAATCAATCCAGACAAGACATCCACATTTTCCAATTCTCATGCACAAAGGCACCATCACTAGCATCCACTTGTCCAGATTTGAATCAATTTATAAACAAGATTAAGGATCATTCCAGATTCAAATAAACTGAATAAGAAATCAAAATAAATAAAATTTATTTGTTGTTCCCAAGTTTGACAAGTTAAGCTTGCCAAACCCTACCGTTCTATGGACTGCAGGGCTAAGCCAAGTTTAAAACTAAATATCCTCATATCACATACTACCTTAGGTTGAGTGTATGATCAGATTCAGGGTAAACCATCAAGTTCAGGTTGTAACTAACTAGGACAGATCATAAATAATTTTTTTTTAGAACATTGCATGCAATCAGTATCACTGTATTTTATAAATCTACAGTTCAAAAGAGTAGGATCAATATGGTGCAGAGAGGATGCTTGCCTTGGTAGTAATATATAACCTCTTGCTCAGGTTCTTGTGGCTCAACAAAAGACTCAACAATCTCAGAAGAACCAGTATCTAAAAGAAAATAAAATCCAATGAATCCAGGAAAAAGAAACAGAGAACAATATGCATAAAAGAAGGCATGGTCAATGGTTTAATGCATCATTAGCAACATGCTTGAGGTACAATAATTTAATTAAGAATAGTAACCCATAACTACTCTTGCTAATTCTATCTACTACTGATTCAAAGTTTAGATTGAGCTACGATGTCGTGTTTTAGAAACTAGAACAGGGGCGACATATAATTAAATTATTTATCTAGCTAAACCCCATATAAATGAAATCTTTGTCTTTGTAACTAAGTGTACTAAAGCTAGTGTTGACCTAACTGATCATTTAATATCTATTAATAGCAATTTAAGAGAGTGGGCTCTTCTTTGTAGTGTTGTCGGTTTGCTTTACAACAAAAGCAAGAAGAACCCTTTTACCATTTTGGTGGCTTGAAAACCACACAAGACGAGTTTTAAAAGTGGAGTTAGAGCTACCTAGGAGGTAATTAATATCATCACCCATTAGGGCTAGACCTAACCGCACGGTTTAAAGAAAGGAATAGAAAGAGGAGCTTTTGTCGGTTTGACTAACAACCAAAAACAAAGAAGACTTTATTTACGGTTTTGGTTGGCATGGAGAACTACACCGCACAAGGACTTTTAGTGGAGTTACAACTATCTAAGAAGTATTTAATACCACAATCCATGATTAATAATCCTTAATTGCGGTGTAAAGAAAGAAAAACAGATTAACTAATTGTCGGTTTTAACCGACACTAACTAACAGGAGGATTGCAACAAGAAATGAACCAGGTGACCATAAGACCTTGAAGAAAGATCACGGGTCTTTGCTAGGGTTTCTCTAGGACTTAGATAAGATAATACCTTTGGTAAAAGAAATCTTAAGTTTTGAAAACGATATGAAAGACCGAAAAGTTATAAAAACAACTTTTCAGTTTAAGGAAGTTTGGAGCATCACATGAGCAAGTGAGTGATGCATGTGAGTTAGTGATGTCCTTAGAGAGCTTAAAATGACAAGGGGCAAGATCAAAACTTACCAGCTAGGATTAGAGAAGATGAAGTCACGGTTTTGGTCAAGGCAGCAAAGGTCCCAAACTCCACTCTTTGGTCAGGATGAGGTTTCCCAAGATGGTGCTCCACTGGTTCAAGGTGACAGAGAGAAGAACCTTAAGTTAAACCCTACAAGAGATGCCCAAAACCACATTAGTATGAGATTTATGCATGCTCTAAAGTTGAACAAGAGGAAGAACAAGGAGTCTTCACTGGGAAGGAAGGCAACTTGTGGAGTTCTCCCTAGTCAACAATGGCAGAGAGTAGAAAGCTAGGGTTTATATAGTGGTAGAGCTTCCCAGATCAACCGAGAACTATCCAGAGCTAATGAGGTGGCACCAAGGATAAGTATCAAGGGAAAATATCCTCATTTTCACTGTGCTTGACCACCGCTCCGGCGAGAATAGCATCGATGGTGTACAGCAAGAGAGGGAGCAAAGAATTGCCAGCAGCCTTGACGGGTCCTGAGGTCATTACTGACCATGCACGCGACGTAAGCAAGCCTCGAGTACTGACCACCGTTCGATTAGAAATGAGTGGCTGTGATGAGGAGGCAAATAATACATGAACCGGTATCTTGCAACTTTGGGCGTCACGATCTCAATGGTGACTACGATTGAGGGAGTCCGGAGTGGTCGAACGTCCCAACCCATAAGGATCGTCGATTTCACTTCAACGGCCCAAGATTTGGTATTTGTGAGGTTCACCCACAAGGCGATCACCATTAGATCTAGCATCAGCGGCGGCGATTGCTGCGAGGTATGGATGGTCGGAAGGTCACATTGGATGCGGTCCACCCGATCTAAAATCAACGGTGGATCTGCGCTGGCACCTTCGGCCGGTCCGAACGGCCCAACAGATCAGGGCCACACGTTGAGATTTCAACGGCCCAGATGTTTTCTATTTTCGGCCATTTAGGGATGGCTTGGCCTGGAGATCGCGCACCGCACGCTGTTGATCCAACGGCCAAAATTGGAGGATGGTTTGGAGTGGTCCGAATGGCCCATTGGATCTGGCCCGTTCGCGCGGAAATGGACGGCTGGATTTCGCTAGGAGTTTGGAGACACGCGCGGAGCGTGACCGGGCGGACTGGTACACGGTTGGACTCCACCACATTGGGTTGCGCCGCTCTGATTGCCAAGGTGGTTTAAGTAGAAGATTTGACCAATCTATTTCAAAATTTCAAGAACTTTGGTGGGACTTCAAAAATAGCAAATAAATTTATAAAATTATAAAATTTTGCGAGAATTACTCTTTGGGGCGATATATTCCCCACATAAATTTTTGAAATCACTGTTTCTCCTTTAGAGATACATAAATAATTCATTTAGACCGAATAGGTTTTATTTAAAGACAAATATTTTTCTAAAATCAAAATAATTTCTAGAAATTCAACAAAAATTATTCTTGGCCATAATAATTCATCGGTTTTTAAATAAAATACTTCTCAGTCTTCATACCAACATTGGGTGGCATTTCCTTTTGAAATTTTGATCAGGTTGGAGTTTGTAATTAGAAATTTGGGGAAAATAGATTGTAACAGTTGCCTAATTCGCCCAAAATGAGCAGTGATGCTATGAACGACATCTTATTCTCGCTTTATTAGAAATTTGAGGCTGTTATAAACCTACCCCCCTTAAGAAAATCTCGTCCCGAGATTTCCAATAATTCAGAAGTTGGACAAAGATGGAATTGAAATGATGTTTCTAGAAACATAACATCAGTTGTCTTTATTTCTTTCAAAGATAGAAAAGAAAGATTTCACAGAACAACATAGTGTTGTTATTACATCTTCTTTTTACATTGCTTTGTTTAACCTTGCCTTTCATGATTCAAAGGCAATTTTTAAACAGCAAAAAGGTGGGGGTGCTCGATCCTCATCAGATCTTCGCGATCCCAAGTGGCTTCATCTTCTGAGTGATTAGCCCACTGAATTTTTAAGAACTTGACAGTGAAATTTCTTGTCCTGCGTTCCATTTTATCGAGGATACGCACTGGTTGTTCTTGATAAGAAAGATCTGGTTGAAGATCAAGATTCTCATAAGCTGTAGCCTCGGTCGGAATACGAAGGCATTTCTTTAATTGGGAAACATGAAAGGTATCATGAACTAATGAGAGAGTGTCGGGAAGTTCCAATTGATATGCCACGGCCCCTCGTTTTGCGATAATTCGGAAAGGTCTGATATAACGAGGTGCTAGCTTCCCTTTCACTTGAAAGCGATGAGTACCTTTCATCGGTGACACTTTAAGATAGACATAATCATCTAACTCAAAGCTTAGTTCACGGCGTCGATGATCGGCATAGCTCTTCGGCGAGGCGGGCGGTTTTCAAGCGGTCTCGAATCGATTTAACTTGCTCTTGACTTCAAAACCAAGTCGGACCAAAGAATGGTCTTTCACGGACTCGACCAATTCAATGGAGTCCTACAAGCTCTTCCATACAAGGCTTCAAAAGGTGACATTTGAATACTTGCTTGGTAGCTATTGTTGTAGGAAAACTCCACATACGGCAAAGATTTCTCCCAATTTTTGCCATAAGATAGCACACATGCTCTAAGAAGATCTTCCATCACCTGATTCACCCTTTCGGTTTGACCAGCAGTGCGAGGATGATAAGCGATCTTTGAAGGAGAGTTCAGTTCCCATAGCTTGATGAAGGCAATTCCAAAAATGGGAAGTGAATTGAGATCCTGATGCGAAACAATGATTTTAGGAACACCGTGGAGACAAACAATCTTGGCAATATATAACTCTGCCAATTGCCTACCATTAAAAGTGGTTCTGACAGGGATAAAATGAGCCACTTTAGTTAAACGATCAATTATTACCCAGATGGCATCAAATCCATTCTGAGTCTTTGGAAGTCCGTAACAAAATCCATCTGACTTCTTCCCATTTCCATTGTGGAATAGGCAAAGGTGAAAAGGTACCAAAGAGTTTCAAGTGCTCGGCTTTAACCCTTTGGCAAATATCACATTCAAAGACATATTGAGCAATTTGCCTTTTCATCTTGCTCCACCAAAATGTTTTCTTCAAGTCCTGGTACATTTTAGTACTTCCAGGATGTAATGAAAACTTGGAATTATGAGCTTCTTTGAGAATTAGATCTCTCAACTGAGAATCTGAGGGTACCACTAAACGATTGCGATATCGAATGGTACCACAAGCATCATCAGAAAATTCATTGGCTTTACCCGCCTTCAAATTTTCCTTGATCTCTGCTACCTGATCATCAGTTTTCTGAGCCTCTAGAATCTGATCTTCGAGGGTTGACTTAACTTCTAAGGCAGCAAGAAATCCATCTTCGACCATTTCGAGACTTAAGCGCTGAAAATCGGCACATAAGCTCTTAGCCAGAGGTATTGTTGATAAGCAATTGCATTGTGACTTTCTGCTTAAAGCATCAGCCACAACATTGACTAAGCGGTAAGTGCTGAACTTAAGACCGCCTTCGACCTCCTTTTCTTTATCTGAATCTCATTCTCTTTCAGACAAAGACCAAGAGGTCTAGACATGGGAGCAACGTTACCTTAGGGACACTGCCGCCCACGCTGAAGAAGTCAAGAAGTTAGATTCTCAACTAGTTGGTAAGCAAATCTTTACCTGTAATTGGTTGTGTTTTCATCTTGAGGTCCTTTTATTTGACTGACCTTATTCTTTTCAGAACAAATAGTACAAGTAAAACAACTTCGCGAGGCTTCGACTCGCAATCAGGAGGAAATGAAGGCTTTGAAGATCAATCTTCAAGACAATATTTCACTCCTGAACAATGTACTCGTTGGGCTTTATGCTAAGGGGATTACTCCTCGTGGCGACCGTTATGCCTTGTCGAGTGCCATTGGTGAACAAGTCGGAACTTTGCAAGAGTTGGTGACTACGCTGAGAGCTAACCAATTCGACTCGATAAAGGCTGTGATCCAAGAGGGAATAAGATTTGTCTTAGCAAAACTTAAATCTCATGATCCCACCCTTAATCTGCAGCTTGTCGTAGATGACTTCGCTTGCCCTAAAGTAGAAGCGGAGCAGTTAATAGAGACAATGCAGCCGATCGCTGAGTTAGTCACGGAGGATATGCAAATCAGTTCTCCTCCGCTCGAGTAGTCTGTACCAAATTCCTGTAAAGATAAATTTTTTTGTTGATGTTGATATATAATCCTTCCTTCTTCCTGAAAAATCATCTTGTCGAGTAGTTAGTAACTCATAAGATAATGAATGGAAAAAGAGCAAGACTAAGAATTGAAGTCAAGTTAATAACTTTATCCTAGCCCTCAACTATTTGCTTGGTTTATTTAGATAAACCGAGTAAATAGTGTTTAATGGGTTTTCTGAAAAAGAGAGAGGTTTAGCTAACTTGTAGTTTTTCGATCATGATAATCTTGCACTGGTCGTAAGAGTAGGAACCAGTCAACACTAGGAAGGTCCTTCTAGTGGGCAGGACCACGTGTAGAGAGGACAGGCTTCGACTAGGTGATGTTACCATCTCCGACTAGATTAATCAAATCAAGAACGGTCAACTTGGGTTAGATAAACGTCTGGAGTTCCTTAAAAAATTTGTCCAACTTATCTCAATGCACTCAGTATATTCGCTCTGGTAGCAAGAGTTAGAAACAGAATGACGCTAGGAAGTTCCTTCTAGTGGGCAGGACCACGTGCAGAGAGGAAAGTCTTCGACTAGGTGTTGCAACTTCCTCCGACCAGTTAAAACAAACCGAGTTTATCGAAAGTAGTCGAGCAAATTTGGAAAGTGTACTCTACTTAATTTATTTTTCAAAAAGATGGATGAAGAAATAAACTAAGGTACTAAGAGTTGGCTTGACATTATTTCAACCATGTTTCGAACCCAAGCTCTTTGTGTTGGTAGAAAAGGGGGGAACGAGTCGACTCTAGGAAGTTCCTTCTAGTGGGCGGGACCACGTGCAGAGAGGAAAGGCTTCAACTAGGTGACGTTACCATCCTTTCGACCAGTGTAAATATGAACTGGGTACTGGTCGTAGAATGTCTTACGACCAGTGCATTGTCGTGGAAGAGTGCACGACTTAGTAACTGGTTGAGGGCGGACCTTTGACCAGGGTATGGTTGAAAGAATTGTGAAAGCGCTACTCGAAGTAATACAATAAAGATAGAAAAAACCTGATGCTTTATTGAATGGTTGGTCATTACACGTAGAATTTGCGTAACTAGTCGATATTCCAAGAATTTGAGAGAATTCGGCCGTCTTCCATTGCCAGTCGTACCGAGCCTAGTCGTAAAACTTCGACCACTGTGCAAGGACCTTCCCACTTAGGGAAAAGCTTGTTCCGATTAGACTGGGATTGAATTTTCCTCAATACCAAGTCACCTACAGCAAGGCTGCAAGGTTGGACCCTACAATCGTAGTATTTGCGTAGGGCTTGCTGGTAGACTACTGAACGGATTAAGGCCTGATTCCTCTTTTCTTCGAGCAGGTTAATGTCATCAGCTCGAAGTTGTTCTTGGGCTGAGTCATTGAAACTCTAGACCCTTGTAGACATGATCTTTAGTTCTGGTAGAAGCATGGCTTCGGCACCAAAAACTAGAAAAAAAGGTGTTTTGCCTGTTGCCCGACTAGCGGTCGTGCGAACTGCCCATAATACTGAGGGTAATTCTTGTACCCAAGCCCCCGAGCACTTGACAAGCTGGTCGAAGACTCGAGTTTTAATTCCCTACATTATTTGGCCATTCGCTCGTTTGACTACCCTATTGCTTTGGGGATGGGCGACAGAGGCATAACAGAGCTTGGTACCCAACTTGTCATAAAATTCCTGAAATTTTGCACTCGAAAATTGTTTACCATTATCTGTGATTATTCGACTTGCGACACCAAACCGAGTAATCACGCTTCTCATCATGAACCATTTTGCGGCTTCCGTTGTTATCGATTCTGAGTTAAACCGGTCCATTTTGTGAACGTATCAATAGCCACAAAAAGGAACTCGAAGCCTCTTGGAGCCCTTGGGAACGGTCCTAGGATGTCGAGATCTAGGTCGCAAAAGGCCAAGATAAAGGGATTGTTTGTAATGCCTGAGCTGGTTGGTGTATTTGCCTGCTATGAAACTGGCATTATACACATTTCTTAACCAACTCTTTGGCATCGTAGAGGGCTGTTGGCCAGTAAAATCCTTGTCGAAAGGCTTTTCCGACCAATGTTCTATAGGAAGCATGAGTTCCACAGATGCCCCCGTGTATGTCGTGAAGGAGGTTTAGTCCTTCTCTCTGCGGTATGCATCGCATGAGTACCCCTTGAGTACCTCATTTATAGAGGACTCCTTCGACCAAAGTATACATTTTGGCATTTCAGGATAAACGATCTGCTTCAAGATCGTCATCAGGTACAGAACCCGTCTGAAGATACTTATAGATGGGATCCATCCAAGTGTCCTTGTAATCTAGAGAAGCTGTCTCAATAGGAGATGTCTCTGGTGTGTCCACCAGAGACGGCTTCTGGAGTTGCTCCAAGAAGACCCCTTTTGGCACTTGTGATCGGGAAGAAGCTATCCGAGTAAGCTGGTCTACGAGAAAATTATCCTTTCAAGGGATGAATTGTACCTCGAAACCGAAAAAATGCTTTTCAAGCTTTCGAGCCTCCGATAAGTACTGAGACATGGTCGGATTAGAGCACTGGTACTCTTTTCCGACTTAATTCACGACTAGTTGAGAGTCTCCTCTCACGAGTAGTCATCGAATCGCGAGTGCTTTCACAGCTCGTATGCCGGCTAGTAAACCTTCGTATTCTGTCACGTTGTTAGTGGCCTGAAAGTTTAACTGTATGGCATTTTTTAAGGTCTCTCCGTTAGGAGATTCCAGGACCACCCTAGCCCACGAGCCACCCAAAGTAAGTGACCCGTCAATGTACATCGTCCACTTGTCGTGGGTATCATACTGGGGATCCTGAACAAGTTCAGGATTTGTCCATTCAGCGACAAAGTCTGCCAAGATCTGGGATTTAATGGCTATTCAGGACACGAAATGGAGGTCGAACTCCCCAAGTTCTACTGACCATTTAGACATGCGTCCCGCTGCTTCTCTATTTTGGAGGATGACACAATTATCTTGTGCGCTTGAAATTAATGCCTCAGTTTCCTCAAAGACATGAGGAGGGCATAGAGAAGCTTTTGGACCTGAGGGTAACGCTCCTTAGGTCCGTGCAAAATTGACTTACGTAATACACCGGTTGCTGAACGTTTTCATGTTCTACAACTGGTACTGCGCTCACTGCCTGTGGCGTGGCAGCTAGATAAATTAATAGTGTCTCTTCTGGTTTCTGGGAAACCAGAACAGGAGCACTCGTAAGATATCTCTTGACATCCTCGAAGGCAACATTTGCCTCTTCCAACCACTCGAAACCCTCGTGCTTCCTTAGAAGTTTGAAGAAAGGTAGTCCTTTTCCCCCAGTCGTGCTATGAAACGACTTAAAGCCGCCATACACCATGTGAGCTTTTGGACTTCTTTCTTCATGGTTGGAGAGCGCATTTGAACAATGGCTTTTATCTTTTCAGGATTTGCTTCGATCCCTCGTACGGAGACTAGGAATCCAAGCAATTTTCCCGAAGAGACTCCAAACACACACTTCTCAGGATTGAGTTTCAAGCGGTGTTTTCTGAGGTTCTCGAACGTCTCCTGCAAGTCCGAAACATGATCAAGCCGTTTGATGCTTTTTACGACTAGATCGTCAACATAGGCTTCCAAATTTAGGCCTAGCTGAGGTGAAAAAGTCGATTGCATCAAACGTTGAAAAGAAGCGCCAGCATTTTTTAGACCAAATGGCATTTTGACATAGCAAAATATACCAAATGGAGTAATAAATGCGGTCTTTTCTTCATCTTCTAGACACATATTAATCTGATGGTAGCCAGAATATGCATCTAGAAAACTTAATGTTTCACAACCAGCAGTAGAGTCAACCAACTGATAGATACGAGGTAAAGAGAAATCACCTTTTGGACAAGCTTTATTTAGATGAGTGAAGTCTACGCACATTCGCCACTTGCCGTTAGACTTCCTAACCATTACAGGGTTGGCCAACCACTCTGGGTGGTTGACTTCTCCTATAAAGCCTGCTTTAAGTAGCTTGTCCAATTCTGACCTTATAGCATCTGGTCGATCAGGGGCAAATCTCTGTAATTTTTGTTTTACGGGTACTTTGTCAGGCCGTAAAGCGAGCCTGTGCTCGATCACTTCCCTGGGAACTCCAGGCATGTCGGATGCTTGCCACGCGAAGACATCTGCGTTTGCTCAGAGGAAAGTGATGAGGGCATCTTCCTACTTGGGGTTGGAAGTATCCCCAATGCGAACAGGCTTCGAAGGTTCCTCCTGATCCAGGGGAACTTCTTTGACTTGGACGTTCGGCTTGGGTGTAGCTTTAGGATTCAAGCTCTTGGTCGAAGGCTGCCCTTTTTCTTCCCGAGCTGGTATCTGACCCACCATCTCAAGGGATCGATGGTCACACGTGTGCGCCATGTTCTTATCACAATGAATTGTGATTACTCCTTTGGGACCTGGCATCTTAAGACATTGATACCCATAATGAGTTGCCATTAAGAATTTTGCCAAAGCTGGTCGTCCGAGTATGGCGTTATATGCCGTATCGAAATTAACCACATCAAAGGAGATTTTCTCGGTCCTAGTGAACCAAATGTTAAAGGAAGAGAAACTTAACCAATGGGTTTGGCCGAAGACCCTAGTACAATACCATGAAATGAATATCTTACCGATCTTACCTTGGTCCTGGGTACTTGCATTTCATCCAGGGTGCTCATAAATAGAATGTTTAACGAGCTACCACCATCAATCAACACTCGATTTACTCGACAGTTGTTGATGGTGGGTTCGACCACGATCGAAAAACGACCAGGTCGGGTGAAAAACGACCAGGTCGGGTTGAAGGGATCAGGCAGTCACCCTTCTCGAAAGAGATGGTGACTTCCGACCACCTCGGTACTTTATTGACAAGAGGAGGGTCAATGGAGTTTACCTCACGTTCGACTGCCTTAAGCTGTCGTCTTGACTCGTACGCCGATGATCCTCCAAAGATGTGCTCGATGGTGTGCTCGGGATCTTGAAATGGCATGTCCTCGTTGTTACCGACTGTGTACGACCACTGGCTTGCCCTACTTGTTCGAGGGTAGGAAGTGGCCCTTTGCCGTTGTAATAGTCTTCGAGTTTTCGTTGGAAAACTCAGCAGTTGCGGAGGTCATGCCCTTCCTTTTTGCGGAAAGGGCACCACCTAGGCTTATCGTTCTTCCGTTCGAGGCACTTACCTTTGCCTCGATCGGGGTATTGCTTGTCAGTTCGTGGCTCCTTATCGCTTACGGCCAGGATCTCCTTAGAAGCATGGGCTTGAAGCTTTTGTCCCTTTGCCTTGTTCCTGGATTTCTTGGCCTTCTTATCCTTCTTTTTGCTACCTTCGCCAGTCTCCTGAGGGTGCTGGTCATCTCGATCGATGATTTTGGTCCACTCAACTGCTTCGTCAGCAGTAGCATACCGATCAACCATCTCGAAGAGTTTAGCTACCGTAGCGAGAGGGTTCAAAGCGACGTCCTCCGTGATCCTTCTGCTACGAACTCCCTGCTTGAAGGCTCTGATAACAGATGCGTCAGAAACCTTAGGAATAGAATTGCGAACCTGACTGAAACGCCTGATGAATTGGCGTAATGTTTCGTGGTCGTTTTGTCGCATCCTGTGTAGGTCGTCCTCCTTTCTGGGGCGATGGTAGGTGCCCTGGAAATTAGCCAGCAACAGATCATAGAGGTGTTGCCACAAGTAGATCGACTAGACTGGTTGGTTTAATAACCACGATCGAGCAGACCCTTCGAGTACAGTCGAAAGGTAATTCACCATGACGCGCTCTCCTCCTCCTGCTGCTTGGACAGTGGTTGCGTAGATCTGAAGGAATTCGATGGGATTTTAAGACCCATCAAATTTCTCCATGTTCCCTGGTTGAAATCGCTTTGACCTTCCCTTTGGGTCACGACCACTCCCGAGGTGTTCCAAGCTCGGGTTTGTGTTTCAAACATCCTTGAACTTCAAAATTCAATTCGGGTTGAATACCCCCTTCGTTTGGACCTCCCCGTGTTCATTTGGACCTCCTTACGTCCATCTGAACCTCATTTGGACTTCCCTCGTATTCGCCCGGTTTCCGCTCCTCCGCGCCTCTTCCTCGCTATCGCTCCTCTTCTTTGCTTTTATCTTGACCATTGAGACCTCCCATGTGTTGGTCTTGACCGTCGAGATCCCCTTTGCTTCCATCTTGACCGTTGAGACCTCCCTCGTGGTGGTCTTGATCGTTGAGACCTCCTTTTGATTTCACCTTGGCCGTCAGGACCACCCTCGGGTTCGTCCTGGCCGTCCAGATCTCCTTTGATTCCATCGTGACAGTCAGGACCTCCCTCGGGTTCATCCTGACCGTCGAGACCTTCTTTTGATTTCATCTGAATCATTCAGGATCTCCTTTGATCTCATCAGATCTTGACCGTTCAAACCTCCCCTTGATCTATCTCCCCCGTTGGATCCTCCTCTTCGTTGGATCTCCCTTTAACTTCGCGTGGTCCGATCCAGCGCTGCACTTTTCCCCTCTCGCGGGATCGGATGGCTCTATTTCGTTGTACCCTTTTTCCTTGTCCTTTGGACCTCCTTGCCCTCTGAGCCTCTGTGTGGTCTTTTTGTAAAGACCACCCTTTGTGGTCTTTTTGCGGGAACCACCCTCTGCGGGTCTTTTGCAAAGACCACCCTCTGGAGTCACGACCTCCCCTTGAGGCCGCGACCTCCTCCTCTTTTGTCATTTAGCCGCGACCTCCTCCTCTTTTGTCGTTTAGCCATGACCTCCTTCTCTTTTGTCATGTTGTCGTGACCTCGTTTGGTCAGAGCTTCCGTATGGTCTTTTTGTGAAGACCACCTTGCGGTCGCGACCGCCCTTTTTCCTCGTCGGTCACGACCTCCTCTTGGTTGACCACCTGTTTCGAGTGCTGACCGACCCCACCCGTCAGCCTCGCTCACCTCCTTTTTCCCTTTTATCGCGGTGCTGATTTCGCTGAAGTCCCCAGGGACGCACTCGCTGGAGTCTTCAGGCATTAAATGTGTTGCATCACATTAAATGCTACCTCACCGGTTTGTTCCCTCCATGCTTGTTCCGCCGTATCCCTGGTCAGCTGTTTGCGCACGGCTGAGCGTACCTTGCCCTATTGCTCACCTACCTTGTACTCGCTTGTGCCCTTGGGACTCTCGGCAGATCTGGCTATATAAGCTGGAGCAACTCTCTATCTTTACTCTTTTTCCTCATTTGAGCTCTCAGGCTCCTCCGATCAGTTCTTGGACCTCCTCCAAATCGTCGAAGCCTCTCTGTTGGTTTTGTTTCGGTATTTTGTTGGAGTTCATTTGGTTCTTGCTTGAGCTTTATTTGAGTTGCTTTATTTTCTCCCGTGTAGATTGTGAAGGCCCTGAAGAGCTCGAGTTCTTTGAGGAAGAAGAAGACACTCAAGCCTTCGAGTAAGGCAAGTTACACCTTTGACTATATTGCATCCATTATTTCAAATTATCTATGTACTGTTTCAAGTATTACTGCATGCATATTTCAATACAAGTATTTCAATCCCTGTTTTAACTTTGTAGTTACTCCTAATTCCGTTGTACAACCAATCTTGATTACCGAATTGACCACCACTTGTCACTATAGTAAAAGCTAGCTGGTACACTAGTATGAACTAGCATGTCTTGCAAAATTTGATGCTTAGTCAAGCTTAGACCAAAATCTTGGTTTGGGAGTTTTACTGCCAAATGACCAATATTGTCTAAAATATTTTAATCCATGACATTGGGTTGTCATGGTAATTTGTAAATGCTTTTGAAAAGAAAAGATAAAAGAAAATGGATTTAGACTTGGGCGAATTGGTTGTTTGGATGGGTGCATGTTCATGCACGAGATCGTCCATTTCTATGGACGAGGCCTAGGGTTCAGTGGATATCACCCAGGTCAATTAAGGACCGGTCTTCGAGTGTATTTTGCCATGCCACACCGTGCAACCACATGTCCTGGTTGGGCAGGACCTGGCTAATTAATTTGCAAAGTTCCATCGCGGTTGATCCTATTGATGCAGTGGGTTGTCTTGAAAGACTTGTCGTTTTTATGACTTATGTTAGTCCCGCCTGGCACAAGAGGGGGCCTTGATCTCTACAGGTTTCTATCCGTAGGGTGGGCTAAACCTTAGTGGGGATGGACTGCGGTGGAATAATGCATTGTAAAGGCCTTATCATGAGCTCTAGACCACTTACCTTTGGTAGTGAGTGGTGGTATCGACAGATGCCAAGCAAACTAGAGAAATCATGTCGTGTGGGTAAAGCTGTACACCTCTGCAGAGTGTCAAACTATTCGAATAGCCGTGTCCGCGGTCAAGGACATGCTGGCAAAGCTGCTCCAAGTTAGATATTGGTTTTGGTTTCTAAATGGCATTATTTAACTATTTTGGATTTCTATCCAAATGGGTTTTGGGCGTGGAGCCTTGTGATAGGAGGGTATCCTTCACAACTTGATGATGAATGTTATCCAACTATAAAATTGTTTTAGAGAAATGAATTTTAGATATTGTTAATGTGCTTTGGAACTTATTACTCGTAATTGGAAATAAACATGGCTTTATGCAAAGACAACCCTATACGCCTTCCTTTGAGATATCCATGTATGCATATCATCCTGTTATTTGACGGGTGTAACTTGCGAGCACGGTTGTTGTGCTCATTCTTGCTTGATTTGATAATTGAGCAGGAGAGGACTTCTTCGATGAAGAGGAGGACCAGATCAACTAGGCAGTGCCCTCCAGCCGTTTGCCTGTGGTGTAACGGGTGTAACTATTATTTTGTTTCCGTTGTGTATTTTGCTTCCGCTGGCATGTAAGCCACCCTTGTAATCAACTCTTTTGATGTAAATAAAGTTTGCATTGATGTATGCTACCACTATTGTGTGCTGTGTGAGCTAGCCATTGATCCTTGGGACTAATTCGGAACACAGAGGGCTTGGGGCTTTTCCAAGTCTCACGACCTCCTCAGGTTTGGTCTTCCGACCACCCTTGTGCAGGTAGTAGCACTTGGGGACGTCCCAGGTCCTAAGACCTCCTCGGGTCAGAACTCCAGACCACCCGGTGGTCCTACTGGACCTCTTGGGTGGTCCTGGAGGTCCTCTCGAGCGATCCTGCGGGACATCCTAGGAGGTCCTAGTGGACTTTCCTAGAGGTCTTGGAGGACCTCTCGGGTGCCCCAGGTTTGGTCGTTACAGATCGATCTTGTGAGAACCCGGGGTATTTAGCTTGTAATGCTTAGTCTTCCAATTGACCCTATCATCACAAACAAAATATCCCATGCCTCGAGATACATGATAAGAACAACAAGACAACCTGGAGGTGACTAACCTAATAGCCACAACAACAATAGCACGAATTACCCATTCGTACCACCCACAACAAGTTTTAATTAAAAGGTTATAATCTAGTTCTTGCACGACCTTACCAAGCATGTCCATAACCTAGGACGAGGCTATTCGAATAGTTTGAACCCTTTAGGGGTGTACCAATGTACCCACACGTCAGACCGCCTTTTTGCCAAGCGATTTAGCACACTTTCTTTGGTATGCTGGCACGGCTAAGTCCTACGAGACGCTTTCCAATGGATTGTGCTAATTAAGAGTCGCACGCATGGGGGTTGACCCTTAGTGAACCGCCGTTACGGGCTCCCACTAAGGACCCATACGAAGAGTAGGATGCACCGGCCCAGCCTAAGCAACTGCGGGCGCTCCCCTCCTTTCCCAACAACAAACATTTTTCTTTACAACAACCACCAGCGACTCATTAATTAACACCCCCCAAAGTACTTAGTCAAGAGAGGTCCCACATCCCCCTCATGTGGTTAGCACACAATAATTGCTTGGCTTAGTGACACAAGTAACTCGGTCCTTGTGGACTTAGGCACCATTCCAGTCACACCCAACAGATCACACCATCATCTATTGTGCCCAAGTCAATAACAATTTGTTTTCAGTTTTGACTTTACAAATTAACAAGGCACAAGGTGCTAGACATAATGTAATAATAAGATTTGTGTGATCAAGATCATCGACTAAGTCGATGACCGCCCAATTCTACCGGTAGCTAAGCATTTCTAAGCATGACACCGTAAACACAAGAAAGGAGCATAATTCAATCACCGGGCTCTAACTCACCAGCGAGATTAATAACTTAAGGTTGGTGGCAGGGGATAACAATTTGAGGGCAACCATGCAATAGGATTAGCTACCTCTAAACGGTAAAATTTACTTCGACACAAAAGCATGCATACATACAATTTGTAAACAAAGTATTAGACTTTAAAAGTAATGAGATTAATATGATCAAACTACTTGCCTTGTTGGAGATGCTCAATATGCTGTAGAGGATCACTCTCGTAATCAACGAACTCATCGGCACCTAACGAAAGAACGAAAAGAACCAATAAAAACGAAGAACACCGAAAAGGCTCAAAAACCAACTTTAACCAAAAGCCACGAAATTTTTATAGCAGGTAGAGCATGATTTTTATGGAATTTAGCAATAAGAACCAACTGATTTGGATGCTCAATGCTAAAGTTATGGCCAAAACAATTTCAACCGGTTGGAAAAATGCTGAAAAATTCATATCGATTGCTGTTCATCCGAAATTAATTCTTTAGCATAGTTTCCAAGAGAGGTGTTGCTCCTGAAATTTTTGTGGTAAGCAAAGCACCTCATGAGATGATCAACACAATTTGATTCACCTCATTTGGAGCTAGGATGCATTTTCTATGATTTTTCAAAGACATGCAAAAGAACACAAACAAAATGCAACAACAAAAACTTAAGAAACAGTGGCATGCCTAAAACCTATTCTACAAATAAGCTTACTAATAGAATAAAACAACAAAGTTGATTTCACTCAAAAAAGAGCTACAGAGAATTACTTATGCATTTTTCAAGTTAAATGAATTTTTAATGCAACAAATAAAGCTAAACAGGGATTAAATCTACTAACAAATTTTTCTGGAGCAAAACTAAGCTTCCAACCATTTTTAGATTAAAGCTTAGTTAAAACCAGAACTAACAAAATTTGAATCAACCGAAAAGGATTTAAAATGAATTAGTTATGCAATTTTGAAGTTTAATACAATTTTTAGTTTACAAATAAAGCTTACCAGAATTTTAATAAACCAACTCAACAGAAAAGACGTGGCAAAGCGTGGGCCGTCAATCACGAATCACGCGGCCCACGAGCACGGGAGCACAGCGCGCGTGCACAGCCCAACAGAGCCAACCGTTGGATGCGATCCAACGGTCCACAGCGAGGGAGACTTCGGGCGGTCCGAAAGTTCCAACGAACGTGGACCGTTGATCTAAAGATAGATGGCTTAGATCAAGGTAACGTTTGGGCGGTCCGAACGTTCCAACGAATCTGAGCCGCAGATCAAGAATCTGGGGGGTCCAAAGGTCCCACAGATCTCGACCGTAGATCTCAACATGGACGGCTGAGGTTCGGTGGTCCGAACGTTCACAGCGATCTAGATCGTTGGATCTAGATCAGATGGTGAAGGTTCAGTGGTCCGAACGTCCACGCTGATTAGGACCGTTGATCTCAAAATCGACGGTCCAGGTTCAACAAGGTGTTGCGCACGCGCCCGAGGGGGTTTAAGGACGCAGGGCCCCAATGTAAGTGACGCATCAGTCATTAGGATAGCCATTAAGGTGATTAACCAATCATTAGCAGTTAATGGCGTATCTATGTCCTAATGACAACGCAACAGTGTCGTCCCCGTCTGACAAAAACCTGAGTGCAAGGATTTGCTCACCGCCGGCGATGAGGACCTCGCCAGCGCAAACCAAGGGCACCACTAGGTGCACAATAGCTTTGCGCACACCCAGGTACCACTCACTACGGCGGCGGCAGCCTAGAACGCTGGCTAGCCAGAGATGGGCGGCGACGCACGCACGGCCAAAGATGAAAAGCACGAAAAGCTCCGCAGCAGTTCAAGGTAGCAGGTGCCACAGCTACTAGGGGCTACCAAGAGGCTACCTCAACACTGAAGAGGCAAGGAGGCGGATGGAGCTGCTCCGGCGACGAAAGAGCTTGCTAGCACCGAAGAAGATGAAGTAGAGAGGACAACCTAAGCAAACAGAGAAGGACCGGATCATTGGGTTAGCTTCATTATAGCTCATAGAAGGTCCACGAGCAAGTAATTGAAGAATGAAGCCCTTAACGGAGCTGAGGAAGAAAGGGGATGAACTCGGTCGAATTTGAGCAAACCCCAAATTTGATAATCTCTGGGAAGGTCAAACAAAATTAAGTTAGGGGAAATGCTCAAGGTGATTAGAGGAACAAGTTGACACGAAAGGAGTTGCAATGGAACCACTAGAGCACTGTCGGCGACGAAGAGCTTGAGCGGCCGACAATGGCGATATGGGGGTTTTTGGTGTTTGGAGCTCAACCAACCGAGAGGAAGCCAGGTCAAGCCAAGGAGGTGTTTAAAGAGAGCTAAGGAAGAGCTCAAAGGCTTCAAATAGCCGGAGGAGCAAGGAATGGGCTAGGGCAAAGCTCAGAGATGAGCTCGGCTCATGGCACTACCATGGACAAGTTGAGCGACGGGAGCAGGTGAAGACCAGGACTTTGAGGGTGAGGCTCTGACCCGCATTAAATGAGGGCTTAAGAGCCGTTGATGAGCGAGGGGACAAGGCACTGCCCTCTCCCACGCCCACGCCATGCGCTGGCCATGGCGCTCGAGCGAGCGACCGAGGAAGAGGATGAACAGGTCCACGGGGCCCACCAGTCTGCGAAAGAAGCATGTGCGGCTCGAGTCCAACAGTGAGTGGGTTGAGCTGGACCAAAATACACAGGTCCAAATGTTTTGACGGTTGGATCGAGATCCAACGGTTGAAAACGCTTGTGCGGTTTGAACGGGCTGACCCGAGCACGACGCGGATGGTCCGATGGGGATCCAACGGTCCAAATGCCACGCGCGGTTTCAACGGCCAGGACTGCACGCGAACGGGGTTGGGTGGAACCAAGAACAGGGGTTGGGCTCGAGTCCGACCTAAGCCCAAGGAATAGGAACTTTATTAGGGTTTGAATTTAAAAGCTGAGCTTGGAAGAATTTTTAGAGGTAGCAAACTAATTCCAAAAATTCTAAAATTTGGACTGGAGGTTCTTAACTCCAAGATCAACCTTGTATAAAATTTCCAGAGGTTTTTATGCACAGCATTTTTCTTCAAAAATTCCTCAAGGTTGTGTTCTAGGGTTTGACCAAGAGTCAAACTGGTTTGACTGCCCCTGAAAAATTATCAAATAATTTCTAAAAATTATGAAATTTTTCAGAGGTGTCACACAGCAGCCCAAGAACCGAGGAAAAATATTTCCAGAGGTTGCACACAAGATTCTCAACAAGGATTGAAACAGGGGTCATAACTTAAGTCAATTGGAGATTTAAGTTTTTGAATTCCACAATTCCTTTACCAGAATTACAGAAAAGTTCAAAAAAAACAAGATGCAAGAAAAGTTTTAATTTCTACTCATTTTCTTACATTTAAAACACATACCCAGATTTGGGATGTTACAAAACCTCCTCCCCTTACAAAAATCTCGTCCCGAGATTTGGCTCACTCGGAAAAGAAAGATGGGTAGTCCACATGCAGACGATTTTCCCGTTCCCAAGTAGCTTCATCCTCGGAATGATTTGACCACTGAACTTTAAGGAATTTGATGGCACGATTCCTTGTTCTTCGTTCCGCCTCTTCAAGGATGCGAACAGGGTGCTCGCGATAGGTCAAATCTTCTTGAACATCAAGAGTTTCCAATGGAGCTTCCTCGGTTGGAACACGGAGGCACTTCTTCAACTGGGACACATGGAATACATCATGTACCCCCTCAAGTGCAGCTGGCAAATCCAACTTATAAGCAATAGCTCCTTTCTTCTCGATGTGTGGTAAGGACCAACATATCGAGAAGCTAACTTGCCCTTGACGCCGAAACATTGATGGCCCTTCAGAGGAGAGGCTTTGAGATAAACAAAGTCATTGGGCTCAAAACTCAACTCATGACGACGACAGTCCGCATAGCTCTTTTGCTTGGATTGAGTCGTGCGTAAGCGATCACGAATAAGCTGGACTTGACTCTCGGCCTCATTGATCGAGTCCGGACCAAAGAAAGGTCTTTCGCTAGTCTCAGACCAATTCAACGGGGTTCTACACTTCCTCCCGTATAAGGCCTCGAAAGGTGCCATGCCGAGACTAGCTTGAAAGCTGTTGTTGTACAAAAACTCGGCGAATGGCAAGCATTTCTCCCAATGCTTCCCATAGGAAAGAACACAAACACGAAGCATGTCTTCCAAAACTTGATTGACCCTTTCGGTCTGGCCATCAGTTTGGGGGTGATATCTTGAAATTTGAAAAAGCGAGTTCCCATAGCCTCTTGCAAACTATGCCAAAACCGAGAAGTGAACAGAGAACCACGATCTGACACAATCGTCTTCGGCACACCATGCAAAATCACGATGCGGGCTAAGTAGAGATCTGCCAAGAGACCTACACGAAAGTCAGTCTTGACAGGATGGAAATAAGCCACCTTAGTAAAACGATCTATGACAACCCAGATGGCGTCATTTTTCTTCGGTGACCTGGGTAGACCGTTGATAAAATCCATCCCGATCGAATCCCACTTCCACTCAGGCACTAGCAAGGGCTGAAGCAGACCTGCTAGACGCTGATGCTTAGCCTTCACACGATGGCACACGTCGCACTCGGCAACGAACTTCACAACCTCGCGCTTCATTCGGGTCCACCAAAATCTCTACCGGAGATCTTGATACATCATCGTGGCCCTGGGATGAATGGACAAAGGAGAATCCTGGGCTTCGCGGAGGATCAAATTCCATAATTCCATGTCCTTTGGAACCACAAGGCGTTGTTCGAATGTCACAACACAAAGATCATCTTCTGAGAAACACTTGGCTGTGCCGTTCTTGACATTCTGCTTGATTCGGTTCACCCCAACGTCTGATTGCTGAGCGGCCTTGATTTGATCCACCAAGGTTGGTTGCACAACCAAGGTAGCGAGGAATCCATGCTCAACCAATCCCAAGTTGAGACGCTGAAATTCTTCAAGTAGGGGGGGGCTGCTGCTCCTTGAGCAACAAGGTATTGCAATACACCTTTCGACTAAGTGCATCGGCAACAACATTAGCCTTGCCTGGATGATAGTGAATACCCATGTCATAGTCTTTGATCAATTCCAACCACCTTCTTTGCCTAAGGTTCAGCTTGGGTTGGGTGAACAAATACTTCAAGCTTTTGTGATCCGAATACACTTCACAACGGTTACCGATTAGGTAATGTTGCCAAATCTTTAATGCATGAACCACAGCAGCTAGCTCCAAGTCATGAGTAGGATAATTGAGTTCATGAGGTCTCAATTGCCTGGATGCATAGGCCACTACCTTGCCTTCTTGCATAAGGACACACCCGAGTCCTCGACGAGAAGCATCGCAGAAGATATCGAAGCTTTGATGGATATCGGGAAGAATGAGAACGGGAGCTGTGGTCAAATGCTTCTTGAGTTTTTGAAAACTTTCCTTGCAATCAGCGGACCACACAAACATCTTGTCCTTCTTGAGCAACTCAGTCATCGGCTTCGCGATCTTGGAGAAGTTCTCGATAAAGCGACGATATTATCCCGCTAAACTGAGAAAACTCCTCACTTCGGTTACCGAACTAGGCTGACTCCAAGAGAGCACATCGCTGACCTTGCTAGGATCCATGGCTACACCTCCCGCTGAAAGAACATGGCCCAAGAATACCACTTTCTTCAACCAGAACGCGCACTTGCTGAACTTCGCATACAGCTGGTGCTCACGCAGCTTTCCCAACACAAGCTTTAGATGCTCAGCATGTTCTTCATCATGCTTGGAGTAGATAAGAATATCATCGATGAAGACCACCACAAACTTATCCAAATAATCCATGAACACCGAATTCATAAGATTCATGAACAGGGCAGGAGCATTTGTCAAGCTGAAAGACATGACGGTGGACTCGTACAAACCGTAACGAGTAGAGAAAGCCATCTTTGGAATATCTTCAGGTCGGATCCTGACTTGATGATATCCCACTCTCAAATCAATCTTGGAGAAAACTCGAGCTCCGTTCAACTAATCGAAGAGGTCGTCGATGCGGGGCAAAGGATACTTGTTCTTTACCGTTACTTCATTAAGTGGATGGTAATCGACGCACATGCGCAAAGTATTGTCCTTCTTCTTCACGAAGATTGCTGGACAGCCCCAAGGAGACGAGCTAGGGTGGATGAAACCCTTCTCTTGTAGCTCACCAAGTTGCTTCTTCAACTCCACCAACTCATCCGGAGGCATTTGGTAAGGCCTCTTTGAAATCGGGGCAGTACCGGGTGCCAACTCGATGACGAACTCGAGGTCACGAACTGGTGGCATCCCAGGCAGATCTTCAGGGAAGACATCAATGAAGTCACACACTACGGGGATTTCATGAATGTCCAGAGCTGGCTTCGCTTCAAGCGCGAAGAGATGCGGTCCTTGTAGCTTCGGCGAAAAACAAACCTGCTCGCCAAAGGGACTTGTGAGGTAGATGAACTTCTTGGCGCAATCGATTTGCCCCAAGTGCTGAGACAACCAATCCATACCAAGAATCACATCCAAGCTCGCTGAATTGAGGAGGATAAGATTTGCCAAAAATCCTACTCCCTCAATCACAACAGGAACATCCCGACACTCTGTTTCAGCTCTCAACTCTAAGCCGGGAGAGCAAATGAGTAAAGCGACAAGCAAAGGAGCAAAAAGCAGATCACCAACAGCAGCAAAAGACTTAGACACAAAGAAATGAGAAGCTCCTGAATCAAACAAAACAGTAGCAGGATGAGAGTTGACAAGAAGCGTACCCAACACGACGTCAGGCGCCTCCTGTGCTGCCTTAGCTGAGATGTGGTTGACGCGGCCGCTGCCCACGCTCTGGATCACGGGGGAAACCTTCTGATCTGGAGGATGACCACTTCCTTGCCCGCGTCCTCCATTAGGACGAGGGGCCGCTCCAGTCTTCTTAGAGTAATTATTCGCATAATGGCCCTTCTGGTTGCAGAAGAAACAAGTGACCCCGGCAGCTGGATTGCGGAGGTCACCTTGCTAACCCGCAGGTGCACGTGGTTGAGACACGGCCTGCAGAGGATGAGGGCGAGTCTTGGCGGCCTCGGTGGTCTTTGAAGCTCGAGGATGGGGCACTGGCTTGCTGAAAGCGAGGGCGGGAAAGTTGGCCTTCGCTGATTTCTGAGACTCCCACTTGCGCTTGCGGGACTCTCTCAGCGCTCTCCCCTTGTGCTTGGCGATAATGGCCTTATTGACCAAAGTCTGAAAGTCGGGGAAGTCAACAATAGATAGCTTGTCCTGCAGCTCCTCAGACAAACCATCCATGAACTTCTCCTGCTTAGCCTCATCAGCGGCCATCTCTTTTGAAGCATAACGAGCCAAGTGGTTAAACTCGTACAAATACTCCGCCACTGATCTGTGCCCTTGCTTGAGCGAAACAAACTCCTTCTTCTTGAGCTTCATCAAGCCAGCGGGGATGTGAGCCCAACGGAAAGCAGTACGGAACCCCTCCCAAGTGATGACTTGGCCCGCGGGCTGCATGGCTAGGAAACTCTCCCACCACGAAAGAGTTGCACCTTCCAACTGATGGGAGGCAAAGAGTGCCTTCTCATAATCCTGACACTGAGCAACGTTGAGCTTCCGCTCAACCAGACGTAGCCAGTCTTTTGCGTCCAGTGGATCCTCAGACCTGGAGAAAGTGGGCGGCTGAGTGCGAAGGAACTCCGCGAGTCCCCCTCGCGGCTGATGTCCACCTCCTCCCCCTGATCCAGAGGCACCAGAAAGAGTGGAGGTATTGCGCGTGATAACCTACAAGATCCTCGTCTGATCCATTCGGTTTTGCTCAATCTGAGCAAGAACCGAGGCCATGGTCGGAGGAGGCGGGAGCTCCTCATCTTGACCAGCTGATTGACCTTGACTACTTCGAGTCCTTCCAGCCATCCTGTTCTGAAGAGATGGGTTAGCAACACAACCCGAAAACTAGAACCTAAAGACAGCAAAATGAAAAGCCATCGACTAGCGGAACGAAACCTCCCCTAACCGAAAGCCACAAGACAGCAAAGAAACGAACTATAAAAGCTTCCAAAAAGGCACAAGAAACAACAAGAAGCAAAAAGACTAAAGATCAACTTCTCGGCACGACTAACCCGTATGGAAAGAACGAGCAATCGGTTAAGAAGATAAAATTTCAGAACACACTGTAGATCTAACACAGCTAAAGAACAGGGTAAAACCAGAAAAAGGAGGTGTTAGATACTTAGCCAACTAGTATCACATCTTACCCTTTTATTCCCACAAGTTTTAGTTGAATTATCCTCTCATTATCAGCCCTATTTACTAACTTGAGCTTGCTGTCCAGAAATTGATGCTTGCTGTCCAGATTTTGATTCCAGCTCCAAGTGCTTTTACTCTTCACTAAAGGGCAGCCAACACTTCAAATTTACAACTCTCATTGGTTCCTCAAAACCAAATTTAAACGATAACAACTATCTTTTGAAAGAAAGAGAGGACAACAACTTTTTCAAACTCAATTAAGAGCAAGATGAGATGAGCAATCTAAGATAGTTAAGGAATAAAATCTGAGAACTTACTTAAGCTTTCACAAACCATTTGATATTTTGAAACTAAGTTTTTCAAAACATACTAAAGACAACCAAGCTAGGGTTTTCTATGGTCAGTATGGCTCTGATACCAACTTTGTGAGAACCTGAGGTATTTAGCTTGTAATGGTTAGTCTTCCAATTGACCCTAGCAACACAAACAAAATATCCCATGCCTCGAGATACATGATAATATCAACAAGACAACCTGGAGGTGACTAACCCAATAGCCACCACAACAATAGCACGAATTACCCATTCGTACCACCCACAACAAGTTTTAATTAAAATGTTATAATCTAGTTCTTGCATGACCTTACCAAGCATGTCCATAACCTAGGACGAGGCTATTCGAATAGTTTGAACCCTGCAGGGGTGTACCAATGTACCCACATGTCAGACCGCCTTTTTGCCAAGCTATTTAGCACACTTCCTTTGGTATGCCGGCACGGCTAAGTCCTACAAGACACTTTCTAATGGATTGTGCTAATTAAGAGTCGCATGCATGGGGGTTGACCCTTAGTGAACTGCCGTTACGAGCTCCCACTAAGGACCCATACGAAGAGTAGGATGCACCGGCCCAGCCTAAGCAACTGCGGGTGCTCCCCTCCTTTCCCAACAACAAACATTTTTCTTTACAACAACCACCAGCGACTCATTAATTAACACCCCTCAAAATACTTAGTCAAGAGAGGTCCCATATCCCCCTCGTGTGGTTAGCACGCAATAATTGCTTGGCTTAGTGACACAAGTAACTTGGTCCTTGTGGACTTAGGCACCATTCCAGTCACACCCAATAGATCACACCATCATCCATTGTGCCCAAGTCAATAACAATTCGTTTTCAGTTTTGACTTTACAAATTAACAAGGCACAAGGTGCTGGACATAATGTAATAATAAGATTTGTGTGATCAAGATCATCGACTAAGTCGATGATCGTCCAATTCTACTGGTAGCTAAGCATTTCTAAGCATGACACCGTAAAGACAATAAAAGAGCATAATTCAATCACCGGGCTCTAATTCACCAATGAGATTAATAACTTAAGGTTGGTGGCAGGGGATAACAATTTAAGGGCAACCATGCAATAGGATTAGCTACCTCTAAACGGTAAATTTTACTTTGACACAAAAGCATGCTTACATACAATTTGTAAACAAAGTATTAGACTTTAAAAGTAATGGGATTAATATGATCAAACTGCTTGCCTTGCTGGAGATGCTCAATATGCTACAGAGGATCACTCTCGTAATCAACGAACACTACAAGAAAAACATATATACAACAACGCATAACTCGCAACGGAAAACACATACGTTGCAACACCAACTCAGCCCACCACCTCACGTCCAAATAAAACTGCTCGGCTCCACCCCTCTAATTAAACTCATCTTCCCCCAAATCTGCTGCCCCGTCCCTTCCCCTTCTGTCCTTCCAAATCTGCGCCGTGCCCACTCGTCGCCACTGCACCGCCCTCGCCCACCGCCACTACACCCTCGTCCGCCGCTGCTTGCCCCTCGCCCGTATCCTCCGCCTCCATCGCCCACTCTGCCTCCGCCCGCCCTCGCCTTGTTGCCTTGCCCTTGCCCGCTTGACCCCTTGCCCTCACCCGCCTCACTCGTCCCTCGCCTTGGCCCGTCCCTCCCTCCCATCCACGCCACACCTGCCTCACCCGCTGCACCGTGCCTCACTAGATACGGCGGTCGGTCATGGAGGGGAAGTGGATGCGGCGACTGGGATTGCGTCGGTTCTTCTTGCCGATTCTAGTGGGGAAAAGGTCATGGGAGAGCCCCCGCGCCGTCCTCTCCTTCCCAATGACGTTGGCGCCACCGTTGAGGTACGCCTCCTCTTCCCTACCACGCTGCCGTCTTCCATGTAGCATCCAGTGCTCTTACAATGTCCCTAGGTAGAGCAAAGGTAAGGTCAATTTGGACTTCATACAGGTTTCATGTTCGAAAAGCATCTAAGTATTTCTACCTTATTCTAGTACTTTGTGAAAAAAAGAAGCTTGCAGTCACTGAAATTTTTCTATGCAGAAGCGTACATGGAAGGAGTGGGAAAAGGAGACTTGCTCCCTTACCTATGAATTCTCATATGGTAGTATCTATTTTTATTAGCTATTGTTTCATATGCTTTAGGTGAAATGCATAACATATTGTTAGTTGTTCTTGCTTTCTTATGCTAGAAGTAGAATTCATGGTCCATACTCATAGAGATGTCTTGGTTTTCCTCCTCAAGCTGGTTCAATATACTTCATTCTATTGATTCCCAATTTGATGTCATATTTAACTTTTGTAGATCCCTCAAAGTTCAGGCTTACTCATCAAACATCTTTTGTGAGGCAACACGCGAGCTGTTGGAGCAAAATCACAATTCTGCTCTATGTTGTAAGTTGGCTCATAACTCCTCATATGTATGCTTACCAAGGCAAGTAGGATATCATTTGTTTCAGTAAACTGCAAGTTTGAATTCTTCTCAAATTAATATACATCGTCAAAGCTTGAATAAGTGGGGATAGATTACTACTAGGTAAATACCATTCAACTAAATACTGAATATCAATGATGTTTAAACTTGAACAGATGATTTATTCCCAATAGAAGTTACTGAATCAAGGAGGTGAAAAGGTTTTCCATGATTATAAAGTAAAAAATATTAAAAAAAGTAAGCTACATGTGACAAACTATTCTAATTAAACTTTAAAGCATCTTGTCATGATATTTCTGTGTATTGTAGCTAGAAATGAAATTTAGTGGCTTGGGAGCTAGCTCTTGGGCTTGTTATGATTTGATTTGATATAAAATTGTAGGTGAGCTTCTTGAGCGATTTTCAGATCTGTTGGAGGACAGACTACGACTTTATGACAGCGATTCATTGCTATAAGTAACCGATTTACTAGTACTTCCCTGCTATTAGTTTACACTTTACACTGCTGATAAATCTTTGTATAGGCTCATTTATATCTAGGGACTAGGTTCAATTTTCGGAAGTACATTAAGAGGTCATTGGAGGATGATTTCAAGACAGTTGTTGGCATTAGGTAAGGAAGCTTGAGAATCTAGTGCGTGTACTTATACACCTTTCCTGGACTTCTTTAAGCATACTGTGACAATTCATAAAAAAACTAGCTGAATGCCCATGCGTTGCTACAAAATCATATTGTAGTGCAAAATTAGCACCTCCATGGACTCCTTTGTCTCTTATAATGTAATTACTGATGTTGTTCACAAGATATGATTTGGTCATAACAATTGCAATGTCAATAATTCATACTATGTTTATGGCTAAGAGGGAAAGAGCGTAAAAGCTAAAATCCAAAAAATTAACTCGTACAGAGTTCAACAATGAAGAGATCTTTTTATGAAGCATGCTCCTTGGCGATCTTCCCATCCTTGGTAGAAATGAATTTCTTTATGCCTCCCACCATGTACAATGATTGCTCGAAAGTTCATCTTCCCACAAAACACCTGCAATATCGATCCTTGACCAAAGCACACACAATACACATAAGTTTTCTATATTACTCACAACAGGAAGAACAGATGTGCAAAAGCATCATTACAAAAAATGTAGACGGCTCACTTTGCAAGTTAAAAAGCACCAAATAATTTGGCGTTCTCACTAATTTGGTTATCATTCATCCACTAAGTAACAAGTATCAATAAATGCAAACATGCTCCAGCGGTACATATGTAGTCACACAATCTTAGCTCAATATGACTGATAGGTATCAATGAACTAAAAATAAGTTTAAAGGATGTGATAATCCAAGCTTAGATCAGGCACAAACACATAATATGATTGAGCTTCAGTGGCAATGCACATTATGTAGCGAAGGAGAGCATTAATTTTATAATGACGCACATGTTAGATGATAAATAGTAATAAACACCAAGAATAGCAAAGGAAAACAAAAGGGCAATGTAGAACATCTCATTAACACACGTCTTTAAGTCGAAGAACAACTGTCTTTCAAAAATTAATTATACATTCGGGAACACCAAGAAAAAAAAAGAGAGATTTCTACCTGATTTCAAGCTAAAAAACCTTATCTAGAGAGTAGATTATGATCCAAAAATTGTTGTAACCTTAACAGAGAATAGAAAAAGTATAACTGCTATAGAAATTATTATAACAGACTTCATTTGATGAAATAAACCAGTTGTTACTTGGCAGATGTGTAGAGTCAAACACTATCCCCATCACTTTACATAGATGATATGTGCATTGCAACTGATTTCTGCATCTAGTCATAATCAGTTTACATAAACCCTGCTGCTGTCAACAAAATCTTCAAATGAACAGAAGAGCACTCAAATGTATTTAATTGATACTAATGTTGCATGACAAAAAGAAAAGAAAATGAACAAGGACTTTTGCATGACAAAAAGTAAAGGATCACAGTTGTAGATGGTACATATTTGCCTTTGGTCTACATGTTTGCATTTTTGCGAGAAGAAGTTAATGTTACAACTCTAAATCACACCTCATGCTAAGCGACCAAACCAGTGTAAAATAAAAAAATAAAAAAAGAAAGGCAGGCCCGACCGGCTATCAGATATTAACCAATTTTCATGCAGAACACACAAGCACGATTGGGATATTGAGTATATGTGAAGCATACCTCTTGCGTTTGGATCTTGCTGTGATCTCCCTCCTCCCTAACTTCTTATGATCTGAAAGGAACAATCTGTCTGCTATTGGTTAGGTTAATTTGTCTTATGCAACTTAATTGTTACTGCAACATAACTATTACAAACACATTTCCTCTCTACAGTAATACCATTCTTACTCTTCTATCACCATGCAATATGTGGCCTCACATTGCAGTGCAAGATTCAGAATGTTGTGGTCAACTGTTGTTCATTAGAGGAAAATTGCAAGATTAGAAGTCATGGGATGCAAGGCTATGCAATCTCTTGAGTATATTGCACCCAATTAGCAAGTAAGTTCTTTTTTATCGACAAAAACGATGTCCACACATGCTAATTTATGTTTTTAAATGAATGCGCTCAAGTATGATCAACAGGTACTTAATACAAGTGTTGTGTCTACATCAACTGATCCTCTGGATTCCTCTCTCGCTCTCATCTTTTGAAATCATCTGTCGTTGATCATCTTTGAGATTCTTACGCTGGTGACTATACTATCTATGATAGTTCGTGACCGCAGGAAGTTTCCTCGAGGCCGATTCTTCTTCTAAAACAGTCTCACCAAACTAGGGTAACAAACTCTTGGAGGAAAACTCGTGACCCCAGGGAAGTTTGAATTCTTCTCAAATTAATATACATCGTCAAAGCTTGAATAAGTGGGCATATATTACTACTAGGTAAATACCATTCAACTGAATACCGAATATCAATGATTTTCCTAATAACTGATTGACTCATAACTCATTTGTGTCATCCATTAATTTATCAGTCCACCTTTATAGGCTTTTGCTCTGGCTGTCATGCTCTCCAATGTTCATGGTGAGTTATAATCTTATTTCCTAATCACCAACTTCGAAGAAACTATTAACTACATGCTGCCAAACTATCCTCTGTAATTCACATCACAGTGTAACACACCTCTACTGAAGGTGTGTTCTGTGCTTTGAAGTGAGCACTTAGATTTTCCAAAAATTGCCAATACCAGATTGCTGTGCTTTGAGGATGGGTGGGTTTCTTTTGTTTCTTAATCTGTTAATCATCCTACGATAAGATTAAAGTAACGGTTTCCTATCAATCCTTTGAAATCGTCTGAGCAAAACAAGTATTTAAAGCTAGCTGACTTTGCTAATTTCATTGCTCCTGATTTTGTTAGATCCTTACCACATGACTGAAGTTGGAATATGTGATCATAATGTCTTTTTTTTTGTTCTCCAGGTGCTTCCCGATGTCTACATTGTCAATACTCGTGTGTGACGATGCAAATGTTGCATGGATGTATGTATCTGATTTTTAAGCATTTCTTAAGATGATGTTATTCCTTGCCTCAATTTTCTGTAACAGAACATTTTAGAAGTATTGACTGTGCTCGATGTTTTTCTTTAATAATGCACTAAAAGAACTTTATTTCTCTTTTCAGATTGAGAAGATATAATTGATAGTTTGGACTGTTCGGCAAACTTGGGTGTTCATGTTGTAGTGGAACTCGTCGGCACCTAACGAAAGAACGAAAAGAACCGATAAGAACGAAAAACACCGAAAAGCCTCAAAAACCAACTTAAACCAAAAGCCATGAAATTTTTACAGCAGGTAGAGCATGATTTTTAAGGAATTTATCAATAAGAACCAATTGATTTGGATGCTCAATGCTAAAGTTACGGCCAAAACAATTTCAGCCGATTGGAAAAATGCTGAAAAATCCATATCGGTTACTGTTCATCCGAAATTAATTCTTTAGCACAATTTTCCAGAAAGGTGGTGCACCTGAAATTTTTATGGTAAGCAAAGCACCTCATGAGATGAACAACACAATTTGATTCACCTCATTTGGAGCAAGGATGCATTTTCTATGATTTTTCAAAGACATGCAAAAGAACACAAACAAAATGCAACCACAAAAACTTAAGAAACAGTGGCATGCCTAAAACCTATTCTACAAATAAGCTTACTAACAGAGGAAAACAAAAAATTTGATTTCACTCAAAAAGGAGCTACAAAGAATTACTTATGCATTTTTCAAGTTAAATGAATTTTGAATGCAACAAATAAAGCTAAACAGGAATTAAATCTACTAACAAATTTTTCTGGAGCAAAAATAAGCTTCCAACCATTTTTAGATTAAATCTTAGTTAAAACCAGAACTAACAAAATTTGAATCAACCGAAAAAGATTTAAAATGAATTAGTTATGCAATTTTGAAGTTTAATACAATTTTCAGTTTACAAATAAAGCATACCAGAATTTTAATAAACCAACTCAACAGAAAAGACATGGCAAAGCGTGGGCCATTGATCACGAATCATGCATTACGCCAGACGGAGCAGGCTACAATGTAGCAAATTTAACAGAGCCAACCGTTGGATGAGATCCAATAGTCCACAACAAGGGAGACTTCGGGCAGTCCGAAAGTTCGAACGAACATGGACCGTTGATCTAAAGATGGATGGCTTAGATCAAGGTAACGTTCGAACGGTCCGGATGTTCCAACGAATCTGAGCCTCTGATCAAGAATTGGACGGCCAACGCTACGGGGAGGTCTGGGGTCCAAAGGTCCCATAGATCTCGACCGTAGATCTCAACATGGACGGCTGAGGTTCGGTGATCCGAACGTTCACAGCGATCTAGATCGTTGGATCTAGATTGGATGGTGAAAGTTCAATGGTCCGAATGTCCACGCTAATCAGGACCGTTGATCTCAAAATCGACGGTCTAGGATCAATAAGGTGTTGCGCATCCGCCCGAGGGGGTTTAAGGTCGCTGGGCCCCACTGTCAGCGACGCATTAGTCATTAGGATAGCCATTAAGGTGATTAACCAATTATTAGCAGTTAATGGCGTATCTATGTCCTAATGACAACGCAACAGTGTCGTCCCCGTCCGACAAAAACCCAAGCGCAAGGATTTGCTCACCGTCGACGATGAGGACCTCGCCGGCGCAAACCAAGGGCACCACTAGGTGCACAATAGCTTTGCGCACACCCAGGTACCACTCACTGCGGCGGCGGCGGCCTAGAACGCCGGCTAGCCGGAGATGGGCGGCGGCGCACGCACGGCCAAAGATGAAAAGCACGAAAAGCTCCGCAGCAATTCAAGGTAGCGGGTGCCACAGCTACTAGAGGCTAACAAGAGGCTACCTCAACACTAAAGAGGCAAGGAGGCGGACGGAGCTACTCCAGCGACGAAGGAGCTTGCCGGCACCGAAGAAGATGAAGTGGAGAGGACAACCTGAGCAAAAAGAGAAGGACCGGGTCATTGGGTTAAATTCATTATAGCTCATAGAAGGTCCACGAGCAAGTAATTGAAGAATGAAGCCCTTACCGGAGCTGAGGAAGAAAGGGGATGAACTCGGCCGAATTTGAACTAACCCCAAATTTGATAATCTCTGGGAAGGTCAAACAAAATTAATTTAGGGGAAATGCTCAAGGTGATTAGAGGAACAAGTTGACACGAAAGGAGTTGCAATGGAACCACTGGAGCACTGTCGGCGACGAAGAGCTTGAGCGGCCGACAATGGCGATATGGGGGGTTTTTGGTGTTTGGAGCTCAACCAACCGAGAGGGAACCAGGTTAAGCCAAGGAGGTGTTTAAAGAGAGCTAAGGAAGAGCTCAAAGGCTTTAAATAGCCAGAGGAGCAAGGAACGGGCTAGGGCAAAGCTCAGAGATGAGCTCGGCTCATGGCACTACCATGGACAAGCTGAGCGACGGGAGTAGGTGAAGACCAAGACTTTGAGGGCGAGGCTCTGACCCGCATTAAATGAGGGCTTAAGAGCCATTGACGAGCGAGGGGACAAGGCACTACCCTCTCCCATGCCCACGCCATGCGCTGGCCATGGCGCTCGAGCGAGCAACCGAGGAAGAGGACGAACAGGTCTGCGGGAACCACGGGTCAGCGAAAGAAGCAGGTGCGGCTCGAGTCCAACAGTGAGTGGGTTGAGCCGGACCAAAAGACATGAGTCCAAACATTCCGACGGTTGGATCGAGATCTAATGGCTGAAAACGCTTACGCGGTTTGAACGGGCTAACCCAAGTGTGACGCGGACGGTCCGATGGGGATCCAACGGTCCAAATGCCACGCGCGGTTTCAACGGCCGGGACTGTGCGCGAACGGGGTTGGGTGGAACCAAGAACAAGTGTTGGGCTCGAGTCCGACCTGAGCCCAAGGAATAGGAACTTGATTAGGGTTTGAATTTAAAAGCTGGGCTTGGAAGAATTTTTAGAGGTAGCAAACTAACTCCAAAAATTCTAAAATTTGGACTCGAGGTTCTTAACTCTAGGATCAACCTTGTATAAAATTTCCAGAAGTTTTTATGCAAAACATTTTCTCCAGAAATTCCCCAAGGTTGTGTTCTAGGGTTTGACCAAGAGTCAAACTGGTTTGACTGCCCCTGAAAAATTATCAAATAATTTCTAAAAATTATGAAATTTTTCGGAGGTGTCACACAACAGCCCTAGAACCGAGGAAAAATATTTCTAGAGGTTGCACACAAGATTCTCAATAAGGATTGAAACAAGGGGTCATGACTTAAGTCAATTGGAGATTTAAGTTTTTGAATTCCTACTCATTTTCTTACATTTGAAACACATACCCAGATTTGGGATGTTACAGATCTCACAAGGCCGGCGAGGTACAGGTGGGGAGTGAGGAACCACCTACCCTCCACCTGGTAGGTGTGCTCCTCCCTATCCACCGTCCGTGCGGGGAAGTGGAAGAACGGGTCCTCTAACTTCGGTAGCTCATGTCGCAGGCGCACGATGTCGACATAGGCCACATCATGGAGCGACATCAGGACGCTAGAGCCCCATCCATAGTAACGGAAGGTGGGGTATCTAAAGTGACGCCCCTGGATGAGCACCTGGGTGAGGTACTCGGTGGACACCGAACTAGAGGGCGTGTTGAAGACCGTGTACTGAGGTGTGTATTGCCAGTCAATATGTTGTAGCATCACCCACAAGGTGTGCTGCAGCGTACCCTCCTCGAAGGCGCTAGTGTGGTACCGTGGCTTCTAGTAGGTTGACATCTATATTTTAAGAAAAAGAAAAGTTAGTGATCACATAATAAGAGACATAGATAAGAAATGATACTAGACAAGAAAAGATCTATAGCACAAATTTTGTCCATTCTCTACATTATCTAACCATCACCTATAGCTTAATTTCAAGTCATACTACCCCTTGGTCTTTATGTATAATTAGACCATCATAATATCAATCAATTTAACACCAAATGAAGGTAGGAGGGGTTTAAAGAATAGTACATCACATCATTTTCAGAATGTAACTAGGTTCTAAATTTTTTTGGGAAAATCCATCTAGAGTGATATCCTTATTATTTTAATAATGGAAGTCCAAAAGAACTTCATGTAGGATGTTTTAGGGACTTTTCCAAAACATTTTTGGCTCTATTTTAATGTTTTAAATATGACTAAAACATTTGTTTTCAGAGGGCATTTCTTGTCCCAAAACTAGGATCATTTGAAAGAAGATGAGAGGAGATATCAAAAGAATGACTTAGATGAGGGGAGAATGCTAGGAGAGGTAAGAGTAGCAAAAACTCCTAAATTTTCACAACTATTTTTATGATAGAATAGGTTTATTTTTAATATGAAATTCCTAATATAACGGCCATTCTAACTAAGGCTTGTACTACTGTCAATATGGCTCTGATACCAACATTGTCGGACCCCAGGCTTTGAATACCCGAGGCCCTCCTTTGTGTATCATACTAGTCCCATGATCAGTGGCTAGTACACACATCCACAACTTTGATAATCACATCCATACATTCATACATACAAAATAAAACAAAGTGTGGTACATAACTTAAGAGGTTACATTATTTACAACACAAGGGCTGACCAGCCAAATAAAAGCTAAAGTATCAGAAGTAGCAAATATAATAGTGGAAGCAAAATATGTAAGAAGTCCAAAAATTCCAGCGGCATTCCCATCCGAACCTTCAAGCAACTGGCTAGAGATAAGTCCTAGAAAGACCTATCACCGAACCACCATTTCCGGGTGCAAAGAAGGCGTCGTCCAGCGTAGGCTCATCCTCTAAGTCTAAACAATAAATTAAGCAAGATTGAGTACATTGCGTACTTAGCAAGACTTGTAGTGTATCGCAAAGTTTATATATATGCGTAGCTAACAAAGGGTGAGGCTCTATACTACAAGTTGTTTTCAGCATCAAGCAAGTTTTATTTGCAATAACAATGTGTAGTACTTTCCAACAGAAATTTAAAGAAGTAGTTAAATAGATAAAGGACAACAAGTAAGTAACTGAATAAATAACAACTCGCAACCCTCCTCGGCAGTGAGTAACATCTCATTTTTAGCCATATACATGGCACTCAACTCAAATATAAACCAACAACCAATTCCCACATTTTTCCAACGAAACTGTTGTTATGAAAACCGAGACTATACCCATTAAGTCTGCACTAAGCACGCTCATGACCGCGAGCACAACTATTTAAATAGATTTACACTATGCAGAGGCGTGCAACTTTACCCATAGCACACAAATTCTCTAGTTTATTTGGCATCCGTTGATACCATCGCTCACTACCTTTGATAAGCAATCTAAAGCACATGTCGAAGCCTTTACATCATCTAGTTCTATCCTTGCACTAGCCTAGTGAATGATTGCCCTCACTTCGCCCGGGTTCATCCCCGTCGAGTGAGGCATTCACCGTTGTGTCAGCAAGCTTTGTGCCCAACACCGTGGTGAAGGGAGCCCCTTCGAGCAATCACACATGCTCGCACTACTATAGCCTACCAACGTGCAAGGCTAGTTTCAATGACTTAATTAGCTAATGTAGTCCCATACCGGCGCATATGGTTGTACGCTTAGCCTTAGATTGGAGTTGTTGGCGTTCAGTCCTTAATTGAGCCAAGTGAGGATCTCCTTGTAACATCCCAATTTTCGGGCTTTTTTTTAAAATTTAAAATTAGGGCCTTTTGAAAAGTTTTAAAATTTAAAATTAACCATAAGGTTTTAATGAATTGCTAAAGCTTAACTTGAAATTTAGAAATAAAAAACAATTTAATTGGGATTAATCAAACTTCAATTAATTCAAAAATTGGTTTATTTAATTTTTATGGATATTACTTGGATTTAAAGTCAAAAATATTATTTAAGTACTTTTCTTTGATTTTCTAGAATTTAAAAAGGGTTTTTCCTTTTGTCCCTAAGCTAAAAATAATTTATTTGCAAAAGTAAAAGCTAAAGTTAAGTTAAAAGTATTTTTTTAAGTTCCATTTAGTTCAAGGAATTTCTTTGTATTTTCCTTGAATTTTTGGACCCTATCTCCTATTTTCTAAAAAGGCCTTTTGCTTTGTTTCCTATTCTGAAAATCAAAAACCCTTTTATTTCTCTTTCTAGCTTTGGGCCGAATGTTTGCCATGGCTCATCCCTTCTCCCTCGCGTGGCCCAGCTACCCCAGCCCTCTTTCGCACGCATAGCCCAGCCACGTGCCTCTCCTCCGCTCGCCTCGCTAACAGGGGTGGCCCACCCATCAGCCGCATAGGTGCACTTTGCATCTTCTTCCTCCGGTTTCTTGCCTGCGCCCGCGTCACCTCCATGGCCGTCGATTCAAGCCCCATCAAATCCTTGTTTTCCTCCCCTTCCTCACCTGAAATCGCGCGCAATCAATTCTCCATTCTCCGCCGACCACGCCGAGCCATCTCATCCCTTCTTCTCTGCCCGGAATCGCTGGACACACAAGCCTCTCCGCAAAAACCGCCGTCGCTCCGTGCTCGGTTTCTCCGCTTCGGAACTCCTCGTGCCACTATAAAGTGTGCACCGAAAGCCTTGTGAGTGCCCCTCCCTTTCTCCTTTGTTTCCCCTCCCTCTCTCGCTCCGAGCTCACCGTATTTTGAGAAACTCTGTCGCCGGCTGTGAAGTGCTCTTCTGCCTCTAAGCGCCCTCGTCGGAGCCCCTCCACCACCCTCGTCCGCACCTCCAGGTTCGCAAGGCTGCCGCCTACCCCGTGCGCGCCTCCTCGTAGCAGGAGCCCCATGGGAACGACATCGCCGCCTTCACCCGCCGTCGCTGCCGCTCTCCACCTCGCCACCGGTCGCTCTGCCACTCCCCGTCGACAGGACCTAGCGCACCAGCATCACCGCGACTCCCTCTTCGCGTAGGTACCCTCGCCGGTCACTAGGGCCCCGCTGTTCACCGACGAGCCCTCAGGCTAAGAGCACTGTCGCTCGGATGCCAGTGTGGTCGCCACCGTGGCGCCACGTCATGGCCACGCCACCCCTTTGGCCTACGTGGCTGCCCCGTTAGTAGCCCACGTGGCACTCTATTGGGACCCAAAATATGCAATTCTGGACCCTCTGTGTATACTGCACTAGTCCAGGATCACGCTAGTGCACACAGTGGCAACATTAGTGAAATATCATTTCCATATATAAAGATAGCTAATAAATAGGTAAATAACAATAAACATCAGAGTAAAGACCTTATGGTCAAAGCTTACAATTAATACTTCAGAGGGGAAATAGCTCAACGAAGCTGCAACGGAATGAAACATAATAACTTCAGTGAAGCCCATCCATATGCCCACAGGCAATCGGCTGGGGTAGCGCGACCTAGTTCTCCACGATCCTTGAAGTAGACCTTGTTGACTGACGATCCCTTCACTTCTGCTTGATTTATTAAAGCAAGCATGAGTACACACCGTACTCGCAAGTCATACCATAGAATGCAAATTATAGATGCAGGCTTATTCCAAAGGAATGGCTTCTGTGGTTCTTTTGCAGAAATGCAACATTTGCAATTTGAATACAAGTAATAGATTGTAAGCATAATTCAAAACAAATAACCAATAGTAATTTTATCAGTTGTTTCCCAAAGACACATGTCCTAAACAAGTTATTCACATAGCTGCATAAGTTACCTCACACAGCTATCCCATCCCAAGTTTTATGAAAATCTACCCCTCGTGTGAAATCCCCGAATATGTCCATGACCGCGGACGCGGCTATTCGAATAGATTTGTTTAACACTCTGCAGAGGTTGTACACTTTACCCACAAGATGCAATCAACTTGTACGGAGCTAATCACAACAAAACCTTTCAGAAACTTCATCTCAACATTGACACTCCCGGTATGCTTAGCTGCCACAGACGCACACTGTTGGACAGGGAAACGGCGAACCGCCCCGTGATGCGACTACTTGGTACTACACACCTCCACCCAATCCGACACAGCTAACCTACAACCTGAGTAATCAATGTCAAGACTCCATAACTTACTAAGTTAGGCTCGTCCCATACCAGGCATGTGGTTGTATGAGAGGCCCAGTTCAATGGCGCACAAGGTTAAGTCCTTAATTGACCGAGGCAAGACTTCCAAATTCTAACCTATCATTCCCGCCAACATAGATCCACCATAAAAGTATACCAGACCACTTGCCCCCGTCCAAAACCTTTTCCCACCCTGTTGGTTAAGTGCAACATTGTAACATCCCAAATGTATAATTAGGGTTTGTTCAAGTATAATTATATGTGTAGGAATTAAAACTTTTTCTCACATCTTGAAAACCCCTAATCTCTCATGTAATTCTTGTCCAAGAGTTGTGTAATCCAAAAACACAAAGCTCTTGTTGACCAAAAGTCAAATTCATTCTCAGTTTATCTTAAATCTTGTGCCAAACATTTGGAAAATATTTTCCTTGGTCCTAAAACTGATGTGGGACCCCTCTGAAAAATATCAAAAGTTGTAAAACTTGTTTGATAAATTTTGGAGGTAAAACAAATCCTTGAACAACCTTCATGAATTTTTTGAGAAAAATGCATTGCATAATAACCTCTAGAAATTTTATGCAAGGTTAATCTCATTGTCAGCAAGCTCCAGTTAAAATTTCGTGAATTTTGGAGTTCGTTTGCTATCTCAAATAATTCTGCTAAGTTTCAATTTATTAAAAGCTGAATTCAAAAACTAATCTTGTTCCTTGGGCTAGCCACTTTGCAAAGTGGTCCAACCCAACCCACCTCCCGGCTCGTCAGACCTCCTCTCCACCTTGATCAGGTCGTAGCCGTTGGATTAACATCCAACCGCCACGACCTCCTCCTCAGCTAACGCAGCCAAGTCCTCCCCACTCACATGAGGTCTTGGCCGGATCAAAAGTCCATGGCCATGACCTCCTCGCTCAAACTACTCAGACCTCCCCTTTGCAGGTCACTTGAGGTCGTGGCCGTTGGATCCAATCCAAAGGCCACGACCTCCTCTGCAAACCATCGCCACGTGGATCTCCCACCTTGTTGAGGTCGTAGCCCTTGGATCCAAGATCCATGGCCATGACCTCCCTCACCTGTTAAACTAAGCAAACCTCCCACCTTTAAGGAGGTCGTGGCTGTTGGATCGATCCAACGACCCGACCTCTCCCCTCAAAATATCCAGCGCTCACAACCTCCCCCATCTCATGTTGTGCACCGTTGGATTTAAAATCCATGGTCACGACCTCCTCCTTGTCTTGTCGCATTAGACCTCCCGCGTCACGTGAGGTCGTAGCCCTTAGATTTAAATCTAAAGGCCATGATCTCCTGGTGCGTTATGTAAGCTCAGACCTCCCTCTTTTGATCGAACCGTTGGATCAAAAATCCAAAGGTCCCGACCTCCCTTGTCTTTTTGCGCAACGTCTCGCACCTCCCTCACCTTCTCATCACCATTAGATCTTAATCGATGGCCATAACCTCTTGTGCGCTTCGCGTAGTGCTAAGACCTCCCTTTGGTTTTGCACCCTTGGATTTAAATCCAAAGGCCATGACCTCCCCTCATGTTCTTAAGTTAGGTAAAGCGGTTAAGACCTCACAGAGGTCCGCACCGCTGATTGAGATCCAACGCCGTGGACCTCTGTCCCTTTTTCCACGCAAGATTCAAGATGATGGAAATCGGAGGGTCACGACCTCCCGATCCAGATCCAATGGCTGTGATCTTCTCCTTCTCCTTTTAAAACTTACTGTTTGATTTAGATCCGAGGGTCACGACCTCCCCTCATTTCTAATCGGACGGTGGTGGCAACTCTGTTCTTCTCCTAGCTCTGGCGCTGCACAGACGCCATGGCGATGGAGGAGGCGGATCTGTCTTGTCCCAACGGCTCTTTGCTCGCCATTTAATGCGGGTCGAGCTTTCGCCCCAAAGTCATTTGTGCTTGAGCCTCTGTCACCTCCACGTCCTGTCCAAGCCATGGACCGAGCCATGGGCTAACCTCACCATGAGCTTAACCCTAGCTCATGACCCTTTCTCCTCGGGCTATAATACCTCCCCATTGTTTTCCTTGGCTTCTTTTCCACCATTCACCATTTGCTCTCGATTCTGTGGAGCTCAAACCACCCAGACCTCCTTGGCCGCCATTGATGCCCTTGGAGCCCTCGGTGGCACAGTGTTCCAGTGGCTCCCTCTTCAACCTCTTGTTCACTTGGTGCTCCCCAGACCTCTTGGAGTTAACCCTAACCTCATTTGGGTTGACATTTTCGGAAGAGGCCTAACTTGGAGCTTGGAGCTTGGAGTTGGCCGTGGAGCAACCCTTCTTCCCCAACTCCGGTCCTCCACGTCCCCAACCTCCTCAGCACCTCCGCGACCTCCAGGTAACCCTCCTGGTAGTCCCGTAGATGCTGGCACCCGCGTGTATGTTGTTGCGGAGCTTTTCTTGGGCACACGCTTGAATGTACGCTGCGGAGCTCATTATCGCTGTTTGTGTTTTGGCCGTGTGTTTTTGCGCCGCCAATCTACGGCTCGTCGTCGTTCAGGGCCACCCCCGCAGCCGGGAATGGTCCTGGCGTGTGCGCAACACTATTGCGCACACGTTGGCGTCCTTGGATGGCGCCGGCGAGGTCCTCATCGCCGGCAACAAGCCTTGGGAGCCTCTCGGAGTGTTGTCGGACGACAATGGCACCGTGCCATTGTCGTTAGGACAAAGATCTCCCCCTTAAATGCGATCATCATTGCTTATCATGGGTAAACTCGGGTCAGCCTTTAATGCCTTGTTTTCTGTCCCTTGTTGCGCAATTAAGGCCGCGCGCTTAGTCTCCCCGCGCGCGTGCATCTCTGGACCTCTTTGCCAAAGGATCACCCCGTGGACTTTTGGCAAAGACCTCCCAAAGACCTCCCTCGGGGTCCTCTTTGCAAAGACCACCCCGGTCTTTTGTAGGGACAACCCCCAGACCTCCTCCTTGCGATCTTGACCGCTAGGACCTCCTTGTGGGAGATCTTAGCCGTTGAGGTCCTCCTGTGTTGATCTCCACGTGTCGGACCTCCCCGAGGTCCTCTTAACCTGTGGACCTCCTCGGGTAATCTTAGCCGCTCGCACCTCCCAAAGGAAATCTGAGCCGCTTAGGACCTCCCTTTGTTAGATCTTGGCCGTTCAGACCACCCCAAGTGGATCTGAACCGCCCAGGACCTCTGTGTTGTTGCCTTGACCGTTAAGGTCCTCCCTGGGACAATCTAGACCGTTAAGGTCCTCCCTTGGAAAATCTGGACCGTCCAGGACCTCCCTCGAGAGGTCTTGACGATGTAGATCTTTCTTCGGGAGATCTTGATAGTTTAGATCTTCCCTTGGAAGATCTCAGCCGTTCAGGACTCCCTCATTTGATCTGGACCGTCCCGGTCCTCCCTCATGTGTTGTGGTTCGTTGGATACGGTATCAACGGTCACGACCTCCCCTCTGTTGCGCGCAGCGTGGCATGGAGGACATGGACCGTTGGATCCAAGATCAACGGCCCATGTTCTCTGGACCTGCACAGGCGCGTGCGCGTTTTCCTCTGGAGGTCTTGGACCGTTTGATTTAGATCAACGGTTCACGTCCTCCCCCTCTCTTTTGGTTTTAGAAATTCCAGTGAACTCTTAATTATAAACGGAAATAAGGTATAAACTTTAGAATTCCATATCTTTTTCATTTTAAATCCAATTGAGGTCATTCAAATTGTGTTAGCTCTGTCTTGAACTTGACTTTAATCCAAAAATGATTGTAAGTTGAGTTCAACTCCAGAGCACAGTTTTGCCATTAGATTTTGAAACCAACTTTAAATATACACTTAAATCAATGCTTAACTTGTAAAACACATAACTAATGCTCTGTAGATTATTTTTGAGTGAGACCAACTTTGTTGGTTTCCTCCATTAATGGTTTTACTATGAACATTAGTTTTGAGCATGTTGCTGCTAGGAAAATGAGGACTTGTGCATTATGATTTTGTTCAAGTTCTTGTTTTTGAAAATTTGTAGAGAGTGCAATATAGCTCCAAATGAGATGAACTCAATTGTGTTATTCATCTCATGAGGTGCTGGTTTTACAGTAAAATTTCAGCTTCACTTCTGTTCTAGAAAATGTTGCCTCTTAATTAAATTAGTGAATAGTGCAGTTTGGTATTTTTAGGGCTGAGCAGAATTGTTTTGCTCATAACTTTTGCATTGAGAATCCAAATCAATTGGTTCTTGTTGCAAAATTCCTAAAATCACCCTCTTGCTGCTGTAGAAAATTCAGAGAATTTGGAGTTCGTTTGTTGTGCTGTCTTTGTTGTTTTTCGTCGTTCTTATCGGTTCTTTCTCGCCTTTCCGTTAGGTTTCGACATTTGTGGTGATCCCGAGAGTGACCCTCCGCAACAAATTGACCAGCAACAGCAAGGCAAGCAGTTTGATCATTTCCATCATTGTCCCATTATTTTAAAGCTTAATATATTGTTTTACTTCTATGTATGCATGCTACTTTGTGTTAAATGTCGCTAGCAAGCCTATAGTTGCATAATCTGTAGGAATTGCTTATCCTCTACTACCTTGAGCCTAGGTTATTTGCTGTGGTGGGAGCTCGTTGGATGAGCTCTTATCACTTAGTAGTTCGATGTAAATTGCTTAGACATGCTTAGTTATCGGTAGTAATGGGCGATCATCGACTTAGTCGATGGTCTTGATCACTCAAAACTGATTATTACTCCTATATGTCCAGCACTTGTGCTTTGATTAATTTGTAAAATCAAAACTGAAAATAAAAGATTGATTTAGACTTGGGCATATTGGATGGATGGCGTGGTTTTTGGATGTGGTGGTATGCAGGGTCCCTAAGGACCGAGTACTTGGGTCACTAAGCCAAGCGATTTTGGTGCTAACCACACGAGGGCATATGGAACCCTCTTGACTAAGTACTTTGGGCGGTGTTAATTGGGGTCGCTCGGTTGGTGTGTTTTAAAAGATAAAATGTGTGTGTGATGTGGGAGGGAGCATTAGCTTCCGGGTAGGTTGTGTGATGTCTCCTTCTCCCGTGGGTTGTGCGACTCAATTAGCATTGTCCATTGGAAATGTCTCGTAGGACTTAGCCGTGCAGCATACCAAAGGTAGTGTGCCTAAAGGAAAGGCGGTCGGCGTGTGGGTGCAGTGGTACACCTGCAGGATAAAACTGTTCAATAGCCTCGTCCTAGGTTATGGACATGCTTGGTAAGGTCGTTCAAAACTAGACTACAACCTTTAATTAAAACTTGACATGGTTGGTATGAGCGGGAGTTCATGCTATTGTTGTGGTGACTTGGGTTAGTCACTTCCTGGTTGTTCTTGTTGTTGTTACTATGTTATTATCTCGTTGTTATTTCAACAATTAAAATGCTTTGTCAAATTGCTTTCAATCTACTATATTATTGCAAATGAAAACTTGCTTTGTGCTAAAATGAGTCCAAAGCCTCATCCACTTAAATAAAGCTTGCATATAGCTAAATTATAGTTCTCGTTATCTTACACGTCAGTCTTGCGAGTACAATAAACAATTTATTGTACTCATTTGCTTTGCTTAACAACTTTGTTGCAGAGGAGGTAGAGCCCAAAGGGCTTTACTTTTGTGAGTCAGGCGGTGGTTGGGAGAGCGACTAGCTTGGCGGTCAGTCGATTGCCTTGTGGGCTAAAGGCACACTGGTTGGCTCTTATTTTGGGCCATCTTTATGGCACTTTTGCTTCATTGTGTATCTTTGTAGTTTTGTTGTTATTTGGCCGAAGACCCTCTTTTGTAATAACCTATTCCTTATTAATATTAACTTCGGTTTGTTGCTTATGTACTATGTGTTGTATGGAATTGATACATTCTTTTGTTGTGAGGTATGTATACTGCATTCTGGGAAGTATACATCTCTCGAGACCGGGTTTATTTGGTTGATAATTCTAGGGTCAATTGGATGACTAAGTATTATGAGCCGAATAAACATCGGGGTCTCACAAAAGTTGGTATCAGAGCCATACTGACCGTAGTAACCCAAGCTTGGTCGTTATTAGGATATTTTGGAAAACCTATTTTCACAATATCAAATGGTTTATGAAAGCTTAAGTAAAGTCTCTTCTTTTACTCCTTACCTATCTTAGTGTTCTTCTCTCATCTTGTTCTAATTGAGTTTTAAAAGTTGTTTTCCTTTCCTCCTCTCAAAAGATAGACCCAATTAAACGATAACACTGGTTTTTGGGAGAATCAATGAGTTTGGCAAATTGAAGTGTTAGCTGCCCATCTACCAGGTTTTGAAGCTTCTGGAATGGCCAATTTCGACTGGAAGCTTGGATGCAAAATCTGGACAGCAAGCGTCAATTTCCGGACAGCAAGCTCAAAGGTTCTAAATAGGGTAGAAAATGAGAGGTAAATCAACTAAAATTTGTGAGAATAAAAGGGTAAGATGTGATACTAGTTAGCTAAGTATCTAACACTTATTTCGCTGCATTAACCTTGCTCTCTAATAGTTTTAGATCTCATCTTACAATCTGAAATTTTATCTTCTCAACCAATTACTCGTTCATTCAATACAAGTTAGTTGTGTTGGGAAGTTGGCCTTTAATCTTATGTCTTCCTTGCTGTTTTGGAGTCATTTTGGAAGCTTTTAAAGTGCATTTCCTTGCTGTTTTGCTTCTCCTTTATTATGCTCCCTATAACTTCTTTTTATTCTCTTGTTTCATTAGTTTACATTTACTATCATCTAATCCATTATTAACTTTCGGTAGGGATCTGTACTATCTATTTTGTTAGCCTTCGGTTGGGGTGATGTTTCGTTCCCCTAGTCGTTGGCATCCCTTTTCGCTTTCTTCAACTTCTAGTCCTTGGGTTTCGTGTTAACCCATCTCTTAAATAGCGAGGATGTCAGGCAGTCCAAAGAATGGACTAGGTCGACAAAGCTGGTTGGGATGAAAATCCTCCTTTTTGCCTTAGCTATGGCGAAGAAGGGCATTTCGCCGAAGAGTGCGAACTAGGAAGAATCAAGGTGTGTCAGCGTTGTGGTGAGGAAGGACACTACAGCAACCAGTGTACCACATCCTGTCCAAACTGTGACAAAGACCACTTACCCGGAGATTGTCCAACTGCCAAAGTTACTTGTTTCCTCTGCGAGGAAAGCGATCACTATCCCAAGGAGTGTAGCGTGAACCTGGTGATTGCCAAGTCATTGGAACTGCAGCGACTGTTTCTTCGGTCATCTGCAAGCATCGCAATTGCCAATGCCTCCAAACCAGAAAAGTTCTTGGATGGTTTATCTGAGGAGCTGCGGGACAAATTACCGGTCCATGCCTTCCCCGACTTTCAGCTTGTGGCTGAAAATCCTGTTGTTGCTATGGGCAGAAAGAGAAAGTCAGAGGATCGTCGCAAGTGTCAAGAGAAGACTCAGAGTGACTCCAGCAAGGTCGCCGGTGTCACTTGTTTCTTCTGCAATCTCAAGGGCCATTATGCTAATAATTGTCCTAAGAAGCTTGCAGCAACCCCTCGTCGTTCGCAGGCCGTGCCTCCATCACGTGCACCTGCGAGTCAGCAAGGTGGTCCCCGCAAATCAGACGCCGGGATCACTTGTTTCTTTTGTAGCAAGGAGGGGCATTACGCCAACAATTGCCCTTTGAAGCAGCAAAAGATCATTTGTAATCCAGTCGACTCCATCTCAGCTGAGAAAGCTCTGGAGGCACCTGACGTCGTGTTAGGTACGCTTCTCGCTAACTCTTGCCCGGATATTATTTTATTTGATTCAGGAGCGCCTCATTTCCTTGTATCTCCATCTTTTATCATTGTTGGTGATCCTGATTTCACTCTTTTATCCGGTGCTCGGCACCACCCCGGTTTCCAAAAAGGTCTGCTAGTCTACCCCGAACCCCTAAGAAAAATGATGCCATCTGGGTTGCATCGATCGTTGACTAAAGTGGCACATTTCCGTCCCTATACCTTTTAGGGCATCACATACCTGTTGTTGCCTCGAACCTTCGTGGCCTAAACGGCCATAATCCTTTGTAAGAGACTAGCTGCGGAGGGATGACTCCGTATAGCTAGTTAACCGATCAAGGTCTCGTTTGTTAGTGGAGTAACCAGACAAATTGCTCCACCAACTAAGAATGACCTTAGTCCCTTTAAGATAGCTAGCTGCAGAGGGATGACTCCGTAAAGCTAGTTAGCAGGCTGAGATCCCGTTGTTACTGGAATTAACCAAATGAATCGCTCCGGAATTAACCAGACAAATTGTTCCGGAATTAACCAGACAAATCATTCCACCAACTAACAACGGCCATGCACCACCAACCATCGAATCAAGAACAAGCTCTCAGTCTGTCAAAAATAACCTTCTTGTAGGTTTTCCAAAGGATCTCTGCATATTCCGCATCATAATTTTGCACGGTGTACTGAAGACGATCGTTCTGATCGTGCTTCTCTGCTCACGTCTCAATTCTGGCATAGCCTGCAAAAGGCTATGGGAACCCGTCTTACCTTTAGCACAGCATATCATCCCCAAACTGATGGTCAGACCGAGAGGGTCAACCCAGTTTTGGAAGACATGCTTCGTGCTTGTGTCCTTTCATATGGGAAGCATTGGGAGAAATGCTTGCCATTCGCCGAGTTTTCTTATAACAACAAATTTCGAAAGGTCTCGGCATGGCACCATTCGAGGCCTTATACGGAGAAAGTGTAGAACCCGTTGAACTGGTCGAGACCGTGAAAGACCTCTCTTTGGCCCGGACTCAATCAATGAGGCCGGCGCCAAGTCCAGCTTATTCGTGAGCATTTGCGCACAGCTCAATCCAGGCAAAAGAGCTATGCGGATCGCCGTCGACGTGAGTTGCGTTTTGAGCCTAATGACTTTGTTTATCTCAAAGTCTCTCCTTTGAAAGGCCATCAATGTTTCCGCGTCATGGGCAAGTTAGCTCCTCGATATGTGGATCCCTACCGCATTATCGAAAAGAGAAGGGGCTATCGCCTATAAGATTGAAATTACCTGCTGCCCTTGAGGGGGTACATGATGTTTTCATGTGTCCCAGTTGAAGAAATGCCTCCGTGTTCCACCCGAGGAAGCTCCGTTGGAAATTCTTGTTGTGCAAGAAGGTGGGTCAGAATCGTGACCTGACGAGAAACAATGCAATAAAACAAATCACATAAAACCCGGCTCGACAAGGAACGAGCTGGGAGCAATATGTAACTAAATAAAGTGTTGATTGGACTGAACAGAGTTCGAGAATTCGATCCAAGTACAACAAAATATTATAAATGGATAAGAATCTTAAAGGAAGGTTCGCATCGTTGAAGAGGCTGAACGAAGATCAAGGAATAGTGTCCTCAAGATCCTAAAAGTTCTATGGCCAAATCATTCCGTGGTTGGAGTTGCTTGGAAGCGGAAAGACTACCCATCTTCCTTCCCCGCCTGAGCCAAAATCTCGGGACGAGATTTCTGTAAGGGGGGGGGGGGAGATTTTGTAACATCCCAAATGTATAATTAGGGTTTGTTCAAGTATAATTATATGTGTAGGAATTAAAACTTTTTCTCACATCTTGAAAACCCCTAATCTCTCATGTAATTCTTGTCCAAGAGTTGTGTAATCCAAAAACACAAAGCTCTTGTTGACCAAAAGTCAAATTCATTCTCAGTTTATCTTAAATCTTGTGCCAAACATTTGGAAAATATTTTCCTTGGTCCTAAAACTGATGTGGGACCCCTCTGAAAAATATCACAAGTTGTAAAACTTGTTTGATAAATTTTGGAGGTAAAACAAATCCTTGAACAACCTTCATGAATTTTCTGAGAAAAATGCATTGCATAATAACCTCTAGAAATTTTATGCAAGGTTAATCTCATTGTCAGCAAGCTCCAGTTAAAATTTCGTGAATTTTGGAGTTCGTTTGCTATCTCAAATAATTCTGCTAAGTTTCAGCTGTTAAAAACTGAATTCAAAAACTAGTACTGTTCCTTGGGCTAGCCACTTTGCAAAGCTGGTCCATCCCAACCCACTTCCTGGCTCGTCAGACCTCCTCTCCACCTTGATCAGGTCGTAGCCGTTGGATTAACATCCAACCGCCACGACCTCCTCCTCAGCTAACGCAGCCAAGTCCTCCCCACTCACATGAGGTCTTGGCCGCTGGATCAAAAATCCATGGCCATGACCTCCCCTCGCGCTCAAACTACTCAGACCTCCCCTTTTGCACTCACTTGAGTTCGTAGCCGTTGGATCCAATCCAAAGGCCACGACCTCCTCTGCAAACCATCGCTGCGTGGATCTCCCACCTTGTTGAGGTCGTAGCCCTTGGATCCAAGATCCATGGCCATGACCTCCCCTCACTGTTAAACTAAGCAAACCTCCCACCTAACCGAGGTCGTAGCCGTTGGATCAGATCCAACAGCCCACGACCTCTCCCCTCAAAATATCCAGCGCTCACAACCTCCCCCATCTCATGTTGTGCACCGTTGGATTTAAAATCCACGGTCACGACCTCCTCCTTGTCTTGTGCGCATTAGACCTCCCCTCACACGTGAGGTCGTGAGTTCTTAGATTTAAATCTAAAGGCCATGATCTCCTCTGCTGCGTTATGCAAGCTCAGACCTCCCCTCTTTTGATCGAAACCGTTGGATCAAAAATCCAAAGGTCCCGACCTCCCTTGTCTTTTTGCGCAACGTCTCGGACCTCCTCACCTTCTCATCACCATTAGATCTTAATCTGATGGCCATAACCTCTTGTGCGCTACGCGTAGTGCTAAGACCTCCCCTTTGGTTGTGCGCCCTTGGATTTAAATCCAAAGGCCATGACCTCCCCCTCATGTTCTTAAGTTCGTGTGCGGTTAAGACCTCACAGGAGGTCCGCACCGTTGGATTGAGATCCAACGCCGTGGACCTCCTGTCCCTTTTTCCACGTGCGCATTCGCATGATGGAAATCGGAGGGTCACGACCTCCCCAGTCCAGATCCAATGGCTGTGATCTTTTCCTACTCCTTTTAAAAACTTACCGTTTCGATTTAGATCTCAGGGTCACGACCTCCCCCTCATTTCTAATCGGACGGTGGTGGGCAACTCCTGTTCTTCTCCTAGCTCTGGCGCGCGCGTACACCATGGCAGTGGAGGAGGCAGTGATCTGTCTTGTCCCAACGGCTCTTTGCCTGCCAGCATTTAACGCGGGTCAGAGCTTTTCGCCCCAAAGTCGTTGTGTAGGCCTGCTCCTGTCACCTCCACGTCCTGTCCAAGCCATGGACCGAGCCATGGGCTAACCTCACCATGAGCTTAACCCTAGCTCATGACCCTTTGTCCTCGGGCTATAATACCTCCCCATTGTTTTCCTTGGCTTCTTTTCCACCATTCACCATTTGCTCTCGATTCTGTGGAGCTCAAACCACCCAGACCTCCTTGGCCGCCATTGATGCCCTTGGAGCCCTCGGTGGCACAAGGTTCCAAAGGGCTCCTCTTCAACCTCTTGTTCACTTGGTGCTCCCCAGACCTCCTAGAGTTAACCCTAACCTCATTTGGGTTGACATTTTCAGAAGAGGCCTAACTTGGAGCTTGGAGCTTGGAGTTGGCCGTGGAGCAACCCTTCTTCCCCAACTCCGGTCCTCCACGTCCCCAACCTCCTCAGCACCTCCGCGACCTCCAGGTAACCCTCCTGGTAGTCCCGTAGATGCTGGCACCCGCGTGTATGTTGTTGCGGAGCTTTTCTTGGGCACACGCTTGAATGTACGCCATGAGCTCATTATCGCTGTTTGTGTTTTGGCCGTGTGTTTTTCGCCGCCAATCTGCGGCTCGTCGTCGTTCAGGCCACCCCGCAGGGAATGGTCTGGCGTGTCGCAAACACTATTGCGCACACGCTGGCGTCCTGGATGGCGCCATGAGGTCCTCATCGCCGCAACAAGCCTTGGGAGCCTCTCGGTGTTGTCGGACGACAATGGCACCGTGCCATTGTCGTTAGGACAAAGATCTCCCCTTAAATGCGATCATCATTGCTTATCATGGGTAAACTCGGTCAGCCTTTAATGCCTTGTTTTCGTCCCTTGTTGCGCAATTAAGGCCAAGGCTTAGTCTCCCAGCAGCGTGCATCTCTGGAACCTCTTTGCCAAAGGATCACCCGTGGACTTTTGGCAAAGACCTCCCAAAGACCTCCCTCGGGTCCTCTTTGCAAAGACCACCCCGGTCTTTTGTAGGGACAACCCCAGACCTCCTCCTTGCGATCTTGACCGCTAGGACCTCCTTGTGGGAGATTTTAGCCGTTGAGGTCCTCCTGTGTTGATCTCCACCGTGTCGGACCTCCCGAGGTCCTCTTAACCTTGTGGACCTCCTCGGTAATCTTAGCCGCCTGACCTCCCAAAGGAAATCTGAGCCGCTTAGGACCTCCCTTTGTTAGATCTTGGCCGCTCAGACCACCCAAGTGGATCTGAACCGCCCAGGACCTCTGTGTTGTTGCCTTGACCGTTAAGGTCCTCCCTAGGACAATCTAGACCGTTAAGGTCCTCCCTTGGAAAATCTGGACCGTCTAGGACCTCCCTCGAGAGGTCTTGACGATGTAGATCTTTCTTGGGGAGATCTTGATAGTTTAGATCTTCCCTTGGAAGATCTCAGCCGTTCAGGACCTCCCTCGTTTGATCTGGACCGTCCCGGTCCTCCCTCATGTGTTGTGGTTCGTTGGATACGGTATCAACGGCCACGACCTCCCCTCTGTTGCGCGCAGCGTGGCAGGGAGGACATGGACCGTTGGATCCAAGATCAACGGCCCATGTTCTCTGGACCTGCACAGGCGCGTGCGCGTTTTCCTCTGGAGGTCTTGGACCGTTTGATTTCGATCAACGGTTCACGTCCTCCCCCTCTCTTTTGGTTTTAGAAATTCCAGTGAACTCTTAATTATAAACGGAAATAAGGTATAAACTTTAGAATTCCATATCTTTTTCATTTTAAATTGAGGTCATTCAAATTGTGTTAGCTCTGTCTTGAACTTGACTTTAATCCAAAAATGATTGTAAGTTGAGTTCAACTCCAGAGCACAGTTTTGCCATTAGATTTTGAAACCAACTTTAAATATACACTTAAATCAATGCTTAACTTGTAAAACACATAACTAATGCTCTGTAGATTATTTTTGAGTGAGACCAACTTTGTTGGTTTCCTCCATTAATGGTTTTACTATGAACATTAGTTTTGAGCATGTTGCTGCTAGGAAAATGAGGACTTGTGCATTATGATTTTGTTCAAGTTCTTGTTTTTGAAAATTTGTAGAGAGTGCAATATAGCTCCAAATGAGATGAACTCAATTGTGTTATTCATCTCATGAGGTGCTGGTTTTACAGTAAAAATTTCAGCTTCACTTCTGTTCTAGAAAATGTTGCCTCTTAATTAAATTAGTGAATAGTGCAGTTTGGTATTTTTAGGGCTGAGCAGAATTGTTTTGCTCATAACTTTTGCATTGAGAATCCAAATCAATTGGTTCTTGTTGCAAAATTCCCTAAAAATCACCCTCTTGCTGCTGTAGAAAATTCATAGAATTTGGAGTTCGTTTGTTGTGCTGTCTTTGTTATTTTTCGTCGTTCTTATCGGTTCTTTCTCGCCTTTCCGTTAGGTTTCGACATTTGTGGTGATCCCGAGAGTGACCCTCCGCAACAAATTGACCAGCAACAGCAAGGCAAGCAGTTTGATCATTTCCATCATTGTCCCATTATTTTAAAGCTTAATATATTGTTTTACTTCTATGTATGCATGCTACTTTGTGTTAAATGTCGCTAGCAAGCCTATAGTTGCATAATCTGTAGGAATTGCTTATCCTCTACTACCTTGAGCCTAGGTTATTTGCTGTGGTGGGAGCTCGTTGGATGAGCTCTTATCACTTAGTAGTTTCGATGTAAATTGCTTAGACATGCTTAGTTATCGGTAGTAATGGGCGATCATCGACTTAGTCGATGGTCTTGATCACTCAAAACTGATTATTACTCCTATATGTCCAGCACTTGTGCTTTGATTAATTTGTAAAATCAAAACTGAAAATAAAAGATTGATTTAGACTTGGGCATATTGGATGGATGGCGTGGTTTTTGGATGTGGTGGTATGCAGGGTCCCTAAGGACCGAGTACTTGGGTCACTAAGCCAAGCGATTTTATGCTAACCACACGAGGGGCATATGGAACCCTCTTGACTAAGTACTTTGGGCGGTGTTAATTGGGGTCGCTTTCGGTTGGTGTGTTTTAAAGATAAAATGTGTGTGTGATGTGGGAGGGAGCATTAGCTTCCGGTAGGTTGTGTGATGTCTCCTTCTCCCGTGGGTTGTGCGACTCAAATTAGCATTGTCCATTGGAAATGTCTCGTAGGACTTAGCCGTCGTGCAAGCATACCAAAGGTAGTGTGCCTAAAGGAAAGGCGGTCTGACGTGTGGGTACAGTGGTACACCCTGCAGGGATAAAACTATTCGAATAGCCTCGTCCTAGGTTATGGACATGCTTGGTAAGGTCGTTCAAAACTAGACTACAACCTTTAATTAAAACTTGACATGGTTGGTATGAACGGGGAGTTCATGCTATTGTTGTGGTGACTTGGGTTAGTCACTTCCAGGTTGTTCTTGTTGTTGTTACTATGTTATTATCTCGTTGTTATTTCAACAATTAAAAATGCTTTGTCAAATTGCTTTCAATCTACTATATTATTGCAAATGAAAACTTGCTTTGTGCTAAAATGAGTCCAAAGCCTCATCCACTTAAATAAAGCTTGCATATAGCTAAATTATAGTTCTGTTATCTTACACGTCAGTCTTGCAGTACAATAAACAATTTATTGTACTCGTTGTTTTGCTTAACAACTTTGTTGCAGAGGAGGTAGAGCCCAAAGGGCTTTACTTTTGTGAGTGTCTTGTGGTTGGGAGAGCGACTAGCTTGGCGGTCCTGTCGATTGCCTTGTGGGCTAAAGGCACACCGGTTGGCTCTTATTTTGGGCCATCTTTATGGCACTTTTGCTTCATTGTGTATCTTTGTAGTTTTGTTGTTATTTGGCGAAGGCCCTCTTTTGTAATAACCTATTCCTTATTAATATTAACTTCTGGTTTGTTGCTTATGTACTATGTGTTGTATGGAATTGATACATTCTTTTGTTGTGAGGTATGTATACTGCATTCTGGGAAGTATACATCTCTCGAGACCGGGTTTATTTGGTTGATAATACTAGGGTCAATTGGATGACTAAGTATTATGAGCCGAATAAACGTCGGGGTCTCACAAACATATACCATCAACGAGTAATAGCACATAGTACACACAATTTTATCAAATGGTTCCATAGTCACTTAGTCAAGTTTATTATTGCGACTCACATGAAATGATGACTCGTAGCATGGCTAAGCAATCTAATTGAATCTAACCATCCCATGTTGGTAATACAATAGCACCAACTAAATAAACCAAACTAGGGTGACAAAAGATTATGGCATACAATTAGACAAGGAGGTCATGACAAATTGGAAATTAACTAATCCCAAAAACATTGAAATAAATAATTAAAGTAAATACAATAATTTGAATCAAAATATTTTAGAAAACTGGGTTCAACATGATTAAAGGTATAACTTGCCTTGAGATAGGTCTAAGTACTGATCTTGCTCTTGAGGTGTTCCTTCTTCAAATCTTCTCGAAGTATCGACGGCTACTCGCAAACAAAAGCAAATAAAAAAAACAAATAAATAATAGAGGCAAAACAAACTCTAAAAATTAAATAAAAATCTCAGATAGATAGATCTGGAATTTAGATGAATTTAGAAATTTGAATGGGCTCAAACGGAGTTCGGATGCAAAAAATATGGGCTTCGGAAGATTCAATCTAAAAGAAACCCTAATTCTGGAATTACCCAAATTATTTCTTAATAGAAAAATCCGGATTTACGATGTGGTGCTGATGTCAGCGAGGGGCGCTCGGGCTGGGTGAACTCAACTTGACAAGTGGGCCCTGCCTGGAGGTGAGATGGCTCACGGTGGACTTGGTTCACCGAGCCGGGCGGTTGGGATTGGATCTAGACCACCACGTGGTAGCGTTGATCGGCTCCACGCTGGCGCATGTGTGAGGCATGGTGAGGTGGCGGAGGTGGCAGTGACATGGCACAGGCAGCGAGGCTGGTGGCGCTCGGATCCCGACGGTCCCGGCGAAAGGCGGCGGCTCAACGGCAGCGGGTGCTATGGGGAGGTAGAGGGCGAGGTGGGGATCACAACAGTGCGCTTACGGGTGCTCACGGATGATCGTGGCGGCCGGTGGCGACGATTAGGCGGAGCTTGGGCCTCGGGCGTGATGGATCTGGGGCTCCGGTGGGCTTGCGACGAAACTGAGGTCATCGGGAGGTAGTCCTCATCCTTGCGAACTCGAAGGAGGCGGCGGCGAGGCTTAAGCGGCTTCGATGGTGCTTATCTTCTTCATTCAAACTCCGATTTGAGTGATTCAAATTTCTAAATTCATTATCTTTGTGTTGGTGCTTATTTGATAATTATTTGGATTTTATTTGGAATTGTTTTATTTATTTGGCTTTTGTAATACTTCGATTTATTCTATAAAAGAAAGCGTTCAAAAGGGAAATTAGGAATAAGAAAAAGGAGATTTCTGCATTTTTTCGGCAACCTGGGCCTTGGGCCTTGGCCCAGGAGGCCCATGAGGGGCTGGCCACCAATAAAAGGAGGGGGAAAAACCCTAGCTGCTACAGTACCGCCGCCTCTGGTACTGTAGTGCCGCACTGTAGCAATCCCCCTCTACTGCTATGCCAAGAGGAGAAAGGGAGGAGAGGAAGGAAGAAGAAGAAGAAAGGAAAAGAAAGGAGGAGAAGAGAAGGAATCATCTTCTCCAAGGATCGTTCATCGTTCTCCGGGGTTCTTCAAGGGTAACGAGATATTTCCCCGCTGTTTAATGTTGATTAGATGCAAAATTAGATTATTTAGTTTGGATCGAATTCATTCAGTTGTAAGTTCAGTTCTGTCCAGTAGCTTGCATGGAATATTTCGGGTTCTTAGAGGCCGATTTGGAGGTATCCATCTCCTAGAGATATTTAGATAATGTTCTTAGCTTTCCGTAGCCACCAAGAACATGTAATTCTGACATATGGATCAAAAGTTATGGTCTGATCTTTACCGCTGTCCTGAAATCCTGACGAGAGTGAACTGTTAAGTTGTCTCCTAAATTATGATTATGTTATTGGCAGATTCAGGGTTTTCACCCAACTAGGTTATTGTAGAAATTTTTATAACCTTTCTAGAATGATAAAGAACACCTCAAGCGGAGTTGTAGATCAAAAGTTGTGTTATTTTCTTTACTGCTGCCCGTTTCGTCGGGACAGATTCTGTCTTTCAAGTTCATCTGCCTGTAGTATATTGATTTTGGCCGAATTGGGTTATCTCACCAACTAGCTTTTCGTAGATATGTTCGTTAAGTTTCCATAGGATCTGGGCTCACCTTGTTCCGAGTCCCATATCGTTAGATATGAGTGATTCCATGCTGCTGTCCAGAATCCATTCTATGATTGTGTCGTCTGTTTTCAGATTAGATCTAATTAGTTAATTGTGGGTTGTCGGGAAGGCGTTGTAGAACATTAATGGAAGTGTCCTGTTATATGTTGTTCTTATTTCGAGTGTATATTGTGTAGGCGGAGAGGCTTCAGGTTTAGGAGCACCGCCATTGCCTACTAACGCGTCGTATCGCGGAAGGCAAGTACTTTGATGTTCTGATAATTAGAAAATGTTGAATGTTCGATGTTGATATTGTGTTTTTATAAGATCCATGATAATATTTAATGTTCATGTTCCTTCCATATGTGTTATCTCCATGATTAGAGAGCATGTCTTTTCAATATACATATTGCATTCCATTCATCCATTATTCATGTTTCATCCACGGGAGTGGATTAAAAAGACCCATCAATTCCAGTATGGACACGTAAGACCCACCATTCCAATGTGGGCAGATTGGGACACCCGTATGAAACGTTCTTCATACGGGACTTGGATCCCCGCATTTTGTTAAATGCGGGTTTAGGTGAACACCGACAGGTGTGTCACTAGCAATACCGGTATATGCATGTGTGTAGTCCCTTCATTTCATTCAATCCATTCATTCCATTTATTCAAATATTCGTTCTGTGATTTATTCATATTCTTCAATGATGTTGGCTTGATCATGTTTGTTGTATGTCCCATTTATTCATCAGACTTGCCGAGTCTCGGACTCATTCTTGCGTTGTTTGTTTATTTTAGGTGATCATTGATGTTGGCTCTATTGGGAGGGAGTAGACACGCACTACTCATTCACTTCACCCTATTCAAGTCCAAGATTATGATTTAGTTCTATCTTTCATTCGTTATTGATGAACTGTAATAAATAAATTTAGATGATGAATGATACCTATTGCTATGTTATGGTTAATTCAGTAGTACTTGTGATCTTTGATTATTCCTTCGATAGTTATTGCTTAGATTCGGACTATATTCATGACATGGTTCTATTGAATATTGATCTCTTTTTGTCATTAGATGAGATGGTGTTCTAATTCTTCCGCATTATGGTTGTATGTTAGATTATTTAGGTGACATCTTGGCTTCCGAATAGCCAGGGTGTTACAGTTGGTATCAGAGCGGGCTTTAGGTCCGTGGTTAATAGAAATATATTAAAATGACACACTGTGCACAGTAGGTGGGGATGGGTAATCCATTGTTTCCGTATTTCTATTGTTATGTTTCTTTTGTTGAGCAATTGTTGAATTGGTTCTGTACTATATTTCTTATTGCTAATCTATGATGTGATGTGATATCTTATATCTATGAATTTATTCTATGATTGTCATAAGATGATCCTATATATTCATAACTTATTACATTGGTTATGCGTGTTGTTAACGGATGTTAGGAAATTGAGGACGTGGTTGTCACTCTGGGATTCACCAGGTTACACCACTGTTCATGGTATGTGGTTAGGGGAGTAGTTACCCCGAGTAACATAGTTTCAGGTGTTGAGCGTGAGTTACTTTAGACAGTTGTTCTCTTCCTTGATTTCTGAAGTTGGCAAATTCTTGTTCTGTGGTGGTTGATAAATTTCTCTTGGGTTTGTGGTTAAGTAGTGTAACCTTGATTCACCAGGTTACACTACTTGTGATTGTTGTTAATTGGCGAGAATGAGATTTTCATGGTTGTTCCTTCTTTCTTATTGGAAAAGAATGACCCACTTAATCGTTTGATATTTTGGGTAATGAAAGTTTTCTGTTGCTAGTTCGTTAACGTGAGAAAGCTTTGGCTCCATGTATTTCTTTTGGATCATTCCGATTGTCGAAGTTTAAAGCATCTCTTTTCTGAAGGAAAGTGTTAAAATCCTTTTGTGTTTGTCTTATCTTGTTTAAGTGAGAGATTATATCCAAACGAATAAACTGTTATGGTATGAGTTACCAGGTTGGGTTGTTAGCATGGTGCAAACCATTTATTCTTAACTAACATCCATGACGGTGAAATTGATTAATTTGAAATGTCATTGTGTTTGATACATGATAAAGGGTAAATAGGAGTCTGTCCATATCTATTCAGAACCTATGGTTCTTAAGAAGTGTGGAATGTTAATGAACCAGTTTGATCATTAAGTTTGAGTAATCTGCTAATTTTGTTAGATGATTTGGAATCTAGATCCTTTTTCCGGTTATTCTAACCGCTGGTGATGGCTAAGTTAAGGATGCGTTCGAATGTTGCCTTGGTAAATATTAATCTTGAATATGTCTTCTATTGAGATACTTGACGAACTCATTCAAATGCTTGATTCACCTAATTTTGCCATACTAAACTGATGTTATATGTATTAAGAAATGAAAAGAAGGTGAATGTTCTGACTTGTGAAACCTTATCTTATGTATCCTATATTATTGAAGATTAAAGGTATTTCGTTCTAATTTCTGAACTTAAGATAGAATAGTGAGTCTATACTCATAACTGTTTTGTGATTGCAAATAGAGGTAAGACCATGAATGCTTCTATGAATAAAATAATCATCAATTGTTAACAGTAATGGCTAGAGTGCATTTAGTGTGTACTATATTGGCGTTGAGCGTCAGTAAGAGTTAAATGGATGAAATCTAATAAGAGATTTATATTAATGTACATTTGTGAGATTGTCATGATCTTGTTAGCAGAGTTTTGTTTTAACATTTTGGCTTGAGCATTAGGTTTGTTTTTCCAGAGCAAGTAGTTATTGCAATCCTTTTGTGATGATAGAAATGTTATGCCACGATTGTTGTGTTTCTTTTGCAAAATTTATTGATGGAATAGTGAGGTATGTTGAATTTCGCCAAGAATGTATGATTTTGATGTTAATAAAATGATCAGAAATGTGAGGGTGATATTGATTCTTTTATAGAGAAAGAAATTTGATCGCCTTTGGTGATATCGTTCAAATGAGAATATTTCAAGTTTAGCTTTCGTGATATTTTGGAGCTCATGAATTATGTGGTAGCTGAAATTATTTCAAATAAAATGATGTATTGCAATGTTCTATTGTTTTTTAAGAAATTCGTGTGATTTAATCTAAAGGGCTCTTTGGTCTGAGTTCTCAACGTGAGGTTGAAATCAAAAAGAATTTTTATGTTGATTCCTTTAAGAAGAGAAAGAATTGCTTGCTTTTCGTGATATTCCTTAAATGAAAATATTTCGAGATTTGTGGCTGAGATCATTGGATCTCATGTTTCATGGGTAGTTGAACTATTCCGAGTAAATTTGACGTGTTGAAGAATTTTATTGGTTCTTAACTATTTCTCGTGGTTGGGACTAAAGAACTTATCTTGTTCGCTGTGGTAAGGTGTTGTTTTTGTCAAAAGGGTTAATTTCCGTGTTAACGGAAAGAGTGCAGTAGGAGTATTTGAGAATTGGAGTCAAGTTTTGTAACTTGTGGTTATTTGAATCGTTCCTAGACTTTCTGCTCTTTTCGCTCAAGGGCAAGCGGCGTTGGTGTGAGCTAGAATTGGGCAGCGAAAATGGGTCGGTTGGATTTTGGCCCAAAGGGCGAGCGGGAAAATTGAAAACAGTTTTTGAATTTCCAAAATCTGGCTGAGTGTTTGCTGAATTTTGGTACTAGGCAAATGGAGTCCAAAATTTATGAAACTTTTTGTGAGGCTACCTGACCCACCATAGTTGTTTACGTAAATTTGTCAGGATTTTTATGTGCCTTGTGATTTTCTCAAAAGTGCTTACAATTTTCTGCTTGTATGAAATTCCATTATTTGTTTTATACAAAAAGTTCAAAAATCATGCATAACTATTTTTCCACATAGAATAAGCTCAAAATTACTTTCCCATTTTTTTTCACTATGTCTTCCCAAGAATGAGATTTTTGGTTTGTTATGATGAGCCTACACCGGACGACGCTTTCTTCGCACCTGGTACCGGAGGGTTTGGTGATAGGTCTTTCTAGGACTTATCTATTGTCGGTTGCCTGAGGGATCGGATGGGCATGCCGCTAGGATTTTGTATTTATTACATATTTTGCTTCTGCTGTTACTTTTGCTACTTCTGATACTTAAGCTTTTATTTGGCCGGTCGGCCCTTGTGTTGTAAATAATGTAATCGCTTAAGTTATATACCATACTTTGTTTTATTCTGTATGCATGAATGTATGGATGTGATTATCAATGTTGTGGATGTGTGTACTAGGCACTGATCAAAGGACTAGTACAGTACACACACGAGGGCTTTGGGTATTCAAAGCCTAGGGTCCGACATTCCAACTCAAGATCAGGCCTAAAGACATTCCAAAGTCTACATTCACTACACGTTACGGCTTGTACGAGTAGATACCAAGCTGATCCATATGCTTCAGTTATTGGATCTATCATGTATGCCATGATATGTACTCAACCAGATGTATCATATGCTCTAAGTGTTACGAGTAGATACCAAGCTGATCCCGGTGAAGGTCACTAGACAAGTGTGAAAAACATTCTTAAGTACTTGAGAAGGACTAAAGATGCATTCCTAGTTTATGGTGGTGATGAAGACCTCATTGTAAATGGTTACACCGATGCAAGCTTCTAAACTGACAAAGATGATTATCGTTAGCAATCTGGTTTGTATTCATTTTGAATGGAGGAGCAGTGAGCTGGAAAAGTTCCAAGCAAGAAATAGTTGTTGATTCTACGACGGAGGCCAAGTACATTGCGGCTTCTAAAGTTGCGAAAGAAGGCGTTTGGATAAGGAATTTTATTTCTGAGATGGGAATGGTTCTGAGTGCCTCGAGCCCAATGGATCTCTATTGTGACAATAATGGAGCCATTGCGCAGGCCAAGGAGCCTAGATCCCACCAGAAATCCAAGCATATACTCAGCCGTTATCATCTTATTTGCGAATTGGTGGATAGAGGAGATGTTAAGATATGCAAAGTTCATACGGATTTAAATGTCGCCGATCCGTTGACAAAGCCTCTCACCCAACCAAAGCATGAGGCACACACAAGAGCTATCGGTATTAGATATCTAGATGATTGACTCTAGTGCAAGTGGGAGACTGTTGGAAATATGCCCTAGAGGCAATCATAGAGATGATTATATTTTATTGTGTTCATAATATTTGATAATATGTTGTCCTGTTCCTTGAATGAATCATTGGTTATGAAGATTAACAAGTATGTGCCTTGTTGGTGAAGCTCTTTTAACTTATATGATGTCATTCTAAATGAATCCCTGGTCAGATGTCAATGGTCAGAACACTACTGACTCTATCGACTAGCACATTGTATTGATTGATGACCATGTTTCATCGGTCATGGATATAGGGATATCGAATCAATAATGTGAACACATGTTAGAGAACATGGGGTTGGATAAGACCCACCTTGAGACACTATTGAGATTGTTATGATTCTATGTGTCATTAGTTGGTCTCAAGCAATGATGGTGTATAATCCTTAGACCTGAGATCAGCATGGTTTCTTACATGTGTAATAGCACTCTTAGGGGTTGCCAAACGCTACTCGTAACTGGGTAGTTATAAAGGTAGCTTTCGGGTATGCTCTGAAACATGCGGAGGAATGTGACTGGTCGGATATGGGATTTGCCCCTCCTAACATAACAGGAGAGATGTCTTTGGGCCCCGCGTTGTGGTCGGATAAAGTAAGTGCATGGCCATGCCACTAGTGGCCGAAGTGTGTGACCACATGAAGTTATCTAACACTCGATCGAGAAAGTATTGAACAATCCATGGATGACACAACATCTCACCTAGAGTTCAACCAGATATTGTGAGGCAAAGGGAGAATATATGAGTAGGTCGCTTAGTTTGATCAGTTACAGACTGATCATTTGGAGATACGAGATGGTCGTAGACTGGTCGAACGTAATCACAGAGTGGTCGTAACCTGGTCGTAAGGAGTTACGAACTGGTCGTGACCAAATATGAACTGGTCGTGTAGAGATAGGTCCTAGTCGTAGATCATATTGTATTAAGGTTCGTCCGATATAATTTGTGTGTATTCGGGGATCGCTATGTTCTGCTAGGAATCGCTAACGACTCGTGGTCGGAAAGGGTTTCTGAGTCACAACCGAATACGCATAAACCTAATGGGTCACACACTTAACAGGTTGGAACAAACTAGCTTGGATACGATTCGTAAAAAGTGTTCGGATAAGATCCGTCATGGACACTATATAAGGAGATGCTTGGGGCTATTGGGAAAGGGACAAGTTGACGTAAGTTGCTCTGCCGAAACCCTAGCCGCCATCTTCTTGAGAGCTCTACCGTGCGACTTGGTGCTAGCACACTAGCGTACGGTTGTTCCTTCCCTAGACATGTGGATATCGTAGAGGCGCTACTGCGGTTGCTGTTGTGCTTGTGGACGATCCGCGATCTTCATAAGGAACTGCAGATGTTACTGGAGGAGACGATCGAATCGCTAGGATGCAGACGATCGACTACGACCACTTCATCGACGTGCTCGATGCTGGACAATCGACTACGACTACTACATCGACGCGCACTACGTTGGACCAAGCTACTCCAACTCTTCTTTTGCTGCTCTGTGCGTCTAGTGGTAATGATCTGTGATCATCTTCTTGCTTGGCTTCCTAGTTTACGTGGTAGAAATTTTTTGAATTGTTGCTATCGTAGCCTACTCGTATCCCTATAGCTTCTTCGTGACCCGTCTCCTATTTCTTGATGTGGCTTCACATGATGTTTTTCCTTGGAGCACCTTGGTCTTCCTTCTTGTCTTTCACGTCTGTTGGAATTTAACTGATCCTTTCGCTCTGTCACTTCGCTTGTTCTAGGACAAAATCATTGCAGAAAACGCTCGGCTTGATGCACTCTGATCTCTCGGTTGTTTTCTTGTGAATTGCTTCGACGTGACCTGCTAACATGATCAGCTGCAGTGCTTGTCTTCCTGACTTCACCTGCTCCAAGCAGCGCCTTCTGGTTTCTTCTTTTCTTCATGTGGTGCTGCTATACCTTCAGCACTCCTAAGCCTCAAAGTCTTCACATGATGGTCCTGTCTTCCTTCCAGGCAGAGACAAGTAGACACCAAAGAATAAAACCAAAACAACATAGAGAGCACGCAATCCTTTTGTTTTGGGAGCAGCACACTGCTCCTCTTTTTGTATTTTATCTATTTCTTGCTTCTCAACTCCACACTAAAACGATTACAGGACATGGCTTTATATAGGCTGCAAACTCGTTGCTTACGCGTACTCACCGTCCGAACCGGAAACAATAACTAAACGGAAACGAAAACCGAAAGCCAACAAAAAAGAAACACTAAACAAGATTATTTCCCACAACGTGAAGCTTCTGTCCTGTCGAAGAAAACTAGTGAACAACAACCAAAAAACTCTGAGACAATCGAACGATTTGGTTGGGAGCACGGCTTCTCTTTTTGTATTTTTATTTCTTCAACTCACGACGCTTTGTTACATGACTGCATGACCTTTCAAAGGCTGAGTACATGACTAACAAACGGACACACTTCAGACTAGTACACGGACACGAAACTAACTCGGTTAATTTCTACGTATCCTATCCAAACTCTTACGCAAATAAACTTTCCTAATCTTTTTCAAGATTAAAATCCCAACAATCACTCCCTAATCTTGTAACAAGATTAAAATATAAATAATTACTCCATCTTGATCGTCCCGATCTTCTCACGCATTTGAACTTCCAAGTCTTCCTCTTTACTTGCACTCATGTGCGCTGTTCCTTCCTGGGCTGATACCGCCCTACCGCCTACACTTGTTCCATCCTGAGCCATGCACAAACCAACACTTGCTGCGCCTCGCACCTGAACTGAACTCATCATTACTTACACACCTACCTAGGCTGGGGCACCTGCTCCCACGACTGCCTAGGTTTCACCGTTACTTGAGCCTCTTGCTCCTCTCTCTTGGACCAAGTCTGCCCACTTCGCTACGTACATCTTAGCTGAGGCTACACCACCTCTCCCTCCAGTGTCAACTTCATGTACGCCGTGCTCTTCATGCGCGTGGGACTCACTACCCCTTGCAACACCTTATGTGCCTTGCTACGTGCCGTCTGGACCTCCCAAGGCTCCGCGTGCTGTGCCTCCTGTGCCAACTGCATGTCACTCCTGGGTCCCGCCATGTTCTAGTTTAATACTCTAGTTCCACTTTGGCTCCTCCAACCTGTTCTTCACACAAACCGGCTTACAAGTTTTCAGAGAAATTCTGTACAACTAGTTCGAGGATCTTTTCACCTTCATCAACAAATCTTTGTTTTTGTCATAATCACGCAAGAACTCATCTTGTAGCTCCACCCTGCACCCCTGTTCCACCAACTGCCCGAGACTAAGTATGTTGTTGCACAGACTTGGTATAAAATAGATTTCAGTCAGCATCCTTTGATCACCATTCTTGCATTGCAATAGCATTTATCCTTTGCCTCTTATTTGCACCATGGAGCCATCGCCAAACTTGACTTTGCCCGAAATCTTCTCGTCAAGCTCATGGAACATGGAGCGATCTCCTGTCATGTGATTGCTTGCTCCATTGTCCAAGTACCACAGATCAGAGTGATTGTGGTTGCCTCCCTCTATGCATAGTTTAGGTACTACATTCTCCTCATTCAACATCACCATAACCGGCACCTCCTTGACAATTGACATGTAAGGAGAGAAGTAGGGTAGGCTCGTCGTCTTCACTGGCTCGGGTGAGGTTTACCTCCTCGTTCGTCTTCTTGTTTCGGCAATTCGATGCATAGTGCCCACACTCATTGCAGTTGAAGCACTTTATGTGGCTGTGGCACTCCAATGTATAGTGATTGTATTTGTCATATTCAAAACACTTGATATGTGACTTGTCACGGGATCTGTCACCACCATCTTGCGTAGCACAGTCTCCATGTCCTCCTCTGTGCCTCGCCCATGCCCGCGTCCACCCTCATGGCTTCTTGATGAGCCATGAATTTAACAACAATGTCTGCTCGTTTTGGGACTGATACCTCTGCTCGTTACGGGACAGATATCCCTTCAGTAGCTCCTCATGCACCTTGAGGGAACCTGTGATCTCCTCGATCTTCTTTGTCTCTAGATCCAAAGAGTACATGAGCGTGGTGACGATAAGTATGAACTTTTCTGGTAGCAGTACACGCATGTATTTCTTCACTGCCACAGATTCCTCCATCTTGTCACCGAGAGAGACAATCTAATTGTATAATGAAGTCATCTTGTCAGCGAACTCGTCCACCGACTAGGCTTCTCCCATATGGAGATTCTCGAACTCGATGTGCAAATTCTAGAGCCGCACCTCCTTCACGTAATCAACTCCCTCATGCATCTTCTGAAGCGTCACCCACGCCTCACATGCTGTCTCCTTGCCGATGAGCTGCCGCATCATGGAGTCTGGCACTGCCTGGTAGATGGTGACCAAAGCCATCTGGTCCACCTCCTTGTCCTTTGCCTTCGGATTGACTGCACGCTAGACTCCAAGGGCACACATATTCACCTTCATCTTCATTGCCCACACCGGGTAATTATCGGTCGTCAGGACCAGATATAAGAGGGAGAACGGTCCATCCCAGGTCTTCACCTTGTCACCCATGATATTTAGGTGCCAATAAAATCAACAGGCTCTGATACCAACTGCTGAAAATTTTCCTTTGTTACTTCGCTCTATTACTGCTTCGGTTCCAGAGAACAGAAATTGGAAGAGCTATGCTCTGTCACTGCTTCGTCGATGCGTCTCCTTTTCCTCCGTGGGACCCTCCCTACCCTTGATGTGACTCGACTGGAGCAACGTCACGCACGAAGAAACCTTCTTCAGCCTGCCTCCTAGTCTTTACATGAAGCAGCTTCTTCGTCACCCATCTCCTATTGCTTGACGTGACTTCACATGATGTTTTGCCTTGGAGCACCGTGGTCTTCCTTCTTGTCTTTCACGTGAAGCTTTTGTCATGTCGAAGAAAACCAGCGAACAACAACCAAAAAACTCCGAGACAATCGAACGATTTGGTCGGGAGCATGGCTTCTCTTTTTGTATTTTTATTTCTTCAACCCATGACGCTTTGTTACATGATTGCATGGCCTTTTAAAAGCTGAGTACATGACTAACAGACGGACTCAGACTAGTACATGGACACGAAACTGACTCGGCTAATTTCTACATATCCTATCCAAACTCTTATGCAAATAAACTTTTCTAATCTTGTACAAAATTAAAATCCCAACAGTGGAAACAAAAAGACCGTCTTAGAGCTGAGTTTTCCTATTTCTTTAGAGAGCCAACTTGTTCTGAAACTGTTAGAATTCGTTTTAGTCGCCACTCGCGACTTGTGAATTTTGATAACAACGAACCTGTACGTATTTGGAAGAAACTTCTGAATTCAACCATGTTTAATATATTGGCGAGGTTTGTTTATGCAAAAATCGAGATAGCTAATAGCTTACGGCCGGTACGGTACTAATTGACTTTACCAATCTTCTGAAGGTCGTAGGTTTGGTGATGAGAATGTCAACGAAGCTTGCTTCTAGGTGGGGAAATGTTAAATTTAACTTATTTTCTAGGTATTCTTTTTTAAAAAAATAATAATTTGAAGTATATTTTTAGATTGATCAAATGTGCCAAATGGGATTAGATGATGCAGGTGCCGCTAATTGTCCAGCTGCTGAAAACAATTACAGGCAAATGAATTGAGAAACGAGCGCGCGTTATATGTGGAGATTTCGTGAGTTGCAAGCTTGCAATGTGCAGAGAGATAACAAGTAAAAAACAAGTAATGATACTGTATCTACAAGACTCCCCAACAAATTCCTCTTGTATATGAGTGCATTTATAACTGCGCATGCTGTACAAATAGATAAGTAGAACACACAGCAGACAAGCTACAAACTAACACGCACCTTGCCGGGGACGACATAGATGACCGGCCGGTGCCCTACACCGGCAGCGCCTGCGGCGCCGGCGGCTCCGTCGACGGCGCGGGCTGGCCGTCCCCCAGCGGGTCGACCTCCGACCGGCAAAGCGGGCACGTCGCGTGCGAGGCCAGCCACATGTCGATGCACTCCACGTGGTAGAGGTGCTTGCACACGGGCAGCAGCCGCACCATCTCGCCGACCTGCAGCGCGCCGATGCACACCGAGCACTGCGCCCCGTCGCCGCCCCCGCCGCTGTGCCTCGCGGACCGGGTGTACGCGAACTCCGGCAGCTTGGCGACGTCCACACTGACGACGCGGTGGTCATCCGGACCGCTCTCCGCTGATCCGGCGGCGGTGACCGGTGCGCGGCTGCGGGTGATATGGTAGCAATAAAAGAAGAGGACGGAGAGGAGCGCGGCGCCTGTGAGGCCGGCGCATGTGTAGCTGAAGATCATCGTTCCTTTGGAGGCGGACCGGTGCTCTGGCTCTGACATGGTAGTTTCTCCGAGAGGAGAAGCCATGGCGGCGGCTCTGGCGATGGCACTGCTTCCGCTTTGAGCTTTTCCCGTAGATGAATGAGCCGCGGCCTGCGGGGGCCTTACCGTGAGAGATATGGATGGTACAGCGTTGACTGAGTACGTTTATTTAGTGTTGCGGCGGTGAGACGATTGTTGTAGTCGCAGCTCTCAGTAATTTAGTCTGGATATGTCGTCGTAGGGTAGCACTCCTGGAAGCTTCAGAGTTTTAGATGTAGTTTCTGGCACGAAAGTGACATTAGTAATTTAGATGAAGGTGGCGTCGTCAACTCTTTGCCCGGTAAGAATTTTAGATGCAGTTTCACACTTCCGACGATGATATAGCTATTTTAAGTACTTTTTAGGACTTAATGGCCTAGATGACATATGATAAAACAGAGAAATCATCAAAAGAACCCGCATAAATTGCATAATATGTAGTTAACGACAGTTGAACTGTAGCCTTACAACATGGTGCAAAACTTGTTAGATATGGTAGACGATGGTGTGGTGATAAAGAGATTTGCTAAACAACATTCAATTGTTTTTTTTTGTTAAAATAGTCGAATTTTCATCCATCCTATATACTTTGAGATTTGCACTGCTTCTCATATGATGAATTGAGTCAGAATTTATTATGATTTTTTTTAAAACATAATAAGTTCACCACATTATGGTATTTTGTTGGTATAGAATTTCATTTTTGTCTTTGTTTTTACTCAATATCTCAAAGTATATGTTAGATTTTGAATCATGTGATGCAAATATGAGTTATTAAAACTTTCGATAATAATTACAAAGACTAAGAACAAAAATTACATAAATAAATTACTATAATTTATATATAATAAAGTTGTAAATAAACTAAAATTTGACTAATGGGTTGAAACCCAACCCGTACCCAACCCAAACCATATATAATCAGACTAAACATCCAACCCAACCCAACCCACGAAATCACCTCCTAGACCCTACCCGACCCAACCCACGATATCCCTTACAGCTAACCCAACCCAACCGGGTTCAACCCGTGGCTCAGGCTATGGATTCAACCCAACCTTTGGATGCGGCTGGCACCTGGTAGGCAAATGTTAGGGCTGATACGATATAAAAAGACCGTTTGGGCTGAGAACCATAGAGCTTCGAAATCTCCTACAGGCTACAGCCTAATTACATAGTCTACCATTACCTTTCACTGAGTTACCCCAATGGTCCGATTACTGACTTAGCCAGGTCACGTGAACTGGTTGGCCTTTTCTTTTTGATGTTACCTTTACCTTTGCCTTCTTTTACACCTAGTGACGGAGGAGCTGCAGAGTAGTCGTACGGGGAGCAATAGTTCATGGCTGCTCGTGATGCAGAAGTAGTTGCCATCTGAGATGCGGCCACCGCCACTGCCTCCCTCGGTGGAGAGTGAAGACCGGATCCAACTGCCCAACCTCCTCTCTTATTCTCCCTCCTTCTCCTTCGTCGTTCTCCCCGAGCCGTAGCTGCTCCTACTTACCACCGTCACTGCCCGATCCGTCGTCAGTTCCGCCGACCTTCGAAAGGCTAATCTTTCGAAGATCTGTTCTTGGTTCTCTTTGGATCCTTTTCTCCGGTGGCAGTGTGGCACCACCATTTGCTATTTTGCTCGATTTGGTCTCTGGGTTCTCTCTCTTTGCACAGCAGATTTGCCCTTTTCCCGTCTACCTTTTTTGTTTTTATTTTACTGCCATGGTGCCTTGGCGGTGTCAGATTTTGGTTTGTTGCTTTACTTTGTGCATTGCGCGCCAATATTTACTCTCTTTCTACTACCCATTTCTTCCCACTTCGGCTGTTCATCTCCGAAAATAATCACTTCTTTCTCTGTTAATCTTTCTTTCGTCCTGCGTGACATTAGAACATTTCTTTGTTCCGGTGAACTTCGTGCTCACACGAACACTCCTGTGTTTGGTGTTCCGATTTCAGATGAGAAGTTGTGCAATCGCGGCGGCGATACTGTTGTTGGCCTGAGACTGGAGAGGTGATAAACTCAGAGGAGGATTCAGGTAAACAGAGAAAGAGAGTGCTCATGGGTTCCTTGGAGGCGCAGTACTGGTCGGCCGGAGCAGCGTAAGATCTCTCTATCCGAACCCCCTCGATCTAAAGAAAAGCAAGTAAGCTATGCGCGCCATGGACCACTTCATCTTCCTCATCAAGTGGAAGCACGGCGAGGACATCAGCAAGGACGGCCACATGCTCGGCAACCTCCACCGCGAGTGCGACCACAACGCCACCCAAAACCAATCCACCTAGCAAACCCTTTGTTGGCCCAGACACCCGGCGAGTGTTCACTCATGGTTCTCCCTCCCTTGGTGTTTCTCTGAAAAACGCACACACGAGGAGATGAACTCAAACAAACACAACTCAGTTTTGGTGCTAACTCTGCCGCACATTTTCTCCTATCTATATTGCTCCTTATATAGCTATGCTTTTACATACTAACATGTAACACACGCACATCCAACTTAATGGTCGGTTCTCACCTTCCACTCCATGCATGCCTCCACAGCTAGTGCTCCACTACTACACACTAATATCTAGCTTTCAAAAACTCTCAACTACTTATGCATGCATGCTGCTAAATGACTTAATCAACTAACCTGCATGCCACGTAAACAGTCCCATACACACATGCAAGACTGATTCTTTGGCGCATGCAACACCTCTACTGCACCTAGAACACACAACTAAACAACTCTAAGATTACACAAAACTACATGTCAAGATTAATTCCAACATTTTCCCCACTAATCTTGACATGCCGACTCACCGTTGCGAATCGCCCGCAACCCCTTGCCACACGCAGCGGCTTTCTCCGAGCGGCATCGCATGCTGTCATTGTCAATCTCACACCGACTTCTCCTGGCGGCCTCACACCTTTCATGCATGTCTGCTGACGACCACACGTCGCCGCCGTACACAATTTCATGTGTGAGCAAGACACCATTGTGGCCTCACGCCACCAACAGATCCCTGCTCCGCGTCATGCCGCCTCCACGCGGCTCTTGCGCATAGCCACCTCCTCATGGCCTTGCACAACACCATCCACTACTAGGGATGTGAACAGTAATGACGGCCTAGTGTCGTCACTGAAGATGCCACATTCGTCATAGATTATAATTTGTGACGAATTTGTGACGAAATTCATTTCGTCATGGAACGCGCGTCACATGTGTCGTACCGTGACGAAATTATATTTTTCGTCATAGAACTTCTTTTGTTCAATGACGAAAGGGTCCCCGTCATAAAACACACTCTGTTTTATGACGATCAGTTTTTGTCATGGATAGGGCTGTTTTTTGTCATAAACAGTATGCAAGACTTTCAGAGGCCGCCTTGCTTGGCGGTGGCGTTCTTGGTCCACGTGGCGGCTGACGTGGCTTGTCCACGTGGCGGATGGCGTGGCAGCTGACGTGGCGACGGACGTGGCCGCTGACGTGGCTGGTCCACGTGGTAGCTAACGTGGTCATTATCGTGGCGGTGACGTGGCTGGACCACGTGGCGCGATTTTATTGCACCGCGTGGCGCGATTTGGTTCGCCCACGAGCCTCCTTTTTATTGGACCACGTGGCTTAAGTTCGTCACTTGCAAATTCGTCACAGAAAGCACTTGCAAATTCGTCACGAAAAGCCCATCAATTTCATCGAGAGGCCCATATGGTTATTTCATCACGTACATCACAATTTTCAAATATTCAAATGACCCACAATTCCATAACTAAATAGATCCAATATTCCAAAGACCATACAACTCAATGAACAATACTCAACTCGGTCATCATCACATTCCAACTAGTTCACGAAACAACTCGATTCACTATCTCGGTTCACAGACTTGAACCAACTCGGTTCACATAACAAATTCACAAAGACGTATAAACTTAAGTTATTGACCACAAAACAACCACCAAAGAAGGACCAAAGAACCACCACCACTCACATGCCTAAGAAGAGTTACCATTGTTCAAGGCCAAGATACGGCGAAGGAGCGCATTGTTCTCCTCCATTGCCCGGTTATTTTTCTCTGTTAGCTTCTTGTACTCCTCCAACTCCTTTTGGGTCCTCGCCACTTTTAAATCGACTTCTTCGCTTTTCTTCTTGAGGTCCTCGAGTTCTCCTTGTAGAGCGGCGAAGCTTATTTTTCGATTGCTAGTTCTTCCCAAGCTCGCTTTCATTCGATGAAGATGATTTTGAGGGGCGGCCGCTTTGATTCCAACATTCTTCAAGAAAGTGTTGTTGTTCTTGCTCGAGAGCACCTTGGAGACCACATGCAATCGGTAATCGTGTCTCACCTTCAGCAGGAGTTACGCCTCAAAGCTTCCATATCGGTCGAAAATGTCCCAGAACAATCATTAGTTGGAAGCACCATCAAGTCCGTTAGTTATATAAATGCATGCTTGCAGCTTATGCATAATGGTGCCATGCACAAGTAGGTAACTTGCAGTCTAGAACATACATGTGATGAGCCAATTTCAAGAGGACAACTGTGTTTTAGCGAACTTCTTTCTTAATTTTTTTTCTCTTACAAATGACTGGCAATGATCCATTTTAAATTAAATCCAGTAGATTATTGCAAAACCAAGATCCCAACTATCGATGTAAACCACACACACAAAAAAACATAAGAGAAAATCAGGGTCAGTGATGACCTATTGGCATTATTTGGGACTGGGTCCACCGAATTCAGTGGCACCCATGATTTCATGTTTTCTGTTCGGTGGCATTGTGTTATAATCAGTGCCCAGTGCGGAACCATAACATGTTATTACATGCTACCCTTTATATTTCTTGAAAATATATCTATATTCACTTGCATTTCTTTCATTTTTAAATACTTTGTGTTCATAAACAGTTATAACTTTTAAGTAGCCATTCTGGTTTGTTTACCAGCTGAGCTGTATATGTTTGTCACCAAGTTCTGAGCACTTCTTAGGTTGATAATGAATAAATCTTAATCTGAGTAGTAGTGTATCAGCCTCACCTTTGCGTTCTGTTTGATAACTCTTCAACCCATTTTGTTAGTCTAAGAAGTTCATAATATTGAGATACTGAAATCCATATATAACTCAATTTCATAATTTGCACAAACAAAATGAGCACAACTTTTAGCATCACTAAGTCCACTATGTTAGCTACGATTAGCAAACAGACTTTAGCCAAGTCGCATCGTATAATCGAAATTTAGACCAAATGAGCTGAATGACATTATCTAAAAGCCGAGGCGTAATGACATTATCTAAAAATGAGCCAAGTCCACTATGTGTCATTCAGGATATTTTGAACACACAACATTGTTGTTGGAAACAAAGACAAGCATCTTAAAGGCACAAGGAAACAGATGTAGGGACTTACAACCGCTTCTCTTGCCAGCTCACTCGCACTATGTTTGGAGCTGGTATGGCGTGTCTTGAAGGCCTCCACCGCATCAAGTTCTTCAATTTGTTGTGTCTTTGGGTTCTCATTGTTCCTCTTCTCCTTCACATTAGGTAGGTAATCATTTACAAAGAAAGTTCTCGAGACAAATACAAAAGAATGTTTTGGATGAAATAAATAGGTAATAGTACAAGGTAATCTTTACTTACATATGCATGTAAGTGTGCGATATAGTCTGCGAGAACCCGTAGCTTGATGATACTTGACATTATCATGATTACGCTTGTTCTTTTCACATGATTGCTACAAAGAGAAGGAACTTGTTAGATAAGATCATATGTTTACAATGAGAAGAGCCTCTGCAAACTGAATATGAAAGAAGAATCTATGATAAGATACCCATACCATGTTATTTGGATCGCACCACTTTGCAACAAGTGCCCTCCACGCTCATCACCATACTAGCAACAGGAGAAGTAGTCCTAATCTCATTTGCGGTACACCATTGAAGTATTTCGCTTCACCGATAACGATTTGTCGCACCCTCGACCGCAATACATCGGTGCATGCTTCCTCTGTTGGCTTGTGTTTTGTGTTAATGGCCAATCGCCCTAGTGATATGAAATTTGCATCGTTAGTGAGTCAATTCAGTCATGTGATATCATAGTGTAGCATAGAAAGAGTAATGCACTTACGATAGCTTTCCCACAAAGTCTTTGTAATATTGTTCGCCTTTCTTGTACTCTTTCCAATGAGTTAGGACAGAACCTTATCTCGAATGATGACACCACCTCGATGCGAACTTGGCGGCTTGAAGTGTTCTTGTGGCCTTTTTTGCCTTCACAGAACAGCTATGGGCATTCTCCTTCCCATAGATCTTGTCATCCTTTCCAAAGAAGATTCCCTTGGTTGGTGGCACTGGTCTCCTTGGGGGTCACTGTCAGGGAGCTCTGAGAATATAATTTTTATTTAGATGGTTAAGTTTCATGCAAAACAAAGAAAAGTGATGTCATATTTGAATGTCAAAGAAACTATAACTTGCCTTCAGTGGATTGGGTTTGATCCCCAGTCTGGTCTTCACCAGCAGCTACATTGTCTTCACCAGCAGCTACATTGTCTTCACCACCAGCTACATTGTCTTCACCACTAGCATCATTGTCTTCAACACCAAAGATCACCATCTTGAGGCAACTCTTCATCTTGCACATGTCTCTGTGAAGTTAGTTGCCTTTTGTATGCTCTTGTTGAGACCCCAGGAGTTATCTCCTCTGCTCGTTGTGCTGCCCTCACTCTCTTTGGTTGCCTGACTCCTGGCGCCATGTTGGGATTGTTCTTCTTCCCCTTAGTAGAGAGGGTTTTCACATATGTTCGTTGAGGAAACTGATAAAAAAACTACTTGTTAGTGAGCTGCATCTATAAGCAAGTGCATATATTAAAGAAAAGATATGCAGAAACAACATAAAAATGCAATGCAAATATCCTCCTCCCCACACAAGATAGAAGAAGCACCTCGATTGCGTAGGGTTGTGGTCGCTCATCGATTCAAGGTCATCATCATCACTATCTCCTTGAACATCATCTTCAAGGAGATACTCGATGAGTCGTAATCTTCGAATTTGATTTCTTGTTTGCTGATTTTTTCCCTTCGTTGTTGCAGGTTTTGTAAACCATTTATTAAAAGAGGAAGCTAGACCATTGATGCCAAGTTTTTGCAACCTCCTTAAATTCTCCGCCACTTGTTTACCCCGCTTTCTTTAAGATTCGGTTTGGGAGGTTCTTACAGAACAACCAAATTGTAACTATTAGAAAAAATAGGAGTGAACTAAGAGCTAAGAGCTACTACTACTTGCAAGCTAGGTAAGAGGTAAGAGCTACTACTACTTGCAAGCTAGGTATGACTACTTCCACAAAGACTCGCTTTATGCTTGCTAAGATATGTTCAGGACTATTTCAGAGCAACAAAATGGTACAACAGACTAATACACATGAAAATGCAACAACGTATCAGCTTGCACGCATAACTACTACTTGAACAAACAACATACTACATGCACAGAGAAAATAGAGAAGAGTTTTGCTTACCTTGTGATGGCGGTTGTCCAGATCGCTTCCTACCTTGTCCCTTGTTGCCACCATCGCGGTTGTGGCTACTGTTGCTTGATACTAAATCGTGGCGGTGGTCGTAGATGGGGAAGTAGAACCGGTGGTCGTAGTCGGTGGTCGTGGAAGGGGAAGCAGGCCCGGTGCGGTGAACGACGTCGAAGGGGAACCAGATCCGTGCGACGACGGTCGGCGGTGGGGAAGTAGACTTCGATCTGGCAGACGCGTCGGCGAGACCGAATCCAAGGCGGCAGCTAGGGTTTCATGGGGGCGAGAGAGAGGGCACGCGGCGACGAGAGAGGGGGGGCGGCGAATGTCGTCAGCGAGGAAGCGCCTCTGCTTGGCGGTGGTGGTGCGGCGGCGGCTAGGGTTCGGGAAGGCGAGAGAGAGTGGATGGGGCCAGAGAGAGGTGGAGGCGACGAGAGAGGGGAGGTGGATAAATGGGTTGAATTTTTTTCCGCCTAATGTAGACCGCCTCGGAAAATGGCGCCCTCGAAATTTTTTTTGGCACCCTTGAATAATTAGGGCGAGGGCAATTTTAGATTTTTAATTAGGAGTTTGTACAATTGAAATCACTTTCCGGATTTTTTTCAAAATGTCCAATTTAAATTTTATATTATATGGCCCTGCAGCGGAAATATCAACAAAAGTAGAACCAATACCACAGGCAAGTGACTGGGGGTTCTACCACAAACCACACTCTCGTGCACCCTGCACCATATTGTGAGACCCGGTTTATTAAACTTGTAATACTTAGTCATCCATTGACCCTAGTATCACAAATTAAATAAACCAAGCCTCGAGATATGTATACTTCCCAGAAATGCAGTATACACACCCCGCTACAAAGTATGCATCAATTCATACATTCACATAGAACCGAAACAAGCAACAAACCAGAAGTTAATTAATAATAAACAGAGTTATTACAAAAGAGAGGCCGATTGGCCAAACGACATAAAGATAACTAAGAAGAAGACAGTGGAAGCAAAAGCGCCATAAGATGGCTAAGACAAAAGCCGACTCAGTGTACCCACAACCCACAGGGCAACTGACCGGACCGCCAAGCTAGACGTCGAGGCTCCCAGAGCACATCTCGCATAAAGCAACATTTATTTGCAATAAGATAATACTTTCAAAAGCAAGTTGGCAATTCATTTCTATTTTGCAATTAAGGACGGTGACAACAGATTAACAATAGATAGACAACAACAACAATCCGGAAGTGACTAACCCTAGTCACCACAACAATAGCATGAACTCCCGCTCATACCACCCGTGTCAAGTTTTAGGTTTTAAAAGGTTATAGTCTAACTCTGAAAAGCCTAACCAAGCGTGTCCATAACCTAGGGCGAGGCTATTGAATAGTTTTATCCTCGCAGGAGTGTACCATCAGTACCCACACGATAGACCGCCTTTCCTTTACGCACACTTCCGTGGTATCTTTGGCACGCTAAGTCTAACGAGACCTTTTCCAATGGACTATTTTTCTCTGGCATTTATTTTTCTTTTATCTCCTCTGGTTACAGAGGCTGACAGGTGGGGCCCACCTGTCAGGTAGAAATAAAAGAAATGTTCGACCTCGGGCCAAGGAGCCGGGGCTCAACAGCTTGCCGAGGAAGGGGAGGAGGAGAGTTAGCGCTGATAGCCAAGTGAGCGGGGAGGCTTTGCCTACCTCTATAGGGCAATTTGTTCCCTTGAGGTGGGTCTGCAGCGGGGTCAGGCAGAGGAGTGAGGAGTCCGGGACGAAGCTCTGTAATGCTTCTGTAATGCACAAATTTAACAACTGCAACCTCTGTAATGCTGAGCAAATTTATTCTCAGAATACCTCTATAGAGTAGGATGCAAGGCAAATGTAACAACTGCAACCTCTGTAATGCTGAGCACAAATTTTTATTAAACACAACATTATTTTGTTTTTAGCGCTGCATGAAGTGTAAGAGTTTTCTCTGTGTTCGGCCAGATTTTTTAGCGCCGCATGAAGTCCGTGAAGCCATGTGGAGTCCGAAATGGAGCATATGTAAGTAACATTTGGCAATAATATAAATGACAACACACAAATATTATTGGCGTAAACATATTCATCATCTCCAAATTAATTTGTCTATGTTCGTCGAAACATATTCGAAACATATTCATCGTAAACATATTGAAACATATTCACCATCTCCATATTCACCCGTATGAAGCCATGTGGAGTCCGAAATGGAGCATATGTAAGTAACATTTGGCAATAATATAAATGACAACACACAAATATTATTGGCGAAACATATTCATTCATCTCCAAATTAATTTGTCTATGTTCAGTCCGAAACATATTGTAAACATATTCATCCGAAACATATTGAGAAACATATTCACCATCTCCATATTCACCCGTATGAAGCCATGTGGAGTCCAGAATTCGCTTCTTTGTGACAAAGGAGTCCTCTCGTGTTTGATTGACCATTTGAAGGACTGAAATTACCATATTTCAAAGAACATAAGTCAACTCTCCATTGACTTCCCCAATGGACCAACACTCACTGCGGTTAAAACACATTTTGAGAAAAATTTCGCTTAAAACATATGATTTCTTTATAGAAAATTTTGAGAAAACCAACTAAAGAGGAATAAGTATGTACCTTGCGATCCTAGAAATCATCATCTTCATCGTCATAAATCGTCTAGGCACATGTCATCATTGTTCTCATTGCCACCATCACTCTGATATTGCGATGCAGTTTCATCTTCATCCTCACTATCTTCGTGAATTGTAGCTTGCTTCTTGCTTCTTATGAGGTCTACTAAATTAGCTTCAAGTATAGTGGCTTCTCCACCCTGAAGATTGTGCGTAACCTCATGAACATCACCTTCTTGCACTTCATGCTCAGTATCAGAACAATGATCATCCTGATGCACATCATGACTGGGTTCATCTTTTTCAGCCACATCATAAATATTCCTATGTTCAAATTTTTGCACAACTCGCCATTCTTTGCCTAAAGATGTGTCTTGCAAGTAAAATATCTTTCTCGATTGCGTTGCCAAGATGAAAGGGTCAGTCTTGTACCATAATGACTGCACATTGATGGATTTGAAATGCCCGTCATCTCGAATGCCTCTTGTCTTGCCACCTTGGTTGTACCAATCGCATCGAAATAGAACCACAGACCGACGTGCTTCAAAATTGGAGTTATATTGCAACTCAATTATCTCCTTAAGGACACCATAAAAATCAATGTTTTCCCCATCATGTGTACCTTCGGTCATTACACCACTATTTTGTGTCTGTAGGTACTTCTCACGGTCCATAGTGCTATACCAAGACTCCATTAACAATGCAAGTCGCATGTGTCTTGACTCGAGATCTGGGCCACATGAAAGTGCATACAATCCTTCACTAACCTCTTCGCTTCTCCGCCCATAGCTTCACAACTGGGGTGCAATAAAAGTACTCAGATCACCAATTATATATGGCTCCTAAACCATTTATGAAAGTGAAAACACAAGGTCTAGTGACTTACATGGCTCCTAAACCATTTTGGAAATCCTTGTTCAAGCCTTTTATCAACATCATGTGCACCTTCCTTTAGTAGCTCTTCCTCAGAGATGCTTTGCAGACAAACTTTATTCATAAGAAATAATTTGATAAATTTGTAATAAAACACACAATAATTCCAAAAAAGTAAATGATACTTACTCCAAATATGGCTCAACTTCTTCACAGCTTATTTAGCACATACCAAACTAACTTGTCCATGACACCATCATCAATGTATTGTACCCTATTAGATCCAACAAGAGTAACACCATGCATAAAAACATAGGTGTCATCAAACAATGGACCATCACCTCCACTACCATCATCCCGTTAAATCTAGTGTCAACATCCTCCATGTACCTTGAACAAAAAGTCAGCGTGTCACTTGCAACATAAGCCTCAAAGAATTGATCCTTCCTACCTAGCCTGTTCCTTACAAAATTCTTCAAAGTGCCTAGTCGCCTTTCTATTGGGTACATCCATCCATCTTGAACAGGACCTCTAAGCGATGCCTCATCAGGAAGATGGACAGCCAAGTGCACCATGACATCAAAGAAGGCCGGAGGAAAAATTTTCTCAAGCTTGCTTAGGATCAATGGGATTTCTGCTTTCAGCCGCTTCACAACATCTATCCTTAGATTTCTACTGCACAATTCCCTGAAGAACTTCCCGAGCTCTGCAACTGCTGGGGTTCGATTTGGATTATGGTTTTGATTATGGTGTCAGGGGTCCACCGGCTCAGATTCAATCAATAACGGTAGCCATTCAATTATCATGTTCAAAGATATGACAAGTAGGGAAAATTAGACACCTAAGTCACAAAAGCTCCTCTGGTGCAGTGGTAAGGCTTCACCTTGTGTTGCACCCTGTCTGCGGTTCGAATCCAGGCGGGCGCTATTTTTTGGCCAATTAACGGACGGGGACGGGGGAGCTGGAGTTGCCATGTGTCGTGGGACCGGTGCCGGTGTGGGCCACGCTGCGCCACGTGGTGGAGGGACCACGGGGTTGGTGGGACCGAATGTGGGACCCATCGAGCCATGTGTAGGTGGGACCCACGTGGTGCATGTGGGACATGGGTGTGTGCAGAAGGGTGCATTATATCTGTGACGAATTTGTTTTGTTGTTTTGTGACGCTTCTTTGCTTTTCATCATTATTTTTAGTGCCTGGGCTCCGTCACACATCACCTATGACGAAGATACAAATTGCGTCATTGAAAGTTCAAGTTTCATGACGAAATTCCTAAACGTCACAAGGTAATCGTCATAGATAAGCACATTTGTAGTAGTGATCGGCATCACGCCGACTGTCTTCTCATAGTGGCCTCGCAAGGCCACCTCCACAAACGCGGCCTCCCACCCATGGAGTCTACCGTTGGTGCGCCCATCGTCGTTTGTCGGCCTCATGCCGACTCGCTTCCCGACGGCTTCGCAACGCCTCACCTTGCCGCCGCCGATGCGCACATCACATGCGATTCGGGCACACCGCGCTAGCCTCGCCATGGCCGCGCGGACCTTCGCCATCGTGCTCATGAGCGCATGGTGCTGCAGCAGGATCATCGCCGGCACCCGTGCACCTCCGCCCGACGTGCGCCGCTGTGCACGCCATCACGCCGACCGACGATTCATCGCCAAGCAGCTTCTCCTCGCACCTCGCTCTGATACCAATTGATAGCCCAGACACCCAGCGAGTGTTCACTCATGGTTCTCCCTCCTTTGGTGTTTCTCTGAAAAACGCACACACGAGGAGATGAACCCAAACAAACACCAACACCTCTGCCTCACGTGTAGGCTCCCTCAGGTCTAAGACGTGGAATAGGAATAGGCTGCAATTATTTTCTTAATTGCACCAGCCAGGTCTTGAACTCAAGACCTCTTGGCTCTGATACCATATTGTTAGCCCGCTCGTCGAGTCTACTCACGCGAACCTCTGCTCACACGTGTCGAGTGGGAGGCCAAAGCCGCCGAAGAAAAGAGGAGCGGTGAGGACTCCGACAGTGGCACAAAGAAGAATGGCGGGCACGGCAATGGTCGTGGCCGTGGCCAAGACGGCAACAAGAAGAAGCACCGTGGTAGGTTCGACAAATCGAAGATCAAGTGCTTCAATTTTCGGGAGTTCGTCCATTTTGCGTATGAGTGTGATGAGTCGAAGAAAGGACGGGTGTATCTCACCAACGTCCAAGAGGATGATGAGCTGACTCTCCTAATGGCTGTGCCATGCGAGCATGCTGCAGACGTCGTCATGCTAAAGGAGGAGGGATCTGTTGATGGCGTGAGGCCACAACGGTGTCTTGCTCACACATGAAATTGTGTACGGCGGTGACGTGTGGTCGTCAGCAGACGTGCATGAAAGGTGTGAGGCCGCCAGGAGAAGTCGGTGTGAGACTGACAATGACAGCATGCGATGCCGCTCGGAGAAAGCCACTGCGCGTGGCAAGGGGTTGCAGGCAATCCGCAACGGTGAGTCGGCATGTCAAGATTAGGGGGGGGAAGTGTTGGAATTAATCTTGACATGTAGTTTTGTGTAATCTTAGAGTTATTTAGTTGTGTGTTCTAGGTGCAGTAGAGGTGTTGCATGCGCCAAAGAATCAGTCTTGCATGTGTGTATGGGACTGTTTACGTGGCATGCAGGTTAGTTGATTAAGTCATTTAGCTGCATGCATGCATAAGTAGTTGAGAGTTTCTGAAAGCTAGATATTAGTGTGTAGTAGTGGAGCACTAGTTGTGGTGGCATGCATGGAGTGGAAGGTGAGAACCAGCCATTAAGTTGGCCGTGTGTGTGTTACATGTTAGTATGTAAAAGCATAGCTATATAAGGAGCAATATAGACAGGAGAAAATGTGCGGCAGAGTTAGCACCAAAACTGAGTTGTGTTTGTTTGAGTTCATCTCCTCGTGTGTGCGTTTTATTGTTGGCCCAGACACCCGATGAGTGTTCACTCATGGTTCTCCCTCCCTTGGTGTTTCTCTGAATTACTGTAATTCCATCTCCTATACCATTGAGTGGCTCCGACCACTCAATGCTCAGGCTATCCCGTATCTATCCCTAGTCCTTGACCAAGCCATCTCAATTCTCTAGGTTCCAACCCAACATTTCCAACCACTAGGCTCGAACCCACCTCTAGTCATTCCACACACACACAGATGGTTTTATAAAAATGAAAGCTATATCAAGCAAGTTCTCAGTACCGCTCTTGACCATGAGCATGGCTATCTAGATAGTTTTCTTTCTCTACAGAGTTTGTACACTTTACCCACAAGAGATAAATCAACTTATACTGCCCCAACACATTTCCGTAGGTGTGTGGCTAATGTTGATTATCACAAGGCCTTTACAATGTCCCACCTCATTGTAACTTCGCACTGCTAGGCATCAGCTCCTTCAGACTCTCCTGCTTGTCCCCGGGAGGTCTCCCTTTTGTGCCGTGCAGTTCTCGTGGCTTCGTTGTCCCCCATCTACCCATCCGCATTCACCAATTGCGAAGCCACGCTAGGGCGAACAAATTAGTTATCCTGGTCGTAGGTGTTACCGACTTATGGTTGCACTGTTTTACATCAGAGGTTATTACCATATTCGGTCCTTAATTGACTCGGGCGGTACATCCACATACCAACATTGTTCTATGCACCCGGCACCAGCCACTTTTTCCAGCTGCCCGAATCTAAATCTGTTTTTTAGGTTTTATTTTGTTTTCAAAATAACCTTTAGTCCAACATACCAGCTAGGCTCCAACCTCGATTGTCGAATTTTATCTTCAAAAGATTAAGTGATGTTGGGCGATTTATTGCCCGAATGACAATGATACTACATCAAGCTAAGCATGTCCTTTAAGTATATAATTAGTGGCTATTTGGTATTCAATTAATCTAGGGTAACAAGGATAATGTCCAAGTTTCAAGGATTTGGGAGTTTATACACAATTATCTTTAAGGCATTAACTATGAGCTAGACCAATATTGTTCTATAAAACATAGCAATGCAATTTCATAACTTAAAACAATATAATTGCATAAAATAGTGTAATATGATCAAAGTACCGACTCGCCTTGCTCAATATTCTGATAACCTTGGTCTTGTTCTTGTTCAATATTTTGACAATCATCACGCTCAATATGCTGATAATCCTTCTATTCAATGTCCTGATAATCTTCATCTTGGTATGGTCCTTGTTGGGGTTACCGATCCATTATATCTTCTGATTCTAACTACGTAGAATACGATTAAATCCAAGAGCGCTTGAATGTAATAAAATGAAATCCAATAAACTTCGAAGGCATTCAAAGCAAATGAAAACACTTCAAATAGAACTAAACATACTTACCGGTGTTTTGAAAGCAGGGGGTACTTCAGATGAGACCTAAATATATACTCATCTAGAGTTGATGAAGGAAATATTTCAGACAAAATTAGATAAATCTAATAGAAGAGAGAATGTCCGCATGAACATTCCTCGATGGTTACCTAGATGGAAAAGATTACCTGGTTAGTTTGACCTACAGAGATGTCCAAATAACCTATGCCATCACTGTAGGTTCGAAAGGATATGCCACTCTCAAGGTCGGTCAAACAATCAGTAGGAAAACCATTGATAGTGATGTTGTTTTCCTCAACAGGCCACCTAGGACTCACAAGCACTCTCTCCAAACATTCTTTGTATACATCCACGATGATCATACAGTCAAAATCTGTAACAGCCCCAGTTTTAATAAACAGTAATAAGATGCTTTTCATAGCATCATTGTTCATTTTTGCAAATTGAGCATTGTGTTACAATCTAAAACCTCCATTTTCTATCCAAAATCTTAAAACTTGTTTAAAGCTTCAAAAGAAAAATACCAGTCAATGTTGGTATTATGACCGGGAAGTATTTTTAATAAAGACTAGATGAATTATCTTGGCCAAAAGTAAATTTTGTTAAGTTGTTAGAAATTATTTTGATCTTGAGAAAAATATTTGTCTTTAAATGAACCTATTCGGATTAATTGAATTATTTATGTAATTTCAAAGGTAAAATAGTAGATTTTAAATTTTATTTGGAACATATATGATCACAGTAGCATCTTTGCAAAATTTCATATTTTTACAAATTTATTTGTTATTTCTAAAGTCCTGGTCAAACTTTTGAAGATTTGAATTTGGGCTGGTCAACTCTCTCAGTCTAACCTAGTCCTTAGCACTGTAGCGACTGAGTTCCACAGATTTAAGTCCCAGCCGGTGCGTTCGGGCCGCCTCTGTCACGTTCACACGAGTGCACCAACCTCCCAAGCTTGTGAGCCGTCGATTCCTTCGTAAGCGGGCAAGATCTGTCGAGCCGTGTGGCCGTCCACACGCTTGATGCAATCGCTACCGTTGGATCCCCATCCAACCGTACCCCATTTCAGTCTTGAAAGCACAGCGCGCCTATTCACTCTCAGTCGTTGATCTCCTTATGGGTGGTCAAAGATTTGCGATGCTGTGCGAGTCCTCCACGCACGCGATGAAATCTCCACCATCGGATCTTATCCAATCGCATCCAGCCGTGTTTTCGAAACCCTAATGCGCCCCCAATTCGTGGCCGTTGACTTCCAAGCGAATGGCCGGATACATTGGGCCATTCGGACCATCCCGATGAGCCGTGCAATCCTGGCCGTGGGATTCAAATCGTGCGGTGCGCAAATTATTAGGCTATGCTAATATTAAAGGGGAAAAGCCGAAATGAGCGCGAGCCGTTGGATTCTATATGAATGGACCAGATCTTGTGGGCCGTTCGGACCGTCCGGAAGCACCAAGTAATCTCCATCGTTGGATTCTGATCGGACGGACCGCATCCATTAGCCCGTTCGGACCACCTGAACACCCCTTCAATCTCGGCCGTTGATTTCAGATCCAACCGTGCTCTCCTTTCCGAGTTTGAATTCAAGGGCGCGCGATTATGGTGACCGATGGATTTGAATCCTACGGTGCCCCTTTAGTTCACGTGTGCCTAGAGCCGGATCCTCATGTGACCTTTGGATCTCGATCGTGTGGTCCACAATAGAAGTAACGTTCGGACCACCTGAACGTCTTGATCGATCTGAGCTATCCTTTTGCGATCGAATGGCCCATGTGGAAGGTGATGTTCGGACCATCTGAACATCCCTATCAATCTCAGCTGTTCCTTTGCGATCGCACGGCCCATATGAAAAGATACCGGTTAGCACTCCTCAACGTCCTGATCAATCGCGACCGCCTATTCCTAATCGGACGGCTGATGTTCCCTTGCGCTTGTGATGATATGGGTTCTCATGCGGTGACAATGAGCCTACCGTCGATGCTGACGTCTCTCTTCTTCCTCTCTTTGTGCTTCGCCACGACATTCTTTGTAGGTATGTGGTGGCGTTACACAGTGGATATGCGAATATTCCTTTGATATTTAGCATCAATTGCCACCGCATCATCTCTAGAACTCTCTTGTTTGCTCTAGAGGTTTAAACTCTATATAACCCTAACCTTTTTGGCCTTCTGCCATTGTTGACCGAGAGAGAGAGAAAGAAAGCTCTCTTCACTTCCTTTCCTTTCCAACGAAGTTTCTCGGGTTCTCATTTCTTGTTCATCTTTCTCGGTGCTTAATTCACCTTGTGATTTGAATCTTGTCATCGTGTGTAGGTTAAGCCCGCAGTCTTGCTCTCTGTCGATTAGAGCCAGCTGGAGCACCATTTTGGTGACTTCTTGCTCCTGTGGGATATTCTTCACTCACTCCTTGTCAAGAACTTATATGGAAGTCTATAGAGCTTAAGTCGTCCATTGTTTTCATTTTTTGTCAAACAAGAGAGGTGGAATTTGGATCTTTACTGTTGTCGGCCGAAAACGTGACTTCATCTTCTCCAGCTCCGGTGAGTGAGTCTTGATCCTATCTCATTCTGTCTGGAGCTTCTTAAAGACCTCAGGAGCTCATTTGAATCATTCACTTGTGCATTTGATGCTCAAATCATCTTTAAACTGAGAAGTTACTTTTTATAACTTTTCGGTCTTTCATATCGTTTTCAAGTCCTAGGGTTTCACTTGTCCTCTTTTCAGCTTAAATAGGTCCTAACCAAACCCTAGTATCTTAAACAACCATTCTTGTGATTCATACTGCCTCCAATTCAGCTACTTAGCAAAATCCCTGTTTTTGTTACTGTTGTCGGGCAGACCGACAAGAGTGATAGCTTTGTTCTTTCTGTTAATCTGGATTGATCTGAGTTAGCAGGGTCCAACCTAGGTTGCTAGGCTTACTGAGGGATAGTGGTAGCTTAAGTCAAGAGTCTTGCTTATGAGTACACCACAATCTGGCAATAGGGCAGTTGGTTATGCCTCTGTCATGCTGTCGGTTAAACCGACAAGAGTTGTAGCTCAACCTTTTCTGTTAATCTCTATTAGTGAATGCTAACAAGGGTTATTTTAGGTTAATATCTTTTCTTAAGATTAGCTTTAGCTTCAGCAAACATCTTTTGCTTAGTGCATTTCCAAATCGGCCAAAAATCTGCAATCCTGTCTTTGCTGTTTGCTGTCGGCCAAACCGACAAAATGCACAGCACCGCCTTCATCTTTTAATTCCTGTCAATTAGTGATTAAATGATAAGTTAGTCTACTACCATAATTAAAAATACCCTTAGTTTAAGTAAAGTATTTTACTTGTAATATGTTTGGATCAGTAAACCATTTCTTTTACAATCTGTCTTATTCTCAGTTTTCCAAAAACTAAAAATTATAACTTTAAACAGAACCTTGATTCTTGTTAGTTATTAATGTTAAGTTTTTAACTAGGCTTTTAGGTTTACCCAAAATGGTTCTAACTTAAGAAAAAGTATTTTGCTTATAGTGCATATAAATCAACAAATTCCTTTTTAACTTGTCCTGTTCTAGTTTTCAAAATCTATAACTGCAGTTCTATGATAAACCCTAATTTTGATAGTTAGTATTAACTAATGTTAAGTGATAATTTAGACTTTTAGTTTTACTTACTTAGCTTTGACTCACACAAAAATATTATTTTGTTTATAATATGATATAGCAGCAAGCTTTGTTTTTGTAATCTGTCCTATTTTCAGTCCCAAAACTTGAAACTATAAGTAGCAGTCAACCTTATTTCTTAAACCAGTTAATGATTAGTACATGGTAGGTTAGACTTTAAGTTTTACTACTTAGTTGTAACTTAAGCAAAAACATTATTTTGTTCATAATATAATGCAGCAGTAAATCCCTCTTTTGTAGCCTACCTTGTTTTCAGTTTTCCAAAATAAAAAACTGTAGCTTTAGGTTAAACCCTAACGTTGATAATTAATTTCAGCAGATATCAAATATGGAGTATTATCCTTAATTAAGATAGATGTAGCTTAAGCATGTTGTTAATCATGCATTACCTTCTTGATCATGCATTCTTTTCAATATTCTGTTCTCTGCCATTTTCTTGTTGTTCATTGGATCTTTTGTATTTTAGATTCTGGTTCTTCTGAAGTGATTGAATCTGTTGTTGAACAACAAGAACCTGAACAAGAGGTTTACTATTACCAAGGCAAGCATCCTCTTTGCACCATGTTGATCCCAAATTTTTGAACTGTAGATTTACAAAACACAGTGACACTGTTGCATGCTAATTTCTTAAAATCTAATTGTGATCTGTCAATAGATAGTTACAACCTGACAATTGTGGCTTACCTTAAATTTGATCATACACTCAACTTAAGGTATTGCTTTGTATTAAAATATTTAGTTTCAGAAAATCTGCTTAGCCATGAAGTCCGTAGAACGTTAGTGTTTGGCAAGCTTATCTTGTCAAGCAGGGGAACAATAAATGAATTTTATTTATTTTGATTCTTTGTTTAGTTTATTTAAATCAGAAATGAATTTAAATCTTGTTTAATAAACTGGTTTTAAATCTGGACAAGTGGATGCTAGTGATGGTGCCTTAGTGCACGACAATTGGGAATGTGGTTGTCTTGTCTGGATTGATTAAGGACTGAACATCGGCTGGATGATTCAAGCCCCAACGTACTTCCACACGCAGTGTATGGGCATTGTTTGGTTAATAAAGGATTAATGCTATTGAGATGGAAAACAGGAAAATAAGGACATATGTGTTTGATCTCATATCTATATCATATGTTCTTAAGAGGGTGAGGACATACATGTGTTCCATCGCATGTACGTACCTTAAGGGCTCCGATTGCGATGTAATATGTGCAGTGAGCACAATTTGCATTTTGTTGATCGGGTCGGCATTCCCGGCACAACATGTGGGCCCCCGGTTGGCAGGTTCTATTAGTAACTTGAACTGAGCGGGATCAGTCACACATGGGTATTCCAGCTCAATAGTGTCAACTTGTTGAAAAATACCAAATCTTAGTTTACCCGGCCGGCATACCAAAGGTAGTGTGCTATTATTCCGGAGGCTTACGGGCTAACTAAGTCGTGTGGATAAAGATGTACACCCCTGCAGGGTTTAAAACTATTCGAATAGCCGTGTCCACGGTTACGGACAACGCTTGAATTTGAATAGCGCTTTGTATAGACTTTGGAAATAAAATTTTGGTTATGGGTGAACTCGGCATGAGAGGCATTCATGCAATAATTTTTGGATGGTGGTGAACAGCCACTCTAATGATGTTATTGTTTATGATTATGTCTCATTTACTTACTGTTTTAGTCCAAATTGATTTATAAAATCGCTTTGTCAAAACTTAGCAAGTGTAGGTTAAGATGTATTGCTTTATGCAAAATTGAACCTTATGCATGTATAAATTCTAATCCTTTGTGTAGGTTCTATCAAACACTTTCTTTTATTAGTTTGTGTAAGTCTTGCTGAGTACCTTCTGTACTCGGGTGCTATAACCTCTTGTTGCAGGTGGAGATAATTATTTATATGAGATGCCCATTAGCGCCAATCAGGGTGATGCTAACGAGTGAAGCTATTTCTTTCCTCCACGCAATAGGCTGAGGGTGATGAGGGCCATTGGTGGATTTTGCTGTTTATCTTTAGTTTCCACTGCTGAATTTTTGTTGTGACAGTGAGTCACCTGAACTTGTCGCAATAAAATGTAAACTTTGTATGAATTAATGTAAATATATGCCTTGTATGTGTGATACAATGTTGTTAAAGGATATATGTGCAATAGTCACGGATCCTGAGAACTATTGCAAGACATATATCCGGGAACCTGTATATTGGATTTGTACCTTGTTAAGAATTATGCTTCTAGTATAATTTTTAATTAAGAATCGGTTGTTCTTGATTAAGAATTATGCTTTTGGTATGATTGTTAATTCGGTATCAATCTCCAATATTTTGGGGTCCTTACAAAATCAATCCTCTTATATGTTCTCCTCTTTCGGCAGACTTTGATGGTGATTGTGTGCGCATCTATTATCTGCTAGTTGAATATCTACAACTAATTGATCTTCTACAAATAAACTAACCCACTAATGGCTTTGGCTAATTACTTACATTATTCACTAACTCACACCATTTGTCCATATCATTTGCTGATTAAACACTCATTAGCAAAACAGCCTACTAACAGATCCTAATTGGTTTAATTAAAGGGAGTATATGGTAATTAGAACCTACTACAATAATCCACCTAATTCCTTGATTAACAATGAAATTGTTATTTGCATCATCCACTTAAGTAAATATAAGTGCAACTTGATCTGTGAATTTAGTTGTCCTAATATGAAAAAACCCACTGACCTTACTAATGGACTTAGTCAAGGTGTAATTGCTACTGAGATGTCCTTACTACTAATGACAACTATATGATGTTTAATTGTCTAACTTAGCCACCAGACATTCATCCCTACTCATACACACAGAGAGGGAGAGAGCTGAGACAGGGCAACAGAGGAAGCCAGGGAGCGGCTCCAGTAGGCTTTGCTAGCGGTGAGGGGGACATCGGTGGCGGCCGCAGAGGGCAGAAACGGGACCAGCTGTGGAGGGCAGTCCAACAAAGGTGGTGTCGCCGATTGGGCGGCACTGTGGTGGCTGGAGCCAGGAAGGAAAATGGGCTACGGCTCTTGGGTGCGAGAGGGAGTATATTAGGGGAAGCATGAGTATGAGTAGCGGATGGGGAGCTCACCGGTGCAATTGAGGGCATTGGGGAGGAGCCGAGGAGGGCTGGCGGCACGAGCGGCTCATCGTGGGGGCGCCACTCAGCGTAGAGAGATGAGCCGTGCGTGGTCGGAGATGCACGATAGGAGTGAGGGGGTGCTCGAGGCTGCGACAATTGAAGCGGAGTTCACCAGAGCAGTTGAAGTGGCGGAAGGGAGACTTTTGGCTAGAATTAGTGAAGACAACCGGCGTGGCGTGCTCCACATGAGAGGTCCTCCAGTTGATTGGGGGTAAACTCCTAGGGGACATAGGGACACGTTTTGACGCACTTGTCCGTGGACGAAGTCCACCGGTTTGCCGGGAACGGCAAGATGCGCCCGCGAACGACGCGACAGCTTGAAGTAGAGCTCGTGTGTTTCTTCGGGATTTCTTTTGGTGAAGATGAGAGGGGCCAAGAGGAATGGCCAAGAGGGGCATGGGAGCCTCGGGCTAACCTTTTTATGGGTATAGGGTGGAGTATGCGATGGTGACCGGCAATGCTCTCGCTGGTTTGGCCGCCATGGGTACTAGTGATGGGCGGCAGCAGCACGTGGGAACTAAGCGGGCACAGTGGCTTGGATGGATAGGGCAGTTAGTGAAGAGACAGCAGAATGGGCGTGGGCATCGACTGAGCGATAGCGCGCTACATGGTTGCGATGTGGCATGCGATCCCTAAGGAGGTTGATGCTGGGGAGAAGAAAGAAGAAGGGAGTACGACCTACGGTAGTTGGCTCAGTTGAACCGAGCCAGCTGGTGCAACCGACTCAAGCCTAAGGAACAGTAAACAACAAGAAAAATTAGGTGAAAATTTTAGGGAAAGTTTGAAAATAAAAGTGATGGTTATAGCTAAGAAAATTCTTACGTAATAACAGATAAAACCTGATATTAGCTAAGGTATTTTAATCAGGCTAGCTAAGGTATTTTAATCGAGCTTTTAGACAGTTAGAGTATTAAGTTTTGAATTTTATGATTTTGATCTTTAGGGATTTACTCTACCCCTAACACTTAAAAGTACAATACTTAAAGTATACTATGCCCTTGACAATTCTGGTATTAGGACTTCGTTTCTAGGGTTCATGTTTTTAGGGTCTGCGCTTCTTTAGCGTTTTTTGTTTCACACCACTTGCACCGGCAAAAGAAAACACAAGTCAAATAACTTTCAAAAATGCAGGCAAGATAACATACAAAAAGTTTTAAAATCTCATATTTTCGTATTTAGGCATTTTTGGGATGGTACAAACCCTACCCCCCTTAAAAGAATCTCGACCCCGAGATTTCGGTAGAACGGAAAGAAGAAGATAGAATGCGGAGGAAGAGACATGCAGTGGAGGATGCTGATGCGCTCTTAGTTGCTTTGTCGGCTCCTGGTGTGGCTTCTCAGCGTCGTTTTCTGTTCGTTTTCTTCTGTTTTCTTCATGGCAGCCACTAATTTTCTGTTGATGAATTGACAGTAATTGTCCATATCCGAAGGAATAGCTAGCCTTGGACATGCCGATATAATAACTATATTCATCATGTCCTATTTTTCCTACCAGAATCCAATTAGTTTCTTTTAGCCCGCTAATTTCCCTAGCTTAAACTCTAGGCTTATCTTATAATCGATGTTATCACCAAAATTTTTAGCTTGTGAATCCTCCGGTTTTGACCTGATCATTCTCCATAGAAATTGTTATACCACCAAATCTTAACTGTATGCAATCGTAACAATTCGACATTTCTGTATTCATCTACCCCCCTTAAAAATGTCCACCTACACTCGTTGTTTTTTTTCAATCGTCAATAATCCAGTTACTATTATCCACCAAGATTATATAGCACCATGATACAAGGATTCACCATTCTTCAATACCGATCATAATATCCAAGTCTGTCATTATCAAGTTTGTCATTATCCATCAAGAGCACCTAGGAACCATATAACTATGATATGTCATTCTCCACCCCTTTGATCGTAATATCTAGATTAATCCAATGTCCTGATAATCTTGATCTTGGTTTGGTCCTTGTTGGGGTTGTCGATCCATTATATCTTCAGATTCTAACTACGCAGAATACGATTAAATCCAAGAGCGCTTGGATGTAATAAAGTGAAATCCAATAAACTCCAAAGGCATTCAAAGCAAATGAAAACACTTCAAACAGAGCTAAACATACTTATCGGTGTTTCGAAAGCAGGGGGTACTTCAGATGAGACCTAAATATATACTCATCTAGAGTTGATGAAGAAAATATTTCAGACAAAAGTAGATAAATCTAACAGGAAGAGAGAATGTCCGCAGGAACATTCCTCAATGGTTACTTAGATGGGAAAGATTACCTGGTTAGGTAATACTCTCAGATCTGCTTTCAGATCGTGGACCATCCGATTACTGAGAACGGTTGATGATGAATGATAGCCAAAGTCTATATGATGCCGATTGGTTGTTGGACTGTTATCATCTACATGGGAACAAATCACCGTTTTTCACGCAGCGCCTAGCTGCTCTAATGATTATTTTAGTTATCACTTCTTATTTACATATATCCATCTACCTATTTAACTCCATATGTTAATTAACTATTCGTGTAGACTATTTTTAATATTGTTATAACAACGGGCCAAGGCCCATTGTAGTTGGGGCTATCTTATTTTGATAGGAGTCCTAATCAAGGTTGCTCTTTTAATCGAATGTCAACTGCACACTAACGATTTTAACTATACCTTAACTGATATGGCCTATCCATCATCATTTGGCGCACAAGATTGTACGTATTTACATGTATATACTTTTCTCCTATTAGGACCTCACAATTAACCTTATGTTTTCAATTAGCCCTAATGATCTACATACTAATCCTGAATTTATATTATTACATCAATTGTCAAGCATTTACTAGTGTTAGAATATATGAGTATGCATGTGCCTAACCATGACTACATTATCTTAGGTTTTACGAGGTGGTTGACAAGGGACTGTGTTTGACCTACAGAGATGGCCAAATAACATACACCATCACTATAGGATCGAAAGGGCATGCTACTCTCAAGGTCGGTCAAACAATCAGTAGGAGACCCGTTGATGGTGATGTTGTTTTCCTTAATAGGCCACCTAGTACTCACAAGCACTCTCTCTAGGCATTCTTTGTATACATCCACGATGATCATACAGTCAAAATCAATCCTCTTATATGTTCTCTTGTTTTAGTAGACTTTGATGGTGATTGTGTGCGCATCTATTATCTGCTAGTTGAATATCTACAACTAATTGATCTTCTTCAAATAAACTAACCCACTAATGGCTTTGGCTAATTACTTACATTATTCACTGACTAACCCCATTTGACCATATCATTTGCTGATTAAACACTCATTAGCAAAATAGCCTACTAACATATCCAAATTGGCCTAGTTAAAGGGAATATATGGTAAATAGAACCTACTACAATAATCCACCTAATTCCTTGATTAACAATGCAGTTATTATTTGCGTCATCCACTTAACTAAATATAAGTGCAACTGGATCTGTGAATTTAGTTGTCCTAATAGGACAAAACCCACTGACCTTTGCTAGTTAATGTAACGTCCCGTTTGTCCAGAGTTTTGAAAAGCTTTTCAAAATAAAATAACCATTTGGTTTTGTTGTCTGCTCAAAGCTTAACTTGAAGATTTCGGAATTTGGAGGTTTAACTTGAACTAATCAAACTTCAATTAATCCTTTTGGTTGATTTGGAGTTATTGTTGTTCTTTGGCTTTTAGCCCCTTTTCTCTGTTTGCCTTGTTTGTCCTTCGGGCTAGCTTCTCCTCCTCAAGGTCTCTCTCCCACCTCCTTGGCAGAAACTTTCCCCTTGTTGGACATTCCCCTATGTCCAGATTCCTCTTTTTGTTGGATGTCTCTTGATGTCCGGACCTTCCTTCAGTTGGACCTCTTTGTAGGTTCAAACCTCTTTTGCTCTCTGGACCTTCCCTGTATCTTTTGTATGGACTTCCTTTAGCCGTCAAGACCTCCCCTTGCTCAGATCTTGACCATTAGGACCTCCCTTTAGAGATCTTAGCCATCAGGACCTCCCCTTGCTCAGATCTTGACCGTTAGGACCTCCCTTTGGAGTTCTTAGCCGTCAGGACCTCCCCTTGCTCAGACCTTGACCGTTAGGACCTCCCTTTGGAGATCTTAGCTGTCAGGACCTCCCCTTGATCAGATCTTGACCGTTAGACCTCCCTTTGGAGATCTTAGCCGTTAGGACCTCCCCTTGCTCAGATGTTGACCGTTAGGACATCCCTTTTGAGATCTTAGCCGTCAGGACCTCCCCTTGCTCAGATCTTGACCGTTAGGACCTCCCTTTGGAGATCTTAGCCGTTAGGACCTCCCCTTACAAAGATCTTGACCATTAGGACCTCCCTTTAGAGATCTTAGCCGTCAGGACCTCCCCTTGTTTAGATCTGACCGTTAGGACCTCCCATTTGGAGATCTTAACCGCATATACCTCCCCTTGTTTAGATCTGACGGTTAGGACCTCCCCTTTGGAGATCTTACCGCTCAGACCTCCCCTTGTTCAGATCTTGACGGTTAGGACATCCCCTTTGGAGATCTTAACCGCTTAGAACTCCCCTTGTTCAGATCTTGACTGTTAGGACCTCCTTTGATCTTGATCTGACCGTCATGACCTCCTTTGATCTTGATCCGACCGTCAGGACCTCCTTTGATCTTGATCCGACCGTTAGGACCTCCTTTGATCTTGATCCGAACCTCAGGACCTCCTGTGATCTTGATCTGACCGTCATGTGAGCACCCGGATTTATTAAGCTCATAATACTTAGTCATCCAATTGACCCTAGTATTATCAACCAAATAAACCCGGTCTCGAGAGATGTATACTTCGAGGATGCGATATACATACCTCACAACAAAAGAATGTATCAATTCCATGCAACACATAGTACATAAGCAACAAACCGAAGTTAATATTAATATGGAATAGCTATTACAAAAGGGCCCTTAGGCCAAATAGCAACAATTCTAAAAAGATAACAGTGAAGCAAAAGTGCCATAAAGATGGCTATAACACAAAGCCAATCGGTGTGCCTTAACCCTAGGCATCTGACCGGACCGCCAAGCTAGCCGTCGAAGAAGCTGCAACACGTAGGACAAAAGTGAGGCTCTTGGAACTCACCCTCTCCCTCTGCAACCAAAACCACAAAAAGCCGCAACCACGGGGCAGATGAGTACATAAAGTACTCCATAAGACTTACGTGTAAGATAACAGGCCTATAACATATGCTACATGCAAGCTTTATGTAAGTGGAGGCTGTATGTCTCATTTAGCATAAAGCAACATTTATTTACAATAATGTAATACATTTAAAGGCAAGTTATCAAATCTGTTTTTAACATTTAAATATCAAGTTTGACAACGATAATAACAATAAGTAGATGAGAACAAGAAACCTAGAAGTGACTAACCCAATAGTCACCACAACAATAGCATGAACTCCCGTTCATACCAACCAAGTCAAGTTTTAATTTACATGTTGTAGTCTAGTTCTCACGGGCGTATCCGGCGTGTCCATAACCTAGGGCGAGGCTATTGAATAGTTTTATCCTGCAGGTGTACCACTGTACCCACGTCGACCGCCTTTCCTTTACGCACACTACCAAAAGTGTCTTTGGCACGGCTAAGTCCTACGAGACATTTCCAATGGACAATGCTAATTCTGAGTCGCACAACCCACGGGAGAAGGAGACATCACACGACCTACCCGAAGCTAATGCTCCCTCCCACACCACACACACACCTTTTATCTTTAAAACCACCAACCGAGCGACCCCAATTAGCAACGCCCAAAGTACTTAGTCAAGAGGGTTCCATATGCCCTCGCGTGGTTAATCGCAATATTGCTCAGTACGGGAGGCGCAAGTAACTCGGTCCTTAGTGACTTAGGCATACTTCCACCATCCAAAAACCACACCATCCATCCAATATGCCCAAGTCCAAATCAATCCTTTTATTTTCAGATTTTGACTTTACAAATTAATCAAAGCACAAGTGCTGGACATAAAGGAGTAATAATAGATTTGTGTGATCAAGACCATCGACTAAGTCGATGATCGCCCATTCTACCGTTATCTAAGCATGTCTAAGCAATTAAATCGTAACTACTAAGCGATAAGAGCTCATCCAACGAGCTCCAACCACAGCAAATAACCTAGGCTCATTGGTAGTAGAGGATGATCATTCCTACAGATTGTGCAACTATAGGATTCACTAACCATAATTAAAACAAAGTAGCAATGCATACATAGAGTTTAAACAACATAATAGACTTGCAAATATAGGATGAATCATGGTCAAACTGCTTGCCTTGCTGTTGTTGGTCAATTGGTTGCTGAGGATCACTCTCGGGATCACCACAAATGTCGAACCCTAACGAAAGAGCGAAAAAGAACCGATAAGAACAAAGAATTCAAAAGGACTCAACAGCAAACTTTCTCCAAATGACTTGAAATTTTTACAGCAGCAAGATAAATATTTATCATGAATTTAGCAACAAGAATCAATCGATTTGGATTCTTGATGCAAAAGATATGATCAAAACAATTCAATTCGGCCAGAAAAATCCAAATTAAATTAAAAAGGGCTACTGTTCATAAATTATTTTCTAGGGGTCTTCTGGACATTAAATTTTTATGGTAGATAGGTAATGACATTCTAAGACTAATGGAAGTGGTTTCAACTCTTTTGGAGTTACATTGCAACTTCTGCAATTTTTAAGGACAAGAACTTGAACAAAATTATAATGCATAACTATTCTTTCTGAAAACAGTAACATGTTCAATATTAATTTTCCTAGTAAGTTCATATTAAGATGAAACCAACAAAGTTGGATTTACTCGAAAACAAGGTACAGAGCATTAGTTATGCATTTTACAAGTTAAATGGATTTTTAGTATGGCAATTAAACCTACAAGTTAACAAAATTAATTCTGGACATTTTTTTTTTGCAACTACAACATGCTTCAAATTATTTTTAGATCTAAGTGTAGGTAATAACAGAATTAACAAAATTGATTTTACCTAAAAAGGAGTCATAATGAATTTGTTATGCATTTTACTATTTAACATGAATTCAATTACAATTAATAAAGCTGAGAATGATTAAAACCTAATGTCATGCTTTTCTGGAGTCATATTAACCTTCTAGACATTTTTAGATTAAAGTTGAGTTAATAACAGAATTAATACCATTGGAATCAATCAAAAAGGAATTACAATGAAAAAGATATGAATTTCCAAAGTTTAATACCTTTTTCAGTTTGAAAATAAAGCTCTCGAATTAATAAACTCAAATCGGCGTGGCGATTATGGGCGTCGATCTTGGATCGTCTTGACTCACGACCACGGGACAACGCCGCGTCGCGCGGGTACGATGAACGGGACCGTCGATCTTGGATCCAACGATCCACGTTGAATCCAACGCGCGTTTGGATTCAGCGCGCGAAGACGAGGTGGTCGTGGGCCGTTGATTTTGAGATGGACGGCTCACGACCACGCCCACACAGTGAACTAAGAATGCTGGAGCTAATCGCAACCGTAGATCTCTGAGATGGGCGGTCGAGTGGACGAAGAACAAAACACTACGAGATCTAGACCGCACATCCACGACATGGAGGCGCACAAGAGCCACGTCGCTGTCCGACAACGCATAACGGCAAGCGTCCAAAAATGACACCGACGCATTCCCGGCTCGTCGCGGCGACACGAACCCGCGGCGGCGCGTGCCAAGGGTACCTCTGGTGCACAATAGCACAGTGGTCACGCCGCACCACTCACACTCGCTTGGAGTGGATCGGAGCGGCGGCGCGGCGGCGAGGCGGCGGCGATGCTACGAAAACGAGCGATAGCCAAGATCTGACTCGCGGCGTGCAAACAAGCGAGTGCCCGAGCTTCTCCAAGCTATATGGGACCTAGCTGGATGTCGCGGAGAGTCGGAGGACGCCTGTGCTGCTCCGGCGACGAAGGCCCGCGGCGGCGTTAATGGCGATCCCGAGGAGAAGTCGCTCTGGGCCACCAAAACGCGGGCGCACACTCAGAATAGAGCCTACGAGGTCCACTGACCACGCTGGAGAAAGGAATTGAGCTGAGGAGGACTCACCGGCCGAGGAGAAGAAGAATGGTGCTTGCGGCCGAAAAAAAAGGGGATCCTCAAATCGAGCTGCCTCCTGGTGAAACGAATCCAAAATGGAAGAGGGATTAGTTCCACCAACACAAGAGGGAGCCGAGGAGCAATAATCGAGAGGGAGGAACCCAAGGGTACCGCCTCCCGAAACTCGAGGCGGCAATGGCGGTGAAGCTGCTCGGGGTGATTAGAGCCGAACAACGATCGTGGGTGCTCTCTAGAGTTCTTTGAGAAGCTAAAGGAAGCCAAGGAGAGGACACAGGTGCTTAAGAAGCCAAGAATGGGGAGAGCAACGGCACAGGGCCTCGGGTGCTCTGACCAGTCCAGAAGGCAGTGAGGGCGACGGGAGCAGTTGAATTGTGGACTTCCGGGGGAGGAGGCACGACGAGCAATTAATGGCACCAGAGCGACCCGTTGAAGTCTGCCCCGACGCGACGCGACAGTGCCCTACCCACTCCCTGCCATGGCGACCGTGCGCGAGAGAGAGAGAGGGTGCGGGAGGAGGACGACGACGCGGAGCCGTCGGATTTTGATCGAGTGGCAGAGATTCAATCAGCTCCGCGAAGGGGTACACGAATGTGGACCGTCCGATTAAAACCTAACGGCCCACGATGGTTGCGCCAGCGCGAGTCCACCCGGTGCCGTTAGTTGACTCAGTCGAGTCACTTGGCTCGAGTTCAACGATTACCGATCGACGACGCCGAGGAACGATGAACCAGTTTGAGTTTTGAATTTTGAGCTGAGGTTTTGAGGATTTAATTGAGGCATCAAAACAACTCCAAAATTTATGAAATTTTAACTGGAGCTTCCTGACACAATGATTAACCTACCATAAAATTTCTAGAGATTTTAATGCCATGCATTTTTCTCCAGAATTTTCAGAAGGTGGACTCAGAAGTTTGACCAAGGTTTGACTTGCCTCAAAAATTATTAAAATAATCTCCAAAAATTATGAGATAATTCAGAGGTGTTACAAGTCATCAAGGGACTAAGGAAAAATATTTACAGAGGTTTGGCACAAGATTTCCCAAAGAGGTTTTTGATAGGAGTGAAATGGAGAATTTGATTTTTGGATTTTGATTTTCCATATTTCCTTTTCAAGAATCACAGATTTGGTCAAGTATTTCCAATTGAAGAAAAAGTTTTATTTTCTCCTCATTTTTGTTACCTTTGAAACACACACTATTGTTTGGGGATGTTACAAAATCTCCCTCCTTACAGAAATCTCGTCCCGAGATTTGGCTCACTCGTAAAGAAAGATGGATAGTCCGCACGCAGACGCGATCTTCCCTTTCCCAAGTAGCCTCATCCTCGAAATGGTTCGACCACGAACTTTAAGGAACTTGATGGAGCGATTCCTAGTTCTTCGTTCGGCCTCATCGAGTATCTTGAGCAGGGTGCTCGCGATAGGTCAGATCTGGTTGGACATCGAGAGTCTCCAACGGAGCTTCCTCAGTTGGAACACGGAGGCACTTCTTAAGCTGGGACATATGGAACACATCATGTACTCCCTCAAGTGCAGATGGCAACTCCAACTTATAGGCAACAGCTCCTTCTTCTCGATAACGCGGTAGGGACCGACATATCGAGGAGCTAACTTGCCCTTGACGCCGAATCGTTGATGGCCCTTCAAAGGAGAGACTTTGAGATAAACAAAGTCATTAGGCTCAAAACTCAACTCACGACGACGGCGATCCGCATAGCTCTTTTGCTCGATTGAGCTGCATAGCAGCTCCACGAATAAAATTTGGACTTGGCGCTCGGCCTCATTGATCGAGTCTGGGCCAAAGAGGTCTCTCACCGTCTCGACCAGTTCAGCGGGGTTCTACACTTTCTCCGTATAAGGCCTCGAAAGGTGCCATGCCGAGGCGCCTTTGAAGCTGTTGTTATAAGAAAACTTCGGCGAATGGTAAGCATTTCTCCCAATGCTTCCCATAGGAAAGAACACAGCACGAAGCATATCCTCCAAAACTGGTTGACCCTCTCGGTCGACCATCGGTTTGAGGTGAAATGCGTGCTAAAGGCAAGAAGGGTCCCCATAGCCTCTTGCAAACTATGCCAAAAGCGAGAGGTGAAAAGAGAACCACGATTCGAGACGATTGTCTTGGGCACCCCATGCAAGCACACGATGCGAGAAACATAGAGATCTGCCAATTGGCTAACCGAAATCTTAGTCCGCACCGGCAAGAAATGTGCCACCTTAGTCAACCGATCAATGATGACCCAAATGGAATCCTTACCCCTGGGTGTTCGGGGTAGACCGGTGATAAAATCCATACCGATCGAATCCCACTTCCACTCAGGAATAGGTAGGGGCTGAAGTAGTCCTGCGGGACGCTGATGCTCGGCCTTGACACGACGACACACGTCGCACTCGGCAACGAACTTCGCAATCTCCCTCTTCATGCGAGTCCACCAAAATCTCTGCCGGAGATCCTGATACATCTTGGTGGCCTCGGGATGAATAGACAAAGGCGAATCATGGGCTTCGCGGAGAATCAATTTCCGCAACTCCATGTCCTTTGGAACCACAAGGCGTTGCCCGAACCTCACAACACCATGCTCATCCTCAGAAAAGCACTTAGTTGTTCCATTCTTGACATTTTCCTTGATGTGGCTCACTCCAATATCCAACTGCTGAGCGGACTTGATCCGATCCACCAAGGTTGGTTGCACAACCATGGCAGCAAGAGATCCATGCTCAACTATCTCCAAGTTGAGACGCTGGAATGCTTCGAGAAGAGAGGGCGAATGCTCCTTGAGCAATAAGGCATTACAATACGCTTTGCGACTAAGCGCATCGGCAACGACATTAGCCTTGCCCGGATGGTAGTGAATACCCATGTCATAATCCTTGATCAACTCCAACCATCTCCTTTGCCTGAGGTTCAGGTCAGGTTGGGTGAACAAGTACTTTAAGCTTTTGTGATCCGAATACACTTCACAGCGATTACCGATTAGGTAATGTCGCCAAATCTTAAGTGCATGAACCACAGCGCTAGCTCCAGATCATGAGTAGGGTAGTTGAGTTCATGAGGTCTCAATTGCCTTGATGCATAGGCCACTACCTTGCCCTCCCGCATAAGGACACAACCGAGGCCTCGGCGAGAAGCGTCATAATAGATATCGAAGTGCTATGGATATCGGGAAGAACGAGGATCGGAGCGGTGGTCAAACACTTCTTGAGTATTTGGAAACTTTCCACACAAGCCTTAGACCACAAGAACTTCTGGTCCTTCTTGAGGAACTCCGTCATCGGCCAGCGATCTTGGAGAAGTTCTCGATAAAGCGGCGATAGTATCCCGCTAAACCAAGAAAACTCCGCACCTCGATGGCGAAGTGGGCGGACTCGAGAAAGGACATCGTCGACCTTGCTAGGATCAGCGGCTCGCCTCCAAATGAAAGAACATGGCCTAAGAAGGCTACTTCCTTCAACGGAATGCACACTTGTTTGAACTTCACGTCTGGTGGTGCTCACGCAGACTTGCTCAACACAAGCTTCAGATGCTCGGCGTGTTCCTCATCGTTCTTAGAGTAGATAAGAATATCATCGATGAAGACCACGACAAACTTATCCAAATACTCCATGAATACCGAATTCATGAGGTTCATGAACAAGGCAGGAGCATTGGTTAAGCCGAATGACATGACGGTGTACTCGTACAAGCCGTAGCGAGTAGAGAACGCCGTCTTTGGAATATCCTCAGGTCGAATTCGAACTTGATGATATCCCACTCTCAAATCAATCTTGGAGAAAACTCGAGCTCCAGTTAATTGATCGAAGAGATCGTCAATGCGGGCAATGGATACTTGTTCTTTATCGTCACTTCATTAAGTGGGCGGTAATCAACGCTTATCGTAAAATACCGATCCTTCTTCTTTACGAAGATCATTGGACAACCCCAAGGAGATGAGCTAGGCGGATGAAACCCTTCTCTTGCAGCTCACTTAACTGCTTCTTCAACTCCACCAACTCGTTCGGAGGCATCCGATACGGCCTCTTAGAAATAGGGGCGGTACCGGGAGCCAACTCAATAACAAACTCGAGATCTCGAACTGGTGGCATCCCTGGAAGATCATCGGGAAAGACATCAATGAAGTCACAAACTGTTGGGACTTCATTAATATCTAAACGGACTTAAGCGAGGGCGAAGAGATGTGGACCTAGCAACCGGCGAGAAGGAAGCGCGAACACCGAAGGGACTAGAAAGAGAGACGGACTTCTTGGCGCAATCGATTTGTCCCATATGACGAGACAACCAATCCATACCAAGAATCACGTCCAGACTCGCAGACTTGAGGAGAATAAGATTCACTGAGAATCCCACTCCCTCAATCTTGATGGGGACATCCCTACACTCAAGCTCAGCTCTCAACTCCGATCCGGGAGAGCGAATGAGTAGCGGGACCGACAATGGAGAGAAAAGAAGCTCTCCAACAGCAGACAAAAGACTTCGAAACAAAGGAATGAGATGCTCTGAATCAAACAAAACGATGGCAGGTGAGAGTTAACGAAAGTGTACCTAGCACGGCGTCGGGTGCCTCTGAGCCTCCTCTGTGGTGATGGCGTTGACGCGACCACTACCCACGCCTTGGGTAGCTGGGGCGATCTTCGGTCTGCGAAGATCCACCTCTGCCCGCGTCCTCCATTAGGGCGAGGGCTGCTCTGTCTTCTTAGGGCAATTATTTGCATAATGGCCCTTCAGCTCTGAAGAAACAAGTGACATTGGCCGCCGGATTGCGGGGCCACTCTGATGTGGCGCCGACGTGATTGGGGCACGACTGCGAAGGACGAGGAACAGGGCGGCGACCTCGGGGTCTTGAGGATGAGGCCGGAACCCAAGACCGCCTCAAGCGAGGACGGAAGGAACTGGACTTGGAAGACTTGTAAGTCTCCCACTTGCGCTTACGGGAATCCATAAGCTCTCGAGCCGCATGCTCAGCGACGATGGCCTTGTCGACCAAGGTCTGGAAATCAGGAAAGTCGACAATGGATAGCTTGTCCTTCAGCTCCTCGGACAAGCCACGCCTGAACTTGGCCTGCTTAGCCATATCAGTGGCCACATCCTCAGGAGCATAACGAGCTAGATGGTTGAACTCGTATACATACTCCATGACTGAGCTACGCCCTTGCTTGAGCGCAAGAAACTCCTGCTTCTTGATCTCCATCAAGCCGGCAGGAATGTGAGCCCGACGGAAGGCAGTACGAAACTCCTCCCAAGAAACGATGTGGTCTGCGGGCTGCAGGGCGAGAAAATTCTCCCACCATGACAAAGCTGCACCCTCCAGTGGTGCGATGCAAGCAGTGCCTTCTCGTGCTCACATCGCTGCGCTATCTTGAGCTTCCGCTCAACCAAACGGCCAATAAATGCGCATCGGCGGGTCCTCAGACCGGGAAAAGGTAGGGGGCTGAGTGCGAAGAAACTCCGCGAGTCCTCCACGCGGCTGATGGGCATTCCCTTGCCCAGATCCTGAAGCTCCGGAAAGTGCAGTGGTGTTGCGCGCGATGACGTCCAGTAGAACTCTCCTATCATCCGCGCGGTTGCGCTCGATCTGAAGAAGGACCTCGGCCATGGTCGGAGGAGGAGGAAGCTCCTCGTCCGGACCAGTGGCCGCCTTGGCCGCTCTGAAAAGGCCGGCCATCTGTTACAAGGAATTTTGGTTAGCAACTAGACCGAAAACAAAGCCTTAAAGAAAGCAAAAGCGATCGACTAGGGAATGGAATATCACCCCAAGCGAAAGCCAAAATCAGCGGTTATTTAAACTTTAAAAAGCTTCTAAAAGACTCTAAAAACAGCCGAGAAACACCAAAAGCAAGGCTCAACTTCTCAACTCAACTAACCCGTATTGAATGAGCGAGTAATTGATCGAGAAGATTAAAAATCAGATTGTAAGATGAGATCTAATGCTACTAAAGAGCAAGGTTAAAACAGCGAGATAAGTGCTAGATACTTAGCTAACTAGTATCACATCTTACCCTTTTATTCCCACAAGTTTTAGTTGATTAACCTCTCATTATCTATCCTAATTAGAAACCTTTGAGACTGCTGTCCGGAAATTTGATGCTTGCTGTCCAGATTTCGCATCCAAGCTCCTTAATCGAATCACCGACTCGAACTTCAAAACCTTGTAGTGGGCAGCTCACACTTCAATTTGCCAATCTCATTGGTTCTCCCAAAAACCAGTGTTAATCGATAATGACTATTTTGTAGAAGGAAGAGAGAAAACAACTTTTAAAACTCAAATTAGAGTGGGACGAGAAGAAAGCTAAGATAGGTAAGGAATAAAATCCGAGAATTTACCTAAGCTTTCAAAACTCATTTGATGCTTTGAAAATAGGTTTTCAAAATATCCTAAGGACGACCAAGCTTGCGTTACTATGGTCATAACGGCTCTGATACCAACTTTTGTGAGCACCCGGATTTATTAAGCTCATAATACTTAGTCATCCAATTGACCCTAGTATTATCAACCAAATAAACCGGTCTCGAGAGATGTATACTTCGGGATGCGATATACATACCTCACAACAAAAGAATGTATCAATTCCATGCAACACATAGTACATAAGCAACAAACCGAAGTTAATATTAATATGGAATAGCTATTACAAAAGAGGGCCCTTAGGCCAAATAGCAACAATTCTAAAAAGATAACAGCGAAGCAAAAGTGCCATAAAGATGGCTATAACACAAAGCCAATCGGTGTGCCTTAACCCTAGGCATCGACCGGACCGCCAAGCTAGCCGTCGAAGAAGTCAGCAACACGTGGGACAAAAGTGAGGCTCTTGGAACTCACCCTCTCCTCTGCAACCAAAACCACAAAAAAGCCGCAACCACGGGCAGATGAGTACATAAAGTACTCCGCAAGACTTACGTGTAAGATAACAGGCCTATAACATATGCTACATGCAAGCTTTATGTAAGTGGAGGCTGTATGTCTCATTTAGCATAAAGCAACATTTATTTACAATAATGTAATACATTTAAAGGCAAGTTATCAAATCTGTTTTTAACATTTAAATATCAAGTTTGACAACGATAATAACAATAAGTAGATGAGAACAAGAAACCTAGAAGTGACTAACCCAATAGTCACCACAACAATAACATGAACTCCCGTTCATACCAACCAAGTCAAGTTTTAATTTAAATGTTGTAGTCTAGTTCTCACGGGCGTATCCGGCGTGTCCATAACCTAGGGCGAGGCTATTCAATAGTTTTATCCCTGCAGGGTGTACCACTGTACCCACACGTCGAGACCGCCTTTCCTTCGCACACTACCAAAGGTGTGCTGCACAGCTAAGTCCTACGAGACATTTCCAATGGACAATGCTAATTCTGAGTCGCACAACCCACGGGAGAAGGAGACATCACACGACCTACCCGAAGCTAATGCTCCTCCCACACCACACACACACCTTTTATCTTTAAAACCACCAACCGAGCGACCCCAATTAGCAACGCCCAAAGTACTTAGTCAAGAGGGTTCCATATGCCCCTCGCGTGGTTAGTCGCAATATTGCTCGATCGGAGGCGCAAGTAACTCGGTCCTTAGTGACTTAGGCATACTTCCACCATCCAAAACCACACCATCCATCCAATATGCCCAAGTCCAAATCAATCCTTTTATTTTCAGATTTTGACTTTACAAATTAATCAAAGCACAAGTGCTGGACATAAAGGAGTAATAATAGATTTGTGTGATCAAGACCATCGACTAAGTCGATGATCGCCCATTCTACCGTTATCTAAGCATGTCTAAGCAATTAAATCGTAACTACTAAGCGATAAGAGCTCATCCAACGAGCTCCAACCACAGCAAATAACCTAGGCTCATTGGTAGTAGAGGATGATCATTCCCTACAGATTGTGCAACTATAGGATTCACTAACCATAATTAAAACAAAGTAGCAATGCATACATAGAGTTTAAACAACATAATAGACTTGCAAATATAGGATGAATCATGGTCAAACTGCTTGCCTTGCTGTTGTTGGTCAATTGGTTGCTGAGGATCACTCTCGGGATCACCACAAATGTCGAACCCTAACGAAAGAGCGAAAAAGAACCGATAAGAACAAAGAATTCAAAAGGACTCAACAGCAAACTTTCTCCAAATGACTTGAAATTTTTACAGCAGCAAGATAAAGATTTATCATGAATTTAGCAACAAGAATCAATCGATTTGGATTCTTGATGCAAAAGATATGATCAAAACAATTCAATTCGGCCAGAAAAATCCAAATTAAATTAAAAGGGCTACTGTTCATAAATTATTTTCTAGGGTCTTCTGGACATTAAATTTTTATGGTAGATAGGTAATGACATTCTAAGACTAATGGAAGTGGTTTCAACTCTTTTGGAGTTACATTGCAACTTCTGCAATTTTTAAGGACAAGAACTTGAACAAACTTATAATGCATAACTATTCTTTCTGAAAACAGTAACATGTTCAATATTAATTTTCCTAGTAAGTTCATATTAAGATGAAACCAACAAAGTTGGATTTACTCGAAAACAAGGTACAGAGCATTAGTTATGCATTTTACAAGTTAAATGGATTTTTAGTATGGCAATTAAACCTACAAGTTAACAAAATTAATTCTGGACATTTTTTTTTGCAACTACAACATGCTTCAAATTATTTTTAGATCTAAGTGTAGGTAATAACAGAATTAACAAAATTGATTTTACCTAAAAAGGAGTCATAATGAATTTGTTATGCATTTTACTATTTAACATGAATTCAATTACAATTAATAAAGCTGAGAATGATTAAAACCTAATGTCATGCTTTTCTGGAGTCATATTAACCTTCTAGACATTTTTAGATTAAAGTTGAGTTAATAACAGAATTAATACCATTGGAATCAATCAAAAAGGAATTACAATGAAAAAGATATGAATTTCCAAAGTTTAATACCTTTTTCAGTTTGAAAATAAAGCTCTCGGGAATTAATAAACTCAAATCGACGTGGCCGATTATGGGCCGTCGATCTTGGATCGTGCGGCTCACGACCACGGGGACAACGCACGCGCGGCCGCGCGGGGACGATGAACGGGGACCGTCGATCTTGGATCCAACGATCCACGTTGAATCCAACGCGACGCGTTTGGATTCCGCCAAGACGAGGTGGTCGTGGGCGTTGATTTTGAGATGGGCGGCTCACGACCACGCCCACACGATGAACTAAGAATCTTGGAGCTAATCGCAACCGTAGATCTCTGAGATGGGCGGTCGAGTGGACGAAGAACAAAACACTACGAGATCTAGACCGCACATCCACGACATGGAGGCGACAAGGAGCCACGTCGCCTGTCCGACAACGACGACGGCGCGTCCGAAAAATGACACCGATGCATTCCCCGGCTCATCGCCGGCGACACAGGCCACGGCGGCGCGTGCCAAGGGTACCTACGGGTGCACAATAGCACCGTGGTCACGCCCGCACCACTCACACTCGCTGGAGTGGACTGGAGCGGCGGCGCGACGGCGAGGAGCGGCGGCGATGCTACGGGAAACGACGATAGCCCAGTACAGCTCCGCAGCGTGCAAACAAGCGAGTGCCCGAGCTTCTCCAAGCTATATGGGACCTACCTGGATGTCGCGGAGAGTCGGAGGACGCCTGTGCTGCTCCGGCGACGAAGGCCCGCGGCGGCGTTAATGGCGATCCCGAGGAGAAGTCGCTCTGGGCCACCAAAACGCGGGCGCACACTCAGAATAGAGCCTACGAGGTCCACTGACCACGCTGGAGAAAGGAATTGAGCTGAGGAGGACTCACCGGCCGAGGAGAAGAAGAATGGTGCTTGCGGCCGAAAAAAGGGGATCCTCAAATCGAGCTGCCTCCTGGTGAAACGAATCCAAAATGGAAGAGGGATTAGTTCCACCAACACAAGAGGGAGCTGAGGGAGCAATAATCAGAGAGGGAGGAACCCAAGGGTACCGCCTCACAAAGAGCTCGAGGCGGCAATGGCGGTGAAGCTGCTCGGGGTGATTAGAGCCCTAACAACGATTGTGGGTGCTCTCTAGAGTTCTTTGAGAAGCTAAAGGAAGCGAAGGAGAGGACACAGGTGCTTAAGAAGCCAAGAATGGGGAAACAGCGGCACAGGCCTCGGGTGCTCGACCATCCCGTAAAAGCGATGAGGCGGCGGAGCGGTTGAATTGTGGACTTCGGGGAGAGGCACGACGAGCAATTAATCGCACTGAGCGACCCGTTGAAGTCTGCCCGACGCGACGTGATGATGGTGCCCTACCCACTCCTGCCATGGCGACCGTCGCGAGAGAGAGAGAGGGGCGGGAGGAGGACGACGACGCGGAGCCGTCGGATTTTGATCGAGTGGCGAGATTCAATCGGCTCCGCGAAGGGTACGAATGTGGACCGTCCGATTAAAACCTAACGCCCACGATGGTTGCGCCAGCGAGTCCACCGGTGCCATTAGTTGACTCAGTCGAGTCACTTGGCTCGAGTTCAACGATTACAAAGCGATCGCGCCGAGGAACGATGAACCAGTTTGAGTTTTGAATTTTGAGCTGAGGTTGAGGATTTAATTGAGGCATCAAAACAACTCCAAAATTTATGAAATTTTAACTGGAGCTTCCTGACACAATGATTAACCTACCATAAAATTTCTAGAGATTTTAATGCCATACATTTTTCTCCAGAATTTTCAGAAGGTGGACTCAGAAGTTTGACCAAGGTTTGACTTGCCTCAAAAATTATTAAAATAATCTCCAAAAATTATGAGATAATTCAGAGGTGTTACAAGTCATCCAAGGGACTAAGGAAAAATATTTACAGAGGTTTGGCACAAGATTTCCCAAAGAGGTTTTTGATAGGAGTGAAATGGAGAATTTGATTTTTGGATTTTGATTTTCCATATTTCCTTTTCAAGAATCATAGATTTGGTCAAGTATTTCCAATTGAAGAAAAAGTTTTATTTTCTCCTCATTTTTATTACCTTTGAAACACACACTATTGTTTGGGGATGTTACACGTCAGGACCTCATTTGATCTTGATCTGACCGTCAGGACCTCCTTTGATCTTGATCTGACCGTCAGGACCTCCTTTGATCTTGATCTAATCGTCAAGACCTCCTGTGATCTTGATCTGACTGTCAGGACCTCCTATGATCTTGATTTGACCGTCAGGACCTCCCGTGGTCTTTTTGCAAAGACCTCCTCCTTAGGCTCCCTCGCGGTCTTTTTGCAAAGACCTTCCACCTGGTCTTTTGCTGATCTTTTTGCAAAGACCACCCCTTTTCGTTGGACCTTGAGCCCAGACCTCCTTGTCCGTAGGGCTTCTTTGTCCCTGGGACCTCCCCTTGGTCTCTTGTGAGGACCACCCTTGATGTCCAAGGCAATTCTCATAGGTTCAGACCTTCCCCTATGTTTGGACCCTCTTGAGGCCTTCTCCTTGTGATTTAGGCCTCCTGCGAGGTTTAGATTTCCTTGTGGTCTAGACCTCCTCCTCTGTGTTTAGACCCTTGTAGTCTAGACCTCCTTCTCTGTGTTTAGACCTTTGTGGTCTAGACCTCCTTCTCTTGTTTATACCTTTGTGGTCAAGACCTCCTTCTCTGTGTTTAGACCTTTGTGGTCAAGACCTCCTTTTAGTCTTTAGGACCACCCATCCTCAAGACCTCCTTGTAGTCTTTAGGACCTCCTCTAGACTTTCTTGTCTTCAGGATCTCCTCGAGACCTTTTTCTTGGTCCTTAGGACCTCCTCCCCGCAGGACCTCCTTGTCCTTTGGGCCTCCTTGTCCTCTCGAACCTCCCCGTGGCCTTTTCGTAAAGACCACCCTTGTGGTTTAGACATCCCCCTTGAGGTCAAGACCTTTGGTCTTTCTGTAAGGACCACCTTAGTGGGCCATGACCTCTCCTGTGGGTCATGTCCTCCCCTTCGACCTCCCATTGGGTCCCGACCTCTTCAGGACCCCTTGCCTCAGGACCTCCCCTTCGGGACCTCCTTTGACTCTCACAGGACCTCCTCCTGTTCTCAACCAGTTCCTTTGACAGTCCCACCCATTTTCTCAATTCCTCCGCCTCAGGTTCTTAAGCGCATTTGATGTGGGTTGAAGTGACATTAAAATGCTATCCTTTCCTTTGTACTCATTTCTACTTTTTGTCACCCCTTTTGACTATTTTAGTCCTTTGTTGTACTTGCTAGCAGTGTACCTTTTGTACCAAATACCTTGAACCTGGTCGCTCCCTTTTTGTGGTGCTCCTATTTTCTGTCCTCTATAAATAGAGCACCAGGGGCATCCATTTCCTCTCTGTTCTTCACTCAACATCTTCTCCCCACTCCTCTGGTTCTAATGAGCTCTTTAAGCTCCTCTATTCGGACCTACTTGGGTCTAGACCTCCCTCCCTTGGGACCTCCCTCTCGGACCTCCTCCTCTTAGTGGACCTCCTCTCTTTTTGCTTTAAGTAAGTTCTTTTGATTTCTTGGAGTCTCTTTGCTTATTTGGTTTCTTTTGCAAATGTGTAGATCTCGGTTTTTGCTGAAGAGCTCGTGTATCAAGCCACCCCAACCGAAGCTTTGCTCACCAACAGAGGCAAGCCGTGGAATCCCTTGATCATCTTGATCCCATTTTACAAAAGTATTTTGATTTGTTAAACTTGCATAGCTACTTTTATAGAACTGATTTGGGCAGTAGTTATTCTCCTACTTGACATTATGCCTCCTTGGACACTTGTACCCGACATATTGTCGTCATCACCTTGAACAGCTTAGAATGGGTATTTTTAGTTGGTATTGCTTGATATTGCCAACATGGGACCGTAAGTTTATGCTTAGCCTTGCGGTAGAACCGTGGGTCTTGTAAATCATGCCTCATCAATTAATAATCTTGACTAATGGCACTATGGAACTGTGGTTGGTGCCACTGTTAAGTAGCTGTGGTACTGAGGCCATAGTGTGTTGATTATGGTGCGAGGCCACCTTGTTAAAATTTGCAGTGACAGGACTGGGTGGTCTAGTGGCCGGGTTGAACCCAAAATATTTTCACACTCGAGCAAGTGATCGTGCAGTAAAGGGCGTGCTATGTGCACAATGGGATGAGGTTGCCTTGCTTGAGTGGATTAAGGACCTAACTTTGTATCTGTGGATCCGGGTAATCCGTGCAACCACAAGGTCATTTTATGGGGATGGCCTAGGCCGAATAATTAGCAATGAGCTGGCTTGTTTCTGTTGTGGTGGAGCGTGCTGAGGCGCTGGCGCAAGAGGGGGCACCCAATAACCCGGCAGGGGGATTTATGAACTTTAGTGGGCGCTTGAGCCGCCTCAAAGCTTTGTAAAGGCCTTGCCACACTCTCTAGACTGCTCACCTTCGGAAGTGAGCAAGGGTCTTTCCGGAACCCATCCTGCTAGAGAGATCGTGGATTGTGGGTAAAGTTGTGCACCTCTGCAGAGCGTAAAATCTATTCGAAGAACCAAGTCCTTGGTTATGGACATCACCCGGAGAAGTGGTGCAAAAGGGATACTTTTATAAAATGTGTCCCTGGGCGCTTCTACGAGAGGTCGTGGCTTTGCCTCGAAGAGACCTTGGCTGGCTTTAGAGGGGTCATAGTTGGCTCGAGTTGTGCTCCAGGGGCTGGTTGTGGAGCTCTGGAGTGGGTGCTCCAGAGTGGTCGTGGTTGAGGTCCTGGTCGTGTGTGCGACTAGACCTCCCCCAAGTGGCTTTGGAAGTGAGCTAGTGCTCACTCCCTCCTTTTGAAACAAATGTATTTATGTAATATGCTTTCAACTTGAGCTTTTCAATCTAATATTATTACTTGCTGTCAAATATTGCTTTTTGCAACTAACCATACAGCTCTCTTTTGGTAAGCCCTTCATGAATTTTTATTGCATGCTTTTCCCCACGGCTTGCTGAGTACATTCAAAAGTACTCATGGCTTGTGCCCTCTATTTTAATCAGCAGATCAGGGAGTTCCAGGGAGCTCAAAGCTCCAAGAAGAAGAGGTCTTTGGAGGCCTTGCGTGCTAGGGGCCGTCCTCCACTCGATAGCCTGTGGGCTGATCGGTCGGATTTGCTCGTGTTGGTTCTTTTTGTCTGTCGCGTTGTGCTCCCGGTTGTAAGCCCAAGGGGCAAACCCCTGTAAGAAGCTTGACCGAAAGGTCTTTATTAATATATGTTAAGTTATCTTTTGCTTTCTTCTCAGTTGTTGTATGGATTTGATCACACCCATGTTTGTCTGTGCGAGCTAGCTTGGGTTCCTAGGACTGGCTAAGTGCACAGAGGCCAAGACCTCCAGGAGGTCTTGAAAATCCCCTGAGAGGTCCTGGTGGACCTCCTCTCGGGATGTACCGAGCGGTACTACCGCTCCTCCATGCAGTAGTACCGCAGCTCAAAAAAAATCCAGTTGGTTCCATGTACATTCCGAGAAGGTCGTTACAGAGGTGGTATCAGAGCTCCATATCGACTGCAGGACGTAACCTTAGTTAGCATGGTCATTTTAGTCAGTTTCAAGAATTATTTTCTACATCAAACCAACTTGGAAACCTGATTAGTGGTTCTCCTCTTGTCTCGTTCTACTCTGATCTCATCCTGGCTCATTCTTTTCTCCTATTAATCTATTCCTATCTTATCTCCTTCTCAAATTCTTGAATCTTACCCCTTCTGAAACTCTATTTTGAATTTAATTTGACCTCCTTATCCCAACAATTTCTATAGGACCAAGCCCTTATTTTTCTAGTGCTGTAAGCCCCAAGAAGATGGTGCAGTTGGTGCAGCCTGCAGCACACCGGGTTTTCAAGAGCTATGCTTGCGAGAATAACCAGTATGATGGATGCCAAGCCAGGTAGCTTGAAAGAAGCCTTTTTGAATCCGATCTTGAGGATTAAAGATTTTAGGATTCATGGTTATGAAAAGCTCTAGTGGATTATGGGGTATCCTGGTGCTTATGCTCTGATTGTGAATGGTTTAACTAAGAGCAGATTGGTGGGCTAAGGAGATTATGCTCTAGAAGGTAATTTTGGAGCAAAGTCCTAATGGATCCTGGAGGATATAGGGTTGTGAACTCTTGATTTGGTTATTGAAAGGTATAAGATTACACCTGAATCTAGAGTAAATTGCAATGTTTGGGTGGGAGCCTGGATCTGAGTATGTGGGTTTTACTGGATTTAGTTGGATATGGGTGAATCAAGAATTAGAATTTGGAAAGAATCTTAGCCGGTCTATTTATATATACCTTGATCAGAATATGGATTATATGTTTGAGGTTTACCTTGATGGTAGAATCGATTAAAACAACTGCTGAATAGTTGGTGACAAGTAATGTGGTGGATCAAATTGAAGATTGGGGAAAAAAAGAGAAAAAGACTTTTGGGAGAACTTTCTTTTCAAAATTTGGGTTTAAGTGATCTTGGAAATGATTTTAGGTTTATTACATTGAAAAGTGATGATTGGTTTGGGAATCCAATTGATGTGGGCAGAGAAGGAGCATGCAATTTAAGTAAACAATTTGTGGAATTACTTAAGCTTATGACCAAGAAAGAATTGAGAATCATGTTGACTTACCAATGTTTTGGGAGATTAATTGATTGACTGGTTTACTAATTGGGTGACTTTAAGACAAGTGAACGGGTGGACCTCTTTAATCATAAGTTTTGGACCTAGCCAAGATAGGAAGGCCGATTCCTGGTGCTTGGCTAGCACCTAGCCATTGGTTGTGGCAAGTAACTCTTAAGGAAAGAGCTGGATGGAAGAAAAGAGGCAACATTGTTCTTGCTCTCTAAAGGACATCTTGCCGGACTTCTTGAAGATCGAAGATCATTTCGTCAGCCCAACCCTATAGCTTTAGTTGCTAGACTCCTTCTATGTAGTGGTCCCCCTTTGGTTCTGTATCGTTAGTCCGCGCAATAAGACTTCTGTAAGAGGTCCTATTGCACCTTTTTGCTTCTTTTGGCCTCTCGGCCACTTGCTCTTTGGGTCTAACCTACCTTTCCCTGACTAGGTCGTTCCATCTTTCCCCCTTGCTCTTCCTCGTCTAAGTGCTTTTCCCTCTCACCTATTGTGCTTTCTTCCCCTTATCTATTAAACCTAGTAGGTTTGTTTCAAGATGGACCAGACCAGCACCTCAGCAAGTCTCAGTGGATTAGAGGACCCCAATGCCAGTGTCGGCCTCCCTGCCCCACCTCCACCGGCATCAGTAGCAGATCAAGGCCTGACTCAGTTTCTAGCAGCTCAGACCCAGTTAATGAGCATAGTGATGCAGAGCATGAATCAAATGATGGCTCAACAGAACCAAGCTGCTGCAGCCATAGTCAACCTGGTGAACCAACAGAATCAGTCTATTGCTGCTCTTATAGCAATGGTGAAACAAACCCTCAGTTTGCAGCCCTGCCACCGCCACCTCCAGCAATTTCAGCATTGAAAGTCAGATCAGAGGAACCAAGTCCCAAAGAAATTCACCCCGAGGCACTCAGCATAGAATCTCCTTGCTGACAACAGGACATCTAGCACAAGAGAAAGATGTTGAGCCAAGAACAAGAGGCCGCAGGAAGCTCCAAAGCTCGGGTGATTCAGTCTCAGTCCAATAAAATTCCAGCAACCGCCGCCCCAAGGTTGCAAGATCAGCACCTTGTCCACTGATGCAGGCATCCCGTGACAGTGTTAGCGGTCAATCTTCGCAAAACAAGACCTTGAGAACATGAATTCAGTGTTTCAGATGCTAAGAGATGGGCCATTTTGCTAGGGATTGCCCGCAGAAGTGCCAAGAAGTCACCTCGGACAGCATACCAGAAGCCACTTTGATTGCAACAATAACACCCGCAGCAGGTGGTAAGAACAACAGAAGGATATTGTCTTAGTTGTGTGCGTACAGAAGCATGAGGTTGCCAGTACCTCTAGAAGCAACTTTGGACCAGCCTGTCAGTTTGTTGCTCCCCAGCTCATCCTTGAGAAGCCCCCTCATACCCCCAGGTGTCACCTATTTCAGCTATCAGGAAAAGGGGCATTTCGCCAGGCAATGCCCGCTGAAGAAGGCTTCACCAACAAAACCTCCTCAGACCTATGGGGTAAGTGTGTCGTAGCCCAGTGCTCATCAAGGACCTCCTCAACAAGCCAGAACTTCTGTGAAACGTCAGCACCCAGGACCTCCTGTCACCCTCGGAACGTCTGTGGCAGCATCTCATCAGCTGCATCTTAGGACATTCGTACCTTGAACAGCAGCAGCCAGCAGCCCAAAAATGTTAAGTTTGCCAAGGATATTCAATGTTTCAACTGCCATCATTGGGGCCATTTCGCCAGAAACTGCCCTCAACATCACCAGTGGAAGCAAGCTCCTCCCCAAGCTTCAAGCCAAGCCGCCAGTCCTCCAGGTGGTTCTTGCAAGTCGGTTTCTTTTGAGTTCGCTGAAGCTCCTTCTGTTGGATCGAAATAGGCGACTAGAGGGGGGGGTAAATAGGAGCACAAAATCTTTTTCGCAAAGATCGGATTCAATAAGACTTTTACTCTAATAGCTATCGAAGCTATGAAGATCAAAGTACATGCACTACAGAACTCTTGTATTGAATCCGACCAACACCCCAAAGCGACACAATCAAAAACTCACAACCAACTGGGCTGAGCGGTCAGACTGGTAACATAAGGGCGGTCAGATCGACGTCTTGAGCGGTTTGACCGGCTACCTGAAGTGGCTGACCGACTGATGAACAAACAGTAAAAACAGCCTGACGCAAAAGTCATGAAATGATCTAACTTTTGATCTATGAGTCTAAACTGCACAAAACTTGACACACACCTTCCTTATGATGTCAGAAACCTATTCCAATCAATGATCGTGAAGATCATTGGTAAAGTTCTGACCTTTCTCAGTTTGAGTGAATGAGTGTTCAATACCGAGTCAAAAACGAAAACATGATCTAAAGCTTGCTCGTGGGTAATAGATGATCAAGATGATCTTAGATAGGTTCCCACATATCCCAGCAAGCAAGATCAGGAGGAAAAACCAAGCAAAAACCTGAGAATCAAGGAAAGTCTCAAAATCACAAAATAGAGTGCAAAAACGAAAAGAGACTCATCTTCTTGAAATCTTGCATGGATTGATTTGTGATTGATGTAGGTTTACAGCCACTCCATTGGAGGACAAAGACTCACCACGTGAGCATTAAGATCAATCCACTCTCTAAAGCCCTAGCTCTCCTTTCTCTCCAAAACCCTAAGACACAATAGGGTCTCTCTAATGGCCAAGAGTCTCAAGTGCAACCAGCACTTAGGGCTATTTATAGTGGAGGCTAGCATCTAGAGAATATTCCATTAGGACACCTGTTAAACCCTAACACACAAACGGGTTAACACACGCATGCATCTCAAAGCACCGTTTCCATCTTTGCTTGACCTAAATCGCTTCTCCAAGCACCGTCCCGCGCTGCGGTTTAGCCAAAGGTCACAAAGGCAGTATTTGGGTGCAATGACCAAAATACCCCTTCTCGATCCTTCTCCAAAGACCGAGTCCAATCCTCATGTAGCAATCGCCTGCTTTGCCACATGTAGGTTGATCAACGACTCTCATCATGTCGGCAAGTCTCTCCCATCCGGCTCCCACCGAACCACCATGGCACTTGCACCGACCCCCGCGCTGCTTGATCGAACCAGTCACACCGAACCGCCTGTTTGGTTACCTTTGTCCATTCTGCGCCCCGCTTGAGTCCTCTGACCTCACCCAGCATCCTCGATCGTTCTGGACCTCAACTCTCCAAGCCTAGTCCCGATCATCCTCGCCGTTGACCGTCATTGACCACCAAGCAACCTGCACACCAATAAACAAAGAAATCGATTTTAGGAACAAGTTCTTCACAACTTGACCATGTTAGCCAAAACATGCATCATACAACACATAAGCACTGATGAACATGAACTTGACTTAATAAGAACACATCGCCGCCACGAAGGATGACGAAACAGACCACAACCGGTCCGACCGCCACTTCTGGCCGGTCTGACTGCCCATGGCCGGTTTGACCGCCACCTGTTGACTGGTCAAACCGCCTCCTGGGACTTAGCCAAAATTTCCTCCTTGGAAATTCGAAACTTTCTGAAAATTTCAAATGAATAGAACTTTTCACTAGAAGCACAAAAAATTATGGGACCTAGTGCAGAAGAACCCTCTCACTTGCCTACACCCTCTATTTTCGACTCAGCTCCAAAATCCAAAGTTCCTAAGGTGGCTTGGTCTAATCGCTCGAAGAGTTTGGTCGAGCCTCCCTAGCACCGCCTATCGACCGCCACTCTGGCCAGTCAGACCGCTAGCAACCAAAACAGCCTACCAAACCGAGGCATGGCCAGTCTGACCGCCCCCATGGCCGGTCAGACCGCCAGAGGCCTGACAGAAGCTGAAACCTCGCCGAAAACGCGTGTTTTTGCTCACCCTCAATGCCATTGCCAATTGTCTCATCATCCTAAGAATGTGGGCATACCCCCATGATATCCACACCTTCCTTGTCCTTGTTTGTTTCGTGTTTTCCCCTTGGCCCAGCACTCACATTCTTCTCTGGACCTTTTCCTTGTATCATTTGTTCGGATTTTGTTGGTTTGAATCTCTTTAGGTCCATTTAACTCCTTCTCTATTCATTTGAACCCCTTCGTGTTCATTGGGACCCCTTGCTATTTAATTGGACCTCCCTGCATTCAATCGGATCCCCTTGTGATCAATCGAACCTCTTCTGTGTTCGATCAAACCTCTCAGTGTCCAATTGGATCTCTTTTGTGTCCTTTTACACCTCCGTATGTTCTATTGGACCTCCTCCTGTCGAATTGAACCTCATCTGTAATCCCCTTGTATCCGTCCGGACCTCCCGATTAACTCAGTCCTCTATCGCTTTTGAGCCGTTCGATTTGTGTTGAACGGTTTGGTCTCGTGGGCACGTTTGCTCAATCTGAATGGCCCGATTCCTGGTGAGTCTTTGGTCAGTGTAGTGTTAGTTCGGTTTTTCCTCACTCAAAAGAGAAAGTTGTTGGAAGAGTGAGTGAAACCCAGTCCCCTAACCAATTCTCTAGTCAGCTCGAATCTCGGGGTCGAGATTCCCCTTAAGGGGAGTAGGTTTGTAATGTCCCGTTTGTCCAAAGTTTTGAAAAGCTTTTCAAAATAAAATAACCATTTGGTTTTGTTGTCTGCTCAAAGCTTAACTTGAAGATTTCGGAATTTGGAGGTTTAACTGATGAATCACGGTGGCCCGATCTTCCGATAGGTTCGATTGATTTCGTCGTGAGGACGTTGACGCTTTGAGGCTTCCGACCCGCAGATCGTCACCTCGCAATTCGCTACACCCACACGACTGCCGTTATCAACCACGCTTGCACGCGATCGACCTTACCACGAGGGTTATGATTCACGCAAGCAATCGAAGCAACTCACAAGAACAAGGTAGATGCAATCTGAAATATATTGCGAATATAGATGAAGTTCACAAGTGGGGTTCCTCAAACCGAACAAGCGCTAAACCGCAAAGTAGCGAGAATAATCTAAGAAAAACCCAACCCTAAACCGTATGGCGGCCGCATATATATAGGGGGAACGTGCGGAGGTGGGAACCCTAGGGCGGCTAAATCGTTCACGGCATCGCTTCACGTGAATGTCAGCAGCCCCTAGGGTGGTCGGCCATCACATGGGCCTTATGGGCCAAGTCACCCATATATTACATAGCTAGTGGGCTAATAATTGGTGACGCACACCATGGTATGTAAATGCAGCGCCAGGGCATGTAGACATAGCTCGGCTTGTAGGAGTAGAAGTAGCGTGGTCCAATTGGATAAAATGGTATTGCAGTGGCCGCAAGTCCAACTGTGGAAGATTGAGTTGAAGTAGTAGTTGTAGGTCTTCTTGAAGTGGTCGTAGACCCTGCAGAGCTAATCGTAGGTCTTCTGGAAGTGGTCGTAGACCCTGCAGAGCTGGTCGTAGGTCTTCTGGAAGTGGTCGTAAACCCTGCAAAGCTGGTCGTAGGTCTTTTGGAAGTGGTCGTAGACCCTGCAGAGCTGGTCGTAGTCCCTACAGAGCTGGTTGTAGACCCTGCAGAACCGATCGTAGGTCTTCTCAAAGTCGTGGTTGTATCCTTAGGGTCGATGTCCTCATCATTAACTTGAACTAATCAAACTTCAATTAATCCTTTTGGTTGATTTGGAGTTATTGTTGTTCTTTGGCTTTTAGCCCCTTTTCTCTGTTTGCCTTGTTTGTCCTTCGGGCTAGCTTCTCCTCCTCCAGGTCTCTCTCCCACCTCCTTGGCAGAAACTTTCCCCTTGCTGGACATTCCCCTATGTCCAGATTCCTCTTTTTGTTGGATGTCTCTTGATGTCCGGACCTTCCTTCAGTTAGACCTCTTTGTAGGTTCAAACCTCTTTTGCTCTCTGGACCTTTCCTGTATCTTTTGTTTGGACTTCCTTTAGCCGTCAAGACCTCCCCTTGCTCAGATCTTGACCGTTAGGACCTCCCTTTGGAGATCTTAGCCGTCAGGACCTCCCCTTGCTCAGATCTTGACCGTTAGGACCTCCCTTTGGAGATCTTAGCCGTCAGGACCTCCCCTTGCTCAGATCTTGACCGTTAGGATCTCGCTTTGGAGATCTTAGCCGTCAGGACATCCCCTTGCTCAAATCTTGACTGTTACGACCTCCCTTTGGAGATCTTAGCCGTCAGGACCTCCCCTTGTTTAGATCTGACCGCTAGGACCTCCCCTTTGGAGATCTTAACCGCTTAGACTTTCCCTAGTTTAGATCTGACCGTTAGGATCTCCCCTTTGGAGATCTTAACCGCTCAGACCTCCCCTTGTTTAGATCTGACCGTTAGGACCTCCCCTTTGGAGATCTTAACCGCTCAGTCCTCCCCTTTTTTAGATCTTGACCGTCAGGACCTCCCTTTGGAGATCTTAACCGCTCGGACCTCCCCTTGTTCAGATCTTGACCGTTAGGACCTCCTTTGATCTTGATCTGACCGTCAGGACCTCTTGTGATCTTGATCTAACCGTCAAGACCTCCTTTGATCTTGATCTAACCGTCAGGACCTCCTTTGATCTTGATCTCGCCGTCCGGACCTCTTTTGCTCTTGATCTGACCGTCAAGACCTTCTGTGATCTTGATCTGACCGTCAGGACCTCCTGTGATCTTGATCTGACCGTCAGGACCTCCTTTGATCTTGATCTGACTATCAGGACCTCCCGTGGTCTTTTTTGCAAAGACCTCCTCCTCAGGCTCCCTCGCGGTCTTTTTGCAAAGACCTTCCACCTGGACTTTTGCTGATCTTTTTGCGAAGACCACCCCTTTTCGTTCGACCTTGAGCCCAGACCTCCTTGTCCGCAGGGCTTCCATGTCCCTAGGACCTCCCCTTGGTCTCTTGTGAGGACCACCCTTGATGTCCAAGGCCATCCTCATAGGTTCAGACCTTCCCCTATGTTTGGACCCTCTTGAGGCCTTCTCCTTGTGATTCAGGCCTCCTGCGAGGTTTAGATCTCCTTGTGGTCTAGACCTCCTCCTCTGTGTTTAGACCCTTGTAGTCTAGACCTCCTTCTCTGTGTTTAGACCTTTGTGGTCTAGACCTCCTTCTCTGTGTTTAGACCTTTGTGGTCAAGACCTCCTTGTAGTCTTTAGGACCTCCCGTCCTCAAGACCTCCTTGTAGTCTTTAGGACCTCCTTTAGATTTCCTTGTCTTCAGGATCTCCTTGAGACTTTTTTCTTGGTCCTCAGGACCTCCTCCACGCAGGACCTCCCTGTACTTTGGGCCTCCTTGTCCGCTCGGACCTCCTCGTGGCTTTTTTGTAAAGACCACCATTGTGGTTTAGACCTCCCCCTTGAGGTCAAGACCTCTGGTCTTTCTGTAAGGACCACCCTAGTGGGCCATGACCTCCCCCGTGGGTCATGTCCTCCCCTTCGACCTCCCCCTGGGTCCTAACCTCTTCAGGACCCCTTGCCTCAGGACCTCCCCTTCGGGACCTTCTTTGACTCTCACAGGACCCCCTCCTGTTCTCAACCAGTTCCTTTGACTATCCCGCCCATTTTCTCGATTCCTCCGCCTCAGGTTCTTAAGCGCATTTGATGTGGGTTGAAGTCACATTAAAATGCTGTCCTTTCCTTCGTACTCATTTCTACTTTTTGTCACCCCTTTTGACTGTTTTAGTCCTTTGTTGTACTTGCTAGTAGTGTACCTTTTGTACCAAATACCTTGAACCTGGTCGCTCTCTTTTTGTGGTGCTCCTATTTTCTGTCCTCTATAAATAGAGCACCAGGGGCATCCATTTCCTCTCTGTTCTTCACTCAACCTCTTCTCTCCACTCTTTCGGTTCTGGTGAGCTCTCCAAGCTCCTCTGTTCGAACCTCCTTGGGTCTAGACCTCCCTCTCTTCGGACCTCCCTCTCGAACCTCCTCCTCTTAGTGGGCCTCCACTCATTTTGCTTTAAGTAAGTTCTTTTGATTTCTTGGAGTCTCTTTGCTTATTTGGTTTCTTTTGTGAACCTGTAGATCTCGGCTTTTGCTGAAGAGCTCGTGGATCAAGCCACCCCAACCGAAGCTTTTCTCATCAATAGAGGCAAGTCGTGGAATCCCTTGATCATCTTGATCCCATTTTACAAAAGTATTTTGATTTGTTAAACTGGCATAGCTACTTTTATAGAACTGGTTTGGACAGTAGTTATTCTCCTACTTGATATTATGCCTCCTTGGACACTTGAACCCGACATGTTGTCATGATCACCTTGAACACCTTAGAATGGGTATTTTTAGTTGGTATTGCTTGATATTGCCAACATGGGACTGTAAGTTTATGCTTAGCCTTGCTATAGAACCGTGGGTCTTGTGAATCATGCCTCATCAATTAATAATCTTGACTAATGGAACTATGGAACTGTGGTTGGTGCCACTGTTAAGCAGCTGTGGTGCTGAGGCCATAGCTGTGTTGATTGTGGTGTGAGGCCACCTTGTTAAAATTTGTAGTGCCAGGACTGGGTGGTCTAGTGGCCGGGTTGAACCCAAAATGTTTTCACACTCGGGCAAGTGATTGTGCAGTAAAGGGGGTGGCATGTGCACAATGGGATGAGGTTGCCTTGCCTGAGTGGATTAAGGACCTAACTTTGTGTCTGTGGATCCGGGTAATCCGTGCAACCACAAGGCCATTTTATGGGGATGGCCTGGGCCGAATAATTAGCAATGAGCTAACTTGTTTCTGTTATGGTGGAGCATGCTGAGGCACTGGCGCAAGAGGGGGCACCCAATAACCCAACAGGGGGGATTTGCGAAACCTGAGCGGGCAGCTTCGAGCCAGTTCAAAGCTTTGTAAAGGCCTTGCCACACTCTCTAGACAGCTCACCTTTGGAAGTGAGCAAGGGTCTTTCTGGAACCCATCCTGCTAGAGAGATCGTGGATTGTGGGGAAAGTTGTGCACCTCTGCAGAGCGTAAAATCTATTTGAATAACCAAGTCCTTGGTTATGGACATCACCCGGAGAAGTGGTGCAAAAGGGTAGACTTTTATGAAATGTGTCCCTGGGCGCTTCTACAAGAGGCCGTGGCTTTGCCTCGAAGAGACCTTGGGCGGCTTTAGAGGGGTCATGGTTGGCTCGAGTTGTGCTCTAGGGGCTAGTTGTGGAGCTCTGGAGTGGGTGCTCCAAAGTGGTCGTGGTTGAGGTCCTGGTCGTGGGTGTGACCAGACCTCCCACGAGTGGTCTTTTGGAGCTCTGGAGTTGGTGCTCCAGAGTGGTCTTGGGAGAGATTTGGTCATGGGTGCGACCAGACCTCCCCCAAGTGGCTTTGGCAGTGAGCTAGTGCTCACTCCCTCCTTTCAAACAAATGTATTTATGTAATATGCTTTCAATTTGAGCTTTTCAATCTACTATTATTACTTGCTATCAAATATTGCTTTTTGCAACTAACCATACAGCTCTCTTTTGGCAGGCCCTTCATGAATTTTTATTGCATGCTTTTCCCCACGGCTTGCTGAGTACATTCAAAAGTACTCATGGCTTGTGCCCTCTGTTTTAATCAGCAGATCAGGGAGTTCTAGGGAGCTCAAAGCTCTAAGAAAAAGAGGTCTTTGGAGGCCTTGTGTGCTAGGGGACGTCATCCACTCAATAGCCTGTGCGCTGATCGGTTGGATTTGCTCATGTTGGTTCTTTTTGTCTGTCGCGTTGTGCTCCCGGTTGTAGGCCCAATGGGCAAACCCCTGTAAGAAGCTTGACCGAAAGGTCTTTATTAATATATGTTAGGTTATCTTTTGCTTTCTTGGGTTCCTGGAACTGGCTGAGTGCACAGAGGCCAAGACCTCCAGGAGGTCTTGAAAATCTGCTGGGAGGTCCTGGCGGACCTCTTCTCGGGATGTACCGAGTGGTACTACCGCTCCTCCGTGCGGTAGTACCGCAGCTCAAAACAAAATCCGATCGGTTCCATGTACATTCCGAGAAGGTCGTTACAGTTAATTTCTATTTGCATACACTACCTAGTGATGGACTCAGTCAAGGTGTAATTGCTAGGAAACGGGCAGGCTATGCTAGCAACAAATCAAAAATTTCTACCACGTAAACTAGGAAGCCAAGCAAATAGATGATCACATATCATTACCACCAGACGCGCAGAGCAGCAGAAGAAGAGTTGGAGCAGCCTGGTCCAACATAGAGCGCGTCGATGTAGTGGTCGTAGTTGATCGTCCAGTGTCGAGCACGTCGATGCGGTGGTCGTAGTTGATCCAGCAACCTCTATAGTTCCTTATGAAGATCGCGGATCGTCCTCAAGCGCAACAGCAACCGCAGTAGCGCCTCTACGGTATCCACACGTCCAGGGAAGAAACAACCGTACGCCGGTGTGCTCGCACGAAGTCGTACGGCAAAGCTCTCAGGAAGGTGGCGGCTAGGGTTTCGGTGGAACAACTCAATTCACGACTTTCGTGTGTCTTGTCTATTACGTTAACCCACCCCTCCCAACAGCATTATGCACCTCCTTATATAGTGCCCATGATGGATCCTATCTGAACATGTTTTGTTTCAACCCATTAAGTGTGTGACCCTGTAGGTTCATGTGTAATCGGTTGTGACTCGGAAACCCTTTCCGACCACGAGTCGTTAGCGGTTCCTAGCAGGGCATAACGATTCCCAAATACACACAAATTATATCGGACGAACCTTAATGTAATATGATCTACGACCAGGTCCATATCACTAACGACCAGCTCGTATCTCTATACGATCAATTCATATTTGTTCTCGACCAATTCGTAACTTCTTACGACCAGTTTCGACTACTTAGTGATCATGTTCGACCAGCTTACGACTAGCTCGTATCTCCATATGACTAGTTTGTATCTGATCAAACTGAAAGACCTTCTCGTGTATTCTCCCTTTGCCTCACGATATCTGGTTGAACTCCAGGTGAGATGTTGTCTATTCAATACTTTCTCGATCGAGTGTCGGATAACTTCACATGGTCGAACACTTCGACCACTAGTGGTATGGCCATGCATTTACTTTATCCGACTACAATGAGGGGCCTAGAGACATCTCTCCTGTTATGTTAGGAGGGGTAAATCCCATATCCGACCAATCACATTCCTCTGCATGTTTCATAACATACCCGAAAGTTACCTTTATAACTACCCAATTACGAGTAGCGATTGGCAACCCTAAGAGTGCTATTACACATGTAGGAAACTATGCTGATCTCAAGTCTAAGGATTATACATCATCGTTTCTTGAGACCAACTAACGATACACATAATCATAACAATCTCAATAGTATCTCAAGGTGGGTCAATCCAACTCCATGTTCTCTAACATATGTTCACATTATTGATTCGATATCCCTATACCCATGACCGGTGAAACATGGTAATTAATCAATACAATGTGCTGGTTGATAGAGTCACTAGTGTTCCGACTATTGACATCCGACCAGGGATTCATTTAGAACGACATCATATAAGTTAAAAGAGTTTCACCAACAAGTCACATACTTGTTAATCTTCTTAACCAATGATTCATTTTAGGAACAGGATAACATACTATCCAATATTATGAATATAATAAAATATAATCATCTCTATGATTGCCTCTAGGGCATATTTCCAACAATAATTGCTATTGAGATGTCCTTACTACTAATGACAACTATATGATGTTTAATTGTCTAACTTAGCCACTAGACATTCATCCCTACTCATACGCACTACTCATAAACACAGAGAGGGAGAGAGCTGAGACATGTCAACAGAGGAAGCCAAGGAGTGGCTCGGGTAGGCTTCGCCGACGGCGAGCGGGACACCGGCGGCGACCGCAGAGGGCAGAAACGAGACTGGCTATGGAGGGCGGTCTAATGAAGGTGGTGTCGCTGGTTGGGTGGCACCGTGGCAGGCGCACGACGTCTCATGGGGGCCGGAGCTAGGAAGGAAAATGGGGCTACGGCTCTTGGGTGCGAGAAGGAGTATATTAGGGGAAGCATGAGTATGAGTAGAGGATGGGGAGCTCATCGGTGCAATTGATGGCGTTGGCGAGGAGCCGAGGAGGGCTGGCGGCGCAGGCCATGAGCAGCGTGGGCGGCTCGCTGTGGGGGCGCCGCTCGGCATGGAGAGACAGGTCGTGGGGCACTCAGGGTTTGCTTATCACGCATAAAAAATGTGACTCCTTACATGCCCAACATGTCCCGATAACGTGAAAATCTTACGGCTACAAGGCATCCTAATACATAAATGAAGAACAGAAAACTAATTCAACATGAATTAATTCAACTCACCCATGTGACGAGACAAGAACTCCGGCTTCCAAAATACAACTTACCTCTGCAAAGATGAATGAACATGATGAAGAACTCAAATAGTTCATCATTAACCATAGCATAAACATTCGCAAGCTTCAGCGCCAAACGGAAAAGATGCCCCCATGCCCCGCGACCACCCTCCCCCGAGCTCAAAGACGGCTGGGCGGGATCACGTAGCCCAGAGCCCCAGACCGAGCCCCGTGGTCCAATGCGACGGCAGGGAGGAGAACCACCTCACGCGGTGAGAGGGAGGTGGGAGAAAAAAATGGAGAAAGGTACAACACCTACCTGACCCTAGAGAGATGCAAGAGCAGCAGCAGCAGCAGCGATGACGGCCCCCCTCTGGCGCTCTTGGTGCAGCTGAGCTGCTCGTAGCCCTTGCACCGCCGACCTCCTCCATGGGCCTTGCAGTAGGCCGTGCGGCTCTCGGCGCCCTTGTGGCACCCAGGCTTCGGGCACCTCTGCCCGCCTCCATGAGCAATGCACAGGACTGAAGAGAAACTCTGGCCAAACAAAGTCATGGGCGCTTTCGACTTGTTGTGTGCTCCTCCGGTAGGCTGGTGATCTGTGGAGTTAAGGTCCGGTAACTGACCCAATCCAAGAACCAACCTGCATCCATCCTCTTGTGCAGACGCATGATTCGACCTCCGCCGCTCCGCGTACCTCTGTTGCCATGACTGCAGTTGTCCATTGCTGAACCCCGGAAGTCCAAGGAGAATGAGGTCTAGCCATGGCTGACCACTGTTGTGTAGCCTGGCCCTGAGTGCCCCATTAGCACTACAGAGCTATCCATCAGGGGCTGGTTTCCACGGTGAAGGATATCCGCGAAATCGTTATTCATCTAGGCTAAGTACTTTAATATACAATGAAGGTGGTGGACGAAACAACGAGAACACTATCTCTGGACAGTAGAAGATCAGGTGTTTCCTGATCTTTTTATATGTGCACTTCAGAGTAGACGAAGTGAGAATATTAGCAGCAGTGAAGTACCACTAAGCCCACCACTAACAAAATCCGATGTGTCCGCCCGGTCCATTACCATCTAGCTTTTGAGATATTATGATCCAGAAGGTACACTTGACCTCTGACAGGCTAAACCATCTGAAATAATACTGTTGTATGGTCGTTGAGCATTGTGTAGAAGCAGAGGAGAGCTCAAATGCTATGTGCCAGGAAAATCTTTAGGCTACAACAATATTGCAACAGAATGGAAATGTTAAGTCAGCTAAAGTTCCTGCTCCAAAAGTAACATAACTTAAGATTAGTAGCATCAAATGCATATAGGTGTGAAATTAACTACCGAAATAAAATAAGTAATGATGCCTAGAAGAGAACTAAAAGAACAAATCAATGGAAAGATCAACCTAGCCATACTTGCACACAAATCAATAGAAAGAATAAATCATTGACTCTTGGAAACGACTTTGAATTGCTGAAACTGAATACCATTAGGGGCTACAGGAATGCTGCTTTTCTTATTTCAGATGTGGGACCGTTATTTTACAGCACTCTGACTGACTATCTGGTTCCAGTAAAATTTGGACGATACTTATCCACATAATGTGTTCGACATCTGTTCTAGAAAAAACCCTAGGAGATTCAGGAATTTTAAGAACAATTTTTTTTATCGACCACACCAACCACTAAATATTACGGAATATTTGGCAATCACCAAAGTGGTTTTCTCCCAAAGCACAGCCAGCAACGCTGCACGCACCAACAATCAAAGCTCATGACACCACAAGGCCACAGCATACATATCACAAACACAAGAAAAGACAAATACCAAGGCGGTCAAGGTTGCCTCGTTTGCAAAGTCAGACAACTAACGTAAATTACCTCTGGGTGCATCCCACTCCAGGGACCAAAACCATTTCCACAGAAGTTGGGCATGGGGACGATGGATGCATTTGGTTTGGACTTGCGAACGGCAACCTCTCAACGTCACCATGTTGGCGAAGCATGCCCGACACCCGCATTATCTCTAGTAGCATGTGTGATGTGTGCAAAAGCAGACATTAGCACACACCATTAACATAAGTGTAATAGCCTCAATATTAATAAATAGTAATTATCTGCATTTCATAAGCATACATGTCATTTGGAGCATGTGCACAATTTGTTACAAATTAAAAACCTCAAATTTAAATCAAACCTAAAACTTGAATTTAAACTCCAAGAAGAAACTTCAAAGTTTGGCCAGTAAAAAACTCTGATAATTAATTTAATCAAATACTAGATTAATTATCACAAATTAATATAAATTTTTTCAAATTTTCAGAGATCAATTTGACCTTAATAAAATCCCTTGTCCTTTAATTAACCCTATTCGGTTAAAGGAATTAATTAAGCATTTTAAAACATGATTAGTGAGTTTTCAAAATTTATATGGAACCTATATCATCCCAGTATCATCTCTAAAAAATTTTAGATTTTTATAAATTTATTTACTGTTTTAAACCCCCTAGTCAAACCTAAATCTTTTGAATTAGTTTCGGTCAACTGGTTAAGACTCAGCCCAACCTCCAGGTCGTGCACGAACCATTCGATCTGAAATGGACGGACTAGATCAATTGTGACTTTCGGACCACCCGAACGCTACATGCAATCTGGGCCATCAATTTCCAATCGGACCATGCTGTTTTTGGAATGGTTAAGCCCAACGCGCGCGAGTCGTTCGATTTTGATTCAACCGCCAGATGGAGCGGTGACGTTCAGACCATCCTAACGCGCTTTGCCCTTGAATCGTTAGATCTTAATCGAACTGTCCACATCAAGTGCGACGTTCAGACCATCCGAGCGATCCACTCAATCTAGACCGTCCATTTTCTACTGGACTGCGCCGCTTTCATTCTTTTCGAGACTATTAGATTTTGATCAAACCGTCAGTATGAGTTGGACCGTTCGGACCATCTGAACGCTCCACTCAATGTAGGCCGTTCATTTGTGATCGAACCATCCGCAGAGATTGGGACGTTCAGACCGTCCAAACAGCCCTTTGATTTTGGTCGTAGATTTTAGATCGGACCATTCGCGCCTTTTCGCTCTCGATTGCTTCGTTTTGCCGCTGGGGCTGACAGCCCAGACCCACACGTCAGTCTCTCTCCTTCATCTTCTCAGCGTCGGTTAACGCAGCGCCAAATTTGAACTTTTTTTCATTGCTCGTAGCTTCGGGACCTCGGCCTTGTCTTTTGGTTGACCAAAGCACGCACCGAAGGCCGCCAGTGTGGCATCTTAGCATCTGGTGAGTTCTTTCCTTGTTCTTGTGCGTCATTTCACGTGCTAGGTTGTGGGAGTAAAACCCCTAAGCTAATTGGATCATTGATCTAGCAGGATTCACAAATTTTGGATTTCTTCTATTTTCAGTCGTAAGTGCCCCCTTCGTCTCCATCTCCAACAGGCTGAGTTCTTTTCTAATTCCTCCTAATGTAAGCTTCCTAGGGACCTAACTGACCTAGCCCAACCTTTCACTCTTTGATTCCTTGCTCAGGTCATCGTGTCACCGTGGGCTTCTTTTGGTCACTTTTATCCCCTAGTAGCATAAGCAGGCATTTAGCTACTCAATGCGCTTTCAAATCATCGTGTCCGCTTTTGCCCGTTTTTGTGCCGCCGCTGTGGTTCGTTGCCGACCAATTTCCAGCCACCACCTAGACCACAACCCTATTCAGGTTCCATTTTGGCCTCTAGCTCACGCGGTCGTAGGCCATCGCACCGGCTAGCTGCAGGCAAAGCTCACAGCTGCCACTGCTCTGTTGTCGGATGCCCCGACAACACTGTAGCGGGTGGTTAGTCGTTAAGCGTTGTCATTTAGATTAAACACTGATTAGTTATTAATTGAAGTCCTTAGTTGTCTCACTGATTGGTGGGACCTCAAACTTAACCACATGCTTTAGCCTTCAATTTACGTGTGCAGACGCTGACACGTGGGCCCAAGTAATCAGTTAAGTGGATGCGCGAGCTTAGAAAATACGCTTTGTGTTAAGTGAAAACATATTTTGTTTACTTTGAAAATCAGTAGTACGTTAGTGTAACTAGAAGACGTATTTTCATATTTACGCCTTCAATGCGTAGCTGCGGCTCGGTAGGAAAGGTTCTGAGTACAATTTTAAATCCCGAATTGATTTAGTTTTATACTGAAAATGATTTTAACTTCAAAAATTTATAAGTACTTCATTTTAACTCCAAATTTGGTGAAATAAATTTTGTTAGCTTTAGTTTTTAGTTAACTTTAATCTGGAATAACTTTTGCACATGCTACTGTTACAGAAATTTTTGTTAATTAAAATAATTACACGTTAAAGACTTAAACCTTATAAAATTCATAACAAATTCATTTGAGCTCCAAATAAACTGAAATTTTCACCAAAAATTACTTAAGTCAGAAGCATCCTATTGTAATTTTATCATGCATTTTTCTATGTTTTTGCACTTGGTCATTTCTTTTCTCGATATTTACTTGCTCTTGTTATTTTAGATTCTGGTTTTCCCGACGTGAGTGAATATACTTCTGAGCAACCTAAGGTTGAACAAGTGGTTTATAATCAAGGCAAGCATCCTCTTGCATCATTTTGATCCTAGTTTTGGTAATTAGTGTTTTTGAAATGCAACAATGATTGTGTTCATGCTATTTTTGTATGAATCAATACTTTGTGAGTTACTTAGTTATATCCCAATATTTATGGCTTACCCTTGATCAAATTCATACACTTATGCTTAAGATAGAAATATTGTGTAGAACAAATTGGTCTTTAGATAATTGCTTAGCCATGCAAGTTAGTAGAGCGATAGTTTGATTGACAAGCTTAACTTGTCGGTCATGGGAACACTAAATGAATTCTAGAGTTGGTTTCTTTGTTCGGATTGTTAAAACTGAAAGTTAAGTTAAAATTTGTATGTTAAAAACTTGGTTTAGATCTGGACAAGTGTTTGATAATGATGGTGCTTTTGTGCACGAGATTTGGAAAATGTGGTAGTCTTGTTCGGACCATTAAGGACCGAACTTTGGGCTGTCAATTCAAGTACCTTGCATACTTCCACACGTGGTGTATGGGTACTACTTGGTTAAGTAAGGCGAGGGTCTTATTGAGTTGAAAAACTGGTGTGGTGAGGACATATGTGTTTGATCATATGTTCGTACCTATCCGATTGCAATTTAATATATGCGGGTGAGCACAGTTTTAGTTTAGTTCTTTTGGGTCGGCATTCCCAACACAACTTGACTGCCCCGGTTAGCAAGCTCTATTAGTAGCTTGTACTCAGCGGGATTCATCACACATGGGTGATTCAACTCAATAATATCAACTTGCTGAAAAATACTAAGTCTTGGTTTACCTAGCCGGCATACCTAAGGTATTATGCTACTTTCCCGGGGGCTTACGGGCTAACCAAATTGTGTGGGTAAAGATGTACACCCCTGCAGGGTTAAAACTATTCGAATAGCCGTGTCCACGGTTACAGACGACACTTGTTTTGATTGACATCATAGTTAGACTCTAAAATAAAAACAATTGATATGGGAATACTTGGTATCGGCATGAATGGCTATTCATGCATGTTAATTGAGTCAAAGTGGATAGCCACTTTGATATGATTTGAGTTATGATTATCTCTTAATCACTTGTTGTTTTTAGTCCAAACTTGTTTACAAAATGGCCTTTGCAAAAATTAGCAAGTATAGAGGTAAAACTTGTGCTTTATGCAAAAATTAATGCCACTACAGCCTTTCCTTTGGAACAGCCTTAAGCATGTATAAAAATTCTAATCCTTTGGTTAGGTTCTACTAAACACTTTCTTTTAGTAGTTTCGTGTAAGTCTTGCGAGTACCTTCTGTACTTAGTTGCTTTAACCACTTGTTGCAGGTGAGGAAGATTATGTGTACGACACATTCATTAGCGCCGATGATGGTGGCGCTAACGAATGATGTTGTTTCTACCTCCACTCAGTTGCCTGAGGGTGTTTGGGCACACTTGGTGGACCTTTTGGTGTTTGTAATTGTTTCCGCTGTAGACTTTTACTTTTAGTTGACAGTTGTTCACATATGTGACTAGTGTACTGAAACTCAGGTCTTGTAAAGTTTTGTTAAATATATGGCCTTTTGTGTGACTTTGTATAATGTTGTTTAGGATGTGTGTACATTAATCTTTGATCTTGGGAATTAATGTATGACACACATCCGAGAACTTGAAATTGGGTTCGTTCCTAATTAAAAATTATACCTTTGGTATAATCTTTTAATTTGAAACGTATTCAATTTCAGGGGTCCTCACAATAAGAACATGGGAAAGTTACTGCCACTTAAGACAAGATGTAGTCTTTATTTCTTAATAACCATGCTAGATCCTTTCAAGACCTATTTACACAAAAGGATTGCACCCCTTAAACAGAAACATAGTCACCGAGCAGGTTTGCATAAACCAAAAACAAGTCAGAGGAGGAATTAGGCCACCGTGAATCCGCAAAGACAAATTCCAATCTAATCCAATAAAGCTATCCACACAAGAAACAGAACAATGGAGGCTAAGAACCGGATCAAACCTCTCACCTTGATTCAGCATCCTGCTGTAGATTGGGAGCACCTGCATGAACGGCCCTAGTTTCTGCTGCTCCTGCAACAACTCCGCCAAGTATTGGCTACACCACTGCAATCCAACCCGGACTCATCCAATCCGATCCAGGCACAAAAGAAAAAAAACAAGGCGCAATTCAGACAGCCGGCCATCTAAGAACACACCAATCTTAGTGTTCCTTTTCTCTTCCCAAGAAACAAAACCCAATCTTAGTGTTCCTATCTTACCCGCCTACGTCTAGCGGCCTAGCGGGGGGCCTCACCTGTGATGACATGGCCGTCCATGGCAACATCGGCCAGGTTAGTTTGGGCTTACGCACCAATCCGGAGGAGCCTCCTCCCTCGCCTGGTGGTCGCCCCTCAGTGGGCCCCTCGGCTCGTCCCTCCTTGCCTCGCCTCTTCCCGTCCTCCTCTCCTCCTTGACTCCGTGGGACGATACTCCAGGGCGCGTGAGAGGCCGTAGAGCCACGTCGGCACAGAGGGATCCGGTGTACTGGTCGCTACCAGTGGCGCCTGTGGAGGCGACATCAAGAGCGCGACACGGCGAGGGGCTAGGGTTTTGGGAGGTGGAGAGGAGCATTTGGGGGGTTTGAGGCGGAGGGTGATGGGATTAGGCTGCAGTGTCACATCCCCATTTTGATTAAATGGAAATATTATGCATCTCATGAGCATGCATTTGGTTTATGGAGCATTTGCACAAATATTTGCATTTGAAAATCTTCAAATCAAAGTTGAACATACAACTCAAATAGAAGCTCCAAAACAAAAACAGAATTAAATACTTATGATCATCTTTGGAAAATAATTTATTTAAATCTTATAATATTTATCATGAATAAATATAATTTTTCCCAAATGTTTAGATACCAAATCAACCCTAAGAAAATTCAAATCCCATTTCAATGACCCCTGTGGTTAAAGAATTAAAAATGAGAAAATAAGTCTTGAATAGTGTGGTTTAGAAAATTTATATGTGAAATAGATCATCCTAGGAACCTCCTACAAAATTTCAGATTTTTAGGAAATTATTTGCTATTTTTAAAGCATCGGTCAAAGCGGAGGGATTTGAAAAGAAAGCAGTCATTGTGTTTGACCCGACCCAACTCATTTGATCGGACTCGACCCAACCAACTAAGACATCGGCTCGAGCCAGGCACCGACCGCACGAGCTTGAGCCACTGACCGCCTCGGCCAACTTGTCGGGCTCGTCTCCTTCCTCCCGTTGGCACTCACGCAGAGCTTCCAAGCCACACGGCCTAGCGCCTCTGAGTCGCGCCAATGACGCCATCAATCCACCGCCCTATCGATCACTCCTAGAGCTTCTCCACCTAACGGCACCTTCGTTCCATCCTTGCCCGAGCCTAAAACCCCCTCCATGCCTCCTGTTTCCCTCATTCTTCCTCTCGGTGACTGAGGAAGAAGACCCTCGTTTGAGCTCTAATCTCGGGTAAGCTTTGCAACTGAGCATCCTTGCTCTTCAACATTTCTTACCATCTCCATTTTGGCTAATGCGAGCTCATTCCACTGTGTGTAGCACCCGGCGCATGACCGTGTCCACAACGTCTCCAGAGCGTGCTCCGAAAGTCACCACCATGCCTTTTCATCTCCAGTGAGTATTATCCTATCTCATGCGCGTCACCTTGCACCTTTAGGTGTAAGAATCATTTCCCCTCAACTCATTTTCTCAATGCTTCGTAGGATCCCGAGAATTTTGAGGTTGCCCTCTTTTTAGTAGAAAACCATAACCTTCGTCTCCAACTCTGTTCTAGTAAGCCATCCTTCGATCCCGTGCAATGTCACCATCTACTTAACACTTATAAGCTATCTTGACTCTTCATTGCCCTTCTTTTTCTCTAGATTGTCTCCACCACGAGAAGCCTAGCGCCGCCATCACCATTGTCATCACCGGCCATCATCCGAGCTTCTCTGACCACCCTCCTTGCTCGGGGTAGGTCCCCTATGACCCCTTTATGCACATTCATGCACCATTTAGCTGAATGCATAGCCATAGGGTCGCATGCACGTTTGGCCGAAACACATCGCCGCCCATCTCTAGTGCGCCACCGCTACAGGCCGTCATGAAGCTCACCACCGGTACTAGAAGGTGCGCATGGCTATTAGGTTTCCATTCCTGCCCTTAGTTCGTGCCGTTGTGGTCCACGTCGCCGACAGCAAGCCCGGCGATGAAGCCTTGTGCATTTTCGCGTTGTTGGATTTCCAATGGTACTGTAGCTTGTCATTAGCATTTAATCGTTGTCGGTTTAGGTATAAGTATTCAGTAGATGATGTTATTTGTAGCTAATGTTTCACCGACAACTGGGGTCCATGAGCTGAAAAATGAAAGGGTTAAATGAAACCGGGTTTTCTTTTAGTCAATGACATGTGGGGCAAGGCCTTAAGTGCACAGCCATAGACCCGTGGATTGTGCATGTTGACCTTCGGTCCATGCACTATTGCATGGACCGAGTCAATGACAAACGGGTCCCACCTGTCAGTGGATTTAATTCAAAAATTAAAATGAAAAAGAACACTATGCAGTGGACCCCATCCATCAACGACTCAGGCTAGGTAAGCTTAGGTACGAAAAGTATTAAATGCATTTATAAATTCTGAACTGAGTTATTTTTGCACTGTAAATTCAAATAACTTCAAAAATTCATAACTAAATCATTTTAACTCCAAAATGAGTGAAACCAATTTTGTTGGTTTTCATTTTTAATGTACTTTAATTTGAAATAGATATGAAATTTGTTCTATCATATAAAATGATGATCTTCGAATTTATTCCAGAACTGAATTATTTTTACACTAAAAATGTTGTTAACTTTGAAAATTCATAGAAAATGCAAATTAACTCCAAATGGGGTGATTCAATTTTTATTGAGCACAAATTTTTATTATATTTCTAACCATGTAATTTTTATCCCCACCATTGTTATGCAAATTTTCACTAAAGTAATTAATTCGGATGAATAGTAACAGAACATGATTTTTCAGATTTTTTCTCAATTACTGATTTTCAAACTTTAGTAACTTTGACATACAAACTTCAATTAAAATAATTATTCCACCTCAATTCATCTAAAATCAGCATTTTGCTACTGTATAAATTTTATGCATTTTTTAGCAATTTGAATTTTTCGCCTTTCTCGGTATTTATTCGATGTCATTTTCTATAGATTCCGAAGTGCCGCAAGTGGACGATTACGCAACTGAGAGTGAACAATTAGACTTCCAACAAGGTAAGCATCATTTGAACTTTGTTTTGCATCATATTGATTGCGAGCACCCCTGATAATGGATTTGTTCCAAATTAAAAGATTACACCAGAGGCATCATCTTTAACAGAGAACAAACCCAATTTCTAGTTCCTAGATGTGTGTCATACATTAATTCCCAAGATGAAAGATCAATGTACACACATCCTAAACAACATTGTACAAAGTCACACAAAAGGCCATATATTTATAACAAAACATTACAAGACCTGAGTTTCAGTACACTAGTTACATATGTGAACAACTGTCAACTAAAAGTAAAAGTCTGCAGCGGAAACAACTATAAACACCAAAAGGTCCACCAAGTGTGCCCTAACACCCTCAGAGAACAGAGTGGAGGTAGAAACAGCATCATTCGTTAGCGCCACCATCATTGGCGCTAACGAATGTATCGTACCCATAATCGTCCTCACCTGCAACAAGTGGTTAAAGCAACTGAGTACAGAAGGTACTCGCAAGACTTACACAAAACTACTAAAAGAAAGTGTTTAGTAGAACCTAACCAAAGGATTAGAATTTTTATGCATGCTTAAGGCTGTTCCAAAGGAAAGGCTGTAGTGGCATTAATTTTTGCATAAAGCACAAGTTTTATCTCTACACTTGCTAATTTTTGCAAAGGCCATTTTGTAAACAAGTTTGGACTAAAAACAACAAGTAGAAGATAGATATTCATAACTCAAAGCAAATCAAAGTGGCTGTCCACTTTGACTTGTTAACATGCATGAATACCCATTCATGCCGATCCAAGTATTCCCATATCAATTCTTTTTATTTCAGAGTCTAACTATGATGTCAATCAAAACAAGTGTCGTCTGTAACCATGAACAATTCGAATAGTTTTAACCCTGCAGGGCTGTACATCTTTACCCACATGACTTGGTTTGCCCGTAAGCCCCTAGGAAAGTAGCACACTACTTTAGGTATGCTAGCTGGGTAAACCAAGACTTAGTATTTTTCAGCAAGTTGATATTATTGAGTTGAATCACCCATGTGTGATGAATCCCGCTTAGTACAAGCTACTGATAGAGCTTGCTAACCGGGGCACACAAGTTGTGTTCGGAGTGCCGACCCAAAAGAACTAAACTAAAACTGTGCTCACCCGTACATATTAAATTGCAATTGAATCCCTACAAACATATGACCAAACACATATGTCCTCACTCCACTAGTTTCCCTCCCCTTACTTAACCAAGCAGCACCGATACACCGCATGTGGAAGTACGTAAGGTACTTGAATTGATAGCCGAAAGTTTGGTCCTTAATGATCTGGACAAGACTACCACATCTCCCAAATCTCGTGCACGAAGGCACCATCACTATCAAACACTTGTCCAGATCTAAACCAAGTTTTTAACATACAAATTTTAACTTAACTTTCAGTTTTAACAATCTGAACAAAGAAACTAATTCTAGAATTCATTTAGTGTTTCCCATGACCGACAAGTCAAGCTTGTCAATCAAACTATCGCTCTACTGACTTGCATGGATAAGCAATTATCTAAAGACCAACTTGTTTAACACAGGATTTCTGGCTTGGCATGAATGAGAACGGCAAGCAAGAAGAATAAGAACAGTGTAGAGGACGGAGGATTTGCCTCAGTGAAGAGGATGGAAATGCCGACTTGTCTACACGGCCTGAGAGTGGAACGAAGAGTTTTGATGGTGCTCTTCGTCGGAGAAAACAGTGATGGCCACTCGTGGCAGCACCAGAGCAAGCCTGGTCATCGTGGTGAGGCCAAGTGGCATTGCATGCAACAAAAAATGCAGGCGCGAAGCCACCTCATGCGCAATGTGCTTGGAGCTGGTGTAGTGGCGCAGAGAAGACGAAGGAGAGAGACTGGCAAGTGGGCCAGGGCTGTCAGTCCCAGCGGCGAAACAAAGCAGCTTGGTCAGAACGGTGTGGATGGTTCGATCAAGTTTCAACGGTCCTGATTGAAAGGTCTGTTCGGGCGGTTCGAACGTCCCCATCCACACGGACGGCCTGATCGCAAATGAACGGCCTAGATTGAGTGGGGCGTTCAAATGGTCCAAACAGCCCAACTCATACTGACGATTGGATCAAAATCTAATGGTCTCGACAAAATGCACGCTTTAGCTTCAAACGAATGAAAGCAGCGTTGTCCGATAGAAAATGGACGGTCTAGATTGAGTGGATCGCTTGGATGGTCTGAACGTCACACTTGATGCGGACGGTCCGATTAAGATCTAACGATTCAGGGGCGAGCATGTTAGGATGGTCCGAACGTCACTACTCCATCTGGCGGTTGAATCAAAATCAAACGGCTTGCGCGCGTTGGGGCTTAACCATTCGAAAACGGCACGATGCGATTGGAAATTGACGGCCCAGATTGCATGGAGCGTTCAAGTGGTCCGAAAGTCACAATTGATTTGGTCTGTCCATTTCAAATCGAATGGTTCGCGCACGACCTAGAGGATGGGCTGAGTCTAACTAGTTGACCGAACCTAATTCAAAAGATTTGGGTTTGACTAGGGGGTTTAAAATAGCAAATAAATTTTTAAAAATTTTAAAATTTTCAGAGATGATACTTGGATGATATAGATCCCAAATAAATTTTGAAAACTCACTGATCACGCTTTTAAAATGCTTAATTAACTCCTTTAACCAGATAGGGTTAATTAAAGAACAAGGAATTTTCTTAAGGTCAAATTGAACTCTAAAAATTTGACAAAAATTATATTAATTTGTGATAATTAATCTAGTATTTGATTAAATTAATTCCCAGAGTTCTTTACCATCAAAACTTTGAAGTTTCTTCTGGAGTTTCCATTCAAGTTTTAGGTTTGATTTAAATTTTGTGGATTTTAATTTGTAACAAATTATGCACATGCTCCAAATGACACGTATGCTTATGAAATGCAGATAATTACTATTTATTAATATTGAGGCTGTTACAAACCTCCCCACATTAAGAAAATCTAATCCCGAGATTCCGGTAGTTCAGAAATTGGGAATAGAATGACTCTAAGCAGTTCTTTTCTAGAAACACAAAATCTGTTGTCTTTATTTCCTTCAAAGATAGAAAAGGAATATAAACAGTATCTGTTGTTTTGATTTCCTTCAAAGATAGAAAAAGAAGATCATAACAACTAACATGGTGTTGTTATTACACTTTCTTTTACATAGCTTTGTTTAACCTTGCCTTTCTTGATTCAAAGGCACTTCAATCATGGAAGATGTAGGGGTGCTCAATCCTCATTAGATCTTCACGCTCCCAAGTGGCTTCCTCTTCTGTGTGGTTACTCCATTGCATTTTTAAGAACTTGACGGTGTAGTTTCTGGTCCTGCATTCCATTTCATCGAGTATACGCATCGGTTGCTGTTGGTAGGAAAGATCAGGTTGTAGATCAAGGTTCTCATAGGCAGTTGCTTTGGTAGGAACAAGAAGGAATTTCGTCAGTTGTGAGACATGAAAAGTATCATGTACTGCTGAACGAAAGACTGGTAACTCCAATTGATATGCTATCACTCCTCGTTTTGCAATGATTCGGAAAGGTCCGATATAACAAGGTGCTAGCTTTCCTTTCACCTGAAATCGATGAGTGCCCTTCATAGGTAATACTTTAAGATAGACATGGTCATCTAGACGATTGTTAGCATAGCTCTTTTGACGAGACTATGTTGTTTTCAATCGGTCTCAAATCAAGCGAACTTGCTCTTCGGCTTCCATCACCAAGTCTGGACCATAGAAGGGTCTTTCTCTAGACTCGGACCAGTTCAAAGGTGTCCTACAAGCTCTTCCATACAATGTTTCAAACGGTGACATTTGAATGCTTTCTTGGTAGCTATTATTGTAGAAAAATTTCACATATGGCAAGCACTTCTCCCAATTCTTGCTGTAAGACAGCACACAGGCTCGGAGAAGATCTTCCATTACTTGATTCACCCTCTTGGTTTGACCACTGGTTTGAGGATGATAAGCAGTGCTGAAAGAGAGTTCAGTCCCCATTGCTTGTTGAAGACAACTCCAGAAGTATGAGGTGAACTGAGGGCCACGATCAGAGACAATAACCTACGGTACACCATGGAGACAAATTCTGGAAATATAAAGCGCTACTAGCTTATGGCCATTGAAAGTAGTCTTGACTGGAATAAAATGCTCTACCTTTGTCAGACAGTCAATGATCACCCAAATGGCATCGGACCCATTCTGAGTCTTTGGAAGACCGGTAACAAAGTCCATACCAATCTCCTCCCATTTCCACTCGGGAATAGGTAGCGGTTGAAGGGTACCAGCTGGCTTCAAGTGCTCGGCTTTGACCCTTTGGCAAATATCGCATTCAGCAACATACTGTGCAATTTGCCTTTTCATCTAGCTCCACCAGAATATCTTCTTTAGATCCTGATACATCTTGGTACTCCTAGGATGTATAGAAAACTTAGAATTGTGAGCCTCCTTAAGAATTAGCTCTCTCAACAGAGGATCTGAGGGTACCACCAAACGGTTGCCATACCGAATAATCCCTTGAGCATCTTTAGAAAATTCTTTGGCTTTACCCGACTTCAAATCTTCCCGGATTTTGGCTACCTCAGCATCGGTTTTCTGAGCTTCAAAGATCTAGTCCTCAAGTGTGGATTTCACCTCTAGGGCAGCGAGAAATCCCTCCTCAACCATCTCAATATTCAGGCGTTGAAACTCAGCACACAAGTCTTTTGTAGAGGGAGTTACCGACAAGCAGTTGCACTACGACTTTCTGCTCAAAGCGTCGGTCACTACATTGGCTTTACCTGGGTGATAATGAACCCCCATATCGTAGTCCTTGATCAATTCAAGCCATCTTCTTTGTCTCATATTCAGATCAACTTGAGTGAAAATGTATTTCAGGCTCTTATGATCAGTATAGATCTCGCAACAAATGTCGCCAAATCTTCAGAGCGTGGACTATGGCTGCCAATTCCAAGTCATGAGTAGGATAATTCATTTCATGAGGCCTCAACTACCTTAATGCATATGCCACAACTCTGCCCTCTTGTATGAGAACACAACCAAGTCTATGGCGAGATGCATCGCAATAAATATCGAAGTTCTTGTGAATATCCGGCAGAGTGAGAACTGGAACTTTGGTCAGGAGTTCTTTTAAAAGTTGAAAAATTTCTTCACACTCGGCTAACCATTCAAATTTCTTCTCCTTCTTCAAAAGCTAGGTCATCGGTTTTGCTATCTTGGAGAAGTTCTCAATAAACCTACGGTAATAACCCGCAAGTCGAAGAAAACTTCGGATGTTAGTGATGTTCTTGGGCTGACTCCAGTTTAGCACATCTTGTACCTTGCTTGGATCAACAATGATACCGCCTTCGGATAACACATGCCCTAAAAAGCTGACTTTCTTGAGCCAGAACTAACACTTGTTGAATTTTGCATACAGCTGATGCTTACGAAGTGTTTCCAACACAAGCCTCAAATGCTGCTCATGCTCTTCATCGGACTTGGAGTAAATGAGGATGTCGTCAATAAATACGACAACAAACTTGTCCAAATATTCCATGAACACTGAATTCATGAGGTTCATGAAATATGCAGGCGCATTTGTTAAGTCGAAAGACATAACTGTGTACTCGTACAAACCGTAGCAAGTAGAGAATGCTGTCTTTAGAATGTCCTCAGCCCTGACCTTGATCTGATGATAGCCTGAACACAAATCAATCTTGGAAAAGACTTGGGCTCCAGTCAATTGGTCAAAAAGATCATCAATGCGAGGAAGAGGATACTTATTTTTGACAGTGACTTCATTTAACGGATGGTAGTCCACACACATCCACAAAGTCTTGTCTTTCTTCTTGACAAAGATGACCGGGCATCCCCAAGGTGAGGATCTCGGTCGGATAAAACCTTTGTCAAGCAACTCTCCAAGTTGTTTCTTCATCTCTACTAACTCATTGGGAGGCATCCTATACGGTCTCTTTGATATTGGAGCAGTATCGGGTGCTAGTTCGATTACGAACTCCACCTCACGATCCGGGGGCATGTTTGGAAGTCTTCAAAAAAGACATCTGGATACTCACAAACTACTGGTACCATCTCTAAGGTAGGGGTGGTATCAACTTTCAAAGCATAAAGGTGAGAACGGACTGTCTTGGAATGAAAAACAACTTGATTGCCGTTTTCATTTGTAACAAAAATGGACCATTGAGCACAATTAATTTGCCCCTGATTCTTGGATAGCCAATCCATTCCCAAGATGACATCCAACCCTTCGGAATCTATAACTATCAGATTTGCCAAAAACTCTACCCCTTGAATCTCTATTTTGATGCCCTAGCATATTTGATTAGTTCTAAAAACTGATCCTAGTGATTGAATAATATATGGGGGCTGGAGTGTATGCATATCTAACTGATGTTGAACAACAAATTGACTCTTGACAAAAGAATGGGATGCTCCAGAATCAAATAAAACAGTAGCTGGACTGGAATTAACAAGGAGCATACCGAGAACGACATTAGGAGCATCAACCGCCTCTTCTACAGTAATTTGATTGACTCGACCAGAGCCCTGAGATGGATCGGCCTTGATAGGAGGCCTTTGAGGTGGTGCTGGTCGTACATGTGCTGGAGAAGGCCGAACAGGGGGCAAACCACGTGCCTTTGCCAAACATTGATTGGTGAAATGTCCAGGACGCCCGCAGTGATAACAGTTAACACCAGGCTTGACATTGTTGACATTCTGTAGCTAATTCCCAATAGCTCTCGGCTGCCCAGTGGGTGGAGGAGGACGAGGTGCAACCACTAGCGGCCTTGGTGGAGTTGGAGCTTGAGCTCGAGGAGGTTGAGGCTGCCACATGCGCGGTCTTGGCAAATTGCCCCTAGCTGCAATCTGTGCAGCCCTCTTCCACTTGTGTGCTTCATCCAAAGCCTTGCCCTTCCTTTCAGCTATGATGGCTTTAATTATTGACAAGATGCTGGAAGTTTATGAAATCTTGAACTGCCAAAGCCATCTGCAACTCCTCTATCAAACCATTCATGAACTGTTTCAGCGACGAAGGTTAGTTGAAACATCATTAGGTGCGTATCGCGCCAGGAAGTTGAACTCATGAGGATATTCAGTCACAGCCATCCGCCCTTGCTTAAGAGCGAGGAATTCTTGCTACTTGATCATCATAGCTCCCTTCGGAATGTGAGCTTCACAGAAGGCTTCTTTGAACTCGTCCCAAGTCGGGATGTGTCCAGCAGGCTGGATGGCATGAAAATTATCCCACCAAGCACTTGCTGCGCCATCCAACTGATAGCTGGCAAATAACACCTTCTCTCTCTCAGAACATTCAACAACAAACATCTTCTTCTCTATCGCTCTCAGCCAGTCTTCTGCTTCCATCGGATCTTCGGAGCTGGATAATACAGGTGAGTTGGTCTGCTGAAAATCAGCGAGCCCTCCCTGAGCACGATGACCTCCTGCCACTCCAGCTGGTCCAGGAGCTGAAGAAGTGTTACGCGCTATTTGCTCTAGAATGCACGTCTGATCCATATGGTTGCGCTCTATCTACAAGAGCACCTCAACCATTGTGGGAGGCGAAGGAAGCTCTTCCTCATGCCGACCACCCTGATGTCCATGGCGACTAGAAGGTTCTGCCTACTCTCCCCGAGGGTAAAGATCATTGACAGAAGCGAAGCGGGATTTCGGGGGTGGAGATCCCTCTTCCTGCTGTGTGTGAGAACAAGTAGTAGGTCATGTCATACTGTTGCCATACAACTGTTAGCAACTCAACAAGGATACACCCGAATGAGCACAATTCAAAATTTTGGACAGCAAAGGTAGTATACTAATTTAGCATGCATAATGATATGAAATGCACCAAAATCAACACCAAAAGAACACAAAATCCATTAAGCATCAAATAGCAAAGTTTTGGCACAGTTACATCCATAGATGTCTATAGACAACATGGCCACTGCTCGAAACAAAAGTCTTACAACGGAACATACATAATTATACAAGATACAAGTGCTATCCTATTACATTTTATTTAGGGATAGCTACTGGTCGATTACAACTCTTAGCAACAAGTGTTCATCATCCATGGACTAGACAAAGTGATCTCGGTTAAAATTCACCGGGAACTCGTCCGAAAGATGAGCTCCAGGCGATCCCGTGTCTATTGGGTCCAATGGACTGAGGAGACGCCTCGGAGAACCTAGCAAAGGAATGTGACCTCCAGGGGGTGCCAGCCGCTGTGCACAAAGAAAACTTGAAGACATCTGGGCTTGGTGACACTGTCCATAAGTAGGTACGAGCCCCGCCACTTCCGAAAGTCGATAATCTAGTGGTGTAGCAGTAGCTGGGGAGGTCTCGTTGTGACCATAAAGCATGTTACGGGGAACGCAATTCATGCTGACTCCGATCCTAAGGTACTCCTGGGCTTCCCTAAGACAGCGTCGGGTCTCCCACAGCTCGTACACATGGCAGCGATGGATTTGGTCCATAATGTGAACCAACCTTGCCAGCTGGCGCACATGTGGGTCTTCTCCAAACTGAATCCCATCGAATGTGTTCACCTCTGCTCCGGGGCCTCGCTTCGGGAAGTTATAGTAGGGTGGTTGAGACAACTCCGTCAAACCATGACGAAGAAGGTTCATCATCCCACTAGCTGCTTCCTGAATAGCCATGGCTTCAGAGGTGGCATATACTTGGATACAGTATGGAATGCTTCCCGCCACCTGTCTTGCAATAACATTGATCACAGCTCGATACTCCTCCATCCCCAGTCCTCAGTCCCGACGATAGATAGCATACTCTGGTTGGTAGGTGAAATTAGACCGCCACATCATTTCCCGCAGCAATGCCAGGTATCCTTCCACTTCTTCCGCTCAGGTCTCCTTAACCAAATACCACCCGCTCATCTATAGACAAAAAGACAAGGGAAGTGAGCAAATTAGTTTGTAAAACCAACTGAAAGTTGGGGTAAGAAATGACACTAAGAGGGATAAGAAATAAAAGATGTCATACTTAAATTTTCTAAAATTATTTTGTTATCTTAGAAAATAATTTCACAAAAGACTTACTATTGCTAACGACCATGCTATTTCTAACCTACAGTTAGTATGGCTCTGATACCAACACTGTGAGGGCCCCTGATATTGGATTTGTTCCAAATTAAAATATTACACCAGAGGCATCATCTTTAACAGGGAACAAACCCAATTTCAAGTTCCCGGATGTGTGTCATACATTAATTCCCAAGATCAAAGATTAATGTACACACATCCTAAACAACATTATACAAAGTCACACAAAAGGCCATATATTTATAACAAAACTTTACAAGACCTGAGTTTCAGTACACTAGTTACATATGTGAACAACTGTCAACTAAAAGTAAAAGTATACAGCGGAAACAACTATAAACACCAAAAGGTCCACCAAGTGTGCCCTAACACCCTCAGGCAACTGAGTGGAGGTAGAAACAGTATCATTCGTTAGCGCCACCATCATCGACGCTAACGAATGTATCGTACCCATAATTGTCCTCACCTGCAACAAGTGGTTAAAGCAACTGAGTACAGAAGGTACTCGCAAGACTTACACAAAACTACTAAAAGAAAGTGTTTAGTAGAACCTAACCAAAGAATTAGAGTTTTTATACATGCTTAAGGCTGTTCCAAAGGAAAGGCTGTAGTGGCATTAATTTTTGCATAAAGCACAAGTTTTATCTCTACACTTGCTAATTTTTGCAAAGGCCATTTTGTAAACAAGTTTGGACTAAAAACAACAAGTAGAAGATAGATAATCATAACTCAAAGCAAATCAAAGTGGCTGTCCACTTTGACTTGTTAACATGCATGAATAGCCATTCATGCCGATCCAAGTATTCCCATATCAATTGTTTTTATTTCAGAGTCTAACTATGATGTCAATCAAAACTAGTGTCGTCCGTAACCGTGGACACGGCTATTCGAATAGTTTTAACCCTGCAAGGGTGTACATCTTTACCCACACAACTTGGTCAGCCCGTAATCCCCTGGGAAAGTAGCACACTACCTTAGGTATGCCGGCCGGGTAAACCAAGACTTAGTATCTTTTAGCAAGCTGATATTATTGAGTTGAATCACCCATGTGTGATGAATCCCGCTTAGTACAAGCTACTGATAGAGCTTGCTAACCGGGGCTCACAAGTTGTGTTGGGAATGCCGACCCAAAAGAACTAAACTAGAACTATGCTCACCTGCACATATTAAGTTGCAATCGGATCCCTACGAACATATGATCAAACACATATGTCCTCACTCCACTAGTTTTTCAACTCAATAAAACCCTCCCCTTAATTAACCAAGCAGCACCCATACACCACGTGTAGAAGTATGTAAGGTACTTGAATTGACAACCCAAAGTTCGGTCCTTAATGATCCAGACAAGACTACCACATTTCCCAAATCTCGTGCACGAAGGCACCATCACTATCAAACACTTGTCCAGATCTAAACCAAGTTTTTAACATACAAATTTTAACTTAACTTTCAGTTTTAACAATCTGAACAAAGAAACCATTTCTAGAATTCATTTAGTGTTTCCCATGACCAACAAGTTAAGCTTGTCAATCAAACTATCGCTCTACTGACTTACATGGCTAAGCAATTATCTAAAGACCAATTTGTTCAACACAAGATTTCTATCTTGAGCATAAGTGTATGAATTTGATCAAGGATAAGCCACAAAGATTGGGGTATAACTAACTAAACTCACAAATTATTGATACTTCAAAATAGCATGCACACAGTTATCCCCGCATTTCAAAATACTTAAGTATCAAAACTGGGATCAACACGGTGCAAGAGGATACTTGCCTTGATTATAAACCACTTGTTCAATCTCAGGTTGATCAGAAGTATATTCACTCAAGTCGGGAAAACCAGAATCTAAAATAACAAGAGCAAGTAAATATCGAGAAAAGAAATGACTAAGTGCAAAAAAATAGAAAAATGCATGATAAAAAAATACAGTAGGATGCTGAAAAGATGCATGACAAGTTTACAGAATTAGTGTTCTGTTTCCTAAGTGAACTTAAGTGAAAGTTTTGGTTCAGTTAGAGTTCAACTAAACTTTCTGTAAACTAAGCAAGATTAGAGTTATTAATGTGCAAGTGATTTAATTAACAAGTCTTTAAGTAACAGAGACAAGTGAGGGTTAGTCCAGATTACAGTAACAACTATTACTAACAAAAGTACTTCACTAGATTTGGAGTTAACGAAATACTTATAAAATTTGTCAGTTTAAACTATTTTTAGCGAGGAAGTAAACCAGATTATCATTTACTAGTACTAATCGACAGTTATTAAAGGCTAACTAACGAGCTACAGTTCTGGCCGAAAATCCGATGACAGAAACTAGCTACCGTGAGATTGCTTGGCAGCTTGCCAAAGTTGTGGTCCAAGGCAGCGTGAGCTAAAGCCCAAAATGGGTTTACAATAGCGCAACAAACCTGATGGTGGTTGGAACATGGTTGGAGTTTGGCCGGAGCAGTGGCGCGGTAATGAAATGCGCCGGCACTCAAACGACACAAGCGGCTATATCAGCCCGACAATGATTTAAACAAGTGGAAGCATGCTTAAGCATCTATGGATCACAAGGAAACTACCTGAGCTAAGAAAACGGCCAGAGATTTCAAGAAATAGCTCTGATGATGGTGACCGAAAAGATGGGATGAGAGCTTCACACGAACAAGATAACCTAGACCAAATCAAATGGAATGAGTGGTCAGGATAGCTTAAGTAGAGCTCCTAGATGCTCTAAAACGAAGGGATTGAACAATAGCTCACCAGATTAGAAATGAGGATGAAAGAACCGAAGTTGACCTGAAATAGAGAAAATACAAATTCCTAGTAACCGTGTGAATCAAAAGACAAATTGATTGAGGGGTTTTGCTCATTAAACCCTAAGACAAGATATGACGCACAAGAATTATGAAAGAGCTCACCGGAGTGAAGAAATCCACAACGGTGGTGCTACAAACGTGGTCTGGACAACCCAAAAGACAAGCTCGTGTTCCCAATGCTGTGTTGCACAAAAGAGATCCAACTTAGCATGAATGAGAACGACAAGCAAGACGAAAAAGAATAGCGTAGAGGACGGAGGATTTGCCTCAGTGAAGAGGATGGAAATGCTGGCTTGGCTACACGACCTGAGAGTGGAACGAAGAGTTTTGATGGTGCTCTTCATCGGAGAAAACAGTGATGGCCACTCGTGGCAGCACCAGAGCAAGCCTGGTCATCACGGTGAGGCCACGTGGCATTGCATGCAATGAAAAATGTGGGAGCAAAGCCACCTCATGCGCGATGTGCTCGGGAGCTGGCGCAGTGGCACGGAGAAGACGAAGGAGAGAGACTAACAAGTGGGACAGGGCTATCAGTCCCAGCGGTGAAACAAAGCGGCTTGGTCTACATGGTGTGGATGGTCCAATCAAGTTTCAACGGTCCTGATCGAAAGGTCTGTTCGGGCGGTCCGAACATCCCCATCCATGCGGACGGCCCGATCGCAAATGAACGGCCTAGATTGAGTGGGGCATTCAAATGGTCTGAACGGCCCAACTCATACTGACGGTTGGATCAAAATGTAACGGTCTCGACAAAAAGATTCAAACGAATGAAAGAGGCGCTGTTCGATAGAAAATGGACAGTCTAGATTGAGTGGATCGCTCAGATGGTCCAAACGTCACACTTGATGTGGACGATCCGATTAAGATCTAACGGTTCAAGGGTGAGCATGTTAGGATGGTCCGAATGTCACCGCTCCATCTGGCGGTTGAATCAAAATCAAACGGCTCATGCTCGTTGGGGCTTAACCATTCGAAAAATGGCACGGTGCGATTGGAAATTGATGGGCCAGATTCCATGGAGCGTTCGGGTGGTCCGAAAGTCACAATTGATTTGGCTCGTCCATTTCAAATCGAATGGTTCGCATGCAACTTGGAGGTTGGGCTGAGTCTAACTAGTTGACCGAAACTAATTCAAAAGATTTAGGTTTGACTAGGGGGTTTAAAATACAAAATAAATTTTCAGAGATGATACTGGGATGATATAGATCCCAAACAATTTTTGAAAACTCACTGATCACACTTTAAAGTGCTTAATTAACTCCTTTAACCGGATAGGGTTAATTAAAGAACAAGGAATTTTCTTAAGGTCAAATTGATCTCTAAAAATTTGACAAAAATTATATTAATTTGTGATAGTTAATCTAGTATTTGATTAAATTAATTCCCAGAGTTCTTTACTATCAAAACTTTGAAGTTTCTTCTTGGAGTTTCCATTCAAGTTTTAGGTTTGATTTAAATTTGAGGTTTTTAATTTGTAACAAATTATGCACATGCTCCAGATGACATGTATGCTTATGAAATGCAGATAATTACTATTTACTAATATTGAGGCTGTTACATTGATCCCATATTTTGTTAAGTTAGTATTTTTGAAATGCAATGATATTGCTTGCATGCTATTTTGTTATATCAATATGTTTGTGAGTTAGGTAGTTATGTCCTATCCTTGCTGTTATCTTTGATATGTCCAATACATATATGCTTAATATTGGATGGTTGTGATGAAGTATCTATATTGTATATTAATTGCTTAGCCATGCAAGTCTAGAAAATGCATTAGTTCGATTGACGGGATTATCCCGTTAATCATGGGAAACACCTCACATTTATCTTTTATGATGTTGGTCCAGATCTTGGCATCTGGTTGTTATGTTTATTTTGGTCAAATGGAAAAGGATTTGGGTCTGGACAAGTGGTTGTTAGTGAGGGTGCCTTCGTGCACGAGACTCGGGTATGTGGTAGTCTTGTCCGGACCATTAAGGACCGAACTTTGGTGACATCATTAATTCAAGTAACACTCGTGCTACCACACATGGTATTATGGGTGCCGTTTGGTTAAGGGGAGGTATTTATTGGGTTTGTCCCAGGTGGTGTGAGGACATTTGTGTTCGATCATTTGTTCGTAGGACCCGATACAATTTTCTATAATGTGCATGGGAGCACTATTTTTCTTTCTTTACATTGTATCAGTATCTCCAACACAACTTGTGAGCCCGCTTAGCAAGCGCTATCCGTAGCTTGTACTAGGTTTGGGTTTCATCTTGTAAGGGTAACTCATCTCAATAGGACCTTCTTGCTAAACAATACCAAATCTCGATTTCCCCGAATACAACTGTTACTCCACCTCCAACCAGGCTACTCTACTTCCACCAATTCGGCTACGTCTACTCCAACAAGCCGACGAATTTACTTCACTTATATATGGTGCTGCACCACCTTACATTGGGCTAAGGGCCTTGTATCAATTATTGGGCTTTAGGTTATTTGGGTCGGCCACCTCCCTGGTCGCCCCCTCTCTTGGGCCTCCAGTCCAAGCCCAAGTTACTACTCATGCGGTACTGTTGATGTGTGAATAGTACCATGAACAGTACCACCGCCCCTCCCTCTTCCTCCTTTACATAGTGGCCACCACCCTTCGGGTTTGGTGGGTTTTGTTATATTAAAGTTTAGCTTCGCTACTTTATACATTGTCCTCTTGTTCGACGAGATCAACAGCGACATTGTTCTTCAGAACCCCACTTATCAATACAGTTTTAATTCCTATTCGCAATTTCAGATTGCTTATCTATCGTGTTCTTGCTTGTTCTTCGATTGCATGCAGGAATAAGACCTTCGTGGTCAGGTCTATTGTGCTTCTAGCAAGGTCGATAGCAATCACGGAGTTGGTTCAGCGATTGCAGGCATATTGGTCGTCTGCGATTGGTAGCCGAATCGTGAGTGTCGTCTCCACCAAATCGAGTTATCCTTCTCATAGAAAGATTGGGACACCCATTATGGCAACAAAAATGCCCCCACGACGGTCAGAAATTAACACTTCACTTCGGGTTGAGAGGATTTCGCACTTCACCTCAAGAGAGGATTTCGCACTCCGCCTCAAGAGACAGAGGGGTTAGCTCTCAGCCTTGCAAGAAGAAGATTTGCTCGAATCAGTGGGTGAAGATTGAGATTGTGGATATCATGGGGATATGTGCATGATCTTAGGATGATGATACAATTGGCAATGATATTGATGGTTTGTCAAATCACGCGTTTTCAGTGAAGTTTTAAAGCTGTCAAAACAGGAGCGGTCAGACCGGCGTGTCGAGAACGGTCAGACCGGCCTGGTTCAATCTGATCGGCCAGTGAACGGCGGTCTGGCCGGACTTGTGCTGATCATCGGCCATTTTGGAAATTTGGATTAGGGTTAGGTCAAGGGCATGGGCTTTAGTGCATATGTGTTGCATGATGCATGTGTTGTGAAGAACTTGTTCCCGTATTCGATTTCTTTGTCTATTGTTGTGCGGGTTGCTTGGAGGTTAACGACGGTCAACGGCGAGGATGATCGGGACTAAGCTTGGAGAGCTGAGGTCCAGAACGATCGGGGATGCCGGTTGGAGTCAATGGAGTCAAGCGTGGTACAGAATGGACAAAGGTGACCGAACGGGCAGTTCGATGCAACTGGTTGGATCAAGCGGCGCGGGGGTCGGTGCAAGTGTCATGGTGGTTCGGTGGGAGCCTGATGGGAGAGACTTGCCGACGTGATGAGAGCCGCTGGATCAATCTACACGTGGCGAAGCATAGGAGTGCTTCGCGCTGTTCAAACTCGGTCTTCGAAAAAGATCGAGAGGTGGTATTTTGGTAATTTTACCAAATACTGCCTTGGTGACCTTTTTCCAACCCACGGCGTAAGACGGTGCGTCAAGAAGAGGATTAGGTCAAGAGGAGATGAAGACGGCACTTCAAAATACGTGCGTGTGTGACCCGTTTGTGTTGGGCCTTAACGGGAGATCATTAGGGTTAACTCTTCTAGAAGCTAGGCCTCACTATAAATAGGAGGGGGTACTGTCAAGCAGTCCCCAAGCACTTCATTTGCAAAACCCTAGTTTGTCTTAGGGCTTAGAGAGGAAAGGAGAGGCTTAGGGTTTTAGAGAGATGAGTTGAGTGAGTGCTCATGGATTGAGCTCTTGTCCTCCATGGATGGAGTGGCTGTAAACCTTCTCAATCTCAAATCAATATATGCATGATTTCTCAAAGATGAGTTCTCTTTGTGTTCTTCCTCCTTATTTGGTGATTTTGAGTCCATCTTTGATCCTTTGGTTTTTGGTTGGTTTCTTGCCCTCATCTACCTTGCTGTGACGTGTGGGAATACATCTAGGATCATCTAGATCATCAATCTCCCACGAGCAAGTGTTTGGATCTAGTTTTCTTTCTTGCCCGGTTTTGAACCAATATTCGTTTAAATTGAAAAAGGTTGAAACTTTGACATGGATCTACTCGATTGTCCCTTGGAATAGGTTCCTAATATTCTTAGGAAGGTGTGTTCCAAATTTAGTCAAGTTTGGCCGTGTAGATCAAAAGTTAGACCGATTTTCATTTTGGTTTTTGGGCTATCGCACTATTTCTGGTCAGGTCCGGTCAGACCGCGCATATGCCGCCGGTCAGATCGCCCGTCGGTCTGACCGCACGATAAACGTCGGTCAGTCCGGACCCGAGGGTTTGTTCACCGTGTTTTGGGTCTTTTGCTTCGGGGTTTGATCAGATTCAGCATAGGACATCCACTGTGCTTGTGTACAGATCTTCATAGCTTTTATAGCTATTAGAGTGAAAGTAGTGTTGAGTTCAATCGAGGTGAAAAATAGAGAAAGCGTCTATTCACCCCACCCCCTCTAGGCGCCTTTTCGGTCCTACAAGTGGTATCAGAGCACGGTTAGCTCTTCTCATAGATCTTAACCGGTCTGAGGAGCCATGGCATCTGACAAGTATTCCACCAAACCACCTGTGTTTGATGGAGTCGATTTTGCTTAATGGAAGGCTCGCATGCATGCCTACATCGAGGCTCAAGGGCACGCAATTTGGCTTAAGGTCAAAAATCCTTATGTTGTGCCAACCGATGACAATGTGATCACTCCAGATGTGGAGGCAAATAGCAAGGCTCGAAACTTCTTGATTCAATGGCTTAGTCGATCTGAGTTTGAGCGTGTCGCACATTTGAGTTCTACTCATGAGATCTGGAAGACCCTCTGTGATTACCACGAGGGCTCTACTGCGATCAAGGAAGTGAGACCAAACCAACTCAAGAAAGAATACTCAAATATTGAACAAAGGCCTAGAGAATCTTTGGATGAGTTGTGAGGAAGATTCTCAAAAATCCTTCGTGACTTATGTGCTGTGGATCTTGTGTTCACTGAATCTGAAAATGCACGTCAGCTCTTGGGTGCTCTTGATGTTAAAGTCTGGGGGATGAAAATCACTTCCATCAATGACAACACTGTCATGAGTGAGCTTACCATGGATAAACTCTACTCGAGGTTGAAGACGCATGAGATTGACTTCATCTCACGTCTCCCCAAGACAGAGTCGATGGCTTTAGTGGTTGACCCATATAAGGGTAGTTCTTCTGATTCTTTGGATTTTGGCTCATCTGGGTTTTCATTGTCCACTTTATACTCCTTGAGCGATGAGCAGCTAGAGAAACTACCTAAGGATGATTTAGCCCTCCTATCCACAAAATTCACAAGAGTCTACAACAAGGTGAGGAGTAGAAGGAGAGATGGCCCTGTTACCTGCTTTGAGTGTGGTGAGCCAAACCACATTCGAGCTAAATGCCGTAAGCTGAAGGGCAAGGAGGAGAAGGACTTCCGGAGGCATCCTCAAGCTCGGGATGCGAAAGCCAAGAAGCCCAACTACAGAAAGTTCGTCAACCGGGTCCTTGCCGCTCTTGAGAATGTTGATATGAGCGATGTGGACTCGAGGACGGAGGACGACGATGATGATTTCCATGGCAAGAAGAAGGCCCAGGACTTTACCGGCATGTGCTTCATGGCCAAGAACAGCCATGACATCGACTCATCTAACGACGATGAGCTTTTCAACAATCCTGACGAGGTATGCCCCTCACCAGATGAGATGAAACGTGCATTAGTTGTTGCTGAACGAAATCTGAAAAGCTAAGCTAAAATGATTAAGAAACAGGATATCATGAATGACAACTTGAACCTAGAAGTTGTTAGGCTCAAATCCATTAATCCTGCTGATGATTGTGATTCTTGCTCTAGCTTGCATGATGAATTGACCAAACTGAAATTTGCTCATTCCTCTATTGCAAATCAACTTAAAGATGCTCTAGATGAACTAGAATATCTCAAATCTAGTCCTGCTTGCATGGATGCTATTGCTCTAGATGTGACTGCTGTAGATGCTATTCCTTCACCTTGCTCAAATTGTGCTTTGCTTGAATTAAAATTGGATAGTGCTACTAAGGAATTGCTGAAATTTGATCCTAGTCGCACTTGCTCTCATTGTGAGGATAACAAGATTAAAATGAAGGAAATGTCTGAAATGATTCTTTATTCTAAGACTGCTTCATGTGAAACTGTCTTAAACTCACAGTTGAGAATGATGCTTTGAATAAGACTCTAGCGGAGAAATCTAAAATTGAACAATCCATGTCCATAACTGCATCCAAGAAAGTTGTTGATTCTGCTTCTTGTGCTTTTTGTACTGAAGTTGGGACAAATTTAGATGAGATACAAGAGGCGTTTAGAGTCAAATTCAAAGAGTAAGTGAGTAGGATTGAGAATGCTTCTTATGTGTCTTGTGAGGATTTAAGGGTTGAGGTAGCTCTTGTTAAAGAAAAGCTTGCTAGGACAATCAAGTGAAATAGGTGTGTCACCTGTAAGGACCTAGCCAAAGAAAATGATTACCTCAAAAAGACTCTTGAGAGATTTTCTAGTGGGAAGAAGAACCTTAACATGATTCTTGATCAATCTAAGGTGAGTGTGAAGAATAGTGGCCTAGGATTTAATTCTTTAGAAAATTCTAAGAATCATCCACCTAAGGTTGTGAGAGCTGTTAAGAGTGGCTTGTTTGAGGTAGAACCCCCTGAGCCATCTAAGATAGTATTTAGATCTGCAGGTTTTGCCCAAACCCCTTCTAGCAAGACGGATGCTTCTAAGTCAGCAGATCAGACCTCTCAAAAGGTCAAATATCATTGCATCTTCTGCAAGAAGGATGGCCACATAGTTGAGTTCTGCTTCTGTAGAGCTAAGAGTGAGAGGAAGGAGAGAGAGCGTGCTTTGAGGACCATTAGAGGAGTTCCTTCACCTTCTACTGTCTCTAGAGCCAGGCGACCTATCTTTTCTGCTAGACATAGGCCTAGATTTGTAGATGACTTCTTTGACTCTTTTGGGAGCTCTAGGAAGCATTTTGGGTTAGGATATCGTGAGGAGAGACCACGGGTAGCATCTAGACAGGGGGAGTACCGACCTTTTGGTTGGTAGGTCGATTCGGAGAGGTCTAGGTGTTGCTCGTGTGCATTCTTATGATTATCCCACTAACAATTTTATTGCTACTTCTTCTGCTGTTCCTAAGCATCGTGTGGCTCAGTACTAGATTCCCAAGTCTTTTATCACTAACCCTAGTACTGAGCCACAGATGTTCCCTGCTTATGACTTGTAGGTCAGTCGTGCGAGGAAGGAGGACATATGGCTTGTTGACTCTGGGTGTTCTCGACACATGACTGGAGATTCTAGATGGTTCTCCTCCCTCACACGTGTATCCGGCAACGAGTTTATGACATTTGGGGATGCTTCTACCGGGACCGTGACAGCTAAGGGCACAGTGCGCGTCAACAACAACTTCATGCTTAAGGACGTCGCTTTGGTAAGTAAGCTGAGGTATAATTTATTGGAAATATGCCTTAGAGGCAATCATAGAGATGATTATATTTCATTATGTTCATAATATTAGATAATATGTTATCTTGTTCCTAGAATAATATTGTTAATATTGATTATCAAGTATGTGACTTGATTGTCAAACTCTATATTTCTGCGATGATTATTCTTATACGTTCCCTGGTCGGAAACATATGACGACACATATGAATAGACTAGCATATGTATTGGTTGATGACTATGTTTCATAGGTCATGGATATGGAGATATCAAACCAATAATATGGACACATGTTAGAGAACATGATGTTGGATTAGACCCACCTTGAGACACTATTGAGATTGTTATGAATCTATGTGTCGTTAGTTGGTCTCAAACAATGATGATTTATAATCCTTAGACTGAGATCAGCATGGTTTCCTACAGGTGTAATATCACTCTTAGGGGTTGCCAAACGCTACACCGTAACTGGGTAGTTATAAAGGTAACTTTTGGGTATGCTATGAAACATGCAGAGGAATGTGACTAGTCGGATATGGGATTTGCCCCTCCTAACATAACAGGAGAGATGTCTCTGGGCCCCTCATTGTGATCAGATAAAGAAAGTGCATGGCCATGCCACTAGTAGTCGAAGTGTTCGACCACGTAAAGTAATCCGACACTCGATCGAGAAAGCATTGAACAGTCCATGGATGACACAACATCTTACCTGGAGTTCAACCAGACATCGTGAGGCAAAGGGAGTATACACGAGTAGGTCGCTTAGTTCGAACAGTTACGGACTGGTCGTATGGAGATATGAGCTAGTCGTAGACTGGTCGAACGTAATCACAAAGTGGTTGTAACCTGGTCGTAAGGAGTTACGAACTGGTCGTGACCAAATCGTAAGGAGTTACGAACTGGTCGTGACCAAATACGAACTGGTCGTATAGAGATAGGACCTGGTCATAAGTGATGAGGACCTGGTCGTAGATCATATTGCATTAAGGTTCGTCCGATATAATTTGTATGTATTCGGGAATCGCTATGTTCTGCTAGGAGCCGCTACGACTCGTGATCGGAAAGGGTTTCCAAGTCACAACCGATTACGCATAAACCTAGAGGGTCACACGCTTAACGGGTTGGAACAAACTAGTACGAATATGATTCGTCAAACGTGTTCGGATAGGATCCGTTACGAGCACTATATATGGAGATGCATGAGGCTATTCGGAATGTAAGTTTTTACACCACCGAAACCCTAGCCGCCATCTTCTTGAGAGCTCTGCCGTGCGACCTGGTGCTAGTACATCGGCGCATGGTTGTTCCTTCCCTGGACATGTGGATACCGTAGAGGCGCTACTGCGACTGTTGCGCTTGACGACGATCCATGATCTTCACAAGGAACCACAGAGGTTCCTGGAGGAGACGTTCGACTCGCGAGGATGCTGGACGATCGACTACGACCACTACATCGACATGATTGACGTTGGACGATCGACTACGACCACTACAATGACGCGCTCTTCGTTGGACCACGCTGTTCCAACTCTTCTTCCGCTGCTCTGGGCGTCTGGTGATAACGATCTGTGATCATCTACTTGCTTGGCTTCCTAGTTTGCATGGTGGAAATTTTTGTTTGTAGCTATCGTAGCCTACCCACGACCCAACATAATTTCCTATCTGTTTCTCAGCTTCTTGATGAGGGTCTGGAAGTGAGGTTCAAGAGTGGAGAGTGTAGAGTACTAGACTCCTCGGCTGAGCATGTCTTTGGGATCTCTAGGATTGAGAAGATCTTTTGTGCTGATTTCAGTATTTCTTCTTCATCCAGCCCTAGGTGTCTTGTGGCTTCAGACTCTCATGATCTAGTGTTGTGGCACCGTAGGCTTGGACATATAGGCTTTGACCATCTGACCAGGATCAGTAGCAAAGATTTGATTAGAGGTTTGCCTAAGCTTAAGATTGTTAGAGACCTTGTGTGCACTCCCTGTAGACATGGTAAGATGGTTTCTGCTTCTTATCCACCACTTACTTTAGTGATGACTGATGGACCTGGTGTAACATCCCAAATCTGGATCTGTGTTTCAAATGTAAGAAAATGAGTAGAAATTAAAACTTTTCTTGCATCTTGAAGTTTTTGAATAATTCTGTAATTCTTGTAAATGAATTATGGGAAATCAAAAACTAAAATCTCCAATTGACCAAGGTCATAACCTCCTGGTTAAAAATCTTGTATCAAACTCTTGGTCAAACCCTAGAACAATCCTTGTAGAATTTCTGGAGAGAAATGCTGTGCATAAAAACCTCTGGAAAATTTATACAAAGTTTATCCCGAGCTAGAAACTCAATCAAATTTTAGAATTGTGGGAGTTAGCTTGCTATCTCTAATTATTCTACAAGTTTCCAAATTCTATTATAAACCCCACCAAACATCAAAAAGAGGGCTCAAAATAATTCATGAAACATATAATACATGAAAAGCCATAGAAATTTTGCAACATAACCTCCATCAGTATTTTCAGCCTCCCATAAAGGTTTGAGAATCTTTCGAGCATTTTACTAGGTTAATAAAATCCTTAAGACTCTCTCATGCTTTTTCAAAACCTAGCCAACACCGTTGAACCGACCGAGTCACTTGGATCCGGCCCGACTAGACCAATCATCCCCTCTCTATCGTGGCCATCCATCCTTGATCGGGCCGCCTAGATTGTTTCAATCTGGCCGTCGCTTTTAATCTCGTCGTCGTCACCTTCAACGGCTAGAAACCCTAATTTTCGCATTGTCGGTTTTCCGCCTTGATCTCGCCGTGGTTTCAGGCGCCCATGCCCCCCTCGTCAGAACGCCGTCCGCTCGGCGTCGCCGACGTGGTCGGCGGCCGACAGGAGCGTTGTCTCCATACCGTGGGAGCTCTCCGCCAATTCTTGTCCACAAAATCACTACAACCCCTAATTGTTTATTTCTAAAAGCAACAAAGTTCCTCCCACCTTTTCTTTTCTCTATGGGGCACTACCCAACGGTTCTTTTTTCCCCAAACCAATTTTTCCCCTTTTCTTCTTGTCTCCACCGAATGGAGCCGTTGCTCCTGTCCTTCACTCCTGGCCTCTTCTCCACCAAGCCATCTCCCTTCTCCTCCCCACCGCCGAGAACCTCCCCCTTCACTGCAGCCTCCGGCCCTTCTATCTCCTCCCGTGTGCCTCTCCTTCCCCATCCAGCGCCCCACCACACCGGCCATGGCGTCACCTCCCCTCGCCATTGCCGGCCCCATGCCTCTCCCACCACAGATCCGCCGCCACCTCCACCTTGGCAGCTCCGCCACCTCCCAGTTCGCGCCCGGCCACCTCTAGCCCGCAAGACCCTCCTCCACCACCCGGTGCACCGCCACCACCTCGCCCGCCCGATCGCCTCCTCTCCTCCATGGCGCGCCGCCCCACCTCGGATCCTCCCTCCGGTGCCACCGCCGCGTCAGATCCGCCTCCCTGGTCCGTCGCCGCCCGATGGCGCCGGCATCGCCATCGCCAGCGCCCCCGTCCATCATGCCCCGGCCAGCTGCTCAGACCGGATCTGCATCACTTCACCTCCTGGCCGAGCCAAGCACCCCGAGCACCGAGCGCCTCGGCCTTCCTTGCGCCCGGCAGATTCCCTGACCTCCTCATCACATGCCTGAGCCCCCTTCGGTTGTTCCTCCCTGCACTCTATGTGTTCGTAAAAATGCCTCAAGGTGTATCTTGTGTTTCTCTACAAGTAGCCTCGAGTCTCATGGTTCCACGTTCGCCATTCCCGGCCACCGCCTTAGCCCCTGTCGCCGGCGACGTGCCACGCCCCCAAGTCGACCGCAGCTCCCTGTTATGTTCCTTTTGATCTCTGTTGTCATGGTGTGATCCTTCTCTGCAACTGGAATTGAAAATCTTGTGTAAAGCTAATCCAATGTTGTTGTCAAACTTAGTAATCTGTAAACACATTGATGTTTAAATTGTGAAAGCTGATTAGCTATAGAATTTCAGTTATGGAAGTAGTTCTGTTGTTGGCTGCCTAAATAGCCACCTGAAGCTAACTAGTCTAGTGAGCACTATTGCTAGTAAAGTGACCAGTCAATAGCACTTTAGTTAGTCATTCTCTTGCTATTGTAGGTTACATGATTATTACTCTGAGAATTTTCAGACTTGTTAGTGGCTAATAACCTGACTAATTCTAGTAATTCGAGTTTAAATTCAATTGGTCAATTGACTTCCTTCTAGCAGCAGCTTTCAAATAGGAAAAACCAATTTGAGATGAATTTTCAGAAAATCTGCACAGTTCAACCAAGCCTTGGATTTAAATTGTTAAGAGAGTAGGAATGTGTATTTTGAGCCATCAGAGAAGTTAACGTAAAGCTAATAAAAGTTTGCATTAGGTTCATGACCTTGTAGGTGCAGTAGTTGGTAATGCTCTTGTTTCAACTTGACAATTGGGCTTTTATCTAGCAGTAGCAGATTGCAGCCCCTTTTCTTTAAGTTGGTTAGTAGAAGCTGGATTAAATCATTTAACTAGTAAGTACAATTTCTTAGTAACTAGCTCTTGGTAATTCAATCCAAAAGAGTAAAATTTATCATAAGTCAAGAATTGAGTTATTGGTTAATTAATCAACTTTAGACCTTATGCCTCCGTCCCTTCTTCAAAAAGTTTCTTAACCAATTCTTTTTAACTCCAAATGAAGTAAACCCAATTTTGCTGTTCTTAGAATGCCATGCTCTACCTACCATAAAAATTTTGTGTTCAAAAACATTATGGAAAATTGTGCGATGAACAGTACCCGAAAACAATTTAATTTGAATATTTCCAGCTGAATGAAATTGTTTTAACCATAACTTTTGCATACTTTATCCAAATGGAATGATTCTTGTTTCTAAATTCATATAAAATCATGTTCTCCCTACTGTGTTTTTTTTCATGATTTTTGGATGACTTTGAATTTTTGAGTATTCTCGGTGTTATTCGTTCTTATTTGTTCTTCTCGTTTCTTTCGGTAGGTTCCGACCGTTATATTGAATACGAGAGTGATCCTCTGCAGCAAGAAAGTTATCTCAGGCAAAGGCAAGCAGTTTGATCATTTCCATCATTGTCCCATTACTTTAAAGCTTAATATTTTGTTTCACTTATATGTATGCATGCTACTTGGTGTTAAAATATCGCTAGCAATCCTATAGTTGCATAATCTGTAGGAATTGTTTATCCTCTACTACCCATGAGCCTAGGTTATTTGCTGTGGTTTGAGCTCGTTGGATGAGCTCTTATCACTTAGTAGTTTACGTTAACATTGCTTAGCCATGCTTAGTTATCGGTAGTAATGGGCGATCATCGGCTTAGTCGATGGTCTTGATCACTCAAAACTGATTATTACTCCTATATGTCCAGCACTTGTGCTTTGATTAATTTGTAAAATCAAAAACTGAAAATAAAAGATTGATTTAGACTTGGGCATATTGGATGGATGGTGCGGTTTTTGGAATGTGGTGGTATGCCTGGGTCCCTAAGGACCGAGTTACTTGGGTCACTAAGCCAAGCGCTTTTGCGTGCTAACCACACGAGGGGGATATGGGACCTCTCTTGACTAAGTACTTTGGAAGGTGTTAATTATGAGCTGGTCGGTGGGTATGTTTTAATAATGTGTGTGTGGTGTGTTGGGAGGGAGCATTAGCAGACCGGTTAGGCTGTCTAATGTGTCCTTGTCCCCGTGGGAAGCGGCTCGTAATTAGCATCGTCCATTGGAAATGTCTCGTAGGATTTAGCCGTGCCGGCATACCAAAGGTAGTGTGCTTAAAGGAAAGGCGGTCTGATGTGTGGGTACATTGGTACGCCCCTGCAGGGTTAAAACTATTCGAATAGCCTCGTCCTAGGTTATGGACATGCTTGGTAAGGTCGTTCAAGAACTAGACTCAACCATTTGCTTAAAACTTGATGGGTGGTATGAATTTGGTAATTCATGCTATTGTTGTGGTGACTTGGGTAGTCACTTCCAGGTTGATCTTGTTGTTGTTACTATGTTATTATCTCGTTGTTATTTCAACAATTAAAAATGTTTTGTCAAATTGCCTTCAATCTATTATATTATTGCAAATGAAAACTTGCTTTACGCTAAAAATGAGTCCAAGGCCTCATCCACTTAAATAAAGCTTTCATGTAGCTATTTATAGTTCTGTTATACTACACGTCAGTCTTGCGAGTACATTTTTGTACTCATTTGCTTTGCTTAATAACTTTATTGCAGAGGAAGAAGGTGAGCCCCAAGGGCTTCACTCTTGCGAGATGTGCTTCGGGTTTGACGACTAGCTTGGCGGTCCGGTTAGTTGCCTTGTGGGTAAAGGCACACTAATTGGCTTTTGTTATGGCCATCTTATGGCACTTTTGCTTCCGCTGTTTATTTAGTTTTGTATTTGTTATTTGGCCGGTCGGCCTCTCTTTTGTAATAACTATCCTTTATTTATATTAACTTCTGGTTTGTTGCTTGTTCTGTTCTATGTGTTTGAATGGAATTGATGCAATCTTTTGTTATGAGTTGTGTGTACTGCATTTCTGGGAAGTACATATATCTCGAGGCACGGTTTATTTAGTTGATAATACTAGGGTCAATTGGATGACTAAGTATTATGAGCTTAATAAATCGGGGTCTCACAAAATTTGGTATCAGAGCCATCCTGACCGTAGTAACCCAAGCTTGGTCGTTATTAGTATATTTTGGAAAACCTATTTTCACAATATCAAATGGTTTATGAAAGTTTAAGTAAAGTCTATTCTTTTACTCCTTACCTATCTTAGTGTTCTTCTCTCATTTTGTTCTAATTGAGTTTTAAAAGTTGTTTTCCTTTCCTCCTCTCAAAAGATAGACCCAATTAAACGATAACACTGGTTTTTGGGAGAACCAATGAGATTGGCAAATTGAAGTGTGAGCTGCCCACTACAAGGTTTTGAAGTTTTGGAGTCGGTGATTCGACGAGGAGCTTGGATGCGAAATCTGGACAGCAAGCATCAAATTTCCGGACAGCAGTCTCAAAGGTTTCTAATTAGGATAGATAATGAGAGGATAATTCAACTAAAACTTTGTGGGAATAAAAGGGTAAGATATGATATTAGTTGGCTAAGTATCTAACACCCTTTAGATGGTATTATTCTGCTCTTTAAATGTGATTAAAATTCGAGTTGCGTTCCGATTTTTGTCTTCTCAACCGATTACTCGTTCATTCAATACGAGTTAGTTGTGTCGGGAAGTTGATCTTTTGATCTTGTGTTTTCCTTGCTGTTTTTGGTTTCTTCTTTATTATGCTTTCTATAACTTCTTTCATTCTCGCATGTTTCATTTAGTTTACATTTATTATCATCCAATCTATTATTAACTCAGATCTTTGTTTATTTTGTTAGCTTTCGGTTAGGTGATGTTCCATTCCCTAGTCGTTGGCGTGCCTTTTCGCTTTCTTTAAGCCTCTAGTCTTCGGGTTCGTGCTACCCAATCTCTTCAGTAGCTAGATGTCTAGACAGATCGGCGGTGGGCTAGGTCTGCCACCGGCCGAATAAAGATCTCCTGGCTCCCACTGCCTAGACACGACCGTGAAGCGCCTCCGCCTCGCAAATGTTATGAATCTTGGTCCCTCTCGCCCTTAGGGGCGGCGAGTTCTTCCTATTCGCTATCGCTATGGTGAGGAAGGACACTACAATGACGACAAGGTGTATACCTTGTCCAAACTGCGACAAAACCACCTACCCAGAAATTGTCCGACTGCCTCCTGTCACTTATTTCTTCTGCAACCTCAAGGGCTATTATGCGAATAATTGTCCTAAGAAAATTGCAGCAATCCTTCGTCCTCCGCAGGCCGTGTGTCAACCAAGTGCGCGTGCGTCTCAGCAAGGTGGCCTCCGCAATGTAGCCGAGGTCACGTGCTTCTATTGTGACAAAAAAAAAGCACTACGCCAACAATTGCCTTGTGAAGCATCAAGATCGGAAGGTTGCTCATGGTCAAGTCAACTCCACCTCCGCCAAGGAAGCACAGCAGACGCCTGACGTCATGTTGGGTACGCTTCTTGTCAGCTTTCATCCTGCTTCTGTTTTGTTCAAATTCAGGAGCATCTCATCCTTTTGTATCTCAGTCTTTTGCTGCTGTTGGTGGTCTCCTTTTCGCTCCTTTGATTGGTTTCGTTGCTCATTCACTCTCCCCGTTTGGAGTTGAGAGCTGAGTCCGAGTGTCGGAATGTCCCTGTTGAGATTGAGGAAGTGGAATCCATGCCAAAAATTACCTCTAAACCTGTGCAAACCATTGAAATGGATTGGTTGTCTCACAGATGGGATAAATCGATTGCACCAGAAGCTTATCTACCTCACAAGTCCCTTCGGTGAGCGAGGTTCATTGTTCGCGAGCCGCAAGGTCCACATCTTTTCACTCTTAAAGCAAAGCCGCTCGGATATTCGTGAAGTTCCAGCGCAGGTGACTTCGTCGATGTCTTTCCGAAGATCTTCCGGATACCTCCCGTTCGAGAACTCGAGTGCGTCATCAAGATGGTACCCGGTACCGGCCCGATTTCAAAAAGGTCTACTAGTCTACATCGAACCCTAAGAAAATAACGATGTCATCTGGGTTGTCATCAACCATGTGACGAAAGTGGCACCATTCCTTCCCTATACATCTAAGGGCATCACATAACATTATTTCTCCAACTCCATGGCCTAAATGGCCATAGTCCCTTTTTGAACCTAGCTACGGAGGGATGACTCCGTGTAGCTAGTTAGCATGGCTAAGATTTCATTCGTTAGTGGAGTAACCAGACAAATTGCTCCACCAACTAAGAACGGCCATAGTCCCTCTAAGATAGCTAGCTGCGGAGGGATGACTCTGCATAGCTAGTTAGCAGGCTGAGATTTCGTTGTTAGTGGAATTAACCAAACAAATCACTCCAGAATTAACCAGACAAATCGCTCCACCAACTAACAACGGCCATGCACCACCAATCAGACAAAAAGCTCTTAGTCCTCAAAATTACCTTCGTAGATGTTCTAACGGATCTCTACATATCCCGCATCGTAAGTTTGCATGGTGTGTCGAAACGGCCGCGTTTGATCGTGCTTCTCTGCTCCCTTCTCGATTTTAGCATAGTTTACAAGAAGCTATGGGAATTCGTCTTTTCTTTCAGATCAACTTACTATCCTCAAACTGATGGTCAGACCGAAAGGGCCATCAACGTTTCGTCGTTATGGGTAAGTTAGCTCCTCGATATGCGGATCCTTACCGCATCATCGAAAAGAAAGGGGCTGTCACCTATAAGTTGAAATTACCTGCTGCACTTGAAGGGATACATGATGTGTTCCATGCGTCCCCGTTCAAAGAAGTGCCTCCGTATTCCAAAGAGAGGAAGCTCGCTGGAAACTCTTGTTGTGCAAGAAGTTGGGTCAGAATCGTGACCTAACGAGAAGCAATGCAATAAAACAAATCAAATAAGATCCGGCTCGTCAAGAAACAAGCTGGGAACAATATGTAACTAAATAAAGTGTTGGTTGGATGAACGAGTTTGAGAATTAGATCCAAGTACCACAAAAATATTATAAATGGGTAAAGAATCGTAAAGGAGGGTTCGCATCTTTGAAGAAGCTAAACGTAGATCAAGGAATCGCGTCCTCAAGATCCTAAAAGTTTAGTGGTCAAATCATTCCGTGGATGAAGTTACTTGGAAACGGATAAACTATCTGCGTGCGGACTACCCCTCCTTCTTCCCCGAGCCAGCCAAATCTCGGGACGAGATTTCTGTAAGGGGGGTAGGTTTTGTAACATCCCAAATCTGGATCTGTGTTTCAAATGTAAGAAAATGAGTAGAAATTAAAACTTTTCTTGCATCTTGAAGTTTTTGAATAATTCTGTAATTCTTGTAAATGAATTATGGGAAATCAAAAACCAAAATCTCCAATTGACCAAGGTCATAACCTCACGGTTAAAAATCTTGTATCAAACTCTTGGTCAAACCCTAGAACAATCCTTGTAGAATTTACGAGAGAAATGTCAGCATAAAAACCTCTCGAAAATTTATACAAAGTTTATCCCGAGCTAGAAACTCCAAATTCAAATTTTAGAATTGTGGGAGTTAGCTTGCTATCTCTAATTATTCTACAAGTTTCCAATTTCTATTTTAAACCCCACCAAACATCAAAAGAGGGCTCAAAATAATTCCATGAAACATATAATACATGAAAAGCCATAGAAATTTTGCAACATAACCTCCATCAGATTTTCAGCCTCCCATAAAGGTTTGAGAATCTTTCAAGCATTTTACTAGGTTAATAAAATCCCTTAAGACTCTCTGTCTGTTTTTCAAAACCTAGCCAACACTGTTGAACCGACCGAGTCACTTGGATCCGGTCTGACTAGACCAATCATCCCCCTCTCTATCGTGGCCATCCATCCTTGATCGGGCCGCCTAGATTGTTTCAATCCTGGCCGTCCGCTTTTAATCTCGTCGTGCGTCACCTTCAACGGCTAGAAACCCTAATTTTCACCGCTGTCAGTTTTTCCGCCCTCAGTGCCGTGGTTTCGTGCGCCCATGCCCTCCCTCGTCAGAACGCCGTCATCGCCGGCGTCAAGACGTGGTCGCCGGCAAGACAGGCGCGTTGTCTCCATACCTTGGGAGCTCTCCGCCAATTCTTGTCCACAAAATCACTACAACCCCTAATTGTTTATTTCTAAAAAGCAGTCAAAGTTCCTCCCACCTTTTCTTTTCTCTATGGGGCACTACCCAACGGTTCTTTTTTCCCCAAACCAATTTTTCCCCTTTTCTTCTTGTCTCCACCGAATGGAGCCGTTGTTCTGCCCTTCACTCTGGCCTCTTCTCCACCAAGCCATCTCCTTCTCCTCCCCACACCGAGAACCTCCCCTTCACTGCAGCTGCCCTTCTATCTCCTCCCGGGCCGCCTCTCCTTCCCATCCGGCGCCCCACCACACCGGCCATGGCGTCGCCTCCCCTCATTGCCGCCCCCATGCCTCTCCCCACCACAGATCTGCCACCACCCTCCACCTTGGCAGCTCCACGCCACCTCCCAGTTCACACGCCACCTCCACCAAGACAGCCTCCTCCACCACCCGTGCGCCGCCACCACCTCCTCGCCCGATCAAGCCGCCTCTCCTCCATGGCGCCCCCACCTCGGATCCTCCCTCCGGTGCCACCTGCCGTCAGATCCGCCTCCTGTCCGGTCGCCGCCGATGGCGCCGCATCACCCTCGCCAGCCCCCTGGCCCATCACCGTGGCCCCCGGCCGCTTGCTCCGCCCGGATCTGCATCGGCTTCACCTCCTGGCCGAGCCAGCACCCGAAAGCACCGAGCGCCTCGGCCTTCCTTGCGCCCGGTAGCCGCACGGCACCTCCCTCAGTCACATGCCTGAGCCCCCTTCGGTTGTTCCTCCCTGCACTCTATGTGTTCGTAAAAATGCCTCAAGGTGTATCTTGTGTTTCTCTACAAGTAGCCTCGAGTCTCATGGTTCCACGTTCGCCATTCCCGGCCACCGCCTTAGCCCCTGTCGCCGGCGACGTGCCACGCCCCCAAGTCGACCGCAGCTCCCTGTTATGTTCCTTTTGATCTCTGTTGTCATGGTGTGATCCTTCTCTGCAACTGGAATTGAAAATCTTGTGTAAAGCTAATCCAATGTTGTTGTCAAACTTAGTAATCTGTAAACACATTGATGTTTAAATTGTGAAAGGTGATTAGCTATAGAATTTCAGTTATGGAAGTAGTTCTGTTGTTGGCTGCCTAAATAGCCACCAGAAGCTAACTAGTCTAGTGAGCACTATTGCTAGTAAAGTGACCAGTCAATAGCACTTTAGTTAGTCATTCTCTTGCTATTGTAGGTTACATGATTATTACTCTGAGAATTTTCAGACTTGTTAGTGGCTAATAACCTGACTAATTCTAGTAATTGAGTTTAAATTCAATTGGTCAATTGACTTCCTTCTAGCAGCAGCTTTCAAATAGGAAAAACCAATTTGAGATGAATTTTCAGAAAATCTGCACAGTTCAACCAAGCCTTGGATTTAAATTGTTAAGAGAGTAGGAATGTGTATTTTGAGCCATCGAGAAGTTAACGTAAAGCTAATAAAAGTTTGCATTAGGTTCATGACCTTGTAGGTGCAGTAGTTGGTAATGCTCTTGTTTCAACTTGACAATTGGGCTTTTATCTAGCAGTAGCAGATTGCAGCCCCTTTTCTTTAAGTTGGTTAGTAGAAGCTGGATTAAATCATTTAACTAGTAAGTACAATTTCTTAGTAACTAGCTCTTGGTAATTCAATCCAAAAGAGTAAAATTTATCATAAGTCAAGAATTGAGTTATTGGTTAATTAATCAACTTTAGACCTTATGCCTCCGTCCCTTCTTCAAAAAGTTTCTTAACCAATTCTTTTTAACTCCAAATGAAGTAAACCCAATTTTGCTGTTCTTAGAATGCCATGCTCTACCTACCATAAAAATTTTGTGTTCAAAAACATTATGGAAAATTGTGCGATGAACAGTACCCGAAAACAATTTAATTTGAATATTTCCAGCTGAATGAAATTGTTTTAACCATAACTTTTGCATACTTTATCCAAATGGAATGATTCTTGTTTCTAAATTCATATAAAATCATGTTCTCCCTACTGTGTTTTTTTTTCATGATTTTTGGATGACTTTGAATTTTTGAGTATTCTCGGTGTTATTCGTTCTTATTTGTTCTTCTCGCTTTCTTTCGGTAGGTTCCGACCGCTATATTGAATACTGAGTGATCCTCTGCAGCAAGAAAGTTATCTCAGGCAAAGGCAAGCAGTTTGATCATTTCCATCATTGTCCCATTACTTTAAAGCTTAATATTTTGTTTCACTTATATGTATGCATGCTACTTGGTGTTAAAATATCGCTAGCAATCCTATAGTTGCATAATCTGTAGGAATTGTTTATCCTCTACTACCCATGAGCCTAGGTTATTTGCTGTGGTTTGAGCTCGTTGGATGAGCTCTTATCACTTAGTAGTTTACGTTAACATTGCTTAGCCATGCTTAGTTATCGGTAGTAATGGGCGATCATCGGCTTAGTCGATGGTCTTGATCACTCAAAACTGATTATTACTCCTATATGTCCAGCACTTGTGCTTTGATTAATTTGTAAAATCAAAACTGAAAATAAAAGATTGATTTAGACTTGGGCATATTGGATGGATGGTGCGGTTTTTGGAATGTGGTGGTATGCAGGTCCCTAAGGACCGAAGTTACTTGGGTCACTAAGCCAAGCGCTTTTATGCTAACCACACGAGGGGGATATGGGACCTCTCTTGACTAAGTACTTTGGAAGGTGTTAATTATGAGCTGGTCGGTGGGTATGTTTTAATAATGTGTGTGTGGTGTGTTGGGAGGGAGCATTAGCAGACCGGTTAGGCTGTCTAATGTGTCCTTGTCCCCGTGGGAAGCGGCTCGTAATTAGCATCGTCCATTGGAAATGTCTCGTAGGATTTAGCCGTGCCGGCATACCAAAGGTAGTGTGCTTAAAGGAAAGGCGGTCTGATGTGTGGGTACATTGGTACGCCTACGCAGGTTAAAACTATTCAATAGCCTCGCCCTAGGTTATGGACATGCTTGGTAAGGTCGCTCAAGAACTAGACTCAACCATTTGCTTAAAACTTGATGGGTGGTATGAATTTGGTAATTCATGCTATTGTTGTGGTGACTTGGGTAGTCACTTCCAAAGTTGATCTTGTTGTTGTTACTATGTTATTATCTCGTTGTTATTTCAACAATTAAAAATGTTTTGTCAAATTGCCTTCAATCTATTATATTATTGCAAATGAAAACTTGCTTTTACGCTAAAAATGAGTCCAAGGCCTCATCCACTTAAATAAAGCTTTCATGTAGCTATTTATAGTTCTGTTATACTACACGTCGGTCTTGCGAGTACATTTTTGTACTCATTTTCTTTGCTTAATAACTTTATTGCAGAGGAAGAAGGTGAGCCCCAAGGGCTTCACTCTTATTGAGATGTGCTTCGGGTTTGACGACTAGCTTGGCGGTCCTGTTAGTTGCCTTGTGGGTAAAGGCACACTAATTGGCTTTTTGTTATGGCCATCTTATGGCACTTTTGCTTCCGCTGTTTATTTAGTTTTGTATTTGTTATTTGGCCGGTCGGCCTCTCTTTTCTAATAACTATCCTTTATTTATATTAACTTCTGGTTTGTTGCTTGTTCTGTTCTATGTGTTTGAATGGAATTGATGCAATCTTTTGTTATGAGTTGTGTGTACTGCATTTCTGGGAAGTACATATATCTCGAGGCACGGTTTATTTAGTTGATAATACTAGGGTCAATTGGATGACTAAGTATTATGAGCTTAATAAATCGGGGTCTCACACCTGGTTAGCTCTTGCACTTAGACACGGTTGGCCCCTCTAGAGTTTAGTCTACAGGAGGGAAGTGGTATGTGCTTGTCATTGTGGATGATTTCTCCAGGTATTCATGGGTATATTTTCTGGTTTCTAAGAATGAGGCTTTTGGCTGTTTTAGAGAGTTGCCCCTTAGACTAGCTGTTGACCTTCCTGGAGCTTTGAGGACCATTAGGAGTAACAATGGCACAGAATTCAAGAATTCTTCCTTTGCCACTTTCTGCACTGAGAGAGGACTTGAGCACCAGTTCTCTTCACCTAGAGTTCCCCAACAGAATGGGGTTGTAGAGAGGAAGAACAGGACCCTTGTAGAGATGGCTAGAACCATGCTACATGAGCATAGCACACCTAGGAGGTTTTGGGCTGAGGCGATTTCCACTGCTTGTTATGTGTCCAACAGGGTGTTCTTGAGATCTGTCATAGGAAAGACTTCTTTTGAGCTTAGATTTGGTGGCCTAAAGTCTCTCATTTCAAGATTTTTGATTGTAAGTGCTTCATTCTTAAATATAGAAACTTGGACAAATTTGAATCAAGATGTTATGATGGCATTTTTCTTAGATATCCTGCTCATTCTCATGGATATCATGTATTTAATTTGGATACTAACAAAATTGTTGAGACTTGTGAAGTCACTTTTGATGAGGCTAGTCTTGGTACTAGACCCGATGCTGCAGGTACACAGGTTCCTGATATTCAAGAAAGCATATTCGTCGACGATGACTCTGACATAGAGGATGATGGTCCAATCCATCTTCCAGTCATTTCTGAGATGGTTGGAGAGCCTGCTTTTACTTCTCTAGTTTCAGTTGAGCAGCCTCCTCCTACTTTCTCCAACGATTTGAGTGGCTCTGCTCCTACCTCCATAGCCCATGAGGTAGAGGCCACATCTGCACCAGGACCTCCTCTTCATATTCAGCGACAACACCCACCAGAGCACATGATTGGGGATCTCCATGAGCGAGTTACTCGCTCCAAGTTTATCTCTCCAGATTCTCATGCACATTCTGCTTTTGTTGCGTTTTTTGAACCCCGAGATGTCACCCATGCTTTATCTGATTCCTCTTGGGTCAATGCCATGCATGAAGAGCTTGAAAATTTTGAAAGAAACGAAGTCTGGACCTTAGTTGAACCTCCACCTAATCAAAATTTGATTGGAACAAAATGGATTTTCAAAAATAAGCAAAGTGAAGATGGGTTGGTAGTTCGCAACAAGGCTAGGCTTGTTGCTCATGGTTTTTCCCAGGTAGATGGCTTAGACTTTGAAGAGACCTTTGCTCCCTATAGCTAGATTAGAAGTCATTTGCATTTTGCTAGCATTCGCGACATCTAAGGGCTTTAAGTTTTTTCAAATGGATGTCAAGAGTGCTTTCCTTAATGGTTTTATAGAAGAAGAGGTCTTTGTCAAGCAACCCCCTGGTTTTGAAAATCTCAAATTCCTAAACCATGTGTTCAAGCTCTCCAAAGCCTTGTATGGATTGAAGCAAGCCCCTAGAGCTTGGTATGATAGGCTTAAGAGTTTTTTGCTTAAAAATGATTTGAAAATGGGAATCGTAGATAAAACCTTGTTCACTCTCAGGCATGGCAGTGATTTCTTACTAGTTCAGATTTATGTGGATGACATCATATTCGGTGGTTCTTCTCATGCTTTGGTGTCTAGATTTTCAGATTCTATGAGCAGGGAATTCGAGAAGAGCATGATGGGTGAACTGACTTTCTTCCTTAGTCTTCAAGTCAAGCAACTGAAAGAAGGTACCTTCATTCATCAAAGCAAGTACACAAAGGACCTTCTTCGGCGCTTCAACATGGGAAGCAGCAAGCCAGTGAAAACTCCCATTGCCACTTCTACCATGCTGGATCCTGATGAGGATGGAGAGCCCGTGGATCAGAAGGAGTACCACAGCATGATTGGCTCCCTCCTCTACCTCACGGCGTCGAGGACGGACATACAGTTTGCTGTGTGTCTGTGTGCTCGATTTCAGGCTTCCCCTCGTGCCTCACATCGTCAAGCAGTACGTTGTATCTTCATGTACCTCCAGGACACTCTTGATTTTGGACTCTGGTATTCTTCTGATTCTACTCTCTCCATTCGGGCTTTTTCTGATGCTGATTTTGCGGGGTGTAGAGTGGATAGGAAGAGTACTTCTGGCACTTGTCATTTCTTAGGCACATCTCTTATCTCTTGGTCTTCTAGGAAGCAGTCCTTTGTTGCATAGTCCACCGCCGAGGAAGAGTATGTAGCTGCAGCTAGTAGTTGCTCTCAAGTTCTCTGGGTAGTGTTCCTCTCTTCTGTGATAACACTAGTACCATAAACATTGCCAAAAACCCAGTACAACACTCTAGGACCAAGCACATTGACATTCGATATCATTTCCTGTGAGACCCCGACGTTTATTAGGCTCATAATACTTAGTCATCCGATTGACCCTAGTATTATCAACCAAATAAACCCCGGTCTCGAGAGATGTATACTTCCTGAATGCAAGATACATACCTCACAACAAAAGAGTATATCAATTCCATACAACACATAGAACATAAGCAACAAACCGAAGTTAATATTAATATGGAATAGATATTACAAAAGAGAGGCCCTTAGGCCAAAAAGCAAGAAATACAAAAGATAACAATGAAGCAAAAGTGCCATAAAGATGGCTATAACACAAAGCCAATCGAGTGCCTTAACCCCTAGGCATCTCGACCGACCGCCAAGCTAGTCGTTGAAGAAACGCAACACATAGCACAAAAGAGAGGCTCTTGGAGCTCTCCTTCTTCCTCTGCAACAAAAGCCACAAAATTGCCACAACCCCATGATGAGTACATAAAGTACTCCGCAAGACTTACGTGTGAGATAACAGAACTATAAATAGCTACATGCAAGCTTTATTTAAGTGGATGAGGCTTTGACTCATTTTAGCATAAAGCAACATTTATTTGCAATAACATAATAGATTGAAGGCAATTTGACAAAGCATTTTTAAATGTTGAAGTAACAACGAGATAATAACATAATAACAACAACAAGAACAATCTCGAAGTGACTAACCCAAGTCACCACAACAATAGCATGAACTCCCGTGCTCATACCAACCATGTCAAGTTTTAATTAAAGGTTGTAGTCTAGTCTTGAACGACCTTACCAAGCATGTCCATAACCTAGGACGAGGCTATTCAATAGTTTTATCCCTGCAGGTGTACCATGCATCCACACGCCGATCGCTTTTCCTTTACGCACACTTCCAAGGTGTGCGGGCACGGCTAAGTCCTACGAGACCTTTCCAAAGGATGAATGCTAATTACGAGCTGCACAACCCACGGGAGAAGGAGACATCACACAACCTTCCCTAAGCTAATGCTCCTCCCACACTATACATATACATTTGTTTTTGAAAACACACCAACCGAGCTCGCTCATAATTAACACCTCCTAGAGTACTTAGTCAAGAGGGGTTCCATATGCCTCAAGTGGTTAGTACGCCAAATCGCTTGGCTTAGTGACCCAAGTACTGGGTCCTTAGGGACCCAGCATACCACCACATCCAAAAACCGCACCATCCATCCAATATGCCCAAGTCTAAATCAATCTTTTATTTTCAGTTTTTGATTTTACAATTAATCAAAGCACAAGTGCTGGACATATAGGAGTAATAATCATTTTTGAGTGATCAAGACCATCGACTAAGTCGATGATCGCCCATTTCTACCGAAAACTAAGCATGTCTAAGCAATTTAAATCGAACTACTAAGTGATAGGAGCTCATCCAACGAGCTCCCACCACAGCAAATAACCTAGGCTCATGGTAGTAGAGGATAAACAATTCCTACAGATCATGCATCTATAGGCTCGCTAGCTTACATTTAACACAAAGTAGCATGCATACATAGAAGTAAAACAAAGTATTAAGCTTTAAAGTAATGGGACAATGATGGAAATGGTCAAACTGCTTGCCTTGTTGCTGGTGGTCAAATTGTGGCAGAGGGTCGCTCTCGGATCACCACAAATGTCGAAACCTAACGGAAAAGCGAGAAAGAACCGATAAGAACGATTTAAAAACAACAAAGACAGCACAACAAATGAACTCCAAAAGCTATGAAAATTTTACAGCAGCAAGACAATGATTTATCATGACTTTAGCAACAAGAACCAATTGATTTGGATCCTCAATGCAAAAGATATGATGAAATCAATTCTGCTCAGCCTACTAAAATACCAAACTGCACTATTCACTAATTTAATTATGAGGCAACATTTTCTATAACAGCAGCGAAGCTGAAAATTTTACTGTAAAACCAGCACCTCATGAGATGAATAACACAATTGAGTTCATCTCATTTGGAGCTATATTGCACTTTCTATAAATTTTCAAACACAAGAACTTGAACAAAATTATAATGCACAAGTTCTCAATTTCCTAACAGCAACATGCTCAAAACTAATTTCACAGTGAGTTCACTAAGAGAGGAAACCAACAAAGTTGGTCTCACCCACAAATAGCCTATAGAGCATTAGTTATACATTTTACAATTTAAGTATTGTTTTTTAGTGTATAATTAAAGTGAGTTTTAAAACCTAACGGCAAACTGTGCTCTGGAGCTGAACTCAACTTACAATCATTTTTGGATTAAAGTCAAGTTCAAGACAGAGCTAACACAATTTGAATGACCTCAAATGGATTTAAAATGAGAAAGATATGAAATTCTAAAGTCTATACCTTATTTCAGTTTAACTAAGACCTTACTGGAATTTCTAAACTCACAAGGGTATGGGAGGACGTGAGCCACCGATCTTAAATCCAACGGCTCAAGATCTCCCAGGAGAACATCACACACGCGCACGTGAAGGTCCAGAGGTCCTGGACCTCTTAGCAACTCACATGCGCGAGGTGAGGGGGAGGTCGTGACCGTAGATGCGAAATCCAACGGACCACAACACAGGAAGGAGGTCCGGAACGGACCAGATCTATAGGGGAGGTCCTCAACGGCTGAGATCTTCCAAAGGAAGATCTAAACTATCAAGATCTCCCCAAGGAAGATCTGCATCGTCAAGACCTCACAGGGGAGGTCCTGGACGGTCCAGATGTTCCAAGGGAGGTCCTCGATGGTTCAGATCGTCCGAGGGAGGACCTTGACGGTCAAGATCTACCCGGGGAGGTCATGAACGGCTGAGATGGCTACGGAGAGGTCCTAAGGGAGGTCTAACGCTTCTGCACCTCCGTGGAGGTCTCGACGGCCACGATTGCGCAAGGGAGGTCTTGGACGCCCAGATCTCCCGGAGGAGGTCCGGACGCCCCGCACTCCAACGCGCATGAGTTTTGGACATGAGATAAATGCGCTACCGGACATCAAGGAGGTCCGCTGCGGAGGTCTTAAATGCACGATTAAAGGGTGGATTTAAGGCGCTTAAGACATCCAATGATTGCGATGATTGGGCATTTAAACGGTGAATTTATGTCCTAAAACGACAATGACACGCCGGGGCGTCCCAAAAATCCCGGCGCAAAGATGTGGTCATCGCCGGCGATGTAGACCTCGCCATGAGATCAATGGTACCACCGAGTGCACAATAACGCTATGCGCACCAGTGGGCCTTTCTCTCAACGGCGACGGCGGCTTTGAACGCCGGGCGAGCCGAGAGGGCAAGGTTGACCAAGACGCCAAAATTCAAAACGCAAAATGAAGCTCCGCGACATTCAAGCGTATGCCAAGAAAGCTCCGCGACAACATTCAGCGGTGCCAAAGAACTAAGGGACTACAGGAGGTGTACCGGAGGTCCTAAGGTGCCGGGAGGTCGGAGGTGATGGCGGTGTTGGGGAAGACAAGGAAGCTTCACCGCCTAAGACACCAGCCTCAAGCTCCTCTTTGTCCCCCTCTCGCAAATGTCCAACAACTCAAGTCAGACTTGGTCCCAGAGGGAAGGCACAAATGGAAGCAAGGAGAAAGGTGGAAACCCAAAGACCCTTGTCCACCGAGGAACTTCAAGTCCAACAATGGCGGCCAAGGAGCTCTGCGGCTTAGAGTTCACAAGCACGATGGGTGAGCAAAGAACAATGGCGTGCAAAGGAAGATAAAGGCACAGTGGGGGTGGTTTTATCCTAGGGCAATTGAGGTCGTAGACCACTGGCTAAGCTCCCTGTGAGCTTGGCCCATGGCACGGTCTTGGCATTGGACAAGACTTAAAGTTGACACAGTGGCAGGTTTGAGCTGACCAGAGGGGCGAAAAGCTGACCTGCATTAAATGCGGGTCAGCAAAGAGCTGTTGAAGTGTACCCCAAGGTCGACACGCATTAATTGCGCCGCCGAGTTTGCCCGCCAGAGGAAGGAGAAGAACAGGAGGTCTCATGACCGTTGGATAAGACTCGGGAGGTCCTAACCATCGAATCTCATTTTCGAACCGTTATGTTTTAAGTGGCCGGGAGGAGGTCCCAGCCACACGATCAAGGATGGGAGGTCGTGGCCTCCGATTTCATAATCGAGAAAACGCACGTGGGGAAAGGGACAGAGGTCAAAGCGTTGATCTCCATCCAACGGTGCGGACCTCCAGTGAGGACTTAATCTGCACGCGATCAAAAGACATGAGGGGAGGTCATGGCCTTTGGATTTAAATCCAAGGGCACTGACCTGATGGGGAGGTCCGATATGATGCGCAACAGGCAAGGGAGGTCATGGCCTTTAGATTTAGATCTAAGGGCTACGATCTCACGTCTTGTTGAGGAGGTCTGCAGCGCATGAGACAAAAAGGGTCGTGGACCGTAGATTTTAATCTAACGGTGCACAACAAAAGATGGGGGAGGTTGTGAGTGCTTGATAACGCAGGGAGGTCGTGAGCTGTTGGATTTGATCCAATGGCTACGACCTAGGTTAGGTGGAAGGTTTGTTTAGTTTAGCAGTAAGGGGAGGTCAGGGCCATGGATCTTGGATCCAAGGGCTATGACCTCACGCAGGTGGGAGGACCTGACTGAGTATGTTGAGGAGGAGGTCGTGGCTGTTGGATGTAAATCCAACGGCTGCGACCTGATCAAGTGGAGATGAGGTCTGCTGAGGTGCAGACATGGTTGGGCTGGACCAACTTTGAATATGGCTAGCCCAAGGAACAGTGTAGGCTTTGAAATTTAGTTTTAACAGCTGAAACTTAGCAGAATTATTTGAGATAGCAAATGAACTCCAAATTTGATGAAATTTTAACTGGAGCTTGCTGACAATGAGACCAATCTTGCATAAAATTTCCAGAGGTTATCATGCAATGCATTTTTCTCAGGAAATTCATGAAGGTTGTTTAAAGGATTGTTTTGCCTCCAAAAATTATCAACAAGTGTTATAACTCATGATATTTTTCGAAGGGTCCCATATCAGTTTTTGGGACCAAGGAAAATATATTCCAAATGTTTGGCACAAGATTTAAGATAATTGGAGAATGAGTTTGATTTTTGGTCAACAAGAGCTTTGTGTTTTTGAATTACACAACTCTTGGACAAAAATCACATGAGATTTTAGGGTTTTTCAAGATGTGAGAAAAAGTTTTAATTTCTACACATATAATTATACTTGATTAACCCTAATTATACATTTGGGATGTTACATTTCCTTAGAGACCATGTAGAGAAGGGTGATGTTGTGCTTCATTTTGTAGAGTCTGAGCAGCAGGTTGCGGATATTTTCACTAAGGTTCTTGATTCTTCTCGTTTTGCTTCTTTACGGGGAGAGTTGGGGGTTATTAGTCCTCTTGGCCTGTTTTGAGGGGGTGTTGGCTCTTTTGCATTCATTGTAACATATTGTATTTTAAATCAGTAACTTGCATTGTAATATAAAATCACGGAGCCTTGTTTATTATCCTTGTGTGACATGATTTTATTCTTTATACCTTGCCATGTCTTGTGCTAGTTTGTTAGGTTTATCATGACTTTCCATGTGTAGCTTAGCGTTTGCCATGCTAGCTCTATTAAATGTGAAAAACTTGAATTAAAACTTGATTTGTTGGATCTTGTGACTAGTTTTATTTTAGTGATCCTCTCATGATTCATGCCATGTCAAATAGGCTACATTGAGTCTAGAATCTATTTTGAGCTTTAGATTGAGCTATGCTATTTCCTAAGTCAAGCAAATGAAAAATAATCTTTTCTGTGCGAAAAAACTGATCTCACCAATTCTTTCTCATGAGACGGCTTGCCATTGCACTAGGTATGAACTCAGGGGAGTTTTGGATGATCTAGACCACTCTCTTAAGCTTTTTTTTTTGCATGGGATGGTCGCGGCAAGGCTTGAGATCTAGCACAAAGCTAAGAAAATAATTTGTGAAAATTGGTTGAAGCTTAGGAGATAGTTGTGAATGGCTCCTAGTCCAGGACTTGCTTTGCTAAGATAAAACCAAAAATCAATTTTAACAAGTGCTAAATGTGCTAAATTTCAAAGTGCTTGAACAAATTGATTCAACATTGAACTCATAGCGTTCTAAATTGGCTCAATTTTAGCTTCTTGGTTCCATTTATTTTATTAACATAGCTTGACTCATTTTTGGATACCTTTGGCTGAACTATGATCTTGTGCACCTTAATATGCTAAATTTATATTTAATCACATATTATTGCTCTTTCGGCTTTAGCTTTGCCATATATGATTTGCCATGATTTACAAGAGCTTCTTCACATAATATGGCTTGGTGTAATACTTGTACAGTCCTCTTGGATAATTTTCATGGCTCCCTTTTGCTAAAATTTGAATAATTTAAATTGCAGCCATTCCATGTCATTCATGCTCTATCTTCCTCTATGCACCTTGATGAATTCATTGTCAAAGGGGGAGAAATGGTAAAAATGGACAAATAGGGAGAAAATGAAATTTTTTGTTTTCAGGATTATCATAGTGAGGGGGAGCATCTCATATGCATTTTTGCGATCTTATTGCCATTTCTGAATTTGAATTGCAATTCTTGCATCCTCACAATGATCAAAGGTCAATTTGAATAATTGTTCTTTCATATAGACCTTAAGTGAGATTTTGCAATTTTCTAGAAATTGAAGCTTTCTTGCTGTCTTTTGCTCACTTGCCTATGCTATTCTGGAGCCAACTTGATCATTTCCCTTGCTTTTTATTGCATTAGGACCAAGTTGTGCCTTTGTGCGAAAACATCGTGTATTTTACTTTTCAAACCTCAAACTTTGCATCTTTGGTAATTGACAATGTGTTCATCAAGGGGGAGATTGTGGATATCATGGGGATATATGCATAATCTTAGGATGATGATACAATTGGCAATGGTATTGATGGTTTGTCAAATCACGCGATTTCAGCGAAGTTTTAAAGCTGTTAGAACAGCAGCGGTCAGACCGGCGTGTTGAGAACAATCAGACCGGCCTGGTTCGGTTTGACCAGCCAGTGAACGGTGGTCTGACCGGACTTGTGCTGATCATCGGCCATTTTGGAAATTTGGCTTAGGGTTAGGTTAAGGGCATGGGCTTTAGTGCATATGTGTTGCATGATGCATGTTTTCACTAACGTGGGTCAAGTTGTGAAGAATTTGTTCCCGGATTCGATTTCTTTGTCTATTGTTGTGTAGGTTACTTGGAGGTCAATGACGGTCAATGGCGAGGATGATCGGGACTAAGCTTGGAGAGCTGGGGTCCAGAATGATCGGGGATGCCGGTTGGAGTCAATGGAGTCAAGCGTGGTGCAGAATGGACAAAGGTGACCGAACGGGTAATTCGATGCGACTGGTTGGATCAAGCGGCGCGGGGGTCGGTGCAAGTGTCATGGTGGTTCGGTGGGAGCCTGATGGGAGAAACTTGCCAACGTGATGAGAGCCGCTGGATCAACCTACACGTGGCGGCATGGAGTGCCAGCGTGGTTCTGACTCGGTCTTCGAAAAAGATCGAGAAGGGGTATTTTGGTAATTTTACCAAATACCGCCTTGGTGACCTTTTGCCAACCCACGGCGTAAGCGGTGCGTCAAGAAGCGGATTAGGTCAAGAGAAGATGAAGACGACGCTTCAAAATACGTGCGTGTGTAACCCGTTTGTGTTGGGTCTTAACGGGAGCCCATTAGGGTTAACTCTTCTAGAAGCTAGGCCTCACTATAAATAGGAGGGGGTGCCGTCAAGCAGCCCCCAAGCACTTCATTTGCAAAACCCTAGTTTGTCTTAGGGCTTAGAGAGGAAAGGAGAGGCTTAGGGTTTTAGAGAGATGAGTTGAGTGAGTGCTCATGGATTGAGCTCTTGTCCTCCATGGATGGAGTGGCTGTAAACCTTCTCAATCTCAAATCAATCTATGAATAATTTCTCAAAGATGAGTTCTCTTTGTGTTCTTCCTCCTTATTTGGTGATTTTGAGTCCATCTTTGATCATTTGGTTTTTGGTTGGTTTCTTGCCCTCATCTACCTTGTTGTGACGTGTGGGAATACATCTAGGATCATCTAGATCATCAATCTCCCACGAGCAAGTGTTTGGATCTAGTTTTCATTCTTGCCCGGTTTTGAACCAATATTCGTTCAAATTGAAAAAGGTTGAAACTTTGACGTGGATCTACTCGATTGTTGCTTGGAATAGGTTCCTAATATCCTTAGAAAGGTGTGTTCCAAATTTGTTCAAGTTTGGCCGTGTAGATCAAAATTTAGACCGATTTTCGTTTTGGCTTTTGGGCTATCGCCTGCTTATTTACAGTCCGGTCCGATCAGGCGTAGCCGGCCGTCAGATCAACCGCGCCATCGACCACGCGATAGACATCGATCAGTCCGGACCTGAGGGTTTGTTCTCCGTGTTTTGGGTCTTTTGCTTCAGGGTTTGATCGGATTCAACACAGGACATCCACTGTGCTTGTATACAGATCTTCATAGCTTTTATAGCTATTGGAATGAAAGTAGTGTTGAGTTCGATCGAGGTGAAAAATAGAGAAAACGTCTATTCACCCCCCCTCTAGGCTCCTTTTCGGTCCTACAGAGATCGACTCAGCCCCTGAGGGTGAGGACGGGATCGACTCAGCTCTAGAGGGTGAGGATTCGACTCAGCCCCTATGGGTGAGGATGGGATCCACTCAGCCTGAGAGGGCGAGGATTCGACTCAGCCATAGAGGGTGAGGATGGGATCGACTTAGTCCCGGAGCATGAGGATTTGACTCAGCCCCAGAGGGTGAGGATGGGATCGACTCAGCCCCGAAGGATGAGGATTTCACTATTAGACCACTTGAAGGGACAAAATATGGTGTTGTCCAAGTGCGCTGGTCATGGCGCGTTGCACTTGCCTCCGTCAATCGTCTAGAGCTAGTACGGTTCTGGCTAGGTCAAGCGAATTACCTCGGAGGGGTCTTCCCGCTTTGAGCTCGGTTCACCATCGAGGCTTGTGTCTACTACCTTCTTGGGGATAAAAATGTTGTCCTAGATGGGACATGGACAAACGACCCTGTTATGGGCTTTTTCCACAGTTGCTTTGTTCTGATTGAAGTTGTGGGTCATTTCTTGTACCAACAGGCCTAGTGGTTCCAACGAGTCATGCGGGTGTCATCGTATAGCGACTTCGATATTCTAATGTAAAGAGGGGGAGCCCCTAATTGTGACAACGCACAAAGCTAAGATGTGTCGACGTCGAGCAAAGCTAGGATGTGCTCAGAGTCATCAAGACACGCCTAAGGCTGCGAAGTTGAGATGCGTCGGTGATGCGCAAAGCCGAGTGCGCCAAAATGCGAGGTCAATATGCGAGGTCAATATGCGTCATCGTCGCGTGAAGCCTAGGTGAGACGACGCACGGGGTGGAGATCCATCGACGTCGTACGAAGCTGGCATGCAGTACGGGTCATCGAGATGCGTCTAAGGCCGTGAAGTTGAGATCTGTCGGTGATGTGCAAAGCTGTGGTGCGCCTATGGTCGCGTTGATGCTTGAGGCTGAGGCGCGAAGTGGCGCCTAGGGTTGCGTCCATTCTTGAGGCTGAGGCGTATCGATGGCGCTCGAAGCCGAAGTGGTGCCCGGGGTTTTGTTGATGCTTGACGCTGAGACGCGTTGACAACAATCGAAGCCAAAGTGGCGCATGGGGTTGCGTCGATGACACTTGAAGCCAAAGTGGTGCCCGGGGTTGCATTGACGACACTCAAAGCCGAAGTGGCCTCCGGGGTTGCATCGATGCTTGAGGCTGAGGCGCGTCAACAACCCTCGAAACCAAAGTGGCACCCAGGGTTGCGTCAATGATACTCAAAGCCGAAGTGGCGCCTGGGGTTGCGTTGATGACACTCGAAGCCAAAGTGGTGCCTAGGGTTGCATCGATGACATTCGAAGCTAAAGTGGCACCTGGGGTTGCCTCGATGACACTCAAAGCCGAAGTGGCACCCGGGGTTGCATCAATGCTTGAGGTTGAGGTGCGTCGACAACACTTGAAGCTGATGTGGCGCTCGGGGTTGCGTCAATGACACTCGAAGCCGAAGTGGCGCCCGGTGCTGTGTCGACAACACTTGATGCTGAAGTGGTGCCCGGGGTCGCTTCGATGTTCAAGGCTAAGGTGTGTCAACGACACTCAAAGCCGAAGTGGCGCTCAAGGTCGCATCGATGCTTGAGGCTGAGGTGTGTCGACCACATTTGAAGCCGATGTGGCTCCCGGGGTTGCATCGACGACACTCGAAGCCGAAGTGGCTCCCGGGGTTGCATCGATGCTTGAGGCTAAGACACGTCGACGACGCTCGAAGCCGAAGTGGCGCTCAGGGTTGCGTCGATGCTTGAGGCTGAGGCGCGTCCATGACTCTCAAAGCCGAAGTGGCGCCCGGGGTTACATCAACGACACTCAAAGCCAAAGTGACCCCTGGGGTCGTGTCAATGCTTGAGGCTGAGACATGTCGATGACGCGTGAAGCCATGGTACATAGACGCACGAGGTCACGAACTCACGATGTGCTGATGACGTAGGAGCCCCTGGTTCTCAAGACCACCTGGAGAAGCCATAAGGACAAATGTAGGTACGGTAGAAGTAGGGAGTGCAGAGTGTATACAAAGAGGTTGAGATACAACGGCGGCGACGAGGCCAAGGTGCGCTCGTGGTCATCAAGACGTGCGGGAGGCTGCGAAATTGAGATACGTTGATGATGCGCGACGCTGGGATGCATGTGGGATCAACGACGCCAACGTCGTGCAAAGCTTGGATGTGCTCAGTGTCACCAAGACGCGCCCGAGGCCGCAAAGTCGAGAGGTGTCTTGGTGCGATGATGACGCCAAGGTGCGCGGATGTGCGAGGTCGCGATGGCACCCTTGCCAAGCATGTTGGTTATGTCATTGTCTTCCTCTTAAGCGGCATGGCTTTTTGCTTAGTCCCCACGGATGGCGCTAACTGTCATAGATAAGTGGGGGACGAAGCGTAAACATGCACGAGAATCACTCAACTTGTATTGCTTAAGTGTGAGAAGGTGAAGTTACATAAATGACCCTACTTTTAGGGAAACCCTAGAGGTAGCTTCTTCCTTTTCGGTCGAGTAGGGTTGCCCATGCCGGGCCCACTGGCGGATGTTGCACATGCTGGCTGCTGGCTACGTAGAGAGGCTTCATGTTTGCTAGCCATGTAGAGGGGCTCGGTTACATAACCAAGGCCATGCTTCGTGTCGTCGTCACTTTGCGCAACCACCAAGCTGTGCAGCTGGACCTTCGTCTATGTCAGTCGGACTGACACCTACGTAGGCGTCAACATAGGGGGACGTGGGGATCCTCCCTCAACAGTAGCCACTGTTGTTAAAATTTGTTGTGCCATGACAGGGGATGCCATTGGTCCTGGTTGAACAAAAATGGTTTCATACTCAGGCGAATGATCGTGCAGTAAAAGGGGTACGTGTAGCACATTTTCGATGAGGTGGTCTCGCTTGAGTAATCACTAAGGACTTAATCTTGTGTACCATTAAACTAGGTCATATCATACAACCACTTGTCCAGTATGGGATGGACCTAACTAATTAATTTACAATGTCTTGAGTTGGTTCTACCATGTGGTGGTGTGGGTTCTAGGATAGACAAGTAGGTTCACATGGTGCAAGAGGGTGCCCTCACTATGGTGGATGTAACTATTCGGTGGTGAAACTTTAGTGAGCAGAACTGGATTAAGACATAGCTTTGTAATTGCCTTATGATAATCATTTAGTCGCGCACCTATGGAAGTGTTTCAGACGGATATTATAAACTGATTATCTCATGTGGGTAAAGCTGTACGAAATTATGGACAATGCCTTGGAATTTCACATAAGGTATAGAATTTTCATAAAATGTTGGATGGTGGAATGGTTGGAAAGTGAACGGATAGTTCACTAGTTGTTGGTTGGGAAGTGCATGGGTAATTCATTGGTTGTTTCAAAGAGATGATTTACTTTATTTATTATATCTTTTCAATTATGCTTTACAATCTACTTATGGTATTTACTATCAACCCTTGCTTTCTGCAAAATAATCATACAATTATTCTCTTGTTCAGGCCTTGTATGAATATTAATTACATATTGTTCCCTACGACTTGTTGAGTACTTTATGTACTTACAGCTTCAAACATTATTACTTAGATGAAGAAGATCAAGTTACTCAAGAGTTCTACGAGGAGTAGTACTATGAATACTTTGCGAACTAGGAAGCGCTCCTCACTTGATTGCTTGGGACATGTCAGATGACCTCCACAAATATCTTTTCTACTGCAATAGTTTGATTTGTTTCTTAGACCCTGCATGGCAAATTTAGTAAAATGTTGACCATAAGGTCCCGATGTTACTATTTATTACTATTTTGCTACCTTTTTAATTAATTCGTTGAATGAATGATATTTTATCAATGTTGTCGTTGTGTGAGCTAGCTACTGATCATGTAATTAGTTTAAAATACGCAGAGTTCAGATTTACATATTCGAGTTCCGAAAGTAGCACGCAACGCAGGCGCCGCCACCCTTGCTCCTTCAGGTTGCTGGGACGCCAGCCACACGTCGCAGATTTGCCATCGCCGCACACTTCTCACTTGATGGATCCATGCTTGCTTGGGATCACTATCGTGCCCTGCTCAAGCACCAATGCCACCGCTGGGACCAAATCGAGGTAGCTCTCGGCATGAGATTCACCTCTACCGACTGTGAATCGGTTGGTGGTGTTCAGCGTGGAGAGAGGGAAGGTATGGAGGATATGGACTTTGGAGAGAGGGGCCAGCAGAGAGATTTGGGGGAAATTTCATTTGTGGACAGACGAGAGGAGAGATGGAGGGACGTTCTTGCGTGGGGAGAGACTTAGTGGTGGGAGATGGAGTGGGGTGAGGTGCTATTGAAAACACAATATTGAAGACAATAATAATTCCATACAAAATAGAATTGTATTATATATTGCTTGCTCAGCAATTGCATGCCTAGGCTACACAACTAGTTGAAAAACAAAAGTACAACAAAATACAAAACACTAATGTGGTATATTCGTCACACTAACTAAAATAATGAATACTACATTAAAATCCTCTCAACATACTTGACCCGAGTATCTATCAAACAAGCGCGCGTGCGCAAGTAAAGCCTAAACAGCAACTTTTCCTAACAAAACAAGTAAGGAAAAGAGTAATCCTTTGCTAGCGTACAGATTCTGCTGTGGGCTCTGCCAACGACGTCGTTTGATCTTCGCCGGCCGATCTACCCCGATGAGCCCTGGGCTCAAAACAATTTTATTATGTTGTTTATAATGACTAAGTAAGTGGACTGAAACCCACACAGATCGCCGCGGTACTTCTCTGTGTTGCTGCCAAGCTTCTCCTTCAATACCTCAAAAGCCTGCAATGCCAGCACGCTGCCGGCTCCGGCAAGCTCCGGAGCTCCTTCATCAGGCGGCACAACGCCGAACTGCTTCGCGATATCCTTGAGGGCGCCCCTGCATCCCTGGCTGTTCTCCCTGGCCAGCCGCTTGACGTCGTATACGTCAGACCCAAGGAGCGTGCGCATCATCTTAGTGAAGGCGTCGACGTCGGCCGGGAGCTTCTAGCCGAGCATGGTCTTCGCAAAGTATGCGACGTGGTACCGGCCGTGACGTGGCGCTTCAACGACGGGCCTTGATCGGGCGAGCTCTGCAGCTACTAAGCGAACTGGAGCGTCGATGCCGGCCTAGGGGAGCTTGTTGAAGTCGACTGCGCGGCTGGCGAGGTAGGTGCAGGTTCACAGTTTCGTTGAAATTTCGTTCCTTTCATCACCCTCCGAAAGAAATTCGTTTCGTTCAAAAAAATTCGGCCACATTTGAATTTGGTCCAGCCCAAATAGCCCATCCGGCCCAAACATGCAGCACCTTACCCTCTTGCCCTAACCTCTTGTGTCCCTCGACATCACACACCTCATCCCCTTTCGCCTCCTCTCCCTTTTCCTCCCCAGGCGGCGGTGGCACAACAGCAGGCTAGCCTTCGTGGCTCCGAGACTCCGATGCCTAGGCGCCCAGCAGGTAGCTCTTCCCCTGCCGAACCTCTTGTGTCCCTCGACCAACCCCTCATCCCCTTTCGCCTCCTCTCCCTTTTCCTCTCCAGGCGGCGGCGATGCAACAGCATGCCAGCGATTCCGAGACTCCGACGCCCAGGCCTCCAACAGGAAGCTCTCCCACCAGTTGTCCTCCTCGTCAGTCCCCCACTCCCCGTTGCTTGAACCTCCTCTGCCGCCTGCAGATCTTGCGGCATCCGTGGCTTCGGCCCTACGCAGCGACAGCACAAGCAGCAGTGGGAGGGCCATGGGTGGCGCAAGCGGCGGAACTGGGGTTGGCGGGAATTGCTGTGACAGGGAGGCCGACATGGATGTAGGCACTGGGAGCGGTAGGGGTAGCACCACCAGCAGGGAGGTTGGCAGTGGCAGTGCTTCTGCTTCACTGACTGCTAGTCTTGGGGAAGTTAGGATGCTTCATTGCTTTGATGTGAGGAAAATATTTGATTAGTGAAGCCATAAATCCGACAAAAATTCAACATTGGTGTTGAAGTTGTTTGTATACTCTTTAGACTGGCAAGCTCAAATTTGAACCTACTGTTGGCCTAGCTTTACAAAACTGTAGAATGTTCTTCTTTAGTAGTGTTGACAAGAGTGGTGCTTTGTTTTGCTGGCCTGGGCTATTTGTTTTAGTCAAAGCAATGTCGATTGTTGCTAGCATTGGGATCTCTCTGTAACAGCCTCATTTTAAATAAACAGTAATATTATGATTTCATAGCATATATGTCATTTTGGAGCATGTGCATAAATTGTTACATTCAAAAAACCTCAAATTCAAATCAAATTTGAAACTTGAAATGAAACTCGAAAAGCAAATGTAAGTCAATGTTATTAATGAACCCTGGAGATTAATTTAATCAAATACTAGATTATTTTTCATGAATTAATATAATTTTTGTCAAAATTTTAGAGATCATTTTGACCTTAAGAAAAACTAATATTCACTAATTAAACATATTCGGTTAAGGCTATCAAACTAAGTAATTAACTTGTGAATAGTGAATTTTCAAAAATTTTATGGGATCTATATCATCCCAGTAGCATCTCCGAAACATTTCATATTTTTTTTGAATTTATTTGCTATTTATAACACCATGGACAAACTAGAGGTTTTTGAATTTAATCAAGGGGGAAATTAGCTCAGTGATATCGCGTTAGAGCGTAATCGGAGAAACGACACTCCCTTCGTGACGCACTAAAAAATAACGTCGCGAACACTGAAAAATTAGACGAATGACATCGCTGCTAGTTACTTCCGTTTCCAGAATTTTTTAAATATAGAAACTGAGCTCAAAAAATTATCAATTTTTTTGTGGAGCCTCCCGACATAGTTTAATTGCTTGTGTATTTTTTTAAAACTTTATACATTCTGATTTTGTCACTAAAATTTATTTAATTATAATGTTTGTTGGAATTTTCTAGTATATAAAATAAGGTCCAAACATTATGAATTTTTTTAGACTCCTTACATAGTGGACTTGATTGTGTAATTTGTCTAGAATTTTTATAAAATTAATTAATGCAATTTCATAATGTCCTTACATTATGAAATATTAGACTCCTCACACAGTGGACATTATGAAATTGCATTACTTAATTTTGTAAAATTTTAGAAAAATTACACAATCAAGTACACTGTGTAAGGAGCCTGAAAAAATAATTTGATAATGTTTGGACCTAATTTTCTATATTAGAAAATTCCTACAAATAGTATATTTAAATAAATTTTAGAGACAAAATCAGAAAGTATAAAGTTTTGAAAAAAATACACAAGCAATTAAACTATGTCGGGAGGCTCCACAAAAAAATTGATAATTTTTTAGCTCAGTTTCTATATTTAAAAAATTCTAGAAACGGAAGTAACTAGCGGCGATGTCATTCATCTAATTTTTCGGTGTTCGCGATATTATTTTCCAGTGCATCACGAACGGAGTGTCATTCCTCTGATTACACTCTAACGCGATGTTACTGAGCTAATTTGCCCTTTAATCAAGTGAACCAATTGGACTCGGTCCGAACCGCTTCGACTGTAGTGACCCGCCCTAATTGACTTGGCTAGACCAAGCCCGTTCGCCCGCACCTATTTTCTACCACGCCGCTTCGCTCCTCTCGCTGATGCTGCAGGCCCACCAGTCGGTCTCTCCTCCCTCGACTTCTCCGCGCCGTTCAACCGCCCTGGCTACTCTCGCGCGGCCGAGAGCGACGTGGCGCCACACCGGTTACTCCCGTGCATGCAAGCCCATGCAGCTTGCCACCGAGCTTGGCACTTACCCTATTGCCTCCACGTATCAATGTTGAGCTATCACAGGTGGTGAAAGGCCATCAAAACCGCTCCACCACTCTCTCGGCCAAATTGATGCAATACTCGTTTCTTCCTCCTCACTAAGGCATATCTTCTCATCTTTGCACCCCTTGTTCTTCTATTATCATGCTGTATCTTTGGTGCTAATGTAAGTTCTTGATTTTGATCATATTTCCTGAACCATGGGTTTATTAGATGTCCGGAGCGTGGCCTTCCCGAGCGCGCACCGAAGGCCGTCATAGTGCCATCTTGACATCCGGTGAGCTTCTTCCTAATTATTGCGCATCACATTATGTGATAGATTATAAGGAGCAAAACCCCTCATTTAGTTTCACACTTTGTCAAACAGGATTGTCGGATTTCGAAATTCCTCATTTCCTGGTCGGAAGCAACTCCTTCGCCTCCATCTCCGGCCTGGTGGGTTGGTTCTCAATTCCTTTCGGTTTTGGCACTTAATAGGTCTAAGTAACGCAACTCGATCACTCATTGTTTGATTCCTTGCTCAATATATCATGTCGACGTGAAGCTCTTGTTGCTGTTGTCGATCCATCGCCGCCAGAGCTCCACCGTGTATCTTTTACCATCCTTGAACCACCGATAAGTCATGTATGCTCTAGGGATGCTTAAGCATACGTCAATTCATTTGAAGCGTAGCCGAGTCGATGTAGTCGCTTATGCCGGTCATGCGCCGCCGCTGCTCTACATCGCGCCGCAGCTATGGTTCACCGCCAGCCAAATTCCGGCCACCTTCAAGACCGCCACACTATTGTGATTCCATTTTTGCTCTTGGTGTCACATCCCCAAGTTAATAAATAAGAATTAGTATGCATCTCATCAGCATGCATCATGTTCATAAACATTTGCATAATTTATTGCACTTGAAAAATCTCAAACAAATATTAAACAAACACTTCAAATTTGAACTCCAAAAGAAAATATGAAACAAATGCTATTGAAGTTCTTCTAGAAATAATTTATTCAAATACTATAATAATTATCATGAATTAATATAATTTTTTCCAAATTTGTTAGATCGGTTTCAAACCTCAAAAAAATCAAACACAATTCAATAACCCATTTTGAGTTTGAATTTAAACTGTGCAAAATATAACATGAATAGAGGGGTTTCAAATTTTATATGGGAACTAGGTCAACCCAGGAACACCTCTGATTTATTTCAGGATTTTAGAAAATTTATTTCTATTTTTAAGACCCTGATCAAAGTGGAAGATTAGTTTTGAATCTCAATCAACACTATTTAGACTTGGATTAACTAGAGCCTATCAGGACTGTCCGATCGGGATCGAATGGCCTGAATCAACCGTGCGTTCGGACAGTCCAAACGTCCTCATGTAATCAGGACCGTCCGATCAAGATCAAGTGATCCACGGGCCGCCCGAACGAACGTTCGGACTCATGTGCTCAAGCCGTCCGATCATGATCTAACGGACCGCTTTGACTGGGATCGAGCTTAATCAACTAACTGCACTGGCCGAGCCAGGCTCAGGCTCGTGCCACCTTGTGCCTCTAACGCGTCGGGACCACCGGTCAGCTCCGTCTTCTCCATGCGCGCGTGACGCACAGAGCTGCTGCGCCACGCAGTCGTGAGCTCCTACGATGCTCTGTCGATGACGTCAATCCACTGTGGCCGTTGACCACTCCTGGAGCTCCTCTGTTTCACGCTGCCTCCGCTCCGTCACTTTCCCAAGCATAAGTCGCCTCCAAACCCTTGCCATCTCTCACTTTTCCTTGTTTCGATCGAGGAAAGGGGTGCTCGTTCAAGCTCCACACTCGGGTAAGCTTCAACCCTAGGAGACCTTGTCTATTCTCCTTCGATGCCTTACCCATTTTAGCTACTACCAACCCTTACCTTGCTTTGTAGCTCTCAGTTCACCTTCGTGCTCTTGGCAGTTCCAGAGCGCGTCCCCGAGGACACCACCATGTCATTTTCACCTACGGTGAGCTTTAGTTGAAATCTTTCGCGTCATATCGTGCCATTTAGTGTGACACTGAAAACACCTAAACCTATTGGGACAATGCATGGCAAGATTTCGCAAATTTGAAGGGATTTCATTTTTGGCCGAAGAAGAGTCACTTCATCTCCCACTTGATTTGTTAAGGCATTGTCCAATTCCTTTTGTCTTTACCTTGAGCTATTCCGACCATTCACTTCTCTTCGTGTTGCTCAAGGTCTTCTCTCCACGTTAAACCGCACCACCGTCATGACCATTGTCGTCGTCAAGCCGCTCCAAGCTTCCCCGAGCACTCTTCTTCACTGAAGTAGCTTCCTCATAATTTGTAGATGCTTGGGCACCCGCTTGATTGATGCTGCGGAGCTGTTTTCGCTGCATGCATGTGTGTCGTATGAGCGCCGCCGCTCAACTGCGGCTAGCCGCCGGTATAGACCACCTCAGCCTTCGAGACCGCTCCCATTAGGTGTGCATGGTATTGCACACCTATCCTAGGCCTTGGCTGGCTCCGCCGTGGCACGTAGCGTCGGCGAGTCGCCGGGCAAGCGCGCGGGACAAGAGTTCCCGTTATCGTACACCGACCATTACTGTAGCTAGGTGATTAAGCATTAACTGGTAATGACTAGCCTTAAATGACTGTCTTAGCGAATGAATCAGTCGCTTACATGTGGGCCCCGCGCACAGAAAATAGCGGGGTTAAATGAAAACATAGAGCGGCTGACATGTGGGTCCCGCGGCCTTAAGTGCGCATGCGCTGCGATGCGCGGGTGGACCAAGTCTAGTGGACCAGGATGTTGTTATTTGGGTCCCACGTGTCGTCAAGACAAATTAATTGGAAGTTAAAATGAAAAATGGCACTATTCACCAGACCCCACTGATCAGTGACTAGCACAGCTCCTGGTAGAAAAAGTAATAAAAGCTTTATAAAATCCGAAATGGTTTATTTACACACTGAAAATTTGAATTAACTTCTAAAATGTATAACTAAATCATCTTAACTTCAAATGTAGTGAAACCAATTTTGGTATTTTTTTTTATTTTAAGTGAACTTATTTCTAAAATAGGTTTCAATCTTACCTCTATCACAGAAGATATATTTTGTGGAAAGTGATCCCTAAATGAATTGTTTTTACAATATAAATTGTTGATAACTTTAGAAATACATAACTAATTCATAGGAAAAAAACTCCAAATGAGATGAACCCAGATATTTTGGACTTGTAATAATATTCTCTATTTATCTATATAATTCTTGTATCCCCTACTGCTCTGCAAATTTTGACCAAGTAATTAAATTGCGTGAACAATGACAAATTGAAATATGAAATTCAAATTGCTATAACTTTGACACAATAACTCCAATTAGAATAATTCTTTCACCTAAATTCATCTAAAATCATGCACTAGCCACTGTAGAAAAAAGCATGCATTTTTGAGTAATTGATTTTTGAAGTATTTCTCGGTGTTTATCGATATCGTTAATTCTATAGATTCCGAGGCTATTTATATTGACTCATATGCCACCGAGAGTGAACAATTGATCTACCAGCAAGGCAAGTATCATTTGAAATTTATTTTGCATCATATTTGATCCCAGTTTTGATTAGTTAGTGCAATGATAATTGCTTGCATGCTTATTTTGCTGTGTCGCTATTTTTGTGATGTGTAGTTAGTTATATCCTATTCATTGAGGTTATCCTTGAATTATTCTAGTACCACATGCTTAAGTTAGGTTGTGTGAAATATATTGTTTGGGTTTACTTAGCCATGCAAGTCTAGAAACGGTAGTATAATTGTCGGGATTAACCCGACAATTATGGGAGAAACACACTTTCTTATATTATTTTATTTCAGATCTTCGTATCTGTTTTATGAGTTAAATTTTATCATTTTAAATGAGTTTTGGGGTCTGGACAAGTGGTTGCTAGTGAGGATGCCTTCGTGGACGAGATCGGGTATGTGGTTGACTTGTCCGGACCAGCAAGGACCGAAATTTGGTAACGTCGATTCAAGTAAAACTCGTGCTATCACACGCGGTATATGGGTGTTGTACGGTTAAGTAAGGGGAAGGTTTTATTGTGTTAAGTTCCAAGGTGGTGTAAGGGCACTTGTGTTCGATCATTTGTCCGTAGGAGCCGATGTAATTTTCTGTAGTGTGCATGGGAGCACCATTTTCGGTTATTTACATTGCATCGGTATTTCCAATACAACTTGTGAGCTGCCTAGCAAGTGATATATGTTGCTTGTACTAGGTAAGGGACCATCTTGCAAGGGGGACTTATCTCAATAGGATTTTCTTGCTAAAAATGACCGTATCTCGATTCTCCCCAGCCGACACACCATAGGAAGTGTGTTAATTCTATGGCTTATGGGCTAATCGAGTCGTGTGGATAAAGTAGTACACCTCTGCAGAGATAAATCTATTCGAATAACCGTGTCTGCGGTTATGGACGATCATTTGAGTTCGGTAGTTACTATTGTTAGACTTTGAATTGAAATTTGTGGGTACAACTTGGTATTCGGCATGAACGGGTGTTCATGCATGTTTATGTATCAAAGTGGGCTGCCGCTTTGGTTATTGTTTGATTCATTTGTTTATCATTGTATTACTTTATCACATGATTTACTTCTACTTCAAATCTGTTTTTAAAATGGCAATTGATAAACTAGTATGTGTAGGTTGAAAATTGTTGCGTTTTCCGCAAAACTAAAGCCACTAATTCTATCCTTTGAATGCCCATTATGCATAACTAATTTTATCTTTGTGTAAGACTTACGAGTACAACTTTGTACTTAACTTGGCTGCAACGATTCAGGTGAGGAATACTACGAGCCCGATGAGCTCGTCAGTGTCGATTTAGGTAACACTAATGAGTAGTGTTATTATTTAACTCCTAGTCGGTTGCCGATGGGTGATGGGCATACCATGCTAGACTTTTGGTTTATTTACTTTGCTTCCGCTACTACTTATTGTCTTATTTTAATTTGCCCGCCCGGCCGCTTGTAATAGTTGTAGACTTGAACTACTATGATGTATGTCTTTTGAACCTTTGATGTATGAATATTGTATGGATGTGAGCAATGTTGTATGTGAGTTTGGGCATGTTGTTCGCTGATCTTGGGAGCCAACATGATCTCATGCTCACTGTTCATGGATTCCGTTTTAACTCACTAAGTGTGGTCTTTGATTGTTTAGAGAACCGATAATCATGCAGTACTCGCAGAGAAGCGGTATGCATGATCACCGGGGTTCTAGTTTCAGTAAAGACCTCTCACTTAGATGGAGATAATTTAGAATCCATTAACTTGAGGCTCAGAGTTATCTCCATAAGACCAGGAAGGCTTCGGTCTTACGGAAATAACCCAGGGGTCCTCACAACGTTGGTATCAGAGCCATACTGACTGTAGGTTAGAGATAGCACGGGCGTTAAGTTTAGCAAGTCCTTGGTCAAATTATTTTCAAAATATCAAACTAATTTGAGAAAGCTGATGTTAGGAATCTCTTTTATTCCTCATCCATCTTAGTATCATTTCTCACCTTATTCTTGTTTTGATTTGCAAAACTAACTCATCTTGCCCTTCTTGTCCTTCGATGAGTCGTCAATACCTTGTCAAGGAGACCCAAGCAGAGAATGTGGATGGATATCCAGCGCTACTTAGAGACATGATGTGGAGAGCTAATTTCACCTATCAACCGGTGTACTCTATCTACCGACGTGACAGAGGACCAGGGATGGAGGAGTACTTGGCACTGATTAATATCATTGCCAGACACGTGACAGGGAGTATCCCATGCGGGTTCCAGGCACGTGGCACCTCTGAGGCCACGACATTGTAGGAAGTGGCTCGTGTGGCCATGAGCCATCTTCATCATGACTTGACGGAGTTAGCTCAACTGCCATACGACCATTTTCCTATGCAAGCACGTGGCGCAGAAGTGAACACTTTTGCTAGGATTCAGTATGGAGAAGACCCTCAAGTGCGACAGCTGGCAAGATTGGTCCACATCATGGATCATATCCACCGTTGCACTATGCATGAGTTATGGGAGACGTGGCGTCGTCTCATTGTGGCTTAGGGGCTTTTGCAACCCATATGTAACATGGGATTTGTGGACCGATATGAGCTTTATTGGGAGAACGAGGTCTCCCCATATGCTTCTGCACCACCGGAGTACCGTCTTCCCTAAGTGGGAGGGCAAGTATGTCACATGCCCAAGTTAATAAAGAGGATCACTATGCATCTCATGAGCATGCATCATTGTTTTCATGTAATTACATTATATATTGCACTTGGAAAATCTTGTTCAAATATTAAACACACACTTAAAGAAGTAAACTACAAAATAAAACTAAAACAAATGCTACTGAAGTTCCTCTAGAAACAATTTATTCAAATACTACATTAATTATCATGAATTAATATAATTGTTCCCAAATTTTTGGGATTAGTTTTAACCCTCAAAAAATTCTAACACAACTCAACAACCTAATTCAAGTTTGAATTTAAACTACACAAAATATAACATGAACAGAGGGGTTTAAAATTTTATATGGGTACTAGGTCATCCCAGGAGCAACTCTAATTTATTTTAGATTTTTAGAAATTTTATTTCTATTTTTAGTGGCCTAGTCAAAGTGGCAGTTTATATTTCAAACTCAGTCGAATGAGTTTAACTAGGGCCGATATGGACCGTCCGATCGTAATCGAACGGCTCATACACGTAGTCCGATCTGCACCAGGCCAGCCCAAACACAACTAGGACCATTTTGGACCATCCGATTGAAAAGCGTCCGTCCAGATCAGTGGGCCGTTCGGACCATCCGGACTCGCCTCGCATCTGGGCCGTCCGATGCGAAATTAACGATCCAGATCAATTGGGCCATTCGGACCGTCCAAATGCGCAACGATTGTGGACCGTTGGATCCTAATCGGACCGTCCGCGTGCATGGTCTGAACGTCTCACTCGCGTGCACGCACCGCAGTGTATCGCTGACAAGATAGGCCCGCTTGTTAGCTTTGTCTCCTTCCTCGCGCTGGCGCTAGCGCTGGCGCAGAAGTGCTACGCCACGACGCGGCCACGCTCTACCCAGCTCCGTCACCGCCATGAGCCATTGCCCATGGCAACCAATCCTAGAGCTCCTCCGTTTAACGCCGCCTCCATCTCCGTCATTCACTGAGGATAATACCCCCTCCTTGTCATCCATTTTCGCCATCTTTCCTCTCGGTGGCTGAGGAAGGAGAAGCTCTCTCGTGTGCATCACTAGGGTAAGCTTCAACCGGGTGGTACCATTCGACTCTATGATCACCCCCATGTCCATTTTTGCTCATACGAGCTTCTCTCGTTGCTTGTAGCTTCCGGACCACTATGGTGCCATTGCAAGCTCCAGAGCACGCTCCTGTGGACACCACCGTGTCGATCTTCACTTTTGGGAGGTATTGTCATATGCCTTCCGCATCATATCATGTCGTTTAGCTTGACAATGAAAACCCCTCAATCCATTTTGATAATGCATGACAGGATTGAGGTGAATTGAAGTTCTCCCCATTTCGACCGAAGAACTAACTTTTCATCTCCCACTTGATTCGGTAAACCATTGTCCGATTCCTTACGCCTATATCATGCTTCTAGGATCTTTGAGCTAATCCGAGCACTCACTTTGCTCTGTTTTGCTCAGATCACCATCTCTTCGTTGAACCGTGCTGCCACCGTCATCTTCTTCGACGCCGGCCAAGCTTCAAGCTGCTCCAAATCTCTCTGAGGGCCCATCCAGCTGAGGTAGCTTCCTTATAGTCCTTAGAAGCTTGGGCACACGCTTATCTGAACCACTGCGGAGCTTAATTTGCTACATGTATTTTGGCCGTAGCTCTCTCGTTGCTCAACTCCAATCGCGCGGGACAAACTTCCTGTTGTCGTACACAGACACGCACTGTAGCTAAATGATTAGGCACTAATGGCAATGATTAGTAATAAATAGATGTCTTAGCCGCACTATTAAGTCACTTACATGCGGGCCCCTTGCACAGAAATCCAACGCGTTAAGTGAAACGCTGTGGCAACTGACTTGTGGGCCCAACCACTTAAGCGCTGTGCAATGTGCACATGCACCCGTGGACTCAGCCTATGAGACCGAGTCGTTGACAGGTGGACCCCATCGATTAGTGCGCAGTTTAAATCAGAAGGTAAATGAAAAACAAACCGTTCATCGGACCCACTAATCAGTGTTTGTGGCTAGCACAGCGGTGAGTAAGCAAAAGCATTAAAAGCTTTAAGAAATTCGAAGTCTATTAATTTACACACTGAAAATTCTATTAACTTAAAAAATACATAACTATTTCATCTCAACTCCAAAATGAATGAAACCAGTGCTGATAATTTTCAATTTTAATGAACTTTTTATTAAAATTGGTTTCAAACTTGTCTCTATAGCAGAGAATATAATTTTGGAGAGTAATCCTTAAACCTATTATTTTTACAATAGAAAAAGGCTGATAACTTTGAAAATGCATAACTAATTCATAAAAACTACAAATGAGATGAACACAGATGTTTTGAGCTTCTAATATTATTCTCTATTTATTTGTATAATCCTTGTATCCCCTACTACTCTACAAATTGTGATCAAATAATAAAATTCAGTGAACAGTAACCAATTGGAATTAAAATTGGATTTTTCTGAAAACTCAGATTCAAACCTTCATAACTCTCACATACTATGTCCAAATGGAATAAATATTTCACCTAAATTCATCTAAAATCATCATATAGCTACTGTAGAAAAATCATGCATTTTTTAGCAATTTGATTTTTGAGGTATTTCTCTTTGTTTATCAATATCGTTAATTCTATAGATTCTGAGGCTATTGATATTGACTCGTACGCTACTGAGAGTGAACAAATGCTCTACCAGCAAGGTAAGCATCATTTGAACTTTCTTTTGCATCATATTTGATCCCAGTGTTGGTTAAATTAGTGCAATGATAATTGCTTGCATGCTATTGTAATACCTCATTTTCGTTTAGGAAGATTTCGGTTTGAATGCGAATTTAAAATTCGTATTTTCGACGATTCGTCGATTCTTCAGGTTTTGGGCCTGGGCCTTTGGCCAGCAGGCCCAAGAGGAGGCCTTGTGGGCCAAGGGGGGCTGACTTGGAGCCCAAAGGGGGGGCAGCCGTGGGGCCCAAGCCCACCAAGTGGCCGGCCAAGAGAGGCCTTAAGGGGGGCGGCCAAAAACCCTAGCCCCCACTCTTCCACCTCCCCTCCCTTGCAGCCGCCACTTCTCCCTTCCCCTCCTCCTTGTGCGCCACCTCCAGTAGTGGTGCCGCCCCTCATCCACCCTATTGGTGCCGTCCCAAGGTCCCGGTGTTGCGCCCCCATCTCCTGGAGCTTCCCCTCGGTGCCGATCTCCTCGTTGCCGGTCTCCCGTGAAGATTTGATTGGAGCCTCGCAAGGTTGCTGATCAAGACGGCAGGGGACTTCACCACGGTTCATCCTTCATCTTCCTGGGTGCTCCAAGGGTAACGAGCGTCGATTATTGTCTTATGATTAATCGTAGAATTTAAACCAATTAGAATCGTTTGGATCAAAGTCGTTCTGCAGTAGGATCAAATCTGTCCAGTATGTTGTGCGGGCTGTTTCAACGTCTTAGATGCCGAATCAGAAGAGTTGATCTACTAGAGATATCTATATTAAGTTCTTAAATTTCTGTGGACACCGAGTTCACTTGATTCCGACGTTCGAGTCAAAAGTTATGACCGTTTTAGTATCTGCTGTCCAGATTTCTGATGAGATTAAACTGTTGTGTTAATTCGTAATTTATGAAATTGTAATTGGAAGAATATGGGTTTTCTCCCAACTAGGTTATTGTAGGTAATTTGATAACCTTTCTAGATTGATAGAGAATGATCAATTTGGAGTTATAGATTAAAAGTTATGATCGTTTTATTACTGCTGTCTGTTCTTTTAGGCAGTTTCTGTTCTGAAAGTTCAACCTTCTGTTAGCATACTTTACTGGCCGAATTTGTTTATCTCGTCAACTAGAGTATTGTATATTGGTCAGTTAAGAATCCACAGAAACTAGGCTCACCTCTTTTCGAGTTCCATATCATGAGATATGTTAATTATCGTGCTGCTGTCCAGAGGCGGTTTAGGGCAGAATGCGCTGGATTTCAGTTTAGAGTTTCTAGTTAAATATTGAATCGCCGGGGAAGCGTTGTAGAACGTTATTCAGTAATGTCGTGTTCATCGTATCCTTATTTCAGTTATTTACTTGTTTAGGCGGTGAAGCTTTGGGTTTAGGAGTATCACCTTTGTCTGCTAACGTGTCGCATCGCGGAAGGCAAGTACATTGCTTATCTTAATGATTGTGATTGATGAATGCTTTTATGATTATACTGTGAGTTCTTATGATTCAAGAGAAGTTGGATTGTCTATGGTCTTTCATATGTGTTGAATTCATGATTGGAGATGATGATATTTAAGTTCATGTTCCTTCTATATGTGTGTTATCTCCATGAATAGAGAGCGCATCTTTTCAATATACATATTTCATTCCATGCATTCATTATTCATGTTCCATCTACGGGAGTGGATTAAAAAGACCTATCAATTCCAGGATGGGCACGTAAGACCCACCATTCCAATGTGGGCCCCACTATTCCAATGTGGGCGTTTTGGGACACCCGTATGAAATGTTCTTCATACGGGACTTGGATCCCCGCATTTTCGTTAAGATGCGGGCTTAAGTGAACACCAACAGGTGTGTCACTAGCAATACCGGTATATGCATGTGTGTAGTCCCTCCATTCCATTCACTTCATTCATTCTATTCATTCAAATACTTGTTCTGTGATTTCTTCATATGATTCAATGATGTTGACTTGTTAATGTATGTGGTATGTTCCATTTATTCACTGTACTTGCTGAGTCTTGGACTCATTCTTGCGTTGTTTGTTTTTTTAGGTAATCACTGATGTTGGCTCATTTGGGAGGGAGTAGACACGCACTACTCATTCACAGCATCCTATTCAAGTTCAAGATTATAAATTAGTTCTATCTTTCACTTATTATTGACGAACTGAAATAAATAAGTTTAGATGGAGAAGGAAGGATACCTTCTCCATGATACGTTTGATTTATTATTGCTTATGAACCTTGTTTAACGATGAACTGTAATAAATACATTTAAATGGTGAAGGAATGATACCTTCTCCATATTGGTTTGTTTTATTTATGCCTTTAGATGTCATATCATTCAGTTTCTTCCGCAATGCGGCTGTATGTTAGAGTATTTAAGTGACATCTTGGCTTCCAGATAGCTAGGGTGTTACAGTTATTTTGATAATGTCACTATTTTTGTGATGTGTAGAATAGTTGTCTCCTATTCATTGAGGTTAATATTTAATTACTCCAGTACCACATGCTTAAGATAGGAATGTGTGAATTATATTGTTCGAGTTTTCTTAGCCATGCAAGTCTAGAAACGGTAGTTTGATTGTCGGGAATAACCCGACAATTATGGAAAACACTTACTTTCTTATATTCATTTTATTCTAGATCTTCGTATCTATTTTATGAGATACATTTTATCATTTTAAATGAGTTTTGGGGTCTGGACAAGTGCTTGCTAGTGATGGTGCCTTCGTGCACGAGATTGGGTATGTGGATGTCTTGTCCGGACCATTAAGGACCGAACTTTGGTAACTTCATTGATTCAAGTACACTCGTGCTACCACACGCAGGATATGGGTACTGTACGGTCATGTAGGGGGGAGGTTTTGTTGGGTGAAGTCTCATGGTGGTGTAAGGGCACTTGTGTTGATCATTTGTCCGTAGGAGCCGAGGTAATTTTCTATAGTGTGCATGAGAGCACCATTTTTCATTATTTACATTACCTCGGTATTTCCAGTACAACTTGTGAGCCCCCTAGCAAGTGCTATCAGATGCTTGTACTAGGTACGGAAACATCTCACACGGGGGACCTAACTCAATAGAATTTTCTTGCCAAAAACTACCGTATCTCGATTCTCTCCGGCCGACATACCAAAGGAAGTGTGTTAATTCCAGTGGCTTACAGGCTAATCGAGTTGTGTGGGTAAAGTAGTACACCTCTGCAGAGTTTAAACTATTCAAATAGTCGTGTCCACGGTTATGGACAACCGCTTGAGTTCGGGAGTTACTATCGTTAGACTTTGTATTTTAATTGTGGGTAAACTCGGTATTCGGCATGAATGTGATGTTCATGCATTTTGTTGTATAAAAGTGGGCTGCCACTATGGTGTCTGTTTAATTCATTTGTTATTCAATTTATTACTTATTCACATGCTTTACTTCTACTTCAAATCTGTTTTTAAAATGGCAATTGATAAACTAGTATATGTAGGTTGGAAAAATGTTGCGTCTTTCGTAAAACTAAGCCAATATGAGCCATCCTTTAGAACAACCTCTAGCATAACTAATTTTTATTTGTGTAAGACTTGCAAGTACATTTGTACTCAATCCGGATGCTGCAATTTCAGGTGAGGAAGACGTTGAGCCCGATGAGCTCGTTGGTGTCGATTTAGGCAACACTGACGAGTATTTCTATTATTTAATTCCCAGTCGGTTGCCGATGGGTTATGGGGCATACCTTGCTGGACTTTTGGTTTATTTACTTGCTTCCACTGTTACTTAATGATCTTATTTGAATTTGGCCGATCAGCCACTTATAATAGTTGTAGACTTGAACTATTATGATGTATGTCTTTTGAACTATGAATTTATGGATATTGTATGGATGTGATCAATGCTATATGTGAGTTTGGGGGCATGTTGGTCGTTGATCTTGGGAGCCGACATGATCTCATGCTTGCTGTTTATGAATTCCGATTTAACTCACTATGTGTAGTGCTTGGACCGTTGGATAACTGATTATCATGTAGTACTCGCAGAGGTGCAGTATGCATGATCATCGGGGCTCTAGTTATTGGTCAAACCTCTCGCTTAGATGGAGTTAAGTTGGAATCCATTTACACAGGAAACCCAGTGTTATCTCCATAAGGCCGGGAATGCCTTGGTCTTCTGAAATAACCGGGGTCCCCCACAAATTAGTATCGAGCTATCTTGTTGTAGGTTAGAAATAGCACGGGCGTTAAGTTTAGTAAGTCCCTTGGTCAAAAATTATTTTTGAGCTATCAAAATAATTTTAGAAACTTAAGTTAGGATCTCTTTTATTCCTTACCCATTTTAGTATCATTTCTCACCTTATTCTTGTTTCAATTTACAAAACTAACTCATCTTGCCCTTCTTGTCCTTAGATGAATCACCAGTATCTTGTCAAGGAAACTCAAGCAGAGAATGTGGATGGATACCCGACACTACTAAGAGACGTGATGTAGAGAGCGAACTTCACATATCAGCCAACCTACTCCATCTACCGACACGACAGAAGACCTGGAATGGAAGACTATGAGGCCATGATCCACATCATTGCAAGACAAGTTACGGAAAGCATTATGTACTATTTTTAGGCATGTGGCACTTATGAGGCCATGGTATTGCAGGAAGTGGCTCATATAGGAGTAGGAAGAGATCCAAGGCTGAGCACAATGCCCAGTTGGAATAGGTGCTTATTGCAAAATTTCAAGGACAGATAACAAGATTGCAGGATCAAATGAATCAACTCCTCAGCCAGTCGCAAGCCGCCCCTGTTATTTTGGGAGCCAGTCCTCCTCAACATCAAAGTAGAGTCACATCCACTCCAAATTCTGAACATAATGATGTCCAATTACCTATCGATGACATCAAGGTAATGTACATCTCTGGAATGCACCAAAGATAGACGTATAGGACGCCTTAGCTAATTGTGTATCGTTTTGTAGAGCCAGCATACCTGCAAGCTCAAGTGAGGATGGTTGGGTCCATTTCTATTGAAATTTGGGCGAGGATGGTGTATTCATACCAGGAAGGACAAGTCTGACCTGATGCCCACCGGCAGGGGTTATGCTAGGGTCCAAGTGGACATGGTACATGATAATTTCATGGCCGTCCCACTGGAGATTCGCCCGAATGAAGACATCAGAACACTAGGGGATGCCATGTACACTTTTATCTAGTGGCCCAAGAAGGACATTGCACTGGACCCAGTAGTGCCGTGATCTTGACACCGCCATTTTTCTCCAACGTGACCCTCGATGACTCCACCTCTTCCTTCGCCTCAGAAGGCTACCTCATCGGTTCCCAGGGAGAAGACGCCGAAGGAACAAGAAAAGCGTGCCACCATATCGGTTCCCGAGTCGTCTCGCTGGAAGATGTGTAGCAGGCCAGTCGTTAAGCCCAAATCAAAATCGATGAACATTAAGGCGCCTCCCAAACCCTCAAAATACTCCATCGGAAGTCCATTGGCCACCGACACAGTATTAAGCCGCGCTGGAGTAGGTTGTCAGGCTTTGCATGTCTGGTACATGCGGAAGACTCAAGATATGGGGTGCAATACTGGAATCACCGTCTGATACAAGGATAAGCATTTCTTCAATGGGCCGGGCCACTTCGTCGTGGGCTTCAGCGACTTATACAACCTATTCAACCTCACTGCCCTCGATGCCTCGCTTCTACGATGTTGGAAACTATAAGTGTGTATAATCATGTTCTACATTCACGTAATACCGATAAATATCATAACTCATTGCTTATGTATAGATACATAATGAGAAAAGCCCGGCAAGTTGACGAACCAGTGGGTTTCCTCGACCCACACGTGGTCTCTATGCAAACCATTGAAGACGACATATCCTTCGTCGAGAAATACATAACGCGGCATTGCTTCATCAGGACAACAAGGACTACATAGTGGTGCCCTTCAACCAGGAGTAAGTGCTTCACTACTTGCTATATAAATTTTATTTGTACTTTATACGCAGCACAAACTTAGGTTTAATGACTATAGCGACATACATGAGTAGATTCCACTGGATCCTTTTAGTCATTGTACCAAAGAGGAACAAGGTAATATACCTTGATTCCCTAATTAGCAAAAAGCACGACTTTAGCATTTTGAAAGGAATACTCGATAGGTATGCTCATTTCCTCCATACATAACTCTATTGTAGTCTTCCTTCATTTGAAATGGCCGAGGATAACTTTTTAAAATCATGTAGGTCATTCATCGCCTATGTTGCCGAAGGAGGATCATACAAGGGATCGAACGCCACACTAACACACAGGATGCGATTTCCGGTACGCGCTACAACACAATAATCCTATATCATACTTCGTAATAATGCGTCTTGAACTAACTATACCTATATATGTAATTATATTTATGCAGTGCCGCCAGCAAAAAATAGATCATCTATGTGTATTCTACGTTTGCCATCATATGGAGCAAATCATTACTGCTAAGATGAAGGATCCCAAGGTTTGTCAATCTCAAAATAATTATTTCCTAATTATAAATTTAAATATATATGCTTACCACTTTACTCTTGCTAGCGACAGGACTTGATCATAGATTCAGATGCACTCGTTGCGAAAGAGGTCACGAACGTTCGAGGGAGGCTCTACGCCTTCATCAAGACACAAATCATTAACGTAAACGGAGAGTTTCACTCTGTCGCCGACACAGAGTTTCAGCCCGTCGACACCTCTCAACCACCTGCAAACAATTGATTGAATTTTAATCCAATTGTAACTATAGCGACAATACTTGAACAAATTCTTTTGTAATTTATTTTGAGTAATGATCACTTTGACTTGTCAACAATTGATTATCTGCGATGTATCTGTTTTCTGCATGCTTATTTTCAAAGGGCATGGCTAGCAATTCCTGAGGCTAGCCAAACAAAAACTAGTTAGGTATAAAGAACTATCAGAGACGGTTTTTTATTGAAACTGTCTGTGAAGGTATGTCGGTTCTATTTACAAACCGTAAAATTAGTTAGGTATAAAGACCTATCATAGATGGTTTTTTGTTGAAACCGTATGTGAAGATATAGTTTCACCGACGGTTTCCATTAAAAATTGTCTGTGATACGTAGGATATTACAGACGGCTCTATTTCTAAACCGTCTGTGATACGTCTCAAATCACAGACGGTTTGTAAATAGAACTGTCTGTGATATTCCATGTATCATAGACGGTTTTTAATGGAAATCGTATGTGATACTATACCTTCACAGACGGTTTCAACAAAAAAAATCGTCTGTGTTATGCCATATCATAGACGATTTTTGAACCGTCTATGATAACCGCCTGTTATCACAGACATACAAATTCAGACAATTCAAAAACCATCTATGATGACGGTTCTGAACTGTCTGTGATGAGCCTGTATGTACTAGTGATTCTTGCATAAGTCTAGTGATTTTTGTTCATAACCTACCATGCTTTCGAAAGTAACCTACCATGATTTTATACGCAAACCTACGACTACGCTATTTACAACTATTAATAATATGCATGGACCCTGTCCAGGTGGGTTGCCTAGTATGCACGGGAACCACCATTTTCTAACAAAATATTATGTAATGACTACAAAGTTTTTAATAATATGTTCACACATATTTAAAACTTATTTACCGATGTTAGCAATTGTTATCATCAGCACTCCATAAAATTGAGTTGTTTTCGTAACTAAATGTGTGAAGCAGTCGCCCGATTTGGAAAAAAGCGCAACTAGTTATATATAAACATTAAGTATCATTTGAATACAATATTTACATTGCCTCATTTACCCAACCCTAACATTCGTCCAACCGATAATTGCTTAATAGCCTAATCTTTACCATTACTGCTACACCCCCACACAAATTTTCTAGCTTCGCCACTAATAATATGACACTACACAGTACGTATCTAAAGATTTTTCAAATTAACCTACCATTTTTTCATTTGCTAACAATATGTCAATACACATGATGTTGCTTGCTAACCTACCATGGTTTCAAAAATACACGCATACAAAATAATATTAGAGACTCACCGTCGTCGTCGTCGATGCGAAGACACTTTCTTTCCCCCTCTCCCTCTTCCTCTCCTCTCTTTCCCTCTCCCTCTCTTCTCTTTCTCTCCTCTGTTCTCCTCGCGCCATCGCTCTCTGGAAAGAAATGGCGATTGTTCATGGCGGCCGCGCACGCGCGGTTATATAAGTGCCTATAGTCGCCCAACAATGGTGAGCGATAGGACACCTATCGCTCCACCGTTCGACGACTAGGACCCAGTCGCTGCTGAAGGGATACAGGTAGGCTACGCTAGCTGACAATTCAAAAAATCTACCACGTAAACTAGGATGCCATGCAAGCAGGAGATCAAAGATCGTTACCACTAGACGCGCAGTGCAGCGGAAGAAGAGTTGGAGCAGCCTGGTCCAACAAAGAGAGCATCGATTAAGTGGTCGTAGACGATCGTCCAGTGTCCTCGCAAGTCGATCGTCTCCTCCAGCAACCTTTGCAGTTCCTTGTGAAAATTGCGGATCGTCCTCAAGTGCAACAGCAATCGCAGTAGCACCTCTACGGTATCCACACGTCCAAGGAAGGAACACCATACACCGGTGTACTAGCACCAAGTCGCATGGAAGGCTCTCTTAAGAAGATGGCGGCTAGGGTTTCTGTGGAACAACTCACGTGTATTCTCTATCTTTCCAATAGCCTCAAGCATCTCCTTATATAGTGCCCGTGACGGATCCTATCCGAACACGTTTGACGAATCATATCTGTACTGGTTTATTCCAACCCGTTAAGTTTATGACTCGTTAGGTTCATGTGTAATCGGCTGTGACTCATAAACTCCTTTCCGATCATGAGTCGTCAGCGGCTCCTAGCAGAACATAACGATTCCCGAATACGCACTAATTATATCGGACGAACCTTAATTCAATATGATCTATGACCAGGTCCATATCACCAACAACCAGCTCGTATCTCTATATGACCAGTTCATATTTAGTCTCGACCAGTTCATAACTCCTTACGACTAGGTTTCGACCACTTAGTGATCATATTCGACCAGCCTACGACTAGCTTGTATCCCCATACGACTATCTGATCAAACTAAAAGACCTTCTCGTGTATTCTCCCTTTGCCTCACGATATCCGGTTGAACTCTAGGTGAGATGTTGTGTCATATATGGACTGTTCAATACTTTCTCGATCGAGTGTCGGATAACTTCATATGGTCGAACACTTCGACCACTAGTGGCATGGCCATGCACTTTCTTTATCCGACCACATCGAGGGGCCAAGAGATATCTCTCCTGTTATGTTAGGAGGGGCAAATCCTATATCTGACCAGTCACATTCCTCCGCATGTTTCACAGCATACCTGAAAGCTACCTTTATAACTACCCAGTTACGGAGTAGTGTTTGGTAACCCCAAAGTGTACTCTTACGCATGTAGGAAACCATGCTGATCTCAGGTCTAAGGATTATACATCATCATTGCTTGAGACCAGCTAACGACACATAAAATCATAACAATCTCAATAGTGTCTCAAGGTGGGTCACTATCCAACCCCATGTTCTCTAACATGCGTTCACATTATTGATTTGATATCCCTAGATCCATGACCGGTGAAACATGGTCATCAATCAATACATGTGCTGGTCGATAGAATCACTAGTGTTCCGACCAGCGATATCCGACTAGGGATTCATTTAGAACGACATCATATAAGTTAAAAGAGTTTCACTGTGACACCCTGATCTTTAGAACCTTTTTGAAAGTTTTCAAAATAAAAAGAACCATTTTGTTTTAATGAGAATTCAAAAGCTTAACCTGAAAATTCATAATGGAGTTAAATTGACTAACCCAAACTTCAACTAAAAGTCCCTGTTGATTTGTTGAGTTGTTGGAGTTTTGTTGGTTCTCCCTTCTCTGTCCATCTTTTACCCTCCTCTGGCCCAGACCTCCTTGGGTCTGGACCTCTCCATGTCCTCTAGGACCTCCCCTTACCTTAATTTCACCTCCCCGTGTCCTTCAGGACCTGCCCATGTCCTCTAGGACCTCCCCTTACCTTAATTTGACCTCCCCGTGTCCTTTAGGACCTCCCCATGTCCTCTAGGACCTCCCCTTACCTTAATTCAACCTCCCCGTGTCCTTCAAGACCTCCCCATGTCCTCTAGGACCTCCCCTTACCTTAATTGGACCTCTCCGCGTCCTTCAGGACCTCTCCATGTCCTCTAGGACCTCCCCTTACCTTTATTGGACCCACCTGTGTCCCACCGGACCTCCCCAGGTCCTCCAGGACCTCCTCCTTGCCTATTTGCATCTCTATTGATGGTGAGTCGTCCGATTTGCATTGGACGGTTTGATCCTGGTGAGACGTTCGGATGGTCCGAAAGTCCCACCTTCTCTGAGCCCTTAGATCTTCGTCGGACGGTCCGATTTGTTGCGGCGTTCGGACGGTCCGAACGTCCCAACCATTTTGGACCAACCGATTTAGTTCTAAGGCTGAGATCCTGCGTTAGCTGCGTTGGTCCGAACGTCCCAATCGTTTGGGGCGGTTCGATCGAAATCCAGCGGTCCAGACCTCCTCCTTGCATATCTGGACCGCTAAGATCTCCCCCTTGGAGATCTTAACCGTCCAGACCTCCTCCTTGTAGATCTGGACCGTCAAGACCTCCCCCTTGGAAATCTTGGCCGTCCAGACCTCCCTCTTGTGGCAGATCCGATCGTTAGGACCTCCCCTTGGAAATCCTAACCGTTCAGACCTCCCCTGGTTTTGATCCTACGGTTCTAGACCTCCCTTGCGGGTGAGGACCTCCTCCTTGCCCTTGCGGACCTCCTCTGGTGCGCTTAATCTTGACCGTTGGACCTCCCCTTTGGAGATCCAACCTTCAGGACCTTCCTTGCGGGTGAGGACCTCCTCCTTGCCTTTGCGGACCTCCTTTAGTGCGCTTAATCTTGGCCGTTTGGACCTCCCCTTTGGAGATCCAACCGTCAGGACCTCCCCGGTGGGTGAGGATCTCCCCTTGTTCACTGCAAGACCTCCTTAATGTCTTTGCAGGACCTCCCCTGCGGGTCTTGGCTGCCCCACTAGGCAGTCACACACCTAGTTTTCTTTACCTTTGACTGAGTCCTTGGGCAAGGAAGTCTTCACCGCATTTAATGCATATTGTATCACATTAAATGCTCCTACCTTTCAGTACTCATGTCATACCAATTGTCACATTCCTTGCCTACTCCCATCGTCCTATTTACCAACTCTTGTTGACCCTATCCTGGGTCATGTGCATTGGCTTCCACTATATATAGTTTGGGAAGCCCTCCTTTCTCATTTTCTTCTCCATTTCTCCCCTCTGTCTCAACCGAGCATACCTTAGACCTCCTCCAACAAGTCCTTGATCATCCTCTCTTGAGTCCTAGACCTCTCCAGCGAACTCCTTGGGCCTCCTCTTGACCTTCCAACCTCTCTGTTGGTTTTATCTTTGAGTTTATTTGGAGTTCTTTGGATCTTGCTTGAGCTTCATTTGAATATTCGGTTTTTCACGTGTAGATTGTCAAGACCGTGGGGAGCCAGAGTTCAGTGAGGGAGAGGGAGCAGCTCAAGATTTTGAGCAAGGCAAGTTACACTCTTGATCATGTTGCACCCAATACTTCAAACTACTTATGTCGTTTTCAAAGTTGTATGCATGCTTAATTCACTAAGGTATTTCAATGCCTACCTTTAAATTCGTAGTTATGCCTACTGCTTGGTATGACCTCTATCCATGTTGAATCAACCACATTGTCACCCTAGATAAATCTGGTTCTTGCAATAGTGAGGACCCGTAGCTCTTGAAAAATGAAATGCTTAGTAATGCTTAGACCAAAATCTTGATTTGGGAGTTTTGACCAAAACTATCTCTTAATCAAATTATTTGGGCCGTGGCATTGGTGTGCCATGGAGATTTCGGCCATGACATTGGTGTGTCATGGATGTTTTACTCGGCCTTGGCATTGGTGTGCCATGGAGAATTGTAAAGCAAAGTGAATGAAAAATAGTTTTGACTTGGGCGAAGCTGGTTGTTTGGTTGGTGCATGTCTATGCACGGGGGGTCGTGTGATCCGACACCCCAGGGTTGAGGTTTGTTGCCCTGGTCGGTTAAAGGCCGGTCTTTGAGACACCACTTGCTAAGCCTATAATGGGCTATGCCAAAATTGTGCAACCACATGTCTCCAGTGTGGGGTGTGGGACTTGGCTAGCTAATTAGCAAATCTCTATCGTGGTTCATCTTGTGGATGCGGTGGGTTTGTCATGTTATGACTAGTTGTAGTCCCACCTGGCATAAGAGGGGGCACCCCATTAACCCGGCGGGTTTCTATCCAAAGGGGGGATCTGCGAAACCTTAATGGGGGTGGATTGCGGTGGAGCAATGCATTGTAAAGGCTTTGTCATGTGCTCTAGACCTCTCACCAAAGGAAGTGTGAGGTGGTATCGACGGATGCCAAGCAAACTAGAGAATTCATGTCATGTGGGTAAAGTGTACAACCTCTGCAGAGTGTAAATCTTTCGAATAGTCGTGTCCATGGTCATGGACATGCTGGCAATGTCACTCAAAGTTAGCTCTTGGTTTTGGTTTTCAAAAGAATTGTGGAAATGATTTCGGTGGTTTAACCAAATTGGGTGTGGGCGGGAAGCCATGTGTAGGAGGGTATCCTTCACCATTTCAATGATGAATGATGTCCAACTGAAAATGGATTTCATAAAAATAAATTTTAACTATTGTAACCTGCCTTAAAACTTAATACTTGTATTTGAAATAAAATTGGCTTTATGCAAATCAACCCTAATATGCTTTCCCTTCATATATATCCCTATGCATGTCATTCTGTTAATTGACGGGTGTAACTTGCGAGCACGGTTGTTGTGCTCACTCTTGCTTGATTCATGAATTGAGCAGATGATGACTCCTATGATGATGAAGATGATCAGCTCAATTAGGCCGCGCCCTCCAGCCAGTCACCTGTGGTGTAATGGGTGGACCATGTCTTTTGGTTTTCCACTGCGTTTGTGTGCTCTCGGTTGCTGGAGCTTGTAAGAAACCTTTGTAATCAAACCTCCTTTTGTTGTTAACAAAGTTCTGTCGATGCTTTTGTTGTCACTTGCTTGCTGTGAGAACTGGTCGATGATCCTTGGGGACCAGTTTGGATCGCAGTGGATTTCAGGCTCATCCTCAAGCCTCACGACCTCCTCGTGTTGGCTCCTTTTAGACCTCTCCGAGTGGCGCGTGGAGTTTGAGGAGGTCTGAGGTCCAACGACCTCCTCAGGGTCGGGACCCCAGACCTCCGAGTGGTTCTATCAGACCTCTCGGGAGGTCTGGAGGTCCATACGGGATGTCCTCTCGGGACGTCCTGGGGGTTCCTTTTTGGGCCTCCCTGGAGGTCTTGAGGGACCTCCTGGGTGTGCCTTTGGTCGGGTCGTGACAAGTGGTATCAGAGCATCTTGACTGCAGGACGCAGCCTAATAGAATGGCCGTTAGAAAGAGTTCAAGATGTGATTTAATAAACAATAGAAATAAAATTGTTCTCTCCTTACCTGAGTCATCTATCTATTCTTACCCCTCTTCTGTGTCTTATCTCACCTTATCTCCTCCTTACCTTTTTGCTTGCCTCAACGTTTTATAAAATTAATTAGATTTCTTTCCTTGGAATATCTATAGGACCGATCAAGGTTGTTGTGGTAGCATTAAGGACCTCCCTGTTGCGGCAATGGGCGGCAGTCATTTATAAAGGTTACTTCTGGGGCTACTTTACAAAAGACCACCCCTCCTTGTCATGACCTCATTACTTGCAGCCCAGAGGGCAGCAAGCCTCGCGTAGAAAATGTCGAGTTTGATTGTAGAAGTTCTGGCTTTTGGGTTATCATGGGTTTAGTTGCTTTAAGTCTTAAGCTTTTTCCCCTAGTTCTCTTATCTTTTCTTACCTCTTGGACCCTAGCAGATGGTGACCACAAGGGGTAGTGGCAGCGCCAGTGGCCAAGGTAGAGCCCCTAGGGATGATCTAGAGACTCCAGTGCAACAGCCACCTCCTCCTCCAGCCCAAGGTCCAGACTAGAACCAAATAATGACCAATCAAGCATAGTTGATCAACCTATTAGCTCAGTCCATCACCAACACTCAGAACCTCCAAGCAGCAGCAGCAGCTCAGCCACCTGTACATGTTCCACCTCCTCCTAGAGCCAACATTTCTGAGTTTATGAGGATGAGGCCACCTACTTTTTCCAGCACCACAGAACCTCTAAAAGCTGACGACTGGCTCAGAGTTGTGAGTAGAAAACTGGACATGATCCACTGCACAGACAGAGAGAGAGAGAGTTTTATTTGCCTCTCATCAACTTCAAGGACCGGCCTCGGAATGGTGGGAAAACTTTACCCAATCCCATCCCGACGCTCAAGAAATCACCTGGGAGGAATTCACTCAAGCTTTTAGGCGTGCACATATTCCTCATGGAATGATGGTACTAAAGAAGAAGGAGTTTAGAGCCTTGCGCCAAGGAAACTACACGGTCAGCGAATACCTACACAAGTTCAACCAGTTGGCAAGGTATGCACCTGAGGATGTGGCCACAGATGAGTCCAAGCAAGAGCGGTTCTTGGACGGACTTAATGATGATCTCTCAGTCCAACTTCTTGCTCATGACTACCCAGATTTCCAGCACTTAGTGAGCAAGACCCTTCAGCAGGAGGGCAAGCATGTTGAAATGAAAAACCGCAAAAGAGGAAAGCAGCCCAGCAGTTCAGGTCAGAGGGATTTTTCCGGCCAAAGACCTCCCAATTCCAGCCTATGAGGTCTGCGACCTCCTCCCCCATCAGGACTTCAATGCAAGTCAAGCGGTCTGGCACCTCCAGTTCTCATAAGACCTCCTCAAGAGGTCAATTTCAGGCAAGGCCAGCCACAAACTCTGCAGCAGGAGTGACTTGTTTCAATTGTCATGAAGTGGGGCACTATGCAAATAAATGTCCAAAGAAACTTCAAGCTTCAGCTCCAACTCCCACCCAATCGGTTCAAGGGTCCTCAGCTCATGGTAGCCACACTCATCCAAAGCCTCCAGTGCAGTACAATAAAGGGCAGGTGAACCATCTCACAGCTGAGGAAGCTCAACAAGCTTCGGATGTGGTCCTTGGTACGTTTCTTGTTAATACCATACCAGCCTCAATTCTTTTTGACACCGGAGCTTCTCATTCTTTTATCTCTTCAAAGTTTGTGGGTAATAATGGGTTAGCTATTACTCCTTTAGTAAACCCTATGCTAATCCATTCCCCGGGCTTGGAAATGAGGACCAACTCCTTATGCCCAAATCATTCCTTGGAAATCTTGGGAGTACCTTTCTATGCCGACTTGATAGTCCTGCACTCCCAAGGATTAGATGTGATTCTTGGAATGGACTGGTTATCTAAGAACCAGGGCCAGATAGATTGTGCCAGCAAGTCCATTATGCTCACCAATGAGCAAGGGGTGCAAGTGGAATTCAGCCCTGAGACCTCTCCTAAGGCAGGTCCTAGGGTGTCTTGCTTAAGGGAAGTGAGACTTGAAGACCTCCCTGTGGTAAGGGAGTATCCCGGTGTGTTTCCTAGTGAGTTACCTGGAATGCCTCCGGATAGAGATTTGGAGTTTGTCATTAACCTAGTCCCAGGGACAGCACCTATTTCCAAAAGACTATATAGGTTGCCTGTCAATGACCTAGTTGAGCTAAAGCAACAAATTGAAGAAATGCAAAGTAAAGGTTTTGTAAGGCCGAGTTCCTCTCCTTGGGGAGCTCCTGTGATCTTTGTGGCAAAGAAGGATGATACACAGCGCATGTGTGTGGATTATAGAGCTCTCAATGATGTTACCATCAAGAATAAGTACCCTTTGCTTAGGATCGATGACTTATTTGATCAACTAAAAGGAGTAGCAGTTTTCTCCAAGATTGACCTAAGGTAAGGTTACCACCAATTGAAGATTCGACAAGAGGACATTCCAAAAATAGCCTTCTCAACTCGGTATGGACTTTATGAGTTCACAGTCATGTCCTTTGGACTAACCAATGCTCCTACATACTTCATGAACTTGATGAACAAAGTGTTTATGAAGTACTTAGACAAGTTCGTCATTGTCTTCATAGATGACATTCTTGTGTACTCTAAAACAGAGGCAAAACATGAAGGTCACCTTCGGTTGGTCCTAGATAAGCTCAGGGACCACCAGCTCTATGCAAAGTTTGAGAAGTGTGACTTTTGGTTGAGTGAAGTCACCTTTTTGGGCCATATTAGGTCGGCTGCTGGAGTGGCAGTTAACCCTAGCAAGGTCCAAGATGTCCTAGATTGGAAACCACCTAAGTCAGTGCCGCAGATAAGAAGGTTTCTTGGCATGGCAAGGTATTACCGTAGGTTTATTGAGGGCTTTTCGAAGATAGCAAGACCTCTCACCCAACTGCTCAAGAAGGAAACCAAGTATGTTTGGACCCCAGCTTATGAGCATAGCTTTCAAGAGTTGAAAAAAGACTGACCTCTGCTCTAGTGTTAATTTTGCCCGATATTCGGAAGGACTTTGAAGTTGTGATGCCTCAAGGCAAGGTCTTGGTTGTGTTTTAATGCAAGAGGGTCAGGTAGTAGCTTATGCCTCCCGGCAGTTAAAGCCTCATGAAGCCAACTACCCTACTCATGATTTGGAACTAGCAGCCGTGGTGCATGCTCTAAAAATTTGGCGTCATTACCTTATTGGTAATCGCTGCGAGGTCTTCACAGACCATAAGGGCTTAAAGTACATCTTTACCCAAGCTGACCTCAACCTTAGGCAGAGAAGATAGTTGGAGCTCATTAAAGACTATGACCTTGGAATCCACTACCAACCAGGTAAAGCAAACGTGGTAGCTGATGCTTTGAGCCAAAAAGGCTATTGCAACCTCTTAATGGTTCGAGAAAACCAGCCCAAATTGTATGAAGAAATGAGGCGCCTTAATCTGGAAATTGTGGAGCAAGGTTCTGTGCATGCGCTTGAATTGGAGCCTGTGGTCCAGAAGCAGATCCGAGGGAACCAATTCAAGGACAAAGACCTCCTGGAGATACGAGACAATGTAGGAAAAGGTAAAGCTCCTGGATTTTCTTTGGATGAGCAAGAGGTCCTTTGGTTCGGCAAGAGGCTATGTGTGCCGAACTGCTAGGACATAAAGCACCTCCTGCTTAAAGAAGCTCATGAGTCACACTACTCCATCCATCCAGGGAGCACAAAGATGTATCAAGACCTTAAAGAGAGGTATTGGTGGGTCGGCATGAAGAGAGAAATAGCCGAGTATGTAGCACAATGTGATGTATGCCAAAGGGTCAAGGCTGAGCACCAAAGACCTGCTGGTTTGCTTCAACCTTTACCCATTCCCGAGTGGAAATGGGAGCAAATTGGCATGGACTTCATCACTGGTTTACCAAGAACCCAATCGGGCTATGACTCCATTTGGGTTATTGTGGATCGGTTGACCAAGGTAGCACACTTTATCCCGGTCAAGACCACCTATTCAAGCAACAAGTTGGCTGAGTTGTACCTAGCCTGAATTGTATGTTTACATGGAGTACCCAAGAGCATAGTGTCTGATAGAGGTTCCCAATTCACCTCAAGATTCTGGGAAGGTCTCCATGAAGCCCTGGGGACAAGACTCAATTTTAGCACTACTTACCACCCTCAGACCGATGGTCAAACAGAGAGAGTGAACCAAGTTCTTGAGGGCATGCTTCAAGCTTGTGCTTTGGACTATGGGGAAAGTTGGGACAAAAACCTTCCCTATGCTGAATTCTCCTATAATAATAGTTACCAAGCTAGTTTGGAGATGTCTCCATTTGAAGTGTTGTATGGCAGGCAGTGTAGAACCCCTCTCCTATGAGATCAAGTGGGTGAGCACTAGTTTTATGGGCCTAATGTCATCAAGGAAGCTGAAGAAAAGATGAAGCTCATAAGGGAGCGCTTGAGAGAAGCTCAGGCTAGACAAAAGAGCTACGCCGATACTCGACGTCGGGACTTGTCTTTTGAAGTTGGAGACTTTGTATATCTTAGGGTAACCCCACTCAAAGGAGTTAGGAGATTCCGATCCAGAGGGAAGCTAGCTCCAAGGTTTGTTGGACCATACAAGATATTGGTAAGACAAGGTGAAGTAGCTTACAAAATTGAGCTGCCCACTTCTCTATCGACAATGCACAATACATTCCATGTGTCACAATTGAGAAAATGTCTTCGAGTACCTGAAGACCACACCTCGCTGGAAAGCATTGATCTCCAAGAAGACCTCACTTATGTAGAGAAACCAATCAAAATTTTGGATGTCATAGAGCGTGTCACCAGGAGCAGGATCCTTCGAACTTACAAGGTGTAATGGAGTCACCATCGAGAGAGTGAAGGCACATGGGAAAAGGAGGAAGACCTTAGAGCAAACTATCCATACCTCTTTGCTGGCCAAGCTTGAATCTCGGGGTCGAGATTCCCTTAAGGGGGGTAGGTTTGTGACACCCTGATCTTTAGAACCTTTTTGAAAGTTTTCAAAATAAAAAGAACCATTTTGTTTTAATGAGAATTCAAAAGCTTAACCTGAAAATTCATAATGGATTTAAATTGACTAACCCAAACTTCAACTAAAAGTCCTTGTTGATTTGTTGAGTTGTTGGAGTTTTTTTGGTTCTCCCTTCTCTGTCCATCTTTTACCCTCCTCTAGCCCAGACCTCCTTAGGTCTAGACCTCCCCATGTCCTCTAGGACCTCCCCTTACCTTAATTTGACCTCTCCGTGTCCTTCAGGACCTCCCCTTACCTTAATTTGACCTCCCCGTGTCCGTTAGGACCTCCCCATGTCCTCTAGGACCTCCTCTTACCTTAATTTGACCTCCCCGTGTCCTTCAGGACCTCCCTATGTCCTCTAGGACCTCCCCTTACCTTAATTTGACCTCCCCGTGTCCTTCAGGACCTCCCCATGTCCTCTAGGACCTCCCCTTACCTTAATTGGACCTCTCTGTGTCCTTCAGGACCTCTCCATGTCCTCTAGGACCTCCCCTTACCTTTATTGGACCTCCCTGTGTCCCACCGGACCTCCCCAGGTCCTCCAGGACCTCCTCCTTGCCTATTTGCATCTCTATTGATGGTGAGTCGTCCGATTTGCATTGGACGGTTTGATCCTGGTGAGACATTCGGATGGTCCGAACGTCCCACCTTCTTTGAGCCCTTAGATCTTCGTTGGACGGTCCGATTTGTTGTGGCATTCGGACGGTCCGAACGTCCCAACCATTTTTGACCACCCGATTTAGTTCTAAGGCTAAAATTCTGCGCTAGCTGTGTTGGTCCGAACGTCCCAATCGTTTGGGGCGGTCCGATCGAAATCCAACGGTCCAGACCTCCTCCTTGCATATCTGGACCGCTAAGACCTCCCCCTTGGAGATCTTAACTGTCCAGACCTCCTCCTTGTAGATCTGGACCGTTAAGACCTCCACCTTGGAAATCTTGGCCGTCCAGACCTCCCTCTTTGGCAGATCCGATCGTTAGGACCTCCCCTTGGAAATCCTAACCGTTCAGACCTCCCCTGGTTTTGATCCTACGGTTCTAGACCTCCCTTGCGGGTGAGGACCTCCTCCTTGCCCTTGCGGACCTCCTCTGGTGCGCTTAATCTTGACCGTTGGACCTCCCCTTTGGAGATCCAACCATCAGGACCTCCCTTGCGGGTGAGGACCTCCTCCTTGCCCTTGCGGACCTCCTTTGGTGCGCTTAATCTTGGCCGTTTGGACCTCCCCTTTGGAGATCCAACCGTCAGGACCTCCCCGGTGGGTGAGGATCTCCCCTTGTTCACTGCAAGACCTCCTTAATGTCTTTGCAGGACCTCCCCTGCGGGTCTTGGCTACCCCACTAGGCAGTCACACACCTAGTTTTCTTTACCTTTGACTGAGTCCTTGGGCAATGAAGTCTTCACCGCATTTAATGCATGTTCTATCACATTAAATACTCCTACCTTTGTAGTACTCATGTCATACCAATTGTCACATTCCTTGCCTACTCCCATCGTCTTATTTACCAACTCTTGTTGACCCTATCCTGGGTCATGTGCATTGGCTTCCACTATATATAGTTTGGGAAGCCCTCCTTTCTCATTTTCTTCTCCATTTCTCCCCTCTGTCTCAACCGAGCATACCTTAGACCTCCTCCAACAAGTCCTTGATCATCCTCTCTTGAGTCCTAGACCTCTCCAGCGAGTTCCTTGGGCCTCCTCTTGACCTTCCAACCTCTCTGTTGGTTTTATCTTTGAGTTTATTTGGAGTTCTTTGGATCTTGCTTGAGCTTCATTTGAATATTCGGTTTTTCACGTGTAGATTGTCAAGACCGTGGGGAGCCAGAGTTCAGTGAGGGAGAGGGAGCAGCTCAAGATTTTGAGCAAGGCAAGTTACACTTTTGATCATGTTGCACCCAATACTTCAAATTACTTATGTCGTTTTCAAAGTTGTATGCATGCTTAATTCACTAAGGTATTTCAATGCCTACCTTTAAATTCGTAGTTATGCCTACTGCTTGGTATGACCTCTATCCATGTTGAATCAACCCCATTGTCACCCTAGATAAATCTGGTTCTTGCAATAGTGAGGACTCGTAGCTCTTGAAAAATGAAATGCTTAGTAATGCTTAGACCAAAATCTTGATTTGGGAGTTTTGACCAAAACTATCTCTTAATCAAATTATTTGGGCCGTGGCATTGGTGTGCCATGGAGATTTCGGCCATGACATTGGTGTGTCATAGATGTTTTACTCGGCCTTGACATTGGTGTGCCATGGAGAATTGTAAAGCAAAGTGAATGAAAAATAGTTTTGACTTGGGCGAAGCTGGTTGTTTGGTTGGTGCATGTCTATGCACGGGGGGTCGTGTGATTCGACACCCCAGGGTTGAGATTTGTCGCCCAGGTCGGTTAAGGACCGGTCTTTGAGACACCACTTGCTAAGCCTATAATGGGCTATGCCAAAATTGTATAACCACATGTCTCCAGTGTGGGGTGTGGGACTTGGCTAACTAATTTGCAAAGCTCTATCGTGATTCATCCTGTGGATGCGGTGGGTTTGTCATGTTATAGCTAGTTGTAGTCCTACCTGGCATAAGAGGGGGCACCCCATTAACCCGGCGGGTTTCTATCCAAAGGGGGGGATCTGCGAAACCTTAATGGGGGTGGACTGCGGTGGAGAAATGCATTGTAAAGACCTTGTCATGTGCTCTAGACCTCTCACCAAAGGAAGTGTGAGGTGGTATCGGTGGATGCCAAGCAAACTAGAGAATTCATATCATGTGGGTAAAGTGTACAACCTCTGCAGAGTGTAAATCTATTCGAATAGCTGTGTCCACGGTCATGGACATGCTGGCAATGTCACTCAAAGTTAGCTCTTGGTTTTGGTTTTCAAAAGAATTGTGGAAATGATTTCGGTGGTTTAACCAAATTGGGTGTGGGCGGGAAGCCATGTGTAGGAGGGTATCCTTGACCATTTCAATGATGAATGCTATCCAGCTGAAAATGGATTTCACAAAAATGAATTTTAACTATTGTAACCTGCCTTGAAACTTAATACTTGTATTTGAAATAAAATTGGCTTTATGCAAATCAACCCTAATATGCTTTCCCTTGATATATATCCCTATGCATGTCATTCTGTTAATTGACGGGTGTAACTTGCGAGCACGGTTGTTGTGCTCACTCTTGCTTGATTCATGAATTGAGCAGATGATGACTCCTATGATGATGAAGATGATCAGCTTAATTAGTCCGCGCCCTCTAGCCAATCACCTGTGGTGTAATGGGTGGACCATGTCTTTTGGTTTTCCGCTGTGTTTGTGTGCTCTCGGTTGCTAGAGCTTGTAAGCAACCTTTGTAATAAAACCTCCTTTTGTTGTTAATAAAGTTCTGTGGATGCTTTTGTTGTCACTTGCTTGCTGTGAGAACTGGTCGATGATCCTTGGGGACCAGTTTGGATAGCAGTGGATTTCAGGCTCATCCTCAAGCCTCACGACCTCCTCGGGTTGGCTCCTTTCAGACCTCTCCGAGTGGCACGTGGAGTTTGAGGAGGTCTGAGGTCCAACGACCTCCTCAGGGTCGGGACCCCAGACCTCCGAGTGGTTCTATAAGACCTCTCGGGAGGTGTGGAGGTCCATACGGGATGTCCTCTCGGGACATCCTGGGACGTCCTTTACGGACCTCCCAGGAGGTCCTGAGGGACCTCTCGGGACGTCCTGGGGGTTCCTTTTTGGACCTCCTCGGAGGTCCTGAGGGACCTCCCGGGTGTGCCCTGGGTCGGGTCGTGACATTCACCAACAACTCACATACTTGTTAACCTTCATAACCAATGATTCATTCAAGGAATAGAACAAAACTTATTCAATAACACATAAACACAGACGTGATATCATCAACTCCATGATTGCTTCTAGGGCATATCACCAACAGTCTCCCACTTGCACTAGAGTCAATCATATAGGTATCTTATACCCAATACTCTTGTGTGCGTCTCATGCTTAGGCTGCGGGAGAGATTTTGTCAATGGATCAGAAATATTCAAATTCGTGTGCACTTTGCATATCTTCACATCACCTCTCTCAATGATCTCACGATTGATGTGATATCGTCGAAGTATGTGCTTGGACTTTTGATGCGATCTAGGCTCTTTAGCTTGTGCAATGACTCCATTATTATCACAATAGAGATCCATTGGACTGGAAGCACTAGAGACCACACCCAGTTCATAAATGAACTTCCTAATCCATACGGCCTCTTTTGCAGTTTCTGAAGCCGCAATGTATTCATTCTCTATTGTAGAATCAGCAACTGTTCCCTGCTTACAACTCTTCCAGCTTACTGCTCCTCCATTCAAACAAAACACAAACCCTGATTGAGATCTTAAATCATCCTTGTCGGTTTGAAAGCTAGCATCGATGTAACCATTTACGACCATCTCTTCCTCACCTCCATAAACAAGGAATGCATCCTTTGTCCTTCTCAAGTACTTGAGAATATTCATGACTGCTATCCAGTGACCTTCACCTGTATTCGATTGATATCTGCTCATAACGCTTAGAGCATACGACACATCTAGTCGTGTACATAGCATGGCATACATGATAGATCCTATAGTGGAAGCATATGGGGATTCTACTCATTTTGTCTTGCTCATCAGTGGTCGTAGGACACTGACTCTTGCTAAGATTAATGCCATATGCCATGGGCAAGAAACCTTTCTTGGAATCTTGCATGTTGAACCGTTTCAACACCTTGTCTATGTACAGATCCTAGCTTAATCCAATTAGCCTTTTAGATCTATCTCTATAGATCCTTATACCAAGAATATATGTTGTATCTCCTAAATCTTTCATTCAGAAACTATTTCTTAATGAAGTTTTAACAGATTAAAGCATTGGAATATCATTTTTGACCAGTACACTACAAGAAGAACATGCATACAACAACACATAACTCGCAACGAAAATCGTATGCGTTGCACAGGCAACTTATTCATCACGCGTAAAGCCGGCTTAACCCACAACCTCCTACACCTCACACATCCAAATAAACCGCACAGCTGCCTATTGGACCTTTTGCCTCGCTCCCGTCGCCTCCCCTCCCAAAAACTCCACGGTGACCTCCCCATCGCTGCCAGCCTCGCCACCACCACCATACGGATCCGGCGCCTCCTCCTCCCCCAGACTCGCCACCGTATGGATCCGGCGCCTCCTCCTCCCCCGGCCTCACCCCCATGTGGATCTGCCGTCGTCGCCTCCTCCCCAAGACTACGTCCACGCATGGAACCGACGCCGCCTCCTCCCCTGCCACTCCCTCGCGCGGAGACACCCCTTGGCCTCCTCCCCCGCGTCGTGAAGTCAACTCCAGAGAACACCATGAGACACCCCTCGGCCTCCTCCCCCTCGGTGTGAAGACGACTCCGGCCGGATCCGAATTTCCTTCTCCTCCTTCACGCCGATCGACATCCCCCTTCCCCATGCTGGTTGGTCTCCTCCTCCGCGCTACGAAGCCGCCTCCGACCGGATCCGGGCTGGCTTCCTCGTCGTCCATGGAGCGCCGCGAAGCCGCCTCTCACGGGATCCTCGCGGAGGGGCCGTGGTGGCGACGGATCCGGCTGGTGGCAACGCGTCGCCGTGGAGAAGGACCACGCTGCTGCCCACAACGATCAATGCTGGCGGCAGCCACCTGGCGAGGGGAGCCTAGATGCAGCAGGTGCCCCCTCCTCCGCCTTCATCGTAGGTATAATTGGTTGGACATTGCGGTTACCTGGTATCCATAATCGTAATCGATGAAACAAACAAGATTGAATTCAACCAACTTTCAGATCGATTCGCAACCACAGACACCAAGTTTGAGCACAAAACAAGAGCATATTGTTTTACATCTCTGTACTGAATGGTAGTTTAACTTATTATTGTCATGTAGATACATGATCTATGATGATCCGTAGTATTGGTCTAGGGTACTCTTATTTTCTTGTATGGTCAGCGTGAGGCAAGATTAAGATGATTTTTAATTGAGATGTTCAGACTTTTTTTCTTGATATACCTTGCAAATGATGCAGTTTAGATCTGATTTCCCTGTAGCTTGATTGCGTTGTCACTCCTACTTTAGGGGATATTGAATCTATGGCATTCATCGAAGCTCTAGGTCAATTCTCTTATCGTGTTGGTAAGGAACTTGCAGAGTTATACTGATACCTAAACACTGCCATGAGTAAGCAGGTATTTACAATCTCCTAATACGTGAAATGTTCTCTCTATCTTGTACGTTGATCCCACTGTTAGTTAATTAGTTTGTTGATCATCATTTCAAACTATGCTCTCAATTGTTTGTAGTGGACGTAGTCAATCAACATTAACTTCTATTCCTTTGAGTGGCCACACACAAGATGATGGCTAGGGCTTGCTCCACAATTTTGTGGAATACATCAAGGTACATTGTTCTTTTGTGGATGTAGTCTAGTGTTACATTCTAGAGTATGTAGATGATTCATTATTTGACAAAATCAAGTGTCTTTAATTTTGCTATCAAGAATATAATACTTAGTGTGTGTTATATAATTGGCAATATTTGTTTATCCAAGCTGACAGCCAAATAAATTTTATCTCCCTTGTATACTTCATGTCTGCATGACAGGTTGGAAAGCTGTTTTTTTACAGTAGTTTGCTGTTGCTATGATTAGCAAAATTGTACTATTGTTTTTTTCCTTCAGTCTAGACAACTACCATCGCATGTCGATTACACTGAAGTCTCAAGAGTTTCTTATGAGAAGTTACATCAATGATACTTTCTTGTTGACTTTACTTAGCTAAATTTCTAAGGATGTAGTGTTGCTTACTTGCCTTATCATTGTCTTGAGTATATTGTATTGGTAAGATCTGCTTGGCTTAGTAAATTGATAATCTTTGATGTTAAATCTTTCATAAACATTCCATAAGCGTAAGTGTGTTCCGCTAGAGGACCTTCTTTGCAGAGTTCGTGACGCGAACCTGTAATTAAAGAGCCTTTATACATCAAAGTGTTGGGTATTGCCATTGCTAACTTGATTGACATTTGATTCCCTGCCATAACGCTAAGATTCTACAATGTTTACACTTTAAATTGAAACAATGATAAAATCCATTAGATTGCTGATAGTTTATGATTGACACCCTGTTTCCTACTACCTTGCTGTGGAAGTGCTAAAGTGGCATTTAGGAATTGTCTGGTAACTCTGGTTTGCGTCCTCGTCACTGAGAAGCATGTTTTGAGTTGCATCGACTACACCTTCATTTCTGTACATGAGGTTGGCATACTTTCTATATCAAAATCCCTGCTCTATTGTTCCTAGAGCTCTGAGCATCATAGTAGATTCTCTAGATGTGACCCTGAATTTGGCCTATAATATCCTTCAAGAGTATTACTACAGTTTTTTATTTCACCTAGGGAAAATATTTATCCTTCAAATACTATTGATTTTTTTGGGGGTAATCTTTGGGACATACTTTTTTCCTTTGTTTGGTAATACTTGTGTCAAGAAAAAAAAACCTCTGTTTCACCCTTTAATGGTATTTTGTTTGCTAAGCTTCTGATTAGTTTTGCTCTTTTGCAGTATAGCATCAACCGAATTATTACACTTGAAGGCATGGGTATGTGACTCTTCTATGAATTAAAACTATTGTGTTATGCTGGTGCATCAACCTCATAGTCTTGTGCTATCTAGAAATTTTCTTGATCACATATGTGCAAGTCTTTCGAAACATTATTTAGACACATTGCAAAATTATTGCGGTATATCTTTTGTTAAATCATCTGATATTAAAGTATATAAGTTTTACTTATATGTTGTCATTTTTCATGCAGGTCGACAAGACAAGTTGATAGTTCTTCACATTGACAACAGAACAGTGATGGACAACAAAGACGAAAGAGCTAGATTATGTTAGATATCATGTATTATAATTTAAGAATAATTCATATAGAATTCTTGTACTCCAGTTTGTACATGTCACGTCCAGTTTGTACATGTCACATTTGTCAATGTATCATTCTCTCAATAAATACATCTATTTACTTCCTTCTTTATACGAGTACAATTTATTGTCAAAAATGTGTTTAGCCTTGTGGGCCTAGCTCAAATATTACTTTCTGCAAAACTTTAAAATGATGAATCTTTTAGAATACTAATATAGGTCGTAAACAATTATAAAAATAATTTGCTGTCCAAAATAGCAACGCATAAAAGTGCTGGCCATGCTTAGATATATCCGTTGCTACCTTGCAACACTTTTTGTACTAGTTACCAACGCTTTTATATGTATTGTGATAGTCCTTTGCAACGGCCTCAGTGACAACGCATACGAAATGCGTTGGTATAGATCATAGAAACGGTTATTTGGACATATAGCAACGCATACATGCGTTGCGAAAGGGGTGTTCATGGTGTAGTGGTAATATGTCATCCACATACAAGATCACAAACACAAGCTTGCTCCCACTAACCTTCTTGTAAACACAATGTTCTTCTTCGTTATTGATAAAGTCAAACCCTTTGACCACTTCATCAAAACGAATGTTCCAACTCCGAGATGCTTGCTTCAATCCATATATGGATTTATTAAGCTTGCATACCTTTCTAGCTTCCTTTGGATCGACAAAACCCTCGGACTGTGTCATGTACACATCCTCACTTAGGTTTCCATTTAGGAAAGTCGTTTTGACATTCATTTTCCATATCTCATAGTCGAATTACACAACAATAGCTAGAATGATCCGGATAGACTTAAGTATCGTGACAGGAGAGAAGGTTTCATCATAATCAACACATTGAATTTGTCTAAAACCCTTCGCAACCAGTCGTGCCTTATGAATGTGAACATTTCCATCCATATCTATCTTTTTCTTAAAAATCCACTTGCACTCAATGGTCTTAACACCATCAGGTGCATCAACCAAGTTCTAAACTTGATTATCATGCATGAACTTTATTTCAGATCTCATGGCTTCATGCCATGACTCAGAGTCTGGGCCCACCATCGCTTTCGCATAAGTTGTAGGCTCGTCATTATTCAACAATAATACGTCTTGCCCATACCTTATAGGCAATTGACATGGCCTTTTTGATCTACGTGGGGCTGATGCCACATCTACAGGTTTAACAACATTTTGTTCATCTTGTAGAGGTTCAGTAGGAGTTGAAATATTTTCAGATGGTTCCTGAATTTCTTCGAGTTGTACCTTGCTCCCACTGACTCCTTTGGAAAGAAACTCTTTCTTCAAGAAGACACCATTATAGGAAACAAACACTTTGTTATCAACCCGATTATAAAAATAATATCATTTAGTTTCCTTAGGATACCCCACAAACAAGCACTTATCAGACTTGGCTGTGAGCTTGTCAGACGTCAAACGTTTCACATATGCTTCACAATCCCATATCCTGATAAAAGACAATCCAGAACTCTTCCCGGTCCATATCTCATATGGTGTCTTCTCTACAGTTTTTGATGGAACCCTATATTAAAGTGAAAACCACTGTTTCTAGAGCATATCCCCAAAATTGCAATGGAAGATCAGATTGGCTCATCATAAACCGAACCATGTCCAACAATGTTCGGTTCCGTCGTTCTGACACTCCATTCCATTGAGGTGTCCCCGGCGGAGTAAGCTGTGGAACAATTTCACACTTCTTTAGATGATCACCAAACTCATGGCTCAAATATTCACCTCCACGATCAGGTCGTAGACATTTAATTGTCTTGCCAAGTTGATTCTGTACTTCATTCTGAAATTCTTTGAACTTTTCAAAGGATTCCGACTTATGCCTCATCAAATAGACATAACCACATCTACTGAAATCATTAGTAAAAGTTATGAAGTACTGAAAACTACCTCTGGTCGGAGTGCTCATTGGTCCACATACATCCGAATGTATTAGAACCAGTAGATCACTCGCCCTCTCACCTCTGGTCGTGAAGGGCGCCTTTGTCATCTTGCCAAGTAAATAAGATTCACAAGTTTCAAATGATTCGAAACCAAATGAGTATAGAAGACCATCTTTATGGAGCCTCATCATGCGCTTCTCATTTATATGACCAAGAAAAGAATGCCAAACGAAAATGGGATTCACATCATTAGGACGAAGTCTCTTAGCATTAATGTTATAGATGGGCTCATCCTTAAGATTCAAAACATACAATCCATTCACCAATGGAGCATGACCATAAAGCATATCTTCAAAATAAATCGAACAACAATTGTTCTTTATTCTAAACTCATAACCTTCTGCTCCTAAACAAGAAGTAGAAATAATGTTTTTGCTTAAAGCTGGAACATAATAACAATTATTTAGTTCCATAACTAATCCTGAGGGTAAAGCTAATGGCAAGGTACCAATAGCTAATGCAGCAATTCTTGCTCCATTGCCCACATGAAGATCAACATCTCCACTTGCCAAGCATCTACTCCTTATCAGTCCCTGCATCGAATTGCAAATATGAGCAACTGATCTGGTATCAAATACCCAAGAACTGGTCGGAGAAGTGGCAAGATTAATTTTTATAACATTTATACCTGAACTGGAAGTCTTACTTCATTTGTTCTTTTCATTTCGCTAAGTACTTCTTGCAAGATTCTTCCAATGCCCGCCTCATGACAATGGTAACATTCTCAGGTCGCTTAGGACCCACTTGAGCTTCTTAAGCTTAGCCTTGAGACTCTCGATCTCATCTTGAGTCTTTACTTTGCCCTTTCCCTTTCCCAACTTACCCTTCTTCTTGAAAGTTGTAGTCTTTTGAACCATCGTCACAAGATTGGAATTTTTCTTGATGCTCTCCTCAGTACCTTTAAGCATGCCATGCAACTCGGTCAATGACTTCTTCATACAATTCATATGAAAATTCAATATGACAGGCTCAAAACTCGTAGGGAGCGATTAGAGAATCACATCAGTAGGCAACACTTGGCTAAGGGGAAAACCAAGCTTTTCTAAGCTCTTAATGTGACTAATCATGTTGATCACATGAGCACTGACCGGGTTGCCCTTCGACAGCCTACAAGAAAACAATGTCTTAGAGGTATCTGCGCTCTAACTCCACTATCTGCAAAAGGAAGGCATGGGTATATATCTGGTCATGCCAATTCAAAGCTACTAACAGCAGTGATGTCTTTCCGATTCAATAGCCACTAACAGCATTAACTACTTTCGCTCATACAGTCACACGCACCTTCTGCTGAAGGGCAGTACACATTTCTTCTTTGTCCTTTAGTTTTCCGGAAAGCTGATACTGCTGTTTCTCTGATGTAATTTGAGAATGCGTCTTAGAATCTAGCTGGCTTTCAAGCTCTTTTACCTATGAGTTACAAAAAGGCTATCAGGTGCGAGTGAAAAACAACAGTTGAGAGAACAAAATAATCAGCTCCTCAAAATTCATATATAATCCTCAATTATTGTACCTTTTCTTGCAAAGTTTTGTAAAGCTATTCTTTCCCTTTGGCTTTGTTCTCTAAATTCTGGCAATTCTCTTCCAGCTTTCTCAAAGAATCATCCTTGAGTCTGACTTCCTGCTTAGTCCTTTCAAGCTGACATACATTGACAGCAGGAAAAAAATTCAGAGTTATATGTCATCAGGTCAGCTTCAGTAAAAGACAGTGTAAACACTCACCATCTGTTTGACCTTTTGAAGTTCAGCAGTGTCAATCTACTTCTTTGCTGGGCCCAATTCTATAACACGAACACGACTAGCAAAGTTTAATGAACTTAAAGTTTCTGATGCATCGTTGTCAGATGGGCTAATTTGGACAAGCATTAATGCTTTTGAGTCCCCTCCTATTATCAATGTTAAGAGGCACAGAAAAGAGAAGATTAGTCATTTGTCTTGGTGCAAAACAGAGAAGATGGGAAATCAAGAAGACTGATAAATTATGGACATGGTTTTCTTTCAGAGCTCCAGATCAAGTTACCTAATGAATCTTGCAGTAAGTGTGTCAACTTGGAATTCCTACCCAGAAAAAATTATCTAAATAGTGAGAAACAAGAACTGATGAGTTATAATGTTATTTACGAAGAACGCAAACCTGTAGGGAATGTGGCTGCTTTTCGTAGCAAGAGCTGAAATGACATCACCCAGAGCAAAAAGCGACCTGTTAATATTTTGTGCTTCCTTAAGCCGTTCACCTTGCACATCAGTCTTGGCTAATCGCTCACTTCCAGCCAAATCTACAAGCCAAAGCTTACTTCTGGTACATTCTCCATCATCAGGTTCTGCGCTCTCACGAGCGTCTCTGAGTAGGTGAACCGCAGAGTCTCCACGAGCGTGCCCACCGCCTCAATCCACATCACCGGCGGCTGCGTCGGCCACTACGCCGCGCGTCCCCTCTGCCGCTTCGCCCCTCCACTTCCCCCGGCAGCATCCTCGCGGGCCAGCCGCCGACTCAGCACGAAGTAGAGCACCATGGCCGCGCTCACCGCCGTTGCCATCAACGCCGTCCCCATGGCGACTCACCCCTCACCCCCCTGGATGGCTGGATCTGGACGCGGTGAGGGGCTCTCTGTAACTCCCAAGATTTTTGTAGGGACTAACTTGCAAGAATTCTCTTTGGTTTCGTCCCCGCCGTGCAGGCCGCAGGCGTAGGCATTAGGCAATGGGTTGGTAATGGTTTGCTTCGCACAGACTCTCGAACGGGGGGAACGATCTGGAGCCGCCGCCTCTCATGCTCCGGACGACAAGAACCAAGAAAGAACAAAGAGGGGATGAACATAGAACAAAGAGGGGATCTGATGGCCAGAGAGCGACGGAAGCAAGGTAAACAAATCCAAACTGAACAAAAACCTCTGCACGTAGTCGATCGCGGCACCGCTCCGAGTCCTCCGTGGGCTGCACGCGTCGTACCACCTCGGCCGCCGCCACCACCGTGCAGGCCACTGCCCCCGCCGGGATCTCAACGGCCCCCGGCGCCGCCTGCACCATGCCCGCCACCAGCGTGGCCATCCCTCCGAGGGCTAGCTAGCGGCGGGGGGCACGGCCATGCGCAATTGAGGAACGGAAAGGGGAGGGAGGATGGGGAGGGGGATTTGGGGGCGCAATGAAGTAAGGGGCGCACTCACAGCAATAAAGAGAAGCCGCGAGAGATCCCAGCGGGGGCGGTGGCCAAAAATTTGGTGGGATCGGGAGAGAAATTGGTGGGATAAAAAAAGATACGAGAAAAAAATGGAGGAAAGGATTGGAAGGAGATGAAAATAGTTTTGGAAGTTACACAAAATATTTGGGGAAGGATTGGAGGGAGATGAAAGTAGTTTTGGGAGTTGCACAAAATATTCAATTTCAATTGAACCAGAATTGGGTCTAAGCTTGTGCATAGCGCTGGACCGGCACCAATGGCTATAATATTACTTCATAACATATGTTATTTGTAGTCATCCACATGATTTATGACGAATAGATTTTGCAACGCATATTTTGCATAGCCGTAATATTACTTTGCAGCGTATGTACAGAGCGTTGCAACGTATGCGTTGGTAAAGGGTGTTTATCTTGTAGTGGGGCTTCCTCGTCCTCCATGGAGCGCCGCGAAGCCGCCTCTCACCGAATCCTCGCGAAGGGGTCGTGGCGGCGACGGATCCGGCTGGTGGCAGCGCGTCGCCGTGGAGAAGGACCATGCTGCTGCCCGCAGCGGTCAATGCTGGCGGCAGCCACCTGGCGAGGGGAGCCCAGATGCAGCAGGTGCCCCCTCCTCCGCCTCCATCGTAGGTATAATTGGTTGGACATTGTGGTTACCTGGTATGCATAATCGTAATCGATGAAACAAACAAGATTGAATTCAACCAACTTTGAGATCGATTCGCAACCACAGACACCAAGTTTGAGCACAAAACAAAAGCATTTAGTTTTACATCTCTGTACTGAATGGTAGTTTAACTTATTATTGTCATGTAGATACATGATCTATGATGATCCGTAGTATTGGTCTAGGGTACTCTTATGTTCTTGTATGGTCAGCGTGAGGCAAGATTAAGATGATTTTTAATTGAGATGTTCAGGTTTTTTTTCTTGATATACCTTGCAAATGATGTAGTTTAGATCTGATTTTCCTGTAGCTTGATTGCGTTGTCACTCCTACTTTAGGGGATATTGAATCTATGCCATTCATCGAAGCTCTGGGTCAATTCTCTTATCGTGTTGGTAAGGAACTTGCAGAGTTATACTGATACATAAACACTGCCATGAGTAAGCAGGTATTTACAATCTCCTAATACGTGAAATGTTCTCTCGATCTTGCATGTTGATCCCACTGTTAGTTAATTAGTTTGTTGATCATCATTTCAAACTATGCTCTCAATTGTTTGTAGTGGACGTAGTCAATCAACATTAACTTCTATTCCTTTGAGTGGCCAGACACAAGATGATGGCTAGGGCTTGCTCCACAATTTTGTGGAATACATCAAGGTACATTGTTCTTTTGTGGATGTAGTCTAGTGTTACATTCTAGAGTATGTAGATGATTCATTATTTAACAAAATCAAGTGTCTTTAATTTTGCTATCGTGAATATAATACTTAGTGTGTGTTATATAATTGGAAATATTTGTTTATCCAAGCTGACAGCCAAATAAATTTTATCTCCCTTGTATACTTCATGTCTGCATGATAGGTTGGAAAGCTTTTTTTTTTAAAGTAGTTTGCTGTTGCTATGATTAGCAAAATTGTACTATTGTTTTTTTCCTTCAGTCTAGACAACTACCATCGCATGTCGATTACACTGAAGTCTCAAGAGTTTCTTATGAGAAGTTACATCAATGATACTTTCTTGTTGACTTTACTTAGCTAAATTTCTAAGGATGTAGTGTTGCTTACTTGCCTTATCATTGTCTTGAGTATATTGTATTGGTAAGATCTGCTTGGCTTAGTAAATTGATAATCTTTGATGTTAAATCTTTCATAAACATTCCGTAAGCAGAAGTGTGTTCCGCTAGAGGACCTTGCTGCAGAGTTCAGGACGCGAACCCAGGTAATTAAAGAGCCTTTATACATCAAAGTGTTGGGTATTGCCATTGCTAACTTGATTGACATTTGATTCCCTGCCATAACGCTAAGATTCTACAATGTTTACACTTTAAATTGAAATAATGATAAAATCCATTAGATTGTCGATAGTTTACGATTGACACCTGCTTCCTACTACCTTGTCAGGAAGTGCTAAAGTGGCATTTAGGAATTGTCTCGTAACTCTGGTTTGCGTCCTCGTCACTGAGAAGCATGTTTTGAGTTGCATCGACTACATCTTCATTTCTGTACATGAGGTTGGCATACTTTCTATAGCAAAATCCCTACTCTATTGTTCCTAGAGCTCTGAGCATCATAGTAGATTCTCTAGATGTGACCCTGAATTTGGCCTATAATACCCTTCAAGAGTATTGCTATAGTTTTTTATTTCACCTAGGGAAAATATTTATCCTTCAAATACTATTGATTTTTTGGGGGTAATCTTTGGGACATACTTTTTTCCTTTGTTTGGTAATACTAGTGTCAAGAAAAAAAAACCTCTGTTTCACCCTTTAATGGTGTTCTGTTTGCTAAGCTTCTGATTAGTTTTGCTCTTTTGCAGGACAGCATCAACCGAATTATTACACTTGAAGGCATGTGTATGTGACTCTTCTATGACTTAAAACTATTGTGTTATGCTGGTGCATCCACCTCATAGTCTTGTGCTATCTGGAAATTTTCTTGATCACATATGTGCAAGTCTTTCGAAACATTATTTAGACACATTGCAAAATTATTGCGGTATATCTTTTGTTAAATCATCTGATGTTAAAGTATATAAGTTTTACTTATATGTTGTCATTTTTCATGCAGGTCGACAAGACAATTTGATAGTTCTTCACATTGACAATAGAACAGTGATGGACAACAAAGACGAAAGAGCAAGATTATGTTAGATATCATGTATTATAATTTAAGAATAGTTCATAGACCATATGAACCGATCTAGGTTTTTAGACCAAACTAGTAATAGTTCCAATCTACTACTGCCACATAACCAGTAGATGCGACCGATCTATATCAAAAACTATGCAGGATGACTCTGATACCACTGAAGGGATACGGGTAGGCTACGCTAGTTGACAATTCAAAAAATCTAACACGTAAACTAGGATGCCATGCAAGCAGGAGATCATAGATCGTTACCACCAGACGCGCAGTGTAGCGAAAAAAGAGTTGGAGTAGCCTGATCCAACGAAGAGCGCGTCGATGAAGTGGTCGTAGACGATCGTCCAGTGTCCTTGCAAGTCGATCGTCTCCTCCAGCAACCTCTGCAGTTCCTTGTGAAGACTGCGGATCGTACTCAAGCGCAACAGCAACCGCAGTAGCGCCTCTACGGTATCCACACGTCCAGAGAAGGAACACGGTACGCCGATGTGCTAGCACCAAGTCGCACGGAAGGCTATCTCAAGAAGATGGTGGCTAGGGTTTCGGTGGAACAACTCACGTGTATCCTCTATCTTTCCAACAGCCTCAAGCATCTCCTTATATAGTGCCCGTGATGGATCCTATCCGAGCACGTTTGACGAATCGTATCCGTACTGGTTTGTTTCAACCCGTTAAGTGCGTGACCCGTTAGGTTCATGCGTAATTGGTTGTGACTCGGAAACCCCTTTCCGATCACGAGTCATCGGCGGCTCATAGTAGAACATAATAATTCCCGAATACACACAAATTATATCGAACAAACCTTAATGCAATATGATCTATGACCAGGTCCATGTCACTAACGACCAGCTCGTATCTCTATACGACCAGTTCATATTTAATCTCGACTAGTTCGTAACTCCTTACGACCAGGTTTCAACTACTTAGTGAACATCTTCGACCAACCCACGACTAGCTCGTATCTGCATACGACTAGTCCATATCTGATCGAACTAAAAGGCATTCTCGTGTATTCTCCCTTTGCCTCACGATATCTGGTTGAACTCTAGGTGAAATGTTGTGTCATCCATAGACTGTTCAATACTTTCTCGATCGAGTGTTTGATAACTTCACGTGGTCAAACACTTCGACTACTAGTGGCATGGCCATGCACTTTCTTTATCTAACCACATCGAGGGCTTAGAGATATCTCTTCTACTATGTTAGGAGGGGCAAATCCCATATCTGACCAGTCACATTTCTCCGCATGTTTCACAGCATACCTGAAAGGTACCTTTATAACTATCTAGTTACGAAGTAGCGTTTGATAACCCCAAAGTGTACTCTTACGCATGCAGAAAATCATGCTGATCTCAGGTCTAAAGATTATACATCATCATTGCTTGAGACCAACTGATGACTCAAAATCATAACAATCTCAACAGTGTCTCAAGATGGGTCAATCTAACCCCATGTTCTCTAACATGTATTCACATTAGTGATTCGATATCACTATATCTATGACCGGTGAAACATGGTCATCAATCAATACATGTGCTGGTCGATAGAGTCATTAGTGTTCCGACCAGTGACATCCGACCAAGGATTCATTTAGAATGACATGATATAAGTTAAAAGAGTTTCACCACCAAGTCGTATACTTGTTAATCTTCATAACCAATGATTCATTGAAGAAACAAAATAACACTTGTTGAATAACACATAAACATAGACGTGATATTATCATTTCCATGATTGTCTCTAGGGCATATCACCAATAGCTGTACCGTATAACGACTAGGAGGCAAAAGGTCCAGTCTCCCGACGGTTAAACAACTTGGACATTTGTCGCTCACCCGTTGGACGACTAACCCAAGTCGTCTAACCGTAGAGCTATACGTGATTATTTCTGACAAAAAAATAAAGTAGTATTATTTTTGTAATTCTGATAAAAAATAGATTATTTAAAAAAATTCATTTGTGCTGCGTCTCGATTGCTGTGAGGTGTGTTGAGTAGCTCTTGGTGATTTCCTTCTCGCTTGCACTTGCTTCCAGTCTGAATCTTCGGAGTTAAGGCGGTTGCCGGGGGAAATCGCACTTGCGCTGTGCTCACGACATTCTGCCTCCATGCAGGGACTTTGGCCTGCACGCTTTGACTGCCGCAGAGTAGGGCTTCGAGCAACGCTCGTAGGTCGTGGCGGAGACGGTGCAAACCGGGCGGATTTTGCTTTGATGCGATGGGACGCTGGTCGTTGTGCAGCTATTACCACCGACCGGAGTCGCGAGGAGGGGGCGTTGAAGTCACGTGCACCGTTGGGGAGTGCTGGCTACTTGGACTCAATGCAGGGGGCGAGTCACCATCGAAAGCCCGGTTGTGGGAGCTTTTACTGCCAAAGTTTGAGAACCTTGTGCCTTCCCCGTGTGCTCCCTTGTATGCCGCAATTTCGCTGTCTGGCGTCTCCTGAACGCAGCTTGCACTTTCTTCCTCATCGGTCTGCTCGGCTTCCGCGGCTCCACGGCCCGGGAAGGTGGCGTTGGAACCAAGATCTAGATCTGGCAGAAGGGGGGCTTCTTGGCCTGCCTCGTGTGCTCGTGTTCCGCTGGCACCTGGTTGTGGCTGCAGCGTCTCTGGTGATGACGGGTCGTGGTGGCGGCGCAGGATAGTTGGGGTGGGGGATCTGCCCCCGTGTTGAGCTGGTGGGCAGATATTCAAAGGTATCTCTTTCTACGTCGAAAATCCCGTAATAATTCTTAAATCATAAAAAAGCAAAATTCATAGAAAATCTCATATTAATTGAGAGAAAAAAAAGAAGATCTATCTGCTTATTTTGATAAGGCTAGATTATAACGGTTCAGATTAATCATATATAGATATTAGCATTCGCCTTGGAGGACAAGAAAATTCCACAATAACCATTAAATCAGAGAAAATCAAAATTACTATAAATTCTCTTATTACTTGAGAGAAAAAAAAGATCTATTTTGCTTATTTTCATGAAATCAGATTATAACAGTGTAGATTAATTATATACAGATATTACAACTATTATAATTATATAACAAAAACAACTATATTCAGGAAAGATAATAGAGTTCTATAACAACCAGTCAACCATCCCTATTCCGTACTTCGTGCCGCGGCCAAGCCGCCCGCACCGAAAAGGCTCACCAGTTATCGATCGCCGTACGTCAAGATCCCGCACGCGACGGCGCCGCAGCTTCCGCGGCCGACGGGTCCGCCCCTGCGGCGGCGACTTCGACGGGAGACCGGCACACCGGGCACGTCTTGCGAGAGCTGAGCCACTTATCGATGCACGCCTCGTGGAACAGGTGCGCGCACGGCGGCAACCGCTTGATGACCTCCCCTCGCCGCACCTCGCCGAGGCAGACCGCGCACACGTCGCCGGCCTTCCTCTTCCTGTACACGTACACGGGCGGCTCGCGGGGAAGAGCCGGTGCCAGGGATCCCGACGCCGCACCCTGCACCTGCACCGGGAGCGTCGGATCCGTGCCGCCGCGGCCATCGGTCGGCCATTGGAGGCATACGAGGATGGCGACGACGACGAGGAAGGTGAGGCCCCAATGCGCGCCCTCGACGTAGAGCACGAGGCAACCGAGGACGGAGGCGAGGACCACCACGACCACCGCCGGCCTCGGCCTGGTGAGCGTCACGGCCAGCGCCATGCATGGAGGTGATCAATTCACACCGACGGCTAATCGAATTGCTGATCCGATCGGGAATACGAGCCTGTCACTTGGGCGATTGGATTCTTGAGTTGTTGGCGTGCGTCAGCCGTCAGCACGGCGGCTACAAGCACAACACCTTGGGGTTGGGGGCTTAGGTGTGACGTCTAGATTTGTGGAAATGTTTAGCTATACTACGACTCATCACTCAATCACACTGCGGCGTTGGATATTTTTGAGCTAAGCTTACTAAGCTAGTTGCGTGCGTGAGAGCTTACATGTACGGTGAAGAAAATTCCAGGATGGTTGAAGAATCTTAATTCCACGTGAAAGCATGGATGGTTGAAGATTCTTAGGGCGTCTTTGGTTGGATGTATTAGATTGAACGGAATAGGATGGTATAGTATAGATGGGATCGTCCTGAATGAGATAGTACATATGTGTTGTTTTGTTGGTTGTATGGTATGATACTTGAATATGTTTGGTTGGTTATATAGGATGATTCAGGGTGGTATGAGATGGTGTTTGGTTAAGGGAATGTGGTTGGTTTGGGTGAGATTATCTCTATAATATTTTTTGCTTTTTTCTTTCTTCTTCTTCCTTCCTTTTTCTTTCCTTTTCTTCCGATCGACACTCTTCTTTTCTTCCGATTTTTTCCGACCTACACTCTTCTCTTCCTCATCCTTCCCAAGCCAACACATCCAGCAGCACTCATCTTCTTCTCCATTCTACTTCCTTCTCTCTCTCTCCCACTCTGGCTCCTCCCATGGTGCCTTGCTCCACCGCCTAACCCTAGCCCGACGCCGCTCCCGAAGGCCGCTTCGCCGCTTGCCAACGCTTGTCGGCCAGCTCGCCCTCGCGCTCACTCGGCATGCTCAAGATGTTCGACCTGCTGCCGTCGCACCAGCTCCTCTCCGGCCGCTCGGCGCCGCCCCTTGATCGCTCGGCTCCTCCTGGCTTGGGCTGCCTCCCCGGCCGCTGCTCCCTCTGGCGCCCGCACTCCTCGGTTCCCTGGCGCGGCCAGGTGGCCAGTGCCGCCGCTCGGCCTGTTGACTTGCGAATAAGACCGACGCGAGCGAACGAGATCGGGATGATGTGGTTCAGCCAATTTTTCGGAATGAGTTGGTACAACATCTTGAAGGAATATTCTCGAAATGTGAACGAGGTCGTTCGGGATGGTTTGGTACCATTCAACCAACCAAACGCATAAATAACCTTATTTTTTTGTATCGAACCATCCCGTTCAGACCTGATATATCCAACTAAACATACTGTAGTGTTCCGGATTGGGACATTTGAGACTTTCAGTCAGCGAGACACAGTGCATTACTGAGTAGTGACGAAACGTCGGTTGTTTTTCCAAGAAGGTGAAATAGTGGGACTCGACTGGTCTTGTCAGCTTAGGAATACGCATGCCAATTGTCAAACACGTGAATCATTTCTCTGTTTCTACTATGCATATATACGGAATCAACCGTTGATGAGAGAGGCCTCACATGAGTAGAGGGCTCAGCAAATTTCCTTTGCATATACACGGCTTTACAGGGGCTCTCCTGTCCCCTCCACCCCGCGTGAACTCTCCAATCGAGCTAGGGCTGTGCGCGAACTCTCCTGTGGCCGTCGCGACGCCCTCCTGCGCCCGCCCTCCTGTGGCCCGCCGCGCCGCCCTCCTGCGCCCGCCCTCTCCTGTCCCCTCCACCCCCCGCACCAGCCCAGCCCGAGCTCCAATTGAGCTAGGGTTGTGCGGTCGCCCGCCACCCGCCCTCCTGCGCCCGCCCTCCTGGCCCGGCCAAGGCCACCACCTCCTGCGCCCACCCTCCTGTGGCCCACCGCCCCCCTCCCTCTGGGCGGCCCTTGTTGCTGCTCCGCGCCGCCGCCCTCCTACGCGCCGCCCCCTGCACCAAGGCTACAAAGGTGAGCTGCGCTATAGGAGATGAAATATGATATGAAATAGTTGATATGAGATGAAATAGGGGATTGAATCCAGCGCTGTTGTGGTAACTGATTCGTTCTTCTTTCGGTTGCAGCAGCCCAAGTGCCGCATGGATTCGACGGAAGATGTAAGTAGCTCCGTACGCCCACTAGCGTTGCCATGTCCTGAAATGGTCGATGCACACTCTCTCGTTGCGAGCAGTTTGTGTAAAACACCACAAAAGGCGGCGAGCATTCCATTCTGTGTGAGTGTATGGTTATTTGAAAATTTTAAATTTGAATGAGTAATGTCGATGTCATACTAATTGTTCCAAACTGCTGCAGGGTTCGTCGTCCACACCGGTAGTTAATGACGACCTGACACCTGCCGTGGGGATGATTTTTGAAGATGAGGATGCAACCCTCGAGTTTTACAAATCATATGCACATGTTGACGGCTTCTCCGTTCGTATTGGGTAGCGGACGATTAGAAACGGTGTTTTGCAATGGAGGCGATATTATTGTGCCAGACGTGGTTGGAAGGATGAAAAAGGTAAGGTCAAGTTGGAGGTTGAAACGAAGAGGTTATATGAGTCTAAATTGACTAGGTGTGGGTGTGAGGCCATGTTTGGTATCAAACACACTAAATATAATAATTTCAGGTTAGAGACATTTGTGAAACTGCATAACCATGGTTTTGTCTCACCTAGTAAGCAACACTTGATACGTTATAATAGACAAGTAAATGAGAAGGATAAGACAACATTGTTTGCATGCCATCAAGCTAGCATTGGGACATCTGGGGCATTTAGATATCTTCATGTTAGTGAGGGTGGGTTTTAGAATGATGGATGCACAAGGAGGGATTTGCAAAATTATCACCGCACTTTGAGAGAGAGTATAAAGTCATCAGATGCTCAGATGTTCCTCGATAATCTAGCTAGAAGGAACGAGAACAATGCTGCATTTTATTTTGACTATGTCCTTGACGGCAAGGGTAGGTTGGTCCATGTGTTTTGGGCGAATGCAACCAGCAGGAAGAATTATGTTCATTTTGGGGAGTTGCTCTCATTTGATACAACATATAATACAAACCAATATGACATGATATTTAGACCATTCATGGGAGTAAATAACCATGGAGGATGTGTTCTATTCGGGGCTGCATTATCGCCGATCGCATTTATTGAAACGCTCAAATGGTTGTTCCAGACGTTCTTAAGATGTATGGGAGGTGCTGCACCTAGGCTTATAATAACTGATGAAGATGCGGCCATGAAGAAGGTAATTCAAGATGTATTCCCTAATACAACGCACAGATTATGCATGTGGCACATATTGAACAAACTCCCAACAAAGATTAGGCCAGATTTGAGGGATAATCGAATCTTTTACAGTCGTGTCAATTCATGTGTGTATCCCTTAGAAACTACAGAAGAATTCGAGTCGCAGTGGGCTAATATTATTTCAGAGTTCCAGTTGGAAGATAATGAGTGGTTGGCTTGTCGTTATAGTATTAGGGTATCTTGGGTACCGGCTTATTTTATGGACATACCCCTGGCAGGAATCCTTAGAACAACTTCAAGGTTTAAGAGTGCCAATTCTTTTTTCAATCGATTTATAGGTTACAAACATGCATTGGTTGAGTTCTGGATCCACTTCGACACTGCAGTCGATGAACAAAGAGAAAAGGAGCTAAGAGAAGACAATACCACCTTTCACACGAAGCCTCAGTTGAAGACACCATGGGCAATAGAGTTGCATGGGAGTGAAGTTTTCACACATGAGGTGTTCGCAAAGTTTCAGAAGGAGGTTATTGCTGCTAGGGACAACTGTGTTGTTGAGAGCATAGTACAAGTATGCAACCTTAAAGTAACAATGGTGAATGAGGTTGGTAAGAAGGTTAGAAAAGTCACATGTGACACTAACACCATGATTGCGCAGTGCTCCTGCATGTTGTTTGGCACTCATGGAATTCCTTGTCGCCACATTATACTTGTTTTACAAAGTGCATTGCTGAATGAGCTTCCTAGTTATTATGTTTTAAAAAGATGGACTGCTAATTGCAAGAGGGGGGTTGTATTTGATGAGAATGGCAATGTTCTTGAGGAGAAATCCAAAGATCCCACAGAGGAAGAAATTAAAAAGTTGGCAGCTGAGATGCGAAAGGACTTGGAAGATTTGATACATCGAGCTAGACCTTCACTTGCTTACATGCAGAATGCTAGAGAGAAACTTAAAAAGTTTATGCATGAGATAAACTAGGAAATTCCTGTCCGCCAGCAAAGTAGAGTGGAGGAGGTTGAAGCGTATCTTGGGTGTGGCATCCCTGATCAGATTGATATATTGCCGCCAACAGACAAACTCACTAGAGGGAAATGCAAGAGGAATCGGCCTGGGGAGAACAAGCAAAAGCCTAAGGGAAAGGCCGCTCGCATGTGTAGGACATGCAATGAGATCGGCACCCACGACAGCCGCAACTGCCCTTTAAGGAAGGAAGCAAAACAATGAATTATGGTATGACTTGTACTCGCTGTATAGCATTTTATTGTTATTTACTTCTAGTACTCATTGTAACATGTTCAGTATTCACTCCTGCAGGTGGCTACAAAGGTGGCGGCTACAAAGGAGGTGGCTAAGCAGGACTTATGGACTTGTAATATGTTGTATGGACTTATAATAGCCTGAAAATGTTGCATTTCATATGTTGTATGGACTTGTAATAGAATTGGACATGTTGCATTTCATATGTTGTATGGTGTTTGTGATGAAATATGGAAGCTGGACTGAGATGGATTGATATGGTGTTTGTGATGAAATATGAATTCTAATGCTTGTGTATATGTGAAACCTTAGTGCATTGGCTTAATTATGGAAGCTGAACTGATATGTTAAACCTTAGTGTATTGGCTTAATTAAGGAAGTTGGACTAAGAACCTGAAATCTGCAAGTGTATATGTGAATTCTAATGCTTGTGTATATGTGAAACCAGCCAGAACCTGTAACTAGCCATTTCTGAAACAGTATCAGATTTAAGGCTTTCGTACTGAAATCTGCAAGTTTCAGATGTACTAAAATCCACGGAGGTTGAAGCAAGCATGTGAACAGTATTAGGTGAGACCAGCATTCCAACCTGGACTCATTTCACAAATGAATGGATGACTTCCAGCAGCAGCACGAAATGGTATTCCAACCTGGACATTCACATCTTCTATAAACCAAGCAGAAAAACACGCCATGTTTCAGGTCTTAGAATTCAAACAGGACATTCAAACTGAACATATACATTCAAATTGGACATATACATTCAAACTGGACATATACATCAGGTTCAGGTCTTAGAATTCAAGGACACAGGTTCAAACTGGACATATGCAGAGACACAGAAGTCTGATGAAATGGAATGGGTCTGAGCTTGTTAGTCTGGTTCTGGAGTAGGTCACCAACAAGCAAACATGCATCAGGTTCTGGAGTTGGTCACCAACAAGCAAACAGTATCAAGTTCTGGAGTAGGTCACCAACAAGCAAACAGTATCAGGTATGAGCATCAGGTCGCAGCATTACAACCATATTCAAACTGGACTGGACATTACAACCATATACAACAGGTCAAGTAGAATAGCAGTGCAGTTGGTCTGAGCATCAGGTCTTAGCATTCAAACAGTCTCAGGTCTTAGCATTCAAACACAACATTCCAAATTTCAGACAACCACCACATTCAAACTGGACATTCCACAATATGGTTGAGATGCTCAGATTTCAAACAACCACAAAATTCAAACTGGACATTCCAAATTTCAGACAACCACCACATTTCAGATGCTCAGATTACCTAAATTACCAGTGCAAATTCGTACTACATCTTACATTACATAGGACTAATGCATAACTAAATTACAAGTTCAGTTCCCTATCTTTCCAATGTAAATTCCTACCAGGAAGAAAATAAATGCAACAACAATTACTTTTAACGTCTCATCTGCAGCACTAGACTTTTGGATTGACTTGGTAATCTGGTCATTCATCTGGTCCAATGAGGTTTTGATGGCAGCTAACTGTTCCAAAACATGGTTATCTCTTCTCTCATGTTCAACCGGATGCATCCCACTCAAAAGCCTCTTGTATTGGTCCTTCCACATGAATGTGTCGCATTCTTTGGAATACGGCTGGACCAAAACATACCACCCAAGTTGAACATCAAACTGCCGATTAGGTTTAACATCAAAATCAAGAGAAAGGTCGATTCTTACCCCGTCGTTTCTAGGGCACTTGTAGTATTCCTTTCCTTGGTTCTTGGAGCTCCCAGACACAGCCCATATCATCGTCGCGTGGCACTTCGGGCATGGGACGAGAGGAAGCCCACCGCTAGGGCCTAACGTGGACCACTCGGAGTGCGTCTCCGCGCGAGATTTGTGCTTCTCCATGATGCGCCAATGCCCAGGGTCGCACAAGGGGGGAGGCGGAGCGTTCCCTCACGAGCTAGTCGCCCGGCGCCACCACGGTCGTCCCCAACCCTAGAGTTGCACCTGGTGAGAGTGAGGCGGAGGGAACGGAGCACAAGGGGGAGGGGAGACTTGGTGGGAGTGAGGCGGAGGGAGGGGAGCACAAGGGGGGAGGCGGAGCGGCGCTGGCTAGTCGACCGGCGCGACGCCACGGTCGCCTCCATCGCCAGAGGTGGATTGGGGATCTGCGGATTGGGGGGATTGGGGGCGACCACGGGATTGGGCAGGGCCGCAGGGGGCAAAACGCAAAACATCACGCGCTCACGCGAGGTCGCGCGATGGCCTTCATCCACGCCGTCCAAACCGAGATGGAGAGTCCAAATTAGCTGTGTACATCTGTGCACCAAATATCCTATGTGCATAGGATATATCGCCCACTTTGGGCGGAGGCTGGCCTCGGTTTCTTGATCAGACTAGACAAAATTCTACGGAAACAACCAAGAGTCATTGTGCAATTATCTAGAAAAGAGTCATTGTACTGATAGCGGCATACTCGTCATATACTCCACTACAAACGCTGAGGCCGAGGCTGAGGCTGAGGCTGACGGCATGTTTGCGCACCGAATTGAGAATTCCCAGTGAAAAGCAATTTTACATATACTCCACTACAAACGCTGAGGCCGAGGCTGAGGCTGACGGCATGTTTGCGCACCGAATTGAGAATTCCCAGTGAAAAGCTTACTCTTAGCTCAGTCAAGTTAGTTTTTTGAGGCAGTCAGCGGTGGAGAGAAAATGGAGCGGTGAAGGCATGACGTTATGCGATTGAGGCCTCAGCGGTCGTGGGAGGCAATGGGCGAAGGTTACAAGGAAGACACTATGAGCGACACGGGTAGGTTAAACTAGCTCAATTAAAAATTTCCACGGTGTATACTAGAAAATCATGCCAGTAAGAAATCATAGATTATTATCACTAGACACGTACTATAGCGGAAGAAGAGTTAAACAACTCGGTCCAACGTCATGCACGTCGATGTAGTGGAAGTAGTCGATCGTCCAACGTACTTGGTTGTCGATCGTCTTCTCCAACAGTCTCTCGCGTTCCATGCATACACTGCGGACGTCCTTGATCAGCGCAGCAGCACCTCTACAGTATTCACACATCTAGGGGTGAAACGTTGTGCGCCTGTTTGCTAGCATTAGCGTGCACGTTAGGGTCTTCGGGGAGTTGGCGGCTAATGTTTCGGTGGGTGGTACAACATCCTCTGAAAAGCCTACATGCATCTCCTTATAAAGAGTCCCTAACAGATCCTTATGTTAGAAACCCATTAGGACTCTGAACCATGTACGGATTATAATCCGATTTAAGTCTCTAATGGATCCAATCCGAACTAATTTGTTTCAATACATTAAGTGTGTGACCCTAAAGGTTTATGCGTAATCGGTCGTGACCCGAAAACTCCTTTGCAATCAACAAGTCGGTAGTGGTTCCTAACATAACATAGCGGCTTTCAAGTACACATAAAGATCATATTAGATGAACCTTTATAAAGCTCATGTGCTTATCCTTTTGCCACACGATATCAGATCGAACTCAAGACGAGATGTGTACCATCCTATGATAGCTCGATCCTTCACTCAATCTTGTAATGGATTACTTAATTGTAGTTGACTTCTCAACCATATTCCGTATGTCCATGCACTTTCTTAATCTAACCATATCGAGGGGCCCAAAGATATCTCTTCTGTTAAATAGGAGGGACAAATTCCATCTTGATCGCTCGCATTCTTCTGCATGTTTCATAGTAAACCCGAAAGCTACCTTTATGACCACCCATTTACGGAGTAGCGTTTGGTAACCCCTAAATAAACTATTACACAGGTAGGAAACCATGACATCTGATAAGGACATCAACCGGGCGAGTTGCTCTAGCTATGCTTGGTTTAGACTAGGACCAGCACTTGTGACTAGTACTTTGAACTGCTTTTCAACTTTGCATACTGAATTGAATAATTGCTATTCCTTGCTACCATATTGAAGCCTGGCAAGCTCCACTTACTCTTGATCAGAACAGGTCCCCTTTTGCAATCGAACCCACGCTCGACACGGTATCACGAACCAGCCACTGGCTGTACCACCTGCTGCATTGGTAAGAACACTTGTAAGAGTGTGGTAAGACGCTTGAGAGTGTGTGTTTCCACCTTTCCACCACCTAGTAGTTGATAAGGATAATACTTTTGTGTTGTCTTTTGTTTTCTACTAACCATGACAGGTGAGACGTCTGATGAGAAAGAGTGTGTTGTAAAGGGAGAGCTCATGACGCTTATGGATGAACAACGCACTTCCATTAATGAGGAAATTTTAGGTGCCGCTGCTACGGAGAATTATAGGACCCTAATTGTGCAGCGAGTATTGAGCACTCAAATGGAGCAAGCGGAGAAGCTACAGCTGTTGGGTCGCGGGTAGGCTACGATAGATACAAACAAAAATTTTCTACCACGCAAACCAGGAAGCCAAGCAAGTAGATGATCATAGATCGTTACCACCGACGCCGCAGAACAATGAAGAAGGGTTGGAGCACTGGTCCAACGAAGAGCGTCCGATGTAGTGGTCGAGACGATCGCCCAACGCCCGAAAAGTCGATGCGGTGGTCGTAGTCGATCGTCCCCTTCAGTAACCTCTGTAGTTCCTCGTGAAGATCGCAGATCGTCCTCAAGCGCAACAATCGTAGTAGCGCCTCTACGGTATCCACACGTCCAGGGAAGGAACAACCGAACGCCGGTGTGCTAGCACCAAGTTGCACGGCGGAGCTCTCAGGAAGATGGCGGCTAGGGTTTCGGTGATGTTTCACTCATCCCCAAACAGCCTCATGCATCTCCTTATATAGTGCTCGTGATGATCCTATCCGACACGCCATTTAATCGATTCGCATCGGTTTGTTCCAACCCATTAAGTGTGTGACCTCAGAGGTTCATGTATAGTTCGGTTGTGACTCGAAAACCGTTTCCGATCACGAGTCGTAGCGGCTCCTAGCAGAGCTTATCGATTCCCGAATACACACAAAAAATATCGGACGAACCTTAACGCAATATGATCTACGACCAGGTCTTCATCACTTACGACCAGGTCCTATCTTTATACTGACGATTCAGATTTGGTCACGACCATTCAGAATCGCTTACGACCAGGTTACGACCACTCAGGACTACGTTCGACCGCCTTTACCAGCTCGATCAGATATCGACCACCTACGACCAGCTCAGATCAGATATGACCGCTTAGAATCGTCAACTTAAGTGACCTACTCGTATACTCCCTTTGCCTCACGATGTCTGGTCGAACTCCAGGTGAGATGTTGTGTCATCCATGGACTGTTCAATTCTTTCTCGATCGAGTGTCGGATAACTTCTCGTGGTCGAACACTTCGACTACTAGTGGCATGGCCATGCACTTTCTTTATCTCGATCACAACGAGGGGCCCAGAGACATCTCTCTGTTATGTTAGGAGGGCAAATCCATATCCCACCACCACATTCCTCTCCATGTTTCACATCATACCCGAAGCTACCTTTATAGCTACCCGATTCATTGTGTAGCGTTTGGCAACCCCTAAGAGTGCTATTACACATGTAGGAAACCATGCCGATCTCAGGTCTAAGGATTATACATCATTATTGCTTGAGACCAACTAACGACACATAGAATCATAACAATCTCAATAGTGTCTCAAGGTGGATCTTATCCAACATCATGTTCTCTAACATATGTCCATATTATTGGTTTGATATCTCCATATCTATGACTCGTGAAACATAGTCATCAACCAATACATATGCTAGTCTATTCATATGTGTCCTCATATGTTTCCGACCAGGGATCGTATAAGAATAATTATCGCAGAAATATAGAGTTTCACAATCAAGTCACATACTTGATAATCAATATTAACAATATTATTCTAGGAACAAGATAACACATTATCCAATGTCATGAACATAATGAAATATAATCATCTTTATGATTGCCTCTAGGGCATATTTCCAACAGTCTCCCACTTGCACTAGAGTCAATCATTTAGGTATCTAATACCGATAGCTCTTGTGTGTGCCTCATGCTTTGGCTGTGTGAGAGGCTTTGTCAACGGATCAGCAATATTTAAATCCGTATGAACTTTGCATATCTTAATATCTCCTCTATCCACCAATTTGCGGATAAGATGATAACGCCGGAGTATATGTTTGGACTTCTGATGAGATCTAGGCTCCTTAGATTGAGCAATGGCTCCATTGTTGTCACAATAGAGATCCATTGGGCTCGAGGCACTCGGAACCATTCCTAATTCAGCAATGAAATTCCTTATCCAAACACCTTCTTTTGCAGCTTTAGAAGCCGCAATGTACTTGGCCTCTGTCGTGGAATCAGCAACCGTCTCTTGCTTGGAACTTTTCCAGCTCACTGCTCCTCCATTCAAAATGAATACAAAACCAGATTGTGAACGATAATCATCTTTGTCGGTTTGAAAGCTTGCATCGGTGTAACCATTTACAACGAGCTCTTCATCACCGCCATAAACTAGGAACACATCTTTAGTCCTTCTTAAGTACTTAAGAATGTTTTTCACAGCTGTCCAATGACCTTCACCGATCACTTTGGTATCTCGCTTTCAGAACACTTAGAGCATATGATACATCCGTCGTGTACATATCATGGCGTACATGATAGATCCAATGGCCAAAGCATATGGAATATCACTCATTTTGTCTCGCTCATCAGTGGTCGAAGGACACTGATTCTTGCTAAGATTAATGCCATGTGCCATGGGCAAGAATCCTCTTTTGGAATTTTGCATGTTGAACCGATTCAACACTTTGTCTATGTACATTTCTTGGCTTAATCCAATTAGCCTTTTAGATCTATCTCTATAGATCCTTATTCCCAAGATATATGCTGCATCTCCTAAATCTTTCATTGAGAAACTTTTCCTTAACGAAGATTTAACAGATTCTAGCATCGGAATGTCATTTCCGACCAGTAGTATGTCATCTACATACAAGATCAGAATAACAAGTGCGCTCCCACTAACCTTCATGTAAATACAAGGTTCTTCTTTGTTCTTAACGAAACCAAACTTTTTGATCTCCTCATCAAAACGTATATTCCGACTCCGAGATGCTTGCTTCAATCCATAAATAGACTTTTGAAGTTTGCATATCTTACTAGCATTCTTTGGATCGACAAAACCTTCAGGTTGTGTCATGTACACATCCTCATCTAGGTTTCCATTAAGGAAAGCTGTTTTGACATCCATTTGCCATATCTCATAGTCGAAATATGCAAAGAATAGCTAGAATGATCCTAACAGATTTAAGCATCGCCATCGGTGAGAAAGTATCATCGTAGTCAATTCCTTGAACTTGTCGAAAACCTTTTGCGACTAGTCGAGCCTTATGAATGTGAACATTTCCATCCATATCAATCTTTTTCTTATAGATCCATTTGCACTCAATGGTTTTGACACCATCAAGTGGATCGACCAGGTTCCAAACCTGATTTTCTCTCATGGAATCTATTTCGGATTTCATGGCTCCAAGCCATTTCTCAGAGTCTGGGTCCATCATCGCTTCCTCATAAGTCTTAGGCTCACCATTATTCAATAATAATACGTCATGCCCATACCTTGTAGGCAATTGACGCGCCTTTTAGATCTACGTGGGGGCGGTGCCTTATCTACCGGGTTCAACAACAATTTGTTCATCCAGTAGAGGTTCAATAGGAGTTGAAACACTTTCAGATGTTTCTCGAATTTCTTCGAGTTGCACCTCTATCGGGACCCAAAAATACAATTCTGGACCCTCTGTGTATACTGCACTAGTCTAGGATCACGCTAGTGCACACAGTGACAACATCAGTGAAATATCAATTCCATATACAAAGATAACTAATAAATAGGCAAATACAATAAACATCAGAGTAAAGACCTTAAGGTCAAAGCTTACAATTAATGCCTCAGAAGGCAAAAAGCTCAATGAAGCTGCAGCGGAACGAAACGGGATAACTCGAGTGAAATCCATCCATATGCCCACGTGCAATCAATCAAGTCGTGACCTAGTCCTCCACGATCCTTGAAGTAGACTTTGTTGATTGGCGATTCCTTCACTTCTGCTTGATTCGTCAAAGCAAGCGTGAGTACACACCGTACTCGCAAGTCATACCACATAAATGCAATTATACATGTAGGCTTATTCCAAAGGAACGGCATTCTGTGGTTATTTTGCAGAAATGCAACATTTGCAATTGAATACTAATAATAGATTGAAAGCAAGTAAAACAAATAGATAATCATAATTTAACAATTTGATTTCACAAAGACACACACAGCCTAAACAAATTATTCACATAGCCAGATGACTTAGATCACACAGCTCCCTTCCCACACAGTTTTATGAAAATCTACCCCTAGTGTGAAATCCCCGAGCATTGTCCATGACCGCGGACGCGGCTATTCGAATAGATTAAATTACACTCTGCAGAGTTTGTACACTTTACCCACAAGATATAATTAGTGTTGCAAGCACTAATCATAACAAAGCATTTCGGAACTTCATCTTACTATGCTAGGCCCGTCCCATAACAGGCATGTGGTCGCATGTAAGGGCTCGATTCAATGGCGCACATGGTGAGGTCCTTAATTGACCAAGGCAAGACTACCACAAGCTAATTAAGTCACATGACAAATTCCCATGCACACACTCACACACAATCCACCATTGCACACAAGATCCACCATTTCACACAAGATCCACCACTTGCCTCGGCCTAAATCATTTCTCACCCAGCTTGGTTAAGTGCAACACATGCCATACTAGCACACAAGACACACAGCTTTTATCACATAGTTCCATAGTCACTTAGTCAAGTTTATATTTGCAACTACATGAGATGGTGACTCGTAGCATGGCTAAGCAAACTAATCGCATCTAACCAACCCACGTTGGTGCTACAATAATACCAACTATTAAATAACCAAGCTAGGGTGACAAAGGATTATGGCATAACAATTAGACAAGGATGTTATAACAATTTGGATTATTAACTAAACCCAAAAGCATTTAAATAAATACTTAAAGTAAATGCAATAATTTGAATCAAGATACTTTTAGAACATTGGGATTCAATATGATCAAAGGTATAACTTGCCTTGCTAGCAATGACGATCTTATTTAACTTTAATCTTCTACTTCCTTGATCTTCTGCTCCTTCGGACGATTCCGGGACTTCGACGTCTAACGAGAGAGCACACGCAAAACAAACCAAAGACAAAAGACAAATCAAATAAACTCCAAACTGAAATTGAATGATACTGAAAGGTAGATAATGAATTGAGATGAATTTAAGAATTTGAATGGACTCAATCGGAGTTCGGATGCAAACGATGTGAGCTTTGAAAGATCACATGAAATGATGAAATTGATAGAGAAAAGAATATTCAAAGAATATTCCTTCGGACAAACTAAAATAAAATGAATTGGAGACTTACGAGTGGGGTCCACTGGTAAGTGAAAGAGGACAAAGGTGGTGAATGACATGTGGGACCAATAGGATAATTGAAGTTCAGAAATTAGATGAATTTCCGAAAATAGGATTAGGGATTGACATGTGGGCCACTGGTCTATGGACCAGGTCCACGGCTAGGGTTTGGGTTCACGGTGGATGTGTTCCACAGAACAGTGCATTGACACGCGGGACCGGCTAGGCATAAACTTGATTCACATGAGCCAAGTCTATACGGTTTGGTCTAGGGTTTAAGTTCATGGTGAACCTGGTTCACAAAACAGTACCTGACAAGGAGGTCTGGGTGTCATAGACTAGGTTCACGATGAACCAAGTCTATATGGTTTCGGTGTTAGGGTTTGGATCGTGTGGATGCCAAGTGAGCAGCTTAGGTGGCTGCCACGGAGGACAAGGTGGTGATGTGGCAGCATTAAAGTGCAAGGCGGTAGCTATGTGGCAGATGATGTGGCAAGATGGCAATGACATGGCTCAAGGAGGTGGCATATCATGCAGACGTGGCACGGTCCAAGTTTGGATCCGGAGGACCCAACCCGATAGCCACAGAGACATGAAAGGGAGAGCGGCCAAGGCGCACATACACACATCTTGTACTGACATCTACTACATGCATGCATGGTCCAAGGGAGCACATAGGTAAAGCTATATACTGATGGAACCCACATGTAAGAGAGAGGACTAATCCAGGGTTTATGATCGGGGAAAGACATGTGGGGTCTACACGCGAGAGAGAGATAGATATATTATCTTGTATGACGTATGGGGTCTATTGTCATATATAGAAAGGATTAAGAGAGCACAAAGAAAATAACCGCAGAGGACAGAGAGGAGATGCGCTGCATGCATTGGTCAGACTCCAGAGAAGAACAAGAACAGTAGCTCCACGATGGCTTCTGGCGCAGGGAGGTAGCAAAGATTTTGGTGCTAGGACTGGAAAGTCAAAGCAAAGAAATAAAGTAAGGAGAGAGAGCTTGGAGGCTGCACATGCTCGTTCATGGCGCAAGAATTGGCAGCCTGGTAGTACTGGATAGCAAAGACAAACACCAAGAACATCAACGCATGGTGGCCTGAGATTGTAATGAAGTGGTAAAGCAAAGAAAGGATACAGACAATAGAGATCAGAGTGGATTGCGAAGTCAACCGCACCTGCGTTAGAAAGTATAATTGGCATGCAAAGCAATGAACCAAACACACAGGAAGTAACAGAAAGAAACGCATGCACAGTCCACACGCATGAACAGTGCATGTTGATTCATGCGCACGGTGTGGCCGGCGGCCAGAGGCGACGCGACGGTGGCGAAGGGGCAAAACGGAAAGGAAATGACGAGGCGGAGATGATGACGCGGTCCAGACATCAAGATTCGGCTCCATGCGACGGCAGTGACGCGAAGAACGGCGGCCACGGCGGCCTCACGGACGCGTAACGCTTCCGGCGATGCTCTGCGAAAAGGGAGGTGAGCACAGCGTAGAACGCGGCGATGCGAACCCAACGGTGGTGGAGTTGAAGGCAGGGGATCAACGGTTGCGGAGTAATTGGCCGGAGAAGGACGGCGTACAAGAGGCGAGAGAACGCTCGATTCTCAGCGCACGATGGATGAAACTTGAATCTAAAAGAGGGGAAAAATAGGTATGAACGAGGGGCACGAGATGACGCGATCGGATTTTGGAAAAACTCACCGGGGAAGCGAGGAGCTCGACGAACGTCATGGCTCGACATGGTCGACGGTGCTCCGGCGATCTTCGGGCGAAGGGGAAGGAAGCATGACGTAGAGGACGACAACGCGAAGCCAACGCCGCAGACGGTTTGGCCGGAGGATGTCGGACGAAGGCGCAGTTAGTCGGAGAAGAATTTCGGTTGAAGCTCGGTTTTCTGCAGATTGTGACGAAACTAGATTGATTCGGAGAAAACCAAATCAGGGGATTGGGAGAGGAGATCAAAACGGACGCGTGAGCGCAAACGGCTCGCTTTTATACGCACTGAGGAGAAAGATATGGGATTTTGAAATTTTCAGTTGGAACAGACGGAAACTTCGGCCAGCGACTCGTTCGGGCGTAAGGAAAACGATGATGAACAGTGTCTCGCGATTACTGCAGCACATTGGATCTGGATGAATAGTGCCCCGACGGTACTGTAGCAGTGCGGCAGGAGAGAGAATAGCAGGATTTTCGGAATTAAATAAAATCCTAAAAATCAAGGAGATCCAAATAAATAGCAAACAAATCCATAAAAATCTCAGAAAATACCAGAAAATTTCTTGGAATACAAGGAAGCCAAATAACACAGGTTTTTATTTAATTAATATTTAGATTAGTCAAATTAAATATTTTTTTATTTAGGAAATTCCCGGTTAAGCTTTATTAATTCCAATAAAATTTGGTGAAATTTTCCAGGGACCTAAACTACTCAAAAGATTTTTGAAAAGTCAAATTTTGGGACGTTACAACCTTTCTCCCACTAACTCCTTTTGAAAGAAACTCTTTCTCCAAAAAGACACCATTTCGGGTAACAAAAACTTTGTCTTCTTCCTAGTTGTAGAAATAATATCCTTTGGTTTCCCTAGGATATCCTATAAAGAAGCATTTATCTGATTTGGGTGTGAGCTTATCAGACGTGAAACGTTTAACATAGACATCACATCCCCAAATCCTTAAAAAAGACAAACTAGGACTTTTCCCAGTCCACATCTCATATGGTGTCTTATCTACTGATTTAGATGGTACCTTATTTAAAATGAAAGCGGCAGTTTCTAGAGCATAACCTCAAAAATACAATGGTAGATCCGATTGGCTCATCATTGATCGAACCATGTCTAACAAGGTCCTGTTATGCAGCTCGGACACCCCATTCCATTGTGGAGTGTTTCAAGGTGTAAATCGTGGAACAATTCCACATTGTTTCAAATGACTACCAAACTCATGGCTTAAAACTCACCTCCATGATCGATCATAAAGATTTGATTGTCTTGCCAAGTTGATTCTCAGATTTCATTCTCGAACTCCTTGAACTTTTCAAAGGATTCCGACTTGTGCCTCATTAAGTATATATATCCATATCTACTATAGTCATCGGTGAAAGTAATGAAGCATCGAAAACCACCTCTAGTCGTCGTACTTATTGGTCCACACACATCAAGATGTACGAAAGTGCCAATCGGTTTGACGCCCTTTCACTACGACCGATGAAAGGTGTCTTGGTCATTTTTCCCACTGTGCAAGACTCGCATGTTTCAAATGATTCCAAATCAAATGAGTTTAGAGTTCCATCATTATGGAGCTTTTTCATGCTTTCTCACTTATGTGACCCAAACGACAATGCCAAATAAAAGTGGAATTTATTTCATTAGGTCAAGCCTTTTCAAGATTAATATTATAGACCGATGCATCGTCAAGATTTAAAATAAACAACCCATTCAAAATAGGTGCATAGCCATAAAACACTTCATTCAAAAATATAGAACAACCATTGTTCTCTATAATGAATTTATAACCCTCGCCATCAAACATGAGGCGAGATATATGTTTCTACTAATGGTCGAACGTAATAACAATTATTCAATTCCATAATAAATCTCAAGGCAAAAGTAGTGGCATAGTCTCGACGGCTAATGCAGCAACCCTTGCTTTATTCCCGACGCGAAGATCCATCTCGCCCCTTGCAATCATCCTACTTCTTGTTAGACTCTACATCGAATTGCAAATATGAGCAACCGATCCGGTATCAAATACCCATGAGTTAACAGAAGAGTCAGCAAGAAAAACATCTATAACATTAATACTTGTAGTAGAAGTTTTAGTCCCACCATTCCTTTTCTGATCAGCTAGGTATTTCTTGCAATTCCTCTTCCAATGGCCTAGCTCTTTGCAGTAAAAGCATTTATTCTCTTGAGTCGGGCCAGACTTAGTCTTGGGTTTAGGTTCGTTAGTTTGGATCTCATCCGAAACTTTAGCCTTGCCCTTTTTCTTGACCCAAGTCTTAGCCTTCTTCTTGAACCTTGTACTCTTTTGCACCATCATCACATGATTGTTGCTTTTCTTAACGCTACCCTCTGCTATGTTAAGCATCATATGCAGTTCGGTGAGATTCTTGTCTAAGCCATTCATATGGAAGTTCAAAATGAACTGGCCATAGCTTTCAGGAAGCGATGCAAGAATCAAATCAGAGCCAACTTGGCTAAGTGGAAAACCAAGTTTTTCCAAGCTCGTGTGTAACCAACCATTTTTATTACATGAGGGCTCATCGACCACCCTCACTAGCTTACATCCAAACAAGTTCTTTGAGATCTCAAATCTCTCGGTTCTTGCTTGTGTCTCAAACATGCCTTTGAGCGCCACGATCATATCGTGAGGCCTCTATGTTCTCAAACCGCTTCAAGGTCTGAGTTCATAGCACCAAGCATGAGACACTAACATCAAGGGACTCATCACATGCCTTTTATAGGCGCTTTAATAGCAAAGATCGGCATTTTCTCAGAGGCACATCCGAATTGGTTCTTCTAGAATATGTTCCTTTTATCTTGCCCGAGAACAATTCTCAAGTTATGGGACCAATCCGCAAAATTTGTTCCATTAAGTTTTTCCCTTTCAAGTATCGAACGTAAAGCAAAAGCGATGTAGGAACAAAGAGCTTGGTGCCATGATCTACAACATAAAATATATGCAAAACTAAGACATATGTTCAATTAAAGTAACTTCTATTAAACAATTTAATATAGATACTCCCACTAAACACCATATCCTCTTATGACATTTAATGATTCAAGATCCATAATCATTTAATCAACTAGTGAGCTTTGGCTTCACCGCTAGAAGACTAGTGAAAATGGTAAGCAACCTTTGCTAATCATATCTACTATATGACTCTTGTTGTTGGGCAAGATCTTTATGCTTCTAACCCAACCTTTATGCCCCAAGGTCCACAATCGTTATGATAACCTTGTTAAGTTAAACCAATGCCGGTGTGTAAGTGTCGACACAAACCCATCTAGTCAAGGAGAGTTAATGGCACTGCTTTGGCAAGACCTACCATTAAAATACATGACTTTGGATGGTGCGGCATATTTGGGAGGGCATCAATTTAACTTAATATTATGTGAGGGAATTTTACTTCTACCATGTCAAAAGCAATTAAAGAAAAATAACATGCATAGAAATAAATGAACAGGAATGTAAAGGCATTCACAGACAATCAAATTGCATTGTGATATAGCATGACCCTTCTTCATGGCAATCTCCATCGCCATGCATCCTGTTCACCATGTCTTCAAGTGGCCGACTCCTCCAAGCACTCCCACTAAGCCATTATTTCTAATAGCATTAGTAATGAAACACAAGGAGTAAAGAAGCATCACAAGTCGACACGCAGAATCAAGTTATACAAATATAGACTGACCTTGAAACAGCAATTAACATGACACGCAGGTCATGAACATTACACGCATACATGCATCTCATACATGAAACATCATGGGTCATACTATTCACATCAATCCCTGCAAAAACAAGTTATGCATAGAATCCAATTCTAACGGATGACATAAGCACACACTACCTATAGCGCGCGGTATGAATACCCAGCACGGCGGTCCCACTAGCCGGTTAGCGGGCGGGGTTCGAAGGGGCAGCGCGCTCGGAAACTTTTTCTGAAACATGAATCTTATTCACGTATCCGAGCCTTGGAAATCACCGGGTTAATCAAATTAGGCCTATTCCGAACCAATCCGATCAATGCCTTGATACGACCACGCACTGCGGTATACTCCGATGGCGGAATTCCGACCGATAGGAGTGATATGCAGTCTGGTCATGAACAAGTGCAATAAACCATCTGGTCCTTATAAGCTCATACCTCCTCGTAAACCCATCTACTACCACCGAGAAACCGATCGATCAAATCGACCAGGGTCTAGATCGTTCCATCTATATGAACCGATCTAGGTTACCAGACCCGACCAGTAATAGATCCAATCTACTATTACCACATATCAAATATATGCGATCGATCCAGATAAAAACTACGCAGGATGGCTCTGACACCACTGTTGGGTCGCGGGTAGGCTACGATAGCTACAAACAAAAATTTTCTACCACGCAAACCAGGAAGCCAAGCAAGTAGATGATCATAGATCGTTACCACCAGACGCGCAGAATAGTGGAAGAAGGGTTGGAGCAGCCTGGTCCAACGAAGAGCGCGTCGATGTAGTGGTCGTAGTCGATCGTCCAACGTCCAGTAAGTCGATGCGGTGGTCGTAGTCGATCGTCCCCTTCAGCAACCTCTGTAGTTCCTCGTGAAGATCGCAGATCGTCCTCAAGCGCAACAATCGTAGTAGCGCCTCTACGGTATCCACACGTCCAGGGAAGGAACAACCGAACGCCGGTGTGCTAGCACCAAGTCGCATGGCGGAGCTCTCAGGAAGATGGCGGCTAGGGTTTCGGTGATGTTTCACTCGTCCCCAAACAGCCTCATGCATCTCCTTATATATTGCTCGTGACAGATCCTATCCGGACATCGCCATTTAATCAGATTCGATCGGGTTTGTTCCAACCCGTTAAGTGTGTGACCACAGAGGTTCATGTATAGGTCGGTTGTGACTCGAAACCGCTTCCGATCACGAGTCGTAGCGGCTCCTAGCAGAGCATATCGATTCCCGAATACACACAAAAAATATCGGACGAACATTAAATCAATATGATCTACGACCAGGTCTTCATCACTTACGACCGTGTCCTATCTTTATCTGACGATCAGTCAGATTTGGTCACGACCATTCGAATCGCTACTTACGACCGTGTTACGACCACTCAGAATTACGTCGACTCGACCGATCTACCAGCTCAGATCAGATAATGCACCGCCAGAATCGCTCAAACTTAAGTGACCTACTGTATACTCCCTTTGCCTCACGATGTCCGGTCGAACTCTGTGAGATGTTGTGTCATCCATGGACTGTTCAATTCTTTCTCGATCGAGTGTCGGATAACTTCTCGTGGTCGAACACTTCGACTACTAGTGGCATGGCCATGCACTTTCTTTATCCGATCACAACGAGGGGCCCAGAGACATCTCTCCTGTTATGTTAGGAGGGGCAAATCCCATATTCGACCAGTCACATTCCTCTCCATGTTTCACATCATACCCGAAAGCTACCTTTATAGCTACCCAGTTACGGTGTAGCGTTTGGCAACCCCTAAGAGTGCTATTACACATGTAGGAAACCATGCTGATCTCAGGTCTAAGGATTATACATCATTATTGCTTGAGACCAACTAATGACACATAGAATCATAACAATCTCAATAGTGTCTCAAGGTGGGTCTTATCCAACATCATGTTCTCTAACATGTGTCCATATTATTGGTTTGATATCTCCATATCTATGACTCGTGAAACATAGTCATCAACCAATACATATGCTAGTCTATTCATATGTGTCCTCATATGTTTCCGACCAGGGATCGTATAAGAACAATTATCGCAGAAATATAGAGTTTCACAATCAAGTCACATACTTGATAATCAATATTAACAATATTATTCTAGGAACAAGATAACACATTATCCAATGTCATGAACATAATGAAATATAATCATCTCTATGATTGCCTCTAGGGCATATTTCCAACAACAGCGCCATAATTTGTTTCAAATGTTCCTCATCATCAAGGATTGCCGTGTTCGTGTCATAATTGATGGCGGGAGCAGCAATAACTTGGTGAATTCAGAGTTGGTCAAGAAACTTGGCTTGACCACACGCAAGATCCTCACCCGCACCACATTCAAAGGGTTCAACAACAATGTAAGGTGAAGGTAACACAATCTGCGAGAGTGCATTTTTTCATTGGTTCCTATCATGATGTTGCTGATTTCAACGTAGTGCCTATGCAAGCCTGCTCACTTTTATTAGGTCGTCCATGGGAATTTGATACTGATGCAACTCATCATGGTAGAAGTAATAAGTACTCTCTTATGCACAAAGGAAAGAAAATAATTTTGCTACCTTTGACACCTACTGAAATTGTGAAATGTGATAAAGAGCTAGCTGAAAATGAGAAGAGAGAACTTGAACATGAATCTGAAAATCAGCAAGTAGTGAAGAATGTTTTCCCACCTAAGAAAGAGAGGTTGGCACCTAGCTCTAGGACTGAGGGAATTAAATTAAAGGGTTGTGTCATGCTTGCCACTAACTCTGATCTTGCTGAAATACCCCCGGGACTGCCACCTATTAGAGGGATTGACCACCAAATTGATTTAATTCAGGGAGCGACTTTGTCAAACCGTGTAGCGTACACAGATACATTAGAAGATATGCATGTTTCTTTGCCTCCTGTTGCTACTAACCTTTTGCAGGAAAGTGATGATTTGGAGACAATGATTGAGTCGAGGACGACTCAAATTCAAGAAAGGGAGGATGATGAGGACATCAACCCTAAGGATGCAACCACTGCTTCGACCCGTTGAACGACATCCTCTACTTCAACCACATATTCTCCGATAGGACTTTCGGCTACTGCACTGCCATATTCCCCAGTTGGACCGAGCTATGTCTACTCATACAAACCGAGCTTGATCTACATGCCATGGTGCTATGGCTACATGCCATGGTGCTACATCTACATGCCTTGGTGCTACTCCACGTACCAAGCAACCAATTCGGCTGCATTCAAGTCTACTTCATCGAGCTGACGAATTTAGGCTTATTATCCATGGTGCTGCGACACCTTTTGGGCCGAGGGCCTTGTATCACCACTTAGGCTATTTGGACCGGCCATCCCCCTGACCGCTCCCCCCTTGGGCTACCGTTTTTCACGGGGGTATTGTTCACGTGAACAGTACCACGGCCGCACTGTTGATGTGAACAGTACTATGAATAGTTCCGCCTTGTTTTCCTTAGATAAGTGTGGTTTTCCCCTCCCCTATTTAAGGAGGTCGCACCCCTTTAGTTTTTCTGGGGGTTTTTCTTAAGAGTTTATTCTGCTTAGTAGTCTCGTCGCACGTTCGGTTGAGGAACCCCAACTTGTGAGTTTAAAGATTTATTCGCAATACAATTTCAGATTGCATCTTCTACTCTCTTGCTTGTGTTCTCTATTCGCCATGGGAGATAGCCTTCTTGGCGAGGTCAACCGCGTTAAACGCGTTGATAACCAACGGAGCAGTGGTGTAGTGATTGCGAGGGGTTCAATTTGTTTTGGTCGGAGCCTTTGGATCATCAACGTCGTGTTCTCCACAATCGACTTATCAGTACATTTTGGAAGATCGAGCCACTGTCACATCAACATCTCAGGTCTAAGGATCCCACATACACTATTTATGAAACCAACTAATAACACCTAAGAATATAACAATTCTCGCAGTATCTCAAGGCAGGTCAATCCAACACAATGTTCTCCAACATATGTCCACATTATTGATTGGATATCTCATATCCATGATCCGTGAAGCGTGATCATCAGTCAATACATGTGCTGATCCATAAATCATAAGTATCCCACATAATGGCATAAGATCAAGGATGTTTAGAATGATGTCATAAACATAAAATAGGGAGTTTCACAAACACGTCACATGCTTGCCAATTAATAGAAATGATATTTCATTCAAGGGACAAAATAACTTATTATTCAAAAGTTCATAAATATAGAAGTGATACAATCATCTCTATGATTGCCTCTAGGGCATGTAACACCGCGGACTAACATTGAGCTTGAAATTCACCAACTTATACTAACTACCAATTTAAACATTAAGTTACAATAAATTCTAGCAAATGTATCATGATTAGAACCCGCACGGGTCATAGGATAAGCATTTAAAGAAATACTAATTAACTAATGAATTTACCAACTAGTCTAAAGTATTATTCTAGGCAATAAATAAGTCCATGAATATGATAAATATCCAAGTCTCTAGTTTTATAAGGAAACACTCTAATCAAAGTTGATGTGTATTTAATTTGCATGTGCCGTTCGTGATCTATTCCCTCCCATGAATGACACTATCAACGATTATCTAAAATCAGCAACAAAGCAAAAGTGAGTCCAAGACTGTAACATCCCAAAGTTCTGTTACCAATTTTAAAATTAATAAAATATTATTTTATTGGATTTTCCAAAATTTTAAAGAGTTTTATTGCGTTTCCTGAAATTCCTTTAATATAAAAAGCCAAAAATAAAATCTATTGACTTTCTGAGATTTTCCTGGATTTAAAATTTAAAAAGGAAAAACTAAATTAATTTCTTGATTTTCTAGTTTTTTAAAAGGTTTTTCCCGCCTTTCAATAATTAAAAATAGTTATGTGCAAAATAAAAGCCAACTTTAAGTTGGAAGTAATTTTGATTATTTCAAAGCTAATATATTTGATTTTTAGGCCTTTTCGAAGTTTCCCAAATAAAAATCATCATTTGATTTTTCTTGATTTGTTAAAGCTTAATTTAAAATTTTAGAAATAAAAATAATTTAAACATGAGTAAAATAAACTCCAATTAAATAAAAAATGATTTATTCTATTTCCAGAGTCTTTTGAAGCTTTAAAAATAAAAATAATCATTTGGATTTTATCGATTTAATTTAAAGCTTAAATTGAATTTCTAAACAAAAAACATTTTAAATGGCTAAAATAAGCTTCAAAAAAATCCAAAACTATTTTATTTGATATAGTCGGGTTCCAAAGTATTTTATAAAATAATCTTGAAATTTTGGATTTATTTTATTTTCTGGTTTTTTCTTTATTCCCTTTCTTTTTGTTTTTTTTTCTCTCCTCCTCTTTCTTCCTTCTTCTTCCCGTTGGAGCACCATGGGTGCCCATCTCCTGCCTTGGATCCCCATGCTGCCTCCCCATCCCTCTACCATGCCCATGCCCCGAGCCATCCCTCCACCATCACCCATGCCCTGGTCGCCCCACGCCCTGCCCTTGGCCGCCCGTCCCTCTGCCCATCCTGGCCACACGTGCCTTGCCATGGCCATGCAGGCCTGCTGCGCCCGGTGCCTCTCCTATGCCTCTCCATGCCGGCCAAACCACTCCCCTTCCTGTCTCTTTCCCCTTATAAACGGTGCCGCAACCTCCTTCCTCCCCCTCCTCTCCTCCCCTTCCCTTCCCTGGAACCGCGCCACCGCCGAGCCCGTTCTTCCCCGCCACTAGCAACGCCGCCCCATCGCCAACCTCCACCTCCGGTCATCCTCTTGTCCCCTATCCGCACAACCTCGCGTTCTAGCACCTCCTCTTCCTTTCCCCCATGTCTACTCATCTCCTTCAGCACCAAGAGGCCCCGCCGTCGCATGCTTCTTGCCGCCGACCATGGCCGCCATGGCGTCGCCATTCCGGGCCATCTCTGGCCTCCCCGACCTTACCTACGGCTTCCCCATGACCAAACACTGCTCGTTCTCGCCTTGGCTCCCTCCCCACACCGCCCAGTCGACGGCGACACCATGCGACTGCAGTCGCCACCACCGCCGGCCCCATGTTTGCCTCGCCACACCACCACCTCGGGAACCCCACCTCGCGGGGTCCTGCCCCTCGGCCGACCGCCTGTCGCCCTCGCCTCATCGGCATCGCACAGACTGAGCCGCCTGGAGCTCAGCCCTGCTGCCTTGCTTCTTCTACCTTTCTTCTTTCTTGGCCTTGAGCCACTTCCGTGTGGACCCCACCATGTCATACTCCCATTCATCTCTTTCCCTCTCTTTCTTTTACTTGCATGTTGGGCCTAGTTGTAAGTCCCCCTTTCAATTCTTTATTTTTGAAAATAAAGATTCCAGATAATATTCCCTTTTCTAATTTCTATCATTTCATGTAATTTTTGAACTTCCGGACGTTTGTTCTCCTTCATATGGAGTCCAATTAAATCGATTCTCATTCCTAAATTCATCTAAAGGTGGTATCTTCCTTTTGGTATTTATTTTATACTTTTTGGATTTTATTTGAATTTGTTATATTTATTTGGCTCATTTTGCGTATAGATGACGACGACTTCGGAGAACCAGATTTTGACACTTCTTCGTTTTTCTACACCAGTTAAGAATAACAACTAACTAAGTAAGGCAAGTTACATCTTTGATCATATTTGAATCCTAATATTTAAATTATTTAAATTTCGTTTTAAATTATTATTTCATGCCTATTTAAATTCAAGTAATTTAAATTCATGTTTTAAGCTTTATAGTTATTCCCAATTCCAATATATAGCCATTTATTGTTAATTTAGATAGTATGAAGAATCTTTCCTAATGTGATGTATTTAGGAGTTAGAAATTGAAAAAACTAGATTATAAGAATACCTTCTCGTTGGAATATCGCAATATACGATGGATGGAAGTTGGATTTAGGAATACATGATTTTTAGATATTGATTATAGAATTATACAATTGTTGATATTGGATTATTGAAGATTGAATTATAGAAATAGATAATTATTGGATATCGATTCTAGAAGTAGATAATTGTTGATATTAGATTATTGAAATAGATAATTCTTGGATATCGGATTCTAGAAGTAGATAATTGTTGATATTGGATTATTGAAGATTGGATTATAGAAATAGATAATTATTGGATATCGGATTATAGAAATAGATAATTGTTGATATTGGATTATAGAAATAGATAATTATTGGATATCGATTTTAGAAGTAGATAATTGTTGATATTGGATTATCGAAGATTGGATTATAGAAATAGATAGTTATTGGATATCGGATTATCGGAAATTGGATTATAGGATTGCATAATCATTGATTGTTTGGATGTTGAATTATTAGAAATAATTTATAAAGGAATAACAGATTGATGCATATCGGATTATAGAATTAAGGTATAGTTAAATGTTGGATCGATGGAAGTCGAATCATAGAAATAGAATAATATTGTGTATATTGGACTAATTGATATTAGAATATAGGATTATACAATTGCTGGAGATTGGATTATGGTTACAATACTGATCTCGTACTTGACAGTTCTTAGACATTGAATCCCTCACACGTTGTCACCCTAGATAAAACTCTGGTTAATATGTTAGTATGACTAGAACATGTTGGAAAATTATGCTTAGTCAAAGCTTAGACTAAAAATCTTGATTTGGGGAATTTACGGCCAAAAGATCAAATATCGTCTAAAGATTTTAACCATGACATTGGTTTGTCATGGAAGTTTGCAAATGGTTTGAAAGACTGAAATAAAATGAAAAGTGGTTTGGACTTGAGCGAAATGGATATTTGGATGGTGCACGGGATCGAGTCATTTCTATGATCGATGTCCATAGGTTTTATGAAAAGTCGCCCAAGTCAATTAAGGACCGGTCTTCGAGCGCATTCTGCTAAGTCCTATCGTACTACCACATGTCTCGAATGGGAGGGACCTGGCTAACTAATTTGCAACGTTCCATCGTGGTTGTGCCATCCGGTTGCGTCGGTGTCTTTTATGACTTACTTTTATGTATTCCCACCTGGTGCAAGAGAGGGTCTGAATCCGACGGGTTTCTATCCAAAGGGGGCGAAACCTTAGTGAGTCTGGACTACGGTGGGATGGCACATTGTAAAGGCCTTATCACGTGCTCTAGACTGCTTACCTAAGGTAGTGAGTGGTGATATCGACGGATGCCAAACAAACTAGAGAAGTCGTGTCATGTGGGTAAAGCTGTACAACCTCTGCAGAGTGTAAAACTATTTGAATAGCTGTGTCCACGGTCATGGACATGCTAGCAAAGCCACTCCAAGTTAGATTTTGGTTTTGATTTTAAAAGACTTTATCCAATGGTTTTGGATTTCTATCCAAATGGGAATTGGGTGGGTAGGCTTGTGATAGATAGGTATCCTTCACCACTCGTTAATGAATGTTATCTCACTATAAAACATGAGAATTTAGAAAATAAATTTTAGTTATATAATATCTGCTTTGGACTTAGTACAAGTATTTGGAAAGAAAACATTACTTTATGCAAAATCAACTCTATAAGCCTTCTTTTAATATATCCCTGCATGCATTATAATACTGTTATTGGGTGTAACTTGAGGAGTACATTCATTTGTACTCACTCTTGCTTAATAAAATGTTGTTTAGAGGAGAAAGACTTTGTACCTGCCAAAGATCTCGACGACTAGGCCGCTACCCCAGTCGATTGCCTATGGCAGATTTGCTGGGCTCTACTACTTCTTGTTTCGTCTTTCGCTGTGTTCTGTATTGTTGGCTCGTAAGCCTTTCTAGTAATCAACTCTGTTATTTATTAATAAAGTTTTATGATTATGGTTATGGTACCACGTTTTTTTACTGTGTGAGCTAACCACTGACATGCGACTAGTTCAGAAATGCATAGAGGACTTGGGGTGTTAATCCTGGGTCCTTACAAAGACTTAGCAAATACATAAATAAAGCTATAAACAACAGTTTATCAATCATCATTATCTGTCTATTTAATGCCATTCTCATACTCGAATAAATAAGTCATATTCCATATAGATAAATTTGCACAATTTAACAATTTACTCATATATGCGAATGCGCCATCATGCTTATGCTCATATGCATCTCATCAGCTGATACCGGTATAGCGAAGTGTTCACCCGTCGATGACACACTCTTCTCCTATCTTCATTAGGATGGGATCCATATATTGTAGGACTTTAACTAGTCTCGACAAATATAAGACTTTATTTAGAGCACTCGAGACTAGTCATATATCTTTCTCACAGACCTCACCGGAATAGTTACATGACTTTCTCAACGACCTGGCTTGTGCACTCTTACCAAGATGAATGTAAATGATACAACATCATAATTAACCATTTACACAACTCATTTCATTAAGTCAATATCTCATTAACATTATCTTAATATCATAATATCATTAACTCAATGCCATCAATATCATGTATATGAATAAGCTTAACGAAAGCATAATAAATAACATGATAAGTAATATCAATTACAATAGCGAACAACCCGTTGTTCACCACTCTACCATATACTTGCCACTTAGCCTTTAGTAATCGGGTGACAAAATTGTGGCATGATGCTTGAGGCAATACTCCCTGAACAAGAAAGCAATAATACATTAAAAAATACACCACAACAGTACCAAAATCATCACACAAACTACTATCGCTTCTACACGCAAAACCGACACGCCTACCTCAATTTTACCTAATGAACTACCCGCTGTCCCTGTTGTAGAATGACTATAACTTTCAACTCTGAACTCCAAATATAGTGAAATATATATATTTTATGGAAACCCCACAAAATTATCTACAATATTATAGTTATGTAAAACCTCTGAATTCACCATTTAGTTTCTCGTTTCCAACCCTAAAGGTTAAACAAGAATCTGATAGAACAGACTACTTCACATTTTCATATCTATTTTTCTGTAACTTGAAAAGTAGCAAATAATGGTAGGTATGGAATCTACTAAGAAATAGCTATCTTACTCAAGTTATGAAAATAATTAAATTATTACATCTACAATATGTAATTAGCTCATCTACGTGACAACCGCCATTGATGACCTATTTCTGGACAACGACATTCCCGAGGCCATAACTTTTCACTCACAACTCCAAACTTAGTGATCTAGGCCTTCCTCGAAAGCTAGTGAAATTATGCAAGACTTCTGACTAGATGAAACCCTGAATCTGAACGTAAATACTCTTAATTCCCATCGCAAGGTTTTGTAGCGTAGTTTGACGAACTAGGGTTTCCCAAAAGCCATACTTCCCATGACCAGAACTATCTACTATAAAAATAAATGCTATGCTAGGATCAAACTAAAGACTACCATATCATTACCCACAAAATTATCGTTTGTGATTGTGAATCTGCATTCTTTCCTCCTCTTATTTCCTTTACTTCCCTTCCTTCTTTCCTTTTGCTGGCTCCTTCCCATAGCAGCAACACCACCACCACCACTCGAGGTAGCAGGGGCACATGGCAGGGAATGAGCAACGGCAGGGGCTGTAAGGGGTGGCTCTAGGGGTGGTGGCTAGGGAGGGTGGGTGGCGGCTAGGGTTAGGGGCTGCCGCCCCCCTCTACTCTCCTTATAGCCCCCCTCACTTGGGCCACGGGATCGTGGCCTGACAGGCCCATCTCTAATCTCTCACTAAAATTCTACGGTTTTAATTTCTTTTTCCACCAATTTATCTATTTCTTTTTATAATTCTTGAAGAATAAATGGGATATTACATGGCATAACAATAACAACCGGTGGGGTGGGCAATCTGGGCTGGAAAGGGAGAAGATAGAGAGGAGGGCGAGGCAGCACCAGGTAGAGCAAGATTGTGCGCTTGCGGACGACAGATGACCATGATTTAGATAGAAGTCCCATGTACAACATTCTGTCTAAACTAACAAATGAGCAAGTATTCTTAATTGCAGGAAATCAGTAATGACCATAGCATTTTCACATACGCGATGAAATACACCAAGCCTAGTTCTCTTGCAAGGAAGTTCTGGTGAAAGGAATAACAACGCACAGAACAAAGCACAGAGAAGTTTCTATTTTATGTTTGGTAATGGCGTGATTGCAATGCTTCACTTTACATGGGTTTCATACTGATACATGCAAAAACGACGCGACTTCTACTAGTCAGGCGACACATCATTTGGAAGTGAAACAATGTGTCACTTTATTTACAACTGCACTAACTGCGTGCTGCGTGCAACTGTATGCACAAGGTTTAACTAACAAATCACTCCCTAAACCTTTGTGCACTGGATTTCAGCAACACCAATCTTGGCCCGAAGCTCCTTGAACTTGACACGTCCCAGCGCCTTAGTCAGGATGTTTGCGAGCTGCCCTTCGGTGTTGATGTATTCGATCTCAACTCTTCCATCCTTAATGCACTCCCGAATGAAATGGTACCTTGTGTCGATATGCTTTCTCCGGTCGTGGAATACAAGATTCTTGCTGAGGGAAATTGCAGACTTGTTGTCCACCTTAAGCACAATGAGGTTGGTCTCTTTGTTCTGCAGTTCGCCAAGAAGACAAGCGAGCTAGATGCCTTGGCAAGCCGCCGTTGTCGCGGCGATGTACTCCGCTTCATAGGAGGACAGTGCCACAACCTTCTGCTTTTGTGACTGCCAACTGATGAGACTCTGGCCAAGGAAGAACGTAACACCGGTGGTACTCTTGCGGGTATCAACATCTCCCGCCATGTCGCTGTCGCTGTAGTCGACTAGCAGGGGCTATTGTGTCCTTCTCGTGTACCAGCACCTGAAGTGCCACGTGCCGACGATATAGCGGAGTATGTGCTTCACGACCACCAGGTGTTCAGTGGTAGGAGCCTCCATGAAATGGCTCACGTACCCCACCGAGTATGCGATGTCCGGCCGTGTGTGCACTAGGTACCGAAGGCTGCCGACGATGCTCCGATACGTCGTGGCATCAGTCAAAGGGGCGGTGCTCACCTTGCTTAATTTGAACCTTGGTTCCATCGGCACATGGCAAGCGTTGCACCCTTCCATGCCGCTCTTCTCAATGATCTTCATGGCATATGCAGCTTGGTTCAAGGTGATGCCATCAGCGGTTTGCTTCACTTTAATGCCAAGGTAGAAGCTGAGCAATCCTAGGCTACTCATCTTGAACAGCTTCATCATCTCTTCCTTGAATCTCATGATCTCCTTCAGATCGGTGCCAGTGATGGTCAGGTCATCGACGTATACTCCCACAAGAAGCCATGTGAGACCGTCGCCGCGTGCGTACACGGCGTGCTCGGACGAACTCTTGTGGAATCCAAGTGACACCAGGCAGTTGTCAAGCTTGGCTTTCCATGCTCGAGGTGCTTGGTGTAGGCCGTAGAGCGCCTTGTCGAGCCTAAGCACCTTGCGTTCCTTCCCTTCGATGATGAATCCGAGAAGCTGGGTGACGTAGACTTCCTCTTGCAGCTCGCCGTTGAGGAATGTCGTCTTCACATCCATGTGGTGCACCGGCCACCCATTGTGCGCGGCGAGGGCGATCAGCAATCGGACACACACGAGGCGCACCATTGGCGCAAACACTTCTTCAAAATCCACTCCCTACCACTGGATGTAGCCCTTTGCAACAAGCCATGCCTTATGCTTGAGGACATTGCAGTGCGCGTCCTTCTTCACCTTGAAGACCCACTTTTGGCCGATCGGGCGATGGCCAGATGGGAGATCGACAAGGCGCCATGTGCGGTTCTCCTCAATGGATGCCATCTCATCAAGCATGGCTTGGCGCCAGTTGTGGTCGTGCTTCGCCTCAGCGAAAGTGCTTGGTTCCTCGCCGGTTAGAAGATGCAATTCCTCAGCCACAATCACATCATAGATGCTTGCCAAAGTGCGATAACGATGTGGAGCATCGGCTGCGGCAGCGTTGAACATCTCAGTGTCGTTGGAGGGAGGTGAGACGAACTCAACCCCTCCTCTAGCTGTAGGCGTGCACCGTTCGCCACTAGGTGCTAGCGTCAGTGGATCTGATGTTGGTGGCAAGGTGTCACCATCATGTGCCGCCAAGTACGAAGAAACTGCATCCGGTGCGTGATAGACAGAGTATTCGACAGTGAATCCAGCGTCAGTACGTGTCGTACCTGAATCACCACGCGAGCCCCAGTCCCACTGAGCTGCTTCGTCGAAGACCACATCACGTATCACATGCACGCGCTCGCCGATGGGGTCGTAGAAGCGGTATGACTTCGATCCGAGCTCGTAGCCGATGAAAAGCATTAGCGTGCTGCGGTCATCGAGCTTGCTGAGATGTGGCTTGACCACCTTGACGTGCGCCACACAACCAAACGTGCGGGGGAAATGCACGTCTGGCTTGTGTTCGTGCCAAGCCTCATATGGCGTCATGCCATCAACGCTCTTTGTCGGAGACCGGTTGAGCAGGTAGATGGCCGTCATGATCGCCTCGCCCCAAAACAGCCCTAGCATGCCCTTTGCCTTCAACAAGCTACGTGTCGTCGCGATGACGGTCTGGTTCTGGTGCTCCACAACACCGTTTTGTTGCAGCGAGTACGGTGCCGTGAGATGCCGGGCGACGCCGTGATCGGTGCAGTATGCGCCAAAAGTCGTCGAGGTGAACTCTCCGCCGCGGTCTGTGCGGAGTGTGCATAGTTTGCGCCCAACTTCGATCTCAACACCGGCCTTGAACCGCTTGATCGCGGCTACCGCCTCGTCCTTTGTCTTCAGCAGCGTTAGCCACATGTAACGGCTATGATCATCGATGAGGAGGAGGAACTAGTGGTTTTCCCTTGGTGTAGCCGGCGTGACTAGCCCATAAAGATCGCCGTGTACGAGGTCAAGAAGACCCTCAGCACGGTACTTGGCCGCTTGAGGGAATGACACGCGCCGCTGCTTCCCTACAAGACAACTGTTGCAGATTTGGTCAACATGGTCGATCTGTGGCAGTCCTCGCACCATGTTGTGGCGAGCCAGCCTCCGAAGTGCGTCGAAGTTGAGGTGGCCGTAGCGTGTGTGCCACCTCCAAGCGATGTCGCCGTGACGCGCTGCTAGGCAAACAAGTTGTGCAATGTCCAGAGTGACAATATACAGCCTGTTTCGGCCACGGTTCACCTTTGCAAGGAAGCGGCGTTGTCAATCCCGAATCTGGAGAACGCCGTGTTCGATCTACACTTGGCAGCCGTTCTCATCTAACTACCCAAGACTGATGATGTTGCTTCGCAAGCGAGGGATGTAGTAGATGTTGGCAAGCGCACGATGTTCACCGTTTTGGCACATGAATAGGATTGTGCCGTGCCCTTGGATGTTGACCACAGAGCCGTCGCCGAACTTGATGGTGCCCATGACGGCAGTGTCGAGCTCCGCGAAGACGCTCTTGTAGCCCGTCATGTGGTTGCTAGCGCCAGTATTGAGGAACCACGAGTCGTCGCAGTGGTCGTCCTCGCGTCCAAGGTGGACTTGAGCCCATTCCTCGTTCAGCGTGACATGCTCGGCGATGGTGCTCGCATGCGCCATCAGCAGTGCTGGCTTGTCGTTGTCGACCTTTACCAAATTGGCGCATTCCTTGCGCCCACAGCGTGGCGCATGACAATCCCTGGAGAAATGACCCATCTTGTTACAATTGTAACATTTTACCTTGGTCATGTTGCGTTCTCCAGAGTTGCCTCCGTCCTTGGTTTTGCGGCCTCGGTTGTCGTTGTGGCCACCGCTAGATGAGCCCCGGGCCTGCTTGCACTGTCGTACGCGTGCAGCCCACTCCTCCTCTGTGAGGAGCAGGTGGCTCCCTGACTCTTGCACATCGTCGAGGCTGTAGCGTTGCTCCACTAAGCGCAGCCAGCCTGTTAGCTCCTCAATCGTCATCGTGCTCAGGTCGAGCAGTGTCTCAATCACTATCGCTACCTGCGTGTAACACGGGGGCACCACCCGGAGAAACTTCTGGACCATCTTCTCCTCGGTGATGGTGTCCCCAAGCGTGCACAGATTGTTAACGAGCCTAGTTATGCACATTGCGAATGCATCCATGGACTCGATCCCCATCCTTGAAAGAGATGGCTTCGAATTCCTCCTACAACTTTTGGGCATTAGCCTCGAGCGCATGCGCTTCACTCCAACCCTCATTAGCTTGATGGCATCCCATGCTTGCTTTGCCGTGTCCTTCATGGCGAGCGTCGCGAGCATGTCAGGTGGAACGGCACGGAGGATGGCCGAGAGCGCCATGCGATCGTTACGGAAAGAAGCGTCCCCGGGATCAATCACCTCCCAGAGCCCTTGCGCCTGGAGATTGATGCACATTACATACGCCCACTCGGTGTAGTTGGTGTTTGTCAATGTCGGGTAGAGAAATCGAGTGCACAAATGTTTAGGGAGTGATGTGTTAGTTAAACCTTGTGCATACAGTTGCACGCAGCACGCAGTTAGTGCAGTTATAAATGAAGTGACGCATGCGTCACTTCATTTACAACTGCGTGCAACTGCATGCACAAGGTTTAACTAACAAATCACTCTCTAAGCCTTTGTGCACTGGATTTCGGCAACACCAGGTCTAGTTCTCTTGCATGGCAGTTCTGGTGAAAAAATGAACAATGCACAGAACAAAGCACAGAGAAGTTCCTATTTTATGTTTGCTAATGGCGTGATTGCAATGCTTCACTTTACATGGGTTTTATACTGATACATGCAGAAACGACGCGACTTCTACTGGTCAGGCGATGCATCATTTGGAAGTGAAACAAGGCATCACTTTATTTACAACTGCACTAACTACGTGCTGCGTGCAACTGCATACACAAGGTTTAACTAACAAGCATGCACCGTTTGCATGATCAGGGATTCAGGAGTCAGGAAGCTCCCTACGTTTCAAGATCGCGGCCACACCACAACTTCCGCGGCCGCCGGCAGCGCGACATCAACGGGAGAGCGGCACACCGGGCACGTGCCGTGCGAGCGCAGCCACGCCTCGATGCATCCCTCATGGAACAGGTGCGCGCACGCGGGCAGCTGCTTCACGACCTCCCCCCGCTGCACCTCGCCGAGGCAGACAGCGCAGTCGTCGCCGCCACCGTCGGTCTTCTTCTCGTACACGTACGCCGGGATGCCGGCGATCGCGGACGCAGCTAGACCGTGGTCCGTCGCCGCTGGCTGTTGCACGGGGAGGCCCGGGCCTGTGCCGGCGTCGTCGTTGCGGTCGCTCGGCCACTGGAGGCAGATGAGGATTGTCACAACTACGAGGACGCCGAGGCTCCACCGGGCGCCGAAGAGGTACAGCACGGCGCCAATCACGATGCTGAGTGGGAGGAGGACGACGATCGCGAGCCTGACGAGGAGCTCAGCTCGGAGGAGCATGGCGCCGGCAGGACGTGCTTAGCGAGTGATCTAATTAACTATAACCTGGGGACAGGATGTTTTTCCTAAAGCGCCATAATTATCGGTCGGCTGAGCAGCGTACCTAGGTGAGTTCGTCGTTAGCGCAGACCGACAGTAGAAACGCCTAGAGGTATACGCCTCCTAGTACAAGGGCACAACTATAAAAATACTACTGTAACCGTTCATGTCAGAAAATGGAATAATCAGCTGGAACTAAATGTCCAGGAAACCGTCGTTGGCGAGTTTAGTCCGAACGATTACCTCATAGACAAATTCAAAATCGTAAGAACAATGTAAGAACACAAGAACAGAATAGTACATTGAACACAGAGATATAAGGGGACTTCCAACTTCTTTTTATTGCTCTTCTGTAAATGGTACAATGGTTGGGGGTCCCCCTCTTAGATATAGGCTACTGGATGGATGAGGAGGCCAACGTGGGTCCAGAGCTGCCGGTCTGGACCTGATTTCTTAACACACCCCCTTAGACACTCATCTGTCATATTCATGTCTCATCAAAACTCCATAAAAACCCAGTGAGAAAAATTGTAGAAAGAGTATATAAAACACATTCTGTTGTGTTGTACGAATTGCCTCATTAAAAACCTTAGCAGAGAAACTTCAGGAAAAACTCGTCAAGAACCGTCTGTGAAAATAGACTATCACAGACGGTTCTTGTTTAGAACCATTTGTGATAGTTTTTTTATTGCAAAAAAAACAGATTTTAAGCCAAACCAATTAATTGTTTGACAGTAGTTTCTATATGCAACCTCTAGCAAGACAACTAAAATCCAATTAAAATTCTGATGGCAAACACATTATAGGAAAGGAAAACCAAAAGGTTTCACAACGTCCCCTCCGAATAGGAAAAAAATAATAAAGTTACAAAGTTAAACTAGCTAGAAACCGTCTATGGCTCCAAGCTCCTGAAAAACTCATCAACTTCTTGGATTGGTCTTGTGAGCTCCTCTCTTTACTTCACCAGCATATCACAAGATGTTCTTGCATGTTGTCGAGTTAAACTCAAACTCGTCGGCAAGGAGAGACGACTGAAAACCTTCAACGGCCTTAGGTAACACAAAATTAAGATAATTTTCTTTATAACAAACAACGAACAAATTGTATATATTTTGGGGATGTACACATACCTTCCAGCAGTCTACCTCCTGCGGCAAACAAGGAGCTCCTTCGCATCCCTCCTCCTCCTCCTCGTCGGCTGTGTCTCATCGCCGAACCGCGACAGGGAATCGAGGGTGGTCGCCGGAGTTCGGTGTGGGGAGGGGAGAGGGAGAGACTGATGGAAGATAAGGCTATGGTGGCTATAATATATAAGGACAGTGCCAAAATATTTTGCCTCTCGCGCACGCGTTCAAAATTTTTCGAACTCCCACGCTGTGAATCATAGACAGTTTCATACAAAAACCGTCTGTGATGACATATCACAGATGGTTCTTAATACGAACCATCTGTGATGACATATCACAGATGGTTCTTAATACGAACCGTCTGTGATAAGTATCTTATCATAGACATTTCGTATTAAAAACCGTCTGTGACTTGAAATTTTCCTTACTCTCTGATTTTACCATGGCTTGGAATTTTTCTTACTCTCTAGTTTTACCATGGCAATTTTATAGTCGCTAGATTATGATTTTAGATGAATTTATATGAAAGAATTATTCCATTTGTTGTTAGCAAATGAAAGTTATAGTAGTTTGAAAATCAGATTCTGAAAAACATACACTTCAGTTACTATTCATCCAATTTTAATTATTTAGTAAAATTTTGTAGAACAGTGGTGGAGAAAAGGATTTCATAGATAAATAGGAAATAAATTATAAGACCAAAATAACTTGATTCACCTCAATTGTAGTTCAGATGAATTAGTTATGAATTTCCAAAGTTAAAAGTATTTTCTAAAAATTGGACCGTCCGATTGGGACCGTCCGATTCTGATCGGACGGTCCAAACAGACCAACCTATTCAGACGGTCTGAACGTCTTCTCCGATCGGGACCGTCCGATTCTGATCAGACGGTCCAATTTTTAGAAAATACTTTTAACTTTGGAAATTCATAACTAATTCATGTGAACTCTAATTGAGGTGAACCAATTTATTTTGGTCTTATAATTTTATTTTCTATTTATCTATATAATCCTTATCTCCACTATCGTTCTACAAAATTTCACTAAATAATTAAAATTGAATGAATAGTAACCAAGTGTATTTTTGAGAACATGGTTTTCAAACTACTATAACTTTCACTTGCTAACTCCAAATGGAATACTTATTTCACATAAATTCATCTGAAATCATCTAAAATTTAATAAAATATTTTTGAATTTAATTGAAGTTTATTTGAAATATTTGGATTCTATACAAAACAAAAACAACATCGAGAAATACATAAAAATTCAAATTACTAAAAATGCATGAATTTTCTACAGTAGCTAGATTATGATTTTAGATGAATTTAGGTAAAATAATTATTCCATTTGGATTTAGCAAGTGAAAGTTGTAGTAGTTTGAAAATCAGGTTTTGCAAAAAGGCTAGAAAATACACTTTGGTTACTATTCATCCGATTTTAATTATTTAGTAAATTTTTGTAGAATAGTAGTGGAGATAAGGATTACATAGATAAATAGAAAATAAAATTCTAAGACCAAAATTATAAGCATTTTCTTGTGTAAAAAAAATGGACCTCTATTCAAACTATATTCAAGAACCTAAGCTAGATTTGAATTTAGTTTAAGCAAATAACATTTGAAAAATGAGATTTAATTTTTTTTTTGAGTATTAGCATATCCCAGAAACCTCCCTGAATTATTTCAGGATTTTATGATTTTTTTTTTTGCTATTTGTTGCTATTTTATATAGTCTGGTTCTATTCGGACCGTCCGATTGGACAGTCTGGACAGACCAAGACGTCCGGACGGTTCGAACGTCACCTCTGATCAGACGATCTGAACAGAGTCGGGCTCTATAAAATAGCAAAAATATTCCTAAAATCCTAAAATAATTCAGGGATCTTCCTGAGATGTGCTAATACTCAAATAAAATTTGAAACCTCGTTGTTCAAGTGTTATTTGCTTAAAATAAATTGAAACCTAGCTTAGGTTGTTGGATAGAGTTTGAATTTTGTGTGGGTTGAATAGAGTTCCGCCCATTTGGCCAGCACTATACTCGTGTACAAACTTCAAAGTACAAGTCAAAAAGAGAAGAAAAAAACCGTGAAATACTGCAAATTTTGTTCGTTGGGAGATGTCATGAGGTCTTGTCGTGAACTTGGATTTGTAGTAACGCCATTGATAGATTTGTTAACTTTACTGGTTGAGTGGAATTACATGATACAACACGGGCATGCCTCTCCCATTTTTAATTTATGTTAGATGATGAGTGGAATCACGAGAGTAGGTGAAATCCTACATTCCAGCATTTCATGAATTTCCAGTAAAATATGTCACCATTACATCTGATTGCCTCGAGAATCATGGAAACATTAATCACCTTGAATGCACTGCGTCCTGGACCGCGTGGTACCACCGATTTTGTGGAACGAGTTAGTTCAGCATATTTGAGGTATATTCCCTTGACTTGAATCATCTCATCTCGAACGGCTTCGTTCCATTCCTCCAACCAAACACATGAACCATAGTATATTCCGAACCATCCTATATAAGTACCACATGATTCATCCATCCAAACACTACCTTAGTGAATAAATCTGCTACATTTTCACATGACTTAGTATGCAGTACTTTAATGTCCATCTTTTGCAATTCATGAGCATAGAAGAACTTGTGGTTGATATGCTTAGTGAGAGGACTCTTCACATAACCCATCTGCACTTGTGCAACACAAGCTGCATTATCTTCATAGATAATAGTGGGGGTTTGTGCGGTATTCAATCTACACGACTACTGGACGTGGTGAATCATCTACCGAAGCTAAGAACATTCTCGCGAGGCTTCGTACAACGCTATGATTTCTGAGTGGTTCTTCAAAGTTGACACAAGACTTTAGACAATTTTCATGAAATTGTAGTTCCACCATACAGGAATACATAGTATATTTGTGACTTAGCTATATGTGGGTCTGACAGGCACCCAACATCTGCATAGCCAGTCATAGTTAGGTCTTGGTTCTTTCTGTAGAACAGACCAAGATCTTTGCTTCCTTGGAGGTATCGGAAGATGTCCTTTATTCTCAACCAATGCCTTTCAGTAGATTCTGCACTATACCTTGCTAGAAGGTTCGCTGCAAATGCAATGTCCGGTTTAGTACAGTTTGCTAAATACATGAGTGCTCCAACTGTGCTCAAGTATGGGAATTCCGGTTGTAAGACCTCCTCCCCTCTTCTTTCGGTCTAAACGGGTCCTTGTCTTGCTGCAAGGATCTCTCGACCATCGACACTTTCGAATGATATGCCTTTTCAAAGCCGAACATTTCTAACACTTTCTGGGTGTAGGTTGACTGATGTACTAAAATCCCTTCAGGGGTATGCTCAAGCTGCCATCCTAGGCAATATTTGGTTTTACCCAAATCTTTCATTTCGAACTCCGACTCCAGGTAAGAGCTTGCTTTCTTAATATCTTCCAGGGTCCCGATGATATTCAGATCATCTACATATACTGAGATTATACAAAATCCATCCTAGGATCGTCGTATAAAAACACAGGGACAATCCTCATTATTTGTGTAGCCTCTCTTGCAGAGAAAATCGCTTAAGCAATTATACCACATTCTACTTGATTGCTTCAGATCATATAGTGACTTTCTGAGTTGCATACTGTACAGATTTCTATTTGCTCTGTCTTGGTTTGGGACAGGGATACCTTTAGGTACCTTCATATAAATGTCTGAATATAAATCCAAGTTTCCATAAAAGCATGTAGTTACCACATCCATCAATTTTATTTCTAAATTCAAGTTTACTGCCATTGAGATTAAATATCTAATGATAGTTCTGCCCATGACCGGGAACAGGTTTTTTCATAATCATCTCCTGGACATTGAGTAAAATCTTGTGCAATGAGCCTTGCTTATTTTCATTTCTCTTTCGAATAAATACCCACTTATGCCCTATAGGGTGCACATGGGGAGGCGTGCGGCTTACAAGGCCAAACACCTCACTTTTATTCAGAGATAATCACTACAACAAGACCAATCTATTCTAACACACACTTTGCAACACATATAGTATATGTTGCAGGAAAACTCAATTGCAACACATATTCTCGTGTTGCTACGACCCAAGTGTAGAAAGCTCCAAATATACTCAGCCTCTAGTATATTACCACACTTTGTGATATAAGTTACAAAACTTAATAGACATGTTGCTAGGTCAATGAATAAATTTTATGACCCATTTAATTACCACATAATGTTATAGTACTAATAGAAATAAATTGGTAATTATTGTAGTAGGAACGATGGGCTAAGATACTTCGTTGTTCTAATTTATTTATTATTATTAATAATAAACCATTGTTTTTAAAAATTATGAAATGAAATAAATGACAAAAAAAAACCCCTAGGGCAATGCTCAAACCCAGGATCTAGACGTTTTCATCTGACCACTCAACCATCAGAGCAACTCAGTCTTTCGTTTTCAGATACAGAACATCATTTTTATTACACAAGGGGAGCACCCTCGCGTCTTATCTCTTTCAGGCAAAATTCCTCAGCCCAAATCTTCCACACCTAGAGTAGACGCGTTGCACATAGTCATCTTCCCCCGTGCCTCCCTCTTCGTGCATCCGCTGCTGCCGGTGCCTCCCTCTCCCTCCCTCAGTCGGTTCCTCCCTCTCTGTCCATCCGCTGCTGCCAGAGCGAGCAGTCGCGCCTCCCTCCCTCCGCCAGTGCCTCCCTGCCTCCGCCGGTTCCAACTCCGCACGTCTCTCCTCGTCCTCTCCACCTCCCATGCCGTCGCCCTCGATCCACCTCACCGTTGTTGGTGCAGGCGCGGCCAGCCTTGTGGCGGCGCAGGAGCTCTGTCGGGAGGGCCACGCCCGTCGTTTTGAGGCCGACGCCGTGGGGTCACTCGCTCTACGCCGCTTCGGCCAAGGCAAGCAGCAATGATGCGTCTGCTCGGCCACACTTTGTCACTCCTCCACTTTCTCGCCTTGCTCGCACCAACCTCCCCCGCGAGATCATGGGTGTCGGTGTTTTAGAACCGAACTTACATAAAGATTATTTGATTCGGGGGTTCCTCTAGGCTCAAAATCACACAGAGATAGAGACACGGGGATTTTTATATAGGTTCGGGCCTTCTCCTGGGAGAATAACAACCATACTTCTGTGTGTATGTATTGAGTATACTGGATTACAAGATGGAATCAGAGACTAGAGTATTCTCCTTCTAATCTTCTTTCACCTCTCTCCTCTTTCTGATGATCCTTGCCTTTTATACTGTCCCCAGGGTGCACCATTGGATCTTCAATATAAAGGTCACATTAACGCACCAAATCGTGGAGCCGTTACCGGAGGTCATTACGGGACTTGTAACGTTCCCACGTTGCTAGGCAATTATCACCATAACAGAGAGTTAAGTCGTGCTGTTATTTCAGGGAATAACAGCGTAATTGATTGCTCATATCCTTAGATACGGTACATGAGAATCCCTGATCGACTAGGTCCACATATCTGTGAGTCTTGTCGATTGAAGACTGGTCATAGAAGAGCTTACGACCAGGTGGTGGTCGTAGGAGAGCCTACAACCACCGATCGATCGTAGTAGAGCTTACGATCACGGGATAGTCGTAGAAGGGCTTATGACTATGGGGTAGTCGTAGGAAGACCCACGACTACAGGGTGGTCGTAGGAGAACTTATGACTTCCAGCTTATCCGTTATGAATATTAAGGGGTATACTCAAGAGTTATATGACATCATTATTATCCATAATATGAATTATAGATATAAAATAAGGATTGTTATATCCTCGTCATCTAGCCCCCCAGCTTAAGCGAAAATAACTTACTTGGAAAAGGAGCAGTAGATGGTCTTACGACCAGTAAGTGGTCGTAGGGAAATGGTCGAAGCAAGAACTCTTCGATTGGTGTTTCATTTGACCAGAAATTTACTTGGTCAAGAAAGTTGTGAAATAATCTTGCGACTTACAAGGTGGTCATGGGAGATCTAACGGTCAGCGAGTGGTCACAAGATCGTGGTCGAAGTAGGATCTTTCCAATATTGCTATGCTTTTGACTAGAAAAATACTTGGTCAAGGAGGTAATTTCACTTGAGGTGTAAAAACAAACCTGACTTTCTCGAGCAGACAAATTTAAGAGTCCCAATCGACTCCCTTACCCTTGTCTGTTGGAGCAGTTCCCGAAGCGTTGGCAACCGTTGGGGTAGCCACGTCTTTTGGACTTCGCGTGTGTGGTTATAAATCTTCACCGTGGGTGAGGATAAGGTCCTTTACCTTCCTCCAAATTGTTTTTGCTATTCGAACTCCCAAGTTCTCCGCCGCCGACCAAATCAAGCTTTCTTCTTCAATCTTTCCACATCCAAATCTTCGACTTTTGGGAGAAATGGCCGGAGCCACTTCCTAGTGGGCCGAATCGGAGATGGATGCGACTAGAATCCAGGCTTTGGTCGATTCCGAGAAGATTCCGAAGATGGAATTCGTGCGGTGGATTGAGGCCGTCGGGCAGCATTGGCCGTCAGAGGAGATTGGGAAAATCCCTGTCTTCCAAGCATTCTGTGAGTGTGGTCTTTGATTACCCGCTCATCCTTTTCTCACATTGGTACTCAAATATTTCCAAGTGGAGTTGGTGAACCTTGTCCCCAATTCTATCACAATGTTGGGGGTGTTCATGTACCTGTGTGAGGCCTACCTGGGGATTCTGACTGATCTAGAGTTGTTCCGGTATTACTATGGAATGACCCGATTAAGCGGAATTGCCGGTAGTTGTAGTCTGAAGATCCACGACGGGAAGTCGAGGGAGTACATTCAGATGTTTACCCGGTCGTTGTGGCCAGGGTGGAAGAAGAGGTGGTTCTATTGGGAGATCACCAATGAGGACAGCCTCTCTTTCGCCGGGAAGCCTGCCGAGAAGGTTCCCGCTTGGGATTCGATTCCCAAGGATCTTGGCCGGATCGCCCCTTTCATTCAAGCTATTGCAGACTTGAAGGAAGAGGGGCTTACCGGATGGCACGTGGTGAAGGATTTCATCACGTGCCGCATCAACCCTCTGAAGAAGAGGGCTCATCAGATGTGGAGGTACTCGGTCCCGACGGACCCGATGAGGGACTACGCGGAGGGTAAGTAAACCTTGAGGTTTAGCCTTCTTTCTGTTAGTTTTAAATTAGGCTTACTGAAGGTTCTCTTATCCCTGCAGACCTCTCACTAGAGGAGATTGATGCTTGGTTCAAGCTCATCTGTGAGAAGACCCCAGCCCATGTTGTGGCGCCTCCAATTCGGGCTGACTTGTCTCTAGAGGATAAGGTGGAGCGCCTAAAGGTAATCAAGAGTCGATTTCGTCTTTAGGACTTTGTAGTCATAGAAGAACTTATGACTGGGTACTGATCATAGGAAGGCTTACGATCAGGTTCTGGTCGTAGAAAAACTTACGACCAGGGGGTTGTTGTAGAAAGGCTTACGACATGGTGATAGTTGTAGAAGAACTTACAACGACTTTATAATATCTCTCTTTCTGATTTCTGCAGAAAGTAGGCAACGAGGACCATCAGAACAACGAAGAAGTCGAACTGATGGTCGTTGGTGTGGCTGTAGAGCGATTTGTTTCTCCCCTGGCTAAGAGACGTCGGCTTGTTAAGGCCGTTGACAAGGGAGGCTCGAGCTCGAGCCCTGCTGTTGGGCAAGCAGATGCTCCTCAAACTAGGGGGAGGAGGCTCGCGCAAGCTGTTGATGAGGGTGGTGTAAGCTCAAGCTTCGCTACTCCGTCTGCACCTTTGGCTAACCTTGCCGCGGAAATAATTGCTGCAGAGGAAGCAATCGCGGCAGGAATAGCTGAAGTATTCAAACCTAGGGCCCCCAAGACCAAGGTACTCTTCTATTATGACGGTAAAACCTTCGTATTTTCTGCCTCTCGTGGCTTTATCAAGCGATTAGAAAAGGAGAACTGGAAGAGTTTCATATCTTTTGTGAAGGAGACTGCTGCATTAGCAGTGCCCATGGTCGAGGTTAGTGCCGCTGTTGAGGTGGTGGAGACAGGTCTTGGTCAAACGGAGAGCCAAGAGGCTCAAGGAGAAATGGTGCTCGATCAAGCTCCACGATCAGACGTGGTCGTGACTGTTCCTCAACTTGAGTCTCGACCAGACGTGGTTGAGAAAAAAGTCAAAGAAACCTTCCTTAGGGAGGGTTGTTTCCAAACTTAAGATCAAATCCGACACTCGGAGGTACATAAAAGAGACAAAAGTGTAAGAATAACATTTACCTTTTGCTTTTTACCACCTGATCATGTTTTCCCTTTTTATGATCTTAGATTGGCTCCTTTTATCATTAAGGCCGTTCCTGCCAAGGAATCCACTACAATTTCTTCGGTAGGCGAAGAAACAGCAGTGGCGGTGGTCGAAGAGTCAACCACCGTCCAAACGGTGGAGGGTGTCGTTGTTGTTGACTCGGCCACGACTACTAGAGTGGTTGTAGGGTCAGAGGTGGCTACGACCACTGGGGCGGTCGTAGATACAGGGGTAAAGATGGTAGCAGCGGACACATCTGGCCATGAGGGGTGAAACATCAATTCACCGTGCTGGGAAGGAGGTTGCTGCGGTTGATCCTCCCAGCCCCCAAAGCCAAGCTACTGGTGCCGCCACCTCCGAAGGAGAAGAAGAGTTCGAGCTCTTCGACCATACCTTCGGGTTCTTCGCTCTCGCCATCGCTAGGGCTCCGTGACGCTCAGATCTCGTGATCGTGTTCCTCACCCTGAGGATATTCCTAACAGAGGGGATGTTTTCGATGATGAGCATCTCGAAAGTGTTTGGTGGAACCGAGTTGATGAGATTGATGAACTGAGGGACCCTACGAGGGTGGTATCTTCGTTCGCTCGGAAAGCTATGAATGTAAGTACCTGAAATTTGGTACTTACATCTATACTTTTTCGCTTCTTCTTGTCTTTCTTTGTGCGTAACACGCCGAACAAATTGTCATCAAGGTTTAAATATAACAGCAACTTGTCCAGCCATTTACAAGACAAAGCGCTACTCATGAAAGCAGCAGAGAGGTTGTAAGTAACTGCTTTTTGTATCCTTTCATGTTTTGACCACTTACACAACACTTGCGGGGGTTTGTCGTAGAAGATCTTACGACTAGGTACTGGTCGTAGGAGGACTTACGACTAGGGTTCCATCGTAGAAATACTTACAACAAGGAACATACGACCAAGATATTGTCATAGAAGAACTTATGACTAGGATATTATCATAGAAAGACTTACGACAAGGAGCTGGTCACAGAAGAACTTACGACCAGGAATTATGCTGACGTCTACCCTTTACCTTTTCAGGCTCAAGAGTGACGAGAAGTCCTTAGCTGATTCTCTCGACTTTGAGAGAGTCGAGAATAAAAAGCTAAGTGAGAAGGTTGAAGACCTCCGGAAGAAGCTTTAGGAGGCAAACTCTGCAAACCAAAAGTTGCAGGGACGACTAAGCGGTAAGTGCTGAACTTAGGACCGCCTTCGACCTCCTTTTCTTTTTCTGAATCTCATTCTCTTTCAGACAAAGACCAAGAGGTCCAGACGAGGGAGCAACGTTACCTTAAGGACACCGCCGCCCATGCTGAAGAAGTCAAGAAGTTAGATTCTCAACTAGTTGGTAAGCAAATCTTTACCTGCAATTGGTTGTGTTTTCCACTTGGGGTCATTTTATTTGACTGGCCTTATTCTTTTCAGAACAAGTAGTACAAGTAAAACGACTTCACGAGGCTTCGACTCGCAATCAGGAGGAAATGAAGGCTTTGAAGATCAATCTTCAAGACAATATTTCACTCTGAACAATGTACTTTCAGTGGGCTTCATGCCGAGGATTACTCCTCGTGATTTACACGTTATGCCGCCTGTCGAAAGTGCCATGGTGAACAAGTCGGAACTTTGCAAGAGTTGGTGACTATGTTGAGAGCTAACCAATTCGACTCGATAAAGGATGCGATCCAAGAGGGAATAAGATTTGTCTTAGCAAAACTTAAATCTCATGATTCCACCCTTAATCTGTAGCCTATCGTAGATGACTTCGCCTGCCCTGAAGCAGAAGCGGAGCAGTTAATAGCGACAATGCAGCCGATCAATGAGTCACGGAGGGTATGCAAATTAGTTCTCCTCCGCCTAAGTAGTCTGTACCAGATTCCTGTAAAGACAAATTTTTTGTTGATGTTGATATATAATCCTTCCTTCTTCCTGAAAATCATCTTGTCGAGTAGTTAGTAACTCATAAGATAATGAATGGAAAAAGAGCAAGACTCAGAATTGAAGTCAAGTTAATAAATTTATCCTAGCCCCCGACTATTTGCTTGGTTTATTTAGATAAACCGAGTAAATAGTGTTTAATGGGTTTTCTGAAAAAGAGAGAGGTTTAGCTAACTTGTAGTTTTTTATCACGATAATCTTGTACTGGTCATAAGAGTAGGAACGAGTCGACACTAGGAAGGTCCTTCTAGTGGGCAAGACCACGTGCAGAGAGGACAGACTTCGACTAGGTGATGTTACCATCTCCGACCAGATTAATCAAATCAAGAATGGTCAACTTGAGTTAGATGAACGTCTGGAGTTCCTTAAAAAATTTGTCCAACTTATCTCAATGTACTCAGTATATTCGCTCTGGTAGCAAGAGTTAGAAACAAAACGATGCTAGGAAGTTCCTTCTAGTGGAAAGGACCACATGCAGAGAGGAAAGTCTTCAACTAGGTGTTGCAACTTCCTCCGACCAGTTAAAACAAACCGAGTTTATCGAAAGTTGTCGAGCAAATTTGGAAAGTGTACTCTGCTTAATTTATTTTTCAAAAAGATGGATAAAAAAATAAACTAAGGTACTAAAAGCTGGCTTGACATTATTTCAACCATGTTTCGAACCCAAGCTATTTGTGTTGGTAAAAAAGGGGGGAACGAGTCGACTCTAGGAAGTTCCTTCTAGTGGGCGGGACCACGTGCAGAGAGGAAAGGCTTCGACTAGGTGACGTTACCATCCTTTCGACCACTGTAAAGATGAACTGGGTACTGGTTGTAGAATGTCTTACGACCAATGCATTATCGTGGAAGAGTGCACGACTTAGTAACTAGTCGAGGGCGGACCTCTGACCAGGGTATGGTTGAAAGAATTGTCAAAGCGCTACTCGAAGTAATACAATAAAGATAGAAAGAACCTGATGCTTTATTGAACGGTTGGTTATTTACACGTAGAATTTGCGTAACTGGTCGATATTCCAAGAATTTGAGAGAATTCGGCTATCTTCCATTGCCAGTCGTATCGAACCTGGTCTTATAACTTCGACCACTGTGTAAAGACCTTCCCAATTGGGGGAAAGCTTGTTCTGATTAGACTGGGATTGAATTTTTCTCAATACCAAGTCACCTACAGAAAGGCTATGAGGTTGGATCGTAGTATTTGCGCAGGGCTTGCTGGTATACTGCTGAACGGATTAAGGCCTGATTCCTCTTTTCTTTGAGCAGGTTAATGACATCCACTCGAAGTTTTTCTTGGGCTGAGTCATTGAAACTCTCGACCCTTGTAGACCTGATCTTTAGTTCTAGCGGAAGCATGGCTTCGGCACCAAAAATTAGGAAAAAAAGGTGTTTTGCCTGTTGCCCGACTAGCGGTCGTGCGAACTGCCCATAATACTGAGGGTAATTCTTGTACCCAAGCCCCCGAGCGCTTGACAAGCTGGTCGAAGACTCGAATTTTAACTCCCTGCATTATTTGGCCATTCGCTCATTTGACTGCCCCATTGCTTTAGGGATGGGCGACAGAGGCGTAACAGAGCTTGGTACCCAACTCGTCGCAAAATTCCAAAAATTTTGCACTCAAAAATTGTTTACCATTATCTGTGATTATTCGACTTGGGACACCAAACCGAGTAATCACGCTTCTCATCATGAACCATTTTGCAGCTTCCGTTGTTATCCCAGTCACAGGTTCAGCTTCGATATATTTTGTGAACGTATCAATAGCCACAAAAAGGAACTCGAAGCCTCCTAGAGCCCTTGGGAACGGTCCTAGGATGTCGAGACTCTAGGTCGCAAAAGGCCAAGATAAAAGGATTGTTTGTAATGCCTGAGCTGGTTGGTGTATTTGCCTGCTATGAAACTGGCATTGTACATATTTCTTAACCAACTCTTTAGCATCGTAGAGGGCTGTTGGCTAGTAAAATCCTTATCGAAAGGCTTTTCCGACCAACATTCTATAGGAAGCATGAGTTCCACAGATGCCCCGTGTATGTCGTGAAGGAGGTTTAGTCCTTCTCTTTGCGGTGTGCATTGCATGAGTACCCCTTGCGTACCTCGTTTATAGAGGACTCCTTCGACCAAAGTATACATTTTGGCCTTTCGGGATAAACGGTCTGCTTTGAGATTGTCATCGAGTACGGAACCTGTCTGAAGATACTTGTAGATAGGATCCATCCAAGTGTCCTCGTAATCTAGTGATGCTGTCTCAATAAGAGATGTCTCTGGTGTGTCCACTAGAGATGGCTTCTGGAATTGCTTCAAGAAGACCCCTTTTGGCACTTGTGATCGGGAAGAAGCTATCCGAGCAAGTTGGTCTGCGAGGAAATTATCCTTTCGAGGGATAAATTGTACATCGAAACCAAAAAAAATGCTTTTCAAGCTTTTGAACCTCCGATAAGTACTGAGACATGGTCGGATTAGAGCACTGGTACTCTTTTCCGACTTGATTCACGACTAGTTGAGAGTCTCCTCTCATGAGTAGTCGTCGAATCGCGAGTGCTTTCGCAGCTCGTATGCTGGCTAGTAAACCTTCGTATTCTGCCACGTTGTTAGTAGCCTGAAAGTTTAACTGTATGGCATACTTTAAGGTCTCTCCGTTAGGAGATTCCAAGACCACCCCAGCCCATGAGCCACTTAAAGTAAGTGACCCGTCAAAGTACATCGTCCACTTGTCGTGGGTATCATACTGGGGATCCTGAACAGGTTCAGGATTTGTCCATTCGGCGACAAAGTCTGCCAAGATCTGGGATTTAATGGCCGTTCGAGACACGAAATGGAGGTCGAACTCCCCAAGTTCTACTGACCATTTAGACATGCGTCCCGCTGCTTCCCTATTTTGGAGGATCACTCCTAAGGGAAACTCAGACGACGCAATTATCTTGTGCGCCTAAAAATAATGCCTCAGTTTTCTCAAAGACATGAGGAGGGCATAGAGAAGCTTTTAGACCTAAGGGTAACGCTCCTTAGGTCCGTGCAAAACATCACTTACGTAGTACACCGGTCGTTGAACGTCTTAACGTTTTACAACTAGTACTGCGCTCACTGCCTGTGGCGTGGCAGCTAGATAAATTAAAAGCGTCTCTTCTAGTTTCGGGGAAACCAGAATAGAAGCACTCGTAAGATATCTCTTGACATCCTAGAAGGCAGCGTTTGCCTCTTCCGACCACTCGAAACCCTCGTGCTTCCTTAGAAGTTTGAAGAAAGGTAGTCCTTTTTTCCCCTAGTCGTGCTATGAAATGACTTAAAGCCGTCATACACCCTGTGAGCTTTCGGACTTCTTTCTTCGTGGTTGGAGAGCGCATTTGAACAATGGCTTTTATCTTTTTGGGATTTGCCTTGATCCCTCGTACGGAGACCATGAATCCAAGCAATTTTTCCGAAGAGACTCCAAACACACACTTCTTAGGATTGAGTTTCAAGTGGTGTTTTCTAAGGTTATCGAACGTCTCCTGCAAGTCCGAAACATGATCAAGATGTTTGATGCTTTTTACGACTAGATCGTCAACATAGGCTTCCAAATTTCGGTCTAGCTGAGATGAAAAAGTCGATTGCATCAAACGTTCAAAAGAAGCGTCAACATTTTTTAGACCAAATGGCATTTTGACATAGCAAAATATACCAAATGGCGTAATAAATGCGGTCTTTTCTTCATCTTCTAGATACATATTAATCTGATGGTAGCCAGAATATGCATCTAGAAAACTTAATGTTTCGCAACCAGCAGTAGAGTCAACCAACTGATCGATACGAGGTAAAGGGAAATCATCTTTTGAACAAGCTTTATTAAGATCAATGAAGTCTACACACATTCGCCACTTGCCGTTAGACTTCCTAACCATTACAGGGTTGGCCAACCACTCTGGGTGGTCGACTTCTCTTATAAAGCCTGTTTTAAGTAGCTTGTCCAATTCTGACCTTATAGCATCTCGTCGATCAGAGGCAAATCTCCGTAATTTTTGTTTTACGGGTACTTTATCAGGTCGTAAAGCTAGCCTGTGCTCGATCACTTCCCTGGGGACTCCGAGCATGTCGGATGCTTGCCACGTGAAGACATCTGCGTTTGCTTGGAGGAAAGTGATGAGGGCGTCTTCCTACTTGGGGTCGGAAGTATCCTGATGCGAACAGTCTTCGAAGGTTCCTCCTGATCCAGGGGAACTTCTTTGACTTGGTCGTTCGGCTTGGGCGCAGCTTTAGGCTTCGAGCTCTTGGTCGAAGGCTGCCCTTTTTCTTCTCAAGCAGGTATCTGACCCACCATCTTGAGGGATCGACGGTCACACGTGTGCGCCATCTTCTTATCACAATGAATTGTGATTACTCCTTTGGGACCTAGCATCTTAAGACATTGATACCCTTAATGAGTTGCCATTAAGAATATTGCCAAAGCCAGTCGTCCGAGTATGGCGTTATATGCCGTATCAAAATTAACCACATCAAAGGAGATTTTCTCCATCCTGAAATTACTTGGTGAACTAAATGTTAAAGGAAGAGAAACTTCACGGGGATCTAATAATCCTCATTTTATCTGTTACCCATATTTCTCATTATGGGAAAATATGATGTCATGTGGTCTCTAGGTATACCCCTTACACTTACAAGGGAGAAGCCTACCAGGTGGTCGTAAGTTCTTCTACGACCACCTCCATAGTCGTAAGTCTTGCTACGACTACCTTATGGTCGTAAGTTCTTCTACGATCACTACCCAGTCGTAAGTTATTTTACGACTACCCCATAGTCGTAAGCTCTTCCGCGACCAGGTCAGCTACGACCACCTTATGATCAATAAAACCTACAAGCGAGTGGGTCCAATTGATTAAGAAATCCAAGCAGTCAACATACGTTGTTATTATACGAAATAATAACACGTAATACCCCATTATCTCTGACAAGTAACTGCCAGGCGGCGTGAAGGAGTTACCATTCCGATGATTATCGCAAACGCGCCCACATCGATTCGATGAGGCGCCTCAGAAAAACAGCTATTCCTTCACGACTATATAAAGGCAGCAATCAGAGAGGGAAAGGGGGAGGGGAAGAGAGAACAAGCAATCAGGAAGACAGTCAGATATTATCTTCTGTAATAGCCTTAGTCTTTTCTCCCGATTGTATGAAACAGACTCAATACCATACACACACAGGAGTAGGGTTGTTATTCTCGCCGGAGAAGGCCTGAACCTGTATAAAAATACCTGTGTCAATCTCTCTGCATGATTCCATTCTAGGAGACCCCTCGAATCAAACAATCTTTACGTAAGATCGGTTCTAAAACACCGACAGTTGGCGCCGACCGTGGGGATCTTCCGGTAATTTCTTGTCAACATACTCTCTTTTTCCCAATCTCATGCACTCATGGTAGGAGAATGGAACGAGGAGAACTGGTTTGACTTGGTAGATTACGCAGGCGTCGACATGGATGCCGGTTTTGATTACGAACCGAGTATCGACTCATCCGATGGTGTTGCTGCCTCCAGGGATCTTTCTGCAGATCCAGGAGACTATGCCACTGATAGAGTCGAGGAGGGATCCTTATCGCCCACAACAGTACGTCCAACGGAGGAATCAATTCCTTCAAATGACAAAGGTCAATCCGACCACAATCAGGTCTACACCCAGGCGGACTCACAACACGACGAGAGTTTTTCCTCCAAGTGTCCGAGTCCCCCTAAGGCGGTCCGACTTGGTGAGACAAGTTCTGGAAGCCACAATTCCAGGACTTCACCAGCATTTGGTGGTCCTCTCTCTTCGGATGACTCCAGAGAGAGCGGGATCAAGCATGCTTTTCTTGCAAATTCGATCATCTCTCCGCAGATCACACCTGCGGATGGAGACGGTTATAACCCAGAGTTCCCCTTCCTGGAGGGGATTACTCCAAGTCGCCAGATGGTGTCTCTCGACTACTCCTCGAGCGGGGAGGCCTCGAGCGCAAGTGAGAATCATCAACGGGAGGTCTTCGTCCTTCCCTCAGATCATGGTTACTCTTCTAGAGACCGAGCTAGGGACACTCCCCGAAGATCGCACTGCGCCCCTTGTGGACAAACACCTTGATGAGCGCGAGGGAAATCCTCGACATACTCGCACTCCATTGAGACAGTATCAAGAATCTGACATGGAAGATCTTGAGGCTATTCGACGAAAGAAGATTGCAGCCTAGAAAAATCTGCCTAGGCGCATCCAATATCAATCAGAGGAAGTTCAAGAACTCCAGCGCATCAACGACTTGCTCGAGAACCCTACTCGAGAGCTCGCCCGAGCGCCAGGCTACGATCTCTTCGTCGAAGAGATCGCACAAAGGTTTCAGACCATGATGGCAAGACTGGAAGCACCTCACCGACATCATTCAGGAAGTCGTAGCAATACGACTTCTTCAACTACCAGTCGATCAAACATATCACCGTGGAGAAATCGGCGCAACAGCGAGTCGCATCGATCTCCAGTTGGAGAAATGTCTTTCGAACGACTGATGATCAACAAGCTCTTCGGAGAGGTGATCGCTCACCATTCCGACGAGGAAATCTGCAGCAGCAGATGGAATACGAGGAGTATTTCCCTCGTAGGACCGAGACCTACTACAAGTCCGGTCAACCTGTTACTGGGTATCGTCGAGTACGATCACCTGGTGATATAAACCCTTCTTTGCTGCAAAGGAGATGTCAAGAGGTTATTACCAGATGTCGGGCATTTTCGCCTGACCTCCGAGCTGTTCGCTGGCCACCTTGTTTTCGACCAGTGAACATGGAGAAATTCGATGGATCCCAAAATCCCATCGAGTTCCTTCAAATTTATACAACAACTGTCCGAGCAGCAGGAGGAGGAGAGCATGTAATGGTGAATTACCTTCCAACTGTGCTCAAATGGTCTGCTCGATCGTGGTTACTGAATCAACCACTCGAGTCGATCTATTATTGGCAACACCTCTGCGACCTTCTACTGGCGAACTTCCAAGGCACCTACAATAGCCCTGAGAAGGATGACGATTTGCACCGGATGAGACAGAACGACCACGAAACCTTGCGCCAATTCATCAAGCGCTTTAGTCCGTAGTACAATTTCAGAAGTTTCTGACTCATCTGTCATCAGGGCTTTCAAGCAAGGAGTCCGTAGTAGAAGGATAACAGAAGATATCGCTTTGAATCCTCCCACTACTGTCGCCGAACTCTTTGAGATGGCCGATCGATATGCAACTGCTTCTGAGGCGGTCGAGTGGAACAACACAATCGATCGAGAAGACAATATCTCTTGAGAGCCAGGCGAAGTTGGTAAGAAGAAGGATAAGAAAGCAAAAAAGTCCAAGAACAAGGCGAAGGGTCAAAAACCCCAAGCCAGCGGTTCCAAGGAGGTCTTGGCTGTAAATGATAAAGAGCCACGCACCTCCAAGCCGCACTCTGATCGAGGCAAAGGTAAGCGCCCCGATCGGAAGAACGATAAGCCTAGGTGGTGTCCTTTCCATAAAAAGGAAGGACATGACCTTCGCAACTGCCAGGTCTTCCAACGAAAGCTCGAGGACTACTACAACGGCAAAGGACCACTTCCTACTCTTGAGCAGGTAGGACAAACAAGTGGTCATAAGTCGTTAGACGACGATGAGGAGATGTCGTTCTAGGATCCACAACATACCGTTGAACACATCTACGGGGTATCATCAGCATACGAATCAAAGCGACAGCTTAAAGCTGCCGAACGTGAGGTAAACTCCATAGATCCTTCTCTCGTCAATAAATTACCGAAGTGGTCGGAAGTCACCATCTCCTTCGAGAGGGTGATCGCCGATTCTTCAACTCGACCAGGTCGATATCCGATCATGGTCGAACCCACCATCAACAATTGTTGGGTCAATCGAGTTTTGGTTGATGGTGGCAGCTCGTTAAACATCTTGTTTACAAGTGCCCTGGACAAGATGTAAGTACCCAGGACTAAGGTAAGACCGGTACAATACTACTTTCATGGGATCGTACTGGGGTCTTCAGCCTAACCTATTGGCCAAGTTTCTCTTCCTTTAACATTTGGTTCACCAAGTAATTTCAGGACAGAGAAAATCTCTTTTGATGGGGTCTTCAGCCAAACGCCATACTCGGACGACCAACTTTGGCAAAATTCTTAATTGCTACTCATTACGGGTATCAATGTATTAAGATGCTAGGTCCCAAAGGAGTAATCACAATTCATTGTGACAAGAAGATGGCGCATACCTACGACCGTCGATCCCTCGAGATGGTTAGTCAAATACCAACTCGAGAAGAAAGTCAGCCTTTGACCAGCAAGTCGAAACCTAAAGCTGCACCAAAGCCGAACGACAAGGTCAAAGAGGTTCCTCCGACGCAGGGAGCCCTCGAAGATCGTTCAGACGGGATACTTCCGACCCCAAGTAGGAAGATGCCCTCATCACCTTCCTCCAAGATAACGCAGATATCTTCGCGTGGCAAGCATCCGACATGCCCGGAGTCCTCAGGGAGGTGATCGAGCATAGGCTAGCTTTACGGCCTGACAAAGTACCCGTAAAACAAAAATTACGAGATTTGCCCCGATCGACGAGATGCTATTAAATCGAATTGATAAGCTACTTAAAGCGGGCTTTATAAGAGAAGTCAACCACCCGTAGTGGTTGGCTAATCTCAGAATGGTTAGGAAGTCAAACGGCAAATGGCGATAAAGCGTGACTTCACCGATCTTAATAAAGCTTGTCCAAAAGATGATTTTCCTTTACCTCAGACGATCGGTTGGTTGATTCTACTGCAGGTTGTGAAATGTTAAGTTTTTTAGATGCATATTCTGGATACCACCAGATCAATATGTGTCTAGACGATGAAGAAAAGACCGCGTTTATTACACCGTTTGGTATATTTTGCTATGTCAAAATGCTATTTGGTCTAAAAAATGCTGGCGCTTCTTTTCAACGCTTGATGCAATCGACTTTTTCATCTCAACTAGGCCGAAACCTGGAGGCCTATGTTGATGATCTAGTTGTTAAAAGCATGAAGAGACTTAATCATATCACTGATCTACAAGAAACATTCGACAACCTCAGAAAACATCGCTTAAAACTCAATCCTGAGAAGTGTGTGTTCGGAATCTCTTCAGGAAAATTGCTTGGATTCCTAGTATCTATACGGGGAATTGAAGCAAATCCCAAAAAGATAAAGGCCATTCTCCAAATGCGCCCTCCAACCACAAAGAAAGAAGTCCAGAAACTCACAGGGTGCATGGCGGCTTTAAGTCGTTTCATCGCACGACTAGGAGAAAAGGGACTACCTTTCTTTAAACTTCTAAGGAAACACGAAGGTTTTGAGTGGTCGAACGAGGCAAACGCTGCCTTTGAGGATGTCAAGAGGTATCTTACGAGTGCTCCTATTTTGGTTTCTCCGAGGCCAGAAAAAACGCTCTTAATTTACCTAGCTGCCACGCCATAGGCAGTAAGCGCAGTACTGGTCGTAGAACGTGAAAACGTACAACGACCGGTTTACTACATTAGTGAAGTTTTACACGGGCCTAAGGAGCGTTACCCTCAGGTCCAAAAGCTTCTATATGCCCTCCTCATGTCTTCGAGGAAACTACGGTATTATTTTCAGGCGCACAAAATAGCTATACCGTCTGAGTTTCCCTTGGGAGCGATCCTCCAAAATAGGGAAACAGCGGGACGCATGGCAAAATGGTCAGTCGAACTTGGGGAGTTCGACCTCCATTTCGTGTCCCGAACGGCCGTTAAATCCCAGATCTTGGCAGACTTTGTCGCCGAATGGACAAATCCTGAACCTGTTTAGGATCCCAGTACGATTCCCACGACCAGTGGACGATGTACTTTGACAGGTCGCTTACTTTAAGTGGCTCGGGGGCTGCGGTAGTCCTGGTATCTCCTACCGGAGAGACCTTAAAGTATGCCATACAATTAAACTTTCAAGCTACTAACAACGTGGCAGAATACGAAGGTTTGCTAGCTGGCATACGAGCTGCAAAAGCGCTCTCAATTCACCGACTACTCGTGAGGGGAGACTCTCAACTAGACGTGAATCAAGTCGGGAAAGAGTACCAGTGCTCTAACCCGACAATGTCTTGGTACTTATCAGAAGTGCGCAAGCTAGAAAATCATTTTTTAGGTTTCGAGGCGCAATTCATCCCTCGAAAGGATAATTTCCTCGTAGACTAGCTTGCTCGAATAGCTTCTTCCCGATCTGTAGTACCAAAAGGAGTCTTCTTGGAACAACTCCAGAAGCCGTCCCTAGTTGAAGAACCAGAGACACCTCCTATTGAGACGGCCTCTCTAGAATACGAGGATACCTGGATGGCTCCCATCTATGAGTATCGTCAGAAGGGTTCCGTACCCGAAGACGATCCCGAGGCAGATTGCTTATCCCGAAAAGCCAAAATTTATACTTTGGTTGAAGGAGTCCTCTATGAACGAGGTACTCAAGGGGTGCTCATGCGATGCATTCCGCAGAGCGAAGGATTAACACTCCTTCACGACATACACGGTGGCATCTGTGGAAATTATGCTTCCTACAGAACGCTGGTCGGTAAAGCCTTTCGACAAGGTTTTTACTGGCCAACAGCCCTGTACGATGCTAAAGAGTTGGTTAAAAAGAGTGTCCAATGCCAATTTCATAGCAGGCAAATACACCAACCAGCTCAAGCATTACAAACGATACCTCTGTCTTGGCCTTTTGCGACCTGGGGTCTCGATATCCTAGGATCGTTCCCCAAAGCTCCAGGAGGTTTCGAGTTCCTTTTTGTGGCTATTGATACGTTCAAAAAATGGATCGAAGCCAAACCTGTAACTGGGATAATAATGGAAGCAGCAAAACGGTTCATCATGAGATGCGTAATTACTCGATTTGGAGTGCCGAGTCAAATAATTACAGATAATGGTAAACAATTTTTGAGCGCAAAATTTCAGGAATTTTGCGACGAGTTGGGTACCAAGTTATGTTATGCTTCTGTGGCCCATCCCCAAAGCAATGGGGCAGTTGAACGTGCGAACGGCCAAATAATGCGAGACATGTCTGTGAGTCTTGTCGACTAAGGACTGGTCATAGAAGAGCTTACGACCAGGTGGTGGTCATAGGAGAGCCTACAACCACAGATCGATCGTACTAGAGCTTACGATCACGGAATAGTCGTAGAAGGGCTTACGACTATGGGGTAGTCGTAGGAAGACCCATGACTACAGGGTGGTCGTAGGAGAACTTACGACTTCCAGCTTCTCCCTTATGAATATTAAGGGGTATACTCAAGAGTTATATGACGTCATTATTATCCATAATATGAATTATAGATATAAAATAAGGATTGTTATATCCTTGTCAATGGGCTTCCTTGATTTCCCCTTCACCGCCGCGGCGCCTGGCTCCGTCAACCCCCGCAGGTTCCCCGGTCACGAGGAGGTGCTCCGATACCTCGAGAACTTCGCCCGGCAATTCAATCTGCACGAGCTCGTCCGGTTCGACACGAGGTCGTTAGGGTTCGGAGGGAGGCGGGCGAGAGGTGGGCAGTGACTTCGAGGAAGCTCGGGGAGAAGGGGAATCATGAGGAGGTGTATGATGCCGTCGTGGTTTGCAATGGGCACTACACAGTGCCTCGCATCGCCTTCATTCCAGGTAATTAATCTCGGCATTACCCAACTTGTAGTCATGTAAATTTAATTTGAACTCCTAAACATGGATAAATTCTAGAAGGAAGCACACAATGATGCGGATCAACCTCGAGATGAGACTAAATCCGTGGGTTGCCCAATCTTTCACGGTGGAAATCCCCGAACAAATATATGGAGCACGAATTGCAAGATGCAACTCGTACTTGGATAAATAAATCTCACACCCGCGCACACCACAGTACACGAACGAGAGAAAAGATCAAACAAGATCAGCACACAAATTCAATCAACAAGATTAAACCTGAGTAGCAATCAGAGATATCCTAGGTAGAAAACTCTCAAGAACTCGCACACACGCGATAACAGGGATAGACCCTCATGGCGACACGCCAAATAACTCAACTCATAATAATATAAAACTAAAACTCCCCTTACAAGGATGCACGACATGCCTTTATATAGGCGACACAAACTTATACGGCCATAGGCCAAGCACCGAACCGATGTATACTGGACTTGTACTAGAACAATTCAATGATACTTATTCTGTTAATGAGCACTCATGGAGGGACCCATGGGTCAGCTGCTGTAGGATTAAGTCCTTGGCGTGAGTTCTTCTCGGGTGGACCCCAACCCCATGCACATAGCGAAAGGATATGCCAGGTCATGCAAAAAATAGATGGCAATTGGCCCAATCTTTTGGTCACAGTTTGGAACAGCCGAGATATAATTGTTCTCCTGATTTCCCGTGATTTCCTCGATCCTCTTTTTATTTCTTGACTTATCTGGATTAGTTGTATTCCAAAAGGATTCCTTTTTGGATACGTTGAGTTCTGGCTGCATGGATTTTATGCACGCACGTGAACTATATGCACACACCATCTTCTCTTCACATGCTGCAAGCTTTTTCTCCATGTATAGAATATGATTTGCACTTGGTTTCTTGTCCTTATTTCCTCCCGGCTCAAGTGCATACATACACATGCATGTATCTTCTTGGCTCAAAAGATGCATACGTACACATGCATGTACTTCCAAAAGTTCGGCCTTCAGGCACGACACATGAGCATGCACACACGCTGTAGCTTGTATGGCCATGTTACACGCCACATCGTCCACGTGTGCCACAGCATGCGCGCCCTCACGTGTACCGATCAGACCGCATGCATACACAGCTTGTTGTACCGCATCACACAATCTATTACTTTACATCATCCGGTGTGTAGTTACAATGTTAGGATCATCAACTCCACAAAAGTATTGTGAACTCAAAATTATTTCTAGGCACTTGGAATTCTAAAAATAGATTGAGACGGGCCATCAAATCTATAAACATGGATAAATTATGGGTGGAAGCACACAATCTATTGCTTTACAACATCCAGATTATAATCGGAATTTTGTGACGACCTACTATTGTGAACCCTCAGATTGTTGACACATGACATCAGAAAATCCCCTCAATGAACATCTATTTTTTTTGTGTGTGAAGACAAATGACACTAAAGCATCTTTAATGTATAATTGAACTGTCATACGAAGTGGACTTATAATTAGTATTTTATTTTGCACCTCCAGATCCTGGAGGAAGTGAAAGTTCATCAGAAGATAACAATCAGAGAATACCCATTATATCTAGTACCATTGGATGAAGATGTCCTATCTTTTGATCTTGATCATTCGTTGTAGGTACTGATGCATATTGGTATAGCTTGTGTATTTTGATATTATGAATCTCATTAGAGCGTTTATGATTTTCAGGAATGCCTTATTGAAGGGGATACAAGTTCTATCTAGCATTTTGCAAAAGCTATTCATAAGTTAGAGGTGTGTGTCTTCCCTTATGTATTTGGGATGTTTTGTACTTGAAATAAGGATTAATCCCATTCAAGATGCATTTTTTGTAGCAGAAATATTATATGAATAGACTGAGCTGTTACCTACTACTATACTGCAGATTGCAGAATACTTAACAATTCTACAAATCTACAATCTCATAAGTTTTCGACTTCATCTTTCATCAATTATTATAATTTGGCGTACTGACTAGAAGGCCTGGCTCCCTATTATAATTTGGTGTATTGGCTTCCATAAAATTCTTGAAGTGATGCCTATTACCGTATCTTTTTTTCAGTTTGCCTTTGGAGCTATCCCTAATGTTAGGGCCAAGGGTGTAGCATCAACCAAAGCCGCAGAGTTGCTAAATAATATGCAACTAGAAGATCCTGTCAACATGGATGATGTAACACCAATTGATTTCAAGCTTTTGCGATTCAGATCTCTAAATTTAACTGATCAGTTTTATTTTTTTGTTTGTGGTGCTTTAGATGGGGAGTCCGGAGATAAACACCCTTATTTTGTTGGATAGAAAGGTAAATCTTGTGTTCTATTTATATTGGCATTTTTAGTTCTGAAAACAACCCTATTGCACTTTGATCCTAGTTTCTTTTTTTTTTTTTGCATGTGTGAACTATTGCACTTATTTTTGTCTTAAGTCATCAAATATTAATACAAATTATGCTCATCTTAGGGGTGATGATACCCCTCTTTTGATGTGTTGTACTTTTTGTAATATATCTTTTTTTCCCATTCAGGTGGATATGGTGACGCCAATGTGCTCTCAGTTGGCATATGAAGGTTTATTAGACGAGGGGACTATGAAGTTGGCAATTCTGGCATTACTCATGAGTGTTTGATCTCTTAGCCTTTTTCTATTGGATGATAACATGCCAGTATAGCTATCATACGACGTACGAGCTAGCATTCTAAGATTCCTTCATCTGAAGTTGGAGTCGATGTGAAACTTCATGTAGTTCCCTTTCTTCTATCAGTTAACATGGTCAAAACAAGACAAATTATCTGAAGTGGGTTGCTGGTGTTCTATCAGGACGGATCAAGCATCCTTCAAAAGACGAAATGATGGAAGATGTGAAAGCCTTCTACCCGAAACAGGAAGCTCATGAATGGCCTAACAGATACACCCACAACTTTAGAAATTATCAGGTAGCCAAGAGATGTCAGATTCAATTTATGTCAGATTCACTTGTCCTACATCATATTTACATCCTTGCAATTTATTGTTATCCCTGCAGGTTTAAAAGATCAATAGTTGAATTACTATATTTGGATGTTTATCTCTTTGATCGACGGATCAAGAAGCAAGGAACTTCATGAAGAAAAGAAAGTAGTAGTTAGATTTTATATTTTAGGACTCAAATTTTACTCTTGTTCAAAGCTCTTGTGTTGACAACAAATCAGTTATTTTTGGACTTAAATTTTACTCTTGTTCAAAGCTCTTGTGTTGACAACAAACCAGTTGTTTTTGTAATCTAGAATTATGTTAACAATACCTATATTTATTTGCTTGATGCAATGCAATCTACCTTTTGAACATTGATTATATTGAGTTGTGTTATATATTTTGCAATATGACATGCGTAATTAGCAAATAAAAATTCTTTGTAGAAATTACAATTTTTACATATGTAGTACATAAATGAACCATATTTTTATTATATACTAAATTGTGTTGCAATATATTAATTATATATTGCTAACAGTGTTAGCTATGTTTCGAAAACATGTGTTGTTACAAATACAAAATTGTGTTGCAATTTTGCAACACCTTTTCTTTTATACATCAACACCTACCTTACAGCAACACGACCAATAACATCACTTTATCACATGTGTTGCAGTAGACCTACCTTACAGCAACACGACTAATAACATCACTTATTACATGTGTTGCTATCCATCCTAGCAACACATATTTGTAGATATAGCAGCATGTACACGTGTTGCTATAACCTAGTCCTATTGTAGTGAATAATTCTGCTTCTATTGCCTTCTTCCAATCTTATCTTTTCTTACATTCAGTGAGCGACGCAGGCTCTGGATCTAGATCAATGATTGTGGCAATTTTCTTTTCAAAATTAATGTCAATATTGGTTGTTGTCTTATTCATAGATTCTCCCGAGATCACATAGTTTATAACTATTTCTTCAAGGGGTGATTCTTTTAGTACTTCTACTTGCTTACCGTTGCTTCCAATTACTGGGTAAGTCCATTTAGTTTTTCAGCTCCGATGTGTGCGCACACATCCCTACTGATGTCTCCCTTCATGGGATGTTCAAATCCGGTATGCCTTTTCTGAAGGTTCCGTACTAGTGCTAGGTCTCAACTAGCTCCCCTTCTGGTTTTGAGGAACTTCTGTGAACGGCTGTATCAAGTCCTTCTTATCCTTTTTCACCAGGTGTCCCTGGTTACTTTGGATTTGAGGAGCTAGAGTTTTGTCCTTTCTGAGGCCTTTGGACGGGATTAGGGATACCTTCATCGGCATTTCAACCCTCTCCGGTACATTGCATGCAGGCATATGCGACTTAGTCATGCTCTTCAAATCACTAAAGTGGTCAGGCAGTTGATTCACTAATGCTTGCAAATCAATTATCTTCTGGACTACAATTTTCTTCTAGACTTCAATTGTTTTATAGTCTTCAATTATCTTCTGGACTTCTCTATTTACTTCACTAGTACGCGGGTCATGTGTATGTATTTCAATTATCTTCTGGACTTCAATTATCTTCTATTTCTCGATATTTTTCATCAAGGGGTTGATTTTCTCCCCTAATGATGGGAAACTATCCTCATCAATTATACTATCAGCAAAGCGGGCTGCATGCAAATCTCCAGTCATGGGGGTCCAAATACCTGATTATGGATGTTGTCTCATAACCATCGTATATCCCAAACTTTCGGAGAGGGCCCAGTGCAGTTCGCTGTGATGGTGGTATAGGTACATAAATCTTGCAACTAAATCTTCAAAGATGAGAAATTTTCGGTGTTGACCCTTGTAGTAGTTTCATAGGTGAATGGATGTTATATGCCGACGGTCTAAAATTGATGGAAGTTGCTGTGAGCTGGACTGCGTGTCCCCAACATATAGTTGGTAAATTACAATTCTTTAAAGGTTTGAAATCCATTCTGGGTATGGACATGTGGTATGGAATGCTCAACTTTAATTCCTATTTCCACGCAATAATCAGCAAATGCCTTTGAAGTAAATTCTCCAGCGTTGTCCATTCTGATGGACTTCACATGATGATCTAAGAAATTATTTTTCGATTTTAATTATCTGCGAGACTAGCTTTGCAAAAGCGTGGTTTCTCGTAGACAACACACATGAGGCCATTTCGAGGAAGCATCAATGAGCACCATAAAATACCTAAATGGCCCTAACAGGGGCTGTATAGGACTACAAATATCTTCCTGGATATGGTCTAGGAATGCAAGGACTTCATCCTTCGCTTTCCGAGCAGAAAGTCTAGTAATTAATTTTCCGGTGGCACATGCAGGGCACACCAAATCTTCCTGATTTGGGAAATTCTTTAGATCGATATTATGTCCCTATGAATTGTTAATTATATTTCTCATCATCCTAAGACCTAGGTGGCATAATCTATCATGCTAGAGATAGAAAAGTTCAGAGCTTCTAAATACGATTTTCAGGGCACTATAGGCAGTAGGCGCCTTAATATTAGTGTAGTATAGCCCAATTTCAAATGAAGGGAGTTGTTCTAATACCATTTTCCACTTTCTTCACGCTTTGTAATGAGCAGGTATTCCTTACCATACCCTTCTTTAGTCTCTATGTGGAAACCATTAGCGCGAATATCCTTGAGAGTTCTAGTCGATTCTGGGTACAACAAGGGTTCTTTAATGACCAAAGTTGTACCCATCGGGAGTATAATTGTGGCCCTTCCTAAGCCTGTTGTACAAGTATCGCTTCCTGCGATTGTCGTAAGACTACTAGCATTCTTGCTGATCGACTAAAAAAGTTTTGTCTCTCTCAATATGGTATTCATTGTGCCGCTACCTGCTAAGCACAATACCTCCATAGGGTGCCACACACGTTCGATATAATGTACTTTATTAATATGCAGTAGAAATCAAGCAACACATAAATAAAATACTTCAAATATCATAACATAACTTGCTATTATAAATACGGAAAAATAAGCCTGGCAGAACTCATCATAAGAATTTAATACTTTGCTCTCCTAGAGCTTACAACCATTATTCAAAGTTCCATCACAATCACAAACTACAAGTGACTATAAAAATATCTAAGTGCAATGCGTGCACTAGATATTCAGAAACTTCTGCCTCAATCTATTCCATGGCGATCTTCTCCTCTTGGGCAACTACGGCTGTGGCCGCTGCGATGTCTAAAGGAGGGATGATGGGTGCTGCTACTGGGCTGTCCACATCCATTAGTACAACTAATGGATGTGGATCCTTTGTGCCTGCAATGGCGAGGTGTGCCACATGCTGTCCTATGCTCTTCTTCTTAGACTAGAAAGCATCAATAACGTGTGACCCATGATCTTACCCTTCTTGCCCCTCTCCTTCGTGAGAGGCTTCATCACCTTATAGCTACTAGCATTGACTTCATGGCCAATATTGCTAGTAGGTGGCTGTGAGATGTAGTTCTTCCTTAGAACATCATCTTGAGCTTTCGCAACTTGCATGATGTCAATTAATTCAGCATACTCCTTGTAGCCGTCTTGACGATAGTTGCGTGCAGATTGCACTGCATTCGGGTGAAAGGTAGAGAGAGTCTTCTCAATTTTCTACTCATCTGTGATACCTTATCACAAAGTTGAAGACTTGTACAAATTCTAGCCATGCTGGGTCAGTTATTCGAACTCTTGGTTCGTGATGCCAGTCATCTTCATATTCATGCAAAGAGTTCATAAGATTACTGCGGTAATCTACATAAAATGGTTGCCAAATTCTCATAATGTTCTTCGAACTCCCAGTTCGTGATCCCATATTTTTCTATGTATTTTCAAGATTTACTACTATTTTTAGTGATTAAAAGTAATATAAACAATCATAGATAATAAAAACAGTAAATATAATACATAAATTGCATAGAAATAATAATAACAAAGTTAAACATGCTTCAAATGCTCAAAATGATTCAAATTTTGAATTTTCGAGGCCCTTTTATGCTAGAAAATGAATTTTCGGTGAATTCTGCAATTTTCAGGGGTTAAATCATTAAATTTCAATTCTGAGAAAAAAAAATCGCGTAATTTTTCAATATCTAGGGGTTTTTTCGCAAAATTTTCTTATTCGCGAAACTTCCTCGTAATTTTTGGAATTCTGAGGGTTAATTTGCAAATTTTTAGTTCTGAGAAAATTTTGCATAATTTCATAAAATCCGAGGGCCTTTTTTTTTGGCAAAATCTTCTTTTTTTGGTTTTCTCCCTTTTTTTCTTTCCAAAAACGTCGAATCGTCCGAACTTTCTTTTCGAAAATGTTCGGACCGTCCGACCACCCTTTTTTCGGTTTTCATCCGGCCAGGCCACCCTTTTCTTTAAATGGGCTACCCTTCTTGGGTCAGCCGTTTCTTGGCCCAATATGTCCCATGGCTGAACGAGGCAAAAGGGCAGGGGTGCGCAGGGTTTCCCCTGCCCTGTGCATCAAAGCAGTGGCAGCGACTTTGCGCGTGTGAGGAGGCGGCCGGGTACGGTGGGCGGCTGGTGTCGGCGGCGCGGGCGGCCATGCGGGGCAGACGCCTTTGGGCAGCCATGCGAGGCCGAGCGGCGTCGTGTGGGGCATCGGTGGCGGTGCCGCTTGCGGAGGCGTCGGCGAAGGTGGGCGGCGGGGCCGAGGTGGCGCTGCCGAGGCGGCGGGTGCATTGCGCGCACCGAGTGGTTGCAGGCGGCGTGGCCGGAGGTGGCGCAGCTCCAAGGCGGCAGCGTGAGCGGGGGCCTGGCGGCGCTTCGAGTGCGGGTGCCATCTCCCCCTTCCTCTTTGCTTTTGGGTGGTGCAGTGCTGGCACCGACGGTGCGGGGCCGGAGGCTGCATGCCGTTGGCGGCGGCGTTGTGCGCATGCGGCTGTGGAGGCTGGCCGGCGGTGGCTCTAGGCCATACGAGCCATCGGCCAAAGTTGTTTTTTTTTTCAGTTACTGTTCATGCGATGTAATGTACTGTTCATCCATAGTACTATTGATCATGCAATTATCATTCATGCTATTATCCATCGGCTTGGCCGGTGACTTCAAGTCGGGTCGTGGTAGATTAGAACGTATTTGTAATTTCCAATCTACAGTACAATCGACATCCACTTTTCCATGCAATCTACCGATCGACATTGTGTCGGCGACTTCAAGTCGGCTCGCTGTAGATTAGAGCGGATTTGCACCGTAGGATTCAATCTAGAAATCCAAATTTGCAGAATTGAAAGCAATCTAGAAAAAACGATTCGATCTACGAGTGTCATTCTTTGACAGTTACGTTTCGATCCGAGGAGAGTCGACTGTGCTGATAACGTGTTGAGGAACCGTTGCTGGCGAGTCTAGTCCAAACGATTACCTCGTAGACAAACTCAGAATCGTAAGAACAATGCAAGAACACAAGAACAGAATAGTGGATTGAACACAAAGATATGAGGGACTTCTGGCTTCTGTTTATTGTTCTTCTATAAACGATACAATGGTTAGAGATCTCTTTCCTATATATAGACTACTCAATGAACGAAGAGGCCAACATAGCCCCAGGGCTGCCGGCCTGCCCGGTTTCTTAACACTAAACACCTCAGAGTGTCTGTTTAATTGTGGACTAAACACGTCGTACGTGCGTGCACGCCGGCGGACGCTTCTGCACACCGCGCGCCCCCTTGTGCCGTGGACTTGTGTCGACGCGGCATATGGATGGCCTGGCCGCGCAACGCTAGAGGCTCAGCTTGTCATTGCGGAGAGCTTTCAAAAGCACTTATTTATTTGTATTTTTGGATGCAAAATTAGTTGAAAGCATCTTCTTGTAAATAGTAACAACAAAATCTAACAGAAATTAGTAAAGATAACCCTAAATAACTACTACCTCCATTCTTTTATAAATGATGCTCTAGAGAGCAAAGCAATACAGAGAGACATCATGTATTTTAATACGGACGAAGTATATGCCACGGTACAACACAGAATAACAATCGTAAACTGGCCCTTGGTCACATCACATGCAGACCAGATCAAGTTGCGGCCGCCCCGAGATGAGTTTAGTGCTGGGCTGGTATTTAAAGTTCATCTAGTCCAGTCCAACTCTAGCGCAAAAAGAGCAACAGCCCAATTTTGTATATACTTCCCATATGGTTCAGATTACAGGACACACGTAGGGTGGAAACGGATCAAATACAAATTGAATATAAGTGAAACCACATTCGTATTCCTATTTTAAACAAAAATAAATTTGAATATGCTCGAATACGAATACAAATTGAATATCATAACGAATATGAATTTGAATCAAATATCTACTTAATTGGGTTAGATCTGGATATCCCATAACTTTTGTAAAATGTGAAAATATTAATGACACTTTATCTTTGTACAATCCACTTAGTCATTCTACTTTATTTATTGGAGCAATTCGTTATATGCCATTGCATAACTTCAAAACTTCATAATATGCCACTCGTGTCTCGCTAATATGTCGGCCTTATAATAAGTGATATATTGTGAATTATATAGTTATTCAGTAGCATATTGTGAATTTTCTCTTATTTATATTCACATTGAATTAAAAATTTCGTCAAACTAATTATGCATATTGCAATAAGATATGTATATATTTCATCGAATTCAAATGTTGGAGCCTAGCCGTGGAATACCCGAAGCCATCGTGTGTGTACCGTACTAATCCCATGATCAATGACTAGTACACACATCCACAACATTGATATACACATCTATACTCAATATTCATACAACATGAAACAAATATGGTACTTAACTTAAGCGATTACATCACAAGTGTATAATACACGGCCGACCAGCTAAATAAAATGACAAGTATCAGAAGTAGCAAGTTAAACAATAGAAGCAAAAATATCAAACCCAAAAGTCCAACGGCATACCCATCCAAACCTTAGGCAACCAACAAGGACCAAACCCTAGCAAGACATGTCCCTGTACCCTCTGATACCAGGAGCGAAGAAGGAGTCGTTCGGAATCAGCTCATCCCCATACTCTGATCAATAATTTTAAGCAAGATTGTGTACAATTTGTACTCAGCAAGACCTATAGTGTATCACAACATAACAATACATGCAAGGCTATCAAAGGAAAAGGCTCTACTCTACAAGTTATTTTCAGCATTAAACACGTTTTATTTACAATACCGATATGTAATAGTTTGCAACGGAATTTGTAAAGGCAGTTGACCGATTATGAAACAACAAGTATGTAACTCATATAATAACAAAATCACAACCCTTCTCGCTACGATTAATATTTTATTCTCAGTCATAGACATGACACTCGCACAAATCAGTCATCCTAACATTTTCTAATAAAATTGTTTTTGCAAAAATAGAGACCATACCTTATGTGGCACAAGTACCCTATAATATCTTATTCTGTGCTTCTGATGTTTTATGTGTGCAAACTGATGCCATGCGCGGGCTAACCGAGTGCGAGGGAACGCAAGTCCAGGAATAGTTTCAATCCTACACGTTTCTAGGAGTAATTTTAGGAGATAAAGGGGGACTCATTGGTTTCATATGCAAGGAATAAAGGAGGATCAGATCACGTGGGATTTTTGCAACATGACCAAGTTTCGGGCCGGTTTACCTTTTTCTTGCAGGCTGCTATCGAATTTTTTTACTGTTTTAGCCCTATAGCAATATTTAATTTTAAAAGTAGCACTCTTTCACCATAATTTGCAAAATTAGCTCTTGAACAGAGCACGTACCGCGGGTACCGAGCGCGACAGGCAACCTGCCCCCGCCATCGGGCGTGGCGCACCGCCTCGCCATCGGCGCGCGCAGCAGCACCCGCCCCGGCGCTGCCTCTCGCTCGCCACGCGCTTCCACCGAAAGTTTATTTGGCTGCATCCGTTTTCGGTTTTTTCTCCCTTTAAATCGCGTCACTGTCTTTCATTGTCTGCCGTCTTTGCGTATATAAAGAACGCGCGCGACCAAATTGTTTATAAACCGCAGCACATCGGAACGATTAGATTAGCTAAGTACGTATTTAATTTTTTCTTATTGCAATTATTAGCGTTAAATACGTACTTAGATTTCGCTAACTGTTAGTTGTTCTCTATTTGTAGTAATGGCACGTACTCTACTACCCCTACTTGAGGAGGCATGAGACGCCCAGCATCACTGTCACGCTTGGATTGGTGGCGACGGGCCGCCAACTCTGGTGACACGGGGGCTGAGGAAGACCTGGCCGTTGGATGAGCAGTATGTTTAGAGGCTTCGTCAATCTGGCCTGATTGCGTTTGTCCGCATGCTGAACATGGGGCAGAACCTCTTGATTGATGCCTCCCTTCTTTTCGCCCTGGTTTATCGTTGGTGGCTAGAGACCCACACGTTCCACTTCCGGTGGGGGGAGATGACCGTGACACTGCAAGACATCAGGTTCATTACCAGCCTGCCGTTGCGAGGCCGTGCAGTTGTTCCCCCTCCGAGGTCGCCGGATTTGAAGGCGCGTCTCAATCATCGCTTCGGACAGCCTATCCCCGAGAGGTCTAAGGGCATTCCACATGCCTGGCTGCGACGATTCATGCATTGCCCAAATGACGCAACGGAGGAGGTGGTTCGATGCCACCTAATTGCATATTTGTTGTTTATATTCGGGTGGGTCATGTTCCCTAGCACACAGGGGGACATGGTGTACCCGAGCAATATTCACCTTACGGAGTCCATCGTGGACGCCGACGATGAGGACGTGCCGCAAGACAGCTTGGGGTTTAGTCAGACAGCACTACGTATCATGGCTTCGTCTTGACGCTTCGCAGCTGTCAAGATAGGAACAGAGCCCGTGCTCTCAGGTTGCCACACGCTGTTATAGGTGTGGTCGTGGGAGCACTTCGCGGTCGGACGGCCGTACTTCCGTGCCCCAGTCCACCCTTACTTGCGCACACAACATTTCTACTGTGGGGCGGACGACGAGGATCCCGTGGAAGGGCCGACCATGGGATCCCGATGGATCGGCGAGATTGAGGGGGCAAGGGAGAGCGCGCCCACAGATACCAGAATATCCCAAATACCTAATCAGGTGTTTGTTTCAAATGTAATTAAATGTGTAGAAATTAAAACGTTTTCTCACATCTTAAAACCCCTGATCTCACATGTAATTCTTGCCCAAGAGTTGTGAAACCCAAAAACACAAACTTCTTGTTGGCAAAAGTCAATCTCATATTCCACTTGTCTCAAAACTTTTGCCAAAACTTTGAAAATATTTTTCCCTGATCCTAAAAATGATGTGGGACCCCTCTGAAAAATATCATGAGTTTGAGAACTTGCTTGATAATTTTTGGAGGTAAATCAAACCCTTGAACAGTCTTAATGAATTTCCTGAGAAAAATACAATACATAAAAACCTCTGAAAATTTTATGTAAGATTAATCTTAATGTCAGCAAGCTCCAGTTAACATTTCATAAATTTTGGAGTTGTTTTGCTATCTCAAATAATTCTTCAAAGCCTCAGCTGTTAAAATCGAAATTCCAAAAACCTTACACTGTTCCTTGGGCTGAGCCACTTTCCAAGGCTGGTCCAGCCCAGCCCCATCAGACCTCCTCTCCACCCACTTGAGGTTGTAGCCATTGGATCCAATCCAACAGCCACGACCTCCTCCTCAACCAACACCGCGAGGTCCTCCCACCTCGGTGAGGTCACAACTGTTGGATCAAATCTCACGGCCCTGACCTCCCTTCGAGATCAAACGCCTGTGTCCTTCCCATTTGGTGAGGTCATAGCCCTTGGATCAAAAATCCATGGCCATGACCTCCCCTCACCGCCAAACCAATCTAACATCCCACTCGCCAAGGTCGTGAACTGCTGGATTCAAATCCAAAGATCACGACCTCCTCCTCTGCTTGTCTTGTGCACTGACCTCCTCCGCGGTCAACACCGCAGGACCTCCCGCCTCATCGAGGTCATAGCCGCTGGATCAAAGATCCATGGCCATGACCTCCACTCGCTATCAAACCACTCGAGACCTCCCGCTTCAATTGTTGTGCGCCGTTGATTAAAATCCTTGGCTCACGACCTCCCCATCTCCTCATCGCCAGATTAAAATCTCGCGGCTCGACCTCCCCATCCTTTCCAAAGTCTTGCCCAGGCCAAGACCTCTCACCTCATTAAAGTCGTGCCCGTTGGATTAAAATCCAACCGCCACGACCTCCTTTATCATCTTGTAGCCGTTAGATTTTAATCTAACCGCCATGACCTCCTTCTCTGTTGTGCGCTGGCCATGACCTCCTCACTTGATCTGCGCCGCTGGATTAAGATCCAATGGCCAGACCTCCCACATGTTGTGTGTCGTGGCGCTTGTGTGACTAAGTCCTCCCCATCGTGTCCGAGCCCTTGGGTGTAGATCCAAAGGCTAGGACCTCCTCCCGCCTTTCAAAACTTACTGCTTCAAAATCATATCTGAGGGTCATGACCTTCCTAGCGCTTCTCATCCAACGGTTGGGAGGCATGCCTGTTCTTCTCCTAGCTCTGGCGCCAAGACGCGCCATGGCACCGAGGAGGTCGTGGCATGTCTTGTCCAACGGCTCAGGCTCTGTCGCGATTTATTGCGTGTCGGTGCCTTTCCGCCTAGGCCATGCCCTAGGTCCGCCTCGACCGCCCCCATCACCTCCATTGTCTTGTCCAGCCATGGATCGCGCCATGGGCTAAGCTCACCATGAGCTTAACCCTTGGCTCACAACCTCCATGTCCCGGGGTATAGAAGCTCCCTTTGCTCGCATTGGCTTCTTTTCCACACCTCACCATTTTACTCTCGGTTACGAGGAGCTCAAACCACTTTGACCTCCTTGGCGCCATTGAAGCAGACTTGGAGCTCCTCGGTGGCGGTGCTCAAAGGGCTTCCTCTCCCACTCCTTGTTTCCATTTTGAGCGCATCATCACCCAAAGTGCTCCCCTCAAACTTGAATTTATCTTGCCTCCACAGGGCAGTTTAATTTCGAGTTTGGATCTTGGCCGTGGAGCTCATCGTCTTCACCAGCGCCGGTCTACCTCGTCTCCAACCTCCTCGGCTCCTTCAGGACCTCCAGGTACCTCCTGGTAATCCTTTTAGAGCTGGGCACCTTGCTATGTGTAGCGCTGCGGAGCTCTTTATCGCTGTTTGTGTTTTGGCCGTGTTGGTCATCTTGTCCCTCTCCGGCTCGCCGGCGATTTAGGCCGCCGCCGCCGTTGAGAGTGGTCCCAGTGTGTGCGCAACACTATTGCGCACAAATTGGTGTCCTTGGTGGTCGCCGGTGAAGTCCTCATCGCCGGCGATGACCACTTGGATGCGCTCGGGATTTTGTCGGACGAAAATAGCAGTGTTGTTGTCGTATTAGGACTAAGATCCTCCCTCTTTATTGCGTCAATCATTGCTTATCATTGCTAATCTTTGTGTTAGTCATTAATGCCATGATCATGTCCCTTGTCGCAGATTAAGGCCAAGGCTACCGTCTCCCAGCACAAGATCTCTAGGACCTCTTTGCCCAAGGACCACCCCGTGGACTTTTGGCAAAGACCTCCCCAAAGACCTCCCACTCGGGGCCCTCTTTGCAAAAGATCACCCCTGGTCTTTTGTAAAGACAACCCCCAGGACCTCCTCCTTTAGATCTTAACCGCCAAGACCTCCCCTCTTGTGAGATCTTGACCGTTAAGACCTCCCCGTGTGAGATCTTAGCCGTCAGGACCTCCTCTTGTAGATCTTAACCCTTACGACCTCCTCGAGGTCATCTTAGCCGTTGAGGTCCTCCCAGTGTGGATCTCAGCCGTTAAGGACCTCCCCGTGTTGATCTCGACCATTGAGATCCTCTCTGCGTTGATCTTAGCCGTTTAGGTCCTCCCTCGGACAATCTAAACCGTTAAAGTCCTCCCTTGGAAAATCTGGACCGTCCAGGACCTCCTCGAGAGGTCTTGACGATGTAGATCTTCCTTGGGGAGATCTTGATGATTTAGATCTTCCTTTGGAAGATCTCACCGCCAGACCTCCCTCGCTTGATCTGGACCGCCCGGTCCTCCCTCGTGTTGTGGTTCGTTGGATGCAGTATCAACGGCCACGACCTCCCCTCCGTTGCGCGTAGCGTGGCAGGGAGGACATGGACCGTTGGATCCAAGATCAACGGCCCATGTTCTCTGGACCTGCACAGGCGCGTGCGCGTTTTCCTCCGGAGGTCTTGGGCCATTTGATTTAGATCAACGGTTCACGTCCTCCCCCTCTGTTTTGGAAGTTTAGAAATTCGAGTGAGCACGTATTTGTAAACTGAAACAGGTAATAATTTTGAAAATACATAACTAATTCGTTTTAAATCCAAATTAGGTGATTGAAATTGCTGTAGCTCTGGTTTGGGCCAGGCTCTAATCTAAAAATGGTTATGAGCCCAGTTCAGCTCTAGAAAATGGTTTTATAAATAAAATTCAAAACTAACTTTAAATGTTTCATTAAAAATTCATTTAACTTGTAAATTGCATAAGTACTGCTCTGTAGGTTATTTTTGAGTGAATCCAACTTTGTTGGCTTCCTCTGTTAGTGATCTAAATGTTAGAATAGGATTTAGGCATGTCCCTATTTTCAAAAAGCTTTCTTGTGCATTTTAATTTTGTTCAAGTTCTTGTTTTTGGAAAATTATAAAAACTGCATAGTAGCTCCAAATGAGGTGAACTCAGTTGTGTTATTCATCTCATAAGGTGCTTATTTTACTGTAAAAATCTCAGTTGTACCACCCTTCTAGAAAATGTTGCCAAATAATTAAATTAGTGAATAGTAGCAGTTTGGTATTTTTAGGGCTGAGCAGAATTGTTTTGCTCATATCTTTTGCATTGGGAATCCAAATCAATTGGTTCTTGTTGCTAAATTCCCTAAAAATCATCCTCTTGCTTCTGTAGAAATTTCAGAGCATTTGGAGTTTGTTTTCTGTGCTGTCCTTGTGGTTTTCGTAGTTCTTATCGATTCTTTTCGCCTTTTCGATTAGGTGCCGACGAGTGGGTTGATCCCTTGAGTGTTTCTCTGCAGCATAGTGACCAGCCACAGCAAGGCAAGCAGTTTGATCATATCCCATTATTGTCCCATTACTTTAAAGCTTAATACTTTGTTTCACTTATATGTATGCATGCTACTTTGTGTTAAAATGTCGTTAGTAATCCTATAGATGCATATTCTGTAGGTAAATATTCATTCTCTACTACTAAGCCTAGGACTATCTTGCTGCGATTTAGAGTTCGATGGATGGACTCTTATCGCTTAGTTGTTTACGTTGATAATGCTTAGAAATGCTTAGATAACGGTAGAAATGGGCGGTTGTCGACATTATGTCGATGACCTTGATCACACTAAAATTTTTATTCCCTTATGTCCATCTTGTGCTTTGTAAACAAATAAAATAAAAATGAAAACAAGACTGTTTTGACTTGGGCACAATGGATGTTGGTGTGATATGTTGGGTGTGAATGGAGTGGTGCCCAGGTCCCCAAGGACCGAGTTACTTGTGTCACTAAGCCAAGCGCTTATGCGTGCTAACCACATGAGGTGGATATGGCACCTCTCTTGGCTAAGTACTTTGGGAGGTGTTAGTTATGGGTCATTTCTTGATGAAACCCTTTTATAAGAGGAAAAGCTCCTTGATTGCTTGGTGGGCCGAGTCTCCTACTCTTTGGTGTGTGCGGCTCTTAACTAGCATCATTCATTGGAAATGCCTCGTAGGACTTAGCCGTGCCGGCATACCAAAGGAAGTGTGCTAAATCATGTGGCGAAAAGGCGGTCTGGCGTGTGGGTACATTGATACACCCCTGCAGAGTTAAAACTATTTGAATAGCCTCGTCCTAGGTTATGGACATGCTTGGTAAGGTCGTGCAAGAACTAGACTACAACATTTAATTAAAACTTGATGGGTTGGTATGAATGGAGGTTCATGCTATTGTGGTGGCTATTGGGTTAGTCACTTCCAGGATTGTCGTTGTCTATTGTTATTATGTTACTTGTCTTGTTGTTTTTGCAAATGTAAAATGAATTGCAAAATTGCTTTGGAATCTATTACATTATTGTAAATGAAAACTTGCTTTATGCTAAAATAAGTCCAAAGCCTCATCCACTTAAATAAAGCTGGCATGTAGTTAAACTATAGTTCTGTTATATTACACGTCAGTCTTGCGAGTACATTTTTGTACTCATTTGCTTTGCTTAATAACTTTATTGCAGAGAAAGAAGGTGAGCCCCAAGGGCTTCACACTTGTGAGATGTGCTTCGGGTTTGACGACTAGCTTGGCGGTCCGGTTGGTTGCCTTGTGGGTAAAGGCACACTAATTGGCTTTTGTTTATGGCCATCTTATGGCACTTTTGCTTCCGCTGTTTATTTTAGTTTTGTATTTGTTGTTTGGCCTGTTGGCCTCTCCTTTTGTAATAACTCTCTCTATATTATGTATGTCTTTTATTCTAGTTCGTGCTTGGTTCTATGTCTTGTATGAACTTGATGCATGATTTTGTAAAGAGGTGTGTATACTACATTTCTGGGAAGTATACATATCTCGAAGACACGGGTTATTATGTTTGTGATGCTAGGGTCAATGGATGACTAAGTATTACAAGCCTAATAAACCGGGGTCCTCACAAAGTTGGTATCAGAGCCATACTGACCGTAGTAACCCAAGCTTGGTCGTTCTTAGGATGTTTTGGAAAACTTAAATTCAAAATATCAAATGGTTTATGAAAGCTTAAGTAAAGTCTCTACTTTTACTCCTTACCTATCTTAGATTTCTATCTCATCTTGCTCTAGTTTGAGTTTTAAAAATTGTTTTCCTCTCTTTCCCTCCAAAGATAGTGGTTATCGATTAAATGGGTTTTGGGGAATCAATGAGTTTGGCAAATTGAAGTGTTAGCTGCCCATTTGCAAGGCTTTGAAGCTTCTGGAATGGCCAAATTCGACTGGAAGCTTGGATGCAAAATCTGGACAGCAAGCGTCAATTTCCGGACAGCAAGCTCAAAGGTTCTAAATAGGGTAGAAAATGAGAGGTTAATCAACTAAAACTTGTGGGAATAAAAGGGTAAGATGTGATACTAGTTAGCTAAGTATCTAACACCTATTCTCTTGGTTTTATCTTGCTTTTGAGTAGTGTTAGAAATTGGAGTAGTGTGCTGAAATTTTATCTTCTCAACCAATTACTCGTTCATTCAATACAAGTTAGTTGTGTTGGGAAGTTGGCCTTTAATCTTATGTTTTCCTGGCTGTTTTGGAGTCATTTTGGAAGCTTTTAAAGTACATTTCCTTGCTGTTTTTGCTTCTCCTTTATTATGCTCCCTATAACTTCTTTTATTCTGCTTGTTTCATTAGTTTACATTTATTATGTTCTAATCTATTATTAACTGGGTAGGGATCTGTACTATCTTTTTTGTTAGTCTTCGGTTAGGGTGATGACCCATTCCCCTAGTCGTTGGCATTCCTTTTTCGCTTTCTTCAACTTCTAGTCCTTGGGTTTCGTGTTGACCCATCTTTTCGTAGTAGGATGTCTGGGCAGACCAGCAGCGGACTAGGTCAGCAAGCTGGCTGGGACGAAATTCTCCCTAGCTCCTACTGTCCAAACAAGACTCGCAAGCGCCTCCACTCCGACGAGTGTTGCGGATTGTGGTCCTAGTGCCCTGAAGTGCGGCAATCGCCTCCTTTTTGCCTTGGCTGTGGTGAAGAGGGGCATTTCGCCGAAGATTGCGAACTAGGAAAAGTCAAGGTGTGTCGGCGTTGTGGTGAGGAAGGACACTACAGCAACCAGTGTACTATAGCCTGTCCAAATTGTGACAAAGACCACTTACCCGAAGATTGTCCGGTTGCCAAAGTTACTTGTTTCCTTTGCGAGGGAAGCGATCACTATCCCAAGGAGTGTAGCATGAACCTGGTGATGGCCAAGTCATTGGAACTACAGCGACTGCTTCTTCGGTCATCTGCAAGCATCGCAATCGCCAATGCCTCTAAACCAGAGAAGTTCTTGGATGATTTGTCTGAGAAGCTGCGGGACAGATTACCAGTCTATACCTTCCCCGACTTTCAGCTTGTCGTTGAAAATCCCGTTGCTGCTGTGGGCAGGAAGAAAAGGCCTAAGGATCGTCGCAAGTGTCAGGAGAAGACTCAGGGTGACTTCAGCAAGGTCGCCAATGTCACTTGTTTCTTCTGCAACCTCAAGGGCCATTATGCTATTGATTGTCCTAAGGAGCTTGCAGAAACCCCTCGTTCTTCGCAGGCCGTGCTTCAATCACGTGCACCTGCAAGTCAGCAAGGTGGTCCCCGCAATTCAGATGCTGGCATCACTTGTTTCTTTTGTAGCAAGAAAGGGCACTACGCCAACATTTGCCCTTTGAAGCAGCAGAAGATCACTCGTAGTCAAGCCAAATCCGTTTCACCGGAGGATTCAGAGGCGCTGATGTAGTATCGGGTACGCCTTGTGCTAACTCCCATTCAGCTACTGTTTTGTTTAATTCAGGAGCAACCTCTCATTTCTGTTCGCGGCCCGTGATTCGATCACATGCACCTACAACTCATCGTGACTGGAGGGTCGTTTGTGATCCATCAACTCCATCTCACCGAGAAAGCCCAGAAGTACCCGCGTCGTGTTAGGTACGCTTCTTGTTAACTCTTGCCTGCTCTCGCTTTTGTTCAGTTCAAGAGCGCCTCATTCCTTTGTACCTCCATCTTTTGCCATCAAGTTGGCGATCTTTATTTCGCTCTTTTATCTCGGTGCCCAGTACCACCCTGTTTCAAAGAGATCTTGCTAGTCTATCCCAAACCCAAGTGGCCATCGGGGTTGTCGTCGATCGTTTGACTAAAGTGGCACGTTTCCATCCCTATACCTTTTAGGGCATCCCATACATGTTGTTGCCTCGAACCTTCGTGACCTAAATGGCCATAATCCTTTGTAAGAGGCTAGTCATGGAGGATGACTCAGATAGCTAGTTAACCGACCAAGGTCTCGTTCGTTAGTGGAATAACCAGACAAATTGTTCCACCAACTAACAACGGCTGTACACCACCAACCTTAGAGTCAAGATCAAGCTCTCAGTCTATCAGAAATGACCTTTGTGTAGGTTTTCTAATGGATCTCTACATAGCCCGCATCGTGAGTTCGCACGGTGTGCCATGGACGATTGTGTCGAATCGTGGATCTCTTTTCACTTCTCAATTTTGGCATAGTCTACAAGAGGCTATGGGAACTCGTCTTGCTTTCAGCTCAGCTTATCCTTCCCCAAACTGATGGGCTGACCGAGAGGGTCAACCATGTTTTGGAAGACATGCTTCGGGCTTGTGTTCTTTCCTATGGGAAGCATTGGGAGAAATGCTTACCTTTCGCCGAGTTTTCTTACAACAACAGCTTTCAGGCCAGTCTCGGCATGGCACCTTTCGAGGCCTTATACGGGAGAAAGTGTAGAACCCCGTTGTATTGGTCTGAGACCGGCGAGAGACCTTTCTTTGGTCCGGACTCGATCAACGAGGCCGAGAGTTAAGTCCAGCTTATTCGTGAGCGTCTTCGCACAGCCCAATCCAGGCAAAAGGGCTATGCGGATCGCCGTCGTCGTGAGTTGAGTTTTGAGCCTAATGACTTTGTTTATCTCAAAGTCTCTCCTTTGAGGGGCCATCAACGTTTCGGCATCAAGGGCAAGTTAGCTCCTCAGTATGTGGGTCCCTACCGCATTATCGAGAAGAAAGGAGCTGTTGCCTATAAGTTGGAGTTGCCTGCTGCACTTGAGGGGGGTACATGATATGTTCCATGTGTCCCAGTTGAAGAAGTGCCTCCGTGTTCCAACTGAGGAAGCTCCGTTGGAAACTCTCGAGGTCCAACCAGATCTGACCTATCGCGAGCACCCTGTTCGCATACTCGAAGAGGCTGAACGAAGAACTAGGAATCGTTCCATTAAGTTCCTTAAAGTGCAGTGGTCGAACCATTCCGAGGATGAAGCTACTTGGGAAAGGGAAGATCGCTTATGCAGAGACTACCCTTCTTTCTTTTCCGAGTGAGCCAAAATCTCGGGACGAGATTTCTGTAAGGGGGGGAGATTTTGTAACATCCCAAATACCTAATCAGGTGTTTGTTTCAAATGTAATTAAATGTGTAGAAATTAAAACCTTTTCTCACATCTTAAAACCCCTGATCTCACATGTAATTCTTGCCCAAGAGTTGTGAAACCCAAAAACACAAACCTCTTGTTGGCAAAAGTCAATCTCATATTCCACTTGTCTCAAAACTTTTGCCAAAACTTTGGAAATATTTTCCCCTGATCCTAAAAATGATGTGGGACCCCTCTGAAAAATATCATGAGTTTGAGAACTTGCTTGATAATTTTTGGAGGTAAATCAAACCCTTGAACAGCCTTAATGAATTTCCTGACAAAAATGCAATACATAAAAACCTCTAGAAATTTTATGTAAGATTCATCTTAATGTCAGCAAGCTCCAGTTAAAATTTCATAAATTTTGGAGTTGTTTTGCTATCTCAAATAATTCTTCAAAGCCTCAGCTATTAAAATCGAAATTCCAAAAACCTTACACTGTTCCTTGGGCTGAGCCACTTTCCAAGGCTGGTCCAGCCCAGCCCCATCAGACCTCCTCTCCACCCACTTGAGGTCGTAGCTGTTGGATCCAATCCAACAGCCACGACCTCCTCCTCAACCAACACCGCGAGGTCCTCCCACCTCGGTGAGGTCACAGCCGTTGGATCAAATCTCACGGCCCTGACCTCCCTTCGAGATCAAACGCCCAGGTCCTCCCACCTTGGTGAGGTCATAGCCCTTGGATCAAAAATCCATGGTCATGACCTCCCCTCACTGTCAAACCAATCTAACCTCCTACCTTGCCAAGGTCGTAACCGTTGGATTCAAATCCAAAGATCACGATCTCCTCCTCTGTTTGTCTTGTGCACCAGACCTCCTCTGCGGTCAACACCGCAAGGACCTCCCCACCTCATCGAGGTCATAGTCATTGGATCAAAGATCCATGGCCATGACCTCCACTCGCTATCAAACCACTCAGACCTCCCCGCTTCAATTGTTGTGCGCCGTTGGATTAAAATCCTTGGCTCACGACCTCCCCCATCTCCTCATCGCCGTCAGATGAAAATCACGCGGCCTGGACCTCCCCATCCCTTTCTAGTGTCTTGCCCAGGGGCCAAGACCTCCCGCACCTCAGGTCATGCCCGTTGGATTAAAATCCAACCGCCACGACCTCCTTTATCATCTTGTAGCCATTAGATTTTAATCTAACCGCCATGACCTCCTTCTCTGTTGTGCGCTTTGGCCATGACCTCCCTCACTTGATTTGCGCCGTTGGATTAAGATCCAATGGCCAGGACCTCCCACATGTTGTGTGTCATAGCGCGCGCTGTGACTAAGTCCTGCCCATCAGGTCTGAGCCCCTGGGTGTAGATCCAAAGGCTAGGACCTCCTCCCAGTCTTTTAAAACTTACCGTGTCAAAATCATATCGGAGGGCTGCGACCTTCCTAGCGCTTCTCATCCAACGGTTGGGAGGCATGCCCTGTTCTTCTCCTAGCTCTAGCGCGCACGCGCCATGGCAGTGAGGAGGTCAGTAGCATGTCTTGTCCAACGGCTCTGTGCCTATGCGCATTTATTGCGTGTCAGTGCCTTTCTGCCCTAGGCCATGCCCTAGGTCTGCTCTGACCTATCCCCATCACCTCCATTGTCTTGTCCAGGCCATGGACCGCGCCACGGGCTAAGCTCACCATGAGCTTAACCCTTGGCTCACGACCTCCATGTCCTGGGGTATAGAAGCTCCCCTTTGCCTGCATTGGCTTCTTTTCCACACCTCACCATTTTACTCTCGGTTCTGAGGAGCTCAAACAACTTTGACCTCCTTGGCCGCCATTGAAGCAGCTTGGAGCTCCTCGGTGGCAGTGCTCCAGTGGCTTCCTCTCCCACTCCTTGTTTCCATTTTGAGCGCATCATCACCCAAAGTGCTCCCCTCAAACTTGAATTTATCTTGCCTCCACAGGGCTAGTTTAATTTCAAGTTTGGATCTTGGCCGTGGAGCTCATCGTCTTCACCAGCGCCGGTCTACCTCGTCTCCAACCTCCTCGGCTCCTTCAGGACCTCCAGGTACCTCCTGGTAATCCTTTTAGAGCTGGGCACCATGCTGTGTGTAGCGATGCGGAGCTCTTTATCGCTGTTTGTGTTTTGGCCGTGTTGGTCATCTTGTCCCTCTCCGGCTCGCCGGCAATTTAGGCATTGCCTGCTGAGAGAAGTGGTCGGTGTGTGCGCAACACTATTGCGCACAGATTGGTGTCCTTGGTGGTCGCCGATGAAGTCCTCATCGCCGGCGATGACCACTTGGATGCGCTCGGGATTTTGTCGGACGAAAACAGCAGTGCTGTTGTCGTATTAGGACCAAGATCCTCCCTCTTTATTGCGGCAATCATTGCTTATCATTGCTAATCTTTGTGTTAGTCATTAATGCCATGATCCTGTCCCTTGTCGCGTAATTAAGGCCGCGCGCCTGGTCTCCCCGCGCACGCGTATCTCTGGGACCTCTTTGCCCAAGGACCACCCCGTGGACTTTTGGCAAAGACCTCCCACTCGGGGCCCTCTTTGCAAAAGATCACCCCTGGTCTTTTGTAAAGACAACCCCCAGGACCTCCTCCTTTAAATCTTAACCGCCAAGACCTCCCCTCTTGTGAGATCTTGACCGTTAAGACCTCCCCGTGTGAGATCTTAGCCGTCAGGACCTCCTCTTGTAGATCTTAACCCTTAGGACCTCCTCGAGGTCATCTTAGCCGTTGAGGTCCTCCCAGTGTGGATCTCAGCCGTTAAGGACCTCCCCGTGTTGATCTCGACCATTGAGATCCTCCCTGCGTTGATCTTAGCCGTTTAGGTCCTCCCTCGGACAATCTAAGCTGTTAAAGTCCTCCCTTGGAAAATCTGGACCGTCCAGGACCTCCCTCGAGAGGTCTTGACGATGTAGATCTTCCTTGGGGAGATCTTGACAGTTTAGATCTTCCTTTGGGAGATCTCAGCTGCTCAGGACCTCCCTCGTTTGATCTGGACCACCCCGGTCCTCCCTCGTGTGTTGTGGTTCGTTGGATGCAGTATCAACGGCCACGACCTCCCCTCCGTTGCGCGCAGCGTGGCAGGGAGGACATGGACCGTTGGATCCAAGATCAACAGCCCATGTTCTCTGGACCTGCACAGGCGCGTGCGCATTTTCCTCTGGAGGTCTTGGGCCGTTTGATTTAGATCAACGGTTCACGTCCTCCCCCTCTGTTTTGGAAGTTTAGAAATTCCAGTGAGCACTTATTTGTCAACTGAAACAGGTAATAACTTTGAAAATGCATAACTGATTCGTTTTAAATCCAAATTAGGTGATTCAAATTGCTATAGCTCTGGTTTGGGCCAGGCTCTAATCTAAAAATGGTTATGAGCCCAGTTCAGCTCCAGAAAATGGTTTTATAAATAAAATTCAAAACTAACTTTAAATGTTTCATTAAAAATTCATTTAACTTGTAAATTGCATAAGTACTGCTCTGTAGGTTATTTTTGAGTGAATCCAACTTTGTTGGCTTCCTCTGTTAGTGATCTAAATGTTAGAATAGGATTTAGGCATGTCCCTATTTTCAAAAAGCTTTCTTGTGAATTTTAATTTTGTTCAAGTTCTTGTTTTTGGAAAATTATAAAAACTGCATAGTAGCTCCAAATGAGGTGAATTCAATTGTGTTATTCATTTCATAAGGTGCTTATTTTACTGTAAAAATCTCAGTTGCACCACCCTTCTAGAAAATGTTGCCAAATAATTAAATTAGTGAATAGTAGCAGTTTGGTATTTTTAGGGCTGAGCAGAATTGTTTTGCTCATATCTTTTGCATTGGAAATCCAAATCAATTGGTTCTTGTTGCTAAATTCCCTAAAAATCATCCTCTTGCTGCTGTAGAAATTTCAGAGCATTTGGAGTTTGTTTGCTGTGCTGTCCTTGTGGTTTTCGTCGTTCTTATCGATTCTTTTCGCCTTTTCGATTAGGTGCCGACGAGTGGGTTGATCCTGTGAGTGTTTCTCTGCAGCATAGTGACCAGCCACAGCAAGGCAAGCAGTTTGATCATATCCCATTATTGTCCCATTACTTTAAAGCTTAATACTTTGTTTCACTTATATGTATGCATGCTACTTTGTGTTAAAATGTTGTTAGTAATCCTATAGATGCATATTCTGTAGGTAAATGTTCATTCTCTACTACTAAGCCTAGGACTATCTTGCTGCGATTTAGAGTTCGATGGATGGACTCTTATCGCTTAGTAGTTTATGTTGATAATGCTTAGAAATGCTTAGATAACGGTAGAAATGGGCGGTTGTCGACATTATGTCGATGACCTTGATCACACTAAAATTTTTATTCCCTTATGTCCATCTTGTGCTTTGTAAACAAATAAAATAAAAATGAAAACAAGACTGTTTTGACTTGGGCACAATGGATGTTGGTGTGATATGTTGGGTGTGAATGGAATGGTGCCCAGGTCCCCAAGGACCGAGTTACTTGTGTCACTAATCCAAGCGCTTATGCGTGCTAACCACACGAGGGGGATATGGCACCTCTCTTGGCTAAGTACTTTGGGAGGTGTTAGTTATGGGTCGCTGCTGATGAAACCCTTTTTATAAGAGGAAAAGCTCCCGCAGTTGCTTCGGCTGGGCCGGAGTCTCCTACTCTTTGGTGTGTGCGGCTCTTAACTAGCATCATTCATTGGAAATGCCTCGTAGGACTTAGCCGTGCCGGCATACCAAAGGAAGTGTGCTAAATCATGTGGCGAAAAGGCGGTCCGCGTGTGGGTACATTGGTACACCCTCTGTGGTTAAAACTATTTGAATAGCCTCGTCCTAGGTTATGGACATGCTTGGTAAGGTCGTGCAAGAACTAGACTACAACATTTAATTAAAACTTGATGGGTTGGTATGAATGGATGTTCATGCTATTGTGGTGGCTATTGGGTTAGTCACTTCCAGGATTGTCGTTGTCTATTGTTATTATGTTACTTGTCTCGTTGTTTTTGCAAATGTAAAATGAATTGCAAAATTGCTTTGGAATCTATTACATTATTGCAAATGAAAACTTGCTTTATGCTAAAATAAGTCCAAAGCCTCATCCACTTAAATAAAGCTGGCATGTAGTTAAACTATAGTTCTGTTATATTACACGCGGTCTTGCAGTAGTACATTTTGTACTCATTTGCTTTGCTTAATAACTTTGTTGCAGAGAAAGAAGGTGAGCCCCAAGGGCTTCACACTTGTGAGATGTGCTTCGGGTTTGACGACTAGCTTGGCGGTGCGGTTGGTTGCCTTGTGGGTAAAGGCACACTAATTGGCTTTTGTTTATGGCCATCTTATGGCACTTTTGCTTCCGCTGTTTTTTTTAGTTTTGTATTTGTTGTTTGGCCTGTTGGCCTCTCCTTTTGTAATAACTCTCTCTATATTATGTATGTATTTTATTCTAGTTCGTGCTTGGTTCTATGTCTTGTATGAACTTGATGCATGATTTTGTAAAGAGGTGTGTATACTGCATTTCTGGGAAGTATACATATCTCAAAGACACAAGTTATTATGTTTGTGATGCTAGGGTCAATGGATGACTAAGTATTACAAGCCTAATAAACCGGGGTCCTCACAATACCCCGAGTTCCACAACGAATTCGAGTCCCTGCAAGAGGACGACATAATATGGGCTCCTTGGACGGATGCCTTCGTGCAGGGCACAGTGCCCTATGGCTTGAGCTTGCTATGCCACTAGGATGCGGCGTACTGGAGGACAACTTGCCATCTGGTATTCTCCCACATGGTTGAGCCGTATAACCCACAACGGGTGATGAGGCAGTTCGAGCTGCACCAGGAGATCCCCCCTGCCCTAGGGCGACCACTTGCAAGGCGTAGTCACTTGTAAGTAGATTGCATTGCTTAATAATATTGTAGGTCCTTTAGTCATATGTTATGTCGTTACTATAATTTATTTATTTTGTTCCACCTTCAGGCAGACGAAGAAGGGGCGCAAGAGCGATGACTGGCTTCAGACGCAGCAGCCGTGGATAGATGCATAGCAAACGGCCACTGATTCCATTTTGCAGGAGGCACGACCTTACGATGAAGGGACTTAAGACATGTACTTGGAGTGGTACGTATGGCACACGCGGACGTGATGGACAGGCGCCCCCCGGCCCGACATGCAGATCCTAGCCACGCCAAACGCTTGGACTTGGGGCTGGACTCGCACCGTGCAGCACGCCATGACGATTCGGTACGTTGAGCACGTAGTAGGTTAACCACCCTCCGAAATAGGGTTAACTAACAAAATTTTATTTGTTCGGTAACCATGCAGGTGGACCGTTTGGAGAGCGTTATTGCCCGCAGCCATCGGGAACTCGAGCGGGGTACGAACAACACAGTTGAACGCCTTTTTTCGGTCATGACGACGCTTGCTGGTGATGTTAAGCAGGTCATTCGTAACATGAGTTGTGGAAGGCCCAACGATGTCGACTTGAGGCACAGGACGGAGCGTCGTCGTGTACCCTCGCCCTCGCCATCTTCCCGTCCGGCGAAGTCGACCAAAGAAGGCAAAGAAGATGGGCGGCGGATCGTCGCGCGAGCTTGCCGCGCAGGACTCTACGCCGATGTCGCTGCCGCCACGGAGGGACCCTCTGCCGATCTTTGTCGCTGCGTCATGGAGGGACCCTCTGGCGATCTTTGTCCTCGTCACGGAGGACCCTCTGCCGGTGCCGCTATCGCCACGGAGGCAGAAGAGGCCATTCCGGAGAGCACGGAGGTGCAACCCGGAACCGCAGCGGAGGTTATCCCAGATTCTCCCTCGCAGCCCCACACTCTTGGACAATTTCCAATGGGCGTCTGGTGCCATGGTATCGTCCGGTACACACCATACCCCACAACACCACCCAAGGTGAACCGCACCATAAAACAGCCACCTGGGCCATCCCTAAGTGAGCCGAGTTGGTGCCTCTCCATGGATCCTACTGCTTGGATCACAGACTTGTTCTCAACGCCACTCCCGCAGGTGATGCCCCCCCTGTACGCCAACATGGCGGTTGAGAAGCCCCGCTATGACCTACGGCAGAACCCACGGTCACCTGATAGGCTGACGTTCCCACAGGAACAGATTCGTCAGAGATCTATGGTAGGAACACGGTGCGGAAGGCCAGTACAGGGTCCTATGGCCAAGAGCAGTGAGTAGCAGCGTGAGCAGTAGTAACATTAGAAGTCTATTATATGTACTTCAGTTACTGATTTGTAATCCAAGCAGAGTGTGGTAATTGGAATGTAATTGGGCACTTGTACTTCGTTATCTATCTCTGTAGAACAATTTTATTCTCATTCATCAAGGACTACGATGCATAGATAAAGAGTGGACAGTACAATCTTATTAGAACTGACGTTCTACTTGGCAAGAACAACATATAATAGAAGAAAGACCGCAAAACTAACTATCTTAACTAATTTGTGAAGCATCTTCTCAACTCTTTCCATCCTCTCATCCAATCTTTGAAGTCTGTTCTCTTCATTTTGCATTGGTTGATCGGACGCCGACGATCAAGCATGAATTGCAAAGAACACCACTCGAGTCTTGCATTAGTTGATCGGACGCCGAGGAGCCGCCTTAATTGCAAAGAACACCACGGAGTCTTCTTGCAAAGGCAAACAATTTGCATTGCAATATCTTGAACCATCGGGGCAGCTTCATCACCAACGCCAAAACCGACATGTTGTGTTCTACAAAAGAATTGCAGCTTCAAATGAAAGTAACAAAACCTGGTATCTACAATGCAATTTATTCGTGCTGATTTTGCAGAAGTTACCGAAAGATTTGAACACTTCATGAACACTCGGGACGGATTCGTTGGCGTATGAGAGGTAAGCACATTCGCCGGATCCCTACAACGAGGGCAAACCAGCTGCTGCCATAGTGATTGTAATTCTCTGCTCACACGAAAATTCGATGAGGCCAAAGATATATTGTTTTACACTGGAAGAAAGGAGAAGAGGAAGAGAAGAGTGAGGTGAATGGCAGCCAAAGCATCCATATATAGCGTTGGGAGCACGAAGGGGCCACTGTGTGGAAAGGAGGACATGACCGCACAGTGTGGAAAGCAGGAAGTGACCACTCTCTCCAAAGCACGAAGTGACCACTCTCTCGAAAGCAGGAAGTGACCACTCTCTGGAAAGCAAGACGTGACCACTCTCTGGAAAGCACGACGTGACAACTCTTTGGAAAGCAGGACACGACTACTTTCTGCAAAGCACGACGTGACCCATCGTAATACTTCACCATCGTAATACTTCACTATTTATGGTTTAAATGCCTAAAATGCCATGTATGCTCAAGAAATGCATATAATTACTCTTTAATAAAATTGAGGCTCGTCCTAGGTTATGGATACGCCCCGTAAGAATTAGACTATAACATTTTCATTAAAAAGTAATAAGGAATAACTATAACCATGCTTCTAATTGCAGGTCCCATATTCTATAGACACAAAAGCATGTTAAGACAACCATTAATTACTAAGCAAATGAATAGGTCCAATAGGTCTTCGTTTATGCAATTTAATTATTTGACCAAAATTTGTAGAGCGGTAGTGATGCAAAGGAATATATGGATAAATAGAGAATATTAATTCAAGTCCAAAACATTTGGGTTCATCTTATTTGGAATTTTTATGAATTAGTTATGCATTTTCGAAGTTATCAGCCTTTTTCTATTGTAAAACTAATAGAGTTAATGAGTCATTACCCAAAATAATACTCTCTGTTATAGAGACATATTTGAAACCAATTTTATAATAAAGTTCATTAAAAATAAAAATTATCAGAACTGGTTTAATCCATTTTGGGGTTGAGATGAATTAGTTATGTATTTTTGAAGTTATTCATATTTTTCAGTAGACAAATTAATGGATTTCGAATTTCCTAAGCCTTTTAGACTTTTCCTACCAGGGCTGAGCTAGCCTCAGGCGATGACGTGTGGGGTCCAAGCATAGTGCACGGCACTTAGGGCTTGGACTCACGCGTGCGCGAGGCGGACTGTCGGTTTTTTATCGAACGGTTGACAGTTAGTGCGAACGTTCGGACCACACTTTCTGATCGTCCGATCGAGATCTAACGGCTCATAAACGCCGCGTGTTCAGACGGTCCGAACAGCCCTTTTGATCTGGACCATTGATTTCGCATCGGACGGTCCAAACGCGAGTGAACGTTCGGACCACCCGAGCGGTCAAGAGATCTGGGACGTTTATTTTCCATCGGACGGCCCAAAAGCGGTTGGTGCGGCGGGGTGCACTTAGTTGACTCCGCCGAGTCCATTCGCCTGGGTCGGACTCGAGCAAGGGTTGGGTTGGTCGATTGAGCAGTCAAGAGGTTTGGTGAGATTTAATTTATCTTCTCTACTTTGACCAAGGGTTTATAAATAGAAATAAAATCCCTAAAAATGTCAAATAAATCAGAGGGGTTCCTGGGAAGGTCAAGTATCCATAAAAATTATTAAAACTCACTGTTCATAACATATTTTGTATAATATAAATTCAATCTTAGGCTAGGTCTTTTAATGGTGTTTGAATTTTCTTAGGGTTCAAACCAGTCCGAAAAGTTTGGAAAAAATTATATTAATTCATGATAAATATTCTAGTATTTGAAGAAATTATTTCCAGATGATAACAAAATGTTTTTGTTGCTTTTTTTATTTGGAGTTCTAATTTGAAGTGTATGTTTAATAATTCTGCCTCATGTTGTTCCACACAATCCACATTTGAAACACAAACATGTTTCAACGGTAATAACAACTTGTTACATCGTAGAAAGCAGTGCAGGTTACAACGCAAATCACTACAACACTCACATGACTACAACACTCACATGACTCAAATACACTAGATAGCTTACAGATACTAAGTGGCACCAGAGGAAGAAGGTCTATTCGGGCAGTTCCTGAATGAGTTCCCATGAGTCTTGCATAGCCTACACCTCATTGCTCTTGGCCGATCTCCACGTTGGCTCGCATCCATGTCGTTGCAGATGCGCCTTGACTGACGCCTCCCACGGCCCGGATACCATAGTGCGTCATTCGGTGACCACTTCACTGCTCCCCGCCATAGGTCCCTGTAGTGGCCTTCCACACTGTAGGAGTTGAACTCCCCGTTCCAAGTATCATACAGGTGTCGTATGTCGTAGTACTCCGACATGTACTTGCTAGAAGATTGGTGAAATACAGCACATGCAGCATATACGTGGGAGCAAGGCTTGTGCAGGAGTTGATGCTTGTTGCAGGTGCAAACTGCCACATCGCCTATAGTGTAAACATGCTTCCGGTCACCTCTCATGTGGCCGCGAACGTACCTGTCCCGCAGGCGGATCTCGAACTTCCTCCTCATGCCATCCATTGTGATAGCTACATGGGATCGGGCCTTGGTAATTTTCTTGTCCATGTAGGCAAGGGTAACCTCCGAGTACTGTTTCCCTTCGTCGAAATGCTGCTTGGCCATCATTGCCCGATTGACGAAGTAACCGACCGTATATAGTTCCATGTCTCATCGACAACAACGGTGATGGGCAGGGCACGGACCCCTTTTAACACACCGTTGTATACCTCGTACATATTGGTTGTCATGATGCCGTACCGAACACCATAGGTGTCGTGAAGAAGGGACCATTTCTCATAGTCGAGGGCATGCACGCTCATCCACTCAGGAAACTCGCTTTGCGGTGCGCTTGGGCCAGAACCTCTACTTGCACGCTCGGTTCTACCTCAAGCTCCCACCACACGGCATCGAACTTGCGCTTCTGGTTCTGCAGGCAGAGCTTCTTGAACTTCTTCATGAGGTCTTTGCTCTGGAAGCGCGTGTGGAAGTTAGCAGCTAGATGCCGCATGCACCAACGTGTGCGCATGTCGTTCCATTGGAACGGCGGGCTTGTACTGTGCTGCATGGTGTGCAGCGCAGACAACAACCCGGCATGACGGTCGGTTATGATGCACACATTCGACCGATCCCTTACAACATGTTGCTTTATGTTGGCTAGAAACCATAGCCAACTGTCAGTGTTCTCATTCTCCACAATTGCAAAGGCAACTGGGAGCAACTGGTCATTGCCATCAGCGGCAATAGCGGTGAGAATGGTGCCCTTGTACTTCCCGCAAAGGAAAGTACCGTCCATAGTCAGGACGAGACGACAGTGGGAGAAGCCCTGGACTGCCAGGCCAAAAGCCCAGAAGACTCGATCATGGATTAGGGAATGTGGGATGTTCGACGGGTGGGGCCTGTCCACCCTGTTGACGCATGTCCCCAGATTAGCATCCGTAATTTGCTTTAGCATTCTGGGGACTAGGTTGTACGCCTCCTTGTAGCTACCGTACAACCCTTCGAGGACCTTCCACTTCGCCCACCAAACCTTACTGTAGCTAACGACATACCCTACTGTATTCGCTACGTTAGCCATCAGGACCTTCAGCAAAACGGTCAAATCGGCGACAACTGCATGGCTTATGATGCTTGCGATGTAGGCCAAGGTTACATTCTTATGCGTTTGCAATGGCTCCTGAAGCTCACATGTGTGATCCATCACGACTGTGATGCGGAAGGCCGTTCCTGCCCCAAGGAATCTCTACGCATGGACTTTGCCAGGGCAAGAGCTAAGCACGCACTTAACTATGTAAGTGTCATGATTAGACCTGCACATAATGGAAGACATATAATAGTTAGTACGACTTACTGTGGATAGTTCAAGATATAGCAAACAACGTTCAAACTCACCTGTAAACTCGGTAAGTCCGATTGGTCTTCACCGCGAAACTCACGATAGCTTGCTTGGCGGCAGCCTTGTGTGGGAAATGTTGCCCCACAAGCAAGGTGTCCGCATCAAAGGCCCACGAAGACTCGTACTCCTGGGCCAGAACAAGGGAAGAGGGCTCTTGGCAATCCAACCGACTTGGAACATAGTCCGTGTCGGTCGAAACAATGCCACCGACGATCCCGCCCTCATCGTCGGCTTCGTCCTCGCTGGATTGTGAGTCAAAGTCGTCCTCATCTTCGGTGGTAGTGCCCTCGGACATGCCATCGATAATCTCGTGACAATCAACACGAGCACCCTGCCATTTATCCACACCTTCATTTGGTTGGAAACTACCAAAATCTCTATCAACTAGAGCATCCTGCCTAACGACGTTTAGCGCTCTTGAGACCTCTCCCGTCGTCAACAAACTGAAGAGGGGGACAAGAGCATCGCTAGCTCCTTCAACGGCGCCCCCTAGAGGATTGAGCAGGATAAACAAAATGGACATACACCATGGGTCGTCGATAGATCGGAGCGTGAGGATTGCTAACGATCTCTATGTACTATGCCCACATGGCACTGCTGGTCACCTTCGCCAGGCCCCACAACATCTACCCATGTGGTAGGACCATGGTGGCGGTGACCGCCTCTATTACTATCTTGTTCCTGGCGATGTGCCTATCGAACAACTGCCAAATGCACCATCGTAGCTCCAGCAAATCAACGTGTGTTAGCTTGGGAACGTTTAGCAAGGCGCGTTGGCAGTTGGACAAATCAACTCCGTCTAGACCGGCACGCATTTCTGACAAAATTAACACAATATTTCAACCAAAACACATCATAAAAACCATATGTGCGTTGCTGAAATGAACTTACAATGTTACCGACTCTTAACCTCAAACAGGGAAGACTGCAAATTCAAACATGCATCGCATTAGTAACGACTTCGGCAAATGGTGCCAACAAAGGACAAACGAAAATGTTAAGTACGGGAGAGGGAGGCACCTCAGAAAGAGGGAGAGATTCCTGAGAGGAACGATCGAGCGAGTGTGTGGCTGCGCATTTAAATAGCCGAGCACCGAGACGCAACAGGACAGAGGGGCAGGTCCCTACCGCATTTGGCAGAGGGGCAGGTCCCTACCACGCCCCACACCGAGGGCACCTCTGCACGCAACGTGACCGAACGAAGAAGTTTTTTGCGAAAACGATGCTACGCGGCCCCAAGATTCGTCGTACATAGACAGCAACTAACAGATCGAGACGCAGCATGACACTGCCCCTCAGAGGGTGCAAGTCCCTATCGTGCCTAGCAGAGGGGGCAGGTCTCCCTACCACGCCTAGCGGAGGGGGGTCCCTCGCACCCCACACCGAGGGCGCTCGCGCGCGCGTGACGAGCGAAGCGACTTTGTGCGAAGCGATGCTACAGCCCCAAAATTCATCGTACACAGATAGCGACTAATAGGTCGAGACGCAGCATGACGCCGCCCCCTAGAGGGTGCAGGTCACCTACCGCACGTAGTAGGGGGCCTACTATATGTGATACTTAAATTTTGCACTTAATGTGTGATGCATGTAATACTTTTGCGTTCTTATGTGTAGTCATTCAAACAAAGCATGTTTGTTCAATGCATATGGATGCCTATAGCTTAATGCACATGGCACATCGATGCAACATGTCAACTCGATAAAAGGTAACAACAATAATGCGTCCACCATTTAGTTACATGCTTTAGGAGATTGAACATAAGTGCGTACAGAAAGGGAGACTACCGAGGTACAAGCTTCTCCACCCGTGCCTAATGGTAGAAGTTGCCTCTCGCTACCCACATAGAGTGTTCTCCGGTTGGGCGCCTCGAATGTGGTTGGCCGTCGTTGTAGTGGCACGCACATATGCAGCTAGGGTTGGCGCAGCAGCATGTGGGATCATAGGAACTTCCTATGTTCGTGACCTCCTCATTGCCTGTCTCGCGCTGCATCTGTTGGCGGAGGTCATCATTTTGCTCCTTGAGATCGTCAATTTGTGCCTCCAAATCAAAGATTCGGTTCCACAATATATCCACATGCCTCGCAACATGTCGTCATGGGGAGGATCGATCTAGTGGGTAAGGTTGCATTTTGCCATCTGCTACAAGGGACGGTTAGTATGGATGATGTATTAGCAGTAACATGAACAAAACTATTTACCCCAGAGTATGGGCATCGGAAGAAACGCCGTTCGCCATCGAAAAGGCTGTCTATGACCTGCACGATAGCGTCCTCCCCGTGTTCGCATTTCGGCCACTTAGGTTGAGCACGCTTGTTCGGCACCAACCGGTAGTTAGGGCCGAAGTCCTCCCTCCTTTCCAGGAGAATGTCTTGCTTCGCGACCGGTTGGATCGGTCCTGGCGCCCGCCATTGTATATTCTTGTCTGACGGGAAGGTTCTTCTTCCTACGGTTTCAAGGGTCGAGTGGTACTACTTTCGGAGCGTGGGGCGTGCATTTTATAGCCCGTGGGGGGTGGCTAACAAAGTAGGTAATGTATTAGCATGCAGATGACAAGACCAAGCGGGTCGGTGTTGCTTTCTTGCAATGACTAGACGAGCGAGGCAACTTTATGCAATGACAAGACCACAGGGCGCTTTATGCAGATGATAAGACCAAAAGAGACAGCCTTGTGTAGTGAGAAGACCAGACGAGGCAGCTTTGCGCAGTGAGAAGACCACATGGGCCAGCTTTACGCAGTGATAAGGCCAAAGGATGCAGTTTTGTGCAGTGACAAGACCACACGGGGCAGCTTTGCGCAGTGATTAGACCAAAGGAGACAGCCTTGCGCAGTCACAAGACCAGATGAGGCAGTTTTGCGCAGTGATAAGACCACACGGGCTAGCTTTGTGTAGTGATAAGACCAAAAGAGACAGCTTTGCGCCGTTTAGGGTTTAGGTTCAGGGTTACGCTTTTCAGATCGACTTGCCAACCCTGACCGCCTCACCAGCTTTTCAGACCAAAAAAAACAAGACTTTGCAAAGAAAGACGTGACAACACTCTACCTCGCTAGCTTTTCAGATAGTCATGACAACACTCTACCTCCTCAGCTTTTCAGAACTAAAAGACATGACTCTGCATGAAATTAACCACACCATGCCAACCATGTGGCTTATAAAAGGGGGTTGAACGAAACCCAACACTACACAATAGATACCCAGCTATGGACTCTTTGGCAAACTTCTACGCGAGGATGTTGCAGAAGCAAAAGTGGCTTAAGCAGAAGAGGAAATAGCTACAATACCCAGATTTTCAATGAAAGCTGCTCCAGTACCACCACGTTTTCCGATCCCGCTGTGTGTGTGTGGCAAACCGGCAGAGAACATTTAGTCCACACACCCAGACACCACAGCCCGGGCGTACTACACGTACGGGCACTACCTGGTAAGCGTTTCTTTCGCACGCATCGATTTTCCTCTCCCAATGTTGAATTCCTTAAATTTTTAACTTCATCCCCGTAATGGCGGCCGAGATGCGCCGCCACTTCTTCGATGGATCGATGGCCCGGGATGTCTGACAGGCATTCATCCAAAGAGTACATCTTTGAACTACTCGGTGCAGGCCGAGAACTTCGTGTGGTGGAAACCTTACGTACCAGACCCTGTTGAGGAGGCACCGAAGGAGCCCAGTACTCGCCCAGGCGTAATCCATATCGACGATGTGAGTTATGAAGATTGTACATCCTTATCACGTTTTTCACTGTATGATGTACTTACATCATAGAATCGTAGGACATGGACGACTTCGACATACGCGCCCGGCGTGGACAGTCCCGCGACAAGGCTAAGGGAAAGTCTCATGCGGTTGAGCACAGCGCCCGAGGTATCCGATGCGCTGGCGTAATCCGTATCCACGACGTGAGTTATGAAGAATTTACATCCTTCTTACGATTTTCACTATATGGTGCACTTACATCATGGAATCGCAGGACATGGACGACTTCGACATACCAGCCCGACGTGGATAGTCCCGCGACAAGGGCAAGGGAAAGGCTCAGCGGTGAGCGGCCACCACAACATCTGGTTGCCGGGCGTAATCCGTGTCGGCGACGTGGTGATAAAGAATTTACATCCTTCTTAAGATTTTCACTATCTGATTGCATTTACATCATGGAATCGCGGGACATGGGCGACTTGACATACCGACTGACATGGGCAAATCCCGCGATAAGGGAAGGGAAGGTCGGCGAGGAGTTCAACGCCGAGCTTGCAAGGAAGGAAAAATAGCCCCGGTCTACGCAGTAGGTCAGGTCATTACGTAGTAGTCCCCTGTCCTACCCCCAAAGTTTTTTACTATCCCCTAAAGGCATGTATACTTATATGGTCCGGATGCTTGTAGCGCAGTGTACCGTAGTAGTAGCGAGGATGACTAAAGCAATTAGCCGAACCATTATGCCATGTCACTACGTGTAACATGCTTCTGTCCGCAGACTCTAATGTAGTTTTGGTTCCGTGTCTCCGCTAAGCCATCAAAGCAAGCCTATATTGCAAATATGCCTCTTCTAGTGGAATCCCAGAAAGAACCATGTTTTAGGGCATCTTCATAATCACAACGAGCGTTCTCAACCCCTTCAATCATATTCTGTATAAGCTTCATAAAGTACTTCATCATTTTTGTCTATATCGTGTATATACGTTCAGACGACTTCATCGAGGAGAGACTTCATGTTTTGTAATTTTCCTATACTCATTTACTATATTTTCAAATTACTACAAACAATAATAAATGGCTATGACGGAACCACGATTTAGGAGAAAAAAACTCTACTTTACCCCATGCCCTTATTTTACAAATCTCGGTGTCGATATTTTTTTTGAAACAAATATAATTAAATAATATTTAAAATTTAAAATTTTCAATTTTTTCGTTCTTTTTTTCAAAAATTTGGATTTTAGAACAGTGACCACCACCTTGCGGGGTGTAAGGGCGCACCGCGCCCGGTGGCGGGGGCAGATCGCCTGCCGCCCCTGATACCCGTGGTACCTACACTGTTTACAGGCTAATTTTGCAAATTATGGTGAGAGAGAACTACTTTTAAAATTAAATGTGGCTACATGACTAAAACAGTAAAAAATTCTATGCTATCTCAACGTGCATGCGGGTGGGTCCACCAAATTAGCACGTATTACAAGGACTAAAGCCATCATTTCTGACCCATGGGTCCCTCCATGAAGTTGTACTTCGTATATTTTTAATCATGTTTATGTGAGTCGTTTGTTTTGTTTCTATTGAGAACCAAGTATTTCTTTATAAAACCGATCTGTATCTCTAGAAAACCGATCCGGTTAGTTTCTTTATTTTTGTTACGTGATATGTTACAGTCCTTATGCTTTGCGGGTCGGTTCCATGTCGTCGGACTAGAGTTGTCACCTATATAAGGCTATGTACCGCCATCGACGTAGAGAGAGAGAGAGTTGAATTATGAATTAAAACGCGTGTGTGTTGACCTTCGGTCGTTAGGGTTCATCTCTATTCTATATGTGTTCTTATGAATTCCAATCTAAGATTTCAGCTTGGCGTGAGGGTTCCTACTGTGGTGTAGATATTTGCTCGCTGGATCTTGAGGTCCCCTTGTCCTAGGTAGTGCATTGTGGTGCGCACGGTTGTGAGTATTATCTATGCTAGTGCGAATTGCATCTTGTAATTTGTACTCCACATATTTGTTCGGGAAATACCATCGTGAAAGATCGGGCAACCTATGGATTTAATCTCATATGGAGATTTGATCCACATCAATACCCGATGAGGCATCACTAAGCATGCTCATGACCACGAGCACGGCTATTTAAATAGATTTACACTCTGCAGAGGTGTACAACTTTACCCACAGTATAGGAATTCTCTAGTTTATCTGGTATCCATCGATACCACTGCACACAACATTATAGTATGCAGTCCAGAGCATGTAACGAAGCCTTTACATCACCTAGTTCTAACCTCACACTAGGCGGTCCAATGAACACGCTCACTTCACCCGAGTACGCCCCCATCTTAGTGAGGCATTCACCGTTGTGTCAGCAAGCTTTGTTCCCAACGTCTCGGTGAAGGGAGCCCCTTTAAGCATGCCTACCCGGTCATGCTCGTACTACTGCGGCCCACTAACATGGAAGGCTAGTTTTCGATGATTTAATTAGATAAGGCCATCCCATATAGGTACATGTGGTTGTACGCTTAGGCTTAGATATGATTCACTCGTGTTCGGTCCTTAATTGACCTGGGCGAGGATCTCGCCCTATCTACTTATGAGATACACCTCTCACACTTCTTAGACTATCGTATCTCTCGCCCACGTTACAAACTAAGTTTTTCATTTTCATTTTTATACAAAATAATAGAGGTAAACCCCTCTGGACCATCATTTCAAAATCTCCTAAATTCATACTCAACATTTTACCCATTTTCAAATTTTAGTAAATCTAGAGCCCGACTAAGCATTTGTGCAATATTCGCACTCCAAATACCCAAATTAACATCATCTATTATAAACTAATGGCTACAATAGTAAGGATACCAATATTTCAAGGATGACCATACATTGAATAGGAATATAACTACCGTTATCCCCAAATATAGCAATTTTAAGCAAACATACACGCATCCATAATAGATTTTGCAAAAATAAGTACGATAATTGAAATAATGGGATCAACATGATAAAAAAGGTGCTTGCCTTGCTCTGGTATCTCTGAATATGAGGATGGAGGGTCGACGAATAATTCGTTCGTGGTATCGACGTCTATTCAAAAGAGCCGATAACAAATCATAAATAGAAAAATAATTTCAACAGCAAAAAAAAACCCAAATATTTTTGCATATTCAGACATAGCATGATTTTATATGAATTTAGAAAAAAATATTCATTCAATTTGGAGTTTGTCTGCAAAAGTTACTAACATTTTAATTTGCTTCGGTTTTGAAAATCCTGAAAATGAAAAATGTGACATCAAAAGCGTATTCTCTGAGGTTTACGCTTTCTAACAGAGAAAACATATTTTCCTCTGAGTTCTTCCAAGGTTTACGCTTTCTAATAGAAAAAGCGTATTTTCCTCTGAACTTAAAACGACTTTTCTCATTTTTCTGAATTTTATTAACTTACATGTGGGACCTATTTGTGAGTGGCTCACATTTTTATTTGCTTGATTTTATTTATAAAACAAAGGCGGCCCCACATGTTTTTGACTTATTATTTATCAACTAATGATTAAACCTATTTTTAAGTTTAATTAACTGACGGCTGGGGTCCACATGTGAGTCTCTCAGTTTTAAAACATGTTTTAAAACTAGAAACAGTGGGTGGTCCCACATGTCAGTGACTCATATACTGAACATGTTTTAAATTAGAGTTTTGATTAGTTTTTTAGCCGGTCCCGCATGTCATTGATTAGTTTCACTTAACCATTATCATTAGTGTTAAGCTTATACTCATCCCGAGTGGGTCCTACTATCAGCGAGAGAGAAGAGAAGGGAGTAGAGTAGGGGCACGCGTGTCCAAGAGCAGGAGGAGCTCACCGACAGCGAAGCATGCGCAGAAAAGCTCGGGGAGCTCAAAAATGGAAAGAGGGAGTCATTACGATGCTATGGGAGGTGAAGGTGGCCGGAGTCGATGTTGCGGCGGCGGGTAGTCTTGGGTTAACATGGCATTCATGCTAGGGGCAAAGACAAGGCGAGCTTTAAGCTCAAATCAGCTCAGGGTGCTATCGCAAGGTTAACTACCATGGCTTGGGGCCCTACGGTCGCCTGAGGTGAGCCGACGGCAATATCCCGCAGCGGCACCATGAGCTCCACTATTGATTCAAAGCAAACACTCTACACTACAAAAATTGAAGGAGGCTTATGCTTGAGTTGCTCACTATGATCACGAGGAAGCTGATAGTGAGGTCGGAGAAGGGCTGAGATGGCTTGACGGCGATGAACAGAGGCGGCGGCGGCAAGCTTCACAGTGATGGGTCACCTCAGTGGAAATCAGCTGAAATGAAGCACATGCATAGCTTCAGGGGGGGCTCATAGATGGAGGGATTGACCTCGGTGGTGTCAAGAACTCACCAGAGAAGGGTTGGCATCGATGGCAGCGGCGAAGTCAGAGAGGTTCACGAGGACGGCTCGGTGTGGTTGAAGCTAGCTAAAATGGACTGCATGAGAAGGTTCAGTGAGGTGAGGCAATGCTCAAACTAGACATAGAGTGGCTAGGGGCTCACTGGGCGTGGAGATCTCCTGCGACTATCGTAGCGCTAGAGATGAGGAAGAAGACTTGATTGCGGAGCTACACTACAATAGAAGAACAGGGAAGTGAGGAGGTGAATGAGTGAGCCAAATGGCACATGCTGACATGCATGTTTAGGGCTTGGCTCACCAGGACATGCTTGCGCTTCTGCGGACCACGTGCACTGGAGCTTGGGACGATGACGCGTTCTGGGCGTTATGGTGGAAGAAACTTACCGGGAAGGGGGAAAATAGAATGGCATGAAGGTTTAGGGTTTCTACATAGAAGGTGGGGCATCAAGTAGCGAGATGAGGGGGAGAACAACGATGGGAAATTGGTAGGCGGCTCAGATTTTCAAGAGTTTCTCGCACGGCGACGAGACCCAAGCAGAGTGAAATGGTGGGCAGAGCAGGTGAGACCAGGCGATCGTGGTCCTCTCCTATTGGCGCTCGAGGGTGATGGCAGCAACGGCATGGGCGAGGCTCTGGCGCGCTATAGGGTGGAGGAGATGGGCTGCGTGAGGTGGAAGAAGTAGCCTGACATGTGGGCCTAGCACATCAGGGAGAGGGGAAGAGGGAGGCTCGCGTGGGCTGAAGCACTGCACGAGAGGAGTTGTGCCCACAGATTCAGCCCATTCGCACGGCGGGAATTCAAATTAGGTTTTCGAATTTTCAAACTGGCTGATTACTGTTCGAATTTCTAGACATAGTAACTGGGCTCCAAAATTTATGAAATTTTTTTAAGGCCTCTAACCTAGTATGTTTTATTGTGTAAGTTTTTCAGGATTTTATAGATTTTGTGATTTTCTCAAAAATTCTTCCAAGTTGCTGTTTTCAAGTAAGTGCATTGTTGTTTTTGATGATTTTTTTTTTAATACATGCTCAAATAAATTTTCTCACATATAGACATGCTCAAAATTATTCCCCCATTTATTTTTCATTATACTTCCTAAAATTGGGATTTTTTGGATGTTACATCAAATAGGCATACGAGTAGTTCCAATGAAATAATTGTGGACGCAATATAGGCGCAAACTATGGTAACCATAAGCGCACGGGTCCACTGAATCTTTTCACCTGAGTAAGCCTAGGTTTATCTATCTCAGGGAATAGTTGGCATCGCAAACTAAAGGCTGACAATTACAACCAACTAGAAGGTTGTATGAAAGATTGAAATTCACTAACTAACTCTGAGAGAACAGAAATTACTTAGGTTTAACCAAGTATAAAGAGAATGTCTAGAAAATGGTATACCGTCAGATAAGAATCTGACAAGATACCTTTCCATCTCTGGATGCTCTCCATGGTGCAAAGGTATCCTATTAGATTCTTATCCATGGTGGAGAGGTATCCTGACAGGATACCTCGAACGCGCACGTGAGGTGACATGGTGGTAAATTGGTAATGGCGGCAAGCACTAATGGCATGGCGATGGCGGGGCTCGGTGATAGTAGGAAACATGTGCGCCCAAGACTATGGATGGCCACCATCGAGCCGCGTCGTCGTTGGTGTGCTTCTGCCCAACTTTCGAATCCATGGTCCCCTTGTTTCATCCATTTTTCGCTACAAATGTCGTAAAATTTGCTTGAAGGTCTGCAAAAACTGGCTTGAAATTTTTATTTTTTGTTCCAATGGTCCTGAAACTTGCTTTCAATCTCGAAACAGGTCTGAAACTTGCTTTTAATCTTGAAACTTGCCTGGAACTTGACGCTTCAGTTTTGAAGCATGATACTTACCTTTGGAACTTCATGATGTTTTAGATCTGAAACTTCAGTTTTAGTTTTGACATTATAATGTTTTAGATCTGAAACTTCAGTTTTGGTTTTGACATTATAATTTTAGTTCTGAAATATTCTATCCCGTTCGAAGAGGTCCCCTGATGGGATACTATTGTGTAGCTTCTTTCACCGAATTTTTTAAACTTTATGCTTGAAACTATCTTAAACATGCTTGAAACTCCGTGAAATGTGCTAAAATTCTCTGAAATGCGCTTGAAAACCCCTGACATGTGCTGAAACTCTACGAAACTTGCTTGAAACTCTTTTCGAAACATTGGTGAAACCTTTTGAAACTTGGTTGAAACATCAACCTAAAGATTTGACGAAACATGAAACTTTGATCAAACATGAAACTTGCTAAAACTTTGATATACCGTTTGGAGCACTTCCAACAGTATAGCATGGGGTAGCAGCTTCCAAGTCCAATTAAATATATCCTCCTCTAGGCTAGGTTCACCTGCTATGAACTGGTACTTACCTAAGATTGCTCTCATCCTACATATCAATGCTACCTTTTCACCCGTTCACCTGTCACGTGATAAAGTTAATCTTAGACATAGCAAGCTCTACACTATTTGATATAGAGATCGGTTGACTAAATCCAAACATCATGTTTCAATCTAGCAACTAACAAGTTGTTAACAACTAATATAAATAATCTAATTACTAAAGTATCAAATGAATTGATTGCATCACAGATAACACCAGTGTCGATTACATCGCAAGATCCCTTGAACCCGAGGGAAGAATAGGATTGACCCCCTTCTGGTTCAGGACATCATCATGAAAACAATGGTGGACGAAGGGGAAGGAGACATGGTGGTGGTCCTCTAGGTGTCGGACGATGCTAAGTCCTCTAGGTGTTGGGCGATGCTAGGGTTAGCGTGACCCTATTGTACTTTAGTGCAGCTTAGCTCCTTCTCGGCGACTTCTTCCTTCTTCTTGGCGAAACTCTAATTCGGCGATTTCAACGACTTCTCGGGTTTAGTACCTGATAATCTCCCACACAGGTTGTTGGTATGATTATATAGGCTTGGGGGCGAGGCATCCATGGCTTGCACGGCAAGCAAGATGCGGGTTGGCAATGATGGTAGCGCCAAGCCACACTAGGTCGGCGTATGGGCGGCGTTGGCTCTAGCTAGGTGAAGTCAGCCTCTATTCCTGTGGATACAATTTGCAATGGTGGCGAGGGTTTGTCGAAACACTCGTTTTTGGGAATTTCATGCTTACTATCAGACCTTAGGAGGTCAGATCGGCACTTGTGGCAGTCAAATCAGCCATGGTAAAGGTCAAATGGCTTGCGGTCTGACTGGCCTAGTGTGTGTAAGATCGAGGATGCCGACTAGAGGGGAACGAATAGGCGGTTTCAAAATCTTTTGGCTAAAACCGAGTTTTATGCAGAATTGTAAATCAATTCGTTTTTGCTCAATTAAAACCTAAATCAACTAGTCTTGACTAAGTGCACCAATAATATAAGACTATTGATAATGATAGCAAACAAACAAACACATGTAAGCAATTTAATTCTAGGAATGTAAATTGCACAAAGTAAATCACAAGAGAGCAAACCGCAATGACACAAGGACGTTTTACTATGGTGTTGGGAGACTTGCTGGTCTCCCCTAATCCACATTGAGGTAAGCCCAAACTAATTGGACTTGCTTCACGAATTAAGCCAAACACCTCAATTCCACTAGTGGTGGCTATTTCCCGCTTCGGGTAGGTGAGCTCCAACCTTCACAACACGTCGAGCCTTCTCACAAGCTTCTTGAGAAGATCACCGGTTCACGACGCCTCCACACCGTCTAGATGTCGGCAAACACCAAGAGTAATAAGCCAATCCCCTTGCTTGATTCTCACCACGTGCAACGAATGCACAAGCTCAAGTAGATACGAAATCCACCTCTAGATGCAACACATATAATTAGAGACCTCTCTCCTTGCTCACAAGGTGCAACACATGCACAATTGAGAGGAGAAGATCACACAAGCTCAAGAGAGTGAAATGTGATGCCAAAGATTGTCTCTCAACTGGCCAAGGGGGTATTTATAGCCCCCACAACAAAACTAGCCGTTGGGAGCAGAAATCAGCAAACTCAGCAAAATGCGGTAGTACCGCTATAGAAATCCGGTACTACCGCCCCCAATGTTCAACGATCAAAAAGGGTGCATTAAATGCTAAAAAACTAGCTATTGAAAGTTTGGTGCGGTACTACCGCACTCACAGGGGCCGGTACTACCGCTCAGCGGTAGTACCACTCTTTTCGAGTGGTATTACCGCAGTCCAATTTCAGCACAGACGACACTCAGGGAAAAAGGTCATAACTTTTGACTCCGATGTTGGAATTGAGTGATCTTAGACTCTATAGAAAGCTTATTCAGAGATCTACACAGCCCACCTATTTGATTGATCTCAAATTCATTTGATCAAATCAGGAAACACAACTCCAAAGAGTCAACACATGGCCTAAGTCCAAGAAAAGGGCAACGAGCAATCTTAGACCATGCCAAGGAATGATGCATGACCCTCAACAATTTGCAAAACACATTTGCAAACTTAGATCATGCCACAAGGAGTAGGTATATGGACTTCAACCATTTGCAAAATACATTTGCAAAGTATAGTCACATGCTACAATGATTAAATGCATAAGCCTCAGCTATTTGGAAAACACATTCACAAATAATAGCATCATGCTTTGGAGAGCTAGAGCAAGCGAGATTGAGCTATCAACATATGATGAAACTCAAGCTACTAGACAAGACCCCTCTTAATAGTACGACAATCCTATACTAGCAATCCGGTCTTCCAACCAAACACCAAGACTGGTAAAAGAGTAGGAACACATCCTTAGCCTCAGCTAGTTATACCTTTGCCTTGAGCATCCTCTTGAAGCTTGATGACGCACATCTTCACTTCATGTTCAGGTCATTGTCTTGATATGCATCAACCCATGATGCATCCTTCACTTTACCTCTATCAACGCATGATAGGTCTTCTCTTGACTTGATGATCAACTCATGATCACCTCCTCTTCAAGATCTTGATGTGCATCAACACATGATGCCAACCAAAGTCTCCATCATCATGGAACATAACATATTCATCCAACTCATGAAAAATGTTAGTCCCACAATTGATTGATATTAATTACCAAGATATACCTGCATTAAATGCTTGTAAACAAGCCATTACTTTCAGGTGCAGTACTACCGCACTCACATGGGCTGGTACTACCGCACGACGGTAATACCGCTCGGCTCAACTAGTACTACTGATTTCTAGAGGATCAAAATCACAAGAAAAATGCCCTCTTTGTAAATAACGTACCGCCATGTGAAACTCGGTATTACCAACTTGCGATAATACCACTCAAGAACTGCGGTCATGCTGATTTCAGGTTTCAAGAAAAACTCCCCAAAACATCCTTTTTGTAAAAGACATACTGCCAACTAGATTTTAGTACTACCGACTTGCGGTAATACCGCTCATCATATGCGGTCATACCGATTTTGGGATTTCAAAAGAACTTCCAAAAACATGCTCTTTGGAATAAATATACCGCCAAATAAAACCCAGTACTACTGCACATCGGTAGTACCGCTTACCAAATGCTGTCATACCGATTTCCACTTAAATTCTTCCAGAAGCTATTCAAAATACAATGCATAACTCCTTTATCTTGAGCCATGCCGATCTTTTATCATCTTTGTATTTTCTTTTCATGTCATCAATCAAACTCCGAGACTAAGCTTCTAAACCTTCTTAGCACACACATTAGTCCCATAACATAATTGCAAATAATTGAATATAAAGCAATATGAGTATATATGAACTACATAAGTTTTATATACTCAAAGGATATGTTTCAAAGTAGAGATCTCCAATATAAGTGGATAAAGAACAAGGACCAATACTAATGAAACCACAAAAAAATAGAGTGAACTCCCCCTAAATATGCGCATACACGAATGTGTAATAAAAACATATGCACATATTCAAGTTAAAATTTTAGTGGAGTTCAACCTATATTTCGGATCCGAGAAATGCAGCAAGATGTAAGAATATGATGTCGAGTGCATACGTCCATGATTTTCACCTTTTTATCCAAATAAGACTACACAATAGGTATATCAATAAAAATGTTAGTCTCACATTTAGATTTGTTATTAATCACCAAAATACTCCATTAACTTATAATGGCGGGTTTAGATTCTTCAGTGTGGCAATCAGACCAGATGGCCGGTGGTCAAATCGGCCAAATGAGCGGTCTGACCGGCCAGAAAAATTCATCTTTGAATTTTGTAAAACCTGATCAAACACTTATGTGGGAGTGTTAGGAGATGCGTTTGCACTAGGTTTCATGGAAAATGGAGCATCGGGGCAAAACTAGATAGGTTTTTACCAAAAATTCCAAAGAGGGACATTTTTAGTCCTTAGCAAAATTTTCGCTAAGTTTCTGACTAAGCAGTCAAGCTGGTCATGGGCGATGGTCTGACCGACATGTAACCTCCAAAAAATTTGGTCCATTTTTAAAATTTTAAAAATAAAAATAATCATTTGAATTTTTTTTGTTAAAGTCAAAGCTTAATCTGAATTTTCAGAAATAAAAAAGATTTAATGTGAATAATCTAAACTTCAATTAAACTAAAAAGTTATTTTATTTGAGTTTCTGGTGTTCGAGAGATTTTTTCTGGAATTTTCTAGGAATTTTTGGAATTTAGTTGCTATTTATTTGAGCTCAGTTTTATTTATCTCTTTTTCCGAAAATCCGAAATCTATTTAAATTCTGAAATCCTCCTTGGGCTCAATTTCTTTTTCTTTGGCCTGCATCTATTCCTTTTGGCCCATTTGCCATTTCTTTTTCTCTCCCGGTCAAAGCCCACCTCCACCATTTTTTCAGCCCATCTCCTTTGGCCCATTCCCGCTCCCTTTTTCCTTAGGCGTGGCCCAACCGAAGCCTTGCCTCCCTCCTCCCTTGTTTCTCTATCAGGTGGTCACGCCGCCAGTGCCACCTCGTCAACGTCCTCGTGCTCGACTCCTATAGTGCATGTTCGAGCCGTTCTTGAGCGCCACCGTTCTCTAGTGCTATTTAAGTAGAGGATTTCATGTCAAATTCTTCGCCTATGCCTCCTCTTCCAAAACCCTAAGATAGAGACCTCGAGATCGTCCTCGTCACGTTGCAATCGACCGAAGAACCGCTGGCCATCAAAGCTCCTTCATCGTCAAAATTCGTCATCGATAGTGCATCTCCGCCCGTGCTTCCACCGCCGTAGGGATCGCATCAACGTGAGCTACGCTGTGCTCTCTCTATCTTTTCCCAAAGATCACCGAGCCACCGTTTTCATCTTCTTCATCAAATCCGGCCACCGCCCACTTTTCAAATCTACTCCTTGGTGAGCCCCCTATCTCTCCTAAGTGCATCATATCGTGTCCGAAGGTCCTCTCATCCAATCCCCCACCTCCTCTAGGTTTCTTTGCTGTCGAATTGTCGTCACCATGCTTCTTCCTTATTTCCGGTCATCTTCTTCTCGCCGGCGTTTCCATCGATCTCCGATAGCTTGAAGGTGGTCTTTAAGTTCCTGGTGCCTTCACTGACCTTGTGCTCCTCTCCATCTTCTTTCAGGCACCTTTATTTCATCAAAGCCGACGTGAGCCGAAACCTCACCGCCACCATTGTCGTCGGCCAGTTCCTTCTCTACCTCTCTCCCGTTTCTTTCTCTTGCCACCTCATCCTCAACTTCATCTTGACATCAGCGCCATCTCAGCTTTCCTTCTTGGGTGGCATCCCTGTGGTCGCACGTGTGGCTATTTCCAAAACCAATCACATGACATGAGGGCCACTCATGTCATCCACTTAAAAGTCTTGAACCCAGTCCACTAAAACCCTAGACCTTTACTGTGGACTCAGCCCACCATCAACCCAGTGTCTTACAAGTGGGTCCCACATGTCAGTCAATTTTCTTTTCTTTTATTTTCAGCTGAAATTCCTTGCTGAGGTCGTGTTGACGCATTAAATTGTTTTTCCTTTAGAAAAACAATTCCCTAAATCCCAAAATTCTGATTTTATCATTTCATGTGATTTCAATCTTCTGAGAGTCCGTTCTCCTTCATACGATCTCCGGTTGAGTCCAGTCAAATTCCTAAATCCATCTAAAATTATGCTCTTCCTTTTAGAGTTGGTTTTACTGTTTTTGGATTTTATTGGAATTTCTTTTGTATTTATTTGTGCTTTTGTCTGTTGTTTTCTCTCTCGTTAGACGATCTGTTTCGCGGAGCAAGAGTAGAAGTCAACTTTGAAGATCCAATTGTGATAAATGAGCAGAGCCAAAGCCAAGACAAGTCATAGTCCTTTGATCATATTGAACCTATGATTTCAAAAGTATATTGTTTTATATCAATTGCATACAATCTTTATATCGAATTGTTTTGGGATTAGCTATCACCAGTTGTCATTATGCCTCCATTGATTATTTGAATGCTATGAATCATTTTTCACCCTAGCATGGATAATTTTAGTTGGACATGTTTGTATCACCAACATGGGTATCGTTCAGATGCTTAGTCAAGCTTAGTTGCGATGGGTTCATGATCACATGTACAAATAAATGTTAATTTGACTTAAGGAGATATGGAATCATTATGGTTAGCCACTGTTGTCAAAATTTGTGTACCATGACAGGGTATGTCATTGGTCTTAGTTAAACAAAATGATTTTCGCTTAGGCGAGCGGTTGTGGATTGAGGGTGTGATTATAACACATTGTGGGTTGTGGTAGACTCGCCCGAGTAACTTGTCAAGGACTTAATCTTGTGCGCCATTGAACTAGGCCTTTTTGTACAACCACTTGCCTGGTATGGGACGGGCCTAACTTTGTAAGTTGTGGAGTTTTGGCCTTTGACTACTAAGATAATATATGGGTGGAGGTGTGCACCCTTTTTAAGGTCACATCGATGGTCGGTTCGCCGCTTCCAGGTCCAATGGTGTGCGTCAAACCAATGGTGAGGTTGGGTGACAGTATGCACAAACGGGAGAGTCAATTGTCGAGATGAAATTTCTGAAAGGTTTTGTTATGATTGGTGATCGCTACACTGGTTATATCTTGTGGGTAAAGTGTACAACCTCTGTAGAGTGTTAATTGATCTATTCAAATAGTCGCGCCCTCGGTTATGGACATTTCTGTGGATTTCACACGAGAGGTAGAGTTTTTTCATAAAATGTGTCGGAGTGTGAATGGGAAGTTCACTTGATGAATATAATATTTGTTTGGTGAATGGGTAATTCACTTGGTGATTTGTCTTCAAAAGTGAATGGAGAATTCACTAGTTGTTTCAAAGCAATTGTTACTTATTTATTATTCTTTTCACTTACACATTTCAATCTATTTATTGTATTTATCGTCAATACTGCTTTCTACAAAAGAACCATACAACTAACCTTTGTTCAAGCCTTGCATGAATATTAATTGCATACTATTTCCCTATGACTTGCTAAGTACTTTATGTGCTCACGACTCCAATTTCTATTGCTCAGTTGAAGAATATCAAGCTGCTTAAGAGTACTTTACGTGTTTCATGATGCATGTTTTTACTAACATGGGTCAAGTTCGAACTCAAGCATGGCACAAGATGTACAATGATGATTGAATGAGAAGTTCGGTGCAATGGGTTGCATTAAGCGGCGCGAGGGTCAGTGCAAGTGCTATGGTGGTTTCGGTGGGAGTAGGATGGGAGAGACTTGCTGACATGAAGAGAGACATTGATCAACATACACGTGGCGAAACATGGGATTGCTTTATGATGATTGCACTCGGTCTTTGGAGAAGTTTCGAGAAGGGGTATTTTGACATCTTCACCAAAACACCACCTTGGTAACCTTTGGCAAAACTGCGGCATAAGACGATGCAAGGAGAGGTGGTCTAGGTCAAGTGAAGATGAAGTTCACGAAGAGATGGATTCGGGAAAGCCTGGTTCGTCATCCTCTTTGAGAAGCATGCATGAGTGTAGACCCGTTAGTGTGTAGGCTTAATGGGTGCCCGTTAGGGTCTTCTCTCTAAACATAGCCTCCACTATAAAAGGAAGAGGTCCAGATTTGGAACCTCTCATACCTTCCAAGTGAAAACCCTAATTTGTGATTTGGGGAAAGTAGAGTAGTTGACGCTAGGGTTTGTGTGAGATGGATTGATTGAGTTCTCAAGTGTTGAGCTTTTGTCCTATATGGTGGAGTGACTATAAACCAACATTCTTCTCAAATCAATCCAAGCAAGATTTCCTCAAAATGAGTCTCTTTTTGTTCTTACTCTCTCTTTGGTCATTTATGACATTTTGCTTGTTCCTTAAGTTTTTTTATGTTCATGCTATGATCTAGCTTGCTAGGACATGTGGGAATACATATAGGATCATCATGATCATCATTCACCCACGAGTAAGTTTTTGGGTCAAAGTTTGAATTTCCTCGGTTCTTGTGCTCTCTTGCCCTCATCTAAGAAATTCATCGAACCTTAGCCTCGATCTTCCCAATCATCAATTGTAATAGGTTCCTAGCATTATTGATGAGCTATGGTTGAAATTTCAGGGGATTTGAATCACCAGATCAAAAGTTGAGTCGATTTGTGATCTTGTAATCATATTGATTTTACTGTTCATCCCAATGAGAGGTCAGACTGGTTTTCCAGAGATCAGACCAGTCAAGCTCCAGTTAGACCGGCCAAGCTTCGGTCATATCGGCCATAGCTACGGTCAAACCGACCTCTGTGAGGTTTTTGGTGTTGTTGGTTGCTATCTCGGGGTTTGTCGGTTTCAACACAAGATCTCTACTGTGGTTGTAATATCTGATCTTCATAGCTTCCATAGCTATTGAGGAGAAGAAGAAGTTAAAATCGGTTGAGGGTCAAAAAAGAGTTTAGCTAATTTTCACCACTCTAGTCAATGTTTCGGTCCAACAGTTCCTTTTGTATGCGTCGGGGATTTTCCATCCCACGGGGACCGAACATTTTAGCTCGAGAATCTTCTTGATTATCACAATTTCATCTCATCGTCCTATCTCTCTCCTCTCGAAGGTTTTGGAACTCTCTCTCTCTCTCTCTTACCAACTCTTTTCATTATATTCCTGCGAGAAATACTTAACACAATGTATCTCATAATTCTGTTAGGGTTATTTGTCAAGTGGCAGAATTAAGCATGATTACTGAGTACAAATGGCAGAAACATTGGGCAAGTATAACATATAAAACGAGCACCAACAATTGTTGGACCTTGTAAGGGCATTATGGGGATTTCTCATTTTGAGAAAAGATTATGAGAGAAAAGAGAATTGCTTTGCCGGGCCTAGCGGTTGGTGATAGGAAAAGGGGATAAGGCTAAAGCCTTCGGCTCCAACCGCAGGAGCTCCGCCTGGTCATGCGGCTCGGTTGGAGATTTTTTGGGACGACGCTGGATGTGTGGAGGTGCCGGCTGCTTCGGGCGGTGGCAGTTCTTTGTCGCCCTTCCCCTCTCCCCGGCTTAAAAAGGTGTAGAATATATCTCTTTTTCTTTGAGCCCTGAATGCGTGAGGTTTATTCCTTTTTGATTTTCGGTTGTTTCTTCTTGGTGCTTGAGCTTTGGATGTGAGGGGATCCTTGGGGTTCTTTCTACACTATCATTCCTTTACCCTAGAGGAAGTTTGGTGGGTCGATTGGAAGTTCTTGAGGTCGATCTATTCTTGACCTGAGAAGGTAGAGGCTTTCGGATTTATTATTGTGGTGCTCTGTGAAGAGAAGCATTTTCGGCCAATTGCTTCTAGTGGTCTTGAGTGGCGCATCTTGTCCCTCAACTTCTTTCTTTGGTGGGTTTTGAAGAAGGACAAAGACATTGTATCTCCGATTACCTCGCTTTGCACGGCTCTGCAAGGCCCTAGGTTTTTTGGGACAGCGTCCTTGCGACGTGCCTTGTCTATTTTTTCACCAAGGAGGTTTCGAGTACCATCGGCTTGTGAGTATTTCTTTATCACAATTACTAAGTATCTCTTTACATATATGTATGTGCTGGTTTAAGGTTTCTTGATATGTGATTATTGTTAATCATTGTGATTAGCTCTGTGGGATATTGTAAAAGAGATATTGGTGGGTTTTTATTTTCTCAGTGATGAATTGACAAAGAAAATGAAATTGAATGTTAATTGGTATAAAGATTAAGCCTTGAGTTGTGGATTGTCTTGCTGATTCCTGTAACTTTGAGCAATTTATTTCAACTTGTTATACATGATGTTCCAATAGTTCTATCAATCAATACTTCTTGTTGTTCTGTATCATTTCAGTGCATTCTTTCTGTTATCTGTGAATTTTGTAAGTCTCTGGATTTATTGTTGCATAGAAGAATATTGTTGATTTCTACTCCTGTGGTCCAGCATAGGTAAAGTTGATTAAATTTGCTTGTATCTATTTGATTTGAATAGCAAGTTGTAAAATTGAGCTCAAGGCCTAATCTTTGATAGTCATATTCAATTGGTGATTAGTTTTGTCATAAGGGTTGTGGTGAACAAGATTTTGCCTTATTCAACTAGCCTTCTGAGAGCAATATTCAAACAAATAAATCTTAGCTCTATGTTGATTTTATTTGTACACTTATTGTGTGTGATGAGCATATTGTCCGTTTTAAATGACTTGATTGTTTTTCATAGTTTTATGTCTTTTGTGTCATTTAATTGGTTAGGGAACTATGCTTTATTTATAATTATTTATGCTGGAATTAATTCTACAATTTTGCTAATACTGCGCTATTTGCAACAATAAAAAAACCTAGATTTCAAGAAATGGCTTCATCGTCATATATCGTAAAGCCGAAAGTGTTTGATGGTGCTAACTTTAAGCGTTGGCAAGCTAAAACCAAATTATGGCTGACCGACCTTAGACTTTTCTGGGTCGTTTCAATTCCTCCGATGTTCCCTTTGGAAACCGCTGAGATGATGCGGTGGGAGGATATGAACAATTCAGCCCTGGCTAGGTTGTTAGCAGTCTTATCCAACCAGTTGTTCGACGTGTATGTCAATTTCAGTAATGCCAAATAACTCTGAGACAAATTAGATGAGAAGCATTCCAAAGGGGATAATGGTAACGAGTCCTTTAATACTGCTGCATACTTGAACTACAAGATGGTAGAGAGACGGTCGGTGATGGAGCAGCTCCATGTACGCGATCTTAATCAGTCCGACTGTCTCCTACCTGAGAGTTTTCAAGTTAATATCATTTTTGCTAAGTTACCGCCCTCATGGCGTGACTTTGTGACCGCTCGACAACATATAAAGGAGCGCTTGACACTCAATGAGCTGTCAGCAGCTATCAATGTCGAGGAGCGGGCAAGAGCCGGTGACAACAAAGGTATGGCTCAAGTCCAAGCTCATCAAGTGGAGGTCAAGAGTGCTGGTGGCTCTAGGAATTAGAAATTCAAGAATCAGCCCAAAATCAAGCTTCAAGGAAAGAATATGAAGAAGAAGAAGGAGGAGGAGGACATTGTCTGCTTTGTGTGTGGAGTGGCTGGCCATAAAGCTAACCATTGCCGCAATCGTAAAGGCAATGGTCCTTCTCCAGCTCAGCATAAGGGGCGAAAGGCCGAGGTGAATGTCGTTCTGGATAATACCAGTTCTGAAGGGTATGTACCTAAGACCTTTATGGTAAGTCCACCTATTGATTGGTGGATTGATACAGGTGCTACTAGACATATTTGTGCTGATCGATCGTGTTTCTCTTCTTTTTAGGGTGAAGGTGGTGGATCCGTCCTGATGGGTAACAGAGCCACTGCTACAGTACGTTGGATTGGACAGGTTTGCTTGAAGCTCACTTCAGGCAAAACATTCATTCTGAAAAACGTGTTGTACGTGCCTACAATGACTCACAACCTCATGAGTGGGTCTATGCTATGTAGGCAAGGAATAAAGCTTGTATTTGAATCCAATAAGGTCGTGTTTACCAAATTTGGTACTTTTGTGGGCAAAGGCTATGATAGCGGAGGCATGTTCCGCTTATCTATTCTTGATTTTAATAATGTAAATATTTTTAATGTTTTCCATTGCAATAAATTACATGATGTTTGGCATTCACGTTTGTGTCATGTTAACTATGAAGTTATTGTGTGGTTAAGCAAAATGAATTTAATTCATAGCTATAATTATGAGAAGGGTTCAAAGTGCGAAGTGTGTGTGCAAGCTAAGCAACCCCAAAAACTTTTTTATAGCATTGAAGGGCGAAGCACTTCTCCACTTGAGCTAATCCATTCTGATCTTTGTGAGATGAATAGAATATTAACTAAAGGTGACAAAAGATATTTCTTAACTCTCATCGATGATGCGACTAAGTATTGTTATATCTACTTACTCAAGTCGAAAGATGAAGCGCTAGAACACTTAAAATCTTTAAAGCTAAAGTGGAAAACCAAATGGAAAAGAAAATCAAATGGTTAAGGTCGGACCGAGGCGGTAAATACGTCTCTTATGATTTCTCTCAATTCTATGAAGAAAGTGGAATAATTCATGAAGTTACTCCACCATACTCACCCCAATTGAATGGAATAGCCGAAAGGAAGAACCAAACTCTATGTGACCTGGTTAATGCCATGTTACAAAGTTCAGGTATGTCGGACTATTGGTGGGGTGAAACAGTTCTCACAGCTAATTATGTACTCAATAGGGTGCCACCTTACAATCAAGAGAAAACACTTTATGAAGGATGGAAGGGGATCAAACCTAACTTGTCATTTCTTCGAACTTGGGGATGCCTTGCAAAAGTGCATGTGCCGTTACCGAAGAAAAGAAAGCTTGGTCCTAAGACTATTGATTGTGTCTTTCTAGGGTATGCTAAAAATAGCATGGCTTATAGATTTTTAGTGGTCAAATCCGAGGTGAGTGGCATCGCTACAAATGTAATGATAGAATCTCGTGATGCAACATTCTTTGAGCATGTGTTTCCTATGAGACCAAATGAAGTCATTGAGCCTATTGGTTCAAGTGAACACTCTATTCTTCCTAGGGTGGATAACACCGCTCCAGAATTGGAGTTGAGGAGGAGTAAGAGGCAGAGGACTGAAAAGTCTTTAGGCGATGACTATATCACCTTTGTCGTGGATGATGAAACAAGAACCCTTTGAGAGGCATACGCATCCCCGGATGTGGATTACTGGAAGGAAGCAGTCCGTAGCGAGATGGATTCCATCATAACTAACGGAACATGGGAAGTTACGAACCTCCCATGTGGATTCAAGCTAGTTGGCTGCAAATGGATCTTTAAAAGGAAGTGTAGACTTGATGGTACTATAGAAAAGTATAAGGCCCGTTTAGTGGCTAAGGGTTTCACGTAAAAAGAGGGCAGACACTATTTCGATACATACCCTCCTGTGGCTCGCTTACCCACAATTCGAGTGCTTTTAGCACTAGCTGCCACGTATAAACTCCAAGTACATCAAATGGATGTAAAGACCGCTTTCCTAAGTGGAGAGTTGGATGAGGAGATTTATATGTAATAGCCAGATGGTTTTGTGGTTGAAGGGCAAGAGAAGAAAGTATGTCGATTGATTAAATCCTTGTATGGCCTAAAGCAAGCTCCCAAGCAATGGCACGAGAAATTTGATAGTACAATGACCTCGGTCGGCTTTTGTATGAATGAAGCCGATAAATGTGTCTAATATCGGTTTAGTGGGGGTGAAGGTGTCATTCTATATCTTTACATAGACGACATATTGCTTTCTGGGACCAACATAGATGCAATCAATAGAACGAAGTCTTTCCTCTCACAGAATTTTGATACGAAAGATCTAGGTGAAGCTGATGTGATCTTAAACATGAAACTTATAAAGGGTGAGAATGTGATTACTCTTTCACAATCCCATTATCTGGACAAGGTCCTATCCAGATTTGGATTCATGGACTGTAAATCAGCAGCCACACCATATGATCCAAATGCTAAGCTTCATAAAAACACTAGACATGGAAAAGACCATCTTAAATATTCTCAAATTATAGGATCCTTAATGTATTTAACTCGTGCAATGAGGCCTGACATCTCATATGTTGTAAGCAGATTGAGTCATCATACGTCCAATCCAGGAGATGATCATTGGATAGCACTAGAGAGGGTACTTAGGTACCTAAAGGGGACCTCTAACTTGGGAATACATTATTCTGGCCATCCGGCAGTCTTGGAAGGATTCAGTGATTCTAGCTGGATCAGTGACTCAGATGACATGAAGACTACGAGTGGCTATGTATTCACTCTAGTAGGTAGGACTGTTTTGTGGAAGTCTTCTAAATGACTATCTCTTACGATCCACCACGTAGGCCGAGCCGGTAGCTCTAGACTCGGCCATGAGAGGTAGAATGGATTAGAGAACTCCTTTTTGACCTACCTGTGCTGGAAAAGCCAATTCCAGCCATTTTGACCTACTGCGAGAACCAAACCGTTCTGGTTAAGGCGAAAAGTAGGAAGGACAATATGAAGTCCTCAAAACATATTAAAAGGCGACTTAAGTCGGTAAGGCATGCCAAAGAGATGGGTGTTATTTCTGTAGAATACATCCGGTCTGATAGGAACTTGGCAGATCCTTTCACTAAAGGATTGGCGCAGAAGGCTATCCTTGCAGCATCAAAGGGAATGGAGCTCATACTCATGTAAAGGCTCACATCGGTGGTAACCTATCCTAGGAGATTGGAGATCCTATGAACTAGACTCTAGGACAACAAACTATGTGGGATTATAGAGCACTTCATAAGGGTCCTATTAGCTGCAGTGCTCTTTCTGTATGGAAGGTTGAGCAATAACTCTTAATGAATTCGAGATCTCTATGGTATCGGGAATTGTCCTATAGGATTCCTTGAAGAAATCACCTATTGAGTATGATCGTGAGGTCGCGATCAAAGGAAGGTAAGGGTATACTTTCTTAAGTACTCATGAGCTAGATACGGGGACATGACCGTAACGTCCCAACCCGAGAGGGAAAAGGGCAAGCCACCCTATACAGAATGTAAATTGGACAAAATTCTCACACCAAGGCAATGGATCAAGGTGTAGTCCTCCTTTGTCTATGCAAACTCATAGTCCTTGTTGCTAGGCTTTGGGTTCAAACTCGTAAGGTACCCATCGTCGAACAACTGTATATTAAACAAGATTTTATTTTGAGCATCTTTTATCAAATTGATAAATTGGTGGGGATTGTTGGACCTCGTAAGGGCATTATGGGGATTTCTCATTTTGAGAAAAGATTATAAGAGAAAAGAGAATTGCTTTGCTGGGCCCAGCGGTTGGTGATAGGAAAAGGAGATAAGGCTAAAGCCTTTGTCTCCAACCGCAGGAGCTCCGCCCGGTAATGCGGCTGGGTTGGAGATTTTTGGGGCGACGCTGGATGCGTGGAGGTGCCGACTGCTTCGGGCGCTGGCGGTTCTTCATGATCGTGTCACCTTTCCCTTCTCCCCGTCTTAAAAAGGTGTAGAATATATCTCTTTTTCTTTGAGCCCCGAATGCGAGAGGTTGATTCCTTTTTGATTTTTGGTTGTTTCTTCTTGGTGCTTGAGCTTTGGATGTGAGGGGATCCTTGGGGTTCTTTCTACACTATCATTCCTTTACCCTAGAGGAAGTTTGGTGGGTCGATTGGAAGTTCTTGAGGTCGATCTATTCTTGACCTGAGAAGGTAGAGGCTTTCGGATTTATTATTGTGGTGCTCTGTGAAGAGAAGCATTTTCGGCCAATTGCTTCTAGTGGTCTTGAGTGGCGCATCTTGTCCCTCAACTTCTTTCTTTGGTGGGTTTTGAAGAAGGACAAAGACATTGTATCTCCGATTACCTCGCTTTGCACGGCTATGCAAGGCGCTAGGTTTTTTGGGACTGCGTCCTTGTAACGTGCCTTGTCTATTTTTTCACCTCAGAGGTTTCGAGTACCTTCGGCTTTGTGAGTATTTCTTTATCACAATTACTAAGTATCTCTTTACATATATGTATGTGTTGGTCTAAGGTTTCTTGATCTGTGATTATTGTTAATCATTGTGACTACCTCTGTGGGATATTGTAAAATAGATATTGGTGGGTTTTGATCTGCTCAGTGATGAATTGACAAAGAAAATGAAATTGAGTGTGAATTGGTATAAAGATTAAGCCTTGAGTTGTGGATTGTCTTGCTGATTCTTGTAACTTTGAGCAATTTATTTCAACCTGTTATACATGTTGTTCCAGTAGTTCTATCAATCAATACTTCTTGCTGTTCCGTATCATTTCAGTGCATTCTTTCTGTTTTCTGTAAATTTTGTAAGTCTCTGGATTACCTATTGCATAGAAGAATATTGTTGATTTCTACTCCTGTGGTCCAGCACAGGTAAAGTTGATTAAATTTGCTTGAATCTGTTTGATTTGAATAGCAAGTTGTAAAATTGAGCTCAAGGCCTAATCTTTGATAGTCATATTCAATTGGCGATTACTTTTATCATAAGGGTTGTGGTGAACAAAATTTTATCTTATTCAACTAGCCTTCTGAGAGCAATATTCAGACAAATAAATCTTAGCTCTACGCTGATTTTATTTGTACACTTATTGTGTGTGATGAGTATATTGTTCCTTTTAAATGACTTTATTGTTTTTCATAGTCTTTTGTCTTTTGTGTCATTTAATTGGTTAGGGAACTATGCTTTATTCATAATTATTTATGCTGAAATTAATTCTGCAATTTTGCTAATACTGCGCTATTTGCAACAACAATAACATTTTAGGTGGTAAAAGTCCGTACCATATTTGCATTCATATTTTTTTATGCGAATTTGAATACTAATATGAAAAAGATACAAATTGTTAATCGGATGAGAAAATCTACATCGTATTCGTATTCTATCGAATACGGCACTCGAATAATATGAATAATTCGTATCAATTTTCCATCCCTAGACAAACGTACCATCTCTCTATTTAATACAAAAGAAACACCACCTCACTATATTATGTATATATAAGTATGATTATACACATAAGTTTATATCAAAACAAACTTTAGATGCCATCGCCTCCACTGCTCCTTTGACTGCCGCCACAAAAACCTATTTTGATCACATCACCTCCTAGATGTGCCACTTGCCAGTCACCACCGCTCTCTAAGCTTGCGGTCGACGGTGCCAGTTCAGCACGCAAACTGAAATTGGGCCAACTAGCAGAGCTTGCAAGTAAAGGCCCTGGAAAACGAATTAAAGGCTACGCAGTTCCTTTGACCGGCTGAAGAAAAAACTGTGGACAACGACACAACGCACGAGAGAGACGCCACCGGCCCAGCCGAGCAAACATCCGGAAACCGAGAGCAAACAGTCGCCTAGCACGTTCACTGGAAAAGAAGCACACCCGTGACGCTACAATCTTTCGACGACTTAATGTAAAGGAGCGAGCGAGATACCTCCGATTCCTTCTGGCATAATACTAGGGAAGTTGTATTTCCATGTTACAACTCTTTCATTGGAGTCTACTCAATATAACGTCTTATTCTAGGCTCACACAGGTTGGAGGAGGCCTTGGATATGCTCTGGTGCCCAATGAGCTCTAAAACCTAACCGGGCTTAATTCTGGCCGGTACATGAAAAAACCTGAGTCCCCAATGACCTCTAAAACCTAACCGGATTTAATTCTGGCCGGTACATGAAACCTGAGTCCGGTACAATATAAATGGACGACCTGAGTCCGGTACAATATAAATGGACGGCTCGATTTGGGAGAAAATGTTCAACTGCCTGATAGCATCCCATCTTTCTGTGAAGACTCAAGAGGGCATCTAATTTACGAATACCCTCAAGAAGAGAAAATTGCGGACACGCCCACACCATCTCTTAGGGTGACACGTGGCTGGTGAGTTTCCTTTCCGCGTGCTGCTAGCGACGCATTCCACTCCCACATTCCATTCACCTCTTTTCCCTCTTACCCTGCAAAGAAATTCTCTAGGCGAGAGCCCTCCCATTGGACCGTTGGATCAGGAGAGAGGATGAATGTTGGATAGTCCTGCTACTGGAGCCGTTGGATTAAGGGGGTGATATGTAAAAGAGGAGGAAGGGCCCCGTGCAGTTCTTTTTTCAGTTTTCTCTATTTAAGTTGAGAGCCATTCAAGGATTAACCAAGCACATATTTTGAATAGAAAAGTTTCACTTAGACAACGTTCAGCTAGAGATTAAAAACTTTAATCTACACAACTTTCAACAAGAGGTTGAAAACTTTCACCTATACAAATTTCAACTAGAGAATAAAAACTTTCACATAGAGATTGAAAACTTTCACCTAGATAGCTTTCAACTCCTAGACAACTTTCAATTAAAGATGAAAATCTTTCACCGACAAATTTCAAGCAGAGAACAAAAACGTTCACCTAGACAATTTTGTACTGGAGATTGAAAATCTTTGCCTAGCAAACGTTCAATTGGATATTGAGAACATTCTCTTGGGCAACTTTTGACACGAAACTAAGAACAAAACTCGAAAAAAAAAAGATAAATGTCGTACACGACCCCATTCTGGAGGTATGTATGTGCACATGCAGTGTATCTACTTCCCAAAAGTAGCCCAGTCCTGCTCTTCGCAACGCCCAAGGCACACTCGAATGGAGCTGGGCACTCGAACCGTTCTCCCCGTCAAGTCTGCATGCGGCACGTGTCACGCGGAGAGGGCACCTGCGGGGAAACAAAAGCTAGCCCGCGTGCAGCACTGTCGAGCGGTGACTTCAAATTAGTGTTTTCGACTAAGGCGTCTTCTCAAGTCTGCATGCGGCACGTGTCACGCGGAGAGGGCACCTGCGGGGAAACAAAAGCTTGCCCGCGTGCAGCACTGTCAAGTGGTGACTTCAAATTAGTGTTTTCGACTAAGGCTTCTTCAATAGTATCACTTTGACTGTCTCTAAGATTTTTATATATGTTTTTTGTGATATAGAGAAGAGTGAAAGATGAGAGAAAACGAGGATGTCCACTCATGATGCGACAGACACATCATGCGAAACAAGGCATAAGTGATGAAGCGTTTTGTTGTTGGATTGCAGTCGCCATTTACTCACGTTTTGTGTACTCACGACGGATCTGGCGTGCAGGCACAAGAGGAAGGAAATTTTCGCTCCTCTCTACGCGAAGCTGTTCTCTGCGCGCGATTCCTAACCTACGCGTGAAGCTATTTTTTTTCACGTGTAGTCGATTTACTCGATGACATCGACACATGTAATCCCATCGCTAGTCCCCTCTCTCTACCCCCACTTCCCATTTCTCTCTCTCCCCAACGAAAAAAAAAATCTCATAACTGCTACCTACGCCTACTTTGAAGATGGTTCACCGGTCTAGAGTTGTGGCGTTGCAGCCGCAGGACAGTTCGACGCCGATTGCCACTGCCACCTCCGTGGATTCCGCCGCTGCCTCTACCCCTATTGGATGGTGGGAACAGCTCGGCACTGGCCATGGTACCCCGTCGGGCTCTTCTCCTCCCCTGGTCTAGAGGGAGGGACCTTCTTCATCTGTTCTATATAGACTCGTAATTTTTGTAGTAGATCTATAGAGTCTGGGAATTAGTATTAGATCTGTAATTTCTGTAGAGACTCATTGAACAAACATGGATAGCTAGAGTATTGGAACATGATTAATTCTTCCCTGTAGGTTGGGAATTAGATCCGTAATTTCTGTAAAGTTTGGATAGTTAGAGTATTGAAACATGTTTAATCCTCTTCTCTATAAAATATTGTGCCTTTCTTTCGGTTAGATAACTACAAGTCAAACGAATGATAGTCTTGCTAGTAGCCTATTACAGTTTGCTTGAAATGTGATCCCCTGTTCTGACCACGGAGAACTAGTATAGTTTTGATATATTAATTCTTTATTTTTTTTGTAAGCACAAGTGTTATGATATTCAATTGGTTCTTTAATTCAATCGAAAGGTGTGCAATAATATAAATTAGAAATTATTGGTGCTCCTATTTTGTCTTCTTGCTTCAACATTCGGATAGCTTCCATGATGCTAGCTTTTTAACTGTTCTAAATGATGCGACAATGGGTGTCTCGATCTTTCGATGAGAAGGATATAACTCGATTTAGTGGAGACGACTCTCACGATTCGGCTACCAATCGTACATAATCAATATGCTTGGCAATCGTTGAACCAACTCCGTGATTGTTATCAACCTTGCTAGAAGCACAATCGACCTGACCAGAAAGGTCTATTCCTGCATGCAATCAAAGAACAAGCAAGAACAAGATAATAAGCAATCTAAAATTGTGAATAGGAATTAAGATTGTATTAATAAGTGGGGTTCCGAAGAACAATATCGTTGTTGTACTCATCGAACAAGGGGACAATGTATAAAGTAGCAAAGCTAAACTTTAATCTAACAAAACCCGAGTTTTGCAAAAGCGGACGGCAGCTCTTATATGAGGTACGGCCAGGAGGTGGTGCCCTAGGGAGGGGGCGTCGGCCAAGGAGGGCCGAGGGTATTGTTCACATATGAATAGTAACTATGTGAACAGTACAGGGCTACGTATGGTGGCCGGCCACCATATGGGCCAAGTTGGCCAATAAATTACATAGCACGTGATGGGCTAACAATAGGTGATGCAGCACCATGGCATGTAGAAGTAGCTCAGCCCAATTGGATAACATGGAATTGAAGTAGCCGAAAGTCCAATTGGAGAAGATGTGGTTGCAGTAGAGGATGTAGTGCAGCGTGTCAAAGTAGTGGTTGTATCCTTAGGGTTCATGTTCTCATCATCATCCCTTTCTTGAATTTGAGTTGTCCTCGACTCAATCGTTTTTTCCAAGTCATCACTTTACTGCAAAAAGTTAGTAGCAATAGGAGGCAGAAACACGCATATCTTCTAATGGACACAAAGATTCTTTGCAAATCATAGTATAGCATTCAGATTCAGGTTTTTCCAAGTCAATGCAATCAGATTTTGTAGCTAACATAACAGGAGCTTTCAATTTATTTTCACTTGGAGCTATAATCTTCTGATCATATTTTCTCTTATCCTGACTTGTTCTCTCAGTTCTTTCTAAATCATCTTTAATATGGCAACAGGGGACATTGGAAGAAAAATGATTTTCTTTTCTTTATATGTGAAAGTATAATGATTAGATCTACCATGATGCTCAGTATATCTATCATATTGCCAAGGTCTACCTAACAATAACAAGCATGCTTGCATAGGTACAACATCGCAATCAACATAATCATCATATGATCCAAGAGAAAAATGTATGCACACAAGTTTAGTCACCTTCAACTTACCACAAGAATTTAACCATTGAATATAGTAAGGATGAGGGTGTTGAGTTGTGGTCAAACCAAGCTTCTCGACTATATCTGTGCTAGCAACGTTGTTGCAACTACCACCATCGATGATGACTCTACATGAATGTTCATTGATAACAAACTTTGATTGAAACAAGGTATGGCATTGATTTTGTTCAGCATGCTTCATTTGAGCACTAAGCACACGCTGGACAACTAGGCTTTGGTACTTGTCAGATGTGTCATGGTCTAATTGTTCTTCCTCAATTGCATCACCTCAATTACTAGCTGCAATGAAAACATGTTCTTCCTCAATATTGCTAGTTGAAGTTTACTCACTATTGTCCTTGATAAGTAAAGCTTGCTGACTTGGACAATCGCGCATCAAGTGCCCAAATCCTTAGCAACAGTGACATTGTACATCTCTGAATCGCCCTGTAGAAGTAACGGAAGAAGCACTTTTTGTGGGGACTTGTACCTTTGCTGATTTGCTTGCATCATGGACATGTGCAGGAGTGGAAGGAGCAACATGGGGCGCACGGCTTGAGGAGGGTGCATCACGGCCAGAAGTGGAGGAAGGTGTCACGTGTTGTAGTTGAATTGGCCGACCTGCGAGAGAACCTCCGAAATTGCCCCTAGAACGAGATTGTCGATCCTACACTTCTCTTTCAGCTTTGCAAGTAAGATGGAATAAACGAGTGATATAATTATATTCCTTATAATATAGTATGTCCTGAATTTCACAGTTTAACACTCCCAAAAAATCTAGCCATCTTATCATCTTCAGTTTCTTCTAAACCACAACACAACAAACCAGTTTGCAATTCCTGATAATAGTCCTCTACAGAACTACTACATTGTTTTAAGTGTTACAATTTATTAAGCAAATCACGAGAATAATATGAAGGTACAAACCTATGTCTCATTGCTCTCTTCAAAGCATTCCATGTTCTAGGTATGTTCTGATTAGTACAACCATATTCACTCCACCAAAATAGAGGCAAAATCAACAAACTCACTAGTAGCAACCCTAACTTTTTTCTCTTTAGGGAATTCATGACAAGCAAATTTGTGTTCTACGATTAACTCCCCTTTGAGGTAAGCATTAGAATCATATTTTTCAGTAGAAGAAGGCATAGTGAATTTAATTTTACCTGATATATCATGATGATCATGTACCTCTTGCTGATTTCTTCCCATACCTTGACAATTGTGACGAAGCCGATGATGGTTACGATCATTGTGAACATTGAATCCATCTGGTTCCATATCAGCAATGTAGTTGTTCATGTCTTCGTCTTCCACCTCATTTGCCCAAGAGCGAGCAGCGGGTGGTGTGCAGCGAGCAGGAGGGTCCTCCACCCTTGGCTCATGATCATGTGTCGTGGTTGCAACAAGTGGCCGACGTTCGAGGTGCTCAACACGTGTGCGGAGCACCGTGAGGTTGTCATTGATCTGATCCAATGCATTGTGAACGCTCTCACCGAGCAAGTGCTCAAAGCGCTGCACGATCCCTCTCGTCCAATGTGTGAGAGGACTTTTGCTCTCATGCTCCAAAGAGTGACCGTTGTTGTTCCCACCATGTGTAGATCTGTGTGACCCTACCATTGTTAGTAGAAAATAAAGAATAAATCACAGTGTATATGTCCCTATCAACTACTCTGTGCCGTAGGTTCAAAAGTCACTCATACTCAAGCTTATACCAAGTTCTTACCAGTTCTTACTAAGCAAAATAGGTGGTAACCGTGTTGGTGTCAAACGCACTCCAAAGATTGACAAAGCGATTGCAAGCAACTGGTACATGTACAATGGTAGAAGGTGGAGCTAGGATAGGCTTCAATATGGTAGCAAGGATTAGCAACAATCAAATCAGTAATGCAAGTTGAAAAATTACTCAAAGTACTAGTCAATATTGTTGATCCTAGCCTAGAAAAACCTAGCTAATCAAAACCTATGAAGCAAAGTGTCAAAGGAGCCCCACTAAGAGAGTAAACAAAATCCCGAGTTATATGTATAATCTTTTTGTAGGACCGGAAAGGCGACTAGAGGGGGGGTGAATAGACGCTTTCTCTATTTTTGACCTCGATCGGACTCAACACTACTTTTACTCCAATAGCTATAAAAACTATGAAGATCAGTATACATGCACAGCGGAAGATCTGTGTTGGATCCGATCAAACCCCGACACAAAAGACTAAAACCATATCACAACAGTAGGCACAAAGTCCAAACCAAATTTCTCCGGCCGACACAATACACAGTCACAGCCGACCTCTGTTCTTGAGCAAAAGACCGTAGCCTCCAGAAGCTGATAACAGAGATGACAGGCATGTAAAAACTAGGCAGAACAAATTGCAGCCAAAGCAATAAAGAAATTGATCTGCAGAACACTGGGAGATATAACTGAATCATTGGTAGGATCATCCAAGCAGTAAACAAAAAACAAGCAAAGAAACCGATTTCGCGATCCTTCATTAAACAAATGGTGCCTAAAATTTATGTTTTTTTTCACTCGCCACAAGCCATCACGACATCGTATACCGCCGACTCTTCAGTTTTTCCACCTCGCTGCGCAGATTTTTCTCCCTGCTCACCAGGTTACAAGCTGCTGCCAAGAACAGCAGACAACAAGAAGCTACAGCCATAAGAATCTGTTTTTCTACAGGTGAACAGACCACTACGGGCGCTTAACCAGGCGCTACACACACCACTGCATAGGGACTCAAACAAAGAAATAGCTCAAGGTCAAGATGCAAAAACGACAATCTAAAAGATATTCTGTTTTCACTAGATTTTTAGCCAAGAGCGGCCGCCGCCATGAGGTTTCTTGGGCGCCGATCTTTTTCAGAGGAGCAGGCCGCCGCTACTAGCTCTTCAACAGCCAAGATCAGTAAAAGAAAAACTCAACAGGAAACCACTCAGACACAGGTAGCAAATCAAAATCTGATCATCAAATCAATACCAAGGACTGGATCTCTTACACGCAGCAAGGAACGACTCTAGATTACGCGGGATGAGCAAGGCGTCAATTAAGGCAGCCAACCGGAACTTGCTTAAGCTAACACAAGGATCTGCAGGATGCCAAGAAATTCTGGTTTTTCTTCAACCGACTCAACCACAGAGCTCGCTATTTGCGGGTGCTCACACGCGCCGCCAGCGGGCAAACCTTTCTCCAGACAAGAAACTAGCCGAGAAATTAAACAACACCAAAATCAAACACAGTACAAACCGCGCCGGCCAGATCCGGATTTTACGGACAGAAAAACCGGCTGCAGCCAAACAAGATTTTCAACCGGCGCCGAAGCAATAAAAAATAAAAAAAAGGAAACCAAAACCAGCACCAAACCGAACTCAGTTGCATCCATACTCTACCCAATAGAAAAAGCAGCTCATGATTGACAAAGGCCACATTTCTTGGGCGCTTAGGAGAGGCCAGAGGTCGCGCCATAGGTTTTTCTCACAGCATGATTTGGGGCACTACAGCAAAGCAACAAGCCCGCCACCCAATTTTTTTTTTTTCCCAACAATATTTTTCACTCGTGGCTGCCCTAATCTTCGAAGCGGCAATTTAAAAAATCCTATCACTATTCCTTTTATAGGGCACCTCAAACCCTAAAAACCTTAATGGGCTTCCGTTAAGACCCAACATCAACGGAACACACACGCACGCAAATTAAAGCGCCGTCTTCATCATCGATTGATCTAAACCGCTTCACCATGCGCCGACCCGCGCCGCGGCTTAGTCAAAAGGTCACCAAGATGGTATTTGGTAAAATTACCAAAATACCCCTTCTTGATCCTTCTCCAAAAGACCGAGTCCAATCCTTTTGAAGCAATCGCCTGCTTCGCCACGTGTAGGTTGATCAACGGCTCCATGTCGTCAAGTCTCTCCTGTCCGGAGCCCACCGGCACCACTGAGCACTTGCAACGACTCCCACGCCGCTTGATCCAACCAACAGACCAACCGCCCGTTCGGTCATCCTTGTCCATTCTGCGCCATGCTTGAGTCACCTGACCTCACCCGGCATCCTTGATCGTTCTGGACCTCAGCTCTCCAAGCTTAGTCCCGATCCTCCTCGCCGTTGACCGTCGTTGACCTTCAAGCCACCGCACAAAGAATAGACAAGCAACACGAATCCGGAACAAGTTCTTCACAACTTGACCCACGTTAGCCAAAACATGCAGTATACAACACATATGCATTAACACATATGGATATGACCTATCCCAAAAACAATTCACCACTTAAATCAACATTCAGCACAAAAGCCGGTCAGACCGCCGCTGACCTGACAGATCTGAAACTTTGTCGAAAACGCGTGAAACTTCAAACCAAAAGCCACATTGCCAGTTGTTTCATCATCCTAAGATCATGGGCATATCCCCATGACATCCACAATCTCCCCCTTGATGAACACATTGGCAATCTCTCAGAAAATGTAAGATTGGGGTTTGAAAAGTAAAATACTCGCAGTTTTCGCACAAAGGCACAACTTGGTCCAAATGCAAGAAAAAGCAAAGGAAATGACCAAGCTGGCTTCAGAAAAGCATAAGCAAGTGAGATACAGCAAAAGAAAGCAAGAAAGCTTCCAATTCAGAGAATCGACAAAAATCTCACTTAAGGTCCATATGAAAGAACAATTATTCTATTTGACCTTAAATCATTGTGAGGCTTCAAGATTTGCAATTCAAGTTCAGAAAAGACAATAAGACCAAAAGAATGCAATATGAATGCATGAATGCTCCCCCTCACTATGATCATCATTTTAAAAGATTTCAATTTCTCCATTTCTCCCCCTTACAAAACTTCTCCCTTATAACCAAAAAGCTCTTTATTAACATTACATTTTCGCTATATCTTCTCCCCCTTTGACAATGGATTCATCAAGGAATCAACCTTTCCTCTCATCCAAAGGTGACAAATGCACAAGAAAGGAAGAAGCAAAAGGAAGAGCATGCATGAAATGCAATGGGGTGGCTTCATTTTTGTTTTGATTTTTCACTTTTTAAGGTAAAAGAAGCTTTGGAGATTACTCAATTGAACAGGCTAGCATTTCGACCATTACTCAAGACATATCAAGCCTGACAGAGCTAGCAAGATCATGTTAAGATATATATAGCAAAGCTAGGCTAATGAGCTCAATATATCACATGTTGTTGGATTAAATTAAGCAATGTGTCAAAATTAGCAAGTCCAACAACAGTTATCCTAAAGTGATAATGGCCATATCAGAATGTCATTGTGAGATCCAGAAGCTAGCAAAGACCATCTAGGAGACAAAAATCCTGAAATGAATCATTTAGCTCAATTTTTGTCAAAAGCCCAAATTTCAACTATTTTTCATTTGCAATGAATATTCAAGTTGATTAAAGGTCTATCTTAGTAAAGAAGATCCTGGACTAGGAGCCATCCACAATCTCTTCCTAAGCTTCAACCAATTTTGACAATTTGCTTTTTAGCCATGTGCTAGATCTCAAGCCTCACTACGATCATCCCAAGCAACAAAAGCTTAAAAGAGTGGTCTAGGTCATCCAAAACTCCCCCTGAGTTCATGCCTAGTACAATGGCAAGCCGTCTCATGAGAAAGAATTGGTGAGATCAGTTTTTCGCACAAAAGAGATCATTTTTCATTTTGCACAAAGGCTGTTTTAGATTCTTTAATGAACTGAAAGCTCAAAGATGTTCGATTCTAGATTCCAGAGCTAACGAAGCAATTTTGACAGGGCCAATGTCACAAAAGGATCACTAATTGTGTAACTAGCTAAAAGATCCACAAATTGCAATTTTCAGTTCAAGTTGTATTAAAGTTCTAGCTCAATTAGCAAAGACATTGCTGCACATGTTAAAGCATGATAATTCTAGCAAGTCAAAGAGCTAAACACGATCTTGAGCAAGAATTGAATTACTAAAGCTCAAAAGGGTAATAAGCAAAGCTTCAACAATTTAAAAGAAAGAAGCGGTAAAGCTTATATTACAAGTATCTTTTTTTGTGATTTTTCATTTGTATGTAATATGATACAATGAGATGCACAAAATATGTAAAAGCCTAAAAAGATCAAGAAGATACCACTTGAGAAAGGTATCAGAAAAGATCCACAAAAGCTCAAATGAACAAGGAAAGTTCAGATGAATGAAAAGGTTCGGAAAAGAACCAACTCCCCCTCAAACCAACCCATAGGGATAAATTATCCCTTACTCGCATCTCAAGGTGGCAAACCTTATTGGGTCTAAAAAATTTGAGGGGAGATCTGCCAATTTGCCTTGGACTCCACAAAAACTAGCACAAAAACTTAAAACACCACACGATCTCTAGGAAAAGCAACTCGAAAAGCTAGGGAGCGAAACACCAACACTAAAAAGCTTACGGGCAACTCAAAAACCTGCTAACACTAGTGATTGGGAGACAAGCTCGACCTAGACTGTGAGAAGAATGCATCCTAGCAAATCATGGGATAAGAAGAGTGCCTAGAAAAGACACGTGCTATAACAGAGCCTCCTATCTACCCTGAACCGACAAACCCAACACCTGACAAAAAAACAGATGCTATGCAAGGTAGACTAGGGATACCATACACAAATGTAGGGTATAGAAGCTCGAACCTGAGTCCCACTGCTTGGCAGTGAGATGTAGTCATGATGGATGAAGATCCAGTCTTTGAAGCTTCAGAAGAACCTGATACCAATTGTAGAACCGCATGTTCTTCTTCTCAACTGAAAGACTACACCAAAGAGACAGAAAAAGTCTATGCCTTGGTACTGGGTTAGTGAAACATTGTCTAAAGAAACAGTACCAAGACACATGACTAGCAAAGATAGGAGTAGATGATCCAAAGCTCATTTAAGCATATAATCAACAGTTCAGGATATGAGCATGAATATAGACAAGACAATTTCAGCACATGCTATCCAAGATATGAAGAAGCTCAAACTATCCTTAATCCACAATAAGACATAGGAGCAAGCATACAAGCACATAGCATATCACCCATCATATACACAGTCAAAAGTAAAGCATGCTAGTGAAAGCTATGGCAAGACTCATGCATCCACAATTAACAGTAAAGCACAATAACCATGTAAGCATAAAGCATTTTAGAACAAATCATGAATAATAAATGCTTACATGGATATCAAGTGAACAAGTGGATACACAAGGCAAAAGTCAACATGAGCAAGATAAATCATGTACAGAACAGCACAAGCTCATGATGACAAAACAAGCTTATACACCCATGAAAATAATGAACAACAATATAATACATGGATATATAAGCAAGGTAAAGGCATGATAAAGGATATCAAAGAGAAAAACATGCCAATATGGTACAAGTGAGCACAAAGCAAGCACAACATGCCAAGTATGAATAATCATGAAAGGAAATGCATGAAGGTAAAAGATAGCTCACCAAACATGTGAAAGCACCAATCATGAAAGCACATGTCTCTTGGAGGCCATCGTTGAGGTGGAGAACCATCAAGTGACCCGATCATGTGATGAAGCAAAAGATCAGAATCTTTAAGTCCATGTTCTCCAACCCGCGTTCTTGGTACCTACACATGAGAAAAGCAAAGTGTCCGAGTCTTGGGTCCCGAAGGGTTAGAGAGCGAATGCTTGGGAACCCAAACCTTGGACACACCACCACCAGAGGCAGTCGAACCATTATGTGAGTTAGCATGATGCAAATGATGGTCCATGCAAGAAGATCCAATATCATCCTTGAAGGCACGCTGCGAGTGGACAGCTCGATGAGGAAAACGAGATCCATCTCTAGAAAAGCGGCGATGTCCTTGCTTGAAAGCACCATGATGAGAACCAACAGAAGCATCAAAAGAACTCACACAACCTCGCCGTGGGTGAGTACCTCGATGAACAAAACGAGGTCCATCTCTTGGATAACGGCGGAAATCCTGCCTCGGGGCAGCTCGTGGACCAAAACCAGAATTATGCAAACCATGTCCACGGTGCTGTCCGACACCACTAGAAAAGGTGTCAAAGAAACCATCAACAAATCGAGTCTTCGTGCTTGGCTCTTTAGTGTGCATGTCATAAGAAAGACTATACCCACTAGGAGACTTAGAAGCATGAGCTCGACGCAACTGTTTTGCACGCCGGAAACAAAAATCCACATGATGTCCATTCTTCCCACAAAATGAGCAATGGTGTAAAGGTCTACTAGTAGACACGGTCCGAGAGGACGAAGCACCATTGTCGCTCAAAGAAGAAGTCCTGGAAGAACTAGCATCATGACTCGTCCTCGTATCGACACTAGACCCACACATGCCATGAGAAAGGCTATGTGTGTTCCTAGAGATACGACGACGCACTCGACGCTCATGTTTCAAACGGCGAAAGCAAAACTCAAGAGTGTGTCCATTCTTCTTACAAAATGTGCAATGGTACTTCTCTTTTGAAGATGTAGTACCATTTGAGAAAGAAGCACATTTGTCTTTTGAAATCCTTTGGACAACACAAGAAGAGTCCGAAAGTGTCGAACTCACCAAAGAAGAGCTATCCAAAGTGATGCCACAAAAACCAATATCAAGTGACTCACGTTTAGCACAAAAAGACTCCAACTCCGAATGCAAAGATGCAAGAAAAATCTTAAAAACATCAATCTCAGAGTGAAGGCAAATACAAGAGTCACATGACTTGGCGCTCATATCATCGCGCAAAGACTCAACCTCGCTCTTCAATGAAATGCAAGATGTGCAAGAAATTAATGATGCTTTCGAATTAAGGATGCAGTTCAAAGCATCAATTTCAGTTTCTAAATAATCACAATTCTTGCAAGAGACTAAACCATTCTTAAGCAATTTTTCATGTTCTAAGCACATGCTACAAGGCCTAGCTTCAATTTCAATAATCTCAGCCCTAGCATTTTCTAATTGCTCAAGATGCATGGAATTAGTCAATTTAAGCTTCTCAAATTCAACAAGCATGCCTACACAAGAATCACAATTATTTCTAGCTATAGAACTAAGATTGCCTATTTCTAACTTAGCATTGTCAAGTTCATGATGTAAGGCAATACAAGAATCACATGGCATAGAAGCATTTGATTTCAAAATTTCATTTTCAGATTTTAGGCATGCAAAAGAATTGTTCAAGTTCTCCATGTCTACAAGTAATGAATCATAAGCATTCATGGAGGTTTTCAATTCAGCAAGCTCATGAGACAAATCACCTTTCTCTTTTTCTAACAATTTGACTTTCTTCCTAAGAGCAAGCAGTTTAAGATCATATGAATATAAGACATTAATGAGTTTTTCTTGCTCACCTTGCTTAGCTCAAGTAGGGGATCGTCCTCATAAGAGTCATCACTACCATCAAAAAGCTCATCATCAGAATCCTCTCCATCATGTTCATCCTCAAAAGTCACTTTTATACGCCACGGGCTTCTTCTCTTGCTCCAAAAGTGACTCATCCCTGAAACTAGGACAATCAAAACAAAAGGATTCGCCACAAATATCACAGGAGAAATCCTCCTCCATCGCCATTAGACTTATCATACATTCAAATATTTTGTTATGGCCAACACCATTGGTAAAAGAACCATGACAAGACACAAGGAAGCGCTCACAAGTCCTCATATCTGTCGCCATGCTCAAAGATCAGTTAAGATCACAAAAGAGCAAACTTGGCTCTGATACCAATTGTAGGACCGGAAAGGCGACTAGAGGGGGGGGGTGAATAGACGCTTTCTCTATTTTTGACCTCGATCGGACTCAACACTACTTTCACTCCAATAGCTATAAAAGCTATGAAGATCAGTATACATGCACAGCGGAAGATCTGTGTTGGATCCGATCAAACCCCGACACAAAAGACTAAAACCATATCACAACAGTAGGCACAAAGTCCAAAACAAATTTCTCCGTCCGACACAATACACAGTCACAGCCGACCTCTGTTCTTGAGCACAAGACCGTAGCCTCCAGAAGCTGATAACAGAGATGACAGGCATGTACAAACTAGGCAGAACAAATTGCAGCCAAAGCAATAAAGAAATTGATCTGCAGAACACTGGGAGATATAACTGAATCATTGGTAGGATCATCCAAGCAGTAAACAAAAACAAGCAAAGAAACCGATTGCGATCCTTCATTAAACAATGCACGCCTAAAATTTCTTTTTTTCACTTCGCTACAAGCCACCGCCGACATCGGTATTGCCACTCTTCGCTTTTCCACCTCATTGCAAGCAGATTTTTCTCCCCGCTCACTAGTTACAAGTCACGCCAAGAACAAAGACAACAAGAAGCTACACCACAAGAATTGCTTTTCTCTGGTGAACAGACCACTACGGCGCCAACCAGCGCTACACACACCATCGCACAGGACTCAAACAAAGAAATAGCTCAAGGTCAAGATGCAAAAACGGCAATCTAAAAGATATTATGTTTTCACTAGATTTTTAGCCAAGAGCGGCCGCCGCCATGAGGTTTCTTGGGCGCCGATCTTTTTCAGAGGAGCAGGCCGCCGCTACTAGCTCTTCAACAGCCAAGATCAGTAAAATAAAAACTCAACAGGAAACCACTCGCATACGTAGCAAATCAAAATCTGATCATCAAATCAATACCAAGGACTGGATCTCTTACACGCAGCAAGGAACGACTCCAGATTACGCGGGATGAGCAAGGCGTCAATTAAGGCAGCCAACCGGAACTTGCTTAAGCTACCACAGGGATCTGCAGGATGCCAAGAAATTCCGGTTTTTCTTCAACCGACTCAACCACAGAGCTCGCTATTTGCGGGTGCTCACACGCGCCGCCAGCGGGCAAACCTTTCTCCAGACAAGAAAGTAGCCGAGCAATTAAACAACACCAAAATCAAACACAGTACAAACCGCGCCGGCCAGATCCGGATTTTGCGGATAGAAAAACCGGCTGCAGCCAAACAAGAATTTCAACCGGCGCCGAAGCAATAAAAAATAAAAAAAAGGAAACCAAAACCAGCACCAAACCGAACTCAGTTGCATCCATACTCTACCCAATAGAAAAAGCAGCTCATGATTGACAGGCGCTCACATTTCTTGGGGCGCTAGGAGAGGCCAGAGGCCGCCGCCATAGGTTTTTCTCACAGGCATGATTTGGGGGCACTACAGGCAGGCTAACAAGCCGCCGCCACCCAATTTTTTTCCCAGCGGCTATTTTTCAGCTCAGTGGCTGCCCTAATCTTCAGAAGCAGCAGCCCTAAAAAATCCTATCACTATTCCTTTTATAGGGCACGTCAAACCCTAAAAACCTTAATGGGCTTCCGTTAAGACCCAACATCAACGGAACACACACGCACGCAAATTAAAGCGCCGTCTTCATCATCGATTGATCTAAACCGCTTCACCATGCGCCGACCCGCGCCGCGGCTTAGTCAAAAGGTCACCAAGATGGTATTTGGTAAAATTACCAAAATACCCCTTCTCGATCCTTCTCCAAAAGACCGAGTCCAATCCTTTTGAAGCAATCGCCTGCTTCGCCACGTGTAGGTTGATCAACGGCTCCATGTCGTCAAGTCTCTCCCGTCCGGATCCCACCGGCACCACTGAGCACTTGCAAGGACTCCCACATCGCTTGATCCAACCAGTCGCACCGAACCGCCCGTTCGGTCATCCTTGTCCATTCTGCGCCATGCTTGAGTCACCTGACCTCACCCGGCATCCTTGATCGTTCTGGACCTCAGCTCTCCAAGCTTAGTCCCGATCCTCCTCGCCGTTGACCGTCGTTGACCTTCAAGCCACCTGCACAACAATAGACAAGCAAACACGAATCCGGGAACAAGTTCTTCACAACTTGACCCACGTTAGCCAAAACATGCAGTATACAACACATATGCATTAACACATATGGATATGACCTATCCCAAAAACAATTCACCACTTAAATCAACATTCAGCACAAAAGCCGGTCAGACCGCCGCTGACCTGACAGATCTGAAACTTTGTCGAAAACGCGTGAAACTTCAAACCATAAGCCACATTGCCAATTGTTTCATCATCGTAAGATCATGGGCATATCCCCATGACATCCACACTTTTTCTTCTTCTTCTTCTTCTTCTGTTGTCCTTGTATTTTTTTATTTTTTTCTCTCTTTTTTTAATACCTCACAAAGAACTGGAAACCGAAATCTATTATTTTCGGAATGCTACTTTAGCACTAGGGCGAAAACCGAATTTTGCACTCTGGCAAACCCTATTTTGCTCCGGCAAAACTTGATTCTCTTCGGCAAAAACCAAAATCTGTCTGTTCTCTTGAAAACCGAATTCGATAAGGTATGGAAACCAAATTGATTTTAGGGTTTGAAACCTTTCTTTTTCTTCTCTAGCACTTGGGGAAAAACCAAATCAGTGTTGTTCTCTTGAAAGCCGAATTAGGTTAGAGATGTCGGGTGCCATGGTAGCGAAAGAACGGCGGTGGCAGTAGCGAACGGGTTGCCGTGGCAAAGAGACAATGGTGGCAAAGAATGATCCGGCCGTAGCAGCATGAGGCAATCATGTAGGGCGATCGGCGGCAGCAAAAGACGAGGCAACGGCGGTAGGGGCGATCGGCAGCCGTGGCAGCCCATAGTAGCAGCGGCAGAGGCGATCGATGGTCGCGGCAGCGCGAGGCAGCGGCGGTAGGGGCGATCGGTGGTTGCCACGGTAGTGTGATGAGGCTACGGCAGGAGGCTCTATTGGCTGTGGCAAAGATTGGTGAATTGGCACGGCATGGAAGGTTGTGGCTGGCGTTTGAGTGCCATGGTAGCAAGAGGAGCGGCAGCAAAGAGATGGAGTTGTCACAGCAACGATCAACCGAGCAACATGATCAGCAGCAGTAAGGCTTGCTGATCTACGGTAGGAAGCAAAACACACAAGATGCGAAATAGACAAAGACAAACTAGACTCAAACTAGAACTAGAAATCAGTAACTAGACACGATGATGCAACCAAGATTTCAACAAGCAAATCAAAAATAAAAATTGCGAAGGCTCAAAAGGGGGTTCGGGCAGGGATGATAATGGCGCAAGAAAATTTTTTGTGGGATATTTTCTGGACTCTGGGTAAAAAGAATCTATTACTAGAAAATTTGAAACTCTCACTGATCAACTATAGATCTAATACCACCTGATGCGAAAATGGCTGTCTCAATCTTTCGATGAGAAAGATAACTCGATTTGGTAGAGATGACTCTCACGATTCGGCTACCAATCGTACACGACCAATATGCCTAGCAATCGCTGAACTAACTTCGTGATTGTTATCAACCTTGCTAGAAGCACGATTGACCTGACCACGAAGGTCTATTCTTGCATGCAATCGAAGAACAAGCAAGAACAAGATAATAAGTAATCTAAAATTGTGAATAGGAATTAAGATTGTATTGATAAGTGGGGTTCCGAAGAACAATGTTGCTATTGTACTCGTCGAACAAGAGGACAATGTATAAAGTAGTAAAGCTAAACTTTAATCTAACAAAACCTGAGTTTTGCAAAAGGGGACGACGGCTCCTATATGAGGTGTGGCCAAGAGGTGGTGCCCTAGGGAGGAGGCATCGGCCAAGCAAGGTTGTGGGTACTATTCATGTGTGAATAGTACCTACATGAATAGTACAGGCTGCCTAGGGTGGCCGGCCACCATATGGTCCAAGTCGGCCAATAAATTACATAGCCCGTGATGGGCCAACAATAGTTGATGTAGCACCATGGTATGTAGAAGTAGCTTGGCCCAATTGGATAATATGGAATTGAAGTAGCTGGAAGTCCAATTGGAGAAGATGTGGTTGCAGTGCAGTGTGTCGAAGTAGTGGTTGCATCTTTAGGGTTGATTGCCTCATCACTAAACTATAATGTTTGTGTGTTTGTAGTTTGTTTTAGTGGAATGAACTCATATCCTCCTAGTGGTTGCTTAAACTACTTCCAAAATTCATTAAGTATCCCTCTTCCCCAGGAAATTCCTCATCAGTCTCCTATGCTAGCAAATTCTCACATCATTGGGGTTGCTGCACAATATGCTCCATTCCGGTCCCAGTCGTTCATTTACGTTATTTCCAATCACGATGTGGATTGTAGGACTAGGAAGCGGTTGTCGTGGACACATGAGGACTTGAGATTGGTAAGTTGATTTTTCATTTGGCCATCTACATAATTAACACTTGTACTTAAGCATGTTTATATTGGTACTCTTATATTATCACACAATGCAGTTCAGTGCATGGTTGAACAACTCAAATGACCCAAGCAAGGGAAACAACAAGAAAAAGGACCAGTACTAGGGAGATGTCACTGTTGTGTACAATAGCACCACCTTAAAAAATAGAAGAAGATAAATGAAGCAAGATAAGGACCGTTGACACCGAGTGAACAAAAATGTTGGCCAGTTTGCTGCCTCTTGGCTTAAGTCTAGACTTATATATGCCAGTGGATAGTCAGATGATCAGTTGATGGACAAGGCTTTGAAATTCTATGAGGAAGACTACAAGGAAGGGAAATTCATGTTCATGTATTACTAGAAGGCTGTCCGAGACCACCCAAAGTGGAAGGAAGGTGTCGGGACCCGAACATGCAAATCCGGACCCTCTGTTTATTCCAAACTAATTCCATGTTCAATAGCTAGCTCATATAGTGACAACATCGATGAAAATCATATGCATACAATGAAATAGCTAAAAAAAATAAGCAAATTATTATTAAATAGTAGCAGCGGACCTTATGGTCAAAGTTTATATAGCTTGCTACGTAGGGCTTAAAAGACAAATAGAACAATTATAACAGAAAGAAGATAACTTGTGGCAGCCATTCGACATGCCCATAGGCAATCGAGTGGGGAGCACATCCTTGTTCGAATGGTCTTCAAATTACTCCTCCTTGTAGAACTCTGGATTCCCGAATTCTTCCTCGGCAACTGATCAACAATGGCATAAAGCTGTGAGTACATAAAGTACTCAACAAGTCGTAGGGAATTTTATGCAATTAATATTCATGCAAGGCTTGAATAAGGAATAGATGTATGGTTATTTTGTAGAAAACAATATTGACAGTAAATATAGTAATTAGATTGTAAAGCACAATTGAAAACATTATATCAATAAAGTAAACAATTGCTTTGAAACAACCAGTGAACTTCCCGTTCACTTCCCAACCAACAACCAGTAAACTACCCATTCACTTCCCATCCGATCCACCGTCCAAACATTTTATGAAAACTCTATACCTCGTGTGAAATCCCTAGACATTGTACATAATCAGGGACACGGTTGTTCGAACAGTTTTAATACTCTGCGAAGGTTGTGTAGCTTGACGCACAAGAGATAATCAACTTATAATGCTGGCCATGACATGTATCCGTAGGGGTGCGACTAAGTGATTATCACAAGGTTTTTACAAAGTTTTGTCTTAATCCGGTTCTGCTCGCTAAGGTTTCACCACCGAAGGGTTACATCCACCACAGTCAGGGGCCCCCTATTGCGCCATGTGAATCTACCCGTAAATCTCAGAACCCACACCACACATGATAGAACTAAAATCAAGACATTACTAATTAATTAGGTAGATCCGTCCTATACTGGACATGTGGTTGGACAATAAGACCCAGATCAATGGCGCATAAGATTAGGTCCTTAGTGATTACTCACGCTAGTCCACCCCATCCAAAATGTGCTATCCGCCGCCCCTTTACTGCACGACCAATGGCATCCTCTGCCATGGCACAACAATTTTTACAATAGTGGCCTCGCACCATAATTCCATATATCATTAAGTCAAGTTATCGTGATTAATCTTGTGGATACGAGCCCGTCATACAACTAAGCATGACTATGCATACTATGTCACCCACGTTGGAATTACAATTATATCGAACTAATAACAATCCAATCTATGGTGTCAAGGGATACATGGCATTCACAATATTCAAGGTGGCATACAGTCAATTAGGTAATGAGCTACTCTCGGAAACAATTGATATACAAATAGCATGCATGTTGATATAAAACAATATATTTTTGCAATAATGGGTACAACATAATCGAAGGTATACGACTTGCCTTCATCGAAGATTGAGTTGCTCCTGCAGACTAGTCCAAGTTGGCTTCGGCAATGCAGGATTCTATATGCGCAAAGCGAGACCAATAAATAATGATAAATCCAAATAAAATAAAAAATTATCAAATAGGTACTGATAGAGATATATTGAATTTAGATAAATTTAGGAACAAGAATTGAAGGAATTGAAGTTCGTATGAAGGAGAACGAACACTGGAAAGTTTGTCGGGATAGAAAATTGTTGAAAATTGATAAGGAAGGAATATTCCCTAGAATATTTCGTTTCTAAAATAACACATGTGAGGACCCCCGGGTTATCTCCATAAAACCGAGATTAAACATGGTCTTAAGGACATAACTCTAGAGCCTCAAGTAAATGGATTCCAACTTAACTCGATCTTAGTGAAAGGCTTAACTATAAACTAGAGCCCTGGTGATCATGCATGCTGCTCCCCTGCAAGCACTATATGATTGTCGATTCTCCAACAAGTCAAGCACTACACTTAGTGAGTTAAATAGGAAGCCACGAACAGCGAGTATGCAATCATATTGGCTCCCAAGATCAGCGACCAATATGCTCATACTCTCATACAACGTTGATCACATCCATACAACAACATACATAGATAGTTCAAAAGGCATACAACGTAATAGTTAAAGTTTACATCTATTACAAGCGGTCGACCGGCCAAATTCGAATGAGAGTCTTAAGTAGCAACGGAAGCAAGTAAATAAACCAAAAGGTCCAGCATGGTATGCCCCATAACCCATCGGCAACCAACTGGGGTCAAATGCTAGCACTATTCATTAGCGTCGCCAAAATCGGCGCTAACAAGCTCAACGGGCTCATACACTTCCTCACCTGAAATTGTAGCAATCGGGTTGAGTACAAAGGTACTCGCAAGTCTTACACAAATAAAAATTAGTTATGCTAGAGGTTGTTCCAAAGGATGGCTCATATTGGCTTAGTTTTGCAAAAGAGACGCAACAATTTACAACCTACACATACTAGTTTTTCAAGTGCCATTTCAAAATCAGATTTGAAGTAGAAGTAAAGCATGTGAATAAATAGTAAACTGAATAACAAATGAACCATACAAATGCCAAAGTGGCTGCCCACTTTGACACTACGACAAGCATGAACATCCCATTCATGACAATACCAAGTTATACCACAATTTTAATTCCAAGTCTAACAATAAGCAGCCCCAAACTCAAGCAGTCGTCCATAACTGTGGACACGGCTATTCGAATAGATTTATACCCTACAGGGGTATACTACTTTACCCACACGACTTGATTAGCCCGTAAGCCTCCAGATGCCTCCGAATATAGCATACTTCCCATGGTATGCCGGCCGGGTAAACCAAGACTTAGTATTTTTCAGCAAGTTGATATCATTGTGTTGAATCGCCCAAACGCGACGTAACCCCGTTTAAGTGTAGGCTAGCCTCCTACATCTAAACGGCACGCAAGTTGTGCCGAAAATGCCAACCCAATTAATAAAGTTTAAAGAGGGCTCACCCTCACAATAAAGAATTGCAATCGGCACCCTTATAGAACGTATATGCGATGGAACACGTATACGCCCTCACACCACCAGTCATCAACTCAACAATACCAACCCCTTACTTAACTAAGCAGCGCCTATACACCGCGTGTGATAGCACGAGTTTTGCTTGAACCGTAGGTACCCAAAGTTCGGTCCTCAATTGTCCAGACAAGACAAGCCACAACCCAAAGTGTGCACGAAGGCACCCTCCATAACCAACCACTTGTCTAGACCCAAAGCTCATTTAAATTGACAAAATTTAACTCATAAAATAGATACGAAGATCTGAAACAAAAGTATAAGTTAAAAGTTGTGTGTATCCCATAATTGTCGGGTTATTCCCGACAATCGGCTACCGTTCTAGACTTGCATGGCTAAGCAAACCCGAACATAATATACTTCACACAATCCTATCTTAAGCATTTCAGTACTGGAGTAATTCATGGATAACCACAATGACAAAGTAATAGGATGTATCTAACTATTCATCACAAAAATAGCGATATTATCAAAAATAGCATGCAAGCAATTACCATTGCACTAACTTAACAAAACTAGGATCAAATATGGTGCAAAAGAAAGTTCAAATGATGCTTGCCTTGCTCGTAACTCAGTTGCTCTTCCTCGGTAGCGTATAAGTCAATATCAATAGGCTCGGTATCTAGATAAATATAGTATCGAATAAACATCGAGAAATACTCAAAAATTCAAAATGCTCAAAAATGCATGATTTTTCTACAGAAGATAGGTCATGATTTTAGATGAATTTAGGTGAAAGAATTATTCCATTTGCATTTAGTATGTGAGAGTTATAAGGGTTTCAAGTTCAGCTTTCAGAAAAATCCAAATTAATTGCAATCTGTCACTGTTCACTAAATATAATTGTTTGGATAAAATTTGCAGCACAGTAGTGCATACAAGGATTATATAGATAATTAGGTATTATCATTACAAGTTCAAAACAGTTAAGCTCACTCCATTTGCAATTTTTATGAATTAGTTATCTATTTTCAAAGTTGTCAGCCTTTTTCTAGTGTAAACTTAATGAGTTTATGGTTCTTTTTCCATAATAATACTCTCTGTTGCATAGACATGGTTGAAACCAATTTTAATATAAAGTTCATCAAAAATGAAAATTACCAGAAGTGGTTTCACCCATTTTGGAGTTGAAATGAATTAGTTATACATTTTCGAAGTTACACATATTTTTCAGTGTACAAATAATTCGTTTTCAGATTTTCTAACTCCTTTATTACTTTTCTCACCGAGCGTGCCTCTAGCCTCTGCCACTGACAGTGGGCTGCTTTTGCCATGCCCATCACCGCATGCAAGCGCTGCGTGTGATATACAGATAAAGCTCGTGAGCCGTTGGATTTGAATCCAACTGTCACCAAGCGTGGCCGAAGAAGTGGTCCGATCGGCGCATCGATCGTGACCGTTCAAGGCGCAACGCACGGCTTAGATTCGTGGCGCGTCCGGAGCGGTCCGAACGGCCCATCGAACTAGAGCCGTCGATCTCACATCCAACGGTCAAAAACGACCCAAGTTATACGCTCTGATTACTTACACGAGACGGTACGTTTTAAGTCTTGGGCCCATATGTAAGTGACTGGTTAAAGTGTTTAAGACATGTTTTAATTGCTAGTGATCACCATTAACTTCTAATCTCATTGCTCTGCTTGCTGCCCGAAACAACGATAACGTGTTTCACAGAGCCATTTCGGCGCGCCGCTGGCTACCGTGCCACTGCGGCGCGGCTCGATGAGATGGACGGGTGCACAATAGTATTGTGCACACAGTGGTGGCAATCTTGACGGTGCTACGGCTCTGTACCGGCGGCTAGCCGATGGCGCGCGGTGGTGCTAGGTACGGGAAACACGGCAATAGCAAGGTGAAGCTCCGCAGCGCAATCAAGCGGGTGCCCGAGGTCTAGGGGACTAATGAGGGGTTACCTAAGCTGATAAGGGCGCTCGGGGAGCTTGGGGGTTGACGAAGCTTGACTGGAGCTGAAGAAGATGACGGCGGCGGCATGGCTCCAAGCAAACAAGATGCTCTGGGCAAAAGGGGGAACAAAGGGTGCTCGGGTTAGCTCAAGCAAGTCTAGGATAAGATGCAGGCACACTTAATTTGACAATGGCTTACCGACTGGAAATGGGAAGATGAGCAATGACGGCGGTTGACAAAAGATTAATCCCAAGATCCGACACTTCCTGTGAAGAAATCATGAAATTAATTGAGGGAAAGGAGTTAAGATACCCTAATGCACATTCTGACGCGCAAGATTCAGGGTCTTACCTCCCGGACACGAAGAAGGCAAGTTGAGCTCCTCGGGTGCGCACTCTAGAAATGGCCGAGAGCTTGAAGATGAACCCGAAGCTACAAGGCAATCGAAATCGAGATTAGGCAAAATGGACAAGGCATTGAGTAAGCAATTGAGGGCTACCACCCGGTCAATGCTATCAAGAGAGGAGCACAGGAGAGCTTCTCCTTCCTCAGACCCGAGAGGAAAGATGGGGACAAAGTGAGCTACCAAGGGGGTGTTAAGGGCAAAGGACAGCGGAGATGGGTGCGGTGCAGAGAGAGGAACGCCTCGGAGTGGCTCACTTGGGCGGTGGACGTGACAGGGCTCAGGGCGCCAAAGGGATTCTCGGTCGCGTGGAGCTTGGCCTCTGTGCGAGCGCCTGCCCGTTGGAGAAGATGGCCCTGACAGGTGGGACCGACGTGGCAGCGACTCAAGGCGCGGAAGAGAAACGGGGCGACGTGGCTCAACGAACACCACTAGATCAGGATCTGACGGCTACGATATAAGGTGATGTCTTGAGCTGTTGAAGGGGTGCGACGATCTGGGCTGTCGGTCTTCGATCCAACGCTTGCATGTGAAGGTGCAATTAGGCGGTTGGGCTGCGCCAATTCGCCAAGTCAGACTCGAGCCCGATGAATAGTATCGGCTAGGGTTTGGACTTTAGTTTGACTGGTAATTAAATTGTTTTCTCCACTTTGACCAAGGTGTTAAAAATAGAAATAAATTTCCTAAAAATGTGAAATAATTCACAGGGGTTCCTGGGGTAGTCTAGTGTTCATAAAAATTATAATATCATACTGTTCATGATATACTTTGTATTTTACCATTTCAAACTTAAACTAGGTCATAAGACTGTGTTTGAATTTTAATAGGGTTAAAACCTGTTCCAAAAATTTAGGAAAAATTATATTAATTCATTATAATCGCTATAGTATTTGAATAAATTATTTCCAGGAGATGTTCATAAGGTTTTGTTCTTGTTTTTTTTTTTGGAGTTCCATTTACAATATATGTTTTAATCTCTTTCACAGATTTTCCTAGTGCAATATATAATGTAAATGCTAGAAATCATGATGCATGCTAATGAGATGCATAATAATTCTCTTTATTAAATTGAGGATGTGACAAACCTCCCCCCCTTACAAAAGATCTCGTCCCCGAGATCGGGTAGGGTGGAAGTTGGACATAAAGGTTCTAAGGAATTAAAGCATCTACTGTCTTGATTTCCTTTAAAGATAGTGCAATGATACCTAACAAGGTTACGACAATTTTAACATTTTCCTTACCATTGCTTTGCTTAACCTTTCCTTTCTTGATACGAAGGCACTTCAAGGAAAAGGTCTGGATAGGCTTGATGGAAATGATCCTCCCGTTCCCATGTAGCTTCATCCTCAGTATGATTACTCCATTGCACCTTGATGAACTTGATATTGCGATTCCTCGTCTTGCGTTCGGTTTCTTCAAGAATGCAAATAGGACGCTCCCGATAAGAAAGATCGGGCTGTAAATCGAGTCTTTCTAACTCGGTCGCTTCGGTTGGGACACGAAGACATTTCTTCAATTGCAAAACATGGAACACATCGTGGATATCTGATAGTGAAGGTGGCAATTCCAATTGGTAGGCCACCGCTCCCATCTTCTCTAGAATACGGAATGGTCCGATGTAGCGAGGTGCCAGTTTGCCTTTAACTTGGAATCGATGCATCCCTTTCATTGGAGAGACTTTAAGATAGACATGGTCATTTACTTCAAATTCAACTCACGACATTTACGGTCAAGATAAGACTTCGACGAGATTGAGCTGTCCAAAGTCGCCATGGATGACATGAACTTGTTCCTCCAAGATCCTCCACCAAGGTCGGACCATAAAATGGTCTCTCCCGACCTGCACTCAGCCAGGTGTCCCGCAAGCTCTCCCATACAATGCCTCGAAGGGGACATTTGAATGCTTGATTGAAAGCTATTGTTGTAGGAGAACTCTACAAAAGGTAAGCACTTCTCCCAATTTTGCCATAGTACAACAAGCACATGCCCCAAGGAGGTCTTCTAAAATTTGGTTCACTCTTTCGGTTTGTCCATCACCATGGGTGATAAGTCGAAATGAAGATAAATTGGTCCCCATTGCTTTGTGCAAGCATCCCCAGAAATAGGAGGTGAATTGAGGGCCTCTATCCGACACAATCACTTTTGGAACACCATGGAGACAAACAATTCTTGAGATATAAAGTTCTGCCAACTTGTCTCCGCGGTGGGTGGTCTTGACAGGAATAAAGTGAGCAACCTTAGTCACACGGTCGACAATCACCCATATGGAATCGGACCCAACTTGTGTCCTAGGAAGGCCGGTAATGAAATCCATGCCAACTTCTTCCCACTTCCACTTGGGAATGGGCAGGGGTTGTAGAGTACCTGCTGGCTTCAAATGCTCAGCCTTGACTCTTTGGCATACATCACACCCGGCAACATATTGAGCAATCTGCCGCTTCATTTGGCTCCACCAAAGCCTTTTCTTCAAGTCTTGGTACATCTTGGTACTACCTGGATGAATAGAGAACTTGGAGTCGTGAGCCTCCTTGAGAATGAGTTCCCTCAATTTGCGATCAAAAGGTACTACCAATCGGTTCCCGAAACAAAGTGCACCATGTGCATCTTCTTTGAAGCATTTGGCTTGACGTTTCTTCATTTCCTCACGGATTTGAGCTACTTGCAAGTCAGTCTTTTGGGCTTCTCTAATCTGGTCCTCAAGTGTACAACTCACACTTAGAGCAGCAAGAGAACCTTCCCCAACTATTTCTAGATGCAGACGTTGCATTGCAGCACACAAGCCTGCCGAAAATGGAATCACTGACAAACAGTTGCATTGAGATTTTCTGCTCAATGCATCGACCACCACATTAGCTTTCCCGGGGTGATAGTGAAGTCCCAAATCATAGTCCTTGATCAACTCAAGCCACCTTCTTTGCCTCAAATTCAGATCAGCTTGAGTGAAAATATATTTGAGACTCTTGTGGTCGGTATAGATCTCGCAACGATTACCAATGAGGTAATGCCGCCAAATCTTCAAAGCATGAACCACAAATGCCACTCCAAGTCATGCGAGGGATAATTAGCTTCATGAGGCCTCAACTGCCTCGACGCATATGCCACCACTCGGCCCTCTTGCATGAGCACACAACCGAGCCCGTGGCGAGATGCATCACAATAAATATCGAAGCTCTTATGAATGTCAGGGAGGATGAGCACTGGAGCCTTGGTCAGAAGATCTCTCAAGGTGTGAAAACTTTCCTCACATTCTGCTGACCATTCAAACTTCTTTTCCTTCTTTAACAATTGGGTCATAGGTCTTGCGATTTTGGAGAAGTCCTTGATGAATCTGCGGTAGTACCCCGCAAGTCCAAGAAAACTGCGAATGTCGGTGACGCTCTTGGGCTGCTTCCAGTCAAGCACATCTTTCACTTTGCTTGGATCAACAGCGACACCACCCTTGGATAGGATATGACCCAAGAAACCAACTTTCCGAAGCCAGAATTCACATTTGCTGAATTTTGCATAGAGTCGATGTTGCCGAAGTTTTTCCAACACAAGCCGCAGGTGCTGCTCGTGCTCTTCATCAGTCTTTGAGTAGATAAGGATATCATCGATGAACACAACGACAAACTTATCCAAGTACTCCATGAAAACTGAATTCATGAGATTCATGAAGTATGCTGGAGCATTCATCAATCCGAAAGACATAACGGTGTACTCATACAGACCGTAACAAGTGGAGAAAGCGGTCTTCGGTATGTCTTCGGCTCTGACCTTGATTTGATGGTAGCCCAACCTCAAATCAACCTTGGAGAAAACTTGAGCCCCATTCAATTGATCGAACAAATCATCAATCCTAGGCAGCGGATATTTGTTCTTGACAGTGACCTCGTTTAGCGGACAGTAGTCGACACACATCCGTAAACTCTTATCCTTCTTCTTGACAAAGAGATCCGGACATCCCCAAGGCGAGGAGCTCGGCCTAATGAATCCCTTGTCTTGAAGTTCCTTGAGTTGTGCTTTCAATTCCACCAATTCATTAGGGGGCATCCGATACGGCCGCTTAGAAATTGGCACGGTACCAAGCACAAGCTCAATGACGAATTCAACTTCACGGTCAGGTGGCATGCCTGGGAGTTCTTCTAGAAAAACATCCGGATACTCACATACCACTGGTACATTCTCCAATTCAATAGAGGTACTAGCTTCCAAGGCATATAGATGAGAAGCGCCCACTGAAGGGGTAAAGACAACTAGACTGCCGTCATCACTTGTGACAGAAATAGACCGTTGAGCACAATCGATCTTCCCCTGATTTTTGGACAGCCAATCCATCCCTAGGATTACATCAATACCCACTGAATTTATCACAATTAAATTTGCCAAGAAGTTAGTCTTTTGAATTTCCACCACCACGTCCTGACAGACTTGATCGGTTTGAAAAACCAATCCCGGTGATTGAATTTGATACGGTGGCTGAAACTTGACTATCTCAAACTGATTAAGTGCAGCATATTCCTTTTTAATGAATGAATGAGATGCTCCTGAATCAAAAAGAACTGATGCTGGACAAGAATTAACAAGAAGTGTACCCAAAACGACGTCCGGAGCGCCGCTTGCCTCCTCGGCGGGCGTGGTTGACTCGCCACGCAGGACCACGGGAGGGTAGATGCTGCCCTCGGAGGTGGTGAAGGTCTGGTCACAGCTGAAGGTGTAGAAGCTCTGTAAGTCTGAGGCATCCCTCGTTGCTTGGTGAGGCAATGATCTGCATAGTGGCCCTGGCGACCACAAAGAAAGCAAGTGACATTGGGCCCAAGGGGCTGCTGTTTTGGGGCTTCTACCCCATTGTACCGCTGTGCCGTTGGAAAAGAAGCACGTGGAGTCGTCGAGGAATCCCTCGGTGGCACTGGTGCTGGATAACGAGGTGCCTGAGGTGGTCCGAGCTGTTGTCGGGGAAAATCTAACGCTAGCCGGACCTCGAGCGCAATTCTTCCTCTTCTTGGACTCCTCCACACCACACTCTTGTGCTCCACCACTATGGCCTTGTTCACCATGTGCTTTGGAAGTTGCGGAAGTCATGTACACCTAGAGCTACCAGATCTCCTCGACCAACCTGTTCATGAAACGGCTCATGGACGGTGTCGGACCGAACGAAGATCCCGAATCCTCGTGGTTCATACACCACCAGATTTCCGGTGTACACAGTTACAAAAATGATAACATAACCAAATCTCGCATTTCATTAATAGTAAATCAGAGTTCGATACAAATGGGGCATGAAGCCAAATAAATAAGTAAATAACACAGCGGAAACGGAAAGATAGTAGTAAGCGACGATCCGCCACAGTAATCGTCTGGGGCGAGTTTAGGCATCGTGTCCTCACCGCCCCGATAGTAGTCTTCTCCTGAAATTTTGTTGCATAAAGCAAGCATGAGCACAACTACCGTGCTCGCAAGTTACACCCAATATGGAATTTGTAATGCATGCATAAAGTAGACAAAGGACATTGGCGAGGTTATTTTATGAAGCGCTAGCTTCAATTTAAATAATCATAATAGATTGCAAGGCCATTTTCATACAGATTTAAAATCAAAATTTAAATGACAATTGAATAATATGGATAACCTCCAAGAAAGGTGATGGATATCCTCCAATCACAATGGCTAACCGCCTAATTTTCCCACAGACTAACCATCCCGAAAACATCTGTTGAAACCATTTTAAAACCAAAACAAGTCTAACTCAAAGTGGCTTTGCTAGCATGTCCATGATCATGACGCGTTATTCAATAGTTTTCTACTCTGCAGAGTTTGTACAGCTTACCCACACGAGATATTATACCCTTTGTGTCGGCCAATCCACGCTTCCTAAGGCGTGTGACAGAGCAAATATCACAAGGTCGTTACAATGATCTACCTCACAATACTCATGCCCGCTAAGGTTTCGCTTCCATTGACTAACCATCCTCCCGAGCCCCTCTTGCGCCATGTGGGACTACTGTCTAACCAACACCCACTCATACAACATGGCACTAACATCTATGAGGTATCCCAAATTATTAAGCCGTGTCCTTCCCATACAGACATGTGGTGGTACGCTTTGGCATAGCAAAGGAACGCCAAAGGCGGTCCTTAATCGACTTGGGCGTCTTTCAAATTAAACCACAGGCTTTAATCCTAACCAGATTAAACCCGCATAAACCTCGCACCCACCTTTCATCCGCTTACACCCAAGTCCAAACCATCTTTATTTTATTTAGTAAAACCACCTTTTCAACAAATCTATGGTAAGACAATACCATAGGTTCAAGTTAAAACAAGTTTGTAAAGATTTGGCTAAATCCTCCCCAAAATCAAATCATGGTCTAAGTATTTGCTAAGCATTTCCAAACATTTTATCTATGGGGACAAGGGATGACATTTCAATATTCAATATTGGCCATACAAGGACAGTTGGAATATCTAATCATTTAAACAGGAATTTAAAATACTTGAATAAAAGTATGCATGCACTTAGTAATTTGAAAACTGAATTTAAATAACTTTAAAATAGTAGGTGCAAGATGATCAAAGTATAACTTGCCTTCGCTGAAGTCTTGAAATTCTAATTCTTCTAAGAATCAAATTCCTAATCGTCAGTAATCTAAACGTGAAAATACGACAATCAATTGCAATTAAAATAAGGACAAGACACTAGTTCAAACTAACTCCAAATAAAATAATTATATTTTATTTAGCTAGATAATAATCTTATAAGACCTTATAAGTTTGAAACATTCAATTTAAAAATAGGAAATGAAAGATATAACCTTTACAAGTTTAAATCCTAAATTGGCAAATTAAATAGTTTAATTTAAAATGACAGTTTAAACAAATTCCAAATAGATCAATTCTAATTTATTAAGCCAAATAATCTTTTTATAAAATTTTAGAAATTTCAATTCACCAAATTTGGAATTGGAATTCAGATGATATGAATTTTACACAATTTAATCTAAATTTGGAATTTAAATGAATTCCTAAACTCTAAAACAGAACTAAACTAAGCTCCAATTTGAATAAATATATTTTATTTAGTTAGATAATAATTTTCTAAGATTTTAGCAATTTGAATCATCTAATTTGGAGTTATGGTTCAAAAGGTATGAATTTTACAAGTTTAATTCCCAAATTGGTGGTTTGAATTATTTCAAATTCAAACAGACAGTTTAAACCTACTCCAATTCAAATTTTTATATTTTATTTAGCTAGATGTTAATTTTATAAAATTTTAGAAATTGGAATCACCTAATTTGGAATTAGAATGCAAAAGTTATGAATTTTACAAATTGAACCTAAATCTGTTATTTAAACCATTTTCTCGAATTATTCTCCTAAAGGAAATTCTAATTATTGCGCCGATGACATCAGCGATGAGTTAAATCGAAATTAAATAACATCGACAGGGGGACCTCGTGTCGAGACACGGTCCATATGGACTTGGTCCACGGGCTTGGCTCACGGGTGGGGTGGCGTCAAGATCGACGTGGGCGCCACGAGGCGCCACCACGGGTCGATCGATCTTTGGCGTGGCGCCGAGGTGGCGTGCGTGGCACGGCCACGTCGGCAAGAACGGTGGTGGTCGTTGGCGGCGGCTCGCCGGCGTTCTATGCTTGCAGGCGCGCGGGTGGCATCAACAGAGAGGGAGTTCGCGATCCTAGTGGCTACCTTAGGTGCGAAGCGGGCGTGGCGGAATGTCGCCGACGGCGAGGTTCGCGGCGGGAGCTTTGATCGTCGCCGGCGTAGTTGATCCCGAGGTCCTCCGGCGACGTGGGCGGGTGCTACGGCCAGAACGACGCGGCGGTGCCAAGACGCGGTCGGCGGGTCAAGCGTGACGACGGCCGAATCGGAGAAGAACGGAGTTCGCCGCCGCTGAGGAACCTCAAAATTCGGCGCCACGGAGGAGGAGGGAGCAATGGATGGTGGGGTTGAGTTGCATGAGGGGCGCACCCGGGTGCCTTTTTATAGGGCCCGGGAGCTCTGGTGGCGGGTGGTCGGGGATCGTCTGACGCGACCGTTGCGGCGAGGTGGCGACGCGAAGCGAAGAAAGGGAGAGAGGGCGAGAGGTGGGGCGGTTCGTCGCGGGCGGTTCGTCTTGCACGCAAGAAGATCGGGTGGTTGGGGCGCCAATGTGAAGCTTCGGCAATGGCAATGGCGGCAAAACGGCTTGCCCCATGAGAACGAAGGTGAGGGAGAAGAAAGCGGCGGCGGTAGGATTAGAATCCGACGGCTAGGATGAGGCGGGGCGTGGCGCGATCAAGGGCCACGGATCTTGCTCAACGGTGGAAGAGAGGGAGGCGGTGAAGAGGAGGTGGGCGGCTTGGGTTTGGCCCACACACACTGCTTATGATTTTCTTTTGTTTTTCTATTTTAAATATTTAGTTTAATTCATTTAGGCTCTAGAAAATGGCAAATAAATCCTAAAAATTCTAGGAAAATTTCGGATGATTCTAGAATTCTTCCGACTTAAATAAAATAACTCTTACTTAAAGTTGATAATAGATTTTGATTTAGAATTCTATTTAGCTTTCCACCATTTAAAGAATAGTTTTTAAATTGCGAAAATTCACAAATTCAAATAAATTTTCAACTTAAATAAAATTTGAAATTTTGGGTCATACAAACCTCCCCTTAAGGGAATCTCAATTCCGAGATTCGAGATATGTCCAAAGAAGGAGATGGGGATATCCCGTCTTAATATCTTCCTCTCGCTCCCAAGTGGCTTCACTTTCCCGTGGTGACTCCACCGAACTTTGTATGAACGGATGATCTTGTTCCGTGACACGCCTGCGACATCCGTAATCTTGATCGGTTGCTCCACATAAGTGAGGTCCTCTTGAAGATCAATGCTTTCTAGAGGGGTCTGGATCCTCGGGCACTCAAGGCACTTCTTTAACTGTGAAACATGGAAGACATTGTGTACAGCTGACAGAGATGCTGGTAACTCAAGTTGATATGCGACTTCACCTCTTCTTGCCAAAATCTTGTAAGGTCCCACAAATCTGGGTGCGAGTTTTCCCTTGGTTCGGAACCTTCTTACTCCTGAGTGGAGTAACTCAAGATAGACAAAATCTCCTTCGCAAGGTCAACTCTCGCCGACGATTATCAGCATAACTCTTCTGTCGGGTTTGAGCTACTTTTAGATGTTCTCTTATTGTTTTAACCTTGCTTTCAGCTTCTTTGATCAACTCCGTCCAAAGAACTGATGCTCTCCTACTTCATCCCAAAGAAGCGAGTCCTCAGATTTTCGCCATACAAAGCCTCAAATGGGGACATCGAAGATCGGCTTGGTAGCTATTGTTGTACGAGAATTTCGATAGGGCAAATTCTTGTCCCAACTTTTTCCGTAATCCATACGCGCAGCTCGAAGCATGTCTTCGAGAATCTGCTGACTTCGTTCGGTCCGCCATCCGTCTGCGGATGATATGCGATCTTGAAGTTGAGTCCGGTTCCCAAAGCTTCATGCGCATCGCCAAAATCTTGACGTAAACCGTGATCCTCCGTTTTACACGATCTTCTTGGGTACTCCATGCAGACATGCATAATCTTGGCCATATACAATTACGCCAACTTATCGCTGGGTAGGTGGTCTTGACCGAAGGAAGTGAGCTACTTTAGTTAACCGATCAATTATCACCCAGATGGAATCACATCCTCGATCGAGTCCTAGGAAGTCCGTGATGAAATCCATACCAACTTCTTCCCACTTCCACTCGGGGATCGGTAACGGTTGTAATAAACCAATGGGTCTTTGATGTTCGCCTTGACTCACCGACAAACATCGCAAGCGGACTACTTAACTCGCCGATTTCGCTTCATGCTCGACCCACCAAGATCTTTCCTTAAGATCCCGGTACATCTTGGTACCGCCAGGTGAATGGAATAAGGCGACTCATGGGCTTCCTTCAGAATCGATCTTTAGATCCTGCCGATCCGGTGACGAGATGCGTTCCCGAACCACACTGCTTCCTTCCTCATCTTCGTGAATCTGAAGCTTTGCCTCTTCTCATATTCTTCTTGATCTCCTTGATGTCTTCATCTACTAATTGCTTTTCTTTGATCGACTCAAGTGTTGGTTGAACTTCCAACGCATTCACACATCCTTGTTCAACAATCTCCAAGTTCGATGCTTCAATTCTTCATATAACTCGCCGATTCTCCGAACCAAAATGGTATTGCAATACGCCTTCCTGCTCAGGGCATCTGCAACCACATTTGCTTTGCCCGGGTGATAATGAATTCCAAGGTCGTAATCCTTTATTAATTCCAGCCATCTTCTCTGACGGAGGTTAAGGTCAGACTGGGTAAAGATGTACTTCAAACTCTTATGATCCGTGAAAACCTCACGGTGATTCTGGATGAGAGAATAATGCCGCCAGATCTTCAAGGCATGTATAATCGCTGCTAACTCCAGGTCGTGAGTTGGATAATTCCCTTCATGTGGCCGCAACTGACGGGATGCATAAGCGACGACTTTGTCCTCTTGCATCAGTACACAGCCGAGTCCTTGACGAGATGCGTCATGAAAATGACAAAATCCTTATGAATATCCTAGGACCAATACAGTCTTGAAACTAATCTCGCTCTTCGACTCTTGGAAACTTTCTTCACAAGCACTTGTCCACTCAAATTTCTTCTCCTTCTTGGTTGAGTCATTGGTCTTGCTATCTTGGAGAATCCTTCAATGAATCTGCGATAATACCCGCCAATCCAAGGAAGCTTCTCACATCCGTGATGACTTGGGTTGTTTCCAATCCATTACCGCTCGACTTTGGTTGGATCTATCGCCACCCTGCGATGACACAATATGTCCAAGGAATGCCACTTGACTTAGCCAAAATTCGCACTTGCTTGAATTTGGCATAAAGTCGGTTCTCTCTCGAAGTTTTCCCAAAATTATCCCGAGATGGTCCTCATGTTCTTCTTCATTCTTTGAATAGATAAGAATGTCATCGATGAAAACAACCACAAACTTATCCAAGAATTCCATGAACACTTTGTTCATCATATTCATGAAATAAGCGAGGCATTAAGTCAAACCGAAAGACATTATCAGAACTCGTGATAACCCATATCTGGTGGTGAAAGCTGTCTTCGGAATATCTTCTGGTCTGATCTTCAATTGGTGATAGCCAGATCTCAAATCAATCTTCGAGAATACACTTGCTCCTTTCAGTTGATCGAACAAGTCATCAATCCTAGGTAGCGGGTACTTGTTCTTGATTGTCACTTCATTGAGTGACCTATAATCCACACACATCCTCATACTATTGTCTTTCTTCTTGACGAATAAAACAGGTGCTCCCCAAGGTGATGAACTGGGTCGAATATATCCCTTGCTCCTCAATTCTTCAATCTGTTTCTTCATCTCTGCCAATTCATTGGCCGGCATCCTGTAGGGTCGCTTCGAGATTGGAGCGGTCCCTGGGACTAAGTCAATTAAGAACATTATGTCCTGTCCGGTGGCATGCCGATAAATCATCGAGAAAGACATCCGGAATTCTTGCACCACCGGTATATCTTCAAGCTTTAACTCCTTCAAGCCGGGTCGAATGGAACTTCCTCCGATGCGTGTCTTGGGCTTGAATTCAACTGTGACTCCTTCCTCATTAGTGAGAGTAATAGACCTATTGGCACAATCTATCCGTCCTTGATTCTCGCTAGCTACCCATCCCAAGTATTACATCCGGACCTTGAGAATGCAAGACTATCAAGTCTCGCCATGAAGGAAACTCCTGATATCTCCAGGGTAAGATTCGGGCATAGAGAACTGGTTCTCATTTCTGAGCCCGGGGAATGGATTATCATAGGATTACTTAATGGAGAAATAGGTAACCCATTTTTGCCCACAAACTTATTGGATACAAAAGAATGCGAAGCTCCTAATCAAACAGTAATCGATGCGGTATCATATTAACGAAACGCATACCAGGACGACATCTGTGTCGCTCGAAGCTTCTCTCGCTGTGACGTGATTCACACGTCCCTTCGTGAACTGGCCCGCCGGCTTTGGGGTGCCGCCGGTGGCTGGTACTCCTGATGCTGGCCTGTTTGGTGTTGTAGACTGCTGCTTCTTCGGGCACTTGTTGGCATAGTGTCCAGTCTCGTTGCAATGGAAGCATGTCACTCCTGCTGCTGATGAAGTTGGGTTCTTCAATAAACCGCCCGCAGATGCATTGTTGCGAAGCCGGAAGAGTTGGAGCGCAGCCAGATCGAGCTCGGGTGTAGAGGATCGAACCTTCCACTCGAGGTGGCCGAGGCCGAGCAAAGCGAGGCTTGGGTTGCCTCTCGAGTTGAACTTCGAGCGCCATCCTCCGCTGCAGTTCTCCATCTGCAGATGTTTGGCCTCCGGCGAAAAGCTTTATTCACTAACTGCTGGAAGTCGGTGTAGTCATTGGAGACCAGCCGATGAGATCTCATCGCTCAAACCATCCATGAACCTTTCTCGCCTTTCTTCATCACTAGCCACATCTCGCTGGGCATAGCGAGCAAGTCGTTGAACTTGTGCAGTATTCACCCACCGTGGTTGCCTTGTTTGAGCGCGTGGAACTCTTTCTTCTTTAGGGTCATTATCCTCGCGGGATATGTGCATGGCGGAAAGCCGCACAAACTCCGCCCAAGAGATAGTCTGTAAGGCCAAGATGGGAGATGTTATAGTTATCCCACCATTCCGATGCGGGACCGGTGAGCTGGTGAGAGGCAAACAGGACTCTCTCACGATCAGTACACTGAGTGATATCCAGCTTCTTTCCGATAGCACGAATCCAGTCATCGGCATCCATCGGCTCAGGTCGCTAGAGAAGGTCGGTGGGCGCATGCGCATGAAATCGCCATGGTCAATCTCTGCGCGGGTGGAGGTGGTGGTGCAGTCCGAGTTGTTGCTTGCACATTCTGCACGCTGTTGAGGGACTGAGCCAGGAGGTTAATCAGATGATTCTGGTTTTCCATCATCTGACGCCAATCTGGTCCTTCACCGTGGCGGTGGTGGTTCTGCCGCACGGATCCTCCCGATAATCATGCGCTTCGTTCCCGACCGACACGCCATCGCTGCAGACGGTGGTCACCATCTGCTAGAACTCCAAAGATTTAGGAGAGATAGAGCAGATAGGAAGTTCTAAAGGTACATTCTAAGATCAAGAACACAAAGAGCACACAAGACAAAGAGCAGATTTTTCCAAAAAGTTCCTTTATTAAGTCATTTTATTCAAAGATTATGGCTACCACAAGGTATTAGTAGCTCATAATTCGCAACTAAGGATCGAACTAAAGGAAAGATAACAACTATGGGGTACTAGGAGTATAGTCCGGCTCACTAGAGCTAGTCTCGCCAGCCTTGTAGCTAGCTAGCTCCGCAGTTACGGTCTTCAGCTTCTCCTCTGCCTCCTGTAGTCTGTTCTGAGCGGTGAGCAAATCATTCAAGGTGTTTCCGTAGGCATAATCCAAAGCCTTAGCCAGATCCACCTGGTGTGTCAGTTCGGGGGAATCTTCGTCTCTAGCGGAGTTGAAAGTACTGTCGAGTCGGGTCGGAATGTGCATCGGGTAGTAATGAAACCCGGTGCCCTGAAGGCGATGATTGTAGGTGTAGCGAAGGTGGCGGACTGCCTCTCTTGCCGCATCTTGCATGCCATCATCAAAGTTGTCGCGTCGGATCGGAGCGTCAAAGACGTGGAAGACGGTGTCCGGTGCGAGGTTGGAGTAGATGAGCACCTCTACTCTCCACAGCTGTTGTTCTTCCACCTGGTACTTGAATCCTTGGAAAGTTGGCCTCTTCGGTAACCAGTGTCGCATCATTTCCCAAAGTATCTCGCCCGCTTCAAATAAAGGCTCGTGGGAAGTAGCGTCCCAGATCTCGACCATCTAAAATTTTGAGATAGAGATAAGTTAGTAAACATTTTAAAGAGAAAGGTTGAGAATGACTCGATAGACTCAAAATAGTTTTTGCTTTTGAAAATAAGTCCTTAGGACAATTCTAGGGCCACGCCCTCTGAGACGACATGGCTCGATACCACTTTTGTCTCGGACCGGGAACGAAAGATCCCGAATCCTCTGTGTTCATACACCAGTCCAGGATTTCCGGTGTACACAGTTACAAAAATGATAACATAACCAAATCTCGCATTTCATTAATAGTAAATCAGAGTTCGATACAAATGGGGCATGAAGCCAAATAAATAAGTAAATAACACAGCGGAAATGGAAAGATAGTAGTAAGCCAGAACGATCCGCCACAGTCAATCGTCTGGGGGCGTAGCCTAGGCATCGGTGTCCTCACCGTCCTGATAGTAGTCTTCTCCTGAAATTTTGTTGCATAAAGCAAGCATGAGCACAACTACCGTGCTCGCAAGTTACACCAATATGGAATTTGTAATGCATGCATAAAGTAGACAAAGGACATTGGCGGGGTTATTTTATGTAAAGCAAATAGCTTTCAATTTAAATAATCATAATAGATTGCAAGGCCATTTTCATACAAGATTTAAAAATCAAAATTTAAATGACAATTGAATAATATGGATAACCTCCAAGAAAGGTGATGGATATCCTCCAATCACAATGGCTAACCGCCTAATTTTCCCACAGACTAACCATCCCGAAAACATCTGTTGAAACCATTTTAAAACCAAAACAAGTCTAACTCAAAGTGGCTTTGCTAGCATGTCCATGATCATGACGCCGCTATTCAATAGTTTTCTACTCTGCAGAGTTTGTACAGCTTTACCCACACGAGATATTATACCCTTTGTGTCGGCCAATCCACGCTTCCTAAGGCGTGTGACAGAGCAAATATCACAAGGCCGTTACAATGATCTACCTCACAATACTCGTGCCCGCTAAGGTTTCGCTTCCATTGGACTAACCATCCTCCGGGAGCCCCCTCTTGCGCCATGTGGGACTACTGTCTAACCAACACCCACTCATACAACATGGCACGAACATCTATGAGGTATCCCAAATTATTAAGCCAGGTCCTTCCCATACAGGACATGTGGTGGTACGTTTTGGCATAGCAAAGGAACGCTCAAAGGCCGGTCCTTAATTGACTTGGGCGTCTTTCAAATTAAACCACGGCTTTAATCCTAACCAGATTAAACCCGCATAAACCTGCACCCACCTTTCATCCGTTACACCCAAGTCCAAACCATCTTTATTTTATTTAGTAAAACCACCTTTTCAACAAATCTATGGTAAGACAATACCATAGGTTCAAGTTAAAACAAGTTTGTAAAGATTTGGCTAAATCCTCCCCAAAATCAAATCATGGTCTAAGTATTTGCTAAGCATTTCCAAACATTTTATCTATGGGGACAAGGGATGACATTTCAATATTCAATATTGGCCATACAAGGACAGTTGGAATATCTAATCATTTAAACAGGAATTTAAAATACTTGAATAAAAGTATGCATGCACTTAGTAATTTGAAAACTGAATTTAAATAACTTTAAAATAGTAGGTGCAAGATGATCAAAGTATAACTTGCCTTCGCTGAAGTCTTGAAATTCTAATTCTTCGGAAGAATCAAATTCCCCGGAATCGTCGTAATCTAAACGTGAAAATACGACAATCAATTGCAATTAAAATAAGGACAAGACACTAGTTCAAACTAACTCCAAATAAAATAATTATATTTTATTTAGCTAGATAATAATCTTATAAGACCTTATAAGTTTGAAACATTCAATTTAAAATAGGAAATGAAAGATATAACCTTTACAAGTTTAAATCCTAAATTGGCAAATTAAATAGTTTAATTTAAAATGACAGTTTAAACAAATTCCAAATAGATCAATTCTAATTTATTAAGCCAAATAATCTTTTTATAAAATTTTAGAAATTTCAATTCACCAAATTTGGAATTGGAATTCAGATGATATGAATTTTACACAATTTAATCTAAATTTGGAATTTAAATGAATTCCTAAACTCTAAAACAGAACTAAACTAAGCTCCAATTTGAATAAATATATTTTATTTAGTTAGATAATAATTTTCTAAGATTTTAGCAATTTGAATCATCTAATTTGGAGTTATGGTTCAAAAGGTATGAATTTTACAAGTTTAATTCCCAAATTGGTGGTTTGAATTATTTCAAATTCAAACAGACAGTTTAAACCTACTCCAATTCAAATTTTTATATTTTATTTAGCTAGATGTTAATTTTATAAAATTTTAGAAATTGGAATCACCTAATTTGGAATTAGAATGCAAAAGTTATGAATTTTACAAATTCAAACCTAAATCATTATTTAAACCATTTTCTCGAATTATTCTCCTAAAGGAAATTCTAATTATTGCGTCGAGATGACATCAGCGATGAGTTAAATCGAAATTAAATAAATCGACAGGTGGGACCTCGTGTCGAGACACGGTCCATATGGACTTGGTCCACGGGCTTGGCTCACGGGTGGGGTGGCGTCTTGACCGACGTGGTCGCCACGTGGCGGCCACGCTGATCGATGTCGTGGCGCCGAGGTGGCGTGCTGCGTGGCACGCCACGCCGGCCAAGAACGGCGGTGGTGCTCCGTGACGGCCTCGCCGGCGTTCTATCTTGGCGAGGCGCGGGTGGCATCAACAGAGAGAGGGAGTTCGCGATCCTAGTGGCTACCTTAGGTGCGGCGGGCGTGGCGGAATGTCGCCGACGGCGAGGTTCGGCGAGGAGCTTCGATCGTCGTCGGCGTAGTTGATCCCGAGGTCCTCCGGCGACGTGGGCGGGTGCTACGGCCAGAACGACGCGGCGGTGCGAAGACGCGGCCGGCGGGTCGGCGTGACGACGGCGCGGAATCGGAGAAGAACGGAGTTCGCCGCCGCTGAGGAACCTCAAAATTCGGCGCCACGGAGGAGGAGGGAGCAATGGATGGTGGGGTTGAGTTGTCGCGAGGGGCGCACCCGGGTGTTTTTATAGGGCCCGGGAGCTCGAGGCGGCGTGGGGTCGGGGGATCGTCTGCGACCGCTGGGCGAGGTGGCGACGCGCGGCGAAGAAAGGGAGAGAGGGTGAGAGGGTGGGCGGTTCGTGCGGGCGGTTCGTGCGACGCACGCCGCAAGGATCGGGTGGTTGGGGCGCCAATGTGGCTTCGGTGGCAAGCAAGCAATGGCGGCCAAACGGCTTGCCTCATGAGAACGAAGGTGAGGAGAAGAAAGCGGCGCAGAGGATTAGAATCCGACGGCTAGGATGAGGCGGGCGTGGCGCGATGCGGGCACGGATGCTGCTCAACGGTGGAAGAGAGGGAGGCGCGGTGAAGAGGAGGTGGGCTGCTTGGGTTTGACCACACACTGCTTATGATTTTCTTTTGTTTTTCTATTTTAAATATTTAGTTTAATTCATTTAGGCTCTAGAAAATGGCAAATAAATCCTAAAAATTCTAGGAAAATTTCGGATGATTCTAGAATTCTTCGGACTTAAATAAAATAACTCTTACTTAAAGTTGATAATAGATTTTGATTTAGAATTCCTATTTAGCTTTCCACCATTTAAAGAATAGTTTTTAAATTGCGTAAAATTCACAAATTCAAATAAATTTTCAACTTAAATAAAATTTGAAATTTTGGGCTGTTACAACCAGGCGCCGGTGGAGACGCTATTAGGTGCATAGCGAGCCAATGAGTTGAACTCGTGAAGATACTCTATGATGTCTTCTTTTTCTTGCTTCAAGGCAAGAAATCCTGCCGCTTGATGGACATGACCCCATCAGAATGTGGCCTCCCCGAAAGTCATGCTAAACTTCGCTTCCACGAAGAACGCCCCGTCAAGTTGCATGGCGAGAATTTGTCCCACCATGCACCGGGCAAAGGTGCCCTCTAGCTGATAGCTAGCAAAGAGCACCTTCTCAATGCCCGTGCTTGAGCAATAGCTAGCTTCTTCTCAATGTCTCGCAGCCAATCCTCGGCCTCCATTGGGTCCTCAGTGCCCGCAAAGGTGGGAGGGTTAGTCCGCTGAAACTCAGCGAGACCTCCATGAGCTCTATGATTCCCACCTCCCCCTGCTGCTGCAGGAGCAGGAGAGGTGTTGCAAGCGATAGCCTCGAGGATCCTGGTTTGATCCATACGGTTCCTCTCTATCTGAGCCAACACTTCCGCCATGGTAGGAGGCGGTGGAAGTGTCTCCTCGGGTGTGCGACCCCGCTGATGCTGGTGAGAAGATTCACCCAAGGCAGTCGAACACGGTTCTAAGGGTGGAGAACCCTCATCACGCTGTGCTCGAGAGCGAGTGTTGGGACCTGTCATCCTGAAGTGACACGGATTGTTAAGAAAATTTAATAAATTATACATAAGCATGCATAATGATAAATTCACAAAAGTACACAAGAACATAACTCCAAAAGGGGTACCAAGGCACTAGGGCCGGTACAAGATCCAAATAACCATACATAGAGTTCTAGTGCAATTACATTGATTAGCCCAAGGGCGAATGGTAACTGCCCGGAATAAAAGTTCTTGCAAATAACACAAAAGTTCCAACCCTTACTAGGCTATTACAGGAATTTTAAAGATACATGCATCGCTGAATACGTGACAGGACAGCGAGCTTACTACCCTAACATCCTAGATATTCTTCCGATCGAAGTTCATCGGAAACTCATCGAGAAGGTGACAACCAGGGGATCCTGTATCGTCGGGGTCCCCTAGGTTAGGGAGACGCAAAGGTGACCCTATGCCATTGAGATGGCCTTCAACCATGGGAAGGCGATACTCAGGTGGTGCAGAATGATAGGGAGAGATCACATTAGCACCATACAGCACATCAGTATGAATAAGCCTCATATCATGCATAAGCCGCAGGTGGTCTTGAGCTATGATGAGACGGCGCCGCGTCTCCCACAACTCATTAATGCCTCCCCTGTCAATGTGTGTAGCTCTGGGAACACGTTCGTGCCATTCTTCTTCACCAGAGCGCGCACCCGAGCCACCGCCATGTAAACCTCGTGTCGAGTGAGCTTTTCACTCTCCCTTGTGCGTCACCATGCGCGCCACTTCATGAGGATCTTTTCCCCTCAACTTATTTCTTCAATGCTTTTCAGAAGATTGGAAATTTTGAAGATTTCCATTCAAAGGCCGAAAAACCCATTTTCTTTCCCATTTCTGGTGAGTTAAGACTTGGCTCAATTCCTTGCTTGCACACCTCAATTCCTTGCTTGCACACCACTTGTGGGCCTCACTTAAGCTCTATTTACCACTCACTCTCTATTCCTTTCACCAGCACGACCTCCCCTCGCGAAGACCTTAGCGTTGCCGTTCGGTCACACGTCGCCAGAGCTCCACCATGGATCTCTAGTCATTTCTTCGGCTCTGGTATCTTCTTGTTACCTGTTAGGAGCTTAAGAATGCTTTTGTTTTCTCAATGCATCATCAAATCGGCCTCGCCATGTAAGTTATTTCCCAATTCCATGTAAGGATGCCATCTCCTCCACTCCCTGAAACTTTCCCAACCACTATTTGGTTGTCTCATTTCGTAGATTTTCTCCTCGGCGTGAAGCCCTCCGCCGCCATGAACATTATCGGCGCTAGCTTCTAACTAAGCTTCTCCGGCCTCGCCATCCTTCTGGTAAGCCTCATGGAACCTCTAGGAAGCTTATGCATGCAATGGTTTTCTCAATGCATCGTCGAATGGTCACTTGCACATGGGCCGTAGGGGCACTACCGCTCATCACCAGCTAGCTACCGTTATAGGACACCTCAATCGCCGCCACTACCACCTTGAGGTCCGCAATGCTTCAAGGGTTCCCTAATTAATGCTTGAGTTAATGACTAACACTTAATAGCCCTGAGTCTATTACATGCGGGTCTGGGCGTTAAGTGGTTAGTGCACGAGGTTATGAGCCGGTGAACCAAGCACATGGGTTCGGTCCACATGCTTTTTGTGTACCGAGTCACTAACGTTTGGGTCCCACCTGTCAGTTCGTTTTAATTAGGAAAGTAAATGAAAAATAGTACTGTTCAGTGGACCTCGCTTGTCAGCGGCAAAAGCTAGGGTAAGCCCGGTAAGAAAAGTATTAAATGCATTTCTGAATTCCGAAACAATTTATTGTTAAATTGTAAATTCAAAAGAACTTGAAAAATTCATAACTAATTCATTTTAACTCCAAATTGAATGAAACCAATTTTGTTAGAATGTATTTTTCATGTACTCTATTTTGAAATGGGTTTGCAATTTGTTTCTATTGCAGGAAATTTTGTTATGAGAATGAAACTCAGTAAGGATTTATTTTTGTACTAGAAATTCACTTGACTTAAAAAATTCATAGAAAATGCATATGAACTCCAATTTGGGTGATCCAAATTTTATTGAATATAAATTTTGATTGTATTTCTAACCATGTAATCCTTTTATCCACCACTATTTTACAAATTTTCGCAAACTAATTAAAATTGGATGAATAGTGGCAGATTGCATTTTTCTGGTTTTTATCAAAATTTGAGTTTCAAACTGCCGTGACTCTCTCATATAAATTTCAAATGGAATAATTTTTGCACCAAAATTCATACAAAATAATGATATTACTGATGTATAAATTTCATGCATTTTTCAGCATTTTGAGTTTTGGCTATTTCTCGGTGTTTATTCGATGTCTTTTTTCTATAGAGTCCGAATTGCGACAAATCGACTATTATGCCACCGAGAGTGAACAACTTGACTTCCAGCAAGGCCACACATCATTTGAACTTTATTTTGCATCATGTTGATCCCAGTTTTGCTAAGTTAGTTAATTGAAATGCAATGATATTGCTTGGATGCTATTTTTGTTATATTGATATTTTTGTGATGTCTAGCTAGTTATGTCCTATTCATGATGTTATCCTTGAATTAATCTAGTACTTATATGCTTAAGTTAGGTTGTGTGAAATATATATTATATATGGGGCTGCTTAGCCATGTGAGTCTAGTTTTGCGGTAGATCGATTGTCGGGAGTAACCTGTCAATTATGAGAGACACAAAACTTTCTTATCTTCGTTTTATTCCAGATCTTCATATCTACCTCTTAAGTTAAAATTTGTTTATTTCAAAAGTGATTTGGGTCTGGACAAGTGGTTGTTAGTGTTGGTGCTGTTATGCACGAGACTTGGATTTTGTGGTTGTCTTCTCCACACCAACAAGGACCAAACTCTGGTGACGTCGTTAATTCAAGTACATCTCATGCTACTTTAGGGTCACGGGGTAGGCTACGATAGCTATAAACAAAAATTCTACCACGCGAACCAGGATGCCAAGCAAGTAGATGATCACAGATCGTTACCACCGACGCCAGCAATGGAAGAAGGGTTGGAGCGGCTGGTCCAACGAAGAGCGCGTCGATGTAGTGGTCGTAGTCGATCGTCTCCTCCAGCAACGTCTGCGGTTCCTTGTGAAGATCGCGGATCGTCCTCAAGCGCAACAATCGTAGTAGCGCCTCTACGGTATCCACACGTCCAGGGAAGGAACAACCGAACGCCGGTGTGCCAGCACCAAGTCGCACGGTGGAGCTCTCAAGAAGATGGCGGCTAGGGTTTTGGTGGTGTTTCACGCATGCCTCCCAACAGCCTCATGCACCTCCTTATATAGTGCTCGTGACGGATCCTATCCAACACGTTCTGAATCGATTCGACTTGGTTTGTTCCAACCCGTTAAGTGTGTGACCCTGTAGGTTCATGTGTAGTTCGGTTGTGAGTCGGAAACCGTTTTCGACCACAAGTCGTAGCGGCTCCTAGCAGAGCATATCGATTCCCGAATACACACAAATTATATCGACGAACCTTAATGCAATATGATCTCGACCAGGTCTTCATCACTTACGACCAGGTCCTATCTCAGATACGACCAGTTCAGATGTGGTCACGACGATTCGTAACTCCTTACGACTGATTACGACCACTCTGTGATTACGTTCGACCGGCCTCGACTAGCTCGTATTTGCATACGACGATGAATCGCTCGACCGAGCGACCTACTCGTGTATACTCCTTTGCCTCACGATGTCCGGTTGAACTCCGTGAGATGTGGCGTCATCCATGGACTGCTCAATACTTTCTCGATCGAGTATCGATAACTTTACGTGGTCGAACACTTCGACTACTAGTGGCATGGCCATGCACTTTCTTTATCCGATCACAACGAGGGCCCAGACATCTCTCTGTTATGTTAGGAGGGCAAATCCCATATCCGACCAAATACATTCCTCTCCATGTTTCAGCATACCCGAAAGCTACCTTTATAACTACCCGATTCACGGTGTAGCGTTTGGCAACCCCTAAGAGTGCTCTTACATGTAGGAAACCATGCTTGATCTCAGGTCTAAGGATTATACATCATCATTGCTTGAGACCAACTAATGACACATAGATTCATAACAATCTCAATAGTGCCTCAAGGTGGGTCTTATCCAACATCATGTTCTCTAACATGTGTCCATATTATTGGTTTGATATCTCCATATCTATGACTCGTGAAACATAGTCATCAACCAATACATATGCTAGTCTATTCATATGTGTCCTCATATGTTTACGACCAGGGATCGTGTAAGAATAATTATCGCAGAAATATAGAGTTTCACAATCAAGTCACATACTTGATAATAAATATTAACAATATTATTCTAGGAACAAGATAACACATTATCCAATGTCATGAACATAATGAAATATAATCATCTCTATGATTGCCTCTAGGGCATATTTCCAACAGTCTCCCACTTGCACTAGAGTCAATCATTTAGGTATCTAATACCGATAGCTCTTGTGTGTGCCTCATGCTTTGGCTGTGTGAGAGGCTTTGTCAACGGATCAGCAACATTTAAATCCGTATGAACTTTGCATATCTTAACATCTCCTCTATCCACCAACTTCATGGATAAGATGATAACGCTGAGTATATGTTTGGACTTCGATGGGATCTAGGCTCCTTGGCTTGAGCAATGGCTCCATTGTTGTCACAATAGAGATCCATTGGGCTCGAGGTACTCGGAACCATTCCCAATTCAGAATGAAATTCCTTATCCAAACACCTTCTTTTGCGACTTGAAGCGCAATGTACTCGGCCTCTGTCGTGGAATCAAGAACCGCCTCTTGCTTGAACTTTTCCACCACCGCTCCTCCATTCAAAATGAATACAAAACCAGATTGCGAACGATAATCATCTTTGTCGGTTTGAAAGCTCGCATCGGTGTAACCATTTACAACGAGCTCTTCATCACCGCCATAAACTAGAACACATCCTTAGTCCTTCTTAAGTACTTAAGAATGTTTTTCACACCGTCCAAAGGACCTTCACCGGATCGACTTGGTATCTGCGCCGTAACACTTAGAGCATATGATACATCTGATGTGTACATATCATGGCGTATATGATAGATCCAATGGCGAAGCATATGGAATATCACTCATTTTGTCTCGCTCATCAAGAGTCGTAGGACACCGATTCTTGCTAAGATTAATGCCATGTGCCATGGGCAAGAATCCTCTCTTGAATTTTGCATGTTGAACCGATTCAACACTTTGTCTATGTACATTTCCTGGCTTAATCCAATTAGCCTCTTAGATCTATCTCTATAGATCCTTATTCCCAAGATATATGCTGCATCTCCTAAATCTTTCATTGAGAAACTTTTTCTTAATAAAGATTTAACATATTCTAGCATCGGAATGTCATTTCCGACCAGTAGTATGTCATCTACATACAAGATCGAGAATAACAAGTGCGCTCCACTAACCTTCATGTAAACACAAGGTTCTTCTTTGTTCTTGATTTAAACCAAACCTTTTGATCTCCTCATCAAAACGTATATTCCAACTTCGAGATGCTTGCTTCAACCCATAAATGGACTTTTGAAGTTTGCATACTTTACTAGCATTGTTTGGATCGACAAAACCTTCAGGTTGTGTCATGTACACATCCTCATCTAGGTTTCCATTAAGGAAAGCTGTTTTGACATCCATTTGCCATATCTCATAGTTGAAATATGCAAAGAATTGCTAGAATGATCCGAACAGATTTAAGCATCGCTCTCGGCGAGAAAGTCTCATCGTAGTCAACTCCTTGAACTTGTCGAAAACCTTTTGCGACTAGTCGAGCCTTATGAATGTGAACATTTCCATCCATATCAATCTTTTTCTTATAGATCCATTTGCACTCAATGGTTTTGACACCATCAAGTGGATCGACCTGTGTTCCAAACCCGATTTTCTCTCATGGAATCTATTTCGGATTTCATGGCTCCAAGCCATTTCTCAGAGTCTGGGTCCATCATCGCTTCCTCATAAGTCTTAGGCTCACCATTATTCAATAATAATACGTCATGCCCATACCTTGTAGGCAATTGACGCGGCCTTTTAGATCTATGTGGGGCTGGTGCCTTATCTACAGGTTCAACAACAATTTGTTCATCCAGTAGAGGTTCAGTAGGAGTTGAAACACTTTCAGATGTTTCTCGAATTTCTTCGAGTTGCACCTTTCTCCCACTGACTCCTTTTGAAAGAAACTCTTTCTCCAAAAAGACACCATTTCGGGCAACAAAAACTTTGTCTTCTTCCCGGTTGTAGAAATAATATCCTTTGGTTTCCCTAGGATATCCTATAAAGAAGCATTTATCTGATTTGGGTGTGAGCTTATCAGACGTCAAACATTTAACATAGACATCACATCCCCAAATCCTTAGAAAAGACAAACTAGGACCTTTCCCAGTCCACATCTCATATGGTGTCTTATCTACTGATTTAGATGGTACCTTATTTAAAATGAAAGCGGCAGTTTCTAGAGCATAACCCCAAAAATATAATGGCAGATCCGATTAGCTCATCATTGATCGAACCATGTCCAACAAGGTCTGTTCGCGCTCGGACACCCCATTCCATTGTGGAGTGCCGTGGTGTAAGTCAGGAACAATTCCACATTGTTTCAAATGATTACCAAACTCATGGCTCAAAACTCACCTCCACGATCGATCGTAAAGATTTGATTGTCTTGCCAAGTTGATTCAGACTTCATTCGGAACTCCTTGAACTTTTCAAAGGATTCCGACTTGTGCCTCATTAAGTAGATATATCCATATCTACTATAGTCATCGGTGAAAGTAATGAAGTCTTCGAAACCACCTCTAGTCGTCGTACTTATTGGTCCACACACATCAAGATGTATGAGTGCCAATCGGTGGGACGCCCTTTCACTATGACCAATGAAAGGTGTCTTGGTCATCTTCTGAGACTGTGCAAGACTCGCATGTTTCAAATGATTCCAAATCAAATGAGTTTAGAGTTCCATCATTATGGAGCTTTTTCATGCGTTCTCACTTATGTGACCCAAACGACAATGCCAAATAAAAGTGGAATTTATTTCATTAGGCCGAAGCCTTTTCGTATTAATATTATAGACTAATGCATCATCAAGATTTAAAATAAACAACCCATTCAAAACAGGTGCATAGCCATAAAACACTTCATTCAAAAATATAGAACAACCATTGTTCTCTATAATGAATTTATAACCCTCTGCCATCAAACATGAGGCAGAGATAATGTTTCTACTAATGGTCGAACGTAATAACAATTATTCAATTCCATAATAAATCACAAGGCAAAAGTAGTGGCATAGTCCCGACGGCTAATGCAAAGAACCTTTGCTTTATTCCCGACGCGAAGATCCATCTCGCCCTTGCAATCATCCTACTTCTTGTTAGACTCGATCGTATTGCAAATATGAGCAACCGATCCCAGATCAAATACCCATGAGTTAACGTAAGAGTCAAGAAGAAAAATGTCTATAACATTAATACCGTAGTGGAAGTTTTAGTCCTACCATTCCTTTTACGATCGGCCGGTATTTCTTGCGCCTCTTCCAAAGGCCTAGTTCTTTGCAAGAAAAGCATTCATTCTCTTGAGTCGGGCGGACTTAGTCTTGGGTTTAGGTTTGTTAGTTTGGATCTCATCCAAACTTTAGCCTTGCCCTTTTCTTGACCCAAGTCTTAGCCTTCTTCTTGAAGCTTGTACTCTTTTGCACCATCATCACATGATTGTTGCATTTCTTAATCTTGCCCTCTCTTTGCCTTAAGCATCATATGCGATTCGTGAGATTCTTGTCTAAACTGCTCATATGGAAGTTCAAAATGAATCGCCATAGCTTTCGAGAAGCGAAGCAAGAATCAAATCAGAGCCAATTCTTGGCTAAGTGGAAAACCAAGTTTTTCCAAGCTCGTGTGTAACCAACCATTTTGATTACATGAGGGCTCACCAACCACCCTCGGCTAGCTTACATCCAAACAAGTTCTTTGAGATCTCAAATCTCTCGGTTCTTGCTTGTGTCTCAAACATGCCTTTGAGCACTACGATCATATTGTAGGCCTCTATGTTCTCAAACCGCTCAAGGTGCGAGTTCATAGCGAAGAAGCATGAGATAGCTAACATCAAGGGACTCATCACATACCTTTTATAGGCGGTTTTAATAGCAAAGACAGAAGATTTTCTAGGCACTTCTGGAATTGGTTCTTCTAGAACATGTTCCTTTTTATCTTGCCTGAGAACAATTCTCAGGTTGCGGGACCAATCCGCAAAATTTGTTCCATTAAGTTTTTCCTTTTCAAGTATCGAACGTAAAGCAAAACTGGATGTAGGTACAGCAGTTGGTGCCATGATCTACAACAAAAATATATGCAAATCTAAGACATATGTTCATTAAAGTAACTTCTATTAAACAATTTAATAAAGATACTCCCACTAAACACCATATCCCTCTTATGACATTTAATGATTCAAGGTCCATAATCATTTAATCAACTAGTGAGCTTTGGCTTCACTGCTAGAAGACTAGTGAAAACGGTAAGCAACCTTTGCTAATCATATCTACTATATGACTCTTGTTGTTGGGCAGACATCTCTATGCTTCTAAGACCAACCTTTATGCCCCAAGGTCCACAATCTGTTATGATAACCTTGTTAAGTTGAACCAATGCCGGTAGCGTAAGTGTCGACACAAACCCATCTAGTCAAGGAGAGTTAATGGCACTCTGCTTTGGCAAGACCTACCATTAAAATACATGACTTTTGATGGTGCGGCATATTTGGGAGGGCATCAATTTAACTTAATATTAAGTGAGAGAATTTTACTTCTATCATGTTAAAAGCAATTAAAGCAAAATAACATGTATACAAATAAATGAACAGAAATGTAAAGGCATTCACAGACAATCAAATTGCATTGTGATATAGCATGACCCTTCTTCATGGTAATCTCCATCGCCATGCATCCTGTTCACCATGTCTTCAAGTGGTGGACTCCTCCAAGCACTCCTACTAAGCCATTATTTCTAATAGCACTAGTAATGAAACACTAGGAGTAAAGAAGCATCACAAGTCGACACGCAGTCGTTATACAATTATAGACTGACCTTGGTTGTAATTAACATGACACGCAGTCATGAATATTAAAAGCATACATGCATCTCATACATGAAACAAGATATGGGTCATACTATTCACATCAATCCTGCAAAAACAAGTTATGCACATAATCCAATTCTAACGGACGACATGAGCACACACTACCTATAGCGCGATATTTAATACCAAAGACGGCGGTCCCGCTTAGCCTTAGCGGGCGGGTTCGAAGGGCGGCAGCTCGAAACTTTTTCCAAACATAAATCTTATTCACGATCCGAGCCTTGGAAATCATCGGGTTAATCAAATTAGCCCTATTCCGAACCAATCCGATCAATGCCTTGATACGACCACACACTGCGGCATACTCCGATGGCGGAATTCCGACCGGTAGGAGTGATATGCAGTCTGGTCGTGGACAAGTGCAATAAACCTTCTGGTCCTTATAGCTCATACCTCCTCGTAAACCCATCTACTACCACCGAGAAACCGATCGATCTTATCGACCAGGGTCTAGGTCGTTCCATCTATATGAACTGATCTAGGTTACCAAAATCGATTAGTAATAGATCCAATCTACTACTACCACATATCAAGTATATGCGATCGATCCAGATCAAAAACTACGCAGGATGGCTCTAATACCACTGTAGGGTCACGGGGTAGGCTACGATAGCTACAAACAAAAATTCTACCACGCGAACCAGGATGCCAAGCAAGTAGATGATCACGATCGTTACCACCAGACGCCAGCGAGCAGGGAAGAAGGGTTGGAGCACCGTCCAACGAAGAGCGCGTCGATGTAGTGGTCGAGTCGATCGTCTCCTCCAAAGAACGCCTGTGGTTCCTTGTGAAGATCGCGGATCGCCCTCAAAGCGCAACAATCGTAGTAGCGCCTCTACGGTATCCACACGCCCAGGAAGGAACAACCGAACGCCGGTGTGCGGCACCAAGTCGCACGGTGGAGCTCTCAAGAAGATGGCGGCTAGGGTTTTGGTGGTGTTTCACGATGCCTCCCAAATGACCTCATGCACCTCCTTATATAGTGTTCGTGGCGGATCCTATCCAACACGCCATTTAATCAGATTCGTCTTCGGTTTGTTCCAACCCGTTAAGTGTGTGACCAGAGGTTCATGTGTAGTTCGGTTGTGAGTCGGAAACCGCTTTCGACCACAAGTCGAAGGCGACTCCTAGTAGAGCATATCGATTCCTAATACACACAAATTATATCGGACGAACCTTAATGCAATATGATCTACGACCAGGTCTTCATCACTTACGACTGTGTCCTATCTCAGATACGACCGGTTCGTATGTGGTCACGACTCACGTAACTCCTTACGACCTGATTACGACCACTCTGGATTACGTTCGACCGGTCTCGACTAGCTCAGATTTGCATACGACCATCAGAATCGCTCGACTGAGCGACCTACTCGTGTATACTCCCTTTGCCTCACGATGTCCGGTTGAACTCCGGTGAGATGTGGTGTCATCCATGGATCTGTTCAATACTTCCTCGATCGAGTATCAGATAACTTTACGTGGTCGAACACTTCGACTACTAGTGGCATGGCCATGCACTTTCTTTATCCGATCACAACGAGGGGCCCAGAGACATCTCTCCTGTTATGTTAGGAGGGGCAAATCCCATATCCGACCAAATCACATTCCTCTCCATGTTTGAGCATACCCAAAGCTATCTTTATAACTACCCGATTCACGGTGTAGCGTTTGGCAACCCCTAAGAGTGCTCTTACACATGTAGGAAACCATGTTGATCTCGTGTCTAAGGATTATACATCATCATTGCTTGAGACCAACTAATGACACATAGATTCATAACAATCTCAATAGTGCCTCAAGGTGGGTCTTATCCAACATCATGTTCTCTAACATGTGTCCATATTATTGGTTTGATATCTCCATATCTATGACTCGTGAAACATAGTCATCAACCAATACATATGCTAGTCTATTCATATGTGTCCTCATATGTTTACGACCAGGGATCGTGTAAGAATAATTATCGCAGAAATATAGAGTTTCACAATCAAGTCACATACTTGATAATAAATATTAACAATATTATTCTAGGAACAAGATAACACATTATCCAATGTCATGAACATAATGAAATATAATCATCTCTATGATTGCCTCTAGGGCATATTTCCAACAGCTACCACACGTTGGGGTTGGGAACCGGCTTGGTCAAGTAAGGAGAAGGTTTTTTTGGGTTAAGTCCCAGGTAGTGCGAGGACACTTGTCTTCGATCATTTGTCCGTAGGAGCGGATGCAATTTTCTATAATGTGCATAGGAGCACTATTTTTCTTTATTTACATTGTATCGGTATTTCCAACACAACTTGCGTGCCCGCTTAACAAGTGCTGTCCGTAGCTTGTACTAAGTATGGGGTTCATCTCGTAAGGGGGACTTATCTCAATAGGACTTTCTTGCTAAAAAGTACCGAATCTTGATTTCCCCGGCTGGCATACCTTAGGAAGTGTGTCATTATCCTTAGGCTTACGGGCTAATCAAGTCGTGTGAGTAAAGTAGTACTCCCCTGTAGGGTGTAAATCCATTCAAATAGCCATGTCCATGGTTACAGACGACCGCTTGAATTCGGGAGTTATTATTGTTAGACTTTGAATTAAAATGGACATGAAACACCCTGGCTATTCGGAAGCCAAGATGTCACCTAAATAATCTAACATACAACCATAATGCAGAAGAAATTGAATAATATATCATCTATTGACATAAAGAGATCAATATTTAATAGAACCATGGCATGAGTATAGTCTGAATTCAAGTAAGTATCAAAAGGGTGATCGAAGATCACAAACAATACTTAATCAACTATAACATAGAGAGGGTTATCAACCACATCTAACTTTACTTATTACAGTTCATCAATTAACGAATGAAGGATAGAACCAAGTCCTATTATTGAAATAAAATATGGTGAAGTGAACGAATAGTGCATGTCTACTCCCTCCCAATAGAGTCATCATCAACGATCACCTAAAATAAACACACAAAACAAGAATGAGTCCAAGATTGAGCAAGTACAGTGAATAAGTGGATGTACAGCAAATATGAACATAGCACCGAATGAATATACGAATGAATGGAATGAATGGATTGAATGAATTGAATGGACTGCACACATGCTTATACCGGTATAGCTAGTGACACACCCGTTGGTGTTCACCTAAGCCCGCATTTAACAAAATGCGGGGATCCAAATCCCGTATAAAGAATGTTTCATACGGGTGTCCAAATCTGTCCACATTGGAATGGTGGTCTTACGTGCCCATACTGGAATTGATGGGTCTTATAATCCACTCTCGTGGAAGGAACATGAAAATGGATGCATGTATTGAAATATGAATTATGAAAGACATTATATCTACACATGGAAATAACGCATAAGAAAGGAACATAAACTTTGAATATTCTCATGGATCACAGAAAAGCACAATACGAACATCAGCATTCAGCATTCACTAATCATAAGAACATCAAAGTACTTGCCTTTCGCGTTGTGACGCGTTAGTAGGCAATGACGGTGCCCCTAAACCCGAAGCCTCTCCTCCTACACAAGTAAGTACTCGAAATAAGAACAACATGTTACAAAGATACTACCAGTAACGTTCTACAACACCCTCCTGAACACCCAAGAAATAGCCATTTATCCTATTCTGAAATCAGGCAACACAACCATAGAAACGAATCTAGACAGCGGCACGGAATAAACCATAACTATTGATCTGGGACTCGGAACGAGGTGAGCCCAATTCCTAAAGAAACTTAACGAATATATATATATACAACATTTTAGTTGGAGAGATAACCCAATTCGGCCAAAATAAAATGCTAACAGGCAGATGAACTTAACAGATAGATTCTGCCTAGACGAAACGGACAGCAGTAAAGAACAGATCACAACTTTTGATCTACAACTCCGATTAGGGTCTTCTTTATCATTCTGGAAATTTTATGAAAAATACTAAAACAACCTAGTTGGGTGGAAACTCTGAATTTGCATTTAACATAAACATATCTTAAAAGACAAATCGACAGATCAATCTCGTTAGAATTCTGGACAGCAGGAATGAAACGATCATAACTTTTGATCAAGTGACGGCATTTCTACGGAGAACCACCACGGCACCGCCTGCACCTGCTAACTTCTCAGCGCGCGACATGATTTATAGATGACTACAAATCTAGATTAGTAAGGCGGTGATTTTCCCCATGCGTGCCTCTTCGATCAAAGCCGGAGATGTTCTTGTTCCGTTCTCGAAGGTTCATCGTGTTGTTAGCACTGCGATTGGATCGAGATTTTGGCGGTTGCAAGATGATGATTCGTCCGATGAAGAAGATATTATCTTGGCGGAAGCTGAGGTTGAATCGAAGGCAGACAAGCGGACATCTATCCTTGTCAGCTGTGACTCGGAGCATCTTCAAGGTAATTTAGCAGCTAATTCATCTGAGTTTCACAGAACTTTGCAGGTGGAAGACGAGAGGAGCTGTGGACGGGTGACGTCCTCGCAGAGGGTACGTGGTTATGAGTCTAAAGATGCAGATGCTGGGAAGCTTTCGGTAAAGAAGAAGATTCCTGAGATGGGGATTTCACCAAGCGCGAGTAAGAAGGGGGTGGATGGACGTCGACCTTGGATGGGGCCTCTGCCATCATCTCGCCAATCGCCGCCGTTGACGGTCGGAGACATCTTTGATCGGGCTTGGCGAGTCCAACCGACCAGGCAGAGGTGCAGTATTGGAGCTGAGCCATTGCTGAAGTCGGATGGAGCTTCACAGGAACCGGACGAGCGGCCATTGCTAAAGGCAGTTCGAGTTTCGCAAGAACCGGACGAGTGGCCGAGATTAACGGCGGAAGAGGAGGCAGTTCAAAATTCGTATTCTCAATCAGTCTTGATGGCGGGGACAGAATTCACGGGTTTGTCGGGAGGCAGTGTTTTGAATGGAGTTGGGTGCAGTGGGCCGGGCCCATCAGGGGAGGACACGGTAGGTAGAGGCACAATACACAGCTTTGGTCTGCCGTGGATGCGAAGGGTTTTTGGCAGAAACTGGAGTAGGCGCAGAGAGGTTTTGACGCCGCCATCCTCAAGAGATAGGCGAGTAGGCGAAAGAAGGGCAGGGAATTTTGGCAGCATGCATGGGAGAGGACGGGCTCGTGGCTGTGGCACTCGGTTCACTGCCAAAGTTGGTGGAGGTAGCAATGAAATTGGAAGGGGAGGGGAGGTTGGTTCCAAAGGACAGCTTTCGGTGGACTCTAGAGGCGCAGGGGTGGTCGGTTCGGGTGTGAGGGACCTGTCTATAGGGCGAGGGATGGTGACAGGAATTGGTAGGCAAGTGCAGAGCAGGGGCTGTGGAGGCGGGCAGATTCAAGGGTTTGCTGTTGGTGGTGGAGGAGGTGGACAAGCGCAGGGAGCTGGTGCTTCAGGTTTAGTTGCTACGGGGACTAGAGAAGCTTTTGATAAGCATGGTGGTCACCCGGTTGCTGGTGCTGGTGGCAACGTTTCGATTCATGATCAGCATCAGTTTAGGGCGCCTTTTAGTGGTCGTGGGAGGAACGGAGGCAACAACAGAAACTGGGGGCGAGGCAGGATTGGCAATTCGTCGGTTAACACCGGGTATGTGGGTGATGTTTCTAACATGGTGTGCTTTCGATGCAAAGGGAAAGGACACGGAATTGCTAATTGCAACGTCAGGTTATTATGTGATATTTGTGAGGGCAATGACCACTTAGAAAATAAATGTCCTTTGACGTTGATTCCACGACCTATTGCCAATTTGTGTGGTTTTGGAGCTGATGGGCTGGGGTTTTATCAAATCCCAGTAGCTGGGACGAAGAAGGTTAAGAAAGAAAACAACAAGACAGGTTTGGTGCAGATAATTGGAGAGTCAATGTCTGAAGGCACGCTGATTGCAGAGCTGAGAAGGTTAATTCCATTGAATTGGCAACCGCAGGTGGAGATTCATGGGGAAAAGGAATTTTTGGTTCATTTCCCTAATAGGCTAGAACTGCTTCGTATGGTGGCAATTGGTGATATTACTGTGAAGGAACATAAGGTAGTGTTACATTTTGTGGAATGGAACTCGGGACCTACTCCTAAGCACCAATTACAGAAGGTATGGGTTCAGGTCGTAGGAGTGCCTTTGGAAATTCGGGATTTTTTGAGTTTATGTGCAATAGGTTCTATCATTGGCTCTGCTTTACGGGTGGACATGGAAAGTGTACGGAAGCATGATTTGGTTCGTATGCTGGTGGGTGTGCTCGATGCGGATGCCATACCATCCATTGTGGAGATTGTGGTTGGTGAGTCTGTTTTTGACATTATGTTCAAAGTTGAAGACTCGGTGGTGGAAGCAGGTGAAGTGGTAGTCAATCTGGAGGATGATCATGAGGATGGAGGCAACCAAAACAAGGGTAAAGATATTGAGATGGAGGACAGAGAGTCCAAGAGACCCAAGAATAATTCGGATACCAGGGCCCATGAGACTGGGAGCCATAAGGGTCAGTCATCATCTAGCTTTAAGGGGAACAATTTGGGTCTGATGGCTTCGGATACCATCTAGGTTACGCTGCGGGCGGATGTAAGGGAGACCAGCAGGGGTGTTCTGAAGGATGTTTAGAGTTTGAGTGTGGTAGCAGTGAAGTCAGGACAGGGGGAAGACACAAACAATGCTGTGATTGACAGTCATATCGAGCCTGAGTTAAAAATTGTGGCACCAATAGACCATGTTGGGACTGAGATTGATGAATCTTCGGTTGAATTGGTGATGCCTGTTGTTCTGAAGCAAGTGCCAGGAAATTCTAACAGTGGAGCTTTACAGAGTGTAGATGTGCATTCAGTCGTTTCAGAGGACTCAGTCCGGTCTTCGGGCTTATTAAAAGATGTTGGAATAGTGGCTGGTGGAGGAAGTGATGAACCAAAAGGGTTGCAGGGTTGTCATTGCAGCCATTCGGTTGATGGTGAGCCGGATTGAGGAGACAGCATGGAGATAGCGTTTGAAGCTGAGGAAGAAACGGATGAGTATGTTGACATATAGGGGAAGAAGTTGGAATTGACATCGGTAGGTAGCTCCCAGGATGCGCAGGGCAGCGTCATGCTTGTGGATGGGGCGCGGCCTGGGGCGGAAGCATGTGCTGGAACTTTTGCTACAGGGTTGTGGCAGTGTGGGTCAGAAGACTTACAGGAGGGTAGTCTTCAAGCTGGGACACAAGGTGATGCTTTGGATTTGATCGTCACGGGCGTTCAGGTGGTTAACAAGTCGAAGCAGAGAAGTGTGGGGCTGGGTGAGGAGGAGTCAAGTTCTGTGCTGGGGAAGGATGGGGGACAAAAAAGGGGCAAAGATGCTCAGCTGGCTTTTGTTAATGAGGGGATCGAGGCGACCGAGCCTAGGCAAAGTGAGAGGTTAATGAAGCACTTTTCAGCAGATGAGGACATAGTGCAAAGGCTAAAAGGCGTGCGCAAATTCGCAACCTTGATTTTGACTCAAGTAAGTCGGTTAATCATCTGTCCTTTTTATCTTTTTCTGATAAGCAAGTATTGGATAAAGTGGCTAGCATTGGCATATCTTTAGGATCGGATGAGGTAGAGATTGCTAGTTCTATTAACAATATTAAAAAGATTGAATCTGGTAGAATGAAAATGAAAAGAAGGGTAGTTGTTGAGGAGAGGGAGGATGAGAATGAGGATTATAACGATCTCTCAGGTCTTAATCATTTAAGTAGTGATATAGATGTAGATGCTTTGGAGGACGAAGTGTCCAATTTTACTCTGGTCACTAATAAGAAGCGATCTTCTGGAAAGAAGAAAGGAAAAAACCCACTGCTTAAATCCATCAAACAAAAGTTAAAATGAAAGGTATTTTTTTGGAATAGTAGAGGTCTAGGGGACTTGGCTAAACATCGGTTTATTTGTGATGTGGTTAAAGAGTATCATTTGGATTTTGTGGCCATTCTTGAAACTGTTAAAAAGGAATTCTTAGTGGCTTGTCTTAATCATCTTTGTGGTGGTCGGGATTTTTTGTGGCACTTTTCTCCTCCTCAAGGTCGGTCAGGGGGTATCCTCCTTGGGGTGGATCTGGGGGTGTTTGATATTGGGTCGATTAATGCTGGAGATTTTTATGTGAAGTTCCATTTAAAGAATAGAGTGGATGATTTTCAGTGGATTCTCGTGGTCACATTTGCAGTCTTGAAATTTCAATTCAAGGAGAAGTTTCTTAATGAGCTTGTTAATGCTTGTAGAAAAGAAACACTTCCCATTTTAATTGGAGGTGATTTTAATATTATTAGGAATTCGAGTGAAAAAAATAAGGCTAATGTTGACTTTAGATGGCCTTTTTTGTTTAATGCGGTGATTAATAATCTGGATTTAAGAGAAGTAGTTTTGTCTGGTAGACAGTTTACTTGGGCCAATTCTCTAGATAACCAAACTTTCGAGAAGCTGGATAGAGTTTTAATGAGTACAGATTGGGAGCAGAAGTTTCCTTTGGTATCTGTTGTTGCTCTTGAGAGGTCCCTGTCTGATCACACGCCGTTACTGTTAAATACTAACGACGCTTCTTTTAGAGGTTGCCAGCCTTTGTTTAAATTTGAATTAGGCTGGTTATGTAGGGAGGGTTTTAGAGAGATGGTAACAGAGGTGTGGAGGAAGGTTAATAGAGGTCAGTCGGCTTTGCATATCTGGCAAAATAAGGTTAGATTTCTTAGGCGTTATCTCCGAGGTTGGGCAAAAAGTACCAGCGGTAATTACAAAAAGGAAAAGTTAGAGCTTAACTTGTTAATTGATAAGCTTGATAAAAAGGCGGAGGGGTTGAGGTTGTCAAATATTGAGGTAAATATTAAAAAAGCTGCTAATGAGAGGTTGGCCCTGCTGTTAAGAGAAGAAGAAATTAAGTGGTATCAAAGGGCCAAAGCGAAGTTTCTCATGGATGGTGATAGGAATACTCGCTATTATCATTTGATTACGAATGGGAAGCATAGAAAACAAAAAAATTATTTACTTGAGCAAGAGGAAGGGATTATTCGGGGTGATGTACAATTAAAAAAGGATACCACCAATTACTATAAAGATTTGTTCGGGCCAGCCGAAGAAAATCATGTAGCTATGATTGAGGCGTTTACAGATGATATGGCTCAAGTTTCAGTTGAGGAAAACAGTTATCTTACTGAACCTTTTGAAGAAAATGAGTGCGAGAGGCCATTTTTCAAATGGATCATAACAAATCGGCTGGGCCAGATGGTTTTCCAGCTGAATTCTATCAGGTGTTTTGGGAAGTCATTAAAAACGACTTGATGGTCATGTTTCATGCTTTTCATAGTTGCTTGTTGGTTACTTTTAGCTTGAATTTTGGGATTATTACCTTACTTCCCAAAAAAATTGATGCTAAACAAATACAACAATATAGGCCTATTTGTATGCTGAATGTTAGTTTTAAGATATTTACTAAAGTAATGTCAAATAGACTTATGAGCGTAGCTCAAAAGGTTGTTCGGTCCTCTCAGTCCGCGTTCATGCAGGGGAGGTTTATTCTAGATGGTGTTGTTATTTTACACGAAACCATCCATGAGCTTCATAAGCAGAATTTGGATGGTATTGTTTTTAAGGTGGATTTTGAGAAAGCTTATGACAAAGTAAAATGGCCGTTTTTATTACAAACTCTGAGGATGAAAGGCTTTTCCCCTAAGTGGTGTGCCTGGGTGGAAAGTGTGATCAAGGGAGGGAGTGTTGGGATAAAGGTCAATGATGATATTGGTGATTTTTTCCAAACTCATAAGGGCCTTAAACAAGGTGATCCTTTGTCTCCTGTTCTTTTTAATCTTGTGGCAGATATGTTAGCCATCTTCATCTCGAGAGCTAAAGCCGCTGGTCTTTTAACTGGAGTAGTTCCTCACTTGATTGATGAGGGGTTGTCAATTTTACAGTATGCGGATGACACGATTCTGTTCTTGAATAATGATTTAGAGCAGGCAAAAAATCTTAAGCTTATTCTTTGTGTCTTTGAACATTTATCCGGTTTAAAGATTAATTTCCACAAGAGTGAGATTTTCTGTTTTGGGGCTGCCAAAGATGCGGAACACAAGATACGCAGTTATTTGGTTGTGAAGTGGGGGTGTTTCCTTTTAGGTATTCTAATTCACTTCAGGAAGTTAAGGAATAGTGATTGGAAAGGGGTTGAAGAGAGGGTTGAGAAGAAGCTTAGCAGTTGGAAAGGTAAAAATATGTCGGTGGGGGGTCGCTTGGTGCTTATTAACTCAGTGCTAAGTAGTTTACCTATGTTTATGTTTTCGTTTTTTGAGGTTCCTAGAGCCGTTCTCAAAAAATTAGATTTTTATCGATCTAGATTTTTTTGGCAGAGTGACAATCTTAAACGTAAATATAGACTTGCTAAGTGGAGTTTAGTGTGTTCACCTAAAGAGCATGGTGGTCTAGGAGTTCAGAACTTAGACGCCAAAAATAAAGGATTGTTAGGGAAGTGGTTGCTTAAGTTGCTTAATGAAGAAGGTATGTGGCAATCTTTATTAACAAAGAAATATTTGGGTGAGAAGAGTCTTTCACAGGTGATTAACAAACCTGGGATGTCTCATTTTTGGTCGGGCCTTATGAAAATTAAAGATCAATTTTTACGATTTGGTTCGTTCCAGGTTAAGAACGGAATGCAAACTAGGTTTTAGAATGACATTTGGGTGGGAAACTCTACGCTACAAAGGCAATTCCCGATACTTTACAATGTGGTTAAGAGAAAGGATGATTTAGTAGCTAATGTTTTGAGTTCGAACCCCTTTAATATTTCTTTTTGAAGACCTCTGGTTGGGACTAAGTTACAGGCTTGGAATGAGCTTCATGTGATGATTTCTAATGTCCAATTAGGCTTGAGTAAGGATGTTTTCAGATGGCACTTGAATAAGTCTGGTCTTTTTTCGGTGCAATCTTTTTTATGCTGCGCTGATAGATACATGTCTTGCCCCCGTTAGGAATTGGTTTTGGGCCATAAAAATTCCATTAAAAGTAAAAATTTTCATGTGGTATCTCAAAAGAGAGATTGTATTAACCAAAGACAACTTGCATAAGAGAAATTGGAGGGGAAGTACAAGGTGTTGTTTTTGTATTAAAGAGGAAACAATTCAACATCTTTTCTTTGAGTGCCCCTTTTCACGTATGGCATGGTGGATTGTGAAATGTGCTTTTAATATAGATCCTCCAATGAATATGGCTAACATGTTTGGGATTTGGTTAGATGGAATTCCAAAAAAGCTTAGGTCACAACTCCTGGTGGGAGTTAGTGCCTTATGTTGGTCTATATGGTTATGTCGAAATGACGTTGTTTTTAACAGCAAGATTTTAACTAATCCGTTGCATGCTATCTTATTGTGTGGATCATGGCTGAATGCATGGGCATGCTTGCAGAAAGTAGACTAAAAGCAGATCATGGTGGCGGGAAGTCAAAGACTGGAGTTGGTGGCGAAGCAATTCCTCAATTTTCGTTGGTGGAGACTTAGCCATAGGATTTGCAATAATTGAAATATTGTTTTAAGTGTTTTTTGGTGTGTGGATGCTAGCCTGCTAGCTATTATTTTATCTTGGGTGGAACGATTGCTACTTTGATTACTTTAATAAATTAGGCTGTGTGCAACTTTGATGCAGAGGCCGGGAGAGATTGATCTCTTCCATTATCTAAAAATATCAGAAATAGGTGTTCTTGGCGGCCACGGAAAGCTAAAAACATTACATAAATATCTCTAGGAGATGGACATTTCAAATTCGGCCTCTAAGAACCCGAAATCGACCATGCAAGATACTGGACAGAATTGAACATCTACCGGCAGTAAAACGATCCAACCCAATTAATCGAATTCGCAACTAATCCTCGTCAAACAGCGGGGAAAGCACTTCGTTACCCTTGTAGAACCCTAGGAAGATGCTGATCAAATACCCCGAAGAAGATCTTGACGAGGATCTAACAATCCTCATTTTATCTTTTATCTATAATTCTTATTATAAGTAAATATGACGTCATATGGTCTCTGAGTATACCCCTTAATTTTATAAGGGAGAAGCCTACTAGGTGGTCGTAAGTTCTTCTACGACCACCCCTATAGTCGTAAGTCATGCTACGACTACCCCATAGTCGTAAGTCTTGCTACGACTACCTTATGGTCGTAGGTTCTTCTACGACCAGGTCAACTATGACCACCTTAGGATTAATAAAACCTACAAGCAAGTGGGTCCAATTGATTAAGGAATCTAAACAGTTAATATGCACTGTTATTATGCGAAATAATAAAAGGCAGTACCCCATTATCTCTGACAAGTAACTGCCAGGCGGCGTGAAGGAGTTACCAGCCCGATGATTACTACAAACGTGCGCCCGTTACTGGATTTGATGAGGCGCCCTTTCAGCAGGGGAAAACGGCTATTCCTTCATGACTATATAAAGGCAACGGTCAGAGAGGAAAAGGAAGAGGGCAATCGAGGCGTATACACACGCTATCGAGGGCTATCAGGAAGACAAGCACTATCATCTGTAATAGTCTTAGTTTTTCTCCTGGTTGTTCATAATACACTCAATACCATACACACACAGGAGTAGGGTTGTTATTCTCTCCGGAGAAGGCCTGAACCTGTATAAAAATACCCGTGTCAATCTCTCTGCGTGATTCTATTCTAGGAGACCCCCCGAATCAAACAATCTTTACGTAAGATCGGTTCTAAAACACCGACAGTTGGCGCCGACCGTGGGGATATTCCGGTAATCTCTTGTCAACATACTCTCTTTTTCCTAAATCTCATGCACTCATGGTAGGAGAATGGAACGAGGAGAACTGGTTCGACTTGGCAGATTACGCAGACGTCGACATGGATGCCGGTTTCGATTACGAGCCGAGTATTGACTCATCCGATGGTACTGCTGTCTCCGGGGATCTTCCCGCAGATCCAGGAGACAATGCCGCTGATGGAGTTGAGGAGGGATCCCTATCCCCCACAACGGTACGTCCAAGGGAGGAATCTACCCTCTCAAAGGACAAGGGTCAATCGACCAGACTACACCAGTGGACTCACAACACGACGAGAGTTTTTCCTCCAAGTGTCCGAGTCCCCCTAAGGCGGTCCGACTTGGTGAGGCAAGTTCTGGAAGCTACAATTCTAGGACTTCACCATCATCTGGTGATCCTTTCTCTCCGGATGACGCCAGAGAGAGCGGGATCAAGCATGCTTTTCCTGCAAATTCGACCATCTCTCCGCAGATCACACCTGCGGACGGAGACGGTTATAACCCAGAGTTCCCCTACCTGGAGGGGATTGCTCCAAGTCGCCAGATGGTGTCTCTCGACTACTCCTCAAGCGGGGAGGCCTCGAGCGCAAGTGAGAATCATCAACGGGAGGTCTTCGTCCTTCCCTCGATCAAGGTCACTCTCCTAGAGACCGAGCTAGGGACCCTCCCCGAAGATCACGCACTGCGCCCCCTCGTGGCAGTGGCAAGGGCACCACCGATGGCGGACACGACCAACACCTTCATGAACGCGAGGGAAATCCTCGACATACTCGCACTCCATTGAGGCAGTCTCAAGAGTCCGACATGGAAGATCTTGAGGCTATTCGACGAAAGAAGATTGCAGCCCAGAAGAATTTGCCTGGGTGCATCCAATATCAATCAGAGGAAGCTCAAGAACTCCAGCACATCAATGACTTGCTCGAGAACCCAACTCGAGAACTCGCCCGAGCGCCAGGATACGATCTCTTTGTCGAGGAGATCACACAAAGGCTTCGGTCCACGATGGCAAAGCTGGAAGCACCTCGCCGACATCATTCAGGAAGTCGTAGCAATACGACTTCTTCAGCTACCAGCCGATCGAACATATCACCACGGAGGAATCGACGCAACAGTAAGTCGCATCGATCTCCTACTCGGAGAAATGTCTTTCGAACGACTGATGATCAACAAACCCCTTGGAGAAGTGATCGCTCACCATTCCGACATGGAAATCTGCAGCAGCAGATGAACTATGAGGAGTATTCCCCTTGTAGGACCGAGATCTATCATAGGTCGGGTCAAGCTGTTACTGGGTATCATCGAGTACGACCACCTGATGATATCAACCCTTCTTTCCTACAAAGGAGGCGTCAAGAAGTTATTACTGGATGTCAGGCATTCTCGCCTGATCTCCGAGCTGTTCGCTGGCCACCTCGTTTTCGAGTAGTGAACATCGAAAAGTTCGATGGCTCCCAAAATCCCATCGAATTCCTTCAAATCTATACAACAGCTGTCCGAGCAGCAGGAGGAGGAGAACATGTGATGGCAAATTACCTCCCAACTGTGCTCGAAGGATCTGCTCGATCGTGGTTACTGAACCAACCACTTGAGTCGATCTATTCTTGGCAACACCTCTGCAACCTTCTACTGGCGAATTTCCAAAGCACTTACAATCGCCCTGGAAAGGAGGACGACTTGCACCGGATGAGACAGAACGACAACGAGACCTTGCGCCAATTCATCAAGCGCTTTAGTCAGGTTCGTAATTCAATTTCGGAAATTTCTGATTCATCTGTCATCAGGGCTTTCAAGCAAGGAGTCGTAGTAGAAGGATAACGAAGATATTGCTTTAAATCCGCCTACCATCACCACCGAACTCTTTGAGATGGTGATCGGTATCTGTTGCCTCGAGGCGGTCGAGTGGAACAACACAATCGATCGAGAAGACAATACCTCTCGAGAGCCAGGCGACATTGGTAAGAAGAAAGATAAGAAAGCAAAAAGTCCAAGAACAAAGGCGAAGGGTCAAAAACTCCAAGCGGCGGTTCAACGAGGTTTTGGTCAGTAAATGATAAAGAGCCACGCACCTCAAGCCGCTCGACCGAGGCAAAGGTAAGCGCCCGATCGGAAAAATGATAAGCCTGTGGTGTCCTTTTCATAAAAGGAAGGACATGACCTTCAAGAATCGCCGGGTCTTTCAACGAAAGCTTGAAGACTACTACAGCGACAAGGACCACTTCCCACTCTCGGCGGTGTAGGACAAGCGAGTGGTCATAAGTCCTCAGATGATGAGGAGGAGATGCCGTTCCAGGATCCGCAACACACCGTCGAGCACATCTACGGGGGATCATCGGCATATGAATCAAAGCGACGACTTAAGGTCACGAACGTGAGGTAAACTCCATAGATCCTCCTCTCGTCAATAAATTACCGAAGTGGTCGGAAGTCACCATCTCCTTTGAGAAAGGTGACTGCCCGATTCCTTCGACTTGACCAGGTCGGTATCCGATCGTGGTCGAACCCACCATCAACAATTGTCAGGTCAATCGAGTTTTGGTTGATGGTGGCAGCTCGTTACACATTTTGTTTACGAGTGCCCTGGATGACATGCAAGTACCCAGGACCAAGGTAAGACCGGTACAATACTCTTTCCATGGGATCGTATTGGGATCTTCAGCCAAACCAATTGGCCAAGTTTCTCTTCCTTTAACATTTGGTTCACCAAGTAATTTTAGGACAGAGAAAATCTCCTTTGATGTGGTCGATTTCGATACGGCATATAACACCATACTCGGACGACCAACTTTGGCAAAATTCCTAATGGCTACTCATTATGGATATCAATGTATTAAGATGCGAGTCCTAGAGGAGTAATCACAATTCATTGTGACAAGAAGATGGCGCATACCGCGATCACGATCCCTCGAGATGGTTGGACAAATACCAACTCGAGAAGAAAGTCGACCTTCGACTAGCAAGTCGAAGCCTAAAAGTCGCACCAAAGTCGAGCGACAAGGTCAAAGAGGTTCCTCACGGGCGCAGGGAGCCCTCGAAGATCGCTCAGATCGGGATACTTCCGACCCCAAGTAGGAAGATGCCCTCATCACCTTCCTCCGAGCTAACGCAGATGTCTTCGCGTGGCAAGCATCCGACATGCCCAGATTCCCCAGGGAGGTGATCGAGCATAGGCTAGCTTTACGGCCTGACAAAGTACCCGTAAAACAAAAATTATGGAGAATTGCCCCTGATTGATGAGATGCTATCAAATCAGAATTGGATAAACTACTTAAAGCAGGCTTTATAAGAGAGGTCAACCACCCAGAATGGTTGGCTAATCTTGTAATGGTTAGAACGTCAAACGGCAAATGGCGTATGTGCGTAGACTTTACTGATCTTAATAAAGCTTGCCCAAAGGACGATTTTCCTTTACCTCGTATCGATCAGTTGGTTGATTCTACTGCAGGTTGTGAAATGTTAAGTTTTTTAGATGCATATTCTGGATACCACCAGATCAATATGTGTCTAGACGATGAAGAAAAGACCACATTTATTACACCATTTGGTATATTTTGCTATGTCAAAATACCATTTGGTCTAAAAAATGCCGGTGCTTCTTTTCAACGCTTGATGCAATCGACTTTTTCATCTCAACTAGGCCAAAATCTAGAGGTCTATGTTGATGATCTAGTCGTTAAAAGCATGAAGAGACTTAATCATATCACTGACCTACAAGAAATATTCGACAACCTCAGAAAAAATCGCTTAAAACTCAATCCTGAGAAGTGTGTGTTCGGAATCTCTTTAGGAAAATTACTTGGATTCCTAGTATCCATACGAGGAATCGAAGCAAATCCCGAAAAGATAAAGGCCATTCTCCAAATGCGCCCTCCAACCACAAGGAAAGAAGTCCAGAAACTCACGGGGTGCATGGCGGCTTTATGTCGTTTCATCGCACGACTAGGAGAAAAGGGACTACATTTCTTTAAACTTCTAAGGAAACATGAAGGTTTTGAGTGGTCGAAAGAGGCAAACGCTGCCTTTGAGGATGTCAAGAGGTACCTTACGAGTGCTCCTATTCTAGTCTCTCCAAGACCAGAAGAAACACTCTTAATTTACCTAGCTGCCACGCCACAGGAAGTAAGCGCAGTACTAGTCGTAGAACATGAAAATGTACAACGACTGGTTTACTACGTAAGTGAAGTTTTACACGGGCCTAAGGAGCATTACCCTTAGGTCCAAAAGCTTCTATATGCCCTCCTCATGTCTTCGAGGAAACTGCGGCATTATTTTTAGGCGCACAAAATAGCTGTGCCGTCTGAGTTTCCCTTGGGAGCGATCCTCCAGAATAGGGAAACAGCGGGACGCATGGCAAAATGGTCAGTTGAACTTGGGGAGTTTGACATCCATTTCGTGTCCCGAACGGCCGTTAAATCCCAGATCTTAGCAAACTTTGTCGCCGAATGGACAAATCTTGAACCTGTTCAGGATCCCCAGTACGATTCCCACGACCAGTGGACGATGTACTTTGATGGGTCGCTTACTTTAAGTGGCTCGGGGGCTGGGGTGGTCCTGGTATCTCCTAACGGAGAGACCTTAAAGTATGCCATACAATTAAACTTTCAGGCCACTAACAACGTGGCGAATACGAAGGTTTGCTAGGCGGCATCTGCGGCGAAGCACTCTCGATTCGCCGACTACTTGTGAGAGGAGACTCTCAACTAGTCGTGAATCAAGTTGGGAAAGAGTACGGTTTCTAACCCGACAATGTCTCGGTATTTATCGGAAGTCGTAAGCTAGAAAAGCATTTTTTAGGTTTCGAGGCACAATTCATCCTCGAAGGATAATTTCCTTGCGAGACCGACTTGCTCGAATAGCTTCTTCCCGATCAGTAGTACCAAAAGGAGTCTTCTTGGAACAACTCGAAGCCGCCCACGTCGTCGACGAACCAGAGATACCTCCTATTGAGACGGCCTCTCTAGAATACGAGGATACATGGATGGCGCCCATCTATGAGTATCTTCAGAAGGGTTCTATACCCGAAGACGAACCCGAGGCAGATCGCTTCTCCCGAAAAGCCAAAATGTATACTTGGTTGAAGGAGTCCTCTATAAACGAGGTACTCAAGGGGTGCTCATGCGATGCGTTCCGCAGAGCGAAGGATTAAAACTCCTTCACGACATACATGGTGGCATCTGTGGAAATCATGCTTCCTCTGAGCGGTGGCCGGTAAGGCCTTTCGACAAGGTTTTTACTGGCCAACAGCCCTTTACGATGCTAAAGAGTTGGTTAAAAAGTGTGTCCAATGCCAATTTCATAGCAGGCAAATACACCAACCAGCTCAGGCATTACAAACGATACCTCTATCTTGGCCTTTTGCAACCTGGGGTCTCGATATCCTAGGACCGTTCCCCAAAGCTCCAGGAGGTTTCGAGTTCCTTTTTGTGGCTATTGATACGTTCACAAAATGGATTGAAGCCGAACCTGTGACTGGGATAACAACGGAAGCGGCAAAATGGTTTATGATGAGATGCGTAATTACTCGATTTGGAGTACCGAGTCGAATAATTACAGATAATGGTAAGCAATTTTCGAGCGCAAAATTTCAGGAATTTTGCGACGAGTTGGGTACCAAGTTGTGTTATGCTTCTGTGGCCCATCCCCAAAGTAATGGGGCAGTCGAACGTGCAAACGACCAAATAATGAGAGGAATTAAGACCCGAGTCTTCGACCAGCTCATCAAACACTCGGGGGCTTGGGTACAAGAGTTACCCTCTGAATTATGGGCAGTTCGTATGACTACCAGTCGAGCTACAGGTGAAACGCCATTTTTTCTGGTCTTCGGAGCTGAAGCCATGCTTCCTCCGGAACTAAAGATACGGTCAACACGAGTCGAAACTTTCAAAGACTCCAACCAGGAACAACTTCGCGCAGATGATATTAATCTACTCGAAGAAAGGAGAAACCAGGCCTTAATCCGTTCAGCAGTTTACCAACAAGCCCTGTGCAGAAACTACGATCGTAAGGTCCAACCTCGCAGTCTTGCTGTAGGTGACTTGGTATTGAGGTTCTGCCAATCCAAGTCTAATCGGAATAAACTTTCTCCCAAGTGGGAAGGTCCTTACACAGTGGTCGAAGTTACTCGGCCAGGGTCAGTACGATTGGCAATGGAAGACGGCCAGGTTCTCTCGAATTCTTGGAACATCGACCAGTTACGCAAGTTTTATGTGTAACTAACAATTCAGACAATAAAGGCTCATGTTCTTTCTACCTCTATTGTCTTATTTTTAGTAGTGCTTTCATAATCTTTCGACTACATTCCAAACACCCAGTTGTCTCTACACTGGTCCAAAGGAAGGTAACATCACCTTGTTGAAGTCTCTCCTCTCTGCACGTGGTCCTGCCCACTAGAAGGAACTTCATAGTGTCGACTCGTTACTCACTTTTGCCATCAATACAAAGAGCTCGGGTTTTTTTCTGGTCGAAATATTTTTAAAAGCCAACTTTTTTCACCTTAGATTATTTCTTCAGTTCTTTTGAAAAGTATTCTAAGCAGAGTGCACTTTTTTAGATTTATTCAACTGCCTTTGGTGTATTCGATTCGTCTCAACTAAGTCGGAGGAAGAAACACATCTAGTTGAAGTCTCTCCTCTCTGCACGTGGTCTTGCCCACTAGAAGGAACTTCCTAGCATTGTTCAGTTTCCTACTCTTGCTACCAGGACAGACTTATCGAGTCCTCCAAAGAAGGGCGAACGAATTTTTTGAAGTCCTCTCGATGTTTGTTTAACTCAAGTTGTTGTTCTCGATTAAATTAATCTAGTCGGAGATGGTAACATCACCTAGTCAAAGACTTTCCTCTCTGCACGTGGTCCTGCCCACTAGAAGGAACTTCCTAGTGTCGATTCGTTCCCACTTCTTCAACCAGTGCATAACAGCCGTGACCAAAAACTACAAGTTAACCAAACCTCTCTGTTTTCAGAAACCCTTTTTAACACTATTTACTTAGTTTGTCTAAACAAACTAAGCAAATAGTCGGGGGCTAGGATAAAGTTATTAATTTGACTTCAATTCTTAGTCTTTTTCTTTCGTTAATTATCTTTTGAGTTACTAACTACTCGACAAGATGATTTGCAGGAAACAAGATGGATTATATAATACATCAACAAAAGCTTGTTTTTTCACAGGTCTTTTACAAATCACTCTAAAGAAGGAGAGCCCAGTCGCATTTCCTCCGAGACTTTTCTGCTGACTGGTTGCATTTCTTCAATAAGACGATTTGCTTCTGCTTCAGGGCAGCTGAAGTCGACTTCGATTGGCTGCACATTAAGGCTGGGGTCATGAGCTTTAAGTTTTGCCAATGCATAACTTATTGCACTTTCGACCGCCTCCTTGATTGACTCAGCTTGATTGGCCTTCAGAGTGGTCACCAATTCCACCCCAAAATGCTCGAGTATAAGTGTGAGAAAGGGGTGAGCAGGCAGTCGAAGGCCACACTCACAATATGCCTGGAAGATGGGGATTTGCTCAGCCTCCCCCGACGGCCAATGTTGCCCATACGCCGCGAACCACTCCACGAGGATCTTCTCTGGAATCTTCCCGGTGTTGACAAGGGCTTGAATCTTCACCGCATCTATCTCCGACTCAGCCCACTCAGAAACTCTCCCAGCCATTTCTCTCAGAAGGGGGAGATTTTCGATTGAGTTGGTGGCGGAGAAGACAAGAACTTGATGAACAGTGGGAGCGATTTGGGGGAAAAGTATAAATCTAAGTCTTACCCCCCAGTAAGTATTTATAACCATGTACCTTGGGCTGAAGGCGTGGCATTCCAAAGGTTGCCACCGCTTCGGGAACCACTCCAACGGACAGACTAACGGGAGTCGTTTGAAATTCCCTAACTTGTCCGTTCAAGAAAATCAGGTTCGTTTTTACATCTCAAGCGAAATTACTTCCTTGGTTAGATCTTTTTTGACCAAAGGAAATGTTAATTGGAAAGGTTTTTCTTCCGATCACCATACTACGACCACCTTGTAATCGTAGGAGTGTTCTACGACTATTTGATAGTCGTAAGCAATCTTCATGACCAAGCATATTTCTGGTCAAAATAGTACACAAATGTTGAAGAGTTTTTCCTTCGACTATCTTTCTACGACCCTCTCGTGGCCGTAAGACCATCTATAACTCCTTTACCAAGTAAGTTGCTTTCACTTGAAGCTGGGGGGCTAGATGACGAGGATCTAACAATCCTCATTTTATCTTTTATCTATAATTCTTATTATAAGTAAATATGACGTCATATGGTCTTTGAGTATACCCCTTAATTTTATAAGGGAGAAGCCTACTAGGTGGTCATAAGTTCTTCTACGACCATCCCTATAGTCGTAAGTCATGCTACGACTACCCCATAGTCGTAAGTCTTGTTACGACTACCTTATGGTCGTAAGTTCTTCTACAACCAGGTCAGCTACGACCACCTCAGGATCAATAAAACCTACAGGCAAGTGGGTCCAATTGATTAAGGAATCTAAACAGTCAATATGCACTGTTATTATGCGAAATAATAACAGCGTACCCCATATCTCGACAAGTAATCGCCAAAGCGTGAAGGAGTTACCAGCCCGATGATTACTACAAACGTGCGCCCGTTACTGGATTTGATGAGGTGCCCTTTCAGCAGGGGAAAACGGCTATTCCTTCACGACTATATAAAGGCAACGGTCAGGGAAGAGGGCAATCGAGGCGTATACACACGCTATCAAGGGCTATCAGGAAGACAAGCACTATCATCTGTAATAGTCTTAGTTTTTCTCCTGGTTGTTCAGAATACACTCAATACCATACACACACAGGAGTAGGGTTGTTATTCTCTCCGGAGAAGGCCTGAACCTGTATAAAAATACCCGTGTCAATCTCTCTGCGTGATTCTATTCTAGGAGACCCCCCGAATCAAACAATCTTTACGTAAGATCGGATCTAAAACACCGACAGATCTCTTCTCATCTCCTCCCTTTCTCCCCTCTTCTCCTTCCTCCCGATGGCCGGTAGCAAGGAGCAGCAAAGGGGGCGACATGGAAGGCGTGGCAGCAGGGAGGGGAAGGTTTGCTATAGTGGCAGCGTGCTACAGTAGCTGCGAGCTACAGTAAAAAGTGCCTATGGTTTGGTAAAAAAAATCTGATTTCTCTTTTTAATTCCTGTTAAATACCTTTCTCATTTCAATTAATTCTCTAATGTTAAACAGGATATTACATAACTGCTGTTGGATACTTTTTTTGTTAGGAGAAATTTGAAATTGAATAAATTCCCTCTCCCGAATAATGTTCTCTCTATTTGATATTCGGGGTATTACATTCTACCCCCCTTAAACAGGATTCGACCCCGAATCCTCACACAGCACTACGCGAAAGAACGTCCTCAACTGAGAACTATCAACGGTAACCACGTACCTGAAGTGAACAAATCTGGATAACTCTCGCGCATACGAAACTCCAACTCCCAAGTGGCCTCTCTCTCAGACTAGCGAGACCATAACACAAAGACGTAAAATGACGTCTGTCCTAACACTCAACCCGGCATTTCCAGGTACACTCATCAGAAGAGAATCGAAAATAAGACCCTACTCGATGGTCAATGTCTTTAACGAAATCCCAAGCTTTAAATTGCTCAGTTACTTACCTGGCACCAAAACACACCAAACGTTGTGTACTTCGCGTATGGACTTGAGACGGTCAAAGCGAGACACCAACCTCCTAATTTATGCAACTGTCAGAAACGAACGAATGTACCTGGGCCAACTTTCCCTTTGGTGTAAAAACACATAGCAAATGTCCAGAACCACCCCTTGGTACACGTTCGTGCATCCAGTGCTGGCACATATGCCATGTCGTATATCCACTTCGGGACCACACGCGCCACGCGCCATATGCCCACGCCCCTGTCCCGCACGCGCTCGTGTAGCGAAGGTTGATGCTCAAAATCAAACTCTTCATCTAACAAGGGTCACCTCCTTTAAACAAGAATGCACAACAGAAATGGTTCTTAAACCACTGATTCACAAAGAGAATCCAACTGGAAATAGAGAGTTCTCGTCGTATTCACGCAGTACTAACTCTCCACCAAAAGGGTAAAACCCTAAATTTGACAATTCATCACGAAAACAATCCCCCTTCTAAATAGGCAGTTTACAATTGAATACTACGAAAGCCAAAGGAGAAATCACTCGAATGCCCAAACCAAATACTTCTTTTGGTTTGTCTGAATTGGAAAGAATCAAACATGCCAACAAAGCGCTAACTCAAAGTGCGGAAGACACTAGTCAACGACACAAAACTCAAACAAGAAACAAGAAAACGCTTCACCACCCGAGAAAATATACTTTTTCTCAGTCTCTCTTTTAGGAAATAAACCTCTCTCGAACCTTGGAATTCGAATTCATCGCTTACCACACGAGCTTAAACCTCTTAATTAAACATTCTCAAATTATGCTCAAAATGAGATACATCATCCACACCATGGTGGAGAGACTCTATTGAATCCACCGAATACTCTAGGCAACTCATCCCATCGATTTAAATTAATTTGATAGAAGGCACCCAAAGCTTCACAAAAATAGGTCCCATGCAAACACATTACCTCCAATTTTCCGAATAACAACTCGTAATCCTCAAGACGCTCAAGATATGAACTACATCGGAAGGGTTCTATCAACAATCATTCCACTACTCAGAATACTCCAGTTTTCTATCTCCTCTACACACAATCTTTGGGCGACCAAAAATCTAGCATAAAAATGCAAAACCCAAATTTAACCTCCAAGACCTCTACAACGAATTTCTCTTAATAGATAGTGAAATCATCGGATTAAATCTCTAACATCCCCCACAAATCTAACATATTCACTCATTAACATCATCAAGAATCACCCACACATTATCGTAATACTTTCCAATTGCGTTACTTAATAAAATTGATCAAGGTTTCTATACCTTCGATAATCCCCAACCTTTCAACATGAACTGAAGTTCTGGAATTTCGCTATACTATAGGTTCTACTCAAGGTAGTCAGAGTCGAGATCCCGAGTCGGATCGATTTGCCTCCGGTAGGATCGAATCGTAGTATCGAATCGTAGAATCGGCGATTCTACGGATTTGTAAAAATACACATATTTAACATCTATACTATAAGTTTGTATGATTGTTATATGGTTTACCACTTGCATGTTCCTTAAAAGTAGCTAGACATACTCCAGAATAAAAATAGCTTATCATTATCAAGCTCAAGATTGCTCATGCCATAATATAGATATTTGTACTAGCATTACCACAATCGATACAATATTTTGCATGCTCCTTGTTTATTTATAGTGTCATTCTCGAAATTAATATCAACAAATTTTGCTCTAAAACAAAATATCAATAAAGCCCGGTCCCTAAAAAAATTGCCCTAAGTCTCTACGAGTAGGATCGACAAGGAGATTTGGATCGACAGTCGTCGTGGGTTCAGAGAACCGTAAGACTCTAAGAGTAGGATCGCGATCCTACCTACCTTGAGTAGGATCGGATCGGCAGTAAGACTTGGATCGACAGGCTGTCGTGGGTTCGTAGAGTCGTAAGACTTTAAGACTTGGATCGCGATCCTAACTACCTTGGTTCTACTCAGTCGTAACACTGTTCAGATTTACTTCGAGGCCAAACATTCCATTTGAATCAACTTTCCTCCAAGAGGTACAGGTCAAAACCAATTCATCTTCTACTACTCCTCCAATAGCTTGGTAGCAAAATCTCACCACTACCATTATTTAAGCACCACTAAACAGTTGCCAATTTACGCTTTGTAAAATTTTGCAACATAAAACTGTTGATCCTTTCTCAAAAGAAAGAGGCGAACAAGGACAAGTTTCACACACAGAAAACGTTGTTCTCACGCGAAAGCACGAAACCAAAAGAAATAATCTGGTAACGAGGATCTTGGAAAAAGGAAAGTTGAGTTCACAGTTGAGGGCACACATCCCTCAAAAAGGAGTAGAAAATAATAGCAAATAAGAAAAAAACATTGCGATTGAAACTTGACATCTCTTGAGCGGAAAGAGCAGAAAGTCTAGGAACGATTCAAATAACCACAAGTTACAAAACTTGACTCAAATTCTCAAATACTCCTACTGCACTCTTTCCTTTAACAATGAAATTAATCCTTTGACTAACAACAATTGGCCACAACGCACAAGATAAGGTCTTTAGTCCAAACCACAAGAACTAATTAAGAACCAATAAAATTCTTCAACACATCCTATTTGCTCGGAATAGTTCAACTACACATGAAACGTGAGATGCAAATGATCCCAGCCACAAACTCGAAACTTTATCATTTATGGGATTTCACGGAAAGCAAACGGATTAATTTCCTCTTGAAAAAAAATCAACAAAAAGTTTTCTTTGATTGTAACCTCACTTTGCGAACTCAAACCAAAGAACTTTTAAGACTAAATCACACCAACCTCCTAAGAAGCAACAGGTCAATCCAATACATCAATTTATTGAAAATAATTTCAGCTACCAGATGATTCATGAGCTCCAAAATATCATGAAAGCTAACCTTGAAATATTCTCCTTTAAGCAATATCACCGGGCGACCAAATTACTACAAGTATTAACATTAATCTCACATTCTGACGATTTAATAACAACGACAACAATCACTAGTACCAAGAATCATCAAACTTTATTACTCCATCCTAAAACTTCCCAAAGGAAACACAAACCACAAGGTTGAAACAAATCTAGTATATCAAGATTATGCTAAGCAATAACAATATCACAAGGCATGCTATCAAAGACTACTTACGAAATTCATCTATTCAACTGTTGGTGTTGCTCAACACCATCTTCAGCGCTCATTAACAATTGCTGATTGTACTAATCATGTGTGTACATACGGTACTAATTCCATTTGCAATCACATAACCATTTATAAACATAGATTCAACATTTCACCTTTGTTCAGAAATCATTTCAAAACATGATTAACGATTCACTAACATAATTTTCTATAAACAAGGTTTCACGAATCGATACACCAGCATCCATTTGGTCCTTTGTATAGGTTTCAAAAATTTTAGCATATGAGAAAATAGGTAAATCTAGCACCTACGTAAGATCCATAGGTTCTGAATGGATATGGACAGTCTTTTATTTAACATACACCATGTATCAAATACAAGGACATCTCGAATTAATCAATTTCACTTTCATGGATGGTTGTTAAGAATAAATGATTTGCACCATGCTAACAACCCAACTTGGTAACTCATATCATAACAATTTATTCGTTTAGTTATAACTTCTCATTTTAAGCATGCTAAGACATCACAAAAGGATTCTAACACCTTCATTCAGCAAAAGAGAGGCTTTAAACCTCAATGCTCGAAGTAATCCAAAAGAAACACATAAAGCCAAAGCTTTCACAAGTTAATGAACTTACAACGGAAAGCTCTCATTATCCAAACTATCAAACGAGTAAATGAGTCGCCCTTTTCGAATGAGAAAGAAGGAACAACCATGGAAATATCAATATTGCCAATTGACGAAGATCACAAGTAGTTAAAGCAACTCAACAGTCGAAAAACAATAATTGTTTCAGAACCATTAAAGACCCATTGAAACTCATCAACTACCCTGAACCACGAACCCAAGAGAAATTCATCAACCACCATTGAACAAGAATTTGCCAAATTCAGAAATCATGGAAGAGAACAACTTTCTAAAGCAACTTACGCTCAACACCTGAAACTATGGTACTCGGGGTAACTACTCCCCTAACCACATACCAGGAACAGTGATGTAACCTGGTGAATCCCGGAGTGACAACCACATCCTGAACTTCTTAACATCCGTTATCAACGTGCATAACCAATGTAGTTATGAATATATAGAATCATCTCATGACGATCATAGAATAAATTCATAGATATAAGATATCACATCATATCATAGATTAACAACAAGAAAGATAGTACAGAAGCAATTCAACAATTGCTCAACGAATGAAACATAACAATAGAAATGCGAAAACAATGAATTACCCAACCCCACCTACTGTGCATAGTGTGTCATTTTAATAACTTAATTACCACGGACCTAAAGCTCGCTCTGATACCAACTGTAACACCCTGGCTATTCGGAAGCCAAGATGTCACCTAAATAATCTAACATACAACCATAATGCGGAAGAATTTGAATAATATATCATCTAATGACACAAAGAGATCAATATTTAATAGAACCATGGCATGAGTATAGTCTGAATTCAAGCAAGTATCAAAAGGGTGATCGAAGATCACAAGCAGTACTTAATCAACCATAACATAGAGAGGGTTATCAACCACATCTAACTTTACTTATTACAGTTCATCAATTAACGAACGAAGGATAGAACCAAGTCCTATTATTGAAATGAAATATGGTGAAGTGAACGAATAGTGCGTGTCTACACCCCCCCCAATAGAGCCATCATCAACGATCACCTAAAATAAACAAACAAAGCAAGAATGAGTCTAAGACTCAGCAAGTATAGTGAATAAGTGGACGTACAGGAAATATGAACATAGCACCGAATGAATATACGAATGAATGGAATGAATGGATTGAATGGACTGCACACATGCTTATATCGGTATAGCTAGTGACGCACCCGTCGGTGTTCACCTAAGCCCGCATTTAACAAAATGCGGGGATCCAAATCCCATATGAAGAACGTTTCATATGGGTGTCCAAATCTGCCCACATTGGAATGGTGGGTCTTACGTGCCCATACTGGAATTGATGGGTCTTATAATCCACTCCCGTGGAAGGAACATGAAAATGGATGTATGTATTGAAATATGAATTATGAAAGACATCATATCTACACATGGAAATAACGCATAAGAAAGGAACATAAACTTTGAATATTCTCATAGATCACGTAAAAGCACAATACTGAACATCAAGATTCAAATTCACTAATCATAAGAACATCAAAGTACTTGCCTTTCGCGTTGCGACACGTTAGTAGGCAATGACGGTGCCCCTAAACCCGAAGCCTCTCCTCCTACACAAGTAAGTACTCGAAATAAGAACAACATGTTACAGGATACTACCAGTAACGTTCTACAACACCCTCCTGAACACCCAAGAAATAGCCATTTACCCTATTCTGAAATCTAGCAACACAACCACAGAAACGAATCTAGACAGCGGCACAAAATAAACCATAACTATTGATCTGGGACTCAGAACGAGGTTAGCCCAATTCCTAAAGAAACTTAACGAATATATCTACAACATTTTAGTTGGAGAGATAACCCAATTCGGCCAAAATAAAATGCTAACAGGCAGATGAACTTAAAAGACAGATTCTGCTAGACGAAACGGACAGCAGTAAAGAACAGATCACAACTTTTGATCTACAACTCCGATTAGGGTCTTCTTTGTCATTCTGGAAATTTTATGAAAAATACTAAAACAACCTAGTTGGGTGGAAACCCTAAATTTGCATTTAACATAAACAGATCTTAAAAGACAAATCGACAGATCAATCTCGTCAGAATTCTGGATAGTAGGAATGAAACGATCATAACTTTTGATCCGTATATCGCAAATAGGTGTTCTTGGTGGTCACGGAAAGCTAAAAATATTACCTAAATATCTCTAGGATATGGACATTTCAAATTCGGCCTTTAAGAATCCGAAATCGACCACACAAGATACTGGACAGAATTGAACAACTACCGGCAGCAAAACGATCCAACCCAATTAATGGAATTCGCAACTAATCCTCATCAAACAGCGGGAAAAGCACTTCGTTACCCTTGTAGAACCCTAGGAAGATGCTAATCAAATACCTCGAAGAAGATCTCTTCTCATCTCCTCCCTTTCTCCCCTCTTCTCCTTCCTCCCGATGGCCGGCAGCAAGGAGCAGCAAAGGGGGCAACATGGAAGGCATGGCAGCAGGGAGGGGAGGGTTTGCTACAGCCACGAGCTACAGTAAAAAGTCCCTAGGGTTTGGTTGCCCCCTTCTTAAACCAACTTCCCACTTGGGCCAAACAACGTGGGCCGAAAGCCCAAGATTAATTCTCCTCTAAAAAAAATCTGATTTCTCTTTTTAATTCCTATTAAATACCTTTCTCATTTCAATGAATTCTCTAATGTTAAACAGGATATTACATAACTGCTGTTGGATACTTTCTTTGTTAGGAAAAATTCAAAATTGAATAAATTCCCTCTCCCGAATAATGTTCTCTCTATTTGATATTCGGGGTATTACAGGACATGGTAACAACTTGGTATTCGGTATGAACGGGTATTCATGCATTTTATTTTATCAAAGTGGGCTGCCACTTTGGTATTTGTTTGTTTCAATTATTTATTAATGTATATCTATGTCATATGTTTATCTTTTACTTAAAAAACTTGTTTACAAAATGGCATTTGAAAACTAGTATGTGTAGGGTAAAAATTGTTGAATTTTCTGCAAAACTAAGCCACTAATGCCATCTTTACTATCCTCTAAGCATAAATCATTTTTCTATTGTGTAAGACTTGTGAGTACAATTGTACTTACCCCGACTCTGCAAAATTCAGGTGAGGATGATACTACACCCAATGAGTTCGTTAGCGCCGATTTTGGCGACGCTAATGAATAGTGTTGTTTCTAGCACCCAGTCGGTTGCCATGGGTTATGGGGCACACCATTGCTGGATATTTTGTTTATTTTGCTTACTTCTGCTGCTACTTAATGTTCTTATTTGAATTTGGCTGGTTGGCCGTTGTAATAGTTGTAGACTTTAACTATTATGTTGTATGCCACTATGTAATTTCCATGTATGCCTTGTATGATGTGTGATTGACGTTGTTAAGGGTATGGGTATGTTGGTCGCTGATCTTGGGAGCCAACACGGACAAATACCCGCTGTTTTTTAATTCCCTTTTAAGGTCATCATGTAGTGCTTGCAAAGGAGCAGTACACATGATTATTAGAGCTCTAGTTAAGTCAGGACTTCTAACTTACATGGAGTTAGTTTGGAATTTATTTTCTTGAGGCCTAGAGTTATTTCCATAAGACTAGGAAAGCCTCGGTCTTACAGAAATAACCCAGGGTCCCGCCACGTGTGCACGACGCTTGCGCCATCTCAGCACAAGCGTCCGTGTGGCATTCCACATGTCACGCTTGCATGGCACCGACCCGTCACCAACGCGCCCAGTCCACCGTGGACTTGATCCATAGACCAGGGCCCACATGTCAGTGGCTCAAAGCCATTTTCTTTTGGAAAATAATTCGGCCAGAAAATTAAATCCTCTCACTGACGTCATCATGACGCAATAATGGGATTTTCCTTCAGAAAATCTATTTCTATCATTTCATGTCAATTTGAATCTTCTGAGAGCCCATTCTCCTTCTTTCGAGCTCCGATTCAAGTGATTCAAATTTCTAAATTCAATATTTATCTCCCATAACCTAAATTACTTAATTTGGAGTTTATTTCAATTTTGTTTTAATTTGGCTTGTTTTTGCATATAGATTTCGAAGACTTCGGAGAGTCAGATTTCTACGTCGTTTTAGGACAACAATTAATTTAGCAAGGCAAGTTACAACCTTTGATCATGTTGGACCCTAGTATTTTTAATTATGTTTTAAATTATTATTGCATGCTTATTTCTGTTCAATGTAATTCGAATACTTGTCTTAAATTGTAGTTAATCCCAATACATTTGTATAGCCAAACTTTGACATTTGGATATCCGTACCTTATCACCATAGATAAAATCCAGTTGGTACAATAATATAAACTGGAACATTTTGGAAGAAAAATTAAGCTTAGCCATGCTTAGACCTGAAATATTTGATTTGGGAATTTATAACCAAAAAGCAAATGTTGTGTAAATTGTATCCATAGCATTGGAGTGCCATGCAAGTTTATAAATGATTTGAAAAATAAAATAAAATTTAAAACTAGTTTAGACTTGGGCAAAATGGTTAGTTGGTAGGTGCAAGTTTATGCATAGGCTCGTCTCAGTGATTGGTTGAGGCCCAAGGCTTACTTTTGGAAGTCACTTAGTTAGTTAAAGATCAGTCTACGAGCTACGGATTATAAAGCTCTTCCGTACCACCGCAAGTCTGGAGTGGGACAGATCTGGCTAACTAATTTTCAACGTTACACTATGGTTATGCCATCCGGTTGTGTGGGTGTCAGAATGACTTACCTTTTATTATCCCACATGGCGCAAGAGGGGGTTTCCATTTGGTGTGAAACCTTATGGTAGCGAAACCTTAGCAGACATGACTACTTTGGGATGGCGCATGTAAAGGCCTTGTGATAATTACTTAGTTGCACACCAATGAAAGTGTGTGAAGCCAACATTATAAGTCGATTATCTCTTCTAGGTAAAGTTGTACAACCTTTTCAGACTGTAAAACTATTCGAATAGCTGTACCCACGGTCATGGACATGCTAAGTAAAGCCTATGGTTTTGTTTTAAAAATGATTTGAGAAAAATGATTCAATGGATGTTTATTCCATGTGAGAAATTGGGCAGAAAGCCTTGGTGTAAGGGGGGTTAATCCATCACCAGAAGTGCATCTTGCACTAAGTGGATAGTTTAAAATGAAAGAATTTTTTGTATAGTATAACTGCTTTGGAACCTAGTAAATGTATTTAAAATTTCAAAGGTTGCTTTTGCATAAATAACCCTATAAGCCTTCCTTTGATAATATCCATGCATGCATTAACTCTGCTATAGTTGTAACTTGCAGAGTACATTTTTGTACTCACCCTTGCTTAATAAAATATTATTCAGAAGAGAAGGACTTCGCTACTGGTGTTATTTTCTTGTTGGCATGTAAGCCATTCTTGTAATAAACTCTGATAAATATTAATAAAATTATGCGAGAAGTGGTTTTTACCATATTTGTTTACTGTGTACACTAGCTGCTGTTCTAGGGACTAGTGTAGAATACACAGAGGATCTGGGGGTGTTACTCCCAGGTCTGACAATGGCGTCATGCGTTCTATTCAAAAGGAGTCGAGTTAGAGGCTAGGGTTTGAGGCGAAATGAAGAGGGGAGCAAGGAGCACACGGTGCTCACTTTAATAGCCAAAGCTAGGGAGTGAAGCGATGGGGAATGCGAGCGGGAAGCGGGCGACGATTTCGATTGTCACAGGAATGCACACAATTGAAGGAAATGTCAGGGAACTTGAATGTTTAGGCATTTAAGGCGTGTAATTGAAGATGGTACGACGTAGGTGGTGGCCGAGGACTAGGCAACATCTGCGCAAGTGGGTGCAGTGCACGGTGAGCGGCCTGGGCGAGGCATGGCGTCAGCTCAATTCGGGCCAGGGGCACACACGGCGTGGGTGACAAGGGTTGGAGCTAGCACGGTGTGGAGGAGGGGTGGGCTAGCACGGCCAGGAGCCGAGGGGCGGCGCACGGCACTAGCACGGCTGGAGCCAACTTTGGGCAGAGGTAGGAAGAAGCCTAGTGAAAGAAAGGAAAAGGAAGGAAGGAAGGAAAAAAGAAAGAAAGAGGCAAAAGAAGAAAAAGGAATAAGAGGAAAAAGGGAAAAAGAAGAAAAAGGAAAAAGAAGTGGGCCGGAGAAAAAGAATTGGACTCGACATGATGATATTTCATGGAAAAAATTCAAATTATGAAATTTGAATTTGGATTTGGAAATGATATTTGAATTGAGACGATGGAATTTGGATTTGAATTTTGTACCTTCATTTAAATAATTGCGGAAACTCCAAAAGAAATCTAACTCTTTTAAAATAATTAATTTAAATTAAATTTTACAACAAAGAAAAGAAATTTTGGGAAAACAGAAAAGAAATAAATTAAATAGAGCTCAAAGAAATAGCAAAAAACTTGGGGAAAACCAAGAAAATCCAGAAAATCTAATAAACCAATTTTGAATTTAATTGAAGTTTGATTTATTCATATTAATTTAATTTAATTTTTGAAATTTCAAATTAAGATTTAAACAATTCAATAAAATTCAACTGATTCGCTTTATTTTGAAAATTTCAAAAAGACCCATAAATTGGGATGTTACAGAAGGCCAATTTCTTGTTCATGTACTACTGGAATGTTGTCCGAGACCAGCCAAAGTGGCATGGATAAATGGAGAAGCTCGACCAATTGAAGAAAAGAAAGCTTTGAGAGTTTGGGGAGGTGTGTGAGGACTTGACATCTGCTAAAGATATCAAAGATATCCCGCATCCACAAGGGACCAAGGCTGCTAAGGCTGAACGCAAAGGAAAAGGCAAAGGCAAAGGGAAGGCGATGGCTGTGGTAGAAGTTATCGATGACATGGAAGAAAATCTTGAGAAGTTCTTGATTGCTCGGTCCGAAGTTAGCATGGGTCACAGCGATATGGTTGAGGTGCATCAACGTATGTCCACTAAGAAGCTTGAAACGACAAAGCAGAAGGATGCCAAAATGCTGGATACATACAAGGATTAATGTGTACTAGCGAATACCATGAAATTTAGATCGTGTCACAGGGCGCTGATCCCTCCCTTGGATCTCCTCCATGAGCGCCAGTGTCGCTAACAAAGATACGTGATTCCAAAAAATTAGCCTTAGCCATTGCAAAGGAAGGAAAGACTACAATAGAGTTATCTATGGAGGAAATGTGTTTACCTGTCGATTAATTATCGGACAACTATGAAGTCGTATTTGGTCCTCTTTAGGGAATCAAGGTATATTACCTTGTTCCATTTTGGTATAATTACAATTAGCATCCAGTGGAACCTACATAGGTATGTCGGCATGGTCATTAAACCTAACTTTGTGTTGCTTATAAAGTACAAATCAATAAGTATAGCCACTAATGCAGCACTTACCCCTGGTTGTAGGGAAAAAGTATGAATTCCTTGTTGCGGTGAGCCAGCAATGACGTCGTCATGTAACCCTCGACGAAGTATGCATCCTCCTGGATGCTTTGCATGCAGACCAAGTGTGGGTCAAGGAAACCTACCAGTGTTTTCCTTGATCTGGCATCAGAAATCATGTATCTATATATGTATATACAAAAGCAAGGAGTTATATATGATATTTATCGGTATTACATGAACATAGACCGTGATTGTTCACACTTACAGTGTATAGCATCGCATGAGTGAGGCATCAAGGGCATCGAGGTTGAAGAGTAAGAACAAGTCCTTGAAAGTCACTGTGAAGACATAGTCTTGAACCTCATAGTGAACATGATGCGACCTGAACTTCACGTTGACACCCGAGCGTCGATGTCCATTCGCCTTGTTGGCTTGTTCCATGTACCAAGCATGCACTCTCTGGCAAGCCAATCCTCGGGTTTGGAGGCGCTCTACTGGGACAACAAACGGCTCGTGTAACACGAATTTTTGGGCCAACAGTAAGAAGGGGATATCATGCAATTAGGAACAAATTACTAACCATAGATAGTCAAGAACAAATGGATCTACAATCACTCTTCCCAAATCCGCGGTCTCCTTTCACCAAATGACCTCAAAGCCCCACCTCCTCAAAGCAGCAGCCTGTGAGAACAAATCTGGAATTTAAGACAGATCTGTGAGGGTCGGGTCTGCAATAAGTGAAATTATCAACGACGGTTTTTAATACAAACTACCTGTGATGAGTTAATTATAAAAAATAGGAAGTATCACCGATATTTTTAAGAAAAAACCGTTTATGGTATTTAGTAATATCACAGACAGTTCTTGTTCACAACCGTCTGTGATACTTCACAAACGGTTTTCAACATGAACTGTTTGTGATATTACCTCTTCACAGACGGTTTTTAGCGCAGCCAGTAACATAGACGGTCGCTAAACCAAAACCGTCTATCATTGTATTTAATACTGACAGTTTTGGTCAACCATTTGTGATGAGGTGTCCATTATTAGCCTTTTTGTAGTAGTGATAGTTCTACCTCCAGAAATCAACAATAGCCCCAATCCATGCTTTGCTGACATGCTATGTAGAAATGTTGTTATTCGTGCTTGACCAACACATACCCAACACAAGAGGGATTTAGTCGAGCACATTTGGCAGCGGTTTGGCAACTAGCTAAATAATTAGGCATAATTTTAGTAACCTTTAATGCAATTTCCTTATCTGCTAGTAGACCATTTCAAAATGTACTTGTTCAATAAAATATATGCAATTCCTCGTATTTTGTCTCAATCTAGCAAACAATTCATGGTAAGTTTATGTAACGTCCTGTTTTCGGACGAGTAATAGTGCTTACTATTTTGGTTTTCAGTTTTCACCCGTATTTCAAATTAGCAAGTATTTTCGAAAATCTTCTTGCTTCTTTAAGCTCGGGTTTGTGTTTTAAATATCCTTGATCTTTGAAATTCAAATTCAGGTTTGAATTTCTCCTCTTTCGAATTTTGGGCCCTTTCTCTTTTTCGGCCTTCCTTTCTTTCCTGGGCTTAGCCCACTTTTCTTTTGGGCTGGCCCGCTTTCCCTTCTTTCTTTCTCGGCCCATTTTCTTGGCTTTGGCCCACCAAGCCCTCTTTTTTCTTCAGCCCAGCCGGCCCAGCCTCGTGACGTTTCTTCTTTTCCTTCGGCCTCCTTTTCTTTGGCCGTGCTCTCCCTCGCTCGTCTTCTTCCTCGATCAACACCGAGCGCCTCCCATCTCTCTCGCTCGTGCTTCTCTGCCACCGCCAGTGCCTTTTGCTGCCACCCACGAGTGCCCACTCCTTTGCACCCACCACCCACTCCGCGTGCTCCTCCTGACCACCGCGACTTCGGCGCCCCGCCCCCGCCTTGTTGCTTCGGCCGTGCGCAACCATGCCATCCCATTCGTCCTCGTCGGCCCGCGCCCACATCATCTACCTCCGCCACCACGTTAGTATTGGTGCCCAAGCCTTTGCTGCTCGCTGTGCTTCTCCCTGTAGCTCACCCACTTCCGCGCCTTGTCCTCTCCGCGTGCAAAGCGCCCACGCCCATGCCGTGATGTGACGGTGGCCCGATCTTTTGAAAGGTACTAATAAGTCGATTGTGGAGAACTCGACGTTGATGATCCAAAGGCTCCAACCAAAACAGGTCAAACCCCTCGCAATCACTACACCACTGCTTCGTTGGTTATCAACCATGCTGAACGCAGTTGACCTTGCCAAGAAGGCTATCTTCTGCAAGCGTATCGAGAACACAAGCAAGAGAGTAGAAGATGCAATCTAAAATTATATTGCAAATAAATATTTAAGCTCATAAAGTTGGCGTTCCTGAACCGAACGTGCGATGAGACTGCTAAGCAGAATAAACTCTTAAGAAAAACCCGAGGAAAACTAAAGGGGTGTGGCCTCCTTATATAGGGGAGGGGGAACCACACATAGAAAATATCTAGCGGCGTGGTGCTATTCATGGGGGTACTATTCATGTAAACAGTACCACCATGAACAGTGCAGCCCAAGGAGGGGAGCCCATGTGGGCCAAGTCAACCCACTCATTACATAGCCCAATTTGGCCCAAACAGGTGACGCAGAACCTTCTTTTGATGATTGCGGTGCACACAGAAGGAATTTGGAGATGAGGCTAGATCCGTTGGAAAGAGGACGAGATAAGATTTCCATCAAGTACTTGTGGACCTCAAACGGACTCCGTATGTGAAAGTTATGCATATTTGAAGTCGGTGCTGTCTTTGGAGGCCGAATTGGATTCCCAAACATATCCAGCTTGAACTCTTGCTTGGTACGTGGAGTAGCACCAAGGCATGTAGACCAAGCTCGGCTCGTATGAGAAGAAGTAGCTCGGTCCTGGGGAATATGGCAGTGCAGTAGCCAAAAGTCTTATCGGAGAAGATGTGGTTGAAGTAGAGGATGCCGTGCAACGGGTCGAAGCAGTGATTGCATCCTTAGGGTTGATGTCCTCATCATCCTCCCTTTCTTGAATTTGAGTCGTCGTCGACTCAATCATTGTCCTCAAATCATCACTTTCCTGCAAAAAGGTTAGTAGCAACAGGAGGCAAAGAAACATGCATATCTTGTAATGTATCTTTGTACGCTGCACAGTTTGGCAAAGTCGCTCCCGGAATTAAATCTATTTGGCATTCAATCCCTCTAATATGTGGCAGTCCCGGGGATATTTCAACAAGATCAAAGTTGGTTGCAAGAACTAGGTGCCAACCTCTCTTTCTTAGGTGGGAAAACATTCTTCACTACTTGCTGATTTTCAGATTCATGTTCAAGTTCTTTCTTCTCATTTTTAGCTAGCTTTTTATCACATTTCACAATTTCAGTAGGTGTCAAAGGTAGCAAAGTTACTTTCTTTCCTTTGTGCGTAAGAGAGTACTTATTACTTCTACCATGATGAGTTGCATCGGTATCAAATTCCCATGGACGACCTAATAAAAGTGAGCAGGCTTGCATAGGCAGTACGTCGAAATCAGCAACATCATGATAGGAACCAATGGAAAAATGCACTCTCACAGATTGTGTTACCTTCACCTTACCGCTGCCGTTGAACCACTGAATGTGGTATGGGTGAGGATGCGTACGTGTGGTCAAGCCAAGCTTCTTGACCAATCCTGAATTCACCAAGTTATTACTGCTCCCACCATCAATTATGACATGAACACGACAATCCTTGACGATGAGGAACATCTGAAACAAATTATGACGTTGTAGCTTCTCCTCTTGCTCTCTTTGAGTGCTCAATAATCGCTGCACAATTATGGTCCTATAATTCGCCGTAGCAGCGGCACCTAAAATTTCCTCACCATCGCTATCTGCCTCATGATCATCATCAGTACCTGCAAGGTTAGCTGCAAGAGCATATTCATCCTCAACATCACTAGCACTTACATAACCACCGTCTTCTGTCGCAATGTATGCTCGCTGGCTTGGGCAATCTCTCATGAAATGGCCCATCCCTTTACAACGGTGGCACACAATACCCGTCGTATGACTCGTGGAAGCAACCGATGAAGAGCTCTGTGCTGGTGCCTGCACACTAGTAGATTTGCTCGTCTCGAGTGCCCGTGACGATGGTGGCGGTGCTGCTGAACGTGCCCTGCTCGTAGAGGGGCAGCAGACCGAAAGACAGGAGGTGGGGTTGTATTGGCTTGTCCCAGCGTTGATCTCAATGTAGACGTACTTCCAAAGTTGCTCCTAGTCCTTTGTTGTGTACCCTGCAATTCCTTTTCTGCCAAACAAGCAAGCTGGAACAACCTATTGATATCATTATAGTCCTTGTAATCAACTATGTCCTGAATTTCACGCCTTAAGCCCCCATAAAAACGAGCCATCTTATCCTCGTCATCCTCCACAACATTACAACGCAGCATGCCTATTTGTAGTTTTTGATAATATTCCTCGACAGATCTATTACCTTGGTCTAAGTGCTGCAATTTCTTACGCATATCACGTTTAAAAGTAGGAGGAACAAATCTAGCACGCATAGCTACTTTCAATCTATCCCATGTATCAGGTGTTAAACCTTAATTAATTACTTGATTCCACCAAATGATAGCAAAATCTTTAAATTCACTAGTAGCTTGTCTGACTCTATGCGCTTCATGAACTAGATGGGCATTAAATTTTTGTTCAACTGTCATCTCCCAATCTAGATAAATTTTAGCATCATAAACACCCGCAAAAGATGGTATGGTAAATTTAACTTTAGCAAATGGGTCATCATTAGCACAAGCATTGTGGTGCTCAAAATTATTACCTCCCATACCGTGACGGTTGTGATGTAGGCGGTGTCATTGACGTGCATCTTGGGCAGCAAGAGCAGCGTCGGCGTCGCAGTTTTGTCTCTCATTATCATCTCCTTCCTCATGATCTTGGCCTGCATCGTGATCATACTCGCGTCCATTGTTTGGTGGCCGATTCACCATTCTTTCAAGGCATGTAGTAAGCGCTGCAATACTATCGTTGATGGAGCACTACAATGTAACCGTCGTAGGTTGAAGTTTCCTATCGATGTCCTCATTAATGGTAGTGCGTTGGTCATCCAAGAGCGTCATGAGCTCTCCCTTTACAACACACTCTTTCTCATCAAACGTCTCACCTGTCATGGTTAGTAGAAAACGAAAGACAACACAAAGGTATTATCCCTATCAACTACTAGGTGGTGGAAGGTGGAATCACACACTCTCAAGCGTCTTACCACACTCTTACAAGTGTTCCTACCGATGCAGCAGGTGGTACAACCGGTGGCTGGTTCGTGATACTGTGTCGAGCGTGGGTTCGATTGCAAGAGGGGACCTGTTCTGATGAAGAGTAGGTGGAGCTTGGAAGGCTAGTATGTAGCAAAGGAATAGCAATTATTCAATTCAGTATGCAAAGTTGAATAGCAGTTCAAAGTACTAGTCACAAGTGCTGGTCCTAGTCTAAACCAAGCCTAGCTAGAGCAACTCGCAAAAACGACTAGTCGTGACAACGGAAAGCCAAACTGAACAATCAATGCCAATGAGCAAAGGATGACTATGCCAAACTGAACAAAGAGGCAGCTCTGATATTTTTTTTCTTTCTTTCTTCTTCTTCCTTTTTCTTTTTCTTCTCTGTTTTTCTTTTCTTTTCTTTCCTTTTTTTCTTCTCTTTCCCCTTTTTTTTCGCTCCCTCTTTGTTTTATTCCTTCAGAGCTTCTGAACCGAAAACCTCAAGCAAAAAAAATTCTTTTCCTCATGTGAGCGCTTGCTCGGGTGGTGACGGCGCCGTTGGTTGCTTTCGGGCGGCGATAAATACCAAAGGTTCGGCGATCATGTGGCTCGGCGATGGCGGCGGCGCGCCGAGGCGGTGGCGGTCCAAGCGACGACGCCCGAATCGGCGCAAGAAGCGTCGGCTCGGCCGGTGGTGGCGCATAGCGGCGGAGGCGGTAACTGTCTTGGCGGAGGTGGGGCGCTCATGCTCAGCTCAGCGCGCGCGGTGGGAAAGGTGGTGGCAGCGGCGGTGGCGCATGCAAGCGGCGCTGGGCGGCAGCCGGAATCAAGCGGCGGCAATGGCTCTCCGAAGATTCGGCCTGGTGGAGTCCGTTGTTGGGAGCGACTTGAGCCCAGGCGGATGAGCCGAAGCGACGAAGTGACGGTGGTCCAAGAAGAACCGATCTGCTATTTTTTTGTTGTGTATGTGTCTGCTGATGAACTCGATTAGATCTGCTGCTGCGCTGTTGACTACTTGCACGATGTACGCACTGCTGTTTTTTGACTGCTTGCGGCCAGCAGAATTTCTGTGTATGATCCTGCTGCCTTCGGTTGATGCGACGTAGACCTCGACGGTTTGATTGCTTGCGGCCGGCAGAACCCTAATGCCCAAACGCCCTAGTCGATTTGCAAGAAAAATCTAAACTAGACCAATCTAGACAGGAAACCAGCACAAAGACTCGACGATGCAACGACAATTCAACAACGCAAAACTAAAAAGATAAATTGCAATAGCTCAAAGGGTGATGGGACAGTGGAAGAACACAACGAACAAGTATTTTTGTGGGGCTAATTTTCTAGGGTTTTAGGACAATGAACATAAACTAATCAAAAAGGGGAAAATTGTGATTACTTAACGGGCAACCATTGCTCTGATACCAAATGATGTGACGGTGGCCCGTTCTTCCGAAAGGTACTGATAAGTCAATTTTGGAGAACTCGACGTTGATGATCCAAAGGCTCCAACCAAAACAGATCGAACCCCTCGCAATCACTACACCACTGCTCCGTTGGTTATCAACTGTGCCGAACGCGGTTGACCTCGGCAAGAAGGCTATCTCCTGCAAGCGAATCGAGAACACAAGCAAGAGAGTAGAAGATGCAATCTGAAATTATATTACGAATAAATCTTTAAGCTCATAAAGTTAGGGTTCCTCAACCGAACGTGCGGCGAGACTGCTAAGCAGAATAAATTCTTAAGAAAAACCCAAGGAAAACTAAAGGGGTGTGGCCTCCTTATATAGGGGAGGGGGAACCACACATAGAAAAGAACTAGCGGGGTGGTACTATTCATGGGGGTACTGTTCACGTAAGCAGTACCACCGTGAACAGTGCGGCCCAAGGAGGGGAGCCCATGTGGGCCAAGTCAACCCACTCATTACATAGCCCAATTTGACCCAAACAGGTGATGCAGCCCCTTCTTTTGATGATTGCGGTGTCCACAGAACGAATTTGGAGATGAGGCTAGATCCGTTGGAAAAAGGACGAGATAAGCTTTCCATCAAGTACTCGTGGACCTCAAACGGACTCCGTATGTGCAAGTTATGCATATTTGAAGTCGGTGCTGTCTCTGGAGGCCGAATTGGATTCCCAAACATATCCAGCTTGAACTCTTGCTTGGTACGTGGAGTAGCACCAAGGCATGTAGACGTAGTACTATGGCATGTAGACATTGCACCATGGCATGTAGACCAAGCTCGGCTCGTATGAGAAGAAGTAGCTCGGTCCTGGGGAATATGGTAGTGTAGTAGCCGAAAGTCTTATCGGAGAAGATGTGGTTGAAGTAGAGGATGCCGTGCAACAGGTCGAAGCAGTGATTGCATCCTTAGGGTTGATGTCCTCATCACGCCACCTCGGGACCGCGCAACCACTACCTCCCTTCCCCAACAGCTCCAAGCCTCCTCCGTGGCCTATAAGAAGGGCCTTGTGCTCCCCTTGATCCCCCTCACACCGCCCTTTGAGCCCTGGTAAGCCCACTGCCAAATCGCCACCCTTTCTTCTTTTCGGCCAGCGCCGCCTCCACCGACGATCCACCACCCCGGGTAGTCACCGGCGCCGCCACCCCTGTCACCATGCGCCACCAACACCGAGGAACATTTCCTCCAAGATCCTTTTGGAGATTGTCCACTCCCGCCACCGATTTTTGCCGTCTTCATTGCCTTCGGCCAATTTCTCCTCAACCACCCGCCGCCGGTTACCATCGTCCTCCGGTCCTCCTCCTTGACCTGGTGAAACTGCCTCATCGCGCGCTTCCCCGTGCTCCCATTCCTAGCCTCTGACCGCCACCGGACCTCCTCCGCCGTCGTGGCCGAGCCGCCGCCGCCACTCCTCTTCACCGCGCCGCAGCTTCGGCCCTCCTCCGACCGTCGCACCAGCGCCACCGACTCCGCCTCGACGAGTGCTCCCCATTCCCACCTTTTCCTGGCTCCACCACGCCCTTCCCCACCGGCGGCGAGCCTAGCCGCACGCATGCCCGCGCCTATGCTGGCGCGTTCCAACCGGCCCAAGGCGTCATTAGTGCCTTAACCCTGTCTTAAAAACCTAAGTGCAATCATTATTCATTAATGATGCCCTAAGCACCTTTTACATTCACTGCCTTGCGGGCCCACTGCATAGTAATGGCCATTTCACTTAAACCACCCAGGAATCCCCCCTCATTTCACTAACAAGGGCCCCGCTTTTATCAAGTTTCCATGGACCGACCCTCATTATGAACCCGGCCCATGAACCCAGCCCCATGCAATCTCTCTCTCTACCATCTCTCTCTCTTAATTCCAATTTAAACTTCGGAAGCTCTGTTCTCCTCCATTATAGCTCCAAAAATTATGAAATTTGTTTCTAAAATTTTGTGAATTCAAGATCTTGCTAATGGCATAGATCGTGTTCAATTTGGAGTTCATTTGTTATTCTTATGTATTTATTTGCACTCTTTGCCTGTTTGTGCCTTTTTCCGGTACGTTCATCCGAATAGGATTTGAAGACGCGGGAGATCTCCAAGTTGATCAAGCCCAAGAATATCAAGACTCACTTGCTTATAACCAAGGTGAGTCAATGCTTTGATCATTTTGATCCTACATCTTATGTAAATTATATTCTTTTAAATTACCAAAATTGCATGCTTTAATTCTTTAATCAAATGTATGTTAAAGCTTAAGGTAGTTAAATACCCATTTGATGATTAATTAATTAATATGTCATCCATTGATATTTGAATCCATTATTCTATGTCACCATAGTAACTATGTGGTAATTACTAGTCTTGCTTAAGTACCAGGGTACTAAAATACCCCAATCATCGTTTCTTCAAACATGAAATAGTTTTGGGCAGTAATATTACTAAAATGAATGAGACAATTTGGTTTTACTCCTCAAAACCCTGGTAATTGCTAACACCACATCTGGACGGATGGCAAGGCGGCGGGTGGTCAAGGAGCATGAGAGTGGTTGGTATGTGGTACGAACCGCCCGGATGGATTAAGGACTTAATCTTATCACGACCTCCCGTGTAAAACAACTACAACCACAAGTCTGCAAACTGCAACTTGGCTTAGTAAATTTATTAAACCTTGAATGTATCTCACTGGGTGGAGAAAGGGAATGTGCAAGCATGCAGTACATCCAGCTTGAATGGGACACTGATACAAGGTGAAGTTGCTAGCCGTTCTAGGTAGTCCAACTACACCAGACGCTGCGGTACAACAATCCCGCACAATGTATGGGCGTAACCCCATATGAGTGAGATGACGGAAAGGGCAAGGTAGTTTGAAAGGTTACTGTGATGGTCACTCAAATACATGACTAAGGAATCAAGTGGGGTAACGAGTATGACTATCTCTTGTGGGTAAAGTGTATAACCTCTACAGAGTCTAAATTGTTTAAACAGTCGTGCCTACGGTCAAAGGCGAAAATGGGAACTTTACCTAAGTTAATTCTATTTCAAAAACCTTTGTGGGTAGTATGAAAAATGTGGAGGGCTCACCTAGCCCTGAGATTGGATTTTACCTGAGCAGTTGAGCTCAGCGGTGTTAATAATTGGAGGTAGCTCCAATCAAAAGAAGCATAGTGTAGAGTTTCTGATGGAGGGAACCTCTGCTGTTATACAAATATTGCACAATTACTCTCTTTAATAAAATGCAATTTGTTAAACTGCTAAGTAATAGGACTTTTGTAATTATGATAATTGAAAATATTGCTTTAGCAAATAAAAGAACCCGAGCCATCCTTGTTTAGCCTTGCATGTATATTATTGCATTGTGTGTTGGCTCACGAGCACGGAAGTTGTGCTCATTCTCACTCTCTCCCCCAAACCCTTCAGATAATGTGGATTAAGGAGATTATGCGTACTATGAAGACCCGGAAGTCGACGGACAAGGAAACAATGAAGAGTAGTCTAGATTCTATAGTCTAGGTCTCACCCTAGTCTAGTGGACTCATTGGTACTTGCGTACAACTAATATTATCCAGTTCTTGGTTAATATCCGTAGTACACAGGTTGCCCCAGTCGCTTGCCTGTGGAGAGATTGATGAGCCCCACTCCCCTTTTGCTTCTGTTGTAGTTTACGTGCTTTCATGTAATGTAATCAAGTTGGCCTTGTTCGGCCCCCTTGTTGTAAAACTCGACCCGACGTGGTCTATGTCACTCTGAGTTGTAATATATTTGAATGTTTTAGTTCACGCCTTGTATGAATGATTTAGCAATGTGCCTATGAGTGCTATCTACTGATCCAAGGAATAGCACAGTGTTTTAACAAAGGATTTGGATTCTCGGAATCCAGGTCCGACAGAGCTTGGTATCTGAGCATACGACTATAGAATCCTTAGTTAGATTGGTCATTGCCTTAAGACTTGGGTCTTATTTTCGAAAGTTAAGAAAAGCTTTGACAAAATATAGAGTACTTATTGCTTCTACTCATCACTCCTAGCCTTGTACTTCTCTACTTTCATTAAGTTTTATTGATCCTCTCTCTTGTTTCAAAAATTGTAGATGGTTACCCTATCGTCCGATTGCCCATGGGACCATTGCTCCCATGGAGAGCACGAAGGAGGTTTCGCCGACATCCTTTGCCAGCTGATGCAGTACCTTGGTTTTCCCTGCCCTCCTTTCTTTAGAGGCCGGATGATGAAGATCATGGCTCATGAATCTTGGACCATGGAGGTGTACCTCAATCCAAGGAGAAGCGAGTTCATGACCCACACCTTCCAGGCTGAGGCACCCTATCGCAGCTGTCTCGATGCCATTCAGGATGCAGCCCGCATCACCTCCACCCGCCTATGCTGGATACACGAGGACCTCCTGCTGATGTCACCCTTCTTCTTCTTCCCGTATCTCCCCGACGGAGAGTGTACCCCAGAGTCCTTCGACCCCCGAGAAGACGATCCCTGCTTGACCCACCAGGTGCAGCTTACGTAGGCGATGATCAATACCATCCACTCCACCATGGACAAGATCCGACATCTTTGGATACTTCTCGCCGGCAGCGATGCCCACTCCGACACCCTCTGCCTCAACCTGATGAGGAGCGATCTGGCCGACCTTGCTGCAGCCCAGGAGAGAGATGCTACCGTCGCAGAAGTGGCACATCTCATAGCCGCCATTGCGATCACCGCTCCAGCTCCAGCTCCAGTTCCTCCTCCAGCCATCGCCTCCAATGATAGGACGCTTGATCAACCACTCCGACCCCGAGGAGCCCACAACAGGATGACTACGTGCAAGAGCATGCGACACCCCAGTCCGCCGCCCTTCATCGACCATGGAGAACCCAGTCGTGGACGCAGTCTCAGCCGTTCCTGCTCCTGCTCTTGCTCGTCGAGCTTCAGTCAAAGTCGTTCCTGTTCCCGCTCCCCAGAGGAGTAGTCAAGATAGTCTAGGTTAGCTAGCAGTGCTTGCTACGCAGTCATTTGGTTGCAAGTAGTTTCTGTTTCTTTCTGTTGTAGGCGTTGTGTTTGTATCCTATGTCATGACTTAGCTTAGCCTATATGCTATGTTTCAGGAGTTATGTAATACTTAATCCCCTTAATATAATGCAGCCATTCTAGGCTTTGTATTATACTTATTCGATCTTCTTGTTGGTTTAAAGTTCTTCTGTGTGTGCTATAGAGGGCTAGTGAACCCTGATATACTCCCTCTAGTTCTAAGCCTCAGCTTCCCTTCAGGATGTCGCCAAGAAGAGCCGCCGCCCCAGCCTGTGGAGCTTACGCAACTGGCCGAGGAAGAGGTTGTGGCCGTGGTTGTGGCCGAGGACAAGATCTACCTCCCCCACTGCCAGCTCACCCGATAATGGCTCAAGTGATGCTCCAGCAGACTCAGATTCTTCAGGCTTTGCTCAACAATTAGCAGATTGGACCTACTGACCGCAACTCCAAGCTTGCTGACTTCCTAAGGACAAGACCCCTCACCTTTGTTGCAACCAGCAAACCCCTAGAAGCTGAAGACTAGCTTAGAGACACTAACAAGAACCTTCTACTTGCCCGCTACTCGAATGAAGACAAGGTGGACTTTGCCACCCAGCAATTGAAAGGAGCCACCACTGCATGGTGGGAAAATTACCTCGCTGCCCGAGGTAATGACAGTCTAGTGTTAGATGAAGAAGAAGAAGAAGCACCAACAGCACCAGATGCAGCAGCACCAGAAGTCGTAGCGTATGCAACTGGAGAACAACTAGCCCTTATCGCTGGAGTCGCCACAGAAGAAATTGCTGACGCACCACTAGATGAAGACGAACCCGCTTGGTAGTCAATTCCTTGGGCGGAATTCAAAGTCGCTTTCAGAACCAACTTTCTACCAACCATTACCATGAGGATAGAGAAAAACGAGTTCAGAGCTCTCAAGCAGGGCCACATGTCAGTTAATGAGTACTTAACCAAGTTTAACCAGCTTGCCCGCTACGCACCTAGTGACGTAGCCGATGAAGAGGGAAAGATTGATCGCTTCGTGGAAGGCATGCACGAAGACATGTGAGTTCAGCTTATCCTCCACGACTTCTCCAGCTTCCACCACATGGTCAACAAAGCCCTAGTGCTAGAAAATGAGAAAAAGATTGCAGAAGCGAGTCACAAAAGGAAGATGTCATTCCAGAGGCCACAAGGCAACTTTCCCCAGAAGTCAACATTCCAGGGCAGTTCCTCCTTCAGATCATCTGCAGCTGCGCCACATAAAAGTTCAGCTCTGGCCCCAAGACCCCAAGGAAGTGGTTTCCGCACTCTCCACCCCACTGGACAACCTGCAGCAGTCAATCCAGCAGCTAATCTCCACTTCTTCGCCTATGGAGAAAAAGGACACTTTGCTAACCAGTGCCCTCAACGTCATAACACTACCGCAAAGTTCAACTCAGGAGTCGCTCCAGTCCAAGGCCGGACCTCGGCTCCAAGCAAGAGTCATCAGACTTCTCAAGCTTCAAGGTCTACCCCGACGCAAAGCCATGGCCATGTGAATCATGTCACCGCTGAGGAGGCACAAGATGCCACAGGAGTGCTAATGGGTACGTTCTCTGTCAATTCAGTATCCGCACAAGTTTTGTTTGACTCTGGAGCTTCTCACTCTTTTGTTTCAAGAAAGTTTATTGAAAGGCTTAAGTTGCCAACCTATAAGTTAAAGAAACCTATGGTACTTAGTTCACCCGGGGGACCCCTATATGGTACCTCATTTAGTCCCAGAGCAGAGATTGCTTTGGAAGATTCTGGATTCCTAGCAACCCTTCTTGTGCTAGAATCCCAAACTTTGGATATCATCCTAGGGATGGATTGGTTGGCCGCTTATCATGGATTAATAGACTGTGCCAACAGAAAAGTGGTACTCGCTAAGAACCCTGAAACCACAATAAAGGTTAGTGTGGATCATTCCTCTCCTTTGGATCGAGCAATCCATCACCTTGGAGAGTTGTTGTAAGACCTGGGATTAACACTCCCAAATCCTCTGTGCATTTCTGAGCTAGTCCCATGATCAGTAGCTAGTTCACACAGTAAACAAATGTGGTAACATCCATAAATCGAATAACTTTATTAATAACCAATAGAGTTTATTACAAAAGAGGCTTACATGCCAACAATAAAGAACACAGCGGAAAATGAAGAAGTCGTAGTAGAGTCCAGCTTAATTCGCCACGAACAATCGATCGATAAGCGGCCTAGTCGTCGAGATCCACACCGATGGTGAAGTCCTTCTCCTCTGAAATTTGTTTGCATAAAGCAAGTATGAGCACAACTACCGTGCTCGCAAGTTACACCCGTCAAATAACAGGATGACATGCATACATGGGTATCTCAATGGAAGGCTTAATATGGTTGATTTGCATAAAACAACATTTTCTTTAAATACTTGTACTAAGTTCCAAAGCAGTTACAATAACTAAAGTTCATTTTCTAAATCTCAGTTTTAAGTTGGATAATCGTTCATCACAATTGGTGAAGGATTCTCTCCTGTCACAAGGCTTCCCGCCCAAGTCCCATTTGGATTGAAATCCAAAAACAAGATTATCAAAGTCTTTTGAAATCAAAACCAAGGTCTAACTTTGAGTGGCTTTGCTAAGCATGTCCTTAACCGTGGACACGGCTATTTGAATAGTTCTTAACACTCTGCAGAGGTTGTACAGCTTTACCCACATGACATGATTTCTCTAGTTTGTCTGGCATCCGTCGATACCACCGCTCACTACCTTAGGTAAGCAGTCTAGAGCACGTACCAAGGCCTTTACAATGCGTCATCCCATCGTAGTTATGCCTCGCTAAGGTTTCGCTATCGTAGGCTTCGCACCAAACGATAACCCCCTCTTGCGCCATGTGAGTATTAACAATAAGTCTTCGCGACACCCACACAACCGGATGGCACAACCACATTGAAACGTTGCAAATTAGTTAGCGAGTCCCGCCCATACAGACATGTGGTAGTACGATTGTGGCTTAGCAAAAGCGGCTCTCAGCCGGTCCTTAATCGACTTGGTGACTTCCAAAACAATCCTCGGCCTCAACCATTCACGATTGAGCCCGTGCATAAACTTGCACCCACCAACCGTCCATTTCACCCAAGTACAAACCATCTTTTGATTTTATTTTGTTTTCAAAATCATTTCCAAGAGTCCATGGTAAAACAATACCATAGCTTAATTTTAAACAAGATTTGAATCATTGGCTAAATTTCCCAAATCAAACACTTTTTGGATCTAAGCATTGCTAAGCATAAAGTCTTTCAATCAAACGCATCTTGTTAACACTATCGTATTAACAAGAGTTTTATCTAGGGCGACAAGGTATGAGGGATTCAATGTTCAAGATTTGTCAAGTACGAGACCAGTAAGTAAACCATCCGTACGGTGCTCATAATCCAATAATCCAAACTCCAGCAATTATGTAATCCTATACTCCAATATTAAATAGTCTAATATCCACCATATCAGTCTATTTCTATGATTTGATCTCCATCGATCCAACATTCAGTAATGCCCTAATTCTATAATCTGACATCCATCAATCCATTATCCCTCAATGAATTATTTCTAATAATTCAACACCCAACAATCCGATGATTATGTAATATAATTTTCGATATTCCGATATCCAATGATTATCTATTTCTATAATCTATTCTTCGATAATCCATTATCAACAATTATCTACTCCTAGAATCTAAACAAGTTTTATTTCTAAAATCTCACCAAGAGCTAATCCTACAATCCAACATCCAAGCCCACCAATATTCTATAATGACTACCTCTATAATTCAATCTTAATAGTCCAATATCAATAATTAACTATCTCTACAATTCAATATCCATCGATCACTTATTCTACATTTGTCAATAATGCATTCCTATGATTCAATCTCCAACAATTATTCTACCCTATAATCCAACAATCACAATTATGTAATCAGATAATCAATATCTAAGAATCATGTCTTCATATAATCTGATACCCAATGATCAAGTTATTACCCAATGATCAAGTTATTCCATAAAACATTCAATATATGTCTCTATAATTCAATTTTCGACAAATTCCATCTTTGCAATATTTATCAATAGACTATTCCTATAATCCGATATTCAATGATCATGTAATCTTATAATCCAATATTTTCACTTTCTATCTCCAATATATATATCACATTCGGAATGGTTCTTCATATGGTCTATACTGACAATAAATGGCTATACACAGGAGTTGGGTATAACTATAAAGCTTAAAACAGGGATTTAAATTACTTGAATATAAATACGCATGCAATAATAATTTAAAACAAAAATTAAATAATTTAAAATAATGGGTGCAAATATGGTCAAGAGTGTAACTTGCCTTGCTTAATTAATCGATGTTCCCAAATGGTGTTGAAATCCGCTCGTCCGAAGTCGTCGAAATCTATACGCGTAAACGATCCTAATTCAAATAATATTCAAATAAAATCCAAATAAAAATCCAAAAATTATAAAATAAATACTGGAAGTAGATAATGAATTTAGATGAGTTTAGGAGAAAGAATCGATGGATTTGGAGTTCGTATGACAACGAACGAAATTGTAGAAGTTTAAATCTCAAAAAAAATAATAAAAAAAGGATGTATGTGCTTGCATGGCACTGTAGCTTGCCATGCAACGTGAATAGTAACCAAGTGCATGGAGAAATGGCGACGCCGGGCGAGAGGAAAGGAGTGGCGGCCGGCGAAGCACAAAAATAGAATCCCGGGAACTAGACGGACCCAATGGTGGTGGTCGCGTCATCGGCGGAGGTCCTCTTCGCGCGGCGCAAAAATAGTGTCGATGAATAGTAGCACCGATGAGCCGGGTGTTTCAGGAAAAGGAAGGAGCATCACGAGAACGCTATGCGGCGGCCAACGATGTGGACGATGTCATCGGGGAATCAATGACGGCACCGGAAACGACGAAAGAACGTGGTTCAACCGTTTGCGGAAAATTTTCGCTGGTGGCGAGATTGAGGGCCGAATTCCAGGGATATGAAGAGGAAGCCGAGGGGCACGCGGCGACACAGTTGGCTCAGCGAGATAACCTTCGCTAGTGACGCAGTCTAACGGAGAAGACCTTCGGCGGGCGAACATCGGCGTTCCGGGCAAACGGAGGGGATTTAGCGAGTGAGGCTGGCGGCGATTTGAAGATGGAACCGTGGGAAACACAACGCTCACCCCGGTTGTGGTGGAACGCGCACGATCGGCCGGTGGCGGCGACGACGCGTAAAATGGACCAATTAAATAATAGAAAATAAATAAATACTAAAAATAGTAGATGAATTTAGATGAATTTAGGTGAAGGAATCAACGGATTTGGAGCTTGCATGTGAGAGAACGAATTTTGGAATGAATAAAATTGTTACGTACAAAATGTGAAGCATATACTAGATAAATTGTTTACTGTTTATCTTCAACCTTCAGCCGACAGAAAGCTTGGAGAAAAGAAATGGTGGTGGTGCTGGTGAAGGAAAGGGAGGAGTGGCCGGCTAATGACAACAATGGATTGCTCACCTTGCGACGATGCCGTAGGAGGTGGCGGCACGGCGAGGAGCGGTCGGTGGTGGCGGCGGCGGCGTCAACAACGCAGGTGGTGGCACACGGGGGTGGCGCTCCGGCGACGGCGACGACGAGGGGAGGAGAGCCTGAGGTAGAGCACGACGTTGCGAAGCCGGCGGTGGTGACGAGGGTGGCAGAGACCCACCGGAGGTGGCGCTAGAGGCGAAAGACGGCGATCGGCCGGCGGTGGAAAAGCTTCACTTGTGGAGAGAAGAAAGGGAGGGAGGAGCTGAGATTTCAGGGGATGAATGAGGGAGAGGAGAGGCACCCATGGCTGCTATTTATAGGACCGGAGAGGAGCCGAAGAGGGAGGACTGCGTGCGTGTGTCACGGCCGGTCAATGGCGCGATTTGTGAAATTAGGTGATATTAGGGAAAGGTTTAATGGCCTTAGATGGAGGAGGTGATGACCGGGGGATTGAATGCCACCATTTGTGCGAAGAAATGAGGAGTAATTTTCGGGTTTAGATGAGCTTTGGTTAGTTATCAATGGCGGCAGCTGTGCAGTTTCTCCTCTGGACAAGAAAGAAGATGTTCCATCGGGGAAGAAAGGAAAGAGAAGGGAGGGAATAAAAGAATGGATGGAAGTTTCATGTTGATTGAAAAACAAATGAGCAAGTGGCAGCTCATGGCATGTGATGCTTGGAGTTAAGCGTGCTAGGCTCGGGGCAGCTGTGGATGGGTGACCTGTCGGGAAGTGCTGCCCGCGTGGGGAAAAAAATTATTTTTTTCCCTTCGAATGACTGTAGCAACAACCATAAATCAAATACAATTTTTAGAAGATAGCAAATAGAGTCCAAAAATTCTAGAAAAATTCATAAAAATTCCTATAATTGTTTTGGACTTAATAAAATTATTTCCAACTTAAAGTTGGTTTTTATTTTTGCAAATAATTTACTTTGGCTTTAAAATAATTAGGGAAAAGCTTTTAAAATTCCAGAAATTAATTAATTTTTATTTTTCAACTTTAATTCAAATAAAACTTCAAAGACTTCAAATAAACTTTACTTTTGACTTCAGAAATTCAAATAAAGCAATCAAACCCTTTCAAATTTCAGAAAATCCAATAAAATACTATCTTTATTTACTTTATTTTGGTAACAGCACTTTGGGATGTTACAGTTGTCCCTAGAGACAATGCTAGTAGTCCAAGCTTACCCCGATGTCTTCCCAGAAAAATTGTGTTGGACCCAGGATTAACACCCCAAATCCTCTGTGCATTTCTAAACTAGTCCCAAGATGAGTAGCTAGTTCACACAGTAAATAGATATGGTAACATCCATAAATTGCACAATATTATTATTAATCAACAAAGTTTATTACAAAAGAGGCTTACAAGCCAACATTAAAGAACACAACGGAAGATGAAGAAGTAGTGGAGTCTAGCTGATCTGACACAGGCAATCAACTGGGGTAGCGGCCTAGTCATCGAGATCCACACCGGTAGCAAAGTCCATCTCTGAAATTTATTTGCATGAAGCAAGGATGAGCACATGTCCATTTCTGAAATTTATTTGCATGAAGCATGGATGAGCACAACTTCCGTGCTCGCAAGTTACACCCAAGAACAGAGTTAATGCATGTATGGATGTAACAAAGGATGGCTTATTGGTTGAATTTGCATAAAGAAGTGTTTTCATTAAATACTTGTACTAAGTTGTAAAGCAGTTATTCTATAACTAAAATTCATTTTATAAATTCTCAAGTTTTATAGTCAGATAACATTCACACAAGAATGGTGAAGGATACCATCCTATCACATGGCTTCCTGCCCAATTTCAATTTGCGTAAACCAGTTGATCAAGTCTTTTGAAAACCAAAACCAAAGATCGAACTTGGAGCAGCTTTGCTAGGCTTGTCCATGTAACATCCCAAACAATGGTTTGTGTTTCAAATGTATAAAAATGAGGATAAATTAAAACTTTTGATGCCTCATGATGTCATTTGAAATTTTCTGAAAATTTTTCCCAAGGGTTTCCTAGTTTCAAAGATCAATGCCTCATTTGAATGAAAGCATAGTCCTTGAAACATCCTTAAGCAAACCTTGTGACCATCCTCTTGAAATATTTTTCCTAGCTCCTAGATCACTCTAGTGACCCCTCTGAATAATTTCATAATTTTTAGAAATTATTTTCTACTTCTAAAAGGCCAGTCAGACCAGTTTGACTCTTGGTCAAAAACCTAGGACAGCAACTTGTGATTTTTCTAGAAAGAAATGCACTGCATGAAAAGTTCTAGAAAAATTACACAAGGTTACTCTCAGCTCCAGTGACCTTCCTTAAAAACTTCAGAATTTTTGGAGCTACAGAGCTACCTCTAAAAATTCCCTTTCTCTCTCAGTCTATTTGTCCGAAAACCTGAATTCACTGTTGGACCGACCAAGCCACTTTGGCTTGGTCGAACCCAACCAACTCAGCTGTGCCCCACCACTTACCCCTTCGCTTTGGACCAACTGATGGGATTCCAACAGCTTGGATTGAATGGGCCGTTCGGATCGTTCGAACGGCCATTTCAATCAGAACCATCCATTCTTGATCGGACCATCCGCATCGAGTGGGCCGTTCGGACTGTCCGAACGACACACAAAATCGGGGCTGTCCATTTTTAATCAAATGGTCGAAACCCATTTCTCTGTTTAAACTGACCCGAGCCAGGGTGCGACCGCCCCTAACTGTGTCGCTGGCAAGTGGGCCCACGGCGCAGACCTTCTTCTCCAGCTGCTGGCGAGCTCAGGAGCTGAGCTCCACGCAGCGTCTATGCCTCCGTCCATGTAGCAATCACGTCGTGGATGCACCGCCCACTCCAGCCACTCCTAGGGCTTCGCCAGTTCACGCCGCCTCCGCTCTGTCTTCAACCTAAGGATAATACCCCCTCTCTCGCCCAATTGAGCTCATTCCTCTTCTCAGTGGCTGAGGGGGAGGCACTCGTTTGCGCTCAGCTCTTGGGTGAGATTCCTCTCTCTTGGTCCTTCGTCCTCTACGTTCTTTACCATACCAAATTGAGCTAACCTGAGTCTTTGTCTTGGCTTGTAGCTCTTGGCCCTTTATCGTGCCATTTCTCAGCTCCAGAGCACAACCACGACTACTTCACCATGTCATTTGTGTCTCCAGTGAGTTTCTAACTCAACCTTGCATGTCATATCGTGTCTTCTGACAAAATTAAGGTAACCCCTCAACTTATTTGTCCATTGGATCACAGGTGCCCATGGATTTTGAGCTTTCCCATTTTCCGGCCACCAGCACCCTTTCTTCTCTAGTGACGTTCCGGTGAGGCATTCCTCAATTGCTCGCAATATCACCATCTTCTTAGCCCCCTTGAGCCTCCCCGACATTTTGTGTCTCTTTCTTTTGCTTAGGACGCTCTCTCCACGATGAAGCTCTAAGCCGCCATCATCATCCTCGACGTCGGCGAGCCTCCAACCAGCTAGTCCTCTCCTTAGCCCTCAGGTAGGTTCACAGGACCTTCCTGATACTTTTGCGCACTCTAGCTAGCTCCTTTAGCCACCGGGTTGCTGCATGCACCATAGCCGTACCATTGCCTCCGCTATCCGTCGTAGCGCCACCGCGTTGGACCACCTCCGGTAATGCTCTGACCTCCCCTAGTTTCGCTTTAGCATCCACTTTCCATTTTAGCTCTTATCCAGTGCCGCCATGGCGCATAGCGCCAGTGAGCCGCCGGCAAAGCCTCGAGCGCGAGCTCCTCTGTGTGGCGCCTTCGGACAGCCACTATAGCAGCCATTAGGGCTAATCATAGTCATTTATTAGCTAATGATTGCTTAGTCAATTAATGGCTTTGATAAAGACCCTTTTGTATCGCTTACAAGTGGGCCTAGCCACTTAAGTGCCATGTGCATGCCCCATGTACTTAAATCTTGGGACTGAGTCACTGATGAGTAGGTCCCACCTGCCTGTACGCTCAAGTTAGAGTCCGAACATCCCGTATTCACTTGAGCTATCCGATCTTGATTCAACGATCCAGATCAATTGGGCCGTTCGGACCATCCGAACGTTCCATTCCACATGGACCGTTCGATTGCAATTCAACCGCTGGGATCTATTGCGCCATTCGGTTCGTCCGAGCGTCCCACTCATTTGGGCTGTCCAATCTTGATCTAACAGTCAAGATCTGCCCCTCTCATTAAAACAATCCAGTGCCCTTGCCTCGCTCGCTAACGCGTGGGCCCGAGGCATTTTGACCAGGTCTGTGTTAGCTAGGTCCGCTTTGGCCATGGCCCCACTGATTAGCGTCCATGGCTAGAATAGGATGGGTATAGAAAGTATTTACTGCTTATATATATTTCGTAATGCTTTATTTGTGTATTGTTAATTTGTTTGAACTTCAAAAATGCATAAGTTTTTCTCTGTAACTCCTTTTTGAGCAAACTCAATTTTGCTTGAATCCTCTGTTAGTGTACTTTATTGTAGAATAGGTTTTGAGCATGTTAGACCCTCTGAAAAATCTTGTTTTACATATATTTTGTGCACTACTTTCATAACTTTGAAAAATCATAAGAAATTCATTTTAGCTCCAAATGAGGTGAATCAAATTCCATTGTCCATCTCACAAGGTGCTTTGTCTACCATAAAATTTCATGTTAACCACCTCTCTGGAAATTTTCACCAAAAATTTAATTTCGGTTGAATAGTGACAGATTGTTATTTTCCTTGAAATCTGATTTTCAAACTGTCATAACTTTTGCATGCAAACTCCAAATCAATTGGTTTTTGTTGCTAAATTCATTTAAAATCATGCTCTACCCTTTGAGAAAATTTCATGATTTTTGGATGAATTTGAATTTTTGATTATTCTCGGTGTTATTCGTTCTTATTGGTCTTCTCAAATGTTTCAATAGGTTCCGACGAATTCGCTAAGTACAAGAGTGATCCTATGCAGCAAGATTATCTCCAACAATACAAGCAGCCCCCCTTTGACCATATTGACCCTGTTACTTTCAGTACAATATCTTCTTTTACAACTATATGTATGCATGTTCTACTTTGATTAATTTCTCGTTTAGAGGTAGTTAATCCGAGTAGTTGCATAAGCTGTAGGTAAATGTTATCCTTTGCCACTGAACTTAGGTTAATATCCCCGCCGATGAATTAGAGCTAGGTGGATGAGTTATGGTCATAATATGTTGTATACGAGTTGTGTCGCTTAGCACTACTTAAAACGGTAGAATGGGGATCATCGCCTCAGCGATGGTCATTATATCATCACTTTAAATTACTTGGGTCAGGGTACCCGTGTATTTATTGTATTTGAGAAACTAAAACTGAAAATAAAATATTTTAGACTTGGGCACATTGGTTGGATGGTGTGATTGCATGGATGGTGCCTGAGTCAGTAAGGACCGAAAATCTTGGACACAGACCCAAACATAATTGCATGCTAACCACATGAGAGGGATATGGGACCTCTCTTGACTTAGTACTTTCTCGTGTGTTGGCTCCGAGTCGCAGGTGGTTGTGGTTGTGTTAAAAAGAGTTGTGTTGTTGTTTTTGGATGTGACGGGATGGGTTCTGGATGTAAGCTCCCTACGCCGAGGAGCATCGGTAAGTTATCTCTCTATCGATGACTCCAACACAATGTACGGTTTCTATCATACGAGCGGCTCGTAGTTAATACACAATATTGGAAAACGTCTCGTAGGACTTAGCCTTGCTGGCATACCTTCGGAAGTGTGCTTAATCTAGTGGCAAAAGAGGCGGTCTGAAGTGTGGGTACATTGGTACACCCCTGCATGGTATAATCTATGGGAATAGCCTCGTCCTAGGTCATGGACATGCTTGGTTAGGTCTCTACAAGAGTTAGACTGAACTTTTTCGATAAAACTTGAATTTGGGTGGTACGAATGGGTAATTCGTGCTATGTTGTGGTGGCTATTGGGAAGACACCTCCAGGATGTTATTATGTTTATAATTGTTGTCTCGCTGTTATTTGAACAAATAAAAATAGATTGATTAAAATTGCTTTACCATCTATTACTCTATTGCAAAGGAAAAATTGCTTTATGCTGAAAACTGCTTAGTGTAGTAGCCGTCCTTTGATACATGAATGCATCTATATATTTCTTTGCTTGTAAGTCTTGTGACTACAACTTTGTTCTCAACTACATGGTTTAATTGTTGCAGAGGAGGTTGATACCCAAGGGATCAACTATTGTGAGACCGACTTCGTGCATGATGATTAGCTTGGCGGCCCGGTCGGTTGCCTTGTTGGCAATGGCAAACCAGTTGGCTTTTGTTTATCGCCATCTTATGGCTTTTGTTTCTGTTGCTACTTTGTTTAATTACCTTGTCAATTTGGCCGGTCGTCCCTACTGTTGTTTCTGGACTTGTTTAATGTCTTTGGGTTGTAAGTTTGAAGACTCGGTAATGTAATGACTTGTGTATGGAGTTGATACATAATTTTTGTATGGGGCATGATGAACACGGTGGCCTAATCTTCTGATAGGTTCGATTGATTTCGTCGTGAGGACGTTGACGCTTTGAGGCTTCCGACCTGCAGATCGTCACCTCGCAATTCGCTACACCCGCACGACTGTCGTTATCAACCATGCTTGCACGCGATCGACCTTACCACGAGGGTTATGGTCCCTGCAAGCAATCGAAGCAACTCACAAGAACAAGGAAAATGCAATCTGAATTATATTGCGAATATGGATGAAGTTCCTCAAACCGAACAATCGTCGAAACTGCAAAGTGGCAGAATAATCTAAGAAAAATCCAAGTTTTGCTAAAGGGCGGTGGCTCCTATATGAGGAGGGTGGCCAGGAGGAGGCAACCCTAGGGCGGCGAAACTGTTCACGGATACTGTTCATGTGAACAGTATGGCCCCCTAGGGTGGTCGGCCATCACATGGGCCTTATGGGTCAAGTCAGCCCATATATTACATAGCCAGTGGGCCAATAATTGGTGACACAGCACCATGGCATGTAAACGCAGCACCATGACATGTAGACACAGCGCCATGGCATGTAGACATAGCTCGGCTTGTACGAGTAGGAGTAGCGTGGTCTAATTGGATAATATGGCATTGTAGTGGCCGCTAGTCCAATTGTGGAAGATTGAGTTGAAGTAGAGAATGCAGTGCAGCGGGTCGAAGTAGTGGTTGCATCCTTAGGGTCGATGTCCTCATCATCCTCCCTTTCTTGAATTTGAGTCGTCCTCGACTCAATCGTTTTCTCCAAGTCATCACTCTCCTGCAAAAAGTTAGTAGCAACAGGAGGCAAAGAAACACGCATTTCTTCTAATGGACACGGAGATCCTTTGCAAATTTCACAAATTTCAGCAAGTTCAGATTTAGTGGCAAGCATAACACACCCCTTCAATTTAATTCCCTCAGACTTAGAACTAGGCGCCACTTTCTCCCCTTTAGGTGGGAAAACACGTTTTGCTACTTGTTGATTTTTAGAATCATGCTCATTGGTGTTTCTTTCATTTTCAGCACGCTCTACTTCATCTTTAAAATTTTCAGCGGGTGTCAAAGGCAACAACTTAATCTTCTTACCCCTATGTGAGAACGAGTAGGTATTAGCTCTACCATGGTGCAAAACATCATTATCATATATCCAAGGCCTACTGAGCAACAAAGAGCATGTTTGCATAGGCACTACATCAAAGTCGGTACTATCTTTGTAATTACCAGCTGAAAATTGCACTCTCACAACTTTGTTTACCTTTAACTTACCACATGAATTGAACCATTGGATGTAGCAGGGACGTGGGTGTGGCTGTGTGGTCAAGCCAAGCTTCTCAACCATCTCGAAGCTTGCAAGGTTATTGCAACTCCCTCCATCAATGATGACTCTACAGGCTCTCTCCTTCACAAGAAATCTGGATTGAAACAAGTTGTGCCGCTGATTTTGCTCCGCTTTCTCCACTTGTGCGCTCAGCACTCGCTACACAATAAGGCTCACATGACTCCCTGTGTTAACAGCAGCTACTTGTTCCTCTACATCATCAGCATCACTGTCTATCTCATCTCCTCCACCTACAATGTTAGCTACAAGTACATATTCATCATCAATATCACTAGCACTTACATAACCACCATCTTCAGTGGCAACGTATGCTTGCTGACTTGGGCAGTCCCTCATGACGTGGCCCATTCCCTTGCAACGGTGGCAAACAATCCCAGTCGTACGGCCCGTGGAAGCAATCGAAGAAGCACACTAGTAGATTTGCTTACCTCGGGTGCATGTGACGGTGTCGGAGATGCTGCTGAACGCGCCCTACTCGAGGAGGGGGCAGAAGACCGTGTAGCCGAGGGTGGGACTGTTTTAACTTGCCCCGGCATTGATCTTGGTGTAGACGTGCTTCCAAAATTGTTCCTTGGCCTCTGCTGTCGTCCCTGCAATTCCTTTTCTGCCAAACATGCAAGTTGGAACAATCTAGGGACACTATCATATTCTTTGTAATCAACTATGTCCTGAATTTCACGTCTTAATCCTCCATAAAAATGAGCCAGAGCAACCTCTTCATCCTCAATAATATCACAACGCAACGTACTCATTTGTAGCTCCTGATAATATTCTTCTACAGATCTATTGCCTTGGTTTAAGCGCTGCAATTTCTTACGCAAGTCACATTTAAAAGAAGGTCGAATAAATCTGTTATGCATAGCAACCTTTAAAGCATCCCACGTAGTAGGCGCTAATCCATCGTTGCATACCCTATTCCACCAAATGATGGCAAACTTTTTAAATTCACTTGTGGCTTGCCTAACTCTATGCACTTTAGGAACTAAGTAAGCATTAAATTTCTGTTCTACCGTCAACTCCCAATCTAGATATGTTTCAGCATCATAAGCACCCGCAAAAGATTGTATAGTGAACTTGACTTTAGCATATGGATCATCATTAACACGTGCATTATGTTGCTGAGCGTTATTACCTCTCATACCTTGACGGTTGAAGTTCAACCGGTTCCGTTGTCGTGCATTAAAGGCGTCGTGGTTGTGCATCTCATTATCATTATCAAACTCATGGTCATGGGCTGCACCATGAGGATCCACACGCCCATTGTTCGGTGGTTGATTGGCCAAACCATCAATGCGTGTATTGAGCATTACAATACTATCATTGAGTTGCTCTAGTATAGCATTTGTTTCCGCAAGCTTCCTATCAATGTCGTCATTAATAGCATGGCGGTGCTCATCCAACACCCTCGTGAGCTCTTCCCTCAAAACACACTCTTGCGCCTCCAATTCCTCACCTGCCATGGTTAGTAGAAGACAAAAGACAACACAAAGATATTATCCCTATCAACTACTAGCTGGTAGGAGGTGGGATCACACACTCTCAAGCGTCTTACCAAGCTCTTATGAATTTCGTACCAATTGCAGCAGGTGGTATGATCGGAGAAGGTGGGATGTATGACCGCAGCGGAGGCAAATGCGAGGATCCAAATCTGAGTGCCAAAAGTATGTGGAGCTTGGACAGGCAAAATTTAGTAGCAAGGAATAGCAGTAATGAAATCATATTAGCAAGGATGAATCAAAGTCCATAGTACTCGTCACAGTTGCTGGCCCGAACGCGATCGTAGGACTAGCTCAAGCAAGCCGAAAAATAGGGTAGATACAAGCACAATGGAACAAAATTTGCAAGCAACTGATTTCTCCTTCTTCTTCCCTTTTTTTTAATTCCTCTTTTTTTTTTAATTCCTTTTTTTTGAATTCCCCTTTTTTTTCGCACTCTTTGCTTCTTGCTTTCTTTTCTTTTCTTTTCCTTTTTTTTTTTTGCAAACGTGACACAAGCTCAAAACTCTTCTACTACCTTTTCTGGGTCCAAAGAGGTGAGTGGGTCACAAACTGTTTCTGGAGAGCAGGGATATAAGGGTAAAAAAAGATACTCTCTCTCTCTCTCTAGACTTTGGCTAGCTCTGTTTCGGCTATAGAAATTCTTCTCGGACTTTGTTTGGCAGGGCACGATATGATGAGCACGTTGGGTGTTCGAGATCAACCAGAAACAGATAGTCTCCGAGGAGGTTGTCGGGTGAAAACTAGTAGATGGTCGATCCTGAGTAGGTGGCCGAACCGATGATGTGGTCGAATCTAACTAGGTGGTCGAACCCGAATAGGTGGTCGAATCTGACTAGGTGGTCAAGCCCGAGTAGGTGGTCGAGCCCGAGGAGGTGGTCGAATCCGAGGAGGTGTTCAAATCTGACTAGGTGGTCGAATCCGACTAGGTGGTTGAACCCGAGGAGGTGGTTGAACCCGAGGAGGTGGTCGAATCCGACTGGGTGGTCAAACATGAGTAGGTGGTCGAATCTGACTGGGTGGTCAAACACGAGTAGGTGGTCGAATCCGACTGGGTGATCGAACCCGAGTAGGTGGTCGAATCTGACTAGGTGGTCGAACTCGAGGAGGCGGTCGAATCCGACTGGGTGGTCGAACATGAATAGGTGGTCGAATCTGAGTGGGTGGTCGAACCCGAGGAGGTGGTTGAATCCGAGGAGGGATTGCACAATCTCGGCTATAGCAGACAAACCCTAAATGCAACGGATGTAGCCAAGGGCAAGCCGAGATTCACGATGACTAAAATAGCAAAGACTCGACACTAGAAACTAGATCACGACGACTAGACCAGCAACAAAGACACCGACGATGGACTCGAACTCAACAACGCAAAAACTGAAAACAAAATTGCGAAAGGCACAAAGTGGTTTGGACAGCAGAAGAACTAATACCAAAAACTTTTTGTGGGGCAATTTTCTAGACTCTAGGTGATGGAACACAACTAACAAAAGGGGGATAAATGAGATTACCTAACGGGCAACCTGAAGCTCTGATACCACTTGATGAACACGGTGGCTTGATCTTCTAATAGGTTCGATTGATTTCGTCGTGAGGACGTTGATGCTTTGAGGCTTCTGACCCGCAGATCATCACCTCGCAATTCGCTACACCCGCACAACTGTCGTTATCGACCACGCTTGCACGCGATCGACGTTACCTCGAGGGTTATGGTTCCTGCAAGCAATCGAAGCAACTCACAAGAACAAGGAAAATGCAATCTGAATTATATTGCGAATATGGATGAAGTTCACAAAGTGGGGTTCCTCAAACCGAACAATCGGCGAAACTGCAAAGTGGTAGAATAATCTAAGAAAAACCCAAGTTTTGCTAAAGGGTGGTGGCTCCTATATGAGGAGGGCGGCCAGGAGGAGGCAACCCTAGGGCGGCGGAACTATTCATGGGTACTGTTCATGTGAATAGTACGGCCCCCTAGGGTGGTCGGCCATCACATGGGCCTTATGAGCCAAGTCAGCCCATATATTACATAGCCAATGGGCCAATAATTGGTGATGCAGCACCATGGCATGTAAACGTAGCACCATGACATGTAGACACAGCGCCCTAGCATGTAGACATAGCTCGGCTTGTAGGAGTAGGAGTAGCACAGTCCAATTGGAAAATATGGCATTGCAGTGGCCGCAAGTCCAATTGTGGAACATTGAGTTGAAGTAGAGAATGTAGTGCAGCGGGTCGAAGTAGTGGTTGCATCCTTAGGGTCGATGTCCTCATCAGGGTATGTGTACTGCAATTCTGGGAGGTACATGTACGCCGAGGCACGGGATATTTGGTTTGTGATGCTAGGGCCAGTTGGATGGTTAAGCATTACAAGGTATATACACTGGGTTCTCACAGTCCATAACCATGGACACGGTTATTCGAATAGTTTTACACTCTGCAGAGGTTGTACAGCTTTACCCATAAGATATGACTTCTCTAGTTTGTCCGGCATATATCTATGCCACCGCTCACTACCTTGGGTAAGCAGTTTAGAGCACGTGTCAAGGCCTTTACAAAGCGTCATTCCACCACAGTCCCACTCGCTAAGGTTTCACTTCCTTTGGGCTGACCACCCTCCGGAAGCCCCCTCTTGCGCCAGGTAGGACTAACGTAGGTCATAACATGATTACCCACCGCATCTGAAGGGAACGACCACGGTGGAACTTTGCAAATTAATCAGCCAGGTCCCCTCCCCATTCTCAGGACATGTGGTAGTACGATGTGGCTTAGCAAAATACACTCGAAGGCCGGTTCTTAATTGACTTGGGCGACTTTCCATAAAACCCATGAGCCTCGATCATAGAAATGACTCGATCATGTGCATCAACATGCACCATCCAAACAACCATTTCACCCAAGTACAAACCATCATTTTATTTCATTTTTCAAAATCATTTATAAACTTCCATAACACACCAATGACATAGATACAATTTAAACCACCTTTGATTTTTGGCTGAAATTCCCCAAATCCAATATTTTTGGGTCTAAGCATCACTAAGCACATTATTTTCAAATGGTCCTAGTTCATACTATTGTATCAACTAGGTTTAATCTAGGGTGACAATATATTCAATTCAAATATCAACATTGGCCATACAAAGGATTTAGGCATATCTATAAATTTTAAAACAGGAATTTAAATTACTGAATATAAATAGCATGTAGTAATAATTTAAAATAGAATTTAAATAATTTGAAATAATGGGTGTAAATATGGTCAAAGATGTAACTTGCCTTGCTCAATTAGTTGCTCTCAAACGGCGTCGAAACCTGATTGTCCGAAGTCGTCGAACTCTATACGCGAAATTAAGCCAAATTCAAACAAATTTCAAATAAAGATTAAAATGAACTCAAAATTAAATAATTTTGATTTATTTAGCTAGATTTTGAATTTATATGAATTTAGAAATTTTAATCGATGAAAACGGAGTTCGTATGAAGGAGAACGAACTCTGGGAAGTTTACAATTCACATGAAATGATGAAATAAAGGATTTTAAGAATTATTGGATTTATTTTTAATTCAGGAAAAAGGTTGAGCCGCTGACACATGGGGCCCGTGGCACAGTGGAAGTGCCACGTGGGCGTGACATGCGCGCGTGCCGCGTCAGCGAGAGGGCGAGGTGGCGCTGAGGTGGCCTTGAAGGGGCAGTGACATGGCACGGCCACGTCACCTGGGCACCGGTGGCGCTTCGGCCGCGGCTCACCAACGAAGGACGGCACGGCAGCGGCTGGCGAAGGAACCACAAGAGAGAGTGGAGCATGGGGGTTAAGATGCGCACGATTTGGTCACCTGAGGCGGCGAGGAGTTAGGCAGCGGCGATGTCGGGGTTGCGGTGGCGAGGTGATTCGGGTGGCGCTCCGGCGAAGCTAGCACGTGCACAGGGTATGTCGGGACCCGAAAATACATCTCAGGAACCCTCTGTGTTTTCCGAACTAGTCCCAGATCAGTAGCTAGCTCACACAGGAAACAGTGATGAAATACCATCCATTTATTCGATTTAGCTAAAAAGATCTCAAAGTAACAAATAATAATAATAATGGACCTTATGGTCAACGCTATTTAACTTGCCACGCAGGCTAAAGAAACAAATAAAACTCTTGCAATGAACAAAACTCTTCAAATGGCCATTCAACATGCCCACAAGCAATCGAGTGGAGAACGCATCCTAATCCGCAAAACCTTCATAGTTCTCCTTCTGAAAGAACTCCTGAGCAGCTTGGTATTCTTCAACTGCGAATCAATCCGAGGGCAAAGCCATGAGTACTTTTGAATGTACTCAGCAAACCGTAGGGAAATGTATGCAAATAGTATTCATGCATGGCTTGACAAGGTTAGCTGTATGGTTCTTTTGCAGAAAGCAGCATTTACGATAAATACAACAAATAGATTGAAATGCATAGTTGAAAATAATAATAAATAATTAAACAGTTTCTTTGAAACGACTAGTGAACTTCCCATTCACTTCCCAACCAAACCAAAGATAAGTGAATCCCCCATTCACCAACCGACACAAACCACCAAGTGAATGATGTGTTCACCAAACAAACATTATATTCATCAAGTGAACTCCCCATCCACACTCCGACTCATTTTAAAGAAACTCTATCTCCCATGTGAAATCCCCGAGCACGTCCATAACTGCGGGCACGGCTATTCGAATAGTTTTACACTCTCCAAAGGTTGTACAGCTTTCCCCACATGACACGACTTCTCTAGTTTGTTTGGCATCCGTCGATACCACTGCTGACTACCTTAGGTAAACAGTCTAGAGCACGTGACAAGGCCTTTACAAAGCTCCTTGTTAACCCAGTTCTACCCGCTAAGGTTTCAACACTGAATGTCTTTATCCGACCAAACAGGGCCCCCCTCTTGCGCCTCCGTGAGAATATGTCTTTCCCATAACTCACACTATCCACGACAGAACCAAAATTAAGACATTGCTAATTAGTTAGCCAGGTCCGTCCCATACCAGACATGTGGTTGTATGGTTAAAGCCCAGTTCAATGGCACACAAGATTAAGTCCTTCACAAGTTACTCAGGCGAGACTACCACAAACCCAATCCGTGTTAAACCCGCACCCCCACTATCCACCAACCACTCGCCCAAGTGAAAACCATTTTGTATAACCAAGTCCCATGACTCACCCCGTCATGGTACCCACAAATTTTAACAAGAGTGGCTCACCACTACGATTCCATATATCACTAAGTCAAGATTAATCATTACGACACATGTGATGATAAACCCACCGTATCTAAGCTGAACTAAGCATTACTACGCAACCCATGTTGGCAATATAAATATGTCCAACTAAAATTATCCATGCTAGGGTGACAAAGGATTCATGGCATTCAATTAATCAAAGGAGGCATAATGACAATAGGTAATAAATAATCCCAAAACAATTTCTATAAAAATAGCATGCAATTGTATAAAACAATATACTTTTGGAATCATAGGTTCGACATGATCAAAGGGCTACGGCTTGCCTTGGAATAAATCCTGGGATTGATCTTGATCTTGGTATGCTCCTCCTTGCTCAAATCTTCCCGAAGTATCAGCGTCTAATCGCAAATAAGCAAATAAACCAAATAAGTAAATAACAGAGAGCAAATAAACTCCAAAAATTAAATAAAAAAACTCAGATAGCTAGATCTTGAATTTAGATGAATTTAGGAATTCGAATGGACTCAATCGGAGTTCAGATGCAAAAGATATGGGCTTTCGAAGATTCACATGAAATGATAAAATTGATAGAGAAAAGAATATTCTCTCGGACCAAAATAAACAAACAGAATTGGAGACTTACAAGTGGGGTCCACCGGTAAGTGAGAGAGGAAAACACTGGATGACAAGGGGTCACACATGGCATAGAGAGAAGGTCAACGGTGGAACTGGTTCATGGACTTCGGCTTATGGATTTCACACATGCACTAACACATGGCAAAAGAGGATGAGGTGACCTGCCACAAGGATGACACACAAGCCGACTTGATGACGTGGCCGAGGAGGGGGCAGCTGAGGTGTCAAGAAAGAATGGCAAAGGCGAGCAGGGGACATGGCCGGCGAGAAGCTTCGGCCCTTGGTCGGTTCTGGCGATTGAGCGGCGCGCTTCAGGAACGAAGACGAGCACCAGGATGGCAATGACCAAAGGAGCACACCGGAGGGGACAATGCTACCAGAGATCGATGGAACGTCGGCAAGAACAAGATGATCGGAATAGAGGAAAACAGGCGACGGCGGCATCTCGGCGAAGGAGAAGCAATGAGGAAGTAGGGGATTAAATGAGAATAGCAAGGGACACGATCTGACACGCTCATGGGTGCAAGGGCTCACCAGAAAAGGTAGATCGACAACAGCGGCACGGTTGAGTTTCGATGACGAAACCGAAAACTGTGATTCAATGATGCCCGGCCGAAGATGGTGGAAGCACGGCGTAGCTCTCGATAATGCGCACCCAACGGTGGTGGAAGCACGGGCTGAGGAGGTCCGACGGCGAAGAAATCCGGCGGCGAAGCAGCTTTGATGGCGCTCGATTCTTCGGCAATTGCGATGAAACAAAGACGAGATTGGAGAGGGGTCTTTAGGGTTTTGGAAGAGATGAGCGATGCGAACAAATCGATGCGATTGGTTCATTTTATAAAGCATCGAAGAGGGAGGATTAGGATTGGGGCCGGCGTTGTTTGCGTGTTGGAACTGGACTCAAGAGTCTCAGTTGGAAACGACTGAAGAAGATGATGCATAGGCACAAGGGGCCACCGGGCAGGGAAATAAAAGAAAAGGAAAGATCTGCTGCTGCTTGATTCGGCCAACGCAAAAGGAATGTGGCGTGCTGGGCTGGGCTTTGCACTCGCCGCGGAAGAAAAGAAAGCGGCCGGCTGCTCAGTTGGCTTTACATGCGCACAGGAAAAAAGGAAAGCAGCGGGTTGGCTCACGAGAAGGCTCGTGCGCAAGGAAGAACGATCGAGAGAAAACGTGGCCTGCTCGACTGATAAAAAGGAAGCGGCACTCGGGCTGGGAAAAGAAAAAGGCCCGGCTCGGTTTGGCTTGGGGCACGGCTGGGATTTGGCTGAGAAATGAGTTGGCCGGAAAGACCAAGGAAATTGGCCGAAGGGGTGGATTTCAGGCCCACGAATTTCTGAGATTTTCTAATAGCTTTTCATTTTAATAAAATACCAGAAAATCCAAATATCAAAAGAAAATAGCAAATACACTCGGAAAAATTCTAGATAAATCTAGAAAATATATCCAAGCACAAAAATCCAAATAAAATAATTTTATAATAGTTGATGTTGACATTAATCACATTAAATTGTTTTTGAACTCTAAAAATTCCAATTAAGCTTTTAACTTTACCAGGAAAATTCAAATGGTTATTTTTCTTTTAAAACTTTAAAATAGACCAAATTTTTGGGATGTTACAAACCTACCCCCCTTAAAAGGAATCTTGTCCCCGAGATTCGGGCTGACTAAAGAATAGGTTCAAACCAAACCTTGCTCACTCTTCCAAAAGGTTTCTCTTATGAGTAAACAAAGTTGCAACTGACGCGGGTCTAACCTAAAGACTTACCAGAAATGACGATCTGAACTGGTTGAGCTTCTTCTGCAGTGACGTGGTTCAGCCTTCCTCTTGTTGCAGTTGATGGAGTCCTGGTGGCTTGATTTGGAGTCTGAGGCGCTCCTCTTCCTGCTCTTGGCAACGAAGTCCTAGTTGGTGTAGCTCCCAAATTGAAAGGAATTGGTGTCAAGCCTTGCTTCTGCGGACACTTGTTAGCATAGTGACCTATCTAATGGCAATTGAAACAAGTAACTCCTGCGCCATGATTGGGGTTCCTCTGAGGTTGATTATTGTTACTGTTGTTGACATTGGGAATTCCTGTGTTCCCTGCATGCAATACTGGTGTTGGGGTTCTGAATCTGGCAGATGAATTATTGGGACGAGAAGGCTGCTGAGCATTGGTCCTGGCTCTTTGAAGTTGATGCTATTGAACTCCATGTTGTATCATCTTCCTTTTGCGAGATTCGTCTAACTCGCGACGAGAATCTTCTATAAGCACGGCTTTGTCCACCATGTGCTGAAAATCCACATAATCATTTCCAACAACTTGCACTTTCAAAATAGGGTTGAGTCCACGCTCAAATCACTTCTGACGTGCGTCATCTGTAGCAACATCTTCCGGAGCATAGCGAGAAAGTTGAGTGAACTTGTTAAGATATTCACCCAAAGACATATTTCCTTGTTGTAGCTCACGAAATTCATTCTTCTTCATTTCCACTGTACCATCTGGAACATGAGCTTGACGAAAAGCTGTTGAAAATTCCTCCCAAGTAATGGCATGTGAATTCTCATGAGCTGCGGTGTAGTTCTCCCACCACTCTGCGGCGGTACCTTCCAACTGATGTGAATCATAAAGAACTTTCTCACGATCATTGCATTGAGCAATGACAAGCTTTTTCTCAACTGAACGAAGCCAATCTTCTGCGTCCAAAGGTTCTGATGAATGAGAAAACATAGGCGGACGAGTCCTCATGAACTCTGATAGCTTGGAGTGATGATGAGCTGGCAGCGGAACAGCTGCTACTTGATTATTCTGATTACTCTGGCTATTTTGGTTCAACAAGTTGACTATTGCAGCGGCGGTCTGGCTTTGCTGGGTCATCATGGCATTCATGTTCTGCATCATTGCACTCATGAATTGAGTTTGAGCTGCTAGAAGTTGTGCCATATTTGGTTCTCATGGCTTGTGTATCGTGTCCGCCACTAGCATTGACATTGGCATTGGCATCCTCTCGATCGAGTACGACTCAAGTATTATGAAGTGTCAACCATCTCGGTGATTCTTCACAGGTTTTAGTAGGTAAGATAGAAAAGCAATGTAGATGAGAGGGAATAGCACAATAGATGAGATAGAACAGAGTGGAAAAGATAGAAACAACCTAATTAGGGGAAATAGATTATACCCAAAGGCAAACAAGGCATAGCTGAAACGCTATGAAAGCACAAATAAACTCTTCAAATTAAAGCCTTAGTGTGACTGCAACATAATGCTTGACAGCAGAACTGCAGCTCCCACTTACACACAACCCAAATAAAGACCTAATGCAACAACGATATAGAAACGCTACTAAAGACTCTAATAGGATGGCTTCCAATCTGAACTAGAGAACAAAAATTCTTCAACTTCAACTGGAACGAAGCGACAAAGGCACTCTTGACGGTTGTCGACAACTTGACTTCTTTCTTCTGGACTAGAGAAATTGCTGAGGCGAGAAAGTCAATTTAAGATTATAAAACAAAATTCAGCAAAGATGAGAAACAAGATTTCTAGCACAAGATGAGAAAAGAATAGAATAGGATAAGAATAGAATAGACCGAGATGAGAAAAGAACTAGAGCAGATGAGAAGAGAACAACTACTTAAATCAAGTTAAGTTGATTTGATTTAGAAAATAAATTTTGAAGCTTTTAGCTAAAACGACCATGCTAACTAAGGTTGCATCCTACAGTCGATATGGCTCTGATACCACCTCTGTCGGGACCCGAAAATACATCCCAGGAACCCTCTGTGTTTTCCGAACTAGTCCCAGATCAGTAGCTAGCTCACACAGGAAACAGTGATGAAATACCATCCATTTATTCGATTTAGCTAAAAAGATCTCAAAGTAACAAATAATAATAATAACAGGACCTTATGGTCAACGTTTACTTAACTTGCCACGCAGGGCTAAAGAAACAAATAAAACTCTTGCAGCGGAACAAAACTCTTCAAATGGCCATTCAACATGCCCACGGGCAATCGAGTGGAGAACGCATCCTAATCCGCAAAACCTTCATAGTTCTCCTTCTGAAAGAACTCCTGAGCAGCTTGGTATTCTTCAACTACGGATCAATCCGAGGGCAAAGCCATGAGTACTTTTGAATGTACTCAGCAAACCGTAGGGAAATGTATGCAAATAGTATTCATGCATTGCTTGACAAGGTTAGTTGTACGGTTCTTTTGCGTAAAGCAAGATTTACTTATAAATACAATAAATAGATTGAAATGCGAGTTGAAAAAATAATAAATAATTAAACAGTTTCTTTGAAACGAATAGTGAACTTCCCATTCACTTCCCAACCAAACCAAAGATAAGTGAATCCCCCATTCACCAACCGACACAAACCACCAAGTGAATGACATGTTCACCAAACAAACATTATGTTCATCTAGTGAACTCCCCATCCACACTCTGACTCATTTTAAAGAAACTCTATCTCCCGTGTGAAATCCCCGAGCACGTCCATAACCACGGACACGGCTATTCGAATAGTTTTACACTCTCCAGAGGTTGTACACCTTTCCCCACATGACACGACTTCTCTAGTTTGTTTGGCATCCGTCGATACCACTGCTCACTACCTTAGGTAAGCAGCCTTGAGCACGTGACAAGGCCTTTACAAAGCTCCTTCTTAACACAGTTCTGCTCGCTAAGGTTTCAACACTGAATGTCTTTATCCGACCAAACAGGGCCCCCCTCTTGGACCTCCATGAGAATATGTCTTTCCCATAACTCACACTATCCACGACAGAACCGAAATTAAGACATTGCTAATTAGTTAGCCAGGTTCGTCCCATACCAGACGTGTGGTTGTACGGTTAAGGCCCAGTTCAATGGCGCACAAGATTAAGTCCTTGACTGTAGGGTCGCGGGTAGGCTACGATAGCTACAAACAAAAATTTTCTACCACGCAAACCAGGAAGCCAAGCAAGTAGATGATCATAGATCGTTACCACCGCACGCCAGCAGTAATGGAAGAAGGGTTGAGCACCTGGTCCAACGAAGAGCGCATCGTTGTAGTGGTCGAGTCGATCGCCCAACGTCCAGCAAGTCGATGCGGTGGTCGTAGTCGATCGTCCCCTTCAGCAACCTCTGTAGTTCCTCGTGAAGATCGCAGATTGTCCTCAAGCGCAACAATCGTAGTAACGCCTCTACGGTATCCACACGTCCAGGGAAGGAACAACCGAACGCCGGTGTGCTAGCACCAAGTCGCACGGCGGAGCTCTCAGGAACATGGCGGCTAGGGTTTCGGTGATGTTTCACACCTATCCTAACAGCCTCATGCATCTCCTTATATAGTGCTCGTGACGGATCCTATCCGGACATCGCCATTTAATCATATTCGCATCGGTTTGTTCCAACCTGCTAAGTGTGTGACCAGAGGTTCATGTATAGTTCGGTTGTAACTCGAAAACCGTTTTCGATCACGAGTCGTAGCGGCTCCTAGCAGAGCATATCGATTCCCGAATACACACAAAATATATCGGACGAACCTTAATGCAATATGATCTACCACCAGTCCTCATCACTTACGACCGTGTCCTATCTTTATATGACAGATTCAGATTGGTCACGACCAGTTCAGAATCGCTACGACCGTGTTACGACCACTCAGGACTACATTCGACCAGATCTACTTACCAGCTCAGATCAGATATCGACTTACCTACGACCAGCTCAGATCAGATACGCACCAGCCAGAATCGTCAACTTGCGACCTACTCGTGTATACTCCCTTTGCCTCACGATGTCCGGTCGAACTCCGTGAGATGTTGTGTCATCCATGGATCTGCTCAATTTTTCTCGATCGAAAGTGTCGGATAACTTCACGTGGTCGAACACTTCGACTACTAGTGGCATGGCCATGCACTTTCTTTATCCGATCACTACGAGGGCCCAGAGACATCTCTCCGTTATGTTAGGAGGGCAAATCCCATATCCCACCAAATCACATTCCTCTCCATGTTTCACATCATACCCAAAGCTACCTTTATAGCTACCCGATTCACGGTGTAGCGTTTGGCAACCCCTAAGAGTGCTATTACACATGTAGGAAACCATGCCGATCTCAGGTCTAAGGATTATACATCATCATTGCTTGAGACCAACTAACGACACATAGAATCATAACAATCTCAATAGTGTCTCAAGGTGGGTCTTATCCAACATCATGTTCTCTAACATGTGTCCATATTATTGGTTTGATATTCCATATCTATGACTCGTGAAACATAGTCATCAACCAATACATATGCTAGTCTATTCATATGTGTCCTCATATGTTTCCCACCGAGGATCGATAAGAATAATTATCGCAGAAATATAGAGTTTCACAATCAAGTCACATACTTGATAATCAATATTAACAATATTATTCTAGGAACAAGATAACACATTATCCAATGTCATGAACATAATGAAATATAATCATCTCTATGATTGCCTCTAGGGCATATTTCCAACATTGACAAGTTACTCAAGCGAGACTACCACAAACCCAATCCGTGCTAAACCCGCACCCCCACTATCCACCAACCACTCGCCCAAGTGAAAACCATTTTGTTTAACCAAGACCCATGACTCACCCCGTCATGGTACCCACAAATTTTAACAAGAGTGGCTCACCACCACGATTCCATATATCATTAAGTCAAGATTAATCATTATGACACATGTGATGATAAACCCACCGTATCTAAGCTGAACTAAGCATTACTACGCTACCCATGTTGGCAATATAAATATGTCCAACTAAAATTATCCATGCTAGGGTGACAAAGGATTCATGGCATTCAATTAATCAAAGGAGGCATAATGACAATAGGTAATAACTAATCCCAAAACAATTTGTATAAAAATAGCATGCAATTGTATAAAACAATATACTTTTGGAATCATAGGTTCAACATGATCAAAGGACTACGGCTTGCCTTGGAATAAATCCTGGGATTGATCTTGATCTTGGTATGCTCCTCCTTGCTCAAAGCTTCCCAAAGTATCAGCGTCTAATCGCAAACAAGCAAATAAACCAAACAAGTAAATAATAGAGAGCAAATAAACTCCAAAAATTAAATAAAAAACTCAGATAGCTAGATCTTGAATGTAGATGAATTTAGGAATTTGAATGGACTCAATCGGAGTTTGGATGCAAAAGATATGGGCTTTAGAAGATTCACATGAAATGATGAAATTGATAAAGAAAAGAACATTCAAAGAATATTCTCTCGGATTAAAATAAATAAACAGAATTGGAGACTTACAAGTGGGGTCCACTGGTAAGTGAGAGAGGAAAACACTGGATGACAAGGGGTCCCACATGGCATAGAGAAAAGGTCCACGGTGGAACTGGTCCATGGACTTCGGCTTATGGATTTGACACATGCACTAACACATGGCAAAAGAGGATGAGGTGACCTGCCACAAGGATGACACACAAGCCGACTTGATGATGTGGCCAAGGAGGTGGCAGCTGAGGTGTCAGGAAAGAATGACAAAGGCGAGCAGGGGACATGGCCGGTGAGAAGCTTTGGCCCTTGGTCGGTTCTGGCGATTGAGCGGCGCCCTTCAGGAACGAAGATGAGCACCAGGATGGCAATGACCAAAGGAGCACACCGGAGGGGACAATGCTACTAGAGAAGGACGGAACGCCGGCAAGAACAAGATGACCGGAATAGAGGAAAACGGGCGACGGCGGCATCTCAACGAAGGAGAAGCAATGAGGAAGTAGGTGATTAAATGAGAATAGCATGGGACATGATCTGACACGCTCATGGGTGCGAGGGCTCACCAGAAAAGGTAGATCGACAACAGTGGCACGGCTGAGTTTCGATGACGAAATCGAAAACGGTGATTCGATGATGCCCGACCGAAGATGGTGGAAGCACGGCGTAGCTCCCGATAATGTGCACCCAACGGTGGTGGAAGCACGGGCTGAGGAGGTCCGATGGCAAAGAAATCCAGTGGCGAAGCAGCTTTGATGGCGCTCGGTTCTTTGGCGATTGCGACAAAACAAAGACGAGATTGGAGAGGGGTCTTTAGGGTTTTGGAAGAGATGAGCGATGCGAACAAATCGACGCGATTGGTTCGGTTTATAAAGCATCGAAGAGGGAGGATTAGGATTGGGGCCGGCCATTGTCACAGGCCGAACTGGACTCAAGAGTCCTGCTGGAAACGATCAAGAAGATGATGCACAGCACAAGGGCCACCGGCAGGGAAATAAAAGAAAAGGAAAGATCTGCCGCTTTGCCGGTTCGCCAATGCAAAAGGAATGTGGCAAGTCATTGGCTTTGCACTCGCCATGAAGAAAAGAAAGCGCCACCGCTTGCTGGCTTTACATGTGCACAGGAAAAAAAGGAAAGCAGCGGGCTGGCTCACGGGAAGGCTCGTGCGCAAGGAAGAACGACCGAGAGAAAACGTGGCCTGCTCGACTGATAAAAAGGAAGCGGCACTCGGGCTGGGAAAAGAAAAAGGCCCGGCTCGGTTTGGCTTGGGGCACTACCGATTTAATGAGAAATGAGTGGGTTGGAAAGACCAAGGAAATTGGCCGAAGGGGTGGATTTCAGGCCCACGAATTTCTGAGATTTTCTAATAGCTTTTCTTTTTAATAAAATACCGGAAAATCCAAATAGCAAAAGAAAATAGCAAATACACTCGGAAAAATTCTAGATAAATCTAGAAAATTTATCCAAGCACAAAAATCCAAATAAAATAATTTTTATAATAGTTGATGTTGACATTAATCACATTAAATTGTTTTTGAACTCTAAAAATTCCAATTAGGCTTTTAACTTTACCAGGAAAATTCAAATGGTTATTTTTCTTTTAAAACTTTAAAACAGACCTAATTTTTGGGATGTTACAGGGTAGCCCTAGGGACAGCGATGCCGATGGTGGCGGCGGCGAGGTCAAGGCATCGATGGTGGCAGCGCTAGAGGCGGCGGCGTCTCTCGGTGTAGGGCGGCGAGATTCTTCAAATCCTACGAAACAGATGCGAAGGAGGAGAAATGAGTAAGGGGGAGAGGACGAGTATTGAATTGCGCACCCGGTGCTCCCTTTTATATAGGCCGGGGAGGGGTGAGGGATGAGATCGTGCACGCGCCCGTCTCGGCGGTCATGGCGAAAATTCGACGAAGTCATGCGCGAGGGAGGGGGAGAGTGGGTGGAATGGGTGCGGCGTGATGCGCGGGAGTGAGTGCGCACACGAACGCGGAGGAAAGAGGAGGGAAACGTGGCGTTGACGAAGCTCACACGAGCGCAAATGGCGACTGGCTCAGGCTTGTCCACGTGAAGAAGAACGTGGGGGAGAAGAAGGTGCAGCAGGCCCACTTGTAAGAGAGGAAGGAGAGGGTGACGGGTGGGGCCGGGATGAGAGAGAGAGGGTGAAGCACGGTGCGGGCATGCATGTTGGCCGTTGGATTTTGATCCAACGGTCTGTATTGAATGAGAGATTCAGACTTCCGAAAGTCCCATTCAAATCGAACCATTCAAATCTGATCCGACGGCTAACATGCATCGTTGAGGGAAGAGGAGAGGGAGGCGTGCGGGTTGTTGGATTTAAATCCAACAACCACGATTCAACACAAGTGTCAAGGCTTGGTGTGGACCAAATGAGCCGTCATGGGAAGGATTGAGTTGGGCCGAGGTTTTGAGTTTTGGCCCAAAAGCTGTTGATTGATTTTTAATCGCTTTTCCATTTAAAATAAGGTTGATAAATAAAAAGGGTTTACAAAATAGCAAATAAAATCCAAAAATTCTAGAACAATTCACAAAATTCATAGAGTTATTTTGGACTTAAATAAAATATTTTCAACTTAAAATTGGTAATAGTTTTTGCACATAATTTTATTTAGCTTTAAAATAATTAGGAAAAGCTTTTAAAAATCTAGAAAATTTTAGAAATTAATTTAATTTTTATTTTAAATTTAAGTCAAATAGAACTTCAAAAACTTCAATAAATTTTATTCTTTTGACTTTTAAAACTTCGAAATTCAAATAAAGCAATAAAACTTTCAATTTCGTAAAATCTAACAAAATAATAACTTTAATTAATTTTAAAATGGTAACAACACTTTGGGATGTTACAAATTGCCAAGCATGCCACCAGACAGAGATGTTAAGTTTGTAATGAACTTGAAGCCAGGGACAACTTCAATTGCCAAGAGACCGTACAGAATGGTCGTTGATGAACTTGAAGGACTCAAGACACAAATTGAAGACTTGCAAGAAAAATGATTCATTAGACCTAGTTCTTCTCCCTAGGGTTTGCTAGTACTCTTTGTAAAGAAGGAAGATGGCTCCACCAGATTGTGCGTGGATTACAGAGCACTCAATGATGTGACCACAAAGAACAAGTATCCCTTGCCTCGCATCGATGACCTGTTCGACTAGTTGTCAGGAGCCTCAGTTTTCTCCAAGATAGACCTAAGGTCAGGATACCGTCAACTCAAGATTAGGAATAAGGATATTCCTAAAACAACCTTTACTACCTGGTATGGCCTGGATGAGTTCACAGTCATGTCGTTTGGCTTGACCAATGCGCCAGCCTACTTCATGAACCACATGAACAAGGTATTTATGAAATACTTAGACAAGTTTGTAGTCATCTTCATACACGACATCTTGATCTATTCAAAGACCAATGAAGAACATGCTAAACATCTGCAATTGGTCTTAGAAAGCTTAAAGAACACGAGCTTTATGCCAAATACAGCAAATGTGAATTTTGGCTTCATGAGATTAGTTTCCTCGGACACATTGTATACGCTAGAGGAATCATAGTTGATCCATCCAAAGTAGAAGCTGTAATGGAATGGAAACAACCTACATCAGTAACGGAAGTGCGTAGTTTTCTTGGTTTGGCCGGATACTACAGACACTTCATTGAAGGATTCTCTAGGCTTTCCAAACCGATGACTCGTCTGCTTAAAAAGGAAAAAAAGTATGAATGCACGGAGGCCTGTGAAAAGAGTTTCCAAGAATAGAAGAAGTTAACTTTTGCACCAGTGTTGATCCTACTAGACATTCATCAGGACTTTGAAGTCTACTGTGATGCATCACACCAAGGTCTTGGTTGCGTACTCATGCAAGGAGGAAAAGTTGTAGCTTATGCATCCAGACAACTCCGCCCTCACGAAGACAACTATCCAACCCATGATTTAGAGTTAGCAGCAGTAGTGCATGCCCTCAAGATTTGGCGGCATTACTTGATTGAAAATAATTGTGATATCTACACAGACCACAAGAGTCTCAAGTATATTTTCACTAAATCAGATCTCAACCTCCGACAAACAAGATAGTTAGAACTAATAAAAGATTACAACTTGGATGTTCATTATCATCCTGGAAAGGCTAATGTAGTTGCTGATGCATTAAGCCGTAAGTCTTACTATAGTAATGTTATGATTCAAGAGCATAAACCTGAGCTCTACAAAGAATTCGAAGCACTCAACCTTTGTTCGATAGAACAAGGCACTATAGATACTATGGAAGCACATCCAACTCTAGAAGAGCAGATCAAAACCGCTCAAAAAGGACATCCTGGAGTCCAGAAATTCAAGCATTTCATGGCAAAAGGAAAAGCCCCCAAGATGATAGAAGATTAGCAAGGAATCCTATGGTACGGGAACGTCTCTTTGTTCCCCACCAGAAGGAACTCAAAGATTTGATACTGAAAGAAGCCCACAGCTCAGCATATACCCTACACCCAGGTAGCACCAAGATGTATCAAGAAATGAAGATTTTGTATTTGTGGCCACGAATAAAAAGAGACATCGCCGAGTATGTAGCTTGTTGCGATGTATGTCAGTGAATCAAAGCTGAACATCAGAGACCAGCAGGATTGCTTCAACCGCTACAGATCCCTCAGTGGAAATGGGAAGAAATAAAAATAGATTTCATTACCGGTCTACCTTGAACCAAGTCCGAATGTGACTCGGTATGGGTTATAGTTGACAGATTGACTAAAGTCACCCATTTCATCCCCGTGAAGACAACATACAAGGGAGACAAGTTAGCCGAGTTGTATATGGCTCGTATTGTGTGTTTACGTGGAGTACCCAAGTAGATAGTCTTAGATCGAGGTTCTCAGTTCACCTCGCATTTCTGGGCTAGTTTGCATGATGCCCTTAGAACGCACCTTGCCTTCAGCACAGCATATCATCCGCAGACTAATGGTTAGACAGAAAGAACAAATCAGATTCTAGAAGACATGCTTCGAGCTTGTGCTTTGGAATTTACTATAGACTAGGAGAAATGTCTATGGTACAACAATAGTTTTTAGTCAAGTCTGAAAATGTCCCCGTTTGAAGCGCTTTATGGAAGAAAATGCAGAACCCCTCTCATTGGTTAGAATCAGGTGAAGGATATATCTTTGGACCAGATACTCTTAAGCAAGCCGAAGAGAAAGTTTGACTGATAAGAGATCGCCTTCAAGCAGCTCAGTCAAGACAAAAGAGTTATGCCGACAACCGTCGAAGAAAGTTAACCTTTGAAGTTGGAGATAATGTGTATCTCAAGGTATTGCCGCTTCATGGAACTCGAAGGTTTAAAGTGAAAGGCAAGCTCGCACCAAGATACATAGGCCCATTCCCAATCACCACGAAGCGTGGAAAAGTCGCCTATCAACTGGAGCTACCTGAAAATTTGTCAGACGTTCACAATGTGTTTCATGTCTCCCAGCTCAAGAAATGTCTCAAAGTACCTAAAGAGTAGACGCTCGTCGAAGCCATCGTCCTTTAGCAAGATTTGACTTATCTGAAGCATCCAATCAAGATCCTCGACGTCATCGAGAAGCGAACAAGACGTCAAGTTATCCACCTTTGCAAAGTTCAGTGGAGCCACCACTTTGCAAAAGAAGCCACCTGGGAGCACGAAGATCAATTGAAGTTGGATTTCCATCCCTATTCTTGTAGCATCTCGAATCTCGGGTCAAGATTCTGTTTAAGGTGGGTAGGATTTGTAACGTCCCGTTTTTGGACGACTAATAGTGCTAATATTTTGGTTTTCGGTTTTCGCCTGTATTTCAAATTAGCAAGTATTTTCGAAAATCTTCTTACTTCTTTAAGCTCGGGTTTGTGTTTCAAATATCCTAGATCTTCGAAATTCAAATTCATGTTTGAATTTCTCCTCTTTTGAATTTTGGGCCCTTCTCTTTTTGGGCCTTCCTTTCTTTCCTGGGCTCAGCCCACTTTTCTTTTGGGCCGGCCCGCTTTCCCTTCTTTCTTTCTCGGCTCATTTTCTTGGCTTTGGCCCACCCAGCCCTCTTTTTTGTTTAGCCCAACCGGCCTAGCTTCCTGGCCTTTCTTCTTTTCCTTTGGCTTCCTTTTCTTTGGCCGTGCTCTCCCTCGCTCGTCTTCTTCCTCGGTCAACATCGAGCGCCTCTGTTCTCTCTTGCTCGTGCTTCTCTGCCACCGCCTGCACCTTCTGCTGCCGCCCACGAGTGTCCACTCCTTTGCACCCGCCACCGACTCCGCGTGCTCCTCCTGACCATCGCGACTTCGATGCCCCACCCCCGCCTTGTCGCTTCGGCCGTGCGCAACCATGACATCCCAGTCATCCTCGTCCGCCCGCGCCCACATCATCCACCTCTACCACCGTGTCAGTATTGGTTCCCAATTCACTACCCCTCGCTGCGCCTCTCCCTGCAGCTCACCCACTCCCGCGCCTTGTCCTCTCTGTGTGTAGAGCGCCCACACCGACGCTGCCTCGGGACCGCACGACTGCCAGCTCCCTCCCCCAATGGCTCCAAGCCTCCTCTATGTCCTATAAGAAGGGCCTTGTGCTCCCCTTGATCCCCTTCACGCCGCCCCTTGAGCCCTGGTAAGCCCACCGCCAAATTGCCGCCTTTCTTTTTTTTTCCGCCAGCCTCACCGACGATCCGCGCCCGCCACTCACCGACGCCACCACCTCACATCAGGCGCCACAAACACCGAGGAGCATTTCCCCCAAGATCCTTTTGGAGATTGTCCACTCCCGCCGTCGTTTTTGTCGTCTTCGCCGCCTAAGGCCAATTTCTTCTCCACCACGCACCATCAGCTACCGTCGTCCTCTGGTCCTCCTCCTTGACCCGGTGAGACCACCTTGTTGTGCGCTTCCCCATGCTCCCCTTCCCCGCCTCTGACCGCCACCAGACCTCCTACGCCACCGTGGCCGAGCCGCCACCGCTGCTCCTCTTCACCGCGCCGCCGCTCCGACCCTCCTCCGACCGCCGCACCAGCGTCACCGACTTTGGCTCGAAGAGTGCTCCCCATTTCCACCTTTTCCAAGCTCCGCCACGCTTCCTCACCGGGCGGCGAGCCCAACAAGATGCACGCCTGCTGTCAGGCCGGGCGCTGTTCGACCGCCCAAGGCGTCATTAGTGCCTTAACCCTATCTTAAAACCCTAAGTGCAATCATTATTCATTAATGATGCCCTAAGCACCTTTTACTTTCTTTGCCTTGTGGGCCCGCTACACAGTAATGCCCATTTCATTTAAACCACCCAGGAATCCCCCCCCCCTCATTTCACTAACAATTTGTGAGGGCCCGACCTGGGGAGGTCTTATAGGTTCATCCGAAGGTCCTCCAGGATGTAACATCCCAAAGTGCTATTAGCAAAATTAAAAATAAATAAAGTTATTATTTTATTGGATTTCAAATTTGAAGGAGTTTTGTTGCTTTATTTGAATTTCTAAAGTTTTAAATGTCAAAAGTAAAATTTGCTAAAGTTTTTGAAGTTTTATTTGATTTAAGTTGAAAAATAAACATTTAATTATTTTTGAAGAATTTTAAAAGCTTTTACCTAATTATTTCAAAGCTAAAATAATTTATTTGGAAAATTAAAAGACAACTTTAAGTTGAAAATAATTTTATTAAGTCCAAAATAACTCTAGGAATTTCTGTGAATTTTTCTAGAATTTTTGGATTTAATATGCTATTTTCTAAAAGCCTAAATGAATAAACTGATTATTTTAAAAAGATAAATAGTTTAAAGGTCGGGATTTGGTTTCGGGCCGAAACCTACCGAGCCCACTTGTCAATGAAAACTGTTCGATGTTGTCATTAATCAGTTTTTCCTTCACAAAAATAATTCCAAAATCCAAGAAATTCCAATATCATCATTTCATGTAATTTTGAAATTTCCCGAGGTTCGTTCTCCTTCATACGAACTCTGATTTCGTCGCTTCAAATTTCTAAATTCATATAAATTCAAGATCTAGATAAATAAACCAAAATTATTTAATTTGGAGTTTATTTGAATCATTATTTGAATTTGGCTTATTTTCGCGTATAGATTTTGACGACTTTGGATAGTTAGATTTTGACGCCGTTTGAGAGCAATCAATTGAGCAAGGCAAGTTATACCTTTCATCATATTTGATCCCATTATTTAAAATTATTTAATTCCTGTTTTAAATTGTAGTTATTTCTAAATCCTTTGTACTACCAATCTTGACATTGAAATAAACCTACCTTGTCACCTTAGATGAAAATCTAGTTCATGCAATAGTGTGAACTAGAACTCTTTGGAAAAATTGATGCTTAACCATGCTTAGACCAAAAATATTTGATTTTGTAATTTTCAGCCAAAAATCAAAGGTTGTTTAAAATGTATCCATAGCATCGGTGTGCCATGGAAGTTTGTAAATGATTTTGAAAAATAAAATAAAATTAAAAACTGGTTTGGACTTGGGCGAAACGGATACTTGGTGGGTGCAAGTTTATGCACGGGCTTTTCTCTGGAATGGTTGAGTCCCAGGGTTTGTTTTGGAAGTCACCCAATCAATTAAGAACCGGTCTCCGAGCTGCGAATTGTTAAGCTAAAATCGTACTACCACATGTCCTGTATCGGCAGGACCTGGCCGACTAATTTGCAATGTTTCACCGTGGTCGTTCCATTCAGATGCGGTGGGTAGTCATGTTATGACATACATTAGTCCCACTGGCGCAAGAGGGGGCTCTAATCCTGCAGGTTGCAGCCCAAAGGGAGCAAAACCTTAGCGAGGGGAGACTACGGTGCAATGGCGCTTTGTAAAGACCTTGACATGTGCTCTAGACTGCTTACCTAAGGTAGTGAGCGGTGCTATCGACGGGTACCAGACAAACTAGAGAATTCATGTCATGTGGGTAAAGCTGTACAATCTCTGCAGAGTGTCAATCTATTCGAATAGTCATGTCCACGGTCATGGACATGCCGAGCAAAGCCTTTCTCACATTAGACTTTGGTTTTGATTTCAAAATGATTTTGTAAAACAGTTTTGACATGGATGGGTGTCCATGAGAAAAGTTATGGGTTAAAGACCCGGGTTGGTGCCCATGTTTATGTTGGTGTTAGGCTGGTGCCTACACTAGCTTTATTAATTTATTTAAAACTCAATTTTAATTATTGCAAAAATTGAGCCTTTGAACTTAGTATTGTATTTAAATCATCAAATATTGCTTTTGCCCAAATAAGCCTATATGCCATCCTTTGTTATATCCTTGCATGCATTAACTCTGTTATTGGGTGTAACTTGCGAGCACGGTAGTTGTGCTCATACTTGCTTTATGCAAACAAATTTCAGAGGAGAAGGACTTCGCTTTCCGTGTGGATCTCGACAACTAGGCCGCTACCCAATCGATTGCCTGTGGCAGATCAGCTGGACTCCACTACTTTTTTGTCTTCCGCTGTGTTCTTTATTGTTGGCTTGTAAGCCTTTCTTGTAATAAACTCTGTTGTTAATTATTAATATAATTTGTGATTTATGGATGTTACCATATCTGTTTAACTGTGTGAACTAGCCTTTCTTGTAATAAACTCTGTTGTTAATTATTAATATAATTTGCGATTTATGGATTTTACCATATCTGTTTAACTGTGTGAACTAGCTACTGATCATGGGACTAGTTCAGAAATGCACAGAGGATTTGGGGTGTTAATCCCAGGTCCGACAGAAGTGGTATCAGAGCCATATCGACTGTAGGTCGTAACCTAGTTAGAATGGCCGTTAGTTGGAAAACTTCAAAACTTATTTTATATAACAAGAAAAATAAATTGTTCTCTCCTCATCTTGGTCATCTATCTTTAGCTTCTTCGTAGCAATTCTTTCTTACCTTATTCTTTCTACACCATTTTACAATGTCAAATTGATCCTCTCTCTATTGGAAATTTCTATAGATGGTCAACACGTTTCCTACCATTACGATCAAGAAAGCATCGTAAAGACATTAAGTCATCTTCTCCATCCAAGGACATCGAACAAGATATACAGAAGATCGTTTTGCATGCCCAACCATATAGCTTAAGTTTTCTAAGGCTCATTCTGTGTACTGAGTCGTTTCACCAGCTTATGAGTACCGATCGAGTAGAACGTTGTATTGTTCCTTTATTTGTATGGTGTATTTTCTTCTGTTACGTCGTACATAGATCTTTTTGATCTTGTGTGCAACGATTGCTTAAATGGGTAGACTTTTCTCCTCATAGCTTTCTCTCTCACCCTTTGCTATTTTCCTCTTCTCTAACAATCCATTGGACTTCTAACATATTGATGCACCTGGAACTTGAAGGATGGATTGATACCTCAAAACTTCGATCAACTCAAGACTCTTGGATATGAAGCCAACTTGAAGATAGACTCTCTCTATCTCTCAATTAATTTATCCTTTGTCCATCTTCTTTCTTTCTAGCCTCTCCGAATCTCGGGGACGAGATTTCTTTTAAGGGGAGTAGTTTGTAACATCCCAAAGTGCTGTTACCAAAATTAAAAATAAATAAAGTTATTATTTTATTAGATTTTCTGAAATTTGAAAGAGTTTTGTTGCTTTATTTGAATTTCTGAAGTTTTAAAAGTCAAAAGTAAAATTTCCAAGTTTCAAGTTTTATTTGATTTAAGTTGAAAAATAAAATTTTAATTATTTTTGTGGAATTTTCTCGAATTTTAAAAGCTTTTACCTAATTATTTCAAAGCTAAAATAATTTATTTACAAAATTAAAAGCCAACTTTAAGTTAGAAATAATTTTGTTAAGTCCAAAATAACTCTAAGAATTTCTGTGATTTTTTCTAGAATTTTTGGATTTAATATGCTATTTTCTAAAAGCCTAAATGAATTAACTGAGTATTTTAAAAAGGAAAATACTTCAAAGGTCGGGATTTGTTTTCAGGTCGAAACCTACCGGGCCCACTTTTCAATGAAAACTGGCCGATGATGTCATTAATCAGTTTTTCCTTCATGAAAATAATTCCAAAATCCAAAAAATTCCAATATCATCATTTCATGTAATTTTGAAACTTCCCGGGGTTCGTTCTCCTTCATACGAACTCCGATTCCATCGTTTCAAATTTATAAATTCATATAAATTCAATATATAGATAAATAAGCCAAAATTATTTAATTTGGAGTTTATTTGAATTTTGTTTGAATTTGGCTTATTTTCGCGTATAGATTTTGACGACTTCGAAGAGTCAGATTTCGACGCCATTTGAGAGCAATCAATTGAGCAAGGCAAGTTATACCTTTGATCATATTTGATCCCATTATTTAAAATTATTTAATTTCTGTTTTAAATTATTGCATGCTTATTTATATTCAAGTTAGTTTAAATTCCTCTTTTAAATTGTAGTTATGCCTCAATCCTTTGTACTGCCAATCTTGACATTCAAATAAACCTACCTTGTAACCTTAGATGAAAATCTAGTTCATGCAATAGTATGAACTAGAACTCTTTGGAAAAATTGATGCTTAGCCATGCTTAGACCAAAAAAGTTTGATTTGGGAATTTTCAGCCAAAAATCAAAGGTTGTTTAAAATGTATCCATAGCATCGGTGTGCCATGGAAGTTTGCAAATGATTTTGGAAAATAAAATAAAATCAAAAACTGGTTTGGACTTGGGCGAAACAGATAGTTGGTGGGTGCAAGTTTATGCACAGGCTCTTCTCTAGAATGGTTGAGGCCCATGGTTTGTTTTGGAAGTTGCCTAGTCAATTAAGTACCGATCTGTAAGCTGCAGATTGTTAAGCCAAAATCATACTACCAAATGTCCTATATGGGCAGGACCTGCCCGACTAATTTGCAATGTTTCACTGTGGTCGTTCCCTTTAGATGCGGTGAGTAGTCATGTTATGACCTACGTTAGTCCCACCTGGCGCAAGAGGGGGCTCTAATCCTGCGGGTTGCAGCCCAGAGGGAGCGAAACCTTAGTGAGGGGAGACTGCGGTGGAATGGTGCTTTGTAAAGGCCTTGACACGTGCTCTAGACTGCTTACCTAAGGTAGTGAGCGGAGGTATCGACGGGTACCAGACAAACTAGAGAATTCATGTCATGTGGGTAAAGCTGTACAACCTCTACAGAGTGTCAATCTATTCGAATAGCCGTGTCCACGGTCATGCACATACTGAGCAAAGCCTTTTGCGGATTAGACTTTGGTTTTGATTTCAAAATGATTTTGTAAACAGTTTTGACATGGATGGGTGTCCATGAGAAAAGTTATGGGTTAAAGCCCTAGGTTGGTACCCGTGTTTATGTTGGTGTAAGGTTGGTGCCTACACTAGCTTTATTAATTCATTTAAAACTCAATTTTAATTATTGTAAAAATTGAGCCTTTGAACTTAGTATTGTATTTAAATCTTCAAATATTGCTTTTGCGCAAATAACCCTATAAACCATCCTTTGTTATATCCTTGCGTGCATTAACTCTGTTATTGGTTGTAACTTGCGAGCACGGTAGTTGTGCTCATACTTGCTTTATGCAAACAAATTTCAGAGGAGAAGGACTTCGCTTTCAGTGTGGATCGCAACGACTAGACGACTACCTCAGTCGATTTCCTGTGGCAGATCAGTTGGACTCCACTACTTCTTCGTCTTCTGCTGTGTTCTTTATTGTTGGCTTGTAAGCCTTTCTTGTAATAAACTCTGTTGTTAATTATTAATATAATTGTGCAATTTATGGATGTTACCATATCTGTTTAACTGTGTGAACTAGCTACTGATCATGGGACTAGTTCAAAAATGCATAGAGGATTTGGGGTGTTAATCCCGGGTCCGACATAGGACCACCCGAGAGATCCCCAAGACCACCCGGAGGTCCCTCAAGACCACGCAGGAGGTCTCCAAGACCACCCGGAGGTCCTCTAGGACCACCCAGGAGGTCCCCAGGACCACCTGGACGTCCCGGCCTCTGTGCACTGAGCTAGTCCCAAGATCAGCAAGCTAGCTCGCATAGGCTCAACATCGGTGTCATCACAATCACACACAACAAGCGAAAGATGAAGTAGACAAATTAATATCAATTAAACAAAAGACCTTATGGTCAAGCTTGTTTACAGAGGTGCCACACAGGGCTAAAAAAAAACTCGCAGCGGAAACAAAACACAGCACGGAGCCACTCGGCGAGCCACAGGCTATTGAGTGGAGGATGTCCCGTAGTCCACGAGGTCTTCCATGAACTCCTCCTAATAGTGCTTGGAGAACCCTAGGAGGTCTTCGGCTGCTGATTAACGAGAAGGCGTAAAGCCATGAGTACTTTGAATGTACTCAGCAAGTCATAGGGAAATGAATGCAATTAATATTTATGCAAAGCTTGACAAGGACACTACTACAGAAATGCTAATACTGGACGCCTGATCACAGACGGTTCATTGAAACCGTCTGTATTAAACACAATCTCAAATGGTTTTTGTTTACCCACCGTCTGTGTTATTCTACGCACTAAAAACAGTATGTGAAGAGGTTATATCACAGACAGTTCATGTTTAAAACTGTCTGTAAAGTATCACAAACGGTTCTGACCAAAAACCGTCTGTGATATTACCCAATATCACAGATGGTTTTAAACATGAACCGTCTGTGATATGACCTCTTCATAGACGGTTTTTGTTAAAAATCGTCCATGATAATTAACTCATTACAGACGGTGCAGTGTACATATATAGCTCCCCAACAGAGTCTTCTTGATCTCCATCTCTAGCGCTACGGTAACCGCGGGAGATCTCCAAGCCCGGTGAGTCCATCGCCACTCGCGTCTGGTTTGAGTATCGCCTCACCTCACCGAGCCCGCCGTGGTCCATTTCACTATTGTCGCCGAGGAGCTTGCATTGCCGCCTCTGCTCACCGATCGACGACCGCTTGCCTTGGACCTTCCCCGACTTCATTGACACCTTCCTCGTGATCGAGGTGAGCTACCGGAGCATAAGCATCCTTTAATTTGAGTAGTTTCAGGCGTTTACGCCGAAATCGCTAGAGAAGCGCATGGCGCCGCCACGGGACATCACCGTTGGTTCGCCTTAGGCGACCTTAGGGCCCTGAGCCACGACTATTAGCAATGCGATGTCACCCTAAGCCCAATTTGAGCTTCAAATCCTACTGTTTTTAATCATTTAGTTAATAAACTAACGAGCCTATGACATGTGGGACCGCCATAGATTTTATAAATAAAATCATGAAATAAAAAATGAGTCACTAACAAGTAGGGCCCACATGTTAGTTAATAAAATGCGGAAAAATTTAAAAATGAAAAAAGCCACCTTTAGTTCAGACAAAAATATGCTTTCTTTGTTGGAAAGCGTAATTAAGCCTCAGAAAATATGCTTTCGAAGTCACCCTTTTATTTATTTCCAGGGTTTTCAATACGAACCGTGTGATGGACCGAAGCTGGATGTACGCTGAGAACCGTGTGAGTGAAGAGTACATTAATGGCGTGTGTGCTTTTAAAAGAGCTGCCGAGGAGGATATGTTGAATAAGGGGGCGGAATATATGTACTGTCCATGCATTGACTGCAAGAATCTGTAGATGTTTAACAACCGAGCGCAGATCGAAGCACACTTAATTCGAAGGGGTTTCAAAAAGGGTTATACATCACGGTGAAGAGCATATTATATAGGAAGTCAACGATATGCCGCCGGATGATGTCGATTGTGGTTCCGATTCGGATAGGCTGCACGATGACAATCTAGATCAGATGCTTTGCGATGCAGAAGGGAACTGTGATGAGAGGGAGTATGTTCAATTCCGGGGCTTGATAGAGGACTCGGAGAAACCTTTGTTCCCGAGCTGCAAGCTGGAATACACAAGGTTGTCATCCGTGCTTAAACTGCTGAAATTGAAGGCAAGCAACGGTTGGTCCAACAAGAGTTTCACAGGGCTGTTAGGTCTCTTAGCGGACATGCTTCCGGAGGGAAACGAGTTGCCCAAAACCACCTACAAAGCCAAGAAGGTTCTTTGTCCATTGGGAATGGAAGTAGAAAGAATACATGCATGTCCAAATGACTGTATACTCTACCGTAACGAGTATACAAACATGCATGTATGTTCGGTGTGCAACACATCCCGAAACAAGTGTAAGAATCAATCAGATGACGACGAGGGAATCGAGGTGAAGAAAGGACCTCCTGCTAAGGTGGCGTGGTATCTTCCTGTAATTCCCCGTTTGAAGCGGTTTTTTGTGAACCCAAAGAATGCAAAACTGTTGTATTGGCACTCAAAGGAGCGTAAGAATGACGGAAAGCTAAGACACCTCGCGATTCCGCCTAAAGGAGAAACATCGATAGGAGGTTTGCGACTTCAAATGGAACCGAGGAATATAAGGTTTGGATTGAGTACAGATGGAATGAATCCTTTCGGTAACATGAGTAGCCGACATAGCACTTGACCCGTGACGCTCTGTATCTACAACCTTCCTCCTTGGTTGTGTATGAAGCGGAAGTATATTTTGTTGTTGATACTTATCCAAGGGCCGAAGCAACCTGAGAATGATATTGATGTGTACCTAGCACCATTGATGGAAGATCTAAAAATACTATGGATTGAAGGGGTACAGGTATGGGATGCGTACAAACGAGAGAACTTGACTTTATGTTCCTTGTTGTTTTGCACCATAAATGATTATCCTGCCCCTGCTAATCTGTCGGGCCAAAGTACAAAAGGGGCCAAAGCCTGTAATCACTACTTAGATGATATCGAGAGTGTGTGGCTGAATCTCTCGTGCAAAACCGTGTATATACGTCATCGTAGGTTCCTTCAGATGGCTCACCCATACCGCAGGATGAAGAAACAATTAGACGGAGAGAAGGAGGATAGTTCAGCTCCAAGGCATTTAAGCGGAAAAGAGGTCTATGATATGGTTAAGAATTTAGATGTTGTGCTCGGAAAGGGATGTAAATCGAGGACCCGTAAGAAGAACATGTGGAAGAAGAGATCAATATTTTGGGACTTACCTTATTGGGAGCACCTAGAAGTTCGCCACTGCATCGATGTCATGCACGTAGAGAAGAATGTATGTGACAGCTTGATTGGTCTCTTACTGAACATTCGTGACAAAACAAAGGATGGTGTCAACGCACGGCTTGACTTGGTTGATATGGACATCAGACCTGAGTTAGCACCAACAAAGACCGATAAAGAACGAATGTACCTTCCCCCTGCTTGTTACCCTCTGTCCAAGGCCGAGAGAACTGAACTGGGCCGGTGCTTGCATAGTGTGAAAGTTCCGTCCGGTTACTCCGCCAACATGAAGAAACTTGTTTCAATAGAAGATTTGAAGTTAATTGGCATGAAGTCTCATGATTGTCATGTCTTGATGACACAAATGCTCTCTATTGCAATTAGAAGTATTTTGCCGATCAAGGTCCGAGAGACAATCATGAGGCTGTGTTATTTGTTTAACACAATTGCTCAGAAGGTCATCGATCCCGAAGGACTAAATGCTTTGCACGACGAGGTAGTGACGACTCTATGTGATCTTGAGATGTATTTCCCTTCATTGTTTTTTGATATCATGGTCCATCTCATTGTTCATATTGTGAGGGAGATAAAGATGTGCGGGCCCGTGTTCCTACGTAGCATGTACCCGTTCGAGGTTCATGGGAATTATCAAGTCCTATGTACGGAATCGATCTCGCCGAGGGCAAGATCGCCGAAGGTTATGCAACCGAAGAGGTCATTGAGTTCTGCGTCGATTACATGGCTCAAGTCGAACCGATAGGTGTGCCTCGATCTTGCCATGAGGGGAGGCTCGAAGGTATCGGGACCATCGGAAGGAAAGCAATCACTCCAGATATGGATGCGTATGCTCAAGCCCATTTCACGGTCTTGCAACACATGACCGAAGTATCCTCAGATATCGACCAAAGACAAGGACGTGCTTGACAGCAATGTAATCCGCTATGGCCGGATGTTTGGATCACGAGATAACACAACAGACGGTTCAACCAATGGTTGAAGGAGCGACTTGCTAGGAGCTCGTTAAGTGATATGCTAACAAGGTTGGCAAAAGGGCCAACATTTACAGTTGTGACATGGCGAGAATACAACATAAATGGGTACACATTCTATACGCAGGCTCAGGATATAAAGAGCACTAACCAGAACAGCGGTGTCCGTATAGATGCATTCAGTACCGATGGGCTGAGGAGCTCCTACTATGGGCAAATAGAGGAGATATGGGAGCTCGACTACGTGCTTTTCAAGATCCCCCTATTTTGGTGTCGTTGGGTCCATCTTTCACAGGTCAAGGTCGACAAGTACGGCGTCACTACCGTGGACCTCGAACGTGTCGGATACAAAGACAAACCATTCGTACTTGCTAACCAAGTTGTTCGAGACTTCTATGTTATCGACCCAGCAAATAAGAAGCGCCACGTAGTTCTTCATGGAAAAAGGAGGATTGTCGGAGTTGAGAATGTAGTGGACAAGGAAGAATACAATCAATTTGACAAGTTGCCTCCTTTCGGAAACGGCATAAGGGTCGAGGAAGAAGAACATGACGAAACTAGCTACATACGCGTCGATCATCATGAAGCACTAATTTTTCAAGATTAATTGAACAATGTGTGTATATGTACGTTCTGATGAATGGTTAATTTTAGTTCATTTGAGTTAATTGATTTGTACTGTGAAATGGATGTGATTGTTTCTCAAATGAATGTGAATTGGATGTATATACATGTACTTGTTGTCTTTTCTGCTTGTTTCAAAGGGCATGGCTAGCATTTCCTAGGGCTAGCCAATAAACAGAACTAGACGATACAAAAAAAATATCACAGACGGTTTGTAGATCAAACCGTCTGTGATTATATATCACAGACGGTTCCTTGGTAAAAACTGTCTGTGATACAATATATCACAGACGGTTGTTGATTGGAACCGTCTGTGATATATCACATATCTCAGACGGTTGTTGATTGGAACCGTCTGTGATACATCACATATCACAGACGGTTCTACTTTGGAACCGTTTGTGATACTATGTATCACAAACGATTCTAATTTAGAACCGTCTGAGATGTCTATCCCTATTTATATTCGGACTCTAGGGTTTGCCCGCGCCCGCCACTCAAACGATTAAGTTTCTTAACTCCTCGCTCCCTCCTCCCCCAAGCTTGTCGCCGCCTCCTTGAGCCCGGCGCAACTCCTCCCCCGATCCCGTCGATGCCGCCTCCTCCTCCAACCCGACGCGCCTCCCCCCGAGCCCGCCGCGCCTCCTCCTCCAGCCCGGTGCACCTCCCCCTGAACCCACCGCGCCTCCTCCCCGAAAGCACGCCGCCTCCTCCCCTCTCGAGCAGCCGCGCCTCCCCTTCAACGCCACCCCTCTCGCCCAGTCGCTTCCTCGTCCTTCTTCTCGACACCCAAAGGTAACCAATGTCGAGTTGTCGACCCCGACGCCTTTCCTAACTATTTCTATCAATAATCTGTCATGGTCCCTCATGATAATTGTACTTGTTTTAGGAATTTGTATTTGTTCTAGTCAGTTATTCATATGGTATTTGTTTTGATACTGCTACTGGAATATATTGCAATGTTGTGTGGTGGGCTTGCGATGAATGCTCTATGATGATAATAGTCTTGTACTGAAATTGTTTTGATAATCGGGTTTGTACTTGAGCTCTAATTGGAATGCTTACTCTACATCTAATAGCAATATCAAAATGTTAAATCTTAGCTTTATGCTGATTTCATTTGTTCACATGATGTTCTATTTCTTGTGAAGATGTCTTTCGCTCATTCTTTGTCATTGCCGCCTCATGTGTCTGATGATGCACCATCTTTTGGAATATCCAACCGCGGTAGAAGAAGAGGAATATCGAAAAGGCCTGTGGGCCGATTTACCATCACAGAGGTTGATCAGTCTGGGACCCCTATCAATCCTCGCCGAGCAGCGTCCGCATTCAAAAGAATGGTCGGAATAGTTGCATGGGAACGGGTCAGCGTCAGCTACGATTCGTGGAGGGAGTTGCCCGAACAACTGAAAGCTGCGCTGCTGACGGATATTCTCAAATCGTTCGAGATCCCTAACAACACTGACTCCATGGCGACGACACGCTGCTACTGGTGCAAAGTGTGGAAGAACTTCAAGAGCACGCTTGTCAAGAACTACGTGGAGAAGGATCTCAGGCCCTTCCACAAGTATCCGTTCTTGGAAGAGTCCTCGGCTGAGTTTGTGGCGAAGAAGACGACCGATGAATTTAGGAGTGAAAATTCGGCGCACACGACCCTCCAGGCAAAAAAACAAGCACCCCCACAGACTCGGCACCACTGGGTATGCGGGTAAAATCCCGATATGGAGGGATCATGACCAGCAGGCAAGCTGTTCGAATGTCTCCCTGCTATTTCCCGAGATCACTAATGTGCGCTCCCGATAGTGGTTATTTGGGAGGTTACGTACTAGGCCTAGGGGGAAGTCTACTTTCCAAACCCCGCAGACCAGGAAGTGTCCCAGCGCCTGGTAAGATATCGAACTACCTAGTTTGTAATTACTCCATAACTTCATAGGAAGTGAAATGACATGTCGGGCTATTGCAGGTAATGCTGAGTACGCAATCTTCCCAAGGCTCATTCCAGGCAGATAGGGAGAAAGATATACTCTCCGCGGCCCTAGAAAATAGTGAGCATCCAGGTCACACGAGAGGCGCTGGTGTTTATGTTACATGGGCAAAATGGTTCCAAGCGAACTCCAAATCGTATTGGAGTAGGAAGAGAGCCAAAGCCGAGCACGATGCAAAGCTACGAGAGGAGATTCGTGAATCCCTCATAGATGAGCTCACTGAATCCTTCAGAGATGAGATCAGAGCTGTGACGCAACGGCAGTTGGAGACCTTTGAGCAAAGGATTAGGGAATTGCAAATCCCAAATCAGTTGAAGCCCCTACCCCTACTATGCTAGCCAGCCCCCCCCCCCCCAAACTTCTGAGTAGCTATGTGTCCAACCCTACCCCAATAGGCGATGACAAATTTCCTGTCGATGACATCCAGGTAATAATTATTATCTCTGGAATGCTCGATCCATTGATAGGCCTGTTGGAGTAGCTAATTTTGTATCGTTATGTAGGTGGCTATGAAGTACAAGCTCCAAGTGAGATATGCCTCTATTGCCCTAGATGCTGCTTGGGGCCAGGTGTATCCATCTGGTGTCGGGTCTGTGGGGCCACGGGTAGGCTACGATAGCAACAAACAAAAATTTTCTACCATGCAATCTAGGAAGCCAAACAAGTAGATGAACACAGATCGTTACCACCAGATGCGCAGAGCAGCGGAAGAAGGGTTGGAGCAGTCTAGTCCAACGTAGAGTGCGTCGATGTAGTGGTCGTAGTCGATCGTCCAGCGTCCTCGCGAGTCGATCGTCTCCTCCAGCAACCTCTGCAGTTCCTTGTGAAGATCGCGGATCATCCTCAAGCGCAACAGTCGTAGTAGCGCCTCTACAGTATCCACACGTCCAGGGAAGGAATAACCGTATGTCGGTGTACTAGCACTAAGTCGCATGGCAGAGCTCTCAGGAAGATGGCGGCTAGGGTTTCAGTGGTGATTCACGCGCCCATCCCAACAGCCTCATGCATCTCCTTATATAGTGCTCGTGACGGATCCTATCCGAACACGTTTGACGAATCTTATTCGTATTGGTTTGTTCCAACCCGTTAAGTGTGTGACCCGGTAGGTTCATGCGTAATCGGTTGTGACTCGGAAATCCTTTCCGATCACGAGTCGTAGCGGCTCCTAGTAGAACATAGCGATTCCCGAATACACACAAATTATATCAGACGATCCTTAATGCAATATGATCTACGACCAGGTCCTATCTCTATACAACCAGTTCGTATTTGGTCACGACCAGTTCGTAATTCCTTACGACCAGGTTACGACCACCCTATGACTACGCTCGACCGCCCTCGACCAGCTCAGATCTCCATACGACCATCCAGAATCGCTCGAACTAAGCGACCTACTCAGGGGTGGAGATGGGCCTCGGGCCGGTTGGGTAACGGCCCGAGGCCCAGGGAAAAATGTAATGGAAAAATTTAGTGATTTTGCATCCAAAATATAGCATGCAGTGGACAGGCCCGAGGCTTCCTGGTTGGCCCGAGGCCTCGAGAGAGCCGGCCCAGGCGCCCAGCACCCTCCCTGCCGAGCGGGCCGAGCGGCCAAAGAAAAGGCTACCGAGCCAGGAGCGCTGCGCTGATGCGCTCATTCCACTCCCTCCTGAGTGAGTGGCAACCTCTGGCTCCTCCCCGTCCGGCTGTCCCCCACGGCGCCTCCTACCTCCGGCTCCTCCCTCCCCCGGTGCCTCCGAGCCGCCTCGCAGAGCCGCAGACCACACTCCTCCCAGCCCCCCTTCTAGAGCTGCAAGCCACCATCGCCTCGGCCTGCCAGAGCGATCTGCGCCCGGGCGCCCGAGTGTGAGACCCTTAATTATTGGGATTGTGCCGAATTATAATTATACTGGTAGCATAATTCTTAATTAAGGAACAGTGTAATGTCCTTAATAAAGATCATACTAGAAGCATAATCATAACAAGTAACAATCCAACAATTAGGTTCCTTGATATATGTCATGCAATAGTTCCTGTGATTGACGACTATTGCGCATATATCCTTAAAACAACATTGCATCATACACATACACAAGGCATACATTACTCACATAATTATACATCAAATATTACATTGTATTTCGGTTGCTACAGTACCAGGTCTGTTATAGTAACAGATGACCTTGGGTCATCACAAAAGAGCAAAAGCGAAGCAAAAGATAAACACCATCAATGGCCCCATTATCCCATGAGCTATTATGTGGAGACTAGAATTAGCATTACTCGTTAGCGTCACCCAGATCGGGCGCTAACGGGCATCTCATAAAGAAAACCATCGTCACCGCAACAAGGGGTCATAAAACCCCGAGTACGAAAGGTACTCAAAGAAGTCTTACACAAACTAATAAAAGAAAGTGGTTGTTAGAACCTATACAATGGAATAGAAAGTATATATGCATAAGGTTGACAATGAAGGTTTAAATGGTTCAGTTTGCATAAAGCGATACATATTAACCTACAATTGCTAAATTTTGACAAAGCAGTTTTAATAATTCAATTTGGACTAAAAAGCAGTAAGTAATTGAACATAAGCAAAAACAAGATCAATAATAGTCACAGATCATTACCAAACCGAGCATGACACTCCTCATGCCGAAATTAATAATTCCCAAAACCCAATTTAGAGCAAATTCTATACAGATGACATCAATCCAAGCGTTGTCCGTAACCGTGGACACGGCTATTCGAATAGTTTTAACCCTGCAGGGGTGTACATCTTTACCCACACGATTTAGTTAGCCCGTAAGCCATCTAGAACAATAGCACACTTCCTTTGGTATGCCGCCGTAAACTAAAATTTGGTATTTTTCAACAAGTTAACACTATTGAGTTGGATGACCCATGTGAAACTAATCCCGCTTAAACAACGACTGATAGCATATATTCAACCGAGGCTCACATGTTGTACAGGGAATGCCGACCCACTAATTAAATGCAAACTCGTGTTAGCCACACATATTACACCGCGATGGGGCCCTGAAGGTACGTACATGCGATGTAACACATCTACGCCTTACCCTTCTAAGAACATCCGATATCGATATAAGCTCCACATGGCATACAACACGGCCCGAAGACTTAAGCATCTATGCCATATGAAATCAATACACATGTCCTTACTCTCAGTATCCAACTCAATAATATTAACCCTTTACTTAACCAAACAGCGCCCATAATCTGCGTGTGGAAATGCTAGGGGCTTGAATTGGGCCGTCGAGTTCAGTCCTTAATCAACCTGCATAAGACATCCACAGCTTCCCATTCTCGCACTAGGCACCATCACTAGCATCCACTTGTCCAGATTTGAAATAAATTTAACAACAAGATTTAGATTCATTTCATATTTAAATAAACTGAACAAAGAATCAACAGAAATAAAATGTATTTGTTGTTCCCCGTGTTTGACAAGATAAGCTTGCCAAACACTACCGCTTCTATGGACTGCATGGCTAAGCAAAATTGAAACTAAGTATTACATCACCACAAACTACCTTAGGTTGAGTGTATGATCAATTCAAGGTAAGCCATAAGTTCAGTCATAGCTAACTAGGAACAGAGCATAAATAGTTTTAGAAAATTGCATGCAACAAGATCACCAGATTTTATAAATCTACGGTTCAAAAGATTAGGATCAACATGGTGCGAGAGAGAAGCTTGCCTTGGTAATAATAGATAACCTCTTGTTCAGGTTCTTGTGGCTCAAGAAAAGTTTCAACCACTTGAGAAGAACCGAATCTAGAACACAAAAGCCCAATGAATAGCAAGAAAATGGCAGAGAGCAAAATGCGTAAAAAAGTGCATGATCAATAGCTCAATGCATATTTAACAACATGCTTAAGTTATATCTTACTTAAGGACAATACCTCATATTTAATAGCTGCTGATACAAGTTATCAAAATTTAGTGGTTTAGTAGCACTACAGTTTCAGAATTTGGGAAAACCAAAACAGGACAGGTTAGATAATTGGTTAATTCACTTATACTACAAACAAGATATCTTTGTTCAAACTTGCTCTCCCTTTTTAGTAATCCTGAAATTTGGAATGTATTCAGTACAGGGTTCAAGTGATCTGTTCTTTTAAATCTGCCCAAGATATCTATTTTTCTTCAACAGACAAGGGTAGAAGCCTTAACTCATTACTTATACATTTTACTATAAGAAATAGAAGCTACAACTTGTTGCATGCTGTCGGCATGACCAGCTATAGCAGCCAAGACAAGAGTTTGAGCTTCAGGTTAAGCTACAGTGTCAGTTTTTAGCAAAAACTGCAATTTGGACAGATTGCACGGAATGATTTGCTGCATCATTATACTATAACAAAAGAGTATTTTTGATTAAGCTACAGCTAGACAGGTAAGACTAAAAGTTTAACTCATCACTTAGCATCAATTAACACTAACTATCAATTTTTGGTTGAAACAGGACTGCTGTTTTCAGGTTCAGGACTGCAGGACAGAATGCTAAATTGAAGTTTGGTGATCTAAACACACACTAGTAAAGTGCTATGATGAAGTTTAGAGTATTCCTATCTAATGTAGCAGGTTAGCTTATCATTTGCTAGCAGTAATTGACAAGAGATAATGAAGATACTGTGTAATGTCAGGTTAACCGAAAATAAGACAGAGCACAATCGGCTGTTTGGACAGATTGCAGAAAATTGAATTTTGCTGTTTTATGAAGTATGAACAAAGTAATATTTTGGTTAAAGTTGTTACTAAACAAGTAAGCTAAAGTCTAATATCATTCCTTAGCACTAATTGATAAGAATTGAGATCAAGAAACTTGCTGTGCATGCTGTCGGCTGATTGCCCACAAAATAGCAAAACAAAGATTGCAGGTTTAGGCTGATTTGAAAATATACAAAACAAAAGATTCTTAATTGGAGCTAAAGCTAATCTTTAGAATAGATAATACACCAGACCACCTTGCTAACACCAACCAATAAAGATTGACAGAGGATGACCTTGCTACAGCTCTAGTTGGTTCACCCGACAAAACAAAGAACAGGAGAAGAGTCTTTGCCAACTAACTGATTTGGAAGCATCAAGAATAAAAGAATGGTTGCTAGAGATACTAGGATTTAGTAGGAGGCTATCCAGACTTGAAGATTTAATAGCAAAGCTCAAAATCTTGAAAATGATATGAAAGACCTAAAAGTTCAAAAAAAGAAACCATTCGGTAATATCAAGATTTGAGCATCCTGAGCATAAATGGGTGATTCCAGTGAGCTATTGAGGTTCCTAAGAAGCTCAAGATGGGAAGAATTAAGGATATAACTCACCGCTTAGAGTTGGAGAAGAGAGATTGCAATTTTGGCGAACAAAGCAAGATTTGAAAATCTGCTCACTGTTTTGACCAAGAACGAAAATATGAAGGAAGGCTTGAGCTAATGGATCACAATACATGATCTTGACTTGAAGGATTGAAGAATCACCTCACCGGAGCAAGAAACCACCAAAAGATGCTCCAATGGCGATGGTCCATCGAGAGCCACTCCTTGCTCAACCTACAATGGTTGCCACAATCCACATGATAAGATGAATTGAGCATGCAAGCATGTAGGGATAACAGGGAGTGAAGGCAAGAATTCTTCACTGGACAAGAAAAGAGATGAGGGAAGCTTCACGGTCAACAATGTCAGAGAGCCCAAAAGCTAGGGTTTAATGGAGGTTGAACCTCCAGGGCACATGGAGAGAATTCTGGAGATGGATGCGGTGGCAAGTTGGGGCCAGGTGGCAGAGGTTCATCCACAAGCTCGGGTGATCTCCCCATTTTCCGGCTTTGGTGGTTGCTGCCTGGCGAGAGAAGGAAGAGGAGAGAGAGAGAGAGAGAGAAAGCGCGCCTGTGGCTTCCTTTGCTAGCAAAGACAGAAATATCCCACGGTAGCTCCTTGCTCAAGCAGAAAGAAAGCACTTGGTGCTCAAAGGAAAAGAAAAGATCACCGTCAAAAAGGAAATTGATGGTTGGGATCAGATCTTGGCGTAAAAATAAAAATAAAATGGAGATTTTAGATTATATAACATATCCAAGTTTCAAAATAAGCAAGTGATGCTAATGAAAAACATCTTATTATTGTTTATTAAAAGCTGGATCTATTACAATCGAAGCCCGACGCTTCGCGCCTTGATCCGCCGTCGCGGTGTCGCCCGGTTCAAAGAAGAAGAACGGCATTGGCGCCTTCGTCGCCGACTTCGCCGTCGCCGCTTGCCGTTCCTCGCCCGCCCCCGCCAGATCTGCGCCCAATGCCCGCCCTTCTTCGCCCGCCGCCAGGCTCCCTTTGCCGACGTCGCCGCTCGGCCTCGAGCTCTCAGGCCCCAAGGCTGCTGCCTCGGCCTCTGCCGCCAAGCATATTGTCGGTGCCATCTTTGCCGCCGGTCTTGCCGCTCGCCGTGTGAAGCTCCATCCGCCACCGCTCAGATCGGTCTAGGCGCAGGCGCTGTTAGGTGAGGACCGACTAACCGAGGCTTGTAGCTGAGTAGTTCAAGAGTTGTATTGTATATAAATATAGTTGTTATTTGTTAAGTTATATGAGTAAATGAGTTCTGCACTTAAAGTATTTAATACTTTGGCAATTGATATAACTACATTGGATTGTTTGAGTAAATGAGTTAATTAGTTATGATTTATGACTTATGATTTATGAGTATGAATGTATGATTCAATGTATGGCATATGACGGTATGACAATGTATTAACTTTCTATTTGAATATTTGATGTACTAGAATTAGAAATACATGATGAAGTGGACCAATACATGATGAGTTGCGGAATAAGATGAGTGATGAATGGATGAATGATTGCATGATATGCTATATTGAGCGAGATATATTTGCAAGCATCAATGATAACAAGACTTTACAGCGTTTTCAAAGTATGAGGACGCGTAAGCAGAAACTACCTCGTGCTAGTGGTATGTTACATTCTTATTTCGTAATTTGCATTAAAAATGACGTTGTGGTTTTGTGTTCCTGATTTACATATGCAATTTTATCTTTGCAGGTTCCGGTTCTCGTACTATTGTTGATGAAGATATGATAGGATCAAATGAACCAAATCTTTGTTAATTAAGCAAAAATTACCTCGTGCTAGTGGTATGTTACATTCTCTTTTTTTTTGCTATGTTTTATCTATTTTGTCTTTATCGTTAAACATTGAATTCAAATTTTATTTCGATTATGCATTTGTGTTGTACTTTTGTTATACCTCAGTGTTGATAGTATTTGATGTTAGTTATGGACTTATAGTCGTTTAGTTCTGGGCCCGAGGCTCTCTCAAATCCTGGCTCCGCCACTGGACCTACTCGTGTATACTCCCTTTGCCTCATGATGTCTGGTTGAACTCCAGGTGAGATGTTGTGTCATCCATGGACTGTTCAATACTTTCTCGATCAGGTGTCGGATTACTTCACGTGGTCGAACACTTCGACTACTAGTGGCATGGCCATGCACTTTCTTTATCCGATGACAACGAGGGGCCTAGAGACATCTCTCCTGTTATGTTAGGAGGGGCAAATCCCATATCCGACCAGTCACATTCCTCTGCATGTTTCATAGCATACCTGAAAGCTACCTTTATAACTACCCAGATACGGTGTAGAGTTTGGCAACCCCTAAGAGTGCTATTACATATATAGAAAACCATGCTGATCTTAGGTCTAAGGATTATACATCAACATTGCTTGAGACCAACTAACAACACATAGAATCATAACAATCTCAATAGTGTCTCAAGGTGGGTCTAATCCAACATCATGTTCTCTAACATGTGTCCATATTATTGGTTTGATATCTCCATATCCATGACCCGTGAAACATAGTCATCAACCAATACATATGCTAGTCTATTCATATGTGTCCTCATATGTTTCTGACCAGGGATCGTATAAGAATAATTATCGCAGAAATATAGGGTTTCACAATCAAGTCACATACTTGATAATCAATATTAACAATATTATTCTTGGAACAAGATAACATTTTATCCAATATTATGAACATAAAAAAATATAATCATCTCTATGATTGCCTCTAGGGCATATTTCTAACAGGGTCTTTGGTGCACGGTGCAACACTTACTCCTGGTTTCGCAAAAGTGAATGTGGACGGTGTTTGTGCCAATTTCGGGGCCGTCCCGCTGCATATTCTCCCAAATGACGAGGTCATGACTCTAGAGCAAGCTGTTGGAACATTCATCCAGTGGCCCAAGGGGGACATCTGCCTAGAGCTACCTGCTCCGGTGTCAAGTCCACGGGAGCTGACTGCACCGAAGCTACCTACACCGACGCGGCAAGGGCCCGGTGCATCAGATGCATCTACATCTCGTGCTCAGTCGACTCTTGTGAAGTCGACCTATACAAAGCAAGGCAGCAAGGGCAAATCGAAGACGATTGACTCATGTTCTGATATCCCCTTCTTGCCGTTGGCCCGAAAATTCGTGCTAGGTGAGCCATTGGTCGAGAGGTTAGATAGCCCTACCCTAGGACCGGCTTGCACGGCATTGCATACATGGTACATGGAACAGTCCAACAAGCCGGCTGAACAACGACGCTCGGGTTTCACTGTCAAGTTCAAGGAGGATCATTTTAACCACGAGCATCAAGACTGTGTCTTCACGGTGACCTTCAAGGACTTGTTCTGTCTCTTCAACCTCGACGAGCTCGATGTCTCAATCATACGATGCTGGACACTGTAAGTGTATACAATCACGGTCAATGTTCGTGTAATACCGATAAATGTTATATATAACTCCTTGCTTTTGTATATAGATACATGATGTCTGAAGCCGAAAGAAGGAATTCACCAGTAGGTTTCCTCGACCCACACGTGGTCTCCGAGCAAACCATCGTATGAATGCAACATTCGCCGAGAATTATGTTATAGTTTTTTTCTGGCTCGCGCAACAAGGAATACATACTTTTGCCCTACAACCAGGAGTAAGTGTTGCACTACTGGCTATACTTATTGATTTGTACTTTATAAGCAACACAAACTTAGGTTTAATGACCATGCTGACATACCTGTATAGCTTCCACTAGATTCTAATTGTAATTATACCAAAACGGAAATGGGTAATATACCTAGATTCCCTAAAGAGGTCCACTCACAACTTCACAGTTATCTGGAATTTAATCAACAGGTAAACACATTTCCTCCGTAGAAACTCTATTGTAGTCTTTCCTTCCTTTGCAGTGGCTAAGGCTAACTTCTTGGAGTCACGTAGGGTGTTCGACGTGTTATATGCTAGATCATGGAATTGCAAGGGAAGGTCGCTGCAACACGATCTAACTTTCTCGGTACTCGCTAGCTAGGTAGCACACATTAATCCTATATAACACTTCGTAGTAATGCCTCTCGAACTAACCAATTCTATTTTTGCGGTTACCAAAGAATTACGGCCATAACGTCTGTGGATACTATGTTTGCCACAACATGGAACTACTCATCGGTTCCGCGATCACCAATGATCCTCAGGTTTGTCAATCTTGCAATAATTATTTCATATATACTTACCAATTTATATAACCACGAATTTAATCTTCCTATTGACAGGTTGCGACCATCGCTAAAACTGCGTTGGAACAGAGCGAACTCATAAAAGTTCGATCACACCTTGCATCATTCCTGAACAGTCAGGTCATAAATCCAGATGGGAGTTTCCACAGTGTAGATTGAACTTAATGGTACTTGTGTGTAAATTAATGTACATTAATGATTAATTTTAGTTAATTGATTTGTGAATTGGATGTGCTTGTTTCTGAAATGAATGCGAATTTGATGTGCTTGCTTCTGAAATGGATGCGAATTGGATGTGCTTGTTTCAGAGGGCATGGCTAGTATTTCTTGAGGCTAGCCAATAAAAAGAAATAGATTTAGCAATGCAAAATAATATCACAGACGGTTTGTAGATGAAACCGTCTGTGATAGTAGAAAATAACAGACGGTTTCATCTACAAACCATCTGTGATACTCTACTGTCACAGACGGTTTCATCTACAAACCGTCTGTGATAGTCGAGTATCACAGACGGTTTCATCTACAAACTATCTGTGATTTTCTACTATCACAGACGGTTTTGAGTTTATAACCGTCTGTGATATTATGTATTACAGACAGTTCGCAAACCATCTATGATGACCTCATGTATTACTGACCCATAAACTCAAACAGCTCACGAAACCATCTGTGATGGTGTTTTTGAACCGTCTGTTAAGGCCTTTTCTGTAGTAGTGGGGATAGCTGTATGGTTAGTTTGCGGAAAGCAACATTTACTGGAAATACATTAAGTAGATTGCAAAATACAAGTTAAAAAGATATAATACATAAGTACACAAGTTCTTTGAAAACAACACACGACCACCCTGGTCATGTGCCCAGACTACTCACGACCACCCTGGTCGTGAGTCCAACCACATCGGAACACAACCACGACCACATTTTGAGAAAATAGTCTACCCCTTGCGTGAAAGAACCGGGCATGTCCATAACCGAGGACGCGGCTATTCGAATAGATTTTACACTCTGCAGAGGTTGTACACTTTACCCACAAGACACGAAGTCCTCTAGTTGGTTGGGCACCCGTCGATGTCCCTGCTCACTTCCTTTGGTAAGCAGTCTAGAGCTCGTGACAAGGCCTTTACAAAGGTCAGTCCTGACTTGGTTCTGCCCGCTAAGGATTAGCCATGCTGGGCCCCCTCTTGTGCCATTCGACAACCACGATGGAACCGCATCAGGACCTTGCTAATTAGTTGGCCAGGACAACCCCATAATGGACTTGTGGTTGCACGGTAAAGACCCAGATCGATGGTGTACAAGGTTAAGTCCTTAGTTGGCTGCTCAGGCGAGACTATCCACATCCCAGTGTGCTCAAGGCACCCACACTCACCACCATCCACTCGCCCGAGCATAAATCATTTTCAGTTCAACCCGGCCAAATGACCACCCTGGTCATAGCTCACAAATTTTAACAATTGTGGCATTTCCACGATTCCATAGCTCATTAGTCAAGTTTAATATTCTTTGATTCATGAGATTGTGAGACCAACGTGTACTAAAGCATTGCTGAATAATAAAGCGCACCTATGTTGGTATACAAAGACATCCAACTAGGATAACACATCCTACAAGTATCCAAGGGTATATGTCAACATGTTATATTCAACCATACCAAGGAGTCATTTTGACAAGTGGTGCTTATCTACTCCCAAAACCATTTTTATAAAACTAGCCATGCATGTTCATAACAAAACAATATCCTTTTTGCAAAATAGGTTCAACATGATCAAAGGTCTATGACTTGCCTTTGCTGAAGAACTAAGCTTCTTCGGTTGAGAATGCTGGGTCCAGGAGGTCTTTAGAACAACCAGATCCTACACGCGTGAAAAGGAACAAGATAAATAAAACAAACCCATAAAAACTTCAACGGAATAACCAAACTAGAGCTAAAAAGAAAAACACATAATCAAGGCGAAGATAGGAACTTGAATCACTGATTCAGAGCTCCTATCGAGGGAGAAAGAGCTCTTCAAAAGGAGGTCTGAGCTGGGAGGGAGGTCCAAAGCACTGAGAAAAGAAAAGGGAGGCAAGAGGCCTCTCTAGTGCTTTATAAAAGCACGGGGAGGTCCGGAGAGGAGGAGGACGCATTCAATGCGCACGACTGGAGCAAGTGATGGAGGGAAAGGAGCGGGTAAAAGAGGTGACAAAAGAGGAAAAGATAGGTTATGGTGGAGGTGACCGCATTTAATGCGAAACGACCGCATTTAATGCGCGAAGACTCCCGCAGTACTGAGACACGACGAGAGGAAGAAGAAGGTGAGCAGAGGACCTGAGAAGGTGGTCCCACTGGAGAGGTGGTCGTGACCAAAGGGAGGTCGTGACCACAAGGGTGGTCTTTGCAAAAAGACCAAGGGGAGGTCGTGACCGCCAGGGGAGGTCGTGAACGCAAGGGAAGGTCCTGACCACAAGGGGTGGTCTTGACCACGAGGGTGGCCTTTGCAAAAAGACCAAGAGGGTGGTCTTTGCAAAAAGACCAAGGAGAGCTTGCGACCCAAAAGGAGGTCATGATCCAAAGGAGAGGTTTGGACCTCAAGGGAGGTCGTGACCCAAAAGGGTGGTCTTTGCAAAAAACCGAGGAGAGGTCGCGACCCAAAAGAATGTCGTGACCCAAAGGAGAGGTCTGGACCTCAAGGGAGATCGTGACCCAAAAGGGTGGTTTTGCAAAAAGACCGAAGAGGTGGTCTTTGCAAAAAGACTACAAGGATGGGGAGGTCCAAGACAGTCCGCAGCGCGCGCGCCTGAACTCAACTTGATCTGACCATCTGACCTTAAACGGGCGGCCCAACCCAGAGGCGAAGTTCGGACTGGTTGAACAGCACAATTTCATCGGATCATCCAAGCATGATCGGATGGCTCGGACCGAGCATGCTCGCGCGAAGAGAGAGAAAAGGATTGACAGGCGGAGAGGTCTAAACGAAAAGGGAGGTCTAGACTGAGGGGAAGGTCCTGAGAATGAGGAGGTCCTCAGGACGGGGAGGTCCTGATGGTCCAGATGGAACTCAAGGAGGTCCTGACGGTCAAGATGAACTCAAAGGAGGTCCTGACGGTCAAGATGAACTCAAAGGAGGTCCTGAGAACGAGAGGAAAAGAGGGTTGAACAAGAGGAAGGTCCAAAAAGGAGAGATTCAACCCGAACTTTGAATGTCAGAAATCAAGGATGTTTGAAACATAAACCTGAGCTTGGAGCACCTCGGGGTGGTCGTGACCCAAGGGGAGGTCAAAACCGAAGGAAGGTTCAAACAGAGAAGGAGGTCTAGACTGAAAGGAGGTCTAAACCAAAGGAAGGTCTAGACTAAAGGAAAGTCCAAACAAAAGACACAAGGGGAGGTCCAACCGGGGAGGTTTGAACGAACAAAGAGAAGGAAAAACAACGCTAGAGCTTAAATAACTCCAAATAAACCCAACTTTGACATTAGTTGAAGTTCGATTAATTCACATTAAACCTCCAAATTTCCTAAATCTTCTAGTTAAGCTTGAGGAAATCAACAAAACTGAATGGTTATTTTTATTTTGAAAACTCTTAATAACTCTAGAAAATTGGGATGTTACAGACCTACACCCCTTAAAGGGAATCTCGACCCCAAGATTCGGGCTGGCTAGGGAATAGGTGCGGGAACTAGGTCTTCAAGTCCTCTTCACGCTCCCAAGTGGCTTCTTCTTCAAAGTGGTTGCTCCACTGGACCTTGTAGAACCGGATGACCTTGCTTCTTATTTCACGCTTGGACACTTCCAAGATCTTGACGGGTTGCTCTTTGTAACAGAGGTCTTCTTGGAGGTCGACTGCTTCTAGGGGCATTTGCTCTTCTGACGCACGCAAGCACTTCCTCAACTGAGACACATGGAAGACATCATGCACGCCAGACAACTGAGGTGGGAGTTCCAACTTATAAGCAACTTCTCCTTTTCTGGTAAGGACTGGAAAAGGTCAAATGTACCTTGGTGCAAGCTTCCCGCTAACTCTGAACTGACGCATTCCTTTGAGAGGTGATACCTTAAGGTACACATGATCTCTAGGTGCAAAAGCTAAATCTCGACGTCGATTATCAACATAGCTCTTTTGCCTGCTCTGGGCCGTTTTCAGCTTTTCTCTGATGGACTTGGCTTGATCTTCGGCTTCCTTCAATATTTATGGTCCAAGCACTTGTCCTTCTCCTAACTCCATCCAATACAATGGGGTCCTACACATCCCTCCGTAGAGGGCTTCAAATGGGGACATCTGCGAGCTTGACTGATGACTATTGTTGTAAGAAAACTCTGCATAAGGCAACAATTGGTCCCAACTGGTTTGGTTCTCTAGAGCACAGGCTCTCAACATATTTTCTAGAATCTGGTTCACTCTTTCAGTTTGACCATCTGTCTGAGGGTGGTAGGCAGTGCTGAAGTTCAAATTGGTGCCCAAAACACTATGCAACTTTTGCCAGAACCTTGAAGTGAACTGAGATCCTTGATCCGACACAATCTTCTTAGGCACTCCATGCTGACATACAATTCTTGACATGTATATTCCTGCAAGTCTGTCTCGTGAGTAAGTGGTCTTGACTGGAATGAAATGAGCAACATTGGTTAGATGATCCACGACTACCCAAATAGAGTCATATCCGGCTTGGGTTCTTGGTAGACCAGTGATAAAGTCCATGCTAATTTCTTTCCATTTCCATCCTGGTATGCTTAGAGGCTACAAAAGTCCAGGAGGTCTTTGATGCTCGGCTTTTACTCACTAGCAAAAATCACACTACACCACATACTCAACGATCTCACACTTCATGCTAGGCCACCAAAAGAGCTCCTTGAGGTCTTGGTACATCTTCGTGCTTCCGGGGTGGATGGAGTACAAGGTATCATGTGCTTCCTTGAGTATCAATTGCTTGAGCTCTTTCTGATCTGGTACACAAATGCGCTTGTCGAACCAAACAGTCCCATGCTCATCTTCTGAAAACTCCAAGCATTTACCCTTCTTCATGTTGCTTTTGATCTCCTAGATGTCCACATCTTCGGTTTGAGCCTTCCTGATTTGACCTTGAAGGGTGGGTTGGACTTCTAGGGCAGCCAAGAAGCCTTCTTCCACCAACGCAAGCTTGAGCTTTTGGAACTCTTCACGAAGTGCCGGCTGACTTTCCTTGATCATCAATGTGTTATAGTAGACCTTCCTACTTAATGCAGTCGAACCATTATCTGAGTTAGCATGATGCAAATGATGGTCCATGCAAGAAGATCCAATCTCATCCTTGGAGGCACGCCGCGAGTGGACAGCTCGATGAGGAAAACGAAGTCCATCTCTAGAAAAGCGGCGATGGCCTTGCTTAAAAGCACCAAGATGAGAACCAACAGAAGCATCAAAAGAACTCACACAACCACGCCGTGGGTGTGTATCTCGATGAACAAAACGAGGTCCACCTCTTTGACAACGGCGGAAATCCTGCCTCGGGGCAGCTCGTGGACCAAAACCAAAACTATGCAAACCATGTCCATGGTGCTGTCCGACACCACTAGAAAAGGTGTCAAAGAAGCCATCAACAAAGCGAGTCCTCTTGCTAGGCTCTTTAGTGTGCATGTCATGAGAAAGACTATGCCCACTAGGAAACTTAGAAGCATGAGCTCGACGCAAATGTTTTGCACGCCGGAAACAAAAGTCAGCAAGATGTCCATTCTTCCCACAAAATGAGCAATGGTGTAAAGGTCTACTAGTAGACGCGGTCCGAGAGGACGAAGCACCATTGTTACTCAAAGAAGAAGTCTTGGAAGAATTAACATCACGAATTGTCCTCGCATTGGCACTAGACCCACACATGCCATGAGAAAGGCTATGTGTGTTCCTAGAGGTACGACGACGCACTCGATGCTCAAGTTTCAAATGGCGAAAGCAAAACTCAAGAGTGTGTCCATTCTTCTTACAAAAGGTGCAATGGTACTTCTCTTTTGAAGATTTAGTACCATTTGAGAGAGTAGCACCTTTGTCTCTACAAATACGTTGGACAACACAAGAAGAGTCCGTGAGAGTCGAACTCACCAAAGAAGAGCTATCCAAAGCGATGCCACAAAAACCAACATCAAGTGACTCACATTTAGTACAAAAAGACTCCAACTCCGAATGCAAAGATGCAAGAGAAATCTTAAAAACATCAATCTCGGAGTGAAGGCAAATACAAGAGTCACATGACTTGGCGCTCATATCACCGTGCAAAGACTCAATTTTGCTCTTCAAAGAAATGCAAGATGTGCAAGAAATTAACGATGCTTTTGAATTAAGCATGCAATTCAAGTCATCAATTTCAATTTCTAAACGAGCACAATTCTTGCAAAAGACTAAACCATCCTTAAGCAATTTTTCAAATTTCAAGCACATGCTACAAGGCCTAGCTTTAATTTCAACAATCTCAGCCCTAGCATTCTCTAATTGCTCAAGGTGAAAGGAATTAGTCAATTTAAGCTTCTCAAAATCAGCAAGCATGCCTACACAAGAATCACAATTATTTCTAGCCATAGAATTAAGATTGCCTACTTCTAACTTAGCATTGTCAAGTTCATAATGTAAGGCAATACAAGAATCACATGGCATAGAAGCATTTAATCTCAATATTTCATTTTCAGATTTTAGGCATGCAAAAGAGTTATTCAGGTTCTCCATGTCTACAAGCAATGAATCATAAGCATTCATGGAGGTTTTCAATTCGGAGAGCTCATGAGACAAGTCACCCTTCTCTTTTTCTAACAATTTTACTTTCTTCCTAAGAGCAAGCAGTTTAAGATCATATGAATATAAGACATTTACAAGTTTTTCTTTGCTCACCTTGCTTAGCTCAAGTAGGGGATCGTCCTCGGAAGACTCATCACTATCATCCTCAAAATGCTCATCATCATGTTCATCGTCAATTGCTACTGTGCATATGCCAATAGGCTCCTTCTCCTTGGGCTCTAAAAGTGACTCATCCCTGAAACTAGGGTAATCAAAACAAAAGGAATCACCACAAATATCACAGGAGACTTCCTCCTCAATCGCCATCTTAACTAATGCACATTCAAACATCTTGTCATGAAGGATCTCAATGGTAAAACAACCCTGACAAGATGCAAAGAAACGCTCACAAGTCCTCATATCAGTCGCCATGCTCAAAGATCAGTTAGGATCACAAAAGAGCAAACTTGGCTCTGATACCAATTGTAGGACCGGAAAGGTGACTAGAGGGGGGGGGTGAATAGACGCTTTCTCTATTTTTCACCTCGATCGAACTCAATACTACTTTCACTCCAATAGCTATAAAAGCTATGAAGATCTGTAGACAGGCATAGCGGATGACCTGTGTTGAATCCGATCAAACCTCGAAGCACAAGACTAAAAACATCTCGCAGCCGCACAAGAAGATGTGTAAGGACTAACTAGCTTGCTGTAAATATGAGATGAACAGAACAGCACTAGACTGCAAGCCGCTGCCACAAGGGAACCGATTTTTGAGGGCTCTCCACAGTTTTCGTCAACGTCCTCGGATCCTCCCAGTCCGGCAGTGACAAGCATATCTCACAAACACCTTGACTCTTATCAAAACTGAAGGATCCGGTCACAAGGCTATCAATAACAGACACTAGACAGCGAAAGAAACAAAACCGAATGCACACGCAAAGACATCGATCCAATTCACATCATTGATAGGCAGTGAACTACTAATCAAAACACAAAAGAAACTGCCACTGCTACTTTTATAAAAACCGAATCAGCCTCACAGATCCGACATACACGAACAGAGAAACAGCATTCAAAGCAATAAAATATTCCACAGATGGCAGCCAAGAATGGAGACAAAGATGCAGTGAATTGACAGAGAATAAAGACCTGCGCATGAATTCATCAAATAGTTTTTGATCTCTCTCTCTCGCTCGCAGGAACAAAAAACGACGGCCGATTCAGCTGCAAGCCGCCGCCCAGATACTTAGGATTTCGCGTGGACACTCAAGCAACCATGGATCCAAACAACAAAACCCACTAGCAGATAAAAAAAACTAAACTTCAGAAGTGATCTCGGGGCAAACACAAAGGAAACCGCTCACAGCAGAAAGCAAGGACGGCGATCACTGTAGCCGCAACAAAAACTTTCTCTAAGCAGCTGCCAGCTCTGGTTTTTGCGAGGGAGACAGGCCACCGCCCGCACAGCTTGGCCCGCATCAAACCATCAGACACGGAGCTGACACGCAATCACAAGAAACTGCAAACCGATGGGAAAGGAAACAGCACTTCAACACACAACCGAAGGCAGCCTAAAAAACATGACCTTCCAACAGCTAAAGACTTAAAGCAAAAATCACATCAAACAGAGTACAGGACTTGGCGCTGATTTCTATCAGAGGAGCAGGCGAGCCGCCATCGGCTTTTTTTCTTGATCTCTGTATGCCGCCATCGCTTATCTTTTTTTCGCCAAATAAATACCGCTAAGGGCATCTCATTTTTTCCAAGCAACTGGCCGCCGCCTCAGGCTTCCATTTTTTTTACTTTTTCTCCAGCGGCAGCCAAGAATATTCCATCTCCTATTCCTTTTATATGACAGCCACCAAACCCTAAAACCCTTTTAGAATTTGGAGCTAAACCTAATGGGCTTCCATTAAGGCCCAACATCAACGGAACATACACACACGCAAATTAAAGCGCCGTCTTCAATTCTCTCGACTAAAACCACTTCCTTTGCGCCATCCCGCGCCATGGTTTAGCCAAAAGGTCACCAAGATGGTGTTTGGCAAAATTACCAAAATACCCCTTCTCGATCCTTCTCCAAAAGACCGAGTCCATCTGCTGGCACTCGCCGCTGCCATGCGTGTAGGTTGATCAACGGCTCCATGTCGTCAAGTCTCTCGTCCGGATCCCACCGCACCACCGAGCACTTGTAACGACTCGCGCCGCTTGATCCAACGATCGCCAACCGCCTGTTCGGTCATCCATGTCCATTCTGCGCCCCGCTTGAGTCACTTGACCTCACCCGGCATCCATGATCGTTTTGGACCTCAGCTCTCGAAGCTTAGTCCCGATCCTCCTCGCCGTTGACCGTCGTTGACCTGCAAGCCACCTGCACAGCAATAGACAAGCAAACACAAATCCGGGAACAAGTTCTTCACAACTTGACCCACGTTAGTGAAAACATGCATCATGCAACACATATGGACTATAGCCTATGAACTCAATCTATTCCAAAGCCAAAATCCCAAAAAGACTAAAGATCATCCTTTTAACTTTGCCGAAAATGCGTGAAACTTCAAACCAAAAGCAACATTGCCAATTGTTTCATCATCCTAAGATCATGGGCATATCCCCATGATATCCACATAAACTTATCCAGATATTCCATGAACACCTTATTCATCAAGTTCAGAAAGTAAGCAGGGGCATTGGTTAAGCCAAAAGACATGACTGTGAACTCAAATAGAACATATCGAGTTGAAAAGGCGGTCTTGGGGATGTCCTCTTGGCGAATCTTCAACTGGTGATATCCTGACCTCAAGTCTATCTTGGAGAACACTCCGGCTCCTTTTAGCTGGTCAAACAGGACATCTATCCTAGGTAGAGGGTACTTGTTCTTGATAGTGACTTCATTGAAGGCTCTATAATCCACACACATCCACTAAGTACCATCCTTCTTGGCAACAAAGATCACTGGAGCTCCCCAAGGTGAGGAACTCGGTCTGACAAAACCCTTCTCAAGCATCTCCTCAATCTATTTCATCAAATCCACCAGGTCGTCAACAGGTAGACAGTAAGGTCTCTTGGCTATTGTGGCAGTCACTGAGACTAAGTTGATGACAAACTCTAGATCTTTGTCTGGCGGCATTCTGGGTAGCTCATCTAGAAAGACTTCTGGGAACTCATAGACCACTGGCACATCCTCTAAAGACATGGCTTGGACACTACAGATCAAAGCTCTCTCGGGTTCCTCAGAGGTGGCTTCAAATTTCACCTTAACTCCCACTGGACTGACCAAGGTGATGCTTCTTCCACCACAATCCAAAACTGCTTGATGGCTAGCCAGCCAATCCATGCCCAAAATTACATCTAGAGACTAGGTGTCGATGAGAATCAAGTTGGCTAGGAAGTCTACCCCTTCTATGATCATCTTAACTTGTGGACAACTCTGGTTCGCACTTAACTCCGAACCAGGGGATTGAACCAACAAGGAGGTCTTAAGAGGCAAAACCTTCAGCTGATGTTTTGAAGCAAAAATTTGAGAAACAAATGAATGGGAAGCTCCAGAATCAAACAAAACAGTGGCTGGTGCTGAATTTACAAAGAACTTACCCAGCACGACGTTCGGGGCTGTCTGGGCCTCCTCAATGGTGACATGATTCACACGTCCTCTCTTAGGAGGTGGGGAGGTCTTGGCAGGCGCAGGGGAGGTCTGGGGAGCTCCACGACCTGCTCCTGGCACTGGGGCTCTAACTGGAGTGGCGCCTTGGTTGACTCGGATTGGGGCTAGGCCTTGCTTTTGCGGGTAGTTGCTGGCATAGTGTCCCAACTATCAGCAGTTGTAAGAAGTGATTCCCACGGCGGGGTTGCCGCTCCTGGAAGGTTGGTTGACGGTACTGCTGCTGGGGCTGGGGCTACGGACACTTGGAGTAGCCGGGTGAGGCACTGCTAGAGAAGTCCTGAAAGTGGCCGAAGGAGCAAATCGAGCAGGATGCTAGGCACTGGTCCTAGCTCTCTGCGGATGTCCTTGAAGAGCATCGGGCTATGTCATCTTCCTCTTATAGGACTCGATAAGCTCTCGGCGAGATTCTTCTATGAGCATGGTCTTATTCACTGTAACAGCCCAAAATCCCTAAGTTGGATTAGTTAAGCATCTAATGTGCATTTGTGAAATTTTGGACTTTTTAAAACTTTTTGTTGCAGCAAATAGGTTTCAATTGTGTGAATATTTTAGTTAGATTTTATATTCTCTGATATGCTTGTTTGGATTTTTTGGAATTTTTGGAGCTTAATTGGTTCCCTATTTAATTTGCATGTTCAATTTTGAATTTGAATTTAAAACACAAGCCTAATAGGTAAATAAAACAAATGGGAATGAAAGTTGATAAATAAAAATCTAAATACAATATAATTGTTCTAAATATAATTTGAGAAATTAATTAATGCATGTTTGCAATTTTCTCACATCAAGTAATAAAAATCAATACTAAATCAAATTGTTTGAAAAACTGCAATTAGAAATTTAATTATTTTGATTTATGCTTTCACATGCATCACAAAAATCATATCATTATGCATACATTAGTATCGCTATTCTCAATTTCCAGTTAGACTGACCACGGGCGAAACGCTTGCGTGTCCCTTCTTTTCTTGTCATCTGTCTTTTCCCTTCCCTGCTAACTACTTTCGCTTCTCTCCTTCAAATCTCGTCCAAAGACTCAAAACCAAGCCATGCATGTCATACCACCGCGATCGTCATTGCACGACCAACCCATTTCTGCAATTCTTTTCCGCATGCATGGCAGTTTGAGCGAATTCGCAAAAGGAGGAAAAGAAGTAACAGATGAAACACCTGTGTGTCCATTCTTTTCCCTAACTTCTCTTCTCGCAATCACAATCAAAAACCAAAAATCGTGCGACGCATGTTATATCGTTGCGTTCGTCGTCACGTAAGCATTCCATTTTCGCGGTTGGTTCCCGTATGTGAGATTGTTTGAACAAGTTGAAGAAAATGAGGAGGAACAATACTGTACAATAGCTAGTTACAGCAATTGTCATTCCTTTGTCTTGAACCGAACAACTCCCTAACCATTTCCTGCTGCCCAGCCGAACACATCCCCTCCACTGCCCATTCTCATTTTTGCTCACTACCCAGCCAAGCTTTTCACCATTACATTTTCTCCAACTCTTGTCCTGCCCATTTCTTTAACAGCCAACAAAAATAGGAACTTTAAAGATTTTTAGAGAAAATCACACTCTAGATAAATTCCTGAAAATTTTACCTAATTATCTACACTATGTCAGGAATCTTCAATAAAACTTTTGTGATTTTTGGAGCTAGGAAACTATGTCTAAAAATTACCAGACTCCCTGCTGCTATTTGTTTTTTTTTTCCAGCCGAACCAACCCTTTCTCTCTCTCATTTCCTTTCTCCCAACACCAAAGCCCCTTGGGTCACTGTCACTTTCTTCTCCCTATTCGGCACTGCCATTTTATTTTTCTTCCCAACACACCACTGGCATTTCTTGCCCAGCCGAATTAACACCACCACTCAATACTTTATACAACCACCACTACTCACTGTTAATTCACAGCCATTCAACCTCCCAACCACTTCACCTCTCCACGCTGCTCTTTCTTCCACCTACAGCTCATGCCTTTTTCTTTTCTTTTCTTCCCCCAACAGAGAAGCATTCTTCATGAGCTCAAGCCCCAAACCAACTTCTCTCCTCCCAATCCCAATCAAAAACACAAAACTAATCCTTGCATGCTACACCACCGTGATCCTCATCACTCAAGTATTCTGTTTCTACAACTCGTTTCTACATGCAAGATCATTGGAGCAATTTAGAGTAGAGGGAAGGAAGTGGCAGCATGCTGTGCAGTGCTAGCATGAAGCAGCAGGCGGCACTAAATGCAGCGACTCCACTCGGTGGACATGTCCAGCATGCAGCAGCAATCCAGGCGGGTGGAGTGGCAGCGGTAGTGTAGCTCCAGCAGGAGGTGCAGCCGGCAAAGCAGCGGAGGCGAGGTGGCGGCCAGTAGCAGTAGCTCGGTGGCGCATTGGTGGATGGCGCGACGACGCTGTAGCGGCAGCCCAGCACCAAGACGAAGGACAGTGAGGTGGCGGCGCTGTCCAGCGGCGTCGGCAGCGGCGCATGTGGAGCAGCGGAGGCTCGGCGAGGGTGACGGCGATGCATGCGAGCGGTTGGCGGTGCGTGCGAGCGGCTCGGGTGGTACAGCGCGCGGCAGCGCTGCAGCCGGTGCGAAGATGAGGATGCCGAGGTGCTGTCCAGTAGTGTAACGAGCACGATGAGGCGGAGCACGATGCCGAGGCGCTGCATCCAGCGGTGGTGTCGGCAGCGGCTCGCCACGGTGGCCGAGGCGAGGAGGCAAGGCCAGCGGATGTGGACTTGTGTGCGAACGAGTGGCCGAACGGACGTGAGAGCGGCGACGACTACGGTGGACGCGGACGGGCACCAAGAAGACGACGTCCGGTGGTAGTCACACGCCTAGCGCGTGTGATGGTAAAATCCTTAGGATTAATTGCATTACTGTGTTTATGCATTAGTTTGTGCATGTGCATAATCATATTAAGCATGTCATTTTATTATTCATGCATGTTTAAATGCAATTAACAAATGGATAGTCTATTTTAACCATGAACTAATTGGTCACTCAAAAATTTTCTTAACAAATGAATATATGGTTTGGTAAGAAGTTTAGTTAACACTCTCTCTTAAATGGATGAATGAACAGTGAGGTAAATCCATGTCTAGTGCCAAAAACAAATTGATTAGAAAGGATAATAAATTCTTGGCCATTAACATTTAATCCAAAAGACTAAATTAATCTTGAGTCATGAATTAGAATTGGTTAGTTAAGCAACAATAAGTTACTGCCCTTTTCTAATGCAAGTAGATGGAAAAGTTTTATTGGATTAAATAGCTTTTAGAGTTTGATCGAAAGAGAGCACTCTAAATCTGAAAAACAAGTGTTAAGAATGATCCCTATAAAACAGTGAATCTCCATTAGGTAATTGAATTTATCGAAGTAGCTAGTAAGCTAATTAAAGAAGCTAATTCTCCTTAGTAAAGTTGTTAAGAGAGTAGAGGGTAGTTAGATTTGACCGAACCCTGTGCCATAGTTGTGTTAGTAGCAATAGAGGCACTAAGTCAATGAGATAGTTATAAAAAGTTTGGCTTAAACTTCAAAACCTCATAACTAAATGAAATCAACTCCAATTCGAGTGAAACCAATTTTGTTGGTTTTCATTCTTAATGTACTTTAACTTGGAATAGGTTTGAATCATGTTATTGCCCCAGAAAATTTCCAAATTGGAATTAATTTTTGGAATGAACTATTTTTACACTAGAAATTAAATTAACTTCAAAAATTCGTAAGTAATTCATTTGAACTCCAAATGGGATGAATCCAATTGGATTGTTCATATAATTTTATCCTATATCCATTTTTGTAATCCTTATATCCACCACTATCCTACAAAATTTCACTAAATAATTAAAATCATATGAACAGTAACAGATGAGAATTAATTTAATTTTCCTGAAATCTGAGATTCAAACTACTATAACTCTCGCATACTAAATCCAAACGGAATAATTCTTTCATATAAATTCATATAAAATCATGGTCTTCCTTCTGTGATTTTGTCATGATTTTTGGATGAATTTGAATTTTTGAGTATTCTCGGTGTTATTCATTCTTATTTGTGCTTTTGGATTCTTTCGATAGGTTCCGACGATTATATTGAATACGAGAGTGATCCTCTGCAGTAAGAAAGTTATCTCCAGCAAGGCAAGCAGTTTGATCATAAATATCCCATTACTTTCAAAGTCTAATACTTTGTTTACAAATTATATGTATGCATGCTTTTGTGTCAAAGTTTATTTTCCCGATTAGAGGTAGCTATTCCTATTGCATGGTTGCCCTTAAATTGTTATCCCCTACCACAAAACATAAGTTACTAATATCGCTGGTGGATTAGAGCCTGGTGATTTAATTATGCTCTTTTATTGTCTTTACGGTGTCATGCTTAGAAATGCTTAGTTACCGGTAGAATTGGGTGGCACTACTACAGAAATGCTAATACTGGACGCCTGATCATAGACGGTTCATCGAAACCGTCTGTATTAAACACAATCTCAGACGGTTTTTGTTACCCACCGTCTGTGTTATTCTCCGCGCTTAAAACCGCTCAGGAAGATGTCATATCACGAGCGGTTCATGTTTGGAACCGTCTGTGATACTTCACAGACGGTTCCAAACATGAACCGTCTGTGATATTGCCCAATATCACAGACGGGTTTTGTTAAAAACCGTCCGTGATAATTAACTCATCACAGACGTATATATATAGCTCGCCTCCGGCCAAAACAGATATAGTCTTCTTGATCTCCATATCTCTGGCGCTCACGATAGGTCCATCGCCGTTCGTGCGGTTTGAGTACATCGCCTCACCTCACCGAGCCGGCTGGTCCATTTCACCAGTATATTGTCGCCGAGAGCTTGCCGCCGCCTCTGTTCACCGATCGACGACCCATCGCGCCTTGGACCTTCCCGACTTTCATTGACACCTTCCTCGTGATCGAGGTGAGATCTCAAGCATAAGCATCCTTTAATTTGAGTAGTTTGACGTTTGCGCGAAATCGCTAGTTCGAGCGCCTCATGTGGGACATCACCGTCGGTTCGCCTCGGCGAGACCTTAGGGCCGAGAGCCACGACTATATAGCAATGCGATGTCACCCTAAGCCCAGCTTTGAGCTTCAAATTAATCCTACTATTTTTAATCATTTAGTTAATAAACTAACGAGTCTATGACATGTGGGACCGCCATAGATTTTATAAATAAAATCATGAAATAAAAAATGAGTCACTGACAAGTAGGGCCCACATGTAAGTTAATAAAATCCAAAAAATGTAAAAATGAAAAAATCGTAATTAAGCCTCGGAAAATACGCTTTGAAAGTCATCATCCTTTTATTTATTTTCGGGGTTTTCAATACGAACCGTGTGATGGACCGGTTGGATGTACACCGAGAACCGTGTGAGTGAAGAGTACATTAATGGCGTGTCTGCTTTTACAAGAGCCGCCGAGGAGGATATATTGAATAAGGGCGGAATATATGTATCGTCCATGCATTGACCGCGAGAATCAAGATGTTTAACAACCGAGCGCAGATCGAAGCACACTTGATTCAAGGGGTTTCAAAAGGGTTATACATGTTGGACCATCACGGTGAAGAGCATATTATACTGAAGTCAACGATATGCCGCCGAATGATGTCGATTGTGGTTCCGATTCGGATAGGCTGCACGATGACAATCTAGATCGGATGCTTCGCGATGCGAAGGAACCGTGATGAGAGGGAGTATGTTCAATTCCGGGGCGTGATGAAGGACTCAGAGAAACCTTTGTTCCCGGGCTGCAAGTCGGAATACACAAGGTTGTCATCCGTGCTTAAACTGCTAAAATTGACGGCAAGCAACGGTTGGTCCGACAAGAGTTTCACGGAGCTGTTAGGTCTCTTAGCGAACATGCTTCCGGAGGGAAATGAGTTGCCCAAAACCACCTACAAAGCCAAAAAGGTTCTTTGTCCATTGGGAATGGAAGTAGAAAGAATACATGCATGTCCGAACGATCAGATCCTCTACCGTAACGAGTATACAAACATGCATGTATGTCCGGTGTGCAACGATCCCGATACAAGCGTAAGAAGCAATCGGATGACGACGAGGAATCGAGGTGAAGAAAGGACCTCCTGCTAAGGTGGCGTGGTATCTTCTGTAATTCCCGTTTGAAGCGGTTTTTTGCGAACCCAAAGAATGCAAAACTGTTGTATTGGCACTCAGAGGAGCGTAAGAATGACGGAAAGTTAAGACACCCTGCTGATTCCGCCCAGTGGAGAAACATCGATAGGAGGTTTGCAGACTTCGGTGCGGAACCGAGGAATATAAAGTTTGGATTGAGTACAGATGGAATGAATCCTTTCGGTAACATGAGCAGCCGACATAACACTTGGCCCGTGACGCTCTGTATCTACAACCTTCCTCCTTGGTTGTGTATGAAGCGGAAGTATATTTTGTTATCGATACTTATCCAAGGGCCGAAGCAACCTGGGAATGATATTGATGTGTACCTAGCACCATTGATGGAAGATCTAAAAATCTTGTGGATTGAAGGGCAAGTATGGGATGCGTACAAACGAGAGAACTTCACTTTACGCCTTGTTGTCTGCACCATAAATGATTATCCTGCCCTTGCTAATCTGTCGGGCCAGAGTACAAAAGGGGCCAAAGCCTGTACTCACTGCTTAGATGATACCGAGAGTGTGTGGCTGAATCACTCGCGCAAAACCGTGTACATGCATCATCGTAGGTTCCTTCGGAGGGCTCACCCATACCGCAGATGAAGAAACAATTGACGGAGAGAAGGAGGACAGTTCACTCCAAGGCATTTAAGCGGAAAAGATGTCTATGATATGGTTAAGGATTTAGATGTTGTGCTTGGAAAGGGATGTAAATCGAGGACAAGTAAGAAGAACATGTGGAAGAAGAGATCAATATTTTGGGACTTACCTTATTGGGAGCACCTAGAAGTTCGCCATTTGCATCGGCGTCATGCATGTAGAGAAGAATGTATGTGATGACTTGATTGGTCTCTTCTTGAACATTCGTGACAAAACAAAGGATGGTGTCAACGCATGCGGCTTGACTTGGTTGATATGGACATCGGACTGAGTTAGCACCAACAAGGACCGATAAAGGACGAACGTACCTTCCCCGCTTGTTACACTCTGTCCAAGGCGAGAGAACCGAATCTGCGCGGTGCTTGCATGGCGTGAAAGTTCCGTCCGGTTACTCCACCAACATGAAGAAACTTGTTTCGATAAAAGATTTGAAGTTAATTGGCATGAAGTCTCATGATTGTCATGTGTTGATGACACAAATGCTCCTGTTGCAATTAGAAGTATTTTGCCGATCAAGGTCCGAGAGACAATCATGAGGTCGTGTTATTTTTTAACACAATTGCTCGTAAGGTCATCGATCTCGAAGGACTAGATGCTCTGCAGACGAGGTGGTGATGACACTATGTGATCTTGAGATGTATTTCCCTCCGTCGTTTTTCGATATCATGGTCCATCTCATTGTTCATATTGTGAGGAGATAAAGATGTGCGGGCCCGTGTTCCTCGTAGCATGTACCCGCTTGAGAGGTTCATGGAATTCTCAAGTCATATGTACGGAATCGATCTCGGCGAGGGCAAGATCGCCGAAGGTTATGCAACCAAGAGGTCATTGAGTTCTCGCCTCGATTACATGGCTCAGTCGAACCGATAGGTGTGCCTCGATCTCACCATGAGGGGAGGCTCGAGGGTATCGGGACCATCGGAAGGAAAGCAATCACTCCAAATATGGATCGTATGCTCAAGCCCATTTCACGGTCTTGCAACACATGACCGAAGTGTCCCAGATATCGACCAAAGACAAGGGGCGTGCTTGATGTAATCCGCGCGCCGATGTTTGGATCACGAGACAACACAACAGACGGTTCAACCAATGGTTGAAGGAGCGACTTGCTAGGAGCTCGTCAAGTGATATGCTGACATGGTTGGCAAAAGGGCCAACATTTACAGCTTGTAACATGGCGAGGATCGACATAAATGGGTACACATTCTATACATAGGCTCAGGATATAAAAAGCACTAACGAGAATAGCGGTGTCCGCATAGATGCATTCAGTACCGGTGGGCTGAGGAGCTCCTACTATGGGCAAATAGAGGAGATATGGGAGCTCGACTACGTGCTTTTCAAGATCCCCCTATTTCGGTGCCGTTGGGTCCATCTCCCACAGGTGAAGGTCGACAAGTACGGGCGTCACTACCGTGGACCTCGAACGTGTCGGATACAAAGACGAACCATTCGTCTTGGCTAACCAAGTTGTTCAAGTCTTCTATGTTACCGACCGGCAAATAAGAAGCGCCACGTAGTTCTTCATGGAAAAGGAGGATTGTCGGAGTTGAGAATGTAGTGGGCGAGGAAGAATACAATCAATTTGACGAGTTGCCTCCTTTCGAAAGCGGCATAAGGGTCGAGGAAGAAGAACATGACGAAACTAGCTACATACTGCGTCGATCATCATGAAGGGCTAATTTTAAAGATTAATTGAACAATGTGTGTATATGTATATACATTACGATGAATGGTTAATTTTAGTTCATTTGAGTTAATTAATTGATTTGTCTTGTGAAATGGATGTGATTGTTTCTCAAATGAATGTGAATTGGATGTATATACATGTACTTGTTGTCTTTTACGCTTGTTTCAGAGGGCATGGCTAGCATTTCTGAGGCTAGCCAATAAATGATCGATCTAGATATTAACCAATACAAAATAATATCACGACGGTTTGAACTACGCATCGTCTCACATGTATATCACAGCGGTTGTTTATCAAAACCGTCATGTTACATCTATATCACGAGCGGTTGTTTATTAACACCGCTGCAGGATATCATCATATATCACGAGCGGTTCTAAGTTAGAACCGCTGCGATATATCATATATCACGAGCGGTTATTTATTAAAACCGTTTGTGATTCATCACATATCACGACGGTTGTTTATTAAAACCGTGCATGATACCTCGCATATCACGAGCGGTTCTAAGTTAGAACCGCTCGATGATAGTGTATCATGAGCAGTTCTAATTTAGAACCGTGTGTGATGTCCATCCCTATTTACATTCGGACTCTAGCTAGGGTTTGCTGCGCGCCACTCTCAAACGATTAAGTTTCTCAACTCCTCTCGCTCCCTCCTCCCCCGAGCCCGTCGCCACCGTCCTCGACCGCCTCCTCGAGCCCGCGCTTCTCCTCCCGATCCTGCCGACGCCGCCTCCTCCTCCAGCCCGGCGCGCCTCCCCCCGAGCCCGCCGAGCCTCCTCCTACAGCCCGGCGCGCCTCCCCCCGAGCCCACCGCGCCTCCTGCCCCGAGCCCGCCGCCTCCTCCTCCCAGAGCCAGCCGCGCCTCCCCTTCGACGCCTTGCGCCTCCTGCTCGTCTTGCTCCTGCTCGTCCGTCTCGTCGACGCCCAAAGGTAACCAATGCCGAGTTACCGATCGACCCCCACGCCCCTTTCCCTAACTATTTCTATCAATAATCTGTCATGGTCCTTCATGATAATTGTACATGTTTTAGGAATTTGTATTTGTTCTAATCGCTTATTCATATGGTATTTGTTTTGATATCGCTCTCGAATACATTGCAATGATAATTCTATTTCTTATGAAGATGTCTTCCGCTCATTCTCGAGTCATCGCCGCCTCATGTGTCTGATGATGCACCATCCTCTGGAACAATATCCAACCACGGTAGAAGAGGAGGAATATCGAAAAGGCCCACGGGCCGATTTACCATCACGGAGGTCGATCAGTCTGGGACCCCTATCAATCATCGCCGAAAGCGGCGTCCGCATTCCGGAGAATGGTCGAATAGTTGCACGGAACGGGTCAAGATCACCTATGATTCGTGGAAGGTGGTGCCCGACCATCGAAAACTCTCAGGTCTTTGGCGGAAATTCTCGCATCGCTCGAGATCCCTAAGAACTCCCGGACTCGTCGGCGACGACAGCGTTACTCTGCGTGCAAAGCGTGGAAGAACTTCAAGAGCACGCTTGTCAAGAACTACGTGGAGAAGGATCTAAAGCCGCCCTTCTACAAGTATCTATTCTTGGAAGAGTCTGGGCCGAAGTTTGTGGCGAAGAAGACGACAGATGAATTTAAGAGTGAAAGTCGCGCTACGGCCCTCCAGTAAAAACAAGCACCCCCACGCACTCGGCACGGCTGGGTATGCGGGTAAAGCCCGATATGGAGGGATCAGAACAGCGAAAAGCGCTTTGAATCTCTCCTGCTATTTCGAGATCACTAATGTGCGTGCCTGACGGTGGTTATTTGCGAGGTTATGTATTCGCCTCGGGAAGTGTACTTTCCAAACCCGAAGACCGTGAAGTGTCCCAACGCCTGGTAAGATATCGAACTACCTAGTTTGTAATTACTCCATAACTTCATAGGAAGTGAAATGACATGTCGGGCTATATTGCAGATAACGTTGAGTGCACAATCTTCCCAAGGCTCATTCCAGGCAGATAGGGAGAAAGATATACTCTCTGCGGCCCTAGGAAACAGTGAGCATCCGGGTCGCACGAGAGGCGCTGGTGTTTTTGTTACATGGGAACAATGGTTCCAAGCGGACTCCGGATCGTATCGGAGTAGGAAGAGAGCCAAAGCCGAGCACGATGCAAAGCTACGAGAGGATCTTCGTGCATCCCTCGAAGATGAGCTCATTTGAAAAATTCAATCAATCCTTTGAGGAAAGGATTCGTATGCTCGAGCAAAAGCGGATAGAGACCTTTGAGGAAAGGATTAAGGGATTGCAAATGCCAAGTCGGTTGGAAGCCCTACCCTACTATACTGCTAGCTTGACCCCCCCAAACATCCGAGTAGTGCAAGATCCAACCCTAACCCTACCACAATAGGTGATGACAGATTTTCCGTCGATGACATCCGGTAATAATTATTATCTCTGGAATACTCAATCCATTGATAGGCTGTTGGAGTAGCTAATTTTGTATCGTTATATGCGTGGGTGGCTCTGAAGTGCAAGCTCCAAGTGAGATATGTCTCTGTTGCCCTAGATCTTTGCTTGGGGCGGTGTATCCATCCGTATCGGAGCTTTGGTGCACGTGCAAATCTAGCGCCGGTTTCGCAAAAGTGAATGTGGACGGTGTTTGTGCCAATTTCGAGGCCGTCCCGCCAAAATTCCCCAAACGATGAGGTCATGACTCTAGGGCAAGCCGTTGGAACATTCATCCAAAGGCCCAAGGAGGACATCCGCACGAGCTACCGCTCGGTGTCAACTTCACGGAATGTCTTGCAACGGCATCAAGTCCACGGACTGACTTCACCGGCTACTCTGACCGACATGGCAAGGGCCCGCCGCATCACATGCATCTACACTCGTGCTCGACCGACTCTTGTGAAGTCGACCTATACAAAGCGAGGCAGCAAGGGCAAGGTCAAATCGAAGACGATCGAGTCCTCTCCTAATATCCCTTCTTGCCGTTGGCGGAAATACAAGCCAAAGCGAGCCGTTGCTCGAGAAGTTAGACAGCCCTACCCTAGGACCGGATTGCACGGAATTGCATGCATGGTACATGGAATCCAACAAGCGGTTGATCAACGATGCTCGGGTGTCATCGTCAAGTTCAAGGAGCATCATTTTAACCACGTGTATCAAGACGCCGTCTTCACGGTGACCTTCGATGACTTGTTCGTCTCTTCAACCTCGGCGAGCTCGACGTCTCAATCATACGATCTTTCGACAATCGTAAGTGTGTACAATCACGGTCAATGTTCGTGTAATATCGATAAATGTTATATATAACTCCTAGCTTTTGTATAATAGATACATGATCTGTGAAGCGAAAGAAGGAAATCACCTAGGTTTCCTCGACCCACACGTTGTCTCCGAGCAAAGCATCACGGCGAATGCAACATTCGTCGAGAATTACGTTATAGATTTTTTCATGGCTCACCGCAACAAGGAATTCATACTTTTGCCCTACAACCAGAAGTAAGTAGTGTTGCACTACTGGCTATACTTGTTGATTTGTACTTTATAAGCAACACGAACTTAGGTTTAATGACCATGCTGACATACCTGTGTAGGTTCCATTGGATTCTAATTGTAATTATACCAAAACAGAAATACGTAATATACCTAGATTCCCTACAGAGGGCCACTCACAACTTCACAGCTATCCGGAGTTTAATCATCAGGTAAACACATTTCCTCCATAGAAACTCTATTGTAGTCTTTCCTTCCTTTGCAATGGCTAAGGCTAACTTCTTGGAGTCACGTAGGGTGTTCGACGTGTTACATGCTAAAGGATGGAATATCAAGGGAAGGACGCTGCAACATGATCAAACATTCCCAAAGATTTGCTAGCTAGTACACATTAATCCTATATAACACTTCGTAGCAATGCCTCTCGAACTAACCAATTCTATTTTTGCGGTGCCACCGAAATTACCGGGCAACGTCTGTGGATACTATGTTTGCCACAACATGCAACTACTCATCGGTTCCGCGATCACCAATGATCCTCAGGTTTGTCAATCTTTCAACAATTATTTCATATATACTTACCAATTTATATAAGCCCGAATTTAACCTTCATATCGACAGGTTGCGAACATCACCGAAATCATGGAGCAGGCGAGCTCATAAAAATTCGATCACACCTTGCATCATTCCCGAACAGACGGTCATAAATCCAAATGGGAGTTTCCACAAAGGTAGCGATTGAACTTGATTGAGATAGATTGAACATAATGGTACATGTGTGTAAATTAATGTACATTAATGGTTAAATTTAGTTAATTGATTTGTGAATTGGATGTGTGCTTGTTTCTGAAATGAATGCAATTTTGATGTGCTTCTGAAATGAATGAGAATTGGATGTGCTTGTTTCAGAGGGCATGGCTAGCATTTCCTGAGGCTAGCCAATAAACAGAAATAGATTTAGCAATGCAAAGACTACTACACGACGATGCGTAGATGAAACCGTGCGTGATAATCGATTACCACGACGATGCGTATATGAAACCATCGTGATAGTGGACTATCACGACGGTTTCATATACGCATCGCTCGCGGTAATCGATCATCACGCATTTGGTTTCATCTACGCACCGCTGCGGTGGTCAATCATCTATCGCGACGGTTTTATCTACGGACCGCCTGTGGTAATCGAATATCACGACGGTTTTATCTACGCATCGCTCAGTAAGTCGATTATCACGCGATTTGCATCTATAGACCGCCTGTGATAGTATATTCTGACGGTTCGAAAACCGCTCGTGATGACCATTAGCATTATCGACCCATAAACTCGCACGGCTCACGGAACCGCTCGTGATGGCGTTGAACCGTCTGAAGGCCTTTTCGTAGTAGTGTGGTTATCGACTTAGTCGATAATCGTGATCACACAAAATTATTATTATCATTATGCTCAAGACCTTGTGCTTTGTTACTTTGTAAAGTCAAAAAGCTGGCGAAAATAAAATTGTTTCATGACTTGGGCACAATGGATGTTGGTGTGATCTGTTGGGTGTGAATGGAATGGTGCCTAAGTCCCCAAGGACCGAGTTACTTGTGTCACTAAGCCAAGCGCTTGTTGCGTGCTAACCACATGCGAGGGATATGGGACCTCTCTTGACTTAGTACTTTGGCGTGTGTTAGCTCCGAGTTGCATGGTGGGCTATTGGGTGAGCAGTGGTGGAGGTTATCCACTCCAAGGAGCATTGTCCTTTATAAGGAGGTGAGCATCTTTGATGACTCCACATCAACGTTTGGGGTTTCCTCCCATATGGGCGACTCGTAGTTAATACAAAATATTGGAAACGTCTCGTAGGACTTAGCCGTGCCAGTATACCAAAGGAAGTGTGCTAATAGCTTGGCGAAAAGGCGGTCTGACGTGTGGGTACATTGGTACACCCCTACAGGGTTCAAACTATTCGAATAGCCTAGTCCTAGATTATGGACATGCTTGGTAAGGTCGTGCAAGAACTAGATTATAACATTTAATTAAAACTTGATGTGGGTGGTATGAATTGGGAATTCATGCTATTGTTGTGGTCGCTATTGGATTAGCCATTTCCAGGATGTCTTGTTACTATTGTTACTTATTTCTCACTGTTTTTGTCAAATAAAAACAGATTGTAAAACTGCTTTAAATCTATTACATTATTGCAAATGAAAACTTGCTTTATGCTGAAAATGAGTCTAGAGCCTCCTCCACTTAAATAAGCTTGCATGTAGCTATGTATAGGCCTGTTACCCTACACGTAAGTCTTGCGAGTACATTTTTGTACTCATTTGCTTTGCTTAATTAATTGTTGCAGAGGAGGTTGATCCCCAAGGTATCGACTATTGTGAGACCGACTTCGTACAGGACGACTAGCTTGGCGACCCGGTCGGTTGCCTTGTGGGTAATGGCAAACCGTTTGGCTTTTGTTTATCGCCATCTTATGGCTTATTTTTCCGCTGCTACTTTGGTTATTTACCTTGTTATTTGGCCGGTCGGCCCTACTTTTGTAATATGATCTTGTATGTCCTTTAAGTTGTACGCTTGTAATGACTTGTGTATGGAATAGATGCTTAATTTTTGTATGGGGCATGTGTACTGCAATTCTGGGAAGTACATATGCGCCGAGAGTTGGGATATTTAACTTGTAATGCTAGGGCCAAATGGATGGTTAAGTATTACAAGTTAAATACCCCGGGTTCTCACAAAAGTTGGTATCAGAGCCATGATGACCATAGAAACCCCTAGCTTGGTCGTCTTTAGGATATTTTGGAAAATTTAGTTTCAAAAATATCAAATGGTTTATGAAAACTTAAGTAAGCTCTCATATTTTATTCCTTACCTATCTTAGATTGCTCATCTCACCTTGTTCTTGTTTAAGTTTTGAAAAGTTGTTTTCTCTCACCTTCTTTCAAAAGATAGTTGTTACCGTTTAAATTCAGTTTTGGGATTCAATGAGAGTTGTAATTTGAAGTGTTGGCTGTCTTTTGGTGAAGATTAGAAGCTTTTAGAGTTGGAAAGTTCAGCTTGGAGCATGCATACAAGTTTTGGACAGCAAGCGCAAGTTTTGGACAGCAAGCACTTAGTTTGTCGTTAGGGTTAAAAATGTGAGGATAATTCAACTAAAACTCATGGGAATTGAACGGGTAAGATGTGATATTAGTTGGCTAGTGCCTAATACACCCCCAATGATATTACTTAACTTGTAGACGCTGGATTTTGTGGTATGATCATTTGCTCTCTTTTGTTCCAAGTAATTGCGCATCGCCTATGGGCGGCATGTATAGCAATTATATCGGAAAACTAATTGTGGTTCATTTGTATCTCATTTTGGTGATTTTGAAATGATTAGTACATATTAGGGTTAAATTGCATATCCGTTGTCCATTTTCTCACCTTATGCTCATTCTTTTCTCACCACATTCCATATACCCCAAAATATTAAGGGGGGTAGAAGATACCTCAAATTACTTGTTAGGTATATTGATTCTTATACTTTGGTCATGCATATAGTTTCTAAATTAACTCAAGCATCTCTTGTTACTCAAGTTGTATAAATCAAGAAGCATGGTTAGTAGTCCATCTTGGTTATTAAAGCATGAAAATGACTAACATGAAGAAGTATGAATTGAAATTGCCATTAATTTCTTTATCTTAATATTGTTAACCCAAAATGGAATTTAACAACTTGCCATGCTCATTTAGATTCTTTGCATAAATCTGAAATTTTTGGATGTCTTGGATGTTATGGCTTGATGTGCTAGATATTGTATGGAAGTAAAGTACATGCTTGCCTTTTAAATTAAGAAGTGAACTTATTATATTTTGATCTAAGAGTAGCTCATATTTATGTTGTTCAATTGAAAGTGTTTAAAACATGCTAGATTTGCTTATGTAGTCAATTGTTCTTTATGCAAAGTGAAACTCATTTCTTGTTTTGTTGCAATTTTGACTTGGATTGAAAGAAAAATACTTACATAATCGATGGTAGATCCTAAAATCTTGAAATTATTCACATGATAACCTGATGGTGTGTAGTAATAAATATAATTTTTCTAGAATTTATTGAACTTTTTTTGCCTAGATATTAATTCAAACACTTTGCAGTGTTGTTCTAGCCAATTTTAAATCTGTGATCACATTTAATACGACACAACCGCATTTAATGCGCGAAGACTCCCACGGTACTGAGACATAATGAGAGGAAGAAGAAGGTGAGAAGGGGACCTGAGAAGGTGGTCCCACAGGAGAGGTGGTCGTGACCGCAAGGGTGGTCTTTGCAAAAAGACAAAGGGGGGGGGGTCGTGACCGCCAAGGGTGGTTGTGATCGTAAGGGAAGGTCCTGACCACAAGGGGTGGTCTTGACCACGAGGGTAGTCTTTGCAAAAAGACCAAGGAGTGGTCGTGACCCAAAAGGAGGTCGTGACCCAAAGGAGAGGTCTGGACCTCAAGGGAGGTCATGTCCCAAAAGGGTGGTGTCGACGATCAAATCACCGATCTTATGAAATGAAAGAGGAAAATGACGCGATAATTCCTGGGAGAGAATGGGGCCACTCTTTGTTGATATGAACTGGATTTACAAGGGGGTGCTCACGACCCAACTGGGGACTTATCCTAATTACACTGGATATCAAGATTGCTATCTTGCTTTGTAGAACTTGTATTGATGTTCCTAATGCTTCCGCCGTATATTGATCTCCCATTGGTCTTCTGTGCTTCACTCTTAAATAGTTTCTGAAGGGGTGGCAGTTACTCCTGGAGAAGGCGTCTTGAGTGAAGTGTTGCGATCGGTCGATGCGTCTGAGATTAAGCGTTAATCTGCAAGGTTCAATGTTCGAGACATCAAACTGTATTGGTAGTTGTTGTCAGTGTCTTTAGGACCCTTTAACTGCGCGGTATGAAGTATATAACACATGCTATATTCATCGCACGATAAGGATATATTTGGGTTTAGTTATAAACACTAGTTCATAGCGTTTCTAAGCAGCTACCTGGTCGGAGGGTTGGTACAGGACCTTTGTCCGACCAGGGTACCCTTATGTAACCTCTGGAATCATCACGACCAGTGAGGTCGTTAGCCTTAGGGGTTACGACCAAGAAGACGTATGATCATTTATGTATTAAAATAATACATAGAGGTTTTAATCCTCGTCAGGTGGTCTTTGCAAAAAGACCAAGGGGGTGGTCTTTGTAAAAAGACTGAGGAGAGGTCGCGACCCAAAAGGAGGTCGTGACCCAAAGGAGAGGTCTAGACCTCAAGGGAGGTCGTAACCCAAAAGGGTGGTCTTTGTAAAAAGACCAAAGAGATGGTCTTTGCAAAAAGACCACAAGGACGGGGAGGTCCAGGACAGTCCGCAGTGCGCGCGCCTGAATTCAACTTGATCTAACCGTCCGACCTTAATCGGGCGGCCCAACCCAGAGGTGAAGTTCGGACTGGTTGAACAGCACAATTTCATCGGACCATCCAAGCACGATCGGACGGCTCAGACCGAGCGCGCTTGCGCGAAGAGAGAGAAAAGGATTGACAAGCAGAGAGGTCCAAATGACAAGGGAGGTCTGGACTGAGGGGGAGGTCCTGAGGACAAGGAGGTCCTGAGGACGGGGAGGTCCTGACAGTCCAGATGGAATCAAAGGAGGTCCTGACGGTCAAGATGAACTCAAAGGCGGTCCTGACGGTCAAGATGAACTCAAAGGAGGTCCTGAGAACGAGAAGAAAAGAGGGTTGAACAAGAGAAAGGTCCAAAAAGGAGAGATTCAACCCGAACTTTGAAAGTCAGAAATCAAGGATGTTTGAAACATAAACCCGAGCTTGGAGCACCTCGGGGTGGTCGTGACCCAAGGGGAGGTCAAAACCGAAGGAAGGTTCAAACAGAGAAGGAGATCTAGACCGAAAGGATGTCTAAACCAAAAGAGGGTCTGGACTAAAGGGAAGTCCAGACAAAAGACACAAGGGGAGGTCCAACCGAGGAGGTCTGAACGAACTGAGAGAAGGAAAAACAACGCCAGAACTCAAATAACTCCAAATAAACCCAACTTTCGCATTAGTTGAAGTTTGATTAATTCACATTAAACCTCCAAATTTCCAAAATCTTCCAGTTAAGCTTGAGCAAATCAACAAAACCAAATGGTTATTTTTATTTTGAAAACTCTTAAGAACTCTAGAAAATTGGGATGCTACACAGTGGGCCCCCCTTTTTACTGTTCCCATGGACCGGCGCCCCACACGCATGAACCCTGCCCATGCACTGTGCCATGCACCATTTCTCTCTCTCTCTCTCTCTCTCTCTCTCTCTCTCTCTCTCTCTTTTAATTCCAATTTAAACTTCGGAAGCTCTGTTCTCCTCCGTTATAGCTCCAAAAATTATGAAATTTGTTTCTAAAATTTTGTAAATTCAAGATCTTGCTAATGGCATAGATCTTGTTCAATTTGGAGTTTATTTGTCATTCTTGTGTATTTATTTGCTCTCTTTGCCTGTTTGTGCCTTTTTCTAGTACGTTCGTCCGAATAGGATTTGAAGATGCAGGAGATCTCTAAGTTGATCAAGCCCAAGAATATCAAGACTCTCTTGCCTATAACCAAGGCGAGTCAATGCTTTGATTATTTTGATCCTACATTTTATGTAAATTATATATTTTTAAATTACCAAAATTGCATGCTTTAATTCTTTAATCAAATGTATGTTAAAGCTTAAGGTAGTTAAATACCCATTTGAAGATTTATTAATTAATATGTCATCCATTGATATTTGAATCCATTATTTCATGTCACCCTAGTAACTATGTGGTAATTACTAGTTATAGGTTGTACTTAAGTGACACACTAATCTTGCTTAAGTACCGGGGTATTCAAATACCCCAATCATCATTTCTTGAAACATGAAATAGTTTTGGGCAGTCATTGGTGGTCCATAGCTGAAATGAATGAGATAATTTGGTTTTACTCCTCAAAACCCTAATAATTGCTAATACCACATCTGGGCAGATGGCAAGGCGGTGGGTGCTCAAGGAACATGAGAGTGGTTGGTATGTGCTACAAACCGCCCGGATGGATTAATGACTTAATCTTGTCACGACCTCCTATGTAAAACAAGTACAACCACAAGTCTGCATCCTGCAACTTGGCTTAGTAAAATTATTAAACCTTGAATGTATCTCACTGGGTGGAGAAAGGGAATGTGCAAGCGTGCGGTACATCCAACTTGAATGGGACACTGATACAAGGTGAAGTTGCCAGCCGTTGTGTGTAGTCCAACTACGCCAGACGCTGCGGTACAACAATCTCGCACAACGTATGGGTGTCACCCCATATGAGTGAGATGACGGAAAGGGCAATATAGTTTGAAAGGTTACTGTGACGGTCGGTCAACTACATGACTAAGGAATCATGTAGGGTAATGAGTATGACTATCGCTTGTGGGTACAGTGTACAACCTCTACAGAGTCTAAATTGTTTAAACAGCCGTGCCTATGGTTAAAGGCGAACATGGGAACTTTACTTGAGTTAGTTCTATTTCAAAAACCTTTATGGGTAGTATGAAAAATGTGGAGGGCTCACCTAGCCCTGAGATTGGATTTTACATGAGCCGCCGAGCTCAGCGGTGTTAATAATTGGAGGTAGCTCCAATCAAAAGAAGCATAGTGTAGAGTTTCCGATGGAGGGAACCTCTGCTGTTATACAAATATTGCACAATTACTCTCTTTAATAAAATGCAAATTTTAAAATGCTAAGTGATAGGAATTTTGTAATTATGGTAATTGAAAATATTGCTTTAGCAAATAAAAGAACCCGAGCCATCCTTGTTTAGCCTCGCATGTATATTATTGCATTGTGTGTTGGCTCGCGAGCACGGAAGTTATGCTCATTCTCGCTCTCTCCCCAAACCCTTCAGATAATGTGGATCAAGGAGACTATGCGTACTATGAAGACCCAGAAGTCGACGGACAAGGAATCAATGAAGAGTAGTTTAGATTCTGTAGTCTAGGTCTCACCCCAGTCTAGTGGACTCGTTGGTACTTGCGTACAACCGATATTATCCAATTCTTGGTTAATATCCGTAGTACACAGGTTGCCCCAGTCGCTTGCCTATGGAGATATGAGCCCCACTCCCCTTTTGCTTCCGCTGTAGTTTACGTGCTTTCATGTAATGTAATTAAGTTGGCCTTGTTCGGCCCTCCTTTCGTAAAACTCAACCCGACGTGGTCTATGTCACTCTGTGTTGTAATATGTTTGAATGTTTTAGTTCACGCCTTATATGAATGATTTAGCAATGTGCCTGTGAGTACTATCTACTGATCCAGGGAATAGCACAGTATTTTCACAGAAGATTTGCATTCTTGGAATCTAGGTCCGACAATTTATTTAAGGGCAAGTGATGATATCTCAATGTAACCTGTTTTTCAGTTGATATCTCAATGTGTAATTGGCATTGTGGTAGTGACTAATCTAGCCAATTTTACTTAATACAAGATATCATCAGTTCTGGAGTTATGCCCATTCAGTTGTATATGCATGCCTACATTAGCAATTTTCACTTAATTCACACTCTTTCGGAATTCTTTCATTGTCTTTGGGCACTATCTTTCTTTGTCTGATTTATATCTACCTGGCTATGTGTAACATGCCTATTCTGTTATATGTGCATGCTTCCATTTTTTTAAAGTCCTCTTTGGATTTTCCATGGTAATGGGTACATGGTATAGTGCCCTTCCTGGGTTTCTAATACTTTGTGTTCACATTTGCCGAGTAGATGCATGGATGATGAAGTATATTTGCCGTGTACCACTTACCTGTTATTGCACACTTGGTGTCAGAATGTTAGCTTGTTTGAATGATGAAGCATATTTGCCAAGTACCAGCTACCTGTTATATTGATCTGGTTATCAAAAGTGCACATTATCTGGTGTCAGAATTGCTACTTATTTATATATGTTGATGAGGACATCACTTCTACTTATATGAACACTCATCTTCCTACTACTTTGCACGATATGCAAGGTCCAATTACTCGGGTACGTGCTCGTCAACTTATTTATTAGGTAAATTTGTTTCTAGGGCTGAGTGTATTATTTGAGAACTCTATGATGCTGCCTAACGGAGATGATTTACTTGTACTTAGGAATCTAGGACTACGACCAGTTCAAGAACGTCTACGACCAGTCCTGCAGGGTCTACGACCACTTCAAGAAGGTCTACGACCAGTTCCGTAGGGTCTACGACCACTTCAAGAAGGCCTACGACCAGTTTCACCAGTACTCGGCGAGCCCAAGACTCGTTGGGAGCAATCTACGATCAGAGAAGCGAGCACAGTACTCGTTGGACACAATCTACGACTAGAGATAGCATAGACTCCTCAAGACCACCCTAGGACCAGTCCTACGACCAGGTCTTCGACCAGAGATACGCGATATGAATAGTGAATAAGGTGTTGCGTCACCGTTTTGAGCCTAATAGGGCCTTGTAAGCGTGACGAGGTCGGAGCCCAGGTTCTGTACGCCACTTCCCACGGCCGCACAACCCTAGGTCGACCTCCTCTCGTCCCCCCCCCCTATATATACAGTAGCCGTCATAGATTAGGGTTGGGTTTTTCTTTGAGATTATTCTACTTAGCAGTCTCGCCGCACGTTCGGTTGAGGAACCCCAACATTGTGAGCTTCATCTTTATTCGCAATACAATTTCAGATTGCATCTTCTACTTTCTTGCTTGTATTCTCGATTCACATGCAGGAGATAGCCTTCTTGGCGAGGTCAACTGCGTTCGGCACGGTTGATAACCATCGGAGCAGTGGTGTAGTGATTGCGAGGGGTTCGATCTGTTTTGGTCGGAGCCTTTGGATCATCAACGTTGAGATCTCCAAAATCAACTTATCAGTACCTTTCAGAAGATCGGGCCACAGACTTAAATGCTTGTGAGGTCTTAAAAAGACAGCTCAAGAGACAATGTATTATAATAGATGTCTCTAAAGTTGTCTCTATTGATATGAATATTGTTAGAGACAAACTATTGAACATACCCTAACACGTGGGTGCCGCAACTCACACAGCTAGCATTGCGGCGGTGGCGGCAGCAGGTCGACCGGAGACCGGCACACCGGGCACGTCGCGTGCAACCTCAGCCACTTGTCGATGCACCTCTTATGGAACAGGTGAATGCAGGCGGGAAGCTGCTTCACGGCCTGCCCTCGGCACACCTCGCCGAGGCAGATCGCGCACTCATCGCCGCTCCCGCGGCCGGCCTTCATCTTGTACGCGTACACCGGGATGCCGGCAATCAAAGACGCGCCTAGACTGCGGAGACCGGCTGGTGGCTCGCGCGGAAGCGCCACGGCCATGGACGCCGGCGTTGTGCCGGGCTGTTGCACCGGGAGGGTTGCGCTTGGGTCTGTCACGCCACTGCGGTCTCTTGGCCAGTTGAGGCAGAGGAGGATGATGAATACGACGAAGGGCACGAGGCCCAAGCGGGCACCGGCGAAGTACAATATGACGCCTAAAACGGCGCCGATGGGGAGGAGGACGACCAACGCCCAGTAATTGATCCCAACTCTAATGATCATGGTAGCCGTACGTGCTAGCTAGTAGCTAGCTCCTATCCAAGTTTTCCTAGATGATGTGTGGCAATTCGTTCGATTAATTATGTGTATTACTCCCACACTTCCCGCGAGTGTCCGTCGTTGAATACAAGAGGAATACCTCGGGGTTTTCGCTGACTTGGGACTTTTCAGACGGCTACTAGCCACAGGCACAGCCCACAAGATGCTTTTGCGAAGTGCTCAAGGCTTCAGATAAAAAAGAGGATGATGCGATCTACTGGGTCACTGTAGCAAGCACTCACGCTCACGCATGAGGCATGCGTAGTGTCACAATTCTGGTACTGTAGCACACTGCCACATGACAAACTTTCGCTTGCTGCGGTACCGCTGGGGAAAATCCCTTGTTACAGGATTAAGCGTAGCGTGCCTGCTGCCTTCTTTAGGGAATGCTAGCGCAGTAGCGCTCTTGGCTAACTTTCATTAAAAAAAACTTTTTAAAAGATGATCTAATTAACCATTGACATAAGATGGAACAACCAACCGGAGATGGTTGGGACCAACCCAAAGGGTTGGCTCATATGAAGTTTCATCATATTTAGGATTTGCTAGACATTGCGGTAGGTTTTTAAAAGCACTTATTTATTTCTGTATTTGGATGTAGCTGTTAGTTGGAAGTATCTTTCTTTGCTCCTACCTGTTCGTTTCTTTTTAGAGTTGTAACAGCAAAATCTTACGAGAAATAGAATCAGTAATTATTCGCCTACTAACTAGATTGCATAGTGCAACACAGCACATCATAGCAACAACAAACTCGCCCTTGGTCACTCGTAAATTTCCAACTCCCTTCCATAACCAAATACACATGGAACTACTCCAACACGACCGAAACATTATACATATTATGAAAACTTGACATGCATACCTGAGCGTACAAATAGGTTATTCTACTCTCCACCACCATCTGTGGGTCAAAACCCACATCCCACATTGGTCAAAGACTGATCAAACAAAACCCACCACATCTCACCAGTTTTGTGCTCAGACGATGCAGTAATTGTCTGGCTTAGGTATAGTAAATCTGAACTTTCGTTGCAGAAATCATTTTTTTTACATCATTAAAATATACTCATCATGGATCTCTTTTTGTTAAGCACATTTTTTCCCAGCAAAACGCTTCAAACGGATTGTAAATAGGATAAATGGTTTACGAGATATTGCCGTTCAAAGTTTGTAATCAACCTATGTTTCTCTCTCCACTCACCCTATGCGCTCAGTATGACAGTAAATCTCTGATAAAGACACAGTAAAGTCATAAGGAGTGCAGTAATGCTAAGTGTGACAATATCTGTCTTGTAAAGGTGCAGTAAATGAATAAAAAGATCGTAGTAATTTCCCAAAAAAAAATGGTAGTAAAGTTATATAGAGGTTGTAGTAAATCTCTTTTAGTAATGCAATAAATCTAGTTTAGTAAACATACATAGAGGTTTTTATTGGTGATACTTACATCATTCTATCACTGCCGTCATCACCAAGTCACCGGTTGAAATCGTTCGTGAATCGGAGCTTCCAATCAAAAGTTATGGCTAAATCAAGAAAAGAAACATTCTAGTACTAACAAAAACCCTTGTTTATTAGTTGGTTGGCTATGTCTATGTACTAGGTGGCAAAGATGATAGTAAACTTGTCAAAAAAAATCACAGTAAATCTCTTGTAGTACTGCAGTAAAAACACAAGGATGTGGCAGTAAATCTGTTGTATAGTTTTATTAAAGACACAATAAGGTCGCAATAAATATTTGTAAGGTTCCATAAACGCATATGGAAGGTGCCATAAATGCATATGGAGGTTGTAGTAAATCGCTTTTAGTAATGTAGTAAATCTATTTTAGTAAATGCATAGACATGTTTTATTGGCAAGAGTTATATCATTCTGTTACTCTTGTTGTCACCAAGCTACTGGAAAAACCCGTTTGTGAATATGAACTACCATTCAAAACTTATGGCTAAAACAAGAAAATAAGCACTCTAGTACTAACAAGGAGACCATATTTATTAGTTTGTTGGTTACGTGTCTGTACTAAAGATTGTAGCAAATCTGTTGTATGTACATGTTTTATTAAAGGCATAATGAGGTCGCAGCAAACACATATGGAGGTCGCAGTAAACACATATGGAGGTCACAGTAAATCTTTGTAAGTGCAGTAAACGCATATAGAGGTTGCAGTAAATCTCTTTTAGTATTGCAGTAAATATATTTTAGTAAACACACATAGATGTTTTTATTGGCGAGGCATATATCATTTTGTTACTCTCGTCGTCACCAAGGTACTGGTGAAAACCGTTTGTGAATCAAAGCTTCCAATCAAAAGTTATAACTAAATCAAGAAAAGATACATTCTAGTACTAACAGGGAGTTCATGTTTATTAGTTGGTTTGGTCCCGTACGAAGTAGGTGCACACTGAAGTCGCAGTAAATCTCTTGTAGTGCTGTAGTACAAGGTTGTGTGGGGCGCGCACGGTTTTACTATTGATTGCGTGGGGATGTGGTTATAACATCCCAAAATTTGGGCATGTTTTTAAACATTAAGAAAATGTGAACTTTTTAAAACTTTTGATGGATTTTGTTGACACTCGTTTTTCTGGATTTTAATGCATGACTTTTTGTCTCATTAAGAAATTTAAGAATCAAATTCTGGAAATACAAAACTAATTAAGGATCAAAATAAATTGAAACAAAATATGATAATTAAAAATCCAAACATGGTGTAATCATATTGTTAATAAAATCGAGAAATATTTTCAAACATGTTTTGGAAATTTCCTTCAAATCAAATAATGCAAATAGAAACTTAAAAGATTTTTAGAGACAAATATGGAACAAGAAAAATTACACAATAATCTATACTATGTCAGGAACCTCACCTAAAAGTTTCATAATTTTCGGAGCTACATTACCATATTTGAAAATTCCTTAAGAACTCAGCCTCTTTAGAAAATTTTGGAAACTCATTTCTCTTTTCCTCTTCTCATTGACCATGGGTCCCACATGCAGGCTTTCGTCTCCACACAGCACCTGCCCAGTTCACTGCCATGTCCACGTGGTCGCTTCCCCGTGCCAGCGCAGCTTGCAACGCCGCCAGTTTTGGCCTGCAGCCCGTGGTTTTGCACCTACCCATACCTTGCCCATGCATTGCCCATGCTCTAATGCATACCTACGTCGCGTCCATCGCCTCAAGATTCCACCGAGTACATCGCCAGCCACCTCTTGTGTCCTCCGCCCTCCTGTCTATTTAAGGCCACCCGAAGGTCCCGAGCCACCCAAGCGTCTCCCTACTACCCCCTCTCTATTTCTCTCTTCTCCAATGCTCAAATCAAGCTCCAAAACCAAATGTTGTTCCCGGCCTTGACCGCACCACCGAACAGTCGCTCGCCGTTCCGGCCACACTGACGAACTCTAGCCACCCCCGTCTACGTCATGCTGTGTTCCACTACCTTGCGAGCATAAGCTATCAATCAATTTTGGGATTCGTCAACAGGGGAACCATGCTACTGCCTTCTTCTCTGGTTCCGGCCAATTCTGCCACCACCACCACCGCGACTGCTCCAGCAAGCCCCCACTCAATTCCTCTCTCCATGAGTATTCCCTGACCTCCCCCTACCTCTCATCTATTCGAGAGGGGGACTACTTAGATGATAGAGTTTCGTATGCGTCAACAATATTCGGATTTGTTCGCAACGGATGCGTGTCGTCGTTGTTTCATTCCAGTCGCAGTTCTCTTTCTAGAAGGTCGGTGAGTAGATTCGGGGTCAAATCCTGTTAAGGGGGGTAGAATGTAATACCCCAAATATCAAATAGAGAGAAACTTGTTCGAGAGAGGGAAATTAAATTAAATTAAGGGATTCTATTGGAAATTGAGAACTTGGGCCTCCGGCCCAAGCTAAGGGCTACCTTTGGCTGGCCATGAAGTGGGCCAATGAGGGGGGAGGCGCCCCTAAGGCCCATGGCCCAAGCCGCCCCCTTCTCCCCTTAACCCTAGCCCAAACCTCCTCCTCCCTCCCCTTTTCCACCGAAGCCGCCACCCTCTCCCTCCCATGGCCGCCACCTCCCCGCCCCTTCTCACCCTTGGCGCCTCCTCTCCATCCCTCAAGATTGAGCCCTCCATTCTTTGCCATCTCCTGGAGGTTTCTCCCGACGATCGACCACAAGGAGAAGACAAGAGAATGGAGAAGAGGGGAAGAAGGAGAAATGGAAGGAGAACTTCTTCATTGGGGATTTGATCCGCGTCCTCCTAAGGGTCTTCAACGGCGGAGAGGCTTCGGGTTTAGGGGCATCTTCATTGCCTACTAACGCGTCGCAACGCGAAAGGCAAGTACTTTGATGTTCTTATGATTACTGAATGCTAGATGCTTGATGTTCGTACTGTGCTTTTATGTGTTCCATGAGAATATTCAAAGATTATTTTCCTTTCTTATGTGTTAATTGCAGGTGTTGACATGATGTCTTTCATAGTTCATATTTCAATACATGCATCCATTTTCATGTTCCTTCCACGGGAGTGGATTATAAGACCTATCAATTCCAGTATGGGCACGTAAGACCCACCATTCCAATGTGGGTAGATCTGGACACCCGTATGAAACGTTCTCCATACGGGATTTGGATCCCCGCATTTTGTTAAATGCGGGCTTAGGTGAACACCGACGGGTGTGTCACCAGCTATACCAGTATAAGCACGTGTGCAGTCCATTCCTTTCATTCAATCCATACATTCCATTCATTCATATATTCATTCGGTGTATTGTTCATATTCTTAAAAGATATTGCCCTGTTCATAATTGTTGTATGTCCAATTATTCACTATACTTGCTGAGTCTCGGACTCATTCTTGCTTTGTTTGTTTATTTTAGGTGATCGTTGATGATGGCACTATTGGGAGGGAGTAGACACGCACTATTCGTTCACTTCACCATACTCCTATTTCAATAATAGGACTTGATTCTATCTTTCATTCGTTAATTGATGAACTGTAATAAATAAAGTTAGTTGTGGTTGATAACCTCTTCTAAGTTATGGTTGACTAAGTACTTCTTGAGATCTTTGATCACCCCCTTTGACATACTTGCTTAGATTCAGACTGTATTCATGCCATGGTTCTATTAAATGTTGATCTACTTATGTCATTAGATGAGTTATTATTCAAATTCTTCCGCATTATGGTTGTATGTTAGATTATTTAGGTGACATCTTGGCTTCCGAATAGCCAGGGTGTTACAGTTGGTATCAGAGCGGACTTTAGGTCCGTGGTAATTAAGTTATTAAAATGACACACTATGCACAGTAGGTGGGGTTGGGTAATTCATTGTTTCCGCATTTCTATTGTTATGTTTCATTCGTTGAGAAATTGTTGGATTGCTTCTGTACTATCTTTCTTGTTGTTAATCTATGATATGATGTGATATCTTATATCTATGAATTTATTTTATGATTGTCACGAAATGATCCTATATATTCATAACTAATTACAGTGGTTATGCGTGTTGATAATGGATGTTAAGAAGTTGAGGGCGTGGTTATCACTCTAGGATTCACTAGGTTACACCACTGTTCGTGGTATGTGGTTAGGGGAGTAGTTACCCCAAGTACCATAGTTTCAGGTGTTGAGCATGAGTTGCTTTAGAAAGTTGTTCTCTTCCTTGATTTCTGAATTTGGCAAATTCTTGTTCTGTGGTGGTTGATAAATTTCTCTTGGGTTCGTGGTTCATGGTGGTTGATTGGTCTCAATGGGTCTCTAATGGTTATCTGAATCAATTATTGTTTTTTTTTCAACTGTTGAATTGCTTTTACTACTTGTGATTGTTGTTAATTGGCGAGAATGAGATTTCCATGGTTGTTCCTTCTTTCTTATTGGAAAAGAATGACTCACTTAATCGTTTGATATTTTGGGTAATGAAAGTTTTCTGTTGCTAGTTCGTTAACGTGAGAAAGCTTTGGCTCCATGTATTTCTTTTCAATCATTCCGATTGTTGAAGTTTAAAGCTTCTCTTTTCTGAAGGAAAGTGTTAAAATCCTTTTGTGATGCCTTGTCGTGGTTAAGTTGGAGATTGTATTCAAACAAAATGGTTGGGTATGGGTTTTCATTGGTCCCTATTTGTTTTTCAGAACAATTAGTGTCCTTCCAACTGTTGAGCTCTCTTTGCTACTTGTAAAGGTTGTTATTTACAAGATTGTTCTCTTTCATGAGAATCCTATCTTTCTTGTTGATAAAGGTGACTAATTATCCGTTTGGTATCTTAGATAATGGAAATTATTTCTTTTACAGAGTTCATTGAAGAAAGTTTTGACTCTGCTCATTTCTTTCGGAGTAGTTGGAGTGTTGGAGTTTAGAACATCTCTTTGAAAAAAAAAAGTGTCGAAACCCTTTGTAAGGTTTTGTAGTGTTATGTGAGAAGTTGTAAGTGAAGAAGTAAATTGATAATCTATGACGTCAAGTTGGGTTGTTAGTGTGTTGCATAAATAATCTTAACCGATGTCCTCGGTGACGTAGCTGGTTAATTTATTGTTGCTTTGCAATGATTGCATAGCGAGCTGTGATTTAGAGTATATTTATTCCTGATTAGAATCAACAGGGTTCTAAGAAAAGTGAATATTAATATGAAACTACCTCGTAAAACATCTACTTGATGAACTTTCATAAGTGCTAGATTTATCTATTTCGTGACATGCTAAGATTGTTGAAACCTTATGCTTTTGCCCATAAGAGATTTCTAACTTTCAAAGGCAATGCCTTCTTCTCATTTGGAGTTTGATCTTCTCCTCGTGCGGGGCTTGTGGCCTCAACTGTGGACTTCACTTATGTTTTCTGAGTTCATTGCCTAATTGGTTTTCCCCTTGATCATGTGTTCATTGCGAGTGGTAAATGATTTTCTGGTTGGTGAAAATCGTTTTCATTTTCCTCTTCTTTTGAGAAAGAATCAACCCATTCTTTTCACATGGGTTTTTCGAAGGGTTTTCTAATTGTTGTGGTGAGATTGATGTTAATACTTGTAGTAATATGGTTGCCTGGTGATATCGCTTAAAAGAGAATATTTCAAGTTTAGCTTTCGTGATCTTTTGGAGCTCATGAATGTTCTGGTAGCTAAAATTATTTTTCAATAAAATGGTGTATGGGAATGTCCTTTTGCTTCTTAAGAGTTTCGTGTGATTTAGTCTTAAAGGTTCTTTGGTTTGGGTTCGCAAAGTGAGGTTGCAATTAAAGAAAACTTTTTGTTGATTTCTTCAAGAGGAAATTAATCCGTTTGCTTTCCGTGAAATCTTGTAAATGAAAAAGTTTTGAGTTTTGTGGCTGGGATCATTTGGATCTCATGTTTCATGAGTAGTTGAACTGTTCCAAGCAAATATGACGTGTTGAAGAATTGTATTGGTTCTTAATTAGTTCTTGTGGTTTGGACTAAAGACCTTATCTTGTTCGTTGTGGCAAAGTGTTGCTAGTCAGAGGATTTATTTCAGTGTTAAAGGAAAGAGTGTAGTAGGAGTATTTGAGAATTTGAGTCAAGTTTTGTAACTTGTGGTTATTTGAATCGTTCCTAGACTTTCTGCTCTTTCCGCTCGAGAGATGTCGAGTTTCAATCGCAATGTCTTTTTCTTATTGGCTGTTATTTGCTACTCCTTTTTGAGGGATGTGTGTCCTCAACTGTGAACTCAACTTTCATTTTTTTTTTCCAAGATCCTCATTACCAGGTATTTCTTTTGGTTTCATGCTCGCTGTGAGGAGCAACGTTTTCCTGTGTGAGGAAACTTGTCCTTGTTTGCCTCTTTCTTTCGAGAAAGGATCAATAGTTTTATGTTGCAAAGTTTTACAAAACGTAAAGTAGCAACTGTTTGGTGCTGGTTAAGTAATGGCAGTGGTGAGATTTTGCTACCAAGCTATTGGAGGAGTAGTAGAAGATGAATTGGTTTTGACCTGTACCTCTTAGAGGAAAGTTGATTCAAATGGAATGTTTGGCTTCGAAGTAAATCTGAACAATGTTACGACTGAGTAGAACCTATAGTATAGCGAAATTTCAGAACTTCAGTTCATGTTGAAAGGTTGGGGATATTCGAAGGTATGGAAACCTTGATCAATTTTATTGAGTAACGCAATTGGAAAGTATTGCGATAATGTGTGGGGTGATTCCTGATGATGTCAATGAGTGAGTATGTTAGATTTATGGGGATGTTAGAGATTTAATCCGATGATTTCACTCTCTGTTATAAGAGAAATTCGTTGTAGAGGTCTTGGAGGTTAAATTTGGGCTTTGCATTTTTATGCTAGACTTTTGGTCGCCCAAAGATTGTGTGTAGAGGAGATAGAAAACTGGATTATTCTGAGCAGTGGAATGATTGTTGATAGAACCCTTCTGATGTAGTTCATGAGCGGGCTTACTGAGGATTCTGAGTTGTTATTATGGAAAATTGGAGGTAATGTGATTGCGTGGGACCTATTTTTGTGAAGCTTTGGATGCCTTCTATCAAATTAATTTCGTCAGTAGAATGAGTTTCCTAGAGTGTTCGGTGGGTTCAATAGAGCCTCTCCACAATGGTGTGGATGATATTTTTTAGTTTGAGTATAATTGAGGATGTTTCATTAAGAGGTTTAAACTCGTGTGGTATGCGATGAATTCGGATTCCAAGGATCGAGAGAAGTTTTATTCCTAAAAGAGAAACTGAGAAAAAGGATGTTTCCTCGGGTAGTGAAGCATTTTCTTGATTCTCGTTTGACTTTTGTGTTGTTGACTGGTGTCTTCCGCAATTTGAGTTGGCGCTGTGTTGGCATGTTTGATTCTTTCCAATTCAGACAAACCAAAAAAGTATTTGGTTTGGGCATTCGAGTGATTTCTCCTTTAGCTTTCGTGGTATTCAATCGTAAACTGCCTATTTAGAAAGTGGAATTGTTTTTGTGATGAATTGTCAATCTTAGATTTGAACCTTTTGGTGGAGAGTTAGTATTGTGTGGTTGCGATGAGAACTCTCTATTTCCAGTTGGATTCTCTTTATGAATCAATGGTTTAAGAATTAGTTCTGTTGTGCATTCTTGTTTAAAGGAGGTGACCCTTGTTAGATGAAGAGTTTGATTTTGAGCATGTTGTGTGTTTTCGTACCAAAGGGGAGTTTGGCCAAGTACATTGGTTCGTTTTCGACAGTTGTAGAAATTAGGAAGTTGGCATATCGCTTTGACCGTCTCGGGTCCATACGCGACGTACGCAACGTCTGGTGTGTTCTGGTGTGTTCTGGTGCTAAGGGAGTAGCTGAGTAATTCAAAGCTTAGGATTTCGTTAAAGACGTTGACCATCGAGTAAGGTCTTACCCTCGATCCTCTTCTGATGAGTGTACCTGGAAGGGTCGGGTTGAGTGTTAGGACAGACGTCACTTACATCCTTGTGATGTGGTCTCATCTGTTCGAGAGGGGGACTACTTAGAAGATAGAGTTTCGTATGCGTGAACAATATTCGGATTTGTTCGCAACGGATGCGTGTCGTCGTTGTTTCATTCCAGTCGCAGTTCTCTTTCTGGAAGGTCAGTGAGTAGATTCGGGGTCGAATCCTGTTAAGGGGGGTAGAATGTAATACCCCGAATATCAAATAGAGAGAAACTTGTTCGAGAGAGGGAAATTAAATTAAATTCAGGGATTCTATTGGAAATTGAGAACTTGGGCCTCCGGCCCAAGCTAAGGGCTGCCTTTGGCTGGCCATGAAGTGGGCCAATGAGGGGGGAGGCGCCCCTAAGGCCTATGGCCCAAGCCGCCCCCTTCTCCCCTTAACCCTAGCCCAAACATCCTCCTCCCTCCCCTTTTCCACTGAAGCCGCCACCCCTCTCCCTCCCATGGGCGCCACCTCCCCTGTCCCCTTCTCACCCTTGGCGCCTCCCTCTCCATCCCTCAAGATCGAGCCCTCCATTGCTGCCATCTCCGGAGGTTTCTCCCGCAGCAGTTGACCACAAGGAGAAGACAAGAGAATGGAGAAGAGGGGAAGGAGAAGTGGAAGGAGAACTTCTTCATGGGGGATTTGATCCGCGTCCTCCTAAGGGTCTTCAACGGCGGAGAGGCTTCGGGTTTAGGGGCATCTTCATTGTCTACTAACGCGTCGCAACGTGAAAGGCAAGTACTTTGATGTTCTTATGATTACAGAATGCTGGATGCTTGATGTTCGTACTGTGCTTTTATGTGATCATGAGAATGTTCAAAGATTATGTTCCTTTCTTATGTGTTAATTGCAAGTCTTGACATGATGTCTTTCATAGTTCATATTTTAATACATGCATCTATTTTCATGTTCCTTCCACATGAGTGGATTATAAGACCCATCAATTCCAGTATGGGCACGTAAGACCCATCATTCCAATGTGGGCAGATTTGGACACCCGTATGAAACGTTCTTCATACGGGATTTGGATCCCCGTATTTTGTTAAATGCGGGCTTAGGTGAACACCGACGGGTGTGTCACCAGCTATACCGGTATAAGCACGTGTGTAGTCCATTCCTTTCATTCAATCCATACATTCCATTCATTCTTATATTCATTCGGTGTATTGTTCATATTCTTAAAAGATATTGCCTTGTTCATAATTGTTGTATGTCCAATTATTCACTGTACTTGCTGAGTCTCGGACTCATTCTTACTTTGTTTGTTTATTTTAGGTGATCGTTGATGATAGCAGTATTGGGAGGGAGTAAACACGCACTATTCGTTCACTTTACCATACTCCAATTTCAATAATAGGACTTGATTCTATCTTTCATTCGTTAATTGATGAACTGTAATAAATAAAGTTAGCTGCGATTGATAACCTCTTCTAAGTTATGGTTGACTAAGTACTGCTTGAGATCTTTGATCACCCCCTTTGACATACTTGCTTAGATTCAGACTGTATTCGTGCCATGGTTCTATTAAATATTGATCTACTTATGTCATTAGATGAGTTATTATTCAAATTCTTCCGCATTATGGTTGTATATTAGATTATTTAGGTGACATCTTGGCTTCCGAATAGCCAGAGTGTTACACACATACTAAAGCAAAGCAAAAGGGTGTAATCTACTTAAGCTGTTACAAGAGTTATTACAACCCACGACCGACCAGCCAAATAAAAGTAGTCATCAGAGAACGTAAAATAGCAGAGGAAGATGTAGTAGTAGTAGCAAAAGTCCAGCGGCATGCCCATCCGATCCCTCGGGCAACCGATAAGGAAACAAGGCCTAAGTAGACCAGTCACCGAACCCCTCGGTGCTAGGTGCAAAGAACTCGTCGTCTGGCGTCGGATCATCTACAAATTCTAAAGCAACAATAATAACAAGATTGAGTACTTGTGTACTCAGTATGACTTGTAGTGTATCACAAAAATTATATTAGATGCAAGGCTAACAAGTGTATGGCTCTACTCTACAAGTCCATTTGCTCAAAGCCAAGTTTATTTGCAATAATCATAAGTAATAATTTGCAATGAAATTTGAAAGAGCAGTTTATGAAAAAGTAAGTACAGGACAATAAATAAAGTAACTGAATAAGTAACAACAAACATTCACAACCATAACCGGTTGTAAGCAAAAATATAATCAATGTTTCGCCATAGAAATAGCACTAACAAGTTCATGTTCCACCATAGACATGGCAATACTGCTATGGAAATAGCAAATCAGTCAGAGAATGACAATCGGCTATAAACATAGCAACAAACCATAGACATGGCAGTTAACTCAACAAAGTAAAACCCCATGTCATTACCCTGACATTTTATGACAAAACAGTTTGGAAAACAAAAGCTACCGCCATACCAGCCGCACTAAGCATGCTCATGACTGCGAGCGTGACTATTCGAATAGTTTATCACTCTACAGAGGTGTACAACTTTACCCATAGTACGCGGTATTCCTGTTGCCTGAAATATCTCTATATCGTTGCTCACTGCCGAAGGTAAGCAACCTAGAGTTCGCGATGCAGCCTTCACATTATCTAGTCCTAACCTTGCACTAGCCCTGTGAATCATTATCCTCATCCATCGGGAAAATAATAATAACAACACTGATAGTAACAAGGTAACACATCGGATGAGGAGCCTTACTCACGGACGGACCCGTTGAGCAAGTCCTCACTTCGCCCGATAACACCGTCAAGTGAGGCATTCACGGTTATTATCGGCATTACCGATACCCTGGCAATGTGCACACTACCTCTGCCTACTGTCATGCAAGGCCAAGATTTCGATAACTTAGTTAGCTACGACCATCCCACACTAGCACATATGGTTGTAAGTTTAGGTCTTAGTCCCAGATTTGCTGGCTTCAGTCCTTAACTGACTACAGGCAAGATCTCCACCCCATCTACTAGTGAGTTTCAATCCCCACTTTTTCAGAATACAACATAACTTGCCCATGTCTAAAGACTAAAGTTTTCATGTCATTTTCATAAAAATAACAGAGGTAACTCCTCTGGACATTTTGCAAAATATTCCCAAACTCACAAATTAACATATTATCCTTTTATCAATTGTTAGAAATTCTATTGCTCTAGTTGCATTTGTGTAGAGACTACACTTGAAAATTCCCAAATGACATTACATATTGTCTAACCCATAACCTAAAGGTTACAACAGTAAGAGATCAATAATCCAAGGAGATATATGCAGCAAGTAGGATGTACAACTACCATTTTCCCGATAATAGCATTTTCATACAAATATACACGCATGCATAATAGGATTTGCAAAACAAAGTGAAATAAGTAAAATACTGGGATCAATATAATCAAAGGGGGTGCTTGCCTTACTCTTGCTGTTCTGGAGGTATAACAGATTGATCGTCGCAAGAATAACCTGAATAATCGATGTCTAAAAAGAGCCGGAAAAGAATTAAAATAACATCCAACAGAAACAACAGCAACCAAAATAGAATATTTTTACATATTTGGGTAGATCATGATTTTATACGAATTTATAGACTGGTTTCACTAAATTTGGAGTTGTGTAGCAAAAATTATTAAGCTTTTACTACAATTAGTTTTGAAAAATCCAGAATAAATGGAAAATATGTTTTCTAACTGAGAAAGCGTATTTCCTATTTTCCATTGGATTTTCGGGTGAAACCGACAATGGGGCCCTCTTGTCGGTGAGGCGTCCCAAAGGGTTGTCTTTGTGCACTTAAGGCGTAAGGGTCCGCATGTCATAGATGCAAACGAAGTTAACGGTTGGAGTTAACTTAACTGCTCGGTCCCACATGTAAGTGACTAATTAGATCTAACTAAATAGTTAAACACTTTGTTAAACCCAAGTGATGAGCTACAATCTTTGTCGGTTGTCTTGTCTTGGTGGTGCTTCACGGCTTGTTGCTTTCATGATGATGTGGGCGCGGCGAGGCAAGTGAGTGCTTGGAATGGGTTCTACACACTAATGCGCACTTGCCGGCACCAACGGCGTGGCCAGAGGTGGCTTAACGTGGTGGCGCGCCGGCAGCGAGTGGAGGAGTAACTACGGCAAAACGTGATAGAGCAAACGAGCATAGCCCGTGGCAAACTAATGTGCGCATAAGCATCCAGGGACTATTAGGAGTCTACCGGAATGACGCGGAGAGGTTGAGATGGCTAAAGTTGCGTTGTCGACGAGAGTCGTGGCGAGGTTGATCGCGTGTGGAGAAGAAACCGGGTGAAAGAAAAGAAATCAATGATCGTATAAGCGGTGAGTCTTGGCGATGCTCTGGTGCAATGAATTGACTCGAGATGCCTTTGAATCGCGGTGAGGCCTTCACGGTGGTTTTGGCGAGACGAGAGGAAAAGCTCCAAGCGAAGCTCTGTGGATCAAAAGCTAAATCGTTTGAGAAATACTCAAGATGTTAAGGGGCGCAATATGACGCGAAAAAATGATACAAAACCCTTCACGGTAGGAGGCGAAGCGAAGGCTCATGGTGAAATTAGGGTTTTTGCTCTTGAGGCTCTAGGGTTCGATTGAGTAGATGAAATGAAGAATGAGCGAGCGCACGAGCTTGGAAAAGGATTCTGGCTCGGGTGTCCCTTTATAGCCGAGGCGGTGGAGAAAGAGCAAGAAAGGCTCGGTAGCAGTATGCAGGGCGGAGCAATCCAACGTTGTACGGGCAGCTCCGAGTTGGCGCGGGCAGGTATGGGCACATCAATGAATGGCGACGTGACTGGAGTAGCTGGGCTGCAATGAAACCATGGGCGGCGAGGTCCAAAACAGTGGGCGGCAAAGCTTCACGCGGTGCTGTGCTGGCGCGGCCGAGCGCGAGGTGGACGACGAGTCCTGCGCACAGGGCCTACCAGCCAGTGACTCAAAAGAAATGTTACGCGTTGGTTAAAACTTGGCGGTCCGATTAGAAATGGACGGCGATGATGAATTGTGCTGTTTGGACGGTCCGAACAGCCCAATTCATCTGGTGCGTTCCTTTCCTAACCAACGGTTGAGATAGAATGTGCTACTCGGATGGTCCGAACGGCCCAATTCATCTCGAGCATTTAAAATAGATCCAACGGTGCGCGTGTGTTAAGTGGAGTGGCCCGATCATCTCATTTGATTTGGACGCTAGGTTTTAAATCCAACGGTTCCTATTGGCTGTGGGGTTCGGACGGTCCGAACGTCCCATTTGATCTGAGCGGTTGGCTTCAGATCCAACGGTCCAAAATGCTTGCGCTCTTTGGGGACCTGGTTCAAACGTGACAAGGGTCGGGTTTAGCCATGTGGATTTTGACTCGAGCCCGATGAACAGTACATGCTTTAGGGTTTTGAATTATTAGCTAATTTCTTTTGCCGATTTAATTCACCACCCAAATGAAGTCCAAAAATTCTAAAATTTTTGTGTAGGCTACTGGGCTCAAGTAGTTCCTACAGTAAAATGTTCAGAGGCTAACACCTTTTGTGAATTTCTACTAAATTTAAATAAGGTGCTAATCCTAAGAGGTCTTAAGGATTTCTCTAAACAAAATTTCATATAGAAATTTTGGTTGAAGGGCTACTGGAACAAAAGGCCCAAAACCATTCTCTTACTTAGGAAGTTTTATTTTACTTCTTCTATTTGCTTGTTAGCACCTAATGTTGTTAAAGTTTTTGTTTTAAAACCAACACAAGATTTTCAAAAGGACAAAGTTTAAATGCAAATGTTCAAGGAAATTTTTTCCTAATGCATTTTATATTACTTAATCCCAAGATTAGAATTTTGAGGTGTTACAGACCTCCCCGCGCCGCCTATGGCCATGTCGTCATCCCACCTCAGCGCTTCCCCTCCTTCACTAACCGCTCCGGTGTGCTCCAGGTACCCCATGGATGCTCATGCTCCCTCTATTTTGGCCCCTACCCCTTCCGAGCGCCGCCGCGCCTTTTGACCCCCGCGCCCAGCCACCGCTTGCCCTCACTGGACCACCGCTTGCCCTCACTGCACCGCCATAGGGTCGCTGGAGCCACAAAACCACCACCCTTAGCTCCCTTGTCCCTCGGGCAATCCATTTTGAGGGTAGCCCGCCTCTGCCATAGCTCTTCTTGTCGGTGATAAACGCCACTTGAGCCACCCTACAACCTCCCCTATTTTGCCCCTTTGTGTTCCCTGTGTATGAGTGTCCCTCTCACTGATAGGTAGGACCCACCAGTAAGAAAGAGCAGCACTATTAGCTAAAGTGTTGTGATTAACTATTAAATCACTAAAAACTTTGATTAACAAATGAGTATTTGAATTAGTAAGAAGGTTAACAAAACACTCTTACTTAGAAAAATGGTATCAACAATAGCAATGGGTCAATGAGATGGCTAATAAAAATAAGTTAAATGGTTGGATATTGAAAATAATCAGTATGCACTTAGAATAAATTGATAAGATAGTTACAATACACCTAAGACTCACATAAATAAATGGTTGGACTACTACAAAGAGGGTCATCACAGACGGTTCGGAACCATCATCACAGATGCTAAAACCATTTGAATTTATGTGTCTATGATAACATGCGGTTATCACAGACGGTTTTTGAGCCGTATGTGATAAGTCACAACACAGATGGTTTTTTTGTTGAAATCTTCTGTGAAGGGCTACTATCACAGACGGTTTCAACCAATAACCGTCTGTGATATGTAGGATGTCACAGATGGTTCTATTTAGTAAATAGAACCGTTTGTGATATCCGTCATATCACAGACGATTGTTGGTGGAAACCATCTGTGATAGTAGTGTAACATCCCAAAAATGCCAGAATACAAAAATATGGAATTTTCAAAAACTTTTTGTGTGTTATTTCATTTTTGCCTAGATTGCATTTTTTAGAATCGTCTGAATGACATTTTCTTTTTTCAACATAGGTGATAATTACAGTAAAAACCCTAGGAGCAGAAACAATAGATATGAAAACCCTAAAAGCATACATCCCAAAATAGAAACCCTAATTATAGGAACTCTAATTACATAAACCCATGATATGTAAATTGTAAAAGAAAAGAATTGGGTACAAGTAAAACACCGTGACAAAGTATTACCTTTGAAATATTACATGTAGTGTAAACCCAAAAATTGAAAGTGTAAAATTATAAAACCTAATTCTGTGAATAATCAAAAAGTCCAATTAGAAGTGTCTAACAAATACCGATCTTTAGCTATCGTCGCATGAGGAGTTCCAAGTGGAAACATCAGAATTCTAGGACCTAAAATTCTATTACAAACCTCTATTCCAAGTTATCCCTAGCTTTTCTTTTTCTTCTTCTATTCTACTGCTCCTCCAGCCGAGAGCCATTCGGTTCAGTGTAGCCGCACCCATTTCATTCAGTCGACCGACTCAGCCCTGCTTTTCTTCTTCCCCCGGGCGGACTAGAGCGCGGCAGCTTCCTCGGCGTCAACGCTCGCAGCAGCATCAAGCCACGTCTCGGCCATGCACACGCCACGTGGCCCACGCGTCGCTCAAGCCAACGCCAGCCATCAACAATCGCACCCATGCGTGCCGCCACGCCACCACGCTGCCCATGCCGCCGGCCACCTTGCTACCTCCGCCTGCTCCCCTACTTAAGCATCACCCGAGCTGGCCTTAACCACTTCCTGCCATTCCCTTGTTCTCCTCTTCTTCTCCACCAAGCATAGCTGTGAAAGGGCCTTCCTTTCGCTCGGCCGCCTTGCCGCCAAAGACGCCCGCTTCATTGTCCCAAGATCGAGGAGCTCGGCGTTGGCCGGTAGTGTCACGCCGCACCCTCATCACCCCCACCATCGAAAACCTTAGTCAATTTGAGGATCCGTCCACCAGAGTCTCTGCCACCGGCTTCTTCCCTATCTCCGGCCCGAAGCCGCCGCCCGCGTTGCCCTTCTCGCTTGGTCCACCTCCGGTTGATTCGGTCATCATGGAGCACCACTAGACCCCCACATATCATCCCCCACCACTCACGCCAGCTCTCCTTCACCGCTGTTCCGCCACCATGAAGCCGTTGTCGCGTCGCCCATGGTCACCGCCGCTGGCCCGCCTCCGACCTCCTCTCCACCGCCCAACCACGCGGGTGAGTTCCACTGGGCCCCCTCTAGCTCGTGCGCGTGCACTTCCCTTCCCCTCCCACTCTGGTGCCACCGCACCGCATCACCTCCATGGTCAGCCACCGCATGTAGCTGCCCCACCGCTGCCGGCTGCGCCTCCACCGCCCTCGGGACCACCTCGGCGTCTTGGTTCCATTTCACTCACTCATAGTCGCCGGCGTCGACCCTCCCGCTGCTCGCTGGCATTGAACCTTGCCCAAGTCGCCTCCGGCTGTCCTCTACTTCTTCTCTGGTGTTCCTCCCTGAGAATGCCCATGACAGGTGGGCCCCCATCTCCATGTTACTCCCTGTGTGTATGACTGTGTGAATGCATCCCAGTAGGTTAATTAGTAAGTAGTTAAGATGTAGATTGTTAACTAATGAACATGTGTTAACTAATGAAATGATCTGTGATTAGGAGTTGTTAATTAGACAATTAGTTTAGTAGGTAGTTAGTAACATTCCAAATTAGCAGTGAGCCCCCCCCCCAGATGAATTTTCAGATAAACAACAAACAAGTGGACAGGATGCACCCAGATTAGCTTAGTATAGCAGTTTAAGGTAATAATAACATTTAAGAAGTGAATTCAATTAAGAGCTAGTGGCTGACAGGCTGACAGTGAACACCATCTGATTAATTGCCCAGCTAAGGCAGTGAGTAGGATAAAGTAGCTATTGGATGTTTCTAATTGGCCAAAGCCATTAGAGGGTTAGTTAGTTAATAGGTGACAGATAGTAGTGTAGATTCGATCATTAATAGTTGGATAAACATATTTAGTTAGAAAGTGGTTTATGTTGAATAGTAGAGGATAGCTTAGAGTTCAGTTAGCACTAAGATCAAGATCAGGTTAGTAGTAAGCTATTCAATACTGTAAAATTTGTATGTATACTTTTTAATTAAAATAATTAGTGATTAAGTAATTAGCCTGAGGATATTAGAAGATCAATTAGTTGTAGATATTCAACTAGCAGATAATAGACGCGCACACAATTACCATCGAAGCCTACCGAAAGAGGAGAACATATAAGAGGATTGATTTTGACTGTATGATCATCGTGGATGTATACATAGAATGCCTGAAGAGAGTGCTTGTGAGTGCTAGGTGGCTTGTTAAAGAAAACAACATCACCTAGACTCTAGGTATCGTCCGTCGTCATCCGTTCTCAGTAGCAGAATCCTTCATGACCCGAGAGCAAATATGAGAGTATTACCAACAAGGTAATCTCTTCCATCTAGGTAACCCGCGAGGAATGTTCCTACAAACATTCTCTCTCCCCCTGTTAGATTTATCAACTTTTGTTTGTAGTATTTCCTTCATGAGTTCCTTTGAATATACTTTGTCTGCAGTATTTCCTTTATCAACTCCTTTGGTTATACTTTGTATGTAGTATTTCCTTCATCAACTCCAAATGAGTATATATTTAGATCTCATCTAAAGTACCCCCTTGTTTTCAAAACACCGGTAAGTATGTTTAGTTCTATTTAAAGTGCTTTCATTTGGTTGAATGTATTTGGATTTATTGGTTTCGTTTGATTACTTTCAGTCGCTCTGGAGTTCAATCGTATTATGCGTAGTTAGAATCTGAAGATATAATGAAACAGCAATCCGAGACAGAACAAGAACAAGATGAGGATTATCAAAATATTGGGTTTTATCAAAATATTGAGCAAGGTGGTTATCAGAATATTGAGCAAGGCAAGTCGTAGACCTTTGATCATGTCGTACCCATTGTAATAACCCAAAATTCCCATTTAGAAAGTATGTTTTCTCGGGAGAGGGAAACTTACTCTCTTTCGATTGCTTCAAAGTTTAAAGAAGAAATTTGGCTCAAGTTTTGATTTCTTAGCGCGTTTGGACCTTAGGGCCTTGGGCTCATGGGCTGTAGCCCTAGTGGGCCAAAAGGGGGGGAGGAGGCGCCCAAATGGGCCTACCATTCAGCCCATCACCTCTCCTCAAACCCTAACCCTAGCAGCCACCAACTTTTTTCCCCATTCCCAACCTGCTGGCCGCCACCCCCTTGCCCCCTCTCTTGAGCCACCACTACCTCCCCCTCTCCCTAACCCAAAAATCCTGACCTCCCTCTCCATCCAAGGCTGCCATGGAAGGTCCTTGCTGCTGCTGACCCGACCAAGGAGGGAGGAAGATGACTTTTTCAGCCTAGGGAAGGAGAGGAAGAGAAGGGAGGAGAGGAGGGGAGAAAGGAGGGGAAGATTTGGGGGAGGAAACCAGCAAGTTCCTGAGGTTCTTCATGGGGTAAGGAGTGGTTTCATTGCTGGTTAGATAGTCTTAGTTGCATAGTTTTGCTTTGATTAGGGTTCTTCAGTCTGACTGGGTTAAGTTCAGATTCTGTTCTTTTTTTTTGGGCACCTGTTTTGTTCTAGATCTGTTCCGAATTTAGGGATTTCATATCCTAGAGAGTTGTAGGTTATTATTTCAGATTTCCATAGGTTCCAAGTTCACTAATTTTCAATTTACGGTTTGAAAGTTATGGTCTTTTTCATTGCTCCTGTCCAAGAATCTGTCAACACGTAGCAGAAATTTTAAAGGTTAGAGTTCAATTTGTTAAGGGCCGATTCAGGGCTGTCCACCTGAACGAATATTGTAGCCTACCTTCTTAGCTTTCCAGATTGGTAAATAACACTTTGTTTGAATCTGTAGAACAAAAGTTATGCTTGTTTGTTTACTGCTGTCCCAAACTAGATTTCTGCTTAGTTTATAGTCTAGTTGAGTTGATCGAGTATTCAAGCTTGGGTTATGGGAAAGAATTGTAGAGTGCTGCTATTAAGGACTTTCTATACATGGTTGATTGATGTTTGGTGTCATTCTTGGTTACCAGGTGGTGGTTAACGCCGGTGCTAGCTCGTTCCGCCTTTTTGTCTTCGGTCTCACGGTGGAGGCAAGTGCAAGTATTGTCAATGGGTTATTATAATCGTACTCGGTGAATGCTATAGTTGATTGATGTTGATTGTTGCTTGGTAATATTGATGAGCCTAATGCCATAGTTTAACGATGATGCTTACTACTTGAAAATGTTTACATGATCTTTGCATGCTAATGGTTACAAATGAGGACTTGACATTGTTTATATGTTGATGCTTACATGATAATGGGTACATGTTGTTGGCAATAATGATGAGATGAGGCGAGCAATGAGACTACCTTGTTAATGATGACAATAATGAATTCGATAATGACAATGGACTTGTGCATTTGCATCATGGCAAGAATCGTGAGCAGTCGGTGAGAAGTCATGTAACTAATCCGGTGAGGTCGGTGAAAGTTACATGACTAGTCGGTGTGCTCACATGTTTCATTGAGGTCCCCGTCATGCATTGGATGGGCATTAGGTCCTCATCATGCATTGGATGGGCTTGGGTCCCCACACTCATGGAGTGTGGGCTTGAGGTCCCTGTGCCTGAGGGCACAGGCTTGAGTATACATCGATGGATGTACTACTCATTATTACGATAATTGCAAAGAAGGTGAAGAAAGAGCATTCATGGCATGTTCATTGCATTCCTGCATGAAAGAGGGTTTTGTGATAGATGTATTGTTGTTGTACATGATGGGATGGTTTATCCCCATTAGCGCTTATGATGTTATGATTTCTATTACTATTGCACTTTCTTTGAGTCGTGGACTCACTCTTCTTGTGTTGTGCTTTTTAGGTACCGCTCGAGACAATGGCATGCATGGGGAGGGGTAGGCGTGTGGCACTTCACACATATTCAACCACAGCGAATAAACCGGTTTAATTATCTAAAATTCTCGAATTGGCGTTTTCGTTAGGTTGAAATTTTTGTGACCATCCCTCGAGGTGGATGATTTTGTGACCATCCTTCGTGGTGGGTGAACTTTGATTGCGTTCATGGATGACCCTTTTATGTCCTTGATTCTTCATTCTTAGGTTCATTTAATTCCATCTGAAGGATTAGACAGTTAATTTGGATGATTCTATCATCCTTGCCATTTGGTTGGGACAATGTTGCTATGGATGAGGTTATTGATCATTATCTGATTGAACCTAGTTGTTAAAGTGAAGACTCATTAGATTGATTTATACTCACTGGATAAGTGATTTGCTTTCAATGTGAAATTATAGCTTGCGATAGTGTTTACCTTTTTTTTTGTTGTGGCTGCTTGTTTGGTCGGATATTAATTAAGATGTTGAAATTAGTTGAGACAGTAGAGTAGTTGGTAGCATCCTAGGCTCTTTGTTGGGCAGGGGTGTTACACCCATTTCATAAAATTATATTGTTTTATATCAACATGCATGGCTAGTTGTATAAAAATGGTTTTGGGAATAGTTAGATACCTACTTGGCAGTATGGTTCCTTGAATATTTGTGAACGACATGTTGGCATGTACCCTTGGACACCATAGGTTGGGTAATCTTAGTTGGACATTATTGTAATACCGACATGGGTGCGTATTATGCTTAGTCATACTTTAGTTATGCGATGTCTCTCGATCACATGATTCAATAATGATAAATTTAACTTCATGAAATACGGAATTGTGGCGTGGCCACTATTGTTAAAATTTTGTTGTGTCATGGCAAGGGTTGTCATTTGGCCGGGTTGAATGAAAATAATTTATGCTCGAGCGAGTGGTTGGATAGCAAAGGAGGAATGTGCGAAGCACATGGGGTGAGGTAGTCTTGCTTGAGCAACCACTAAGGACTTAACTTTATACACCATTGATGAGCTATACCATACAACCACATGTCTAGGGAGGGGTGGGCCTGGCCAACTAATTAGCAATGTTTTGATTTGGTTCTGCTTGGGTTGATGAGCGGCGCAAGAGGGGGCCCAGAATGGCGAATTCTTAGCGAGCAGAACCGGGTCAAAACTGGATTTTGTAAAGGTCTTGTCACGTGCTCTAGACCACTTACCTAAGGTAGAGAGCGGTGGTATCGACGGATGCCAAACAATCTAGAGAAGTCGTGTCTTTGGGTAAAGCTGTACAACCTATGTAGATTGTAAAACTATTCGAATAGCCATGTCCCCGGTTATGGATAATACCTGGTGATTTCATACGAAGGGTAGATTTTCTAAAAAAAATGATGGGTTGGTTTGGATGGATTTGAGTAGTTGGATCTGGTCGATGGTTGGGAAGTGAACAGGGTGTTCACTAGTTGTTTTAAATAAACTTGTTTACTTATGTATTAATCTTTTAAATTATGTTTTTCAATCTAATTATTGTATTTACTGTCAATACTGCTTTTCTGCAAAATAGCCATAAAACTATCCTTTTCAAGCCTTACATGAATACTATTTGCATACATTTTACTACGACTTGCTAAGTACTTTATGTACTCACGGCTACAAGCCATTTGTTGATCAGTCACCGAGGAAGAACCAGGGAATGCATAGCCCTTTGAGGAGGAGTACTTCGAAGACTATGTGAACTAGATCGCGTTCTCCACTCGATTGCCTGTGGGCATGTCGGATGGCTACCACGAGTCGTTTTATTCCGCTGCAGGTTTACTCTTTTGTCTTAAGCCCTACGTGGCAAACTCTGTAAAACTTTGACCATAAGGTCCGTTCTACTAAATAGTATTAATTTGTCTAGTTCTTACCTACCTTGTTGTATGGATATGATTCATCGATGTTGCAACTGTGTGCACTAGCTACTGATCCAAGGACTAGTGCAGATATACACAGAGGTTTCCGGAGTTGCATATCCGGGGTCTCGACAAGTAGCCCTTCACAGACGGTTTATATGATAAAACCGTTTGTGATTCTTTATACCTAACTTTTTTTTTGATTTTTGGCTAGCCTCAGGAATTGCTAGCCATACCTTCTGAAAACAAACAAGCAGAAAATAGATAAATCACAGATGAATCAATTGTTGACAACTCAAAGTGATCATTTACATCTCAAGATCAATTACAAAAGAGTATGTTCAATGTATTGTCGCTAGAGTTACAATTGAATTACATCTACTCAAAGTGAATTACAATTGAATCAATTGTTTGAAGGTTGTTCAGCGGTGTCGACGGAGTGAAACACTCTGTCGGCATTAACGATCTCCGTCTTGATGAAGCTGTAGAGCACTCCTCGAACCTCCGAGATATTGGTCATAACGAGTGAATCTAAATCGAGATTAATTCTCTGTTGCTAGCAGGAGTAAAGTAGTAAGTATATATATTTAAATTTATAATTAGGAAATAATTATTGCGAGATTGATAAACCTCTGGATCATTCGTCTTAGCACTCATGATTTGCTACATATGACGGCAAACGTAGAATGCACATAGGTGATCTTGTTTTTGCTAGTGATGCTGCAAAAATAGGATTACATATATAGGTATAGTCAGTTCGAGATACATTATTATGAAGTGTGATATAGGATTATTGTGTTGTAGCACATATCGGAAATCGCGTCCTGTGTTGCAGTGTGATGCTCGATTCCTTGTGTGTCCCTCCCTCGGCAACATAGGTGCTGAATGACCTACGTGATTCCAAAAAGTTATCCTCAGCCATTTCAAATGAAGGAAGACTACAATAGAGTTATGTATGGAGGAAATGATAATACCTGTCGAGTACTCCTTGCACAAGGGTGAAGTTGTGCTTTTTGTTGATTAGGGAATCAAGGTATATTACCTTGTTCCTCTTTGGTACAATGACTAAAAGGATCTAGTGGAACCTACTCATGTATGTCGCTATAGTCATTAAACCTAAGTTCGTGCTGCGTATAAAGTACAAATGAAATTTGTATAGCAAGTAGTGAAGCACTTACTTCTGGTTGTAGAGCACCATTATGTAGTCCTTGTCGCCCTGAGCAAGCAATCCCGTCGTTATGTATTTCACGATGTAGGATGCATCTTCGATGATGCATTGCTTAGAGATCAAGTGTGGGTCAAGGAAACCCATCGGTTCTGCCATCGTCGGACCATTTTCATCATGTATCTATACATAAGCAATGACTTGCGACATTTATCGGTATTATGTGAATGTAGAACTTGATTGTACACACTTACAGTGTCTAGCATCGTAGAAGCGAGGCATCGAGGGCATTGAGGTTGTATAGGTCGAATAAGTCGTGGAATCCCACGATGAAGTGGCCCGGCTCGTCAAAGAAATGCCCGTTCGTGTATCTGACGGTGATTCCAGTATCGCACTCCTTCTCTTTGGTCTTTCGCATGTACTAGACATGCAAAGACTGGCAACCTACTCCAGCGCGGGCTAATACTGTGTCGGGGGCCAACAGACTTTCGAGGGAGTATTTCACAAGCTTGGGAGGCACCTTAATGTTCTTCGATTTTGATTTGGCCTTAACGACTCGCTCGCTACACATCTTCCCGTGAGACAACTCGGGAACCAATACGGCAACACGCTTTTCTTGTTCCTTCGGCGTCTTCTTCACAGAAACCGATGAGGCGGCCTTCTGAAGCGAAGGTTGAGGTGGAGTCATCGAGGGTCCTGATGAAGAGGCGTGGTCGTGTTTAGATCGCGACACTGCAGGGTCCAGGGTGATGTCCTTCTTGGGCCACTGGATGAAAGTGTACATGGCATCCCCTAGTGTTCTGATGTCTTCGTTCGGGTGAATCTCTAGCGGGACGGCCATGAAATTATCATGTACCATTCCACTTGGTCCCTGGCGTAACCCTGCGCCTGCTAGGCATTGTGCTACACTATCCCTTCCTGGCATGGATATGCCATCCCTCGCCTAGCCTCAATAGAAATAGACCCAGCCAGCCTCACTTGGAGCTTGGAGGGCGTCTGCTCCTACAAAATAATACACAATTAGCTAAGGCGTCCTATAGGTCTATCTTTGGAGCATTCTAGAGATGTACATTACCTTAATGTCGTCGATCGGTAATTGGGTGTCGCCATGTTGAGAATTTTGCGTGGACGCGACGCTACTCCGTTGTTGAGGAATCAGTAACATATTAACATGAGAACAAGCATCAGTGCATCATTTATGTATTACACTTGTTCTGGTCTTCTGGACTAAGTTCTCTGCATCTACATACTAGTCATGTACCAGTACTCCAGTAGTATCATACTACTAGTACATGAGAACAAGCAAAGCATCACTCTGCATTAGTACACTTGTTCTGTAGTTCTGCTCTGCTAATAGCCATCGGCCATTGCGGCATCGCCCATCAGCAAAAAGAACACAAGAAGATAAGAGGGAGAGTGAAGAATGAAGATCTTAACCAGAGGAGGTACTGGAGTCGGCGGAATGAGGGAAGACCGGAGGAGGCACTAGAGCCGGCAACATAGGGAGGACCGGAGGAGGAGCTAGAGCCAGCGGTGCGAGGGAGGACTAGCGGAGGAGCTGGAGTCGGCGGCACGAGGGAGGACCGGAGGAGGAGATGGAGCTGGCGGTGCGACGGAGGCGTGGAGGAGGCTTCGGGCGGCGGCAGCGCTCTAGTGGGGAGGGGAATGGGTGAGAGTGGCTCTGGGTGGGTAGTCGAATAGGCAACTAACGAGAATAAGGGTGCAAACCCTAGTGGCTCCCTACTAATAAAGGGATATCACAGACGGTTCTATTATGGAACCGTTTGTGATAAGTGGGTGGAGGCGCTAGGGGCACGGGGGTCTGTTGGGATGGCTGGGTATTTATAATGCCTGCATATCACTGACGGTTCTTATTAAGAACCATCTGTGACGTTGCATTATCACAGATGGTTTGTAAATAGAACCGTCTGTGATAATTCACATACGGTTCTTAATAATAATCGTATGTGATGTCTGCGATTATCACAGACGGTTCTTATTAAGAACCGTCTGTGAATTATCATAGACGGTTCTATTTACAAATCGTCTATGATAGTTACGTATCACAGATGGTTCAAAAGGAACCGTCTGTGATAAGTACAACACAGACGGTTCCAAAGAATCGTCTGTGATGAGGTGTCCAGTATAGCCTGTTTTGTGGTGGTGTTCTCCCAAAACCTAGCATCACATGTTAACTGGGGAAAAACTAGCACAACATGAAATGATGACAAGTCATAAGACTCTTTGATATAAGGTTAATCTATTAAATTACCATTCAAGGCGAAAATAGTGATGAATTGTAATTGAAGACTAGTTTAGTGCGACACTAATGTCTAGGTCAAAATAGTGGTCAACTAGAAATGGTGTTAACCATAAAATCTCATACCTTTATTAAAATGTAGCCTTGTACGATTAAGGTAATCACTAGACCCCAGGCCGCTAATAATTAACTAGATGAAAGGTTATCCTTTCATCGAGTACATTTGATTAGGACATAACTTGAATCATATGCCGTGTGCCTAAATTGAGACTAAGATGAAAGTAGAATATAAAACTATGAGTTCTTGCCATATAGGTCTCTCCAACTAATTCTACTCAGTTGAAATAAAAGATAACAATAGCCATTCCTATAAAAGGCCATTCTTTAAGAGAATTGATAATCAATCAACTAGGATGAACATTTGCTAGGTGAGAATTAGTAGTCAATAACACCTAGCCTCCATGGAATAAAATAAGTAATTAACTACTCAACTAAAAATAGCCCTTAATACCTATTCTAGTGAAAGCTTAACCTAGTATACTAGATGTACATTAGTATGAGCTTGATCATGATAATAACTAGGAAAAAGAACATATTAACATAATGATGAAGCTTAGACACATGAGAGCCGTCTTCTAAATGGTAAGGATGGTATCTAAATGATACTCATAGGATACACTTAAATCATGGAACTTTCTCGATAAATAGGAAATAATAACAAAAGGAATTATTAAAATAAGCTAGACCTCTCATGCAAGTCATGGTAAGTCACTCCAAAAAAAAGGCTATCAAGTCAACAACAAATTGAATGCAAGTAAAGTTCATCTATCGTACACTGCTAATCACTTTCAATAAGAAGAACAAATCATGAAAGAGAAGATCCACTTTCAGCTTCAAATGAATTTTGCTTTGTTTGTTGGAAAAACGTAAAATTCAGAAAATACACTTTCAGCATCACCTTTAATTATTTTCAGGATTTAACAACCCAAGCAAATCAAAACGCTAATAACTTTTACACATGAACTCGGAATTAAATGAATCTTTTTGCTAAATTCATATAAAATCATTATATGTAAGAATATGCAAAAATATTTGGATTTTATTACTGTTGAATTTATTCCCTTGTTTGTGTTTTATTTTTTATTCTTCCGAATAGACGTCGGAATTCACGAGCAAGATTAACGACAATCAAGCGACTTCGCTCTGTGAACAACCAAGCAAGGAAAGCACCTCCTTTGATCATGTTGATCCTAGTATTTTACTTACTATACTTTGTTTTGCAAAATCTATTATGCAAGCGTGTATGTTTTGTATGAAAATGGTATGTTTGGGAAGTCGGTAGTTGTAAATCCTATTCGATACTTATACATCCTTGAAAAATTGATGTCTTACTTTTGTAGCCATTTGATTATGGGTTAGACAATATATAATGTCATTTGGTAGTTTTCAAGTGTGATTATCGCACAACTACTAAATAGAACGATAGTGATGAGGACATCAACCCTAAGGATGCAACCATTACATCGACCCGCTGCACTGCATCCTCTACTTTAACAACATGTTCTCCAATTGGACTTTTGGCTACTTCAATTCCATATTTCCCAATTGGACCTCCGACTGATACAACTCCTACTCCTCCAATTGGGCCGAGCTACTTCTACTTCACCGGGTCATACTATGACTACATGCCATGGTGCTGTGTCACCTATTGTTGGTCCATGGGCAATGTAATGTATTGGCCGACTTGGCCCATATGGTGGCCGGCCACCCTAGGTAGCCTTACTGTTCACACGGTTACTATTCATGCATGAACAGTACCCCCACACCTCCTCATATAGGAGCCGCCACCTCTCTAGTCCCCTCGGATTTCATTTAGTTAAAAGTTATCTACATCGCAACTTTGTGTGTTGGCTTGTGTCGATTAGACCAACCATAATACCACTTCGGAATCCTACCTTATTGAGTATTTCAATCCTATTTGCAATTTCAGATTGCTTATTATCTTGTTCTTGCTTGTTCTTCGATTGCATGTAGGAATAGACCTTCGTGGTCATGTCGATCGTGCATCTAGCAAGGTTGATAACAATCTTGGAGCTGGTTCAGTGATTGCTGGTCATATTAGTCATGTACGATTGGTAGCCAAATCGTGAGAGTCGTCTCCACCAAATCGAGTTATCCTTCTCATCGAAAATTCGGGGCACCCATTGTCGCATCAAGTGGTATCATAATTCAAGTTGATCGGTGAGAATTTTCCTTTTACCTACAGTCCACAAAAGCCATGAAAGTCACAAAAAAAATTAGGGTTTGTTCATCTTGTCCAAACCAATCTATGCCCTGCAATTTTTCTTTTCGGTAATTTGCATCGTTGGATTCTTGGTTGCATCATCGTGTCAAGTGCTGATTGAAAGTTCTAGTTGGAGTCTAGTTGGTCTTTGTCTAGTTTGCATCTTGTGCTTTGTTTCCTGCCGCAGGTCATCATCACCATTCCACTGAACCTTGCCGTAGCAACCAAAGCGCCTGCCGCCGCTACCCTTTGTTGCTGTGGCAACCGAAACCTCCTACCGCTGCTACCCTCGCCATCGCGGTAATTGAAGCCTCCTTCCACCGCTGCTCTCATCGTTGTGGCAACCTATCTCTCCTTCCGTGGCAACTGAATCCCTAACTGACTGAATTCAAATTTGCCGAAGAAGGATAAAAAATGAGAAGAAAAACAGAGAGACAAAAAAAAAGAGAAGAAAAAATAGAAGGACAAAAAAAGAGTGTTCACCTTCTCTAAAATTGAAAAGCACAACAAACTTTTGCCAAAACCAGTGAAAATTGGTGGAGTTCTTCTACATATAGCCACAAGCTTCCGCAAAAAAAAATTTAGCAAGTTTGGTCCACAGGTTTGAAAGATATAGTAGTTTCAATTTGAACCCGAGATGACTTCGAGTCCGAGTAGGATTCCGTTTCCAAGACACCATTAGTAAAACGGGCATAACTTTTGCATACATGTCCGTTTTCGACGTTCTCGTGCTCGTTGGAAAGCTAACGATGAGCCTGATCCAAAAAAAAATTGTCTGGCTCGTTCAGTCACCCTACAGGGCCCCAAAAATTGGCCATCTTCAGCCCCAAAATGGCATTACAAGTTTTCGGTCGTTGTTTTTGCTGTTTCTTTCGGTCTTCCCTTCTGAGTTTGGAGTTTGCCTCAACTGCAAAGTTGTAAATCTCATCGAAACCTTTCTTTTGAGTATATATAAGCCATATATAACTTTGCTTTTTCATCTTTGAGACTAGTTGTTGTTTACTGCTTAAACTAGAGGGTTGTTTATATTACACGTTATATTGTCTTTTTGTGGTCTACATCGTGTGAACAATCTTGTGCCCCTAGACCGAAATTTGAGTAGTTGGCTAGCATCTCTCCTAGCACTTGCTATGAGATTTTCCTTTACTTACATCAAATCACATTAATCTTTGCGTGTGCATTCATACACTTCTCTTAGTAGGATTTGATTAGCTAGCTTTTTCTTGGCTAGGATCAGCAACATTGACTAGTACTTTGAACAATTTTTCAACTTGCATTTACTGATTTGATTGTCGCTAATCCTTGCTACCGTATTGAAGCCTATCCTAGCTCCACCTTCTACCATTGCATAGGTACCATTTGCTTGCAATCGCTTTGTCAATCTTCAAAGAGCGTTCGACACCGACACTAGTTACCGGTCACCATCTGTTTTGCTTGGTAAGAACTTGGTATAAGCTTGAGTGTGAGCAACTTTTGAATCTCCAGAACCTAGTAGTTGATAGGGAATTTTATACACTTGAGTATATTTCTTGTTGATACTAACAAAGATATGGTCACGCAGATCTACACATGGTGGGAATAACAATGACCACTTTTTGGAGCATGAGAGCGAAGGTCCTCTCACACCTCGCACGAGAGGGATCGTGCGGCGCTTTGAGCACTTGCTCGGTGGGAGCGTTCATAATGCCTTGGATTAGATCAATGACGACCTCGCGGTGCTCCGCACACGCGTTGAGCACCTCGAACGGCAGCCACTTGCTGAAACCACAAGCCATGATGAGCCAAGGGTGGAGGACCCTCCTGCTCACCACACACCACCTGCTGCTCGCTCTTAGGCAAATGAGGTAGAAAAAGAAGACGTGAACAACTACACTACAGATACGGAAACAAATGGATTCAATGTTCACAATGCTCATAACCATCATCGGCTTCGTCACAATCGTCAAGGTATGGGAAGAAATCAACATGAGGTACGTGATCATAATGATGCATTTGGTAAAATTGAAATTCACTATGCCTTCTTTTGCTAGAAAATATGATCCTGATGCTTATCTCATATAGAATTAACCGTAGAACAAAAATTTTCTTCTCATGAATTCCCCGAAGAGAAGAAAGTTAGGGCTGCTACTAGTGAGTTTGTTGATTTTCCCTCTATTTGGTGGAGTGAATATGGTCGTACTAATCAGAACATATCTAGAACATGCAATACTTTGAAGAGAGCAATGAGACATAGGTTTATCCCTTCATATTATTCTCGTGATTTGCTTAATAAATTGCAATGCTTAAAATAAGGTAGTAGTTCTGTAGAGAACTATTATCAAGAATTGCAAACTGGTTTATTGCGTTGTGGTTTAGAAGAAACTGAAAATGCTAAGATGGCTAGATTTTTTTAGAGTGTTAAACCATGAAATTTAGAACATACTTGATTATAAAGAATATAATTCTATCACCCGTTTATTACATCTTGCTTGCAAAGCTAAACGAGAAGTGCAGGGTCGACAATCTCACTCTAGGTGGCAATTTTGGAGGATCTTTTGTAGGCCGTCCAATTCAGCAACAACACATGGCACCTTCCTCCACTTCTGGCCGTAATGCACCCTCCTCCAACCATGCACCCCTACTACTCTTTCCACTCCTACACATGACCCTGATGCAAGCAAATCAGCAAAGGTACAAGTCCCCACACAAAGTGTTTCTTCTGTTGCTTCTACAGGGAGATCTAGAGATGTACAATGTCACTGATGCAAAGGATTTGGACACTTGATGCGTGATTGTCCAAGTCAGCGAGATTTAATTATCAAGGACAATGATGTGTATACTTCAGCTAACGATATTGAGGAAGAACATGTTTTGGTTGCAGCTAACAATGCAGATGATGAAATTAAGGAAGAACAATTAGGCCATGAGACATCTAACAAGTACCATTGCCTATCTATCCAATGTGTGCTAAGTTCTCAAATGGAGCATGCTGAACAAAATCAATGAAACACATTGTTTCAATCAAAGTTAGTCATCAAGGAACATTCTTGTAGAGTTATCATCGATGGCGGAAGTTGCAACAACCTTGCTAGCACATACATGGTCGAGAAGCTTGGTTTGACCACAACTCAACACCCTCATCCTTACTACATTTAATGGCTGAATTCTTGTGGTAAGTTGAAGGTGAGTAAACTTGTGCACGTACATTTTTCTATTGGATCACATCATGATTATGTTGATTGCGATGTCGTACCTTTAAAATAGCTTCAGGAGACATGGGTAGCAAAATGATTTTCTTTTCTTTAAACATGAGAGTATACTTATTAGTTCTACCATGATGCTCGTTATTGTTAGGTAGACTTCGGCAATATGATAGATATATTGAACATGATGGTAGATCAATCATTATACTTTCACATATAAAGAAAAGAAAATCACATTGCTTCCAATGTGCCCTACTACCATATTAAAGGATGATTTAGAAAGAACTGAGAGAACAAGTCAGGAGAAGAGAAAAGATGATCATAAGATTATAGCTCCAAATGAAATTAAATTGAAAGCTCTTGTTATGTTAGCTACAAAATCTGATTGCATTGACTTGGAAAAACAAGAATATGAATGCTATACTATGATTTGCAAAGAATCTTTGTATCCATTAGAAGATATGTGTGTTTTTTGCCTCCTGTTGCTACTAACCTTTTGCAGGAAAGTGATGCCTTGGAGAACACGATAGAGTCGAGGACGACTCAAATTCAACAAATGGAGGATGATGAGGACATCAACCCTAAGGATGCAACCGCTACTTCGACCCACTACACTGCATCCTCTACTTCAACAACATCATCTCTAATTGGACTTTCAGCTACTTCAATTCCATCTTTCCCAAATTGGACCTCCGTTGATCCAACTCCAACTCCTCCAATTGGGCCGAGCTACTTCTCCTACGAGCTGAGATACTTCTACTTCACCAGGTTGTACTACGTCTACATGCCATGGTGCTGCGTCACCTATTGTTAGTCCATGGGCTATGTAATGTATTAGCTGACTTGGCCCATATGGTGGCCGACCACCCTAGGCAGCCCTTACTGTCCGGGCAGTTACTATTCATGTGTGAACAGTACCCAAGTACCTCATCATATAGGAGCCGCCACCCCTCTTGTCCCCTCGGATTTCGTTCAGTTAAAAGTTAGCTTGTGTTGATTAGACCAACCATAATACCGCTTTGGATTCCCACCTTATTGAGTATTCCAATCCTATTTGCAATTTCAGATTGCTTATTACCTTATTATTGCTTGTTCTTCGATTGCATGCAAGAATAAACCTTCGTGGTCAGGTCGATCGTGCTTCTAGCAAGGTCGATAACAATCTTGGAGCTGGTTCAGCGATTGCTGGGTATATTGGTCATGTACGATTGGTAGCCGAATCATGAGAGTCATCTCCACCAAATTGAGTTATCCTTCTCATCGAAAGATCGGGACACCCATTGTCGCATCAGATAGATTTTTCTGAAAGGTTATAATAGGATAATATGATAAATGTGAATTTAGGAAATTTATGAAAAATTTCCAGAGGGATGTACCTCTGTTATTTGGATAAAAATGAAAATGACAAACCTAGTTTTCGACGCGGGCGAGTTATATTATATTATGAAAAGAGTGGGAAAGGAGTCTTACTAGTAGATAGGGGGAGATTCTCACCCGGGTCAATTAAGGACCGAACGCCAGCAACTCCAATCTAAGCCTAAGTGTACAACTACATATGTTGAACTAGGGCGGCCTTGGCTAATTAAGTTATCGAGAACTAGCCTTGTACGTAGGTAGGCCATAGTAGTGCGGACATGGCCAACTGTACTAGCATGTCCGAAGGGGCTCCCTTCTCTGAGGCATTGGGATAAAGCCTTTCGACACAACTGCGAATGCCTCATTCGACGGGAGGTCCCTAGGTTCAGTGAGGATAAACATTCACCGGGCTAGTCTAAGGGTAGGTCTAGATGATGTAAAGGCTTCGACACGTGCTCTAGACTGCTTAACTAAGGTAATGAGCGGTGGTATCGCCGAGTGCCCAAACTAGAGAAGTCGTGTGATGTGGGTAAAGTCGTTGTCGGACCCGGGATTAACAACCCAAATCCTCTGTGCATTTCTGAACTAGTCTCATGATCAATAGCTAGTTCACATAGTAAACAGATATGGTAGCATCCATAAATCGCATAACTTTATCAACAGAGTTTATTACAAAAGGGGCTTACAAGCCAACAATAAAGAACAGAGCGGAAGATGAAGAAGTAGTGGAGTTCATGCTGATCTGCCACAGGCAATTCACTGGGGTAGCGGCCTAGTCATCGAGATCCACACCGGTAGCAAAGTCCTTCTCCTCTGAAATTTATTTGCATAAAGCAAGGATGTGCACAACTACCGTGCTCGCAAGTTACACCCAATAACAGAATTAATGCATGCATGGATGTAACAAAGGATGGCTTATAGGGTTATTTGTGCAAAAGCAACATTTGATATTTTAAATACAATACTAAGTTCAAAAGCTCAAATTTTACAATAACTAAAATTGATTTTGAATTAAAAAGATAGTGTAGGCACCAACCTAACACTAACATAAACACGGGCACCAACCCAGGGCTTCAACCCATAACTTTTCTCATGGACACCCATCCATGTCAAAACTGTTTTACAAAATCATTTTGAAATCAAAACCAAAGTCTAACTTTGAGTGGCTTTGCCAAGCATGTCCATGACCGTGGACACGGCTATTCGAATAGTTCTTAACACTCTGCAGAGGTTGTACAACTTTACCCACATGACATGAATTCTCTAGTATGTTTCGCATCCGTCGATACCACCGCTCACTACCTTAGGTAAGCAGTCTAGAGCACGTGTCAAGGCCTTTACAATGCGCCATTCCATCGCAGCCTCCCCTCGCTAAGGTTTCGCTCCCTTTGGGCTGCAACCCGTAGGATTTGAGCCCCCTCTTGCGCCAGGTGGGACTAACGTACGTCATAACATAACTACCCACCGCATCTGAAGGGAACGACCTCGGTGAAACATTGTGTAATACTCCAAATTAAATTAATTGAGAAGAAATAAATTAGAGAGAGGGACCAATCAGAAAAGTGGTTTTAACAGAAGATTAGAGGAGGGTTTAGGCATAATTTGGACAACTTTGGTCGTGGGCTTTGCCCTGACATTTAAACAAGGGGAAGGGCAGCCGGCCACATAAGAAGGAGAGGGGGCAACCCTAGGGTTTCTACAGTACCCGTGCTACAGTAGCCGCGGCGCTACAGTACATCACCCCCCTGCTTCTCACCCCCTTGGTGTTCCCCGCTGCCGACCTTGGTGTTCCCCGCTGCTGGCCATTGGAGGAAGGAGCAAGGCGAGGGAAGGAGATCAACTTCGCGGGGCAAGATCTTCAACTTTCTGCGATTCTACAAGGGTAATGTCGCGTGTTCTTCGTTGGTTAATGTGTAGTAGATGCGTTTGATGTCGTTTGATAGATTGAATTGCGTCGGTTTAATAGATCGCGTTTTGTCCAGTAGTTTGGACGACAGTTTTCATGTCTTTAGAAGCCGAATCCAGGGATCCAACCTCTTAGAAATAGTTGGGCTATGTTGTTAGCTTTCCGTGGCCATCAAAAACGCCCAGATCCGATTTACGGTTAGAAAGTTACGAATTGTTTAGTGCCACTATCCTGTTAATCTGTCAACATCCTGACAGTCTGTAGAAATCTGAGTTAATCGTTTAGTTAAAGACGAAATCAGAGGATCTCGTTATAATAAAAAAGTTGGGTAATTTTCTCACCTTTCCAGAAAGCTAAAGAACGTAAGAATTGGACTTTCGTAGCAAAAGTTATGATAATTTTAGTGTACTGTCCAGAGAACCCGACGTGATAATTGATGTTCTGTAGATTGGCTTGGTAGTGGCAGTAGATGGCAGAATCAGAAGGGCTCCCCAACTAAGTTTATTTAGGTGATTTAATTATCTTTCCAGAAAGTATTATAACATCTTATTTGGACTCCGGAACAGAAAGTTATGTATTTTATAAGTTGACTGTCCGTAGTGAACACCAAATCGATCGGTAGAAATTGGAAGATTGGAAACGCTTGGGAGTTTAGTGAGTTCTATTGTGTTCTTATTTATGCTTTTGGTCCAGTAAGCTTGTCTTAGTTTGGGTTATCATTATGTTCAGGTGGGAGCGTGATCCCAGGGGCAGCACTCTCTTCGCGTCCACCGGTCTCGCACGGTTGAGGCAAGTATTCGGGTTGTAGAATAATTATGATTGTTTGCTGTGATTGATTGTATCTTGTTCGTAATAGCCATGCATGGACGTTAATGTGATGAATTACAATATATCTTGGTAAATGCAAGTTATGGTTAAAGCTTCTTGTGTATGATGTTAATGCTTACATGATATTATGTACATGTTGAGTTCATATATTTGGAGGATGATGTCATTGTGCATATGCATGTCAAAGCATGATTGAGTCTTGGTCACTTGGTGACCAAGTATGAACTATTGAGGTTCCCGTCATGTAAATGGCGGGCTTGAAATCCCACATTCGCAGAATGTGGGCAATAATAAAGAGGTCCCCATCATGATGATGATGGGCATAGGTCCCTATACTTGTGGAGTATAGGCTCTTGGTCCCTATGCCAGGGTGCATAGGCAAGGGTATACATCGACGGATGTATACCTCGCATTACCGGTAAAATACGAAAAGAGATAAAGTTAAAAGGTGCATTGCATGGTCGCATTACATAAGCATGAAAGTTATGTTTAATGTAATGTTTTATTTGGAATATTGATGCTATGACTGTGATTTTAGCTTAAACCTTGTTGATACTTGCTGAGTCTTTGGGCTCACTCTTGCTTTGATATGTTTTAGGTACAACTGGCAAGAACGGCATGCATGGGAGGGAGTAGATGTTTGGATGCATTCACTACCACTCATCCTTAAGGCGACTGCCATGTAGATTTTATTCCAGTAATAAGTAAACTGCTTGTGAATCACTTATGGATGGTTTTAAGTTTCAGATTAATTGTAATAAGGAGGATAGCAAGTTTTGTTTATGTTTATTAGATTATCTTGCATGCCTGAATGAATTTGAATATTGAGTTTAGTGTTAATTGCTATGATTAATTGTTGGAACCTCGGTATAGTTAATTATACAAAGGAGGTTCTGCTGAAAATTGGTAATTGGTCTTTGTTTAGTTTTGTTTAGTTTAATTTTAGTAGCATTCCAGGCTCAATGTTGAGCTAGGGTGTTACAGTTGGTATCAGAGCGGGCTGTAGGTCCGTGGTTTTTGAATTATTAAACTTGACACACTAAGCAAAGTAGGTGGGATTGGGTTATTGCATTGCATTTACGTTTCCGTTGTATTGTATTGATGATCCCTGTTATGAGATGATTTGATATATCTATATTATAATACTATGGTTATTATGTGTGGGGATAACCCATGTTGAAAGGTTGAGGTCGTGGTTGTGGCCCTGGGCTATACCAGGTTACACCACCATTCGCGGTATGAGAATAGGGAAGTGATTACCTCGGATATCTTAGTAAAGGTGTTGATAGTGAATATCTTTAGAAGAGTTGTTCTCTTCCTTGAAATTTGAATTTGGTCAACTCTTGTCTAGTTGTGGCAAATGAACTTCTCTAGGATTCGTAGCCCATTCCAGTTGATGGGATTCTTTGAGAAATATTGTTGTGTTTCATTTGGTTTAAGTTGCCCTGTAAAGAAATCAATGTTTTCCAAACCGATGAGTTATTCTTGCGGCGGGTGAACTTGGTTGATTGTCATGTTTGACCTTTATAGTGGAGTTTTATCTTCTTAATGGAAAACCACGACCCACTTATTCGAGTGATGTTTTTGGTTAATTAAAGCTTCCTTTTGCAAGTCCTTTAGTACATGGAGGCTTTGACTCAATGTATCTCTCTTGGGTATTTTGAGTGATAGATTAGTGGATCTCTTTTATGAAAGAAGATGTTAAACCTTTTAGTGTTGTGTTGTCTTGGTTAAGTGAGCAGTTATAACCAAAGCAATTAATGGATATGATATGGGTTATCAGGTTAGGTCTGCAGTGTGTGCATGATCGATCCTAACTAAGATCCATGAAAGGAAAGTTGATTAATTTGAAAGTGTCTTGTAGTAGTTCTCGAGGAGCTGTGATGAAGAGTATGGTTATACCTAATTGTAATTAATAGAGTTAATAAGAGGTGTAGAACATTGATGAAATTGAGTTGATCATTTAAGAGTGAAACATTTGGTAAACTTCTTTGGTAAATTGGATTAACAGGTCTCAATGGATTAATCTAACCGTTTGAGATGGTTAAGTTCAAAAGGAGTTAGATTATTGTCTTAGTGGATATTAATCATGGAGTAACCTTTTGTGGATACTTAGTGATTATAAGTAATTGCTAAGTGCAATTAATGTCTATTAATGTTTGGTGTTGAGCATCACTAAGAGATAAACTGATGGGATTTAATGGATGAACAATATTTACATGATGGTAGAACTATCAGATAATAGTATGTCTTTGATGAAAGGGTTTTGGAATAACCTTTTAATTTGTGCAGTAGTTTTCCTCTAAAATAAAGTGGTTGTTGTAGTGAGAGTATAAGATTTTGGTTTACTCTCAATCGAGGATGAGATGGTAAAGTAGTATGTACCTTTTTGGTGAGGCTTTGGGGCTTTATAAAGGAAGAGTTGGCGATAACGAATCTTGTTAAGAGTGAATTATTTTGGATGTTAGTAAGAGATTCCACAAGAGCTTCTGACTCGTTGAAGTGGTGATGATTCTTCTAGAGAGAAAGTAAGTTAACTGCCTTTCGAAAAAAATTGGTTAAAAGAAGTGATTGGAGTTTTGCATTCGTGATATTTTGGGAAGTTCTATTTGGCTCTTAAGCGATTAATGTGATTGGGCTTAAAAGGCACTTCTTGTCTGGGATGGCAAGTAACGATATAACCAAAGGAAACAACTTTCTTTGTTAACGAAAAATGTGTACCATCAGTATTTGAGATTGGAGTTAAGAGTTATAATCTGCAACTTTTCTGTTGTTACAGCTTAAGAGTTTCTTGAGTTTCAATAGCAATATTTTATCATGATTTATGGAGTTTTGATATTCCTTCTTGTGGGACATGTGCCCTCAGCTGTGGACTCGTATTTTGTTTTCCGAGATCATTGCTATTGGACTGTTCTTATTGGTCTCGTGCTCACTCTGAGGGGCAACATTTTCTTGTGTGTTGAAACTTGTATTAGTTTGTCTCTTCCTTTTTAGAAAGGAATTAACCAACTTGTGTTGCGAGTCTTCTAAAGTGTAATTTGGCGGTGGTTGATGGTGGACAAGTATATGATAGTGGTGAGATTTTGGGAACCAAGCTATTTTGAAGAGCAATAGAAAGTGGATTGGTTTTGACCTTTCACACCTGGAGAGGATTCGAAGGAATGTTTTGGCGATGAAACAAAATTGATTGGTGTTACAACTAGTGGAGCCTATGGCGAGTTATGATCCAATAACCTTTGTCTATGTTGGAATATTGGAGTTAACGAAAGTATGGACTCTTTATAAATTTATTAGAGTATCACAATTGGATACTTGGATACTTAGCAATATTGTGTAGAGGAGTTTTGATGGTGAAGTTAATGAGAATAGCAGTGTAGTGGAATCTAATAGTCGTGTTAAATGATGGGATAGCAGGGATTGTTAAGTTACTATCAAGTATGACTTGGCCTCAGTGATTAATCCTATGGGAGTTAGATTATCTATAAAGATAACTTGGTCAAGAATACATATATTTATTGATGTTAGTGATTGAGTATGTTTGAATCTTGATCAATCAGTTAGATTATTGTGAATGGGTATATTGCGGTCGTGTAGCTGAATTTGATTGGTGTGGGTTAGAGAAGGTCTAAGATTGATGTAATGAATCGCATTGGGTGGTTACTTGATTAGCGAGGAATGTTGATATTAATAACTGAGGTTATTGTTGAGCTGTGTGAGATTTTTAGTAAACGAATTTGAGGATTTCCTATCAATTATACTAGAAATTCATGGTAGAAGGCTTGGAGGTTAAATTTGGGGCTCTGCATTTTATGCTAGGACCGTGGAGACCTGATATTATGTGTAGAGATGGATGAACAGAAGCGAATTTTGAATAGTGTGTTGATCTTTGATAGAATACTTTGGGTAAAGTAAATGAGTGTGAATGTGGTGAATTTCAAGTTGATTATCCATAAAAGATTGAGGTGATGTGATTGTGGAGGAAATCTATATTGAAGTGTGTTGGAAGTTATTTGTCAAAGTAATTTCTTTGGTAGAGAAGTCGATCAGAGTATGTTATTATGGACTGGAAGAGTCTCTCTGCATAGGTGTGGATTTTGTGTTCAGTTTGAGCGTAGCTTTGAGATTGCCAAATTAAAAGAAATGAATTAGTGTGTTATGCGATGATTGGGAATCTCATGGTTCAAAAGGAAATTGAATTCCTCAAAGAAAGTTTGAGAAAAGGGGTTGTATTCTCGGATACTGAGGTATTCTTTTGGTTTTTATTTGGGCTTTGTCTCTATGACAGATGCCAGTTACAAATTGAGTTGGTTCTTCTTGTTATGCGTGATTCTTTTCGGTTAAGAAAAAAAAGGAGATGGTGTTTTGTGCACTCGAGTGATTTCGCCTTTGGCTTATGTGGTGTTCATTGGCAAACCGCCCACTTGGAAAGTGGAAGAGTTTCATGATGAATCTTTTGGTTTTGGATTTAACCCTTTTGGTGGGGAGTTAAGTGTCGTGTATGCGATGAGAATCCTTTATTTTCAGTTGGGTTCTATTTTTGAAAGAATTTGTTTCAAAAGGGTTACATTGTCGTCCACGATTAAAGAGGTGCTCATTGTTAAAGTGAAGAGATCGAGTGATATAAGGAACAAGAGTTCTGTGTGTTTTGTGCAGGTCGTGTGGTTTAGTACCAAAGGGAATGTTGGCCCAAGGTACATTGGTTGTTTCTGGAAGTTGTGGAGAATTGGGGGATAGCGTATCACTAGGATCGTCTTGAGTCCTGGCATGGGGCACAGTTCGTTTTGCTGACCTAGCGTCGAGGGAGTACTGGAGAAATCTGGAGTGTGAAGTTTCGTTAAGGCCGTTGACCCACGAGTAAGTTCGTGGCTTCGAGTCATGTCCGTTGAGTGACTCGTGAAAAGTTGGGATGAGTAATAAGGCGTAACATGTCAGTTGCATCAAGGTGCGGTGGTCCCATAAGTCTGAGAGGAAATGACCCGGGAAATGGAGTCTTGCATGCACGAGCAGTATCTGGAATTATTCACGACAGGTGCGTGGTAATGTTAGTAAGTTTATTAGCTGAGATTGTTCATTGGCGTTAAGCGTGGTTAGAATTGAATTGAATTACATTTAAGGGGTAGAATGTAATACTCCAAATTAAATTAATTGAGAAGAAATAAATTAGAGAGAGGGACCAATCAGAAAAGTGGTTTTAACAGAAGATTAGAGGAGGGTTTAGGCATAATTTGGACAACCTAGGCTGTGGGCTTTACATTTGACATTTAAACAAGGGGAAGGGCGGTAGGCCACATAAGAAGGAGAGGGGGCAACCCTAGGGTTTCTACAGTACCCGTGCTACAGTAGCCACCACCGTGCTACAGTATACACAGTGCTACAGTGCATCGCCCCCCACTGCTTCTCACCCCCTTGGTGTTCCCCGCTGCCGACCTTGGTGTTCCCCGCTGTTGGCCATTAGAGGAAGGAGCAAGGCGAGGGAAGGAGATCAACTTCGCGGGGCAAGATCTTCAACTTTCTACGATTCTACAAGGGTAATGTCGCGTGTTCTTCGTTGGTTAATGTGTAGTAGATGCGTTTGATGTCGTTTGATAGATTGAATTGCGTTGGTTTAATAGATCACGTTTTGTCCAGTAGTTTGGACGACGGTTTTTATGTCTTTAGATGCAGAATCTAGGGATCAACCTCTTAGAAATAGTTGGGCTATGTTGTTAGCTTTCCGTGGCATAAAAACGCCAGATCCGATTCGGTTAGAAAGTTCTGAATTGTTTAGTGCCACTGTCTGTTAATCTGTCAACATCCTGACAGTCTGTAGAAATCTGAGTTAATCTTTTAGTTAAAGACGAAATCAGAGGATCTCATTATAATGAAAAAGTTGGGTAATTTTCCTAAATGAAAATCTGATTTATGATGTCAGCGGTGACTGTGTGCGGGTGCTGCGCAAGGGCTGACGTGGCCTTGCCACGTAGGCGCTGACTCAATGGAAAACGCGCACGTGGCGCTGAGGTGGCATCGCAGTGGCGGCAACGGTGGCGTGCCACATCGGCAAGGGGCCGGCGGCGGCTCGATGTCGAGCTCGTCGACGCTATGCGCCGTGGAGAGCTTCGGCGAGGTGCACTAGAGGAAAAGGAGGGCGCGGGGACCTTGGTGCTCACCGTGGATGTGTGGGGACGCGAAAGATTCGTCGACGGCGAGGTTAAAAGCGACGGCGTGTGTGGGCTCAATGGCGGCAACGGGCTCCGGTGGTCTTCGGGCCAGGGAGAGGTGTGCACGGGGACGGCGAGGTGGTGGCGATGCCGTTGGTGCGGAGGATGGTGGCGGAGGGTATTTGTCGGCGGCGGAAGTGGCGGAGGAAGAGCTTGCGGCCGGTGGCGACTAAAACCCAAAATCCGGCGACTAGAGTCGATGAGGAGGAGGGTGAGTGGTGGGAACGGGACGAGTGAGAGGAGAGGCTCCCGGGGCTCCAATTTGTAGGGCCGGAGGGGCACGGGAGAGGGAGATCGTGTGCGCGAGGTCGGCAGCGGCGTTACGCGAAATCTTAGTGAAACGGCCGTGAGGAAGGGGGGAAACGGCTGGGGTGAATGCGGCGGAGTTAGGGAGATTAAATGCGCATGAATGCTCGTGAAGAGGTGGAGGGAAACGCGGCTATTGCGGAGCTCCGTGGCACTCTAATGGCTGCTTGGTGCGGTGCAGGTTGACAAAGAAGAGAGCGGGGGACGAAGAAGGAGATGGTGGGGCCACTTGCAGCGAGAGAGAGGAGAGAGGGTGAGGCTGGCTGTTCGATTGATATCGGGCGGCCGGGAATCGAGCACGTTGAATGGCCCGTGCGGGTGAGCAGCGAGATCGACGTGTTGGCCGTCCGATTCAAATTGGACGGTCAGGAGGAATCGGGCCGAACGGAGCGACCGGAACAGGAGGTGGGTCAGGCGATTTAGGACCAAAGCCGATAGGGATTTTAAATGGTTTTTCAATTAAAATAGTATGACTCAATCAAAAAGGCTTTAGAAAATAGCAAAAAGAGCGCAAAAATTCTAGAAAAATTCACAGAAATTCCTAGAGTTATTTTGGACTTAAATAAAATAATTCCAACTTAAAATTGGTAATAGTTTTTGCACATAATTTATTTTGGCCTTAAAATAATTAGGGAAAAGCTTTTAAAAATTCTAGAAATTAATTAAATTTTTATTTTTCAAATTAAATCCAAGAAAACTCCAAAAACTTCAATAAATTTTATTTTTGACTTTTAAAACTTCAGAAATTCAAATAAAACAATAAAACTGTTTGAAATTTCAGAAAATCCAACAAAATAATAACTTTATTAATTTTATTTTGGTAACAGCGCTTTGGGATGTTACAGTTGCACACCTCTGCAGAGTGTAAATCTATTTAGATAGCTGTGCTCGTGGTCATGAGTGTGCTTAAATTGTTGATTTAATGTGTATAGTCTTGGTTTTCACAAAAAAAATGTTTCCTGTTGGAAAATGAGAGAATGGTTTACGATTTTTATTTGAGTAAACTGTCATGCTTATGGCTGAACATAAATTGTTGCCCGCAGTTGAGGAGGGTTGCGAGTTGTAGTTTATATTGTATATTATTCATTCAATTACTTACTTACTGTCCTGTTATCTATTTAACTGCTTTTAAACTTCCGTTGCAAATTACTATGTATGGATATTGCTAATAAAAATGGCTTTAAGCAAAATAAGTTGTAGAATAGAGCCTCATCATTTGTTAGCCTTGCATATATATAAAATTTGTGACACACCACAAGTCTTGCTAAGTACGCATTGTACTCAGTCTTGTTTATATTGTTGTTCAGAATATGAGGAAGAGCCAACACCAAACGACGTTTTCCTTGCACCCGAAACCGGAGGGTTCAGTGATAGGACTATCTAGGATTTGTTCCTTGTCGATTGCCTTTGGGATTTTGGATGGGCATGCCACTGGGAATTTCTACATTTATTCTTCCGCTGCTATTTTGATACTCTATTGGTACTTGTTTTATTTGGCCAGTCGACCATTGATGTAATTATTGTAATCGCTTAAGTTAAGTACCATTTTGTTTTACTTTGTATATGTGAATGTATGGATGTGAATGCCAAATGTTTGTTGGAAATATGCCCTAAAGGAAATCATAGAGATGATTATATTTTATTATGTTCATAGCGTTGGATAATATGTTATCTTGTTCCTAGAATAATATTGTTAATATTTATTATCAAGTATGTGACTTGATTGTGAAACTCTATATTTCTGCGATGATTATTCTTAAACGTTCCCTGGTCGGAAACATATGAGAATGCATATGAATAGACTAGCATATGTATTGGTTGATGACTATGTTTCACAGGTCATAGATATGGAGATATCAACCCAATAATATGGACACATGTTAGAGAACATGGTGTTGGATAAGACTCACCTTGAGACACTATTGAGATTGTTATGATTCTATGTGCCGTTAGTTGGTCTCAAGCAATGATGATGTATAATCCTTAGACTTGAGATCAGCATAGTTTCCTACATGTGTAATAGCACTCTTAGGGGTTGCCAATCACTACTCGTAACTGGGTAGTTATAAAGGTAGCTTTCGGGTATGCTTTGAAACATGCAGAGGAATGTGACTGGTCTTGTCAACGATCAAGTCGCCGATCTTACGAAAATGAACGAGGAAAATGACGTGGAATATCCTGGAATGGAATGGGGGTCGCTCTTTATTGATATGAACTGGGTTTTACAAGATGTGGCTAAGTACTACCTGAATTACACTAAATGGGGAATGTCTAGCAAGGTGTCGGACTTAGAATATGAGTCTAAGTCTAATTATCTAACTTCTAATTCCACAGCTTAGGCTTCGTGTATTCTTGTTGAGTATCGTTGTTCTTGTCTTTGTTGGTCTTGGTCTTCTACCTGTTGTGTTACATGCGCTTCACCTTTAAATAACTTCGAAGAGGTGGCGATTACTCTGGAGAAGGCGTCCACTGGTGAACCGTTCTGTTGGTCGAGCGGTGGAAGCGATTAACAATGTGCTAACTTCCTTGCGGTTTACTGTGAAGAGCTTTAACCGTAGGGTGGTTAATAGTCGATGTCTCGGGGTTGTACCATCGCGTGGAATGGAGCATATAACATGTGTTCCATTCATCATACGATAAAAATACCGGTTCGGTAATTTCTGGCGGTTATCGGTGAGGATTAGGCATAAAGCCTCATCAGGCCGGGTACCCGATAAGTAACCTTTAGAATACTAACGACCGGGAGGTCGTTAGTCTTAGGAATTCTGACCATGAAGACGTATGGTCTTTTATTGTGTATTAAAATAATACATAGAGGTTTTAATCCTCGTCGGCTAGCCCCGAACTTTAAATGAACTGGTGGTGTATATACCTTTTTCGATGAAATCGTATCGGGCGAACCCATTTAATGTTGTGGTATCTGAAGTGATGCATGTTCACTTTAAAGTTGAGAACTTGCCTTGGGAAGCGAAGAGTTCCTCTGTTCGTTTGAGCAAAAAGAGCTTTTGTCGGTTTGGACTCTTGTGGGAATCCTTGAAAGTATCGAAGTTTATAAAATCTCCTCTCGCTGGGATCTTAGAATTTTTATGCTTCCAAAATCCTTCGATTCCTTTAGCTTCTGCCAAGAAATCCTCGAGTTTTTCTGTTCTTCCGACCACGAAGTCTCCAACTTTCACTACTCATCCTTGAGGATTTTCGCCATGTCGGAGCAGATTACAAAGTGGTTGCCTTGAATTGGGCAAGAAAAAGCTTGAGGCTTTGGCGAAGATGGGAATGCTCCCGAGATAGGAATCGATTAATTGGAGACCGGTGGTGGAGAGCATTTTTACGGCCGTGAAGATGAAATCCTGTTTTCTTGCCTACATCGAATGTGAAATGAGATTACTGTTACACAAATTCCTTCTCGCGTTCTTGAACATTACGGGTGGAATTAGTGAATTTAGCCCCAAATTCGATCGCAAATATCGATATTTTCGCATATTTATGCGAGGCATATCTGGGAATACAACCGAACTTGAAGCTCTTTAGTTATTTCTACCGCATGGTGATGGGAAAATCTGCGGCAAAATCTGAAGCGGCTCTGGGAATGCACATTGCGTCTTCATGGCGGGAAGGCGATGAGTACATCTTCATGTCTGTGAAATCTTCGTGGTCGTCATGGAAAAATCTTGGTTTTACATAGCGATTCTGAAAGGCGATGGCCTCTACTTCACGGAACTAGAGCAAGTGAAAACCCCAAGTGGAAGGAGGCAAGTAAAAAAGGCGAGGATAGTCAAAAGATGGGCGGATGCCATCTATGACTTGCGAGTCGAGGCCGACTTCGTGGCATGTGGTGAGGATTTTACCTCTCGCCAGATTAGTCCATTGAAGCTCGGGACTCATTCCTGCTCTGGTGCCTTGATCGTGATGAAGTTGCTCGAGAAGGTGGTAAGTCTTTGAGATACATTCGATCGGTATTTTGATTTGATTAATGTGTTACCTTAAAATTTGTATATTCTTCCTTCATTAAAGTTCTTTCCTATGGGAAATTAGAGAACGAGTCGAGCTAATCTGTCTTGGGGAGCACGGAGAAAAGGTGAATGCCCCAAGATCTTAGCCACAACTCCTATTGAAGGAGACTGGCAAGGCTTAAGGTAACAATCAAAAATTCTTTTACCACGTATATACATATATCGACCAGATTTCCAATCGTGCTCTACATTCATGATCGGTCGGTTTGCGAATCATACAATCTGGTGAGGATCAACATCCCACCTTGGTTCCGACCGAGTCGTGCTGAGGCACTTGAAGGAGATGAATCCTCGAGGTAATAGAACATTTGGAATCATATATTTACGAATTTTTTAGATAAAAGATTTCTTCACCCAATCAAATTTGTTCTTTGATTTAGGTGGATAAGCTGAAGGCCATGAGAATATAGCTGCGAAGGTGTGAGACTCAGTGGTCGTGCACGACCTTACGGTTATTCTTGAAACAAGCGATCGGAGATTGATGAAACCACTCCCTCCAGGCAGGATAGTTAGGAATGTGGACCTTGATGAGCTGAGTCGAGGACATAGCTTCCGACATCTTGTTGGAGGATGTGAGGGTTCCAACAAACCTGCTGGTCCAGAACCAGCAAAATTGGAGGAGAAGAAAAGGAAGGCTAGCGGCACGGATTTCTCTCTTGCGCGTTTCAGAGTCAAATCCCGGAGATTAACAAGGTATGTACAAATGAAAGTGGTCGTATAAGTATGTACCTTTAATAATTCCTTGATGATTTGATACTTTGAACTTCCCATCTTCGGTTTGCATAGGTCTTCTGGTGTTCCGGTCGTTTCCGACCAGGTTCTTCCTGAGGACCTGGCACCTGTGGAAGTTCCCGACTAGAGCACTTCTCAAGACAAAGTTCCTGAGGAAGTAGTGGTCGAAGAAGCCCCCGAGCAGGTGACAAGGGCAACGGTTGAGTTGGATCCTTTGGTGATTGAAACCCCTTCTGTGGAGGTAGATGCCTCTGAGAGGTCTCAACAGGTTCCGATCACTGTTGATAACCCTTCCCAACCTAACAAGTTCCCTTTTCGTCCCCGATTTATCGAGGATAAGGAGCTTGATGAGGCGTGGCAGAAAGTATCGGATACTCAACTCAAGATGCACCTGATTCGATTTTTCTTTGGTTATAATGACCAAGCAATTGGGTAAGTATTCTCGACCGGTTCTTCTTTAAAAATTTATAAGAAACTTAAGAAAGAGAATGCTATTTGTGTAGCATTTGGTGAGAACTTTCTTTGTGATCGGAGGACTGACCCAGCGAGTTAAGGACTTGGAGCAAAAGCACTCCGAGTTGGAAAGTAAGAACTTTTCCCTTTTAAACTTTTGTTTCTTCTTCAATACTTTGCTCCTCTACAATTATTCTCCCTTATCGTATTCGATAGATCTGGAGAAAATAAAAGAGGAGGTTGTGGCTGAGAAAGCCAAGACAGCTCTTCTTGAAGAAGAAATAAAAGCTAAAGACCAGTCATTTGCTAAAGCAAGTTCAGCCAAAGACCGGTTGATCATTTGAAACAACGACCAAATATGAAACACTTAGCAAAACAAATGAAGGTAATATGTACATAAACTTGATTGTTCCTTCAATTATGCTTGTGTTCATTAAGCGATTTGCTTTTGCGAGCAAGCGCAAATCTTGAAACAGTAAAAACTACGAAATTTGAGCGAGGATAAGGAGGCGGTTCTTGCTCAAAATATTGATGAAAAGATTAGTGCTTTGAACAAGATGATCTTTGATATGGGATCGAGGATCAAGCTGCCTTCCTTAGGAGATCCAATAGAAAATGAACTATTTGGGTCAACTTCTAGAGGACCTTAAAGTTCGCTCAAAACTACTCGGACGAATTATGCGGGCCCTAAAAGCAGGCGTTGCAAGTGGAGTTAGTTTTGCTTTGGCAAAACTGAAAGCTTCCGACCCTCCATAGATCTCCAAGCTGTTAAAGACTTCAATCGCCCATCGAGGAGGTGACCAAGTTTATGGAAGAACTCGGGCCACTCGGAGATATAGTTGTAGAGGAGATGGAGGTCGAATCTCCGACAAAGCGATGGTTAAATTTGGGAATATTTCTTAAAGTAGGTTCTGCAAGTGTAAAAATATTTGAATATCTATGAAAACTTACTTTTTATGTCATTGACAAAGCTTTTGTTTATCTGTTTGACTTTTAAAATTCTCGTATATTTCCTAGCCCCGATTGCTTTATAGTAGAAGAAGCGTTCTTGTACAAGCGGTGAGCCAAAAAGAAAATAAAAAGAGGTCATAACCATGTATGTGAGTTTTGAAGGTATGTTTGGACATGTAAGACAAAAGCGATCGTTCTTGATACTAGGAAATCAAATGTGGTCGGGACGGTCACGATTCGACTAGTTATAGATCTTTGTTTGTCATAATGGAAATACCAATCAAAAACACTATATATGGTCGGAAAAAAAGACTTTGTCAAACTTGACATAAGAAGAAATGCAAATATATATGCAGCAGATTATAAGTGAACTTTGTTTATATCTATTGTCCCATAGTGCGGTGGAACTAATGCTAAGACACGAAGGCATCGACATATATTTTTTGAAGCGTGTTCAAATTCTACATCCGTAGTAGCGAGGATCGTAAGAAAAGAACCGTCACTAGGAAGCTCCTTCCGATTAGGCGGGACCACGTCTTGAAAAAGGAGAGACTTGACTAGGAGGCTTTCCGTGTCGACCGATGGCTGACAAGAATAGACCGAAATCTTGAAATAATGAAGCATAATCTTGAAATCGTAAGCATATCATTCATGAGATAGTTAGTTGTGTGGCGCTCGATTACTCATTTTCTTTAAAAAAGAGTATAGTCGCGTGTGGGAATCATTTGAGAAAAATGCTCACGACGAGGACCATAGAGTATCGAGAGATCCTTAAAAAGGATATCGGAGAGAAAAAATGTCTTCTCCGACCAAACTAACAATAATAAACGACCAGAATGTAGGTGTATATATATAAGCAAGGTTGCACTTCTTAATTAATCAATAAATTTAGTGAAATTGAAATTGAGAGAGAAGAAAAAAAATGAAAGAATGAAAATTAAACATAGAACTTACGCAATTGATCGATGTTCCAAGAATTTGACAAAATTTGCCCATCAGACATAGCTAGTCGTACGGAACCTAGTCGGGTGACTTCGACCATAGTGTAAGGACCTTCCCATTTAGGAGAAAGTTTATTGTGATTTGTTTGGCTCTGAATTTTTCTGAGAACCAGATCACCTACAGCAAGACTGCGAGGCTGCACCTTACGACTATGGTACCTTCGCATGGCTTGTTGGTAGACTGCTGATCGTACAAGGTCTTGGTTTAAATCGTTCTTCAAGGAAATCGGCGTCGTCAAGTCGTCGTTCAATCGATCATTTTCGTCAAAGCGATCGGTTGAGCGAGCCAATTTTGAGTTACGGAGGAAGCATGGCTTCGACACCATAAACCAAAAAGAATGGAGTTTCACGGTCGCATACGGTAGTGAAGTAGTTCTAACGACCCATAACACGGAGGAAGTTCTTTAACCCAAGCTCGACCGTTTGATTAAGCGGTGAATACTCGGCGTTTGATCCCGCATAAGGATACCATTAGCCGCTCAAGCTGCTCCGTTGCTCGTGGATGAGCAATGAAGCAAAATGAACTTTGACACCAAGTTCATCGCGAATTCTGGAATTGACTCTTTGGAAGCGGGAACCATTATGCGTGATGATCTGTTGGGTACACCAAATCGCGTGATCACATTTTGGGAGAAATCTCTTAGCGGCCTCGGTTGTTATTTTAACGAATGGCTCGGCTTCAATCCATTTTGTAGCGTGTCAATCATGGCGAAAAAATTGAAGCCCGGGTGCTCTTAGGAAAGGTCGAAATGTCGATCCCAGGTTGCAAAAGGCCAAGAAAGAGGAATTGTTTGTAAGGCTTGTCTTTGGTGGTGTACTTATCGGCTATAAGCCCGACATTGTACACACTTCATCACAAGCTCTTTTGCATCATGAAGGCGGTTGGCGATAATAGCCTTCTTTGGAAGGCTTTACTGACCGAGGTTACTGTAGGAATGGTGTGCTCCTGAGCGCCTTCATGGATTTCGATTAGCAATCTAATGCCATCCGTTTGAGATATGCATCTCATCAACACTCCATGAGATCCTCATTTATACAAGATCGTTCGATTAGAGTGTATGATTTGGCTTTTTGTGCTATCTGATCGGCCTCTACATCATCTTCTGGAATTGTGTCATCTTTGAAGATAATTGTAGATCGATGTCATCGATCTCAACCTTGATCGTGACAAATAACCATCAACGACACATGGAGCATTCATGTTCCCTTGATTAGTTTGTTCAACTTGCAAAGAATCATGTATGTTCTCGGAAGGCTCAACTACCGAGGGTGAATTGAGTTGCTCGAGAAAAAGTCCGGGCGGGACGGTCGACCTCGTGGAGGCCATCCGTGCCAACTGATCTGCCAGAAAGTTTTCCTTTCTAGGAATATGTTGGATCTGAAAACCGAAGAAGTGCTTTTCGAGTTTTCGTACTTCCGCCAGATAAGATGACATCTTGGTACTCAAGCATTGATACTCTTTCCCCACTTGATTTGCTACTAGTTGAGAATCGCCTTTCACTAATGATCTGCGAATCCCGAGCGAACGAGCTGCTCGGAGTCCTGCCAGTAAACCTTCATATTCTGCCACATTATTGGTGGCAGGAAAATTTAACTAGATGGCGTACTTGATGTGTTCACCAAGAGGGATATCAAGACCACTCCACCCCGATCCTTGTAACATCAAGGCACCGTGAAATACAATGTCCACTCGTCGTGGTGTTAGTACTCGGGTCCTTGGGTGGGTTCGAGGTTTGTCCATTCGGCAATGAATTACGCTATTGCACAGGACTTTATTCTTTGTTAAGTGAAATAAAATGGAGATTGAGCGCCCTAGCTCGACCGCCCATTTGGCTATTAAATCTGATGATTCCTGTTTCCAAGGACTTGACCAAGAGGATATCCGGTAGGTATGACCACTTTGTGGGCACGAAAGTAGTGCCTTAGCTTTCTTGAAGACATAAGGAGGCCAAGAGCAACTTTTGTACTGTGGGTATCTTTCCTTTGGTCCATGTAAGACTTAAACTACGTAATAGGTGAGTCGTTGGATATTATCCTTTCTACAACGATTACACGCTAAGCTATGCGTGGTGTTCTTTGCCACGTAAATTAGCAATGTTTCTCCGATCTCGGAGAAACTAAAACCGGGTACTTGTAAGGTACTTTTAAGTTCCTCAAAGGCATCGTTTGCCTCTTTAGTCCCTCAAAACTCCCATGTTTCGAAGAAGTTTAAAGAAAGGTAATCCTTTTTCCCTAACCTTGCTATGAAACGACTTAACGTTGCCATACTGTGGGTTAGTTTTGGACTTCCTTCTTCGTGGTCGGGCGCTTATCAGTCGATGGCGCAATTTTTTTTGGATTGCTTCAATACCTCTAGCGAAACTAGGAAACCGAAGCGGTTTTCAGCGAAACTCGAACACACACTTTTAGGATTTAACTTGAGGTTATGTCTTCTCAAGTTATTAAAACTTTCTTGTAAGTCGGGAATGTAGTGCTTGGCGTTGGTGGTCTTTACAACGGATCGTCAGCGTAAGCTTCTAGATTCCGAGCCGATTTGTGGACTAAAGGTTTTTGCATCAACCTTTCAAAAGTTGCACCGGCGTTTTTGAGACCAAATGGCATCTTAATATAACAATAAGTGCCATATGGGGTGATGAAGGAAGTTTTCTCCTCATCTTCTTTACACATACTAATCTGGTGGTACCACGAATCGCATCTAAAAACTTAGTAACTTCGCACCCGAAGTAGAGTCTACGGTTGATCAATGCGAGGAAGGGAAAGTCATCCTTGGACAAGCCTTATTAAGATCGTAAAAGTCGATACACATTCGCCATTTCCCATTGTTTTTCTAACCATGGCAGAGTTGGCAAGCCAGCGTGGGTGGTCGACTTCACGAATAAATCCACTTTGAAAGCTTGTCAATCTCCGATTGGATTGCTTCCTTCCGTCGGTCGCGAAACGTCGTAGTTTCGCTTGATCGGTTTTTGTCGGTGGAGAGCAAGCACATGCTCGATCACCTCGAGGGACTCGGGCATATCGGACGCTTGCGAGCAAACCGTCTGATTCGCTCGGAGGAAGGAGCGGCGACTCTTCCTATTTAGGGTCGAGTCTTGCCCGACCGAGAATCTTCGCGGCGGTTAGATGCAGGAGGTCTGACCCATGTGACGACTTGACGCTGTCGGGGCGCTTTTGTCGAGTGGTACCTCCTTTATGCAGTCGGATGGTTTGGGTGTCATCTTTGGCCTCGAGTGCTTGACTGCATGGGAGTCGGGTTAACCTCTCGATGAATCACGGTGGCCCGATCTTCCGATAGGTTCGATTGATTTAAATCGTGAGGGCGTTGGCGCTTTGAGGCTTCCGACCCGCAGATCGTCACCTCGCAATTCGCTACACCGCTTACATTGCCGTTATCAACCACGCTTGCACGCGATCGACCTTACCACGAGGGTTATGATTCACGCAAGCAATCGAAGCAACTCACAAGAACAAGGTAGATGCAATCTGAAATATATTGCGAATATAGATGAAGTTCACAAGTGGGGTTCCTCAAACCAAACAAGCGCGAAACCGCAAAGTGGCGAGAATAATCTAAGAAAAACCCACCCTAAAGCGTGGCGGTTTTGCTACAATATATAGAGGCGAAAGAACATGAGGAGGTGACCTAGGGTTGTCTTTGCCATGTGGAGGCGTACACATCTGGGCTTTGACCTCGCCATGCTTACAAGGCCGTATTAGGCCCAAAGCAGTGTGTGACACCTTATTTCAAAGTCTCTAACCAACACCCAGCGTGGTGGAGTCCTTTGGTCGTGGGCACAGTCGTTGAGCTTGAGGTTTGCTCATAAACACAGCGGCACTGGTCGTGGGACTAGTCATAGGGTGATCGTGAGGTTGAGACACAGTCGTAGAAGCTGGCGAGATCTGGTCATAGGCGGGTACACACAGTCGTGAGAGCTTGCGAGATCACCGAGAAGCGGTGCGTGAGCGGTTTGGATCCTCCCATTATTCTAAGTAACAGAAGATCACAATTTTTAGGTAGCATACCATTACGCATCGATAAATTATTAGCACCTAGAAACGAGCTCACCTCATAATTTAAGTGGCGTGCACGAGCTCTTGTCATAGGACCTTGTAGTTTAGCAACCGGATCTGGAGGACTTTGTGTAGTGCGTGTATCCGAAGAAGTGATGTCCTCATCATCCTCCCCCTCTTGAATTGGAGTCGTCCTCGACTCAAGCTCATCTTCTTCTCCCACGTTTGGCTTCAAATCTGAAATGTTAAATGTAGGGCTAACCCCAAAATCTGCAGGTATATCCAATTGATATGCATTGTCATTTATCTTTGCAATTATTTTAAATGGTCCATCAGCCCTAGGCATCAACTTTGATTTTCTTAATTCCGGAAACCTATCCTTTCTCAAATGCACCCAAACTAAATCACCTGGTTTAAATTTTATTTCTTTTCTACCTTTACTTCTAGCAACTCTATACTTTTCAGTCATACGCTCTATGTTCTCTTTAGTTGTTTCATGCATCTTAAGAACAAATTCAGCACGCTTCTTAGCATCTAAATTAATTTTTTCAGAGGTAGGCAAAGGTAGTAAATCAATAGGAGCATGGGGTTAAAACCATACACTACGAAATGGACTTACCTTGGTGGTAGAGTGTACCGACCTGTTGTAAGCAAACTCAATATCACGGTAAACACTCTTCCCACATCTTCAAATTCTTCTTTAAAACAGCCATAACATGGTGGATAACGTGCGGTTGACAACCTCCGTTTGTCCATCGGTTTGGGGATGGCACATAGTAGAAAATAGTAGCTTTGTCCCCAATTTGTTCCAAAGTGATCTCCAAAAGTGGCTCAAAACTTTAGCATCGCGATCCAGAGACAATAGTATTGGGTACTCCATGTAGCGAATGATTTCCTGAAAAACAAATCTGCTATGTTTGTGGCATCATCGCTCTTGTGACAAGGTATAAAATGTGCCATTTTAGAAAACCGATCCACTACTACAAATATACTGTCCCTTCCCCTCTTTGTCCTAGGTAGTCCTAAAACAAAATCCATAAAAATATCCTCCCAAGGGGCACTAGGAATAGGAAGAGGCATATAAAGGCCATGTGGATTGAGACGGGACTTAGCTTTGTTGCATGTAGTGCAGCGAGCCACGTAGCGCTTCGACATCGCGCCTCATCTTTGGCCAAAAAAGTGGGCGGCCAGCACATCTTCAGTCTTCTTTGCTCCAAAATGTGCCATCAAACCTCCTCCATGTGCCTCCTGCAACAACAAAAGACGAGCAGAGCTAGCCGGAGCGCATAGCTTGTTATACGATAGACCAAACCATCAATCGGCACATATTTATTCCATGTTTTCCCTCCTTTACAATGTTCAAGCACTTCTTTAAAGTCCAAATCAATAGCATATAAATCTTTAATGGTCTCCAAACCAAAAATCTTATGATCAAGTTGAGATAACATGGTATAACGTCTAGAAAGCGCATCGGCAATCACATTGTCCTTACCTTTCTTATGCTTTATGACATATGGAAGCGACTCAATAAATTCTACCCAATTAGCATGTCGTTTATTCAGTTTAGCTTGACTTCTAATATGTTTTAGCGATTCATGATCGGAATGTATAACAAATTCTTTGGGCCATAGATAATGTTGCCAAGTTTGAAGCACACGAACTAAAGCATACAATTCTTTATCATAGGTAGAATAATTCAGACTAGGCCCATTTAATTTCTCCTTTGAAATATGCAACCGGCTTACCTTCTTGAATCGATACACCACCTATCCCAATCCGCTAGCATCACATTCAATCTCAAAAGTCTTACCAAAATCGGGGAGTTGGAGTAGGGGTCTTTGCGGTGAGCTTCTCTTTCAATAAGTTGAATGCCTTCTCTTGTGCAGGTCCCCATTGGAAAGGCACTCCTTTCTTAGTCAATTCATTCAATGGGGCGGCCAAGGTGCTGAAATCCGCACAAAAGCGTCGATAGAATCCAAAGCAAGACCGTGGAAACTCCGCTTTGTCACGATGGTAGGCGTCGGCCAACTTTGGATGGCTGCAATCTTTGCCTCATCCACCTCAATTCCTGTGGTGTCACAACATAACCAAGAAAGCATAACTCGATCGGTGCAAAAGGTGCACTTCTCGAGGTTACCAAACAAGCGTGCATCTCTCAAAGCATTAAAAATAGCACGTATATGATCCAAGTGTAGCTCATGTGACTTGCTATAAATCAAGATATCATCAAAATAAACCACCACAAATTTTCCAATGAAAGGGCGTAAAACCTCGTTCATCAATCGCATAAAAGTACTAGGTGCATTAGTTAGACCAAAAGGCATCACTAACCACTCATATAGTCGAACTTAGTTTTAAAAGCGGTCTTCCATTCATCTCCCAATTTCATTCTAATCTGGTGGTAACCACTCATAGAAGTCAATCTTTGTGAAAATAATAGAACCACTCAACTCATCAAGCATGTCGTCTAGCCTAGGAATAGGATGACGATACCTTATCGTAATATTATTAATGGCTCTACAATCAACACACATACACCAACTACCATCTTTCTTAGGAACCAAAAGAACAAGAACAACACAAGGACTAAGGCTTTCTCGTACGTACCCACGGTCCAAAAGATCTTGGACTTGTCATTGAATTTCATAGTCTCCTCTGGATTGGTCCTATATGCGGCACGGTTTGGCAAAATCGCTCCGGGATCAAATCAATTTGATGCTCTATCCCTCGAATAGGTGGCAATCCAGGGGTATCTCATTGAAATACATCCACATACTCTGCAAAAGGTTAGCAACAAGGGAGGCAAAAAGCTAGATATATCCTCAAGTGAAAATAAAGCATCTTTGCATATCAAAGCATAGCAGGACAGCTCATTATCACAAATTTCAGCAAGTTCAGATTTAGTGGCAAGCATAACACACCCCTTCAATTTTATTCCCTCGGACTTAGAACTAGGCGTCACTTTCTCCCCTTTAGGTGGGAAAACATGTTTTGCTACTTGCTGATTTTCAGAATCATGTTCATTGATGTTTCTTTCATTTTTAGCAGCTCTACTTCATCTTTCACAATTTAAATTTGGTGTCAAAGGCAACAACAATCTTCTTGCCCTATGTGAGAGCAGTAGGTATTAGCTCTACCATGGTGCAAAACATCATTATCATATATCCAAGGCCTACCAAGCAACAAAGAGCATGCTTGCATAGGCACTACATCAAAGTCGGTACTATCCTTGTAATTACCAGCTGAAAATTGCACTCTGACAACTTGGTTTACCTTTAACTTACCACACGAATTGAACCATCAGATGTAGTAGGGATGGGGGTGTGGCTGTGTGGCCAAGCCAAGCTTCTTGACCATCTCGGAACTTGCAAGGTTATTGCAGCTCCCTCCATCAATGATTACTCTGCGGGCTCTCTCCTTCACGAAAATCTGGTTTGAAACAAGTTGTCCGTTGATTTTGCTCTTCTCTCTCCACTTGTGCGCTCGACTCGTTGTGCAACAAGGCTCATATGATTCCGGTGTCAATAGCACTACTTGTTCCTCTACATCATCAAGATCCTTTATCATTTCGTCTCCTCCACGCAATGTTAGCTGCAAGTACATATTCATCCTCAATATCACTAGCACTTACATAACCCCGTCTGCGGTGGCAAGGTATGCTTTCGTGACTTGGGCGATCCCTCATGGCGTGGCCCATTCCCTTACAGCGGTGGCAAATAATCCCGATCGTCTGACCCGTGGAAGCAACAGAAGAAGAACTCTTGGCGGGCATGCACACTAGTAGATTTGCTTACCTCGGGTGCATGTGATGGTGTCGGAGGTCTTCTGAACCGCCCTACTCGAGGAGGGCAGCGAGACCGTGTGGCCAGAAGGTGGGACTATTTTAACTTGACCGGCGTTGTTCTTGGTGTAGGCGTGCTTCCAAAATTGTTCCTTGGCCTCTGTTTGTCGTCCTGCAATTCCTTTTACTTAGCGTGCAAGTTGAAACAATCTAGGGATACTATCATATTCTTTGTAATCAACTATGTCACTGAATTTCACGTGTTAATCCTCCATAAAAACGTGCCATCGCAGCCTCTTCATCCTAATAATGTCTGGCGTAACATACTAATTTGTAGCTCGATAATATTCTTCTCTGAGATCTATTGCCTTGGTTTAAGCGCTGCAATTTCTTAAGCAAATCACGTTTAAAGAAGGTGGAACAAATCTATTACGCATAGCAACCTTTAGAGCATCCCAAGTAGTAGGCGCTAATCCATCATTGCATACCCTATTCCACCAAATGATGGCGAAGTTTTTAAATTCACTTGTGGCTTGTCGAACTCTATGCACTTGGAACTAAGTGAGCATTAAATTTACATTCTCCGAGTCAACTCCCAATCTAGATATGTTTGACATCATAAGCACCCACAAAAGATGGTATAGTGAACTTGACTTTAGCATATGGATCATCATTAACACGTGCATTATGTTGCTGAATGTTATTACCTCTCATACCTTGGCGGTTGAAGTTCAACGGTTCCGTTGTCGTGCCTCAAAGGCGTCGTGGTTGTGCATCTCATTTTCATTGTCAAACTCACGGTCATGGGCTGCACCATGAGGCCCTACGCCCATTGTTCGGTGGTTGGTTGGCCAAACCATCAATGCGTGTGTTGAGCATTGCGATACTATCATTGAGTTCTTTGCGATGTAGCGATTGTTTACGCAAACTTCCTATCAATGTCATCATTAATAGCATGGCGGTGCTTATCCAACACCCTCGTGAGCTCTTCCCTCAAAACACACTCTTGCGCATCCAATTCCTCACCTGCCATGGTTAGTAGAAGACAAAAGACAACACAAAGATATTATCCCTATCAACTACTAGGTGGTGGGAGGTGGGATCACACACTCTCGAGCGTCTTACCAAGCTCTTATGAATTTCTTACCAATTGCAGCAGGTGGTATGATCGGAGAAGGTGGGATGTACGACCGCAGCGGATGGCGAATGCGAGGATCCAAAACTGGGGGCCGAAAGTATGTGGAGCTCGGACAGGTAAAATTTTGTAGCAAGGAATAGCAGTAATGAAAACAGATTAGCAAAGCTGAATCAAAGTCCACGGTACTCGTCACAGTTGCTGGCCCAAACGCGTTCCTAGAACTAGCTCGAGCAAGCCGAAATACAAGCACAATAGAACAAAATTCGCAAGGCAACTGATTTCTCCTGTGGGTGGTCGTGGACCAACTGTGGATTGTCATGAGCCACCTGAGGTGGTCTCTTTTTCGTTCTTTTTTTCTTTCTTTTTTTTTGCTTCTCTCTCTCTTTCTTTTTTTTTGCCGAAACCCAACCGAGGATTCCTCTTTTTTTTTTTTTTTTTTTTTGAAAGTGACCTTGACTCACAACTCTTCAAAACCCTATTCTGGGTCTGGGGATATATATAGGTCACAAACTCTCTCTCTCTCTCTCTGAACTTTGGCTAGGTGATCGAAAGGGTAGGTGGTCGGATCTGAGGAGGTGGTCGAGCCGACTAGGCAGTCGAACCCGAGGAGGTGGTCGAACTCAAGTAAGGTGATCGAACTTCGAAGAGGTGGTCGTATCGAGGATGGTGGTCGAATCCGACTTGGGGTCGAATCAGAAGAGGTGGTCGAATCAGCCGGGTGATCGAACCCAAGGGGTGGTCGTATCCGTCGGTGGTCGAACTTCGAGTTGGTGGGAAGTCGAAACTAAGTGCGTGGTCGGATGAGGGTGATGACACGATCTCGGCTATAGTAGACAAAACAACGGATGCAACCAAGGGCAAGCGAGATACCACGATGACGAAGCAGCAAAGACTCGGCGCTAGAAACTAGATCACGGCGACTAGACCAGCAACAAAGACACCGAGCGATGGACTCGAATTCAACAACGCGCGAAAACACAAGCTGCGAAAGGCGAGTGGTTTGGACGGCGAAGAACTAAGATCTAAAACTTTTTGTGGGGCAATTTTACGGACTCTAGGTGATGGAAAACAACAAACAAAAGGGATCAATGAGATTACCTAACGGGCAACTTGGTGCTCGATACCACTTGATGAATCACGGTGGCCCGATCTTCCGATAGGTTCGATTGATTTAAATCGTGAGGGCGTTGGCGCTTTGAGGCTTCGACCAGCGGATCGTCACCTCGCAATTCGCTACACCGCTTACGATTGCCGTTATCAACCACGCTTGCATGCGATCGACCTTACCACGAGGGTTATGATTCACGCAAGCAATCGAAGCAACTCACAAGAACAAGGTAGATGCAATTTGAAATATATTGCGAATATAGATGAAGTTCACAAGTGGGGTTCCTCAAACCGAACAAGCGGCAAAAGCGCAAAGTGGCGAGAATAATCTAAGAAAAACCCACCCTAAAGCTGTGGTAATTGCTACAATATATAGGGGGAAGAACATGAGGAGGTGACCTAGGGTTGTCTTTGCCATGTGGAAGGCGTACACATCTGGGCTTTGACCTCGCCATGCTTACAAGGCCGTATTAGGCCCAAAGCAGTGTGTGACACCTTATTTCAAAGTCTCTAACCAACACCCAGCGTGGTGGAAATCCTTTGAGTCGTGGGCACAGTCGTTGAGCTTGAGGTTTGCTCATAAACTGGCGACTGGTCATAGGACTAGTCGTGGGACTAGTCGTGAGGTTGAGACACAGTCGTAGAACTGGCGAGATCTGGTCGTGAGCGGGTACACACAGTCGTGAGAGCTTGCAGATCACCGAGAAGCTGGTGCGTGACGGTTTGGATCCTCCCCATTATTCCTAAGTAACGAGAAGATCACAATTTTTAGGTAGCATACCATTACGCATCGATAAATTATTAGCACCTAGAAGCGAGCTCACCTCATAATTTAAGTGGCGTGCACGAGCTCTTGTCATAGGACCTTGTAGTTTAGCAGCGGATCTGGAGGACTTTGTGTAGTCGTGTATCAGAAGAAGTGATGTCCTCATCACTCTCAGGTCGGAAGTTCATCAACGATTAAAGGATTTCGATCGCATACATAAGCCATTTTACGATCTCCTCGAATAGTGATGACTTCCTTCGGCCCGGCATTTTCAAACTTTGATAACTTAGTAATGCGTGGCTATCAAAATTTTGCTAATCTTTGGTCGAATGAAAATTCCGTTGTATCTTGGATTGAAGTTTACTACATCAAACGGAATCCTCTCTGTTGGAAGTTGTCGGGCTTTCGAGCGTGCTGGTAAGAAACTTGTCCTATCGGTTTAGCGGTAGAACCGGAACTATGCCATGAAAAGCATATTTCACGAGTTTCACCTTTGACATGGGGACACGCATTTCTTCTAAAGCTCCACAAATAATATATTCAAGAACTACCCCATCTACTAAGACCGATTAACGAGACAATTATTAATGGTTGGTTCAACAGCGATAGGGAACCTACCGGTCGAGTCGATGGGATGGGGCGATCATCTTTCTTTGAAGAAATGCGGTGTCAGACCACTTGAGTGCTTGATTACTGATCGGAGATTCAACTAGGTTGACCTCTCGCTCCATGGCCTTCAAATGAGCGTGCGGACTCGTATGAAAAAGATCCTCCAAAAATCATATTGGTGTGTGTTGGGGATCACGGTACTCCATCTCTTCGTCGCCATCCTTGTCCTTTTGGAGCTTGTTTCTCCATGTTCTGTATTGCGGAAATGGTCCTTCTGCATAATAATCCTCCAGTTTCTTTTGCGAGACCACGGCAGTCGCAGATCATGCCCTACTGCTGGTGAAGTGGACACCACTTCTTGTTAAATGCAGAATCCTTGGTCGGAGCTTTTGCCTTGCTTGACCGGCATAATCCTTCTTGCCCTTCTGAATTTTTACGGAGCAGCGAGGACTTCTTTGTCGTCGGTCTGCGGTTCTTTTTCTTCTTGAGAGACTTCTTGTTCTTTTCTCCTGTTTGCCCGGTAAGGCTGGGAATCTTGTCTTTCGATCAATGGCTTCACACCACTCGATTGCTTAGCTAGCGGTGGCATACTTATCGCCATATCAAAAAGCTCAGCGGTTGTTCTTGGAGGTTCATTGCTATGTCCTCCGTGAAACCGCCGATTCCTCGAACTGTTTTAAAAAGCTTTGAATAACGAGAGGATTCTGCGACTTGAGTATAGAGTTACGAACTGGTGAACCTCTTGATATATTGGCGTAAAGTCTCATCGAGATCCTGCGGATTACGTGGAGATCGTCCTCCTTCGAGGCGATCGTGCGTGCCTAGAAGTTGGCAATCGAGAAGATCCGAGTTGTTCCCAAGTATATATTGATCCGGCCGGTAAGTTTAACAACCACGGCCAAGGCGGACCCTTCGAGCACGGTGAGTAAATAGTTGGCCATTACATTCTCATCGCCACCGGCAGCCACGATGGCGGTGGTATATATTGGAGAAATTCCAATGGGTTTTGAGTTCCATTGAATTTGTCCAAGTTAGCGATCGGAACGGTTAGGCCAATGCACGGCTTGGAGCCACAGAGAAAGGCTCGACAACACGTGATTGATTCATGGCGTCTTCTCAGGGAAGGTGCGGATTATGTCGATCGGAGACCGATCCCTAAGATGGGGCGTTGGAACTCCGTGTCTGCGATCCGGTCGTGGACATTGATATGATGCCTCCGATCGCCCACTTGGTTCGAGCGATGTCGGAGATCGTTAGGTCCTAGTGGTGGTTCCTCTCGACCTGATGGGGAGTAGCTTCTTGGAATAACCTTCTCCCTCGTGACTCCTTGATCGGAATCGTCGAGGAGGTCTCGGTATCGGCTGCTCTCTGGTATGACCGTGTTGTCCCTATTTGAGGGAGGCGTTGGGATGAAGTCATAGTCGACTTCACGAAACCCTCTGTTCCCGATCGCTTCCGTTCGTTGCATGGTGCATTGGAGAATTTGGATACGACCTCGAGTTGTACAAAACTAGGCGTTCTGCTAGGCGGGATCGAATTATTAACATGTTTTGAATCGTCGCAAGTTTTGTACGATTCTGAAGGTCTCGGGGTTCATCTTGGTCGTAGGTGTATGCTGTCTGAACCTTCCCAGACCTTGGTTTGTTCGTCCCATCGGTCACTCTGGGTGGAAGCGGTGCGAGCGAGTTAATTAATTGGCGTCGATTAGTTCCGTTGCCTCCGGAAGTTGGTGCTTGCGGCTGGATCATCTCTAACAACACGTGATGGCGTGGTAGAGAGTGTAGGACCGTCGCGAGGCATCTTGATCTTCATCTCCGATCGCGTTGACCGTGCTTCGGCATTGATCTTCCGATGAGCTTCCATCATAACTAATGGAGAGCTTGTCGATTATACGCGAAATCTTCCACGATGGAGATCGGTCGGAGATGAGCACTTCTGAGGTCTTCTCGGCTGATCCGACGAACCGCCGATCGTATCTTTGAGTGTGATCATCCCCATGGCCTCGACCGGTGGAGGTTTCATCGACACCGTTACGGTGACGGTTGACTCTGGAATTGCGAAGCCAAAGGAGAGTATCTTTCGACCATGATTTCATCAATGGTATAGAGTTTTCGGGTGATGGGGCTGAAATTTCTCCACTTGTTTAGCGGTCGAGATGGCCGGGCTTGAAGATCCTCGGCATTTGAGGCTGGTGGAGCGGCGGTTCTCTGATTCGCCACCGATGAGTGGCGGCGCATCTTCATCCATCCGGTCGACCTCGCTAACGTCGGCGTCTTGGCCGGCGGAGGAGGAAGAGGAGGATGACTGCCATTTTCTTCCATGGCGCGGATACATCCTTCCATGTCGAGGTCGGCGTAGTCCGCCGTCGAACCAGTTTTCTCATCCCAAACTCGAGCATAGTCGCATGAGCGATTGTAGAGATTTTGGGCGAGGATTTTCTTGGCGAAAATTTTCTTGAAACTTCGCCTTCTTCCCCACGGACGGCGCCCGGTGTCGCCGATCTTCTGAAAATGAATGAGAAAATGGCGTGGAATATCACCGGAATGGAATGGGGTCGCTCTTTATTGATATGAGCTGGGTTTTACAAGATGTGGCTAAGTACTACCTGAATTACCTTGAATGGGGAATGTCTAGCAGGATGTCAGACTTAGAATATGAGTCTAAGTCGATTATCTAACTTCTAATTCCACAGCTTAAACTTCATGTATTCTTGTTGAGCTGTCGTTGTTCTTGTCTTTGTTGGTCTTGGTCTTACGCCTGTTGTGTTACAGGCGCTTCACCTTTAAATAACTTCGAAGAGGTGGCGGTTACTCTGGAGAAGGCGTCCTAGTGAACCATTACGGTAGTCGGAACGGTGGAACAATTAACAACGTGCTAACTTCCTTGCGGTTGCTGTGAAGAGCTTTAACCGTAGGGTGGTTAATAGTCGATGTCTCGGGGTTGTACCATCGCGTGGAATGGAGCGTATAACATGTGTTCCATTCATCATACGATAAGAAATACCGATTCGGTAATTTCTGGCGGTTATCTGGTGAGGATTAGGCACAAAGCCTCATCAGGCCGAGGTACCCGATAAGTAACCTTTAGAATACTAACGACCGGGAGGTCGTTAGTCTTATGGAATTCGACCATGAAGACGTATGGTCTTTTATTGTGTATTAAAATAATACATAGAGGTTTTAATCCTCATCAGGTCTGATATAGGATTTGCCCCTCCTAACATAACAGGAGAGATGTCTTTGGGCCCCTCGTTGTGGTCGGATAAAGTAAGTGCATGGCCATGCCACTAATGGTCGAAGTGTTCGACCACGTGAAGTTATCAGATACTCGATCGAGAAAGTATTGAACAGTCCATGGATGACACAACATCTCACCTAGAGTTTAACCAGATATCGTAAGGCAAAGGGAGAATACATGAGTAGGTCACTTAGTACAATCGATTCTGGTAGTGCATATGGAATCTGGTGAATGGTCGAGTAAACAGTCGAGCGTAATGACAGAGTGGTCAAAACCTGGTTGTAAGGAGTTACGAACTGGTCGTGACCAAATACGAACTAGTCGTATAGAGATAGGACCTAGTTGTAAGTGATGAGGACACAGTGCGTAGATCATATTGCGGTATGGTTCGTCCGATATAATTTGTGTGTATTAGGAATCTCTATGTTACGCTAGGAACCGCTAACGACTAAGTGGTGGGAAAGGGTTTACGAGTCTGTACCGACTACACATAAACCTAATGGGTCACACACTTAGCAGGTTGGAACAAAGCGTGTTGGGATAGGATCTGTCATGGGCACTATATAAGGAGATGTTTGAGGCTATTGAGAGACAGATGTGTTGACATGGGTTGCTCCATCAAAACCCTAGCCGTCATCTTCCTGAGAGCTCTGCCATGCGACTTGGTGCTAGCACACCAGCGTACGGTTATTCCTTCCCTGGACGTGTGGATACCATGTCAAAGGGTCATACTATATCACAATGCAATTTGATTATTTGTGAATGCCTTTATATTCCTATTCATTTATTTCTATGCATGTCATTTAATTGCTTTAAATGCTTTTAACATGGTAGAAGTAAAATTCCCTTACATAATATTAAGTTAAATTGATGCCCTCCCAATTAGCTGCACCATCCAAAGTCATGTGTTTTAATGGTACGTCTTGCTAAAGTAGAGTGCCATTAATATTCCTTGACTAGATGGGTTTGTGTCGGACACTTACACGCATAGCATTGGTTTAACTTGATAAGGTCATCATAACGGTTATGGACCGTGGAGCATAAGGGTTGGGTGCTGGAGCATAGAGATGATGCTCAACAACAAGAGTCGTATAGAGATATGATTAGCAAAGGGTTGCTTACCAATTTCAATAATCTTCTAGCAGTGATGCCAAAGATCACTAGTAGATTAACTAATTATGGGTCTTGAATCACTAAATGTAATAACAGGAGTATCTTTATTAAATTGTTTAATAGAAGTTACTTTTCTTGAACATATGTCTTAGTTTTGCATATTTTATGTTGTAGATCATGGCACCATCTGCTATACCTACATCTAGTTTTGCTTTATGTTCGATACTTGATAAGGAAAAATTGAATAGAACAAACTTTGCGGATTGGTCCCGCAACCTAAGAATTGTTCTTAGGCAAGATAAAAAGGAACATGTTCTAGAGGAATCAATTCCAGATGTACCTGCAGAAAATGCTACTGCTACTCTTAAAATCACCTATAAAAAGGCATGTGATGAGTCCCTTGAGGTTAGCTGTCTCATGCTTGCTGCTATGAACTCAGACCTTCAGAAGTAGTTTGAGAACATAGAGGCCTACGATGTGATCGTGGCGCTCAAAGGCATGTTTGAGACACAAGCTAGAACTAAGAGATATGAGATCTCAAAGAAGTTGTTTGGGAGTAAGCTAACTGAGGGTAGTTCGATGAGCCCACATGTGATCAAGATGGTTGGTTACACACAGAGCATGGAAAAACTTAGTTTTCCACTTAGTCAAGAGTTGGCTATAGATTTGATTCTTGCTTCGCTTCCTACAAACTATGGGCAGTTCATTCTGAACTTCCATATGAATAGCTTGGACAAGAATCTCACCGAACTACATATGATGCTCAAGACTGAAGAGGACATCATTACGAAAAGCAATAGTCATGTGATGACGGTGCAAAAGAGTACAAGCTTCAAGAAAAAGGCTAAGACTTCGGTCAAATGAAAGGGCAAGGCTAAAGTTTCGGATGGGATCCAAACTAACAAGCCTAAGCTCAAGACTAAGTCTGGCCCGACTCAAGAGAATGAATGCTTTTACTGCAAAGACCCAGGCCATTGGAAAAGAAACTACAAGAAATACCTGGCTAATCTGAAAAAGAATGGTGGAACTAAACCTTCCACTTTAGGTATTAATGTTATAGATGTTTTTCTTGCTGATTCTTCTGTCAACTCTTGGGTATTTGATACCAGACCGGTTGCTCATATTTGCAATTCGATGCAGAGTCTAACAAAGAATAGGAGAATTGCAAGAGGCGAGATGGATCTTCACGTCGGGAATAAAGCAAGGGTTGCTATATTAGCCGTCGGGACTTTGCTATTACTTTTGCCCTTAGGATTTATTATGGAATTGAATAATTGTTATTATGTTCCAGCCATAAGTAGAAACATCATCTCTACCTCATGTTTGATGGCAGAGGGTTATAAATTCATTATTGAGAACAATGGTTGTTCTATATTTTCGAATGACCTGGTTGTAGATCATATTGTACTAAGGTTCGTCTGATATAATTTGTGTGCATTTGGGAATCACTATGTTCTTCTAGGAACCGCTAACAACTCGTGGTCGGAATGGGTTTTCGAGTCACAACCGATTGCGCATAAACCTAATGGGTCACACACTTAATGGGTTGGAACAAAACGTGTTCAGATAGGATCTGTCATGGGCACTATATATGGAGATGTTTGAGGCTATTGAGAGAGACAGATGAGTTGATGTGTGTTGCTTCATCGAAACCCTAGCCGTCATCTTCTTGAGAGCTCTACCGTACGACTTGGTGCTAGCACACCGACGTACGGTTATTCCTTCGCTGGACGTGTGGATACCGTAGAGGCACTACTGCGGTTGCTGTTACGCTTGAGGACGATCCACGATCTATATAACGAAATGCAGAGGTTGCTGGAGGAGACGATCAACTCGCGAGGACGTTAGACGACCGACTACGACCACTGCATCGACGTGCTTGACGATGGCTGATCGACTACGACCACTACATCGACGCGCTCTACGTTGGACCAGGCTACTCCAACTCTTCTTCCGCTACTCTGCGCGTCTGGTGGTAATGATCTGTGATCATCTACTTGCTTGGCTTCCTAGTTTACATGGTAGAATTTTTGATTTGTTGCTATCGTAGCCTACCCGTATCCCTACAATGTTGTGAATGTGTATACTAGCCACTGATCATGGGACTAGTATAGCATACATATAAAGTCTTCGGGTATTCCATGCCTGGGGATCTGACAATAATTTTGTCACGCGAGGCTTACGACCGGAGCGTAGAATAAGCTATTCTATGCTTAGACATTGAATAGTGCTACCATGTGTGTGTGCATGTATATATGTGTATATATATATATGTATGTATGGATGTATGTATGTATGTATATAATATATATATATATATATATATATATATATATATATATATATATATATATACATACATACATATATATACATACATATATATATATATATATATATATATATATATATATATATATATATATATATATATATATATATATATATATATATATATATATATATATATATATATATATATATATATATATATATATATATATATATGTGTGTGTGGGGGGTGCTCACGTGTGGAAATGGTATGGTACTCACAGGAGTATGTATTCCCACATCTCATATACCACTTAAATCCTGTGCTGATACCTCTTTATTAATTTGAGCATACTCTAATAATGATTATAAGATACACCAAAGTGAGTTTCATTAAAACTTTCATGAAAGTCCACTTTTTATAGCAAAATCCATGTATATACTTCTTTTATATATGAAAAATGGTATATAGCAAAATGAAAGGGTTCCATGATTTTTTTTAAATAAAGTCACATTGGAATATCTTATTATAATACCTCAAATTCCAATTAGAGAGAATATTATTTAGGAGAGGGAAATTTATTCAATATCGAATGCAACAAAATTTAGAGATGGAAATAAGTTCAAAATTCAGATTTTTGAGAGAATGTTGGGCCGCCAACCCATAGTAGCAGGGGGAAGAGCCGACCTTAGAGGCCCATAGCCCATGGAAGCCTGGTAGCCCACTTGAAGGCAAGGAAGGGGGGATCAAGCCACACACCCTAGTCTGCTACAATGCTCCCTTTTGCTTCTGATGCCACCGCCCGACTCTGATGCACTGTGCGCTATAGTTCTGCGCCCTTGGCCGTCGCTACTACCTCCGGTGTTTCCCCTACAGATTGGCCGGCCATAAGGAAGAGGAAGGAAGGGGGAGAAGGGAGAGGAAGGAGAGCTTCTTCGTGGGTTTTTGTTCAGCGTCTTCCTAGGGTTCTACAAGGGTAATGAAAGCCGTTCTTCGCTGTATGATTCATAAAAGATGCGAATTCGATTACGTTTAGTAGATCGGTTCCCTGCTGCAATTAGATCAATTCTGTCCAGTACCTTGTGCGACGATTTTCATGTGTTTAGGTAATGAATCTGAAGATCTCATCTCCTAGAGTTATGTGGGAATCATTCTTAGTTTTATGTAGCCTCTAAGCTCACTAAATTCCGATTTACGGTTCAAAAGATATGACAGATTCTTTCCTATTGTCCTGAAATCTGACGAGAATTATCAATAAAGATGTTCATTAAAATATGATTTGGTTAGGTTCAAATTCAGACTTGTTGCTCCAAACTATTTCTGTAGATAATTTTATCATCTTTCCAGATTGATAAAGTACACTCTATTTGGATTTGTAGAACAAAAGATATGATCATTTCTTTACTGCTATCTATTTCTGTTAGGCAGAGTCTATAATAGAATTTCGTCTAATTGTTAGCCAAATATTTTGGCCGATTTAGAGAATTCACCCAACTAGTTTAATGTGGATATTTTGGTCATATTTCCATAGCATCTGAGCTAACTCCGTTTGAGTCTCAGATCAAAAGTTATGGTGTTTTAGTTCTGCTGTCCCGTTTATCGTCGCTAGACTATTGGTTTAATTGGGTAGATCGACTTTGTGAACCTTGGGATTAGGATGCTGCGATTAAGTGTTTGAGTGGCGTCCTATTCACGTGATTCCCTATTCAAGTAATTCAATTGTGTAGGAGGAGAGGGTTAAGATTAGTGGCCGTCCTTGCTTCCTAATGCACCGATTCGAAAAGCAAGTACAATTGATTTGTTTTGATTGCTATTTGTTCCACATGATTGTGAATGTGCAATGGGTATTTCTGGTATTTCTTGTTTCCCTTCACAATTGATATACCATGATTATTCGGTAATATATTTACATTTGATATATTCATTCATTCCTTCTTTCATATACGCCTACGGGAGTGGGTAGTGAAGTCCCATTATTCCAACATGGGCAAGTACCTTGTGATTCTTATTGTTGGTGAATGCTGAGTGCTTGTTGTTTATACTGTTATTTCTATGATCCATGAGTAGATTCAATGCTTCGTGTTCTTTTCACATTCATTAATCCATGTTTAATGAGATGATGTCTTTCATTATTCATAATTCATTCCATTCATTCATTGTTCATGTTTCATCCACGGGAGTGGAATGTAAAGACCCATCAATTCCAGTATGGTCACGTAAGACCCACCATTCCAATGTGGGCAGATTTGGATCCCCGTATGAAACATTCTTCATACAGGCCTTGGATCCCCACATTTTGTTAAATTTCTTTTGGAGTAGTTGGAGTGTTAGGGTTTATAACTTTGTTCTTTGGAAAAGGTGTCAAAGCCCTTTGTAAAGTTTTGTGGTATTAAATGAGAAGTTGTAAGAAAGGAAGTTAATTGATAATCTATGATGTCAAGTTGGGCTATTGTTTGTGGTAGCTGAAATTATTGTAAATAAAATGATGTATTGGGTTGTCCTATTGCTTCTCAAGAAATTCGTGTGATTTAATCTTAAAGGTTCTTTGGTATGAGTTCGCGATGTGAGGTTGCAATCAAAGAAAATTATGTTGATTTCTTTAAGAGGAAATTAACTGTTTGCTTTTGTGAAATCCGTAAATGAAAATGTTTGATTTTTGTGGTGAGATCATTCGGATCTCATGTTTCTTGGGTAGTTGACTTTATTCAGAGCAAATATGGCGTGTTGAAGAATTTTATTGGTTCTTAATTGGTTCTTGTGGTTTGGACTAAAGAACTTATCTTGTTCATTGTAGCAAAGTGTTGTTATAGTCAAAGGATTAATTTAGGTGTTAAAGGAAAGAGTGCGATAGGAGTATTTGAGAATTTGAGTCGGTTTTGTAACTTGTGGTTATTTGAATCGTGCCTAAACTTTACGCTCTTTACGCACAAGAGTTGTCGAGTTTCATTCGCAACGTCATTTTCCTATTAGTTGTTATTTGCTATTTCCTTCTTGAGGGATGTGTGCCCTCAGCAGTGAACTTAACTTTTGTTTTCCAAGATCATCGTTATCGGATTATTTCTTTTGGTTTCGTGCTTGCTGTGAGGAGCAACGTTTTCCTGTATGACGAAGCTTGTCCTTGTTCGCCTCTTTCTTTTGAGAAAGGATCAACAATTTTGTGTTGCAAAGTTTTACAAAGCGTATTTTGGCAACTGTTTGGTGGTGGTTAAGTATTTGTAGTGGTGGGATTTTGCTACCAAGCTATTGGAGGAGTAGTAGAAGATGAATTAGTTTTGACCTGTACCTCTTGGAGGAAATTTGATTCCAATGGAATGTATGGCGTTGAAGTAAACACGAGCAGTGTTATGACTAAGTAGAACATATGGTATAGTGTAGTTCGAACTTTGGTTCATATTGAAATGTTGGGGATTATCAAAGGTATGGAAACCTTGATCAATTTTATTGAGTAGCATAATTGGAAAGTATTGCGATATTGTGTGGGTGATTCTGATGATGTCAATGAGTGAGTATGTTAGAATTGTGGGGATGTTAGAGATTTAATCGATGATTTCACTATCTGTTATAAGAGAATTTGTTGTAGAGGTCTTGGAGGTTAAATTTGGGCTTTGCATTTTTATGCTAGACTTTTGGTCGTCCAAAGATTGTGTGTAGAGGAGATAGAGCTGGAGTATTACGAGCGGTGGAATGATTGTTGATAGAACCCTTGATGTAGTTCATGGGCGGTGTCTTGAGGATTACGAGTTGTTATTACGGAAAGTTGGAGTCGATGGGATTGTGTGCGATCTATTTTTAGGTGCTTTGTGTGCCTTCATCAAAATAATTTAAATCGATGGGAGGAGTTGTCTAGCATGTTATTTGGGGTCAATAGAGTCTCTCCACAAAGGTGTGGATGATGAAATTCGGTTCAAGTGTAATTTGAGGATGTTAAATGAAGGGTTTGAACTCGTGTGGTATCGATGGATTGAATTCCAAGGTTTGAGAGAAACTTTATTCCTAAAAAGAAAGAAAAAAATGATGTTTTCTTAGGTAGTGAAGCATTTTCTTTTTCTCGCTTGAGCTTTGTGCGGTTGACCGATGTCTTCCGCAATTTGAGTTAGTGCTATGTTGACATGTGTGATTCTTTCCAGTTTAGACAGAATAAAAGAAATAGTTGATTTGGGGATTCAAGTGATTTCTCCTTTGGCTTTCGTGGTGTTCATTCGCAAATTGTCTAATTAGAAAGTTCAATTGATTTCATGATGAACTATCAATTTTGGATTTGACCCTTTTGGCGGAGAATTGGCATTGCGTAGTTGCGATGAAAACTCTTTATTTTCAATTGCATTCTCTTTGAAAAACAGCTATTTAAAAGCGAGTTCTGTTGCGCATTCTTGGTTAAAGGAGGTGCTCCTTGTTAGATGAAGAGTTCGATGTTTGAGCATGTTGTGTAAGTTTGTACCAAAGGGCAAGTTGGCCCAGGTACATTGGTTCGTTTTCGACAGTTGCAGAAATTATGAAGTTGGCGTATCGCTTTGACCGTCTCGGGTCCATACGCAAGGAACGCAACGTCCTTGCCCATGGCCCATGGAAGGCTGGTACCCCACTTGAAGGCAAGGAGGGGGGATCAAGCCACAAACCCTAGTCTACTACAGTGTCCCGTAGTGCTACAGTGCCACCACCTGCTACAATACCGTCCGCTTCTGATAGCCACGCCTTGGCCGTCATTGCTACCTCCGGTGTTTCCCCTCTGATTGGCCACCATAAGGAAGAGCGAAGGAAGGGGAGAAGAGAGGAGAAGGAGAGGAAGGAGAGCTTCTTCGTGGGTTTTGTTCAGCGCCTTCTGAGGGTTCTACAAGGGTAATGAAAGCCGTTCTTCGCTGTATGATTCATAATAGATCTGAATTCGATTACGTTTAGTAGATCGGTTCCTGCTGCAATTAGATCAATTCTGTCCAGTACCTTGCGATGGTTTTCACGTGTTTAGGTCAGGAATCTAAAGATCTCATCTCCTAGAGTTATGTGGGAATCATTCTTAGTTTTCTGTAGCCTCTAAGCTCACTAAATTCGATTCTGGTTCAAAAGTTATTATAGATTCTTTCCTATTGTGCTGAAATCGACGAGAATTATCAATAAAGATGTTCATTAAAATATGATTTGGTTAGGTTCAAATTCAGACTTGTTGCTCCAAAATATTTCTGTAGATAATTTTATCATCTTTCCAGATTGATAAAGAACACTCTATTTGGATTGGTAGAACAAAATATATGATCATTTCTTTCTTGCTATCTATTTACATTGGCGAGTCTATAACAGAATTTCGTCTAATTGTTAGCCAAATATTTTGGCCGATTTAGAGAATTCACCCAACTAGTTTAATGTGGATATTTTCGTCATATTTCCATAGCATCTGAGCTAACTCCGTTTAGTCTCAGATCAAAAGTTATAGTGTTTTTAGTTCTGCTGTCCCGTTTATCGTCGCTAGACTATTGGTTTAATTGGGTAGATCGACTTTGTGAACCTTGGGATTAGGATGCTGCGATTAAGTGTTTCGAGTGGCGTCCTATTCACGTGGTTCCCTATTCAAGTAATTCAATTGTGTAGGAGGAGAGGGTTGAGATTAGTGGCCGTCCTTGCTTCCTAATGCACCGCATGATTCGAAAACAAGTACAATTGATTTGTTTTGATTGCTATTTGTTCCACATGATTGTGAAGGTGCAATGGTATTTCGGTATTTCTTGTTTCCCTTCACAATCGATATACCATGATTATTTGGTAATATATTTACGTTTGATATATTCATTCATTCCTTCTTTCATATCGCCTCGGAGTGGGTAGTGAAGTCCTATTATTCCAATATGGGCAAGTGCCTTGTGATTCTTATTGTTGGTGAATGCTGAGTGCTTGTTGTTTATACTGTTATTTCTATGATCCATGAGTAGATTCAATGCTTCGTGTTCTTTTCACATTCATTAATCCATGTTTAATGAGATGATGTCTTTCATTATTCATAATTTATTCCATTCATTCATTGTTCATGTTTCATCCACGGGAGTGGAATGTAAAGACCCATCAATTCGAGTATGGGCAAGTAAGACCCACCATTCCAATGTGGGTAGATTTGGATCCCGTATGAAACATTCTTCATACGTGCCTTGGATCCCCACATTTTGTTAAATTTCTTTTGGAGTAGTTGGAGTGTTGGGGTTTAGAACCTTGTTCTTTGGAAAAGGTGTCAAAGCCCTTTGTAAAGTTTTGTGGTATTAAATGAGAAGTTGTAAGAAAGGAAGTTAATTGATAATCTATGATGTCAAGTTGGGCTATTGTTTGTGGTAGCTGAAATTATTGTAAATAAAATGATGTATTGGGTTGTCCTATTGCTTCTCAAGAAATTCGTGTGATTTAATCTTAAAGGTTCTTTAGTATGAGTTCGCGACGTGAGGTTGCAATCAAAGAAAATTATGTTGATTTCTTTAAGAGGAAATTAACATGTTTGCTTTTTGTGAAATCCGTAAATGAAAATGTTTAGATTTTTGTGGTGAGATCATTTGGATCTCATGTTTCTTGGGTAGTTGACTGCTCCGAGCAAATATGACGTGTTGAAGAATTTTATTGGTTCTTAATTGGTTCTTGTGGTTTGGACTAAAGAACTTATCTTGTTCATTGTAGCAAAGTGTTGTTATAGTCAAAGGATTAATTTCAGTGTTAAAGGAAAGAGTCAGAGAGGAGTATTTGAGAATTTGAGTCAAGTTTTGTAACTTGTGGTTATTTGAATCGTGCCTAAACTTTACGCTCTTTTCGCACAAGAGTTGTCGAGTTTCATTCGCATAGCGTCATTTTCCTATTAGTTGTTATTTGCTATTTCCTTCTTGAGGATGTGTGCCCTCGGCGATGAACTTAACTTTTGTTTTCCAAGATCATCGTTATCGGATTATTTCTTTTGGTTTCGTGCTTCTTTGTGAGAACAACGTTTTTACGTGTGTGAAGCCTGTCCTTGTTCGCCTCTTTCTTTTGAGAAAGGATCAACAGTTTTGTGTTGTAAAGTTTTACAAAGCGTATTTTGGCAACTGTTTGGTGGTGGTAAAGTATTTGTAGTTGTGGGATTTTGCTACCAAGCTATTGGAGGAGTAGTAGAAGATGAATTAGTTTCTACCTGTACCTCTTGGAGGAAATTTGATTCCAATGGAATGTATGACGTTGAAGTAAACCTGAACAGTGTTATGACTAAGTAGAACATATGGTATAGTGTAGTTCCAGAACTTTGGTTCATATTGAAATGTTGGGGATTATCAAAGGTATGGAAACCTTGATCAATTTTATTGAGTAACGCAATTGGAAAGTATTGCGATATTGTGTGGGTGATTCCTGATGATGTCAATGAGTGAGTATGTTAGAATTGTGGGGATGTTAGAGATTTAATCTGATGATTTCACTATCTGTTATAAGAGAAATTTGTTGTAGAGGTCTTGGAGGTTAAATTTGGGCTTTGCATTTTTATGCTAGACTTTTGGTCGTCCAAAGATTGTGTGTAGAGGAGATAGAAAACTGTAGTATTCTGAGCAATAGAATGATTGTTGATAGAACCCTTCTGATGTAGTTCATGAGCAGGTGTACTGAGGATTCTGAGTTGTTATTCTGGAAAGTTGGAGTCGATGGGATTGTGTGCGATCTATTTTTAGGTGCTTTGTGTGCCTTCTGTCAAAATAATTTCGTCAGTAGGAGGAGTTGTCTAGCATGTTCGCTGAGGTCAATAGAGTCTCTCCACAAAGGTGTGGATGATGAAATTCGGTTCAAGTGTAATTTGAGGATGTTAAATGAAGAGGTTTGAACTCGTGTGGTATGCGATGGATTCGAATTCCAAGGTTTGAGAGAAACTTTATTCCTAAAAGAGAAACTGAGAAAAATGATGTTTTCTTAGGTAGTGAAGCATTTTCTTTTTTCTCGCTTGAGCTTTGTGCGGTTGACCGATGTCTTCCGCAATTTGAGTTGGCGCTATGTTGACATGTGTGATTCTTTCCAGTTTAGACAGAATAAAAGAAATAGTTGATTTGGGGGTTCAAGTGATTTCTCCTTTGGCTTTCGTGGTGTTCATTCGCAAATTGTCTAATTAGAAAGTTCAATTGATTTCATGATGAACTATCAATTTTGGATTTGACCCTTTTGGCGGAGAATTGGCATTGCGTAGTTGCGATGAAAACTCTTTATTTTCAATTGCATTCTCTTTGAAAAACAGCTATTTAAAAGCGAGTTCTGTTGCGCATTCTTGGTTAAAGGAGGTGCTCCTTGTTAGATGAAGAGTTCGATTTTTGAGCATGTTGTGTAACTTTGTACCAAAGGGCAAGTTGGCCCAGGTACATTGGTTCGTTTTCGACAGTTGCAGAAATTATGAAGTTGGCGTATCGCTTTGACCGTCTCGGGTCCATACGCAAGGAACGCAACGTCCTTGCCCATGGCCCATGGAAGGCTGGTACCCCACTTGAAGGCAAGGAGGGGGGATCAAGCCACAAACCCTAGTCTACTACAGTGTCCCGTAGTGCTACAGTGCCACCACCTGCTACAATACTCGTGCTGCTACAGTAGCCACGCCCTTGGCCGTCGCTGCTACCTCCGGTGTTTCCCCTACAGATTGGCCAGCCATAAGGAAGACGAAGGAAGGGGGAGAAGAGAGGAGAAGGGAGAGGAAGGAGAGCTTCTTCGTGGGTTTTTGTTCAGCGCCTTCCTGGGGTTCTACAAGGGTAACGAAAGCCGTTCTTCGCTGTATGATTCATAATAGATGCGAATTCGATTACGTTTAGTAGATCGGTTCCCTGCTGCAATTAGATCAATTCTGTCCAGTACCTTGCGCGATGGTTTTCACGTGTTTAGGTCAGGAATCTAAAGATCTCATCTCCTAGAGTTATGTGGGAATCATTCTTAGTTTTCTGTAGCCTCTAAGCTCACTAAATTCCGATTTACGGTTCAAAAGTTATTATAGATTCTTTCCTATTGTGCTGAAATCTGACGAGAATTATCAATAAAGATGTTCATTAAAATATGATTTGGTTAGGTTCAAATTCAGACTTGTTGCTCCAAAATATTTCTGTAGATAATTTTATCATCTTTCCAGATTGATAAAGAACACTCTATTTGGATTGGTAGAACAAAATATATGATCATTTCTTTACTGCTATCTATTTCTGTTAGGCAGAGTCTATAACAGAATTTCGTCTAATTGTTAGCCAAATATTTTGGCCGATTTAGAGAATTCACCCAACTAGTTTAATGTGGATATTTTCGTCATATTTCCATAGCATCTGAGCTAACTCCGTTTCGAGTCTCAGATCAAAAGTTATGGTGTTTTTAGTTCTGCTGTCCCGTTTATCGTCGCGCTAGACTATTGGTTTAATTGGGTAGATCGACTTTGTGAACCTTGGGATTAGGATGCTGCGATTAAGTGTTTCGAGTGACGTCCTATTCACGTGGTTCCCTATTCAAGTAATTCAATTGTGTAGGAGGAGAGGGTTCGAGATTAGTGGCTTCGTCCTTGCTTCCTAATGCACCGCAGTTCGAAAGGCAAGTACAATTGATTTGTTTTGATTGCTATTTGTTCCACATGATTGACGAAGGTGCAATGGTATTTCCGGTATTTCTTGTTTCCCTTCACAATCGATATACCATGATTATTTGGTAATATATTTACGTTTGATATATTCATTCATTCCTTCTTTCATATACGCCTACGGGAGTGGGTAGTGAAGTCCTATTATTCCAATATGGGCAAGTGCCTTGTGATTCTTATTGTTGGTGAATGCTGAGTGCTTGTTGTTTATACTGTTATTTCTATGATCCATGAGTAGATTCAATGCTTCGTGTTCTTTTCACATTCATTAATCCATGTTTAATGAGATGATGTCTTTCATTATTCATAATTTATTCCATTCATTCATTGTTCATGTTTCATCCACGGGAGTGGAATGTAAAGACCCATCAATTCCAGTATGGGCAAGTAAGACCCACCATTCCAATGTGGGTAGATTTGGATCCCCGTATGAAACATTCTTCATACAGGCCTTGGATCCCCACATTTTGTTAAATTTCTTTTGGAGTAGTTGGAGTGTTGGGGTTTAGAACCTTGTTCTTTGGAAAAGGTGTCAAAGCCCTTTGTAAAGTTTTGTGGTATTAAATGAGAAGTTGTAAGAAAGGAAGTTAATTGATAATCTATGATGTCAAGTTGGGCTATTGTTTGTGGTAGCTGAAATTATTGTAAATAAAATGATGTATTGGGTTGTCCTATTGCTTCTCAAGAAATTCGTGTGATTTAATCTTAAAGGTTCTTTAGTATGAGTTCGCGACGTGAGGTTGCAATCAAAGAAAATTATGTTGATTTCTTTAAGAGGAAATTAACATGTTTGCTTTTTGTGAAATCCCGTAAATGAAAATGTTTCGATTTTTGTGGCTGAGATCATTTGGATCTCATGTTTCTTGGGTAGTTGACCTGCTCCGAGCAAATATGACGTGTTGAAGAATTTTATTGGTTCTTAATTGGTTCTTGTGGTTTGGACTAAAGAACTTATCTTGTTCATTGTAGCAAAGTGTTGTTATAGTCAAAGGATTAATTTCAGTGTTAAAGGAAAGAGTGCAGTAGGAGTATTTGAGAATTTGAGTCAAGTTTTGTAACTTGTGGTTATTTGAATCGTGCCTAAACTTTCTGCTCTTTTCGCACAAGAGTTGTCGAGTTTCATTCGCAACGTCATTTTCCTATTAGTTGTTATTTGCTATTTCCTTCTTGAGGGATGTGTGCCCTCAGTAGTGAACTTAACTTTTGTTTTCCAAGATCATCGTTATCGGATTATTTCTTTTGGTTTCGTGCTTGCTGTGAGGAGCAACGTTTTTCTGTGTGACGAAGCCTGTCCTTGTTCGCCTCTTTCTTTTGAGAAAGGATCAACAGTTTTGTGTTGTAAAGTTTTACAAAGCGTATTTTGGCAACTGTTTGGTGGTGGTAAAGTATTTGTAGTTGTGGGATTTTGCTACCAAGCTATTGGAGGAGTAGTAGAAGATGAATTAGTTTCTACCTGTACCTCTTGGAGGAAATTTGATTCCAATGGAATGTATGACGTTGAAGTAAACCTGAACAGTGTTATGACTAAGTAGAACATATGGTATAGTGTAGTTCCAGAACTTTGGTTCATATTGAAATGTTGGGGATTATCAAAGGTATGGAAACCTTGATCAATTTTATTGAGTAACGCAATTGGAAAGTATTGCGATATTGTGTGGGTGATTCCCGATGATGTCAATGAGTGAGTATGTTAGAATTGTGGGGATGTTAGAGATTTAATCTGATGATTTCACTATCTTGTTATAAGAGAAATTTGTTGTAGAGGTCTTGGAGGTTAAATTTGGGCTTTGCATTTTTATGCTAGACTTTTGGTCGCCCAAAGATTGTGTGTAGAGGAGATAGAAAACGTAGTATTCTCGAGCAATAGAATGATTGTTGATAGAACCCTTCGATGTAGTTCATGAGCGGTGTCTTGAGGATTACGAGTTGTTATTCGGAAAGTTGGAGTCGATGGGATTGTGTGCGATCTATTTTTAGGTGCTTTGTGTGCCTTCTCATCAAAATAATTTCAATCGATGGGAGGAGTTGTCTAGCATGTTCGCCGAGGTCAATAGAGTCTCTCCACAAAGGTGTGGATGATGAAATTCGGTTCAAGTGTAATTTGAGGATGTTAAATGAAGAGGTTTGAACTCGTGTGGTATGCGATGGATTCGAATTCCAAGGTTTGAGAGAAACTTTATTCCTAAAAGAGAAACTGAGAAAAATGATGTTTTCTTAGGTAGTGAAGCATTTTTTTTTTCTCGCTTGAGCTTTGTGCGGTTGACCGATGTCTTCCGCAATTTGAGTTGGCGCTATGTTGACATGTGTGATTCTTTCCAGTTTAGATAGAATAAAAGAAATAGTTGATTTGGGGGTTCAAGTGATTTCTCCTTTGGCTTTCGTGGTGTTCATTCGCAAATTGTCTAATTAGAAAGTTCAATTGATTTCATGATGAACTATCAATTTTGGATTTGACCCTTTTGGCGGAGAATTGGCATTGCGTGAGTTGCGATGAAAACTCTTTATTTTCAATTGCATTCTCTTTGAAAAACAGCTATTTAAAAGCGAGTTCTCATTGCATTCTTGGTTAAAGGAGGTGCTCCTTGTTAGATGAAGAGTTCGATTTTTGAGCATGTTGTGTAACTTTGTACCAAAGGGCAAGTTGGCCTGTGTACATTGGTTCGCTTTTAAACGATTCGTAAATTATGAAGTTGGCGATCGCTTTGATCGTCTCGGGTCCATACGCATGAACGCAACGTCCTTGCCCATGGCCCATGGAAGGTGGTACCCCACTTGAAGGCAAGGAGGGGGATCAAGCCACAAACCCTAGTCTACTACGGTGTCCGTGGTGCTACAAAGTGCCACCACCGCTACAATACTCGTCTTTCTGAGAGCCACGCCTTGGCGTCATTGCTACCTCCTGTTTCCCTCTGATTGGCGGACCATAAGGAAGACGAAGGAAGGGGAGAAGAGAGGAGAAGGAGAGGAAGGAGAGCTTCTTCGTGGGTTTTTGTTCAGGTCTTCCTGGGTTCTACAAGGGTAACGTAAAGCCGTTCTTCATTGTATGATTCATAATAGATGCTAATTCGATTACGTTTAGTAGATCGGTTCCCTGCTGCAATTAGATCAATTCTGTCCAGTACCTTGCGCGATGGTTTTCACGTGTTTAGGTCAGGAATCTAAAGATCTCATCTCCTAGAGTTATGTGGGAATCATTCTTAGTTTTCTGTAGCCTCTAAGCTCACTAAATTCCGACTTACGGTTCAAAAGTTATTATAGATTCTTTCCTATTGTGCTGAAATGTGACGAAAATTATCAATAAAGATGTTCATTAAAATATGATTTGGTTAGGTTCAAATTCAGACTTGTTGCTCCAAAATATTTCTGTAGATAATTTTATCATCTTTCCAGATTGATAAAGAACACTCTATTTGGATTGGTAGAACAAAATATATGATCATTTCTTTACTGCTATCAATTTCATTAGGCGAGTCTATAACAGAATTTCGTCTAATTGTTAGCCAAATATTTTGGCCGATTTAGAGAATTCACCCAACTAATTTAATGTGGATATTTTCGTCATATTTCCATAGCATCTGAGCTAACTCCGTTTCGAGTCTCAGATCAAAAGTTATGGTGTTTTTAGTTCTGCTGTCCCGTTTCTCGTCGCGCTAGACTATTGGTTTAATTGGGTAGATCGACTTTGTGAACCTTGGGATTAGGATGCTGCGATTAAGTGTTTCGAGTGACGTCCTATTCACGTGGTTCCCTATTCAAGTAATTCAATTGTGTAGGAGGAGAGGGTTCGAGATTAGTGGCTTCGTCCTTGCTTCCTAATGCACCGCAGTTCGAAAGGCAAGTACAATTGATTTGTTTTGATTGCTATTTGTTCCACATGATTGACGAATGTGCAATGGGTATTTTCGGTATTTCTTGTTTCCCTTCACAATTGATATACCATGATTATTCGGTAATATATTTACGTTTGATATATTCATTCATTCCTTCTTTCATATACGCCTACGGGAGTGGGTAGTGAAGTCCCATTATTCCAATATGGGCAAGTACCTTGTGATTCTTATTGTTGGTGAATGCTGAGTGCTTGTTGTTTATACTGTTATTTCTATGATCCATGAGTAGATTCAATGGTTCGTGTTCTTTTCACATTCATTAATCCATGTTTAATGAGATGATGTCTTTCATTATTCATAATTCATTCCATTCATTCATTGTTCATGTTTCATCCACGGGAGTGGAATGTAAAGACCCATCAATTCCAATATGGGCAAGTAAGACCCACCATTCCAATGTGGGTAGATTTGGATCCCCGTATGAAAAATTCTTCATACTGTGCCTTGGATCCCCACATTTTGTTAAATTTCTTTTGGAGAAGTTGGAGTGTTGGGGTTTAGAACCTTGTTCTTGGAAAAGGTGTCAAAGCCCTTTGTAAAGTTTTGTGGTATTAAATGAGAAGTTGTAAGAAAGGAAGTTAATTGATAATCTATGATGTCAAGTTGGGCTATTGTTTGTGGTAGCTGAAATTATTGTAAATAAAATGATGTATTGGGTTGTCCTATTGCTTCTCAAGAAATTCGTGTGATTTAATCTTAAAGGTTCTTTAGTATGAGTTCGCGACGTGAGGTTGCAATCAAAGAAAATTATGTTGATTTCTTTAAGAGGAAATTAACATGTTTGCTTTTTGTGAAATCCCGTAAATGAAAATGTTTCGATTTTTGTGGCTGAGATCATTTGGATCTCATGTTTCTTGGGTAGTTGACCTGTTCCGAGCAAATATGACGTGTTGAAGAATTTTATTGGTTCTTAATTGGTTCTTGTGGTTTGGACTAAAGAACTTATCTTGTTCATTGTAGCAAAGTGTTGTTATAGTCAAAGGATTAATTTCAGTGTTAAAGGAAAGAGTGCAGTAGGAGTATTTGAGAATTTGAGTCCAGTTTTGTAACTTGTGGTTATTTGAATCGTGCCTAAACTTTCTGCTCTTTCCGCACAAGAGTTGTCGAGTTTCATTCGCAACGTCATTTTCCTATTAGTTGTTATTTGCTATTTCCTTCTTGAGGGATGTGTGCCCTCAGCAGTGAACTTAACTTTTGGTTTCCAAGATCATCGTTATCGGATTATTTCTTTTGGTTTCGTGCTTGCTGTGAGGAGCAACGTTTTTCTGTGTGACGAAGCTTGTCCTTGTTCGCCTCTTTCTTTTGAGAAAGAATCAACAGTTTCGTGTTGCAAAGTTTTACAAAGCGTATTTTGGTAATTGTTTGGTGGTGGTTAAGTATTTGTAGTGGTGGGATTTTGCTACCAAGTTATTGGAGGAGTAGTAGAAGATGAATTAGTTTTGACCTGTACCTCTTGGAGGAAATTTGATTCCAATGGAATGTGTGGCGTTGAAGTAAAACTAAACAGTGTTATGACTAAGTAGAACATATGGTATAGTGTAGTTCCAGAACTTTGGTTCATATTGAAATGTTGGGGATTATCAAAGGTATGGAAACCTTGATCAATTTTATTGAGTAACGTAATTGGAAAGTATTGCGATATTGTGTGGGTGATTCCCGATGATGTCAATGAGTGAGTATGTTAGAATTGTGGGGATGTTAGAGATTTAATCTGATGATTTCACTATCTGTTATAAGAGAAATTCGTTGTAGAGGTCTTGGAGGTTAAATTTGGGCTTTGCATTTTTATGCTAGACTTTTGGTCGTCCAAAGATTGTGTGTAGAGGAGATAGAAAACTGGAGTATTCTGAGCAGTGGAATGATTGTTGATAGAACCCTTCTGATGTAGTTCATGAGCAGGTGTACTGAGGATTCTGAGTTGTTATTCTGGAAAGTTGGAGTCGATGGGATTGTGTGCGATCTATTTTTAGGTGCTTTGTGTACCTTCTGTCAAAATAATTTCGTCAGTAGGAGGAGTTGTCTAGCATGTTCGCTGGGGTCAATAGAGTCTCTCCACAAAGGTGTGGATGATGAAATTCGGTTCAAGTGTAATTTGAGGATGTTAAATTAAGAGGTTTGAACTCGTGTGGTATGCGTTGGATTCGAATTCCAAGGTTTGAGAGAAACTTTATTTCTAAAAGAGAAACTGAGAAAAATGATGTTTTCTTAGGTAGTGAAGCATTTTCTTTTTTCTCGCTTGAGCTTTGTGCGGTTGACCGATGTCTTCCGCAATTTGAGTTGGCGCTATGTTGACATGTGTGATTCTTTCCAGTTTAGACAGAATAAAAGAAATAGTTGATTTGGGGATTCAAGTGATTTCTCCTTTGGCTTTCGTGATGTTCATTCGCAAATTGTCTAATTAGAAAGTTCAATTGATTTCATGATGAACTATCAATTTTGGATTTGACCCTTTTGGCGGAGAATTGGCATTGCGTAGTTGCGATGAAAACTCTTTATTTTCAATTGCATTCTCTTTGAAAAACAGCTATTTAAAAGCGAGTTCATTATGATTCTTGGTTAAAGGAGGTGCTCCTTGTTAGATGAAGAGTTCGATTTTTGAGTAGGTTGTGTAACTTTGTACCAAAGGGCAAGTTGGCCTGTACATTGGTTCGATTTTAAACGATTGCGTAAATTATGAAGTTGGCGTATCACTTTGACCGTCTCGGGTCCATACGCAAGGAACGCAACGTCCTTGCCCATGGCCCATGGAAGGCTGGTACCCCACTTGAAGGCAAGGAGGGGGGATCAAGCCACAAACCCTAGTCTGCTACAGTGTCCCGTAGTGCTACAAAGTTGCCACCACTGCCATAATACCTGTCTTTCACATGGAGCGCCCTTGGTCAAGTCATTTGCTACCTCCGTGTTTCTACAGATTGGCACGCCATAAGGAAGAGGAAGGAAGGGGGAGAAGAGAGGAGAAGGGAGAGGAAGGAGAGCTTCTTCGTGGGTTTTTGTTCAGCGTCTTCCTGGGGTTCTACAAGGGTAACGAAAGCCGTTCTTCGCTGTATGATTCATAATAGATGCGAATTCGATTACGTTTAGTAGATCGGTTCCCTGCTGCAATTAGATCAATTCTGTCTTGTACCTTGCGCGACGGTTTTCATGTGTTTAGGTCATGAATCTGAAGATCTGATCTGCTAGAGTTATGTGGGAATCGTTCTTAGCTTTCTGTAGCTTCCAAGATCACTAAATTTTGATTTACGTTTCAAAAGTTATGATAGATTCTTTCCTGCTGTCCTGAAATCTGACGAGAATTATCAGTAAAGATGTTTATTAAAATATGATTTGGTTAAGATAAAATTCAGACTTGTTTCCCAAAATGATTTCTGTAGATAATTTTATCATCTTTCTAGATTGATAAATAACACTCTATTTGGATTAGTAGAACAAAAGATATGATCATTTCTTTACTGCTGTCTATTTCTGTTAGGCAGATTCTATAATAGAATTTCATCTAATTGTTAGCCTAATATTTTTTCCGATTTAGAGAATTCACCCAACTAGTTTAATGTGGATATTTTCGTTATATTTCCATAGCATCTGAGCTAACTCCGTTTCGAGTCTCAGATCAAAAGTTATGGTGTTTTTAGTTCTACTGTCCCGTTTATCGTCGCGCTAGACTATTGGTTTAGTTGGGTAGATCGACTTTGTGAACCTTGGGGTTAGGATGCTGCGATTAAGTGTTTCGAGTGACGTCCTATTCGCATGGTTCCTTATTCAAGTAATTCAATTGTGTAGGAGGAGAGAGTTCGAGATTAGTGGCTTCGTCCTTGCTTCCTAATGCACCAAGTTCGAAAGGCGAGTATAATTGATTTGTCTTGATTGCTATTTGTTCCACATTATTGACGAATGTGCAATGGGTATTTCTGGTATTTCTTGTTTCCCTTCGCAATTGATATACCATGATTATTCGGTAATATATTTACGTTTGATATATTCATTCATTCCTTCTTTCATATACGCCTACGGGAGTGGGTAGTGAAGTCCTAGTATTCCAATATGGGCAAGTGCCTTGTGATTCTTATTGTTGGTGAATGCTGAGTGCTTGTTGTTTATACTGTTATTTCTATGATCCATGAGTAGATTCAATGCTTCGTGTTCTTTTCACATTCATTAATCCATGTTTAATGAGATGATGTCTTTCATTATTCATAATTCATTCCATTCATTCATTGTTCATGTTTCATCCACGGGAGTGGAATGTAAAGACCCATCAATTCCAGTATGGGCAAGTAAGACCCACCATTCCAATGTGGGTAGATTTGGATCCCCGTATGAAACATTCTTCATACAGGCCTTGGATCCCCACATTTTGTTAAATGCAGGCCTAAGTGATCACCGATGGGTGTGTCACTGGCTATACCGTTATAAGTAGAAGTGGAGTTCATGCATTTCATTCATTCATATGATTTCTATTATTCTAAGTTCATATTCTATAATATGACTGTTATGTTCCTATTTGTTCATTCTACATTCGAATTCTATCATGTGATGATATGTTCCTGTTCGTTCATTCTACATTCGAATTCTATCATGTGATGATATGTTCCTATTCGTTCATTCTACATTTGAATTATATTATGTGATGTTATGTTCTTACTCGTTCATTCTATTACGTTCTTACTCAGTATGGTTTATATTGTTATGCTGTATTTGCTGAGTCATGGACTCATTCTTGCCATGTTTACTTGTTTTAAGTAAACATCGAAGACAGCATGCTTTGGAGGGAATAGTCACGAATCATTCATTCACTTCACACTATTCACTTGTTAATTAGATGAACCTGTTATTACCTTTCTTTCGATAATCTTTGGATTGTAATAACTGGAGTATGATGGTTGATGTTATCCTTTCTTATGATATGATTGAAATGGTAATTGCCTAAGATCTTTGTATAATCTATTGATATGATTATCATAGATGATTCTTCATGATTAGGTAAATAGAGTCTGATATGTTGTTAAATTCTGTTTCAATTCTTGTGTTCATTCTATCAATTGTTGATTCTTGCTGGTTATTAGTTGATAGATGGATGAAAGTATTTTGTGTTGTTGATGTATGTTAGTCTTTTAGGTAATATCTTGGCTTCCGTATAGCCAGGTTGTTACACTTATAATTGGTATTTCAGTATACCGAAAGCGATAAATAAGTATAATATTTTCATTTAAGTGGTATATTGGAAGCGAGAGTATGTACTCCTGAGATTATGAAATGGGCGTCCCATATGTATATGTGTGTGTGTATACTATTTTGTAGCTACGCGCATAATAACTATAGTATGTGCTTGCTAGCCCACCGTGCGAGCCAGGCCAGACGCGCCCGCATGCGTGCAAACCTTCTCTAGGGCGGCCCAATAAGAACTGTTATGGGTTAGGTACCTCCCGTGCCCACACGTTGCGCATCTCGAAAGTAAAACGTAGCGCATGTGATAGTAATTATAATACCCTTTTTACCGGAAGGTTATCCCATAGAATACCGCTTCTTTCATCGGGCCACAATCTCATGGTCTGCACACGTACGATAGTAATTCATAACAGTGAGAATAGTAATTGTGTTACCATTTTTACTGCTGGATCACCTATGAGTGTTTTTTTATCAGGCCATGATCCCACAATCTCCCGCTGCGTGTGGTCACATCCGGTAGTAAAATTGTAACGCATGCGACAGTAATTGTGAAGAACATATTCTACAACCTCATCATGTCACAACGGACGCTTGTATCTTGGAAGTTTGGACTAATCTAGCCCCTTAACATCTTTTATTTCCATTTCTAGCCCCCTTAGCGCATAAATTCCGCTTTAGCCCCGAGGACGTCTTTGCCGACCCACTCGGCTGACAAGAACTAGGTGTCGCTAACCGGTCGGCAAGAACTTGGTTGTCGCTTGCCTCAGCAAGACCTAGTTGTCTTAGAGTGGTCGGCAAGATGTTAGAGCGATTGCCACGCCGCCAGACCGCCGCCGAGCCCGCCAGACCACACACACCGCCAAGACGCCCAGAATACCACGCCTTCGCCACACACATGGCTGGCCCAAAGCGCCAGCCCATCACATACACATACACACATGGCCACAGGGTTCGGTTTCGCCAAGGCCGCTGCCACTTACACTGCCGCAGCCCTGCTTTTACACTCAAATGTCAGATAAGAGGAGGGCTTCGTCTGTAACGCAAATGAGCGACGCCATTTGAAGAAGCAAGGCAAGAAACAAGGCAGAGAGGAAGAAAGCGGAGAGGAAGAGAGGTTGGGGAAGAGAAGGAGTTCAAGTTCAATTACGGAAGTTGTGCATCTAGAAAAGGTTAGTGTCCTTCGATTCGCTTTAGTTTGAGCAATGTCATTAGAATATAATTAGATGATTTGTAGTTTCTTATTGTACCAACCAAGTAGTTATAGTTGTACAGATGGTGTATTTTGACTTAGTGTTCTGCTAGGATTAGGGATGAGATTAGGTGAGAAGGAGAAATTTAGGAAGTAACAAATTAGTAGTAGTATTAATAAAGGATTTATGACTTAGTGGTAGGATTAGGGATGAGATTAGGTGAGATGGAGAAATTTAGGAAGTAACAAATTAGTAGTAGTATTAACAGCTTTAGTAGTAGCAAATGTAATTAGGCGGAGTAAAATTAAATATGGACGCAAGTAATTTTTTAGACCAACGTATTTAATTAAGCCGCAGACGAGTAAAAAAAAAGAAGAGGCCGATTTATAGATAATTAGTACGGATAAATAAAATGTAAAATTAATCATAGTATGTATAAGAAAATTAGTTAGCAATAAAACTCGTGACATTAATTAAATAATCGGGCGTAGGAAATATTTGAAGACTTAGTAGTAGAAGTCAATGTAAAATTATTGACTTACGACTTAGTAGTTAGCAATGTGATTAGGCAAGAATTAGTTGACTTAGCGCACTTATTATTGTTAGTGTTGTAAATTAAATAGAGTTAGTAATGTACCTTCCAAAGGAGGAGATAACTCCAAGGAGAGAAGCCTTGGAGGAGAAATGGGAAGGAAAGAACGATTGGGAAGGAAGGATGGTAGCTAGGACATTTCGTGGTGAGGAGATAAGGTGTATGTTTTTAGACCAACGATTTAATTAAGCCGCGTACAAGTCAAATAGCAAAGAGACCCACAATAGATAATTACATGGGATAAATAAAATGTAAAATTAATCATAGTATATATAATTTTAATCGTCAATATTTTAGGACTTAGTAGTCAAGAATGTAAAATTATTGACTTAGCGATTTAGTAGTTAGCAATGTGATTAGCTTTTAATTCAAATCAGTGCTAGGAGAGAGAAAGGAAAGAAAAGTGGAAAACAACCATTTATTAAAAAAATCGAGAAAATTCGAAGGAAAAAATTGGACATGAAAAGTTTTAATTAAAAATTTTGAATATAATTGAAGTTTATTTTATTAATTTAAATTATTTTTATTTTCTAAAGACTACGAAAGAAGCGAGAATTGAAAAAAAACCCTAAATCTTGGATTCACGGTTCTTGCCTCTAGTGGAATCCCGTAAAGAACCACTCACACTTTATTATTGAATCCTCCATGTTTTAGGGTATGTTCATAATCACAACCATGCTTTGAAACCTCTTCAATTGTATTCTCAGAGAAGCTCCATAAAGTACTCGCTTTCAACTACACCATGGTGAAGTAACGTGATCGAGAACCGTGAGCGATGAAGATATTATTTTTTCAATTCTCCCGTTTTTCAGAGTCTTTTAGAAAATAAAAAATAATTTAAAAGAATAAAATAAACTTCAATTATATTCAATTTTTCTAATTAAATCTTTTCAGGTTGCAAGTTTTTTTTTTGGTTTTTTGATGTGTAAAAAATCAGTTTGTTTGCACCTTTCTTTTGACAAAAATGAGGTTTGTTTGCACCTTTCATGAAAATTTATTCCGCATATAATTTCGTAATTTTATAAGAGATGTTTAAATAGAAATAGAATTGAACATAATGTGCATTATATTAGATTGTGAACAAATTACGTATGTGAGGAACTTGAACCAAACATTTCAAAATATCGCTTGTTTAATATGCACTGTGTTAGGTACTTCATGGCGGAGATTCAAGATCTGCTCGTGTTCCACGGGAAGCTCTCGTGACGAGACGGGTCTGACGGGCGGACCTGGCAAATTGTGGCCGGACCGTGATCCGGCGCCGGTCTGGCGACATGAGCCTGCCGGATCTAAGATTTATGCGTGCGTTCGCTGCTCGATCGCACAACCGCAAGGAAGAAGCTACGACGAGGCGCGTTGTATGCCTCGGTGGTGGGTGGTGCGACGAGATTTTTGGCAACTTATGAAGGTGACAAGTGACGCTTCATGGGCCTATTACATGGAGGCTGCTTGCAACCCCGAGGCCGTGATATATGCGCGCCGATGGTCTATGTTCGGCCAGGAGAGCGCGGGGACATCTGGCGCGCAGGTTCCAATGAAGCCGCTTGAGGAGGAGCACTGCTGGTCTCCTGTTGGAGGAGACGCAGCGCAGGAAGTGGGTGATGGAGACCTAAGGAGGCGTGCCGACAACTTCGAGCCCAACGAAGGAGTGGAGCGATGGTAGGCGCCCGTATTGATTGCCACGAGTACCGCCAACCAAAGGAAGATGTGGAAAGCGAGGAGGAGGACGGCAAACAGCTAGTTCAAGACGAGCAAGACGGAGAAGCTGGCACGGAGGTGTAGTTGGTGGTGTTGTGACCACCGACATTTCTTACGTCTCGTCAAGATTGGACGATGTTGCAACGACATCGTTGGTTCTCGCCACAACGTGAGGGGGCCGAGTGGGGGTTCAATCAGACACCCTACTCCTAGGGCGCGCTTCGACAAGAGCGCCGCCCTAGGAGTAGGTCCTAGGCGCGCTTCTTGTCGTGAAGCGCTGCCCTAGGAGTGCACCCGACGGAGCGGCCCAATTGTGTCCGATCCCTGCCGATCACCGCGATCGTGGAGGAGAGCCGAACCGCACTTGGGTACTTTGTTAACAGAGCCATGATGGCCAAGAAGCATTTGGAGGATGGGAAGCACCTCTCGTAATGCACGCCACATGGAGAAGAAGATCGCAAGGCTCGTTACGCGACGCTATGCGCTGCACCATGGATGGCGCCAGCGAAGTTCGAGATCCGGCCAGTGGAGAAGTATGTCATGGGCCACGCTAGAGGGGATCGGAAGCGTGTCCGCACGACAGGTGACGGTTGCCAGGCACTCGCAAGAAGCCACGCCGCTGACAAACCATGCTCTCATGTGTACGCTGGCGGCGCGGCGTGGCGCCAGTTCTCGAGCGTTACATCTCCGAGTACTACGATATCCACCACCGTATGGCACTTGGGGTGCCGAAGTTCTATTCGATGGCCCGACATGCACTATAGGGACCTCGGTCGACAGTGAAGTGGTGCCGAACAACGACCGAAGCCCCCGCCGGAAGATGCTACCACGACGATTCGCAACGACATGGACGATAGCCCAAGGCAACGGGTTCGCCGCCCCATATGCGCATCAGGTAAGACGGTTGGCTATTACTCCAGCAGAATCACGCCTTAACATATCTAGCACAAGCAACAAGACCGTAGGTAGCAAGATATAATTACTAAGTCGTGATGTTGCATGCTTAGTTTAATGGCTTGTATGAGTTGTATCGTTGTCAAACCATGCCTTTCTGTACGGACGTAATGTTATGTTATCTGGGTCATATGTTCACTCATTATGGTCATATGTACTGTTATGTTATGTTGTATGGGTGTGCATATGTACTGTTAGTTTTGGTTCATGGTAGTAGAGAATAATCAATTACCTACGGAGGGGTGCTTTGGTTATTAGTGTGCTCTTCGGAACCTAACGAAACAATCGAATTATAGATTTGAGTCAATTACCAACAGAGGTTTTTCATTTGAGTCAATTGAGATTTTGGTTTTTGATTTTCTATAATTCCTTTACATGATTTATAGAATTGTTCAAATACCTCAAGATGCAACAAAACTTTCAATTTCTACTCATTTTCTTACATTTGAAGCACAGACATAGATTTGGGATGTTACACTTACATTCTGTTGTGGTATGTTTTGCTTTCTATTTCTGTACCATACATTCTGTTTGATATGCGGACTAACGTGTTGTTTCTCTGTTGGCAGGAGATGGCACAGCCTCCAGATGATGGCCCGTATGAGCTACTCGACACACGCTGGGATGCGCGACACCGATGCCGAGCCTGGTGGTCTGGTGTCGGCCCTCCGGGCCTGGTCCTGAGCGCCCCTAGAGAGAGGTGGCCTCTTGACGAGCGGTACATCCCCACACTGCGGGACGCCGGCCTCCTGCCCCTTGCCCGCATGTTGGACCATCCGCACGCTTCGCTTTGACGCTGCACTCCTATCTCGCGCCGTGGATCGTTGGAGACCAGAGACTCACACCTTCCACTTCCGTGGGGAGATGACCATAACTCGAGGACGAGCTATGCTTACAGTGTTCACCGTCACGGTCTTCCAAGAGTGCCACCTCCGAGACGCACTCAGACCGAAGGTGCGATGGTCGAGAGATTCGGTCACCCGATTGTCGACAACATATCGGGTGTGCGCATTCCTTGTCAGGGAGTACATGACTTGCCCTTTGCATGCGCTCGTCACGCGCTTAGGACACACTTCCTCGCATACCTTTTGTTCCTGTTCGGATGGATCTTGTTTCCCGACTCAGTGGAGACCGCGGTACCCGAGCTACATCCATCTCGCAGAGTCTTTGGTGGACGCCTTTCCGACGAGGTGCCACAATACGCTTGGGGCTCGCAGTTGCTTTGTGCCACTTACCGAGGGTTGTGTGATGCCACTCAACAGAGTACGGCGGGAGCCAGCCTCGCAGTATGCTACACATCGCTGCAATATGGTCGTGGGAGCACTTTCTGTTGGCTCACCAGATTTTGAGAGAAGGGTGCACCTTTCCAGCTTGATGATGCGCTTTATGGTCGTGATTAGAGGGCGTGACCCCGCCGATGGGCCTACAATGGGAACGCTGTTGGACACTTGGCAAAGCTACGCTGGGCGTAGAGAGACCGAGGCGTCAGACTCGAAGTTCCACAACCTATTCGAGACTCTACACGAGGACGAGGTCATCTGGTGGCACCGGATCGCATTCCTTGCGAGACAGCCTTTGATTGTCTCGCAAAGGCGCCAGACGAGACACTGGGTGACGACATGCCACCCGGTCTTCTCCCACATGGTCGAGCCGCATAATCCACGCTGGTCATGAGACAGCTTTGGCCTTCACCAGAGGTGCCACCGCGCCAGATTTACCTCTCACCGAGAAAGCCCACCGGTATGTCGTTTTTTTGCATCATATTAGCCGCATTTCTGAGTTACATTTTCTGACATCCGAATTCAATTGCAGACAAACGAGGAGAGGCCGGAGGAGCGACGATCGAGGTCGACACGCACCGTGGACGACGCTAGGGGCGAGAGCGCGGCGACAGACGTGGTACACGAGTTACGAGCCTACAAAGATCCGTGACGATGTCTGCAGACTTGCAAGTGGTACGCTCCGCAAGACTAGGTGTAGGCTTATCGGGCCGCCAGAGCGTGCAAAGGAGGTCATACAAGATGTCACAGTACTAGCAGTCCCGATCACACCGAAGCGCACGCCAGATTTAGACGGTAAAACATTCTTCGTACAAATTTCAACAATTCAACACGCTTCTAACTTACTATTGGTTTCTTGCAGCACTACCACCTTGATCGTACGAGCGTGAGGGTTTAGAAGTTCTACGCCGTGTCGCAATAAAGACATTTGATCGCGTCCCTACAAAGCGATGCGCCCATGACCCGAAGCGAGGGCGCAATGAGGACCATAACTCGTGGTCGCCATACGACGTTCACGCACAAAGATCGAGGACGAAGAGGGCACCTCCACCTCCTCCGCCGCCGGCACCTCCTCGCACCTCCTCGCACCACCCTCCGCGACGTCTGTCGCAGACTGAAGTCGTCCGAGCTACGGTGGCTCACCGACGCGCCGCCACAAGTTGTTTTCATCAATACTTGTCCATGCACTCCTTCAACGATCTCGACATAACCGCTTGTTCTTGCAAAGACTTGAGAGGGACACCACTCGCTTCACCGCCTTCGTCGCGGAGGAGCCGCAAAGATATGACTTCCTCGCCGACGCAACGCTATTCCACTATCGACAGCGAGCCATGCTCACCGCAGCGTCCAGACGAAAGGTTCGGATCATTGGCGCGTGGCATTCATCCGCAGCTGCAGGAGCACCACCAGTGGTTCGGCGACATGCACAAAGGATACACCGTCAGCAAAGCGACGCAAGATGATCGGGCAGAGGATCATCGCTGACACAACAACCTCGCGCAGGCAATCGACCGCCAGAGGATCCTCGTCAACACAACAACCTATGCAGGTATGCTTTCACGTAGTTACAACAATTTTCCCGTTGCATAAATCAACGACTAACTCACCAAGTACCCTTTCCCGCAGGATGAGCACGAGTGGATCGACAGAATGCTCATATTTGATCAGGCCACATACACTGCGACGCCTCCCACGCAACAACCCTACTATGGCTTACGAGATGTACGCCGCCTCGACAGTTTACCTTCCCCGAGGATCGCCTACGCCGTCCGCAAGCGACGGGAGATGTACCATAAGTAATGTCATGGTTGTATAATACATGTTATATAATATCATTGTGTGTTGTGCCATTGTGATTTACGATCGGCAAAGCAGTGTAGTATGACATTGTGATTTATGCACAAAAATGTTATCCAAATTATCAAGAGAAAGGACAACCCGCCCGCTACTCGCGGACGCTGAATTACCTTCAACGCCGATGATGACTACAACGATTAGTCAACCATCATGCCATGTCACTACATGTAACGTGCTTCGTCACGACTCTTATGTACTTTTGGTGTCAGGTTCCACTAAGCCTATATTGCAAGTATGCCTCTTCTAGTGCAATCCCATAAACAACCATGCGCACGAACATCGACTCGCCCATGTTTTAGGCATCTTCAAAATCATAGGGATGGAAACAGATCGAATACGCCAGATACATCATCAAGGTTATACCTCATCCGATGTGCTTTTTAATCATCCTTTCTCACAACGCATAAAATAATACACAAATTACAAAAGCAACAACAATATGACAGAGGGTTTCAGTAATTTTGTAAACTCATTTCACAACAAACAAATACCGCAATCATGACGAAACCCCGAGTTTGCATAAAATGAAACCCTAATTTACAAACCTCGGTGCCCATACTTCTTAATGAATGTATTTATACAAATATTAGTGCCCGTTAAAACCCTTATTCAATGATCGAAAACTTTAATACCATTCGTCGATTTTTCCAAACCCTAATACCAAATGCAAAACCCTAATACTAAATGTATAAACTAATACCATTTTTCAAACCCTAAATACCATTTGTCGATTTTAGCAAACCCTAATAACAAATCTAAAACTAATACCATTTTTCAAACCCTAAATACTATTCGTCATAATCATCGTGTTATCCTATCATTATCTATCCGTATCGCCATATTGTATATCGATATCTCGATTGAGTTGCAATGCGCTTCTTCCATACATTCCAAGTCACATAAAATCATAAAACCCTAATGTCTAAAACCTATCCAATTTTTTCGCAACCTAAATCATAAATTTTTAGACAATTCCATAACACATATCAAATTGTTCAAATAGTACACAATCACGCCCATCAGACAATTCCTCGATTTTGTACAAAATGTAACCCTAATTTACAAACCTCCGTGTCTGTATTTCTTAATGAATGTTTTTTACAAATATCAATGCCCGTTCAAAACCTTATTGAAATGACTGAACAAAATTTCGTATTCGTAAAACCGCTAACCCAAACTGGAAACCATAATTTTTTTCCCCATTTTTGCAAACCCTAAAAATTCTTTTCCATTCTTTTTTCCAAACCCTCTCCATTTTGCAAACCCTAATCGATTTTTTAATCAAATCCAAAACCCTAATCCGACAAACGGTGTACGGTAGGGCGACAAAGTTGTCGCCGAGGGGTGGGCAAGAACTTGGTGCCGCCGAGTGGGTTAGCGAAAGACCTAGTTGTCGCCGTCCCACTCGGCAAAGAACTAGGTTGTCGCTATCCCACCTCAGCAGCAGTCGTCGTGGGGCTACAATCGAATTTATGCGCTAAGGGGCTAGAAATGGAAATAAAAGATGCTAAGGGGCTAGATTAGTCCAACGTTCTGTATCTTGGGCCAAGGACCCCATGATTTTCCTTGCGTGAGACGTCACATCTGGCAATAATAGTTTTTAACGAGATGTCCAGTAAAGTCATTATGACAGTAAAAGTACATTTACATAGCAGCAAAATAGAATATATATATACGGAAGCAAATGTGTTATACAAAATTTACTGGATGGGTCCAGATAAGAGTAAACGTCATATTTTTTCTTGGTACAATGAGCACAGTAATCTCAAACAAGAAAGCCGGTAAACGATCTATATAGAATGCAATAACAACGTGTGATATTAGCACAACAGTAATGTGACAGTAATACATATGACATGAAGACAGTAAAAGAGCCAAAACACAAACGTAAAAACCAGTAATACAATTGTTGTTCTTCATTATATTTTCTTCGGGGCCAAATAGCGAGGCTAATTGCGTTTAACAAAGACCATTCTTTTCTTACAGGGAAGAAGAATAAAAAAAGATAAGTAAAAGCTGAAGATTCTATCTTGGCTTTCAAATCTTCGTAAGTCGTCTCCTCGGCTTCGTTGGGTGGGTGATCAGCGACTGTCTGATCGAATGCCTCCACATGCTCCCTCGTGCGTTTGATCTGCACCTCGAGCTTTTCGGACTGAAGAATCAAGTCGAGGATAGCCCAAAGGCCATCTTGCCTTGCTTCCTTGACCTCATCTTCGATCCTTCGGGCCTCGTCCTCGGTGCAGACTAGGTAGTTCCAAAGGACGATCTCTATGACGAGGTTAACCTACCAGACGCCAAAGACAATGGCATTGGTTCGCCGGAGGTGGAGCTCTAGCTAGTGAATGGTCGCCGCTACTTTGACTGATTGACCGGAAGGCGGAGAACGGAGGTCAACACGGACATAATGCATGTCCATAGCCTGGGCCAGCGTACGGCTAGAGAGGTGGGTGTAGATAATAGTGAGGCAGGCAAGAACACCGGCACGAGGGGGAGAAGGTGGCGCCGGATTGGAGGAACAATGGGAAGCCATTTGTTTACTTGGGTGTATTTGGTGTTTAGGTGTTGGAAGAAATATGAGGCTTGTGAGAATTATCTTTTCAAAAGTGGGATGTCAATTTATAAATATGTAGTAAAGTCAGTGTAGGAGACGAAGAGATAGATCAAAAGCTGAAACGACATTGGTACGTGTAAACGAGCAATAGTTTTTTTGACATGTTATTTGTGTTTTTTTTTGCTTTGTAATTAAAAAATAAAAATCATGAACAACGGACCAATAAACGCCAGATCATGATACAGTAAAACCTTATAACACATGCAGTAATTCCAAACAAAATAAGCTATTCTACACTCAGGCGCTGAATAGCGCTACAAAAGATCACGGGTGATATTCAACATATCTACTTCACTTTTGAGGTCTAGAAATTACCACAATAATCCTTAAATAAGAAAAATCAAAATTTGTAGAAATGCTCTCATTAAACGAGAGAAAATGAGAAGATCTACACCACTTATTTTGGTGGGGCTAGATTATATCGGTGTGGATTAGTCATGTGTAGATATTTCAACTATTACAATTGTATAACATATACAATTATATTTTTGAAATGCATTAAAGTTATATAACAAATAATTATATTGCAATATCTAACCACACAATTGTGTGGGAAATTTCGCTAGTTGATATATAATATCACAGTTTCTTATGTCACTCAGTAGTTAGTTCAAATGGTAATGTAATGTAGCAAATTAATTTATGGGTTTTGATATACATTAGCTAGCTGATGTCTTCCCCAAATCAGTCAAATTTGAAACTTTGGAGGTGCCTCAAGGTCCATGCTTCGCTGGCGGTGGCGGTGTCCTCCTTGACAAGATTTTGACCATCAGCTCATGTTTCCCCAATTAGGACTTGTTTGGATGTATGGTGATCTGACTCAATCCCTTCGAATTGAATCGAAATTTGAACTAAAATCCCTTCCAATCCGATGGGATTGGTTCTAATCTCTCTCTATCCAAACAAGTCCTTAGGGTTTCAGAGTTCACCAGACGACGGTGTAGTGAGTATGCGAGAGGCGGTCACCAGCTGTTAGCTGTCCTAGATGGGGATTAAGAGGCAGGTGTTTCAAGAGGCACCGATGAGGCACGTGCCAGCGTAGGGGGCAAGGGACACGTGCCAATCATCAATCAACATACAGTGGGTCTTGATGAAATGATCAAATGGTTAAATTTGTACTGATTTTTTTCATAAAATTGTTAGATATGATTAGACACCCTTATTTTGGAGATTAGGATGTGTCTAAGCTAGTCAAGTGTCTAAGCTAGTCAAGTGGCTACTTTGCGTACGCGGTTACTTGGGGAAACTTTAGTTGTTAGCTACAACGACTATAACAACAGTGTCCCACCATAGCTCCACTTAGGGCATGTAAAGTGGTAAGACACAACTGCTATCTATATACATCTCTGTGTTATCTAAAGACAAATAATATGATGGATACAATGGATTGTCTCTTAAGTTGTCTCTATAGACCAGTGAAAATGTTATCCCTGAAATTTTGGCTGTTACCAGCGAATTTCGGTCTTACCGGTGGGTGCTAGTAAGAAACAGTATCGGGCAAATAGTTTCGGCCCGATTTGAAATCACAGCCCGGCTCAACCGAACAGAACTCCGATTCGATCGCTCGTGGAGGCAATTTTAGACCCATCTTTGCAGTTCGGACTTAGCTGAGGCGAGGACGCGAGGTCCATCCCTTCGGCGCCACTAGCTCTCTGTGCTCCCTGCTGCGCCCTGCACATTCTCTCCAGCCGTGAGGTCCCTCTACGGCGCCTGCTCTCCCGGGCGTGAGGACCTTTGGCGGTGGCTTCGGCAGCGGCTCCTCTCCCTCTAGCCAATCACCCCCAATTCAAAAATCTGAGTGAATTGTATCAGGCCACCTCTTTGTTTCCTGGCTCTTGCTTGGATCGTGGATAGATCCTTTCTTTCTCGAGCCTTTATTTGTGGGTTTGCTTTCTTGTTTCTTGGCGTAAAGGTCAGATTTTTGGGAGGATTTAGTTTTTGTTTGGAGGTTTTTCAGAGTTTGGGATTTGGAAGTTTTTTATTTCGTCCAATTGGTTGGATTTTGTGGTGAAAGGATTAAGGATTAGGATTGCATGGTCTTGTAAATTTGGATAGTTCCGCTTCCATGGCTATGAATTGAGATGGGGTATGGTGAAAAGTTTGGTTTTTTGAGATGGATGGTCGTGGTCACCGAAAAATCCCCTTGTTGAAGGTTGGAGCATTTAACGGTTTGATGATCTGTGCTGTACAAAAACTCATTGGTTGTGGGAAAGATGTATACCGTCCCCACCCGTTCCACTCGTTTGGTGGCGCAGTCGACATAGTTGTTGCGCAGCAGTAGGACGACAGCTTCAAGAGCTCTTTGTGGTAACTGTGACTACCTCAGAATAGCAGGAGGTAAAAATTATCGGCAAAATTTTTCAACATTTCGGCCATTTTTTGGATCGTTCTAGCAGAAAAAACTGTAATTTCAAAGTGCATTTCGGAAATTTCTGCCGAAAAATAACCAAAAACCCGATAACCGGTGGTTACCGGTGTGCTACAACTACCCTCCGAAATTTTTTTCCTACTGGTTGTAACATCCCAAAATTGACCTTTTGGGAATACATAGTATAATTAAAAGGGGAAAATAATTTTGAAATTATATTGTATGAAAGATTTGTTATGCATGATGATGTATAAACTTTGCTAAAGCAAATAATGAAATTCAAACAAACAAGAACTTGTAAGAATTTTAGGGAAAACAGAATGAAAATAAGAAAGAGAATAATTTTAGGCATATTTTCTTAGGAAGAAATTTATTAAACAACTTTTGTAGATTTCCATCAAGGGTAACAATGCAATTACATGAAAACGGAAACTTGTAAGATTTTTTGAGAAAATCACAGACCAGATAAAGTTCTAGAAAATTTAGATAAGCAATTATACTAGGTTTGGAGCCCTCACAAAAATTTTCAAAATTTTGGACCTTGTTTGCTCAGTACAAAAATTCAGCAAAACCCTCAGCCTTTTATTCCAAAAAGCTAATTTTGAATTCTCTCTCCTCTTGCTGGCACGTGGGTCCCACTTGCCAGACTCTTTCTTCCACCTTCGCTCGCCCTCGCCAGCGCGCACTCACGAGCGCTTTGCCCACTCGCCTGTGGATTCCCGTCGCCAACCATTGTTTTGGACCCTAACTGCTCCCATCGCCTCCGCCTAGCTCCACCCATGCTAGCTACCTTCTTTATGGCGCCAACTTCCGCGCGGCCAAAGAGACCAGAGCAGCCATCACGAGATACTCGCACTGACCGCCAACATCTCACTTATCTTCTCACATTTTTGTCCTACCTACTTAAACTCTAGTGCGCACACCTTCTTCCTCAGCTCGCCCTCGTTCCATTTCGCGCTAGCCCAAGCCTCACAGCTCCTTGGTTGTGCTAGAATGTGTGCGTCGTTCTCGACACCAGTGAGCATGTTTCCACCTCGTTCCTGCTCTGGTGAGTATCCTCAACCATGATACCTGTGTCATTGTGATCCTCGTAACCCACTCACTCCTCTGTGCTTAATGCAGCCCTGGGAGTTCCGTAGCCCGATTTCAATCATCTTCATTCTCAGCTGCGGCGCGCACTCAAGCTCACCATCGTGTTCTAGTCTCTCGGTTGAGTTAATGCTCAAGCCAACTGCGTCATCACCTGTTCCATACCCTACTGATGCTTTACCCCCACTCAATACAGTCAATCTTGCCCCAAATTCGAGCTACACTTCATCTTCCTCATTCATGGCCACCGCTGCCATTTCCATTCTTCTTCGAAGCCTGGTAAGCCTTAGTTCAATTACTCACATCTACACCATCCTAAGCACCTGTAGCACCCTAGCTATGTGGAAGCCAAGATATTACCTAAAAGTCTAACACAAAGCAACAATACAAATTAATTTCAATACTCTATCAACTACTAACAGCTAAAGTTCAACACACAAAAGAATGACCATAAATTTTGAATTAAATTTCAGCAACATGTCAAAATTCTAAATGTCCAATCATAGTAAAAAATTCAAGGTAAAACTATCCAGAATTTATCCGATGAATATAAAGCATTAACTAGTTCGACCAAATCATAACGATTGACAATCTCAACCATCAAAACACCATTTTTTACAATCCAAAATTCTCAACTGAAAGATAATAGCAGGTTCATTAACTAAAAGATGAAATATTTGAAATGAGTGAAGTGATCCATGTGACTAATCCCTTCCAAAGCATGCCGTCTTCAATGTTTACCTAAAACAAATAAACACTAGCAGGAGTGAGTCCACGACTTAGCAAGTACAACAGAATAATACAGAAAATGCTGGAATAAGAACATGCCATTCACAACATTCGAATTCATAAGTAGAATGGCAGAAATCTTATGCAAGAATGAATATGCATGCTCTTCTCTTCTGCTTATACCGGTGTAGCCAATGAACACTCGTCGGTGTTCACTCATGCCTGTATTATCCAAAATGCGGGGATCTAAAGTCCATTTGAAGAATCTTTCAAACAGAGATCCAATTTCCCCATATTAGAATGATGGGTCTTACTTGCCCATATTAGAATGATAGGACTTCACTACCCACTCCTGTAGGTGAAACATGAACGAATGAATAAATAGAGGAACACATTACAATGAAAACATACTCTCATGAAGCATGGATTAACAACCATGAAAGTAAACAAGAATTATTGGAATTTCTTACAATTCATAGAATTCAATCATAGCATAAGCATCAAACACTATGAACAAATAAACAATCCAAATTGTACTTGCCTCAACTACAAGATGAATGACGATGACAGGAAGGCTCTAACCCCGGTTCTCACCACCACCTGACAACCGTAAAGTATACTAAGAATACCATTCAAAAGTACTCAACATAACAATGGAAAAAAATGAAATCAATCGCTCCTAATCGCAACGCAAAACTTAATCGATACACCCTAAATCCCAATTTGTCCAAACCGACAGCTATCATAGGAAAATCCATAAATTTTGATTCAAAACTCCAAAAGTCATGAATCCAACTTTCCTGGAATCTACACAAGCATAGCTACAACTTCTTAGGTGACCAAAAAATTAAATTATCTCATATAAGCCTTTGTTTTTACTCCCAAAGACCGTTCTGTCATCTTTGGTACTACTGACTTGGGAATTTTGTAACTTTTATTTGGTACATCCAAACCCACTTTTCTAAGACTCTATGGAAGCTACAAAAAACTAGCTTTCTCAATAAATTTATCACAATTATCTGCACTGTGCAACAAAGGTTGCAAACAACCAAGTCTTTCTCTACTGTCCACAACAAAAGGACAGACTTGAGCATTAACTTCAAAAATTCATATCTTTCGCTATAAATGTCCACAAATTATGAACTTTATCTTCCTGGAATCATCATAAAGATATATATATAACTCATGGAGACCAACTGACCAAATTCATCTATCTCCAACCCCTAATTCTCAAAACTAAGCTCGCTGCCCGAATCCTGAGACTGAATAAACATCCAGACTTGCCAAATTCATAACTAATTCATCATTCAACCAAAAATTACAAATTAATACTTTCTGGAAAGCCCATGCGAAACCCCACATAAGTCTAGCAGACACTAAACACTAGATCCACTTGGATCTAGCTCAAATTCGCGCGTCAATAGAGCAGCAGAAACAATCGATCTACGACAGCGGTTACAAAATAACTATTGACGATAAATCACATAAGAAAGATCTACTAAAAACTCATGGGAAATATGAAATTACCCACGAAATCCCTATGGACTTCGCTGGAGATCCCCTATGAAGAATTCCTCCTTCTCCGTCCCTTTCCTTTCACCTTTGACGAGCACAACCACGGCCTCTCCCTTCTTCCGCAGGCTTGGACAGCAGCGAGGAGGCACCACCAAGAGGGAAGGGAATAGCAATAGAGTGCAAGGGGAATGGTGTTACTATAGCAGGGCACTATAGCGACGGCGCTACTGTTGCTACAGTAGCAGGCTAGGGTTTCCCCCTCCTTTTATTGGTGGCCAGCCCCTCATGGGCCTCCTGGGCCAAGGCCCGAGGCCCAGATTACCGAAGAACTGCAGAAACCCCCTTTTTCTTATATCTAATTTCTCTTTTGAACACTTTCTTTCTTAGAATAAATCGGAGTATTACAACACCCTAGTAACCTAATGTGAAGCTTGCTGTAGCATCTCTATTGTTGTGGTGAGCTGTCGATGTAGACCCCCTCTACTCAGTCGCAGCTCAACATCGACAAGCCATTCCAGAACCCCTCCAACCTCATCTTATGTACCGTTGTGACCGTGGTGAGTCACTAAACCTCACACACACATTAATTTGGCAAGGGCGAGTCCCTAGTGAGCTTTTCCCTTAGCCAATCATGGCACCGCTGTGGTTGCACGCCGCCGGCACGCCTCCGATGACCCTAGGTCCCCATGCCCGACCCACTAGCACCGCATGGACTCACTGAATATATCCAGTGCACCACTCAATTTTCCCAAAGAAAGCCTCATTTGCCGAAGCCGTTGTAGACCTGAGGAGCACCTCCGCTCATCGCAGTCATGCCGCCGATTTAGACCACCTCTCCAGCCAACTTTACATCACCTAGCATCGCATAAGTACCCTCTATCCATTTCTGAGCTTCCCCAACCTTTTCCTCGTGTGCCTCGCCACCGGCGAACCCTTCTCCCTCTCAGCCACGCGCGCTCACTGTTCTCATCTCTCTCTCTCTCTCTCTCTCTGGTAGTTGGACCCATGAATTTAATAGATGGTTAACCCGTAATGACAGAGTTTAAATGGGACTAAGTCAATGGCATGTGGGACCGACTAAAAAGATAACTAGAATTCTAATTTTAAACGTGTTTAGTGAATGTGTCACTCACAAGTAGGCCCCACATGTAAGATTAATGAAAATTAGAAGAAAATAGAAAAGCCACTTTCAGTTCTTAGGAGAATACGCTTTCTCTGCTGGAAAGTGTAAACTTCGAAAAATACGTGTAACAGCCTCAAGTTAGTGAACAGTATTAGTATGCATTTCATAACATATTTGTCATTTTAGAGCATGTACAGAAGCTGTTACTTTTTAAAACCTAATGTCCAAACCCAAATTTCAAACTAGTTTTGAAGCTTCCAAAGAAAATATAAGTCAATACTTGTATTGAAGCCTAGGAAGTATTTTTATCAAATACTAGATTATTTTTCACAAATTAATGTTATTTTTGTCAAATTTTTAGAAATCAGTTTGAACTTATGAAAAAGCTAGGTTCCTTTTTAAACCTTTTTGGTTAAGTATTTTTAAGTAAGTATTTAGAATGTGAATAGTGGTTTTAAAATTTATCTGGGACATATATCATCCTAGTAGCTTCTCTGAAAAATTTTGTATTTTTATAAATTTATTTGATATTTTTAAGCCACTGGTCAAACTTTTAAAATTTGATTTTGGTTCCAATCAACAGCCCAAGCCAATTGGCGCTGTAGCGACTCAAACCTTAGCAACATGGTTTAGACCCAACCGTGTTCCATTAGAACCGACCCAGTCACGTTCTTAGGGCTCAGCCCACTCCTTTTGCTTGCGAGCCGTCCGATTTCAAACGAACCGTTCAGATACGATGGGCCGTTCGGACCATCCGAACGTTCCATGCGATCTACACCGTCCATTTCCAATCGGACACGCCATCTTAATTGGTTAAAACCAAAGCGCACCTCACCTCTGGACTGTTCGATTTCAATCGAACGATCCACATTGATTGTGCCATTCGGACCTTTCGAACGCACCACGCAATCTGGGCCGTCCATTTTGAATCGGACCGTTCGCGATTTTCATCGGGCCGTGCCTTTTTCAATTGGAAAAGCCCAACGCGCGCAAGCCGTTAGATTCAAAATCAACCGCTGGGATCAATTGGATCGTTCGGACCGTCCGAATGCGCTTTGATTTTGGACCGCTGGATCTAGATCGGACCGTCCACATCGATTGGGCCGTTCGGACCGTTCGAACATCACTTCGATCTCAACCGTTGAATCTAGATCCAACGTCGTCGCTTTTCCTTCGTTTGAAACTCAAGCGTGCCCCTTTTTCGTGACCATTGGATTTTGATCACACAGTCAATATGAGTTGGGCCATTCAGACCATCCGAACGTCCCACTCAATCTAGGCCGTTCATTTGCGATCGGATGATCAACATTCGTTTGAGCTCACTGTCTTGTTTTGCCCTTAGGACTGACACTTCGGGCCCACATGTCAGTGGCTCGCCTTCATCTTCTCCATGCCACTGAGCCAGTTCCGAGCACAACGCACGTGAGGTGGCGTTGTGTTGCATTTTTGCAGCATGCAACCGCCACTTGGCACCATTTTGCTACCTTTGTTGCCACGCACAAGCTCTTCTTGTTCTCTCCGGCGAGGAAGCTATAAAACCCTCACTTTCCTTCTCCGCCAAATTGATGTCGCGCTGAGATCTTCCTCATTTCAATGGCGTATCCTCTCTTTCTTGCGTCTTTGTTCATCTCTCATGATGCCTTGTTCATCATGTTAATGGGAGCTTTTGGCATTGTGTGTAGATCGGGAACGCGAGGTTGCTGTTTGGACGCCAGAGCGCGCACGGAATGCCAATTTCATTTCAAACTTGCATTCGGTGAGTTACTTCCAATTTTATTCGTGTCACAGTGTGTCATATGATCTAAGGAGTAAAACCCATCGATTAATTTCATCTTTGATTCAACAGGTTTGTTGAATTTTGAAGTTTCCCTTTTTCCGGCCAAGATCACCCCTTTCGTCTCCAACTCCGGTAGGGTGAGCCATTTCTCAATTCCTTCCTTTCTAAGCTCCTTATAGACCTAAATGACCTAACCCGATCACTCACTCGTTGATCCCTTGCTCAGATCGTCTTGTCATCGTGGGCATCTTTTTGTCGTTTTCGGTTTTCCTTGTCACTGACGAGCTCTAGAGCTTCTCCGACCACCATCTCAGCTCAGGTAGCTCCTTTAGATACCCTAGTAGCATGAGAAAAAGTCTTTTTGCTCAATGCGCGTTCAAATCGGCATAGCCACTTTTGCCATATTTTGAACCGTCGTTGTTTTTCTTGTCGCGTCGTCGCTCCGGCCAAACTCTGGTGATGTTCCGACCATCATTAGGTTCATTGCACTATTGTAAATCCATTTTGGTCTTTAGATAGCATCGCCTTAGATCACAGCTCAGGCATTTTGCCAAGAAAGCTCTCGGTAACTATTGTTCGTTTGTCGGATTTTTCGACCAGAACTGTAGTTCGTAGTTAGCCTTTAATCCTTGTCGGTTCGTATTAGTATTTGATAAATCTGGGTTACTTCCTTTACTAAAAATAGCTTCAAACATAAGTATTTTGTTAGTTAAATCACTTGTAACTTTGAGCATGCATCTTTTCAGCATTCTGGTATTTTCTTGATGTTAATTTGTTATTGCTCTTTTTAGATTCTGGTTTCCCCGACGTGAGTGAAAATATTATTGAGGCTCCAGAATCTGAATGAGTGGTTTATTACCAAGGCAAGCATCCTTTTGCACCATGTTGATCCAAGTTTTGATATTTAGTATTTTGAAATGCAGTGTTAACTGTGTGCATGCTATTTTGTGAAGTATCAATACTTTGTGAGTTAGTTAGTTATATATCTCAATCTTGTGGATTATCCTGAATCAAATTCATACACTTATGCTTAAGATAGAAATCTGGTGCTAGTATTTTGGGTCTTTAGATTTTTGCTTAGCCTTGCAAGTCTGTAGAACATTAGTTGTTTGACAAGCTTATCTTGTCAGATGTGGGAAACACTTTTTGGTCTATTATCTTGGTTTCCTTGTTCAGTTTGGTTAAAACTGAAAGTTAAGTTAAGCTTTGTTTGATAAAAATTTGGTTTAGGTCTGGACAAGTGTTTGCTAGTAATGGTGCCTTCGTGCACGTGACTTTGGAATGTGATAGTCTTGTCCGGATCATTAAGGACCGAACTTTGACCTGTCAATTCAAGTACCTTACGTACTTCCATATGCGGTGTATGGGCGCTGCTTGGTTAAGTAAGGGGATGATATTATTGAGTTGAGGAACTGGTGGAGTGAGAACATTTGTGAAGTTCACGTGTTCGTAGGGCTCCGATTTCTATTTTATATGTGTGGGTGAGCACAATTTTAGTTTCAGTTCATTGGATTAGCATTCCTGACACAACATGTGTGCCCCGTTTAGCAAGCTTTATCAGTAGTTTGTACTAAGCGGGATTCGTCGCACATAGGTGATTCAACTCAATAATGTCAACTTGCTGAAAAATACCAAGTCTTGGTTTACTTGGCCGGCATAACTAGGGAAGTGTGCCATTATCCGAAGGCTTACGGGTTGACCAAGTCGGGTGGGTAAAGATGTACGCCTCTGCAGGGTTAAACCTATTCGAATAGCCATGTCCACGGTTACGGACGACACTGGTTTTGGTGGACACCAGAGTATAGACTTCGAAAGAAACTGTTGTCTTTGGGTATGCTTGGTTCGGCGTGAAGGATTATTCATGCTTGTTTAAGTTAAAGTGGATAGCCACTTTGATTTACTTTGTGTTCTATTTAAATTCTCTATTACTTGCTGTTTTAGTTCAAACTTGTTTATAAAATTGCCTTAACAAAATTTGTAAGTGTAGAAGTAAAACTTTTTGCTTTATGCAAAACTAATGTCACTATAGCCCTTTCTGTTGTCAGCCTTATGCATATAAAATTTATAATCCTTTTGTATAGGTTCTACTAAACACTTTTTTTCAGTAGTTTTGTGTAAGTCTTGCGAGTATCTTTTGTACTCAGATGTTTTAACCACTTGTTGGAGGTGAGGACGGTTTTGTGTACGACACATCCGTTAGCGCCTATCAGGGCGACGCTAACGAATGACGCTAATTCTACCTCCACTCAGTTGCCTTTGGGTGATGGGCAAACTTAGTTGGAACTTTTGCTGTTTATATTCTTGTTTCACCGCAAATATTTTGTTAGATGACCGGCTGCTGGCCATTTGTAATGGATGTACCGAACCCTAGTCTTGTGAATTAATGTTATCTGTATGCCTTGTATGACTGTGTACGAATGTTGTATAGGATATGTGCACATTAGTCTTGATCTTGGGAACTAATGTGAGACACATATCCGGGAACCTGACATTGGGTTTGTTCCTTGTTAAAAATTATGCCTCTGGTATAATCTTTCGACTTCGAACGTATTCAATACCGGGGGTCCTCACAATACGCTTTCGACGTCACCTTTTCTTTTTCTCTGGAATTTTCAAACCGAACCAAAGTGAAACCTTAATAACTTTTGCATAAAAACTCCAAATGAGATGATTCTCTTTTCAAAATTCATCTAAAATCATGCTCTACCTAAATATGCAAAATATTTGGATTTGGTTACTGTTGAAATTATTTTTCCTTATTTAATTTGTTTCTGGCTCTTTAGATTAGATGTCGATTGTTCGAACGGTATTTTCGATGACCATCCATCCTCCTATTCGGAACAACTAGATCAAGGCAAGCAACCCCTTTGATCATGTTGATCTTACTATTTTAATTATTGTACTTCTTTTTGTAAAATCTATCATGCACGCCTGTATGTTTGATATAAAGTTGCTATGTTTGTGATATCAGTAGTTGTAAATCCTATTCGATACAAGAATCTCCTTGAAATATTTATGCCCTTACTATTGTAGCCATTAGGATACGATTTAGACAACAAATATTGTCAAATTGGGATTTTTAAATGCGACTATCGCACAAATGCTTATTAGAGTGGTAGTTTTCCCCTAAAAACTATAAAAGGACAATATGATAAACATGAGTTTGGGAGATTTATGAAAGATGTCTAGAGGGGTGTACCTATGTTATTTTGCATAAAAAATAAAAATGCAAAACCTAGTTTTTGACGCGGGCGAGTTATATTATATTTTGAGAAGTGTGAGGGGTGTACCTTACAAGTAGATAGGGAGAGATTCTCACCCGAGTCAATTAAGGACCAACCACCGGTGCCATCAATCTAAGCCTAAGCGTACAACCACATGTACTGGTGTGGAACAACATTAGCTAATTAAGTCATCGAAAACTAGCCTTACATATTGGTAGGTCGTAGTAGTGCGGGCATGACCGGATGGAGGCATGTCCGAAGGGGCTCCCTTCACCGAGGCGTTGGACACAAAGCCTTCCGACATAACGACGAATGCCTCACTCGACAGGGGGTGTACCCAGGCAAAGTGAGGGTGTACATTCGATGGGCTAGTGCAAGGATAGGACTAGATGATGTAAAGGCTTTAACACGTGCTCTAGACTACTTACCTAAGGTAGTGAGCGGTGGTATCAACGGATACCAAACAAGCTAAAGAATTCGTGTGCTGTGAGTAAAGTTGTACCCATCTGCAGAGTGTAAATCTATTTGAATAGCTGTGCTCACGATTATATGCGTGCCTAGTGCGGTCACATCGGGTATAGACTTGGTTTTTCTTAAAAATAGTTTCGTTGGAAAAACACGGAAAATGTTTTGTGGTTTATATTTGAGTTGATAGCCATATCTATGGCTGAAAATGAAATGTTGCTCACAGCCGAGGAGGGTTGGGAGTTGTTGTTATTATTCATTCAATTACTTAATTAATGTCCTGTATCTATTTAATTGCTCTTTCAACTCCCGTTGCAAAATACTATGTAATGATATTGCAAATAAAATTTGCTTAATACTGAAAACAACTTGTAGTGTAGAGCCACCTCCTTGATAGCCTTGCATGTATATAAATTTTGCGATACACTATAAGTCTTACTGAGTACGCAATGTACTCTATCTTACTTAATTTATTGTTTAGAGTATGAGGATGAGCCAACGCCTGACGATACTTTCTTCGCACCCAGAACCGGAGGGTTCAATGACGGGTCTCTCTTGGCTTTGTCTCTTGTCGGTTGCTTGAGGGTTTTGGCATGCTGCTGAAAATTATCTATTTTTATCACTTTTACTTCCACTGCTACTTTTTTACTCTATTGATACTTGCTTTTATTTGGCCGGTCGGTCTATAATGTAATAACTTTAACCACTTAAGTTAGGTACCTCCATTTACTTTATTTTTTATGCATGAATGTATGGATGTGAATACCAATGTTGTGATTATGTGTACTAGCCACTGATCATGGAACTAATACAGTATACACATAAGGTCTTCGGGTATTGCAAGCCCGTGGTCCGACACCGGTAGCGTGTTCCTTGCTATAGACCACACAATCTTTTTTATTTTTTCACGAAGAAAGGTATATATTTGCTAGAGACATGCATCCACTCATACGACGATGGCGACGACGGGGACGATCACGAGGTTCCAGCTGAAGCGCGGCATGCATTTGACGCCAGTGACTATGATGGCGATCGGAGGACGACGGCGAGCGCGTGCTAGATCACCTGAGCTGTTATGAGCTTCTTGCAGTCGCAGATGTGCGACAGGAGTACTAGTAGTTCATTCATGTCAACCTTGTTCGGTGATTAAAAGTTTCATATTTGACTATCTAGTTGCTTAGCAGTACGTACCCTACCAAGGAGAGTTCATCATTGGCGACAAGAGCAACACCTCGCAATTTATGCAAAGCCGCATTCTCTACTACTAAGTAAAAGAAATCATAAAAGTAAGAAGCTTCACCAAAATTTACAAATCCAAGTGTGAGCAACTCGTAATCAGAATAAAGTCTAGAATCGGCTTAGAACCGAATCGAAAAGCGTCATATCTGGACCCTAATGACTCACATGCATGGCACGGCATTCAGTAGTTTGGTGTAGAATTCCTTCAAGGGTTCTTGTGTTTCTTTGGTTCTTAATATTTCATAATAAGCTGACTACAGATAATTTGCTTAAAAGGAATATTGTGAAACCTTTGAACTGTGCATATTGCAATGAAAATGAAAATATAAATCATCTCATGTTTGAGTGTGTGATTGCTAAATGCATGTCGTCTGAGATTTCTGAGTTCTTTCAAAAAGATATAGGTTCAATCTTTGAATCAATAGTTTTGGATTAGTCAAGAAAAAAATGGTGTTAAATTCAGTAGTTGCTGCTACATTATGGGGCTTATGGAATTATCGCCATGATATAACTTTTCAGCACAAGGGTTGGTTCAACATAAAACAAATCTGGATGAAGCTATTGGCAATACTAAGAAGATTGAGACATTTATACAAGGATTCAGAATTGCATGAGATGGACCGATGCTGTATGATGGTGGAATGCTTACTGAAGAAACCACTGAAGTTGATGGGCAATTGAAGCTTCTGAATCTGGATGGAAAACTAATGCATTCTGCAGCGGAGGAAGAGATGCAAGTAACTGGAGGTGGGAATGACAACGAATGAAGAATGTGAAGTAATATTGAACCATGGTTGAGAATGCTAGAGTAGATAAAACCTCTGTTGCATGTAAGAGTATTTGAACTAAAAATGTAATGAGCTGACAATAGTTGAACTCAGTTTCAATAAACTGGAACAGGGGCACCCTGAGGGCGGTGTCCTGTTCGTCTAAAAAAAATGGCACGGCATTCAGCAGGATATCCCATGACTTACCACAACACGACATTGATGTTCCGCATTAAGTTACTCTGAAATCTGGAACGGCATCATACGTGCTTGCACTTCTCTGATGTGCCACAGGTAACAGGTAACACTTGTGGCTTTAGTACACATCTGAAATGGAAAGGAGATGAAATCGTTGCCTGAAAAAAAGACTGGGAGGTACTTTGCCCCAATGTTTTCAGCAGCTCTCAGAGCTGTTGCAACATCCCAAAAACGACTAAATATAAAAATACGAGATTTTTTAAAACTTTTTGTATAACATCCGTTGTAAAAAAAATTTGCCTGCATTTTTGGTTACTTGATCTATGATTTCTTTTGCCAACATAAGTGGTAATTACGAAAACCCTAGAAATAAAAACCCTAGGAACATAAACCCAAAATACATAAACCCTAAAAACGAAAACCTAAATGTAGGAATTAGAGAAGCAAAATAAAATTTAGGTATTGCACTTCTAGTTATTACATGAATTGTGAAACCTAAAACCGAAATCTTGTTTGGAAGCCAATTAGAAATATTTAGTAAGGACCAAGGTTTATCAACCACTACATGAGAATTTCTTAAAACAAATTGAAATGAAATGATAATTAAAAATCCAAAACTAGCATAAAATTACTGTTAATAAAATGGGAGATTGATTAAAACATGCTTTACAAAATTTCCTGAAGTTAAATAATAAAGTACAAATAAACAGGAGCTTAAAAGATTTTTAGAGAGAAGTAAGTAACAAATAAAATTCTACAAAAATTATAGTATGAACTAAAATTTGTCAATAACCTTCCCCTAAATTTTCATAATTTTTGGACTTGTATTTCTATGCCTAAAACCATCAGCCATTATTTCAGAAATTCTGGAAACATATTTTCTTTTTTCCTTTCACTGACTACTAGGCCCCACCGGCAGGCCTTCACCTCCACGCAGCCACCCCTCTGCTCACGCATGCGCACCACGCCGGTCGACCGCGTCACCTCACTGCCCATGCTGGCCACCATCGTGCCCTCCACCGCCCATCTACTTAAGCCGCCCCCGAGCTCGCATAGCCATCTCCCCCATTCCTTCTCCACCGAAAGCCCAGAAGAGCCAGCAAGCCGCGCAAGCCACGCCGGCTGTCCGCGCCGCCTCCACGCTCTCTAGCCCCTCCGGCGCACTTCGGCCATCGCCGACAGAGTCACTCCGTGTCCCACGCTCCCGCAAGCAAGGAACCTCACTCGATTTTGGGTTTTAACCACCGGAGTGCCGCGTCGGCCCTGTCTTCCCCATCCCCGGCCAACTTCGCCCCTACTGCCGGTGCTCCTTGGTCGGTAAGCCTCCAACCAATTCCTTTGGGTGGGAGCACCCCCTCACCTCCCCTTGTCGATCCCTTCAGCTCAAGCCCTCTCTCCTACGCCGCAGCGCCGCCCCCATGGTGAGCATCCCGCGCCGTCATCCGCTCTCGCCGCCAGACCGCCTCGGGCATGCCCCGACACCATCGACCACCCAGGTGAGTCCCCCACACCCGGCCTATGCTTGTGCTCACCCTAGTTCCCCTCCTCCCTCACCCGTGCGCCGCCGTGTCGTTTCACCCCCACTGCCGGCCGTCGCTCAGGCTTGCCACGCCGCCATAGTGCCACCCAAACCACGAATCTGCCTCCTCCAGACTCACTAACCCCCTTGCACTCCATTTTTGCCATAGCCACCTCCTCCATGCCGCTCAACCGCCGGCGACAAGCCACGCCCCCAAGCCGGCCACAGCTCCCTGTTCTGTCTCTTTTACTCTCTGTATGTAGGTTTGTGTGTATGTATGAAATAGGTACAGATAAATGGTTAGTGCACTGTTATCATATAACCTACAAAGACAAATCGTTGAACATTATCTGAAAATATTAGTTAGTGATCATAGATGACAGTGTGAGGATAATCAAATGACAGTAAGCTACTATCAATATTTAGAAAATCACTGATTCAATTAGCACTTTCAGCTAGGAGTTGTGAAGAACTAATTGATCACTCAATATTGCTTAACAGATGAATTTTTGGAATGTTTGAGAAGGTTTTGTTGACAAGCACTCCTACCCAGAAGGTTCCTCTAACTGGATGAAAGAGCAGAGGAGTAATTTAGATGCAAACTTGAAGTATTAGCGGGTTAATGATATTGCTAATACAAGTAGTTAGAACTATTATTGATTCTGTAGCCAATTTGAAAGAAATTCAATCAGTAAGAAATTTTGAGAAGTAGAAGTGTCAGTCGGCTAAAGACTTTACTAAACAAGTGGTTAGCAATTCTATTGATTCAAGTAGCTTTGGACAGAGGCAAGCCAACTAGTGCTAATAACTCTTGAGACTGTTAATTAGGCCACTCAAATGGACTAACAAAAATTGAAGATTGAAATTTGAGGGAAGCTTAGTTAGTAGCACTTCAGTTTAGACAGACTTGCTTTTGTAGGTTGTATAAGTAGAGGAGGGAATCTGAAAATAATCAGGATTGTTATCAATAGGCTAAAGACATGGATAACACAAGAAGTTAGAAACTCTATCAATTCAATTAGCCATTGGGCAATTATCTAGCAGTAGCAACCCAAATTGTAGACAAGTATTGACATGAGTATTCAAAAACACGCAGTGAACTAATGCCTTGTTAAATGTACAAGGAATAGTTGAGATTAAAGGATTTTGCCCAGCCACTAGCATCCGGGCTAAAAGAATAAATCCATCAAGGAACCAGTACTGAGGGATGATCTTTCAAAATAAACAGTAGACATTAGGTGGATAAAAGGGTTGATTAATGGGCATGATCAGTTATTAGGGGTCACATTAGTGTGTAGGTCTCACTAGATGGTAGTGTGCCCTAATTCATTGCTAAGAATTATAACAACTTAATAAATTAAGTAATTAGTAAATTTTGTAAGGTGGTTGACCTAGATAATTAGATGTTAACTAAAAACAACCAAGTAAGCTGTTATCATTTCTAGTACGAATACAGATTTAAGTCATACGGAAATGATAATAGTCATAAGGTTAGTAGATTAATATAAATCAAAGCGTCAATATGTAAAGATATTAACCGATCATCATTAATACGCAGTCGGGAAGTTTGACCCAAAACCTATCAGCACTACAAACTAACCATAAGAGGTCATTGTGTCACTAGTCGACAGCCCTAAGATTCCTTAGCTAAAATGTAGTAGTAACAAATATCAACTAGGGCAACAATGTGACAATTGCACTTCACCTATAATTACGTCTTAATGGCAATTAGAAACTAAAATAAGAATTAGCTAACTGGTTAACTCATAAGGCTGATATCTAGCCAATACTTGAAAATTCAAGTTAAAGCTCATGGAATTTCCTTGATAAATATAAAATCATAAAAGGAACTATTAAGCACGCTAGGTCCCATTTGTCGGTGAGACTTATGTCTGCTCAGAGTGAACCCTGCACTCATCCATAGGTATCACCTGGCTTCCATGGAACTTCCTCGGTAAATAGGAATTAATAACTAAAATAATCATTAGAACAGCTAGGCACCGCGTGTGCAGTGATGGTATGATCTCATATAGATGATAGAAGTTCATCCACCAAACAACATCGTCTAAACCCGAGCTATCACCCATCGCTATACGTCCCCAGTGATCGGACGATTCGTGATCCTAAAGCAAATCTGAGAGTATTACCTAACCAGGTAATCTCTCTCATCTCGATAACCATTGAGGAATGTTCCTGCTGACATTCTCTCTCTCCCTGTTAGATTTATCTACTTTGGTATGAAGTATTTCCTTCATTCCAATTATCAATGGATATATTTTGTCTATAGTATTTCCTTCATCAACTCCTTGGTTATACTTTGTCCGAAGTATTTCCTTCATCAACTTCTTTGATTGCACTTCGTCTATAGTATTTCTTTCATCAACTTCCTCTGGGTATGCTTCATCTGAAGTATTTCATTCGTCAACTCTAGATAAGTATGTTTGGTCTCATATGAAGCACTCCCTTCTTTCAAGATATCGTTAAGTATGTTTAGTTCTGTTTGAAGTGTTTCCATTCATTTGAATGCATTTGGATTTCATTTGGTTATTTTCAGACCCTCTTGGATTTTTTTTTGTATTTTCCATAGTTATACTCTGAAGCTGTAATAGGGCAATATTTTCCGTAGTTAGACTCTGAAGCTGTAATGGGACAATAATCCCAACAAGATCGAGGCTGGAATCAAGATTGTCCAAATATTGAATAGGATGATTATCAGCATATTGAGCGTGAGGATTATCAGAACATTGAGCAAGAACAAGATCGAGGTTATCAGAATATTGAGCAAGGCGAGTCAATACTTTGACCATATTTTTAACATCCCAAAGTTTTGTTACCAAAATAAAAATTAATAAAGTTATTATTTTATTAGATTTCCTAAAATTTGAAAGAGTTTTATTGCTTTTCTAGAATTTCTTAAATTTTAAAAGTCAAAAATAAAATTTATTGAAGTCTTTGAAGTTTTCTTGGATTTAGATTGAAAATGAAAATTTAATTAATTTCTAGAATTTTTTGGAATTTTAAATGCTTTTCCGTACTTATTTTAAAGCCAAATTAAAATTATGTGCAAAAACTATTACCAATTATAGGTTGGAAATATTTTATTTAAGTCTGAAATGCCTTTGAGAATTTCTGTGAATCTTCTCATAATTGTTGGATTTTATTTGCTATTTTCTAAAGCCTATTTGAATTTCTGGAATTAAATCAATTGTTAAATCAATTAGAAACTCCCAAACAGTCCTTGGGCCAAATCTTCCCTGGCCCACTCCTGTTCTCCACGTGCACGCGGCCCACACGGCCCATTCGCCCACGCATATCTATCTCCAAACCTTTTAGCCGTTGGATCAAAATCGAACGACCGATCTTGATTGTCGTTCGCTCGGTCCGAACGTCCCAAACAATTTGGACTGTTCGATCTAGATTGAATGGACCGATCATGTTTGCCGTTCGGACGGTCCGAACATCTCAATCATTGTGGACCGTCTGATTGAAAATGAATGTGGACCGTCTGATTGAAAATGAATGGCCAGCTCTTGATGGCATCTCCGGATGGTCTGAACGTTCAAATCATTGTAGATCGTCCGATCTAAATCCAACGGCCATATCACCACCCGTTACTTTCCTATTCCATTTTCTTTCGCTGATGGGTGGGACCACTTTCTACAGTATCGTCGTCCCCGCCCCTTTCTTCCTCCTCGTGACGCCGCCATTGCCGTCCTCACCAAGCTTTTTAATCTCGCCCGTTACTTCTCCTCTCCGCTCGCATTCGATGCTGTTTAAATCCACGTTCACGGTCGCACTCAAGGCGCTTGTTTCTTCTTCCTTAAACCTCCTTAACCTCTCTTAACCTCGCCGTCGCACCGGCATGAAACGGTCGCGCACGTTCTCGCCGCCTCAGTGACCCCCGAGCCCTATAAAAGGAAGCATCGGTACCGCCTCCCTCCGCACACCTCAACACCACCGCTCATCGTCATCCTCTCGCCCTCTGGCGCCCTAATTTCGAGCTTCACCGCCGGCGACCAACGGAGCTTCAACCGCCGAATTCGCCGCCGTCAAGCCCTCTCCGGCCTCGTCGTCCACACCTTTGTCATCGCCGTACCTCTGCGAAGCCAGTGCGTGCACTCACACGACTCGAGGACCGTCGGAGCACGTACTTCACCGGAGCCCTAAAACCGCCACCGCAAAACCTCGCCGCCGGCGACCTAAACGCCTCGCCCCTTTGCTCCAAGGTAGCGCACCAGAATCCTCGTCACTCCCTCTCTCTTTTGCGATCATTCACGCGTCTCGCCGTGGCGTAGAACGCCGGTGAGCTCGTCGCAGCATCACCACCGGTTTCGGCCTTACGTGGCTAGTCCACGTCGGTGCCATCGTGATGCCACCTCAGCTCCAGATCCGACGTGGCGCCACATCAACCTCGGTTCGCAATGCCTCACCCTCGCTTATCGCTATGCGTGCCTTCGGGTTCACCACTTAACCTTGACCAAGCGTGGACCAAGTCCATTGACCATCGGGTCCACTTGTCAGTGACCCATTCAATTTTCCTTTGGAAGAATAATTCTATTAATTCTGAAAAAAAATCCTTTTATTCATCATTTTATGTGATTTCCAAACTTCCAAGGGTTCGTTCTCCTTCATACGAACTCCAATTTTGACGATTCAAATTTCTAAATTTATATAAATTCAAGATCTAGCTAACTAAACTAAAATTAATTAAATTGGAGTTCATTTGAACCTTTATTTGAATTTTGTTTGAATTTGGCTTATTTTCGCTTATAGATTTCAACGACTTCGGAGAGTCAGATTTCGGCGCTGTTTGAGAGCAACTAATTGAGCAAGGCAAGTTACATCTTTGATTATATTTGAACCTATTATTTCAAATTATTTAAATTCTATTTTAAATTATTACTGCATGCTTATTTATATTCAGTAATTTAAATCCTCGCTTTTAAATTTATAGTTATTCCTTATTCCTTTGTACATCCAAAATTTGACATTGAACAGACATACCTTGACACCTTAGATAAAAATCTAGTTTATGCGATAGTATGAACTAGAACATTTTGAGAAAAATTATGCTTAGTGATGCTTAGACCCAAAATTATTCAATTTGGGAACTTTCAACCAAAAATCAAATGTTGTTTAAAAGTCTATGGCATTGGTTTATCATGGAAGATTTTGTAAATGATTTTGAAAAGAAAAAAAGGAAAAGTTGGTTTGTACTTGGGCGAAATGGATGGTTAGTGGGTGCAGGTTTAAGCACGGGCTCAACCTGGTCAAGGTTGAGGCCCAAGGTTTTTTATTGGAAGTTGCCCAAGTCAGTTAAGGGCCGGCCTGATATCCGCTTTTGCTAAACTCCACTGTACTACCACATGTCTCGAATGGGCGGGACCTGGCTAACTAATTTGCAACGTTCCACCATGGTCGTGCCATCCGATTGCGTGGGCGTCTATTATGACCTACTTTTATTCTCACCTAGCGCAAGAGGGGGCTTCCGGAGGATGGACAGTCCAATAGAAGCGAAACCTTAGCGAGGCGGGACTACGGTGGGATGAAGCTTTGTAAAGGCCTTGACACGTGCTCTAGGCTGCTTACCTAAGGTAGTGAGCAGTGGTATCGACGGATGCCAAACAAACTAGAGAATTCATGATATATGGGTAAAGTTGTACAACCTCTGCAGAGTGTAAAACTATTTGAATAGCCGTGTCCATGATCATGGACATATTTAGCATTTGCCACTCAAAGTTAGACTTTGTTTTTGTTTTCAAAAGACTTTATCAACTCGTTTATGCAAATGGAAAATTGGGTAGGAAGCCATGTGATAGGAGGGTATCCTTCACCATTCTTGTATGAATATTATCTGACTATAAAACTTGAGAATTTATAAAATGAATTTTAGTTATAGAATAACTGCTTTGAAACTTAGTACAAGTATTTAAAGAAAACATTGCTTTATGCAAACTCAACCAATAAGTCTTTCTTTTATATATCATTGCATGCATTATAATATGTTATTAGGTGTAACTTGCGAGCACGGAAGTTGTGCTCATCCTTGATACAAATAAATTTCAGAGGAGAAGGACTTCGCTTTCGGTGTGGATCTCGACGACTAGGCCACTTCCCTAGTCGATTGCCTGTGGCAGATCAGCTGGACCCCACTACATCTGCTTCGTCTTCCGCTGTGTTCTTTATTGTTGGCTTGTAAGCCTCTTTTGTAATAAACTCTGTTGATTATTAATAAAGTTGTGTGATTTATGGTTGGTACCATATCTGTTTACTATGTGAACTAGCTACTGATCATGGGACTAGTTCAGAAATGCACAGAGGATTTGGGGTGTTAATCCCGGGTCCGACAGTATTGCACCTAATTTTTGCAATTATATTGCTTTAAATTATGAAATTGCATTGATATGTTTTATACAACTATATTGGTCTAGCTCATAGTTAATGCCTTAACAATAATTGTGTATAAACTTCCAATCCTTCCTTGGACATTATCCTTGACACCGTAGAATTAATGGTTAACATACTAGTTAATAAGTCTGTATCTAAGTGTCATGCGTAGCCTTGCTTACATACATTGTCATTCAGGAAATAAATTGCCCGACATCATTCAAACATTTTGAAAATGAAATTGGGTCAGTCGAGGTTGGAGCCCGGCTGATATGTTGGACTAAAGGTTATTGGTTAACAAAGGAAAACATGAAAAATGGATTTCGACTTGGGCGACTAGAAAGAGTGGCTAGTGCCAGGTGCATGATGGTGGGGTATGTGGATGTACCGCCCAAGTCAATTAAGGACCGAATCTGGTAATGACCTCTCACGTAAAACAGTGTAACCACAAGTCGGCAACAGATACGACCTAGCAAACTAATTTGTTCGCCTCGGCGTAGCTTCACCATTGGTGGATGCGGGTGGATAGACGGGGGAGAACGAAGCCACAGGAACCACACAACGCAAAAGGGAGACCTCCTGATAGCAAGCAGGAGAGTCCCAAGGAGGTGATACCTAGCAGTGCGAAGTTGCAATGAGGTGGAACATTGTAAAGGCCTCGTGATTATCAACATGAGCCACACACCTAAGGAAGTGTGACGGGGCATTATAAGTTGATTTATTTTTTGTGGGTAAAGTGTACAAACTCTGCAGAGTAAGAAAACTATCTAGATAGCCATGCTCACGGTCAAGGGCGGTATTAAGAACTTGGTTGATATAGCTTTCCTTTTCATAAAACCATTTGTGTGTGTGTGTGTGTGGAATGAAAAGGGTGGGTTCGAGCCCAGTAGTTGGAAATGTTGGGTTGGAGCCCTCAGAGTTCAGAAAGCCTGGTCGGGGACTAGTGGTAAATACAGGATAGCCTGAGCATTGAGTGGATGGATTCACCGAATGATATAGGAGATGAAATCTCCGCTAGTACTTTACAACATAAACTCAGTTTATAAAATGTGTGTTAGTAAAATGCTAAGTCTCAGGATTTGCTATTACTTAATCTATTTCAATAAATGGTTTTGTGCAAAATAAAAGAACCATGAGCATCCCCTTTGATTGGCCTTGCATCTATAACAATTGCATTGTGTATTGGCTCGCAAGTACGGTTGTATACTCATACTCGCTATTTATATTCTTTTAGTCAGTAAGCATAAAAGGAGGCTATAGGAACAAATATGGGCATTGGACAAGACTAAATATCAAAAAGACCAAGAACTAGGTCATGAGCCCATAGTCGATTGCCGGTGGGCATATCGTAAGGGTTCAATGCATTATACTTTGATTCTACTTCCGCTGCTGATCTCTAAAAGTATTTAGCCTGTCCGGTTATGCTGCAAGTCAAAAGCCGTAAGGTATATTTACACTTTGTTTAATATTATGCAATAGATTTATATTTTTGTGATATGTATTTGAACCAACAATATAACTATATGTGCTATCTACTGATTCAGAGAATGGTACAAATAAACACAATGAGTTCCGGGATGGTAAAATTGGAGTCTCACAGCCGTCGAGGTTCAAACCGTGCAAGGATGCACATGGCGCAGTGATTGTGCTGTGTCATTCATTAATTGCTTTAGATTCTGCATAAATCATGAATACACCGACCGACCTATCTATCTTGGCTCAAAAAGTGAAGTAATGCTAGTTTACTACTGATGATGGCAATACAATGTGCCATACACCATTGAAAAGCATCGTGCATTCGTGCGTCAAGACTGTACGCGCACGGCAACTTCCACGACCGGCGGGACGGCGGCGGCGTCGACGGGAGACCGGCACACCGGGCACGTCCTGTGAGACCAGAGCCACACGTCGATGCACTCTTCGTGGAACATGTGCGTGCACGCGGGAAGCTGCTTCACCACCTCCCTTGGCCTAATCTCACCGAGGCAGACCGTGCACTGGTCGTCCCCTCCGCTGCCGCACCTCTTCTTCTCGTACTTGTACACCGGCAGGCCGGCGATTACGGCCGCGCCTAGCCCGGCGGCTGGTTCCCGGGAAAGCGCAGCGATGGACGGCGCCGTCTCTGCAGGTTCTTGGTCGCGTAGGTGTTGCCCCATGTCGCGATTGCGCACGCGGTCGCACAGCCCGGTGATGAGGAGGAAAGCGGTCAAGACGGCGGCGATGCGACCCGTGATGGCCCAGGGGACGCTGGCGATGTACAGCACGATGCAAGATACGGCCACCGGAGGGACGACGATGAGTGCGAGCTTCAGCGGCATGACGTCGCCGATTGATTCACTGATTAATTAGATTTTCGTGGGTGCGGATTTCAGATTTCCTGGAATCGGATTGATCAAATGATCGTTAGTGTGCTTCCTAGCTAGTTGGGTTATTCCAATTTCCAAGTGTTTGCGCTGGCCGGTGACTGAGAGCTCATCGATCGCGACAAGAGTGAACATCTTGTAGTTTCCGTGCTCAGATTGATCCGATCAGGCAAACTAAGGGCGTGTAACTCTCCGGCCTTACAGTTAGCTGTGTGTTCCTCGCAAGAGAGAGATGTGTTTGGATTTGATTTTGGCAGGTTTAGGCCCCGTTTTGAATATGTGGATTTTCATGGGCTATGAGAATCATGAGTGAAAAATAGCGCGAGTGCGTAAAAAAAATAGAAAAAAGAATTTGGATTTTCTCAAGCTTTGACTACTTACACCAAAAGTATTTAGATTTATCACACAGAAATAATATTAGTAGATTTTGTCATCAAAAGTATTATCAAGTCCCTATACTTTTTATTTTTTAGAACTATATAATTAGGAAAAAAAAGTACCGGTTATTGCTAGGCGTTGGGGAGACAGCATGGTTGACAGGAGAAACAATGGGTGTGTTTGGTTGTCTGTATGTCCCCAACCTGGTTCGTATGTATCATCCAGGCTAAACCTAACCAGGTTGAGTGGATGCAATGATGCGTTGTTTGGTTGCCTATTTCTGTTGGGCCAGGCTGTGCTGAGATGTTGTTTGGTTGCCTGTATCTGGCGTGGGAGAACATGAACAGACTCACTTACTGGCCACCAGATGCATCACTGGCCGAGGAGGAAGCTCGAATCGAGCGTTTCCCTTAGGCCTAGCCCGAGAGGGAATCTTGCATCCACTCAGCCAGGCTCAACCACCCAACTAGGCAACCAAACACCCAAAAACTTGCATCTACTCATATGAGCCAACCCCATACAGGCAACCAAACACACCCAATATAGGTGGCACCTTGGAGACATTCCCAAGGTTCATGCCCACTCCCAAACCAAATATAGACTAAGCACATGCAACAATACATTTGCATTTTAACACCCATCTGTTTAGAAATGTATGATGTTTTAGAAAGCGTGCAGTCAAACTTTTCTCACTTTGACTAGTAATATATGAAAGCCTATTTAGATTAGTCATGAGAGAATAGTATCATTAGATTTGTCATGACAAATATTTTCATAATATAATAATTTTGTCAGCTTTTACTAACATAATTATATGAAAAGTAATAGTCCAAGTTGGATATTGGAGACCGTGCTGATGTCTAAAACAACATACATTCTTGAACAGGGGGAATATCAACTTATGCAAACTGGTAAACCAAGTGTTGTTGCTATGCACCCTAAGGGTTTATATGTTGGTTTTTCTTCCCATCAACTAGCAACGTGGGACTATTCTTTCTTCACTCATGCGCACACACACACATGGGCCACACATCGGCTCTATTCATCTTGGGCTAGGATATTACACACCTCCATCCTCAAAGAACCCGATGTCCTCGTCGGCCCAACATACCCAGACCAGGGCAAATGACCAGGACCCCCCTCTTGGCACACATTCAAGCGTCCAGTTCGACACATATGTCATGCCATGTGTCCACTCATCTGTCCCACACACACGCCATCCACATATGCCCATGCCCCTGACCCGCATGCATGTGTAACCGTGAGGGTTGGCTCTGATACCATTTGTAATGTCGTAGGGTCCAAATTGGCTCAGGCCTACTCCCACACGGAATATAGCACACACACAACCACACATTTGCATTTTGATTTCAACTTATACAAAAAAAGATGTTAACCAAGTGTTCACTACAACAAAACTATCACGTAGCGACGCTTTTATTTTGGTGCTTTTATATCTATCTCTATGCCGAGAAACACCTCGTATGTAAAGACACTTCTCAAGACATTTTATATGATGCCACAAAATCTCTTACCATAGGAAGCCACGTATACGTTTACATTTATGTAGAGACAAATCTTGAGACGTTTGAGAATATGTCTGAGAATTAAGAGGCAAAATTTTAGTTACAGAGACGAATCTTGAGACGTTTTAGAATATGCCTCTACAGCTCTAGGAAAAGTATTTCGTTTTAAAATTTTTTCGGTGGGGACCGAAAGGACTGAAAATAATTTCGAAAAAATTTCGTTCAAACGTTTTGGATCAAATATGAATTTAAAATCTAAAACATTTACAAAAATTAATGCTCTGAGGGGGTTTCGATCCCTGCTCGCGGGAAAAACAACGACAACACCTTGCCACTAGGATGTCTCTCGTCTCTTGTTTCTTTACTGATTGCTACTCTCTTTAACCCTCTTTCTTGCCCCCATCTGATTCTATTCCAAGAAATGACCAGAGCCTGCATTCGGAATTTCGGATCCCCACCACCACCGCCACTCCAAGAAGCAGAAGCAGAAGCTGGTGATGTTGCCTTCCACGCCGAAGAACGCCCCTGACGATACCATAGGATCTTTTCCTGATGTATCTGCACCTTTTTTATATGGATGTTTGATTCAGTTGTGAACTCCATTTGTTGTAAATTCAAATATTTATTGTTGCTATGAAGTGCATGCATGCTCTACAGTTTTCTTAGTTTGCTGATTGTGAGAATATGATGCTTCCATGTGAAGACATGTGCTCTATTGTTTTTTTTCTTTGATGAGGTGGAATAATGTCTTCATATGACGATATATGTTTCTGTTTGTAGCAAAATGCGCGAATCAAATTCAAAATAAATTTTTTTTACAGTAAGATGCCCAAAAGACACTTTTGTGTACCTAGAGACGTATATAACGTCTCTACAAAATGTGTATAAATTGTGCGCACATGAATTGAATAAATTTGTAAAAGCATCTCTATGTTTGTTGGCACGCAAATTGGATGTGTCTATATTAGTAAAGATGTTATGTAAGTATATCTACTAAAACATCTGTACATACATAGACATGAATTTTAATGTCTCTGTAAAGTGTCTTATATCCTATACACATGTTTTATAAGCGTCTTTACAGTTCTTGACACGGTCCGTGGGGAGACGATCCAAGGACGCTTTATAAAAACGGCTCTACGGACCTCTAGAGATGAAATAACACGTCTCTAGCCTATAGATTGTATGTCTTTATATGGGTGTTGTGTTGTAGTGGTTGTTGCCCTTGCACCTTAAGGGTTTATATGTTGGTCATTCTTCCCATCAAGTAGCAAGGTGGGACTATTCTTTCTTCACTCATGCACACACATACATGGGCTATGCACGAGCTCTATTCACCTTGGGTCGGGATATTACAATATACGACACGATACATGGGCTACGCACGAGCTCTATTCACCTTGGGTTGGGATATTACAATATATGACACAACATATCTACCCATAATCCCATATCGTATTCAGTAAACAATCATAATAAATACTAGAATGTGACCCGCGCCAATGACGTGGCTATGACTAGTGTTAGGGCAGAGGACAATAGGTTTTTTTTCGATCTTTTTTTGTAGCGAGTGATGATGTGCGTTGAAATGGGATTACCAAGAAAGATCATACCATGTTAGACTGAAAGAGAAGATCCTCAGACATGATAATGGACTTTGGAATTTGAAGAGTGACATCGCTCACACCTATATTTTCAAAAGGTAGAATTCCTCTCATAGTTTCTTTGTGTTTTTTTTTTTGGAATCGGGGGAAAAAATAGCTATAACTATGGCAACAAATATCTATGAACAAATAAATAGATAGTTAATTCAAGTAAGGTTATGATGAACAAACAACTAAGGTACAATAATTGATAATCATAGTATATTGTGAACAAAATTCTCTCTAGCATTTGTGTGACAACTATCAATAATTCTGCTAGCTCAATTACCTAATTGTTTGTGAATACAACCAATAGTACTATAGTATGTTTCATATTAATATAAACATTACCTTTTTCTTTTCATAAATAGGACGAACATTTTTAACCTATCAGAAATTGTAAATTATGCAAACACAACTACGAACGGAAAGAGAAAACATTAGTAAACACAGAAAGACTATATTTTAAATCAGTAGAACATAGCACAGAGCACTGATGATCCATAGCAGCAACTATCTAATTTTGCTGTGCTATCCGAAAAGAGTTTGAATAGTCGCTTCCCATCAAACATCAATGCAAGTAATCACTACCTCCTTCCTCAAATAGACATCTGAGAGATTTTTTAAGCAGTGGTACTAACTGCAAAAAAATGTATTCAATAAAGGTATAAAAATCAAATTTAGGAAAAGTAATAGTTAACACATAACGCAAGCTAGAAAAGCAAACATCAAGGGGAAACGGTTAGCATGTAATGCGATTTACAAAATATAAATTACAAACCTACAGGATAAGATTTACTATATCGATATATCAGACATGGCAACAATCTATCGTGTTATCAAGAAGACTACATGTAATGAAAAGTGCAAAAGGGGAGGGCATGATAAAGCCATCATAAGATTAGATGTAAGAGCAAAATACCTCTGTAGGGATATGTATCCACAGAGCGGGCTGTAGCTTCATAATCAGTAAAGAGGCTTCTGCAAATAGGATGCGGTGGAGGACTGGCCTCTCTAACGAAGAAAATAGCAAACAGATAAGTTTTCACAGGCAATAAAAGGACGTTGCTAAAAATCAGATGATCTTAGTGGCAGGTTGGAATGGACTGTGATAAAATAGAATACCTGAAAGCAGCGAACTTTGTTGTTGACTGTTTAATTGTTGAATTCGGCGTTGTCTGGGGGTGATCACCATCAATCTTATGCAGTATTCAGTAGTAAAGATGTCAAGATCAGCTAGTAGTTAAGAAAAGAGTAGTATCCTAGATGCTATCAGCATGTATGAATAAAAAGTACGTAGTCGATCTTTGAAATCGTGAAGGGTAAGGATACATAGTGCATGTAGTATTGTTGAAAGGCCATGTTTGTAGTAATAACTATAATAGGAGAAGAGCTAGAAACAGTTTTGAGGAGAAGAGTTAGAAACAGTTTTGCTAATAATGGAACTGTTAAAGATGAGTAGTAAAGACGGTATAGAGATAAGTATGTAGGTATGCTGCAGAAACTGGAGTGCTATAAATGCTTAAGCATTAATGCGTGAGCTGTTGGAGAATGACATCTAATAGAGCTGAGTGGATCATTCATTGGGATCGGCTGCATATTTTTAATACTAACAAATACGGTTGTTATTGTTACGAAATCGATATAAAGATTATTCTATGTTAGCGTATAGCGTGCAGGCCACTTAACAGATAGAATGGAAGCTACATTGTAAGAATATGTACAGAGATGACTATATGGCAGCGTGTAATATATAGCTTATCTTCTAGCTAGTACTTTAGTTATCCTGTATGAATATGTGGAGTAGACTAATCTTAGATTAGGAATAGAGCAGAGTGAGCACTACAAATGAGATATTATGTGAATAACCATTTAGCTACAAATAAAACCTATTAACACCGCAGGTAGCAAGTGGTAGTCGTAGTTCCCAGATGATATCAATTCACAGTACCACGAACACTGAGAAAGATAAATGCATTGGGAAGAGTAGCTATCAAGAACAGATAAGTTTGTCATTGACTAATTAGTAATATCGATCAAATGACTTTGCTTCAATAAAAGTAGATATCCGAGACATCGTTAGCGTGTTTAGGTAGGAAACATCTGGCTTCAGCTACAACCTAAAAAAACAGAACATGCAAAGAAAGAAACATCTGAGTTTGTTGCACTTCTCTCTACTGGTATAACTCTGTACGAAGCAAAGTAAAAATAGATTTGGTGAGGAAGACAAAGATGGTACCAGCGATATCTAACAACCACATATGCACTAAAAAGCAAATGTATACTACTATTGCTCTTCTAATACCTTTTGAGGCTTGTCAAATATAATAGGCTTCCATTCACAGGTCTCAATTTTCATTTGAAAGGAGCAAAACAAGTACAGTACAACGCTCCCTTGCAATAGAAAAATGGTATACATAATAATACGGCCACATACCTCGATAATTATGTAGAAATTTTCTACAACCAGCTTCTCCCTGAAGTTGCCTACCTCTTTCGCCTGACACAACTCCATCAGCTGAAAATCTCGAGAAAATAGCACAAGAATCTCATGCATTGGTCCTGGCAAATCCACTTAAGGGGAAATAATCAATAGTATCAAACATCTCCTAAACTTATTAAAACTAAAAGGTTCAGGAAGGGAAAAGGGATTATGCAATCTATGTGTACAATTTGTAAAAATCCTACCTAAAGTACAAACATAGGGCAACTCCAAGATCATATGAGCAGCCAGCAAAGGAACATACCAGAGTTTTAAAAAAGTAAGCTTCGTTTAAGGTACCATAAGCATCTAGGTAATGTGAACCAATAGAGAACCAGTTTCCCTTGAGCCTCACACCCTCACTATCAACACAGTACAAAGCAGGACCCTAGATCAAGATAGACAGCATTAAGCATAGAAGCGACATCTGACCTAAAGAAACCAAAGACATATAATTAAAGGCAACCATTTACCTTCTTGGCCCATCCGGCAATCATCGTATCATTTTACAAACCCCATCCCACGGTATGAATAAAGGCGCTAGTCAACGACTTTCAAGCACCAAGAATAGAGATCGCTTGCTCGCAGCAAGCCCATGGAGTCGACAATCGAAAGAACCCAATATCGGTCCTATTCTCGCAAAGATGAAATGCAAGTAATAACTACAGGCCAGTGGAAATCTAAGCTTGATCTTGAAGCTCCTATGCAAAAAACTGGCAAACAGCAAATAATGTTCATGCAAGGGAAACTTTAAAAAAAGGGACAGGGACTGTAAAAAGAAATACCTGTTTGGAATTATTATATGGCCGATTGAGATAAGTGATCTCCACATGTGATAGAACAAACCCCAAAAGTAAATTCTTAAACCTAAAGATTACAATTTCCTATAAGCAGTGTGTGTAACAATTGGACATTCATGAAATATATGCATTCAATCCATTTGACATCACATGCCATGATTGTTAGAGAAGCAAACTTGAATCCAACTGTAAATTTTAGCAAACTACAAAGTAACCAATACATATACTACATATTCTGGCTAAAGTTTCAATTTTTTTTTCTCTTGAGATGATAGAATTTTAGGATCTGTGCTATTCACATGTTGGAATGTCATCTCACATGTGACAGAACAAACCCCAAAAGTAAATTCTAAAACCTAAAGATAACAATTTCCTATTGGTCATCAGAGAAGCAAACTTGAAAATAGCACAAGAATCTCATGCATTGATACTGGCAAATCCACTTTAGGAGAAAAAAAACAATAGTATGAAGCATCTCATGAACTTACTAAAACAAAAAGATGTAGAAAATATAACAGCATGATACAGTTATTCCACTCCATAATGAATGACGAAAATTGAAGCAAAACTCTGTCATTCCCATCAAGCATGGATGTAAAGATAATGAACAATATTTTTTTTCTATACACCAGCATATAACAGCAGGATTATAGAGATGGCACACTGTCATACACATGGAGGATTGCAAAGACGGGCCACTGTCATATACACTTACATAGAGAGAGAGATAGCCACAGAGAGAGAGAGAGAGAGAGAAGTAGGGAAGCAGAGGTCAGAAGAGGGGAGAAGCATGGTGGTGGGAGGGCTAGCTCGCCGGCGGTAGAGAAACGGCGGTGAGGTGGCTTTCACCCAAAAAATGGGTTGCTCATGGCCGTAGGGAGCTAGGGGAGGAGACCTCATCGCCTGTGGCGACCCGAGGCGGCGAGCAGTAGGCAGAGCGGCGACCACCACTAGGGGAGGCTCAGGGCGGCGGTGCTTGGGTGGGAGAGGGAGGAAAGTAGGGCGAGCATGAGCAAGATAGAGGTGAGGTGAGCGTGGCCAAGCATTCTACGGCGGCAAGGAGGAGCCAGAGCGTGCTGGCGGCGTGGGCCTACGGCAATGCGATCGGATTCACGCACCGTGGTTGGCCGGACAACGGAGAGGCCAAGAGAACGTTGGGGGAAGAAAGGGGAGGCCATTGGGGTGCTCAAGCGGAGAGGAATCGAAGCAGTACTCACCGGGGAAAGGACGGCGAGCGACGACTGGACCCGAGAAAGATGGTGGCGTGGCATCGACCTGTGGAGGAAAAGCGAAATCATTTGAGGGCTTTCGCTCGTGGTGCTGCGGTATGCGACATGACACAGAAGAGAGTGGGTGGCATCCAGCGGAATGACGGGAACGTCAAGACGACGCTGGCAGTTGGCGCGGGGAACGGGAAGGCACGGGTCCGAGGCAGCGCGGAGAGGAAGCAGAGGGCATGCAGGGTGTGGGGGAGAGCAGGGGCGCAGAGCCGAGCCGGCACGATGGGAGGCGACCCGCGGGAGCAAGTAGGAGGAGGAGAAGGGCGCGGCGCGTGCGAGAAGATGGCGGCGTAGAAAGGGGGATGCGGGAAGAAGCGAGCGGCCGAGCGGCTGGTGGAGTCGTGGTCATGAGGCCCATACGTGCCTCACGCGCGACCACTCGTTCCTCGGCGCAATGGCTCGATCGGCAGCGAAGCGGAGCGGCAGACGACGGACAAATGAAGTTTTTGGATGACGGTCCGCAGGAGGAGGCAAGCTTTTCTCCGGCTGTTAAATAGGTTAATATGTTTTATATGTCGTCACAAAGTGATATGTTAAAGAAAAGACACTACAAATCGATTGTTACTTAAAAAAACACCGCTACAAAGATCCCTTGCTCGTAAGAATAATTTTTCTCTATTTTTAGTCACATCTTGGACAAATATGCCCTTGCCGTCTTGCTACTGCCTTATCCACCTATCTTCATTGATGGTTTGTGCTCAACTGGGAGCCATGGAAGTGGGAATGGACTATATATGACTAGGTCAGTGGTAGCCATGGCAAGGTTAGTGGTATGGATACCAATGTGACGGAGTTCCGAAATGGAAGGTTAGGCAGACTATTAACACTACAAGAGCTTGAGTTTAATTATCACCGAACAAATACAACAAAAGTATTGATGGGGAAAGGTTCATGCGCTCCCTCGAGTCGACGACCAAATCAACACAAAGTTGACGTAGGATTAGAAGGCTCCAACAGCACGAGACGTCGTCGGACTTAACCCCGGTTTCAAACCGAGGCCAGTTTTGAACCCCAAGCTTTGACTTGATACAACCTACGCAGGAAGCCAGGTTGGGTTCGAACCTGGGCACATTTGAAGGGATACGAGTAGACTACACTAACACCAATTCAAAATTTCTACCATGTAAACTAGGAAGCCATGCAAACAAAAATCATAGATCGTTACCACTAGACGCGTAGTGCAGCGGAAAAAGAGTTCGAGCAACCTGATCCAACATTGAGCGCGTCGATTGTCGCGGTTGTAGTCGATTGTCCAACGTCCTCGGCAACGGTCGTCTCCTCCAACAACGTATCACATTCCTTACGTAGATCGTGGATCGTCCTCGATCAGCGTAGCAGCAACCATAGTAGCACCTCTACAGTATCCATACATCTAGAGGTGGAATGTCATATGCCAGTGTGCTAGCACCATCACGCACGGTAGGGCCTTCGGGGAGATGCCGGTTAGGGTTTTGATATAGCAACTCTTACATCCCAACAGTCCCATGCATCTCCTTATAAAGAGCTCATAACGGGTACTATCTGAATTGATTTGTTTCGACCCGTTAAGTGTGTGACCCTGTAGGTTCATGTGTAATCAGTTGTGACTTAGAAACTCCTTTTTGACCACAAGTCGTTAGCGGTTCCTAGCAGAACATAACGATTCATGAATACACAAAAATATTATATCAGATGAACCTTATGTAATATGATTTGCGACTAGGTTCTTGTCACTTACGACCACCTCGTATCTCTATACGACTAGTTTATCTTTAGTCACAACTAGTTCGTAACAACTTACGACCAGTTCATCAACCAGTTAGTGATCATGTCCGACCAGTTTACAACTAATTTGTATCTCCATATGACTAGTTCGTATCTGGTCGGACTAAACGACCTATTTGCGTATTCTCCGTTCGCCTCACGGTATCTTGTCGAACTTCAAGTGAGATATATGTCATCCATGGATTGTTTAATACTTTCTTGATCTAGTGACAGATAACTTCATATGGTCGACTCTTCGACCACTAGTGGCATGACCATGCACTTTCCTTATCCAACCACATCATGGAGCCTAGAGATATCTCTCCTGTTATGTTAGGAGGGGCAAATTCCATATCCAACCAGTCACATCCATCCACATGTTTCATAGCATACCCAAAAGCTACCTTTAAAATTACCTTGTTACGGAGCAGTGTTTGGCAACCCATAAGTGTACTATTACACATGTAGGAAACCATGCTGATTTCAGGTCTAAAGATTATACACCATCATTGCTTGAGACCAATTGATGACATACAAAATCGTAACAATCTCAATAATATTTCAAGGTGGGTCAATCGAACACCATGTTCTCTAACATATGTTCACATTATTGATTTGATATTCCCATATCCATGACAGGTGAAATATGGTCATCAATCGATACATGTGCTGGTTGATAAATCACTAGTGTTCCGACCAATGATGTATTTAGAATGACATTATATAACTTAAAGAGCTCAACCAACAAGTCACATACTTGTTAATTGTCATAGATGATAATTCATCCAAGTAACATAATAACATTTATACTATAACTCATGAACATAGACATGATACAATCATCTCTATGATTGCCTCTAGGGTATATCACCAACACCATCTACGTGCTCAGTAGAGATGACATCATCCGGTAGGCCTGGCATAGGTGGTTGTCGAGGCAAACTACGTGCAATCAAATATAACCGACGCACATGGGTCAATTGTAGTTTTCACCTAGAGTATTTCAGGGTTTATCGAATCCACAGGGAACACATGTAATGATCAACTAGGGTTTACTAACGATACATCTAACTACACTTGCACCAAGGGATGATAAGATTGCATGAAATATTGATCCAATCTACAAGTTCACGGAAAATTCCCAACATAAGATAAATAGTCGCGTTTAGAGTCCTTAGCCAAAATTTAGATCAAGCTATGATGTAAATAAAACTAACTAATCTATTCTTGTCAAATGCTGATCTAAGTTATAAACTAATCTCGAATCTAGCCCTTTCAAGCTGGTCTATGGGATACCATCAACTATCTAGCCATCAACTTATGTCTAGACACAAGTATCATCAGATGCCATGGGATCAATAATAAACACTAGACTCTAGATCAATCTAAACCGTAAAATCAATTACAATCTAGATCATTCACTAGCTGGAAGGATCAACTAAAATTTAACCTAATCACCATGAATAGATAAATGTTAGCTAAAACAATCTATCACGTTAATAGATCGATGATGAAAACCGTAACAGCCCAACTTTGAACCAATTTAAATTTTGCATGAATTTCATAAAGAAAATTGTTGCATTTCAAGAATTTCCAAAAGCATTGCCTTGCAATTTTGAAATTTAAAACATTTTCTAGGAGTCAACAATGTGGATTTGCGAAAATCTAGAAGTTAATTATGTGCAAAACCATTTCCACGTTTGAATTCAAATTCATATCAAATAATAAAATTTCTAACTAAAATTTCTAACCATTTTCCTCTCTTTCCTTCTTCCCTCTCTCCTTCACACGGCCTAGTGCGTCGGCCCACACCATCGCTCTCTCTTTCCTTTTCTCAATTGTGACCCGCTCAAGCTAGGGATTAGCCGTAGTGCAATAGCGCCAATCCTGCACCCACCCGCTCTCTCTCTCTCTCTCTCTCACTCACGCTTGCTAAAGCGCGGGCCCTAGACCCACTTGTCAGACCCCACGGGAGAAGCATTGTGCTTCTTCTCCACGCTAGCTCACCTCACTCTCGCCCATTGCTGCCGTACGCACATGTGCCAAGTGAGCCAGACGTTGTCAGACCCTGCGCCTCGAGTCTCTCCCTCTCAAACCCCATCGTGACCTTATCACCTCATGAGCGGGTCTAACTCACTTGTGCGCTGCTCGCGAGATCTCACTCGTCGATTTCCACCATTGTGGTGATCTTTCGCCTCCATTGTCTCGCGCACCTTTGTTGCCTTGACCACCTCTTCTTTGTGCTCACTATGCATAGCTTATTTCCTCACATGGACGATAGTGCTACCATCACCATCTGTAGAACTAGCCAGAGTACACCCGCACTGTCACCACCTCATTCTGCCATTCCTGGTGAGCCTCATCCTCAAAGCTCGTTTCTTTCGTGGTCACCTTGACCACCTCTTTGTAATGTGCACCTTCTTCATCCTTGCTATGCACTAGAGCCTCCAGAACGCGTCTTCATCCCTATCACTGGTGCAAAGCATGCAACCCCACCATCACCATTGATCTCCTTCCTCGCTTATGCCCTTGGTGAGTTCTTCCATTCCAGTATTCTCCAACTAGTCACCAACCTGGTAGACTAGTAAGTGAATCACCTAGATGACTATAGCGTAGCCACGTCGTAGCACCTTGCCGCACCATCGTAGGCCGCCATGGAGAGCTCGGTGTGTCACATCTTCTGGAGCACTGAGAGCACCGCTAGTTTCATTTTAGTATGTAGATGGTAGTTTCAGATTCAGTTTCCAAGTTTAAACCGTGTTGGGTAGTTGCCTCTGCCTACAGTGTCATCGCCACCATGTTTGTCGTAGCACCACTGCCTCAGTCCATCTCCTGCCACGTTGTTACTGCCATCATGGTTGCCTTAGACACCGCAACCTATTTTGGGTGTCGTGGGTGGTCGGTAGAGCCCTCTCCGGCAGCGCCAAGCTTGGCCGAGCCCGGCCATGGCTGCTCTGCTTGCTCCTCTATTTTGGGAGGAAGACGCCAACTGTAGAGTCACTGACATGTGGGGCTGAGGTAATTAAGTTAACCATAATTAGTTAGGTGTTAGTTACTAGTTAATGTTTGTATGATATGTGGGCCCTCGGTAATTAGAAAATCAAATTAAGCTATAGGTTAGTGGAATTTTTTTTAAATAATCTTTTTTATTTGGAATTTAAGAAATAATACCACTTAATTTTTTTTGTCAAAAATAACCTCTTGTCGCCATACGGTTGGGCAACTTACTCTAGTCGCCCAACCAGTGTGCGACACTTGTGAAATTCGCTCAATGGCATGGCGATTTAAGCATATTCGCTTAATGGCATGGCGATTTAACGCTTCGAGGCATAGTCGCCATACGGTGGAGTGACTAGGTCAGAAGCTGGACCCTAGTCGCCCAACCGTATGGTGACCTGAAGTGGCTATAAAACCTCGCGCGTGGCCGAACAGTCACCATTCCAGTGAGCGAACCGAGCTGAGGAGAGAAGAAAGAAAAGAAAGAGAGGAGAAGGGGATGGAAAAAGAGGAGAGGAAGAAGAAGAGGAGAAAGAAAAAGAGGAGAGGAAGAAGAAGAGGAGGAAAAAAAGGTTCTTCGCTTCGCATCGATAACTACGATGGTGAGTTTGTAGTATTATTTTGTACAAGTATATTTTTGAAACCATGGTAGGTTAGCAACCAATATCATGTGTAGTGACATATTGTTAGCAAATATTTAGAGATAGCATGATTAATTAGTAACCATGGTAGGTTAGCGAGCAACATCATGTGTAGTGACATCTTGTTAGCAAATGTATAGAGATAGCTTGATTAATACAATTAGTTTAGAAGTTCATATGGAAGAAAAATTAGTCGGTAAAATTAAATTTAGTTGTACTATTCCGCGTGCTACGCTAATTGCGTCTGGGCTTGATGAATGATAACGTGTTACTTTTCTATTATATAAACATGTCGATAACCCGTACATTCGCAAATGCTAGTTTATAGAATGTTAAATATATGTACTTATTTGCACAATAAAGAATTGATAACATTTACTTCATAGTTTTGGTTGGATTAAGGAATTATAAAATACTAAGACAAAAATCACAGATACATTGTTCCGAACCCGTAGGATTCTCAAACATGTGAAATTTTGTTTTTTTCCTGAAAGCTTCACCCATTATAAATATGCATAGTAACGATGATGTTTTAAATATTTCACAATCCATAGCAGCTGGTACATGTGTTAACATAATATAGCCTTTTGTAGGAAAAATCAGGTGCCACGTGGGTTTCATGAAAATTGTATATGTATTACCACTGTGTTCGAGCAAAGTGTTTAGGTGCCACTAAGAACATACCAAATATGATTTATTTGCCATTGGAATATAATTTAAATGCTCAATTAACATTAATGCTTTTAGTTTCTTAATTTGCATGTATGGCTCACGACCCTAGTGGTTCGGACTGGCATTTCGGTCTGCTGGACTGGTTGGTCGATGCGCAGCACCGCATGAGCCGTCGTGTGCCTCATTCGGTTCACGGGGACGACGTGACTAACTTGGGGGTGGTTCGTACGCGGACACCCAGACGGGCTTGGAGACTGAACCCACGATGGGTAGACAGGTTTGTCCGCAAGTTGTGCCACTTTTTGTGTATCATATGCCCACTATGTACTTACTTCTTCGTGCTGTGTAGGCTGAGCCGTGCCGGCCTTCTACCTCTCATGCAGATGGTGGAGGCCACCAAAGAGGACGGCGGTCTGGTCGACGATGACGGGGAGGTCCAGGCTGGTCCGAAGCGGTCACGACGGTTCCCGTTCGACCGGTTGCTCCTGACAGCCCTGGTGGACGAGTGGCGGTCCGAGACACACACCTTCCACCTCCCATTCGGGGAGATGGCCCCTACTCTGCAGGATGTCGTGATGCTGCTCAGCCTGCCTATCGCGGGACATGCCTGTCGACTGGCGCGACATCCTGCTAAGCAGGTTTCAGGGGGTTCTTGCGGTGGAGGTCGCGCCTCCGTACTTTGAATTCTCGGAGTGACAACGGCATGGCCCACCCCTGCGGTGGCTTTTGCAGTTCTGGGTATGTATACTACATATTTTCCATGTTTAGCGATGCATTGAGGCCTAGCCATATGACGGGCTTACTAATTATTCGTTTCGAGCGGATGGTCCCGCAGCCCACTGCTGACCAGGTGTTGCTCTTCAGATAGGTACTATTTACCAGCAGCCATGATGACTCCATCGACGCCTGTCTCGTGGGGTACACGAGGGCCATCGCCGACGACGAGGAGCTAGAGATCAGCTAGGGATCAGCCGTACTTGCCGCGATGTACCGCGGCATGTGCGATGCGTGCTGTAGGATGAAGCCCGCATCTATCCTCACAGGATGCCCCGTCCTGCTGTAGTTGTGGTCATTCGAGCGCTTCTCTCTAGGATGACCCATGCTGGTAGACTCCAGTCCGTATGGCGCAGACATGTACCATGGGGACGCGGTGGACCAGCCGACCGTAGGGTCCCTTTGGTACCGTAGACGGGTACGTACTTCCCTATATCTTTACTTCAATCGTATTACAGGTCATCCTTTGTAACCACTATTCTGGCTTGCAGGCACAGTATGCACACGTGTAGGTCACACGTGTGTATGAGCACTTAGTGGAGCAGCTGGACTGTCTCACCACTGACGACGCGCACTGGGAGCCATATTCCGATCAGGAGACGGAGGCCCGTGCCACCGGGGGGCTGTCTTCACTGTGTTGGCACGAGCGGGCGTACTGGTAGATGCAGAAGAAGCTCGTCTTCGACGTATTCGTCGAGGACTACGCGGTGCATAGGGTGATGTGCCAGTTCGACCTCCGCCAGGTTGTTCCAATTCCTATCAGGACGAGGGTGCCTGACTCGACCCACGCATGAGTTACATACAAAAGGATGAGGTGATCGATGTTGCTGAGGCAGAAGAGGAGGTGATGACCCATATTGCTGAGGCAGAAGAGGACGAAGTGACCGATGTTGTGGAGGCAAAAGAGGAGGCGGTGACCCATGTTGCTGAGGTAGAAGAGGGATATCGCACAGCGCATGCTTAGCCTAGTGCACAAGCAGATGCGGGGAGCATGTTGACAGCACAGTGTGTCAGATGGAGATCGATGACTTGACAGCTCGGGCAGAGGAGGAAGCTTTAGAAGAGTATGGTGATGACTCTTCTGAGTAGGACGAAGGTCCCATCCCACAGGAATGGAATAGGGTGAACGTTGAGGGTCTTTCTGTGCACGACAAGCACGAATCATCGTGGGAATACCATGGGACGGAGGTTCGCTTCATGCAATGTTTGCTGACAAGGGATCACTACAGGATGCCATTAAGCTGTGGGCCTTGTCCATGCAGCGGACGTTTCATGTCCTCAAATCCAGCCAGGAGCAGTACACCGTGGTTTGTAAGCAGGCTGGGTGTCCTTGGTGTGTGCATGCATGGAGACCCAAGTACGGGACTCACTGGATTGTCTCTAAGGTGGAGGCGCACTCCTGCTTGCTCAGTAGTGTTTTGCTGAGGCATCGCAACCTGATGTCCACCTTCATAGCCAATGTGATGTACAGAGAGATAGTGAAGAAGATGGATATGGAGGCCAAGCACATCATGGTGGCTATCGAGCAGAAATTCAAGTACAAGATTAGCTACACGAAGGCATGGCGTGCTAAGCAGAAGGCTTTCGAAAGGAGATTCAGTTCTTTCGAGGTGTCTTATGACAACCTTCCTCGTATGCTCCAGGTGCTGCAGGACAGGAACCCGGGCACATACATTGCTGTGAAGGACAATCCATCCACAAGATCGCCGCTAGGTTATATGGTATTGCAGAGGTCCTTCTTAGCATTCGGTCCCTACATCGATGCATTCAAACACATGTTGTCTGTGATCTTAGTGGACGGGACGTTTCTAACTGGGAAATACAAAGGCATGATCTTGACAGCAATTGGTGTTGATGGCAACAATCAGATTCTGCCATTAGCCATCACTTTCGTCGAAAGTGAAAATTTCGACAACTGGTAGTGGTTCCTTCGACATCTGAAGGAGGGAGTAGTTGGGGCACGTCCGGATGTGTGCATAATCCATGATCGCCACCTCGGGATGACGAAGGCCATCCGAAAACTTCAGCAAGACCCCGATGAGCCGTTCCCTTGGCCAGACATGAGGAACAGATGGTGCATTCGCCATCTAGGGGCCAACTTCTTCAAACAGTTCAGGCAGCAACCGTTGATGAAGCTATTCAAGAGACTTGTTATGCAGAACCAGCAGCGTAAATTTGATGTGTTGTGGGAGATGTTGGACAAGCATACCAGGAAGCATGTCGTCGAGAGGAACAAGCGTCCCCTCGTTCCTGGGGCGGCACAACCTGAACGCCTCACACCACTACGGGAGCTCGACCCTCCACATTTGATGCGGACGAGCTCGAGGGACATCAGGTGTTTCTCTCATTTGATTGAGGCCGAGCCATTGGAAAAGTGGTTCTTGCTGCACGACATGGACGGTGCAAGGTACGACATAATGACCAGTAACCTTGCAGAGGTGTACAACTGGATTATTAGGGGCCTCCATTCTCAGCCTCTCATCGCCATCGTGGAAGATGTTCTACACGGTACAATCGGATATTTCAGGGAAAGGCATGCAAATGCGGCACTTCATGCAGCCAACCCACATACACCGTACTGCTCGAAGATTACAACGTACATACAGGCCAAGATCGAGAAGGCTTAGTCGCACACGGTCTTCATAATCGGCAATACGAAGCATTAATTTGACGTGGTCCTTCGAGACAGAGCCGGATTTGGGACGGCTCGGTCTCTTGTTAACCACGAGGTATGCCTTAGAGACCATGTGAATGAACCTAGCTGCACATGCAACAAGCTAAAGCTCTTTCACAGGCCATGCTCTCATGTCCTCGCCGTGTGTGGCACCATCCACATGGACCCATTGAACTTCATACCAGAGTACTTCATGAAGGAGTGGGTGCAGTAGGCGTGGTGCGGCGAGTTAAGGGGCTTCAGGGTTGTGAGCAACTTCGCCACATTGGATATTGCACAAAGGACTTGGGTTCCAGATCTAGACCTGTTGAAGGGGGGAAGGGACGTCGGCAGAGTTGTCGTATTAGGAACGATATGGACGAAGGGGAAGCTGGAGCGGCAAGTAGACGTTGCGGCCGCTGCCACCAGGAAGGCCACACTATGAGAACTTGCAAGGCGCCTGCCAACACGTAGGAACACCAGCATAACGTAACTTGTATTAGAACTGTGAGCATGTTGCAACTTGTACTTTAGTTAGTACTTTGGTTGTTGTAAGCACTGTGAAACTAATTGTATCGTATTTGCAAATTTTAACTTTATTTGAAGTGTCAATATCTTGTCTTAATTGTATCGGATAGTGTCTGGCATGGAATAGCTCGGTTTTCAGGTTCAATCAGAATAGTGTACTACACGTTCATTGTGGCCTTTGCCTTAGGAAATGAATGACGCCTTCACAAGACCAAATGGGGCAGCTTTGCGCAGTGATTAGACCGAAAGAGGCAGTCTTGTGCAGTGACAAGACAAGATGGGGCAGCTTTGCGTAGTGACAAGACCAAACGGGGCAGCTTTGCGTAGTGACAAGACCAGATGGGGCTAGCAGCTTTGCGCAGAGACAAGACCAAACGAGGTAGCTTTGTGTAGTGACAAGACCAAAGAAGATGGCCTTGCGCAGTGACAAGACCAAACAGGGCAGCTTTGCATAGTGACAAGACCAAAGGAGATAGCCTTACGTAGTGACAAGACCAAACGGGGTAGCTTTGTGCAGTGACAAGACTTAACGGGGTAGCTTTGCGCAGTGACAAGACCAAATGGGGCAGCTTTGTGCAGTGACAAGACCTAACGCCAGCAACTTTTCATAATGACAAGGCAACACTCTTCCTCGCAAGCTACTCACATGAAATTTACCACACCATGCCAAGCCTGTGGCTTATAAAAGGAGGTGGAAGATATCTGAGAGAGAACACTACACAACCAAACCCAACACTACACCAGAGCTTCCTTCACCACGCCGGGATGGACAACAGGCAAAGGCAATGGGACCGGATCCACGAACTAGCAAGGGCTGCTGGGGCCCGAGAAGAGCGAGCAAGGGTTGTTGTGGCCCGGGTCGAACAAGAAATGCGTGCCAGGCTGGCAGCTCTCCGCAATGAGCCCCCCGTAGCAGCAGCATCTTCTAGAACGTTCCATCCGAGCGTTCACTGCAACACCCGCCAGAGGGGGAGACGCCGCCCCTCTGTTGGTGCAGGGACCCATGCAAGTTCTTCAAGTCCAAGCACCGGATTAGCCTGGGCATCCGTTACTGGGGTTGCGCAAACTATTCCAGTGACTATCCCGACCAAGTTGGGACACGAGCAGCTATCGGCAGCCGGTAAGGACCAGTTAGAGTGCGTTCCTATACTATTTCTCTTTCAAAGTACGCACTAACAACCTCTCCTGTCTACCTGTAGTCCCCGGATCTGCTATGTGGCTACCTGTAACATCCCAAATCTGGGTATGTGTTTCAAATGTAAGAAAATGAGTAGAAATTAAAACTTTTCTTGCATCTTGATGTTTTTGATCTTTTCTGTGATTCTTGTAAAGGAATTGTGGGAAATCAAAAACCTAAATCTTCAATTGACTAAAGTCATGACCTCCTTGTTGGGAATCTTGTGTTCAACCTCTGGAAATGTTCTTCCTTGGTTCTAGGGATGCTGTGTGACTCCTCTAAAAAATTTCATAATTTTTAGAAATTATTTGATAATTTTTAAGGGGCAGTCAAACCAGTTTGACTCTTGGTCAAACCCTAGAACAAGCCTTGAGAAATTTCTTGAGAAAAATGCTCTACATAAAAACCTCTGGAAATTTTATCCAAGGTTTATCCTGGAGTGAGGAACCTCCAGTCAAAATTTTAGAATTTTTGGAGTTAGTTTGCTACCTCTAATAATTCTTCCAAGTTTTCAGCTCTTGTTCAAAACCCCAGTCAAACCCTTGGTCAAAGTCCTGTTGGACTTGAGTCAGACTCGAGCCCAACCTCCTTCCCGGTTGAACCCATCCTGCTCAGCTCAGTCCCGAGCCTTTTCCATTGCGCGTGCGTTCTTAGCCTTTGGATCTGGATCGCATGGTCCTCGCTAGTTGGGCCGTTCGGACCAACCCCTTTCAACCCTTGGATCTAAATCAAACCGCCAAGACTGCTTTCAATCCTGGCCGTCCCTCTTTGATCTAACCAACTTTTGAGTTGGGTCCATGCCTTTTGGTTGGACTCAACCCCTTGGCTCTGTTGGACCCGAGCCACTCCTTTTTGCTCTCGCTGACCGGTGGGCCCCATCGCGTCCTGGTCATCATCTCCTTCCTCGGTCACTCCCGTGCTTGCGCGCCAGTGTGCCATGGCATGGGCAGAGCCAGAAGCTGTGCCTTGTCCCTTCCTCGCTGTCCTAGTAACGGCTCTAAGCCTTAAATGCACGCCAGAGCTTTGCCCTAGAAGTCTTCCTTCACCTGCTCCCATCCCCTCGGCTCATGGCAGCAGCTTTGACCTGAGCTCACCTCTGGTCCTTGCCGTTGCTCTTCTCCTCGCTCCTTCGACTATAAGTAGCCATTGAGCTCTTCCTTGGCCTCCTTTAAACACCACCTTGGGTTGCCTTGCTCCCTCTCTGCTCAAGCAAGCTCAAACCACCAAAATCCCCAAATCCGCCATTGTCGGCCGCAAGCAAACTTCGTAGCCGACAACGCTCTAGTGGTTCAATTCCAAATACTTTTGCGCCACCTTGTTCCTCTAATCATCTTCATCTTTTCCCCTAACTTAATTTGGGTTTGCCTTCACAGGAATCACCGAATTTAAGTTTGGATCTCATTCGGCCGAAGTTCATCCCCTTTCTTCCTCAGCTCCGGTAAGGGCTTCATTCTTCAATCCCTTGCTCATGGACCATCTATGAGCTATAATGAAGCTAACCCAGTGACCCGGTCCTTCTCTTTTTACTCAGGCTGCCATCTCCACTTCATCTTCTTCATCGCCGGCAAGTCTCTTCGCCGCCGAAGCAGCTCCGACCTTCTCTGTGCCTCCCAATGCTAAGGTAACCCTCTTGGTAGTCCTTAGATGCTGTGGCACCGCTTCTCTGAACCGCTGCGAAGCTCCTCTTACTTTTTGTTGTTTGGCCGTGCTTGCACCGCCACTCATCGCCGGCTCGCCACCGTTCTGGGCTGTCGCCGCCGTCGTGAGTGGTACTAGTGGGTGCGCATTGCTATTGTGCACCCGTTGCTATCCTTGGTTCGCGCCGCCGTGACCGGAGTCGCCGGCGGTGAGCCTTGGAGGCCCTCGGTATTTTTGTTGGACGGGAACGCACTGTGCGTTGTCGTATTAAGACAAAGATCTTATCATTAAGGGTGCTAATCATGATTAATCACTGTTAATTATTTGCTTAGCACTTAATGGCTGTCCTAATCCATGCTTCGCGTCACTGACATGCGGGCCCGCAAGTCTTTAAAGCACTCCCAGGCGCTTTAAACACAGGTGCGGGGCCACGAGTCACTAACAGTGGGGCCCCTCATCTTTGAACCCTCTCGAGCGCGTGTGCAACACTTTGTTCATCGTGGACCGTCGATTTCGAGATCAACGGCCCAGATTCGTTGGAACGTTCGGACCACCGAACCTCAGCCGTTCATTTCTTGATCTACGGCTTACATCGCGTGGGATGTTCGGACCACTGAACCTTCACCGTCTGATCTAGATCGCTGTGAACGTTCGGACCACCGAACCTCAGCCGTTCATTTCTTGATCTACGGATGAGATCTGTGGGGCTTTCGGACCCCCTGGACCTGCCTGTGGTTGTGGGCCGTCCATTTCTTGATCTGTGGCTCAGATCTGTTTGAACATTCGGACCGTCCGAACTTCACTCCGATCCAAGCCATCCATCTCTAGATCAACGGCCCACGTTCGTTGGAACGTTTGGACCTTCCGAACTTTTCTTCGATGTAGACCGTTGGATCTAAATCCAACGGTTGGCTCTGTTGGGCCTCCGTGCGTGCGTTGTGCTCCGTTCGCGTGGGCCGTTGGATTCAATCTCAACGGTCCATGTTTTTCCGCTTTGAGTAAGTTGGTTTAAAAACCCGGTATGCTTTATTTGCAAACTAAAAATTGTATTAAACTTCAAAATTGCTTAACTATTTCGTTTTAAATCCTTTTCGGTTGATTCAAAGTTTGTTAGTTTTGGTTTTAACTAAGATTTAATCTAAAAATGGTTAGAGGCTTGGTTCTGTTCCAGAAAAATTTGTAGGTACATTGAATTCCTGTTTAGCTTTATTGGTTGCATTAAAAATTCTTTTAACTTGAAAAATGCATAAGTATTTTTCTGTAGCTCCTTTTTGAGTGAAACTAAGTTTGTTGGTTTCCTCTATTATTGTTCTTAATTCTAAAATAGGTTTTTAGGCATGCTACTATTTTTATGGTTGCATTTAACTTGTGCTCTTTTTCATGTCTTTGAAAAATCATAGAAAATGCATCATAGCTCCAAATGAGGTGAATCCAATTGTGTTGTTCATCTCATATGGTGCTCTGTTTACCATAAAAATTTTAGGTGCACCACCTCTCTGGAAATTTATGCCAAAAATTTAATTTCGGATGAACAGTATCCGAGATGAATTTTTCAGCATTTTTCCAACTGGTCAAACTTGTTTTGGCCATAACTTTAGCATTGAGTATCCAAATCAATTGGTTCTTGTTGCTAAATTTTTTAAAAATCATGCTCTACCTGCTGTAAGAATTTTGTGGCTTTTCGCTGAAGTTGGTTTTTGAGTCTTTTCGGTGTTCTTCGTTCTTATTGGTTCTTTTTCGTTCTTTCGTTAGGTGCCGATGAGTTCGTTGATTACGAGAGTGATCCTCTGCAGCATATTGAGCATCTCTAGCAAGGCAAGCAGTTTGATCATATCAATCCCATTACTTTTAAAGTCTAATACTTTGTTTGCAAATTGTATGTATGCATGCTTTTGTGTCAAAGTTAATTTTCCCGATTAGAGGTAGCTATTCCTATTGCATGGTTGCCCTTAAATGGTTATCCCCTGTCACTAACCATAAGTTATTAATCTCACCGGTGAATTAGAGCCTGGTGATTGAAGTATGCTCTTTTATTGTCTTTACGGTGTCATGCTTAGAAATGCTTAGCTACCGGTAGAATTGGCCGGTCATCGACTTAGTCGATGATCTTGATCACACAAATCTTATTATTATTCTGTTATGTCCAGCACTTTGTGCTTTGTTAATTTGTGAAGTCAAAAACTGAAAATAAATTGTTATCGACTTGGGCACAATGGATGATGGTGTGATTTGTTGGGTGTGATTGGAATGGTGCCTAAGTCCACAGGGACCGAGTTACTTGTGTCACTAAGCCAAGCGATTATTTGCATGCTAACCACACGAGGGGGATATGGGACCTCTCTTGACTAAGTACTTTGGGGGGTGTTAATTAATGAGCTGCGTGGTGGTTGTTGTATATATATTTGCAACATGGGACAGGAGGGGAGCATCCACAATGGCTTGAGCTGGGCCGGTGTATCCTACTCTTCGTATGGGTCCTTGGTGAGAGCCGAGTAAGCATTTCACTAAGGGTTAACCCCCATACGTACGGCTCTTAATTAGCACTTTCCATTGGAAATGTCTCGTAGGACTTAGCCGTGCCGGCATACCAAAGGTATTGTGCTTCATCAAGTGGCAAAAAGGCGGTCTGATGTGTGGGTACATTGGTACACCCCTGCAGGGTTCAAACTATTCGAATAGCCTTGTCCTAGGTTATGGACATGCTTGGTAAGGTCGTGTAAGAACTAGATTATAACCTCTTAATTAAAACTTGTTGTGGGTGGTATGAATGGGTAATCCATGCTATTGTTGTGGCGGTTATTGGTTAGTCACTTCCAGGTTGTTGTTGTCATTTATCTATTGTTACTCATTGTTATTTGAACATTAAAAACAGATTGCAAAAATTGCTTTAAATGTATTACATTATTGCAAATGAAAACTTGATTTATGCTGAAAATGAGCCTATAGCCTTCTCCATTTGTTCAAGCTTGCATGTAGCTATGTATAGGCTGTTACACTACACGTAAGTCTTGCGAGCACATTTTTGTACTTATTTTCTTTGCTTAATTAATTGTTGCAAAGGAGGTTGATCCCTAAGGGATCGACTATCGTGAGATGGACTTTGACTTTGACGACTAGCTGGCGGCCCGGTCGGTTGCCTTGTGGGCTTAAGGCAAACCGTTTGGCTTTTGTTTATCGCCATCTTATGGCTTTTGCTTCTACTGTTTATTTAGCTCTTTAGCTTGTGATTTGGCCGGTCGGCCCCTTTTGTAAGAACTCTATTATGTATGTCTTTTATTTGGTTAAGTTCGTGCTTTGGTTCTGTGCTTGTATGGAATTGATGCATGATTTTGTAAAAGGGTGTGTGTACCGCACTCTTGGGAGGTACACATTTTCCCGAGGCACGGGATATTTTGTTTATGATACTAGGGTCAATTGGAAGACTAAGCATTACAAGCTAAATACCCCGAGGTCTCACACTACCGCAAGTGGATCAACCAAGAGATCCACCCATATGACCAGTGGTCTCTCGAATTCGATGAGTGGGATGCCACGAGAGCATGTGAGATTCGGGAGGAGGAACGCCGCACCCACGAGAAAAATGAGTGCATACGTTAGGAGACAAAAGCTCATCTCGAGGCGTGCAGGCACAGGGAGCACGAGGCTTGCGAGAGGGAGTGCGAGAGAAAGAGGGAAATGGCGGCCAAGGCCAAAGAGGTCAGTGAGGAGTTCAATGTTGAGCTAGCACGGAAGGGAAAATGGCCCCGGTCCATGCAGTAGGTCGGACCATTCTGTACTATTCCCTCATCAAAGGTTGAATATATTTCCATTCCAAAAAGGTGCATATGTATCGTAGGAGTACTTCGGTTTTTTGCATCGTGTATGATGATGTTTCTTATGCATGTAACCAAACCTTATGCGTCGTGTTATTCACAGCTTCATTATAAAGTCTATTTTAATTCGCAACGTCAAATCTCCTCATCTTTTCGCATTTGATTCTTCCATGTTCTTCCCAGCATCATTATAAAGGCATCCAACAACATGTATCACTTCTGGGCAAGGCCTGGAAATTTTGTTTGTGAAGGATACATACGCTCTAGTGTCAAAGGTTATCAATCCTCAAAAAGATTTTCAGTCCATCTATGTATTTACACTTAGTAAAAAGGATGGTCTTATATATGGTTCACATATAGATTATGTACTTTTAAGTTATGGATAATTTGAGAGGGGTTAACTTTCAAAATTTTGTAAAAAAAGATTAAATAATAAAAAATGGTGCCTCTAGCCAACTGTTGCCCCGTGTTATTCCTTGGCGCATCGTAATATCACTTACCTTCCTACTTATGAGTCAATACTATCTCAATCGTCCTCACAAAAATCTTCAGAAATTTAGCGCACTACAACAATATACGACGATCAAAAAATGTTATTGCAAATCTGACAAATTTCGTACCCTTCATATTCTACAAAAATAACAAATAGATCAATCAACCTTGTCACTACACTTTTATTTTCATAAAAAATACCATCATACAATAAGATTTGCTAAATGTAATACATACGAAATGTAATATTTATCATAACACAATTATTCCAATCAAATTTGCTGAATAGGACAGCTAATACCTAAAATGGCCCAGTGGTTGGGCGACTTAACGCATGTCGCTCGGTGGTTGGGCGATTAAGATAAAGTCACCATATGGTTGGGCGATTAACATCAAGTCTCCATACGAGTTGGCGACTTGGAGCACACCCATCAAGTCGCCCCTCTGTTCGGCGAGTTGGACATGTGTCGCACACTGGTTGGGCGACTAGACCAAGTCGCCCAACCGTACGGCGACACAAGGTTATTTCTGACAAAAAAATTAAGTGGTATTATTTCTGTAATATCGAATAAAAAATAGATTATTTTAAAAAAAATTCTAGGTTAGTGTACGTGTGTATGACATGTGTGCCACCCTTAAAACTCTATGTGTTGACCTCATCCGTAGAATGAAGCCATTGACGTGTGGGGCCCCTAACCCTGTGAACCGTCGGGTGGACCGAGTCCACGTGAACCGTAGTCCTACCTGGCAGTCTCTCCAGTTTACCAAATAAAAACAATTATAAAAGACATAAAAAAAACCGGTGACCCACATTGTCGACCATAGATCTTTTCATAAGAAAAATAATTAGTAAAGAAGATAAAAAAAAACCGGCTGGACCCCACCTATCAGCTGTAGAGGACTTTCTTAACAAACTTAATTGAAAATAAAATAAAAATCTAACCGGACCAACCTATCGGGGATTTCAGATTTTCTAGAATTTTTTCTTGGGTCAAAATTTGGAGAGCTCGTTCTCCCTCATTTTAAATCCAAATGACTTGTTTTTTGTTTCTAGATTCATCTAAATTCAAAAAAATTCCAAAGTACCAAAATCATAAATTTTTAAGTTCATTTGAATTTATTTTAGTTCATGTGTATTTATGCGAAGTCATTGTTTGCACTTAATAGAACCCAACATCGTAGAAGAATTCACCACTGCTTCAGGACAAGATCAAGACCAAGCAATATCCAATGTTGAGCAAGGAAAATCCTTACAATTAATCATGTTGAACCTACTTTTCAAATGCAAATTAATTACTTTGCTTAAAAGTATTACTTGCATGCTTATTATTATTTATGAAATAGTATGTTAAATGTGGATACCTAGCTATGCCATATGTTGTTATTTACTATTCCCATCCTTGATTGTTGATTTTACAACTACCTTGTCACCCTAGGCTAACTACTAGCTATGCCATATGTTGTTATTTACTATTCCCATCCTTGATTGTTGATTTTACAACTACCTTGTCACCCTAGGCTAACTATGATAATAAACTCGTCCTTGGTTAATTAAAAATTGATAATGGTCATGCCTAGAGATGCTTAGTGGTTGAATTGAATATGACATAAGCATTGCCATTATAAAACTTGGGATATAATATGATTCGTAGAGTAGTTACGTGGGTTGGCACTTGAAACATGAAAATATTTTACAAAATGCACTACTACAAAAAGGCTAATACTGGACGCCTCATCACAGACAGTTGACCAAAATCACCAGTATTAAATACAATCACAAACGGTTTTGATTTAGCGACTGTCTGTGTTACTGGCTACGCTAAAAACCGTCTATGAAGAGGTAATATCACAGACGGTTCATGTTGAAAACAGTCTATGAAGTATCACAAACGGTTCTAAACAAGAACCATCTATGATAGTACTAAATATCATAGATATTTTTTTTTCTTAAAACCATCTGTGATACTTCTTGTCTGTGATAATTAACTCATCACAGATGGTTTGTATTAAAAACCTTCTGTAATAATTTCACTTATTACAGACCTGACCCTCATAGATCTGTCTTAAATTCCAGATCTGTTCTCACAGTAGGCTGCTGCTTGGAGGAGGTGAGGCTTTGAGGCCATTTGGTGAAAGGAGACCGCGGAGGAGGTGAGAAGATTATTTACATCTAGTATGGTATTAGCTCACTATCCTAATCCAAACACTTAGCTCACTGTCCTAATCCAAACACCTCTATTATTACATTCTTTTAAAGAAAATTTTCTTGTTAGCTTACAATCCTAATCCAAACACCTTTTCTCTATTAGTTCACGGTTTTAAAGGAAGAGTGATTGTAGATCCATTTGTTCTTTACTATCTTTGGTTAATAATTTGTTCCTAATTGCATTATATTCTAGATCTAGCTTGGTAAAGGGATAATTGAAGATGGTTTAGATCTAGTTTGATGTAGACAGAAGAGATTATTTACATCTAGCATGGTTTAGGGTTTAGGGTTTAGCCAAGGCCAAGTCATAGCCTATTTCTACTTAATTCAATTTAATTAATTCTTGCTACATATAACTACTTTTGATCATATATATATATATATATATATATATATATATATATATATATATATATATATATATATATATATATATATATATATATATATATATATATATATATATATATATACATATTATATTAATTCAATATTTAACACTAAATTGTTATATGCGTGGCGTAGTTGGACCAAAGCTAGATGTATCTTTGAGAACCGTGTGAGTGAAGAGTACATTAATGACGTGTCTACTTTTACAAAAGTCTGAGGAGGATATGTTGAATAAGGTGGTGAAATATATGTACTATCCATGCATTGATTGTGAGAATCTGAAGATGTTTAAGAACCGAGCACAAATCGAAGCACACTTGATTCGAAGGGGTTTCAAAAAGGGGTATACACGTTGGACCAGTCACAGTGAAGAGCAGATTATATAGGAAGGTAGTAATAATGACATTACCGACGAAGTCAACGATATGCTACCTGTTGATGTCGATTGTGGTTCCGATTCGGATAGGCTGGACGATGACAATCTAGATTAGATGCTTCGCGATGCTGAAGGAAACTATGATGAGCGCCATCGAGTTTGTTAAATTCTGGGGCTTGCTAGAGGACTCGAAGAAACCTTTGTTCACGTGCTACAAGTCGAAGTACACAAGGTTGTCATCCATGCTTGAACTGCTGGTGAGAGGCAAACAAGACTCTCTCACAGTCATTGCACTAGGCAATGTCCAATTTCTTGCTAATTGCCCGGAGCCAGTCATCTACCTCCATCAGTTCAGTGCTACTAGAGAAAGTTGGAGGACGCATTCTCATAAATTCTGATATGTTAACTCTGTGCGGTGGTGGAGGTGGTGGTGTTGCTTGAGCTACTGCTGCTTGGGTGTTGTTGAGTGACTAAGTGTAATACCCCGAATTTCAATCAGAGAGAATAACATTCGAGAAAGAAAAATTTATTCAAATTCGAATGCAGTAAAGTTAGAGATGGATTTAAGTTAAAAATTCAGATCTTAGTAGAGAGTTTGGACCTTGGACCCTCGGCCCAAGGCAAGAAGGCCCAAGTGGGCCGGCCAAAGTGGGCAAAAGGGGGGGGGCGCCACCTCCCTAACCCTAGCCGCCCCTTGCTTCCTCCCTTTGGCCGCTCCCCTCCACCCTCTCCCTCTTGCTGGCCGCCACCGCCTTGCCCTCTCCATGGTGCCTCCATCCCTATCTCCATCTCTCAAGACCGAGCCCTCCATTCTTTCATATTGGAGCTCTCCATGATTAGCCGCCACAAGGAAGAGGAAGGAGAGGGAGAAGAGGGGAGAAAGGAGGAGAAGAGGAGAGTTTGTTCTTGTGGGCTGTTCTTCATCTTCCTGGACTCTACAAGGGTAACGGATGTCGTTCTTCATTGTTTGATTAGTAGTAGATGCGAATTCGATTAGAATTCATTGGATTGAATTCTTTCTGTTGTAGTTCAGTTCTGTCCAGTAGATTGCGTGGCCAAATTTGGATTCTTAGAGGCCTAATTGGAGATTGCCATCTCCTAGAGATATATAGATATTGTTCTTAGATTTCCGTAGCCACCATGAACACTTAATTCCGACATACGGATCAAAAGTTATGGTATGATCTTCCCTACTGTTCTGAATTCCTGACGAGAATGAACTGTCAAGTTGTCTTTTAAATTATGATTATGTTCATGGAAGATTCAAGGTTTTCACCCAACTAGGTTATTGTGGAAATTTCTATAAAATTTCCAGAATGATAAAGAATGCCCTAATCAGAGTTGTAGATCAAAAGTTGTGATCTGTTCTTTACTGCTGTCTTTTTCGTCTAGACAGATTCTGTCTTATACTTTCATCTACCTGTTAGCATATTCTTTTGGCCAAATTGGGAGATCTTGCCAACTAGACTTTTGTATATATGTTCATTAAGTTTCCTTAGGATCTGGGCTCACCTCGTTCCGGGTCTCAGATCAATAGTTATGATTTATTCCGTGTTGCTGTCCAGATTCATTTTCTGTGATTGTGTTGTCTGTTTCAGAATAGGTCTAATAGTTAATTCTTGGGTTGTCACGAAGGTGTTGTAGAACGTTGCTGGTATTGTCCTGTACCATGTTGTTCTTATTTAAAGTACTTACTTGTGTAGGCGGAGAGGCTTCGGGTTTAGGGGCACCTTCGTTGCCTACTAACGCGTCGCAACGCGGAAGGCGGGTACTTTAATATTCTAAAGGCTAGTAAATGCTGAATGCTTGATGTTCGCACTGTTTTTTCCTATGATCCATGAGAAGTTTCAGTGTTTATGTTTCATTTCATATTCGTTACTCCATGTTTAAAGATGATGTCTTTCGTTATTCATAGTTCATTACATGCATCCATTGTTCATGTCTCATCCACAGGAGTGGATTTCAAAGACCCATCAATTCCAGTATGGGCACGTAAGACCCACCATTCCAATGTGGGCAGATTTGGACACCCGTATGAAACGTTCTTCATATAGGATTTGGATCCTCGTATTTTGTTAAATGCAGGCATAAGTGAACATCGACAGGTGTGTCACTAGCTATACCGGTATAAGCAGGAGTGCAGTCCATTCATTCACATGTTCTTTCGGTGATATGTTCATACTCTTCAATGATGTTTTCTTGTTCATATTTATTGTATATCCAATTATTCTTTGTACTTGCTGAGTCTCGGACTCATTCTTGCCTTTGTTGTTTATTTTAGGTGATCGTTGATGATGGCATTTTTTGGGAGGGAGTAGTCATGCACTATTCATTCACTTCACCATATTCAAGTTTCAATAATATGTTTAGTTTCTGTATTCCATTCGTTAAGTGATGAACTGTAATAAATAAAGTTAGATGGTGGATGATACCTTTCCCCATGTTATGGTTGATTAAGTACTACTTCCGATCCTTGATCACCTCTTTGAGATAATTAGTTGGATTCAGATTATATTCCTGCCATTGTTCTATTAAATGGTGAACTCTTTATGTCATTAGATGAGATATTGTTTAAATTCTTCCACATTATGGTTGTATATTAGATTATTTAGGTGACATCTTAGCTTCCGAATAGCCAGGGTGTTACATTGAGCTAGCAGGTCAATCAAGTGAGACTGATTAGCCATCATTTGTCTCCAATCGAGTCCATCTACTGGGGGTGATGGTGGAATTGGGTTGTTCTGATAATCCTCGTTTGCATTGCCCTATCCACTTGCATTTCCACTACCAAATCTATGAGTGTTCACCATCTGCCAGAACTTGAAGACTTAGAAAATATGGAAGAAGGGAACTAAGGGGGATAACTTATAACAATCTCCAAGAACCAAGAAAGCACATCAGAGCAAATTTTCCAAATAACTTTTATTTTATTAATGCTTTAGAGTTTGGTTGTGGCTGCCACAAAGGCACGATAGCTCACAATTCGTCTAAGCGTAAAGTAATAACTAATCAAAAGGTTAGGATCTATGACTAAGGTCTAAGCTAAAAGAGTATGACTATCAGTCCTCTGTCTCTTCGGTGCTGGTGTCGAAGATTCTCCCTGAACTGAGGAAGAAGCGTCGTTAGCCTTAAGCAAGGCTAACTCCTCTTCTGCCTCCTGCAGCCTCTGCTGAGTGGTGCGAAGCTCGTCCATGGTGGACTGGTATGAATAGTCCATCGCAACTAACAGCTCCACTTGCATCATCAAATCCGAAAAATCCTCCTTTCTGGTGGGGCAAAAAGAGCTGCGCTGTCTGTTGGGGTAGTGAAGCGGGTAGAAGTGGAAACAGGAGCGGTTAAGCTTGACTTCGTAGAGTCGTCGTATCCTACGGATGGCCTCCTATGCTGCATCTTGAATGCCGGCAAAGAAGGAATCGCAGAGCATCTGCATCATCTTCCATAATGATGCTGTGAAGTAGCCAGCGTAAGCTCCACGGGAAAGGGCTTTGGGTTTTCTGCCATCTACAATTTTGAATAGACAAGTGTTAGTAAACAATTTTTAAAAACGAAAGGTTGAGTACGGACACCAGAAAGACAGGTAAATAATATTTTTAGTTTTTGAAAATAAGTCCTTAGGGCTTATCCATTCTAGCTAAGTTTGCGACCAACAGTCGATATGGCTCTGATACCATCTTTGTCGAACCCGGGATTGAAAGATCCCGGATTCTCTGTGCTTATATCACTAGTCCAGGAACAGCTAGTGAACACAGTCTTACAAATATGGTAACAAGTCAACATCACGCATTTTATTAATAATATCAGAGTATTTATTACAAAAGGGCACTTGGCCTAAAGAAAATTACAGCGGAAAGAAGAACATAGTAGTAGGCCAAACGATACACCACAGGCAATCGTCTGGGGGCGCAGCCAAGCTGTCAAAGTCCTCCTCGTCCACGAAGTATTCCTCCTCTGAGATTATTTTGCAATAAAGCAAGGATGAGCACAACTACCGTGCTCGCAAGTTACATGCAAATAATAGAATTTAATGCATGCAAGGATTACAAAGGAAGGCTTATAGGGTTGATTTTGCGTAAAGCCATGTTTCTTTCAAATATTTATACTAAGTTCCAAGGCAGTTATTTTATAACTAAAATTCATTTTATGAAACTCAAGTTTTATAGTTGGATAACCACCATACAAAGATGTGGAGAAGGATACCCTCCTATCTCATGGCTAACCACCCAACTCCAAATTGATAAACCACTTGTGTCAAATCCATTTTGAAATCAAAACCAAAGTCTAACTTTGAGTGGCAAATGCTAAACATGTCCATGACCGTGGACACGGCTATTCGAATAGGTTTACACTCTACAGAGGTGGTACAACTTTACCCACAAGAGATAATTTGCTTTTGATGTCGGCCAATACACGCTTCCGAAGGCGTGCGACTAAGCAATTATCACAAGGCTGTTACAATACTCTATCTTAATGTATTTATGCCCGCTAAGGTTTCACTTCCATTGCACTGTCCATCCTCCGGAAGCCACTTCTTGCGCTAGGTGGTTATACTGTCTAACCAACACCCACACAACACGTGGCACAAATAACAGTAGATTATTGCAAATTATTAAGCCTAGTCCTACCCACACAGGACATGTGGTAGTAAGGTGGAGTTTAGAAAAAAGCGGCTCTCAGGCCGGTCCTTAACTGACTTGGGCGACTTCCAATAAAACCCTGAGCCTCAACCCTGACCAGGTTGAGCTCATGCATAAACCCGCACCCACCAACCATCCATTTCGTCCAAGTACAAACCAACTTTTTCCTTTTTGTTTTTTCAAAATCATTTGTAAAATCTTCCATGACAAACCAATGCCATAGACCTTTAAAACAATAGTTGATCATTTGGCTAAACTTCCCCAAATGAAATACTTTTGGTCTAACCATGTCTTTGCATATCATTTTTCAAATGATCCTAGTTCATACTAATGTATCAACCAGGTTTTATCTAAGGTGACAAGATGTTTAGTTCAATACCAACATTGGCCATACAAAGGATTTTAGGAATATCTATGAATTTAAAAACAGGTATTTAAATAACTGAATTTAAATAAGCATGCAGTACATAATTTAAAACAGAATTTAAATAATTTTAAATACTGGGATTCAAATATGATCAAAGAATGTAACTTGCCTTGCTCAAAAGTCTGGTCGTTGATTAATTTTGCTTCTTCAGAATCGTCGAAATCTATACGTGAAAATAAGCCAAATTCAAATAAAATTCAAAATGAACTCCAAATGAAATAATTTTAGTTTAGATAGCTAGATTATGATTTTATATAAATTTAGAAATTTGAATCACCTAAATCGAGTTCATATGAAGAAATATGAGCTCCTGGATGTTTAAATCCTAAAGAAATCCTAAAATCTGATTTTCTAGAATTATTGAATTATTTTTCTAAAGCATATTCTATTTATTGCGTCAGCATTGCACAGTAGCCGCAAATCAGTCTATGACATGTGGGCCCATGAGAGTATTTGTGAGTCCACATGTCGATGACATGTCTGCCGTTGGCGAAACGGCCTCGTGGCGCCCACAGCTCGGCCCGGGCACCACGTGGCCTTGCCACGTCGGACCGGCGACGACGGCGCTCGGGCCCCTTTGGTCGCCGGCGCTCTGCGCCACGGCGACGTGAAACAGTGGTTCCAGGGGCAAGAGGAGAAGATGGTGAACCTAATGCGCAAGGTTTCGACAACGCGGCGTGGCAGGGTTGACGGCGGCGAAGTTCGATTCACGGCAGCGAGGATGCTCCGGGGCTCTTCGAGGCAAATTAGTGCGCGAACTGGGTGGCCCACATGATGGCGAACGTGATGGTGCGGTCGGGGGCGGCGGAGCATCAACGACGGCGGCGAATTTGGCGGTGGAGCGTCTAGGTCTCCGGTGACTTCGAGCTTCGATTCCGACGGCTAGACAGGGGTAGAAGGGCTAGGGATTGGGGGAATGAGCTGCAGGGATGAACGCGAAGGTGTTGCCCTCTTTTATGGGGCTCGGGAGTCACTGAGGCGGCGAGGACGTGCGCAACAGTTTCCATGCCAGCGCAACGGCGAGGTAAAGAGAACTTAAGAGGTTTAAGGGAGGAAGAAATGGGCGCTTTGAGTTAGTCAAAGGTCGTGGAGTTTAATGGCATCAAACACGCGCGAAAAGGAGAAGTAACGGGCGCTTTTAAGAGCTCGGCGAAAGGGCGACAATGGCAGCGGCGCGAGGTAGAAGAAGGAGCGGGGATGAAGGCACTGTACACAGTGGTCCCACTTGTCAGCGAAAGGAAGAAAATAGTAAATTAATGGGTGGTAAAATGGTCGTTTGATTTGGATCCGACGGTCTGAAATGATTGGGACGTTCAGACATCTGAAGGATTCATTGAAATCTGACCGTTCATTTGCGATCCAACGGTTGGGTGAGATGACGCGTGGGCGAGCGAGCCGTGTAGCGCAAAAAGATGACTGGGTCGGCTAAGATTCGGTCGAAACACTGTGCGGGGATTTTTAAAGGTTTAACAATTTAAATAACCCTGATAATTCAAATAGGCTTTAGAAAATAGCAAAGAAAATCCAAAAATTATGAGAAAATTCACAAAAATTCTCAAACACATTCTGGAGTTAAATAAAATATTTCCAACTTAAAGTTGGTAATAGTTTTTGCAAATAAATTTGTTTTTCCTTTAAAATAATTAAGAAAAGCTTTTAAAAAGTCCAGAAATTCCAAGGAAAATAATTTAAGTTTTATTTTGCTAAACGGAAAAATTTGGGATGTTACAAATCTACCCCCCTTAAAGTGAATCTCGTCCCTGAGATTCAAACTGGTTAGCAAAGAGGTGGGGATACTCGGCTTTTAAATCCTCTTCTCGTTCCCAAGTGGCCTCTTCTTCTGAGTGATTGCTCCACTGCACTTTACAAGAACGGATTACTTTGCTCCTGGTGATACGTTCTGCCATATCCAGAATCTTGACTGGATATTCCACATAGGTGAGCTCTTCTTATAGATCGATATTCTTAAGGGAAGTTTGCTCTGTGGGTACTCGGAGACATTTCTTCAACTGAGACACGTGGAAAACATCATGAACTGCTGATAGTGATTCTGGTAGCTCGAGTTGGTAAGCAACTTCTCCTCTTTTTCCCAAAATCTTGTATGGTCCAACAAATCTTGGTGCAAGTTTTCCTTTGGTCCGAAATATTTTTACACCTCTAAGTGGAGTCACTCTGAGATAAACAAAATCTCATGTTTCAAAGGATAGATCTCTTCAGCGATTATCGGCATAACTTTTTTGTCGGGACTATGCTACTCTCAAATGTTCCCTTATCATATTTACCTTGCCTTCTGCTTCTGAAATCAATGCAGGGCCAAAGAATTGATATTCTCCCACTTCATCCCAAAGGAGTGGTGTTCTACACTTCCTGCCGTAAAGTGCTTCAAATGGTAACATCTGAAGGCTGGCTTGATAGCTATTGTTAGACAAAAATTCTGCATAGGGAAGATTTTTGTCCCAACTTTTTTCATAATCTATAGCACATGCTCGTAGCATATCTTCAAGAATCTGATTGACACGCTCTGTCTGTCCATCTGTTTGGGGATGATAAGTAGTACTGAAATTGAGTCTTGTTCCCAATGCTTCGTGCAAACTGTTCCAAAACCTTGATGTGAACTACGAACCTCTATCTGACACTATCTTCTTTGGGACACCATGCAAACAAACAATCTTTACTATATACAACTCTACTAACTGACTGCTTCTGTATGTAGTTTTCACTGGAATGAAATGTGCTACTTTGGTCGATTGGTCGATTATCACCCAGATGGAATCATATATCCTGATTGGGTCCTAGGAAGTCCGGTGATAAAGTCCCTACTGTTCTCTTCCCACTTCCACTCTGGAATTGGTAATGGTTGTAACAATCCTGCAGGTCTTTGATGTTCAGCCTTAACCCTTTGGCATACATCACAATGAGCAACGTACTCAGCAATCTCTCGTTTCATGCTGACCCACCAATATTTTTCTTTTAGATCCTGGTAAATCTTAGTACTTCCGGGATGAATAGAAATAGGAGATTCATGGGCTTCTTGTAAGATCATCTGTTTTATCTCTTTGTGATCGGGCATGCAGATACGGTTTCCAAACCATACTGTACCATGTTTATCCTCAGAAAATCCTGGAGCTTTTCCTCTCCTCATATTTTTCTGAATTTCCTTGATGTTCTCATCCATTTTCTGATTTTCTCGGATTTGTTCTTGTATTGTGGGTTGCACCTCCAAGGTGTTCACACAACCTTGACTTACTATTTCCCAATTCAACTGTTTTAATTCTTCAAACAATCTTGGCTGGTTTTTCTAAACCAACATTGTGTTACAATAGCCTTTTCTGCTCAAAGCGTCTGCAACTACATTGGCTTTACCGGGATGGTAATGAATGTCAATGTCATAATCCTTGATCAGTTCTAACCACCTTCTTTGTCTCAGGTTGAGTTCTGACTGTGTGAAGATATATTTCAAACTCTTATGATCCATAAAGATCTCGCAGCGATTACTAATGAGATAATGCCACCATATCTTTAAAGCATACACAATTGCTGCTAATTCCTAGGCATATGTCGGGTAATTCACTTCATGAGGCCATAATTGACGAGGTGCGTAAGCTACAACATTGCCTTCTTGCATCAACACACATCCAAGTCCTTGACGTAAAGCATCGCTGAACACTTCAAAGTCCTTGTGAATATCAGGCAAATCCAACACTGGTACTGAAACTAGCCTTTGCTTTAATTCTTGGAAACTCTTTTTACAGGCTTCTGTCCATTCAAACTTATTTTCCTTCTTTAGTAGCTGAGTCATGGGCCTAGCTATCTTTGAGAAATCTTTAATGAATCTGCGGTAATATCCTGCTAAACCAAGAAAACTTCTTACTTCTGTAACAGACTTGGGCTGCTTTCAATCCATTACGGCTTCAACTGTGGCTGGATCCACAGCAACTCCTCTTGCTGAAACAATGTGACCAAGGAAAGCCACTTGTTTTAGCCAGAATTCACTCTTGCTAAACTTGGCATAAAGTTTGTGACTTCTGAGTCTTTCCAATACAGCCCTTAGGTGTTGTTCATGGTCTTCTTCATCTTTGGAGTATATAAGAATGTCATCGATAAATACAACCACAAACTTATCCAAAAATTCTATAAACACTTTGTTCATCATATTCATGAAATAAGCCGGTGCATTTGTGAGTCCGAATGACATCACCGTAAACTCGTGCAATCCATATATGGTTGTGAAGGCGTGATCTTAGGAATGTCTTGGTCGATCTTGGTGATGGTAACCGGTCTCGGGTCAATCTTGGAGAATACACTTGCTCCTTTTAACTGGTCAAAGTGATCATCGATCCTGGGTAACGGATACTTATTCTTGATTGTGACCTCATTGAGCGATCTGTAATCCACACACATCCTCATGCTATTGTCCTTTTTCTTGACAAATAGTACCGCTGCTCCCCAAGGTGATGAGTTTGGCTGGATATAACCTTTGTTCTACAATTCTTCAATCTGTTTCTTCAATTCTGCTAACTCATTAGCTGGCATACGGTAGGGTCTCTTCGAGATTGGGGCCGTCCCTGGGACTAGGTCAATTCAGAACATAATGTCCCTATCTGGTGGCATACCCGACAAATCTTCAGGGAACACATCTGGGTATTCTTGTACCATTGGAATTTCTTCCAACTTTATCCCCTTAATGCTGTTAAGGACAGAGTTTTCTTCAACCGTATTCCTTGGTCTGGATTCCACTTTGACCCCTTGGTCATCGACGAGAGTGGTAGTCCAGTTGGCACAATCTATTTGGCCTTGATTCTTGGCTAGCCAATCCATTCCAAGAATTACATCTAACCCTTGAGAGGTAAGAACTATAAGATCAGCTAAGAAAGGCACCCCTTCTATGTCCAAGGTAAGGTCTGGGCAATGTGTTATAGTTCTCATTTCTGATCCCGAAGATAATATCCTCATAGGGTTAACAAGCGAGAATATAGCTAACCCACATTTGCCCACAAAATGACTTGATACAAAAGAATGTGAAGCTCCTGAATCAAATAAAACTGATGTTGGTACTGAGTTGACAAGAAACATACCAATGACCACATCTGGTGCTGTCTGAGCTTCTTCGGCCGTGACATGGTTCATGCATCCTTTCACAAACTAGGACGCTATCCTTGTGGTCGGAGCATTGCCTAAGGGTGAAACTCCCTGATTAGGCCTTGCCGGTGCTGCTGGTTGTTGCCTCTTTGGGCACTTGTTGGCGTAGTGTCCAGTCTCGTTGCAGTGAAAGCATGTGATTCCTATAGCTGAGGGACTCGCCTTCTTCTGAAACTGGCCCCCTGGAGCAACGTTGCAGAAGTTGGGATTATTGGAGCGCTGAGCTGGCACAGGTGCGGGTGTCTTGGAAGACGAAGATGAATGGAATCTGTTGTGTTGCGGCTACTAAAAAGAAGTGGGGCAAGGCTTGGAGAATCCTCCTGGGTTAAACTTCTGAGCCGCCATCCTTTTTTATGCGATTCTCCATTTCCAAATGTTTACCTTCCTGACGGATGGCCTTATTCACCAACTGCTGAAAGTCGATGTAGTCTTGTGCAACTAGACGAACAGAAAGATCGTCATTGAGGTCCTCTAGGAAACGTTCCTGCTTTGCTTCATCTGTCGCCACATCCTCTGGAGCGTAACGGGCAAGCTGGTTGAACTTGGGGAGATATTCATTAACAATGCGGTTGCCTTGGCGTAGTGTACGAAGCTCCTTTTTCTTTAGGGTCACCATGCCTGAAGGAATATGTGCACGGTGCAATGCCTGCACAAACTCATCCCAAGTGATAGCCTGGGCATTGGTGTGAGATTGAGCAAAATTGTCCCACCACTCTGAAGCAGGTCTGTTCAGCTGGTGAGAGGCAAATAGGACTCTCTCACGGTCATTACACTGGGCAATGTCCAATTTCTTGCTAATTGCCCAGAGCTAGTCGTCTGCATCCATCGGTTCAGTGCTACTAGAGAATGTTGGAGTATGCATTCTCATGAATTCTGATATGTTAACTCTGTGCGGTGGTGGAGGTGGTGGTGCTGCTTGAGCTGCTGCTACTGCTTGGGTGTTGTTGAGTGACTAAGCTAGCAGGTCAATCAAGTGAAACTGATTGGCCATCATTTGTCTCCAATCGGGTCCGTCTACTGGGGGTGATGGTGGAATTGGGTTGTTCTGATAATCCTCGTTTGCATTGCCTTGTCCACTGCCAGATCTATGAGTGTTCACCATCTGCTAGAACTTGAAGACTTAGAAAAGATGGAAGAACAGAACTAAGGGGGGATAACTTATAACAATCACCAAGAACCAAGAAAGCATATAAGAGCAAATTTTCCAAATAACTTTTATTTCATTAATGCTTTAGAGTTTGGTTGTGGCTGCCACAAAGGCACAACAGCTCATAATTCATCTAAGCGTAAACTAATAACTAACCAAAAGGTTAGGATCTATGACTAAGGTCTAAGCTGAAAGGGTATGACTATCAGTCCTCTGTCTCTTCGGTGCTGGTGTCGAAGATTCTCCCTGAACTGAGGAAGAAACGTTGTTAGCCTTAAGCAAGGCTAACTCCTCTTCTACCTCCTGCAGCCTCTGCTGAGTGGTGCAAAGCTCGTCCAAGCTGGACTGGTATGAATAGTCCATCACAACTGACAACTCCACTCGCATGGTCAAGTCCAGAAAATCCTCCTTTCTGGTGGGGCAAAAAGAGTTGCGCTGTCTATTGGGGTAGTGAAGCGGGTAGAAGTGGAAACAGGAGCGGTTAAGCTCGACTTCGTAGAGTCGTCGTATCCTACGGATGGCCTCCTGCGCTGCATCTTGAATGCCGGCGAAGAAGGAATCGCGGAGCATCGGAGCGTCAAAGATATGCAACGGTGCCTCGCTGAAAGCATCGATGTAGAGTAGCAACTCTACTCTCCACCTCTTCTGAGTACCCACTGTATAAACGTATCCCTTGTAAACTGGTCTCTCTTGAAACTCCACCTGCTACATCATCTTCCATAATGATGCTGCGAAGTAGCCAGCGTAAGCTCCACGGGAAAGGGCTCTGGGTTCTTTAGCCATCTACAATTTTGAATAGACAAGTGTTAGTAAACAATTTTTTAAAAAGAAAGGTTGAGTACGGACACCAGAAAGACAGGTAAATAATATTTTTAGTTTTTGAAAATAAGTCCTTAGGGCTTGTCCATTCTAGCTAAGGTTGCGACCTACAGTCAATATGGCTCTGATACCATCTTTGTCGAACCCAGGATTGAAAGATCTCGGATTCTCTGTGCTTATATCACTAGTCCAGGAACAGCTAGTGAACACAGTCTTACAAATATGGTAACAAGTCCACATCACGCATTTTATTAATAATATCAGAGTATTTATTACAAAAGGGCACTTGGCCTAAAGAAAATTACAGCGGAAAGCAAAACATAGTAGTAGGCCAAACGATACGCCACAGGCAATCGTCTGGGGGCGCAGCCAAGCTGTCAAAGTCCTCCTCGTCCACGAAGTATTCCTCCTCTGAGATTATTTTGCAATAAGCAAGGATGAGCACAACTACCGTGCTCGCAAGTTACACCCAAATAATAGAATTTAATGCATACAAGGATTACAAAGGAAGGCTTATAGGGTTGATTTTGCGTAAAGCCATGTCTCTTTCAAATATTTATACTAAGTTCCAAGGTAGTTATTTTATAACTAAAATTCATTTTATGAAACTCAAGTATTATAGTTGGATAACCTCCATACAAAGATGTGGAGAAGGATACCCTCCTATCTCATGGCTAACAACCCAACTCCAAATTCATAAACCACTTGTGTCAAAAACATTTTTAAATCAAAACCAAAGTCTAAATTTGAGTAGCAAATGCTAAACATGTCCATGACTGTGGACACGGCTATTCGAATAGGTTTACACTCTACAGAGGTGGTACAACTTTACCCACAAGAGATAATTTGCTTTTGATGTCGACCAATATATGCTTTCGAAGGCGTGCGACTAAGCAATTATCACAAGGCTTTTACAATGCTCTACCCTAAAGTATTTATGCTCACTAAGGTTTCACTTCCATTGGACTGTCCAGACTCCAGAAGCCCCCTCTTGCGCCAAGTGGGAATACTGTCTAACCAACACCCACACAACACGTGGCACAAATAACAGTAGAGTATTGCAAATTATTAAACCTAGTCCTGCCCATACAGGACATGTAGTAGTACGGTGGAGTTTAGCAAAAGCGGCTCTCAGGCCGGTCCTTAACTGACTTGGGCGACTTCCAATAAAAACCCTAAGCCTAAACCCAGGCCAGGTTGAGGTCCTGCATAAACCTACACCCACCAACCATCCATTTCACCCAAATACAAACCAACTTTTTCCTTTTTGTTTTTTTAAAATCATTTGTAAAATCTTCCATGACAAACCAATGCCATAGACCTTTAAAACAATAGTTGATCATTTGGCCAAACTTCCCCAAATCAAATACTTTTTGTCTAAGTATGTCTTTGCATATCATTTTTTAAATGATCCTAGTTCATACTAATGTATCAACTAGGTTTTATCTAAGGTGACAAGATGTTTAGTTCAATACCAACATTGGCCATACAAAGGATTATAGGGCTATCTATGAATTTAAAAACATGTATTTAAATAACTGAATTTAAATAAGCATGCAGTACATAATTTAAAACAAAATTTAAATAATTTTAAATATTGGGATTCAAATATGATCAAAGAATGTAACTTGCCTTGCTCAAAAGTCTGGTCGTTGATTAATTATGGTTCTTCAGATTCGTCGAAATCTATACGTGAAGATAAGCCAAATTCAAATAAAATTGAAAATGAACTTCAAATGAACTCCAAATGAAATAATTTTAGTTTAGATAGCTAGATTATGATTTTATATAAATTTAGAAATTTGAATCACCTAAATCAGAGTTCGTATGAAGAAATACGAGCTCCTAGAAGTTTAAATCCTAAAGAAATCCTAAAATCTGATTTTCCAGAATTATTGAATTATTTTTCTAAAGGATATTCTATTTATTGCGTCGGCATTGCACAGTAGCCGCAAATCAGTCTATGACATGTGAGCTCGTGAGAGATGACTGTGCGTCCATGCAATCGATGACATGTGCGCTGACTGGGCGAAAACGGCCTACGTGGCAGCCACCTGGCTCTGACTGGGCACCACGTGGCCTTGCCACATTGGATCAGTCATGGCGGCGCTCGGGCCCCTATGGTCACCGGCGCTCTGCGCCACGGTGACGAAAAAGAGTGGTTCTAGGGGCAAGAGGAGAAGACGGTGAACCTGATGCGCAAGGTTTCGACAACGCGGCGTGGCAGGGTTGACGGTTGCGAGGTGAAAGGCGGCGGCAAAGTTCGGTTCACAGCGGCTCGATTGCTCCGAGGCTCTTTGAGGCAAATTAGTGCGTGCACCGGGTGGCCCACGTGATGGCGAACGCGATGGTGCGGTCGGGGGCGACGAAGCGTCAACGACGGCGGCGAATTTGGCGGCGGAGCGTCTAGGGCTCCAGCGACTTTGAGCTTCGATTCCGGTGGCTAGAGAGGGGTACAAGGGCTAGGGATTGGGGGGATGAGCTACGGGGATGGACGCGAAGGTGTTGCCCCCTTTTATAGGGCTCGGGAGTCACTGAGGCGGCGAGGACGTGCGCGACCATTTCCATGCTGGCGCAGCAGCGAGGTAAAGAGAAATTAAGAGGTTTAAGGGAGGAAGAAACAGGCGCTTTGAGTTAGTCTGAGGTCGTGGAGTTTAATGGCATCAAACGCGCGCGAAAAGGAGAAGTAATGGGCGCTCTTAAGAGCTCGGCGAAAGGGCAACAATGGCAGTGGCGCGACGTAGAAGAAGGAGCGGGGATGAAGGCACTGTACACAGTGGTCCCACCCATCAGCGAAAGGAAGAAAATAGTAAAGTAACGGGTGGTAAAATGGCTGTTTGATTTGGATCCGACGGTCTGAAATGATTGGGACGTTCGGACGTCTGAAGCATTCATTGAAATCTGACCGTTCATTTGCGATCCAACGGTTGGATGAGATGACGCGTAGGCGAGCAGGCCGTGCAGCGTGGAAAGATGGATTGGGCCGGCTAAGATTCGGCCCAAACACTGTGCGGGGATTTTTAAAGGTTTAACAATTTAAATAATCCTGATAATTCAAGTAGGCTTTAGAAAATAGCAAATAAAATCCAAAAATTATGAGAAAATTCACAGAAATTCGCAAAGGCATTTTGGAGTTAAATAAAATATTTCCAACTTAAAGTTGGTAATAGTTTTTGCAAATAAATTTGTTTTGCCTTTAAAATAATTAAGAAAAGCTTTTAAAAAGTCCAGAAATTCCAAGGAAAATAATTTAAGTTTTATTTTGCCAAAAGGGAAAATTTGGGATGTTACATCACATATACTGCAGGATGAAGAAACAATTTGACGATGAGAAGGAGTACAGTTCAACTCCAAGGCATTTAAGCGGAAAAGAGGTCTATCATATTGTTAAGGATTTAGGTGTTGTGCTCAGAAAGGGACGTAAATCGAGGACCTATGAGAAGAACATCTGGAAGAAGAGATCGATATTTTAGGGCTTACCTTATTGGGAACACCTAGAAGTTCACCACTACATCGACGTTATGCACATAGAGAAGAATATATGTGACATCTTGATTGGTCTCTTACTGAACATTCATGACAAAACAAAGGATGGTGTCAACGCACGACTTGAATTGGTTGATATGGACATCAGACCTGAGTTAGCACCGACAAAGACCGATAAAGGATGAACGTACCTTTCCTCTGCTTGTTACACCCTGTCCAAGACCGAGGGAACTGAACTGTACCAGTGCTTGCATGGTGTGAAAGTTCCATTTGGTTACTTCGACAACATGAAGAAACTTGTTTCGATGGAAGATTTGAAGTTAATTGGCATGAAGTCTCATGATTGTCATGTGCTGATGACACAGATGCTCTCTGTTGCAATTAGAAGTATTTTAACAATCAAGGTCCAAGAGACAATCATGAGACTATGTTGTTACTTTAACACAATTGCTCAGATGATCATTGATCCCCAAGGACTAGATGCTCTACAGGCCGAGGTGGTGATGACTCTATGTCATCTTGAGATGTATTTCCCTCCGTCATTTTTTGATATCATGGTCCATCTTATTGTTCACATTGTGAGGGAGATAAAGATGTGCAGGCCCGTGTTCCTACGTAGCATGTACCCATTCGAGAGGCTCATGGGAATTATCAAGTCCTATGTACGGAATCGATCTCGACGGGAGGGCAGTATCATCGAAGGTTATGCAACCGAAGAGGTCACTGAGTTCTACGTCGATTACATTGCTCCGATCGAACTGATAGGTGTGCCTCGATCTCGCCATGAGGGGAGGCTCGAGGGTATCAGGACCATCAGAAGGAAAGCAATCACTCCATATATGGATGCGTATGCTCAAGTCCATTTCATGGTCTTGCAACACATGACTAAAGTGTCCCCGTATATTGACCAACACAAGGATGTACTTTGGAAATAGAATCCGGAGCAGCCGAATGTTTGGATCACGAGATAGCACAACAGTCGGTTCAACCAATGGTTGAAGGAGCGACTCGCTAGGAGCTCGTCAAGTGATATGCTAACATGGTTGGCAAAAGGGCCAACATTTGCAGTTGTGACATGGCAAGGATACGACATAAATGGGTACATATTCTATATGCACGGTTAGGATATAAAGAACACTAACCAGAACAGCGGTGTCCGCATAGATGCGTTTAGTACCGATGGGTTGAGGAGCTCCTACTATGGGCTCATATAGGATATTTGGGAGCTCGACTACATGCTTTTCAAGATCCCCTTATTTCAGTGTCGTTGGGTCCATCTCCCACAAGTGAAGGTCAACAAGTACGACATCAATACCGTGGACCTCGAACGTGTCGGATACAAAGACGAACCATTCGTACTAACCAAGTTATTCAAGTCTTCTATATAACCGACCAGGCAAATAAGAAGTGCCACGTAGTTCTTCATGGAAAAGGAGGATTGTCGGAGTTGAGAATGTAGCGGACAAGGAAGAATACAGTCAATTTGACGAGTTGCCTCCTTTCAGAAACATTATAAGGGTCGAGGAAGAACAACGTGATAAAACTAGCTACATACACATCGATCATCATGAAGGGCTAATTTTGAAAGGAAATAAGCAAGTGGAATGATGAATGAAATGTTTATGTGTCATATGTTCATGAATGGTTAATTTTAGTTCATTTGAGTTAATTGATTTGTGAAATGGATGTGCTTGTTTTTGAAATGGATGTGAATTGGATGTATACATGTACTTGTTGTGTTTCTGCTTGTTTCAGAGGGCATGACTAGCATTTTCTGAGGCTAGCCAATAAACAGAAATAGATTTAGCAATACAAAAGAATATCACAGATGGATTCTTAGGACAATCCGTCTGTCATACATCAGCTGTCACAGACGGTTTCATCTAAAAACCATTTGTGATACATAAGCTATTATAGACGATTTTATCTAAAAACTGTCTATGATACATCGCTCAAGGAAGACGTTGCACGTCTCCAAGAGGATTACCGTCGCTTGGAATGCAACATCAAGACGGTGGCTGATCAGGTCTACCATGCCGAGACACCTCGAGCGAGGGAAGAGAGCCTTTGAGCACATTTCAACATGGTCCTTGAGTCGGAGCGTCTTTGGGCTACTCAACAACGAGCGCATCAATGGGAGGACATGTTTCGGGGAACCTACGCTAACCTCAAACCCTCCGATGCCGACAACATCGCCTATGAAGAATTGAAGATGGAGATAGCAGTCTACCTGGACCACTAGAAATAAGTTGATCTTTTTTATTTCTACTTTTTTTTAAGAAAATCTTTTGTAAGAAATGACTGGCCACGCTGTTTTCCATATGAAAATGCCAAAAAAAAATCAGTTTGGAGTTCAAGTTACTGTCTATGTTGAACATGTTTACTGAATAACATGTTTATCTTATTGTCTTCTATGTCAAAAAAACAAGTCATACATATTAACTCCTAAGGCTAGCCAAAAAATAAAATATTTTTTTCTATATAAGGAACTATCACAGACGGTTTAGTGGAACAAACCATCTGTGATATGTATCACAAACGGGTTATAAAATACAATAGTCTATGATAAATCAGCTATCATAGATGGCTCCTTAGAACAAACCATCTGTGATACAACAACTATCACAGATGATTTCATCAACAAATCGTCTATGATATATAAGCTATCACAGATGGTTATTTATCGAAACTGTTTGTGATGTGTATTTATCATAGACAGATCTACTTTAGAACCATCTGTGATATCCAACTCTATTTATATTTGGACTCTAGGGTTTGCCAACGCCCCCCACTCAAACGATTAAGTTTCTCTAACTCTCCCCCCTCCCCTGAGCCCATTGCCGCCATCCTCGACGCCGCCTCCTCCCTGAGCACGAGCCGCCACCTCCTCGAACCCAGTGCACCTCCTCCCAAGCTTGCCTCCTCTACCCCCCATGAGCACCGTCACCTCCTCCTCCCACGAGCCTGGCGCGCCTCCCCTTCGATGCTTCCCTGTTGCTCTAGTGCTCCTTGCTCGTCCTTCTCCTCGACGCCCAAAGGTAACCGATGCCGAGTTGTCGACCCCGACACCCCTTCCCCCTCACTCTTGCTATCAATAATCTGTCATGTCGTCATGCTATCATGGTCCTCATGGACTCATGGTAATTACGCTGGTATCTAGTTCAAGCACTGAGTAGTATGAGGTGTTGTACTTGTTTATAGGGCTGGAAATCAGATTGATTGTGTCAGCCTAGATCTAAAATCACCTTTAAAAATGAATCCATGTTGAATATCTACATTGGTCAGGTTGCTCAGTGCCTTTCATTGCCATCAGTTTCATGAGTATCACAGCATTTCAATTTAATTACCCTTTTGCATTTGATATGTTCTAGTCAGTGATTCATATTGTATTTTTTTTTGATGCTGCTACTGGAATATATTACAATGTGGTGTAATGGGCTTGAGATGAATGCTCTGTGATGATAATGGTCTTGTACTGAAATTGTTTTGATAATCGGGTTTGAACTTGAGCTCTAATTGGAATGTTTAAAACTGTTGATTGATATTTAGCATTTAGTCTGTTACTTTTGGTTGGTTGATTGGTTGGACCTCTAGGTTCTATGATACTTAGCAATTCATAATACATGCTATTCTATCAGTCAATTGGGCTTATTGCTGAACTTGTTAAACTATGATATTTTATACTATCAGTAGATCAAGTTTTGTTGGCTCACTAGAGTGTTGTTGTGGTGATCATTTTGCTTTGATCTCCTATTGGCTGAAAGTATTATCTGTTATCTTTTGTTTAAAGATCCTATTGGCAGATAAGTAAATCACTATTTTAGAGCTCAAAGTTTGAATTAATATTGTCAAATTCAATTAATGAAGAGTATAGACTAAAGTAGTGAGAATTCCAAGATTAAATCTTGTGGACCTGTACATCTGAGAGCAATATCAAAATGTTAAATCTTAGCTTTATGCTGATTTCATTTGTTCACATGATGTTTATGTTGATCATATTATTCCTTTTAAATGACTTGGAGGATTTACATGTTTATATGTCAATTATGTCATTATATTGGTGCTGGAATTAATTATGGATTTATGCTAAAACGCCTTCTTTACAACAATTAAGATGGGGAGGAGGGGTAATTAAATTGAAATGCTGTGATACTCACGAAGCAGATGATAATCAACTATAATAAGTAATTATATAACTTTGCAAATTTATCCTCTTCTTACATGTAGCATGTATGGATTTCTTTTATGTTGTAGCTGTATACTTAATAAGAAAGTATCACTACACCATGACATGGTATTAAGGGCAATTATCTGCCGGGGAAAAACTAGATTAGTGGCAATCTATCTGCCGGCAATATCCAAGATTTTAGGGGTCCCATTATCTGTCGGGAATAATTATTTTCTAGAACAATCTATCTGCCGGCAATGTTTTAACGTTAGCAACAATACATCTGCCCTAAAAAAAAGTCAATTAGGTAAACCTATCTACCGGGAATATCCTTTGGGCGGGAAGATGAAAATTTTGACCCGCTTCCGCGTTAGATCTCCCCTCCCGCCCGCAGTCCCGCCCTAACCCCCCAAACCCAAATCGTGCTTGCCGTCGCCTCCTCCGACCTCCCCCGTCGGCTCCCTCCTCCTCTTGCCAGTAGCCCGCCTCCTCGACCTCGCACCTGCCACCTTCCCTCCCTCCCTCACCTCCCTCCTCATCTCTGCCTCCCCACACCGCGCCCTCCGCTTGCTTGTGCCGCCATCCTCCTCCCTCGCCTCTCCGCCGTCCTCCTCCCACCGCCACTGCAGCCACCATCCTCCTCCCTCGCTTGCCAGCAGCCGCCTCCTCCCTCCTCCCTCGCCGCCGCCTCCTTCCCTCCTTGCTTGTCGCCGCCGTGCGGTGAACCTCAAACCTTCCCTGCCAATTGCCACAGCCCAAAGCAACCCAAAGGCCCAAGCCAAATCCCAGTCGCAGCAGGCTAGCACGGCAACACCAAATCACTCAAGTGAGTCTTCCCAATCCCGGCTTCCCATTCCCTAATCCTCGGTTCCCCTTCCCCAAATTCGACCTAGGCGGGCGTGCGGCGATCTGGCGATGCTTGGGCGGCGAGGACAAAGGCGGCGTGGGCGATGGCGTGGGGGGCGGGCGAAAAGGGAAAGAACACGGCGGCGGCGACGGGCGGCGGCGGCGATGGCGGCACTGGCGGCGTGGCGTGGTAGCGTGGTGTTGGGGTCGGGTGTCGACAAGCGGTGAGATCACGAGGAACCGGATGCCGGGGAGCGAGAGAGTAGATGCAGTCGCAGAGTGGCCGTCTGCAGACTAGGCATTGGGCAATCTGGTGACAAAAGCTCAAAACTTCGAAGTCTTAGCGATTTGTGAATTGTGATTGGTCGATTCCATTATTGTTTGATGTTGATGGTGCGTGTAGTTTTTGTTTTGATCTTTGACAATCCTTGACGCTGTAGTTGCTGCTAATTAATCAACTGAAAACTTGCTATTTGTTCTTATGAGAATCTTATCTACCAGGGCTTGAAGGCTCTTTGAATGTGTTAGATTGGGATTTGTTTTGGCTAATGCATGTTATGATTAGATGGGCAAGCTTTATACTTATAGTAATAAGCCGAACACCCAAACAGATAGCGAACCAACAGATCAAAGCATCAGGCCTGGCTTCAGGAACATTATTCAGTAACTATTACTTGCATGTTAGGTTTGGTAGGATGTCAGTCAAATAGCAATGGATAACTTTTATGCATAGCACGGTATAAAGTTAGATTAGTTTGAGATCATATATCATTAACCTTTATAGATGATAATTGGAGATAGCACACACAGATTAGAAAGCTAAAACAATCTACCTCTTGCTTGATGCTAGAAATCGGGATGGCTCCTCAAAATAATGCCAAGTCCAAGTCCAAGTCCAAAGGAAGGGTTTGTCAATGTTCAATAAATTTTTCTATTTATGATGAATTAATATGAATACTCACTGCCTATCTACTTTTGACAGGTTGTTACTACTATATTCAATAATTTGGTATTTTGGTGGCAAATTATTATGTAAACTTCATTCGACCAAGTCTAGGGCGATTAATGCAGGAATACTATATCTGCCGAAATGTTTTTCCGACACTTCGGCGAGCAATAAGTCAAGGAATACACATTCTGGCGAGATAAATTCTTTGGGAAGCGCTTTTTCGGTAGTTGCATTGCCCTTAATACTATGCCATGGTGTAGTGTATCCTAATTTCTTCCCTACATATCCTAATTATTTATTAATTGGTGTGTATACCCATACACATAGAGAATCCTATGATAATATGTTCATGCGTGTCAGAACTTCTATTTCTTGTGAAGATGTTGTCCACTCATTCTCCATCATCGTCGCCTCATGCGTCTGATGCTCCATCCTCTAGAAAATCTAAGCGTGATAGAAGAGGAATATCAAAAAGGCCTAAGGGCCGATTTACCATCATGAATGTCGATTTACCATCACGAATGTCGAGGCGTCTGGGACCCCACTCAATCGTCGCCGAGTAGTGTCGCGATACGGAGAAACGGTAAAATAGTTGCAGGGAATAGGTCGGGATCACCTACGATTAAGTGGAAGGAGTTGACGAAGCTTCGAGAAAGGTCTTGTTGGTGACGAAATTTTCCAATCGTTCGAGATCCCGGAAGAACACCAGGCCTCTGTGCGACGACACTTGTTACTAGCGGCGTGTAAAGCGTGAAAGAACTTTAAGAGCACGCTTACCAAGCAATACGTGGAGAAGGATCTAACACCCTTCTAGAAGTATCCGTTCGTGGAACCGTACTGGCAAGACTTTATGGTGAAGAAGACGATAGATGATTTTAGGAGTGAAAGTGCGGCGCATAGGGCCCTCTAGGCAAAAACACGCACCCCCACAGACTCTACACCATTGGGTATGCGAGTAAAATCCTGCAATGGAGGAAGGAGGATGAGTAGGCAATCTTGTGGGAGGCCTCCCCGCCATTTACTGGGATCCCTGACGAGCAAGGTCATCTGCCTTGTCTTCGGGGGCCATCTCTTTTCCAAACCCCACAGACGAGGAAGTGTCCCAGTGCCTAGTAAGATATCGAACTATCTAGTCTGTAATTACTCCAGAACTTCATAGGAAGTGAAATAACATGTTGGGCTCTTGCAGGAAGCACTGAGTGCAGAATCTTCCCAAGGCTCATTCTAGGAAGTAAGGGAGAGAGATATACTCTCCGCAGCCTTGGGAAATAAGGAGCACCTGGGTCGTACAAGACGCCTTGGTCTTTATGTTCCATGGAAGCATGGATTCTCAGAGGACTCTAAAGCATACCAGAGTAGGAAGAGAGCCAAAGCCGAGTGCGATGCACGTTTATGCGAGGAGATTCATGAATCCCTCAGAGAGGATATCACTGATGTCGTTAGAGGTGAGATGCGATGGTAGATAGAGATCATTGTGGAAAGGCTTAAGGGAAATCAGTTGCAAGCCCCTACCACTTCTGTGCTAGCCAGCCCCCCCAACCGTCAGAGTAGCTATGCGTCCAACCCTACCTCGAAAAGTGACGACAGATTTACTATCAATGACATCCTGGTAATAATTATTATCTCTAGAGATTGATAGGCCTATTGGAGTAGCTAATTTTGTTTCATTATGTAGGTTGCTACGAAGTGCAAACTCTAAGTGAGATGTGCCTCTGTTGCCCTGGACGCTGCTTGGAGCTAGGCGTATCCATCCGGTGCTAGGGCCTTGGTGCATGGTGTAAATCTAGCATCGGGTTTCGTAAAAGTGAATGTGGATGGTGTTCATACCAATTTTGAGGTCGTCTCGCTGCAGATGCCCCCAAATGACGAGGTCGTGACTGTAAGGCAAGCGATTGGAACATTCATCCGGTGGCCCAAGAGGGACATCTGCTTGGAGCTACCTACATTGATGTCAACTTCACAGGACAGTCTTGCAACGGTGCCAAGTCCACGAGAGCTACCTGCACCAGAGCAACCTACACCAGAGTTACCTGCACCGATGCGACAAGGGCCCAGTGCATCAGATGTATCTACACCTCGTGCCCGGTCGACTCCCATGAAGTCGACCTCTAAAAAGCGAGGTGGCAAGGGCAAATCAAAGAAGACCGATGATATCCTCTTCTTGCTTTTGGCCCAGAAATTTGTGCTATGTGAGCCGTTGGTCATCCCGGTAGAGCGCCTCGAAACCCTAGGATTGACTTGCAAGAGATTGCATGCATGGTACATGGAACAGCCCAATAAGACGGATGCACAATGGCACTCAGGTGTCAACGTCAAGTTCAGGCCACCTGATCTTCACCATGAGATTCATGACTATGTATTCACAGTGACCTTCGAGGACTTGTTCTTACTCTTCAACCTCAACGCCCTCGATGCCACACTCATGTGATGCTAGACACTGTAAGTATGTACAATCATGGTCTACGTTCATGTAATTCTGATAAATGTTATATATAACTCCTTGTTTTTTGTGTGTGTGTGTGTGTATATATATATATATATATATATATATATAATCAAGGAAATCACTGGTAGGTTTCCTCAACCCACACTTGGTCTCCATGCAAAGCATCTAGGAGGATGCATCCTTCGACGAGGCTTACATGACGATGTCATTCCTAGCTCACCGCAACAAGGAATTCACACTTTTACTCTACAACTAGGGGTAAGTGCTGCACTAGTGGCTATACTTATTGATTTGTACTTTATAAGCAACATAAACTTAGGTTTAATGACCATGGCGACATACCTGTGTAGGTTCCACTGGATTCTAATTGTAATTATACCAAAATGGAACAAGGTAATATACCTTGATTCCCTTAAGAGGGCCGAACACGACTTCATAGTTGTCCTACAATTAATCGACGGGTAAACACATTTTCTCTATAGATAACTCTATTGTAGTCTTTCCTTCCTTTGCAATGGCGAAGGCTAACTTTTTGGAATCACGTAGGTTGTTCACCGTGTACTTTGCTACTGGAGGGAGATCCAAGGGAGGGATCCTACGACACGATCTAAATTTCCTGGTATTAGCTAGTACACATTAATCCTATATAATAGTTCATAATAATGTCTCTCGAACTAACCAATTCAATTTTTTGAAGTGCCAACAGCAGCCGTCGGGCAACACCTGTAGATACTATGTTTTGCCACAACATGCAACTACTCCTCGGTTCCGCGATGACAAATGATCCTCAGGTTTGTCAATCTTACAATAATTGTTTCATACTTATCAATTTATATATGCACGACTTTAATCTTCCTAGCGACAGGTTGCGACCATCGATACAACTGTGTTGGAACAGGGCGAGCTCCAATAGGCCATGTGTGTATTTGTCCTTCTTGTTGCGTGAGCTCATAAACCCAAAAGGGCTGTTTCACAATGTAGATTGAACTTGATTGGGATAAGATTGATCTAACTTAATGGTACATGTGTGTATTTGTTCATGAATGGTTAATTTTAGTTCATTTGAGTTAATTGTTTTGTGAAATGGATGTGCTTGTTTCTGAAATGAATGTGAATTGGATGTATACATATACTTGTTGTGTTTATGCTTATTTCAGAGGGCATGGCTACCATTTCCTGAGGCTAGCCAATAAACAGAAATAGATTTAGCAATACAAAAGAATACCACAGACGGTTTCATCTATAAACCGTCTCTGATACATCAGCTATCACAGGTGGTTTCATCTATAAACCATTTGTGATACATTAGCTATCACAGACGGTTTCATCTACAAACCGTGTGTGATACATCAGCTATCTCAGACGGTTTCATCAACAAACCGTCTGTGATACATAAGCTATCACAGACGGTTTCTTCTACAAACCATCTGTGACACATGTAACGTCCCAAAATTTGGGTTTTCAAAAATCTTTTAAATAGTTTAGGTCCCTGGAAAATTTCACCAATTTTATTTGATTTAATAAAGCTTAACTGGGAATTTCCTAAATTAAAAATATTTAATTTGACTAATCTAAACATCACTTAAATAAAAACCTGTGTTATTTAGCTTCCTTGTGTTCCAAGAAATTTTCTGGTATTTTCTGAGATTTTTCTGGATTTATTTGCTATTTATTTGGCCTCCTCAATTTTGGGATTTTCTTTAATTCCGAAAATCCCTTTTCTCTCTCCTGCCACACTGCTACAGTAACCGTCGGGGCACTGTTCATCCTCAACCTCCAGCCGAGTCCAGAACCGCTCCGAGCGTGTCATGCAACCAACCCAAACCTTTCAAAATTCCATATCTTTCTCCTCGGTGCGTATAAAAACGAACCGTTTTGCGCTCCAGCGTCGTTTTGATCTCTCTCTCAATCCCCGATTTGGTTTTCTCCGAATCAATCTAGTTTAAATGCAATCTGCGAAAACCGAGCTTCAACGAAATTCTTCTCCGATGAATGCGCCTTCATCCGGCGTCCTTGGCCGAACTGTCTGCGGCGTTGGCTTCGCGTCGTCGTCCTCTCGTCATGCTTCCTTCCTTAGCGAAGATCGCGAACAACATCGGCCATGTCGAGCCATGACGTTCGCCGAGCTCCTCGTTTCCTCGGTGAGTTTTTCTAAAATCCGATCGCGTCATCTCGTGCCCCTCGTTCATACCTATTATTCCCTCTTTTAGATTCAAGTTTCATCCACCATCGCCGAGAATCGGCGTTCTCTCGCCTCTTGTACGTCGTCCTTCTCCGGCCAATTACTCCGCAACCGTTGATCCCCTACCTTCAACTCCACCACCGTTGAGTTCGCATCGCCGCGTTCTCGCTATGCTCACCTCCCTCTTCGCAGAGTATCGCGGAAGAGTTCTGGCGTCCGTGAGGCCGTCGTGATCGCCGTTCTTCGGCGTCGCTGCCGTCGCATGGAGCCAAATCTTGATGTGCGGACGCGTCATCATCTCCGCCTCGTCGTTTCCTTTCCGTTTGCCCCTTCGCGCCACCGCGTGGTCTCCGTCCGCCACGCCACCCCATGCGCCCTATTCATCTATACCTTGTTCATGTATGTATACGTATTAGTGCGATGGCGATTTCCTTGGTTGCTCGATCGGTGATCTTTGTCGGTTAATCCTTCTATCTCTTTGCTTCTCGTGCGGCCCAACCAACATCGAGCCATGCGCTAGGCAAGATCCACCACAATTCAAGTATGCATCTCTCTGTTAATCTATTCTCTAATCCTTGCATTACCAAACCTCCTGCAATCTTGCCTTAAAATCAGCCTGCGATCGGTTCCTATGCATGTCTGCTGCTTCGAGCGAAATTCACCTCTAAGCAGTTTGCCCTTCACCGATGTGGCCAAACATCATCTTTTTCCCTTGTGTTGATCTTTTCTCCAATCGGTACTTCCCATCTCGGTCAAGAGATCCATGCATCCATGCCACCATCGCCGCTTGCCAAGCCGAAGCCACCCTATGCCATGAATCGATTGGCGACAATTACGTGCGAATTGGTCGAAGCTTCACTGTAGCATGTAATCGGTCCTGTTGATGGATTACGTGCGTGGGCTGCCCTCTATTGTTTATTCTTTCTTCTCTTCCATGTGGGCCCCAAAGTAGATATCTCTTCTGGAAGACTTACGACCATACAAGCTACAAGATGGATGTGTCATGTGCGCCATAACCGTACGAATGCCCTCTGCGGGTTCTTGTCTATTGCTTCATTCGGCTCTCGTGGAATTCCTCCGATCTTCCTTTCTTACTTGATGTGAAGCCTCAAATCTCTCTCTATTCTTTATTCATTGCGTTGTCATCCGGTGCTAATTCTTGCGGATCAATTAAAGTCTTGAGCCACCATGCGCCATGAACCAATCGCATGTCGTGTCCTCTGTTATCATTACTTCGTTCATCTGTTAGTCTTTCTTTACATTGTTTCTCCTTGTTGCCTTGGTCTCTATGGCATGAGTCCCTGGTCATCTTACTAATCCAAGCATTCTTTATTCTCTCTATTATTTGCTTTGCCATCTCCTGTAACCATGCGTAGAACCGTGGCAGATTCCGCTCTTGGTTCTCTGTTTGAGGTTGAGGCACGCTTTTGTTCAATGGTCATTGTCAGCAGTGTTGATCCTCCTCTTACACATGGGCCCCATGTGTAATTCTCTTGTTCTATCTCTCCTAATGAGTGGTTCCCACTTGTCATCCAACCAAGCCAGTCCATATATACAAATATCTTTTCCTTACATGTAGACCCCACGTATCATCCCCCCAATTAGAAACCCTAATTATTTCTCTCTCTTACATGCGGGTCCCGCATGTCAGTCAACCCTTGGTCAAACCCTAGTTCATGAGCTTGGTCCACCGTGGACTAGCATATCTCTATGGACTTGGTCTATAGACTAGTGGCCCACATGTCAACCCTAATCTTATTTTCGGGAATTAATTTAATTCTTGAAAATCCCTTTATCTTAATGGTCCCACATGTAAACTTCTTTGCCTTATTTCTAGAATTATTTTAATTCTAGAAATTCTTAAACTCTGATCGGTCCCACTTTGTCATCCACTCATCCTTTTCCCAGAATTTTCGAAATAATTTAATTGAGGAATATTCTGTGGGTCCCAATGGTCACTCTCTCTCTTTATCTTGTTCCCTCTCCAACACCTTGGCCCACATGTCATCCATTGAGTTCATCCCACTCACTTACCAAAGGACCCCACTTGTAAGTATCTAATTCTTTTAATTATTTAATCAGAAGGAATATTCTTTGAATATTCTTTTCTCTCTCAATTGTCATTTCATGTGAATTCCAATCTTCCGAGAACCATATCTTCTTCATCTGAATTCCGATTGAACCCATGCAAGTTTCTAAATTCATTATCTACCTTCTAGTACCATTCAATTTCAATTTGGAGTTTATTTGAGTTGTCTTCTTGAATTTAGTTTGTTTTTGCGTTTTCTTTCTCGTTAGACGTTGAAGTCACGGAATCGTCCGAAGGAGCAAAAGGTCAAGGAAGTAGAAGATTAAAGATAATAAAGATCATCATTGCTAGCAAGGCAAGTTATACCTTTGATCATGTTGGATCCCAGTTTTCTAAAACTACTTTGATTCAAATTACTGCATCTTAATTCAAGTATTTATTTAAATGTTTTGGGTGTAGTAGTTAATTCCAAATTGTTATGCCTTCCTTGTGTAATTGCTATGCCTTGATCCTTTGTCACCCTAGTTGATATTTAGTTGGTAATATTGTAGCACCAACGTGGGTTGGTTAGTACGAGTAGATTGCTTAGCCATGCCACGAATCATTTATTCATGTGAGGTTGCAATTATTAACCTAACTAAGTGAATATGCAATCTTATAATAATCTGTGTGTACTATATGTCTTTGTGGCATGTGTTGCACTTAAACCAACTGGGTGGGAAAAGATTTAGACTGAGGCAAGTGGTGGAAACTGTGTGACATGGTGGCTGTGTGAATTGATGGACTGTGTGAACTGTGTGAGCTATGTGCATGAGAATAATAATCTGTGTGAACTGTGTGAGCTGTGTGCATAGGAATAATAATCTGTGTGACATGGTTAGCATATGGAAGTCTTGCCTTCGTCAATTAAGGACTTAACTTTGTGCGCCATTGAACTGAGCCCTTCCGTACAACCACATGCCTGTTATGGGACGGGCCTAGCATAGTAAGATGAAGTTCTGAAATGCTTTGTTATGATTAGTGCTTGCAACACTAATTATATCTTGTGGATAAAGTGTACAAACTCTACAGAGTGTTAAACAATCTATTCGAATAGCCGTGTCCGCGGTCATGGACATGCTCGGGGATTTCACACGAGGGGTAGATTTTCATAAAACTGTGTGGGAAGGGAGCTGTGTGATCTAAATCATATAGCTATGTGAATAATCTGTTTAGGCTGTGTGTGTCTTTGTGAAATCAAATTGTTAAATTATGATTATCTATTTGTTTTACTTGCTTTCAATCTATTAATTGTATTCAATTGCAAATGTTGCATTTCTGCAAAATAACCACAGAATGCCATTCCCTTGGAATAAGCCTACATGTATAATTGCATTTCTGCAAAATAACCACAGAATGCCATTCCCTTAGAATAAGCCTACATGTATAATTGCATTTCTGTGGTATGACTTGCGAGTACGGTGTGTACTCACGCTTGCTTTGACGAATCAAGCGTAATCAAGGAATCGCCATCAACAAGATCTACTTCAAGGATCATGGAGAACTAGGTCGCAAGACTTCACCGATTGCTGTGGGCATATGGATGGGTCTCACCGAGTTATCCTGCTTCATTCATTGCAGCCTTCATTGAGCTTTTAGCCTTCGAGGCATTAATTGTAGCTTTGACCTTAAGGTCTTTACTCGATATTTATTGTATTTGCCTATTTATTAGTCATCTTTGTATATGGAATTGATATTTCACCGATGTTGTCCTTTGTGTGCACTAGCGTGATCTGGACTAGTGCAAAGATATACAGAGGGTCCAGAATTGTATTTTTGGGTCCCGACAACACATCAACTATCATAGATGATTTCATCTACAAATCATCTGTGATAGTCAACTATTACAGACAGTTCTGAGTTAATAACCGTCTGTGATAGTCTGCATCACAAACGGTTTAAAAACCATCTTTGATGACTTAATGTCATTACTGACCCATAAACTCAGACGACTCACGAAACCGTATGTGATGATATTTTTGAACCATCTATGATGACCTTTTCTGTAGTAGTGATGGTGGAGACTTGGCCGAGTGGATGGTATGAGACCAATGCAGGGATTGCATGAGGTTGGGTTTGTGGAATGTCTCGCTTGAGTTGATTAAGGACCGAATCATGTGCCGTATTTTCTGAACTAATAATTGTGCAACCAAAAGTCTAGTATGGGATAGACTTGGCTGAATAATTTACCGAGTCATGGTGTTATGACCATATTGTGGCCAGTTTGGGTTGGGTTGTTGGACCTAGGCCATAGGAAGGCGTATCTCTGGGTACACACCCATTGATTGTTGTGGTGGTACCAAGTCAGGATATGTCTACTCCCCCAACAGTGGTATTCCATGTAGTTAAAGTGTTCAAACACCCGAGGATTGAACCCATTGGATGGTGTAGTATTATGGCATGTTATTGTAAAGGGCTTATTATGATCTTCTTAGTTGCACATCTACGGAAGTGTGTCAGACGGACATCAATAGTTGACCATATCTTGTGAGTAAAATATTACAACCTCTGCAGAGTGTATATATAATCTATTCGAATAGTCATGCCCCCAATCATGGGCTTGGTCCAGAAAGCCACACTGGTTGTTTTGACCAATTTGGGATGGGAACATGTTAACTTAAAACTAGTGGTAGGAACAAGATACTTGTAGGTGGGTGATACTAGATGTCTAGAGTTAGGTGGATGCAACCTAATGTCTAGAGTTAGGTGGATGGAACTTGATATCTAGAGTCAGGTGGATGTAACCTGATGTCTAAAGTCTGGTGGTGGGAACCTGATATCTAGAGTCAGGTGGACGAAACCTGATGTCTAGAGTTTGGTGATTGGAATCTTGTGATCTAAAGTCAGGTGGATGGAACCTGATATATGGAGTAGGTTGATAGAACCTCATGAGTAGAAATAGGTGTGACGAGGATTGAATAATCCTCAATTAATAAACCTATTTATCTATAATATTTATTGTAGATAATAGTATTATAATATCCCTCCTACATACCCCCCCCCCAACGGTCGGAGATACTTGTCACGATCGGTCTAGGTTACGACCACCCTCTAGTCAGAAAGTCTATTATGACTAGGTTAAATCAAGACCACCTTCTAATCAATAAGTCTCATAGACAGATATGTGAGCCCTATCTTATCAACTAGGGACCCTATACACCATGCCCAATGATGTGTGGTAGCACATACAACACGTACACCTTTGTGACTCTAACATAACCGCACACACCTCTCTCTATCTCTGGCAATAACCATCTAGCGAACATGCAAGGAGGACGTCTCACTAACAATATATAGCCATCATCCACATACAGATTCTAGCAACTGTCAAGGCGTCTCTTGGCAGGCAACAACTACCACCCCTTTGATGCTTTATAGGGGATGGTGTTGGCAGATGGGAGGCGAGATGGAGAGACCATTGATAGCATTCAAAGTTTCAGTGACACATGGTGCATTGTAATCTCACTCCATACAAGAACATAGGAGTAGGGTTATTATTATCCTAAGAGAAGGCATGAACCTATCTAAAAATACCCTGACTCTTCCTGCATGATCTCAAGAGTCATGTTCCCGCATTTACTTCTGTAAGATAGATAGTAATTCATCAACAAGGTGGACAGAACCTTGTTGCATGATAAAACTTGCTTATACAAATGACATTTTGGTTTTAAGTTAAAAGGCTAGGTCATAGTTGCTCAGCAAAACCTACTTTATGCTAAAATAACCATAAAACCCCTCCTTTGGTAAGCCAAGTATATAAATATGTGGATTCAGACTATGAGACTGAAGACCTAGTGTATGGATACTTCTATGCATCCAGCTTTAGAAATCAAGATGACAGTCATAACTAGGTTATAGCCCCAGTCGATTGCCTATGGCAAATCATGGGGGGTCCTTTTGGTTTATTTATTGTTTGTTTTTGTTTAGTCTTTGAACTCGACGGACTATCGGCCCGTTATAAGAATTTGGCCTTAAGGCTTAATTGTGATTGTATGTAATATTAAATACTCTTTTACTTAAGCTTATGTATGGATGTGATATTCATCGATATTGTACTGTGTGAGCTAGCTACTGATCATAGGACAAGCTTAGAATACACGGAGGGTCTGGATGCAAATCTGGGTCCGACAAGAACATTGCATGCAAAACAATCGAGAAAGAAAGAATAGTAGATACAAAAGATAACTAGAAATATTCAACTAGACAAGAGAGATTAGATACATATTACATGAAGTAGACAAAGGCTCCTCGAACCTCGACTAATTAGTTGGCCTTCTACTTGGTAATTAGACGATCTAATCCCAACTAGAAGCACTAATTTTGCCAGAATAAGAACTAGGCTAGTCTAACCTAAGCAACTAGACCATGGAGGCTTTGGGAGTCGAAATCTCGGCGACACCTCGACAAAACTCATGGCAATTTGTCAATTCTGGATGTCCAAAATAGAGGGAGTGGTGCCCTTTTATAGTTCTCCCAGAATCCCTCAAGCGTCGGGCAGCGCTTAGCAAGTGCTAGGCGGTACTTAGGGGCTATTTGGATGGCTCCCTGTGGCCTTCTGCCTGGCTCGGGAGAGCACCTGGGGTCTGCCAGCTTCCTGTTTGCTTCGGGCCTGGGTGCCAGGCGCTAAAAATGAGCGCCTGGGAGCCTGCCTCCCAAGCAGCTCAATCAGGCCCTAAATTTTTCAATCCAACGGTCTATTTTTCATTCAACAATTTCAGGCACAGACTTCCAACCAAACAACCCATCTTCAGGTTTGCCTGGCCAGGCAAAAATCATCTACTTTCCAGGCTACCTCCAGGCACCAGTTTTTTCCAGGCATGGAGCCTGTGTGGGGCTGCCTAGGACTGTGCGACAAGCACCACATGGAGTTTTGAGGTGGTTCCTCGGTTCCATATGCTTCCATATGTGTATGACGTGTTCGCCCCTTTCGAATCATGTCAGTTCTCTATCAAAAACTTACATTGGTTTCCAAAAATTGAGTAGAGTCCATTTTCTTGAGATGCAAATTGAGCCTTTCCCGAGTTCACATGAACTCCTGATTTCGGGGGACTTCTAGAAGGTTCTAGAATGTCAAAAATGGAGTGGAGAGATAGTACATGGGGCAACGCACCCTTAAGCGCTGGGCCACACTAGCCATGCGTCGGGCAGTGCTAGCTAGGCCCGAGGCCCAGTTGTAGATGGGCTTCAGTCTATTGAGGCCCACAATGTGCTTTTCATATTTTCCAAATGATTTTCATCGGTTTCTGCAAAATAATTGAAATAACGAGGCAACTTTTATACATGTACGGAGGAGGTACATCTGTTATTTTGGTTACTGAATGAAAGCTAAAACTTCTTTTAGACTTGGTGTAACATCCCAATTTTCTGAATTTCAAAACCTTTTGAGTAGTTCAGTCATGTAGGAAAATTCACCAAAATTATATTTGAATTTAATCAAGCTTAAATGGACTTTTAAATGTCAAAACAGTTTAATGTGACTAATATGAACATCAATTAATTCTAAAACTATTTTATTTGAGTTCTTTGTGCTTAGAAATATATTTTTTTTAATTTGCCATTTGGATTTACTAGTATTTCTAAAATGAAAAACCTAATTAAAATCTTAGAGAGTCTTTTGAGCAGAAACCCATTTCCTCAGCCCATTCCTTGTTCTCTCCGGCCTAGTTCACCAGCCCAATCCACGCAGCGTCAGCGAGAACAACAAATACCACTTCACTATCACTACCGGTGGGACCCCACCGCTGCGCACTCTTGCGAAAGGCTAATACTAGATGCCTCATCACAGATGGTAGACTAAAACTGTCTATATTACATGCCATCACAGATGGTTCATATTGATAACCGTTTGTGTTACTGCCTGCCCTAAAAACTGTTTGTGAAGAGGTAATGTCACAGACGGTTCATATTGAAAACCGTCTATGAAATATCACAAACGGTTCTAAACATGAACCGTCTGTGATAATTGTAGACTTCACAAACGGGTTTTAATTATAACTATCCGTACTAATATCGCTACAACTCCCGGTGAGTGTCTTCGTCGCCAATGCGTCTCTTCGTCACATCAATGCTGCTTCGGCTACTTGATGTGTCTCTTCGTCTCACGTGCCAAATTTATTCCTTGTTTTATAAAATGGATCATCTACCATCGAAGATGATCATCCCCTCATATAACTCTAAAGCAGAAATGGCTCTCTCTTTTGTTTCCTTGTCGCTGGCATGGATGGCCTACCTGGCCATACTCTACGAGCACCTCTCCAGCCGTACGTTGACGAATGTTGCGGAATGACACTATTTCAATAGTGTCTTCACTCATCTATCTGAGGATTTGCCGAAGCAAGTGACGACCACCTTCCGTCGTCTTTACATCCTCCTCCGCCGTGTCTTCTAGGTGATCTCCCACTTTTGGCGAGTTTACCGCGTCATCGACATGGTCCTCCACAACGATGTTGCACGTCTCCAGGAGGCTTGCCGTCACTTAGACTGCTTAATCGAGGCGGCGGACGACCGAGTCGACCATGCCAAGACCCCTCAAACAAGGGAAGAGAGCCCATGGGCTCAATTCTTCTTGATTCAACAGTCCGAGGGTCTTTGGGAGACACTCGAACGAGCACATCAGTGGGTGAACGCATTTCGGTCTTTGTTCGCTGATGATCACGAACCATCTATTGTCAACGCCGCCGCCTATGAAGTTTTGAAGACGGAGATAACAGCCTACCTCCGCCACTAGAAAAACTTTGTTTATTTAGGTTTCTACTTTTTTTTAATCTTTGTAAGAAGCGACTGGCCACACTGTTTGGCCATATGTAAATTCCAAAATGAAAAAAAAAATCAGCAGTATTTAAATGACAAAATTTTAGTGGTATTCCATAATAGAACCATCTGTGATATGGTCTCATATCACAAACGGTTTCATAATACAACTGTCCATGATATGGTCTCATATCACAGACGGCTCCATAATAGAACCGTCTGTAATATGAGACCATATCACGAACGGTTCTATTATGGAACCGTCTGTGATAAGTATCACTCTTTATTAGTAGTAACCCGCTAGGGTTTGCTCCCTAACCCGTCACTCCCCTGTGCCTTTACTCTCATCTGTTCCCCTCCCCACCCGAGTGCCCCCAACCTTGACGCCGCCGCCCGACCCCGTCGCCGACACCGCCCTTCTTCCCGTCACCACCGGTTGTGGCACCACGGTGCACTGCACAAGACACTTGTACGATAAGGGTGTCTTGTGCATTGTCACTACCATGCCACAACTATAGTGACGCTGCCTTCCCCTCTTCCTCCTCTCCCCGGCGTGCGCGACCCCGGCTACCTCTCCACCAACCTACCCCGGCTACCTCTCCATTGACCTCGGCCTCGGCTACCTCACCACTGACACCAGCGATGTCAAAGTAAGACAGATCTATCACCTATTGGTTTGTGGTTTGTGCTGTTGGTACGTATTCATGTGAACCGAGCTATAATGTGGGCTACCTTATCAGTTGATGGTCGGTTTGGACACCCTTGGCCTTGCTATATTGCTTTCTTGCCCTTTGTGACTGCTAGCTGGCTAGATGGATGGATGGATTTGGAGGTGGGGAATGGGGTTGTGTTCGGGTGTGACTGCTGGTGCTGTTAGTTATGGATAGAAATGTTTGTATGCTCTGTGTGATTTGTCTATGCCTAGCACTGGGAGGTATTGCAAATTGGTATTTGTATGCTCTATTGAACTGCTCATTGATGTTAATTGTCTTATGCTGAAATTTAATTGATAATTAGTTCATATTTGAGCTCTAATGAATTGCTAACCGTTGTCACTTTGATCTTCAGTTTATCAATTTGAGGCCCAGTAGTTTGGGGCTTCCTCCTCCCTGGACTCAATTTAGTTTCATGCTTGAGCTTGTTTTGGTTTACTGATGTGAGTTGATTATTTACTGAAGTGGGTTAATTTATTAATTAAGCATGGTAAATGAAATAGAGGTGGGTTAATGCATGGTGGAGGTGTTGCCGCCAGTATTGCATCGCACTCAGGTAACTACTCCCCTCCACACTCTATCTCTTTCCCTCCCCTTGCTCTGTGATGTAAACTGAGGGCTATTGGTGTATGTGCATTCTGTGCATCTTGCTTAGTTCATGTTGTGGGTTCAAATGGGGCAAAACATCAGTCTGTACACATACAAATTTTTGTACATGTAACTAATCTTATGGTATGTTTCTATATTGTATTCTGCTTTTGAAAGCGGCAATTAACTTTTTAGATTTGTAACGGTTAGGCTGATTTGTAAAGCTGCAATTAACATACAAATTTCTAGAATTTTTACCTAGCTTGTACCTATGATCATCAATTATTTATTAATTGGTGTGTATTATATTCCAAAACAAGACCAAATGAGTCAAAAACTACTACAACACCTCTTCACCTGTCTCTCGCCATTTATTTCACCTTTGTTTGTGTAACCGTGTTTATGCTGGTCAAGTTCTCCTCCCTTGCGTCCCAGGTACGTCCTACCATTTTATTCATAATCTCTTCTCTATAAAGTATCTAAGCAGTGGCTTCTTGTGCCTTTAAAACTGACTTTTATATATATATATATATATATATATATATATATATATATATATATATATATATATATATATATATATATAGTCCCCAACCACTTTAGGGGTCGTGAGGAGGATGAGGCAGCAGACTACGGGCAACCTCATCGAGCACTGCAAGTTCAAGAAGCATGGCTACCACGAGGCGTGGACATCCAATTACGGATGACATCGATAGGTAATTGGACTTGACATCAAGAATGGTTGGTTCTTGATACATGAAGCCACTTTTGGTCGGAAGTGGCGTCATGTATTAGCAACTAACCATTCCTTGATGTCAAGTCCAATTACCTATCGACGACATCTGGTAATTGGATGTCCACGCGCTTTCCTTGCAACCTTGCTTCATAAACTTGCAGGCTCGATGAGGTTTCTCGTGGTCAGCTGCCTCATCTCACGCTCCACCAAAGTGGTCAGAATCTGAACAATACATATATATATATATATATATATATATATATATATATATATATATATATATATATATATATATATATATATATATATATATATATATATATGAAGCCGTTTTAAAGGCACAAGGAGCCACTGCTTGGAGACTTTATAGAGAATATATATCACAGACGGTTTTATCTACAAACTGTCTGTGATACATCAGCTATCACAGATGGTTTCATTTACAAACCGTCTTGCTAGTTAGATATCACAAACGGCTTTATATACAAACCGTGTGTGATAGTCAGCTATCTCAGACGATTTCATCTACAATCCGTCTGTGATAGTCAGCTATCACAGACGATTCTAAGTTAATAACCATCTGTGATAGTCTGCATCACAAATGGTTCGGAAACCGTCTGTGATGACCATGGGTCATTACTGACCCATAAACTCAGACGGCTTAGGGAACCGTCTGTAATGATGTTTTTGAATTATCTGTGAAGACCTTTTCTGTAGTAGTGCAGAATCGTCTTTGTCCCAGACTCCATCTCCGAGTCCCACCATCAGCATATACTCGGACACGCCCTCTCAGACCCTATTTAAAGACCCGCATCCACGTCAAGATCTTCACACCACTCTCCTCTCTTGAAACCCTAATCTTGCTCCTCGGAGCGCCGACTTTTGCCGTTTCAATCCCAAGAATCCAAGCACCGCTGGAGCTTTTCTTTGCTGGATTGTGCCACCGTCGGTGAGCCTTCGCCCTCTTCATCATTGGAAATGGGATCACCTCTTCGCATTCTACATGATTCACACCTTTCCGTCTCCAGAGTGCCACCACTTCGCTGTCACCCCCGCAAGCCGAGTCGCTCCGCCGCTTAACTTGTCACCGTCGCCGCTGTGGTCATCTCCGACGAATACCAACCGCGTCATCATGTTTTCTATGCCACTTTTTCCTAGATCCGAACCTCTGTCATCGCCAGAGAGCCGCTGTTGAGTCACCATGGCAAGCCAGCTCACGACCACCTCAGCCCCACATCACCCCATCGCCTTTGTGTCATCCCCGTCATCACCGTGTGCCAAACACATGGCAAGCCCAATCCAAACCAGATCCAAAACCCAAACCCAAAACCTAGATGGATCTAGTTCATTGTGAACCTAGACACTACCAAGTAGGTCCCACTTATCAGATCTACAGTACCGTAGACCTAGGAGCCATAGACCCGTGAACCAAATCCATGGACTTGGTCCATAGACCAGAGGTCCCTCCTGTCAGCCACTGTTTTAATTTTTTGGATTTTCTTTTAATTCTGGAATTATGGTTGACGTCAGGATGACAAAATAATTCAGAATTTCCTTTAGAAAGAAAATTAAGGAAATTCAAAATAGTAATTCCTTTATGTTTTTCTTAGGTTTAGATCTTCCAAAAGCCCGTTCTTCCTCATAAGAACTCCAATTGAGCCCATTCAAATTTCTAAATTCATCTATATTCAAGCTCTACCTTCCTGAGATTTTTATTTACTTTTGGAGTTTATTTATTGTAACATCCCAAAATTTTGGTCTGTTTTAAAGTTTTAAAAGAAAAGTAACCATTTGATTTTTTTTCTGGTAAAGTTAAAAGCTTAATTAGAATTTTCAGAGTTCAAAAACAATTTAATATGATTAATGTCAACATCAACTATTATCAAAATTATTTTATTCGGATTCTATGTGCTTGGATATATTTTCTAGAATTTTTCTAAGTACTTCATTGCTTTGAGGTCTACAAACTGCTTGAGCGTGGTGACAACCAGTGCAAATCTCCCGGGTACAGCACGAAGGACCTTTCTGACCACATACACTTCCTCCATTCTATCCCCTAAGCCTCGGATCTTACTGACAACTGAAGTCAGCCTTATTGAGAAATCATCGATAGATTCATTGTCCTTCATGCGCAAGTTCTCAAACTCACTCTTGAGATTTTGCACACGCACCTCCGTGACACGATCTTCACCAAGGTGCATTGTCTTAAGAGTCTCCCAGGCTTCCTTGGTGGTTTCTTTCTCTGCCAGCAGCGACAACATTTCTTCCGGCATGGCTTGGAAGATTGCCGCGAGCGCCATTTGATCTTTTCTTTCATCGACAGCTTCCTTCTCCATAATTGCATCCCACACGCCCTGAACATGCATGAAGACCTTCATTTTCACCGTCTAAGTTGCATAGTTGCTCCTTGTGAGCATCAGGCACTGAAGGCTTCAACTGTCTTCTCTCGGCGGCGCCTTCGATGAGCCCTCGTTGTCTCCGGTGATTTCACTTCCCATCGACCTCGGCATTATTTTAGGCATGCAAAGACGAAGAACACAAGCTCTGATACCAAATATTGGCCCGAAGTTCTTACTTGCCGGAGCTGACAACGAAGAACAGTGATCACACACACCAGAAAGTAATTTCCCGACACGCCACAACCTGAGTCGCTTTTCTGTTATTTCTGGATGCCATTAACAACCGAACCAACTAACTAATTACAGCTATATGCGATCGTTCAGGTAGCTATCACCTGATCCGATTTTCGTGGCACGGCTCCAACAAAAGTGCCGGCGACTTCTTCCTACATGCACTACATGCAAAAACGTGTACACGTTCATGCTTATTACATGCTGGACTCCCTAATCAACATAATTAACGTGGGAAAAAGAAGAAACGACGAGATTATATCAACAGTCCATGGCGTGGGGAACAGGAGGAATGAGAAAGAGGGGAACTGGCGGAGCGGACTTGTGCTGATGTAGTGATGATTGGCCTGGCCCGACGAGTTTATAGGGCCACAATCGATGGCCCGCCGGTCTATGGTGGGTTCGATCCGTGGTGTACGGTGGACCCAGTCAATGCGGCAGGCGGGCCAACGCGAGGGTTTGGTCATGCAAAGAAGCATGCTCCATCGATGGCCAATCCGATTTCCAGATCCCCTTGGGCGCTAATTTGATTTCAAAGCCCACTTGTGCTCTCCATTCTTGTGGACTAGGCAGATCCGTCACATAATAACAGACAAAAAATGTGTCAAAAAGAACTTGACTGGACAAGCAATTTGAGCTAGATTGGAGCTTGCCTCGAGCTCAATCGAACCAAGCTTTGAGACCAGACTTGGCTTAAGCCCGAGCTCGAGCTTTAGTCAAGCTTGGCTCCATTAGGCTCTCATACATACGTATATGGAGTGCTATAATACATCAATATCTATCATTTTCGAGTCTATTTCATGCCGAGCTTGAGCTTATATGCATCTATGCATATGCACATGCATTTTAGAATTTGCGAGCTTTACCAAGTCTAGAATATAATAGAGCTGGGCGAGTCTTATCGAGTCGATTATGGGCTGAGTCTTAACTCTTAAGCGTAGACTACTTCGAGCAAAAGCCGATGCTCAGCTTGAGGGTCTGTTTGGCACGGCTGTAGTTTTTTTTTTTTTTTTGAAAAGCGGCTTCCTGCTGGGTTGAACGGCTGGGCTGAAGAGATTTGGTGTTTGGCTGTCTGGCTTTTAGATAAACTGGTTGCCGCTTCCGAGATAGGAAATGTCTGAAATACCCCTAAGGATAGTAACAGCTTGTTTGATGTCGTTTAACGTAATTAACAACATTTAACGAGAACTATTGATGATAATTAACGATGCTAAACGCAATTGACGACAATTAATGCAATTGACGTCAACAAACGCAATTAACGACGATTAACGCAATTGACTGCAATGAACGATGATCGCCGCAATTGATCGTATGTAACGACGATTAACGACAACATACCCCAATTAACGCAATATACCGCCATTAACGACAATCAACACAATTAACGTAATTTAAGACAATTATTACAACAAATAATTATTATAAACAATTATGACAATAAATAATTATTATAAACAATTATTACAATAAGTAACTATTAAAAACAATTATTACTTTGGGTAATACCTCCTATACCAAATTCTATGATTGCTTTGGATAATACCTCCTATTCTATGATTGGATTTAGTTAACGATGAGCGAATATCTCCTATGCCAAATTCAAATGTCCTTAATTATCATAATATCATTACAGAAAATTATCAAATCAGCAAGGATGCTCTGAACCAGAACCGATGGCGGTCCCAACAATAGGGTGAGGTTAGGCGGCCGCGAGGTAGCCGGGCCGTGCGCCGACAACCCCCAGGCGGCAAGAAGCGGCAAGTGAGAGCGAGCTAGGAGGAGGCCTTGAGCCATCGAGCCACAGCGGCCGGCCGAGGCGGGAGGCGAGAGCGGGGAGCCAAGGCGCAACCAAGGCGTGAAGAAGGAGACGCCGGGCCAAGCGCGAGCCGCACCACGGCGCTGCAGACGCCTAGTGGCGCAGACAAACCAAGGACGCGGGCGGCGGCTGCTGGCCCACCGCCAGCGCCAGGAAGCCGAGCCAAGAACTGGAGGAGGTGGTGCCATGGACCGAGTTGGGGCAGAAGAAGCCGGCGCCAAACGCTAGGAGCAAGAACCAAAGAAAGGAAGTGGGAAATGGAGGTAAAGAAATGAGGAGGAAGAAGACCAAGAAAGAGATGAAGCTGTGTTCGGCCGAAGCAAATGAATGGATGTGTCATATACTTAGCTTCTAAGACAATTTAGTCATCACTATTTTCAGGCCATTGCAAATAGTTGGTTCTGCTATACTTGTCAAAGCTGAGGATAGGCCAAATATGGAGGAAAATGAAATCCATTCAGTAGATCTCGTAGGCATGAGAGATTGAGAGTTACTGTCAAGGTACATATTTCTTCCTTCATGTTTTCCTTTTCAAGTTCTTGGTGCTTCATTTGTTGATTTCAATAACAATAAGAAAATGAAACCACAAGACGACCAAGGTAAAAGCAAAAGATATATGCATTGTTACTAGTTACTACTTGATACCTAAGCGGTAATCGAAATCTTGTTGACCGAAAAGGCGACTAGAGGGGGTGAATAGGAGCACTATCTATTTTTGCTTTGATCCGATTCAAACATGATATTGACTCAATAGCTATGAGAACTATGAAGATCAATATATCTAAGCATAGCGGAAGACTTGTACTTAATTCCTTCAAATCCCCAAAAGAAACGACCAAAAACACAAAAATCAACCTTATAAGCAGTCTTGATGAGCGATGAATGATCGAACCGGATGAGCAGTGGCGGTCGTACCGCGATCCGGTCGAACCGGATAAACAATGTCGGTCGTTCGCATGAACAATAAAAGCGAAGAATGAGCGATGCTTGAGCCTAAAAACGAAAACAAAAATCGGCGTAACTTTTGATCCGCTGGCCAAACTCCACCAAATTTGAAACACATCATCCTAATGATGTCGAACCTATTCAAGCAACGATCGAGAAGATCCACGTCAAAGTTTTGATCTTTTGCATTTTACCGAAGGAGGGTTCAAAACCAGAGCAAAAAGCGTAAAACTTGATCCAAAACTTGCTCGTGGATGGATGATGATCAAGATGACCTTAGATGGGTTCCCACATATCCCAGCAAGCAAGATCAAGAAGAAAAACCAAACAAAAACTCACGGATCAAAGAAAACCTCAAATCACCAAATAGAGAAAAGAAAGCAAATGAACTCATCTTTGAGAGAACTTTCTTTGGATTGATTTGATATGGTATTGGTTTACACCACTCCATCAAGGAGGACAAAGACTCAATACATGAGCACAAAATCAAATCCAACTCTCTAGAACCCTAACCTCCACTAATCCTCTCCCTAAGCAAACTAGGGTTTCAAACACAATGAAAGGGTTGAGGTGGCTATCCAAAGACACCCCTATTTATAGTGGAGGCTTAGACCTTCTAGAAGAGTAACCCTAATGGGCTCCGTTAAGGCCCAAAACAAGCGGGTCACACTGCACGCATCTCAAAGCGCCGTCTTCACTTTTCTTGACCTAATCCACTTCTTGGCGCACCGACTTGCGCGAGGGTTGGTATTAGGTCACCAAGGCGGTATTTGGTAAAATTACCAAAATACCCTTCTCGATCTTTTGCAAAGACCGAGTCCCATCTTCGTGAAGCACCTCCCATGCTTCGCCACGTGTGGTTGATCGGTGGCTCTCTTCATGTCGGCAAGTCTCTCCCATCCGCTCCCACCGAAACCACCATGGCACTTGCACCGACCGCATGCCCGCTTGATCGAACCCGTCGCCCGAATCGCCTGTTCGGTCACCTTTATCCGTCTTCGCCATGCTTGACTCCATTGACCTCACCCGCATCCCGATCGTCTTGGACCTCGGCTCTCCAAGCTTAGTCCCGATCATCTCGCCGTTGACCGTCATTGACCTCCAAGCAACACGCACATCAATAGACAAAGAAATCGAATCCGGAAACAAGTTCTTCACAACTTAACCCACGTTAGTCAAAACATGCATCATGCAACACATATGCCATGAAACCCATGAACTTGACCTAACCCAAAAGCAATTCTCCAATTGAAATGACAATCAGAACAAAATCGGTACTACCGCTATGTTATGGCGGTACTCTACCGCTTGCTAGATAATCAAGACTCCATAATCTTGCGTTGTACCGCTACCGAGAAAACCAAAACTTCTCAAATTACACTCGTTCGGAAAAACCATACCGCACACATGCGGTCATTCGCGATCTTGGTACTACCGCAACCAAGGCACGGTACTATCGCCTTCATGGTCGTATGCGCGCCTTACACGCCATTTATACGACCGATTGTCCCGACACTTCTTTCGAAAACGCTGTTTCGACAAACCGAGAACGACATTGCCAATTGTAACATCATCCTAAGATCTCGGGCATATCCCCATGATATCCACAATCTCCCCTTGATGAACACATTGGCAATTTCCCTAAATGCAAATTTTGAGGTTTGAAAAGGTAAAAACTCGACGTATTCACTCAAAGGGACAACTTGATCCAAATGCAAGAAAAAGCAAGAAATGACCAAGTTGACTCTAGAATAGTATCGACAAGTGAGATCTGCAAAAGAAAGCGAGAAAGCTTCATTTTCGAAAACGAGTCAAAATCTCACTTAAGGTCCATATGAAAGAACAATTGTTCGATATGACCTTTGATCATTGTGAGGATCAAGAATTGCAATTCAAGTTCAGAAGTAGCAATAAAACCATAAGAATGCAAATAAGAAACTCCCCTCACTATGATCCTCGAATTTCAAATTTTCTCCAAGTAGCTCCCTTTTCAAAACTCCCTTTTTCAAACAACTTCTCCCTTTAACACAAAATTTTGAAATATCTTCTCCCCTTTGACAATGGAGTCATCAAGGAATCACGCCTTCCTCTCGTCCGAGATGACAAAAGCGAATGAGGAAAAAACATAAGATGGAGTATGCATGAAATGCAATAGAGTGGCTTCAATTTTTTGTATTTTTCAATTGTTGAGTACAAGAAGCTTTGGAGATTACCCAAAAGAACAAGTTAGCATTTCTAAAGTTGCACAAACAACATATCAAGCCTAACAGCGCTAGCAAGATCATGATAAAACATATATAACAAAGCTAAGCAAGAAGGCTCAATATAAAGCAATGAATTTTAGCATTTTAAGCAAAGCTTCAAATCTAGCAAGTTCATCAATAGTGATCCTAAAATGATACTGGCCATGTCAAAATGTCAACGTGAGATCCAAAAGCTAACCATGACCACATTAAGAGACAAAAAGGTCCTGAATTGAATCATTTTGCTCAATTTTCTCAAATGCCCATTTTCAACTGTTTTTCAATTGCAATGAATATTCAAGTTGATAAAGGTCTATCTTAGTAAAGAAGATCCCGGACTAGGAGCCATCCACAATCTCTTCCTAAGTTTCAACCAATTTGACAATTTGCATTTTTAGCATTGTGCTAGATCTCAAGCCTCACTCGACCATCCCAAGCAACAAAAGCTTAAGAGAGTGGTCTAGGTCATCCAAAAATCCCCCTGAGTTCATGCCTAGTACCATGGCAAGCAGTCTCATGAGAAAGAATTGGTGAGATCAGTTCTTTTGCACAAAAGAGATCATTTTTTATTTTGCACAAGAGCAGTTTTAGATTCTCAAGAACACAAAAAGCTCAAGTAATGATCAAAGCTAGATTCAAGAGCTAACAAAGCAATTTTGACAGGCCAATGTCATAAAAGGAGCACTAATTATGAATCGGCTGAACAATTCACAAATTGCTAATTTCTTAGTTCAAGTTGTTTTCAAGTTCTAGCTCATACAACAAAGACTTAGCTACACATGTGAAAGCATGATAATTCTAGCAAGTCAAAGAACTAGACATGGCATTGAGCAAGAATTTGAAACACTAAAGCTCCAAAGGGTAATAAGCAAAGCTTCATCAATTTTAAAAGATAAGCGAAAAAGCTTATATTACAATGCATCTTTTGGATTTTTCATATGAATGCAATATGATACAATGAGATGCAAGAAAAACTCAAGAACCTAAAAGATCAAATGAAAAAGGAAAGATCGAGAAAAGATCCAACTCCCCTCAAACCAACCCATAGGGATAAATTACCCTAACTCACTCCTCAAGGTGGCAAACCTTGTTGGGTCTAAAGGCTTGGTGAGGATATCATTAATGAGCCTCGGACTCCACAAAATGCAAAGACAATATCGCCCTTCTCAACGTGGTCTCTAAGAAAGTGATAGCGAATGTCTATGTGTTTGGTCCTAGAATGTTGCAATCGGGTTTTAGCAATGTTAATAGCGAAGTGTTGTCACGAAGAGAGAACACTAGCAAAAGTTAACCCAAAATCCTTAAGAGTGGAGACCATCCACAAAATCGACTCTGACAACTAGCGGACTACATATTAAACTTGAAGGGATTGTGCAATGTAAGACCGCTTCCTAGATGACCAAGAGACAAGAGAAGTGCCTAAGAAATGACATGTGCGGATGTGCTCTTTCTATCTAGCCTCTGACCCATAAAATCGAATCAAAACCCCGAATGGTCAAATAAGAAGAACAAGAATACCAAATACCATCTTGAAGGGTAGAGTGTAAATACCGAAAATGCGCTTAACGGCTTGGCGATGTGAAGTCCTCGGTGGCGCTTGAAACCTCATGGAGGCGGACCGCAAGTGGATGTCCGGTCTTGAGGCCGTCAGTACGAAGGAGCCAATCATCTTTGCGGTACTCGCGTTGATCCACGCTTCTCCTTCCTCATCTGGATCCAGCGATCGAAATCGCCATGGGAGTGGCGATCGCTTGCGATCACCCATATCAAAACGTTTGAGCAAATCCTTGGTGTACTTCGTTTGATGGATGAAGATCCTTCCTTGCATTGCTTGATTTGTAGCCCAGTAAGTAATTAAGTTCTCCCATCATGCTCATCTCAAATTCCTGGACATGGTCTCGTAAAAAGCTGAAACAAGAGCATTAGAGGAACCACCAAAGATAATATCATCAACATATATCTGAACAAGCAGGAAGTCATTGCCATGCCTAAGAATGAAAAGAGTCTTATCTACTTTTCCCATTTCAAAATCATTCTTAAGCAAGAAGGTCTTAAGTCTATCATACCAGGCTCTAGGGGCTTGTTTAAGACCATACAAGGCTTTGGATAGCTTAAAAACATGATCAGGGTGCTTGGGATTCTCAAAGCCAGGGGGTTGCCTAACATACACTTCCTCCTCTATAAACCCATTCAGAAAGGCACTCTTAACATCCATTTGATGCAACCTAAAACCTTTAGATGCAGCAAATGCAAGTAAGATGCGAATGGCTTCTAATCTAGCAACAGAGGCGAATGTCTCATCAAAATCTAACCCCTCAACTTTGGCTAAAGCCCCGAGCTACCAATCTAGCCTTGTTTCTAACCATAGAACCATCCTCATTTTGTTTATTTTTGAACACCCAGCAGGTTCCTATAACATTATGTCCACTAGGAGGTTCTACAAGGTTCCAAACTTTATTTCTTTCAAAATTCTCTAACTCCTCATGCATGGCATTGACCCAACTAGCATCGAGACAAAGCATGTGATATATCTTTGGGTTCAAAAGAAGCTACAAATGCAGAGTGAGAGAAAAGACTCGGATCATGATACAGGTGAGTGACTCGCTCATGGAGATTACCAATCATCGATCCGGAGGTGTTGCTTCGAATGTGCAAAGGCGCTGGAGGAGATAGCGTTTCCTCGACCTCCGCAGTCTTCTTGACGAAGAAGATCTGGCGAGGAGCCTCAATTGGAGGTGAAGCGATCGTTCTTGGTTCGGATCTTGGGCTGCTTTGACAGAACATCGACAATGTGGAGGAGTAGTATCAAGTTCATCCTCATCTTCTTCAACAAAAATGCTCTCTGTCACTGTAAGTCACGAAACATCGGATCTAGCTCGGGGCTAGTCTCATCAAAAGTGACATTGCATGTCTCTGGACAATGTTAGTTTCAACATTAAAACCGAAAACCCTCGAATGAGTAGGATAACCCGAAATAAACCATCACAAGTCCTTGATTCAAATTTATCTAGGTTCCTGTCTTGAGAATAAAACACTTGATCCAAAGACTCGAAAGTGAGAGACGAGAGGGTTTTACCAAAACGAAGCTCATATGAAGTCTTGCCCAAAGACGGTCTCAAAAAGACACGGTTTGAAATATGGCAAGCTGTAGCAATAGCTTCGGCCCAAAACCTCCTCGGTGTGCTATACTCATCCAGCATCGTTCTAGCCATCTCAACTAGAGTCCTGTTCTTCCTTTCCACAACGCCATTTTGCTGAGGGACGTGTGGAGAAGAGAACTGATGCTCAATACCGCGCTCATTACAAAAAGAGGCAAAAGAAGCATTCTTGAACTCCGTGCCATTGTCACTGCGGATCGCTCTCAAGGCACCAGGAAGTTCAGAAGCCAAACGAAGAACAAGGTCATGAAAATGATCAAAAGCCTCATCCTTCGAAGCAAGAAAGAACACCCAAGAGTATCTCGAAAAATCATCGACTATGACAAGAATGTACCAATTGCCACCGACTGACCGAACCCTAGCAGGACCAACAGTATCCATATGAAGTAACTGTCCCGGTCCGTCAGTCATGACCATAGTCAATGATGGGTGTGGCGCGCAACTTGCTTGCCATGCCTACAGAGCGCATATCTGACATCCTTGACGACTTTGAGTTTAGGCAAACCTCTCATGAGATCAAGGCCGCTAACTCGTGTCGGATGATCAAAACCAATGTGCCCCAAACGTCGGTGCGAGCCGGATATCGAAGAAGATGCAATCAAACACTTAAGAGATCCGACAAGCGATTTAGAAAAGTCGGCTCAAAAATTCTACCAACTCTAGAAATCCCAAAACGAGGCTCACCAAAAGAATCAAGCACACGACGGGCATTCTTCTTAAAACGAGTCTCATAGCCATCATCGAGAAGTCAGGAGACGAAAGGAGATTGTACCTTAGCTTAGACACAAGCGCGGCGTCCTTGAGAATGAACTTGTCGTTCACCCTAATCATTCCAGTTCCTTCAATGCGCCCTTGTGTATCATCTCCAAAGGTGATGAAGGCATCACCGTTGATCGCGTGAAGGAGGTGAACCATCTTGAGTCTCCGGTCATGTGGCGTGAACAACGGTCGATTTAACCATGTGTTCTTCCCCTTCCGCGGCAATCCTAAAAATCAAGGAACAAAAGAGCGATGTGTCTCAATACTGGGGTTAGTTAAAAGCGACTTGGGAACCCAGTACTGAGACACTCGTCTGCGAGTAGTATGCAAAGCGGATGTGCTATCCTTGACTTTATTAGCGCTTCTATTTTGAGCAATGGTAACGAGAACATGAGATGCATCTGTCTAGGAACATGGTGATGAGTATGTGCAACAAATCCTAGGTGGGGTTCTTCTTTTGTACGTGACCATGTCTCATAAAAGCTCTAGGTTGATTAGATGACATTCTAGCAATATTTTTCTTAGCATTCTTCAACCTCATGCCAAACTCAACCAAATGTCCACTCTTCTTGCAATAGGTGCAATGGTATTTTGTACCACCGGGAGAAGCACCTTTTGGCTTAAAAGAAGGTTGGACAAACCTGCAGATTTAAAAGCAGTTTTTGCGGGTTGGGTTTTGAATTCAACTAAGCCATTTTCCAAGACACGAATGACATTAGGCTTGGACATGTCTGAAGCGAGTTGTATCCTAAACCTTGCTTCTTAAAAGGAGTTTTAGATTTATCTAGAATCATGTTTAACTGTTTTTCACCATTAGAGAATCTTTCTAAAGTATCCTTGAGATATGCATTCTCTTTTTCAATATTAACACATGATTCACAAGTCTTGCCCTTAATGGCTCTAGCATGTTTCTCCTTAAGATGCGCAACTTCAAGCTTATAGGCGGCACAAGAGGCACAAGATGTAGAATCAATTGTGTCCTTAAGTTTGGCAAATTTAGCTCTAACTGCTTCTAGAATATCCTTAACTTCATGTTCGCGTTCTAAGCAGAAAGAGCAAAAGCTAGATTTCACTTTACCAGAAGCATCCAACTTGCTAGACTCTAAGCATTTTTCACATGGAGCAGATTTAACATCAATTAGCTCGGTTCTAGCATTTTCAAGTTGATGCAAAGCAATATCATGAGCAGATTGCGCTTTAGACGATTGGAGTGCAAAGCATGGCAAGATGAACATTCATCAACATCTAGACTTTTAGCATTCACAAGCTCTAATTTCAAACTCTCGACTTGTGACTCTAGATCCTTGTTCCTAGCCATGGTGAACTTTAAAGCTTTATCTTGACTAAGCAATTGCTCATACATGTTATCGCATCTAGTAGAAAGAACATCATAGGAGAGAGGTACCTCATCATCGTTATCGGCGTCGGCAGTCGGCCATGAAGCTTATCTTGCCGTGAAATCCTTGGCCTTCCCTTCTTGTCTTGAGGAAACTCCTCCTCCTTGTCCTCCTCGCTCCCGAGTCCACATCGCTCATGGATTGATCTCCAAAGCGCAAGAACTTCGGTGAGCGACCTTCATGAGCTTGGCGAAGATCATACTTGGGCTTGCCCCTTGAGGCTTCTTCACGCAACCTTCTCATGATTTCCCTTACCTTTCGGCTTGGGGCGGTTGGCTCGGATGTGATATAGCTCTCACACTCATAGCATGTCACAGGCCACCTCTCTTCTGCTTCGACATTGTTATATGCCCGTGTGACTTTCTTGGCTAAAAGAGCTAAATCAGCCTCGGAAGACTCTCAAACTCTTCTTCTTGAATAGCGGATAAACACGCAAGAGAAAAACCGGAAAAAGACTCGGAAGAACCATCAGAGTCCCTTGAAAGGATCGACCACCAAAGCCATGTTATCCTTCTTAGGATTACCGCCTCTCTTGATCTCATGAGTCTTTAGCTTGCTATAAAGCAGCTCCAAAGTGAGATTAGAGATCGGCGTTCTCCTCTATGGCGCTTGCCTTCATCTCCCACTCCTTGGTGTTGATTGCACCCAAGAGGTGGGTGGCATTCTCAGATTGAGAGTACTCAATGTCAATGACTTTCATCGATTGATCACCTTGTTAAAGCGAGTAAAGACGTCATCGATGCTCTCACCAGACGCATCTCGAATTTGTTGTACTCTCGCTTGTAGACATTCAGCGCTTGCTTGATCCGGGACGATCCTCATGGTAAGTTTCGAGGGTGTGCCAAATCTCATGTCTTGATGCAAGATTGCAAATCCTATCGTACTCTTGCCTACCAAGCCCGGCATATAGAAGGTTCTTTGCCTTGTTGTTGTTAGCCAAGAGGGTTCTTTGAAGCCGCGTAGCAACCGGGCAAAAGCGAAGAGGATCGAACAACCTCCCATATAGCTTGTCCTTCGCTCTCAAGGAAGACTCGCATGCGATTCTTCCAATAGGCATAGTCGAGCCCATCGAAGACATGCGGCTTGGTCGAGTACTTATCCATCGCCAAGTTCAAAGGACGGTTAAGATCAAGATTGAACTAACCGGCTCGATACCACTTGTTGGACCGAAAAGGCGACTAGAGGGGGTGAATAGGAGCACTATCTATTTTTGCTTTGATCCGATTCAAACATGATATTGACTCAATAGCTATGAGAACTATGAAGATCAATATATCTAAGCATAGCGAAGACTTGTACTTAATCCTTCAAATCCCCAAAAGCGACCAAAAACACAAAAATCAGCCTTATAAACAGTCTTGATGAGCGATAACGATCGAACCGGATGAACAATGGCGGTCGTACCACAGTCCGGTCGAACCGGATGAACAAAGTCGGTCGTTCGCATGAACAGAGAAAATCGGTGAATGAACAGTAAATAGCCTGAAAAACGAAAACAAAAATCGGCGTAACTTTTGATCCGCTTGGCCAAACTCCACCAAATTTGAAGCACATCTTCCTAATGATGTCAGGAACCTATTCCAAGCAACGATCGAGAAGATCCACGTCAAAGTTTTGATCTTTTTGCATTTTACCGAAGGAGGGTTCAAAACCGAGCAAAAACGTAAAACTTGATCCAAAACTTGCTCGTGGGTGGATGATGATCAAGATGACCTTAGATGGGTTCCCACATATCCCAGCAAGCAAGATCAAGAAGAAAAACCAAGCAAAAACTCACGGATCAAAGAAAAACCTCAAATCACCAAATAGAGAGAAAGAAAGCAAATGAACTCATCTTTGAGAGAACTTTCTTTGGATTGATTTGATATGGTATTGGTTTACTGACCACTCCATCAAGGAGGACAAAGACTCAATACATGAGCACAAAATGAAATCCAACTCTCTAGAACCCTAACCTCCACTAATCCTCTCCCTAAGCAAACTAGGGTTTCAAACACAATGAAAGGGTTGAGGTGGCTGTCCAAAGACACCCCTATTTATAGTGGAAGCTTAGACCTTCTAGAAGAGTAACCCTAATGGGCTCCGTTAAGGCCCAAAACAAACGGGTCACACACGCACGCATCTCAAAGCGCCGTCTTCACTTTTCTTGACCTAATCCACTTCTTGGCCTTCCGACTTGCGCCATGGTGGCATTAGGTCACCAAGGCGATATTTGGTAAAATTACAAAATACCCTTCTCGATCTTTTGCAAAGACCGAGTCCCATCTTCGTGAAGCACCTCCCATGCTTCGCCATGTGTAGGTTGATCCAATGCTCTCTTCATGTCGGCAAGTCTCTCCCATCCGGCTCCCACCGAAACCACCATGGCACTTGCACCCCCTCGCCGCTTGATCGAACCCGTCAGACCGAATCGCCTTCGGTCACCTTTGTCCGTCTTGCGCCATGCTTGACTCCATTGACCTCACCCGCATCCCGATCGTTCGGACCTCGGCTCTCCAAGCTTAGTCCCGATCATCCTCGCCGCTGACCGTCATTGACCTCCAAGCAACTCGCACATCAATAGACAAAGAAATCGAATCCGGAACAAGTTCTTCACAACTTGACCCACGTTAGTCAAAACATGCATCATGCAACACATATGCCATGAAACCCATGAACTTGACCTAACCCAAAAGCAATTCTCCAATTGAAATGACAATCGAAACAAAATCGGTACTACCGCTATGTTATGGCGGTACTACCCTCAAGATCGTAGTATCAAGCTCCATAATTCAAGGTTGTACCGCTACCCAGAAAAACCAAAACTTCTCAAATTACACTCGTTACGGAAAAACCATACCGCACACATGCGGTCATTCCGCGATCTTGATTACTACCAAACAACAAAGGCGCAAGATTATCAAGATCAAGGGTCGTCGTCGCTGTCTTACACGCCGATACGACCGATTGTCCCGACACTTCTTTGGCGCTTGTTTCGACAAACCGAGAACGACATTGCCAATTGTAACATCATCCTAAGATCTCAGGCATATCCCCATGATATCCACAAATACAAAAGGTAACCGGATGAAGAGGACATGTAATATGTTGTTGGCTCTCTAGGTGGATGCCTTGCCCTGGGCCTTTGGGTGCTCAAATTAAATGCACACATCCTTTAAAATATTAATTATGTCGTTCTTATATAATCATGTATATCATACTTCATATTAAGAATGACTTCGATTTCACAACGAACTTAAGAGACCAAGAATGCAAATATATATATATATATATATATATATATATATATATATATATATATATATATATATATATATATATATATATATATATATATATATATCGTGAGATGCCGAGCACCCAAGACCTTAGGCCGATCTTTGGAGAAGACAGGTCACGGTACTACGACTCCGCCTAGCTAAAATTTAATCCTGGGTCCGCCACTGACCAGTAGCGAAGCACCAACAAAAATTAAGAAGGTGCCAAGCTAGTGGATTTTGTATTAGTCTTTTGCTAGGGAGGGCAAATATCATAGAAAGGCAAATATCCATGAAACTCCACCGGTGGGCACAACCTAACGACGGTCTAGAGTATACAGAAAAAGTGTTTGGAAATCAGGAAATCTAGCCACAACTTGAGAAACCTGGGTCTTGGTTGTGCCAATAGCTTCAAAAACCTCATTGTATTATCTAAAAATACATATAACATCAACAAACTAAACAGTCCATTCCTACAAATCATGGGATGCCCCATTACCAGTATATATGCAACCAAATAAAAAAAATGAATTTCTCTACATCACGAAATATCTTTAGCAATTTTAAATGATGATTTAAATATAACTCCCCTTGTACCGAAAACTGCAGATTTCGATTTGTTGCCTTCTTAATCTGACAAACTTCTATCCTCACAAAATGTTGTGTGATTGTGTCATCAGGTCCTTCTATGAATATAAACATACTTTTCTTAGATGGATAATGGAATCCTCGACAATAAGACATACTGGTTCTAAGCTAATTGCAAAACTCCAAGCTCACAATACTGAGAAGCCTGAGTTTTTGTCTATTGGAAGAACAAATCCAACAGAATATTGGATAGAGAGATGGTGTTGGAAAAATTAGCTCCTATTTCAGCACCTCTCATCTTTCCATAATTTACATTCATAGTTCACATGGTTTCTGTATGGAAAATCAGCAGCACGTATTTCACTGTTGATCCATACATCCAGTACACCCAATAGGGCCAATCATCTATGGTGCAGAAATACCTCTTAGGGCATCTTCAATAATGGTCACCTCAGTCGTTTCTTAGCTGCTATGTCACTCAAAAGTCTAGTTGGAAAAGAGAGGATGTAAAGAGAGAGAATGTGTCATCTCTTATATAAGAGACAAACTGGGCACGCAAACCATCGCAAATTATGAGTGTGTAAGAAGAGAAGATGCGTTGAAAATGAATGATTTTATAGATAACTTGTTGGAGATGTTGTCTCTAAGGTTGTCTGTAAATGAGTTAGAGGCTTTAGAGACAACCTATGAGACAAACTGTTGTACATGCCCTTAGCGAAGTACCCTAACCTATCAAATTATAAATCTAGATCACAATTCTGTAACACTCTGGCTATGCGGAAGCCAAGATGTAACCTAGACTAACAAGCTAAATCCAAAACTACAAGTTCTTTGATCAATTTAACAACAAATGAAAGCTAGACCACGACTAAACATTTCTAGTAACAATGCTACATAAAGATTTCAGCAAGGTAATAGAATCAAAACAACGGTTATTATATCTCAAGCAAGATCATAAGCATTAGGAATATCATTCAACTAGATAGAGATAACATCTAATATTTGAAACTCTGAAGGAAACCATTTGAAGTACCAAAAGACCAATTATTATATTAAATATTCCTAAAACTAAAGAAGGTAATAGAGCTATTATTCTGGTAGTGGAGTGTGCAACAATGTGATATGCATCCGTGAGCTACTCTCCCCAAAGAATGTCATCCTCGATGGTCACCTAAATAATAAAAGCGAGAATGAGTCCAAGACTCTGCAAATACAATTGAATATCATAGGAAACATCGAATCAAAGATAGTTCATTCTCCATATTTTGAATACATAAGAAAATGATATGCAATTGATGCAAATATGAATATTATACCATCCACTTCTCTTCTACATATACCGGTATAGCCAGTGATACACCCGTCGGTGTTCACTTAGGCTAGCATTATCCAAAATGTTGGGATCCAAGGCCCGCATTCTTTGGGGAAAGTAGCTCACGGATGCATATCACATTGTTGCACACTCCACTACCAGAATAATAGTTCCATTACCTTCTTTGGTTTTAGGAATGTTTAATGTAATAATTGGTCTTTTGGTACTTCAAATGATTTCCTTCAGAGTTTTAAATATTATATGTTATCTCTATCTAGTTGGATGACATTCCTAACGCTTATAATCTTGCTTGAGATGTAATAACTGTGGTTTTGATTCTATTACCTTGCTGAAATCTTTATATAGCATTGTTACTAGAAATGTTTAGTCGTAGTCTAGCTTTCATTCGTTGTTAAATTGATCAAAGAACTTGTAGTTTTGGATTTGGCTTGTTAGTCTAGGTTACATCTTGGCTTCCACATAGCCAAGGTGTTACAGTTGGTATCAGAGGCGGGCTTTAGGTCCATGGTGAATAGGTTAACAACCTAGGTAACTTAATTTGCTAAAATTTGTTAATGGTTAATTAACTTAAAACTTGACACACTAGTGCACAGTAGGATGGGATGGGTCAAGCAATACATTTCCATTTTCGTTATGTTGCCTTGTTAATCTATGAAATGATATGATCTTCTATACCTATGAATTTATTCTATGATTGCTATGAGATGATCTTGTCTACTCATAATTGATTATATTGGTTATGTGTGATGACAGTTGATGTTGAGAGATTGAGGTCGTGGTTGTAGCCCTGGGCTTTGCTAGGTTACACCACCATTCGTAGTATAGGAATAGAGAAGTAGATACCCTAATTATCATAGTTATAGGTGTTGAGGGTCAGTTTCTTTAGAAAGGTTGTTCTCTTCCTTGAGCTTGAATTTTGGCCAATTCTGGTTATAGTTGCGGTTGATGAATTTTTTTCTTGAGTTAGTGTTTACAATACAGCTGATGAGTTTTCATTGGTCTTTCTTGCTTCCATAAAGCGATTACTTGTTCTCCTGACTACTAATCTATTGTGTTTTTGTGTGGACGTCGGTTATTAGCAAGATTGATCTTTTCATAGGAGTTCTGCCCTTCTTCTTGAAAAATATGACTCATTTATTCGCTTGGTATTCTGGATACTAAAAGTTTTCTATTGTAAATTCTTTAACATGTGAAAGCTTTGGCTCTATGTATTTCTTTTAGATTATTCCGAGTGTTGAAGTTTAATGCATCTCTTTTTTCTGAAGGAAAGTGTTAAAATCCTTTTGTGATTTCTTGTTATAGTTAAGTTAGAGATTGTAATCAAATAAATTGATATGGTATGGGTATCAAGTGGAGTCAATGGTGTGGTGCATAATTAATCTTAATTAGTAACCCTGGAAGTGAAATTGATTAAGTTGATATTGTCATCTACTAATTCTTGATGAACTATAATTATGAGTAGTGACTAAGAGTATGTCCATACCTAATTGGAGTCAAAAGAGTTATTAAGAAGTATGGAGGAGTATGTCCATACCTAATTGGAGTCAAAAGAGTTATTAAGGAGTATGGAACATTGATGAGTTGGTTTGGTCATTAACATTGTTTAGTTGCTAATCTTGTTGGATTATTTGGTCCCAATGGATTAATCTAATTGTGTGGAAAGGGAAAACTTGAGGAGATACTATATTATTGCCTTAGCAGATATTTCGTGGGGTTATCTTTTCTGTAGATTTATATGGTTTCTACATTTAAATATTCCTCAGTATGATTAATTGTTGGAATTGTGTACAAAAGGTTGAAGGGATTGAATATCGGCAGATCTAGAATTTATGGGAGGAGTTCTGGATAGTTCTTCTATATAGAATGAAAGGATGAATTTAGTGTGATTTTTCCCAAATCTAAACATAAGGAGGAACAATTGAATATGTGTTTGTAAATATTCATGTGATTTGAAAAGGAAAGTATGTTGCAACTAGACTTCATAATGAAGCCAGTTGATAACAACGATAGTCGGAGTGCAATTGTTATGCGTTGAAGTTTGGTGTTGGGCACCACTACGAGTTGAACTGATATGTTTTAATAAGTGGATTATGCCCACATGATTGTGGAATTGTCGGATGATAACATGTCCTTGATGAAAGGGTTTTGGTAGGACCTTTTAAATTGTATAGTAGATCCCTTCTAAAATAGAGTGGTTGTTGTAGTGAGGTTGTATGGTTTTGGTATACTCTCATTTTGAAGATGGGATGAAAAAGTAGTATAGAACAATTTGGTGAACCTTTGGGGGCTTTATAATGGAAGAGTTGACAATAAAGAATCGTGTTAAAAGTGTATTATTCTTGATGTTAGTAAGATTGTTTGCATGGGGTTGTGACTTGTGGATGTGATGATGACTCCTTTAGAAATAAAGTAATTTGATCGTCTTTCGTAATATCGGTTAAATGAAAAGTTTGGAGTTTTGCATTCATGATCTTTGGTAGCTCATGAATTATGTGGTAGCTGAAATTTGTTGAGCAAATCGACGTGTTGGAAAGTTCTATTTGGTTCTTGAGTGATTCATGTGATTTGATCTTAAAGCCTCTTTTGTTTGAGTTGGCAAAGTGAAGTTGTAATCAAAGAAATTTTTTTTTGTTAAAAGAAAGAGTTTAGTAGAAGTATTTGAGGGTGGACTCAAGTTTTGTAGCTTGTAGCTTATTGAAGCGTACTTAACCTGGTTGTTTGGCTACATAAGAGCTTCTCAAGTTTCAATCGCAATGTTTTATTCTTATTGGTTGAGGTTTGGTATTCTCTTCTTGTGGGACTTGTACCCTTAACTATGGTGTCATCTTTTGCCTTCCAAGATCATTACTATTTGACCATCTCTCTTGGTCTTGTGTACTGCGAATGGTAAACGTTTTCTATGTGCTGAAAATTATTTTTATTTGCCTCTTCTTTTGAGATAAGAATAATCGATTTGTTTTACAAATCCTTATAGAGTGTATAGTGGCAACTAATTAGTAGTGGTCAATTATACGAGGTTGTGAGACCTTGGGTTGCAAGTTAATTGAGGAGCATTAGAGGATGAATTGATTTTGTGATATATATCTCGTAGAGAATTGGTTCTCAAAGGAATGATGGTCGTTCAAGGCAAAACTGATTATGTTGTTACGACTAGTAGAATCTATAGAGAATGGTGATGAAAAAAAGAACATTTGCTCATGTTGGTGCAGTATTGAAATCATCAAATAGTTAGAGCATTGTGATGGTGTTTTTGCATGGTTGTGTAGGTGAAATCGAACGTTGTGGCTTAGTGAGGGTTCAGGATTTGTGAAGTTAATCGTTTTGGGTAGTTAATTAATTAGTGAGGAATGTTGATATTAATGACTGAGAATATTGTTTGGATTATGGAAATTTTAGTCGTCAGATCTGAGGATTTCCTATTAAGTATACCAGAAGTTCATTGTAAGAGTCTTAGAGGTGGAATTTGAGCTTTGCATTTTTATGTTAGCACTTTGGTTGCCCAATGATTATGTGTAGAACTAGAAGAATAAGGGTGGATTCCGAAAAGTAGGATGATCAATGATAGAACCCTTTTGATGTAATACAAGAGAGTGTGTGATGTGAATTCCGAGTTGTTTATCCTTAAATGATTGAGGTGAAATCTATATTGAGGTACGTTGGGAATTATTTGTCAAGGTAATCCCTTTGGTAGAGACATTGACCAGAGTATGTTATTGTGGATTGGAAGAGTCTCTCTACGTAGGTGTAGATTTGTGTTCGGTTTGAGTATAACTTTGAGATTGCCAAGTTAAAAGAATGAGTTAGTGTGTCATGCGATGATTTGGAATCTCATGATTCGAGAGAAAGTTTAGTCCTAAAAAGGGAAAAAAAAGAAAAATTGAGAAAAAAAATTCTCGGGTAGTGAAATGCTCTTTTGATTTTTGTTTGAGCTGTGTGTTTATGACAAAGGTCGTTTGCAATTTGAGTTGGCTTTATGTTCCCATGTGTGATTCTTTCTAGTTCAAAAAACAATAAAGGAAATGATTGAATTGGGTATTTGAGTGATTTCTCCTTTGGCTTGCGTAGTGTTTATTTGCAAACTGCCTAATTGAAAAGTGAAAAGCTTTTCATGATGAACCTTCGATTTTGGATTTGACTCTTTTGGGTGGGGAGTTGTTAATGCATGGTTTCGACGAGAATTCTTATTTTTCAATTGGGTTCTGTTGTAAAGATGTTGTTTAAAACAAGTTTTGTTGTGCGTTTATGGTTAAAAGAGGTGCTTCTTGTTAAGATGAAGGGATCGATTGAGAGATGGAACAAGAATTTCGTGTGTTATGTGCAGGTTTTGAGGTTTGGTACCAAAGGGAAGGATAGCCCAAAGTATATTGGATCGTTTTCAGTAGTTGTGGGGATTTGGAGGTTGGCGTATCGCCAGGACCATCTCGAGTCCATGCGCAGAGCACGGAACGTCTAGTATGTTATGGTGCTGAGTGAGAACCTAAGAGGTCTAGAGCTTGAGACTTAATTAGAGCCGTAGGCCAACAAGTAAGACATTACCTTTGAGTCCTGTGTGTTGAATGTACCTGTAAAGATTGAGACGAGTGTTGAGGTGTAAGACATTGGTATCCATCAAATGTGATGTGGTTCCATAAGTCCGATAGGAAAGCGACTTGTGAGCTAGAGTCTCGCATGCGCGAGCAATACCCGGATCTGTTCACGACGGGTATGTGTTTTTCGTTGTTAATTTTTCAGTTGTGGTTATTCTTTCGCGTAGATCGGTGTGAAGATTCGGGGTTAAATCCTGTTTAAGGGGGGGTAGAATGTAATACTCTGAAATGTTCTAAGAGAGGAAAACACTTAAAAGAGAAAATTAGAAGGATTAAAAAGGGATTTTTCGCAGAGGTTTGAGAACTTGGGCCTCGGGCCTTTGGTCCACGAAGCCCAAAAGGGAGAGGGGGCCGGCCACCAATGAAAGAACGAGGGGGAACCCTAGCCTGCTACTGTAGCATGCCTCTACTACAGTAGTGCCACAGCCTGCTACAATAGACACCCGCCTCCTTTGGATGTTGCCGGCCAAGAAGAAGAAAGGAGGAAGATTCCTTCGGGTGCCGCTGACCAAAGAGAAGGGAAGAGGAAGAGGGAGAAGGAAGAGGAGAGGAAGTTTCTCGCGGGGTTTTCAGCGGATTTCATCATGTCTTCAAGGGTGAATTTCAATCCTTTGTTGATTTGTTTAATTATTTTCCATGCGATTGATTTAGGACAGTAGATCGGGGTTTTACTGTTGTTTGTGGTGCTGTAGTTTTGAAACTGATAACTACGAAATTAGGGTTCATCATCTCCTGAAGAATTCTGGGATTTATCAATATATTTCCATGGAATATAAAATCTCATTATTTAGAGTTGTAATTTGGGAGATATATTAATTTCTTTGCTGTTGTCCTGAAACTCTGTCAAGTTATAGCAGCCATTTTAACTGGTAGATTATAAATTGATAATGGCTGAATCAGGGTTGTCCACCAACATTACTTTTGTAGGAGATTCTTTGAGCTTTCCATAATGTTAAAGAACACAATTTTTGGGTCAGCTGAATGAAAGTTATAGCTATTCTACTGCTGCTGTCTAGATTGTCTGTCCGTTTCTAACAGTGGTTTTGTTGGACCGAAAAGGCGACTAGAGGGGGGTAAATAGGAGCACGCTCACTTTTTCGCTTTGATCGGATTTAAACATGATATTGACTCCAATAGCTATAAGAACTAGGAAGATCAATATATATAAGCATAGCGGAAGACTTGTACTGAATCCCCTTCAAACCCCCAAGAGAAACGACCAAAAACACAAAAAAAAAACGCTGATGAACAGTACTAATGAACAGTACCATCTGTGCCGGATGAACAGTGCCGGTCGTACTGAAAATCGGAACAACCGGATGAACAATGTCGGTTGTACCGTAGTGAATAGTAAAATTAGGCGAATGAATAGTAAACAGCCTGAAAATGAAATCAAAAATTGATGTAACTTTTGGTCCGTAATTCCAAACTTCAAGAAACTTGAAACACACCTTCCTAAGGATGTCAGGAACCTATTCCATGCAACGATCGTGAAGATCCTTGCAAAAGTTCTGACCTTTTTCCGTTCGAATGAAGGCTGCTCCAAAAACCGAGTCAAAACCAAAATATGATCCAAACACTTGCTCGTGGGTGATTGATGATCAAGATGATCCTAAATGTATTTCCACGTGTCACAGCAAGCTAGATCAAGACAAGAAACCAAGAGAAAACTCGTGAATAAAAGAAAGACTCAAAATCATCAAATAGAGAGAAGGAAAGCAAAGAGACACATCTTTGAGCAATCTTTTCTTGAATTGATTTGATATGGTATTGGTTTATAGCCACTCCATCAATGGAGGACAAAGACTCAATACATGAGCACGAAATCAAATCCAACTCTCTAGAACCCTAACCTCCAACTATCTTCTCCCTAAGCACAAAAGCAAAACTAGAGTTTTCAATTCATGAAAGGGTTGAAGGGGGTGCAGCCACCTCCCTCCTCTATTTATAGTGGAGGCTTAGAGCTTCTAGAAGATTGAACCCTAATGGACTCCCGTTAAGGCCCACACACAAACGGGTCACACACGCACGCATTTTAAAGTGTTGTCTTCATCTCCTCTTGGCCTAATCTGCTTCTCCACGCCTTTGTCTTGCGCTGGTTTGTAAAGGTCACCAAGGCGGTATTTAGTAAAATTACCAAAATACCCTTCTCGATCTTTTGCAAAACCGAGTCCCATCTTCGTGAAGCACTTCCATGTTTCACTCGTGTAGGTTGATCCAATGGCTCTCATCATGTCGGCAAGTCTCTCCCATCCGACTCCCAAAAACCACCATGGCACTTGCACCGCCCCTCGCCGCTTGATCCAACTCAGAGTAATCGAATCGCCTGCTTCGATCACCTTTGTCCCTCTTGCGCCATGCTTGATCTGCATTGACTTCACCCAGATCCCGATCGTTCGGACCTCAGCTCTCCAAGCTTAGTCCTGATCATCCTCGTCGTTGACCGTCATTGACCTCCAAGCAACCTGCGCAACAATAGACAAAGAAATCGATTCCGAGAATAAGTTCTTCACAACTTGATCCACGTTAGTCAAAACATGCATCATGCAACACATATGCACTGAAACCCATGAACTTGACCTAACCCAAAAACAATTCTCCAAGTTAACCGAAACTTAGAAAGCCCAGAATCGGTACTCAAGATGAGGCTTCAGACTACCGCATCATTGTCGTCACAAGATATACTTCTTGTCGTCTCGCTTCTCAAGGAAATCCAAAACTCCCCAAAAACATCCTCTCTGTAAATTCCATACCACTACTCAAACGGTCACACCGTGATGCGGTACTACCGCCCTCTACAAGCCGGTACTACCGCAAGATCATGGTCGTCTCATGACTTACACGCCTTGATGACCGATTATCCTAACACTTGCTGAAAACGCTGTTTCGACAAACCATTAACGACATTGCCAATTGTAACATCATCCTAAGATCGTGCACATATCCCCATGATATCCACAGTTTTCATATGTTTGTTAAACTTAGTTAAAGATAGAATTAGTAGATCTCGCCAACTAAACTTTTGTAAACAATTTTGTAATCTTTCCAAAGAAATTGAAAATTCTTGTTTATGATAAGTAGAAGGAGAGATATGTATTTTAGAAGGTCGCTGTCCAGTTTTGGTTTACTGTTAGTTCATCGTTATACTTGAATAGATTAAATAATTGAACTATGGGTTTTGGGAGTGCGGATAAGAGCATTGCGAATAGAGTTGTTTTATCTTGTCAAACTTGTTTTGAGGATATTATTCCTTGTAGGCGGAGTGACCTTGGGTTTGGATTCGCCTTCTTTACCTTCCAACTTATCACAACGCGAAAGGTAAGTACAACTTGGATCATCATGTATGGTGGTTGTTCAATCTGGTTATATGATTATGACATGGTTAATTCTTATGAATTATGAGTATTTTCGTTCTTTACATGATTACGTTCATTGGTGATATCAAATTGTTCTATGAGAGAATGCATTCATTTCATTTCCTTTATTTCATTCATTCATGTCTCACCCACAGAGTGGTATTGAGATCCCTATCATTCCAATATGGGCAACTAGATCCTCGTATGAAGGATTCTTTATACGGGCCTTCGATCCTCGCATTTTAGATAATGCGGGCCTTAGTGAACACCGACGGGTGTATCACTAGCTATACCGGTATATGCAGAAGAGAAGTGGATGGCATATTCATATTTGCATCAATTGCATAGCATTTTCTTATGTATTCGAAATATGGAGAATGAATTGTCTTTGATTCGATGTTTCCCATGATATTCAATTATATTTGCTAAGTCTTGGACTCATTCTTGCTTTTATAACTTAGGTGACCGTCGAGGATGACATTCTTTGGGGAAAGTAGCTCACGGATGCATATCACATTGTTGCACACTCCACTACTAGAATAATAGTTCCATTACCTTCTTTGGTTTTAGGAATATTTAATGTAATAATTGGTCTTTTAGTACTTCAAATGGTTTCCTTCAGAGTTTTGAATATTAGATGTTATCTCTATCTAGTTGGATGACATTCTTGACGCTTATGATCTTGCTTGAGATATAATTGTTGGGTCGCGGGGTAGGCTACGATAGCTACAAACAAAAATTTCTATCACGCAAACCAGGAAGCCAAGCAAGTAGATGATCATAGATCGTTACCACCAAACGTGCAGAGCAGCGGAAGAAGGGTTGGAGCAGCCTGGTCCAACGAAGAGCGCGTCGATGTAGTGGTCGTAGTCGATCGTCAATGTCCAGACAAGTCGATCACGGTGGTCGTAGTCGATCGTCCCTCCAAAGAACCTCTCAGAGTTCCTCGTGAAGATCGCGGATCGTCCTCAAGCGCAACAATCGTAGTAGAGCCTCTACGGTATCCACACGTCCAGGGCAGGAACAACCATACGCCGGTGTGCTAGCACCAAGTCGCACGGCAGAGCTCTCAGGAAGATGGCGGCTAGGGTTTTGGTGGTGTTTTCTTGCTTCTCCCAAATAGCCTCATGCATCTCCTTATATAGTGCTCGTGACGGATCCTATCCGGACATGTTTACTCGTACTGGTTTGTTCCAACTCGTTAAGTGTGTGACCCTGTAGGTTCATGTGTAGTTCGGTTGTGACTCGGAAACCGTTTCCGATTACGAGTCGTAGAGGCTCCTAGCAGAGCATATCTCTCCTGTTATGTTAGGAGGGGCAAATCCATATCCGACCAGTCACATTCCTCTCCATGTTTCACAAAGATACCCGAAAGCTACCTTTATAGCTACCCGATTCATTGCAGTAGCGTTTGGCAACCCCTAAGAGTGCTATTACACATGTAGGAAACCATGCTGATCTCAGGTCTAAGGATTATACATCATCATTGCTTGAGACCAGCTAACGACACATAGAATCATAACAATCTCAATAGTGTCTCAAGGTGGGTCTTATCCAACATCATGTTCTCTAACATGTGTCCATATTATTGGTTTGATATCTCCATATCTATGACTCGTGAAACATAGTCATCAACCAATACATATGCTAGTCTATTCATATGTGTCCTCATATGTTTCCGACCAGGGATCGTATAAGAATAATTATCGTAGAAATATAGAGTTTCACAATCAAGTCACATACTTGATAAGCAATATTAACAATATTATTCTAGGAACAAGATAACACATTATCCAATGTCATGAACATAATGAAATATAATCATCTCTATGATTGCCTCTAGGGCATATTTCCAACAGTCTCCCACTTGCACTAGAGTCAATCATTTAGGTATCTAATACCGATAGCTCTTGTGTGTGCCTCATGCTTTGGCTATGTGAGAGGCTTTGTCAACGGATCAGTAATATTTAAATCCGTATGAACTTTGCATATCTTAACATCTCCTCTATCCACCAATTCGCGGATAAGATGATAACGCCGGAGTATATGTTTGGACTTCTGATGAGATCTAGGCTCCTTAGCTTGAGCAATGGCTCCATTGTTTTCACAATAGAGATCCATTGGGCTCGAGGCACTCGGAACCATTCCCAATTCAGCAATGAAATTTCTTATCCAAACACCTTCTTTTGCAGCTTCAGAAGCCGCAATGTACTCGGCCTCTGTTGTGGAATCAGCAACCGTCTCTTGCTTGGAACTTTTCCAGCTCACTGCTCCTCCATTCAAAATGAATACAAAACCAGATTGCGAACGATAATCATCTTTGTCGGTTTGAAAGCTTGCATCGGTGTAACCATTTACAACGAGCTCTTCATCACCGCCATAAACTAGAAACACATCCTTAGTCCTTCTTAAGTACTTAAGAATGTTTTTCACAGCCATCCAGTGACCTTCACCGGGATTAGCTTGGTATCTGCTCGTAACACTTAGAGCATATGATACATCTGGTCGTGTACATATCATGGCGTACATGATAGATCCAATGGCCGAAGCATATGGAATATCACTCATTTTGTCTCGCTCATCAGTGGTAGAAGGACACTGATTCTTACTAAAATTAATGCCATGTGCCATGGGCAAGAATCCTCTCTTGGAATTTTGCATGTTGAACCGATTCAACACTTTGTCTATATACATTTCCTGGCTTAATCCAATTAGCCTTTTAGATCTATCTCTATAGATCCTTATTCCCAAGATATATGCTGCATCTCCTAAATCTTTCATTGAGAAACTTTTTCTTAATGAAGATTTAACAGATTCTAGCATCGGAATGTCATTTCCGACCAGTAGTATGTCATCTACATACAAGATCAGAATAACAAGTGCGCTCCCACTAACCTTCATGTAAACACAAGGTTCTTCTTTGTTCTTGACGAAACCAAACTTTTTGATCTCCTCATCAAAACGTATATTCCAACTCCGAGATGCTTGCTTCAACCTATAAATGGACTTTTGAAGTTTGCATACTTTGCTAGCATTATTTGGATCGACAAAACCTTCAGGTTGTGTCATGTACACATCCTCATCTAGGTTTCCATTAAGGAAAGCTGTTTTGACATCCATTTGCAATATCTCATAGTCGAAATATGCAAAGAATAGCTAGAATGATCGAACAGATTTAAGCATCGCTCTTGGTGAGAAAGTCTCATCGTAGTCAACTCCTTGAACTTGTCGAAAACCTTTTGCGACTAGTCGAGCCTTATGAATGTGAACATTTCCATCCATATCAATCTTTTCTTATAGATCCATTTGCACTCAATGGTTTTGACACCATCAAGTGGATCGACCGTGTTCCAAACCCGGTTTTCTCTCATGGAATCTATTTGGTTTCATGGCTCCAAGCCATTTCTCGAGTCCGGTCCATCATCGCTTCCTCATAAGTCTTAGGCTCACCATTATTCAATAATAATACATCATGCCCATACCTTGTAGGCAATTGACGCGCCTTTTAGATCTACGTGGGTCGGTGCCTTATCTCTGAGTTCAACAACAATTTGTTCATCCAAGAGAGGTTCAATAGGAGTTGAAACACTTTCAGATGTTTCCGAATTTCTTCGAGTTGCACCTTTCTCCCAATCGACTCCTTTTGAAAAAACTCTTTCTCCAAAAGACACCATTTCGCAACAAAAACTTTGTCTTCTTCCGATTGTAGAAATAATATCATTTGGTTTCCCTAGGATATCCTATAAAGAAGCATTTATCCGATTTGGGTGTGAGCTTATCGACGTCAAGCGTTTAACATAGACATCACATCCCCAAATCCTTAGAAAAGACAAACTAGGACTTTTCCCACCCACATCTCATATGGTGTCTTATCTCTTGATTTAGATGGTACCTTATTTAAAATGAAAGCGGCAGTTTCTAGAGCATAACCCCAAAAATACAATGGCAGATCCGATTGGCTCATCATTAATCGAACCATGTCTAACAAGGTCCTGTTACGCCGCTCGGACACCCCATTCCATTGTGGAGTGCCGGGTGGTATAAGTTGTGGAACAATTCCACATTGTTTCAAATGACTATCAAACTCATGGCTTAAAAACTCACCTCCACAATCAGATCGTAAAGATTTGATTGTCTTGCCAAGTTGATTCTGTACTTCATTCTAGAACTCCTTGAACTTTTCAAAGGATTCCGACTTGTGCCTCATTAAGTATATATATATCCATATCTACTATAGTCATCGGTGAAAGTAATGAAGTACTGAAAACCACCTCTAGCTATCGTACTTATTGGTCCACACACATCAGTATGTATGAGTGCCAACTGGTCGGACGCCCTTTCACTACGACCAGTGAAAGGTGTCTTGGTCATCTTTCCGACCAGGCAAGACTCGCATGTTTCAAATGATTCCAAATCAAATGAGTTTAGAGTTCCATCATTATGGAGCTTTTTCATGCGTTTCTCACTTATGTGACCCAAACGACAATGCCAAATAAAAGTGGAATTTATTTCATTAGGCCGAAGCCTTTTCGCATTAATATTATAGACTGATGCATCATCAAGATTTAAAATAAACAACCCATTCAAAATAGGTGCATAGCCATAAAACACTTTATTCAAAAATATAGAACAACCATTGTTCTCTATAATGAATTTATAACCCTTTGCCATCAAACATGAGGCGAGATAATGTTTCTACTAATGGTGGAACGTAATAACAATTATTCAATTCCATAATAAATCTGAAGGCAAAAATAGTGGCATAGTCCCGACGGCTAATGCAGCAACCCTTACTTTATTCCCGACGCGAAGATCCATCTCGCCCCTTGCAATTATCCTACTTCTTGTTAGACTCTGCATCAAATTGCAAATATGAGCAACCGATCCGTTATCAAATACCCATGAGTTAACGTAAGAGTCAAGAAGAAAAACATCTATAACATTAATACACAGTGGAAGTTTTAGTCCCACCATTCCTTTTCTAATCGGCCGGTATTTCTTGCGCCTCTTCCAATGGCCTAGCTCTTTCAAGAAAAGTATTCATTCTCTTGAGTCGGGCGGACTTAGTCTTGGGTTTAGGTTTGTTAGTTTGGATCTCATCCAAACTTTAGCCTTGCCCTTTTCTTGACCCAAGTCTTAGCCTTCTTCTTGAAGCTTGTACTCTTTTGCACCATCATCACATGATTGTTGCTTTTCTTAACGCTACGCTCTGCTATCTTAAGCATCATATGCAGTTCGGTGATATTCTTGTCTAAGCCGTTCATATGGAAGTTCAAAATGAACTGCCCATAGCTTTCAGGAAGCGAAGCAAGAATCAAATCTGTAGCCAACTCTTGGCTAAGTGGAAAACCAAGTTTTTCCAAGCTCTGTGTGTAACCAACCATTTTGATTACATGAGGGCTCACCGGACCACCCTTAGCTAGCTTACATCCAAACAAGTTCTTTGAGATCTCAAATCTCTCAGTTCTTGCTTGTGTCTCAAACATGTCTTTGGCGCCACGATCATATCGTGAGGCCTCTATGTTCTCAAACCGCTTCTGAAGGTCTGAGTTCATAGCAGCAAGCATGAGACAGCTAACATCAAGGGACTCATCACATGCCTTTTTATAGGCGGTTTTAAGAGCAACAGCAGCATTTTCTATAGGCACATCTGTAATTGGTTCTTCTAGAACATATTCCTTTTATCTTGCACGAGAACAATTCTCGGGTTCTTGGGACCAATCAGCAAAATTTGTTCCATTAAGTTTTTCCTTTCAAGTATCGAGCGTAAAAGCAAAAGCTGGATGTAGGTACAGCAGATTGGTGCCATGATCTACAACATAAAATATATGCAAAACTAAGACATATGTTCAATTAAAGTAACTTCTATTAAACAATTTAATATAGATACTCCCACTAAACACCACATCCTCTTATGACATTTAATGATTCAAGATCCATAATCATTTAATCAACTAGTGAGCTTTGGCTTCACCGCTAGAAGACTAGTAAAAATGGTAAGCAACCTTTGCTAATCATATCTACTATATGACTCTTGTTGTTGGGCAACATCTTTATGCTTGACAGACCAACCTTTATGCCCCAAGGTCCACAACTATTATGATAACCTTGTTAAGTTAAACCAATGCCAGCGTGTAAGTGTCTGACACAAACCCATCTAGTCAAGGAGAGTTAATGGCACTCTGCTTTGGCAAGACCGACCATTAAAATACATGACTTTGGATGGTGTGGCATATTTGGGAGGGCATCAATTTAACTTAATATTATGTGAGGGATTTTAACTTCTACCATGTCAAAAGCAATTAAAGCAAAATATCATGCATAGAAATAAATGAACAGGAATGTAAAGGCATTCACAGACAATCAATTGCATTGTGATATAGCGTGACCCTTCTTCATGGTAATCTCCATCGCCATGCATCCTGTTCACCATGTCTTCAAGTGGCCGACTCCTCCAAGCACTCCCACTAAGCTATTATTTCTAATAGCACTAGTAATGAAACACAAGGAGTAAAGAAGCATCACAAGTCGACACACAGGCCGTTATACAAATATAGACAGCCTTGGGTTGCAATTAACATGACACGCAGGTCATGAACATCACACGCATACATGCATCTCATACATGAAACATCATGGGACATACTATTCACATCAATCCCTGCAAAAACAAGTTATGCACAGAATCCAATTCTAACAGACGACATGAGCACACACTACCTATAGCGCCATGCATACGAATACCCAAAGACGGCGGTCCCGCTTAGCCGGTTAGCGAGGGCGGGGTTCGAAGAAACGCCGCCATTCTCGAGGGCGCGGCGGCTCGGAAACTTTTTCCCAAACGACCTCATGCATCTCCTTATATAGTGCTCGTGGCGGATCCTATCCCACACGCTGACGATCGTATTCGACTTGGTTTGTTCCAACCCGTTAAGTGTGTGACCAGAGGTTCATGTGTAGTTCGGTTGTGACTCGGAAACCGCTTCCGATCACGAGTCGAAGCGGCTCCTAGCGAGCATATCGATTCCCAATACACACAAAATATATCGGACGAACCTTAATGCAATATGATCTACGACTAGGTCCTCATCACTTACGACCGTGTCCTATCTTTATACGACTAGTTCAGTATTTGGTCACGCACTCAGTTCGTAATTGCTTACGACCGATTACGACCACTCTGTGACTACGTTCGACCGATCTCGACCAGCTCAGATCAGATATCGACCGAGTTCATAAATCTGTTCAACTTAAGCGACCTACTCGTGTATACTCCCTTTGCCTCACGATGTCTGGTTGAACTCCGGGTGAGATGTTGTGTCATCCATGGATCTGCTCAATTCTTTCTCGATCGAGTGTCGATAAACTTTCGTGGTCAAACACTTCGACTACTAGTGGCATGGCCATGCACTTTCTTTATCCGATCACAACGAGGGGCCCGTAGACATCTCTCCTGTTATGTTAGGAGGGCAAATCCATATCCGACCAAACATTCCTCTCCATGTTTCACAAAGATACCCGAAAGCTACCTTTATAGCTACCCGATTCACGGTGTAGCGTTTGGCAACCCCTAAGAGTGCTATTACACATGCAGAAACCATGTTGATCTCAGGTCTAAGGATTATACATCATCATTGCTTGAGACCAACTAACGACACATAGAATCATAACAATCTCAATAGTGTCTCAAGGTGGGTCTTATCCAACATCATGTTCTCTAACATGTGTCCATATTATTGGTTTGATATCTCCATATCTATGACTCGTGAAACATAGTCATCAACCAATACATATGCTAGTCTATTCATATGTGTCCTCATATGTTTTCGACCAGGGATCGTATAAGAATAATTATCGCAGAAATATAGAGTTTCACAATCAAGTCACATACTTGATAATCAATATTAACAATATTATTCTAGGAACAAGATAACACATTATCCAATGTCATGAACATAATGAAATATAATCATCTCTATGATTGCCTCTAGGGCATATTTCCAACAATAATAACTATGGTTTTGATTCTATTACCTCGCTGAAATCTTTATGTAGCATTATTACTAGAAATGTTTAGTCATGGTATAGCTTTCATTCGTTGTTAAATTGATCAAAGAACTTGTAGTTTTGGATTTGGCTTGTTAGTCTAGGTTATATCTTGGCTTCCGCATAGCCAGGGTGTTACAAATTCAAACCTATAAATTCTTGGACCAATTTCCAACCACAGTTGATGGCAACAAGTAACAATTGTTATCGCTTATATTGGATAGGATAATCACATAATAATTTGGACCAATGTCCAACCACAGTTGATGGTAACCATTAACAATTGCATGAAACTATAAAAAGCGACAAGAAATGCATATCTGGATGGCAATTCAAACCTATAAATTATTGGGATAGAACTTGTAACAGTTCGTTTTTGGACGGTAAACAGTAACTATCGTTTGGAGTTTCAACCCTAATTCAAATTAGTGAGTATTTTCAACAAAAAAAAACTCTAGCCCCAACCTTGATTAAAACTTTCGATTCAAATTCGAATTTGAATCTCTTTTCAAAGTTTCTTTCCCCTTCTCTTTTGGGCTCATCCCACCTCACTCGGCCTACATCCCTCCCACTTTCAGCCTGCTTGGCCCGAGCCTCCCCTACCCCTTCTTCTCTCTCTCGGCCGTGCATGCTGCAGCGCGCTTCCATACGCCAGCGTTAAGCCACGCCCATGTCACGCATGACCCAGCGCTCTCTGCAGCCCCGTGCTCTGCACCTGCTCCCCTGCCACCCTTGACTCTGGTGCCCCCCTCCTCGTTGGGTCCCATCACCACTGGCGTGCCTCAAGACCACGCCTCAAGGCTCCTGCGTCGAGTCCGTACTCTGCGTTGGTTTATGCTGCTGCTACTACCTTTGATCGCTTCGCTTATCCCATCACCAAGCAGCTGCCCTCGTTGCACCCACCTACCTTGGCCACCCGAGTCGTCGCCATGACGTCGTCACCAACTCTGTGCCGGCCCATGCTGCCCTCGGGACCATGCGCACGCCGGAGCCCTCCAATGGCTCTCCCCTCCTCCCCATGGGCTATAAAGGGCTCTGGACCTTCTCTGTGTCTCCCCCACTTCGCCCCTCGTCGATTGGTAAGTGTCCCCAAAGAAATCGCCCGGATTTGGTTTCTTCTCCCGCTCCGGCCGAATCACCCCATTCCATCGCCGATTGAGTTCCTTGCCGCCTCAGCCCAATCGCCGCCACCAAGAGGATCTCCTCGACACCCCAAGGTCAACCCCCACCTCGCCGGCCATCTTCTCCCTCCCCGTCGAGCTCTCTGCACTGACCTCTTCGTCACCGCTTTGGACTCCCGTCGGCTAGCCACCTCGAGCCGCCCGTTCCTCACTGACGCTTCGGGTGAGGTCCTTATCACCCCTAGATGCTCCCTTGGCCTTGAATTGAACTCCCTTGCTCTGCACCGCCATCGCGCCATGCACAGTCTCCTCACCGCCGCTAGGGCTCATCGCCGACCGCCTTAGACACCAAATTCGGCCGTGTCACCTTGCCGGGAGGTTAGCGCTAGACCAAGGATCCCATTTCTGCCCCCACCCTTGACCACCGCAGTCTCCCTCGCTGGCGGCACGCTTCGCTTCCCTTCGGCGGGGAAGGAACATTATAGTGCATCATTTGCCTAAACCGTGCGTCATTAGTTACTAATTACCGTGTTTTGTTTTCGTTAATCTATCGCTGACAAGTGGGCCTGCGATTAGTAATTAGAACTTTTAAAAACCAGTTTTGCTCTAAGCGACTGACCTGTGGGCCCCACCACACTTAAGTGCACAGTGTGCACCCGTGGACCACATGCACAGTGCATGTTCACCTTCGGTCCATGCACTGTTCATATGGGCCGAACCACTAACAGTGGGCCCTATATGTCATAAAATTGTTTTCTTTAAGAAAATAAAAGGAAAAAAAATGTTACTATGCACGTGGACCCCACCTGTCAATGGGTCATTTCTCTCTCTCTCTCTCTCTCTCTCTCTCTCTCTTTATTTTCTTGATTTAATTCAATTTCAAACTTCAGAAGCTCCGTTCTCCTCCATTATAAATCCAAAAATTATGAAATTTATTTCTAAATTTGTCTAAATTCAAGATCTTGCTAGTGCCAGTGGTCTCATTTAATTTTAAGTTCAATTATTATTTCTTATGTATTTATTTGCTCTTTTTGCTTGTTTATTCTTTTCTGGTACGTTCGTCCAAATAGAGTTCGAAAACGCGGAAGATCTCCATTTCGATCATGCGCAAAATTATCAAGACTCTCTTACCTTTAACCCAGATGAGTCAATGCTTTAATCATTTTGAACCTACATTTTATACAAATTATATTCCTTTAAATTACTAAAATTGCATGCTTTAATTCTTTAAGCAATTGTATGTTAACTCTTATGGTAGTTAAATACACATTTGATAATTAATTAATTATTATACCATCCTTTGATAATTGAATCCATTATTCCATGTCACCCTAGTAACTATGTGGTAATTACTAGTTATAGGTTGTACTTAAGGGACATGCTAGTCTTGCTTAAGTACCGGGGCATTAAAATGTCCTAATCATCATCTCTTAAATCATAAAATAATTTTGGGCAGTTATTGGAGGTACATAACTGAAGTAATTGAGATAATTTGGTTTTACTCCTCAAAACCCTAATAAACTGTTATTACCACATCCAGGCGGATGGTATGATGGTGGGTGCTGATGTAGCATGAGAATGGTGGGTATGCGGTATGAACTGCTTGGATGGTTTAAGGACTTAATCTTGGCATGACCTCCCATTATAAAATATGTACAACCACAAGTCTGTAAAGTATAACTTGGCTTAGTAAATTTATTAAACTCTAAATGTCATCTTGCTGGAGGGGTAACGGGATAGTGTAAACACTAGTTACGTCCAGCTTGAATGGGACACTGATGCAAGGTGAAGTTGCCAGTCGTGTTAGGCGTTGTGGGTAATCCAGCTACGCTAGTCGCTGAGGTGAACATCCCGCACAACTTATGGGTGCAGCCCATATGGGTGAGATAACGGGAGGGAGGAGATATTTTGAAAGGTTATTGTGATGATCTCTCAACTACATGACTAAGGAATCATACACTACTACAAAACAGGCTATAGTAGACGCCCCATCACAGACGGTTCCTTTGGAACCGTCTGTGTTGGGTCAGTCCGAACATGGGGCTGGCGCGGAACAACTATCACAGACGGTATTTTTAGAACCGTCTCGTGATATCGCTATCACAGATGGTTGAGAAATAGAACGTCAGGAATTATCACGCATTTGCTTCTATTCACAAACCGTCTGTGATAATCTCTAATCACGACGGTTTTTACGTTACAATCGTGCGTAGTATCACGAGCGGTTCTTATTTAGAACCGCTCTATGATATTTTGTTATCACTGACGGTTCTTATTAAGAACCGCTCAGGAGATTCTCTCCACGCAAGCTGCTCAGGTCCACCGCCGCAGCGGACGCCGCCTCTCGCCATCGCCAGAGTGGAGCAACCCGCCGCCCCCCGCTGCTCCTGATCAACATACCTCCACACTTCAAGATCGATGGGATGAGGATCTAGCTCTTACTATGGGCAAATAGATATTGTAACTTCTCCTCCAAACTTTTTTAAAATTTTGGAATTTTCATATATATATAGCCAAACAACGCGTGGCCAAGAGCTTACAAAAGATTAAAAACTAGAAACCTATCTAGTGGTGGAGGTAGGTCGCTATCTCCGCCTTCAACACTTCAGAGGTGGCGCGCCTTGGGCGGACGGTTTAAGATCGAACGAATCTCGAATACGCCCACCGTGACGCTCGCTCGAGTGTGTCCCAAGACCCTGATCGTTGAACTGTTGAAGAGAGCCCATAGGCTCTCTTCTCTTGCTTGAGGGGTCTCGGCCTGGTCGACTCGATCGCCTGCTGCCTCGATTAAGCAGTCCAAGTGACGACAAGCCTCCTGGAGACGTGCAACTTCGTTTTGGAGGACCACGTCGACGACACGGTAAACTCGCCGAAAGTGGGAGATCACCCGGAAGACACGGCGGAGGAGAATGTCAAGACGGCGGAAGGTGGCCGTCACCCGCTCCGGCAAATTCTCGGATAGAGGAGTGAAGACATTGTTGAAATAGTGTTCTTCCGCAGCACGACTCAACGTATAGCGAGAGAGGTGCGCGTACAGTGCGTGTACAGAAGAGGAGGCAGCCATTTCTGTTTTTGTGGAGAAAGGGGATCAAGGAGGTTGTGTGAAATACATTGTAGAAGGGGACACATCTATATATAGAACAATTTCTAAAGCCGAACGGAGACGAAGAGATATTTGGGGAGTCAGAGCGACGTTGGAAAATGAAGAGATGAAGCCGCCGCTGTGATCGTGAGACGAAGAGACACACGCAGAAAATGAAGACGAAGAGACACGCGGAAAATGAAGAGAGTTATCACAGACGGTTCCGCTGTATAACCGCTCAAAAGGAATCACGAGCGGTTCTATTTAAAACCGCTCAGGATACGTTCATATCACGAGCGGTTGTAGTTAAAACCGTCAGGATATCAGCATTATCCGTCAGGATGCACGTTCTTTTATAGAACCGTCGTGATATTATCACGCAGCGGTTCTCGTTATAAACCGTCTGTGATATACTTTTTATAAGGCGGAAACGCTAGGTTTTGCTCTCACTTGTCACTTCCTCTCCGCGCCTTTAGGCTCTCGCACTCGTTTCGCCTCCTCTAGGGTTTAGGGCTGCTTGGTAGTTTTCACCGCCGACCACGACCTCGGCGCCGCCGCCTCAACCTCGGCGCCCTGCCCGCCCCTTCGACCTCGGCGCCTGACCTCGGTGCCGCCGCCCCGACCACTGGCGCCCGCTCACCTCCTCGTCAGTAAGCCCGACGTCGCCGCCCCCGACCTCGGCCGCCCTCCTCCTCCCGTGTGGGCCTCCTCCTCTCTGACCGCCTTCTCCCCAAGCGCCGTCCTCCTCCCTCTGCCTGCCTTCTCCCGCGCCCTCCTCCTCCCGTGTCGGCCTCCTCCTTGCACCGTGAGTTCTTGTGCGGCATCCTCTCTGTGAGTATTGCTCCTCTGTGGCGCTTCGCTTTGTTGATCAAGGGGCTTTGTTGACATGCTCTGTGATGAACTATGTCTTATAATGAGATTGAATGTGATAGTTAGTTCATACTTGAGCTCTATTGTATTACTTGCTACCGTCAATATGATCTACCGTTAATTGGTTACTTTGATGAGCTCATCGCTCATTGTAAATTGATCGGTGGGCTTTGTTGACATGCTCGTGATGAACTCGCCTTATATTCGAGATTGAATGTGATAGTTAGTTCATACTTGAGCTCTATTGTATTACTTGCTACTATCAATATGATGTATCGTTAATTGGTTAATTTCGCTGAAAGCTAGTTATTACGATTCTTCATGTTCGCTTCATTGAGAGTATTCAGTTTTAGCTGGTAATCTAATGACTAGTTTGTGATTCTTCTAGTAGTCTCAGATGAGCTCATTCAACTTTTCATTTGCCATCTTGATCTCTCGTAGTCAACCTCTGCTTGATCGAAGTTTAATCTGTTTTTAGCTAATGCTTGAGATCGTTTGACGCTTAAGCAAAGTATTGTTTAGAGCTCATAGTTTGAATTTATATTATCATATTCATTTAATGAAGAGTATAGACAATAGGATTGAGATGGCAAAGACTTGTTCTTTAGCTACTCTCCTTCCGAGAGCACATAATATCATGAATCAATATGTTGGAATAGTGTCATGCAATCGTTAATCTCTAGACCTTTTATTGGTCGAGCATTTCCTTCGTCGATCATTTTACTTGATTCTAGTTCTATGTCTTCATTAAAGGCTAGTCTTCGTACATGAAGCATTAAACCTTTGCTTAGCATTTTCTTCGTCGATCTCGACACACTTGAGTGTACCTTTGCTTCGTGCCAATCCTCCACGGCACAAAGCAAATGGTACACTCCAAAGGTGTCGAGCTTCGATGAAGTAGGCTCTGCAAAGATTTGTATCACTAGTTTCCATCTATAAAAAGATCATAAGAGAGGTTTGGTGGATTAAGGAGTGTTAGAATAGAAGTCGTGGATTAAGGAGTGTTAGGAATGTTAGTAGTCTGTTTGAGCTCATTCAACTTTTCATTTGCCATCTTGATCTCTATAGTCAACCTCTGTATTTCTTCCCGAGATTAATTGTTTCATATTTATGCTGGAATTATTTATGATTATTTGCTATGTCTATTTTACTTGATTCTATTTTGTTTCTATGTCTTCATTAAAGGCTAGTCTTTTGCACATGATGCATTAAACCTTTGCTTCGTTGATTAAGGAGTGTTAGGAGTGTTAGAATAGGAGCAGGGAGGCGGCGAGCCCTACAGGATTAAACCTTTGCTTAGCATTTCTTTCGTCGATCTCGACACACTTGAGTGTACCTTTATTTTATGCCACCTCCACGGCATAAAACAAATGGCACACTCCAAAGGTGTCGTGGTCGATAAAGAGTATAGACAATAAGATTGAGATGGCAAAGACTTGTTCTTTAGCTACTCTCATACGAGAGCACATAATAGGAGTAGGGAGGCGGCGAGCCCTACAGATTAAACCTTTGCTTAGCATTTCCTTCGTCGATCTCGACACACTTGAGTGTACCTTTACTTCTTGCCAATCCTCCAAGGCAAGAAGCATATGGTACACTCCAAAGGTGTCGTGGTCGATGAAGAGTATAGACAATAGGATTGAGATGGCAAAGACTTGTTCTTTAGCTACTCTCCTTCCGAGAGCACATAATAGGAGCGGGAGGCGGCGAGCCCTACAGATTAAACCTTTGCTTAGCATTTCCTTCGTCGATCTCGACACACTTGAGTGTACCTTTGTTTCATGCCGCCTTCCACGGCATGAAACAAATGGCACACTCCAAAGGTGTCGGCCTCGATGAAGTAGGCTTCCTTAGAGAAGCTAGTGGATTAAGGAATGTTAGTACTCTGATGAGCTCATTCAACTTTTCATTTGCCATCTTGATCTCTATAGTCAACCTCTGTATTTCTTCCCGAGATTAATTGTTTCATATTTATGCTTTGGAATTATTTATGATTATTTGCTAATATTGCACATGTTGAGCATATTATTAAGTTTCAATGTATATGTTAATTTGGGACACTTGCAATCCATTTTATTGCATATGTAACTTATATAGATAGCAAGTGTTTAGATGGCAGAGACATCGTTTCGCCGCCACCGACGCCGCAGATGGAAGAGGCGCCGACGAGGTCACCGACACCGACGCCACAGATGGAAGAGGCGCCGACGAGGCCAATCACCGCCGATTTATAATGACACGGCGAGATGGCAGAGGACAATCGAAAATGCCTACGGGCCGATCGGTCATCACGGAGGTCAAGACTTTGGGGTCCCTCCGAGTCCCAAGAGATCGCCAAGAGATTCGGACCATCTGCGGGATACTTGCAAGGAACGGGTCCTCATCACCACACCAACGTGGAAGGACTCGACGAAAGAAGCGAAGGCGCCATGGGCATGTAACTTTCGAGAGAAGTTCACTATTCCGTAGCACATGTGGCACGCGGCGACGGACGGCGATGCTCACGATGGGTAAATCGTGGAGGACCTTCAAGAGCATTCTTGTCACGGCACGTGAACACGGGTCAAACGCCTTCGCAAGCGAAGACAAATTCTTGACGCGGAAGCATGGGACACCTTTGTGGCTATGAAAACGACGGCGAATTTAAGGAGCAAAGTGCGCGCACAAAGCTCTCCAGACATCGAAACACTCACCAAGACAGACTCGCACCGGCTGGGCACGCGGGTAAATACGAGGAATGGGCGGCGGAGAAGGAGAACCCGTTTCGATGTCACGCACCGCGCTCCCTAAGCTGGTTAAAAGCGAGGCACAAGTCTCGCTCTTCGGCAAAGATCTCCTTCACAAACCCGCAGACTGTGAAGTGTCCCAATGTGTGGTAAATATGTCGAACTACTAAGTTGTTAATAAGTCCATCACTTCATAGTGCCTATAATAACATGATGACCTCTTGCGGCGACTTGATCGCCCAAGCTTCCCAAGGCTCCTTCCATGCGCATAGGAGAATGATATACTATCTACGGCCTTGGGAAACAAGGAGCACCTGGTCGCACGCGAGGCTTTGGGGTTAACGCATCTTGGAGTCATGGATTCGCGGACGACTCATCGCACGATAGGACTAGGAAGAGATCCAAGGTCGAGCACGACAACCGGTTGGTACAGATGATTACTAACCAATTTCAAGTAGAGATGGCAAGATTATGAGTCAAATGGATATACTCATGAGCCACGGTCGCAAGCCGCCTCGCTAATTCGGGAGGCGGTCCTCCTCGACGTCGGAGTAGCGTCGCGTCGCAAGATAATTAGAACATGACGACGTCCGATTACCGATAGACGACATCAAGGTAACGTACATCTATGGATCGCACCAAAGATAGACCTATAGGACGCCTTAGCTAATTGCGTGATCATTTTGTAGGAGCCGACGCTCAGAAGCTCCAAGTGAGGATGGATGGGTCCTTTGTATTGAGGTCACAGCAGGGATGGTGTATCCATACGAGGAAGGGCAAGGCAAAGACGGTGCCCACCGGCGCCGGTTACGCCAGGTCCGTGGATATGGTACATGTCAATTTCCGAGCCGCCCCGTGAAGATTTGCCCGAACGAAGAGATCACAACACTAGGGATGCCGCCCTCTCTTTTATCCAAAGGCCCAAGAAGGACATCGCTCGACCCAAAGAAGGTTGCGATCCGACACGACCATTCCTCTCAACGGACCTCGATGACTCCACCTCATGTTTCGCCTCATAAGGCCACCTCTTCGATTCCCGTGGAGAAGACGCCAAGGAACAACAAAAGCGTGCCGCCAGATCCGCTCCCGAGTCATCTCACAAGAAGACGCGCCAATCGCTAAGGCCAAATCGAATCCACAAACGCATAAGGCGCCTCCCAAGTCCGGAAGTCCGCGATACCGGAACTACATCATCGGAAAACCATTGTGCTCCGATCAAGATAATGCACGCCGATATGCTTGTCGCTTTGCATGCCCGGTACTTGGCGAAGACCCAAAAGAAGGGTGCGACATCGAATCACCGCCGATACGAGGATAAGCATTTCTTCAACGGACGAGGTACTTCGTCGTGGGCTTCAATGACTTATTTCAACTATTCAACCTCGCTGGCCTCGACGCCTCGCTTCTACGATGTTGGACAATCGTAAGTCGCGCATAATCAAGTTCTACATTCATGTAATACCAATAAATATCACAACTCATTGCTTATGTATAGATACATGCTTGAAAAATGTCCGGAATGGAAAGAACCAAAGGGTTTCTCGACCCACATGTGGTATCGCTGCAAACCATCCAACAAGACTCCTCCTTCGTCGAGAAATACATAACGAGGTCATTGCTTCGTTAGACGAACATGAAGTACATAGTGGTGCCCTACAACCGGGGTAAGTGTCACTACTTGCTATACAAATTTCATTTGTACTTTATACGCAAAGACTTAACTTAGGTTTAATGACTATAGCGACATACATGAGTAGGTACCATCGATCCTTTTAGTTATTATACCCAAGAGGAACCATGTGATATACCTTGATTCCCTAAACCGCAACAAGCACGGCTTCAAAGACTCTAAGAGGAATACTCGAGAGGTATGCTCATTTCCTCCTTACATAACTCTATTGTAGTCTTCATTCGCTTGAAATGGCCGAGGATAACCTTTTCAATCATGTAGGTCATTCATCAATTATGTTGCCAACAAAGGAATATACAATGGAAAGAGCGCCAACTAACACACAGTGATGGATTTTCCCAGACGCTACAACACTATAATCCTATATCATACTTCATAATAACGCGTCTCGAACCGACTATACCTATATATGTAATTCTATTTTTTGCAAGGTCCGCCAAAGAAAAAGATGATGAGTTATGTGCAATCTACGCCTCGCTATCATATGCGCCTAATCCTTACAAACTAGGAAGAAGGATCCCGAGGTTTGTCAATCTCAAATAATTATTTCCTAATTATAAATTTAAATATATATATCTTACCACTTTACTCTTGCTAGTGGCAGCCTTGAATTTACAATGTGATTCACTCATTGCGAAGAGATCAAGGACATTCGAGGAAGCTCTGCGCCTTTATCAACACAAATCATTAACGACAACGAGAGTTTCACTCCGTCGCCAACCCGAGCATCACCCCACTAAAACCTCTCAACGCAAAACAATTGTAATCTAGTTGTAACTATAGCGACAATACTTGAACAAATGCGATCTTTTGTAATTTATTTTGAGTAATGATCACTTTGAGTTGTCATGGCTCCTTGAATCTGCTTTTGTGAATGCTTGAATCTGCTTTTGTGAATGCTTGTTTTCAGAGGGCATGGCTAGCAATTCCCGAGGCTAGCCGTAAAAACACCAAATTGTGGGCGAAGTATTTAGTATCACGACGGTTTTACGTTAAAACCGCTCAGCGAAGTCAAGTATCACAGCGGTTTGAACGTAAAACCGTCGTGATAGGAGAATATCACGAGCGGTTCTAAATAAAACCGTCAGGATAGGAGAATATCACGAGCGGTTCTACAAAAACCGCTCGTGATATTCGTAAATCACAGCGGTTTTATTTAGAACCGCTCGTGATATTCTCCTATCACGACGGTTTTATTTAGAACCGCTCGTGATATTCTCCTATCACGACGGTTTTCGCTCAAACCGCTCGCGATATTTGACTTCACTGACGGTTTTTAATAAAACCGCTCAGGATATTTCGTATCACGCACGGTTTTGTACCGCCTGCGTGATAATATCTCGTTATCACGCATCAACAAACATAGACGGTTCGAAACCGCCTCGTGATGACGATTCCCAACCGCTCGTGATGTCGGTTCCTGTAGTAGTGATATAGGGCAACGAGTTGATTATCTCTTGTGGGTACAGTGTACAACCTCTGCAGAGCATAATTTGTTCAAATAGCCATGCATACGGTCAAAGGCGGACATGGGAACTTACTAGAGTTAGTTCTATTTCAAAAACCTTTGTGAATGGGATAAAAACTTATCGGGCTGATGTAACCCTGATTTTGGATTTTTCCTGAGTCGTCGTGCTCAGTGTTGTGAATGGTGGATGTAACCACAATCAAAATAAGCATAGGTGGAGGTAACATTCGATGTATTTAATATTGCATAATTATTATCTTTAATAAAATATAATTTGGTTAAAATGCTAAGTGCTAGGAATTACTAATATCGATAATTGAAAATCTTGCTTTAGCAAATAAAAGAACCCGAGCCATCCTTGTTAAGCCTTGCATGTATATTATTGCATCTTGTGTGTTGGCTGCCGAGCACGGAAATTGTGCTCATTCTCGCTCTTTCCCCCAAACCCTTTAGACCCTGCGGATCATAGAGATTATGCATACTATGAGGATCTAGAAGTCAATGAACAAGGCAACAATGAAGAGTAGTCTAGGTCTCACCTCAGTCTAGTTGGCTCGTTCGGTACTTGCGTACAACCGATAATATTTAAGCCCTTAGTTAATATCAGTTGTACATAGGTTACCCTAGTCGCTTGCCTGTGGAGAGATGTGTTCTACCCCTTTTGCTTCCACTGTAGTTTCTGCTGTTTTTATATAATATAATCAGTTTGGCCCGTTCGGCCCTTATTGTAAAACTCGACTCGACGCAGTCTATGTCACTCTAATGTTTGTAATATATTTGATGGTTTAGTTTCCATCGTGTATGAATTTGTTCGATGATATATCTATAAGTGCTATCTATTGATTCAGAAAATAGCACAGTGTTTACACAGAGGATTTGGATTGTTGAATTCCGGGTCCGATAGAACATATTCCATACGAAAAGATTAGACCAAGCTACATATTAAATTGGACACATCAAAGATAGTTCGACTTTATAACCACTAACAAGTGTTCTCGCTAATATCAGATGGAAAAATCACACCTAACAATTTGGATCAATTTCAACCATAGTTGATGACAACTGTTGCGGAACTTTATCCTAATGTATCAATTGTTCAACATCTCATGGATAATATGAACCCAATTTTGAAAACAACAACAAGCCAGCACAGTTGATCATGGCTCGAGCACCAGCTGTGTGAGGCTGGACATGGTGAGCAGCTTCCCCGGCGCCTCAGGGGAGCACACCTGGTATTGCACCTCCCCAGTGCTAGGCTGCAGGAACACATCAGCCAGCTCCAGCTTCTCAGCAGTTAAACTGGTCGAATCCGTGGTCTTGCTCAGGACCTTGAGCACGAGGGCGATAGCCACCTCACGGGTCATGCTGTCGCGGTAGTCCTGCTTGAGCATGGGTCGTGCCGCCTGGCTGTTGGCCCCGACCTGGTACAGCCGGTCCTTCCGGCGAGAAGATGGTCGTGTGGCTGTCATACCAGCGAGAAATCGCGGCGATGAGTTGTTGGGGATTTGGGGGAACGAAGGCGAGAGATCTATTTTGGTTTGAAAGGTGCAAGAGGTGGCTGGGAGGAGGAGGGCGACGGTCACGAGCGGAGGAGGAGGTCGGCTGCTGGCGAGATCCAGATCTAGATCTAGATCTGGACCACGCAAGTGCCGGGGAGGAGGCCAATGGGGAGGAGGGAGCCGGGAAGGAGGTGTGTGCCGAAGAGGAGGTAGCCGGGGAGGAGGAGGTGGCGGGCGAGCATGGGAGGAGGGAGCCAAGCAGGCGTGCGGGGGCGTGCGGGCGTGAGGAGGACGCCGCTTTATGGAGTGGCATTCGGTGGGTAATTAACCCTGAACTTCGGAAGTAATTTCAGAATGAAGGCTACGGGAAGCTGGCTTCTCGCTTCCACGCGTTGTAACAAGAAGCCACTTTGGAGAAAAGAGACTGTGAAAAGCCTCCCGTTTGAGATGGTTTCCTGCTTTTTTCGGGCAAAAAAAGCTGACCAGTCCGAAATAGGGTCTGATTCGAGCTAAAGCCAAGCCTTGATGGAGCTTGGCTCGTTGACAGCTCGTCACAAGTATAGAGGCGCATTAGAGATATGAACCTACATTGAAAGGTTCGAAGATCTATTATCCCGTTGACATCAACAAGTACCTGACCCTGCGTAGCGCAATAACGATGGACTGACTTTTATAATACCGATCACTTCCTGGACTATTTAATGCTTCCCGTTTCTATCTGATGATAACTTGCTGGCAACATCGTCTCAGAGAAAAATAATTTTGGAGCCTGGACTGACCCAGTCGACTGGACACTGTAGCATGCGGGTATTTATGCAGAAAACTAACCAAGTTTGTTTCTGTTGATGCCCGGAAGATGTTAGTTTTCAATTCTTCCTCATCAAGTCTACACCAGCAAGTACCAACTGCCAAGTAGAATCAATCATCGTCCAGGAGAACCATGTTTTTTACTCGACTTCTCTTAACAGATTGTACAATGATTGCACCTTTCGTGTAACAAACAAGGCTTTCACATCACAATCTTTGGACTGGAAAAACAGATAAAATTTATACAGATTACTACTAATTCCTTGGATGAGGAGTAATTCCTTGGAAAGTTTTGAGATTTAATTCAAATTTGAACTAGGTTCTAAAACTTTCCAATGACGTACCCCTAATCCAGACACCCCTTAACCATTTCCAATTGATACATGGAAACAATTCATTCGGAGCACTGTACATGTTCAAGAAAATTTCCCATCTGTTAAGCACAACAAATCACCAGCGTTTGTTTGTTAGATGAGATGAAGCACGCAAACAGAGCTATACAGGGCTAATAGCGTCGTCGCGCGGCTCGGCTTCGACGGCCGGCGGCGGCACGGCCGTCGCCCGGCACACGGGGCACGTCGGGTGCGCCTTGAGCCACTTGCCGATGCACTTGTCGTGGAACCGGTGCCCGCACCGCGGCAGCGCCCGGAGCACCTGCTCCTCCCGCATGGCACCGAGGCAAACGCAGCACTTGTCCTCGGCGCCGGCGCCGTCGCCGTCGTCCTCGTCGTCGCTGAGCCGCAGGAACGACTTGACCGCCGACACCGAGACAGCGGAGTCCGGCGAGAGCCAGATGACCATGATGATGATGTTGGCGAGGCAGAGCGCGTAGGCGACGACATCGGCCTGGCTCCGCTCGAAGACGACGATGACCAGCGGCGCGAACACCATGAACACGACGGCGAAGCACCGGTTGGCCAGCGACGCCCGCCCGCCGCCGTCGGGCGTCGTGTCCACCAGCGGGGTCAGGACGGGCGGGGCGTCCTCCTGCTGATGCGAGGACGACGGGAGCGGCTCGGCGGCGGAGGAGCCTGCGCGGGCGGCGATGGTGTGGCGGTACCAGCGGGCGAAGCAGTAGAAAAGGAAGATCTGGACGGACAAGCTGCCGGCGAAGGTGGCCGCGACGACGCCATAGTAGTCGTAGGCGAGGCGGGTGGCGAGGAGCAGCGTCAGGAACGTGAAGGGCAGGTCCAGCCACGGGAGGTCCATCGCCGCGGCGAGGCCGCGCTCATCACACTCGCGAGCAGCGCGGATTGTGTAGTGATTTTTTCTCAGCTCGAGGAATCCATGGGAAGAACAGTGGAGTGGAGAGATGGGGTGGTGTCTGGCCTATCGCCTTGTAAATTTGCCCTCTTCTTGCGGGAACAAGTTAAGAAAAATAAATTGAAGAAAGTACTAATGACTCGTTAGCTTCCACCGTTCCACGTAATCAGAGTGATTATCGCACGTCTAAGACCGGATCAAACAATCCATGGGCCAGATTAAAATTTCATGCAGGTAAAAATTATCCGCGCGCTATTTTTTTCAGAGAGATATATTGACCTAGACAACCAATTTTTATCAGAGTCGGATGGCTCAATTAACTGCAGTAGATCTTGACCGTCAGTAGGGACATCCGAGGTGAACAATTTGGAAAGTCTCATGGCTATTTTGCTCAGTGGTTTTGCTTACGTGCTACTGGTTCGGTCAGTTTTGTCACCGTGGCGACTATTGATGGCTCAGCAAATCAAAGTTATAAATATGTCTTAGATAATGGTTTTACATGTCAGTGACTAAACCTTCTTCATCTTCTTCCCCTCTCGTTATCCTCCCAAGCTTGTGAGCTCTCTCATCTCACCGCTGGGCACATGCCGAGAAATTGTGAGCTCGTCCGCCTCATTCAAGCCGCGCTGTGCTGCACCTTGAACCTACCATCTCGCCCACATCTTTCCTCCTCCCTCCATCTCTTCATTCAAGCGCCAAAGAAGGAACCAAGAAGTTACCCGCGTACATGCATTGCTCGTGCCCTATACAAAGCTAGAGGACCATCGGAGTCGACCAACGGCGATTCTCTCTTCGCGTCATGACCTCCGCCTCGTCTGCTCCGCCACTATAGTCATCCCCATCATTAGCCGTCCCCAAAAACATAACCGAAAAGTCGGGAACACGACGTGCTAACCATTGCTTCCCAGCTCCACTATCGTAGCTCGCCATCGCATCGCGTCACCACCTCCACTGTTTTTCCCCCACACCAAGCCGAGGAAGACGACCACATTGTGTGTCGAGCTCGCTCCTGTGCACAGTCACGTAGTCGCCACGGTGGCGAAACCGGCAGAACCTAGTGCCACGTAAGCAAAATAGCCATTGGGGGTTAAGTCACCTGGTTTTGCAACGTGAGAGGTTAAATAGTCAACTTTTTTGGTTAGTGGGTTAAGTGACAGCTTAACAATACTCCAGGGGTCATATGGACTTCTTTCTTTCTTTTTATATAAAAAAGAACACCCTATTTTTCCAACCTGTTTGGTCCAATCAGTCCATTTTATCCAGACATCAAGATAGATTTTGTGGTAAAATTAACAGTTTTAGCAAATATTCATAAATAACTCCAGCATTGATTATGATAATTAAAGCATATTTCCAACAGCGTATAAAAGACATAAATGACAATAAACATGTAATTTTTTCATGTCAATTAAACATGATAATATGCTCAAAATATAGAACTTGCAAACATACAAAATCAGCATAATGCTCAGATTTAGTTGTTTAGTTTTTCCCTCAAATGTCGGGTTGCTCAAGATCAAATCTTGGCCTCCTCGCCACTTTTGTCAATACTCTTCAATAATTAAATGTGACAACAATAAATCAAACTTTGAGCCCAAATGAATGCCTTACTAATATGTTAAGTATTGAATTGTCTCAAGTAGCAAACATCAATTAATACTTTTGGCCAACAGAGGAACAATTATCTCATGGTGCAAAACTGAAATCTCAAAACAACCCTTACTGCTTTCGGCTAATAGAGGAACATGAGTATCACATTGCACTAAATGATTAGGTTAAGTCGGCACACAAGCAACTGAACAACTAAAAGTAACAGAGTCGAAATACTAGAGATGAATCAACAACAGTATGCAATCAACTAGCTCAAGTCTGATTTATAGTCGACGTTGTCAATCCAATTTCACAAATGACAGCAATCTTCATCGAGCATGTACCAATCACACAACATTACTAAGCAAAGTATCCTAGTTCTATATTAACCAAAACAACACAATTTGAAGCTTCTACTAGCACGACGACACTAAGCAAAGTAATGCATAAACAGAAGGAGCAAACTGACAGTGCGGATGGCACTCTAAGCCGCCGAGAAGTAACCGGGCAAGGCACATCGAAGGCGCTGACTCAGAAAACCAATCACCTCGTTGTGCCGTGAAGAACAGACGAGGTCGTCGGAGATACAATGTCAATTCATAGTTCAAGACACATTAAAATGTGAAGTCAAGGTACAAGAGAATGCTACACAAGAACCAATTACCGATGCAACGGCCGAATGTGCCCCAGGAGCAAATAATGACCACTGATCCAAAGCCTTCTCTCCCAAATCAAGCAAGAGCCGATCGGGTCCAATCCTGAATGGTGCAACACCCAATTTCCTCACTACAACCTCAACAGGGAGACGGTGCAAGAGACGAACAGGGGTGCGCAAGGAGGAGGAGGAGTCGGACCTCACTGCCGACGGCGCCGTGACCAACCACGATGGCGCAGCAGCTCCCACTGCCCAAAATCGAAATCAAATTGGAAGAGAGGAAGAACCAAAAGGGAAAAAAAGCTCACTGTGTACCGGGGTAAAGAAAGAAGAAGAAAGGAGCTGCCTTAAGAAGAGGAGGAGGTGGAGGAGGCCGATCGAGCTGCCGCTGCCAACGACCAGCGCACAAAGAATAGGCCTGCTTGTGCATGCTTGCGCCGCCGCCAGAGAAAAGGGGGAAAATCCCCAAATCGTTGTGCTGCCAATTAGGGTTGGAGACTTAGTATCCAATCTTATCCTCCCTCCTAGCTCAATGACAGATGGGCCCCACCTTCCCTTTTCTTTTTTTATTTCTTCTTTTCTCTAGTTAATAAATTACTAAATGGCCCTCAGTTTACAACAGTTCCCACCAATTTATCAATTTGATAATAGATACTCAAAATCTTGTTTAATATGCAGCTGTTCGACGATGGGTACATTTCAGGTTTGAACCCAAAGCCTAGAACCAAGGATTATGATTCTGCACAGACAAAGAAGGACTTTGCCTTGATCCAATGCCTTGGTGTGGGAGTTTTCGCCCAAGTTACATTCTGTACTGGGCGGCTTGCCCTTTTCCCTCTCGGGTTAGGACATTACGGTCATGTCCTTATATCTAGCTTATGAGTACTTAAGAAAGTATATACTTATCTTCATTTGATCATGACCTCACGATCAAACTAACGTAAGTGAATTCTCTAGGGAATCCTGTAGGACGATTCCCGATGCCATATAGGTATCAAATTCATTAAGAGCTATTACTCAACATCCCATACAGAAGGAGCACTGTAGCTAATGGGACCCTTATATGTGCTCTCCAATCCCATACATTTTGTTGTCCTAGATCCTAGTTCACGGTATCTCCGATCTCCTAGGATAGGTTACCACCAATGTGGGTCTTTACAAGGGTATGAGCCCCATTCCCTTTGACGCTGCAAAGATGACCTTCCTCACAATTCCTTTGGTGAAAGGATCTGCCAAGTTCCTTTCAGACTAGATGTATTCTATAGTAATAATACCTGTCTCTCTGGCATGCCTTAATAACTTAAGTTGTCTCATTATATGTTTTGAGGACTTCATATTGTCCTTCCTACTCTTCGCCCTAACCAAAACGGTTTGGTTATCGCAGTAGGTTAATATAGTTGGAATTGGCTTTTCCAGCACCGATAGTTCAGAAAGGAGATCTCTAATCCATTCTACCTCTATAGTCACTAATTCAAGTGCTACTAACTCAGCCTCTATGGTGGACCATGTAAGGACTGTCTTTTTAGAAGACTTTCACGAAACGGCCCCACCTACTAGAGTGAAAACATTGCCACTCGTAGCTTTCATATCATCTGAGTCACTAATCCAGTTAGAATCACTGAATCCTTCCAAGATTGTCGAATGGTTAGAATAATGTATTCCCAAATTTATGGTCCCCTTTAGGTACCTAAGTACCCTCTCTAGTGCTATCAAATGATCATCTCCTGGATTGGCCGTATAAGGACTTAATCCGCTTACAACATATGAGATGCCAAGTCTTGTTGCACTAGTTAGATACATTAAGTACTCAATTATTTGAGAATATTTAAGTTGGTCTTTTCCATGTCGAGTATTTTTATGTAGCTTAACATTTGGATCATAGGGTGTGGCTACCGACTTACAGTCCATGAACCCAAATCTGGTTAGGATCTTGTCCACATAATGGGATTGTGAAAGAGTAATCACATTCTCAGCCTTTAACAACTTGATGTTTAAGATAACATCAGCTTCACCCAAGTCTATCATATCAAAGTTCAGGGAGAGGAAAGGCTTGGTTTTATTGATAGCATCCATGTTGGTCCCAAATAGTAGTATGTCATCCACGTATAGACAAAGAATGGTACCTTCGTCCTTACTAAACCGATAGTAGACACATTTATCGGCTTCGTTTACACAAAAACTGACTGAGGTCATTGTACTATCAAATTTCTCATGCCATTGTTTGGGAGCTTGCTTCAGACCATACAAGGATTTAATCAAGTAACATACTTTCTTCTCTTGCCCTTCATCAACAAAACCATCGGGCTGCTGCATATAAATCTCCTCATCCAACTCTCAATTTAGGAAAGCGGTCTTTGCATCCATTTGATGTACCTGGAGTTTGTATGCGGCAACTAGTGCTAAAAGCACTCAAATTGTGGGCAAACGAGCCACAGGATACTATGTGTCAAAGTAGTCTTCACCCTCTTTTGTGTAAAACCCTTAGCCACTAAACAGGCCTTGTACTTTTCTATAGTACCATCAGGTCTTCGCTTTCTTTTAAAGATCTATTTGCAGCCCACTAGCTTGTACACAGATAGGAGGTACGTAACCTCCCATGTTTCGTTAGCTATGTTGAAATACATCTCGCTACGGACTGCTTCCTTTTAGTAATCCACATCCGGAGATGTGTATGTCTCTGAAATGGTTCATGGTTCATCATCCACGAGATAGGTGACATAGTTCTCGTTAAGAAAATTTTCAATCATCTGCCTCTTACTCCTCCTTAACTCAAATTTAGGAACGGTGTTATTCACACTAGGATGAATAGAGTGTTCATTTGAACCAATAGTGACAATGACTTTATTTGTTCTCATAGGGAACACATTTTCAAAGAAAGTCACATCACAAGATTCCATCATCTTTTGACTTAAGTAAATAAATATAGCAATACTTAGTCGCATCATCTATGAGAGTTAGAAAATATCGTTTATCACTTTTAGTTAATATTCCATTCATCTCACAAAGATCAGAATGAATTAGCTCAAGTGGTGAGGAGCTCTGCCCTTCAACGCTATGAAAAGGTTTTGGGGTTGCTTTGCTTGCGCGCACACACTTCACACTTAGAACCCTTCTCATAATTATAGCTTAGAATTAAACTCATTTTGCTTAACCGCACAATGGCTTCAAAGTTAACATGACATAAACGAGAATGACAAAACATCATGAATTTTATCGCAATGGGAAACATTAAAAATATTTATATTATTGAAATAAAAAATAGACAAGCGGAACATGTATCCGCTATCATAGCCTTTGCTCATAAAATTACCAAATTTGTTCAACACGACCTTATTGGACTCAAACACAAGCTTTATTCCTTGCCTAGCTACACAGTATAGAGCCACTCATCAGATTGTGAGTCATCGCAGGCATGTACAATACGTATTTCAGGATGAGTGTTTTGCCTGAAGTGAGCTTCAAGCAAACCTGTCAAGTCCCACGTACTATAGCAGCGGTTCCATTCCCCATCAGGATGGATCCACTACCTTCACCTTGAAATAAAGAGAAACATGATTGATCAGCACATATATATCTAGTTGCACCTGTATCAATCCACCAATCAATAGATGGACTTGCCATAAAGGCCTGGGATACATACTCTTCTGAACTGGAACTAGCTAATGCGACATTCAACCTTATAGCCTTTATGCTAACCAGGAAAAGGACTCTTGCCTTTACAATTGCGACAATAATTGGCTTTATGACCAACCACTCCACAAACATAACAAACAATTTTCTCCTTCTTCTTCTTCATTTTATTTCCTTTGAGCTTGTTCTGGGGTTGATTCTTGAACTTTGTTTCCCAATGCCTCCAGCATTCTTGACCTCTACCTAATGAGCTTGAACTTGAGCCTTTCTTGTACCGTCACCGACTTACACGCTCTTTGATATTAATAGCCGTCGGCAGCTCATTGAGAGTCATGCGTTCCTTTATATGTCTATGAGCGGTCACAAAGTAACACCACAAGGACGGTAACTTATCCAGAATGACATTCACTTGAAACTTCTTTGGTACGATGCAGTCGTACTGACAAAAGTCACGTACATAGAGTTGTAGCTCATGAAGCTACTCCATCACCGACCACCTCTCAACCATCTTAAAATTCAAGAAGGTAGTAGTTACGAAGGACTCATTTCCAATATCCTATGCGGAATATTTCTCATCAAGTTCATTCCAAAGTTGCTTAGCATCTTTGAAGTTAATGTAGACGTCGAACAACCGATTGGATAGGATGGCTAACAAATGAGTTAAGACTGAATTATTCGCATCCTCCCACCGTGTTATAGCAGCGATTTCTAATGGAAACATTGGAGGATTTGAAATAACCCAGAAAAGTCTAAGGCCAGTCAGTCATAACTTAGTTTTAGCCTACCAACGTTTAAAGTTGGCACCGTCAAATACTTCCGGCTTAACAACATCAGACGAGGAAGCCATTTCTTCAATTATTGATTTTCTTAATTGTTGTAAAATTAGTTGTTTTAGCAAATATTCAAAAATAATTATAGCATTGATTGAGATAATTAAAGCATATTTCCAACAGCATATAAAAGACATATAAACATGTAATCTTTTTATGTCAGTTAAACAGGATAATATGTTCAAAATATAGAACTTGAAAACATACAAAATCAACATAATACTCATATTTAGTTGTTTAGCTTTGCTCTCAGATGTCGGGCTGCTCAAGATCAAATCTTAGCCTCCTCGCCACTTTTGTCAATACTCTTCAATAATTAGATATGACAACAATAAATCAGACTTTGAACCCAAATGAATGCCTTACTAATATGTCAAGTATTTAATTATCTCATAAGTAGCAAACAACAATTAATACTTTCGGCCAGTAGAGGAACAATTATCTCACAGTGCAAAATTGAAATCACAATACAACCCTTACTACTTTCGGCTAATAGAGGAATATGAGTATCACAGTGCACAAAATGATTAGGTTCAGTCAGCACACAAGCAACCAAACAACTAAAAGTAACAGAGCCGAAATACTAGACATGAATCATTAACAGTATGCAATCAACTAGCTCAAGTCTGATTTATAATCGATATTGTCAATCCAATTTCACAAATGATAGCAATCTTCATCGAGCATGTACCGATCCCACAACATTACTAAGCAAAGTCTCCTAGTGCTAGATTAACCAAAACAACACAATTTGAAGCTTCTACTAGCACAACACACTAAGCAAAGTAACGCATAAACAAAGGGGGAATTCATATTTTGCCCTTTGCTTAGATGCATTTTCAGATTTTACCCCTTTTCCCGATGTAATTGATATTTTGCCCTCCTCTTAGTCTGTTGCTTCATTATTTGCCCTCTTTTCATTATTTTATTAATATCCGGCTGTTTCCCCTGTTTTGGCCATGCGAAAATACATTTTGCCCCCCTTCTGTTCTCATCTTCTCCCTTCCGTGCGCATCTCCTCTTTCCCCAAATCCACATTTATTCTCCTGAAGCTTCTTCGGCGCCCATCCTCTCCTGTGCGCCCGGCTCCGCCTCCAACTCCCTCCTCCTCCACCGCCCCAGCCCCGCCAAGGCCGGCACCTCCTCCCTCCGCGTACCCGCAAGCGCCGCCAAGATCTCCCGCACCGCCGTCACTAAGCCATCCCCGTCCTACCCCGCCGAGGGCTCCGCCGAGCGTGGCGTCTACAACTTCGCGGCCGGCCTGGCCATGCTCCCGCTCTCTGTCCTCGAGAAGGCACAGGCGGAGCCTAGCTAAGGCCGGCACCTCCTCCCTCCGCGTACCCGCACGTGCCGCCAAGATCTCCTGCACCGTCGTCGACGCACCCTACCCGTCCTACCCCGTGGAGGGCTCCACCGAGTGTGGCGTCTTCAACTTCACGGCCGACCCCGCCATGCTCCCGCTCTCCGTCCTTGAGAAGGTGCAGGCGGAGCTCGTCGACTACTATGGCTCCGGCATGAGCATCATGGAGATGAGCCATCGCGGGAAGGAGTCGACGCGTCTCCGGCTCACCCGGCCCCCTACGGTCTCCTCCCGCACCCACACGCCTCCTCTACTCAGCCGACCCGAGCTCGCCCGTGCCCCGGTTCATATTTTGCCTCGGCGCGTGCCTCTCTTTTGTGTTTTTGGTTCTTATGGATTAATTCGTTCTCTGATATTAGATTTTTGGTTCTTAGTGGCTTTCATTGATGTTCATGTATGCATGCTGATTGATGAGCTGATTGATTGGTGAGCATTCATGTTTGAGTTGGGAAGGAAGCGAAACTTCTAAACTGATTGATGAGCTCTTAGAGCATCGATGATCCGCCGCAGATTCGCTTTGAGTTAGGAAGGGTCCCGCGCCGGGCTCGGGCGAGGACGCCAATGACGACGGTCATGATGGCATCTCGGTGCGAGGCGAGGAGAACGGGGCCGGTCCTGATCGAGGGGTAAGATGGACATTTCACGTGCCTGGTAACGGAAAAATGGATATATAAGATTAAAATAATACAAAGAGGGCAAATAATGAAGCAACAAACTAAGAGGAGGGCAAAATATCAATTACATTGGGAAAAGGGGTAAAATCTGAAAACGCATATAAGTAAAGGGCAAAATATGAATTTCCCCATAAACAAAAGGAGCAAACTCACGGTGCGGATGGCACTCAAAGACACCGAGATGTAACTAGGCAAGGCACATCGAAGACACTGATTCAGAAAACCAATCACCTCGCTGTGTCGCGAAGAACAGACAAAGTCGTCGGAGATATAATGTCAATTCACAGTTCGAGACACACCAAAATGTGAAGTCGAGGTACAGAGAATGCTGCACAAGAACCAATCACCGATGCACCGCCCGAATGCATCCAAGGAGCAAATAATCACCACTGATCCGAAGCCTTCTCTCCCAAATCAAGCAAGAGACGACCGAGTCCAATCCTCAACGGTGCAACACCCAATTTCCTCACCGCAACCTCAACAGGGAGACGACGCAAAAGACAAATAGGGGTGCGCAAGGAGGAGTAGGAGTAGGACCTCACTGCCGATGGCGCCGTGATCAACCACGGTGGCGCAACAACTCGCACTGCCCAAAACCGAAATCAAATCATAAGAGAGGAATAACCAAAGGGGGGGGGGGAAAGCTCACTATGTACCGGAGTGAATAAAGAAGAAGAAAGGAGCTGCCTTAAGAAGAAGAGGAGGAGGAGGTTGAGCTACCGCTGCCAACAGTTGTCGCACAAAGCGCTCGGGCTGCCCGCGCATGCTTGCGCCGCCGCCAGAGAAAAGGGGAAAAAAAATCCCCAAATCATTGTGTTATCGGTTAGTCTCTCCAACCTTATCCTCTCTCCTAGCTCAATGACAGGTGGTTCCCACCTTCTCTTTTCTTTTCTTTTTTTATTTCTTCTTTTCTCTAGTTGAGAAATTACCAAATGGCCCTCAGTTTACAACAAATTTCACGCAGTTTAGCCCTGCAGTCATTAACTTTCGCAAATCCGGTTTACTTCACATGTCTACCTGCCGAGTAAGCTGCTGCCAGTAAGAATGCATTGGGGCGATGGATGCAACTGCAGAAGAGCTTTCACCCGGGCAAATCACAGTCACAGATGAGAGGTTTACCTAACGGATAATGACGATTTCAGGTGTCGTTGTCAGCGCTAAGCTGTCAAACAATGCGGCCAAGTGGGTTTATGTTACGCTGTACTAGCTTTGTCCGCAGCTTGCCACCGTCTTTGCTCTGCGAGGAGCAGGAAAGGAAGGTGAACGAGAATGACCAAAGGACACCTTTTCTTGGTTTTTTCGGACGGACGAATGACGAACGGTGCATAGATAAGAATGCACAAGGAAATGAAAGCGATGGCATGGGGACCCGGAATCTAGTGGTGAAACGAATTCTGGTTGATCTTCGCTTACCGTACGTGTTTTGCCTTCTCCCTTTGCATCATTGAGAAAGTTGTGCTCAATGATGATTTTTTTTTGTAGGAAAGTTCTTTTTATGTCGTCTCAATAAAAAAAAACAAAAGTAGCTTCCCTCCAGAGAGAGAGGTTAAGCCATAAATGGCAGAGTGAGTTTGAGCTAGCCAGCCCGGCTATAATAAAATCCAAAGTTGAGCCCTAAAAAGAAAAATCCAAAGTTGAGCCCTAAAAACAAAAATCCAAAGCATTTTCAGTCCGGCCCGTGTCGACCCAAGCACCGGCTTCCACTGGGCTAGAAATCCAGATTTTTGCTGGAAGATGAGACTGCCCAGGCCGTGAGCGGAGTAACGGAGCATCAGTCGATGCCAAGCGCGGGAGGCGGCCGACACATGGTGAAATGGCAGTAAGAGCATCTACAATAATTTATTTTAGCTGTTGTCACATCAGTTTTTAGATGATTTAGATGAGAGAAGATGAGGAGAGAAGATGAAGCTATTTCTACATGAAGAAACTATCAGATTATTAATACCAAGACATAAGAAACAACAAAAAAACTCTATTGGAGACTTAGTTGTTACCTAAACACTCATTTTGTGGATCTCACTCTCTACCAACAAAAATCTACCGGATCTTGTGCAGCCCGTTTTCTTGGCTTTTCCCGCAGATGATATGATAAATGAGCCATAACATATAAGTCACAAAGTTGTACCCCATTGTTGATCATCAAGAATCATGCATACTTGTAGTAATTAAAATCTTAGATACAAATTTAAGAAACAATCCATCGAATCTTTGTTTTTTTTATTATCGAAGACTCTCTTCTAAGAATAAATTAAACAAACTATCGTTGATGCCATCCTCGCATGCGATGTTCATTGGGCTAGACCCCAGCCCGCGTGAGGGTGGCAGCCAGCCAGACGGCGAAGGACACATGGATTTCGGGGAGAAGCTCATCAGCATAACCGGGTTCGTGGACCGTACGCTTGCACATGACTACATGAGGAGCCTCATCAAGGTGTCGCCACGCCACGCCACGCCGCGCCGCTACCTTATCAGTTAGTATATCAGTTATCACTAGCCTAGCTAGTGTTTAAGTACGCCGGCCAACAGCATGAAGCTTGCTCGGCGCGCCTCACCAGAGTTCCCATTCAGTGTCCCATAAGGACATCCCATTAATTAAACCTCTTCTATACTCTTCCTGTATCTCGGTCTGGTAATGGGCTAAGACCCGGTCCTAACCCTAACCAACCCGAAAGTACCACTACGAAGGGCCCAATCCTGGCCTGGTCCCTTAAACACGTATGGAACCCAAATCTCCCCTAGCCCGAAACAAAAAAAAAACGACACACCTATGCACAGCCCTTTTCATCCCTTAGGGCCGACACTAAAGCTCGAAAATCTCTTACAACCCAATTACATAGCACCCCTCTATCTTTTTACTGGGTTACCCCAATGGTCCAGTTACTGACTTAGCCTAGTCACGTGAACTGTTTGGCCTTTGCTTTCATATTTATCTTTACCTTTGCCTTTTTTACAGCCTAGTTACGAAGGAGTTGCAGAGTAGTCGTACGAGGAGCAGCAGTTCGTGATTGCTTGCGTTGCAAAAGGAGCTGCCGTCCGAGATGCGGTGACCGCCATTGCCTCCCTCGGCGGAGACCAGATCCAACCGCCCAGCCGCTTCCTCTCTTAAAGCAGCCCGATCCAGCCTGTCAAACAGCCCAGCCCTTTAAGCCCGGACGAGATCGGCCCATTACCAACCTACCTGTACCAAAAAGAAATCTTGTGAGTGGCCCGCGTCCTCCTTGTTTATAATCCGTAAGCTCATAATAATATGCTGACAACTACCAGTCGAACGTCAGGGCATCCTTGTAAACGTGTGATAGTCACACACATCTAGCAGCTTGCTCGATTTTATTTTTTTGAGAGAGGTAGCGTGCTCGATTTTTTTTTTTTGAGAGAGCGTGCTCGAGTTTATTGGTCAACGCCAGTTGCCACTATGATCTCCACGCTCTCGGATTTTGGCGTCGCTTTTTGGCCGCTGCAGCCAGAAAATGCTCGGAAAATGTCATTAGGACGAGGTCAAAGCTGTTTGGCCATGTGGAAGTGACCGTTATGCCCTCTGAGACTTCATAGTTCACTTGCTACCGTAGTAGGTTCTTTCTCTGGACATTTCGACGAATATGTACAATGACGGTGAAACATATGGGTGAAGAACTTGTCTGAATTGGCTGGTGCGTAGAACTTAATAAGCACATCTTGAAATATGTGTCTCGTCTCCTGTGTCGTGAATGAAATACTTCCTAACAATTTTGTTCAAGGGCAAATTTGCCTTCCTTCAAAATCGCCATGAAATAAATTAAATGCATTCCAAAACACCGCTTACGTGCACTTGATAAATTGGCCTAGCCCCAAGCGCCCTCAAAGGCCGCGCTGATTACATTGTCGTTGAAATATCATGTCATAAACTAAGAACAATCTTCACGGCTGGCCCCATCACTATGGATGGGATCAAAACCGAAATATCTCGGTTTTCTGATCCATGAACCTTCACGACTCCTTCAAAATGGATCACATCAAACTATCAAAGCAATATTTTAGTTCCATATTCATCCACGAATTAGCCTTCCTTGCGGAAACAAGCATTGACCCTAATTGGCATTTGATCATTATATATATTCTTTCATCCATCAAGATCACACAAAAAAAATCCAAATACAAGCGGCGACTTTGCGTGCCCAGGAAAGCAACTCAAATCCGGCCTCCCTTGGTTGCAGCTGCCTGCGCTGTCCAAGAAGGCATTATCCGTTTCTCCCAGAAGCTTAAGCTCCACCTGACCAGCTTAAAAGTCTCTCGCCGATGGCGCCATTTCTCGCATGCATTGCACGAAGCCGTCTGACAAGATGTCGTCGGCGGAGTACACGAGGCGGGCGAGCGGCGGCGAGGGCGCGGACGCCGGGCAGCGCAGCGCGTTGGTGCTGGCGTCGTACCCAGTGCTTCTCCTCCTCGTCATCCTCGCCGCGTTCGTCAAGTACGTGTGGATCGCGCTGACGCTCTACTGCGTGCTCCTCTTCCTGCTCTCGTGCAACTCCCGCCGTTTCGTTCTGTCCGGAGGCGCGGCGGCCGTGGCCGCCGTCACCGCGGCGCAGGAGCATCAGGGAGCCGTGGGCCGGAGCGGGCTCTCGGAGGCTGCCATAGCGGCGATCCCGGCATTTGTGTACGACGCCGGTGTCGGTGGCGAGGCGCAGTGCGCGGTGTGCCTGGAGACTGTACGCGGCGGGGAGACGGTGCGGCGGCTGCCGGTGTGCGCGCACACGTTCCACGTGGGATGCATCGACATGTGGCTCAACTCGCACGCGACGTGCCCGGTCTGCCGGTGCCACGTCGAGCCGCAGAAGGGCGGCAAGGAGGCGCCGGCGACGCTAGAGCCGCCGTTGCCGCCGGTGTAGTTCTTTCCTTCTTGGTGCAGCACAGCAGCAGGGTGGTTTGAGGATAAGTCTGTACAGGTTTAGATTTTAGGTACCGTTACTACCATAGTTGTTTCAGTCTTTCTTGCTACTCTGCTGACGATCGATCGCATTTTCACAACATTGGACTACTATCTTTGTCTAGTCTCCTACATAGTCACAGTTTCCACAATATGAATCGCGATTTGAAAAATCTTTATGTGTTGCATATTGGGCTGGATAACACACCTAACCCAGGAGAACACCTAAATTTGAGCCCAAAGATGCATACAGGGCAAACTATAGGCATTGGACAGAGCAGAGGCAACAGGGCACAATTTAGGTCCTGTAAATGTCCCGGTTGCCGGAATTGAACTATTTCATTTCCTGTAAAATTACTGCAAGGTCTTGATCACTTCGGATAGTTTGCACGGAAGTAATATTTTGACGAGACAAATAGTGTGATGGGATACAGGGAGACATTTTTGGTCCTAGGATTCTGCTTTCCCATACGCACTGTTCTAGATGGGGAGGACATTGAACAGAAGCAACATAGTACTAGTGCCATACTATTTGCATGAACAGGGATTACTAAGACAAGTACGGAACTCTGGGACTCACTGCCACTGGAATGCTGCAAATCTGAAAGAAAAGAAAAAAAAACTGGCCCTGGAGTAAAGCTCCTCTGTCTTATAAGTGAGTTTGAAGCAAAGCAAAAAAAAAAAAAAAAAAAAACGGAGTAAAGTATAAACTATGCGGTCACTCCTATCGATTAGGCTAAAAAAACTTGTACCAACCACCAACCAAGCCTAATCCTATGTCCTTCTCATCTCATCTGTCACCATGGTACCCTAACAATGAAATGTTCTTTTTCCTTACCGGATCCGGATCCTCGGCATACTGCAAGGCCCACTACATAAACAATGTTCTGTGAGCGTGTGAATATGACTATGACCTGGTACTGTGGCAACAGCAGGAGTACTGTATCAATTTTAACACTAATATCTACTAATTTCCCTTT